>JAPDPM010000002.1:14275000-17181250 GCA_032173925.1 Heritiera fomes
AAGTGAACATGTTTGTAAAAGAAGGGAAAATAAAATTAAACTAATTACTTTTGTTTTGTTGAACTTGTTTACCTAAAATATATTAAAGTGAAAGTGTGAGTACTAAAAATATGGTACTCAAATACCCTGAAGGATTTTTTTTAACTTAACGAAATAAAATTCGATTCATTTAAAAAACATATTTTCAAAAAAAATTCGATCATTAACTCAAAGCATAGAAATAACCATTAATCTCAAAAGGAGTTTTTTAAATATATACACACACATGCATATATTTCATTTTAATTAATGAGTATATATATTTTAAATTTTTTTGCTCAAATTTATTTTTTAAAAAAGCAATTTCATATACTAAATATACATATTACATTTTTTCCTTAAAATATTCTAAATTATATTTTTTTTATTTAAAATATTTATAAATAAAAAATAGATACATGTTACATATTTTCATCTACAATAATAGATGTGTGTGTATATATTTTAATGGTTTATTAAATGATTGATATTAAAATGTTAAAGTGTGTGTATTGTATCATTATTAATCAAGCATAGGTTCACATTCTTGAAACTACATTGAACTTATATTTGTAATTCTTAACTTATATTAGATAGAACGAAAAAAATAAAGTTGGCGTATGATACTCTCAAATTTTAATTATAACACAATTATTCTTTTTAAAAGAATATTATTTGTATAATTTATTTTTTTCCTTAAATTTTTTTAAGAAAATTGAAATAAAAATATTTTTATTATAAATATTTATATTATAAATAATATTAAAAATAATAAATCAAGATAATTATTTTTAAAATATTGGTTTATTAAATGAAAATGAAAATGAAAATGAAAATGAAAATTTTTAATTTATCAATTAATCATCTTTTTTATTTTCTATTTTTATTTTTTAAAATAAAATAAAATTCTAATATAAGGTTAGAAAATTAAATAGACCAAAATAAAAAAAATTATAAAATATTTAAATTTTCATACAATTTGACCCTAATTTATTTGTCTCAAAATAAATTCATATTAAACTAATCCCAAGATCAATTTTTTATTTTTATTTGTCATAGTCTCTAAGTGTTTAATGTTGAAATTATTTATTTATTACTTTATTTATAAAAAAATTGTGAATATTTGATTTTTTTTTCAAAATTTTTTAAACTTTTTATTGTCTTTCTATTCTCTTCATAGTAAGTTTATTTTTTTCGTACATTTAGTATTTTAGCATTAAAAAAATTTAAAAAATATTACATATGAAACTTAAAGTTATCACATAATTGAATTTATTTTTAATATTTTAGTGTTAAGAAAAAAATTAAAACTAATTATATATTTAAAAAATTAAAAAAAAAACTACAAGCTAAGGGGTCGTTTGGTATCGTTTCCTGTTTTTTGTTTTATTTTTTCTATTTTTGAAAATTTTGTTTTTGTTTTGTTTTGTTTTGTTTTCAATTTCTGAAAACAGAAAACATGTTTGTTTAATGCTGTTACGTTTTGAAAACAAATATTTAAACTGATACATATATAATAATTCAATTCACAAAACAAAATTTTAAAAATTAAATAAAAAATAATATATTTATTAAATAATAATATATAGATAATATTAAATAATATTATTTTATATTATTTAATACTAATATTAAATATTTTTATTTAATATTATAAAAATTTAATATAATTTAAATAATGTTATAATTAAATAAAATATTAAATAAAATAATATTATTGAATTTAATTGTAATAATCATAAATTATATTTAATAATAATTTTTATTTAATTGTAATAATAATAATATTACATTATTAAATAAAATATTTAACTAATTAATTTATAATAAATTATATAGTTATTAAAATATATTATATTTAATATAAATAATATTATTTAATGTTAAGTATTTACTTATTTAATAATATTAACTTATTTAATAGTAGTAGTGATATATTTTAAATTTAAGATAGAATATAATATTAAATAATAATATTCTATAGTAAAATAAAAATTAATTATATTAGATAATAGTATTAATTATTAACATATCAAAATTATAATAAATGATATTATTTAAAATATTTAATATATTCAATAAATTATTATAAAAATTTAAATTAAATAATATTATAATACTATAGTTCAATGTAATATTTATTTAATTGCTTTTTATATTTTCAACTTTTCTATATTAAAATAAATATATTAATTTTAAAATATTAAATAATATTTTATATTAAAATTTAATATTGTTTTATTTAAAAAATTAATTAATTATATTTATATTTTTATTATAAAATATTACTATTATATTAATATATAAACTCTGTTTACTTACTTATGAACAGTAACAGAAATGAAAACATGTTTCCGAAAACAATGAAAACAAGAAATTCTTGTTTCCAACAATTTTGGAAATTCTTATTTTCGTTTTCGTTTTTTGAAAACGGAAACATGTTGCCAAACGTGTTTTCTATTTCTGTTTCCAAAAAAACTGAAGACAAAAACAGAAAACAGAAAACAAAAATAAAAACAAACGACCCCTAACTGTCAAACAAAGAATCCCTTAGGGATTCTTTTTATATATATATAGTTATAGATGATTGGCACTGTAGTTTTGGGACTGTATATAAAGGCTTTTTTGATCAAGCAATGTTCAACTTAGCCATAACAGCACAGGCACACGAGAAGACGTATATGCTGAATTTTCAAATTAGCCAGCTGCGTGCTTTCCGGAAATCAAAAGACAAGGTCTCCGGAGTTGGACAAGGATCCAATGGCGTCTGTCACCCTATGTAAGAAATCATTTTTCTTTGGATGTACAGAAGGCTAATACACAGATGGGTTCATGGATTAGTCTTAAGACTTATGGGCCAACAATCCTTTGATATTTCGAAAGACTAGAAAATCTTATGCATTTTGGCTTTTGCACTTACAGTAGCCATGCCCTTGTATATATCATGATCAACTCATAAAAACTAATGCTTACCTTGCAGCTCTTATTTATATTCAGAAAGGTTGACTTGTCTGCTTGAAAGTAATGCCTATATCATGGGACTGATAAAAACTTTCGAAAGAAAACAGAATATCAGGTGATACAGGAATTCAAGCTGCCGTACTTTATTTTTCTTTCAATAAATGAATGCTTGTCTGCTTGATTCATTCAGAAGTATTAATAAATTTCCTTTGATTATAATGTTAACTTTGTCCTTGTAAGTGAACTACATCAAGAAGATACAACTTCAGTCCTTACTTCTCTATAAATAGGCTGATAAATATATCAAGTTGCCCTAGAATATAACCTCTGCTCGATGCCTTTTTCCGGAATTAATGGAAAAGTTTCCCAAGAATGTCATTCACGCATCTGATAAAGGATCATGAATACATAGATATTGACACAAATTGACTGAAGTCAAGGTCTTTTAATATTTTCCAAGTCTCTTTTACTTCTGAAAATCTCTACCAACCATACTCGAGAAAATTAGTGCGAAATCTTTTTTCCTTTAAAAAAGACCCTTTTGAATTCTTGGCATTTGGGAATTCTTTTCTATCTCCCTTTAATGCGTGTCATCTTCAATTAATCTTTGCATAGTTGGCAATTAGTATATAGTTGAATGTCATGAAACTGATCACACATAAAAGTATATCTGAAAGCAAATAAAAGTAACTCAGCCTTCAGCACCTACCTTTGAAAGAGTATCTATGGCTTCAGTCAAGTCCGGGAACTATTTACAGTCGTCTCAAAATGAAATTCATTAAGGGGCAACATTCAACAGAAAATAAGTAGATTCAACATTAGGGATCAACACCGTTTAGTGTTTACCTAAAGTACTCAATTTTTCCTATCTCTTTTGTTATAAATTTGCTTTCATTTGATGCTGCAGAAAGAACTTACATAGCCCTGATATATGTAACATTCTCTTTGCTCTTGCTTCTGAAGCAAACCCCCTTCAATCAATAGTTGTATGAATCATGAATGCAAGTGGCCTTTGTTTGTTGTTGAGGCTATCAGAAATGCATTTGAAGGCTACCAAGGACATGTTTATAGAAATAAGTTCCCAGATAAAATGATGATTAATACACTATTTTTCATAATATAAATATTATATTTAAATCAAAATAAAAATCCACAATGCTAAAAATCTGATTTTTTATTTTTGGAAAAATCATCCAATTAGCCAAAGACTCTCCCCTGTTAGAAAAAGAGAAATTAAAAGGAAAAGGGGAACTCATAACTCATTTTACTGGTATTGCCGCATGTAGATATTCTACTTCATTGCATATTGTCATTACTTAATGTATAGAGGGATGCATTCCTTTGATATGTGAACTCTGACCCCAAATTTTCATGAATGTTGGATTCAATTTGAAGTTTAGCTGTTGAGATCGCGGCCCTCTCTAATTAAAGAGACTACAAGGTCCATTCACCATTGTTTTTTCTAATGAGAAACTCTACCAACCATTAGAACATTGTTATAGACGCAAGTTGACCGGAGTCAAGGTCTTTTAATAATTTTCTATATCAATTGACTCTTTTTTCTGTTTTCCTTTTGAAAATCCCTACCGACCAGACTGCAAGAAATTTAGGGTGGAATTCTTTTTCCTTTAAAAAAGACCCTTTTGAATTCTTGGCATTCGGAAATTCTTTTCTATTTCCTTTTAATGCGGTGCCATATTCAATTGATAGCAACAAGAAAACTTGATCTTGAAGATGACAAAAACTATCATTTGCACTATTGGCTGTTGGGTGGCCCAGAGAAATTCTTATATCTGAAAGCAAATAAAAGTGTCTCGGTCCTGCATTTCCCTTTGGAATTTTGTAAGTCTGCAAGAGACACTTTGTCTCAATTTCTCTTGATGGGGACCTTGAGTATCTATGGCTTCAGTCAACTCTGGTAAGTATTTATACTCGTCTCAAAGAGAAATTCGTTAGAGGGGCAACACTCAGCAGCAAATCATTCTATGTACAACACTGTTTACCCAAAGTTCTTAATTTTCCCCATCTCGTCTGTTATAAATTTTCTTTCATTTGATACTGCAAAAGGAACTTATATAGCCCTCATATATGTAACATTTTCTTTGCTCTTGTTTCTGAAGCAAATCCCCAAAAATTAATAGTTGTATGAATTCGAGTGGCCTTTCTTTGTTGATGAGGCTATCAGAAATGCATTTGAAGGCATCTTGGTCACTTAACTTTTCCTATCATGTTGCTGTCATTCTTCTCTTATGCTTCAATCTCAAAGGTCCATACTTTCTTAGTTCAGTAGCCTTAGTATTTAATGGAAATGAGACAGATCGACAGGCTTTGCTCCAGTTTAAGGCCAAGATAATTGGTGATCAGCTTGGGATTATGCGTTCGTGGAACGATAGTGTCCACTTTTGCCAGTGGCGTGGTGTTAAATGCGGACGACGACATCATAGAGTTATCAAGTTGGAGTTGCAAACACTGAAACTAATGGGATCAATATCACCATTTATTGGAAATCTGAGCTTTCTACGGGTATTAAATCTTGCAAACAACAGCTTCATTCAACAAGTTCCACAAGAAATTGGACTTCTACATAGATTGGAAGATCTAAATCTGGATAGAAACTCCGTAGCCGGTGAAATTCCTTCCAATATATCAGGTTGTTCTAAGCTCACATATCTTCACATTGCACACAATCTGCTAGTTGGAGAAATACCTGCTACACTTGGCCACCTGTCAAACCTGAAGGAATTAGACTTTTCTAACAACACACTAAGAGGGAGTATCCCTCCTTTCTTAGGGAACTTGTCATCTTTGGAGGCAATTTATCTACCTCTAAATAGACTGTCTGGGGTTATCCCTGAAGCTTTTGGCCGATTGAAGAATCTTACTCTTTTTGCCATGGCAGTGAATGAAATGTCTGGTGACGTTCCTTCCTCCCTTTTTAATCTCTCTAATATTAGAATTTTTGATATTGGGGTAAACAACTTTCACGGTGGTCTTCCCTCACGGTTGGGAGTCAATATGCCAAACCTTGAATGGTTTAATGTTGGCGTGAATCGACTCAGTGGACCACTCCCTCTTTCACTAACCAATGCCTCCAAACTCATCATGCTTCTGGTTTTGGATAACAAATTTACTGGAATGATTTCTTCCTTCCAAAAGCTAGAAAAGTTGCAGGTATTGAATATTGGTGGCAATCCTCTCGGTAGTCAGGGAGCAAATGACTTAAACTTCCTCTGTTCTTTAACTAACGCCACCAGCTTGGAAATTGTTGGCATGGGTGAAAACAACTTTGGAGGGATATTACCTGAGTGCATAAGCAATTTGTCAACAGCTATCAGAGTTTTTCAGATAGGAGCCAATAACATAGTGGGGAGAATACCAACAGGATTTGGAAATCTAATCAACTTGGAGGTTCTAGTGGCAGGAGATAATCAATTAACAGGTTCTATTCCATCTATTATTGGCAGGCTTCAAAAGCTAAAAATATTTTCTTTAAATACTAATTCTCTCTCTGGAGCCATCCCCACTTCGTTGGGAAATTTAAAGATGTTGATCAAGCTATCTCTACATGACAACAATCTTCAAGGCGAAATTCCCCCAAGTCTAGGCAAATGTGAAACTCTGGTTTTATTAGATCTTTCTAATAACAACCTTAGTGGTTCTATACCTTCCCAATTAGCTGGATTATCATCTTTGTCTATCAGTCTATCCTTATCGTCAAACCGTTTGATTGGCGTGCTTCCCTTTGAAGTAGGAAATTTAAGAAATCTTGGTATATTAGATCTTTCTGAAAACATGTTATCAGGTGACATTCCCAACGACCTTGGTTATTGTATGAGTCTGGAGGTACTACAGATGAGACACAATTTATTCCATGGATCAATTCCTTCATCTTTGAGTTCATTGAGAGGTCTTACACATTTAGACATTTCCAGAAACAATCTCACTGGTAAAATTCCAGAATTTCTTGTAACATTTGGCGCTTTACGCTACTTGAATCTTTCTTACAACAATTTCGAAGGCCTAGTACCAGTTGATGGAGTGTTTAAAAATGCAAGTGCTGCATTCCTTGAAGGGAATAACAAGCTTTGTGGAGGCACGCCTAAGTTCCACTTGCCAACTTGTGATAACTTGAAGCAACATAGAGGGAGATTAACTATTTCACTTAAATCAATAATTGCTATTGTTTTTGTGCTTTTAGGTGTAATTTTGGTTTTCTCCCTTGTCTTTCTCTTTCGATTTAGAAAGAAAAGAAAGCACCCTGCATCACCAAGTGCAGAGAATTCATTGTTAAATTTATCTTACCAGAGCATCCTAAAAGCTACCAATGGTTTCTCATCAGCAAATTTAGTAGGTACAGGTAGCTTTGGTGTCGTATATAAAGGAATTCTTGAAGAGAAAGGAACAATTATTGCCGTCAAGGTACTTCAACTTTTGAGTCACGGAGCTTCTAGGAGTTTCTTTGTTGAATGTGAGGCCTTGAGGAATGTTAGACATCGAAACCTTGTTAAGGTATTTACAGCATGTTCTGGTGTGGATTATCAAGGCAATGATTTTAAGGCTATTGTTTATGAGTTCATGGCTAATGGAAGCCTAGAGGGTTGGCTACATCCACCTGTTGGAATGAATGAAGGAGAGGAGGCAGCAAAAAGCCTAAATTTTTTCCAAAGATTGAATGTGGCAATTGATATTGGTTGTGCATTGGAGTATCTTCATCATCACTGTGAAACTCCAATTGTTCACTGTGATCTCAAACCAAGCAATATTCTACTCGATGATGAAATGGTTGGCCATGTAGGTGACTTTGGGCTAGCAAAATTCATTGCATCAGACATACAAAATAATATTTCAAGCCTGTCAAGCTCCCTTGGGTTAAGAGGAACAATTGGTTATGTTTCGCCAGGTTAGTATACTACTACATATTTGTATTTCTTTAGTTTCAATCAAAATAATAAGAATATAATGCTTTCTTTCAAATCAATATGTTATTCAATTTAACAAACTAAGAGCTTTGATGCCAGAAAGCTTTTTGCATTTGTTTCTAAATTGTTCCCCTTTTTTTTTTTTGTGACAAATGAATTGCAGAATATGGCTTAGGAAGCAACGTGACAACATCTGGTGATGTGTACAGCTATGGCATTCTTTTGTTGGAGATGTTTACGGGGAGAAGACCCACTGATGAAATATTTAAAGAGAATCTAAACCTCCATAACTTTGTTAAAATAGCTTTGCCAAGTCGAGTTGCTGAGATTATAGATCCCACTCTTCTTCAAGAAAGTTTCAGAGGAGAAACATTGATCAACAATACTTTCAGTGAGAGCACGCAGAAAGATAATAGTCTTCTTTGGAGCTTGAATTCTGTATTTGAAATTGGAATTGCATGTTCTTCTGTATTGCCAACTGAAAGAATGAACATGGCTAATGCTGTTGCAAAGCTTTGTTCTATAAGAGACAACTTGCTTCCAACTCGATCATTAAGAACAAGAGGTACTACTATTGGTTTAAATCTAAGTGAAAATATTGAACCATCATGGGACCTTATTTAAGTGCAATTTTAATTTGAATCCTGACTTTTTTCTTTGAAGGTTTAATTTTTTTTCTTTAACTGCAGGTACTCAATAATGGCGTAAGCTTAGTTGATCCATTGGTTTGTGAAGGTACAGTTTTGATTACTTTCCCATTTGTTATGGAACTTCTCGATGCCAACAATCCCTCTCCTACAATGAAACAAGGAAATAAAAGAAAAAAAATTATCATTTCTTTCTATTGCAGTTACTCAGTCTCGTGTTTGTTATTCTCTTCTCTCCGTTCTCCACCCATTCTCTTGTCCTGTAAAATGAAAGACCAAATCTCTAAGTGTATTTAGCTTCAAGTTCTTAATCAAGTGTTTGCGGTTGCTTGAATAAAATTTCACCTGTAGTGTTTGAGGTTTCATGAATAATATACTTTTCTGGTGCTAATTGCTTATCATTCTTGGATTGAGAATGAGGTTTGTGTCCAAATTTATCGGGTATGTTCAGCTACATTTATCATTCTCAGATTGAGAATGAGGTTTACGTCCAAATTTATCTAGTATGTTCAGCTACATTTAAAACCTGAAATGAGAGTGGTTTTTTATTCTAGGGATGATCCATGAATCAAGCAGATGACACAAATCTGGTCACCCAACCATCAAATGACTTTGGAAATAAAAAAAATTCTTTTTTGTCCTTTTTTTCCACAAAAAACTCACTAGGCAACTGATCCTTGTCTTTACACAAGTTAAGAGAATCAATCTTTCATTTGTGATTGTGATTGAGTCGATCGAAAGTAAAAGTGAAAAAAAAAAGAAAATTATAGAAAAAGGTTGAGGAAAAGTATTTAGTATAGAAAGCATTGCTCAATTTTTATACACACACACACACACACACACACACACACACACACATATATATATATATATATATATATATATATATATAGATAAATAAGAGGAAGAAAGCCAAACCCAAGTAAATGTTTCCAATTAAAGCAGGTGCATATGCAAATTTAAGCAACATCATGACTTTCAAAGTCGGAAAACTTGAACTAATTGACGGGAGATACAACTAGATGATACTAGAGTTCCAAAACTTCTTACATTGCACTTCAGTTCTTGTTGATGAACCAAGCACTCTCAAATACAAACAAGTCTGATCATCAATTAGGAAATTAATTCGGGTTGATGGAGCTATCGATCGAGCAAGCATTTGACATGTCCAATTCTCCTTCTCCTGGTCATATCGATCGAGTAAGAAATAATTCCCACATGCATCATTTCTTGAGTCATCACTGGGGTATAGACCGTCATATTCGTGGCAGAGCATCTGGACAGCAAAAAAGGGTGTGAAAGACGGTTTGTGTATGGAGAATTGGAAAAGGAGACCAGGTGCAGATTTGGAAAGATAAGTGGGTGGAACCGAACAGGGAGCTTACATGAAATGAGGATTTGGCATTGCCGGAGAATGCCCTTGTGAGCCAACTGATAGACAAACTAAAAAGAACCTGGAGAACCGATGTGGTCGCAAGTCTATTTATGGAGGAAGTTGCAAGGAAAATAAGAACCATTCCTCTGGGAAGAATCGCAAGACAGGATGAGTTGGTATGGGCTGAAGAAAAGGATGGCCACTGTTCGGTCAAAAGTGCATACTATATGTTCTTTAATTCCAGTTATCCTGGAAGGCGTATGTCCGAGAATTTGACTCAGGAAGTGGCTAGTGAGAAGAGGAGTACATGGAGGAAGCTTTGGACAGCAAAAGTTCCAAATAAGATCAAGATTTTCTGCTGGAGACTCAATCATGGGACCCTACCGGTGCTTGTCAACTTGAAGCGTAGACATATGAGCGCAGAGGGTTGCTGTCAAAGATGCAAACAGGGCGAGGAATCTGTGAAACAGGCAATCAGGCTTTGCGAGAAATCAAGGGCTGTTTGGAATCATTTAGGTCTTAATGGGGCGTGGCATGATGCAGAGGAAGTAAATGATGATGGGTGTATGTTTACGCTATTAAGAGCAAATGACAAGAGGAAATTGGAGTAGGTCATGACGTGCGCATGGATAGTATGGCATAATAGAAATTTGGAGATTAAAGAGAAGGTACCAAAGGAACCTAGGGACTGTGCTCCATTTGTCTCTACTTATCTGGGGGAATTTAGATAGATACAGCAAAGGAAAGATAGATAGGGTAACACTGAGATATGTAAGTGGATCCCACCACCTGCAGGGTATGTAAAAGTCAATTTCGATGAAGCATTGAAAGTAAACCTGCTCAAGGGTCGGATTATCCGTTCAAGCCCGAAGATCCGTTCAAAATTTGATCGAGTTTGGACAAAAATATTAGATGTATTTATCGAATCTGAACAAAATTTTTAAGCCCGATCAAAAATGGGCCCGGGCCTGGGCTTGATTGTCTAAAGCCCGAGTCCGGCCCGAACATATTATTAATTAAATTTTTTTAAAAATATATCTATTAAGTATAATATAATTATATGTATATAAAATATTATTGATTAATAAACATGATTATATACATTTAATATGAAAATTAACATGAAAATTTTGACAAATCAAATTAAATTTTAAAGGGAATAAAAGAATAAAAAACAAATAAATAAAAAATAAAATACAAAAATAAATAAAAAATAAAATACGAGCGGATAAGGCCGAGTTTCGGGCTTATGTAATAAAATTAAAAATGGGTCTAGACTAAAATCCAAGCCCTAATTAACGGGCCGGTCCGGGCTTGAACATAGCTAAAATATATTGTTATAAGCTTTCGGCCCGGTCCGAACCCAGCCCGACCCGCCCAATGAACAGGTCTAATTGAGAGAAGAAAGAGAGAGTGGGGGAATCGGAATTGTGATTCAGGACTCGACGGGGCAGTTGTTGGGGGCATCCTCTATCATCATTTCTTCTGTCTCAATTCCGGCAGTGGTAAAGGCGAAAGCAGCAATTAAAGCAATGGAAATGGCGGCTGAGATGGGCTTTCTCTCCATTATCCTAGAGGGAGACTCACTGGGAGTGGTAAAAGCTTCTGATTCGGAAGATCTGTCGGTGATAGGAACTCTGGTAATAGAGGCTAGAGTTTTGAAAGGAAACTTTAGAAGCATAAGGATAGAGCATGTGAGAAGAGATAGCAATCAGGCAGCTCATGCTTTAGCAAGATATGCTTTGCTGTCGAGTATTGAGTTGTACTGGGTGGAAGAATGTCCTCTTATAAAGGACCTATTGAATAATGATTGTAATGTTACTTATTCCAATTAATATAAGTTTGATTTTTCTCCAAAAAAATACAAAAAAAAAACTCTTTTTCCTGGTTTATGTTGAAAAAAGCCAACAACCTGGCTTCTGACTTTCTGAATTCAGACTAGATTGAACCTAACCCAAATGGAATCTATCAAAATAATTCTAACACCAAAGTTTATTTTTATGTCAGTTTCTGTTTAACATGCTGTTGAACTTACCAGCTGCGATTCTTCTTTCTTCCCTGATCAACTTTAATCTAGACGTTAGGAGGCTATGAATGGAGCACTAAAACCTTTGGATACTGCACATCGTCTTTTTGTTTCACTTAAAACACTCTGAGCTTGCTTGCTTGCTTTTTTCCAAAGTTTATATATTGGATATTCTCCATGAACCTGGAATGGAAGTATAGTAAAAGATCAATCATCTCATCTAATGCCCTTGTCGGTATAAAATCAATCAAGTAATCAAAAGTTATAGGCTTTCAACAATAAATTGTCCAAGCAAATTAATGATACAACCTCAACATAATTTCTTTATCCTGTCTCCATAATTGTTACAAAGGACAGCACTGATAACAGCAAGGTGAAAATAAATGTAAAACTCAGAATGGACATCTCATGCAGTTTGAATTCTTTGTAACCAGTCCACATATCAAATTCTTTATTCTGTCTGCCATGATTGTTTCGAAGAAGAAAATAAGTATAAACAGCAAGATGATAGTGACTCAAAAATTTGACAGTTGATTGATATCTTATGATTTTATCATTCGTGTTCATATATATCCTTGAAACCAGTCTAACTTCAATTTGAATACTGTAAACTCATATCAATAACAGTCAAACTGTTAAGGGTTACTGGACAAGCAAGTATATTCCAAAGCCTGATAATATCATCAATATTATATCCTATTTCACTCAAAGATTAAATGTATGATCAACCTTGCCAAGCTTCGTTAAGACATAATAAACAAATGTAACCATTCAAATACTGCAGACCTGTTATGCCTCTTCTACGAAAATATAGGATATAAGATATGATATATAAGCATATTTATAGGTTAAAAGTAAATATCAGATTGCATGAATGAGTTACCAAATAAATATATTCAAAATTTCATGCAAAAAAGTGGTAGAGACTTCAGACAAGAGGTAAAGACAACAATTAGAAAAGTATAAACTTAACGAGGGAAAGAAATCAAAAACAGAACTTAAAGATATCATTTTAGTATCAATAATACAGCAAATGAACCTGGCTAGAAAATACTACAGTTAGGTTCCCATTGTGGGTTTGTATAAATCCTATTTTTCGTATGTTTTATGAGCCTGTTCATTGATGCAACCAACATCCTTATAAGTTAAATATCAGAGTGGATCAATGGCCAAAGTTGCATCAGTAGATTAAACAAAACATAAAACCAGCATGAAAGATGTAATTCAACAGATTATTTCTTCTGTGAGAGAATTTGTGACAACAATTAAATAGGT
Source organism: Heritiera fomes (assembly GCA_032173925.1). Taxonomy (NCBI): domain Eukaryota; kingdom Viridiplantae; phylum Streptophyta; class Magnoliopsida; order Malvales; family Malvaceae; genus Heritiera; species Heritiera fomes. The sequence goes on from JAPDPM010000002.1 coordinate 14,288,222, forward strand.
CAATCCAAATATCAATGAATCACTTAAGAAGAGAATAAAACCAAATGAACTATCAGATGGCGTTGGTAGCTTGCTGCCGTGTAATGTTATGCACCATGCTAGCCACAAATGCTCCTGGAATTTAACAAACTTTCTCAACTTAGCAGATGCAAATAAATCGTAGAACTTTGAGCCCTGAGAAAAAAGATTAAAGCATGTCATTATCAGAATGCAAGACATTTTTAGAAAATATAACAGCAATTCATAGAGACAAGGATAAACCTTTTGAGAGTGAGAAGTCCTCATCTTGGTCAACAGGCGCCCCATGTTGAATAGTTTGAACAAGAGAAATTACATTTCAATATTGAATACTTCAAATTGAATAAAAACCCAAACAAACAAAGACTAAATATCAGATAGCTGCCAGTTGGCTATCTTCAGCTTATAAATCTTGGAATCAAGTTTAAGAATAAATGTCTCAAACTGATACATGCACCAATGATTTGTTGAACTCTTCTTTAAACTCCTAAATGTAAAAACAATGTCAATCTATAAGCACAGGTTATAAAATCTTGATCAAGCAGTTAATTATGATGAGAGAAATAAAAAGCATGAGTCAGTCAAGATGATTCAGTCACTGACCAAGGAGAAAAGAGGAAATTTAGAACTGTAGGGGACATCATTCAAAGTTAAAATGGTATAAAAAATTCTCTGAATTGTTTATAGGAGCTTTATTTGTAAACTTTGTATAATCTATTGTAAAATTAGCTAACAAGAAATATAGAATCTATGGTGAAGTATGAGTTTGAACATTAGCAAGAAGCCGGGTGAGTTTGCTTAGAGTTTCACGAGCAGATATAGTATCTGGATGATCCTCGCCACAGATTGAAGTTCTAATAAAAATAGCCTTCCTAATTAGGTCATCTCCTATGTCAAATTGCCCCCCTCGTAGCATTAACTTGGCCCTGGTTTCTAGCACAGTGGCTCTTGATAATGCCAACTCCTGCCAAAGATAAGGATTCAATTGAGCATTAGTTTGGATGGGCCTCCAACAAAGTGATTTGTCCAACCATTTCTCAACTGGGGTGACAAAAGCCTGGTCTGCTGCCTCCAAAGCATCAGTGCATAGCCTGAGAAGTTCAAGAGCAGCACTGCACCTAGAGAATGTAATGAATGTCCGAATTGCAAGAGGCAAAATCACTTCTTTGACAAGGTATAACAGTTCTGACGCCCTGAGATCAACAACTGTGGGATCATTACCAAATCCAAATAGCAAGAAACATGCTGCCCATAAATGTTCTGAGTGGTGGCACAGTGACCCACGACTAACCACAGCTTGAACCATGGCATGTGCAACCCCAGTAACTCCTCTCTTCCGAGCATAAACCTTGATAAGCTCATTGAAATGGACATAACCTGCCTTGGTACTACTTCTTGCAATATTAAATCTTAACAACATAGATGCTTCTGCCTCGGATCTTTTAGAGTATGATGAAGAAAAACCACAAGTCAAGGATCGCAATAATTTTCTCCAAAAGCAGGTTCCTTTATGTTTCTCAGGTATCTTATGAGATGCTAGGGCTAATAAGGAAACTGGAATGGCAGCAGGTGCAAACCAACCACTCACCAGGACCATTCTCGTTGCTAAGCTCATTGGTCCGTCAGCATGATCAAATAATGAAAAACATACCTCAAAGAGTTGTAGAAGGAAAGTGTTTTTCCTCAATGAATGAGCTTCCCTGCCACTCCATGAAAAATCTCTCAAGGGCATCCTGTTGATAGTATCCAGTAGCCTGCTTGGATTTATAGGTAGCTCGGATAGGATTGCACCTACAATCGCTAGGCCCAAAGTTAGCCTTCCAACTTTCTCCTCAATGACCCTGAGAACATCAATCTCTGCAATAGGGTAGTCTTTTACACTTCCCTGCATTAGTGACATTGCCTCTACTCCAGACAAGTATGAGAGTTTTAAAGGTTCTAAATTCATCACACGTGGAAGCCGGGTGGATATCAGAATGTGGGTCTCTCCACCAAATCGGGGAAGAAGATCCATTACAAGCTTACGATCCCACCAATCCTTCTCACTCTCTAAATTATCAATCACCACCAGATAAGGTATGTTTCTCATCAGCTCTTTCCGGATTCTAGAAATGGCAACCTCTTCTTGCTCTTCAAAGCTTTTAGTCCTGGTTTTGTCTATGCAATTTTCAACCCCAACATCAACCTCTAAAAATGACCAGAGGTTTAGATAATTCTGCCTAATATACCTGCTTTCTCCCCCTATCCACAGAACCATCTTATACCTCTGGTGATATCTGTAGGCAAACTCAAGAAGAAGCTCTGTCTTTCCTATTCCCGAGTCCCCTGTTACACAGGCAATGCCCTTTCCATATACAATTTTTGCTGATCTCTTTCTTCGTGAATTCCGCCCACCACCTCTTGGTCTTTGATACTGCTGCCTTTCAGTGCTTTGCATCTCAATCTCCTTTTCCGATTCCTTCCAAATGACTGGTTCCTTACCTTTCCGGCTGCCACTCCCCCGCTGTCGATCCCTGTGTCTCTCCTCCATTGAACTGCTCTTACTCCACCCAATTGTCAAATTCTTTCTCTTTGATCTAGCCTTGAGCTCAAAATAATCTCTTTCCGATTCTCCTCTAATGTCACCAAAAAGTATAAATTCAAGCTCTGACAATTCTTTCTTCCTGCCAATAAAGTTTTCATTTCGAGGAAATGGGAATTCCTCTTTATCTACCTTTTCTCTCCACTTTGTCAACCGCTCTACAACACTTCGTCTTCCTAACCTCATTGCCAAAAGGGTAACAGCTCTTAATATACAGTCTCTCCAACAACCATCCTGAGCTTCCAGTTTCCATTCATCCACTCGAAAGAGGCCATTAACAGCTTCCTTCCACTCCTTTTCCAGTCCTCCATACAAAACCCATAATTCACCCCCATGTTTTTCCCACAGCTCTCCCCTCTTCTCAACTATATCTCGGACAAGACAATCACTAGGATTCAAATCAAAATAAATTGGGACCAAATTTTTCTTGCTTGAAAAAAATCTAAGCTCCTCAATAGTATATGGATTCCTGAACGACTTCCTCGTAAGAATTACAACACCAAAGGAAGAAACATCCATTGCCCTCTCAATAATTCCATGCTTACGAGAGTTCCTAAATCGAGCTCTATCAGATACAAAGCAACTCATCCCTTGAGCTTCCAACTCAGCACGGAGCCAATTTGCAAACCTCAACAAGGAAGATTTGCGACCATGCAAACCTAGGAAAACGTCATAACTTCTGTATCTGTTAGTCGATAATGATATCGGAAGAGGGGAAAATGACATATCATTGCTTCTCATATGCTTTCTGTGATTCTCGACAAGGCCAGAGTAACCATTGTCACGCACATGACCATAACTAGATAGGGTGTCATTAGGGACAAGAGTTGTGGATGATACGTGGTCAAATTTCTGGAAGTCGCTTGAAATACAAACAGCAGGCGTTAATGACATGTCTGAAAGGGCAAATCTGACATTTGCAAGGCATTCAGGATCCTGAATTCCAGAACTGGAGCTTGGAGGATCAGCACTTAAATTAATACTATTACATTGAGCATCAGACCTTGTCGATTCAGACAATTGACACGTTGATGATCTTGGAGAGAAGAATGGTGATTGATTTGCAGAAAAGAATGCTGACGACGATGTTGACATATTTCTAGATGTTGTTGCTGGTAGCGACCCCAACCTGCCGCTATCTTCTTGGAGATCCATATTTACAATACTTCCCATCTCAATTAGCTAAATCCCATAAATGTAATCAAGGTAGGAGAAGCCACTCTGAGATCAAAGAAATGAATTAATCATTAACAAAACTGAGTAATACCATAGAAAGACATGTATTTATAATTTATCCTAAACTGAATGCTATATCCATATCACTGATGATTCAGCTAAGAAACATCATTGCCACAATACTAAAAAAACCGTTAAATAACTATTGAAGAAAACAATGCAACATCTCCACAGAAAAAATGAGAAATTAAATTTCAAATCTATGAAGCACTGAGAATATAAACCAATATCAGATTAACAGATATGGCTTCATACAAAAAAAAATACACCGAGGATTGAAAAAGCAGCACGTGAGTAAGAGACAAAAGCGAAGCAGAATATCTGTAAGACAGCTTAAAATCTAAAAAAGAAAAATACAGTATTCATACCTAAACTCATGAAAGCTATATTCAAGCATACAACACATTCATAAAGAACAAAAGGGACCCGACTTCCCGAAAATTGAAAAATGAAAAAGAACCATAAAGGCAATGAGTAAAGCTTAAACTCTAAAGCATTACAGATCTAAAGAAGCTTTTTAAGATACAAAGAAAGTTCAGATATAAAGACCCACTTCTCAATTTAATAGAATAAAACAACATTTTCCATGGTAATTCAGATCTGAGGAACTTACTTGGCTTCAAATTATGCAGCCAAACCAATCAAAAACAAATTCAACTTTACAAGACTGAAGAACAAGAAAAAAAAAAGGCATTTTATCAATACTAATAATTAGTCAAAAACATATAAAAGAACGTATTTTTGACGGAAGGGTTGAAAAGTTTTTGAGTTTGACAATGAAAGAGACAAACACTCACAGTTTAATATCAATGTAGAATTGAAGCAACGGAAATAGTTTTACTATTAAAAGTTAGATTTGATAAAGACCCTTTTACAAAAACTTTATAAGCAGAGTAAGATTTTAATCAATGCCCCAAAATTAAGCTTACCTTAATAAAGTTCAAAAAAAGAACGAATCCAACAATGGCAATGGCATCCAAACCAAAACCAAAACCAAAACCAGAACCAGAAACCTCAACTCTGTAAAAAAAAAAACACCTTTTTTCCAACTAATAAAACTCACCGCTTTTTTTCTCTATCTTTCTTGTCTTTTAAAAGCATAGAGTCTATAAAACCATTTTCTCTTTCTATGTCTTTGTCTATGGTTTTTTTTTTCTAACAGAAGCAGACTACAGAAGCACCGTTGAAGAAGAGAAAAAAATTGAGACTCAAAGGGACGGATCTGACAAGATATGGGCTGGTAGGCTCCACCCCACTGCCTCTCTCCCTTTTATAGCCGTGAGAAAAAAAAAAGGTTTCTTTTTTATTTTCTGACAAAACAAAATCCACTCTGTTTTCCGGCTATGAATGTGGGTTTTTGTTTTTGTCATTGTTGTTCTTGTGAGCGATGTTGTTGGGTACGTGGCTTCCTGCTCTTCTTGTTTTAAAGATTACTAAAACTAACGTAGTACTTTGGTTTTCAAAACCAACAAAAAAAAGTTTTTTTTACTCTTTTTAAGAAGATTGCATATGCATATGCATATAATCAGGATGCAAAAGTAGTTATAATTGCCATTTAATACATTGATATATTTTTTTTACAGTCTTGTCTTCGGATCAATTTATGCGTATATTAAAGTTAATTTTTCTCCGACAATCTAAAAAATGCATCCTTACCTAAACTCCTTATGATGAGTTGTTTCATTTATTTTTCTATCAATTAAGTTGAATTTTTATTTTTTAGTGTCATTTTTTTATATCAATATGTTATTATCGGTAAAAACATCAAAAAAGTACATAAAGGTCGTAAATTGAAGTCATTTTTATTGATCCCTATTCAACTTTTAAGGAAAAAAATGAACTTTGATCATTTACAGTATTTTTTACTGGATCACAAGTCATATTTTAAACTGAAACATAAGTATAAGCTTGAGTTCTTGTTATTGAAGCTCAAAAGTGAAGATGATGAATTAAACTTTATGGCTAGAAGACATTGTGAGAGTGAAAAAGCAAAAGCAATGGCATCACAAGAAGAAAGAATTCAGAACGAATAAAGTTTGATCTGATAATAATTGTTCATTTTTAAAAAGAAATAGATTTAGAATTCCAATAATCATATCTTATACCTTTAAAAAAAACCCTCTTAGAAAGAGACTGAGCATTTGACAGAAACACGCTCTCTTGATTCTGCAATAATGGAGGTCCTTTGGCCAATAATTAAAAAAGTTATTGTCACTTATTGACTGCAACTTTGTAAAAAAAATAAAAGCAAATAGTTACACAAAACAGTGCTTTTTAATTTTTTTGATATAAAGAAAAAAAAACTTTATCCAATATGAGTAACTAATTGTTTAGCAGGTAGATTTCCTTGTTCTCATTGTATGATGGCTTTTGCCTCTGGTCATTACTTTTTGGTTATAAACCTCTGGTCATTACTTTAATGGCTACTACTATCTGATATTTGCAATTGCAATGGATTGTATCTGACCTAACAGTTTTTATGATACTTCAAATCTAGCAAAAGATTTATCCTTTTTACATCAACATAGATTTGGTCTTCTTAGAGTGTTTGACTTGGACCTTTGTTCAATCTTTGTTCAATCGTTGTACATAGAAACTTCCTTAGTCTAGGGTCAAAGTATACCACAAGTCTCACTAAGAACTATATTGAGTATATAAATTGTCATTGCTGATAACAAGAGTCGAATCTAAGCTTTACAAGCGAAATGAACAATTTTTATTAACTCAACCAACTTTTATTGGTCACATTGCTTCACTTTCACCATGTTAGAATCTATAAACATACACACGTGAAGCATTGAAGTTAATGCAATGCAATGGGACATATAAAATAAATGTCAATTAGGATTAATTAAATAAGTAATTTATTTGTCTCAACCGTAAATAATTTTAAGTTCAAAATTTTTATTATCACTCTTTAATATTGATGTCGAATAACAATTAGATTAAAGTGAAAATCACATAAAGAGATTAAACAACTTATTTATCTTGATTTTTTAAAATCCAAATTTTTTTTTTAACCATGTGGGATCCTCATAAGCTGTTAGGATCAATATGGACACACTGAATTGTTTCTCTCCCAAATAATTGGTGCAATTAAAAATGATAAAAATCCCTATCTGCCAAGGACTGTTGAGTTGACTTAAATGTGTATTTTGAGTTGGCTCTTTCAACATAAGTCCAAAACACTCCTTTGGTAGTACTTGCTATCACATGCTTCCATGTGAGACCACACCAATGAAGGGCTCTAATATCTTGGCAATCAATGGCAAGGTTTCCAACACTTGTCACATAAAATATTATTTGTTTGCTTCTTGTAACTTTTTGGCGCAAGGAGAAAAAAAGGGGAAAACATTAAAAAGTTTATTGGATTTAACTTGGATTGTTAATGAGTTTAAGGGAATTGTATTCAATAATTATTTAAGTTTTACATGTTTATTTTTAAACCAAACTCAAAATTAATTTACTTGAGTAATGAATTAAATCGAATTTAAGTGTTTTTAAAAATTACCCTTGATTTAACTCTAGTCAAATTTTAAATTTTAAATTTTTAAATCAAATTAAATTTAAATATAATACTAAATTTTTTCAACTCAATTAGATTACACCCTTAAAATTATTCATAAATAGAAAGAATAAAATCATTTCTTTGATACCTTAAAAAATTTACCCCCAAAAACTTCAAGACAAGTTAAAAGTACAAGCATAAGAAGAAACTATAATTACCAACTTTTCATTTTTAGTGCTTGTTAGCTAAAAAAAATCCTTAAATTTATTTATCATATTTTTATATAATTTTAAAGTGTGCATAAAAAATATATTTGTTTTTCTTCTTTGCTTTTGTGGCACAACAATTTGGGATGTTGATTTTCGATGTGTCTGCGAAGTGAGTGGGCCATGAGAAATGAAATTGTCACATCAAAAGTTTGATCTATCAAATCTAGATTTTTATTGACATTTGTCTACTTTTGAGCAGCATGGCCAACCAATCTTCAATGATGTGGAGATGTAGTGTGGGGAAATTTTGGACCCTATCAAAATTGGAAAATTGGATGCATGTCGGATTGCAATCTAACAAAAAACATATATCTTAAATTGTATTTTTTTTCTTTAAATCTTGTTTTAATGGAAAAGTTATATTTATATTTAAATTATAATTTGTTTTAAAAGCATATTTAAGTGAACAAAATAATGCTTTGGAACTTTAAAATTTTTTGAAGATAACCATTTGTATTATGATATTTAGCTTTTTACTTTATTGGTTTTCACTTTTTATTTAATTAATTAATGTAGAATTAACACGTGAATCATGCTATGTTATGTTATTCTTTTAATAAAAAATACTATTTAACTTTGGTTCTAATAAAATAAACAATTATAATTCTTTTCAAAGAATTGATTAATTATTTTTATTTGATTTTGAATTTGTTGAGCTAATTACTTATTATCCAAGTTTGCCATTAATTTTTTAGATTTACTACTTTGTTAGAAGAAATATTATTACAAATGTGTTAAAAAAATAAATGTTATACAGTCATCACAAAAGTTTAACACCCTTTCATGTCACATTCGAATATAATTCAAATATAAACATGTAATTTTTTTTACTATTATTCCTATATATATTGACCATGCAGAGAAAGGAACTTTTTAAATATACTTTATATGGATGCTTGGTTTAAGCATATTTTTTTTCTTTTATTTTGGGATAAAACCTATTAAAATCCATTTTTTAAATTAAAAATGATAAATCTATTCATATGTTCTCTTTTAATTAATGACTATATTAAAACAAAAACCAAGAGGCTATTTCATTAAATAAATTCAAGTAGGCATTGCATAGCATACCTAATACTTTAGGCTGTAAACCCATTTATTTATTTATTTATTTTTGCAGACATTGTTTGAAAAATATTAGGGTTTCTATTGAAAAAATATTAGGGTTTCTAAATAAACTGCATTTCTCTTACTTTGGAATTTGGGATAAGGGGTTGGACAGGTGGATTTCAAAGTTAGAAAATGATAACATGCTTTGAAAATCGTATTAAATTAGCCAAAAGCAATGTTCTTATCTCTTTAAGCATTATTAAAATTCATTCAAGTTTACTGTTGTACTAATATATAAAATGGAAGAGAATAATTAAGGAAGCTTGAGCTGTGTAAAAACAAAAGTACATCTCTCAAAAGGAACACCTACACTGCAGTCACAAGTTTAATTTGTCCAAAATTCTAAAGTTAATTGAATTTTTAATTTTCTTATGCCATTATAGCCTTTGATCCAGCTTGATTTTTTTTTTTTTTTTTTTTGGTAAACTGGATAACTTCATATATATAAACAAAAACACCCAGAAGGGTTACATCTCAACACCCAAATGGGTTATTGTTAACAATTCTTGGCTCATAGCAGCCAACTTTGTCAAACCAAAGAAACTGTAAGATACAATCTGGAGGGGATTCAAAATACAAAAATGAGATTGATAGCTCTCTCCCCATCTTTGCCAATCTGTCTGCACACCCATTTCCTTCCCTATACGTGTGCTCCATCTTGATCACATCCAATTGCTTCATTAGATACCTGCAATCCGAAATAATGGCAGAATAAGTGTGGGATTTTGGAACATTTTCAACAACATACCTTAGTGAGCATTGTGAGTCCAGTTCCACGATGAGTTTTCTGAATCCTTTCTTGATAGCTAGTTGAAGGCCGTCCCTTAAGCCCCACAATTCAGCTCCAACACTGGACGTTTTTCCTATATTGCGTGCAAAGCCTCCAACCCACTCACCATCAGCATTTCTGAAAATTCCTCCCGCCCCAGCCATTCCTGGGTTGCCTTGGACAGAGCCATCAGTGTTTAATTTGATAAATCCAGTCGGAGGAGGAGACCAAGAAACATTTATTTGAGTTTTGTTGGTTCTAGCATTGGCAGGGCACATGATTGCCCAATATTCTCTGACCCTTTTTTGAAGATTTGTCATCCATTCTTGATTAGAGATAGAAAGATTTTCAAATATGATTTTGTTTCTATTGTTCCAAAGACACCAGATGCTAAATGGGAACACTACCTTCCAAGGAATGTTATCAAACCTAGACCCTTCTTTTGATCTTATGTTGTCCTGTATCCAATTTTCCAGGTCAGAAGTAAAGAAATTTTGGGAGCTAGAAGGGATCCCGATTAAATTCCAAAGGTCCTTCACAAAAATACAATCTCTTAGACAATGAATATCTGATTCAATCTCTATGCAGCATCTTGGGCACTCTATTCCGACTGAGAATCCTCTAGAGACAAGAGCTTGTCGTGTCGCAAGGCGATGATGTTGACAAATCCAGGTAAAGCATTGAATTTTAGGGAGTGTGGGAATTTTCCAAATTTCCTCCCATTTACCTTTTGGGATGGGTTTGTTATTTTTTGTCGCGGAGTAAGCTGTGCTAATGGTAAATTTTCCATCTATTGAGAATTTCCAGGCAATATCATCATTGCAGGGTTGTTCTACTTGTAGTGGAATAGCAGTGATCAATTTTTGGATATCTGAGGTAAGAGGGGCCCCAACATCATCAAAATTCCATGTTCTTTCATTAACAAAGGCCTCTTTAACCACTTTATTGGTCATTTGTGGTGTCCAAGGGCCATAAATAATCGAATCAAGAGGACCAAGGCCTGTCCAATCATCACTCCAGAACCTCGTCTGTCTCCCGGATTTTATCACCCATTTTAGCCCTCTCTCTAGGACATGAGAACCTTTGCGTAATCCTTTCCATAATGGAGAACACGATCTATGTGAGAAGGAGTTATTCTTGAAGTACTTTGCTTTAAGCACTTTGTTCCATAGGCTCTCATGCTCCGTGAAGAATCTCCATCCTATCTTGGCCATGTTTGCTTCGTTTAGGTTCCTCATGTCTTTGATTCCAAGCCCTCCATCTTTCTTTGGGAGAGTCACAATGTCCCAATTAACAAGATGTAACTTTTTGTGATCCTCGTAAGATCCCCACAGAAAATTTCGAGAGATTTTGTTTATCTCATTACAAATGCTGTTAGGTAGACATGTACCTTGCATGTAATAGAGTGGGATGGAATTAAGAACAGATCTAATCAGAGTAATTCGTCCTGCAAAAGATAGGATATTAGCTTTCCAACCAGAGAGTTTATTCCTCACTTTTTCCACAATGAATTGGAAGTTCGCCGCCTTATGTTTTCGGAATATGGGAAAACCCAAATATTTCCCAATGTCATCCGTGACAGAGAATCCAAGAATATTTCCTACAAGATTTTTGGTCTCACATGAGGTATTGTTGCTAAAGACGACTGTGGACTTCATAGGATTTATCTTCTGTCCTGAGATACAACAAAAGTCATTTATTATTTTCTTCATATTCCTACATGTGGATTCTGTAGCTTTTCCCATGAGAATGAGATCATCCGCATAGAAGAGGTGTGAGAGTTTGGGTCCTCTTCTAGATATTTGCACTTGGTCCCAAAGGCGATTTTCACAAGCTTCACTAATCTTAAGTGAAAGGAACTCCATACACAAAATGAAAATATAAGGAGAGAGAGGGTCTCCTTGTCGTATTCCTCGGGTAGGAGAAATTCTTTCACTCTTTTCCCCATTGATCAAAATGGTCATATTGGTAGAAGTAATACATGTCATTATGAGTTTGATCCAATTATCCGGGAAGTTGAAGTATTTTAATACTTCTCGGATGAAACTCCATTCTAACCTATCATACGCTTTCTCCAAGTCAATCTTTGCCACAAAGAATCCATGTTTGCCTCTCTTCTTTTTAAAGGAATGTATAACTTCTTGCATTATGATCACATTATCTTGAGCTTTCCTACCTGCAATGAAGCTGGTTTGGAGTGGATGAATAATTTTAGCAAGGATCGGTCTAATTCTATCCACCATTACCTTGGTTAATATCTTGTAAATCGTGTTGCATAAACTAATGGGTCTGAATTGGCTTATGGTTTCTGCTTTATGAGATTTAGGAATCAAGCAGATGTAGCATTCATTCATTGATTCAGGCAACTTTCCTAAAGAAAAGACGTCCTTGACAAGCTTGTAAACAGAATTACCAACGACATTCCAACATTTTTGATAGAAGATGGGATGGAGACCATCAGGGCCTGGTGCCTTGAGTGGTTTCATCAGTTTAATAGCTTTAAACACCTCAAAATTCTGAATTGGTTGGTTCAGTTTTCCTATATCATCCTCATTTAAACCATTAAATAAACCACAAACGAGTTCTAACCTGATTGGGCTTGATTCCTTTTCAGTTCTAAATGATTTATTGAAGTGTTCTATAATATTGTTCTTGATAGAAATCGAATCAAATAACCAATTGCCAACATTATCCTTAAGAGCCGTTATCTTGTTGTTTCTTCTATGTCGAATGGTGCTAAGGTGATAAAACCTTGTGTTTCTGTCTCCATCTGCAATCCAATCAATTCTAGCCTTTAGAGCCCACAACTCTTCTTCAAGTTTCAAGATTTGTTGATATTCCTCTTGAAGTTCATCTTCTAGTTTACTTAACCATGGATTTGAGTAGGATGATAGGGTTCGTTGGATTCCCTCCAACCTAGCTCGTAGTCTTTTCTTTTTGTGGAACACATTTCCAAAGACATTTTTGTTCCAATCTAGAATGCTTTCTTTGAAAAGTTCAATTGCGTCAATGACATTATCATTCGCTTGATTCCAAACTTGCTCTACAATTTGCTTGAACTCTAGGTGGCTGAACCATATCGTTTCAAATCTAAATGGTCGATCCCCAAATGAAACTTTGGTAGGGTAGGTGTCAATGAGAATAGGATTATGGTCTGAATATATCTTTGTATGATGAAAAACAACCGTGTTTGGGAACTTTAGTTTCCAATCACCATTGGCCCATGCTCTATCTAATCTCTCCCTAATAATAAGCCCATTTTGATCTTTACGTGTCCAAGTAAACTGATGGCCTACAAATCCTAAGTTTATCATATTACACTGATTCATGCAATCTTGGTAAAGTTGTGCTCTATGTTGATTAATTGGTTTACCTCCAAATTTTTCTGATCTATTAATCATCTCATTGAAATCTCCTACCATTAGCCATGGCTTAGAATGAGTCTTGGCAAATTCAATAAGATCATTCCAAAGGAGTCTTCTCATCTCAATTCTAGGTCTTGCATAAATAGCAGATAAAAGCCAAATATTATTAACATCGAACTGTTCATGAGATGAGGAAGAGGCGCGTACCTGGATATTGGCATGTATAACCTGTTGGTCAGCATGTAGCACCTCGACAGATATTTCATTTTCTTGCCAAAGCAGCCAGATGCCACCTGAAAACCCATCGGCATCCACTCTGAATGATTTTGAGTAGCCCAGTGAGTCGCACATATCCTGAGCATTTGTTCCTGAAATACGTGTTTCTACGATGATAGCCAAACAGGGGTTATTAAGGCGTGTGAGATCCAAGAAGGCACGTCGAAAATTCTGGTTCCCCGCTCCTCTAGCATTCCAAAATAAGCATCTCATTGGAAAAGCTTCAAGTGTTAAAAGGTTGAGGGGCCACCAGGCCAACTCCGGTATCACTTTCATCTCGTCCCTCTGCGTCTTGCATAGTAAATTCGGGGAGTGATGATACTTTGGCATCACTGTGAGACAATAGTCGTTTGTCATCCTTTGCGACTCCCTGCTTGTCTTGAGTGCCATGGTCAATGGATTCACCAGTAGTCTTGTCATGAAGATGAACGATGCCCTCTTGTTTTCCTCTAGCTTCATGATTCGGACAGTGTCCATGGATACTTGAGTTATCTCGATTTGGTGTAAAGGTGGTATTGTCACTCTCTCTCTCGGATTGAGAAAATGGGCTTGCTCTTTCAGCATTCTGATGAACGGTCACGGATCCTGTACATCGAGGGAGATTACCACATTGTTCCAGGCTCTTTGGATCTCCTCTATGCTCCATTCCATTTCCTGAGATTTGAAGCCGAGAAGGATTTGCAATGCCTTCCTCATATCTATCATCTTGTCTTCTAGCCTCAGGAATATCTTGTCCGGTAAGGGAAAACTTTCTTGTATATCGTCCATTAACTTGGGATTTCCCCTGAGTTTTTGGGCGACTGAGTTTATTGTGTTCTATGTCTTTAGATCCCAGTTGAAATGGGCTTTTGTCTCCAAACGAAAGGTGAACAGCTCCTGTATTAGTTTCGTTTGAATCTAAGTGATTCAATTTTTGAGTGTAATCGTAAACCCTATTTGTGTCTTGTCCAAGGTCTGAAGATTTGACACCACTCTGACCTGCTCCCATCTTTTTACTCTGAGTAGTATCAGCTTTAAACTGAAATTTTGCCCGTTGCTTTTGTTCTATCACGTGCTCTCCAACTTTTGCCTTGCCTTTGTCTTTTGTTCCCTTGCTCGGGTCATGGATCTGGTTTAATTTGCCCCGTTCCTTGTCATTTTTCGGTTTGTTCCTGGACACAACCATCCATGGCCCGTATCCATGGTTTTCTTCAGTTTCCATTGCTGTTTTGTTTTGAGATTCCTGTACCGTGGCTTGTGAAATGTGAGATTCCATCGTTTCTTTGTTGTCCTCGCAGTGTTCCTTTCTATGGCCTATTAGGCCACATTTAAAACATAAGTTCACGCCTTCGTACATCAATGGTTGTATGATCTTTCCAATTCGAATCTTAGGTAACAAAGGCTTGTCTAAGTCAACTTGGACACAGATACGAGCGAATCTACCTCTGGAGCTACTTTCTGTGATTGTGTCAACTTTAAGCAAGCCTCCAATTTGATTCCCGATTCTCTGTAGTATACCCTTGTCGAATAATTCTATGGGGAGTCCAGGCAGGCGAACCCAAACCGCGGTGGTGGAGAACGCTGTAGATGCCTCTGCAATGAATCCCGGCTCCCATAGCCTCATGGTGAGGTAATGGGATCCAACAAACCATGGACCCCCATACAGCACTCTTTGAAAATCTTCAATGTTACTGAACCTGAAAAGGAAGTAATCTTTACCCAGATCTATACATTCCATGGTTCCAACAGGTTTCCATAACGCTTGAACTCTCGAGTATAGAAAGTTGTATCCCACCATCTTGCCGAATGTTTTGACGATGATTGCTGTTTTCCATGGCATTCGGATTCGGTTTTTCTCTTCTTTAGAGAGCAGGATTGTTGGAATTTCATCCAGCTCGTCTGGTTCCTGGTCGGAGTCCTCATCAAAGAATGGAGGATTGACAGTAAATGAACAATAAGAATTTTCCTGGTCTCTCATTAGAGAGTCTTTATAAGATTGTCGATCCAGGTGGTTATCCTGCATCGCGTGGTTTGGTGGTTTGGGATCACGATTTTTTGTTCGTTTTACGCTTCTCATTCGTTGATCTTCTTCTTCGGTGTACACAGAGTGGTTTTCGTTTTCGTTTCGCATCGCTTCTCTTTTTTTTGTGCTAGAGACATGAAAACTATTTGCTGCTATGCAAGTTTCTTTTTTAAGGTTTATATTTTGATCCAGCTTGATTTTTGACACCTGCTAAATAGAGATGCTGCACTTCTGCTCATTCAAGTTGTACCACTAACTACGTACTCCATTGAATTACCCATTAGTTTTATTTTATTTTATTTTTCTTGACTGGCTGATTATTGAAGTGCCATTATATTATATATTATTAATTGGATGCATAAAAAATTATCACTATTAAAAAAATCATATCGAGAACGTTAATTAAACATTAACATGATTACAATAAATTATGTTTAAGATTCAAAATTAATATCACTACTAGTTATGAAAATCGGAAAAATCACTCAAAAGAATCAAATCTTTATCGATGTATTTTTATTGTTTTTCTTTTTCTTGTTTTTCTTTTAGAGTGTGTGAAATCTATCATTAAATGAAAATAACCAAACTGACTAATTTTGGTTTAGAATTATTTTTTAAAAAAATATTTTGATAATTGTGATTTGTATATGATCATTTTGAGTCACTGAAAATTTTGAATTTTTGTTTTCGATGTTTAAAATGGATCCCAGGCGAAGCAAGCTGACAGGTGCTAGTTTCACTATAAATTTTGATGCCTTAGTATATCTAGCTTAGTGTGCACTAGCATATAATATAAAATTTAAGCAAAATGATTTATATTTGATGCACTCATAGTGAATAAAGACGGTTGAACTGAAAATGTAGGGCAAATTGACCCATGGAAGGTGCAAATGTTAATAGGAGATAGGGGTCAAAGTATTTTGTTGCTATGTTGACTGTTATGTTGAATTCACATTTCATATTCAGAATCACAACTGGAAATTTCTGGGCTAGGAGTAGGAGTTGACTCTACAGCACCAAAAATATAATGGGACATTCTGATTTGGACAAGGCCACAAGGATTGAAACTTTATGGTGAAGCAGATATGATATGACTTATTTATGGCTTCATTCAAAGTTTTTTTTTTTTTAGAGAGAAGATGAATTCTTAATTTTGGTTATCAAAATTAAATCTTTAAGTTAATCAAATTAAAAGAAAAATTAATGTAACAAAGCCCACATGAAAAAAAATATTCGAATTTAAACATTAATTCAAATGATCATATAAGATGTTGGTTTTCTACAAGTCTAGTATTATCTCTTTAATTAATAGTGTTAAATGAGCTAAACAACTCATGATACAAAACAATTCGATACAATGTGGATATGTTTGGCACGAATCACTGCTAAATAATTAGATCGAATCAAATACGATACATATTAGTATGCTCTGTTAGACTAAAAATTTTTGAACACATGAATCGACACAATACAATTCATTAAGAGCCAATACCAATGCATGGCACGTGAGTTAACCCGATATGGCACACAAACCCAATGTGCCAGTGTGCCACTTGAGGGCCCTTGAGTTATATTCATATTGTTTTTATCATGTGATAAAATAATACTTGCTTTTGAAATTTTATTAGTAATTTATAAAAACAGAATTATATTAAATAAATCTACTTATGAAACTTTGTGTTTTAAATATACAATGTATTAATTTTTATACAATATTAGGAAAAAAATTAAAATAAACCTTCCATTAATAATAATAATAATAATAACTTTTTGGCCAATACTTTCCATCATGGTATGTGATTTACCAACCTCATCTTTGTCTATAACTGCATTTCAATGATGTTTCAGTGAAGGTGATAAGCATTAATGATGACAGAAATTCAAAACAAGGACGGATATCACGATATGCATGTTACTTAAAAATTGGTTACATAAAATTTTCCTGACACGAGACAAAGTAAATTATATAGATTATATTTCAATTGAAGATTGATTAGATAAAAAATCAAAGCACAAGAGAAATGAAATTATAAAGCTGTCTTGTATTCTCTTTCGTGTGTATGCAAATGCCTGTATTTTTACAACAATAAGATTAAATATTTCAACATCGATATTTAATAGATTCTATTACCTCTCCTTGTGTATACAGACACATCGTTGAACCAAATAAATTGTCACTTTTATTTAATTTAATTTTTATTTACTAAAAAAAATTAATGTGAGAACCAACACTATCCATGAAATTGCATCAGTTCTCATTTTTTCAATTCATATCCTTAATTCTCATTAAAATTGAAGTTCTGATTGAACTAGGACTTCTATGAAGGCTAGAAGATACAATGTTCAAGCACAGAATCGACAGCATAACATGGTATTTGTACTTTTAATCTGTCGTGATCCACGCTAAACAAACCCATGGAGAAACACAAAGCTCACAAAATTGATACTAACATAAAGAATAAATTATAATTACAAATGCGATAGAACAAACCTCACATCTCCGAAATTTTGACAAAAATTTACCGCTAGTTGGCAATGTTGAACAATAACTTCATAGGAAAAGGATTTCGCACCATGCAAGCAAAGATCATATGTTTTTTGGCAGATAACACAAATCAAGCCACTTTGGAGTGCTAATGGGATAAAATCTCTGATACTCGATCTTGTGCGTCGGGAGGTACTTCCCTTCCGGAGACCTGGACTTTCAGAAGATTAACATACCTGTCAAAACAACAGCATAGTTAGTCACTAAACTAATATGCAAGTATTTTGGTCCAACTAGGAGAGATTAGTCAATGCTACTGACTCTGCAACTGTAAACAAGTGCTCGTGCTCCGTAATGAAGGCAAGCAATGCCTGCAATCAAGAAAAGTATAGATCAATTGTAACAGGAAAAAATTTTATTCACCGATCACAAAAAGGGACTATGAGTTCAGATAGCTTGCCTCAAATGGCATATTTAACAGTTCATAATAGGTTCGAACATGATCTAGTCTCTGCTGCACAGCTTCACTGTCAATTGAAGGGATAGCTGCAAGGGCCTATAATGCCAACAGAGATTGTAAATCAGGATTGGTCTATACAAGCAAAACTGAATCAGATGGACACACGTGAACCAGTTGAATTTTCGACAACTTAATTGGAATGTAAAGCTTGAAACTTTTAGGATCAACCCTTGGCCAAACATTGAGACAACAAAGCCAAATCCGAGCAAGGCTAATTGCAGACAAGGACAAGTTATGCAACTGATGCTAGCAACCTATATCCTTTTTCACAAGAACTGATCATGCTTAAGTGATGAGAAAATTAAAGGTAAAAAAGGAGGAAAGAGAGGAGAGAGAGAGAGAGAGAGAGAGAAAGGAGGTGCAGATATGAGCATACAAACTCTTGGCATAGAGAACTGTCACTGTCTCAACATCCAACCACCTAAGAGTACCAAGTACGATTTCTATTATGCTTTAGAAGGAAATAGATCATAATATTTCAGCTATAGAAAATATTTGAAACTATTATTTCTAGCAATAAAAATTGCCTGCTTGCAATTAACAAAGATTCATTCCAATCAATTAAGGTTGGATACAGAGATATTGTTTCACCTTATGTTGCCCTGACTCTTCATTTTTCCAAAAGTACCCATGCCATACACATATCATTCACCTCAAAGTGATCACTTTGGGGTATGAGCTTCCAAATATAATGAAAAACTTACAAAAAAAAAAAAGACCGCACCTTGTCTGACTCACTCCTGAGCCCAAGCAACATAAGTTTCAACATTTAATTTGACAAGACTGAGTCTGCTTGTAAGGGCAAAACTCAAAAGATTGTAATCTTCATATAAAGAGAACTTGGGAATGGACTCAAGAGACAAGACAATCCTCCTCTAGATTAAAGCAATCAATTTACACAACAGACATCGAACTGCATAAAAAGGCAGATGATATCCCTAGAGAAAATATGGGATTATTTTCATATCATTTCAAGCAACTTCAGAGATAAAAAAAAAAAAAAAGGCCATACTACTATTCACCACCCCACTCCATCTGAAATAAAAACATACTAACCTGCTCTAGAGCAATTGAATTCCGACATATCTGCTGAACTCCAAACAGGTTGATTGATTTCATGTCGGCCAAAGCCTAATTAGATGTATTCTCCCATCAGTAAGAGGAAAAATGTAGCTTCTATTCTATACAAAACTGGAATTAATCTGAATAATGAGCAAATTAGAAATCAAAGTTAACTTTACAATGAATTCCAACCTTAATGGAAGCATTTGCAGCAATACTACATATTCCACCAAATATGTAATTCCGCTTCACTCCGGCAACAAAAGGAGCCATTTCCTCATCCCTGCGTGTTATCTATGCATACAGAAAACAAAAATGAAAATTTAAATGATGGTAGCATTATAATATTCATCAAAGAAAAATGAAGCAGCTGACCCTTTGAAATTGAGAATACTAATGGGAAGAATAAATACGGCATCAAAATTTTCCAAGCAATCTGATCATATATATATATAAAGTTACAGGAAAATAATACCCAAAACTTTTTCATTCTCTATTTTCTTCACTGCCACCTATCCACCCAAGAACCACAACTGAAAAAGACATCATCAGAGCCTTTATCCCAATACTGGGGTAGGCTATATGAACCAAGATATGAACTCACGCTAAGTTGTCAGCATGAATTCTTTTCCTCCACTAATTTCTATGGGAATGTGTTCTTTCAACTCTCATTCGGCCATATCTTTCCACATAACTTCCTTTCAAGTCTTTTTAGGTCTTCCCCCAGCCTTGACCCCTTTCCTTCACTTATAGCCTCCACTCTCTTAACTGAAACATCCACAGATCTATGTCGTACATGTCCAAACCCATATAAACAACTTTCACTCATCTTGTTTTTGATAAGTATCACTCCAACCTTCTTGCGAATGTCCTCATTTCTCGTATATTCTCACATTCATCGAACCATTCACATTTTTGCTACACATCTTTTTTGCATGTAGTCTTTTAGTCACCCAACATTCACTACCATAGAGCAATATTAGTCAAACAACTCTACTGTAAAACTTAACGTTCCATCATATAGGAATTCTTTTATTGCACGACACACTTGTAGCACTTCTCCATTGGTTCCAACCAACATAGATCCTATGAGTCACATCGCCATCAATCTCTCGATCTATCTAAACAATCGACCCTAAATATCTGAAATGATCTCGCTTAAGAATCACCACCCCATCTAGCATCACTATATTTCAATATTCCTCTTTGTTTGAACTGAATTTACATTATATTTGTTTAGTCTATATTTGTATAGTCCAATATCTTTACATTCTTCTTAATCTCCGTTCTATCACTCTTTTCCATAATTTCATCATGTGACTCATTAGTTTTATGCCTCGGCAATTGAAGCAAAGCTGAATATCTCGCTTGTTCTTATAGAGAGGTACCAAAGCACTCTTCATTCTTCAAGCATCTTGTTATTGCACCAAATCTTGTTAAGAAGATTTGTCAATCACCTAACTCCTACCTCTTCAAGGCATTTCCAAACTTCAATAGGAATATCGTCAAGCCCAACAACTTTTCATGTCTTCATCCTCTTTAATGTCTCCTTCACCTCTTATCTCTTTGATTCTGCACATAAAGCATCAGTTCAAATCCTCGTAAGGCACCGAGATATTGTCTAAATTTTGGCTTTGTCCTTCGTCAAATAGTTTGTTGAAAGAACCACCTTTCTTTAATGTCATTTTCCCTAATTAGAGTTTTTTGGTACTCATCCTCGATACATTTCACGACTTCTAGGTCGTGACTCCTCGTCTCTCTTGTTTACACCAATCTATATATCTTTCTCTCCATCCTTTGTGTCCAACTTATTATAAATCTCTTTCACAACCTTCACTTTAGCTTCCATCAGCGCCCTCTTTGCCTCCTTCGTAGCTAGCTTGTATTTTGTAAAGCTCTCTTCAATGTTCTTCTTCTTCAAAGTCCTGCAACAATCTTGTTTAGTCTTTATACCTTTACTAATTCATTCCACTATGTTGCATCCTTTTCAGTCGGTGCTCTTCCATTTGATACTCCTAGTACCTCTTTGCCCACCTCCAAAATGCATTTCACCATCTTGTTCCACAGTACATTTGAGTTCTCCTCTATACTCTAGTCTTCTTTCTAGATTCAACTATTTCTACATACTGCATGACAATCTTCTTTTAGCTTTCTCCATCAAATCCTTGTAGCTCCTTTCTATTGGTTCTTTCAATGCCATATATTAATTTTCATATCTAGGATTAGCAGTCTATGTTGCAAGGTAATACTCACCTGAGATAACTTTGAAGTCTAGACATCTGTATTTATCCCTCCTCCTTGTCAAATAAAAAAATCGACTTGTGCTTGGTCCACTCCTAAAAGATTATAAGATGAGATTTTCTCTTCCTAAAAAGTGTGTTCACGAGGGTTAGGTTAGGATAAAGCAAAATCTAGGATAGTATTCCCACCCTCGTTTCTTATACTGTAGCTAAAACCTCCATGTACGCTTTCAAAACCCTCTACTAGCACCTACATGGCCATTATGGTCACCACCAATAAAAAAGTTTTTCCTATATGCACTTCTTGTACTATCTTATCTAAATGCTTCCAAAACTGTTATTTACTAGTCTCGTCCAATCCTCTCTGCAATGCATATGGGTAATAACATTAAAAGCCTCCCCTCCTAGAACTAACTTAACCAAAATAATCTTGTCCCCTTATCTCCTAACTTGTATTAACACTTGATACTCTTTTTCTATAATATACCTACACCATTTCCATCTCTATTTTTTCCTGTGTACCAAAGCTTATACCCCCAATGTGCTATCTCTCTAGCCTTTTCCCCAATCCATTTGGCCGTGGAGATGCAAGATGTTAACCTTCCTTCTACATATAACCTCACAAATCTCCACTAACTTACCATTAAGCGTACCTATATTCCAAGATCCAAATCTACGCTTATGCATAGGACTAACTTCTTTATCCACCCCCATCTATTATGGTGTGGGAACCTTTGCCTATTTGACACCACATTTAGGCATCAGTGTGGCATATTACTTCTGGGTGACCACCTAGCAACCCTTGCATGCTTTTGACCACACCTGGCCTCTGATGTAGAGCGTCGCTGAGTAGAAGACGCCTAAATGAAGTTCATATAATGGTTCATCTCATAAAAATCAGACGAGTTTTGAGTGACTGTTTGTCCTAACCTACTACCAATCCTTGTCCTTTATCTGAGCTTGGGACAAATGCAAAAAAATAAATAAATAAATAAATAAAGAAGAAGAAGAAGAGACATTGACAAACTCAAGATGCAACTTAGGATAAGCTGAACATGAAATGGCACATAGCGTTAGGAACGCTTCATATCAAGCCAAAAGCCAAATTCTACCTTTCTCTCGTGATTGAAGGTTATTACCCACGGAGTACGTTACATCTTAGCTCTCACTTCAAGGAGCATGGATTGATAAACAATTATCCATTGGAAATTTAAAACTGAAATAAATATCCTTAAAACAGGCCAATGGAATACCAAAAATTACACATCAATAAGAGTTGGAGAAAGTGACCTGTGCAGTAAGTGAAATAACAAAGTCATCAGGTTCTTCTGCATCTTGGTTTTCCAGGTATTCCCTATTTGTCATTTCCTGTTTGAGCCATAATGCTTGGTTAGTTAAGTGCTTTCATCACATAATCATTATTCAAGTGTCTCTGAATTATGCTATTCTGAAAAACCTGCATGTGGAAAATTGTCTCCAACTGCATCTCCACACGTAAAACTTTCAAGCAATCAATTGCTAGTTTTCTGTACTCATCTGCAAATGATGCCAGATCCCTGGCGGATGAATTACTTGTTCGTGTATGGTTAGGCTTGTCACTCTCCTTATGATTGGATATATGTGGGTTCGCTTGTAAAAGTCTACATGTTGCATTAGATATGTGAAAAATGTAAGAAACAGCAGAAAATTTATGAATGGGTTAGGAAGTTCTCAAAGGCGTAATTATCATGACAAACAACTCTTGCAGAAGGATCTTCTCCATTAAGAACGTAAAGGGCAAAAAGAATATACCATTCTTCATATCTATGTATGGCAAGAAAAGAGAAAATAAGGAAAGGGGGAAATGACTGAGATATTAGTGCAATAACATTTATTTTTCTTTGATGCAAAGCCCCATTCAGTTGCATACATAATTTTAGGTTACAAATGTTAATGCCATATCATGACTACTTGTATCACCAATGTTACCTGGATCTAAAAATACGTGATTGAATCATATAGAAAAGCACAACAAGCTACTTACATATCTAATAAGATATCATAACACATTGGTACCATGTAGATAAACATCAAGATGCATGGAAGTAGATCTCATGCCTCAAGTCCATATTAGTAACTCTCTATGTCCTCATAAACTACTGTTTAAAGCCCATTGTGGCTTCACAAACATTGCACATTATATCCCAATACCAACTCAAGCAGATGAAAGAACTTGCCTTTCAATTGAGTCTGCAACATACTCCAATGAATCACTCAGGGATGCCAGCAAAACAAGTTTATTGTCATCACGGATTAGATTCTCCTGCACAACAGATAAGGTAAGAGAAAGAATGACTACCTTCAATTGATATTTTAAGAACATTAATTTATATTAAAGATGGAACCTAAGTTTCATTAGCAAGTCAAGCTCAAATGCGTAATAAATTCAATTTTCTGGAAGATTAAATATTAGATAGCTATTTACTAGAAAAGAAATTCAGAAACAGTAGGCAGAAGTCATCACCAGGCATATATGTACCTGCTTAATTGGACGCAAATTTAAAAGAAGTTCACTTAATTCTGATTCAACCTCAACACTTTCTGCATCAGAAGCAACATTTCTCACATTTGACTGACCAGGTGCATTTGGTAAATACACACTAGCTGGATCAAGCCGCATCAATTTCTCAATATCATGCCTTCCAATGAGCATATAACTCTGCTTCTCAAGAACTGCCTGAAATATTAACAAAATGTCTATGAATGGAAAACGTTGAATATTGTATGCATAGTAGTATGGAAAAACAAAAGGTTAGAAACCACTTCACTATTATATTCTCATTAACAATGATAGCAAAGCAAGAATTAGTTTCAACTATCTCAATCAAATAATTCCTATCAGAAGCATGCACATCGCTGTTGACACAATGGCATGACATTCTACATCACGTGTAGAATCAATTTTGCCAACGGTAGAGATTCTTTAGCCTATTTCAGATTCTTTTGGGACACTTTCGGCACTTATTCTTTTGGAAATTTTTATCACAGTTGTAAAATACTATTACTGTTTTTTATCAGGCTAAATTCTTTGCTTGTGTTTATACATTGCTAGCCTACTCCCATCCGTACTTGTATTCTAAAAGAATGGGTAGACTATGAGCTGTTATATTCACATAATTGTTTACATGGCCTCTACAGAAGACTGCCAACTTTTTAAATCTTAACCCTTGTTTGATCATTATCTATGCCAACTAAACGCAATTCCATCTAGGCACTGAAAAATATATGTTCAATATTTTGGATCCATCTTAAAAAAAATGAAGAAAAAAGCAGAAATCCCCACCACCCCTTCTTCTTCCCCTGCCCCCTCCTAAGGCTAATAGAATGAAGAAAAAGCCAGAAACCCTACCCCCTCTTCTCCCCCTGCCTCCTCCTAAGGCTATTGTCTTGCACAGCTACAAATAACCTATCTATCAACAATATCCAGAAAAGACATTAATCAGGCAAAGGTGTTTAAAAGTTCCTATATAAAATTTTCTGTCTTCTTAATTTCATGTGCTATTGATATGGGACAACTAAATAAATTAGAACTGGTTGGCATAAACAAAAATCAACAACAAATAAGATGTATGTTAACAGCAAACACAAGGAAGAGCATGTATACAGAAGAGTCCATACCTCCATGTATGAAGTTCGGCATCTCTCATAGGTTCGCTCGAGCAAAGTTTGCACATACTTCACAAGGTCGGCAGCAAATTTAGGCATTGCTTGAGCCCAACCAAGCACCTGAAGTTAAAATAAAGTTTATTATTAGGAAAAAAGAACAGGTGTAAAGTAGATGGTCCTGAAACTTGTATGGAATATGTTCAAGACAAAGGAAAATGCTAAATAAAATTTTACCCAAATGTATGAGAAAAAAAAAACCTAATAGTCTGTTATTGCAAAATAATGAACATAATATTATGAGACAGAAAAGGAGGCAAATAAAATACTTTCTTCAGAAAATAAGAAAGATAAGACAAACTTGCCTCTTTTGTTAAGAAATCAATAGCCTGAAGCCCCTGCAAGACAGGTCGACCCTTCTCAATGGATGAAGCATAGGAAACATTAGTATGTGACCGTGGCCGAAATGCAGCTGGGCCTGTAAGAAAACATTTTTATGTTAAGAATGTTAAAGGAATCTGACTAAAAAAGAGCTAAGAGTTTTAAAGGAGAAACAAGGATGGAATCAAAAGCTGGAGCATCATATTATTGATATAACTGACATTTTACATTTTTGAACCTCGCAATTCCCAAGACAAACCCACCTCCAGTCTCTAGCAGCATGGTTTTCACAGAAATTTCTTCCATTGTTCTCTGGTTTCTAAAATGAAATTACTAACATCACTCAGAAAGATGGACATGCATATTTTCTTTCATCCAATCCATGTAAACCAGTAATGAATAAGCACCTCCATTTATTGCATTGCTGCTTTCTTTAAACTAGTATCTCACGCAGGTTTATATAAATATATTTTTTAATTACATTCTGCCAACCATATTTTCAGTGTACTAACTCACTAACACTGGTGAAACAAACCTAGCTTAACCTCCAACAAACAAAATCAGACCCCTGCTCGTCTTTGTTGTGATAGCCATCTTAAGATGCTGAATATTAAAATTTAACAATATCATTTCATTAATATAAAATGAGATGGGTAATTTCGATATACATAGTTTTTAATCTAACAAGTTGACAGTTAAAACTGTTTTTGTGAGGCATGGATTGAAAATTGATGATTAATGAATTGTGGGACTCGACTGGTTATGGAACTTGCTTGATATAGCTTGCTGTACGCCTTTCCGATAGTCAACAAACATGGTTGGTAAGAGGTGGTCCTTCACAAAGTTCTCCACAAAGGCTAGCAATCCATCATTCCTGCAATTATAAAAATTCAAGGACACAAAATAACATTAATGTCAAAGTTAATGCCCACTTGCAAAAGAGTTGAACCACATATTTTACAAATTTCAGCTAGATTTGATAATTCATATAGAAAGTACGGAGTTGTAAATAATTTCCCCTTCCACATCTCACTTCAAACCTAAAAATTTCAAACAAGAGATTGACGAAAGAAGAGCACAGAGTGAGAAATGAAAACTACTTTTGTGCTTTGCCTAACAGCTATCCTTCAATATTTATTACATCATTCACAAAAAGTGACTCTTCTTTGTACCACATACAAGTTTGGAAAGGAGACTTACCCAAGCTGAGAATACTTTTTCGGCAGCATCAAAGCAATCCTATCTGTAAACTGCACCACACATCAGATTGAAAAAGGCCATTTAAGAACCATAAATGAACAAGTAACAAAGAATATGTTTGAAAATATAGATAATTGATTCTCATGGTCCCAAACCTCAAGAACAGGCCGGTATACTGATGCTGCTAGATAAATGCCTTGCTCAGGCAAGACAGCTGCAGAGCCATAACCTTCTTGTAGAACATTGGCACCCCTCCTACTCCATCCTTGGCGAATGAGATCAGTTCCTATATGGTAGATGAGGCATACAACAATAAATGTCAATGAGGAGATAATTAATAAATTGAATACATGAAAGAAGCTAGACCAAAAAATATTGCAACTCAACAAGGAAAGGGAAGACAGAAGTTTCCAATCATCACACAACTAGAACAGAAAAATGATTTGCCAAAAAAAAAAAAAAGAGGGAGAAAGAGAGAGCATCTAGTATATCAGCACAACAAAAATTCTCCTATTCAACTGCTTGCTGAATCAGGCAATTTGAATTAAAAGATCGACAATCCCTAGAAAGAGTCAAGCCTGTGAATTTTACATTTAAAAGCTAATTGAAAATCCCATTATGCTTCCCCCTTCTAGCTAAACATTCAATACTTCAAATGAAGAAGTTTCACCACCAAACATACTGTCAGTTAAATATAAGTAAGAACTATAATTCTACATGTTTGTAGTGAAGAACGACAAGCTTCTACCACATATATTTGAAAATGAGATGGATTTTCCATTCATTTATGTTTCTTTAACATTTGTATATTTTTTCTCCAAAGGAAATGCCCACGAGAGGATGGACCCTCGTTCCAATAATACTACATATTTGCTACAATTGTTACTCTCAGGACTTGAACTCAAAGAGTAGCTCATCAGCATAGATTTTACTTAGTTGGGCAAACATAAAGCCCTCCCTGGCTAATTCATGTTAATAACCACAGTAAGGTAGCTTCAGCAAACTATAAACTAAAATTCTTTCACTGAGGAGAGCACATAATATTTATCAAATCACATTAATAATTTAGATAATATATTGGCAAAAGAACTAATAACGATTCAATAAGTTTGCAATAATTCAACTTTGGCATACCCTGGTTAGGAACTGAAAGGGTAGCATCTGTGAATCGGAAAGCAAAAGTGAGGCCATCCTCTGACCCATCCCTGCAATCAACACTATCAATTTTCATGCTTGTACCACAAAATTAAGAAAGAAGAGAATTAAATAGGCAAATTATTGTAGTCCTAATAGTAAAAAAAAAAAAAAGTGCTAGCGATGGTACATAATTTTAAGCATCAAACCAAAAACCAATAGACTATAGGGGAGAAGCCTAAATTGAATATAAAGCCACAGCAAACTGAAGACTTAGCTGATGTGGGATAAAACGTATTCTCATCCATAAACCAATACAAACAAACAGACCTAAAATGTTGACAGAAACATAAGGGCACCAAACAATGAAAAAGTGAACAACAACCTTGGGCTCTAATTCTATATCAAGCATCAAACTTAGAACCAAATAGCTATAGGTGGAGAAGCTCAACTTGAATGTAGAACGGAACAAACTCAAGACTTAACCGATTTGGGATAAAACCAATTAAAGAAATAATACCACAATCTGTAGCCTATACAAAAGAAAATCAATTTCTTATTTATCCAACTGATGCAATTCTGATGAAAATAGTATTCCACATTAGCTATGGTTGTGATTCTGCTGAAAAATGATCAAAACTGAAGCCCATAAGCTGAACAATGAATCCTAAGAAATGGTAGGCCAGTATCAATAAAAGGATAGTGCCCAAGCTACATGAAGATTCCAGCTTTTCAGCTGCTTTATCTTTTATTTTGGAAGTCATGATTCCCTGCTGTGGAAAAGTTCGTTTTTTATTGTCAATCAATATTCAGACGAGGGGAAGAGGAAGAAAGCAGGGATTATACAAAGGCATACTCACATGACAAGGAGTAAATATCTACTTAAATACTCTCTTAACTTACCACAGCTGATATGGAATGGCATCAAGTACTTTTCTATCATTTGATTATTACTCAAATATTCACACATACACAATGTTCTTTGACATGTGGGATACTGTTATATGCCTCCCTTTTGCCTATCAAGAATATCACACACACACACACACACACACACACACCCCAAATGATAAATGCCAACTTTGGGGAGTAAAAACAATTTATATCCTTCTAACTCATTGCATATTACCAATGAGTTAATTATGATTAAATAAACAAAGAGATTTATATTGCATAAAATTTATGTCTATCGAACAGCTATTCTAACTAACACATAACATGAACATAAAGAGGCCAATTATTTATTCAAATGACAATAGATCCAAGATAATGAAAATTAAATTTCAGTTGGATTTTATTTGAACATACAAGGAGATAATGCTGAAGAAAAGACGCATAACCATAAATCCTATCAAGTGGCTCAATGAAAAGGGAGAAAAAAAGAGATATATATAGGAGAAACTAAGCACGTTGAAAAGTAGAGATGACCATTGGAAACTATTTCTGAATCCTTACTTTTTCTCTTCCTGCAAGTATTATCAAAAGAGACTCTAGTTACTTGCCTCTTTTCTTTTGTAGGAACCTTGCTTGCAAGCCTGGCTGTTTGCACAGCGGCATCTGCCGATGCAGCCTCAGGGGTTGCTCGAAGAATCTCACATATGAGTTGTTGGCATTCACTCTGAAGCACATAATTCAAGAAAAAATTGTCAATTGAAGGAATAAAAAGTTAAGAAATTATTGGACCAAAACCATTGCCCAAAAGAAACATTGTGTCAATTAAAGCACAAGAGGAGACAGATGACCTGTAAAACTGTCAAGGAAAAACCAATACTATAGCCTCCAGTAACTTGAGATGCTTCAGAATCAAGGTTTACATCTGTTGACATTGACTTTGGTGTGATCATGTCACTTTGTAGGGAAGATTTTGACTCAATAAGCTCTCCAACAACAACATGATTCTCTGATCAATTACAGCTGAGAAATTTAGTTTCAATTTTTAATTAAGAGTAAAGAAAATAGAAAGAAACTAAAAGCAAAAAAGTAAGTCAACATCTCACCAAATATCCGAACAACAGAGTCCAAAATTGAATCAAGAAGCTCTTTTGCAGTAGCCTGTGCTTTTCCTGTAGGAGCCATCACAGGTGAGACAGGGCTCACTGCCAACAGAGAACCAGCCAATGACATCCCAATCTGACATTTCTGTTTTGGTAACTGATAGCTTTCTAACTGTCCCTTCCTAAAGTGGAGACTGGTGGTACCATTTCGAGTGGGCTTATCAGTTCCAGACCTTGAAGAATTAATGAATTCTGCATGGGCCTTAATCTTGGATGTGATAATCTCATGAATTGTGGGTCGCAATCGTTGGCTGTTACATAGATTTTGGCAAGCAACATAAATCATCATGAAGACAGCATGAATAAAAATATTATAATTTAAGAAAAAAAGAAATACTTTGAGTATTTAAAGTTATCATATCATTAGTTTGTTAAACACTAACAGTTATTAAAGGGGAAAAAAAGGCTCAACGCTATTTTTCACTATGATCATCACGTAAATTTAAATCCAGACATATTTTAAGTTCCTGTATCTCATCAGAAAATCATATTATGAAAATCATCAGTAGATGATTAGATAAAGGAAAATTAAGGCATACTACAGTAGTTGTACAATACCATTTTCAGATTCTATCTAAAAGCACCAAGGAAAGACTACAGTTAAAACATGCTACTGCATAAGCAAAGCAACCAACCATACTACGGCGCCAGCTGCAGCTACTTTGTGAAGCAAGCATAGGCACTCCACCATAGTCTGCAAATACTTCACATGAATTGGAGCATCACTCTTTTTAATTGTTTCCTAGATCACCAAAAAGGGAAAACAATGCTTCAATGCCAAAGGTCAAAAAAATTTATGAACTCAATATAATGAGACGTGACAATATTAAGTTCAGTATTCATACAACAAATTCATCAGGACTGGAATTCAAAAGCCATAATGGGATTTGATGGGATATCACTTTCACATCCTTTCCATCACCACCGTTAAGCCTTTCATCATGTGGCTCCAAAGAACCATCCTCATCATGGCCATCATACGATGAACTGAAAAAAGCAAAAGGTGAGACACAAATTCAGACAACTGAACAAAGTGTGAAATACATATTAAAAAAAAGAACCCCAATGACTTTCTGTGTATCTACAAAACAATGCAAGATAGGCTTCTTATGATTTGCGAATAATAAAAACTTAAAACCAATGAGAAATATTGATAACGATGGAGAAAATGTAAGAGACAGGACCCATAAGATTTTAAAATAGATCACATATTCAGAGATGAACACTAACTAGAAGAAAAAGCTTAATCACATTTGAGCTTGCCATAAATTGTATGACTTTATGATTCAAAAGAAAGTTTGGCACCCACATCATTCCTCCATAGATGGTAGAAACACATAAAACTCTACCAACTAAAATGGAAATGAAGACTTCTTGTCGTATATTTTAAAAAGAAATCCATTAAAATTCAGCTGGACATTGTAATATCATGAAAGAGGAAAGAACTATTCCAAAGGAATAATTCCAGTAAATGAAGGATTCATTCACACTTTAAGTAATGCAAATAATACTATCATAACTGTTAAAGCAGACATTGTATGACATTTGAAACTCATAAAATGCTTCAAGAGGAATGTTCAAAAGAGAAAAACCAAATAAACAATTACAAATTTATTTAATTTTACAACATAAGACAAGGAAAAGCCAGGAGTGCATAAAGATGAATAACATAAGGGCAGTCCAGTGCACAAGGCTCCCACATTGTGGGGGTCATATGTATGCATCCTTCACTCTGCATTAACAAAAAGGCTATTTCTGCTTAAACCCAGGTCACAAAGGAGCAAACTTTACATTGCACCAAGCTTCCCCTCTTGCATAAAGATGAATATTAAAAAAAAAAAAAAGGAGAAACCTAGGCTTACCCTCCATCAATGGAACCTGGCCTATATGATCCATCTACAAGCCCCTGACTGCCAATGTGACTATCACCTCTCACTGATCTGGTTCTTCGAGATACAGGTTGTGAAGTATTTGCTGTAAACGCAACAGCTGTGGTTGTTGGCACTTCATCATCCTTTTCATGCAAGCTTGAAGCAACAGAGCTGCAGAATTTAATCAGCTTAATGACCAAAAGTTTGTAAGAGGGCAAATTTTCCAGAAAATTCTTTTTATTTGCATAAATAAAATGCGGAAAAAAAATATAGAATCAGATAAGACATCTCTTTCTTTCCAATTCAATATCAACAGACGAGACGATGAATCAAAAAATAGAATATGACATGGAAAATTAAGCACTTAACAGATAAAACATACCTGTATTCACCCTTATTGTAAAGATGTGCATGCAAATCCTCCAAAACTTTATAGAACAGAACACCTCGCAACTTTGTCAGTTCAGATCGAATGTCTTGGAGAGCACCAACCTAGATTATATCGAGTTAGAATGTTTAAATGAAGGAAAACTACATAATTTCAATTTAACAAAAGTGAAGTCGTCAACAACCAAGTCTTGTCCTAGCGGTTGTTACTCTCTTTAGGAGGGATTAGGTTTAAGGTTCAATTCCCCCTTCCCCCCTTGTACCTCCCTATGAACCAAAAAAAAAAGTGACGTAGAAAAAGCTGAACTATTTATAAGAGTAAGATTTCTTTTGTGGCTAGGTAGCCTACGTCAACTATTTGCTATTATAAACCTTTTTTTTTATGAACATATGAAATAAAAAATCACTTATTCCAATTCCATTTGGATTAAAATAATTACAATTAGCATAACATAGACTAGGCTTCTAGATTTCAACTGACTTGGCTTCCATTTTTTCTTTTTTTACTTATATATCTATTGATTATTTAGCATGTCAAGCATGGTTTTAGATATTTAATGGTTGGATTTGATTTTGTTGTAATCATTATAATGTTATGCCAGAAATAAAGAGACAAAAGAAGAGGATTGAGAATGATAAAAAAGAGAGAACATCATGTTAGCATATTTTTTTTTTGGCCAAAATGTTAGCATATTTTTGAAGCAACATGTGCAGCCCAAATGTCAATACACAGTCTTGTTAATTGAAGGTAAAAACTGTTTAACGGAAACAAAGAGGATGATAGAAACATAGTGATGCTAGATGGAGTGGTGATTCCTAAGCGGGACCATTTTAGGTATTTGGGGTCGATTGTACAGAGAGATGGAAAGATCGATAGTGATATGACTCATAGGATACAAGCTGGTAGGAGCAAGTGGAGAAGCGCTACAAGGGTGTTGTGTGACAAAGGAATTCCTATATGATTGAAAGGCAAGTTATACAAGACAGTTATTAGACCAACATTGCTCTATGCCAGTGAATGCTGAGCAACTAAAAGACTACATACACAAAAGATGAGTATAGCAGAAATGCGAATATTGCGATGGATGTGCGGATATAAGAGAAGAGATAGAACGAGAAATGATAACATTCACAAAAAAGTTGGAGTGGCACCTCTCGAAGACAAGATGAGTAACAATCATTTACATTGGTTTGAACATGTCGACGTAAACCTACGAACGCTCTCGTTAGAAAAGGAGAGGCTATGAATGACATAAAAAGGGTCAAAGCTAGGGGAATACCAAAGAAGACTTGGAAAGAAGTAATCCGAAAATATTTGGCAGAACGGTGGTTAGAAGAACACATTACTTTAGATAGGAATGAGTGGAGGAGGAGAATTCATGCTGACAACTTAGCATGAGGTCATATATTGGTTCACATAGCCTACCTCAATATTGGGATAAAGTCTCTGATGATGATGATTAACGTCTTCGCTTTCAAAACCATAGGGTTTAACCTAAAACTAGGTCAAAATAATAATGGTTTATTGTGCATTTTTGCCATATATTTAACAAAAGGCCTTAGCAATAATTGTGAGATAAATATGGCCAATTAACTTGGGAGGTCTAACAACTTTAAGATGGACACCTGATATAACTATGTTAAAGCAACAAGTTACTCTAAAAGATAAAAATGTAAGAGAAGGTGAAACAAGTTGAAGAATTGTGATAATATTTTAAGGTAGTGCCAATCAAATCTAGGAATCAGCCGTAGAGCTAATCCAAAGTTTCACCTAAACAAAGCAAAGAATAGAAACAGATACACTGCTTGCAACATTTTATAAATTACCGTTTGGAGGCCCTCTCGCTCAAGCATCAAGGCTGACTGAACATGCAATTGAGCTGCTGCATAAAATTGCTTGTCAGAAATGAGCTTCTCAATACGAGCCGGAACCTGATCCATGTTACAAACAAGCAAGTTGATTCATCAGATTTACTGGATTTATTGCAGCAACATAGGAAGGCATGGATGTAAGTGAAGTGCCAAATTCTAATGAAGATGAAGCATGTAAATACTAACAAAATATCATTTGAATGGTAGAAATAGTGATCAACAAACCTTAGCTATGCCCTCAATCTGATCTAGCAAGGAGATTATGTGACGCAATGTAACAGATCGATACCACAATTGATGCAATTGTTTATTGCGTGTACCAAGACATTTTTTTGCCTCAGCCAAATCGACCTTTAAGACACCAATACTTTCAGTAGATTCACTGAATAACCGCAAGATCTGAAGAAGAATGTAAAGTTAGTAATAAAAATGTAAAAGCTCACTTTCCTCTTCTCATTTCAACAAAGAAGGAAGAAAACAGAAAGAGAAAGTGACATTGACAAGACAGATGGCTCCTTATGGCACCAAAGATAATTAGTTTTGATGGCAAATTTATTAATTGATTATTTTGAATGACCTGTTTGGTCAGATATATTGTAGTATGGATCATTCACGTCCCTTAAACTCTTATACGTCCATTATTTATAATATAATAGGATCCATTACCGTTAGTGCTTGATGGACATCAGATTGATAGAGGGCTAACACAGGATTGATGATCAAAGGCAGAATTAGAGATTGAAATACTCAATCAATGGGCATAGTTTATATTTCTATATTAGATGTCCAAAGAATATCTTGATTTAAAATTCAAATTTTTATTATTTTCCTTTTGCACATCATCTTAATTTCAAGTCCAAAATTAAATAACCCTCCCTCGTCTCATATATTTAGCCCATGTTTAGACTTCCTACTTTTTAAAGGAGCATCACTAATTGCATTCACATTGGTATAGAATGCAATTCATTTTCAGAACCTTCCTAGCAAATTCTCGTACATAAAACATAAGAGAAACTAAGGATAATTTTGTAGAAGTAACAAAGCATCCATGACATCTCAAAATAGACAAATATTGCAGGACCAAAACAAAAAGATAGGCAAATTTTACAGGATAGAGTTAATGTTTTGGAGATGGCATTTTTGAGAATATACTAAATTAAATTATATCAAAATAATTACTACATCACCAGAAATTTTGATGTTTCTAATGGGACAAAAATTATGGGCCAGAGGAATGTCACATAAATGGTTAAGAGAAAGAGTCCATAAAAATAAAAACCACCAGAGACCATATTCTGGAAGAATAAAATACAAAAAAAAAAGTCTAAGAAGATCGGAAGAATTGCAACTTAATTGCAACTTTTCTCTTCCTAGCATCAGCAGAATCATAGAATACAAGTACAAGAACTAAAAAAGAGAAACAACGAAAAAGAAATCTCTCTCTCAGTTTAGTAGCATTTGGAACGTATCCATCTATCGTTTGATAGGTTGTCAAACTTTTATTATCCTTTTACTTTTAATTTAATTCAGTTATGCTATTTTAATAATACTATTGAAAATAGTTTTATTAATCAATTAGAGTTCATAAGACTATAAACAACATGAGAAGAAGTAAGAAATCAAGAAAATGATTGTTAGCTTTAACAATTTTAATAAAATTTTATTGTATTAAAATAACTTGAAAATAGTATTGTTTTCATTGCAACAATTAACATAAGATTGCAATCAACTAAAAGCTAATATCAATGAAAGATCATCAATAATTGAGAAACAAGATATAATAATCTTAACTAAAAAACCTCTGAATCATATGCCTGAATCTATCCATTTATTACTCAGTTACCATCTGTCTTGAACCAGAAATCATGACACAACGAACGAAACATCTGTTTGTAGAGTACCAACCTTGAACCCACAACCAAGTCAACATCACAGATAATTTTACTTATCAATCTAGGTGAAAATCAAACACTAATATTCTCTAGGAACATGAAAGCAGACTAAATGATCGTCATCTCATGCAAGGCCATTATGCATACAGCACCAATGAAGAAATCAAGAATTATAGGCTTTCACAACAACATTTCCCACGATATGTATGCTAAGGAAATTCCAATGTTAAAGAAAAGCACTTGGGAGGCAAATAGATATGTGAAAGCACAATCCAAGAAAACTTGAGCAGCAGCCACAGCCAACAGCACCAAGACATGACATCAAATGGTTTCCATACGTACCCTCAATCCAAAAGCCCTCACCCCAAGCTTTTTTACCACAACCTTTCAATTGTAAGTTGTGCAACCACCTAAAAGTCTAAGAGACTAATAAAGTAACAACCAAATAAAGGCAATAATCGCCCTAATTGTTATATACAGGAATCTATTGAGAATACGTCCACACAGATGAATTCTGAACGTTACAACACATATTGTTTCAAAAACAAACTTTCCTTGCACCCCAATAGTAGACACCATTAAATATAAAATGCATTCCAAAACTTTTTCAGAGAGCAAGCTCATGGGAACTCCTTGCAAGGATATTCAAACTTCTTAGCAAAAGAACAAATGTAACAATAATTATCGAAATTCTGTTAATTTTAACAAAATAAATAGCTCAGTCACTTGGTCTTCTGCAAGGTTTGCTAATATTTTTAGTGTCACCACATCTAATAGTTAAAAAGGGCAACCCAGTGCACAAGGCTCCCACATTGGAGAGTCTGGAGAGGGTCATACGTACGCAGCCTTCTCCCTGCATTAACAGAGAGGCCATTTCCGCTTGAACTTGTGACCTCCAGGTCACAAAAGAGCAACCTTTTATCATTCCACCAAGGTTCCCCTCTAATAGTAAGTTATTCATAAATGATGGGAGACTTTCTAAGGGATAAAGTCCCATTCCAGTGAAGCTTAATATTTATCCTTAAAAGACACCATGATTTTCCAAAAGAATATGAATTAGTAGTAGTGACAGTTATAACATATAATTATGGTGATTAATGACAGTTTTTTCATTTATATGTGATTTCCAACAAGATTTAGAATCAAAATCACATGACTCCATGATCTGAAACTACAGAGAACAGCATTCCATATTCCCTATCCGAGTGTGGACCCAACATTACCAGAAAAAATTACTGAGAAAATATGAGCATAGGATACGTACCATCAACAAAATGACAACCCAGAAAGTTATAGAAACAAATTATTTTCCATTTTACCAAAACCAACACAAAAACAAGCAATTACTAGAAAACCAAGAAAACAGAAACATGAGAAGCAGACTGTACAAAAGTTAAGCTTGGAAAGAAGCTGTTAAAGAACCTGAGAATAATTTTGAATTGCTTTGTTGAAGCCACCGTGATAAGCGTGCACAACTTCATCTACAACATCCTCAACAACATCGCTTTGTTCCTTTAAATGCTGGATCTCACCTTCACGATCTTTTGACGTCAATATACGGACAACATGAGGTAGTGAATCGAAACGTGCAGCTGCCCAACTCTCGTCTATTCTTGAAAGCTCATCCCTTAAATACTGCATTTAATCATAAGCAAACAGCAGAAGAATCATAAGAAAAATCGTAAAACACATAAGTTCATCTAAGAAACACAGAATTATTTTCTTCCCCAAAATTTATCAAATTGTTCACCAATAATGGGTGCTTGACAACAGCAAACCAAGCTGCCCAAAAATCAACAGAGTAATACCATCCTAGTAAAGCATCCAACTCTATACACAGCAATAATCAGAATATTTTTCCAACTCCACCAGCCACAAGATGATTGCCAAAACTTGCAATAAACCACAATACCATTTTGTTGTTGCTTTTATTACATGCTTTTTACTTCTGTACGCAAAATGCAAAGCACACACAAAAAAAGGTATTTTGAATACAAAACGAATAATATTTTTAATAATTAAATATAATAGTATTATAATTTTTCCTGGAGAACAAAAGACATGAATTTTACATAAATATAAAATAACTATATTAGATTTGGTGTTACAATTTAGTCATTTATTCATTATTAATCAATTACAGTTTTTCTTTTCAGCAATTTTTACACAAAATAGCAAATAGCAAACCAAAGTACTGAGAGCAGCAACCAAACAGAGCCTTAAATCTAAGGACCAGAAGAAGAGTGAATTAAACTTACTTCTTTGTCTGGAGGAATAGGAAATCCATCAAAAATCCCCATCTCAAAAAGCCTTTCAGTTCTCACACGCTATAAAACTCGAAAATCAGCACAAAGTTAAATCATCTGAACAAAGCCTTTAATCCTCCCCTGAAAAGGAAAGTATGAGAAAAAAATAAATATTTTATATATTATATAAAAGTTCTTAGAGCTCAGAGCAAGGAAAGAGGAATGTTGAGCTGAATTTCTTATCTAATAACAACAAGTAATTACAAAAAAAGTATAAATCTACAATAAGCTTTCCATTCAATTCTCCATTGTTTTCTCAATAACCAAAAAAGAGACAAAGAAAAAATTAAAATCTAAAAATCGAGAGAATCACCTTAAGATCCAGCACGCTGAGCATCAGAATAGAAGATTTTCAAGCAATGCAAAACTTAATTAAAATCTCTAAATAAATAAAAAATTTTGAAACAAAGTGAAGTTTTCAATACGGAAAATTATGTGATTCCAAGTATTAAAAACAGATCATAGCATTATTAAGAGTTAAAAAAAAATCTGTAACACCAAAACGACTCCAAACGAACAACGACAAGAAGCGAATGGGAACTGTGAATCAATGGGAGAAAATAAAGATAAAGTGAGCTTCAATCATTTTCTGCAGGTACCTGCTAAGAAACGCTGTCGTCTTAAAGCGCGTGCCGCATTTGACACGCCAAAGTCGGGTAAAATTCAGATCTCCCAATGGCAGAAAAAGAAGAAGAAATGTCAAAATCTTGGCATAGAAGAATAAGACGAAGAAGAAGAAGAAGAAGAACGAGAGCAATATTTGGAACTGTGGAATATTGATTTTTATTTTTTTTAATTTAAGAAATGATCACACGGTCACAAAACGGGCCGGGTCGGATATTTGGTTTAAAGAAGTATTTAGAACCCCGTTTTACTCCTAAAATTTCATTATCAATTACGTGAGGTTCTATTTTTTTTCCAAACTCTCTTTTATTTTAAAAGTAACTTTGAGTCTCGACTAATTCAGAATCGAGTTACGATCGAATCCAAAACAATAGAGCTCTCCCAATACCATTTTTTCATTCACAAGACTTAAATTTGAGACATTGCTTAAGGAACATTGAGCCTCTTTCACTCGGCCCAACAAACATGAGTTAAGGTTCTATCAATAATATATATAGAAATATATCAACAATCATTAAGATAATTATCTAATACACTATCAATAGAGTTTTTTGATTCCACGAGCAAGATTAGAATAATTACACATGTCCTATTTTATTTATTTTTATTTTTTTAATATTTTTAAAAGACATGTGTCATTATTCTAACTTTGCTTGTGGAGTCAAAAAACTCTACTAACGGTATATAAGATATTAATGCTAATCAATAACTTATATATTAAAGGATAATTATTCTATACACCACCAATGGAATTTTTTTATTCCATGAGCAGGATTAGGATATTACACATGTCCTATTTTATTTATTTTTATTTTCTTAATATTTTTAAAGGACATGTGTCATTTTTCTAACTTCGCTTGTGGAGTCAAAAAACCCTACTAACGGTATATAAGATATTAATGCTAATCAATAACTTATATATTAAAGGATAATTATTCTATACACCACCAATAAAGTTCTTTGACTCCACAAGCAATGTTAGCATGATGACACATGTATTATTTTATTTATTTTTTAATATTTTGTCATCATTCTAACTTTGCTTGTGGAGTCAAAATACTCCACTGATTGTATATAAAATAATTATCCTATATTAAAAGAAGGTTCTCAAAATTTAAACAAAATATGGATTTTTCTTATGACGACATGTTATCAATTTTAAGTTAAATTGCAAAATCAATTTTGTTGACCAATTTTGACTTCTTTATAAATCTTTGCAAGTTGGTTTTATTGTAATATTGAAACCAATTTTGACTAC
The DNA here is from genome assembly GCA_032173925.1 of Heritiera fomes. Taxonomy (NCBI): domain Eukaryota; kingdom Viridiplantae; phylum Streptophyta; class Magnoliopsida; order Malvales; family Malvaceae; genus Heritiera; species Heritiera fomes. Next base: position 14,328,284 of record JAPDPM010000002.1, read on the forward strand.
TTTTCAAAAAAAAAGTTCATATTAAAGGGTAAATTTGAGATATTAATGTTGTTTTTATTGACTGAATTGTTGGTTGATTGCTAAATTAGCCTAAAAAATTTGTATTCTTTAAGGAAAACTTGTGTAGGCAATGAGAGAAAAACCCATATTTTTCTACTAGACCAGAAATGATTTTAAAAGACTTAAAAATAATTTGGTAGACAAGCATGATCTTCATCTATTTCCAGAATTACACAACTTACCCATGTGAGAATCAGTTATTTTGTACTGTATATGTACTATTATTCATTTATTAATAAATAAATGAATTATTTCTTAATTAATTCCTAAAGTATAAGTAAATCAAGAAGTGGGCCCCACTTAGAAATTTGGGCACAGATAAAAATATGAAAGTGGAGATAGTGTAGTCACAGTGTAACGAGGAAGATGAGCAAATTTTAGAGACCTGAAATGCTATTATTTTCAATAATCGGAGTTGTTGACAAACAATTTAGGAAATGACAATTACGTTCCGAAAATTTTTCGAAAAAATTATACTCAAAATAAAATGAATTGAGATGGAGTAAGTATATCAAAATATTCTATATGAAAAATGAATTTAATATAGACAGCATATTTATCGAAATCAATGGTTAAATCGAAAATCTACACGATTTACCCAATAAGGGTAAAACTATAATTTCTCACAATCTATACTCCGAGCATCGATGAAACCACTTTCATTCATCAAAATATGATTAATATGAATTTTTGGTGAAGAAATCTAAATTTTTGGACTATTGGAACCTAGTTTTTTACGGTTATGGAATTTAAAAGCAAGAAATGTCCGGAAAGTTTATAACCATGGGAAAAATTTTAAATTCTCAAATGTGTAGAATTTTCAACATCCTTCTTTCTCTTTGGCCAGCCACTAGTCATCATCTTCATCTCATCTTCACGCCATTCTTGAAGAGAAGAGAAGAAAAAGAAAAGAAAGTCAATAAAAGCCACTAAATTTGACATTTTTGGCCAAAATTTCTTCTAGGAAATTTACCTACATCATTTCCTCTCTCCATTGAAGTCAATATTTCATTAAAAGAAGAAGAATACAAGGAGAAAAGAAGAGGGGAAGTTTCGGCCAAGCTTGGTAAATCACTATGTGTTAGGAATTTAACAAAGTATATGGCTTTGAGGCGTGTAGAATTACACTATCTTGAGTGCAATATTGCTTCACACAGAAGCAAGTTACCCCAGGATACAACAAAGCCTTCAGAATTTTCGTGAAAAGTAAGAATGCAGAGTGAGTGTTTTCTGGAAATCATCACTCTTATATAGAGTATGAAGAGACATAAATGAATGGTTGTGATTTTCTGTTAAATAACAACCATTCATTTCAGACATAACTGTTCCAAACATATAACCGAAAATATGTCTGTTGGAACAGTTAAAATAATTTTAAATTCAATTTTGAATTTAAAATATTCTGTCAAAAAATAAAACTTTGACTTAAGTCAAAAAGCCAAGAGCCCAAGTGCCCCAAGTGCCCATCTTTGACTTTTAAAATAGGCCAAGCTCTAGCCAAAGCCCAAGCCAAGCAAGACCAAGCCCAAGCCAAGCAAGCTCAAGCCCAAGCCAAATGGTCAAAGCCCATTTCCTCTTTGACTCCAAATTACTCTCAATAGTTGATTTCCCTTTATAAATATATCACTTTACACTTTTACAAGCAATGTGGGAACTTGTTCCCTTGTATTTATTACAAGCTATTAAACAATCCCCCACTAGCTTGTAATACAACAAATATGATGCATACAAGAAGGTATCTTATTGATTTAAACCTTCAATTAGTGTAGGTACTTTAGGATGCTAATAAAAGTACATAGTGTCCTAAGATTAAACCATGACTTCTTACTATTAGGATCGAAAGTACGACACACATCAATTTCTCACTTTTCACAAAACTCTTACTTGCTCCTAGCACTATTTCAATGGTCATGTGCTAGTAATCCAATTTCTGTGAATATTTCAAGAATAAAACCCTTATACTCTTGTTGAAGCGGCACCACTTCATATTCACATAGGTGGAGATCCTTTTATTGTCCCTATTACTTTGGACAATTTTCAGAACGATCTCCATTAAGAGCTTAAACTCAACCTCTCAATGTAACAGTGGCATTCTCTTGAAATCAAGTACGAGACTCCTATTATAAGTGCCACAATAGACACTGATCAATAACTTGTTATTACCCATTAAACTTTAGCAATTACCGGTTTGGTAATTCAAAGTTGGGTTACCATTATTGGTGTCTCAAGGGTTATGTATTAGTCCCATACTACGTGCAGTCCTCCACACTTTATCTCTCGGCAAAGCTTTAGTAAGAGGATCCGCCAAATTTTCTGCAGACTTTACATATATGATCGTAATGGTACCATTTGAGATTAACTCTCTAACATAGTCATGCCTTAGGCTTATATGTCTAGACTTACCATTATAAATGTTATTAAAAGCACTAGACATAGTAGCCTCACTATCACAATGTAAGGAAAGAGGTGGCATTGGTTGTGGCCACAACTCAATTTCAAACAACATATTTCTTAGCCACTCAGCTTCCTTACCAACAGCTGCTAAAGCTATAAACTCAGCTTCCATAGTTGAGTGTGCATGACATGTTTGTTTCTTAGATGCCCAACTTACAGCACCACCAGCTAGTGTAAATATCCAACCTGTAGTTGATATATTATCACCAGCTTTTGTTATCCAGCTTGCATCTGAATAACCCTCTAAAACAGCAGGAAATCCTGTATAGCACAACCTTAATTTGGCAGTTTTTTTAAGGTAACCAAGTACCCTTTCAACTGCCCTCCAATGAGCTATACTAGGATTACTTGTAAATCTTGACAACTTACATACTGTGTAAGCAATATCAGGTCTAGTACAATGCATAGCATACATTAAGCTTCCTATAACACTAGCATACTTTAATTGTTCTATTGGTCTAGCATCATTCTTGACAAGTTGCACACTTGAATCATATGGAGTACTATATTCTTTTATTTTAAGATATTGATATTTATCTAACAACTTTTCTATGTAATGAGTTTGATTCAATGAAAATCCATTATCATTCTTTGTAATTTTAATTCCTAAAATTGTATCTACTTGATTAAGATCTTTCATCTTAAATTTAGAGGTAAGAAATTCTTAGTCTCATTTATACCAAGCATGTTAGTACCAAATATAAGCATATCATCTACATATAAACAAACAATCACTCCATAATCAGTAGTAAATTTAGAATATATACATTTATCAGCAGTATTATGCCTAAAACCAAAAGATAAAATAGCATAATCAAATTTCTCATGCCATTGTTTTGGAGCTTGTTTAAGACCATATAAAGATTTAACAAGCTTGCAAACTTTATGTTCATTTCCAGGTAAAATAAACCCTTCGGGTTGTTCCATATAAACTTCTTCTTTTAAATCACCATTTAAAAATGCAATTTTAACATCCATTTGGTGAATATGCAACTTATATATAGAAGCTAGAGCAAAACGAATTCTAATTGAAGTTATTCTAGCTACTGGAGCATAAGTATCAAAATAATCCAAGCCTTTCTTTTGTGTAAAATCTTTAGCAACTAATCTTGCTTTACAGGTTTGTATAGTACCATCAGAATTATACTTTCTCTTAAAAACCCATTTATTTTTAATAGGCTTTGATCCTGGAGGTAAGTCTACCAGAATCCACGTATTATTAGACATGATAGAGTCCATTTCATCATTTACAGCTTCTTGCCAGAAAGCTGAATCTCTTGAAGTCAAAGCTTCACTCAAAGTTTTGGGCTCATCTTCAATGTTTAATAATATCTTCATTTTCCTTATAATTTTGTCTCTACTACCTTCAGCTAAAAAGGTAATATGATCAGGAGAAATAAAATCAAAATCAAGATGTTTTTCTTTTCTTGGCCTCTAACTTCTTCTTGGTTCAGATGGTTCACTTATTTCCTTATGTTTGACTAAGGAATCATAGGCAGTAGATGTATTTTGATCATTTTCTGGTTCATGCATAACTTGATTTTTCACAAAACTATTTTCAAAAAATTCAACATGTATAGACTCTACTATAACATTTGATTCTAAATCTAGTAATCTATATGCCTTTGAATTTTGTGCATAACCAACAAAAACAGATTTAATTCCTCTTGAACCTAATTTAGTCCTTTGAGAATCAGGAAGTCTATAATATGCAATACACCCCCACACTTTAAAATAACTTAAATTTGGCTTCCTTCCATTCCAGACTTCATATGGTGAGATATGTGTCTTCTTTGAAGGAACCCTATTATGTATGTAAAAGGCAGTAAGCAAAGCTTCACCCCACAAGTTGAAAGGTAATCCAGCATTTAAAATCATTGCATTTACCATATCAACTAGGGTCCTGTTTTTCCTTTCCGCCAAACCATTATGTTGAGGTGTAAAAGGAACTGATCTTTGGTGAATTATTCCATGATCTTCACAGAATTTATCAAATTCAGTTGAGAAATATTCACCACCTTTATCACTCCTTATAATTTTAATTTTTCTTTCCTTTTGATTCTCTACTTTAGATTTAAATTCCTTAAATTTATCAAAAGCTTCATCCTTGTTTCTTAGTAAATAAATACTAGTAAAACGTGAACAATTATCTCTAAAAGTTATAAAATATCTATTTCCTCCTCTAGTCAATTTTCCATTTAATTCACAAATATCCGAATGAACTAGTTCCAGCAATTTTGTTTCATGTTCTACTTTAGGAAAAGGCTTTCTTGTAATCTTAGCTTCTACACAGATTTGACACTTATCATGGTGATCATGCTTACAAGAAATATAATCATGGTTTGTTATGTATTTAATCATAGCATAATTTAAATGTCCTAATCTAGCATGCCACAAAGTAGAAGATTCAATGATATAGGCAGAAGCAACATTTATTTTATTAATACTGAGTTTGAACATGCCATCAAGGGAATATCCCTTTCCTACAAACACACCATTCTTAGATATTACAAACTTATCATATTCTAAAACAATCTTAAAGCCTCTCTTGCACAACAGATTTGCAGAAACTAAGTTCCTCTTGACATCAGGAACATGGTGCACATTGATAAGAGTCAGTTTCTGTCCAGAAGTGAAGTTAAGCATCACACTTCCCTTTCCCAGCACTCTGACAGGAGCATGGTTTCCCATAAAGACTTCACTGTTTTCCTCAGTGTAAGTGCTGAAGAATTCTCTGTTGTTGCAGACATGAATTGTGGCTCCAGAATCAAGAAACCACTCCATGGTTCCTGCACTTGTTGCCATGTTCAATTCAGTAACCATGGCAACAAAGTTCATGTCATCTTCAACAACCATATTGGCTTGAGCAGATTGTTTAGAACCATTGTCTTTATTCTTCTTGTCTTATGCAATTGACTCTACATTCTTTAATGTAGTGCCCCTTCTTTCCACAATGAAAGCAAGCCTTGTTCTTCTTATAATTGTTGGACTTCTTAAATCCACCAGTTTTCTGGACTTTGAAGTTGTTCTGATTCTTTCCAGACTTGTTTGCAAACTTTCCAGAATTGCTCCCTATGACATTTACTTGTGAATTCCCATTTGAATTCACTGCCTTCTCTTTCTGGAGTTTCTCATCCCTGAGACGAGTTTCACACTCAATTTGTAGATGAGTCTGGAATTGTTCCAGTGTGAAACTGTCTGGTGTTTGCAGGATCTTTTTCCTGTAATTGTTCCATGAAGGAGGCAACTTGGACAGAATTGCTCCGATTTGTATAGTGTTAGGAACAACCACTTCCAAATCTCTAAGTCTGGAAACCAGTATTTGTAGTTCATGAACTTGATCCATGACTGGCATGTTATCAGTCATCTTGAAATCAAAATAATTTAATGCCAGAAATTTATCTGTACCTTTTTTCTCGTTCTGGTATTTTGTTTCCAAGGCAGTCCAAATCTCTCTTGGTGATGTATAGTTGGAGTATAAATCATAAAGTCTGTCTGTAAGAGAGTTGAGGATGTGACCACGACACACCAGTTCATCTTCTGCACGTTTCTTTCTTTCTTCCTTCACTGTATCTGTGTCTTCTGGTATAGGGTCTGCCAGTGGCTGCAGATTCGGATCCAGAACATAGGACACCTTCAAAGTTGTCAACATAAACTTCATCTTGTCCTTCCATCTGGTGAAGTTTGTCCCATCAAACTGGTTCAACTTGACAGGATCTTGTTGATTGATAAACACAGGATTGGTAACCATTGCCATATCAAAAGAAATATTACACTCAAATTGTTAGGAATTTAACAAAGTATATGGCTTTGAGGTGTGTAGAATTACACTATCTTGAGTGTAATATTGCTTCACACAGAAGCAAGTTACCCTATGATACAACAAAGCCTTCAGAATTTTCGTGAAAAGTAAGAATGCAGAGTGAGTGTTTTCTGGAAATCATCACTCTTATATAGAGTATGAAGAGACATAAATGAATGGTTGTGATTTTCTGTTAAATAACAACCATTCATTTCAGACATAACTGTTCCAGACATATAACCGAAAATATGTCTGTTGGAACAATTAAAATAATTTTAAATTCAATTTTGAATTTAAAATATTCTGTCAAAAAATAAAACTTTGACTTAAGTCAAAAAGCCAAGAGCCCAAGTGCCCCAAGTGCCCAAGTGCTCATCTTTGACTTTTAAAATAGGCCAAGCTCTAGCCAAAGCCCAAGCCAAGCAAGCTTAAGCCCAAGCCAAATGGTCAAAGCCCATTTCCTCTTTGACTCCAAATTACTCTCAAGAGTTGATTTCCCTTTATAAATATATCACTTTACACTTTTACAAGCAATGTGGGAACTTGTTCCCTTGTATTTATTACAAGCTATCCAACACTATGCTTCTTTTTTTTTTATTCTAATGGTGTAATCTTACTCCTTTAAGCATGTTAAGCATGTGTATGGTTTTAGTTTCAATTAAATTGAGCTAAATTGAATTCCACCATGCATAAGGGTTTTGGCCATAGCAAGAACATGATGGATTCTTGAGCTTTAATGCATTAAATGCATGCCAAATTAGTCAATAAGCATGGTAGAACAAGGATTGACCATTGAAATGTTGAAAATAAATGAGAAATTGAAGAGGGAAGATTTGGCAATGATGAAGGGGACCCTATCCATGGCTGATTTTGATAGTTTAAGGGTAGATTATGACTGTAGGGATTATAAGGAGTCTACCGGTATACTCAGATTTTAAATCCGACGCAAAACGAAGAAGTTACACTATAATACCGATAGAATTTATACTGCAAAAATAATTGCAGCGTCTAATAAGGCTACACTTAGACATAAGTAATAGATTAAAAATAAGTATTTGTTAAGCTAATAATTTTAGTTGAATTATTTGCAGCCCGAGACTAACAGATTTCGTGTGGTGCACATAAAGAGACCGAATACGCTACACAGGTAAGGGATGCGTGTGTAAGTTGTAGCGATATTTCGAATGCATATTTATTATGCATAAAATATTATGAGAATATTTTGAAATGAAATGCATTGAAATCTGTGGAATTGAGGCTGTTTGCTGCATATGGGACTGTGTTTAATTTGCAAGAGGGCTAGGATAATAGCAGCCGTTATACTGCTGAAAATTTCTAGAATATTTTCTAAAAATACTAGAAAATATTTAATTACATGATTTGATAAATTCCTAGCCTTGAAAATGAGAAATTGATTTTTTTTCATAAAACATGAATATACCAAAAAATATCATTTAAATATTCATTTTGCCAATTTGGCTGAAAGTGAGAATAGAAAATATTTCTCTTATATGTTTTATAGCAGATGATATTGATTATGAGATGAAGAAACAAAAAGTGAATATTTTATAAATTATTTTCCATAATATTCACTTTATGATTTAACAAAAATCCTTTATGTAATGATTGAAGAACTATTTAATTTCTTTATTTCCATAAAGGTGATATGATTATGAAAATATTGTTTTGAGACTAAAATGTCTCTACATTTGTTCCATAGTGAACAATATGTTTATGGAATTTTTTATTATTTTTGAAAATTAAATATTTCCATTTTCCATAAATTATTAAAATTGTCAAAAAATGATTTCCAATAATCTTAAAAGTGAAATGTTTGAAAAGAAAACGTGGAAATACGAGTATATGTGTTTACGGTGAAATAAAATATTTATAAGATTTATTACTACAATGTAATTATTTATAACACTGTTTACACCATACTAGATACTGTGATTTATACCTTTTATGGATTTTCTGAAATATATTATTGATTTTACTTAGTTCTATAAAGGTAATGAGATTTCACATATACTGTTTTGAGACTAATAGGCCCCATATCATGCCGAAATGTGATATGTGATACGTGATACGTGATATGTGATATGTGACATGTGACATGTGATATGTATTTAGTCTCGGTTGACACCTAATTAGTGTTTGTCGGAGGACTACCCTAGACTATGGCCATAGATCTAACATGATTATTATTGCCCTACGAGGTACTTTTTCTCTAGCATGATATATTCTAGGTGATGTCTTAGTCTCCACTTTTATGAGATATGAAATGATATGTGATATGGAAAATGTGTTTAAATGAAAAAGTATATGAATATGTTTTTATATGAAAAGGATAAAATGATTTCTAACAGTTTACTGTGCTACATAGAGCACTTTACTATTATGATTGATACAGTGACATGTGAAATGGGTCAAACGAGAACTATGATTTATTTAGACTAATACTCTTTTTAAAGAATATATGAGTATTAGTTTATTTTATATAAATGTTTTATTTAATAAAGCAATATTCTAAAAAAAGACATGTAATGAAAGGGAAAATGATTGATCCCGATAAAAATATTTACTCTCTATAGTCGCTTCTAAGTTCCTGGACAAGACAAGTATTTCAAAATACCTTCCTTACTCCATCCAGATTCCTAGCCGACTATAGTATCCTTCCTATTTTGGTCCTTAGAGCACCTATAGGAAAATACGGATTTTACAGCATGTAGATTTCGGGATATCTAGTTTTGCATACAATTCTCTTACTGAGCCATGGTTTACTCACCCTTTTATTTTAACATCTACTGAGTACTTCCAGTAATTGTGTGATTAGCATCCGGGGATTTTTGACTGCGCATTTAGTATCCCGAGGCAGCGAGCTTATATCCTGGAGGTATAATCACTTATTTTATATGTTCAGACATGTTTACAGTACTACAGTGTTGTGAATTAAATAGGGGATGTAAATGATGAATAAATTCTCGATATGTAAATATTTCTTTAATTATAAATTACAGTTTTTCAATGATTACAGTGTAAAGAAAAAGGAAAGTAAGGCATCGCAGATAGCCCAACCATATAAAATGTGTAAAAAAACGTGAAATAATGTAGTCATGAGATGTGACAGTTTTAATGGTATCAGAGCAAGGTTGGTCTGATATCTATTGATGTCTTTAGCATTAAAAGTGTCGAAAGTGGTTAATATCCCCTGTAGTACTGTATAGTTTGAATATATAAATGAAACAAGTGAATGAAAATCGGGATTAAGTGTCGGAACTGTGTAGAAGTTGGTGGATTAAGAGTTATTAAAAGGGATAGTAACACGAGAATTCTATGTAAAATTGGTGATCTTATAACCTTCATGAAGAGTTTTGTTCGATAAGGTATAGGGAGGAACTCGGTGAGAGCCCACTAGTACTTCCTCTGGTCGAAATCGAAATAAGACCCTGAATGGTGGTATTAAGGTGAAATGTGGATACCATCAGTGGATAGAGCTTAAGATTACTTATTTAAATGTATCTTGAAGAGAGAGAAATAAAATGGGAAATTAAGAACGTGTCCCTATATGGAAATAATTTTTGAATAATGATAAACCAAATTGACATTGAACTAACTGAATGTGATAGAGAAATTGATTGTGTAAAGAATGTTTCTTATAATACTGTGATAGAGAAATTTTGGCATAACAGTCCCTATTATTAGCCCCACATTTACTTAGATGAATGATGTGACCCGATAAGTATATTATGAGAGGTCGCAAGACAGTTGGCCCTGTTAAATGTTCTTTAGGGCCTAACTTATATGTGAAAAGATGGGGTATTTGATTAGGGATTGTTTGATGATATGAGAAACAATACATTTACTAAATGTGACTGAAAATGTGATTTGTGTATTCAATGGCTCAAATATCAATATGGTTAATCCTGGTTCTACACATCCCTTTTGTTTCCGATGTGTATCAATTAGATACCTGTAGAACCGAAAAATTTTGGAATAAACTCTACTGGATAATATACAGTTTAAAGTATTATAAAATTTTAAGAAGTGTGTATAGGAACTATAAAACGACTGTAAGAGAGAAAGGAAATGACTGCTAACCTAAGTTACTAAATACATAGAAATTCAAAGTAATTCCAGGAGTGGATAGGTTAGTTGTTTAATGTATTAACTTAAACTATCATATTCGTATATCACCTTCTCATTTGGAATGCTACATGGTATAATTATAAATGAATAAATAAACGAATCAAAGTAGAATGTGTGTTGAAATTTTTTTAGTGTTATGTGCATGTGTTTTGAGAAATAGTAGTTATGTGGAGGACATAGAAACGAAATGTCCAAAGTGGTATGAGGCATGTGATTGGGAATTTTCCCAGTATATTTCTAGATGAAACACCACCACTGATTCGAGATATCGAATTCATAATCGACTCGATAACCAGTGTGGAGACTACTTCTACGCTATTATCACATGCTATAAGCAAAATTGAAAAAGCTTAAGAAGTCCCTTCAAAAAAAAATTATTTACTGAATAAAGAATTTATTTCTCCTAATGTATATCTATGGGAGATAGGGCTGAGAAAAAAAACCGTAAAAACCGAAAAATCGGTTCGAACCGGGATGTTCGGATCGGATCGGATCGGGTTTTATAAAATTCGGATCGGATTCGGATATACAATATTATCAACCTCACACAAATTCGGATCGGATCGGGTTATTCCGAATGGGCCCCGAATATCCGAATTAACCCGAATTAAAAAAAGCCCAATTTAAAATTGACTTAAGCCCAAATCAAATGCTGGACTCTCAATCTCTCACTGTCACCCGAAGAAGCCCAACTTTACTCCAAAGTTTGCCAAAGCCCTTAGCCGGTTAGCCCACAATAATACAATATTACAAGTCTAGTGATTTACAATTAATCAATCAATTACGAATTTACGATTAACAATACAATAGAAAGGGCGGCAGCAGGAGCAGGAGGCGGCAGCCTTTTTTTTTTAGAAAGTTTGAGTTGAATTGAGACTAAAAACATAAAAAAGAAGTCACAACAACTCACAACTGTTACTGTTAGCCATAGCTCGTCAGACTTAGGTCACAAACAACTTCACAACTCAGTGAACTCACGACAACACCACTCAGGCACTCACAAAGTCACAAGGCAGTAGCACTAAGAGACAAGACAAGAGTCTAAGACAGTGAAGAGTGAAGAAGACAAGACACAGTGACACACCGACGGCTTTTTCTTAGCCCTTTGACCTTTCGCCCTTTCCTCTTGGCTCTTTCGACTCTCACGATCTCACTCTCCCAAACTCTCACACAGCCACAAACCCATAGTCTCAACAGTCACCCTCAACCACCCGGCACCCGCTCAAGCTTAGATCCATCGATCAACCATCGCCCAAAAGCAGCGTCGCTCATCCGCGACGTCCCAGGCCCATCGATCATCGTCCATCACCCAGCAGCAGCGTGACAACGTCGCTCCTCCCTGACCCATTGGCCATCACCCAACAGCAACGTTGTTCATTCCTTCACTCCTTTGTAGCTCAAATCCACAGATCTAGCCTTCTTCTTCCAATAGACAACAGATCATAAAGGTAATCCCATTTATTTTACTTACATTCTACTTTTATAGCTCCTGTAAAATTAAGTCTTTGATTATGCCTCGATATTAATATATTATTGTCTACTGATGTGTTATTTGGTTTTTGTAAATTTAAGTCTTCCTAAATCATTTTTCCCCCAATTTACTTGCTTTTGTAGTTTTGTTGTTCACTATTGCATCATGAATGGAACAAAGTTGATTACTCTCGTATCTCATAAATTTAATTTTATAAATCTATCTTTAAAAAAAATTATTTTCTTATATCATAAATTTCATCTTATTTATTCTAAAATTTGAATTTGATAGCTCAAAATTAATATACTAGTTTATCATTACTTTGTTCTTGTATGTGATCTTCAAATGATTAGTTTAGTAACACTGGTCACTATATAAATATAACTTTTTTATAATTAATAAGTCATGTAACATGTTATATTTGGCTATTGTCTAGGTAGCTCATAGCTGGATGGAATCACTAGCATCAAGTATTCCCACTGATAACAATACTCCACATGAGAGTCAAAGTGGTGAAACTCCAATTGCTGGACAAGCAAGAAAAAGGACAAATGATGAAGCAAATGCCCCTTCCAATGTCCCATCTAATGCTGCTAAGAAACCACCTAGTGGAAAATTGGGATCTATGACATCCAAGGTATGGGAAAATTTTACTAAGTTGCCTTCTAGCAATAAAGCTGATCAAAAAGCCTCATGCAATTATTGTGGTAAAATCATGAAGTGTCCTAGTATAAATGGTACTACAGTCTTGCGTAACCACACAAATAGATGTCCAAAATTCCCTTTGAATAAGCTTGATGAGAACCAAAAAACCTTAATGTTTAAAGCTTTATCTGGTGATGACACTGGGAGTGGTAGTGGTTCAATTGTTACATGGAAATTTGATCAAGAAGCTTGTAGAAAATATTGTGCTAGGATGATTGTTTCAGATGAGTTACCCTTTAGGATGGTTGAGCATGAGGGATTTCGAGACTTTTGTAATATTATGCAACCTCGATTTCAAGTTCCTTCGAGATTCACCATAGCTAATGATTGTTATGACTTGTTTTTGAGTGAGAAAGAGAAGCTTTTTATGTACTTAAAAAGATCAAAGCTAAGAGTTTGTCTTACTACTGACATTTGGACTTCTAGGCAAAATCTTAGTTATATGTGTCTTACGGTACATTTCATTGATCAAGAGTGGAAACTACACAAGCGAATCTTGAGTTTCACTCCAATTCCTAGCCATTCCGGTGAGGTAATTGGAAAATGTATTGAGAAGAATTTGCTTGAATGGGGAATAGATAAAGTTCTCACTATCACAGTAGATAATGCAAGTGCAAATGATCTTGCTATCCAATATGTAAAAAGAAGACTTAATAATTGGAAGGGTAGTATTTTAAAGAGTGAGCATTTGCATATGAGGTGTTGTGCACACATTTTTAGTCTTACTGTGAAAGAAGGTTTGAAAGATTTAGATGATTCAATTTTTCGAATTCGTTCTGCTGTGAGATATGTGAGGTCATCTCCCGCAAGGTTACAAAGATTCAAGATTTGTGTGGAGCAAGAAAAAATAACAAGAGCCTTGTTTGTTTAGATGTTGAAACTAGGTGGAATTCAACTTTTTTGATGTTGGAGGCTGCTTTGAAGTTTCAAACAGCTTTTGATAGATTAGAGGAACAAGATGACAAGTATAGAGTAGAGCTTAGTGCAGAAAAAAATAGGGGTTTGCCTACTGGAGATGATTGGGATTATGTTCGTAGATTGTTACCTTTTTTGAAAAGCTTTTATGATTCCACTTTGCGTGTCTCTGCTTCTTTGTATGTCACTAGTAACAATTACTTTCATGTGGTGTTTGGTGTTGGTATGCAAATTAAAGACAAATTAAATGATCCAAATCCAAATATCAAGCTAATGGCTTCTCGAATGAAACAGAAGTTTGAGAAATATTGGGGAAATGTAAAGAACCTCAATCCCTTGTTATTCATTGCTGTCATTTTAGATCCTAGACGCAAGATGGATTATGCTTTGTTTGTCATTGATGAGGTTTTTGATGAAGAAAAAGCTGCTGAATTGGGTAATCGGATAAAAGTCACCTTAAATGCTTTGTTTGAGCATTATGCTTCTACTGTTGGTAATTCTAGTGAAGGAGCAAGTGCTAGTTCTCAAGCACCAATGAAGTTAGAGGAAGTTGTTGATGTTAATGATGCAGAGGCATACGTCTTGTCAAAATACAAAAGGAGAAGGGCAGAATCACAATCCAAAGAGGGAAAGACAGAATTGGAAAGATATTTAGAAGATGTATATGAGCAAGATGACAAGAACTTTGATATTTTGCTTTGGTGGAAGGTAAACGGTTGCAAATATCCAGTTCTTGCTGCGATTGCGAGAGATATATTAGCCATTCCTGTATCTACTGTTGCCTCCGAGTCGGCTTTTAGCACTAGAGGGCGTATCCTTGACCCATTTCGTAGTTCTCTAACTCCGAAAATGGTTGAGGCTCTTATATGCACACAAAATTGGCTAAAATCTACTCTTGTGTCGATTGAAAATGAAGAAAGTTTGGATGTTTGGGAAGACATGGAATGCAGTAAGTATTTATAACTTAATTGGATATATTTATACTATTCTGCTCATTATTCATTCATTCCTTTAAGTGATTTTATGAATTTTTTTATGTATATATTTGTAGATTTAAAGGAGCTTGTCCTTAATGAAACAAGAATGGTCATTGATGATTGAGTTGAAGAGTGGAAGTGGGAAGGTAATTTGATTTCATTTTCTATTATTCATTATAATTCTTTTTTTTCTCTTTTATATTGTGAAAATTCTTTGTTATTTTTTTTTAGGAAATTGAAGATGGAAGGGACTTGACAACAACAATTCCGTTGCATTTGCATATGAAATTCAGTTTGCAATTTTTTGTTTTTTATTTCATGAGTGGAAATTGGGATGTTGTCTTGTAGTTGTATTTTCGGATAGTTATTCTGATTTGAACTTGACTTCGGATTGTTATATGATATCTAGTAGCCTAGTAGGTTGATATATTTTGGTTCTTTGTTGACCATTAAAGAACTGTGGTTGTTTTCTGTTTGAGTATATTATGAAGTTAATAACTTAATATCTATGTCTTGGAATTATTATTTGATTGTTTGAGCATAGATAGACTAGATATTCTATAAATTGTTCATGGAATAGTTAATGGAGATCACAGAAATATTTGGTGAAGATTTCCTTTGACTGATGCATGTGAAAACTCAGCTTAGTTTCTGCTGTCATTTTTGTGCAAGCTGCATGGTGACTCAGCTCGGATTGTGGTGTCATTGCAAGAACTTAACCGGCTGAAGTCATGCAAATGATTGCTTGCAACGAGGAAGACAGTGAGCAAATGGAGGTGGGTTTCCTCTTGTTTTCCTGTTTTTCCTTCCCACTACTTCATAATGTAATTTGGGTTCCTTCTGTTTTCTCCTCTCAGTGAACAAAAGATGGGAGTAGATGATGGATTGAGGATTGTGGAGTGCTTGAGAGGAAGGCTTCTTGCTGAGAGACAAGCTTCAAAGATTGCAAAAGAAGATGCTGAACTCATGGGCACTAAAGTCAGATTTTTAGGTATTCAACATTTATTATTGTAATCTTAGTTTCAATATCCTAAAGAAATGAGATTTTTAGGTATTCAGCATTGGATAATAAGTTTTGTACGTTTTCTTTGTTTGATTCAATATTTCTTTGTTAGTCTCATTGATTGGTGTAAGTTTAATTAAAGTGAGTTTATCTGTGGAAAATTTCAGATCAGTTTGTGGGGATTGTGTTTTAATGCTGTGATTGAAATGGTTAAATGGGGAATTTTTGGTTAATTGGTTTTGTTGGATTAGGATATTTTCATGGAAGCTTTAGGAAATGTTAAAGCTTGAGACTATCATGAATACATCTTTTTGCTGTTTGATCCTTTTGGTTTTTGCATGTCATCTTGTATGATGCATAATGACATAATGATGAAATAATTTGGGGAGCTTTAGATCAATTTGATTTATTTTTAGCCTTTTTTTTTGCTATTGAGTGGTAAAATTGTGTTTTAAAGGTTAATTTTGAGGTACATAGCATGTTAATGCTTTTTTATTTAATTCTTCATTTATTTCTACTATTTACTTATTGCAAGTCTTCTAGGTGTTATCAAACTAGACTGATTTTTTAAGAATTTAAATTTATATAGCTGCCTTGCATGTTTTCCTTACTTTTGAATGCAGTGATGCTAGTTGGTTTCAGTTGGATTGCTAGGGCTTCAGCATTGGAGTTTTTGAAATGTTGAGACCTAAACTAACATAAGCCAGGTTGAAGTATCAAGAATGAAAACACCTCTTGTTCCACTTGCGACCTTGATTGGTCGAGAGCTGAGGAACGAGAAAGTTGAGAAGCCTTTTGTGAAGTTTGGACAGTCTGCTTTGGCCAAAAAAGGAGAAGATTACTTTCTGGTTAAACCTGATTGTCAGAGGGTTCCCAGGAATCCAGCAAGCAACATCTTTTTCAGTATTTACGGTATTCTCTTCCGCCTTCCACCCACTCCTTACTCTCATTCAGGGTGTTGGCTTGTCATCTTAAATAGCACGTAATGGATTCCTCTTGTTTGATTATGTAGAAGTGAAGAACAAAAAAAAGTGAATTTGGATTGTGATGTGACATTAATTTTGATGCTTGTTGTAGAGATTCCTAATATTGGTTTTATTGGCAGATTTTTGATGGGCATAACGGTATATCTGCTGCCATTTTTGCAAAGGAGAACTTATTGGGTAATATCTTGAGTGCAATTCCACAAGGCATCAGTAGGGAGGAGTGGCTTCAAGCCCTTCCTCGGGCTCTAGTTGCAGGATTTGTGAAAACGGACATTGAATTTCAGCAGAAAGGCATGTATTCATATCTATTTCATCACACTTGCTTTCTTTCAGTCAAATTCTGCTGCATGCTTATCTTTGTAGTCATGTATATTGATGACAGGAGAAACTTCTGGGACAACAGTTACATTTGTTGTAATTGATGGATGGACTGTCACTGTTGCATCTGTTGGTGATTCTCGATGTATATTGACACCCAAGGGGATGTAGTTTCTCTCCTAACCGTAGATCACAGGCTAGAAGAGAATATGGAAGAAAGGGAGCGTGTCTCGGCCAGTGGCGGTGAAGTAGGAAGACTTAATGTTTTCGGGGGCAATGAGGTATTCTACTCTTACAATGAGAGGACTTTCTCTTCTTTTTCTTTTTCAGGTGGGGTGAACTGGATATGAATACATGCCTTTCTTATTGCTGATGCATTTATTAATTTTCTTCTGAGCATTCAAACCTTGAAACTTCTCTTTGTTTTGGCTTAGTTGTCAAATGCTGGAGGACGACTTATTATTGCTTCGGATGGTATTTCGGATGCTTTGTCTTCAGACATGGCTGCCAAGTCTTGTCGAGGTTTACCAGCAGACCTTGCTGCAAAACTGGTTGTTAAGGTGATATCCAAACTGGTATTTTTTCTCCTTGTATTATCCACTCAATTTGCATTGCTATTAATTCTTCTCTTAATGCTTCTCTTAGGAAGCTCTGAGGTCAAGGGGCCTAAAGGATGATACAACCTCCCTGGTTGTTGATATTATTCCTTGCGACCTGCCTGTGCTACCTCCTACACCAAGGAAGAAGCAGAATGTGCTCAGTTCTTTTCTTTTTGGGAAGAGATTGCAGAACTCTACAAACAAGACTACAAGTAAACTTTCTGCCGTTGGAGAGTTCATCACAAATGTGCCTAGTTTGGAAGAATCAGAGCATTCAAGAATTAGAGCAGTCAAGTCAAGTTCTTCCGACCATGGTGCAGTTTCTAGTGTGTCATACACAAGTAGTTCTTCAGTACTAAAGACCCAGAAGAATCTGCTTCCAGGTCTCAAAATGCAGTTTCAGAAATATCAAGAAATGTGGAGGAAAATGCATTGAACACCACTGCATCTGTAATTCTGCTCAAGGAAGCACATAGACATAGGAAAGTAATGGTTGCAAACTGATGCATTACAGCCTACATCATATAGGTAAAGTCGTAAAGAACTAAAGATGAGTCCTAAAGTGTAGAGATGTGATGTTATTGTTACTGATGTAGCCTATGTATGCTTGTTTCTTTGGAAGGAATTCTGCTTGCTGAACTGTTTGCTGTGAGCATGCATTGCTACTTACTTATAGAAAGGACCTTCTTTAATTTTCCACCAACTTTTTTGCAAAATTTATATGTTTTAAGCAGTTAAAGATACAGCAATTTTTATTTAATCTTTTTCCTCATATATTTTTTGTTTTCTTTAACTGCATGCTACTAAATCCCTTTCTTTATTTGAATATAAGTGCATGGAGTTGGCTTTTGCACAAGTTGCTAATCCCTTCCTCCCCTCTTTATGTAAATTCTATCATATGCCACTGCTTACCTTATATGTGTGTGCTTCTAGAAAAAATGATATTCTTTTGGTCATTTTCAACTATGATTAGCTTAAAAAATGGCATACTGTTTCTCCCCCATTCAATCTTCCTTGATATATCTCCTTTTCTGTGTAACATGTCCATGTAGATATAGCCGAGGAGCATTCATAAAAATAATTGTCACTTAGTCATGGCATGCTTCAATTTAGTTTTCACAGTGCCTTTATACCTTTCCATGTATGACGTGTTAAAATAGATTAATGCAATCTAGGCAGTCTTGTAGCTTCTTGGTGGCTGCTAACGAAATATTTGTCGATTACTAACTGTATTATGGATGTTAAACTTTTATTTTCTGGTTTATGTATATGCTTTTTGTTCTGTTACATTGCATTCTAGATATATTTTTTGTACTCGTGTGAGATGCTTGTGGAAAGATTGTCGACTTCTAATTTGTCATGCTCTTTTCAAGTACACTTCCGTTTAATGCCTTATGTCGTATTCTCATGATTTTACTTAGCATTGATGATGTATGTTAAATTGTGTGACATCTTCAATAATGTTTTTGACGATAACAACTGCTAGTTTGTCGGATTGTATAGGGTTTGCACACATGCTTTGGTGAATTCGAGTATGTTTCCATTGGTCTATCTTGGTGACAACCAGAAAATAGGGCATCAGTATGAGTCTGCAGATGGGCTAAAATGCAGTTTATGCACTCTTATTTTCCAATCAGCCCTTCTTCAGTTCCATGCACCTGCAGTGCTAGTGTTAGCATGTTGTTTTTGCTTACAATTATCCATTTTTACTCATTTTGTTTTAATTCAGTTTACAAGGCATCGTAGGCATGTTTGTTGCTGCCTGCTGGTGCTGTTGAGGAAAAAAACCCGCGGTATCCGATCCGATTGAGTGCGGATCGGATATATCCGGATATTAGAGGGTGTCGGATACGGATACGGATCGGTTGGCTAATATCCGAATAGGTTCGGATCGGATAAAAAATAACCGAAAATCCGATCCGAACCGATCCGAATGCACCCCTAATGGGAGAAATCAATGTTAATTGTCTGGGAGAGTAATGACAATATATGAGCATACAATAATTGATGATTAATTGCCAATGTTATTACCAAGAATAAATATGCACCTATTACAGGACTGATGATAGACATGTTTGGTGAAATTCCCATGTTCATTATTTCCCTATTTTATCAAATTAAATTATAGACATGTTTTCATGATGATGTAGATGCTACTGCATTAATTTTTTTTCTCATCTCATTAATCTCATTTCCTTTTTAAACAATAATTAGGGTTTGATTTCTTATTTGTTTCTCTATTTAATCAAGCTTGTCTAACTTGTGTTTTGGTAATTTGAAGTTCTTTATGACAAATTGTAACGAAACTTGACTGGTTATGCTTGTTATTATGGAATTATTGTCTTTGTTATGTGCATATCTTTTAGTAACAAAGAATAAAGAATTTATAGAATGAAGGAAGAAACATTTAATAAGTAGTTAAAAAGGTTAGAATTAGTTGTTACCCTAAACTCTATTATTTAACAAGTGCTTGCGTAAGCTATCTTATTACCTTAGATGAGCTTTGACATTATGTTCATAAACAATATGTTTTCCACAATTAAGACTCATCTTAATTTGAGTAGATATGCTCAGAGGAAAAAAATGATTATAGCGGTCTTGAAAATGTGGTTGGATATGTATTTTATCATTAGTTGGTTCCTTAACTTGTTGTCATCCATGTCATCTTTACATACTTATAGGCTGAAGGTTTCTTATTCATTAGTTTTTTATGCAAAACGAGATGTTACACGACTCGTGCATGGTAATGATGAATCATGTATTTCATAACTTAGGATGAATATAGTTGCTTTTTTCAAACTATGTGAAATGCTATAAAGCATTAGAGGGTTTCAGTCCACTAAGGACATCAAGTAGATAAGCAAGTTATAATATTTTTACATATTATTTCTCATTATTTAAAGAATCAAGTTAATGGACAAAATTTTCAAAGGTCAGTGACACAATCAATCGTTACTTTCACATAGTATTAAATGTTGTGATTCTTTTGCAAAGTGAGTTACTTAGAAAAGTCATGCCTATTCAATCAAATTTACTAATAACCAGTGGAAGTTGTTTAAGGTAGATCAATCATCTAATTTTTTTTTGTTTTGATGTATACAATACATCACGTGATAACTAAACTTAAAAATTAATTATATTTGAATTATAGAATAGTTTATGCACTCTAGATGGGACATATATCAAAGTTTTGGTTCCAAGTGAAGTCAAACTTAGATATCGAACTCGTAAGAGTAAAATTGCTGCAAATATGTTAAATGTTTATACACCCAACATGCAATTTGTTTATGTTCTTTCTGGTTAGGAAGGGTTTGTTCCTGATAGTAGAGTTCTTCAATATGTAATTACTAAGAGATATGGTCTAAAAGTGCCTCATTGTAAGTTTTCCAATCACAATAGGACCGTTTTTTGCTTTCTAATGGCTTGTAAATTACATAAGTAATTTATTTAAGTGTTTTTGTTAGGTTACTATTACCTAGTTGACACAGGGTATACAAAACTGTGAGGGATTTTTTTACACCTCTTAAGAACCAAATGTATCATTTGAATGAATGGTATCAAGTTCATCAACCAACCACTCCCGAAAATTTTTTTCAATATGAAACATGTAGCTGCTTGAAATGTAATAGAATGGTGTTTGGGGTTGCTGAAAAATACGTGGGTGATCCTTAGAAATCCATCATTTTACTTAATTTAAACAAATAATCGAATTATTGTAGCTTGTTGTTTACTTCATAATTTTATTAGGAGAGAGATAAGCTCAAACTCTATAGAAACTGATGTAATACCCAATCACCAAACGAACACAGTTGTTAAGGAGGATCAACTCTAACTACTGATCCTAATGATGCTTGGCTAAATTGGAGATCGAAATTATCAAATCAAATGTTTAATTAATGGCAGAGTTCTAAGATTGATGAAAATTGAGATTGTTATGGTTTAATTATGCCTATGTTTCTAGTATTTTATTTCAAGTGTAATATTAATATTTTCTCTCTAGACATTAGAGCTTGTTATTGTTATTGTACTTTTTTAATATGAATATACTTTTGTATTTTTCCATAATACAAAATAATTTATATAATTTGATATTTTTCCATAATATACAATTGTTTATGAATCACTTTGTATAGTCAAAAAAATGTCAAGGAATGCTTCATCTTCTTGGGCAGAATATCAAAGTGCCAAGAGAACGTATAAGAAACAGTCCAATAAAAAAGATGTTTTTTTTGGTACATGAAAAAGATGTTACATTAGTGTCTTGCATGGTTGATCTACATAGTGTGAGCACATTTAATGTAGACACACGGTTCAAAGCAAATTATTTGTTAAAGCTTGAAAGGATGATAGGTCAAAGGCTACCACATGCGAATCTTAAAGCGAAACCCCATATAAAATCCTGAATCAAGACTTTGAAAAAAGATAAGAGCATTGTCTCCCAACTTCAAAACCTAAATATCTCGCACTACTTTTCATATTTCATCTCAATCTTTCTTGAATCTCTCCATATTTGCAACAATCTAAGGTAAATTCTTGAATCTCATTTTATTTATTGAAAATGAAGATTATAGGTGATTTAGGTTGCTGTTTGGCATAGAAAAAAACCATAAATTTTTGTATGCACTTATGCTTGATAGAAATGTATTTTGGCTCATGAAAAAACACTTCTGTGAAGCAAAGAAGCCTAGTTGGTTAACTTCTCGGAGAAACTAACATTTACCACAATAAGGCTCTTGATATCTATAGCAGAATGTTAGAAGAGGGACTCGAGCCAAATCAAACTACATTAATCTCCCTCCTATCTACTTGTAGTCACTTATGACTTGTGAAACAGGGAAGATGTTTATTTTTAAGCATGGAAAGTGATCATATATATCAGTTTCACTAAGAAACACTGCTTGCTATGTGGATCTTTTTAGTAGAGTAGGATATCTTGAAGAAGTAAAGGCATTTGTCAAACAAATGTCCTTTCAATCTAGCGGTGAAGTTTTTGAAGCATCGATCTTAGCATAAAAGCCGCAAACTATTTATTAATGCAATAGAACCTAAAATTTATATTATGTTTTTTAAATATATATATACACACACACACAAAGAGAGAGAGAGAGAGAGAGAGAGAGAGAGAGAGAGAGGGGGGGGGGAGGATTCACTTATACATGTGTAAAATTAGATAGTTTTACACAATTTTTTAACCATTAGATTAAAATAGACTTGTGGTTGAAATTAAAACTCTCTTCCTCTAAAGTGCAATTCAATGTAAATATATATATATATTTATTCTCTTTCTTTTTTTTTTACTTTTTTCTTTTCCTTTTTTAATTATCTTAATTAGCTCACTATTGTTTTTTTTTTTTCATATTTCTTCTCTTCATCTCTGTTTTCTCTCACACAAGGTACAATAGTTGCAGCCATTAACGATCTACTTCGCTCCATTTTTTTAAAAATTTGTTTTCACTACAAATTACAGCCCTTTTTCTCCTTGCTACTGCAATGATGCTTAAGGATATAATGCTCATCCTAGTGGCCAAAACTTGCCAAAATGTGTCAAATATTGTTTGTACTGTAATCTTGAATGCTCAAGAAAATGACATTTGGATTTTTCCCAGGCTCATTTGCCTTCACTTTCATAATTGTTTTGTCCATGTAAAAATTTGCTGCGTTATATTGTTCATATACCATACATCAAATTAAAAAAAAAAACCTTAAAGTAGAATGTTGATGGCGGTAATTGTTGTACCTTGTGTGAGAGGAAACAGAGATGAAGAGAAGAAACGTGAAAAAAGAAAAGATAAGAGTCAGATAATTAAGGTAAGTAAAAATGATAAGAAAAAAATGTAAGTAAAGGAAGGAGAATAAAAATACATTTAAGAAGAGAGAATTTTAATCTCAATCACAAATCTATTTCAATCTAATGGTTAAAAAAACATGCAAAATTATTTAATTTTATACATGTATAAATAAATCTCTTCTTATATGCTGAAGTAAGGAGATGCGACCAACAATGGTTCCCAATAGTGCCACTTCCAGGAGTTCAAAATTAGGTTTCGAAAATTCATTTTTGAGACTCACATATTACTCTAAAAAATGCCTTGAAAACTAGTAAAAAAAAAAGATAAAAATGTATTATTATACAAAGGCATTTTTTATTAAAAATATATTAAAATAGGTTGTCATGTGAAGAAAAATTATTGGGTTGTATTGTATTTGGAAGCATTCCATTCCTACACCAAACCAAACAAAATAAAAACTCAAAAAAAAAATAATTCTATTCCACCAATCAAACAATATAATACATATTCTACCAATAATCCTCTTATTTTTTGTTTTTTCAAAATATATTTTTCATTCTTTCTCTATTTTATTCTTCGATCTAAATACCACATAAATTTATAATTATTTTATGTTTTTATACTTATTTTCAAGTATTTATAACAATTGACTTAGGGTTGGTTTATATGTCATCGCATCGAACTTCAATGGACTACAATAATAATAAAACAAAAAATAATTATTGCAAAAGACAAAAAAAGAGCTTAAAATTATTTTTTGCTCTTATTTCCAAAATATTTTATTGTTATTATTTATTTTTACTTAATTGTCATTTTATATTTTTCAATCTTACTTGAACTAATCTCATTGTCTATCTAAACTAACTTTTAAACAGTGAATCAAAATAAAATTGTCCACGACCGGGTGAAGTCTGAATGCCGTCCAAGATTCCAGAATGTAAAAAGTTGAAAAAATATTTTTTTTAAAAAATAAATTAAATTATATATTAATAATTTAATATATTTTATCGGGTCCGGTCTCACAAGTTTCAGTCCAGGATCCGTACTAAGTCCAGCCCAACTCATGAATTGAAACAATAACCCGATTGTCAAAACAGTTTTTAAGTAAAATTTTTCTTTTCCAGCTTCAGGCAACAAACACCACCGTTTCCACCGTCATCGGCGTCGCCACCCCTTTACTCACCCGTCTCTCGGTAACTACTGCGAGAAAACGCGATGAACCCACCAAATCAAATGCCCGATCAATTCTCCCAATTCCCTCCTCCCCATTTTACTCTTACTCCGCCATTGCCAGACCCTATCCCTAACCCTAATTTCCCTCCAATCTTAATCCCTAACCCTAGCCTGAATGCCACTCCTTCTCTCAATGATCACCTCTTCTCCTACCCAGTCCCCAAAAAACGACGACGTGGCAGGCCTCAACGCAGTGCCTCCACGTCGTCGTTTCAGTTCCTTACCTTCCCCAATGGCTCCTTCAATCCTAACCTCCCCAACTCTAACCCTAACCATAATTCGATTTCCTCGTCATCGGCGGCGACGACACATGCTACACAACCCAAAGTTACCGACGAGATCATCGTGATCAATAAGGAATCTACGGCAGAGGCTCTTACCGCTCTTTCTGCTGGATTCCCTGCTGATTCTCTCACCGAGGAAGAAATTGACTTTGGCGTCGTTTCCTCCGTCGGTGGCATCGAGCAGGTAAATTATATTCTCATTCGAAACCACATTATTGCGAAATGGCGCGAAAATGTAACCAGTTGGGTGACCAAAGACATGTTTGTTGATTCTGTACCCAAACATTGTAGTAAGCTTCTAGATTCTGCTTATAACTACTTAGTTACACATGGATATATAAACTTTGGGGTTGCCCCGGCAATTAAGGAGAAAATTCCAGCGGAACCAAGTAAAAGTAATGTGGTCATTATTGGTGCCGGGTTGGCGGGGCTGGCTGCGGCTAGACACTTAATGAGGTTCGGGTTTAAGGTGACGGTTTTGGAAGGGAGGAAGAGAGCAGGTGGGAGGGTATATACGAAGAAGATGGAAGGAGAGAATAGGGTGAGTGCAGCCGCAGATTTAGGTGGGAGTGTGTTGACAGGTACGTTGGGGAATCCATTAGGGATTGTGGCGAAACAATTGGGTGCTTCGCTTTTTAAGGTGAGGGATAAGTGCCCACTTTATCGGATGGATGGGAATCCAGTGGATCCAGATATGGATATGAAGGTGGAGACAGCTTTTAATCGGCTTTTGGATAAGGCCAGTAAGCTTAGGCAGTTAATGGGGGAGGTTGCGATGGATGTTTCACTTGGGGCCGCATTAGAGACGTTTAGACAGGTTTATAGGGATGCAGTGACTGAAGAGGAGATTAATTTGTTCAATTGGCATCTAGCAAATTTAGAATATGCGAATGCTGGATTGGTTTCAAAGCTTTCACTTGCTTTTTGGGACCAAGATGATCCATATGACATGGGAGGGGATCATTGTTTCTTGCCTGGAGGGAATGGGAGGTTGGTTCAAGCTCTGGCAGAGAATGTGCCTATTTTATATGAGAAGATTGTGCATACTATTAGGTATGGCAATGATGGAGTGCAGGTTATGGCAGGAAGTCAGGTGTATGAAGGTGATATGGCATTATGCACAGTGCCACTTGGAGTTTTAAAGAGTGGTTCAATCAAGTTTGTTCCAGAGTTGCCTCAGAGGAAGCTTGATGGAATAAAGAGGTTGGGATTTGGGTTGTTGAATAAGGTTGGAATGCTGTTTCCTTATGTATTTTGGGGTACAGATCTTGATACCTTTGGGCATCTTACTGAAGATCCGAGCCGTCGAGGGGAGTTTTTTCTGTTTTATAGTTATGCAACAGTTGCTGGTGGTCCTCTCTTGCTTGCTTTAGTAGCAGGAGAAGCTGCACATAGGTTTGAGACTCTGCCTCCCACAGATGCAGTGACCCAGGTTCTCCAAATTCTCAGGGGTAATTAAATCAATTTCTTGTGTTGACATGCTTTTTTTATTGCAGCTTCTTTTTTTTTTCTCTAAGCTTGAAATCCATCTTGTAGTCTGAAATTCTAAAACACACTCATTAGCTGCAAAACAGATATTTAACATTATGATACTTTTTTATATTCTTTATGTATTGGTTGTTCATATGGCTCAGTTTAATTGCAACTTTTCTGAATAGTTGATAACCCCAGGCAGTCATTGATTTTATGTGCTCATGCTATAAATAAGAGTTAACATTATGAGACTTTTTTTTTTTATCTTTTTTATGTATTGGTTGCATGCATGGCTCATTTTTTTTTGCAATTTTCTTGAATAGTAAGTAACAGCAGGCAGCTTATATGGGGCTAAGTGTCCTTTTCATTTGAAACAATCAAGTGAACTTAATTAATATAATATTCCATTTTAACTTGTTTTGATTTTGGTTGTATATGACGTTAACTCGTAATGATTAATATCTTATGTCAAAAAATTTGTCATTTATCATTGTCAGAGCCTTTATCTTAATAGATTAGGGTAAGCTACATAAACCAATATCTGAAATCACGTTAAATCATCCATATGAATTTTCATTCGCTACACGTTCCTATCCAAGGAAATGCATTCATCCAACTCTAATATCTCAATATCTTTCCGAATTATTTCCTTACAAGTCTTTTTTGGACTTCCTTTAGCCTTGACCCTTCTTTTATCATTCATAGCCTCCACTCTTCTAACTAGAGCATCTATAGGTTTACGTGTCCCAACCAATATAAACGATTTTCACACATCTTGTCTTCGATAGGTACCATTCTAACCATTTTATAGATGTCTTCATTTCTCATTCTATGCTTTCTTATATATCTACACATCCACCGCAACATTCGCATTTCTGCTACATTTATTTTTTGTGTATGCAGTCTCGTAGTCGTCCAACATGCACTATCATATGGCAATATTGGTCTAACAACTGTCTTGTAAAACTTGCCTTTCAACCATATAAGAATTCTTTTATCACATAGCAAACCAGTAGCACTTCTCCACTTACTTCATCCGGCCAGGATCCTATGGGTCACATCACCATCAATCTCTCCATCCATTTGTACTGTCAAAATATTTGTCGTTGATTATGTGAAATTATCTTGAGGGTTCGAATATGATTGCATGCAGGTATATATGAACCACAAGGAATCACTGTCCCTGATCCCCTCCAAACTGTCTGTACTAGATGGGGTGGTGATCCCTTCAGCCTAGGTTCATACTCTAATGTTGCAGTGGGAGCATCTGGAGATGACTATGATATATTAGCAGAAAATGTGGGGGATGGAAGACTTTTCTTTGCAGGGGAGGCCACTACAAGGCGATACCCTGCCACCATGCATGGAGCTTTTCTTACTGGGCTGAGGGAAGCTGCAAATATGGCTCAATTTGCTAATGTTCGGACTGCTAAGAAAAATATTGACAGGAGTCCATCGAATAATGCTCATTCTTGTGCTTCGCTCCTTATGGATTTGTTCAGAGAACCTGATTTGGAATTTGGGAGCTTTTCTGTGATTTTTGGTCGAAAGAATGCTGATCCAAAATCACCAGCAATTTTGAGGGTGACATTTAGTGAGCCTAGAAAGAAAAATCAGGAAGGTTCAAAAACAGATCAGCAACATTCTAATAAGGTGCTTTTTCAGCAGCTTCAATCACATTTTAATCAGCAACAGCAGCTGCATGTTTATACATTGTTATCAAAGCAACAGGCACTTGAGCTGAGAGAAGTGAGAGGTGGTGATGAGATGAGGTTGAACTACCTGTGTGATAAGCTGGGAATTAAGCTGATAGGACGAAAGGGTTTGGGACCTACTGCTGATTCTGTCATTGCTTCTATAAAGGCACAGAGGGGTGTTCGAAAAACCTCTTCAACTCCTTTGGCTCTAAAATCAGGTGAGAGTCGTTGCATACTCCTTTATTTATATCTTTATCCAAAAATATGAAAATTACTTCTGTCTTAACACTTGAAATAACATTTCTATGGTTTTGGAAAAGGGACATCAAAGCTGAAAACAGGCAAGCAAAAGTTCATCAGGTAAGAGCCCAACCTTTTAATTTTATTATACTAATATATGTTGAAGTTCTCCTTACGATTAACGAAGGAATATTTCTGTTGTTTTTGCAGAAGGGCTAAAATAGTGCGCAACACTAAAGGGTTGATTCCTCCTCCAATTGTGAATGCAATGAATGGCAGTACATCAGATGAAATCAAAGGCATAAAGCAGGCTCCTCCTGACTTCTCTAGTTCAGGTAAGTCTGAAGGTTTCTTGTTTCCTTTTGTGGCTTCATTTATTTAGGTGCATTTCTATAACATGTGGTTAATTGTTCCAGTTGTGGATTTCCTTTTTTTTTTTTTTAATTTCCTACTCCTAAAGTAATATCAAATGTTTTTCTGGGTCAGTTGGTGGTGAACTATTGTTATTGATACTTGTTTCTTCTTGATTTGAAGTGACTTGTGATGGAAAAACCAAGATAATAAGTTCTATCTGAATTTACTTATATCATTTCTGTTGCATAGAATGTGTGATATTTTTCAAATAGGAAATATGATATAAAAAACTTCCATTTTAATAGGGCAAAATCAAGGTGAGATGTTGAAGCAGTGAGCTGGCTATGTGGGGGTGTAGTCTTTATGGATCCTGAAAATCTTGAGAGTTTGCAGTGCAGTGACATTGCCTAAGCTAGGGAACTGTATTATTTCATTTAAACTTTTGGCTCAACCGCTATCACTATAAAGATGTCCTTCCCACTTGGCCTATTTCCTGGAAGGTCAAAAGTGCTATGGCTAGCTATACATTGAGCAGAGAACCAGATATTCACAATGGTCTTGGGATGCATTCATTGATAGTACCTTGTTGAAGACATCCCCACCACTTGCTGCAGCACCAACATAAACTTCAGAATCTGTTCTCTGTGACATCAGCAATTCTGAAGATTTTGATCAAAGTTTGGCTATGACACTGTTTAACAGTCATTAAGCCAGTTGTGACCGGATTGGATGGAGAAAAATGATCTGCCGTGACTTAGACTTTCCAGTAAGACCACAGTGTAAGAAGCAGAACATGCATCAATTCTTTTATGGGATTTATGGTCATCTTCACCTCATCAGAAAAAGTGAGCAGCGACATATGGACTCAGAAGATGAGCTTGATCTTGACGCTGTCAGTGACATTAGACCATTTGTAAGGATGCTGCTTGCTATAACCTGTGGCATGATTAGCTGCATTTCAATATCTCTGGTCAAAGGTGACTTGTAAGAGGTGACTGGCATCTACCTCAACATCTTATGCCAACTATTCACCCAGCCTGTGGGGTGATATTTTGGTTAAGCTCGCATCCTGACACGAAGACTACCATTATTTTATTCAATAGCTATTTAGATCTACCATAATCTTATTCAATAGCTATTTAGATATCATGATTTAATGTGATTTCAGATATTGGTTCTTATAACCTATCTCAATTTATTAGGATAAAGGCTCTGATGATGATGAACTATTTAGACATCAAGGAGTTTAGGAAGCTTGAGTGAAATAGCATGTCCATAGATTTGCAAATATATTTCGAGAACCTCTTATTTAGAGCAGGAATTGATGTCCATTATGTATTATTGGAGTAATGGATACTGATAAATGACTTTTGGAGATTTTATTCAATTCAAGCTGCCCAAAGTTTTTTTTTTGGCAGACATGTTTTATCTTTACATTTTTTTTTATTTTTTTAGTGTCTCTCTTTAAGTGAAGATACACTTGAATATTTCTATTTTGGCGAAAATACACCCTTGTGCTGCACTTTGGCTCTGGGATTTAGCCAATTTGTCGTACGTTATAAGCATGGTTTAGTCAGCATTTTTAGGCACGGACCATGGAGGAATATCCAGACAAATTCAACAGTCCAATCGTTTTCGGCAAAGGGTGTGGCGGTGCCCGCATTGCAGAAGCTCCATGGTTTGATGGACTGGAAATTTGCCATGAATCATAAAACCCTGCCACAGCGGAATGACCGAAATAGTCTCCAAGAATGAGATAGAGGAACTGCTATATCTTGAGGTGGAAGGCCATTTAGAGCAAGCATGACTAAAGATGCCTGCCCTCTTAAACCACCCTTGGGACAAACAATGAGCCGTCAAGAAGGTTCAGAGAACTAACAAGAACAGAAAGAGTGAAAACTGCAATTTACTTTCAATATAAAAGAATGAATCGCACCATTAAACATATGTATATATTCATTATCAGGAGATACTTGTATAAAAAACATCACTAGTTACAAAAGCCAAGCTTCTTTTTCAATTCAAATGCAGACAAGTTAAAGGCTTAAACAGCACCTGTGTCACTTTCTCCCTTGTTATCCATTTTGCCTTCAGTTCCTTCTAACCATTGTTCTAATTTAGCTTCTTTATCAGCCTTGAAATCATCATAGTATTTGGACATAAACAGTAACTTGTGATGTGACAGTTTGGCATCATCTTCAGTTTCTGCCTTCTCTTCTTCTTCTTCTTCTTCTTCTTCTTCATGGAGCTCATCTGCCATTTGACTAGACAAGGGTAGCTCATCAGCTTCTGTATCAGGAATTGAACTAGTGCTGGCAGATGCAACTGATAATGGTGGAGCAGGATGTGGAAGCGGCTTCTGAGGCTCAGCTAGCATCTCCTCCTTGGACTCAAGTTGTGGCCACTTAAAATTGCTTGCCTTTTGTTTTGCCGACTTGATTATAGTTGAAAAATAATTACTTCCATCCTGCTGGACATTTTCAGAACCTTGACCCGAAGACATTGGTCCCCAAGTGCTAGTTCTTTTCATCTGAAAGCCTGAAGCAGGACTGATCAATCCTCTCTTTGGTTGTTTTGCTGACATTACCATTAGAGAATTCCTAATGTCCTTAATCATCGCATCAGCAAGGGGGAAGCCACATTCCTTCATTGACCTCACCATGGTGATAGAGTCTTCCAAGTCCTCTGTGTGCAAAGTTGCTTCACGAGACTTTTCTACAAAATGATTATTGAGATTAACTACATTCGGAACACCATTTTGGATGTGCTGTTGAACATAGAAAAGACCCACCGAGGGTTCATTCGCCACGTAGTTGATCATCTCTGCCATGGATTCAGTTATCTCCACAAAGCCCTCCACAGTGGAAAATCCACTCATCTTGTCGAAGGTGAATGACAGTTCATCACTGGTTTGTCAAAAATTACAAAGGAAATGCATATCAAAGCAGAAATTTTAAAACAGAAGAGAAGGAAAAGAAATAAAGTTGCCAGAATATAGGAAAATCATATTTTATTTAAAGGAAAATATCCAAGCAAATATCTGATCACTAGTTTTTTAATTCACCTGGAAAAAAGTTAACAGAAAAAATTACCTATCTTATACTGAATTTAAATATTTAACAAATTTGTAAATTTCTACAAATATAAAGGGAAATGGCAAATTTCACTCCTAAAATCAATGTGCGAAATTGGTATGTTCTTAACTCCCACTATTCCCTAAGAAAGTGATGTAAACAGGAACAATTACAAAAACATCTCATACCTTATTCATGGCTTCTAGTGGTTCTACATTTCGATCTATGCACAGTTGCAAAGGCAAAAAAACAAAAATTATACCCATTAATCCCTCTAGAACCCAAACTCGCAAACTTAATTTTGAAAAGAAAGTGCCAAATTCTTTCTCAAAGGGTCTATCTGAGCTCCTATGGGCTCTACATTGTCAGGATAAACCTTCAACTTATACCAAATCATTCCCACACAATGTTTTCAGGATAATTCTCCAATTATAGTGTTTAATTTCATAATATGCCATTTGTTTCTTTAAGCAACAGTTTTTCCTCTTAAAAATTGAGCTAAACAGTTTCACACCAAAAAAAAAATTAGGAAAAATGAAGAATAAATTCTTCAAAATCATAACGAGGCAACTTCAATCAAGTAAAAACAGGCATTTAAACCAATACCCACACTAAAACATCACATAATAACAAAAACCCAGAAATCAAAATGTGTTTTTGAGTTTGATTTATTCAATTAAAGAGAGCTATTTAATCAATAAAGAGAGGTGAAATCACTAACCAAAAATCCGCTAGAACAACTAAATTTGCCAAACAAGAAACTTAGATTTCAAGATCTTAATCAAGCTTCAAACTAGGTTGAGTAAAGTAGCTCCTTCTTTCCATTTCCTACAACTGTCCTTTTTTCTTTCTTTCCCCGTCTCTCATCCCTGAAGCTCTGTTGGGTTTTTTTTTTAATAAAGTTTATCAGAAATGAACAAACGACTTATAAAGACAAAAGAGAAAATTAGTTTTGTAGCGGAATGCGTCTTTAAATTACTAATAATCTTCACAGTTGACACATCCGCATCCACTACTGGAAATAAAAATAATTTTATTATTTAACTAAATATTTAAAATAACTACATATTTAAAAATATAACAGAGATGAAGTAAAAATAAAATTTTAAATTATAATTTTTTTAAAAAAGTAGTTAATTAATATATCTATTTATTTATTTATTTTATTATATGATGATTTTTTATAAATTTACAAATTAAATTACTATCTGTTAGCCCATGACATCTATATTCAATCAATTACTTTAAAATTTAAATATAAATATTTTTATTATTTTATCTCTTTTACGTCTTCGTAATAAATTTGTCAATAATTATTAACTATTACTTAAGACATCTAATATATGTTATATTCGCTTTTACTCCTACGTACATGGATTAATATTAATTACTTAAATTGGTAAATATATAAAATAATATTATATTTGTTTAAAGTATATATAAAATACATATAATACAATCAAAATATTCCATCATAAAAGAATTAAATATTTAATTAAAAATTATAAAATTCTAAATATAAGATAAACAAATATTAGAAAAAATAAAAAAATAAAAACATATTATAAATAATATTATTAAGCATATCAACAAAATGTTAAAATAGAAATTAAAAGTATATTTTAACAATTTTCAAGTGTTAGAATAACATTTAGATTAACGTAAATAATTATTATTATAAATAAACATTTTATATATAATATATACATATATATAAAAGAATGATTATAACATAAAAGTATTTATATTTATATTTATATATGAAAGCTCAATAATTTGTAAATGCACAAATTAATTTTATTTATTTAATATGTATATAACATATATGTTTATAATTTTAGATCTTTTATACATGAATTTTTTTGGTTCATATAAGATATAAGGGGGAGTGGGGAGTCGAATCTTGAACCTAATCTTTTCTAAGGAGGGATAACAACTACTAGACCAGGCTTTGATTATTTATTTAGAAAAATATTTAAAAATGACAATTTTATATATGAATTTTATTTATTTAGAAAAATGACAATTTTAAATATTTAAATAATATATATGATATTAATAGCTTTCTTTATACTTTTTAGTTCTGTTAATAAAGTATTTTTAAATAAATTAAAATTATTTATTTTGTAATATAAATAGATATTAAGAAATATTTTATTTAGTTTTTCAAGTAGATAATATTAAAATTATATTTAAAATATTTGTTGATTAGATTAGTATTTAAAATTATTTTATTTTTGAGAATTATTTAAAATTATTTTAATATTTTTTTTTAAAGATTGATTAATTTCAACGATTACAAAAATTTTAGAAAAGTAAAAAAATGGAGGAATTAGTACGTATTTATTTATTATTTTTTTTACTTAAGTGGACATGAAATTAATAGATATTTAGTTGTCATTCAAAGAAAATATCCAAATAAGCATGGCATCTATGTAGATATCTTATCGTATTTAAAATTATTTTATTTTTGAGGAATTATTTAAAATTATTTTAATATTTTTTTTAAAGATTGAGTAATTTCAGCGATTACAAAAATTTTAGAAAAGTAAAAAAATGGAGGAATTAGTACGTATTTATTTATTATTATTTTTACTTAAATAGACATGAAATTAATAGATGCTTAGTTGTCATTCAAAGAAAATGTCCAAATAAGCATGGCATTTATGTAGATATCTTACCGTATTTACTATATACCTTATAATTTAATTTATATATATATTAGATTATAAGGTACAAATGTCTACATAGATTTTATTTGAACTTTTTCTTTGAATGACAAATAAGTATATATTCACTTATATTTAAGTCAAAACAAACAATAAATGCTTCTCTACCTTTTTACTTTCCTAAAATTTATCTAATTCTTGCAATTTCTCAATCATTTTAATAAAATTATCTTAAAGTAAATTTAAATACTATCTATACCAAAAAATTTATACTATATAATTTTTATATAATCTTTTTGAAAAATAAAATATTAATTAATATTTATTTATATTATAAAATAAATAATTTTAATTTTAATTTTAATTTATTTAAAATATATTTTATTAACTAAACTGAAAAGTGTAAAAGAAATATCATGTATATTATTTAAAAATTTAAAATTAATATTTCTCTAAATAAATAAATTCATTATAAAACTTATAAATTTACAAATATATATGTTAACATACATATTTTAATAGATAAAATTAATTATATAAATATTTTTTGGCCAAATTATATAAATATGTTATAATCATTCTTTATATATATATATGTATATAAGAATGCATATGTATATTATAAGTATATAAAATGCATAATTATAATTTACAACATGATATTCGCTAACACTAAAGGGGAGAATAATTTACAGTTACTTTTTCTGGTGGCATGGACAATTTGGATGGATAGAAACAATAAAGCCCACGGAGAGGGCAGATGGGAGGCAAGAAAATTAGCCCAATTTGCTTGCTCATACAAGGAAGAATTTGAAGCTGCGAACAGAGAAACTACAAACCTTTCAATGAAGATGGAACCGAAATGGCATCCTCCACCACAACACGTTTACAAAATTAACTTTGATGGTGCAACCGATTCACAAAATAAGAGAGCAGGTGTGGGAGCAGTGGTAAGGAATTCAGAAGGAGCGGTCTTGGGAGCATACTGTTCTAGTATTCAATGGGTTATAAATCCTTTTGTAGCGGAAGCATATGCAACTATTGAAGCACTGGACTTTGCTTGGCACATGGGTTTCAGAGACATTATCCTTGAAGGGGACTCGCTCACAGTGATAAAAAAGAGTACTTGATACGAAGACGACCTTTCTCCTTTAGGGCCTTTAATGGAAGAAATAAAAACCAAACTCGGGATGTTTCCTAGCTCTAGAGTAGTATACACTCCTAATGTAGGAAATAGAGTTGTAGATAGGCTGGCAAAGGAGCCTAAAGATGTAACCAAAAAAAAAAAGGAGGGCCTAAAGAAGGAGGGGGATGTGATGTGGGTAGAGGATTTTCCAGATTTTGTCTCGGACTTATTATTGTTTGACGCAAAGTTCCATCAGCAATAAAAAGATCGTTTTTCTCTTTCAAAAAAAAATATTATAATTGTTTAGATCAATAATAAAATTTATCTCATAATATTGTTATAATACTTGAAAATTTTTAAAATATATTTTTAATTTTTAAAATTTTTAAAATATATTTTTAATTTTTATTTTAACATTTTTAATGTGTTTAATAATATTATTTATAATGTTTTCATTTTTTATTTTTTTCAATATTTGTTTATCTTATGTTTTGAAATTTTTAATTTTTAATTAAATATTTAATTCTTTTATGATTAGATATTTTTATTATATTATATGTGTTTTCTATAGTATTATTATCTAATACACTGTCAGTCAAGTTTTTAAACTTCACAAACAACGTTAAGATGATGATACCTACTTTTTATGAATATTAAAAAAATAAATAGTAAATAAAGAAAAGGTATGTAATGTGTTATCATATTCACATTGTTTGTGAAATTTAAAAAAAATTTACTAATAGGATATTGAATAATAATAATAACAATAATAATTTTTATATATTTTAAATACATGATATAAATTAAATAATATTATTCTATATATTTACAAAGTTAAATAATTAAAATTAATTCGTGCATTACACGAGTAAAAGTTAGTTCCTAATTAATTTAAACTACATTTAAAGTATCATTATAAGTTCAATTACAAGATGAGCTCTAAAAAGAAGAAAAAGAATATTGTGAATTATTAAGGCAAAAAATTTATAGAATTTATCTATAAGCATGTGATATAATAGACCTATTCCATTTTGGTGGGTACGGGCCTTGGTGGGAATGTTGTTTTGTGTTAGAAAAATTTACAATAATTTTTCAAAAAAAATACTAAAATTATAAACTTTACAAAAAATAAAATTAAATATAAACTTATCGGAGAGATGCAATCTAAATCGTTAACTGAGATATATAAATATTTTTTATTGAAGCAAAAACTCAACCAATTAATATTTTTTTATATAAAAAACTATTCGACCAAACATAATCGATTAAAAAAATAACAAGTTATGAATATATCTAATTTTTTCCTTACAAATTAAAGAAAAATTTATGAAATATTTAACAAATAATTAGATACTATCATAACAAAATTATGGGTTTGTTTGGCCTAACTAAAGTTTAAATAAAAGTGTTGTTTAAGTAAAACTATTTTAAAAGTGCTAATAAAAGAAGTTGAATTAGCGTTTAACAAATTTAATATAAAAGCACTATATGGATTAAAAGGCTTTTTGGTAATAATATTATAGAAAATCTTGAAATATTAAAATTAAGAAAAAAGATATTTTGTTAAGGAATTTTTATACATATATTTTTATTAACTTTTTATTTAATTGATTTGCTAATTGGAATTCACTATATTCATAATTTTTATTAGAATTATAAAAGTTTAAGTTTATCAAAAAATAAAACTTGATGTCCTCCAATAAAAAATATCACAAGAATATATCACAAGAATACATGTAATCTCATACATATATAAATTATAAGCACATGTGAATAAATAAACATAAATTAATCTCATTAAACCCAAGTTATAATTTTTAAAGTGAAAGAAATATGTAAAAATATTACTTTAAAAGAACAAAAGTAAAAGTAAAAATAATAAAAAAAGAATATCAATTATTTGATCATGAGTATTAACCATATAACTATCATTTAATGTACTAAGATCATGTTTGGTGCATAGGATAAAGATAGAATAAGATAATATAATATTATGGATAGGATAAGATTAGATGATATCATTTTGATATAGCAAAGCCTACTTACACCGAGCCGAAGCCCAAAAACTAGAGAGGCTGCCACGTGACAGAAATTTTTTGGGCCGCGTGGCATCAGGCGAGAGGCATCGTTTTTACTCAGAGGGTCACGTGCGAGAGACCCTTCCCACATGTGACAGAGGACCTGTCAAATGCGATAGACCTCTAATGGTCACCGCTTGCTAGCCTGCCGCCTTACACACGTGGCACCGTTTTGTAACCTCCCATCTAGCGACAGACGTCTGCCGCCGGTGATTGAATAACTTACAAACTGTTTGTATCGTATTGGGAACAAACTCTTCTAGAAGGACGAAATTGCCCTTCAGGTAATTACTCTACAATGATGGTAATTTACTTGCCTATAAATAGGCCACAAGTATTATTTTATAGGCTAATTTTTACTTCTGGCTTTTACGTTTCCCAATACTCAAGAATCTTTAGCTGACTTAAGCATCGGAGTGCCTATGCAGGGAACCACCCCTGCGTCCCTCTGACTTTTCTTGTTTTTACAGAAGCTTTTGGGAGACACATGGAGAAGAAGACAAACACTTACGTTAGCAATCAATCATTGTTGTTTTGTGCAACAACAATTGGTGCTGTCTATGGGAAACGAAATAAAAGCTAATCAAAACTTTCAATATAGTGAGAACAAGATCAACTAATGTGAGAGGTGGAAATGATGAAAACTCAGTGAGTTCTCCTGAACAACCTATTCGTCACAGAAGACAGGAAAACAGGGAAGAAGAGAGAACGGCGATGTCCGTGGTGGAATTCGAAGCTCTGAGGCGGCAGAGCGAGGAAACAACTCAAGCGCTAAGGGCTATGGTGGATCTGTTCATGGGAGTTCTCCTGCAATTGAGTCTGCCGTAGGCTGTATAGAATCTGGTAGGAGAGACTAGCCAAGGGGTACTGCCGCAGGTGGTAGGGCGACAGGGTACTCAACAAGCGGCAGACCCTTGCTGAGACAGGAGACAAGTCCTGCGAGAGAGAATCACATTCGCTAGGATGCGGTAGGATTAGGACAGCAGGAGGCTAAGGATGTGGTAGAGCTAGAACCTGCGGCAGGGTTTAGGCAACAGGGGGCTTGTGTTGGGCGACAGGGTACTGAGTGTGCGACAAGGTCTACTGCCCTACACTAGAGTCCTATGAATCTTGCCGGGACTAACCTTGAACATGGTGTTGGAGGTGCTGGAAAGACTTGAGTTGAAGACGAGAGCACATGGAGCGCCAGGTTGGAGTTCGACCCTTCTTGGAACAGACAAATGACACGAGGTGGTGCACCTTGGAATAAAGGAAAGGAAATAGTTGTTGAGGACCAGCCTGATTTATCCAACCAACTTGCTCTTCTTGTGGACATGAAAAAGATGATAGAACAGGTGTTGGAAGACAAAAAACTAGTATTGGCAGAGGAAAACCATAGGAGAAGAGTACCATTTTGCACGGCTATCATACAGAAACCACTGCCCCCTAAGTTTAAGATGCTGTAAATGACTGCGTATATAGGGAAGATGGACCCCTACGATCACATGCAAAACTACGAGGTCTTGATGTTACTACATGGATGGGAGGATAAGATAATGTGCAGGTCCTTTTCTCTTACTTTAACTGGGCATGCGATGAT
Source organism: Heritiera fomes (assembly GCA_032173925.1). NCBI lineage: Eukaryota > Viridiplantae > Streptophyta > Magnoliopsida > Malvales > Malvaceae > Heritiera > Heritiera fomes. Next base: position 14,367,319 of record JAPDPM010000002.1, read on the forward strand.
GGTTCAACAACTTGCTCGAGGGGTCCATTATCTCTTTCGATCAATTGCGAAATGAGTTCCTCAAGGCGTTTATTGTGAATAGTCAGAGGAAGAAGGAGCTAACTTATTTGCTCACCCTGAAGCAAGGGGATAAGGAGTCACTGAAGAGTTACACAGATCGGTTTAGGGATGCCACTTTAGAAGTACGAGATTTGCAAGTAGGAGTAGCCGTGGCAACCATGTTACAAGGAACCAGGTCTGAGAAGTTGCAGGAGTCCTTGTCATTAGACCAACCGACTACAATCTCTGATTTATTTTCTCTAGCAAATAAGTATATCACTCAGGAAGAAGTGATGAAAATGATATCAAATAGGGAGCAGAAGGAAGGAAAGAAGCGAGGAAGAGAAACCCCTAGGGCGTCCTCCAATCAATCGAGAAAACTCGAGAAAGCCCCTACGTTGAAGTACACCACTTACACCCACTCACTGAACCTTGAGCTTCGATGTTAGTAGCTATTGAGGGGGCAGGTCTTGTACAGCTTCCGAAGAAGGCCTCCAGGAATCTAGGTCACAACTTGGATTCGTAATGTAATTATCATTCGGGGCATGGACATTCTATTGAAAAATGTAGGGAGCTAATGAATCAGTTGGAGAAGTTGGCGCGGGAAGGTAAGATAGACAAATTTGTGTGGAGGAGTAACAGAAACAATTATCCTACGCGTAACAGGGGCAATTACCCTAGGGACCGGAGAGATGAGAACAAGAGGAATATGAGGAGAAATGAAGACGTCGGGAGAAATGAGAATAAAAGGTTGGATAGGAGGAATCAAGAGTAAGATAATGAGCCCACGGGGCCAGCAATCAACGTTATATCTGGGGGAGAATCGTTGGCTAGTACTTCCTCCTCGTCTAGAAAGTCTTATGCTTGGTAAGCCTTTCAAGTCAACTCGGTGATGGAAGAGATACAAGATGAGGAGCCCATCACCTTCACGCCAGTCGACAGGGGAGATGTTACGATTCCTCATGATGACCCAATGGTGATCTCGGCGGTTGTGGCAAAGCATCCAGTCAGTCGAATCCTAGTCGATAATGGGGGTTCGTGAACTTAATCTACTGGAAATGTTTTGAAAAGATAAATATCTCGGAGGATAGGCTAAAGCTAGTGCCTACACCATTGTATGGTTTCTCAGGTAAAAAAGTGAAGGTAGTTGGGGCAGTTCAACTACCTGTTACGATGAGGGAGAGCCCGATAAGTGTTGTTCGTCAAGTAACGTTCATGGAGCATCAATGGCTTACAATATGATCTTTAGGAGACCATTATTGAACGATATGAGGGCAGTAGTACATCCTTGCTATTTGCTGATGAAGTTCCCGACTCCTCACGATGAAGGTCAAGTGAGGGGAGACCAAAGGACGGTCAGGACGTGTAATATCGCATCCTCCACATGCAAGGGGATCCAGAGGAAAGAAACCCTTACAATCGAAGAGCCACCTAAGCCAACGCCAAAGGAAGAAATGGAGGCAATTCGACCGATTGATGAAGATGGAGAAAAGATAGTCTATGTCCGGAGACAATTACCCAGTAATACAAAAGAGGAAATAATTCAATGCCTGAAGGAGAACACTGATGTATTTGCTTGGACTCCCGATGATATGCTTGGAATGGACCCTAAAGTTGCTTGTCATCAGTTGAATGTAGTTCTAGGAGCAAAACTGATAAAGCAGAAGAAAAGAAATTTCACCCCAGAAAGACAAAAAGTTATAGATGAAGAGATCTTAAAGCTACTACAAGCAAGCTTTATCAGAGAAGTAGATTACCTCGAGTGGTTGGCTAATGTAGTGATGGTGAAAAAAAGCCAACGGAAAATTGAGGATGTGCGTGGACTTCACTGACTTGAACAGGGCCTGCCCCAAAGATTCATATCCACTATCCTGTATTGACAAGTTGGATGACGAGACTTGTGGATATGAACTGCTGAGTTTTCTGGACGCTTTTTCGGGGTACCACCAAATTATGATGCACCCAGATGATGAAGAGAAGACTTCTTTCATTATCGATAGCGGAACATATTGCTATCGAGTAATGCCTTTCGGTCTGAAGAATGCGGGGGCTACATATCAGCGGACGGTAAACAAGGTGTTTAAGGACTTATTGGGTGACACCATGGAAGCGTATGTGGACGATATGATTATCAAGTGTCGTAAGGAGAATCACATGCTGAGAAAATGTCAGAAGTGTTCAAGGTGTTACGGTAAAATAAGATGAAGTTGAACCCTAACAAATGCTTGTTTGGAGTGAGGTCGGGAAAGTTCTTGAGGTTCATGATCACTAATTGAGGAATTTAAGCCAATTCGGAGAAAGTTCAAGCCATCTTGGACATGAAGCCACCCAACACTGCTAGAGAGGTTTAAATGCTAACTGTAAGGATAGCAGCTTTGAATCGTTTCTTGTCCAAATCTGCAGAAAGGAGTCTGCCGTTCTTTAAGGCGATAAAGGCGGGGAAAAATTTTAAATGGACTGAAGAGTGCGACAATGCTTTCAAGAAGTTGAAAGATTACTTGAAAGAGGTATCATTGTTGTCTCGACCTCAACCCGAATGTATCTGGGTGTAGGCGAGAAGGCTGTAAGTGCAATCTTGTTGAGGAAGGATGGAGATAGGGACTGCCCAATTTACTATGTGAGCAAAGTCTTGCTAGACATCGAAACGAGATACCTCCAAGTGGAAAAGATAGCTTTATCGCTAGTAATGGCAACTCGAAAGCTACGACCGTACTTCCAGGCCCATTCAGTGACTGTCTTAACCGATCAGTCTTTGAGACAAATATTGCAAAAGCCAAAGCACTCGGGGCGCCTAACCAAGTGGACAATTAAGCTTAGTGAATACGATATTCACTTCAAACCTCGCCAGGTAATAAAGGGTGTGAGACGGGCAAATAAAAAGTCCTTAAGCATAAAAGGGTGCGAGACGGGCAAATAAAAAAGTCCCTAAGCGAAAAATGCGCGAGATGGGCAAATAAAAAGTCCCTAAGAACAAAAAGGTGCAAGACGAGTAAACAGAGTACACAAGTCCTAAAGTGGAGAATGCGCGAGACAGGCACAATGCTCGAGTAAAAGTTCTTCTTCGAGCATGTAGTAACGCTGTCTCAAAGAAGCAATACAGTACGACATGACAAAAGGTATGCGATCGAGTAAGTTGATGTGATCGAGTGTGTTATGTTATAAATTTTGAACACGATGAGAAGCGTGTTGTGACTTTATCGGTAAAATACCTTAGTATTATAATATTTTGACATTCATCGATAAAATGTTATATCTGTGCTGTAACATTTTGACAATACTGCGTAGCATTACGGCTACAAAATATTAAAGTTTGAATAAATACAACAAGTTGGTATTCTATTACAAGCATACAAAGAAAAGAAGAAAGCTGCAAAAAGAAATTGAAACTTTCATTACATGAAAATGAATCATTTACAATTCTTCTACGTTGCTTGTATGAATTACAATTAAAATGAAAAAACGAAGTGAAAAGGAAAAACATCCTAATCAGTCTATGGTGAGGACTGAGTCAGCCGGAAGAGAAGGCGCTGAATCAACGTTAGAGTTTTGAAAAGTTGAACCCACATTCGAATCTTTAAGAGGAGCAACCTCGAAAGGAGGAATGTCACTTGGAGGCCCTGTGATCTCGAAAGCCGCAGTGTCTGGCACAAGTTCGAAAGCAGTAGAGTCAGAAAGTTGAAGATCTTCGCTGTCTAAACCCTGTAAGGCCTCAATAGGCTCGGGTTGATAGTGTAGCTCGATAGGCTCGGGTTGATCACGTAGCTCGATAGGCTCGGGCTGATCGCGTGGCTCAAGGGGCTTGGACTGACCGCGTGGATTGCGAGGAGGCCAAGGACCTTCGTGGTTCCTCATATCATCCATGGCCCCTGCCTCCAAGTAATTCTCAGGATCCCTTATGTTAGGTTCGTATATAGTCCAGGAATGAGCATTGTAGAACTCGGCCTCTTCGGTAAATAGAAGCTCCAAAAAGGTCTCGTTAGGCCTATGCTTTTCCAGCCAAGAACAGGCGAGGTAGAAGCCATACTTGACAAAACCAGCTGAATAAACTTGCTTCCTCTCGAAGCAATCTTGGGAAAGACGATATTCTCGGACAGCTTCGGTTCGGGCCGTCTTCAATTGGTCTAGTAGGTTATTTATTTCGTCAATGGCCTCGTCCCGCTGTAACCTCATGCCCTCAAAATCATGCGTTGCTTTGTTGTAAGCCTCCCGGTACCCATTAAGAGAAGCAACCTTCACTTGTTCTTCTTTCAACTTCAGTTCAAGGTCCGTATTTTGCCGTCTCAAGGCCTCATTACCCTTCCTTAACTCGTCCACCCTGTTGGAAAGTGGACGGAGTTGGACAACCTCATTCTGAAGCGCCATGCACTTCTGTCGAAGATCATTTAGCTCCTTCTCAGCTCGCTCTCTTAAAGTCCGGTGCTACGCGTTGACAGCCACCACTTGTTGCGCAGCCTAGCAAAATAGAAGAAAGTGATCAAAAACTCGGACAAAAGCAGGTAAAATATATGCATTCCAAAAGAAGCTTGAAGCTCTTACCTTCATCACAAGATAATCGGAGGTATCCTGAACCGCGGAAAGGTTCTTGAAGATCTCTTTCTCATTGCGCGAGAGGATAGTGCTCCGCACTAAACGAAAAGCTACCCCGGGATCCTCAATACTGTCGTTGTCGTTAACGCCGGGGTAGGTTTGGAAGTGGTCTCTATCAACCATCCTCTCACTGTCCACTTGGTAACGCTTGAGAGTAGGAGGCGCTACCTTTGGCAAAATTGGCCTCGCGGCCATAACATCTTCAATGATGAGCCTCTTCCTATTCTTCCTAAGAGGCTTGCGAGGTTCGCGCACAACCTCAGAACGCTCGGGATCACCCTCTTAGGCAGCAGGCTCACTCCTTTGTGATCCCGAGCTCTCGTGTTCGTCTGAGCTACGATCACGGATAAGGTGTCTCTTCCGCTTACTTCTTCCAGCCTCTTGTGCAGGACGACTAAACTCGCCAATGGTTGGAGGAGGGGGAGTAGGAGCGCGTGGGTTCTCCAAAGCAGAAGCCTCAACCTGAAGCTGTGTACGTGGCGAGGGAACTTCTGGTGGAACCTTAGAGGAGGAAACGATGGCTTTCCTTCGACGCATGACATTTAAGAAGCTCATATCTGCATAACACAAGAAGAAAAATTAGCATACCAAGTCAAAAAACGATAACCATGTATGCGATGATGATAAAAAGAATTATCACTAAAAACCTAAAATGTCACAAAAACCGTCTAAGTTAGCCAAGTTTTCATCCAACGAAAAGCCGTACAAGGGACTCTCGAAGGCGTTGCCCTGGTTCCACTCAAGATCCTCCTCAGGTAGATCATTGGTGCCCATTGTCCCAAGTATTTTATCCCCCGAGTCAGATGAAGATTCATCTACTAAACGACCTACGGGGTTAGATGGTTCAGCAACAGGAACCACGGGCGGACGACTAGAACTGGGACTAGGTGTATGAGAGGATGAGGAAAGGTTCGACGGAATAGTTGAAGTTTTGGGGATAACTTTGCTTACTCCCCAACCGGCCGCTGTGATGTTCTCGGGGGTTAAAAAGGAAAACAAATCTCGCTCCCCGGTAGAACAGATAAGTTGTATGGACTCGCCTAGGTGGTCCTTTAATGTAGCTAAACTAAACTTTTCCGAGCGCTTTGAGTGGTCGCTAGTATCACGATTCCATCTAGTACGGATTCTCAAATCCCTTGGAATTTTAACAACGACTCACTCACTTTCGAATTTGCGTAACTTATTGGGAAGGTCCGTAAAAATCTTATTGGGAAACCCATCAGTTTTCAACCTTTGGAGAGAGAATGTAACTAACCCTTTTAACCCACGAACTCTAAAAAAGGCACTAAGAAGAGGTACGGTAGGAACAATGCCTAAGTTATGGCATATTATAAAAAATCCTACTAGTTGAGCCCATGCATGGGGATGGAGTTGGCATGGGACTATGTCCTTATACCTAAGGAAAGCTATACCAAACTCGGGAAGTGGAAAACAAAAACCGAAGACCAAGGATACTTTATGTACAACTACACCACTAGTAACTAGATCAGGAGAATATTCCCTATTGCCTGGGAGTCTATATTGGTAACCAGGAGGAAAGGGGAAGCGGGTGTTGATTTCTTCTAAGTCTGCGTTTGATAGCGAGCACTCAACACCGCCCTTTCTCAATACTTTCTTGCCTATACGTTGAGAAGACATATCTAAGGGCTAATGAACTAAGGAGGATAAGTGACAAAGGTGGGAGACTACCTATGACCTGCAGGAGACCTAAGACCTGTGGGAGATCTAGACCTGCGGGAGACTTAAGACCTGCGGGAGACCTAAGACCTGCGGGAGACTACCTAAGACCTATGGGAGACCACCTAAGACCTATGGGAGACCTAAGACCTGCGGGAGATATTAATTCACGGGAGATAAAAACTAGCGAAGACTTGCTATGGCGACAGGTGACGAGCGAAAAGCTCTATGTGAGAGCGAGAGACAAGGTTCGCTACAGGCTACTTGATGCGGCAGACTAATGCTCGGCGAGAGAGGTAAAAAAACATGTGGCAGAGTGCTGGTACAGAGGTTTTCTTGTGCGATTCCTTTGAGCTTCTGCTGCTTATATAGTAGCGACAGGAAATAGCAAACGTCGCGCGCCAGGAAGCACCTCTCACAGAATTGAACCTTTTGACCTATAAAAAAATACCAAAAAACAACAAAAAATTCAAGAAAAGACCAAAATATCCCAGATTCAAGTATTTATATACTCTCTGTATTGGAAGAGATCCAATAAGAGAGTGGGGAGCAATTGATATAGCAAAGCCCACTTACATCGGGCCGAAGCCCAAAAACCAAAGAGGCTGCCACGTGGCAAAAATTTATTGGGTCGCGTGGCATCAGGTGAGAGGCATCATTTTTACTTATGTTAGCTTTAAATTGCCATATATATTTTGAAATGACAAAAACTTAAGTAAGCTTTAATGTTTTAGTTCATATCGTAAATTTGCCTTATCACACATGATTTTCTCAATCCATTTTCAAGTGATCATATCAAACATTAAGACCATGATTTAATTACATATTCTTATTGGTCTTAATACTTTATAAATGTTTTGAATATTTTAGAAAATCACTTGATGAATTTTTGGACTATATTTTCATTTGAGAAAGTCAAGAAAAACTCTCACAAAAGAGCCAAAATGTTTTGGGTTGGATTAGGATCAAAGACCACATCATTTCTAACTCAAAAAGTGCAGGAAATCACCTTCAGGAAAGAAAGGATCGATCCCCTAAGGGAAGGGATCAATCCCCTAGTGGTAGTAAGCTTTTTGGTGGAAAAAAAGGTCACTCAGCCCAGAAAAATCAGTTCTAGAAAGAAGGGATCGATCCCCTAAGGGAAGGGATCAATCCCCTAATGGCAGAATGGCTCCCAATGACTAGAAAAGGTCCCTCAGCCCAGAAGAATCAGATCTGGAATGAAGGGATAATGAAGGGATCGATCCCCTATGGAAAGAGATCGATCCCTTTGCCCGAAAAATAGCTTGTAACGGCTAGTTTTGTGAGATACAACGGTAATATTCAAATTTGGCTCCACCCAACGTTCACAAACCATCCAAGAGACTATAAATAGAGGCTGAGAAACTAAAGGAAGGTAGAGGAACAACCAAGCAACATCTTTCATCATCTTATTCATCTTCCTCAAGCCTCAACAACAAATCAAGAGCTACAAGTCTTCATCTTCCATCATTCACTTATCTCTTGTATTGTTTAGCACAAATCTTGTATAGGCTTTTACTTGTGCCTAATTTCTGTAATCATTTACCTACTTAGAGGTCTTCTTTGATTACATCTCTTGTAAACCAAAATCACACCTTGTAAAGGGGAGGTTTCTCTTTAGCCTAAGAAAAAGAAGGAGGTTTCTCTTTAGCCTAAGAAAAAGAGGGAGGTTTCTCTTTAGCCTTAGAAAAAGAAGGAGGTTTCTCTTGAGCCTAGAAAAAGAGAGAGGTTTCTCTTAAGCCTTGAAAAAGAGGGATTGTAAAGACAACTTCAAAGATAGTGAATTTGGGGGAAATCCTTGGGAGCGTCTTAAGGTAGAGGACGTAGGCAAGGTTGCCGAACCTCTATAAATCACTAGCCTACATTTCTCTTTCCCTACTCTCTTTACTTGCAATTATATTGTGCTTATTGAACTGAATTTATATTGCATGATTGAATAGCCTAGAGAACTTAGAAAATATTCATATAGGCTAGAGAATTTAGAAGAATCGAAAAATGAGCTTAAGGCTAGTTAAAAACCGATTCACCGCCCTCTCGGTATAGCCTATAGAGCCAACAACTTAGAAGGTCACGTGCGAGAGACCCCTTGTAAAATCCGAATTTTATTATACTGTATACTATATGTGTACATGATTGATGGTGGAAATTAATTCTTCTAGTGAAATTAAAGAATCATTGGATGTGAATTTCCACTTTGCATTTTAAGTCATGATGTATAGTATGGTTGATAAAAGGAAGAAAAACAAATATCAATTGTAACAAGGAATATATGGGATTTAATCTTGATAAAAGGTCAAGATAGTATATGTAAGGTATGAAAGCATTAAATGAGATGAGATAAAATTAATAAATGTGGCTAACGTTGGCGTGGAGAAGAAGAAGAAGAATGACAAGAGAATTAAGGGCTAGAAGACAAAACAAAGAAAAGGATGGGGAGTTAGCCAATCAACGTTGGCTGGAAGAGACATGGGTGAAGAGAAGAGCAGAAAAAGAAATAGAAAAAGTCCAGGAAAGGGGCGGCAGTGGACTTCTCGTCGATTGCTTCATTTGATAAAGGAGACTAAGCATTTAATAGCAAGAGGAGCAAGCCAATAAGAGTGACTGGCAGTGGCGTGGACTGGGGGAAGAAGAGGAAAAAGGAAAGAAAATTTTCAGAACATGCAGAGAAATTTCTTCTTGCCACCGTCCACTAGCTGCAGTTTTTCCACAAATTTTAATGCATGTAATGATGAAAGAAACGTGATAAGAAAACAGTCGGTAGTTTCTAACAGGATCAAATGGCTATATAAAGGAATACGTGAGGGAAGATGATGTCGTCAACTTCATCCTCTCAAATAATCTCCTCGCCCAATTCTGTTTTCTGCATATTCATCTTTCATTCCTCCGTTTTCATCATAAATGAGCCATGCAATTTCATCTGTTAGCTAGCCAAACCCTTCTGCAGTGTTGAAAAGCCAAGGAACAAGAGAAACAAAGCTAAGGGAGGCAAGAAATATTCTGTTTTTGGAAGAGCAATTGGGTTAAGGTGAGTTGCATAATTTCTATGGTTTCCTTGATATTCAATACTAGATTTCTATGTTTTATAACATAATAAACATAGATGTAGCCTTGTGTTAGCTAAACCTTACTAGAATATATAAGAACTAGAATATATAAGAACTAGAATAAGGTGTAGTCTGAATCAGAATAAACAATGAAGATATTGGAAAAAATGAGAATGGGCGAGCTAAAATCTGGAATGAGGAAGTGGCGAGATCGCCACATGCAAGTTTAATACATAGGTGAGCTGCCAATGAACAAAACAGTAGTGTCGGGCGAGCTCCCATGTTGGGCGAACTCCAACAAATAAGCCATAGGAATGGCGAGAATGATTGGGTGAGCTCCCAAGAGTAGATCAATTATGGATGGGCGAGCTCTATGGGCGAATGGCGAACTCAGTCTCGCCAAGTGTCCCAAATATTAGGAAAATATAAATAGTTTAGAAAATATTCGAAAAAGGAATATTAATAGTTTTAATGTAATTGTGCAGACGGGAATTGAGAAAGGCGAACGAGAAGCAAGGCTTCTTCAGACGAGGTAAGGAAGTAGTATGTGATGCAAATGCATGTCCTGTGGAGTACAAATGTTAAGAAAATATTAGAAATTGTTTATTTTCTGACATGCATTGGTTGATAAACTGTTTGATCTCAGGCGAGCTACAAGCCGCCATATATTGTTTTGTTGGGCGAACTGATTAGGGCGGGCGAGTAGCTTTGTTTCGGGCGAGCCAAATGGCAAGCTCTCTTTTGTGGGAACTGGACGAGTGCCCTTGTTTTAAGGAGAAATCCCGGTAAGCCATAGTTGGTGAACCCTTTTTAATGTGTTTGGGTGGGCGACCCTTGTTTTAAATATAAGGCGGGCGAACTGTTATTAGCCAGCCATACTTTTGTTTTGAAAAGCTAAGTGGCGGGCGATTACTAATTCGTCGTCTTATCGAGTTAGTCAGGGGCGAGCCGTGAAGGGCGAGCTGACCCTGGCGAACGGTTTTAAAGTGTAATTTCCTAAACGAAAAAAATATGAATTATTTTAAATATTTCAAAAATAAAAATATGAAATCTTTTTGGGGCGAGTTGACCATTGGGCGAGTTGAGTTTTGGCAAGCTTACCATGGGCGAACTAGCCATGGGCGAGCCAGTCTAAACCGTACCTTCTCACACGGAAAATGTTGAAGTTACGGGCTGTTTTATGGTTATATAAGCCCTTTTGGAAATCAAATCATTTTATGAAAATGATATATAAGATAACTTGATTTTGAGACATTAGGCCATGAATTCATGCATTATCATTTATATACTTTGCGTGACCCATCTAGGGCGATGGCTCGGGTCAAATAAACCAACGAGTGCACCCTAGGGAGTCACAGGGCTGATGGACCTGCCAAGTCTTCAGCGGTCTCGAGGTCACTTGGCAAGTGGACCCGAGGACCACCTACAAATTATGGCCATACATCTAGATGAGATAGCCGTGAGGGGCGATGGCCTACGGGTGCACCCCAAAAGCGGATGACTTGTATTCTTTGCATGATTTAAATTGTTGCCTAGTCTCAATTAAACGATTTATGAAAGGATCTGGTAAATCCTATTTCATGTTTACTATATTTATTGTTTCCTAATGAGTTTGATCGTTAGGATAATTAAATAGTTTTGAGAATATAGCTTTTATTTTTATAAAGCAGCATACACCTTCCTTACTGAGCACATTGTCGCTCACTCCTTATTTTTTCACTCCACAGATAACTGATTTGGGGCTAAGAGACTTACCTTTTTGAGATTTGATATCGAAGTTATGTTAGACTCTTTTATATATTCAGCAAAGTTGTACAGTACTACTTTAAATAGATGGGAATGTAGATACATCTTAAGGAAGAGACTTTAATAATTCATATTTACATAAGAATGTAGTAGAAGTTGTTAAGCATCACAGACAGCCCAACCGGTAAGTTATGAGTAAGTATCATGTTATACAGTAGCTTTGGGATGTTACACCCCTCCCGCATGCGACAGACCTCTAACGGTCACCGCTTGATAGCCTGTCACCTTATACACGTGGCACCGTTTTGTGACCTCCCGCCTAGCGACAAATGTCTCCCGCCATTGATCGAATAACTTACAAACTGTTTGTGCCGTACAGGTAACAAACTCTTCTAGAAGGATGAAATTACCTTTCAGGTAATTACTGTACAATGATGGTAATTTACTGGCCTATAAATAGGCCACATGTATTATTATATAGGCTAATTTTTACTTTTGGCTTTTACGTTTTCCAATACTCAAGAATCTTTGGCTGACTTAAGCATCGAAATGCCTACGCAAGGAACCACTCCCTGCGTCCCTCTAACTTTTCTTGTTTTTACAGAAGCTTTTGGGAGACACGTGGAGAAGAGGATAAACACTAACGTCAGCAATCAATCATTGTTGTTTTGTGCAACAACACATTCTATTATATATTTAGTATGTACAAGGATTAAAAGTAAGATAAGATTATTTTTTATATCCTTTACCATATTTGTCATGTGTAAAATTAAAAATAGTATAAAATGATTTTTTTTGTCGTACTCTTTTTTAACCTAATATAATTTAAAATTATAATTTTTTATTATAAATATAAATAAAAAATTAAAAAGTTAAATTATTTATAATATTATAATTAATAGTCAAATTTATTAGTTGATTTTTTAATAAAAAATACTTTTAAAAAATTTATATTAATTTTTCAAAAAAAAGTATTTTGTTAAAAAATGAATTTTTACAAAAAAATTCTCTGTATTTTTTCATTTTTTTCCTTTTTTTTGTTTTATTTCTTTTATATGATTTAAATTTAAAATAATTTCTTTTATTGTAAATTAAATATATTTATTTTTAGAAAATTGTGTTTTTCTAGGAAATAAGTTTATTTATTTTAATTACATTAATTTTTCCAAAAGACAATTCTTAAATTTTTTTTTATGGTTACTTTATCTTCTTTCTTTTTTCTTGTCAATTAGAAGGATATATGGAAAACAAAAAAGAAAAAAGAAAAAGTACAAGTTAAATTTAATAATTCAAATTTTATAAACTAAAAAATATATAATTTCTAGTAATTTTATGGTTAATAGTTATTTTTCTTTCTTTTTATTTCAAGCAAAAAGAAAAAATTAAGAAAAAATAAAAAAGAGAAGAAAAAAATAAAATTTAAATGCTAGAAAAAACTAGTTAAAAATATATTTATAATAATTTTTATGTTTGAGAATTTATTTTCTAAAAAATATTTAAAAATTTTAATTATTTCCAAAAAATAATTTAAAAAAATATGTTCAAGAAAAAATGATTTTATCAAAATTATAGTTTTTCTTGAATCAAAAACAAGAAAAAAAAAGAAAGAAAGAAAGAAAAAGAAGTAAAAATGAAAAAGAAGGAAAAATTGGATTAATTAATTAAACAAAGTTCCTTATTATTTTATAAAATTTTTAAGTTAATTTTTAAATATAAAATTTAAGGATGAAATAAATAAAATATGAGTATTTATTTCTAATCCCATGAGATTAGAAATATTCTTCAACTTTTAGAGATGATTGAATCATCCTATATTAGGAGGATGATTAATCCTCTTTGCAATCCAATCCTCTCTTTAATATGTGCAACAAATATAAGATAAGATGAATATCATCTTATTTTATCTATTATCCTATACACCAAATATGACCTAATAAAAGCAAATGATGCAAATTCCATTTCTTGGCTACTCATATTGTAATTCTCTTCTTCTACATAAAGTATGCAATTAGGGTCTCAATCACATTTATCAAATTTCACATCTTTAATTGAATGCCTTTTGTATAATTGTGATGTGTCATAGTTGCAGCCACAAGTTTTACTTGTTTTGTTAATGGATAGCTGGGCATGTTGAGCAATATTCTTCATCTATTTTTTCACACGCAAAATGTTTGCTCAATTACGTTCCTAATAGAGGAATGTGCATGATTAAATACCTTTTGATAACCTATTGGTTGTCTCCTACATCTGAAATAAAAAATATGATATCTTTCTCCTTTATATGGTGTCGGATACCTTTTCATGTTAGGATAAAAGCATCAATAACATAATATTTACCTAAACACCATATCATTTACACTTGTCATTGCAAATATGAGTAAATATTTTTTTCAAATAGAAAAAACATATTAGCAAAGATATAATATAAGAGTTTATATATGATATATTGATAGTGTATAGTTTTTATATACTGTCAATTAATCATAAGATGACACATTACATGCAAGTCCTTAAAAATAAATATTAATAAAGTTTTAAAATTTATTTTTAAGGGCATATGCACTTTTAAACTTTACTTATTAATGATGTGTCATCTTATGGTTGACTAACAGTATATAGAAGCTATACACTGTCAATGCATCATATATGAACTCATACAATAAATATTTGTTAAAAATGTACCTTTAGGATTATGTGGAAGTGAATCATGGTAGTTTTCTAGTGTTTTGGTGAAAATACATATGTCATGCACAAGTCAAGGGCAACCAACAATAATGAACGTGAAAATATGTTGAAATTACATACTATCGTCAAATTTGGTGTTGAATATCTTTTTTGATCTATGTGTGGTGTTACATCTTCTATAGGTATAACAGCATCAAAGAAAATCTAACTAAATAATCAAAAACTTCAAACTTTCTACTCGTAGCTTCTGATGAAGAATTGAAACAATTTTGGACATTGTGGTTTATTGTTTATCCGCGTATATAATATAAGAGTTTATATATTATGCATTGACAGTGTATAACTTTCATACACTGTCAATAAACCATAAGATGACACCTCATATGCAGGTCCTTACAAATAAATATTAATAAAGTTTTTAAATTTATTTTTAATAACCTATACACTTCTAGACTTTGATCATTAACGAGATGTCATCTTATAGTTGACTAACACTGTATAAAAGCTATATATTATCAATGCATCATATATATATATATAATATAATATATGAGTTTATATAGTGTTCTAAATAAGCAAATTAGACTGACAATATATAGTCTTTATACACTATTAATGTACTAAAGGTTGACATCTTAAATAAGCAAATTAAAAAAATGCTAAGCCCTTAAAAATAAAAATAAAAATTTTTTTTCAATTTGCTCTTGCTCATAAAGGCTTGTTAATGATGTGTCGACTTTTTGTATAATAACAGCGTATAACAACTATACACTGTTAATGCATCATATATAGTTTATAATATAAATAACACTGACATTATATAGTCTTTATACACTATCAATGCACTAAAGGTTGACATCTTAAATAAGCAAATTAAAAAAATGCTAAGCCCTTAAAAATAAAAATAAATATTTTTTTCCATTTGCTCTTGCTCATAAAGGCTTGTTAATGATGTGTCGACTTCTTGTACATTAACAGCGTATAACAACTATACACTGTTAATGCATCATATATAAATCCTTTAAATATACCTTTTTATTTTTATTGCATTCAGATAAATCCCTAAGGTTTAAATAGTATTCAAGTAAGTCTTTATTTCAAATAAAAAATTACGAGTGAGTAAAAATCGATCTAAATCAATTTAATCAATTGAAATTTGGTTAATTCAATTTAATTAAATCAATTTCAAGTTTAAGTCAAAATTTTAAATTGATTTATTCGATTAAGTTGGTGTTTAAAATTACGAATCGAATTAATTGAATTAATCGATCATTTTTTAAAAATATTATATAATATAAATAATTGAATATTATATAATATATTATATATAATGACTTTTTTATGCAAGAAATTTTGTTCTAAAAAGTTTAAGGAATTTTTAGCCAATAACCTGTTGATGGAGTGGATAGGAATGACATGCTTTCTGGTAAAATTTAGTTTTAAATGTAAGGATTTTTTTTAATATCTTAGGTTTTTTTATTTTTAATTTACTTCTGATTTCTACTTAAAACAGTTTCGGATTTTATCATTTTCAAAGGACAGAAAATGACTTCGAAAAAAAAACCCACCACCAACAGCGATAGCGAAGAAGACGAAACCTTTTACTATCGCTACTCCTCGGCCGCCCCCCCACCGTCGTCCTCCTCATCGAAACCCTCAAACCCCAACCAAACCACCTCTAAGTCCACTGGTGGTGGTGGCGGATCCGGCGGTCTAGCTCCATCAAAATCAACCCTTTACGTCTCCAACCTCGACTACTCCCTCACAAACTCCGACCTCCACACTCTCTTCTCCACCTTTGGCAAAATCGCCCGCGTAACTGTCCTTAAAGACCGTGCTACCCGAAATTCGAGGGGAGTCGCCTTCATCCAGTTTGTTTCACGCGAAGACGCGCTATCCGCGGTCAGTGTCATGCACGGAAAAGTACTCAACGGCAGAACCCTCAGCGCTTCAATCGCCGTAGATAACGGACGAGCCACGGAGTTTATTAAGAAAAGGATTTATAAGGATAAGTCTAGGTGTTATGAATGCGGGGTTAGTGGTCATTTGTCTTATGAGTGTCCGAAGAATAAATTGGGGCCGAGGGAGAGGCCGGTGCTGAAGAAAGGGCGGAGAGGTGGCGGCGGTGGAGAGACGAGGGAACATGGTGGGGATTGGAGGGAGGAGGAATCGGACGGTGGAGAGGGGTTTGAGGAGGAGAATTGGGCGTCAGTGGTGGATGGGGCGGCGGAGGAGAGGCTGAGGAAAGTGGAGATGCTGGACGAAAAGAAGAAGAAGGTGAAAAGAAAAGCGAGTTATTTTAGTGATGAGAGTGATGAGGAAGAGTGATTTAATGGTGGAAATGAAGAAATGGGAGTCAAATTTAATCTGGAATCATTTGAATCTGAGGTACGCTATATTTTTGTTGGTAATAATTATTGCACATTTGCATATATTGTATCTCTAGTAGGATATTTGTTTATTTCTGTGGTGAGAGTGTTGAGGGAAGGGGGTTTACTGAGGCAAATGAAGTTGCTTTGTTGGGCTAAATCTGATGTGAGATAATTTAAGTTTCAGATATGAATTTAGTTTTAGATAATCTGATAAGTTATATTGTTTAAACATGTGATTTGGGTTTGAATTTTTATGGTGATAATGGTGGCAAAGTTGTGCATTTTTGTACCCCCAGTCTGATATTTGCATAGATGACAAATTGGTTATGAACTAGGAGAAAATGGTTGAGTTTGTATGTCTCCTTGGTCTTTATTTTTTGTTTTCTTGAGTGTTGTCTTATTTATAGCATTTTGTGCTTGAAAGATGTTGAAAATAAAGATAAAAAAAGGTTCCCAATTGTGTGGTTAGTAATTGATGGTTTGGTTATCTCCGCCTTGTTTGTTGAGGATCATGTTTGTTTGAGCTTTATTTAACTTATTGATTGTTTGGGTTCTTTACTTCTGGTGGTAGCGTATGTTTAACTAGTTTGAGGCTAAAGTTCTGTAGGTTGGAACTAAACGTTTATACTGATATTTTGGTGGATATTGACTGAGAACTAGAGACAGAAGTTATGTTGTGCAATCTTATTGTGCTTTATTTGTAAATCTTCCTCTATGATGATGATCTCAAAGAGGACTTCAGTGACTATGACATCTTATATCATTTCTGTGAATGCATTTTACGTATCTAGAAGCCATTTTGTTACAACGCATGTATGAGCCAAATGCGTTCAGCATTCCTATCAACGGAATATCAAATAGGTGATTCATGTTTAATGCACATGGTTGGTAATTGATCAATGAAGGAAGTTTGCTTCATAAGGTCTCTAGAGTGAAATCTCTAATATCTTAGATTGCAAGTAGTTTGTTAAAGCTCTTTTGATTGGTGGTGGATAATTTGCAGTTGTGAGAACTAAATACTGAATTGTCTTGGTTTGAAGCTTTGCCATGTTTACTTTTCTTTTCTTTTTTCCCCTCGAAGAACATACTATCTGTTTGACACAGAACTGGTCTGTGAATGTTAGGCTTACATGTGAAGTTTAAACTGACAAACAATAAAGCTATCTGTAGATGCCTGCTAAAATGGGACAGCCCTTTGTGCTGGACGACCTTTTATCTGTCACAAATGTGTTATAATGGAAGACTTGAAAGATGCAAACTTTTCAAAACTGCCAATGAACACTGACAATGTATGGGCTGCAAAAGGATTTCTTGAATTAAGTTTTTGCTTATGTTTAGTGATCAGCTCTTAACTTATTTGGGGGGTACTCAGAGAACCTCTGGAATTGATTTTTTTTTTTTGGTGTTTTATATCTTTCTACACTTCTGTTTTTGACACCTGCAACATGAAAAGCGCCGAGGTGTTCTCCATCCTGCAGATAATCAAAATAAAATTAAGTTCTTAGGTATTTCTATGTAAGGGTGGAGTAGTGCATGTGCCATTTGGTGTATCCTTTTCTAGTATAGAAGTATAGAAATTTATTTGGCTATTGAGACAATGGTGTTGATTTTTACAGTGTTTTTATTCTTCGAACTATGAACTTTGATTGCATTTTTAAATGATGTGTGCCCTTTTTTTTTTGTGTGTGTGTAGTTGAAGTCGTCAAGGATTGAATTTTATTACTGAAACCAGGAGTTGGGCGCTCTAACAACAAATCACACAATTGTTGGCATGCTAGTCTTACTTTGGTTAACAGTTTTGTTTAAAATATCGGGGCAGTTGTTTGTGATTCATAATTGATCTTATTCAAACTAATTTTTTGTCTATGTTTTGTCAGAATATTCAGTGAAACGATGTCCTTCAATGGTTCAACATTCAAGAGAGCTTTGGACAAACGAGCTGAGTGTTATGCGAGCATCTTAACTAACGAGCAGGAGTTTGTCTTAGACTGTTAGTATTTCAGTCTGTGAATGATGTACGATAGTTGGATAAGTTGATTTGTGTATGTTTAGGTTTTGCCTTACACTTATTCATGCTTCTTAGGTAAGAAGGCAGCGGTGACCGTGGCTGAATTTAATATTTTTATTTTTTATAAAATTACACGTAAAATTAAGTTAATTCAGAACTTTAATACTTCAACAGTTATAAGTACTAGTCATTAAGAAAATTAAAAGGAAGGGTTTTTTTTTTGTTTATGCAAAAAATTGAAAGGGTTGTATGAATGCATCCGATTACTTTTGCTATGGAAAAATTATTTTACCATAGTTATATTCTGTCGGCAGAATTAAAAGATAATTACATAATTGATATATTAAAATATTATACGTAACAGTTTTTTACTATAGTTTGTTAAAATTAAAAATTTTATAGATTAATATACAGAATCACTAAGGATTTTCTTAAAGAGTGCATTAAAGACAATTATCCAGATTAAAATTTATTTAATAAAAATAAATTTAACTCGATGAAATTGAAAATCACAGACTATTCAAGCATGCTTATTTCTAGATATTGAAATACTATTTTAACAAGAAATCGGAGCTTATTTGATTCATATTGTTCCTGTGACTTTTAATAAATATGAAAAATTCGAATATCAGAACATGCATCTCTTTCTCCGCATTAACTTGCTTTGAACAACAAGTGATCTCAAGACACAATCACTGCAAGGAAAGAAGGAAGAAGAAGAATCCCAAGAACCAGAAGGGTTTAAGAACATTTTTTATGGATTTACTCTCTGTCAATCCTGAGAGTACTGTTGTATTTGAATCTATTTAGACTGAGCATGGAACAAATGGAAACATTTAGAGAAGTTGATCACCAGATTACAGCCAAGACCATGGCTACAGTTAAGCTAATATTGCAGTATCTGCATTGCTGGTTTCCTCCGAGTTATGGCACAGAATCAGGGATTGGGTTCAATCTAACCACTGTCAAAGAAGTGCCCTTCTCCTTTGCATCCAACCACTGTTAAGTCGCACTATACATGTTATGTTGAGCTCGACTGTTGTGCCGTCTGCAAGAAACTCAAAAACAGAAATAAAGCTGCAATCTGCTGGACATACAATTACACAAACGCTTATGATGTATAACAGGCGGCAAGGAAACACCAACGCACCAACATTTCATGGTCTCCCATGATTTCTTCTATCAACTCGGCAACTGGTTTATCAGCACTATTGGGAACTAGAGCAGCAAATACAGCTGGCTCTAATCCTGCATATAATCAAAGGAACAATTAAACCGGCTCCAATAATTTCAATTCCATAACTTTCAAATTTTGAAAATTTTAGACAGGTCAATTATAATTAAAGTTCAAGTTCAAATTACAACTTTAGGAAAAAACTTATAGATACCAGTTTCTGGAAAAGCGTCGATGAACATCATCATCTCCTCCCCACTAAGACCAGAGAAAAAACAGATCCGAGGCAGTGACTTAGCAACCTGCAGAATTTAATATACTAATCACATTTAAACATGAATAGTTAGAACTTTACAGGACAATTTATGCTTCAATACATAAATCTCAAATCTGCTAAACATTTCATCCAGAAACAAAATTAAGTACTACTTTCTTTCCTTCCGATAGACAAAAGCATTTAAATACATTGTTATATTTCAGGTAGTCTGAACAGAGTTAATTTGTTAAAAGAATGTGGAATCTGCTGCTTCCAAAAATTTCACAAACAACAAACTTTAATAGACATAACAACAAGACTGAAAGATATCTAGTAACTCCTAAAGCAATATAATACAAAACTATAAGATTGTTAAAATTGACTAGGCTAGTAAAAATTCCAAGAGTAAATGAAGGGAGAAGAACTTTCTATAAAAACTGAAAAATGAATTGTTTTGTATTCGAACATGTCAAAATCGTTGAATTACCGGCTAGAGCCAACCATTTTAACCAAATCGTTTAAGCTCATATGCAGCGATAAACTAATATTACTATCTATTAACATTTTTCTTCAGTGGCAACCCTTTGAGCTCTAAGAGTGGTCCAAATAAAGGCCCTCCATTTATTGAATGCATGCTAAGTTAATTCTATTGACTCTTAGGTCCAGTTCTGGATACAACGATGGCCAACCATTTTGGCCTAAAAGCTCTTGATGATAAGTTGAGACTAAACTAAATAATGTCTCTGGACAGCCTCAAATATGAAATTCCTGATTACCCTTTGAAAAACTCATCAGATTCATCATAACCATGTTACCTCCTGATATTTCTAATAGAAACATAGTTGAGCCTTACTCTGCCAGCTGAAAATGATAACCAGTAAACAGGATAAGATGGTGACAAGAAGAATGACTTGAGAATAAGCTACGAAATCAACCTTCACTTCTTCCAAATTAGGTTGCCTTGTATTCACAGCTTCCCAAAGTGAACGAGTAATCATGTCTTCAGTACAATAAATAATCTGAACACATGAGCATTCAAATGAGAAATATAGCAGAACAAGGGGAGTAGTTATCATAACATTTATTTCCTGGAAGGCTGGAATTGACACCAACAACAAGAATGAAGTTCCTAATTTTCCTTTTCACATGAAAAAAAAAAAAGGAAAAATGAGATGTTTCCAATAAATGTAGTTCAAGTGGTATAGGTTTAAAGATATACTTCTGAACATATGGAAGAAAATGAAGAAACTCCCATTTCTAAAGCTTCTGCCTTCCCCAATCTCATTGATGACCACAGACAATAGTATTTCATATCTTAAAACTCAAAATAATAAAAGCCACACTACTAAATCAATCCCAAGAAAATGAGAAACAGGAAAAATAATCTGAATACTGCCAAGTTTATCAGTATTTTGTGTACTACTATACACTGTTAAGGCAAGAGCAAGGTTGCATTTTGAGAAAGTTAAAGAAGAACACAAAATACAAAATTTCTTTTGGGTTCCTTGCTGGAAAATCAAATTTCAGCAGGCTCTTTCATATTTTTCCCATTTTGCAACATTATAGAAAATATAAAGACAAGTAGTAAAGTATTACCTCCAAGAATTCACCATCCATTTCTTTCAAAAACTGCCGTATCTGTCCTAAGAAGACATACAGAGTGCAAGATGAGTAAGGGCATCATTCTAAGAATTAGTCCAACACACATTCAAAGCTGCATAATACTTATCGAGAGATGACAGTGATTCATCTCATGCTTACAAGAATATACTTAGTATAGATTAGAAAGTGAGACAATCAATCTTCAATTTAACCAATTTCTTATATGAACAAAATGAAAAGAATGTATACCCAACACCTTTCTCCCCTCATAGCTGAGCTGCTTAGGCAATAGCCAAGTTGGGAACCAGACCAATCTACAACAAAAGAGGTCCTAAATTCAAATTCCAACTCCCTCAAACCACCAAAAAGGGAAAAATTTCATCCCTCGATTTTCTTTTCCCCTTCACTTTCTAATACAAAGAAGGTAAAAAGACTTATAAAAACCCTAAAAAAAGTTTATGTGTAAGAAAGGAGGCACATGCACTACCTATGTTGTTCAGCTGGGTCATATAAGCTCATAGAGCTCTAAAAGGAACGTGCATGATCGAATTTACGATAAACAGTTTCATCCGATACAAAAAGAGAAGAAAGAATTGCTAAACATTACCATCCGATACAAAAAGAGAAGAAAGAATTGCTAAACATTACCTTCTCTGCTTCCTCAACTTCAAATCCAAGCAACAATAAAGCCTATGAAACAAACGAAATTAAAAGTCTCAAATATCATGTGGGTTCAGACTGTGTATTTATGTTCATGATTCCTCACAAGAACGGTTATTTTTTGATACTTTCAATGCAAGGATTATTCTCTGTAATAAGTTCTACTACTGATTCAAATTGATAGAACTTGCATGGTTTATCTACAATCATTTTCTTAAAATTAGGAAGATATATTAAACAGAATTATCTGGAGGTATTGAAAACAGTTATGAAACTAACCGGAACTTACAGGTGGACCATATGTGGAATCATCAGCATTCAATGGAACAAACTTTGAATCCTCAACTAGCTCACTGGGAAGTCCTGCAAAATACGAATATCTTAGGAGAATATCAACACAAACACGAAGACAAACTCTTAAGGATGAGAAATTTGCATAGAAAATGAACAAATTAAATAGAATGGACTCAATAAAATCAGTGGGAATCCCCTTAAAGGGCATCAAATTACTAAAGATTATCTGAATTTTAACTCAACAATAGTAACAAATTGGTGTTTCTGAACAGATTTTAATCTATCAAAGATCTAATATGATTAGCAGAAATTAGATATTCATTTAAGCCCTTACAACCAAAAATTATTCTCCTTTCATAAGTCATTAGAGCAACATATTTATCTGAGAACACGAGGAAGAAAACTCAAATAAGTCCTCTTTGAGACTAGCCCAAGAAACCACTAAAGCAGTAATGTTGGACATAATATCCTACATGTAACTCCTATATGGTCCAGAGTTGAAAATTTTCAACTTGTTTATCCATTTCACTCTTGCTTACTTTTGCATTCTGTTTTCTGTTTTCTATTTTCTGAACTACTCTACATCCAAAAATGACTAATTTATTCTTTTCCCTAGAACCAAACATGGTTACATAAGCTACAGGCATCACATAAAAAATGAGTGAAGCTATACTTTTCATCATATAAATATAGTAAAAGCACGGAAAAAATATATAGCAGATAATTAACAGCAATAAACAAGAATTAAAACTAATGAAAACTCAACAACGTCCTTAACCACGCAAACCGATAGAAACCCACCCACGAAATAACCATTTTAAGCCAAAAGAATGAAACTTTAAGAAGTTTTTATCAAAAAAGAAAGGGGAAATTAACTTCAAAGGGTAAGCATACCTTCAGCTGATGCTCTTACTAGTCCTCTGGCGTGCGTGAGATTCTTCTTGGGATGACATGTATGATTAGCTAACAATGTAGAAACTGCTGAACTATGTGAAACTGCACAAGGATTTGATGAAACTGGAGGAATTAAAGAAGATTGAGGCTTTTCCAGAAGATTCAGGTAAAACCCAACACCAGAGGCCATTTTTCAGTTGTTTCACTGCTCAAAAATTTTGGCTTCCTGTTTTCTCGATAAAGTTTGAGTTCTTTTTCAGTGAAAATATTGATAAAATTGGTTTAGTGGACACGGATATTTTCCACTGTGGAGTGTATACTTTTAAACTCATGCAGCCATTTTGATCAACCAATCACCTTACCACGTATATTTAAAAAAAATAAAAGCTTTGTTTCTTTGTTTATGTTTTTTTTTAAGTATAAAAATTCTAAAGTAAAACAAATTTTACATCTATATGATAGATAGTCACTTTTGACAATTATTTTTAATATTTTCACTTTTATTGAGACACTTTATTTTTTTAGTTTTACATGAAAATCAAGTAAAATTACATGTTACTTGAAGAGTATTTTTTAACATCTACATATTTTAACTTTTTACTTTTCATATGAGTAACTCATTTTTAGTAAAATTAAGAAATGATGTGATCCAATAAAAGTGAAAGTGCTAAAAGTAATTGTTTCTAGCATTCTCATTATATATTATACCAAGTATATTAAAATCCTATTATATTATTATTATTATATTAGTGTAAAACAAATTTAATTATATATTTATTAATATTTACTTTAATCCAATCGATAAATCTTGAGTTTCCTACATAAATCAAGTATGCCAAATTTTAGATTCATTGAAAATATTAATTATTTGTTAGATAATAATAAATTTTTAATTTATATTAAAGAAATATTGATTAGAAAAAGATGTTATTATCAATTGAAATTATGGAATTATTGGATCGATTTAAGCCTTCATGTGCATGACAGATACAAGTAAATTGTTAAATCTAGTAGTTGTTTGTAAAAATATTAATCTTGGGTAAAGTTATAAAAATCATGTAAACTAATTTAGAAATAGTTAATTTAGATGGATAATGAAATTGGCTCCGGTAAGATTGAAGCTAAGAAAATGACTATTAAAAATATATTTTTTTAATAAATAATAAAGAAATTATAACTAAGAGTGTAAATGTAATTTTACCCCTACCTTTTTTTGTCTTATCTGAAAGATTTTATTGCAACTTACAACATCGGAGGTGCGGCAAAATCTAAACATTCCCAAAAATCATGTAAAATAATTACAATGGCATAATTGAATTTATAAGCATAATGTCTATTTAAAATTGTAGATTTTCTTGTAAGATAAACTCACATTTATCAATGTAACTCATTTAAATCTAATGAAAATTTATTTTAAATTAACCATTATCCTTAAATTTTAGAAATCATATCCACCCACATGATGGACACAGATGAAAGTGGTAATTATTAAGTTCTATACAAACAACTACTCTCTTTCAAAACATATAGTATTACATCTATTCCATAAGGTAAGAAAAATCAGTGCAAGAGAGAAATTTGTTTTACTACTATGAGGACTACAACAAATGCATCTTCTTCTACATTGACACCCACTACAGACAAAAGTATGTATATTATTATTAAGTCATGTTAAAGCATAAGATACGTAGTTTTAAGAAATCCTAGAATGTGTGTTTTGACAAATTCATGTATATGATTAAATTTACATGTGATATTAGAGTATGATTATTTTAAATTAGAAATACTCTGCGAAATGTTTGTCTTCTTTTGATTTCTTTGGTCGTAATATAAAATTTTACTACATTGTGGCTAAATCTTATTTAATTTAGCTTTAATATGAAACTCGTACTGATGATATTATCGTGTTTGTTGTGCAGCAGTTAATTAGTCAAATATTAATTAGTGTAAGTTGCATAAAACAATTAAGTTCCCGATGGTCTTTCTTGATATGTATATGTATAAAGTTCAAAAGTTAGTATTTATGATGATAATTAGTACTTGATAGCCATGAAGACGATTAATGATAATATGCTGAGGATGATGATTAAACATGACCATCATATTTTCAATTGCCATGTTCATAATTTTCATATAGAATCTATCTAAAAGACTTGGTTAAAAATAAAATATATACATATATATATATATATATATACATATATATATGTATATATATGTGAAGATCGAGAATTTTCTAAATAAATATAAGATATCCGGAAAATTTAAATTGGACAAATTGAAATCCAAATTAAATAAGAAAATGGAGAAATTAATTTGGATACTAGGAAATCCAAAATTTAAAGAAAAAAAAAAGGTATATATTTATATAATTATAAAATTATATTATATAAATATATTTTTAATGTTAAAGAAATAAAAATGTGAATAAAAATATAATTATATAAATAGATTATATAATATATTTTGACACGTTTTTAAATAAGTATATATATATATATATATATATATATACGAAATATATATTATTTAGATCAAAGTGTATATATATACATATATTTCAAGATAAAGTATGTATATATGTATATATATTAAATTTTAATAGTATATGATATATATATAAATATGATTTTATATATATAAAAAATAAAAAAAAAAAAAAAGAGAAAAAGAGGGAAAGGAGCGGGAATCGGGTATCCCGATTCCCTCCCAAATTTCCTTTCCCCTCCTCTGTTACAAAACAGAGGAGAGGATCATGCCGCAGCCCACCCCCGGTCAGTGAGAAGAAGAGAGAGGTGGGAGGAGGCGCCGTCGCCGGTCGAAGGGGGAGAGAAGGAAGTTGCCGGCGACGGAAAAGAAAAAGAGAGACAGAAAATGAGAAGGAAACCAAAAGAAAAGAAAACCGAAAAGAGGAAAAGAAGAAGGGACACGGTGGTGCCGGCCGATCCGGGCACCGCCACTCCCCCCACGAGACCGGCGGGGACCAGGGGAAGGTGAGAGGAGCCACCGGCGAAGGGGAAACCGACGGAGGAAGGAGAAAAGAGGAAGGAAAGGAGCCGAGAGCCACGGACCAGATCCGGCGCCGTCGCCGGTGATGGGGCGAAACCGAGGCCAGATCCGGCATCCTCGCAACCTCGGCAAGCTGTTGGGTGGCCGAATCGCCGGAATGGGTGGCCGCCGGTGACCGAACCGGTCAGCCAAAGTTGAACCGGCCCGACCCGAACCGACCCGACCCGACCCGACCCGACCCGACCCGGTTCAGAAAAGAAAAGAAAAAGAAAAGAAAAAGAAAGAAAGGAAAAAGAAGAAAAGAAAAGAAAAGAAAAAGGAAAAAGGAAAAGAAAGAAGAAAAAGAAGAGGAAGAAATAGGTAAGGAAAATTAAAAGCCTTTTTCGCTATATGTTTGGAATTTAGTAGAAATTCTTGGATTATTTTCTAAATGAAAATATACGTCAATTTGTGAAATTGTAGCAAAACGAAAATGAGACGAATGGTAGAGTTCGGCAAGGCTCGGAAATCGGAAAGTGCGCTAAGCTTTGGCGAACAGGTAAGATACTTTTATAAAGCATTAGTAGCTTTATATTGTATGTGGGAATTATGATTTTTTTATGATGCATTTATTTAATTGACTTTAAATGGAATTATGATTTTTATATGATGCATCAATTTAAATAGATTTGCTAAAAAATGCTAAGAGGACCCACAACTGATGGTGGGGGTCTTAGTAAGAGGTAAAATTGGTGAGAATCAACGGCTGCAAGTATAAATTGTGTTTCCCTTGCAGGAGGTTAGGGAAAATTAAGCCGTTATGCTGCCGAAATTTTTAGGAAAATAATTGAGGAAAAAGATTAAGTTTCTCACATAAATGGAATCTTGGAGATAATTATTGAAAATAAATATTGAAAGGATTTTATAGTATTACCGAAAGAGTTTGATATTGAAATCGATGAGAAGATAGATCGTTGAAAACAATAATGTGGTGAATTACATGGTTTAAAACCTTATAGAATCGATAAATCAAGTAATTTTAATATCACAAATGGTATCAAGTTGAGATTGAGGTGGAATTATTAATTAGACGGATCACGGATAAAAGTGATGATAATTATATGATGTAGCTTGGAAGAGAAGATCACAGTTGAAATTTCGATGGTCGAATGATTGGATTGTGAAGTTATTAACGGAGTAATGATCTCCAGAATTACCGAGTCCGGTTTCATGATTTTGAAATAATTTCGAAAGTGATAATATGGACAAATTCGAGAGATTGAAATGGAGATTTAATTACGACACAATCCGATCAATTATGGATTCAAAGAAATGAGTGATAAATATGTGAAAAGATGATTTTGCTTATAACCTTAGAATAGATCTTGAATAATAAGATCGACAATTGCATAAGTTCGGATAAAATCATAAAGGCCACATGAAAATGGATTTGAGGATTTAGATACGATTTTGTGATAGTAAATGAAATTGAACTTCAAATCAAAAATGATAAACATGTATCAATAGATCAAATCATAAATGGATTTGATAAGTGACTATCGATTTTGTGATTCTGTTATCCTCGATGTCGATTCTGGAACAGATATTGAAGGATGATATTATTATTTGCATAAATTCGGTAACTTGATGACTATTTTAGAAATTGATGTTTAAATGCTTATCAAAACTTAGAGGATTCATACTAATGATGCGATCCTAATATTGATGATGAAGTGTATAAATGATTATAATAGTCAATGACGATCAAGAAAGGGTATTGAATACCGAATGGTCTGAATACCAAGTGATTCGATTTCCAAATGAATTGAGTACTGAGCAAATTGAATACTGAATTAGATGAATAGTGAATGAATTGTATAGTGATTTATTGGTTGACAGAAAGAAAGTCTTGAAATCGAATAATTGATGGTGATAAAGTTAAATGAATCGCTTTAGCGTATTTGATGGAAACATTACCGAAGTTGCATACTGAAATGTTTTACAGCATCGCATTTAAGCATGCCTTCTTGCAACTTGAAACATTTTAATAATGTTTATATGAATACTGAAAAGTATTGATTTGTTTTGAAATGAAAGTATATGGTAAATATATATATATATATATTTTGATATATGAAGTCTCATACAGAATTTTACCATATGCCTTACATGATATTGAAAAGAAAGCTATAGATTTAAATGTTTTATGAGACTGTAGGCACCCTAAAAGAATTAAATTCAATAAAGCATAGTGGAAACCGCCTAATTGGAGCTTTGCTCATTAGGCAGATAGATATGCTTGTCTGACAATAGTCGTGGACAGGTCTCAGTCACGCCTGATCAGTGGGGTTGAGAGAGATGAGGTCTATGGCCATAGATAGCGCCCTAGTTGGTTTCCAGGGGACGATATGATTTTCACTGCTAGCTACAGTGATTTAAGTCTTTATTGATAGAGAGATGATAGGGATCTAGCCTAGTCTCTAACAAATATGATATGAAGTCTAGAGTATGATTTTTATTGATATGAACTCTAGACTTGACATGATTTATACTGTACATGAAACAGATTTGAAATAAAATATGTTTTGAAACAGTACATGTTTTAAACATGTTTTAAAAGTCCATAAGATATGAATTCGACACTATATGATTTATATGTGATTTTGTGTCGAACATGGCATGATATGCGGTCTAGAGTATAGTTTGATTTGATATGAACTCTAGACCTGATATGAATTACAGTAGATGATTTAAAAGTATATGATAAATGATTTCGACACTTACATGATTTATATACGATTTTGTGTCGAATTTGAAACGACATGCGGTTTAGAGTATAGATTGATTTGATATGAACTCTAAACCTGATATGATTTATAGTATATGAAAAATGTTTTAAAACCGCACATGTTTTAGACATGCTCCGAAAACGAATACATGAATTGAAATTGAATATGTTTATATTATGCCTTAAAGGCAAACTTTTGAAAATGCATATGTTGAGCATGTCCTAAAGTATATATGATATGATTTGAAATGATCGCGGCTTATACAGAAAAATTACATGAATTGCATATTAAACCCTAATATGACAATATGCTTAGTATATGAGAATTCCATGAGGAATGTCATGACTCGGTGGTAACGATATTTCATCTATATGAGGTCATGATATGTTATGAAACACGAATATAGAGATACACGAAGAGAATTATGACTGGGTACCACCGTGATTATGATCTACAATACGAGAATTGATAAGAGATGATATGAGAATTGATAAGAGATGATATGAGAATTGATAAGAGATGATAGAATACAGAAATATGATTATGAAATGAAAAGTGATAATGAGATGTATCGATGAGAAAGGATTAACTGTAATTACATCCTTGTAAGTATTAAGCATTGCAGTTTAAGACAGTTTAATCCTACTCTTGTATTTATATTAGTATCTTACTGAGCCGTGGTTTTGCTCACCCCACTAAATTTCATCTCTTTCAGATTATTGAAGTTAACGTCTGCCATGTGAGCTGCTCAGTGGGCATCGGAGACGGTGTATGAACTTGGTACTAGTTTTCTGAGTTATATGTTCTTTATAAAATACTTGTTTACATGTAAGACTTAAATTGATGCACAGTACATATTCTGTTTAACAAGTCGGGATGTAACTAAGAACCGTTTCCGTGTTTGTTTAATATTTAAATGGAATGACTATAAGTCACCTAGGTAGTATAGTAACTACACTGACACCGAATACAAACCTTAAAATGAAAAAGAAAAATTTAGTCCATAAATTTGTAGACTAAGAAAAGTATAAGAATCGAGTGAAAGTCGCGGTCTTCGGGTCGTGACAATATATGTATATATATATATATATATATTTATATATATATATATATATTTATATAGCGGGATTGTGAATGGACACCTATTACAATTTACACGACTTTGAAAGTAGTGGCTTTGTCCATGTTGTTCTATGTGTAAAAAACTACTTTAATTGCTATGACAAATTAGATGGTAACGTTCAATATGGAATTTTGGGGAGTAAATCAATTTCTAGGAAAGAATATAATTATACAGTATCATATTACTTCGTTAACATTAAAATATTTAATGTTTAATGGTTAATTATTATGAGTAATCACATGAATGTTGAGTAAATATTATATAATTATTTTGTGATTGTTTTGTTGCTATATTTTGAGTTTTCGATAATATATTATATATAGTTTTGTATATGTAAGTGTTTATTGAAAAAAATTAAAGTTTAATGTGTAATTAATGATATTACAAAAAATATATTAATATTCAATTAGGTAATAAAGTTTTTTGTCTAAAAAATAATGAGTTAAAAATTAAATTTTCATTAATTGTTAAAACTTAAGAAATTCACTTAAAGGTAAATTATTATTCAATAATTAATGATATCACATAACTAAATTAATATTTCAATGAATATGTTAATTATCCAACGATAGAGCTGATAATCCGTGTGTCCGTGTCATGACACAAAAAGACATAAGTCAAGACACGATACGAACAATCGAAACACGAACATGATACGAATTATAAAATGTATCTGAATCGTAAACACAAAAACAACTCATACTTTTTACATGTAACACGTGACACAATACGATTCACACATTATAATTATCTGTGTTACACAACACAATACGATTAAAATGAAATTGATACAATTTAAATGAAATAATACAAAACTAACACGATATAAATAGACACGACATGGATGACATAATTAAAAATAAAACATAATAAAAAAGATTAAAAAAACATAATATTTACATTTATTTACATCTATATTAATTAACATTCAAATATTATTAACAAATATAACAAAATAATAACTTCTTCAATCCATACAATCCATAATACATATTGAAATATGCAAAAACATACAAACAAAATATAAATGGTTAACATTAACTCGACAACCATAAATAATTCAACAAAACCTTCAAATATTAAGTCATTACCAGTGCATTTTATTAATTTTTAAATAAATTGTTAAAAATTATTACAAATTTTGAAATATATTCTTATTTCTTAATAGTTAATACCTTTAAATAAAAAGTGACCTATGTTATATATGTATACTACTTAATATAATTTCTTATAAGCTATAAACTTTTGTATGATTTAAAACAAATTATATATATTTTAATTTAAATAAATGTTATAAATTCTTAATGTTATTATACAAGTTATTTAGAATAGTTTTTTTATTATAAATTTCAAAACTATGATATTAAGTTCTTAACTCCATCCAAGTCCAAGTCTCCTATTCTTGTTATAAATTATCAATTCATTGTCATCATGACTATGATTTAAGATCAAGTATATAAAATAAATCAATAAATTATTAATAAATATATTAATATCTTATTTTTATTATAATAATTTGTATGTTAATATTATGTTGTTTTAATATATCATAAATCAATAAATTATAAATCTTTTAGTATATTGAATAATATAATTTTGTAAAGTGTAAATTATTAATCTCATATCCATATCATATGATACAGCATCGATGATATAAAATAATTAATTAGTTATACAATCTCCTATTAGTATAATATAAGATTTATTTTTATAGATTATAATAAAAAATTTCATATATAGTTATATTTTATAGTATCATATGTATAAAGAATTGAGAATTGTATCTTAAGTTCTTAATTTGCAATAATTTTTTCTTAATTTCAATACTTTATTTTCAAAATTTTAAAATTTTATTATCTTAACTATAATTAACTAATTTAATTTCATAATTAAATTTATTAATTTGTTTTATTGCAATATTTATTAAAGCATTAGTTTGTTTTAAGATATAAATAAATTTCCATAATATACAATGTTTAGATTTGTATTTTATTCATTATGATAAAATATCATATATATTCATACATTATAGTATCATATGAGTAAAGAATTGTTAAATGTATCTTACGATATTTTTTTTCTTAATTTCAATATTTTATTTTAAAGAATTTTAAAATTTTATTTCTTAACCACAATTAGAAAATATAATTTTATAATTAATTTTATTAATTTATTTTCTTGCAATATTTATTAAAGCATTAGTTTGTTTTAATAAATTAATTTTCATAACATATTATATCAATACAATATAATTGTTCATTTGGTAAAATGTTTAAATGTTTTTTCCTTTGGCCAAGGTTCAATTCCTACTAGAAGTATACATATTACCACGCTTTACACGTGTATCTGTGTAACAGGTTTCTTTAGACGTGTTGTGTACATGTTAATCGTGTATTCATGTAATATGAATTTCTTAAGGGTATATTTGGATGAGGGATTTTAAGGAAGAAATTCATTTCAATTAGGATATTTAAAAAATCAAAATACAAATTCAGCAAAAAAATTTGAGGAATTTCAAAATTTAAGAGGGATTTCAAAAGTAAATTTGAGATACTTAAATTTCCTTTTGAAAATCCACCTAAGGAGATGGTTTTTCAAAATTACTCTCATTTTTCCCTATTTTATTAGACATGACCCACTATTAAATATAAAGTTAAAAATATGTTATTTTATTTAGGATAATTATCATATACACCATCACTAAAGTTTTTGACTATACAAGTGGGGTTAGGATCATGACATATATCTTATTATATTTACTTTTATTTTCTTAATATTTTTAAAGAACATATGTCATGATCCTAATCCTACTTGTCGAGTAAAAAAACTCTATTGCTATAATATAGGATATTAATCCTTTTATTTAAAGGATAATTATTTTATACACCGCCAGTGAAGTTTTTTCCTCTATAAGCAGGGTTAGGATCTGACACATGTATTATTTTATTTATTTTTTATTTTTTAATATTTTTATAGGATATGTGTCATAATTCTAATACTGCTTGTGGAGTAAAAAAAATTCACCAACAGTGTATAAAATAATTATCCTTATTTACTCCACAGATGTTATATAGGATATTAATCCTTTTATTTAAAGGATAATTATTTTATACACTATCGGTGGAATTTTTTTCTCCACAAGCAAAATTAGGATCATGCCACATATATTATTTTATTATTTTTTATTTTTTAATATTTTTATATGATATATGTCATGATCTTAACACCACTTATAAAGTAAAAAATTCACCGACGGTGAATGAAATAATTATCCTTATTTAAATATAACATATAATAATATTTTTTATATTATTAACAATATTTATACATTTTTACAAATCTAATGATACCTTATTGCACATTTTATTTGATATTTTTTTCTAATATATAATATTATTATTCTTCTTTTATAATTATGTTTTATTTAATCAAATTCTAGTATTCAAAATTTCTTTCTAAAATTTATTTACCCAAACAAGTCAATTATAAAGCTAGTATTTTAAAATGGATAATTATTCTATACATTGCCTTTGGAGTTTTTTTTACTCCACAAGTAGGGTTAGGATTATGACACATGTTCTATTTTATTTTTTTATTTTTTAATATTTTTATAGGACATGTATTATAATCCTAATACTGCTTATGGAGTAAAAATACTCCACCGATAATGTATGAAATAATTATCGTTTTAAAATTATAAATTTTGAAATGCTTTCATTTTAAAATGCATCAAAATTTCAAAATTCTCTATCCAAACACACTTTAAACTTGTTTTTGTGTCTTACACATGTACATATTGTGTCACTTGTGTCGCGTCTATATTTGTCAGGTTTATTCAATGATATAAAAGATATTCAATTTTAAATATCAATTTATTTGTTAAAGTTCAAACAGTTAACTCATTTAAGGAAAATATATTGTAAACTTTACCTAAATAAAATTTACTTTGCATTTATGTTATATTTATTAATGCATATATATTATAATATTTACCAAAATGAGATTTATTGTATATCTTATTGATTGTTTAAATTCATTATAATTAGAGTTTCTCTCTCTATTTGGGAGTTTTTTCTCTGCTATAGAGTTTTCTTTCTTGTTCTAAGAATTCTTTGTGAAATTTTTACGTTTTTCTTTCTTTGTTTTTCAATTTTTTTGCTTTCTCTTTTGGCTTGTGCTCTGTTTGTGAGATTTGTTTGTTTGAGTAAGGGATCTCTAGGTATCTTTGGATTTTTTTTGTTTTGTTTAGGTTAAGGGTTACTTAGTTGTTTATTCTGTTTATGATTGAAGAGAAGAAACTGTCAATCACACTTGTGATTTGATTACACTCATTAGGAGAGGGTGAAAGATTGGGAAATGGATGAGATAGAGATTCTACTGGAAGGTGGCGATGAACAGAGTTTAGCTCTGGTAAGATTTATGGTGATTGGAAAAATTTTCTCCGATAAGGTGTTAAACAAAAGAGGTGTATTAGCCATTCTAAGAGGAATTTGGTCTACTGACATTGCACCATGTATTGGTGAGATTGGAAGAAATCTATACAGTATTTCATTTAGGATGGAAGATCTCATGTTAAGAGTGATCGAAGGGGAACTGTGGATGGTTATGGGATGTTGTTTTGTGCTTCAAAAATGGAGTGGAGAAAAGGCGAGAAAGGATATTCAATTTTCTGAAATCATTTTTTGGATCCAAATTCACAATCTTCCGATAGAACTTATGATGGTCAAGAATGCAGAATTGATTGGAAGTAAGGTGGGAAGATTAATTAAAGTTGATAAAGAATGGATCCAAGACGGTTTTTACGGAGGATTTATGAGGATTAGGATTGGTATAGATGCTCAGAAGCCATTACCAGATGGATTTTGGCGTCCAAGAGAGAAAGGTGATCGACGTTGGGTCTCATTCGAATATGAAAAATTGCAGGATTTCTACTTTGCTTGTGGACGGGTAGGTCACTTGTTGAAAAGCTGTGGAGAAGAGGTGGCTATGGCAGTGGATGGCAGATTTAGATAGAGGTATGGGCAGCCTATGAAAGCAATTCTTGTAAGGAATTTTGGTAACATACAAATGGAATCACAATTGGTGAAGGAATGGCGAAAGGAAGGTGATCGGAATAATGGAATAGCGGTGGGAATGGCAACTGAGGAAAATAGGGTGGCACGTGAAATTGAGGCGAGTGGGTTGGAGAATAAAGATGAAGCGATTTCAGTGGGAAAGTAGTTGATTTTGGTGGTAATATTGATAATTTTGGTAGAAATTTAGGAGGCAATTTTGTTTTAGGCGGTAAAATAGTTGAAAAAACGGGTTTTGGCAGTTACATTGGGCATGGCGGTAATTCAACTTGTGATATGATAGAAAGAGGTAAAGGTGCTGAGTCAGAAAATAAGGTTGTAAGTGATCAGGATACCTTAGTAATTCCTCAAGGGATAAAAGCCACAGTGGAAAATAAAAATAGGGAAATCAAAGAAGAGAATTTTAAAGAGAGTAGTATAGAGGAAAAGGCGCAGAAAATGCATACTACGGGTGGTAACAAGGATGTTGAAATACTAATTTCAGAAATTGAGTATGGAAAAGATAATATTTGCAACATTCAGGAGATGAGAAGGGAAGCAAAAGGGGATAAAACTAAATTTGATCAATATGGAGAGGAGAAATTTGGAGAAAGGAGAAAGGTTTGTGATGAAGCTTGCCCTTATACAGTTGAATTGCCTACAGAAGGGGAGATAGTAAAATATGATCCTATAATTAGTTTGATGAGAGAGAAGGAAGGTAAAAGACTTGCTATTGATTTTAAAAGATTACATATAAAGAGAAATAGAGTGAAGGAAGCTGAAACAGAGGAGGGAGAGAGGAAAAGGATAAAATCTGGTAAAGATAAGGAGACTATTGAAGATATGAGTACGGCTCATGATGATGTGACAAATGAGATAACATTCAATGTAGGAAATAATACAAAGAAAAGTGTTCCTAGTAGAAGGAAGTTTAGACGCAGAAGGAAGATGGCTAAAGAAAGTATTGAAAGTGGTTTTTTCTGATATCGGCTTAGTGAAAGTTGTTATTGTTGACAGCAGAGATATGGAATTATATAAAGGCAGTGGTGGCTGGCCTGTAACAGCCACAGGGGAGCCATGATTCTGATATCATGGAACTGGCAAGGTGCTGGATCAACCTTGATAGTTCAAGCTCTTAAGGAGCTTAAGAAAAATTATGATCCAGATTGCATGTTCTTAATGGAAACAAAAAATTGGGAGAGATATAATGGAGGTTTTGAGGAAAATGGTTGGTTTTGAAGAGGAGTTTTATGTAAATCCTGAAGGTTTGAGTGGGGAATTGGCTTTATGGTGGAAAAAAGAAGTGGACGTGCAAACAGTTTCAGGTAATAAGAATTTTATTAAAGCTGTTTTTAAGTTTCCAGGGAAGGTTTGTACGTTTAGAATTTTTTGGGTTTATGGTGCTCCAATTTTTAAAGATAGGAAGATGTTATGGGACAGACTGATGAAGAAAATAATTTGATGTAGTGGTCCTGTTGCTTGTGTTGGTGATTTCGATGATATTAGATGGGAGTGGGAAAAAGATGGAGGAAGAAGGAAGGAGAAAAGGAAGATGGATACTTTCAATGAGTTTATCATTGGATGTAGACTTAATGAAGTCTGTACTAAGGGGCAGAAGTTTACATGGATGAGAATTAGGGAAGGAGAAGTTATAAAAGAAAGGTTAGACAGAATGATTGTTAATTTGGAATGGATAGAGGAATTCCTAAACATGAAAGCATTTAATTTGCCTGCTGTAGGATCTGATCATTCCCCTGTGGTGAATAAAACAGAATGGCGAGATAGGAAGGCAGTAAAGAGGTTAAAATTTGAAGCTGCTTGGTTGGGATTTAGAAATTGTGAATTGATTATAAAGGAGTCATGGAGTGAATGTTCCAATGGATCAAAGGATGTACAGGTGTTGCAGAAATTAAATAATTGTAGACGGAAACTAATTAAGTGGAGTAAAAAGGAGGTGCCTAACAATAAGAAAGTCATTGAGGAGTTGAATAAGGAAATTGGGTTACTACAAGAAGAATGTTGTGATGAATCTAGTTATGAGAGGATATACTCAGTACAGAGTAAATTGAAAGATGTTATGGAGAAAGAAGAAGTTTACTAGAGACAGAGGGCAAGAATTAATTTGCTGGAAGCAGGGGATAAGAATACAAGATTTTTTCATCAGTCCACACTACAGAGAAGGAGAAAGAATAAGATAGTAAGAATGTTGAATGATGATAATTGTTGGGAAGAGGATGAGGTCTAGATTAATAACATGTTTCTATGTCATTTTAGAAAATTATTTGAATCGAAATGGGATAGAGATTGGGGAAATGTGTTGTGTGAGGTTCCAAGAAGAATAAGCAGTGAAATAAATATGGATCTAGAGAGAGAAGTAACAGAGGGGGAGGTTAAAGATGTAGTTTTTCAACTTGGTGGAGATAAAGCTCCTGGTCCAGATGGGTTTAATGGGCTATTTTATCAAAAATTTTGGAAGATAGTTAAAGATGATGTTGTAGAAGCAGTGAAAATGTTTTTTCTGATTGGAAAATTGCTTAGAAAGATGAATGAAACAGACATTGTGTTGATATCGAAGCAGGAGTGTCCAGAGAGAGTAGGACAGTTTAGGCCAATAAGCCTTTGTAATTTCATTTACAAAGTAATTTCTAGGATTTTGGTGAACAGACTTAAGCCTTATTTGGGGGAGTTAATAACTGAAAATCAAAGTGCTTTTGTAGCTGGAAGACAGATACATGATAATATCATTGTGGCACAGGAGGTTTTTCATCATTTGAATATCAAAAAGAAGGGAAAGAAATATGATTTGGCCCTTAAGCTTGACATGAATAAAGCTTATGATGGGGTGGAGTGAGATTTTTTAGAAGCAGTACTTAAACAGTTGGGCTTTTTTGAAAAATGGGTGAATTGGGTCATGGAGTGTGTTTGCACGGTATCTTACTCTTTGGTTGTAAATGGAAAGGTTTCAACTAGGTTTAATCCTACTAAGGGTATTAGATAGGGAGATCCCTTATCTCCATACCTGTTTTTGTTTGTTGTAGATGTCTTGTCTAGGATGATGTTGAACAGAGCACAAGCTAGGAAGTTAGAGGGTATTAAATTGAGTAAATACAGTCCTGAACTAACACATTTGTTGTTTGCAGATGACTCTCTTTTCTTTCTGAAAGCTATTGTTGTAAATTGCAAGATGATGGCTGATTGTATTAAGAGCTATTGCAATGCATCGAGACAGATGGTTAATTTGGATAAATCCAGTATTATTTTCAGTGCTAATATTACTGGGGATGAAAGAAAAAACATTGAAGATTGTTCAGGGATTAAGGCTGCATCCAATCTTGGTGTTTACTTGGGTATCCCTTCTTTTTTGGGTAAAACTAAGAGAGAAGCCATGGCATATATAAAGGAGAAGGTTCTAAAGAAGTTAAAGGTGTGGAAACTTCAGACATTATCTACTGGAGGAAAGGAGGTCTTGATTAAGGCAGTGGTGACTGCAGTACCAGCATACACAATGGCATGTATAAAGCTTCCCAAGAAGATATGTGAAGAAATGAATTTTGCTACCGTTAGATTTTGGTGGGGACAGAAATTGGAAGAAAGGAAGATACATTGGAAGAGTTGGATGGACATGACTATGGCCGAATGTATGAGAGGAATGGGTTTTAGAGATGTGAACATTTTTAACATAGCTTTATTGGCTAAGCAGTGTTGGAGTATGTTAAGAGAACCAGAAGCATTATGGGCTCGAGTATTAAAGGGTAAATATTTTCACAAAGGAGACTTACTAAATGCAGCCAAAGGTGGAAGGGCTTCTTGAACCTGGAGCAGTTTGTTGGAAGGAAGAGATTTTTTAATGCAGAATTTAATTTGGCAGGTTGCTTCTGGAAATAGTGTATCTATTTGGGGAGATGCTTGGATTCCTGGGTTGAATAATAGGTGTTTGAGTTATCCTGGACTTATTGATGAAGGTTTACCAGAGATGGTCTCTGAGATTTTGGACAAAAAGAATGATAAATGGAAGTTGGAAAAAATTAGAAGAATGGTTAACAGTTGATCAGTGTAAGGCTATAAAGAATATACCTATTGCTCTAGGTGATTATGAGGATAGGATCATTTGGCCGTATGGGAGGGATGGTGAATATAATGTCAAATATGGATATCAGAGATTGAGAAGCATGGATGTGGCTGGTACTTATAATCCATCCTGCTCTCATGTTGTTGATAAAGAGGTTTGGAAGTTGATTTGGGGACTTAAGGTGCACAGTAAAATCAAGGTATTTCTTTGGAGGGCAGTTTGGAATGCAATTCCAGTTGGAAAATTACTTTGGAATAGGAAAGTTTTGAGCAATCCTCTTTGCAACATTTGCGGAGAACAGAAGGAGACAGTAGAACATATGCTGCTACTGTGTGAGTGGACAAGGGTCATTTGGTTTGAATCTTGCCATGGTTTGAAAATTTGCAGAAGAGACATCTCTTCACTGGACAGATGGCTATTATGGATATGGGACTGTTTGAAAAAAGATAACAGAGAGGTTTTGATGATTGATATAGCTTTCATTTGTTGGAATATATGAAAGGCTCGTTGTAATAAAATTGTTGGAAGGAATCGTTTGGATGTTTTCTGCATAGCTGTTAAAACCAGATATGTAATTGATGA
Source organism: Heritiera fomes (assembly GCA_032173925.1). Lineage (NCBI taxonomy): Eukaryota > Viridiplantae > Streptophyta > Magnoliopsida > Malvales > Malvaceae > Heritiera > Heritiera fomes. The sequence continues at coordinate 14,406,980 of JAPDPM010000002.1, forward strand.
ATTTAAAGGTAGGATGCATAAATTGCAGGGAAATGAAGGAATTTATAGAAGTGTAGAAAACAAATCTATTGAAAAATGTGTAGCTCCGAAGGTAGGATGGATGAAAGCAAACTGTGATGGTGCTTTTGATGTAAATACAAATAAAGCTTGTTTAGGAGTGGTTGTTAGAAATTTTGAAGGCAAGGTTGTGGATGGTTGGAGCAGAAATATTATTGCAAGTAATTCTTTGGTTGCTGAGTGTTTAGCACTTCGAGATGATATTTTTTTAGCCAAGCAAATTAAATATGATAAGGTTGTTTTTGAAATTGATGCCATGGAAGTATACAATATGGTTCAAGGGAGATCTGTTGCTTGCTGGAAAGTGTGGCTGGTGATCAAAGATATTCAGAACCTTCTGCAAATTTTTAAAGAGTACAGAGTTAGTAGAGTTGGTAAAACAGCTAACAAAGCAGTTGATTGGGTGGCTTCCTTAGCCAAAAAGGGGATGTGTTGGTCTGGCAAAATTGGACCTTTTCCATCTTCTTTGGTTGGTATATTGGACAAAGACGGGTTGCTAGCTCCACCTATGTAATTGCAAGTCTGTAATCTGATATGTGAGTTTATCATCTAAGCTCAAGTGTATTGGATTTGTTCTGATGCATCCATGATTTCATCGATGAAAAGTTTCTTCGGCCAAAAAAAAATCATTATAATTAAGTTAGAACGGCTGACAATTTGCAAGGCGGTCATTAGCCAGAATCTAAAAAAATGAGCAATATTGGTAGGATGGAGTTAAAGAGAGAAATGGTAGAGTTGGAGAGAAAATGTAGAGATGAAAATTAAAAGGTTTTTTTTTTTGACGTTTTTATAGGTCAAATTATTGGATAATCTCTTTACTACATTAAAATTTGAAATTTAGTAATTGTAATGTGTAATTTAAAAAAATTGACTCTTTTTACTATTTTAATTTGGTATTATCAAAATGTCATGTCATTACAGCCAAGCATGTTAACAAAAATTAACGTCATATTAATATTTTTAAAAACAAATGTTATTAATGTTTTCAATTGGATTAAAATTTTCAAGTCATAATACTACAAAAATTTAATTCTCACGAATTATACTAACAAGACTAAATTTAAATTTCGTAATAGTACATAAATCAATTACTTTTTTTTTTGGCTATCGTATATCCATTACTTAGAAAAATCGAAGTTATGCATGTCAAAAGAAATGCCAACGCTGCTACGCGCATCTCACCTATTTATGCTTTTAATGTCAAATCTAAAAACCACTTGATGACAGATATATTCTTTAATCTTTCTTATTGTCCAAAACCATCGTAATGAATTTTAATTGAGCAATGAAAGTTTATTTATTTTAAAAAAAAGTATGAATGCTATTCACTCTTATCAATTTTAAAAATTAAATTTTTTTTAAGAGTACATCTTCATAAATTTTTTTTTAAAATTTTTAGTAATTGAATAATTCATTATCAATCTTTTCTTTATGCGAAATGTTGATCGATCATCTATGAATTCTAATAGGAAGAAATTAAATTAAGAGATTGATAACCTGTTTGACAGCGTGAATTAACTTTATGGTAATAAAAATTTTCAATCGCCTTAAATTTATAGGTTTCTTGTTTTTTCTTCTTTTTTTCATCGTTAATTCATAACATTAATACATTTAATGCAGTTTAATTTTAAAAAAAGAATATCTCTATTTTATGAATGAATAATATTTTTTAATTTAAAAAATTCCAACTTATTTTTAGAATATATGCATGATTGGATCGAATACAAATTGATAAAATGACTAGTAATTAACAGTTTGTCCTAGCATTTGTTATTTCTACTCAAAAGTGATTAAGTCAAAATTGGAATCTTCTTTTTTGACCTTCATATGAACAAAAAATATTAATTAAATATATTAATTATAAGAAAAATTATCTCATACGATATCAAAAACAAAAATTGCAAGGCGACATATATCCCTTATAATATGTTAAAAATAGTAATAAAGTAAGACATTTTATAGACTCTTAATTTCGTTAATAAGACTTGAAAATTATAGTAAGAATGCATAAGAAAAAACTATACTTATTATTAGCTTAAAAATGTAGTATTGCATTTGGGTATTATTTTAAAAATTTTCAAGAAACTTTTGAAAATCATGATCTAATTTAACTGTTGCTTTAATTTTTAATTTCTATTTTTTTTTCAATAAATGAAATTTGAAATTTGTCATTAGTCTCTTTTCACATGCAAATGGTGAAATCTTTATGAGTAAATTGGATGTTAGACATGAAATTGACAAAATGGACATCTGATAAATCAAATTCAAGCCAACAATCATGCGAATATTATATAATAATTATATATTATTAGTAAATCATAACACATGATTTTCATTAAATTATGATGTTTAAAATAAAATATTTAAAAAATAGATATTGGTAAATTTATTAATTAATGAAATATTACAACATAATTTAAGAACAATAAACAAAATTTATGTATTGACAATGTATCTAATATTAATTTTTTTATGCATGCACATAAATATCAAATTTAATTGAAGTGATTTTACTTGATTAATTGGATTTATAATTAAAAAATAATTTATCTTGTCATATTATTCTTTTTTGGCACATATCTTATCATTTATTCTAATAGAATAAATTTGCATTTTGGCTGCAATTTGCAAACAATTCTCTCCGCTCCGCATCAAATCTCGCATATATGCGAGACTAAAAAAAATATTAATGCTAGATGGAGTCACCCAACAACACGCTCAAAAATATAAGAAGCCACTTGGCCACATCACTATTTTTATGACTGAAAATAAAAATCAATTTTTTTTTGAAATTTCTAGCTATTTGTAGATTATTTTGAGCTTTGATTAATCTGGAGTCAAGTTACGGTCGGACTTGAAATAAGAGAGCTCTCCCGATACTGTTTTTTCTAATCACAAGACTTGAACTCGAGACCTTACTTAAGAGGTTCCAAATTCTTTCCACTCAGTTTAACAGACATTGGTAAATAATAATTGTTTAATATTTGTGTTATTTTAGTTTTTTTTTTAAATCACAATGTGTTTTCATATTTGTGTTTTTTTTTTTTATAAATTACAATGTATTCTTGTATTTGTGTTATTTTTTTTCTTGCGTTTCATGATTGACGTTGACTCAAAGAAGTTTAATTTGATGAATATTCAAATACGAGATCATTTCTCACTAAAAAAATTAGTAAGACTTTGCATCATTGAACCAATTATTTAAATTAATATTTTTATTATTTTACAGATGACATACAACTTGAATTAAATCATAATAATTCGATATTAAATCCAAATTTGACTAGATTAAAATTTTAAAGTTTGAAATTAAATTTGAACTCCATCGAATTTACTTTTAAAATTCAAGGTGCATTAACATACTATTCATTTGAATAAATTCGAATTTAATTTAATAATTTAATCATATAATTTTTAATTATAATAAATATTTAATTATATAATAAAAATATATTTAAAATAATCGTTTAAGTCAATTAAGATTTATAAATCAAATAGCTCCACGTCCCAACTCCCAACTAACTACTACCATTGCTCTGAAAATATACTCACAAGTACAACTACGCTTCCCCCTTAAGTCTGACGGTCAGTTCTCGACTTTTTCTCTCTTTAATACTCTTGCAAGTTATTTTCCCAGGGATTGAAAGAAACCTAGAAAGAAAGAAAGAAACCTAGAAAATGGCGAAACTGATATTTTTATGTCTATTTTCGTTTTCGATTCTCTTCCTCATTTCCCCCTCCACGGCCGCTTCCTCCATCTTAGACGACCCACGTCTCGCCGGATCGAGTTTTCCCTCGGTGCATGCAAAGAAGTTGATAAGGGAGTTGAATTTGTTTCCTAAAGAGGAGGTCAACGTCGTCGATGAAAGCTGGGTTTCATTACCGGAGGATCCGAAGCTTGTTGAGAAGCGGTTCAAGTTCCCAAATTTTGCAGTGCCTGCTGGGGTTTCCGTTGAGGATTTGGGTCACCATGCTGGGTATTACAAGCTTCCTAATTCTCACGACGCCAGGTAAAAGTAAATTTTGGTTTTTTTTATTTGAAAAATTGGGATATGTGGTGGGTTTCTTTTTTTTTTTTTTTGGTTTGTTGTTTAATCTCTAAAACGCTGACATGTATTTGGTTTCTAAGTGAAGTTCAGTGTGTAACTTCTCCTGAGCTTGGTGAAATCAAAACCATTCAATATGTTTACAAACTCTTTAAAACTGTTTCATTTTAGATTAAACAGATTTATCTCAAATTACTGAATGCAGAAATGTCTGCAGTTTAATAATTTAGTTAGTGAGTTGAGCTGGTGATCTTACTTTTTTTTTTGTGAGTTTAATGGTTGCTGAAGGTCTTTGCTTTTTTATATTATCCGCATTCATAAAACGATCTCAGTGTTAACTAATTTAAGCATCATGTTTTCAGTAGAATGTTCTGCTTATTGCAACTTTCTTGTGATGCTGCTAGATTCATTAGCCTTTAAATTGTACCTGAATTTTCTATTATCAGCTATTACAGTCAATGACTTCTTTATTTCTATGTTTTCAATTTTTTTGTTATGTTGGGTTAATCAAAATGTAGACTGCTTCTTTGCTAGATCTCTCCCTCTTGTTACTTTATTTTCGTTTCAATTTGGTTTGAAAGCTAGCTGTTTTTTGCAGAATGTTTTACTTCTTCTTTGAATCACGCAATAGCCAAAAGGATCCTGTTGTAATCTGGTTGACTGGAGGGCCAGGGTGTAGTAGTGAATTGGCTTTGTTTTATGAAAATGGCCCTTTCACCATTGCTGATAACATGTCTCTTGTTTGGAATGAGTATGGTTGGGATAAGGTACTTTTCTTATTCATATTCTTCCTTCTTTGGTATTTGGCTTTTGCGCAATTAATTGTGAATAATGATTAATTTCTTATCTTTTGTAATATTAAAAAGTTTTAACTTTGAAACGCTCGTTTTATTCTTTTCTCTCTTGTTTTGTAGGCATCGAACCTTTTGTATGTGGACCAACCGATTGGTACTGGATTTAGTTATAGTTCTGACAGAAGGGACATTCGTCATAATGAAGATGAAGTTAGCAATGACCTGTATGACTTCTTACAGGTTAGTCTGTTTATCTTGGAATAGGAGTTTGGCATACTTGTTTAATGTCTACTGAAATATTTCTTGTCAATATTGTTAAAAGTGAATGAACGTTATTCAATATGTTGAAAAAGGAATAAATTTGTTGTTCTAACTGGGTGCTCTTTATTATGGTAGGCATTCTTCGCTGAACACCCTGAGTTTGCAAACAATGACTTTTTTATAACTGGAGAATCATATGCTGGGCACTACATTCCAGCTTTTGCCGCTCGAGTTCACCGAGGAAATAAAGCTAAAGATGGAATTCATATAAACCTAAAGGTGTTTTATTAATTATATGATGTCAAGTATCTACATGTTATTTTAGTAATTTCTCAAACTTACAACTTGTTTGGAATCAATTTCTTTCGCTTACTTAACTACAATGTGGTTAACAGGGATTTGCTATTGGTAATGGCCTGACTGACCCTGCAATCCAGTATAAAGCTTACACAGATTATGCTTTGGACATGGGCATAATTAAGAAGACTGACTATAATCGTCTCAACAAGCTGATTCCAGTTTGTGAATTGGCAATAAAGCTTTGCGGTAATTTTGCATCTGAAAGGGCTTCTGCTTTCTTCATTCTCTACATTTTTATCTCTGCTGTTCCAAACTTCAAAGTCTGAATATATTAGTTGATGCTTTTTTTTTTTACACTATAATTATAAGATGTATAACAGATTGAATCATTGTTTATTATCTACTCAGTACATTTTTTTTTTGAAAAAAAAATTTTCAGGCACTGATGGTACCATCTCTTGCATGGCTTCCTATTTTGTCTGCAATACAATATTTAGTGGCATCCTGGCGCTTGCTGGCGGTGTAAATGTAAGAGACATGAATTTCTTTCTTTCTTTCTTTTTTTTTTTAAATTATATTTGGTTTCTTGTTCTAGGAGAGGTGGAGAGCCATGGGTTATATTTTCTTACGTTAGTATTTATTCAGGCATTTGCTTTGCTCAGGTAGCACATTAAAATTACCTTTAATGCTTAGAAAGTAGGAACACATTTTATGAATTATTTTCATAAATGGTTCGTGGTCATTTGTGGTTTGGTTGTAAATATCCTGTGGAGTAGAATATGCTTCTTTTCCTAGCATTATCAAACTAACTTTGTATAAAAGGTCTGGAGAAACATTTTTGTGCAAACAATGTAATTTGCCTGATTAGAAAAGAAAAGAAAAGAAAAATAGTTTATTAATGATAGAGTACAACTTGAAATCAGTTTTCATGTCATTGATATTCTTCTTTTTCAGAACTTTGTTTATGTGCAAAGGATACCTAGAATTTTTTCCATTGTTAAACTACTTATATATAACAAAACTCTTTGCTGCAAATAAGCTGCTGGGAAGAGTAACCTGTGTCCTGACACCTTATGATTCTCCGAATAAACTTTGATGCAACAATCTTTTTTTTCTGCAGTACTATGATGTTAGAAAGAAATGCGAAGGGAGCCTTTGCTATGACTTCTCAAACATGGAGACATTTCTAAACAAGAAATCTGTTAGGGATGCCCTTGGTGTTGGGGATATAGACTTTGTGTCCTGCAGCCCTACTGTGTATCAAGCAATGCTGGTCGACTGGATGAGGAATCTTGAAGTAGGCATTCCCGCTCTCCTTGAGGATGGAGTCAAGCTTCTTGTATATGCTGGGGAATATGATCTCATCTGCAACTGGCTTGGTAAGTATTTTCTGTTTCATGTGTTAAATAAGAGCATATTATACCTGATACATCTTGCAAATTACTATGTGAATTTGTATCTGCTCATATTATTTTACTTGAACAGGCAATTCAAGATGGGTTCATGCAATGGAATGGTCTGGTCAGAACGAGTTTGTAGCATCTCCTGAGGTTCCTTTTCTAGTCGATGGCTCAGAAGCAGGAGTCTTGAAGACTCACGGACCTCTTGGTTTCCTTAAGGTCTTCTCTCCATTTGTGTCTTTAATCTAGTTATTGCGAATAATTTGCAGCCGGGTGCTGATATAGCTTAATCTAACAGGTGCACGATGCGGGTCACATGGTTCCAATGGACCAGCCTAAGGCAGCATTGGAGATGCTGAAGAGGTGGACTGAGGGTACTTTAGCTGAAGCTTCTGATTCAGAGAAACTGGTTGCGGAGATGTGATGTGATTTCCATCACTCCACTACGCTGCTTGCTTTCAATAGTTGGCCTTAGAATGGGAATAATTATAGTAAAAATCTTCGGGTTTTCTGCATCAACCCCCAAAAACAGAAAAGGTTTCTTTGTATGCATGTAAATTTTTGCATGTGGATGCAATGGAATCCTGGTTACCTTGTGTTTTTTTTTTTTTTTTAACACATCACTCAAAACAATACACCCTTTGAATTTGCAAAAGTGCTGAGTAATATTTGTAAATTTGAATTTTATAATTTTTATAAATTTTAAATTAAAGTAATATTTTAAAATTTGATTATCAAAATGGATTAATCTGTTGTGTTAAAGAAAAAAATGTACTTAAAGAGTTAATTTAATTCAGTGATGTAAAGTTTTATTGAGGTAATAAAATGTTTTATATTCAGATTTTTATTTGGTTAAAATTTTTTAGGCAATACCAGTCATACAGCGCAATGAAGATTAATTTCTAAGGTCATAGGGATACGTTTTATAATATAAAAAAAATGTAAAACACCAATAAAAAGGTACAAAAACGATAGGAAAAAAAACAGGCAGACATTTCATCAAACAAAAGAAAGGAAGAAATTGAACGGCGATAATCTCTAGTGATGGCTCGCCCGACGGCAACGACCACAACAGGCAGGGCATTATCATCGACCTCCTCCGTCACCACTACCGTGACGATCGAGAGCAACTCGGGCGCCTCCTCCTCCTCGCAACCTCAAGAAACCCTCGTCCTCGAACTCCGCCCCAGGAAAAAGAAAGTTACGTGGAAAAAGGGAACCGTGGACAACGAATTCTTGAACAAGAAAAGCTCCAAGATCTGCTGCGTTTTCCATAAAGAAAAGCCCTTTGACGAAGACGACAGTGATGATGACGGTCATGATCATCATCACCACCCATCCAACGGCCATGATTCCTCCAAAGATAGCTGCAGGCCCAGCAGCACCTGATTTTATTTTGGATATTCCTTTATGACCTTTATTATGGATGTAATGAGCGAATTTGCTGAAATTCTTTAGCGTTGATTTGACTAGACCTTGCGTTATCAATATTATATGTTTTGTTTTAGATTCTTAAATTGTTTGTTTTCATTCTGAATAATTTATACAATTGGTATAATTAATTAACATGTGATAGCCAAAGACGAACTTAATCTAAGTTACTGCTGAACTGAACTGTATGTTGCACAAGGGTTAATGTTTTTTTTCCCTAATATTGGAGGAATATTTCAGAGATTCTCATTTATTGCTGCTTATAAGATCTTTTTTCTGCTGATTGATGATCCAACTTTCGCCATTTTTCTGCTGATTGATGATCCAACTTCGCCATTTTATTTCTGCTTAAGAATCCAGCTTCAAGATAAAGGTGTGCTTCATAACTCTGTTTTTTATTCATGTTGAATATCCTGTTTCATTAGGAGGGATGATAGCGAAACCATGTGACTTGCCTGACATTGTTTTCAACTGGTACTCTTAGACAAACGACTCTGTAGTGCAGAGAATGGAGTTGGAATTAATGAGATAGAGGACCGCCATCCCAGTTAGCTGTTGGTAGGATAATGGGGGTATCAAATTAAGAACATGTAACTCACCATCCTGAAATATTGATTCCATTTTTTATTTATAGATATATTAAGCCATGAAAACAAGACTTTGGTGTCGCATGTCTGTCTGCTTTTCTACAATTCAGATTCAAAATGGCCTTATTTTTTGATGTTGGCTTGCTTGGCAACGCAGTTTCCTTGGTGTGAATGTCTGTTTAGAGAAATAGGGATGTGGTGAGGAATGGGTCAGCTGTGAGGGAGGGGTTAGAATGAGATGGGGAAAGATCAGTCAAAAAAGGGAAAGGATAACACAAAGGAAGAGAGTTGGGAGAATGTGTTTAGGTGTTAAAATGTGGAGGTGGTCCGGTGAATTGTGAGGCTGAGGGAAAGGAGAGTTCAGAAGATTGAGGGGATGGGATTGGAGAAGATTGAGATTAGAGATCAGAAGATTGAAATGACAATCCCAGTATTTATTAGAACCATATTGTTAAATGCGTGCTTTCCAGATTGCAGCTATCCTGTGATGCTGCTAGATTAGATAAACCTTAAAATCATGCGTGTACTCTTCATTTAATGTTCTATTATCAGTTTTTACAGTTTTTAGAGTCAATTACTTTTTTTCTATGTTTTCAATTATTTTTCTGAAATGAAGGAAAACATTATTTGTTAACTACCTTTATGGTGGGTTAATCAAAATGTGTAAACTGCTTACTGGCTAGATCGCTCCCTTGTTTTTCACCCATTAAATGTTACTTATATTTTCCTTTCCCAATTTGGTTTGATGTCTTGATGTTTTTGGCAGAATGTTCTTCTTTTTTGAATCACACAATAGCAAAAAGATCCTGTTTTAATCTGGTTGACTGGATTATTGTATCTATAAGATATATTATAGATCGAATCATTGCTGCTTATCTCCTCAACATTTTTTTTTTGGAATAATAATTTTTCCAGGAACTGATGGTACAATTTTTTGCATGGCTTCATATTTTGTCTGCAAGACCACATTAAGTGGCATCAAGGCACTTGCTGGCAATATAAATGTAAGATGTGAGTTTTTGCTTCTTTTTTAATTGTCTTGTTGTGGGAGACCCATGGCTTGTAATTTTATTTGTTTTATTCTTTATTTAGGTATTTGCTTTTCTCAACCCATGAAAATTACCTTTTAATGCTTAGAAACACATTTGTGAAATATTTGCATCAATGGCTTGTGGTCATTCCTGTTCTAGTTGTAATATCCTGTAAAGTAGAATGTGCTTCTTTTCCTGGCATTAAGAAATCATCCTTGGATAAAAAATCTGAAGAAAGGTTTTTTGTGCAAACAATGTAATTTGCTTGATCAAAAAAAAGCAGTTTATTAGTGATAGAGTAGGGCCTGAAATTGGTTAATGTCATTGATATTCTTTATTCAGAATTTTTTGTTTATGAGCAAAGGATACCTCGAAAATATTTTCGCATTGTTAAACCACTTATCTATAACCAACTCTTTGCAGTGAATAAGCTTTTGAAACGAGTAATCACTGTCCTGATACAGTATGAGTCTTTGAATAAAATTTGACATGCACCGTTGTTTTCCGTCTGCGGCACTGCAGCATTAGAAAGAAATGTAAGAGAGCCTTTGCTATGGCTTCTCAAACATGGAGACATTTCTGAACAAGAAATCTGTTAGGGATGCCCTTGGTGTAGGGAATATAGACTGTTTCTTGTAGCCCTACAATGTATCAGGCCATGCTGGTCGACTGGATGAGAAATATTGAAGTTTGCATTCCTGCCCTTATTGAGGATGGAATCAAGCTCTTTGCATATATGCTGGAGAATATGATCTCATCTGCAACTGGCTTGGTATGTATTTCTTGTTTCATGAATTAGGGGTAAGAGCATATTATACCGGATACATCTAGCTAATTACTTTGTCAACTTGTATTTGGTCATATTGTTATACTTAAACAGGCAATTCAAGATGGTTTCATGCAATGGAATGGTCTTGTCAGAAGGAGTTCATTGCATCCCTTGAGGTTCCATTTGTAATTGATGGCTCAGAATCAAAGGTCCTGAAAACTCATGGTTCTCTTGGTTTCTTTAAGGTCTTTTGTCTACCAATCCTATACGTGTCTTCATTCTAGCTTATAGCGAATAGTTTGCTGCCGCTGTTGATATAGCTTTGTGTTGAGCTGATGATCTGACAAAGTTCACGTGGTTCCTATGGATCAGCCCAAGGCAGCATTGGAGATGCTGGAGACACAATCTGATGCTGTTGAGATATTGGTTCCTGAAATGTGATTTCCATCGCTCCACTGCTTGGGTTCAAGCTGGGAGGCGTTAGAATGGGGATAAACATCTTTTAAATCTCTGGTTTCTGCTGTTAATCTATAAAATTTTGCAACTGTGGAGTAGCTGGTTATTTATTTACTATCGTTAGTTTATACTTTGTTGATAGCTAGGAATCCAAAGCTTTGGTACTAACATGGGTTATTTTTGCAATATTACTTTCATGTTTTTAACTAGATTTGATAATTTTAGACATGATATACCCGTATGATGCAAAAATAAATACAAAAAAAAATATACCGCCTAAAATTTTGACAAAAAATTTTTAGATTTTGATAAAAAAAATAAATATTTTTGTTTTTTATATTTGTTTGACATAAAATAGGTATCATACAAATGCATAAATTATCAATTCTACATATCTAAAATTAATTAAACATTTGTCAAATAAGTTTTTCTCTAAGGTTGATCTCTCAATTTTCAATGTCAAAGAAAAGTTGATACGGTTGCAAGGAAAAAGGTAAAATTCATCCATGTTAAGTAGGAATACAGATGAACCAAATACAAAGGAATTCTATTATGTTCATGTTTTGTTCATTTGTTGTTTATTACCGTTTGTGTTTGGTAAAATATTTTTGTATTATGTTTAAACTCGATTCGTTTTTTTAACATATGTTCATAAATATTAAACGAATATATTTGTGAATATATATAAATATGTTCATAAACGCATGTTCATAAATATTAAATGAACACATTCATGAACACTAAACAAAAAACTAAAACAAACAAATTGCATTAACATCAGTATATATAATACCAAATCAAAATATCCTATGTAGATATGTAAGTTCAATAATTACTTATTAATATAATTTATGGGTAAATATATAATTTTAATAATTATTATTATCAAATAACATATAGACACTAAATGATTCATTAAATGAGTAAAGTTTAAATAAATTTTAAACGAATTTGTTTACAAATATAAATAAATGAAACAAACTTTTACTCATGCTCGATTTGTTAATCCTAAAATGTTGTTGGTAATCTTTTGTTAAGTTTAATAAATGATTATAAATGAACAAAAATAGAGTATGGTAATAGTCCATCAAACGTTTTATTTGTTTGCAATTTTATAGTTTCGAGTACAGTTAAGCAAATAGATTTTTGAACTACAATAAGTTTGAATATTTCAATGCAAAATTAAATTTGTTTGCACTTTATACACTCTTCTATCTCAAATTGAATTTCATATTTTATTTTTAACACGTTCTTCAAGAACAAAAGGAACTCGAATTTGTACTGTTACATTAAAACAATGAAAACAAGAACCACTTCAGATCCTCCTTGCTTCAAAGCTTCAAGCATAGCAGCAAACCTCACAAACAAAAGCCGATTCTTCATTCCCTTTTACTCCTGTTTAGAGGAATAAACACATCAACTATCTGCCAACCTTTCACAAATCTTGTCCACCCATTTCCAATGTACAATCGCGAAGATTATTCACGAGAACACAGTAAAGTAACCACCATTCCACCTTTCCTTTATGTTGATACATATAATAGCAATTATCGTTGAACAAGGAGCTTGCATTAAACTAAAAGGTGCAAGAATGAAAGCAAAGTATGAATTGAACAGCAGTTGTTATGGATAAACTGTTTGGTTCTTTAACTACATGAAAGAGTGAAAGAATTGGTTCTAGATATCTACAACAAATTATATGCTCTAATCTTTAGCTATCAAACTATTTCTCCCTCTTCAATATCTTCATCCGCCTGAGAAGGAGAACAGCCAATTAAAATCTCGAATTCCTTTTGAACGTCCAGATTCAGTTCAATCCCAGCTGTGTTTTTCATGTTTTGCAATGCAATCCGAGCAGCTTCTCTTTCTCTTTCCCGTTGCTTCTTCAACTCCAACTCTGCCTTTGCCTTCTCTTCACACAAGCTTCTTTCCATCTTTGCCTTCTTTTGCTGCATCTTCATTGGATCAGCTTTGTCAACATTAACAAGAAACTGAGCTTTCGCAATGGTGTTTGCATAACGGCTCTTCAACATTGCCGCACGGAAAGCCCTCTTGGTTGACTTTTGCGCCTCAAATAACAATCCTTCACGGGAAGCAGCTTCTGATGCAGGACTACTCACTCTAATGCTACTTTGAGACTTAATGCTGCCACACGAACTGCGTTTGCAGGCACCTTGACCTTGGCTCACTGGCGGTTTGGCATTCATACACCCATGAGCACGCCCACCCCCATCTTTTCGTAAGTTTTTTCTTGCCAACTTGCTTACACTATTCTGTACCGGTTTAGGAGGCTTAGCCTCTACTGCTCCTGCATTCAAAGGCATCTCAGACTCAGATGGCTTCCAATAAGATTTCTTGGGCAAAAAGCTATTTCGGTTTTGCTTTCTTTTAGAACAACTAACGTCTTTACCACCACCGACATAAGTATTCTTGGCTATCTTCGACTCAATTATACCAAAATCCATAGGGTTTTCCATTGCTGTAAGATAATCTGATTTCTTTAATGCTTTAGGATTGAAAACCATACCTGCAGTGGGATGTTGCATCAATGGTTTCAACAAGGCAGAACAGTTTTGAGTCATGGTTCGGTCCTTCATCATCTTTGGCCTCTTCTGTGGAGAATCACCGCCTAGAATTGCTTCTATCATCCGTGTCTTCCTCTTCGGCTTCGGGACGATACCACCTTTCATAGCAATCGCCTCAAAGTTTACAAGAACTTGGAATAAAAAAAATTATGAAAGTCGGCAGGAAAGGTGTATATATTATATAGTTCTTGTATGATTTTGATAAAAAATAAATATTTTTGTATTTTATATTTATTTGACATAAAATAGATATCTTACAAATACATAAGTTATCCGATCAACATATCCTAAATCAATTAAATACTTGTCAAACAAGTTGTCTCTAAGACTTATCTCTCAAATTTTCAATTTCAAAGATAAATTCATACTATTATAGGGAAAAAGGTAAAATAGTTTTGTATTATGTTTAAACTCAGTTTATTTTTTAACATATATTCATAAGTATTAGACTAATATATTTGTGATTTTGTGAATATATAAATAAACTTATTTAGAAACACATTCATGAACACTAAACAAAAAACTTAAACAAATTGGATTCCACTTCAATATATATAACACCAAATTAAAATATCTTACATAAATACATAATTTTAATAATTATATATAAATATCTAATTTTAATAATTATTATTATCAAATAAAATATGAACACTAAACAATTCATTAAATTAACAAATTTATTCGTGAACATAAATTAATGCAACAAATTCTTAGTTTATATTTGATTCGTTTAAAAAATGAATATTGAAATGTTTTTTTTTTTGATTTATTGATAAGCTTAATAAACAATTCGCAATCTTTTGTTAAGCTTAATAAATGAACATAAATAAACTGTTCATCGAAGTTTTATATGTTTACAACTCTGTTTTCAAGTTTAGTTAAGCAAATAGATTTTTGAACTACAATATTTCAGTGCAAAATTAAATATATTTGCACTTTATACACTCTTCTATCTCAAATTGAATTTCATATTTTAATTTTAACTCCTTATTCAAATAAAAAAAAAATTGAATTTGTACGTTACAACTATGAAAACAAAAACCGTTTCAGACTCACCACCAGTTGCCACTACTAGCAAGTGAATACTGCCCTCCCAAATTTTTAAAGAGCTCTCTTACTGAAGTACTCAATTGCAAGCATTTTCGCCGAAGAATGAAGTTGATGCTATAATGTATTGGCCACGCTAAAACCAACCTTGATCAGCCTAGTGTAACCAGACACTGGCTTAACAAAGTGGATGGAACAAAGTGTATATATAGGCAATAGACAATACATATACAAGTTTAAAAAGATTTCCTAAACCACCATAACCATAAGTGGTCCAATGTGAACTCAGCTAATGAGATGTGCTCAAATGCAGCCAATATCACTCTTTGGCCTCCAAATGTGAAGAAGCCGGTCATAAAATGAGCAAGTAGCCACAACAATACTCTTGGTCTTGCCCCCTGGTAATAATTTCTCTTTCTGCCAATCTGCCCCATATGCAAGTGAGCCATGCTCATTGTAAGTTTCAACAACTTCAGGTTTCTCCCCTTCAATGTTGACAATTGCAAATCCATTATGCATACAAGCTGCCAAGACCAGGCCTGTTACAAAAGGGTGATGCTTGATTCTCCAAACTCCTCCTCCAAGAGAAACTGAAGTTTCATTTATGGGCCTTGAGATGGACCTTAGATCCCATACCCTCAAATACTCATCATAGCTACCTGTAAGTATCGTGTTTGGGTCGTGGGGGCTCTTGGCAATGCAACAGACTCCCATCTTATGGACCTTGGAATTCTGGAATACCATTTGGGATGGATTGTCCCGTGTATCCCAACAATTGAATTTGCAGTCATCCGATCCTGTATATACTAATTGTGGTTGGTGAAGGTCAAAGCAAGTTGTCCAAAGCTCAAAATCATGCGCCTTCCACTCTTGTAATGTTTCTATTCCAGACTCTACAAGAGAAATTATTGAAACAGAACCATCTGAAAGTCCAACTGAGATGGATGTGGCCGATGGGTTCCAATCCAAGAAAAGGCACATGGAGGAGCTGATTTTTTCACCGCAGAATGCATTAAGAAAGCTTCCTGCTTTGAAGATAAATAAATATAAGGATTTAAAAAAAATAAAAAAGGGCAAAATTCCCTCTCCATAAGCCACAAATTTTCTCTAACAAGGGCAACATAAGAATTTTAATGCCAAGAACTTGATGTACAATGAAACATACCAAAAAATGGTCCTAAATCAGCAATTAAGTATACATTATAAAGAATGGAATGAGTGCAAACTTAGAATGATAATACAACTTAATGCTGAAATAAAAATTTCTATCCGGTAGAACTTGCATATACTTACATGATGTAATTGCACATTTTAAGTTCAATGATTAGCTCAAAAGGAGTTAAAGTCAATTGCCAAAAGCATTAATGATTGGACCAAAGTATCCGAAGTTCAGTTAAGCCAAAAAAATGTGCTTTCTCCCTCGTATTACCAAAGAAGTCCTAATTAGATGATAGCACATTTTGAATCAGTTTTCTACTACTGCAACAAGGTGCAAAATTTTAAGTAGAAGCAGAAATTGGATGCAATTTGGACTGAAGACCAGTATTAGCATCCTCTCAACTAATTTAATGTAGAACGAAGGCTCTAATTACACTAATTTAAAGAAGAAAGAAATAATTTTAAATCTTTGTATAAAAAAGTTTTTATACAACTATACATCCTACAATAGGGCCCTCTATAAAATTTCATCCATCAATTCAAGTACCTTGTATACTTTTCCCTCGTAACAGGAAAATTGATCACTACCTACCCTATAATTACTCCCTTGAACTTGATTACTATGGATTAAACAACAGGTGACATGAAGATTGCAGCATCAAAGGCATTATAATTGTTTGTTTACCAGAAAAATCAAGTAGTTATACTGCTATGGAATCGTCTGGATCTTCAATCCAATGAAAACGTGGATTTCCAGGCATAGCAATGTGAGTTTGATAAAATATGAATAGCAGTCAGTCATCGACAATGCAAGTTTGAAGAAACACATATAATGCTCAACATAACATGTAACATACCTTTAGCTTTCTCTTGATCAGAGCAACCCTCCAAACTGTAGATTCTTAAGTACCCATCAGCGTCAGCTTGAGCAAGGAGAGGGCCTACATTTCCTCCAACTGGACTCCACGAAATATCAAAAATACCAGCAGTATCGACGCGATGAAACAACTCGAGATTACCCTTTTCGGCATTAACATCGAATAATGAAATACTACCAGCACGGATCGGGTGATCGCCTTCTTGCAGAGTGTACGTTGAAGCCGCCAGCACATGTTGGTAACCTTCGTGAGGGCAAAACGCTACAGCATCAGCATTGCCTTCTAAATAGCAATGAGCCACGTCCATTCCTCAGCTGGGCATTTCATCAAACACTTATAAGCACAGAATTGAAAAATAATTTCAACATTCCACCGGCAACAAAAAAAAAAAAAAGAAAAAGAAAACGTAAAAGGAAAACTTTGGCATGTTCTTGGCATGAAAGTGAGAAAAATGAGAGAATGAGAAAATACCGTTATGTTTTTTTTTTTTAAATGAAATTATCGTTACGTTGGTTACTTGGACGTTTTGGCAGTTGGCAACAAGTTCAGTAACCAATATATGGATAATGACTATGCGGTCAACGCGTCAATTAGGAGCAATGAAATGGATAATGACTATATTTCAATCTCGACAACCGACCATGTTGAAAAGTTATAACTTTAATAACACAACGTGTTGGATTGAGATTATTTCGACTGTTTTTATTTTGTTTTATATTTAATTTATTCTTCGTGCATAAATTTTGCACATTATGTCACTTTATTAATTCATAAATTTAAAAAATAAATATTTTATATATTAACAAAACATAAATCATCTAAAAATGAAAGAGCAAAAGATAAAACCAAATAAAATTGTTCAAATTTCTTGTTACTTTATGAATTTTTAGCTTTTTCTTTATAAACAAAGAAGAGTTTTGGGTATCAAGATAAAAAAAGATAAAAAAATGAGGAGAAATTAAGATTTTATTCCGTAGGAAATTAAAGAAAAAGTGATGATAGAAAATTTTATATATTTAATTACAAGGGACTTGTAGCTTAAAAAGGTAAATTTTTAGAGCTATTTATTTATTCAACAGGAAAATTTTATCTTGAAGTATAGATGAAAAAAATTTACGTTAGCCAATAATTTTTTGGCCTAGTGATTAAGTCTTATGTTCGAATCTAAGTACTCTCATCCCTAATTATTTAATATTTCTCTTGTAACAAAAAAAATTTAAGCTATTATTTTGAGACCAAAAAGACCCTATTCTGGCAGTAACCTTTATCTAAAAATTATCCAAAACCAGTGGCAAATTCGCAATTAATTAAAGAACTTGGAGTAAAAAAGGAAGATAATCATATAGAAATTCTTTAATACTAAGTAGACTAGAATAATCTAGATAGGCTCGGGAAAATCCGCGTGACACGTTCCAACTGTCTTCTGGCCACGAAACATCATCGGAAGCCACAAAATCTGCCACGTGTCATATCCCAATGTTATAAATAAAACATAAAAATCTCGAGACAGAACCATTTAAATATATTGAAGGCCATTGTTATCTACCTCTACCAAATTACTTTCCTCTCTGATCGACTTCTGCTTCTGTTCTTTCTTGGTTACCTGCTTCCTTCCTTTTGAGCTTCGGTTTTAATCACTTTGCTTCTCTTTTCGTTTTTTTTTGTTTTGGGGTTACGTTTAGGGTTTAGATTCAGATTTTTGGAGGTTAATGCGTTTAAGTTGCTCTGTTTTGGTTTTATTCTCATATTCTTGGGGGTTTAAACCGTTGTTTGAATAGGGTTTCAAATATATTTTTCTATTTTGTGGCTTTATTTACTGCATCGATAGACGGTTGCTTCGAAATTCTGCACCATTGTTATACATTTGGAGAAATTAAAATATGGGTTTTGCTGGTGATCAAAGTCCCAATTTGGGTTTTCCTCTGTCTCTGGATTCTTCTAGAAAGAAGAAGAGACGCGATGGTTTATCAGTTGCTGACACTCTCAAGCTCTGGAGTGAAAATACCGAGGCCAAACAAGCCATTAAAGCGCCTGCCAAGGGCTCGAAGAAGGGGTGTATGAAGGGGAAAGGAGGGCCTCAGAATCAGGATTGTAATTTCAGAGGTGTTAGGCAGAGGCAATGGGGTAAGTGGGTGGCTGAAATCCGAACACCTAATCGAGGGAAGAGGCTTTGGCTTGGTACTTTTCCTACTGCTGTCGAAGCTGCCTCAGCTTATGACGAAGCTGCCAAGGTGATGTATGGTGAAAATGCCATCTTGAACATGCCTTATGTTTCGAGTTCTGACTCAGTTGCCACTACTGCCACTACTTGTGCTGGTTCTGACTCCATGACTGCATCAAGCAACTCTGAAGTTTGTGACAAACATGTGGGTGGTGAAGGTGAGACAACCAGAATGAATACCCACTTTCTTCCTGTTGATTCTGAAACTCCATCGACAAGTGGGACAATGACTCTGTCAGCGGATGAAATTCCAGGTCGGAGTGATGTCAAAGATGAAGTGATCAAGGAGACAAATCTAGAAGATGAGTTCATGAAGGAGACAGATTATAGCTGGCTTAACGAATTGGATTTCACTGATGAGATTCCAATGGATTTTGGAGTGAATAGTTTCTGGAATGATTCTTTCAGCATAGATGAGCTTATTGGTTGATTTGTATTCTAGACATTACATTTGTTGCATTTTCTTTTTTTAATGTACAATTATTTTTGTTGAAACTTTTAATGTACAAATTTTAAGTGTATAAAATACCTTTGAAACAAGAACTGGCACATAATCGCAACAAAAGTACAGACTTGTTATGTCATTTTATAAATCTACTACTTGAAAGTTTAAATACTGATATGTTCGCGGAAATAAGCACATACCAACAACATTCCCGGCCTATGTTCTAAATTAAAAATACAAGCTGATGCCTATTCTCGTATCGGCATATGGTTCAAAGCTTTTCTGGGCATTACAATTTCTTTTGCAAGTGCTTGAAAATATAGAACAAGCATCACCATGTGAATGTACATAAAAGATGATTTATCAATAACATGGAGGCCAATGCATAATTACAGACATGCAAGGACGTGAAGGGTAAACATGTATCAAAGAATCTCACTTGGATTATCCATCGAGATATTTAATTTAATTGTGCAAACCCTTGTCCATTTATTAATTGATCAAACAAGTTATAAGCACAGAATTGAAAAATAATTTAGCATTTCATTGGGAAAAAAAAGCGTAAAAGAAAAACTTTCGCATGTTCTTGGCATGAAAATGAGAAAAATGAGGAATGGGAAAATACGGTTATGTTAGTTGATTGGCGAGAAATTCAAATTCTAGCCACTTTTCTACTCTTTACACTACACCCAAACAAAAAAACTAAATCTACCCCATATATTTATAATTTTAACCCCATAAAATTTTATGCCAACTCTACCTCATTTTTTTCTGCTCTTTCCCCCGCCTGGGAAGACGTTGAAGCTCTTTTTCTTCTTCGTCTTCGATACAATCTCCTTTTGTCTCATTTTCTTAGTTTCGGGAAAGGGTTTTTTTTTTTTTTGGCTTAAGGAAAGGATTTGAGGTTGTTGACGACCCATCAGTCGTTGTCGCCTTGCGGCCATGGCTGTGGCATGTTTGCGCAACGCTCCTTGCACAAGATCGATCTGTATGATTTGATCATGGCTTTCTTCTTTCGGCCTTTCTTTTTATTTGTTTTATGAAAGATTTGATCATGGCTTCACAGAATCATGTTTGTATGAAAACTGGAAAATGTAAAACAAATTCTACAGCTTGATCCTGCATGATGAATATTTGCTCGTTTTGTCTTTTGTTGCAGCAAAATTTGCTTTTCTTGGTTCCAGAAAGAAGGTTTCTTTTTTCCCATTGCTTTGATCCCCCATTTCAAAGGGCTTTAAGTTTGGAATTCATAGCATAGAATCGGTTGAAAGCAAATTCTGCAAAAGAGAAGGAGAAGAGAGGAAAAAAAAGAAAGGAAAAAAAAGCGTGGAAGCTTTAAAATTTTTCTTACTCGGAAGTTATGGCAGTTGGCAACAAGTTCAATAACCACTGTAATTAATGAAGACTGAAGATCGTGCAGTCAACACGTCAATTAAGCGCAAAGAAATGAGATCCAATTAATATAAAGCATTGTATAATGGCTCTGCAATTCGGACCGTTAAATTTATTTTTTAATCTACGACCACCGACCGCGTTGAAAGTTTGTAACTTTAATAACATAACGTGTTGGATTTAAATTATCTAATTTGATTTATATTTAATTTATCGTTCTCATATAAATTTTATATATTATGTTATCTTATTACTTCATAGATTTAAAAAATAAATATCTTTTTTATCTTATCAAAACATAAATCACCTAAAAAAGAAAGAGCAAAAGATAAAACAAAATAAAATTGCTCAAATTTCATGTTACTTTATGAATTTTTAGTTTTTCCTTTATTAACAAAGAAGAGTTTTTGAGCATTAAGATACAGAAAGATTGAAAAAAAAAATGAAGGAGAGATTAAATTTTATTTAGTAGGAAATAAAAAAATAGTAATAAAAAATTAATTAATCAAATGATTAATATACAAAATAAGACGAAATCTAATGTTATATTAGCAATTTTTTTCCTCATTTTTTTCATTTTTCTTACTAAGCAAAACTCCAAAAGATAAATATAAAAAGATCAGAGATGAAATAGTAAAAGAGAAGAGAGGTTTGAGTTTTCAAACCCAAAGAGAAAAAAAGAAGAAGCAAATGATGTTAACAGCTAAAAATGAGAGAAGAAATTTTTTTTTGGTTATAAAAAAATATTAAATAATTGAAGATGAAAATGCTTCGATTTAAATTCAAAGTTTATAATATGTCACAATTCATTATTAATCACTAAGTCAAGTAATTGTTGGCAAATAAAAGATGAAATTGATAGGGAAAATAAAAGTTAAAATACGAGGAATGAAGAAATTAAAAAAAAGTGTAAAGTGTTGACATGGATGCGTCTAACCTTTCAAAACCCTTTACAAAATTTATATATTTGATTAAGAGGGACAGGTAGATTAAAAAGGTAAATCTATAGAGCTACTTATTTATTTATTTAGAAGAAAAAATTTCAGCTGGAAGTACAAGAAAAAAAATTCAAACTACCGTTGTGACCATAAACACCACTCTTAGCTGGTTTGGGAGTAATCTTTATCCCAAAAAATAAAAGTATCCACAAGGCAGTGGCAAATCCGCAATTAATTAAAGAACTCGGAGTAAAAAGAGAAGAGGATCAAAACAAAAAGAGAAATTCTATTCACACCTCAAAAATTATTAGGCACACCCTATTTAAAAAAATTTGACTCCTTATACCCTCCATACCATTTTTTGTTTCCGGTGAGCTATAGCTCACCGAAGTTGCTTCCTAGCAGCACTTGAATGCTGCCAGGCAGCGAGCAAGTACTGCCCAGGCAGCAGTTGTATGCTGCCTGGGCAGCACATGAATGCTGCCGCAGCAAGCCAACAAAAATGGAGGAGAAAAAAAAAGCTCCCGCAGCAAGCTGCCTGCGCAGCCATGGGGGAGAAAAAAAAAAGCTCCCGGGAGTGGATTTCCGGGAGCTTTATTATGCTCCCGGAAGCCCACTCCTGGGAGCTTTATGATTCTCCCGGAAGTGAACTTCCGCGGAAATTGTTATGTTCCCGGAAATCCACTTCTGGAAGACAAAAGATTTCAGAAAAAAATTAAAAAAAAATATTAAGAAAGTTATTTATGTAATTTTGTTAAAAAATAAGATGTGTCTAATAATATATAGGGTGTGTTTAGAACTTCTCAATCAAAAATTCTTCAGTACCAACTAAACAAGCATAATCTAGATAGGCTTGGGAATATTCGGGGGACACGTCCCAGCTGTCTCCTGGCTAGTTAGCTACGAAACATCATCCGAAGCCACCACACTCTGCCACGTTATCGCAAATGTCATAAATAATAAATTATGAAAATCTCGAAACAGAACTCTATAAATATCTCCAAGGCCCTCCCATCCTTCTTTCCCATATTACTTCCTTTTCTGATCGACTTCTGCTCCCTTCTTTTTTGGTTGCCTGCAGCTTTTCTTTTGAGCTTCGGTTTTAATCACTTTGCTTTTCTTTTCATTTTTTGGGGGTTACGTTTAGGGTTTAGATTCAGATTCAGATTTTTTTGGGTTAAAGCGTTTAAGTTGCTCTGTTTTGGTTTTATTCTCAGATTCTTAGGGGTTTAAACCGTTGATTCAAGTGGGTTTCAAATATATTTTTGTTTCTTGTGGCTTTATTTACTTCATTGATAGACAGTTGCTTCGAAATTCTGCAACATTGATATACGTTTGGAGAAATTAAAGTATGGGTTTTGGTGGTGATCAAAGTCCCAAGCTGGGTTTTCCTTTGTCTCTGGATTCTTCTAGAAAGAGGAAGAGACGCGATGGTTTATCAGTTGCTGACACTCTCAAGCTCTGGAGTGAAAATACGGAGGCCAAACAAGCCCGTAAAGCCCCTGCCAAGGGCTCGAAGAAGGGGTGTATGAAGGGAAAAGGAGGGCCTCAGAATCAGGATTGTAATTTCAGAGGCGTTAGGCAGAGGAAATGGGGAAAGTGGGTGGCTGAAATCCGAGCACCAAATCGAGGGAAGAGGCTTTGGCTTGGTACTTTTCCTACTGCTGTCGAAGCTGCCTCAGCTTATGACGAAGCTGCCAAGATGATGTATGGTGGAAATGCCATCTTGAATATGCCTCATGTTTCGGGTTCTGACTCAGTTGTCACTGCTACAACTACTTGTGCTGGTTCTGACTCCATGGCTGCATCAAGCAATTCTGAAGTTTGTGACAAACATGTGGGTGGTGAAGGTGAGACCACCACGATGAATACCAACTTTCTTCCTGTTGATTCTGAAGCTCCATCGACAAGTGGGACAATGAGTTTGTCAGCGGATGAAATTCCAGATTGGAGTGATGTCAAAGATGAAGTGATCAAGGAGACAAAACTAGAAGATGACTTCATGAAGTTGACGGATATTAGCTGGCTTAACGAATTGGATTTCATTGATGACATTCCAATGGATTTTGGAGAGAATAGTTTCTGGGATGGTGGAAGTTTTTTTAGCCAAGATGATTGTTTCAGCATAGATGGGCTTATTGGTTATTAAGCCATTCTTTTATGCATTGATACTTTAGCTTATGCTATTTGAGCTTCTGATAAACAAACTAATAGAGGCTGTGTGTGTGTCTATACATATATAGAGGAAAGATTGAACAACAGGCAACAGCTATAAAAGAGTGCTCACATTTTCTGAACCAAAATGAAGAGGAGAAAACATTAATTCCTTGGGAGGAGTTAGGAGGAAGCATGAAAGCAAAGAATTGAATAGCTGTTGATTTACTTTGCTAAGGTCTTTGTTTACCATAGCCAAATTCATTTTATTTTATTTTTGAATACCATATCCAATTTCTTAATAACAAAAAGTGTTAAAAAAAAGGGCCGAAATAACCCAAATACAGAGAAAAGAACTAGAGCACACATGATATTGAACATTTGATGAAGTTCATTGTCATACTATCTGAGTTAATGCTCTTAAACTTATTACAATATTAAATCTCAAAATAAATGATTGGTAATTAATGTAGTGTACTTAGTACTGATTGTTGAAACTGTATTTTTTTATGCAAAACTATAAATTTTTTACTTTGGGTGCTATATTTAACCTGTTAGGGAGTATTTCATCTAAATTCAAAGCATAACCCATATATATTTTAAGGATAAAGAAAAGAAAACGATAATTTAGCTTGTAAATACTCATCACATGATCACAAGTAAACAATTAGTAATAATATTCATTGGCCCTATAATTCTATTTTTATTTAGCCAAAAAAAAAATCCTCACGTTGCAAAATATGAGCTTCTACTTTCTTTTCTCCTACACTTTTCCAAAATGATCTTCTAGGATTAAGCTTGTTGGGTTGCACCAATGTCATGATCCAGTGATCATAAGGCATTCAAATGCCACACAGCCCTCCTTGCTTCAAGGCTACAAGCATGGCAACAAACCTCACAAACAAAACCCGATACTCCTACCCTTTTACTCCTCTTTACAGGAATAAACACATCAACTATCTAACCAACCTTTCACAAGTCTTCTCCACTCATTTCCAGTATACACTCATGAGAACAGCGTAAAGTAACCACCATTCTACCTCGCTTTATGTTGACAGATATAATGGCAATTATGCATAAACTGAACAAGGAACTGGCATTAAATTAAAAGGAGCAAGAATGAAAGCAAAGAATGAATTGAACAGCAGTTGTTATAGATAAACTGTTTGGTTCTTTAATTACACGGAAGAGTGAAAGAATCGGTTTTAGATATCTACCACTAATTATATGCTCTAATCTTTAGCTATCAAACTATTTCTCCCTCTTCAATATCTTCATCCTCCTGAGAAGGAGAACAACCAATCAAAATCTCGAATTCCTTTTGAACGTCCAGATTCAGTTCAATCCCAGCTGTGTTTTCCATGTTTTGCAATGCAATCCGAGCAGCTTCTCTTTCTCTTTCCCGTTGCTTCTTCAACTCCAACTCTGCCTCTGCCTTCTCTTCGCGCAATCTTCTTTCCAACTTTGCCTTCTCTTGCTGCATCTTCATTTGATCAGCTTTGTCAACATTAACAAGTAGCTGCGCTTTCACAATGGTGTCTGCATAACGGCTCTTCAGCATTGCCGCACGGAGAGCCTTCTTGGGTGACTTTTGCGCCTCAAATAACAATCCTTCACCAGAAGCAGCATCTCTTGTGGGACTACACACTCTAATGCTACGCTGAGACTTAATGCTGCCACACGAATTGCGTTTGCAGGCACCTTGGCCTTGGCTCACTGGCGGTTTGGTATTCATACACGCTTGAGCACGCCCACCATCTTTTCGTAAATGTTTTCTTGCCAACTTGCTTACACTATTCTGTACCGGTTTAGGAGGCTCAGCCTCTACTGCTCCTGCATTCAAAGGCATCTCAGACTCAGATGGCTTCCAATAAGATTTCTTGGGCAAAAAGCTATTTCGGTTTTGCTTTCTTTTAGAACAACTAGCATCTTCACCACCACCGACA
The DNA here is from genome assembly GCA_032173925.1 of Heritiera fomes. Classification (NCBI taxonomy): domain Eukaryota; kingdom Viridiplantae; phylum Streptophyta; class Magnoliopsida; order Malvales; family Malvaceae; genus Heritiera; species Heritiera fomes. Next base: position 14,432,879 of record JAPDPM010000002.1, read on the forward strand.
TAAGTATTCTTGGCTGACTTCATCTCAATTGTACCAAAATCCATGGGATTTTTTATTGCTGTAAGATAATCTGATTTCTTTAATACTTTAGGATTGAAAACCATACCTGCAGTTGGATATTTCATCAATGGTTTCAATAAGGCTGAACAGCTCTGAGTCATGGTACGGTCCATCCTCATCTTTGGCCTCTTCTTTGGAGAATCACCGCCTAGAATTGCTTCTTTCATCTCGGGACGACACTACCTTTCACAGCAATCGCGTTAAATTTTACAAGAACTTGGAATAAAAAATAAGTATTTTTGTATTTTATATTTATTTGACATAAAATAGACATCTTACAAATACATAAGTTATCCGATCAATATATCCTAAAGCAATTAAATACTTGTCAAATAAGTTTGTCTCAAAGATTTATCTCTCAAATTTTCAATTTCAAAGATAAGTTCATGCTATTATAGGGAAAAAGGTAAATTTCATCCACGTTAAGTAGGAATATAAAAAAAACCAAATTTAAAAGAATTTTATTATGTTGTTTGTTTGTTTTTTTGATTATTGTTTGTACCAGGTAAAATATTTTTGTATTATGTTTAAACTCATTTTATTTTTTAACATATCTTTGTAAATATTAAACTAATATGTTTGAGAATATATAAATAAACTTATTTATAAACACATTCATGAACACTAAACAAAAAACTTAAACAAATTGCATTCACTTCAACATATATAATACCAAATTAAATTATCTTAGATAAATACGTAATTTTAATAATTACATATTAAAAATAACTTAGGGGTAAATATCTAATTTTAATAATTATTATTATCAATTAACATATGGACACTAAACAATTCATTAAATAAACAAATTGTAAAGAAGTTTGGTAGTAAATAAAAATGAATGAAACAAGTACTTACTTTATATTTGATTCGTTTAATAAATGAATATTGAAATGTTGTTTGTGATTTTCTGTTAAGCTTTACAAACGTTTTGCAATCTTTTGTTAAGTTTAATAAATGAATATAAACGAATAAAAATCAAATATATTAACCGTTCATCAAAGTCTTATTTGTTTACAACTCTAGCTTCAAGTTTAGTTAAGCAAATAGATTCTTGAACTACAATAATTTTGAATATTGCAGTGCAAAATTAAAAATGTTTGCACTTAATACACTCTTCTATCTCAAAATGAATTTAATTCATATTTTAATTTTAACTCCTTATTTAAAAAAAAATTGAATTTGTACTGTTACATTAAAACTATGAAAACAGGAATTGTTTCAGACTCACCAGCAGTTGCTACTACTAGCGAGTGAATACTACCCTGCCAAATTTTTAAGGCTTAATAGTCAAATAAGCTCTCAACTTTTAACTCAAAATGAAATTTAGCCTTCAACGTTTTATCACGTAAAATTCAGTCCATAAACTTTTATTTCAGTGAAAATAAACCTTCAATCTTTTAAAATTATGCAATTAAATTCAAATCTGTTAAATGACACTAACTGTCGTTAATATTGTACATGTGGCAGCCAACTAAGCTATCCACGTCAGCTTTCACGTTAGATATATTAACTACAATTAGTGTCATTTAACAGATTTGGACTTAATTACATAATTTTAAAAGGTTGAGGGTTTATTTTCACTGAAATAAAAGTTTATGAATTGAATGTCACGTGATAAAATGTTGAGGGCTGAATTCCTTTTTAGGCTAAAGGTTGAAGGCTTATTTGATTATTAAGTCAATTTTTAAAGAGCTCCCTAATTGAAGTACTCGATTGCAAGCTTTTTCGCCGAAGAATGAAGTTGATGATATAATTTATTGGCTAGGCTAAAACCAACCTTGAGTCGCCCAGCGTAAGCAGACACTGGCTTAACAAAGTAAATATATAGGCAATAGACAATACATATATAAGTTTGAAAAGATTTCTTAGACCACCATAACCATAAGTGGTGCAGTGTGAACACAGCTATGAGATGTGCTTAAATGCAGCAAATATCAATCTTTTGGCCTCCAAATGCGAAGAAGCCAATCATAAAACGAGAAAAATGAGAGAATGAGAAAATACCGTCATGTTGGTTACTTGGAAGTTTTGGCAGTTAGCAACAAGTTCAGTAGCCACTATAATTAATGAAGACTGAAGACCGTGCAGTCAACACTTCAATTAAGACTTGAGAGCAATGAAATGAGATCCAATTTAATATAAAGCATTGTACAATGACTCTGCAAGTAGGACCGCTATATTTATCTTCTAATCTATGCCCACCGACCACGTTGAGAGTTTGTAACTTAATAACATAACGTGTTGGATTTAAATCATTTCTAGTGTTTTTATATTATATTTATATTTAATTTATCTTGCACAGATAAATTTAAACCCGAGGGATGAAGAGGGTTAAAAAAAATGTTTAAGTGTTGACATGGATGCGTCTAACTTTTCAAAATCTTTTACAAAATTTATATATTTGATTACAAGGGACTTGTAAATTAAAATGGTAAATCTGTAGAGCTATTTATTTATTTAGAAGGAAAATTTTAATTCGAAGTAGAGAAAGAAAAAAAATTCAGACTATTATTGTGACCAAAAAGACCTTTCTTAGTTAATTTGGTAGTAGTCTTTATCTAAAATGGTAATAAAAAATTAATTAATCAAATGATTAATCTATAAAATAAGATAAAATCTAATGTTAGATTAGTAAATTTTTTTCTCATTTTTCTTACTAAGCAAAGTACAAGAGATAAGTATAAAAAAATGATCAGAGATGAAATAGTAAAAGAGAAGAGAGGTTTGAGTTTTCAAACCCAAAGAGAAAAAAAGAAGAAGCAAATGATGTTAACAGCTAAAAATGAGAGAAGAAAATTTTTTTGTTATAAGGAAATATTAAATAATTGAAGATGGGGTACTTAGATTTAAATTCAAGATTTATAATATGTCAAAATTCATCTTTAATCATTAAGTCAAATAATTATTGGCAAATGAGCGATGAAATTGATAGGGAAGATAAAAATTAAAACGCAAGGGATGAAGAAGTTTAAAAAAAAAAATGAAAGTGTAAAGTGTTGACATGGATGCGTCTAGCCTTCCAAAATCCTTTACAAAATTTATAAATTTGATTACGAGGGACTTGTAGATTAAAAAGGTAAATCTGTAGAGCTATTTATTTATTTATTTAGAAGAAAAATTTTAGCTCGAAGTAGAGGAAAAAAAATTCAAACTATTATCCACAAGGCAGTGGCAAATCCGCAATTAATTAAAGAACTCGGAATCAGAACAGAAATTCTTCAGTGCCAGCTAAACAAGTATAATCTGGATAGGCTTGGGAATATTCGAGTGACACGTTCCAACTGTCTCCTGGCTAGTGGCTACGAAACATCATCCGAAGCCACCAAAATCTGCCATGTCATCGCATATGTCATACATAATAAAACATGAAAATCTCGAAGCAGAACTCTATAAATATCTCCAAGGCCCAGGCCATCCTTCTCTCCCAATTTACTTCCTTTTCTGATCGACTTCTGCTTCCGTTCTTTTTTGGTTACCTGCATCTTTTCTTTTGAGCTTCGGTTTTAATCACTTTGCTTCTCTCTTCATTTTTTTGGGGTTACTACGGTTTAGATTCAGATTTTTTTGGGTTAAAGCGTTTAAGTTGCTCTGTTTTGGTTTTATTCTCAGATTCTTGGGGGTTTAAACCGTTGTTTCAGGAGGGTTTCAAATATATTTTTGTTTCTTGTGGCTTTATTTACTTCATTGATAGACAGTTGCTTCGAAATTTTGCACCATTGATATTCATTTGGAGAAATTAAAGTATGGGTTTTGGTGGTGCTCAAAGTCCCAAGTTGGGTTTTCCTCTGTCTCTGGATTCTTCTAGAAGAAAGAGGAAGAGACGCGATGGTTTATCGGTTGCTGATACTCTCAAGCTCTGGAGTGAAAATACGGAGGCCAAACAAGCCCGTAAAACGCCTGCCAAGGGCTCGAAGAAGGGGTGTATGAAGGGGAAAGGAGGGCCTCAGAATCAGGATTGTAATTTCAGAGGTGTTAGACAGAGGAAATGGGGTAAGTGGGTGGCTGAAATCCGAGCACCTAATCGAGGGAAGAGGCTTTGGCTTGGTACTTTTCCTACCGCTTTCGAAGCCGCCTCAGCTTACGACGAAGCTGCCAAGATGATGTACGGTGAAAATGCCTTCTTGAATATGCCTCCAGTTTCGAGTTCTGACTCAGTTGCCACTACTACCACTACTTGTGCCGGTTCTGACTTCATGACTGCATCAAGCAACTCTGTAGTTTGCGACAAACTTGTGGGTGGTGAAGGTGAAATAACTAGAATGAATACCAACTTTCTTCCTGTTGATTCTGAAGCTCCATCGACAAGTGGGACAATGACTTTGTCAGCGGATGAAATTCCAGATCGGAGTGATGTCAAAGATGAAGTGATCAAGGAGACAAAACTAGAAGATGAGTTCATGAAGGAGACAGATTATAGCTGGCTTAACGAATTGGATTTCTTTGATGATATTCCGATGGATTTTGGAGTGAATAGTTTCTGCGATGGTGGAAGTTTTTTTAGCCCAGATGTTTGTTTCAGCATAGATGAGCTTATTGGTTGATTTTTTTTTAAATATTTTTTGTTGATTTGTATTCTAGACATTAAAATTTGTTGCATTTTCCTTTTTTATGTACAAAATTTAAGTGTATAAAATCCCTTTCTATATTGAGAAAACCTTCATACCTTTGGTTTACATTTGTTGCATTTCCATTTTTCATGGACGCCCTTTAATAGTACTAAGCAAAGTCTACTTGATATTTATTTCTAAGAAGTACAGTTGTTTATTCGATTAATTCGATTAATTTTGAACTGTATTAACCGAAACCGAATTAGCTGAAATATATATTTTTATTTTTGTTAACCAAATCAAAATTTGTATTTTCAAATTAACCGAATCAAAATAAAATTTGGTTAATTAAGTAAATTAACCAAACTTTATACAAAATTTTCATATATATATATATATTCATATATGCTAAGTACTAACAGATTGCTGCTAAAAAATAATATTTGTGTAAATTGAAATAAAAGTGTTAGGATTTTTTTAATGAGGGTTTTTTATTTGAGAAAATTGAAATAATATTTTAAGTTGAAAGTACAAAAAGCACAATATAAGACTATAAGAATATATATCATATTACCCCTAATTTAGTTAATTTGGTTAGCCGAAATTAATTATATTTTTGAACCGAATTAACCGATAACCGAAATTTTCTAAAATCTACTTCCGTTAAACCGATTGAATTAAATTTGATGATCAATCGATTAACCGAATTAAATTCGATTGTTCGGTTAACCAAATTATTTTCAAATTGTGAACACCCCTACCCTAGAGAGAGTTTTGGTGAATTTGATTGTACATCTCATCTTCAGGGACAGTGTAAGAAAAATCAAGCTTTAAATGTAGTGAACAGAACCTTTGAGCTAAAGTTTACAGGTTGAAATTTTGAGATTTCAATTGGACATTTGGTGGGCAAATAGCCAAAAAAGCACCAATAAAAAACCATACTTGAGGCAATATAGCAACTCCAAACAACAATAGTCAAATACCAAGTGCTCTTAATATTTTAATGTCATTCCTAATGCATTCAGAAAACAGAGGCTAGGAACAACTGAAACAGTAATATTGCTGACAAGTATGATAATTATTATGAAACAAAAACTGGCACATAAATGCAACAAGAATACAAATTTGTTATGTCATTTTATAATTCCAGTACTTGAAAGCTCAAATAATATTGATGTGTTCATGGAAATAAGCACATCCCATCAACATTCTCAGCCTATGCTCCAAATTAAAAATTTCCAGGCAATGCAAAAATTTCAGATGCAAAAGTTGTCATACAAACACTTTCTCCAATATGCATTGATATTGAATTAAGCCGGGGCATATTCTTATCTGGACGTATGGTTCACTCTTGATATTACAATTTCAAGTTCCTGAATCTATAGAACAAGGATCACCATGTGAATGTGCATAAGAGATGATTCATCAATAACAAGGAGGCCAATGCATAATTACGTCATGCAAGCATGCGCACAGTAAAAATGTATCAAAGAATAAATTTTAATTTAATTTTGCCAACCCTTGTCCATTTATTGAATTTTTTTTGAAAAAAGTTGTTAATTGATTAAATGTTAATTTGTATACGGTATTTTCATTTTTTACTTTTAAATTTTAGGTTTAATAGCTAAATGTGTCCTCTACGTTTGTCACACAATGAAATTAAGTCATCAACATTTAAATGCATAGAAATCAGTCCTAAACGTTACAAAATAATTGAATTAAGGACATTTCCATTAAATCTTTTAATTTCCGTTACCCTTACCAGTAATAAAACTTAACGGAAATTAAAGGATTTAACGGAAATGTCCTTAATTCAATTATTTTGTAACGTTTAGGACTGATTTTCATGCATTTAAACGTTGAGGACTTAATTCCATTTTGTGGTAAACGTGGAGGACACATTTGGTAATTAAGCCTAAATTTTATATGTTCAATAGGGTTATAAGCAAAGTAATTACTGTTTTTGTTGTTTGCATCGTTTAGGCTAGTTAAGAAAATACAGGTAATCTTTATTTGCCTTCTACAATATAGTATTTTCTTTTAGGCTTAATATCCAAATATGTTATCCACGTTTATCACAAAATGGAATTAAGTTCTCAACGTTTAATTGTATGGAAATCAGTCCTAAACGTTTTAAAATAATAGAATTAATGACATTTCCGTTAACTCCCTCTAACGCCATTAAGTTTTATTACTGTGCAAGGGTAACTAAAATCAAAGAATTTAAGGGAAATGTCCTTAATTCTATTCTTTTGAAACGCTTAGGACTAATTTCAATGCAATTAAACGTTGAAGACTTGATTCCATTTTATGGCAAACATGAAAGACATATTTAGTAATTAAGCCATTCTTTTATGCATTGATACTTTAGGGCTTGTTTGGGATCAATTTTGTTTTGTGTTTTATGTTTTTGTTTTCATAATCTTGCAACATACAACATAAATTGTGTTTGGTTAATTGATTTTGTTTTACAATTCCTAAAATTGACAACAAAATTTTGGAAATTATAGGAAACAACTCTTTTGTGATTCCGACAATTTCCAAAACACTTTCGAAACAAAGTTTTCTACAAAAAACACGGATGAATAGTGCCCTTTAATGAGATCTTTCCTTCGACTTCTACTAAGAACATCTTTACTTTTTTTTTTCAATACCAAAACCCTTCTCCAAAACTTCATTTTCTTTCTATCGTTTTCTCCTAGCTATCGCTACTATGTTGCTGATTTCCATCTTTAACGATGGTTGAGCTCCTCCACTCTTTCCCTCAGCCCAAATGCCCTCGCATTTGCCAGCCTCAACGATTTCTTAGCTGCATCTCTTGCTGCCATGGCAGTAGCAATGGTCTCTTCTTTGAATTTTAGCTTCCTCTCTGGTTCCAGCAAGGTTTTTTTTGCCTCTTCAAGCTCCCGCTTAATAGCTGATAGCTGTGCTAAGAGCTCTTGTTCAACAGCTCTCCCTGCAGTAGCCTCCTGCTCTGCTACTGATTTCCATCTTGTAATTTCTTCCTCAGCAACAGCAATGTCCATCACAAGTCCTTCAACACTTTCATTTGCTTATGTTGGATTATGCTTGTTCTATCTTTATATGTTTGCTGTATCCATTTTTTGAGATGATACAGCTGGTTATCTTGAATGTTGTCAATGATGGTGGTTGGTCTCTGGGCGTGGAAATTATTTTTGCTAAGTTGGCCGATGTTGCTCACCAAATGTTTGTGTGATTGTTTCATCGAGTTGCAGTGTGATGATGATTGCTTAGGTTAGTTAGGGGCTGCTTGATGATGATGGCTATTTTAATCTCTATATCTCTATAACAACTTGAGTTGAGTTTTTGATTGAGATGCCTAACATATTTTATGTTTTTTGTTTTTAAAATCATACAACAACATTAGTTCACCAAACATATTTTTTTTTCAAAATTTCAAAACAAAACAAAACAAAAACAAAACAAAATTTTCAAAAACAAGAAATATAAAACATAAAATTGACAACGATACCAAACGACCTCTTAGCTTATGCTGGTTGAGCTTCTGATAAACAAACTAATAGAAGATGTGTGTGTCTATATATATATATATATATATATATATATATATATATATATATATATATATATATATATATATGAAAGAATTGAACAACAGGCAACGGCTATAAAAAACTACTCACATTTTCTGAACCAAAATGAAAAGCGGAAAACATTACTTCCTTTGGAGGAGTTAGGAGGAAGCATGAAAGCAAAGAATTGAATAGTTGTTGATTTACTTTGCTAAGGTCTTTGTTAACCATATCCAAATTCTTTTTATTTTTTTGAATACCATATCCAAATTCTTAATAACAAAAAAAGTAAAAAAAAAAGGGCAAAAATAACCCAAATACAGAGAAAAGAACTAGAGCACACAAATGATATTGAACATTTGATGAAGTTCATTGTCATACTATCTGAGTTAATGCTCATAAACTTATTACAATATTAAATCCCAAAATAAATGATTTGTAATTAATGTAGTGTCCTTAGTACTGATTGTTGAAACTGTATTTTTTATGCAAAACTATAAATTTTTTACTTTGGGTGCTATATTTAACCTGTTATGGAGTATTTCATCTAAATTCAAAGCATAACCTATATATATATATATATATATATATATATATATATATATATATATTTTAAGGATAAAGAAAAGAAAACGATAATTTAGCCTGTAAATACTTATTACATGATCACAAGTAAACCATTAGTAATAATATTCTTTGGCCTTATAACTCTATTTTTATTTAGCCAAAAAAAAAAATCCTCACATTGCAAAATATGAGCTTCTACTTTCTTTTCTCCTACTCTTTTCCAAAATGATCTTCTAGGATTAAGCTTGCTGGGTTTGCACCAATGTTATATTCCAGTAATCATAAGCCATTCAAATGCCACACAGCCCTCCTTGCTTCAAGGCTTCAAGCATGGCAGCAAACCTCACAAACAAAACCCGATTCTCCTTTCCCTTTCACAAAATTTCTCCACCCATTTCCAATGTACACTCTGAGCAAGATTATTCACGACAACAGCATAAAATAACAAAAACACCATTCTACCTTGCTTTATGTTTTTAGATATAATAGCAATTATGCATGAACTGTTTTTTTTTGTTGAACAAGGAACTTGCATTAAATTAAAAGGAGCAAGAATGAAAGCAAAGAATGAATTGAACAGCAGTTGTTATAGATAAACTGTTTGGTTCTTTAATTGCACGGAAGAGTGAAAGAATCGGTTTTAGATATCTACCACTAATTATATGCTCTAATCTTTAGCTATCAAACTATTTCTCCCTCTTCAATATCTTCATCCTCCTGAGAAGGAGAACAACCAATCAAAATCTCGAATTCCTTTTGAATGTCCAGATTCAGTTCAATCCCAGCTGTGTTTTTCATGTTTTGCAATGCAATCCGAGCAGCTTCTCTTTCTCGTTCCCGTTGCTTCTTCAACTCCGATTCTGCCTCTGCTTTCTCTTCACGCAACCTTCGTTCCAACTTTGCCTTCTCTTGCTGCATCTTCATTGGATCAGCTTTGTCAACATTAACAAGTGACTGAGCTTTCGCAATGGTGTCTGCATAACGGCTCTTCAGAATTGCCGCACGGAGAGCCTTCTTGGGTGACTTTTGCGCCTCAAATAACAATCCTTCACCACAAGCAGCATCTTTTGCGGGACTACACACTCTAATGCTACGTTGATACTTAATGTTGCCACACGAACTGCGTTTGCAGGCACCTTGGCCTCGGCTTACTGGCGGTTTGGCATTCATACACCCATGAGCACGCCGCCCTCCCCTATCTTTTGGTATGTTTTTTCTTGCCAACTTGCTTACACCATTCTGTACCGGTTTAGGAGGCTCAGCCTCTACTGCTTCTGCATTCAAAGGCATCTCAGACTCAGATGGCTTCGAATAAGATTTCTTGGGCAAAAATCCATTTCGGTTTAGCTTTCTTTTAGAACATCTAGCATCTTTACCACCACCGACATAAGTATTCTTGGCTGACTTCGACTCAATTGTACCAAAATCCATGGGATTTTTTATTGCTGTAAGATAATCTGATTTCTTTAATACTTTAGGATTGAAAACCATACCCGCAGTGGGATGTTTCATCAATGGCTTCAATAAGGCAGAACAGTTGTGAGTCATGGTACGGTCCATCATCATCTTTGGCCTCTTCTGTCGAGAATCACCGCCTAGAATTGCTTCTTTCATCTGTGTCTTCGGCTTCGGGACGACACTACCTTTCACAGCAATCGCCTCAAAGTTTACAAGAACTTAGAATAAAAAAATTGTGGAAGTCGGCAGGAAAGGTGTATATATTATATAGTTCTTGTATGATTTTGATAAAAAATAAATATTTTTGTATTTTGTATTTATTTGATATAAAATAGATATCTTACAAATACATAAGTTATCCGATCAATATATCCTAAATCAATTAAATACTTGTCAAATAAGTTTGTCTCTAAGATTTATCTCTCAAATCTTCAATTTCAAGGATAAATTCACGCTATTATAGGGAAAAAGGTAAAATTCATCCATGTTAAGTAGGAATATAAACAACCAAATTTAAAAGAATTTTATTATGTTGTTTGTTTGTTTTTTTGAGTATTGTTTGTATCAGGTAAAATATTTTTGTATTATGTCTAAACTCAATTTATTTTTTAACATATCTTTGTAAATATTAAACTAATATGTTTGAGAATATATAAATAAACTTATTTATAAACACATTCATGAACACTAAACAAAAAACTTAAACAAATTGCATTCACTTCAATATATATAATACCAAATTAAAATATCTTACATAAATACGTAATTTTAATAATTACATATTAAAAATAACTATAGGGTAAATATCTAATTTTAATAATTACTATTATCAAAAAACATATGGACACTAAACAATTCATTAAATGAACAAATTGTAAAGAAGTTTGTTCGTAAATATAAATGAATGAAACAAGTACTTACTTTATATTTGATTCGTTTAATAAATGAATATTGAAATGTTGTTTGTGATTTTCTGTTAAGCTTTATAAATGTTTTGCAATCTTTTGTTAAGTTTAATAAACGAATATAAATGAACAAAAATCAAATGTATTAACCGTTCATCAAAGTTTTATTTGTTTACAACTCTAGTTTCAAGTTTAGTTAAGCAAATAGATTCTTGAACTACAATAATTTTGAATATTTCAGTGCAAAATTAAATATGTTTGCACTTAATACACTCTTCTATCTTAAAATGAATTTAATTCATATTTTAATTTTAACTCCTTATTAAAAAAAATGAATTTGTACTATTACATTAAAACTATGAAAACAAGAATCGTTTCAAACACACCAGCAGTTGCTACTACTAGCGAGTGAATACTACCCTGCCAAATTTTTAAAGTTTAATAGTCAAATAAGCCATTAACCTTTAGCTCAAAATGAAATTTAGCCCTCAACGTTTTATCACGTAAAATTCAGTCCATAAACTTTTATTTCAGTGGAAATAAACCCTCAATCTTTTAAAATTATGCAATTAAATCTAAATCTGTTAAATGATACTAACTGCTGTTAGTATTGCACATGTGGCATGCCACGTGGCAGCCAATTAAGCTATCCACGTCAGTTTTCATGTTACATATACTAACGACAGTTAGTGTCATTTAACATATTTGGACTTAATTGTATAATTTTAAAAGATCGAGGGTTTATTTCAATCGAAATAAAAATTTATGGACTGAATGTCACGCGATAAAACGTTGAGGGTTGAATTCTATTTTGTACTAAAGGTTGAGGGCTTATTTGATTATTAAGCCAATTTTTAAAGAGCTCCCTAGTTGAAGTACTCGATTGCAAGCTTTTTCGCCAAAGAATGAAGTTGATGATATAATGTATTGGCTAGGCTAAAACCAACCTTGAGTAGCCCAGTGTAAGCAGACACTGGCTTAACAATGTGAATATATAGGCAATAGACAATACATATATAAGTTTGAAAAGATTTCTTAGACCACCATAACCATAAGTGGTGCAGTGTGAACACAGCTATGAGATGTGCTTAAATGCAGCAAATATCAATCTTTTGGCCTCCAAATGCGAAGAAGCCAATCATAAAACGAGAAAAATGAGAGAATGAGAAAATACCGTCATGTTGGTTACTTGGAAGTTTTGGCAGTTAGCAACAAGTTCAGTAACCACTATAATTAATGAAGACTGAAGACCGTGCAGTCAACACTTCAATTAAGACTTAAGAGCCATGAAATGAGGTTCAATTTAATATAAAGCATTGTACAATGACTCTGCAAGTAGGACCGCTAAATTTATCTTTTAATTTACGCCCACCGACCACGTTGAAAGTTTGTAACTTAATAACATAACGTGTTGGATTTAAATCATTTCGAGTGTTTTATATTTAATTTATCTTTCACAGATAAATTTTATATATTATGTTATTTTATTAGTTCATAAATCCAAAAAGTAAATATCTTTTATATCTTAACAAAACATAAAATCACCTAAAATAAGAAAGAGCAAAAGATAAAACAAAATAAAATTGTTCAAATTTCATGTTACTTTATGAATTTTTAGATTTTTCTTTATTAACAAAGAAGAGTTTTGAGCATAAAGATACAGAAAGATTGAAAAAAAATGGAGGAGAGATTAAGATCTCATTCAGTAGGAAATAAAAAAAGAATGATAATAAAAAATTAATTAATCAAATGATTAATCTTCAAAATAAGATGAAATCTAATGTTAGATTAGCAATTTTTTTCTTACTTTTTTCATTTTCATACCAAGCAAAGTCCAAAAGATAAGTATAGAAAGAAGATAAGACATGAAATTAGTAAAAGAGACTATAGGTTTGAGTTTTCAAACCCAAAGAGAAAATAAGAAGAAGCGAATGATGTTAACAGCTAAAAATGAAAGATGAAATTGATAGGGGAGATAAAAATTTAAACCCGAGGGATGAAGGGGTTTAAAAAAAAATGTAAGTGTTGACATGGATGCGTCTAACTTTCCAAAATTTTTTACAAAATTTATATATTTGATTACAAGGGACTTGTAAATTAAAATGGTAAATCTGTAGAGCTATTTATTTATTTAGAAGGAAAATTTTAATTCGAAGTACAGAAAGAAAAAATTCAGACTATTATTGTGACCAAAAATACCTTTCTTAGTTAATTTGGTAGTAGTCTTTATCTAAAAAATAAAAATATCCACAAGGCTGTTGCAAAACTCGGAGTAAAAGAGGAAGACAATCACAACAGAAATTCTTCAATGCCCACTAACTAAACAAGTATAATACCCACAAGGCTTGGGAATATTCGGGTGACACGTTTCAGCTGTCTCCTGGCTACGAAACATCATCCGAAGCCCCCAAATATGCCACGTCATCGCGATGTCATAAGTAAAACAAAAAAAATCTCCGAACAGAGTTCTGACGTTATCCTTCTCTCCCAAATTGCTTCCTTTTCTGATCGACTTCTTCTTCCTTTCTTTTGTGGTTACCTGCTTCCTTTCTTTTGAGCTTCGGTTTTAATCACTTTGCTTCTCTTTTTATTTTTTTTTGTCTTGGGGTTACGTTTAGGGTTTAGATTCAGATTGTTCGGGGTTAATGCGTTTAAGTTGCTCTGTTTTGGTTTTATTCTCAGATTCTTGGGGGTTTAAACCGTTGTTTCAAGAGGGTTTCAAATATATTTTTCTATCTTGTGGCTTTATTTACTGCATCGATAGACGGTTGCTTCGAAATTCTGCACCATTGATATACATTTGGAGAAATTAAAATATGGGTTTTGGTGGTGATCATAGTCCCAGGCTGGGTCTTCCTCTGTCTCTGGATTCTTCTAGAAAGAGGAAGAGACGCGATGGTTTATCAGTTGCTGACACTCTCAAGCTCTGGAGTGAAAATACGGAGGACAAACAAGCCCGTAAAGCGCCTGCCAAGGGCTCGAAGAAGGGGTGTATGAAAGGGAAAGGAGGGCCTCAGAATCAGGATTTTAATTTCAGAGGTGTTCGGCAGAGGAAATGGGGTAAGTGGGTGGTTGAAATCCCTACACCTAGTCGAGGGAATGATTTCGTGGCTTGGTACTTTTCCTACTGCTGTCGAAGCTGCCTCAGCTTATGACGAAGCTGCCAAGGTGATGTATGGTGAAAATGCCATCTTGAATATGCCTTATGTTTCGAGTTCTGACTCAGTTACCACTGCTACCACTACTTGTGCTGGTTCTGACTCCATGACTGCATCGAGCAACTCTGAAGTTTGTGACTAACATGTGGGTGGTGAAGGTGAGACAACCAGGATGAATGCCCACTTTCTTCCTGTTGCTTCTGAAACTCCATCGACAAGTGGGACAATGACTCTGTCTGCGGATGAAATTCCAGATCGGAGTGATGTCAAAGATGAAGTGATCAAGGAGACAAATCTAGAACATGAGTTCATGAAGGAGACAGATTATAGCTGGCTTGACGAATTGGATTTCATTGATGATATTCCAATGGATTTTGGAGTGAATGGTTTCTGGGATGATTCTTTCAGCATAGATGAGCTTGTTGGTTGATTTGTACTCTAGACATTTACATTTGTTGCATTTTCGTTTTTTAACGTACAATTTGTTTTTTGAAACTTTTAATGTATAAATTTTAAGTGTATAAAATACCTTTGAAACAAAAACTGGCACATAATTGCAACAAAAATACAAACTTGTTATGTCATTTTATACATCGACTACTTGAAAGTTTAAATGCTGATATGTTCACTGAAATAAGCACATACCAACAACATTCTCGGCCTATGTTCTAAATTAAAAATACAAGCTGAGGCTTATTCTCGTATCTGCGTATGTTTCAAAGCTTTTCTTGACATTACAATTTCTTTTGCAAGTGCCTGAAAATATAGAACAAGCATCACCATGTGAATGTACATAAAAGATGATTTATCAATAACGTGGAGGCCAATGCATAATTACAGACATGCAAGGATGTGAAGGGTAAACATGTATCAAAGAATCTCACTTGGATTATCTTGTTGTATATATTACCAAAGTTATACTTTAAAATCATTGAGATTGCATATGTGTTAAAGAAAATGAAATTGGAAGTATGAAAAATAAGTCGGAATAAAGAAAATACTTGATTAGTCGACTGCCCAAAAGAGTAGTCAACTGCTCTTTGTTGGGTTTTCTAGAAATATTTTTCGCATGAGAATTTGACTTACATATTGGGCAGTCGATTGCCTAAAAGGGTAGCCAGCTGCCCCAAGTAAAGTTAGGTTCTGTTTTTAAAATACATTAGAGAAGTCAAGTCCTCTTCTCGGACATCCGACTTCCTATTTTGGAAACTCAAAAAATATGTCTGTTAGACATGTTTCTTCATTCCAAAAGTCATGGTTTTTCATTCAAATGATGTCTAATAATAAAAAGGTGTTTATAACACCATTTTGAGTCTATAAATACTTCCACTTTCATGGAATTTAACACAATCTTCTACATTATTTCACTCAAAATCAGATTCTCTTTTTGCACTCTTTTTTCTTTGGTTTGGTTCAAGTGAGTTCAAGAGAAAAACTCAAAGTGCAATTGAATTTCTCTTGGAGTAGGCATTGTATCTTAGGAACAACGTTTCCTAAACCATTTGCACCAGTGAGGGGAAACTATTGTTCTGAAGATAGCTTCTTGGGTACCTTGCCTACCAAATTTCTTTTTTAATTTGTTTGCAGCAGTACACCATCCACACTAGGAAGATTTTCAACACAACATATCTATCGAGATATTTAATTTAATTGTACAAACCCTTGTCCATTTATTGAAATTTTTTTTTGAAAAAGTTGTTAATTGATCAAAGAATTGAAAAATAATTTAGCAATTCATTGGGGAAAAAAACGTGAAAGAAAAACTTTCGCCTATTCTTGGCATGAAAATGAGAAAAATAAGAGAATGAGAAAATACGGTTATGTTGGTTACTTGGTGAGAAACTCTAATTCTACCCTTTTCTACTCTTTACACCACACCCAAACAAAAAAAACTAAATCTACCCCATATACTTACAATTTTAACCCCATAAAATTTTATCCCAACTCTACCTCATTTTTTCTGCTCTTTCCTCTGCCTGGCGAGATGTTGAAGCTCTTTTACGATTCAATCTCCTTTTGTCTCATTTTCTTAGTTTTAGGTAAGGGCTTTTTTTGGCTTAAGGAAAGGATTTGAGGTTGTTGGCGACCCATCGGCCGCTGTTGCCTCACGGCCATGGCCTCGACATGTTTGTGCAACGCTCCTTGTGCGAGATCCTCGGTCTCGTGCAAACCTCCTTGCATAAGATCGATCTGTATGATTTGATCATGGCTTTCTTCTTTCAACCTTTCTTTTTATTTGTTTTATAAAAGATTTGATCATGGCTTCACAGAATCATGTTTATATGAAATCTGGAAAATGTATAACAAATTCTATAGCTTGATCCTGCATGATGAATATTTGCTCGTTTTGTCTTTTATTGTAGCAAAATTTTCTTTTATTGGATCCAGAAAGAAGGTTTTTTTTTCCCATTGCTTTGAGCCTCTATTTCAAAGGGCTTTAAGTTTTGCATTCATAGCTTAGAATCGGTTGAAAGCAAATTCTGCAAAAGAGAAGGAGAAGAAAGAAAAAAAAGAAAGGGAAATCAATGGGAAATTTGTTGGATATTAATGGTATTTTATATATGGGTTTTTTTTTTCTTTTAAATAGTTGAAGTAAGAAGAGTAAAAAGTGTGATAGCTTTAAAATTTTTTTTAGAGTAAATAGCACACGTGGTCCTTATAGTTTAGGCCTAATAACAAATTGGTCCCTATAGTTTAATACATAACGATTTGGTCCCTAACGTTTAAAAATCGTAACAAATATGCCCTTCCGTCACTTAAACCGTTAAATCAGTTGTTAAATGCTAGCTGGGCCACACGTGGCGTACACGTGTGCCCAATTATCAGCACCATTTTGCTGACATGAAAAAAATTTAAGTAAAAAAACAATTAAAAAATCATTATACTTTAAAAACAATAAATGTTGGTTTGAAAATTTTCCAAAATAAAAAAAATATATTTAAGCTCCAGTTGAGCTTGATCGAGCAGAGGAAGAAGAGAGGAAACAGTCGAGCTTTGTTGAGAAAAATACTGTTTATCTTTGTTGAGCTCAACAGGAGAGAAAACAAAAAAGGGAGACAACGAAGAGGATGGCTTATATTGGGGTGCTTCCACTTTGCCATTGTGGTGAAGAATCTTCGATCAAGACATCATGGACGGATAATAACCCTGGCCGAAGGTTTTAGGTTGCAGCAATTATGGAGTATGATTTTGTTTTGGGTTTTTATGAAAATGTTGTTTTGTGTATAGGTCTCATAGTTATGGAGGTTTTTTTTTTTGAATTTTTTGCAGCAAAATGGGGCATGTGGATATTTTCAATGGTTAGATCCTCCAGTTGATGAGCATTTGAGAATTGTCATCATCAGTTTGTTAAGGAAGGTGCAAAGAATGGAGCAACAATTGGAATTATGTAGAAGAAATAATAATACAGATAGTGATGGCAATGGGTGGAAGTGAATTTCTCTTTTTTAATTCATAGTTATTTTGATGTTGTTGCTGGGGAGAAATGAATCAAAACCAAAATGCATTGATACCGAAATGCTTTGATAGGAAGAATGTAGCTAAAGTCATGATGTTTTAGCTATGAGAGTTTAGAGTCAGGAAGAGAAGGAAACATTTTGTTAGGGGGCTTTGGATTTTTAGAGTTTAACTCATGTTAGGGGGTTTAACAATGTACATTTTGTTAAGTTGGTTAGCTGTCTAGATGACCAATAAGCATTGTGTATCCTCACTTTTGTACACAGTAATGAAATTAGTCCCTGTTCATGGATGGAATATGGATTCTTTGCTTGCTTCTTTTGTGTAAAAAATGGAAGGTACAAAATGGAAATATGAACACTTGTAAGAAACAAAGATTGGCAAAATAGAACATTATATATATATATATATATATATATATATATCTGAATAATGTTTGCATTTTGCTAAACTTTAAATGTTTCCTGATGTTGGCTTATGTTGCTTTATGTGCAAAATATACAATGTCATCATTCTAAAGTCAACTGAACCCTAAACCCCAAAACATTCAACTAAACAAAAGATTGTATGGCTTAAATATCCACATTGGTTCTTCCTACCAACTTGTTTATAACATAAAAAAGTACAAAAACAGTCATCAATCTTCTTCATTCAATTCACTTGAATTTCTTCTGCACAACATGTTGAACTACAAGTTTACTCTGAGCTTGGTTTGTAGTAACTACTGGGCTTGTACCAATTGATTGGTTTGGAGTTTGGTTCAACATTCCACTCTGCATCTCAGTTTGAGAATGAACAACAGTCTGACTTGAACCCTTGTAAATGGGAAAATTTTCAATATTTAGTAACATCATCATCCAAAACAAATTAAGTAATTTGGATTCAAAATAAAGAAGAAGAACTTACATCAAGCATCCACCTTAGAGTAACTTGAGTAGATGAAGATGGTTTTCTTTGCTGAGTAGGTTTTCCTCCTTGATGAACAAATGAACCTCCTACTTCAGAAGATGATCCTTGCTGTTTCATTGAACAACAACAGAATGCACTAAGTGTTTCATTAAACAAACTAAAGAAAAAATTAAATATTCCATCAACAAACAGTTACTTGAGTTCTGCTGTTCTTACAAGACCTTATATTGTGTCCCTTTTGACCACATTTCGAACATGTCATTTTATTTTTAGCAACCGATGGGTTTAGTCTTGGATGGTTCATGCACCTTGAAGCAACAGTCTTTTTCTTTTTTTAGCATTCAAGGTTAACAGATTTGGTCCAATTGAAGTGTTCTACATATAATTAATAAGTATAATTAGTACATTAGTATAAATAAGATAAATAATTATCTTACATTATTGCATTAGTATAATCACTCACCTCACTTAGAGCGAGCTACACAAATTGTTCTTCTTGCTGCATAGTAGGTTGTCATCCTGGCTGCATAGATGGGTCTTCTTGTTGCACAGTAGGTTGCCCTCCTTGCTGCCCAAATGGCTCCTAAACACAAGAATGAAGAAAACTTTGTCAGTGCAGCCTTGAACCTTATCAAAAAACCATTCATAAACAAAAACTTACCTCGATTCTGCTGTTCTTACAAGACCTTGAGTTGTGTCCTTTTTTACCACATTTGGAACATGTCAGTGTGCTTCCACTTCTTTTTAGTTTGCTTGGATAAACCTCATCAGGTTCCTTTCATCTTTTACTTTTTAGTCTACTAGGCTGTTTCCTTTCAACATTAGGAGGTAGTGGTTTATAGTTTGATTTTGGCCAAAAGCTTTCACCATTGATTGGATTGATGACTTCCTTGTAAATTCTTCTTTGTGTTTCCACACTATAATAAGCATTCACATAATCCTCTGCTTCCTCCTTATTGAACCAAATGGCAGAAATGGCGTGTGGGCAAGGGATACCAGTTAATTCCTATTTTCTGCAACTATAAGATCTTTCATTAAGATCCACTGTGAACTGGTTGTTAGGGCATTTTATTTGAAATTTTCTCTGTGTTGATGGTTGAGGCCAGTATCTTGAAGAAAACTCTTTATTCTTCTCAAGCTTCTTCTAAATCCTTGGACAAATCAGTCAATCATACTTCTCCACATCACTCCTCTTCATATAAAACCTATTCATGAGCTTGCATCTGATTGTATCAACCAATGTCACTATTGGTTTGTCCCTAGCATCCAAGATGTACTTGTTGAAGCACTCACACAAGTTGTTTAGAAGGATATCACATTTTGAGTTAGTATTAAAGTGTGACCTAAACCATTCTTGTGGTGGCCTTTCAGACAGCCAATGATATGCACTTGGATGCTTTTCTTTCATCTCATCCATGTATTTCTTGAAGTTTGCAATATGACTTGCTCTTACTGTAGCCTATAGTTTGTCCTTCAACCCTTTGCCTTGATAACCATCATTCTTGAAGTTGTTATGTAGATGCCTCACACAAAATCTGTGCTTTGACTCAAGAAATAAGCTTCTCATTATTGATTTAAGTCCTTATAATAAAAGCATGCATTCTGGTTAAATTAAAGAAACATAAGCAAATAAAAAGTTGAATGTAACGTAAACACAAAATTGTACCTTCTGTTTGTCAAACATCCATGTCCAACTTTGGGGATTTTTCATATTAATATCCTCCTTCAATAAGTTGATAAACCAACTCCATGTATCTGTACTTTCAGTTTCAACCACAGCAAAAGCAATATGGAATATGCAGTCATTAGCATCAATCCCAATAGCAGCTAACAGTTGTCCTCCAAATTTACCTTTCAAGTGGCACCCATCTAGACTAATCAATGGTCTGCAATGCTTAAAGCCTTCAACACATGCCTTTAGACATACATATATCCTCTCAAAGAAACCACCATTTAGCTTACAAAGAACACTAGAACCAAAATTAGTTCTTCTTATCTCTGCAGCATATCTCCCTATCTTACTATATTGATCCTTATTATTTCCTTGAAGCCCTTGCAAAGCAAACTGTTTTGCTTTCCATAGCTTCATCCTTGGAACTATCAACACATGATCCTTATACACCATATTCTCAAATGAAGACAAAGAAAATTTAGGATCAACAAGAAAACATTCCATATACTTGTTTGCTAGCCACTTGTAATCCATGTTCCTGTTTACATAATCTTTGCAACAAGTGTGCTTAGATTTGTAAGTTCTAATCTGAAAAGTAGGGTCTTCTTGGTCATGACTGAACTCCCTAGCATACAGGGTTCATTCACATCCTTCTTTGCATATAACTCTAAGCCTAATTTTGTCATTCTTTTTAATCAATATATTTACCCTAATGCTAACATTCTTCACAGCATCTTTTAATTCTTTTTTGTTAGCAAACAACATACCAACACAAAAAACAGGATCATCCATATCACTAGCTGCATTAAATTCAGGTCATTTCTTTCTAGGTTGGTCTACATCCTCATTGTTAGAACCATTAACATTGAATACATCATCAGATAAACTCACTCCTCCTTCTTTTATCTCATCATCCTCTATATCAACTCTTACAATATCTTCTACTGTTGCATCACTCATAAATCCTTTCCTTTGAGATCTACCCATATCATAATCTATCCCCCCCACATCTATTTCAATATCAGGATCTACATTGTTAAAAAACATCTCATCATCATAATTATCCACACCATACTCACTGTCCCTAAAGTCAGTATCATTAGCGCTATTATCCTCACAGTTTCCCTCTTCATACTCTCCCTGCCTCACCTTTGTCTCTCTATAATGTTCATGCCCCAACTTTGCCTCTCCATGCTCTGTCTCCCTACACTTGAACTCTGCCTCTCCATGCTCTATCTCTACATAGTGTTCAAGCCCCAAATCTGCCTCCCCATACTCTCCCTGCCCCACTTCAGTCTGTCTCTACATGGTGTTCAAGCCCCAAATCTACCTCCCCATACTCTCCCTGCCCCACCTCAGTCTCTTCATACACTCTTTGCCCCACCTCAGTCTATCCATATTGTCCTTGCCCTAGCTCTACCTCCTCGTACTCTCTCTGGTCCAACTCTACCTCCCTAACATCTCCTTGCCCCAACTCTGCCTCCCTAACCTCTTTTTGCCCCAAATTTGCCTCCCTATCCCCCACCTATCTTAAATCTACATTCCTATAATGACTATTCTCACTAAACAAAACAATGTTCACACTTTGTCATGTATTTTGATTCTCATCACCTACATTCTCATCAACTGCATTTTCACTAATTTCTTCAATCACTACATTTGTTTTATGGGTTAGGTAAATAAACATATACCTAGTTTGAAGCACATTCCTACACATCTCGAGAACATCATTGTCATTTTTCATTAAAATAAAACCATATGTTATTTCTGAATCAGCTACTTTCCAATAAAATTGTAAAGGTCCAAGATGTCCTACCAATGATGCCATACTATAAAGTTCTACCATAGACATTCTATCAACCTCACATAAGTAAAAAAAAAAAAATCAATTTCACCTTTCATATAAGAGTTGCTTGCAAAGTATCCACTATTGTGTAATGCAATTGTGAAGTAGTTAGAGGCATCATCTGTTGGCGTGTAAAGTAATCAAAATTCAGCACATTTGGAACTAGTTGAATATGCTGAATAATAAACAGAAAACTATAACCACATGCAACACCTACATGCATGTTTATCACCCTACATGTTTAATTCAAATAAAATAACTCTACAATGTACAACACCAACAATGTGAAATTAATTAAAAAAAAACCCAACTCACATGTCACCCAACATTTGAAAGTTCGAACCTAACAAACTTATTTACCCAAAACTACTTAATACATTTGAAAGAACCAACATTTGAAATAACACCCACAAGTTCGAACCGAAACACCAAAATCAACCAAACAGAGTTTAACATTTGAAATAAACACAACATTTCAATCAGACAAGAAAATTTACATCAATACTTACCATATATTGCATGGCCTTCATCACGCCCTCTTAAACTCCAACTCATTGTGTCGATTTCTTTCTGAGAATCTAAAAATTCTCAGAAACTTTCTTTTTTGCTTTTCGGTTAACCAAAATAAAGACACTAAGCAAATGGTGAGTGTAGACACTTAATTTTATCCGGGCTTGACAACTTTGAAAATTTACATGATTAAATTTTTTGAAATGAAATTGATACAAATTTAATTAAAGTGTATCTTCGTAATTTAAAGTTCGATGAAATTTATGTAAAGTTTGTTAGATTTGTGAACTTAAAAATCTAGTTTAAATTAAGTCGTGTTATAGTCCAAATTTATTATTTTTATTTTTACCTTTATTTTCTAATTCTGTTTTTAATTTAATTTTTGTAAATTTAATAAATATAAAATTAAAAAAAAAAAAGAACTGGTGCCGTGCACGGCACCAGTTCTCGTCAACCTCAATCAACTCTACTGTCCTGTCAGAATTCTTCTCCCCAGACCCACTTTCTCCTCACCCCCAAAACTTTGACTTTCTCGTTTTTCCAGGCCACTTTTCCGCGTTTCATTCTCCAAGACGCTCCTTCTCTCAACTCTATAACAAGAAGCAAAATTCAGATGGCGGGGGAGACGACTCAACCTCACAGTGAACCACCTCCAATCACCTTCACCATTGTTCTCTTCCCAGCCTAACCCATAACAGAGAGACTCCCCACCGTGACCATCACTACCCGTCACCTTCCTCATCTGTAAACGGCCAACGAGCTATTCCCTTAATACTTCTAGGACTAAGCTTACAAGAACCAGAATCAGCACCCTATCATCTCAAACCACCACCACGGCACCATCACAGATCACCATTTTTCAACCCCTGCAAATACTACCCCAAAACCATCAGTATTCCCCGAAACATCAAGGACTCAGCTACTCTATCTCATCAACATCGACTCACTCATCTTCACCAATCTTAAATGCACACCTTCATTGGAGCTACTTTCACAGTCCCTACTCTCAGTTAACCACCAAACCTTGACCCAAAAATCACCATTCCTTCCAACACCACTCAAAAGACCACCCACCGAGAACGCTGCCATCATCCAAAACCAAAGCCCAAGAGAAACCCATGGCTACGGAACCTACAGTCAGTCTCTATCATCACCGTAGCCCCTTCCAAACCAAAAACAATTACATCCACAGTCAACAAAAATCAATCCAAAGCTCAAACACAAAAACAAGCAAAAAAACCAAAAAATAGCCAAGAGTTTCTTTTTCTTTTTCTTTTTTTGTGATTTCGGTTTTGAGAGGCAAAGGTCTTTTGGTTTGAAAGTTAGGCGTAGAGAAAGCTTAAAAGTAGGAGAAGAACATAGTGGGAGGATAAAGCAAAGGAAGCGGCGGTGAAGAAGATTTTTGGGTTTGAAAGCCGTGGGTTTAGAATTAGATTTAAGAGATTTGGATAATTTTGTTTGGAGAAACTAAGGCTGGAAATGAAAAGAGGAGGTCGAACGGAGCTTGGAAGTGAAGTTTGGAAGCGAACCGCCGCCTGGGAGTGGTGGCTGGCGGCACCAGCAGCGACCGGTATGGTGGTCGGCGTCGGGATCTGGGCAGCCTAAAAATTGCTGGCCATGAATACACAGAAGAGAAAATATGAGAAAGGAAGGAAAAAGAAAAGATAAAGAAATAAAATGTAAGTGGGTGTGGGACCCACTGTTAGAGGATGAAAAGAATGTAAGGAGAGAGTAACGGGAAATTTTGGGTGGAAAAGTGAATGGGATGTGGGCCCCGGTGTTGGGAGAAGATAAGAAAATAAAAAGAAGAAAAAGAGGGTGGGCTTTAGGCTTTTGGGCTTAGGTTAGTTATATCGGGTAGATTAGTTACTTTGAGTATTAAGGATTTTCTTTTGGGCTCTAAATTTTATTAGATTTAAGTGGATAACAGAAAGAAGAAAAATGAAAAAAATCGACAAGTCATCAGTTGGAGCTCGCGCGTTCAATCGACTCATCCCAATCCAAATTTTGACCCACTTCAACTAGCTCGGAATGGGTAAAATTTTAATCTTCTTTAATTTATTATTTTATTTAAAGTTTTTAACACTTTTAGAGCATGAATAGTCTTATTTTAAATTTGTTATCAAATAATTGATTTAACTTTTTTGCATTTTGTTCGATAATGGAAATTTAATAAATTTGATTAATAATTAAACAATTTGTCCGATGATGGGATGTCATGAGACTCACAAGTAGTGATTTCTTGACTGATCCCTAGGTGAGAAGAGTCGTACTAAATGTTACCAGAGTATTGGGATATTTAGTATGATTTTTCAATAATTTATTTTTTATTAAAAAAATAAATAAGTTTTAAAAGAAAATAAAAAAAGAATTCAATAATAAAATTTAAATTTAAATGAAATTCTTCCGAAGATGGGATGTCATGAGACTCACAAGTAGTGATTTCTTGACTGATCCTTAGGTGAGAGGAATTAGCTAAATGTTACCAGAGGATTGGGATATTTAGTTAAATTTCTCAATATTAAGAATTTCATTAATAAAAATCCAAATAAAAAATTCTTTTCATAATTCCACATGCATCATAAAACATATGTTAGCATCATATGCATAAATAAAAAAAATAATAATAATAAATGGAATTCTTCCGAGGATGGGATGTCATGAGACTCACAAGTAGTGATTTCTTGACTGATCCCTAGGTGAGAGGAATTAGCTAAATGTTACCAGAGTATTGGGATATTTAGCCAAATTTCTCAATACCAAGAGTTTCATTAATAAAACCAAAATAAATAAAAAATGATTTTGAATAAAAATTGATTGCAATAAAATACAAATTATTTTTAAATATTAAATTCAAGACCATTTTATGAAAACCAAAGGATAACACATGATTATTATGGTACCGTTTTTTAATGGGCGTCGTGGGGGTGCTAATCCTTCCCCACGCGTAACCGTACCCCCGAATCCAATTTTTGTTTCGCAGACCAAAAGATTATCTTTTTAATAAAACTTAATTAATTTTGAGATTTTGTTGAAAAGATAAACGTTTTCAGGTGGCCAATCACACCTAATAAAAAAGATTGGTGGCGACTCCATTTTTGTTTTTAAACGTTCTTTTTTCAAAATCGTCGAGCGCGAAGCCGTTACGACAGTGAGTTGAACAGTATTTTGGGTTATAGGAAAGGAATCGATTCTAGGAATATCGAAGCAATTGACAACTCACCTCGTTGATGAAGGAATCGAACAGTTAGAAGTTTTTTTTTCAAAATTATTCTTTTTTTTTCTTCAAATTTTTCAAAAAAGGCAATGTTTTTAATTTTTTAATTATAAATTTATGGGTTTTTAAATTATAATGATTTTTAATTGTTTTTTACTTAAATTTTGTCCATGTCAGCAAAATGATGCTGATAATTAGGCACACATGTTCGCCACATGTGACCCAGCTGACATTTAACAGCTAATTTAACGGTTTAAGTGACGAAAGGGCATATTTGTTACGATTTTTAAACGTTAGGGATCAAATCGTTACGTTTTAAACTATAAGGACCAATTTGTTATAAGGCCTAAACAAATTATTTCCATCCACCTGATGACACCTTGATAGTACCTTATTGTGATTGCTATCTATGTAGCAAACTGTCCAAAAAAAAAAGGTTGTTTGGTAGAGAAAGAGTGAGGCTTGCAGGGTGTTTTGGCATACATTTCTCGTGGATTCATTTGGTATATGCTAAAACATAAAGAACAAAGAAAAAATAAGTAACTAATTAAAGAAAAACTAAAGATTTCATCATCACATAAAGAATAACGAAAGATAAGTAACTAATTAAAGAAAAAAGAATGATATTCGTCGTCATCAGAATTTAAGATGTGTTAACATTTGTCCTGCTCATGGTGCATTTGAAATAAGGAGGATTTGATTCAACAAAACAAGTGGGTTTCTTGGGAAATGTAATAAAAGAAACTGATTCAAAATCAATATCATCAGATGAATCAATATCAATAGAGCTACTGCCATCAATGACAATCACTGTCTTCTTGATCATTATCTTTGAATTCAACTATAATGAAGATGAAGTAATAGAATAAGAGAGAGTTATTTGGTGTTATTGTTTAATGAAAAAAGAATATACTTGAGATATTAAAATCAAAACATAAATAGATAATAAGAAATTGCTCAAAGATAACATAAGTAAATAGCAAGGTAAGCTAAAAGCATAAATTATGAATGTTTATCATAAAAGAGGGAATGGTAATACCTTTTCTATTTACAATTTCTCCTAAAGTGAGAGGAGCAGTTCTTTTGTTAGTTATAGAAACACTGAATATGAGGTTTCCATGATATTCAAAAAACACAGAATCTGAGAGGCATTTAGTAATTCAATGCTTGATGTTAGTGGGAATTTTTAGAAACAGGGGAATCAAGCAAAGGGAAAGAAATGATCATAGAGCAATTTTGTAACAACATGCAAAATTGAAAACCTATGATGCAAGTAATGTGATGTCATTATTTGAAGATATAGTTTAGGATCTCGGAGGCATGGTGCTTGATTAGTTTGAAAGCCTCTCTGGGTAAATTTTTTGACTCTTTAAACTTGGTAATAGGGTTTTCTAATGTTTAAAACATGAAAATATGTATAGAACTTAGATTTTTATTCTGTCAATAAAAGGAAGAATTGCATGGGAATTTTAAAGAATTAAAAGAATTTACAAATTAATTTGAAATAGATAACTACAAAGAATGAAACATGCAAATCAACTTTGCTAAGATTAATTCTGTAGGAAAAATATAATTTGAACAGATAGGCATTTATTTTTCAAAGTAAAATTATGATAAACACATCAAGATTATCTATTTGAGTTCAAGTAGCGTTTTATCGATGCAAACAAATTTGGACAGAGAGAATGGTGAGTGAGATCTCAAAAAACTGATTCTTAAGCTAAAATGTGTTATATGTGAGGGAATATATATATATATATATATATATATACACACACACACACACACACACACACACACACACACACACACACACACACACACATACATACATACATATAATGGCTAAATTTTATTCTCCGTTTTTATAGGCATCATTAAAAGAATTTATAAATTAATTTGAAATAGATAACTGCAAAGAATGAAACATGCAAATCAACTTTGCTGAGATTAATTCTGTAGGAAAAATATAATTTTAACAAATAGGCATTTATTTTTCAAAGTAAAATTATGATAAACACATCAAGATTATCTGTTTGAGTTCAAGTAGCTTTTTGTTAATGCAAACAAATTTGGACAGAGATAATAGTGATTGAGATCTCAAAATACTGATTCTTAAGCTAAAATGTGTTATATGTGATGGAATTCATTTATATATGTATACATATAATGGCTAAAAGTTATTTTCCGTTTTTATAAGCATCAATCTATCGGTATATTTTTCTTCCATATTAACTGCAACAATAATTTTTTTCTTTACTCTGTAGTTCATGACATTCAAACAAAAATAAAAAAATAACAGCAAACATGTAGCCAGCAGGGGCAAAAAATAGAGGAAGCAAAGGAAAAAAAAAAGAGTTCAAAGTTGCTTGATATAAAATAAACTTTAGGGTAAAATCTCAATTAGTTCGGTTAATTTAAAATCAATATATCAGAGCATTCCAATATTCTTAATAATGATCGATGTGCGGTAAATATTCTAGAATATTATTTAAAGTAGTTAATTCATGATCATCCATAACAACGTACTTACAATTGAATCGTGAAAGTGAATTTGGAGAAACGGTTGAAGATTCATAGGAATAGTCATGCAACCAAGAATGAAAGCATGCTAGGCAATCTAATTAACATCAATAATGTTCAACAAAATAAAGAAAAAGATCAAAGCAACACAGCATTAAACGATAAGGATCAAATAGGATAAAAAAGAGTTATATTCAAAATTAAACACCATGAACAAAAAGATAAAGAATGACTATGGAAAAAACAAAGTAACAAACCTGGATGTCAATAATCATGAAATTAAATAAGATGAAGTTGAGTTACAAGCAAAGATTAAGAGAGAAAAATTGAAATAAGAAAGTGACTCATAAATAAAAATCAAAGAAAAATATATCAAATGAGAAAGGATCAAACTTCCTTGATTACAAAGATAACACAAAAGTTAAAAATTTACCAAGAAACACAACAATTCAACATTGAAAACAGATCATCCACTGTTGTTAAGGAAACAAAATGAAGAAAAATAGTGACTACTTAAACAATAACACATTTAATGCAGAGAATGAAGAAACTCATAAATGAATAACAAAACATTTAATTAAAAAATGAATAGATAACTTGTTGTCAAACAAAGCAACCCCTAAAAATGGAATCAAGATAATACGTTATCTATGAACATAGTAAAATAATGAAAAACGAATCATTGAAGGAAGTCAACAAAACTAAATAAATAGAAACAATGATGGCAATAAAAGGAATCACCAAGGGAAAGAGAAAAGTGATTTTGCCAAACAAATAGATTCATTGCAGCAGAAATTGGTTCAAAAATACAACATAAACACAGCCACTTGGAGATGAAAGAATGCAACAAGGATCAAAAGACCATGAACCTCAAATTTCAATGAACTTTTCATCTTAAAGTCTTCCATTTTTTTCCGCATTAATACCCTTATTTTAGTTATGTCATCTCTTTAAGGGGAAAAAAACTTGTTAAAAAAAGGGAGATTCTAAATAAAAAAATGTTGTCTCCATTGATTGTAATTGTGCAAAATCAAAATCAAAATCAAAATCAAAGAGATCAGGAGTTAACATCATAGAATAATAGAGCAACACATTTTTTTTTGTGCCCCTTCACATCATTTTAACAAAGAATAAGAATTATGCAGTTGGTTTGGAGCATTAATAAACATGACGATACTATCTTTCACCTTTTCTTTCTCTAACTCCTAATAAAGAAGGATCAAATTGTTCTTAATTTCTAAAATCATTTAATCTTTAGTTATTTGATATGATAGAAATCTTTCATGAAGTTAACATATACATGCATGCTAGAATAGTTTGATTTTAATGAACATTCTCTCAGGAGCATGAAAGCACCACTATATGGATTAAAAGCTCAAGAAGCTCAAATCAAGTGGCGACCCTGTATAATTCTATTGACTATGAGGTACAAATTACCTTGTTCCAAGAAACTTCCGGAACATCATTCTTCTAGAAAATAGCTAAAACTTCTCGTTATACTATGAAAAGATATCTATTGGTGATTTCAGCCCTTAACAAATAAAAAGTGAGTCATACTTCTCCTGAGCAGAAGCTCCATCTGCAAAATGCAGTGTCATGAGGTGCTGTACTTTCCCAGCCCTTTCTGCAATGAGGATAAAAGAGGAAGTAGTTAATTGGAACAATCATTAAATCATTGAAAAATTAAATCAAAATCTAGTAGAAGATGCAAGCAGAACCAAATGTTCCTTGTTCAAAGAGTTCTTAGTATAATCAGTGTAAGTTGCTGATATATAGCGTAAAATATTTCATCATAGGGCATTTTAAGATCAAGCCTAAAATTATGCAAAAAAGATATGTTTTGTGATAAGTCTTAAAGGACTTAACATATTTAATTAGTTTGTAAAATTGGAATTAGGTTTTGTTAGCTTTAAATTGACATATATATTTTGAAATGACAAAAACTTAAGTAAGCTTTAATGTTTTAATTCATATTGTAAATTTGCCTTATCACACATGATTTTCTCAATCCATTTTCCAGTGATCATATCAAACATTAAGACCATGATTTAATTACATATTCTTATTGGTCTTAATACTTTATAAAATATTTTGAATATTTCAGAAAATTACTTGATGAATTTTTGGACCATGTTTTCATAAGAGAAAGTCAAGAAAAACTCCCACAAAAACATCAAAATGTTTTGGGTTGAATTAGGATAAAAGGTCATATCATTTCTAACCCAAAAGTGCAGGAAATAGGCTCTCTGGAAGCATGGGATCGATCCCCTAAGAGAAAGGATCGATCCCTTCATGGCAGAATGGCTTCCTAACGCCGAAAAGGTCTCTTAAGCTAAGAATCAAGATTCTGGACTAAAGGGATCGATCCCCTATGGAAAGGGATCGATTCCTCGGGACGACAAAGTGCTGTAACGGCTAGTTTTGTGAGACCACCCAACGACTAGTTTCTGTTTTGGCTCCAACCAACGTTCACAAATCATCCAAGGGACTATAAATAGAGGCTTAGAAGCTGAAGGAACGAACAGGAACTACTCAATCAACTCCAATACTCCTTTTCCTCAAATCCTCAAGCCTCAACAATATTTCAAGAGCTATAAAGTCTTCATCTTCCATTATACTCACATTCCTTGTATAGCTTAGCACAATTCTTGTATAGGCTTTTACTTGTGCTTAACCTCTGTAATCATTTGCCTATCTAGAGTCCCTTCTTTGATTACACAATTTGTAAACCAATTCATTCCTTGTAAAAGGGGAGGTTTCTCTTTAGCCTAACAAAAAGAGGGAGGTTTCTCTTTAGCCTTAGAAAAAGAGGGAGGTTTCTCTTGAGCCTGCAAAAAGAGGGAGTGTAACACAAATTCAAGAATAGTGAATTTGGGGAAAATCCTTAGGAGCGTCTCAAGGTAGAGGACGTAGGCAAGGTTGTCGAACCTCTATAAATCACTCGCGTACAATTCTCTATCCCTACTCTCTTTACTTGCAATTATATTGTGCTTATTGAATTGTATTTATATTGCATGCTTGAGTAGCCTAGAGAACTTAGAAAATATCAATCTAAGCTAGAGAATTTAGAAGAACCGAAAAACGAACTTAAGGTTAGCGAAAAATTGATTCACCCCCCTCTCGGTATAGCCTATAGAGCCAACAGGTTTCTATGAGATTACAACCATTCAAAGTTTAGTACCTACTTCTTTTAACAATAAATAATTCTTCACTTGGTTCAGGGCAAGAGCAAGTGTGAAGTACAAATCACATTTAATTATCCTTAATTGACAAACTTTCTTGCACGTAACACTTTTTCTGTGCAATAAATTTATATAGGAAAAAAACTAAAGAAAGGTGTATAAGAAATTTACTGCTCAAGTTGACAACATAAAAGTTGCAAATGCTACCTCTGCTTTCTTCTGTTGCATTCTTAAAAGCAAGCAGGAACTATTTCCCATGCATATATCCATCAAAGGTACTTCTCAACTCTTTTCAATATTGAAAAACTAAGAAGAATTTCTATCAGGCATGATTTCTTGCAATTGTTTATATATCAAACTCTACAAAGTGACAATAAGATTTTGATGATAAGGTATGCAAGTGCACCTGAGAAAATGCAACTATCCAATCTGTCAAGTATTCCACCCGCATGAGAGTGCACATAAAATGTTAATATAAAGATCACAAATAGTTTGTTGAATTTTTAACATAAAAACTGACAGGAAACAATACATGAATCCCATATAAGCACCAAACTACTTTAGCCAAATCATAAACAACATCTTTTCCTTAGAAGTGTATGGCCAAAGCAAAGCTCAAGCAAATTGATAATTTGCCAAAATTACATCCATCCATCAAAATCATCATCTACGATAACTCTCCATCAACACAGAGGTTAACTACCTTGTGTGAGATAATATGAAATGAAAAATGTAGAATGTAACTTGGATGTCTTTCACATAGATTCTCTTAAATTAAACCTGCTTGTCAAAGATGAAGCTTACAATAGAATCATAAGTCAAATTTAAAGAACAGAGAAGATAAGAAACCATAGCCTAATTCCCAATGAAAATCAAAGCTGTTACCAGGTTACTCAAAAAATTTAAGCACTTCAATTCTTACGGTAGATAGATAAAATTACAATTAATTCAATGCCAAAAAACCAATTTGTGAAAAAGAATTAGGGCATCTCAGATAGATTTTGTTATTTTGCTTCTAATAATCCATCATATTCAAGAAGCATAACATTTTCGTAAAACTAATTATTGTTGCTTCAATCACAACTTTCACAAAATTAATCCCATTAGTTTAATGGAACAAAAAGATTCCATAATATGGTCAAAATTAAGAGCATCATAAACTTGTCTGGTATGCAATAAGCAGGAATTAGTCAACCATATTCCAAATCCAATAATGTGTTTGAATTCTTAAACATTAGCAACCATAATTATCATGCTCCGCTATTTAGAAGCCAGAGTCCTTAACATTGGCATCGTGCTTATTCATTGATTTAGTAAGATCACCGAAAATTGAATCGAAGAAGTTCAAAATCCACATGCTATTGCAGTACACCAAATAAAAAAAAATGTCAAATATATGAAATTAAAAGATTTAAAAGAGAAACGAATAAAATTTTTTAGAGTTGTCTAGATGCAGTGTGCAGTTCAAAAAACCCATGTCTTAACAAATAACAAAGTAATCCAGTCATCCTAATGTTTGACTCTTGGAATGGTTTAATAATTAACACTTGCAAAGAACATAAACTAAAGATCTGGTTTAATTTCAAAAAATAAAAAATCATCAGTTATCATTGTTGCTCAAATTCCATGTGCACGTGTGCAAAAAGACAGAAATCATCTTTTTCATAAGTACAAACATACATCTAACTCTAACATCTACCTAAGAAAAAGCAAAAAAAAAAAATTGAATGAGACATTACCCCGAACATCTCAATTGCAACGGTAAATCCCATTGTAATCTCTTAAAGTTTGAACTCACCTTCACCACAAACAATGATTTTGAATGCAAAAAAAAAACATC
This sequence comes from Heritiera fomes, assembly GCA_032173925.1. Classification (NCBI taxonomy): domain Eukaryota; kingdom Viridiplantae; phylum Streptophyta; class Magnoliopsida; order Malvales; family Malvaceae; genus Heritiera; species Heritiera fomes. Next base: position 14,466,286 of record JAPDPM010000002.1, read on the forward strand.
AAATCAACAAAATTAACCTCAACAAAAGAGTAAAGTACACAATAAACAGTATAGAACACTTTCGTTATGTTCACAGCACTTTGCTACAACCCTCAACCATTATAGCCACACAACTTGATCCAAACCAAGGATCAAATTAAAATTTACTTGCATTAAAAGACAGTGGCCCCAATTAAATAAAGAATTGCAAAAATGCAAGTTCTGGTAATCTTTCCCTTGAGTAAACGACACTAAATATATATACATATCATTACTTTCAACATACATGATTGTTAACCACAACCAAAAGCCTTGAAACAATATCTAATCACAAATTTTAAATGATTCAAATATTTTTATGATAATCTAAAAAAATTCAAAGATAACATCCAATTCAATCATCACAAATTCAAGGTGGGTTGTACGCTTTAGTGCAAATGAAAAAATGCATTTGAACACACATAAGTATATCATTTATGTCAAAAAAGTGCATTGCATCTACCTGGTAAGCAAAATCAATTCTTTGGTCCCTGTCTAGATCAATTTCAGGTTCCATTACTTCATTCTTCTCCTTAAACCTCCTGCAATAACCATATTCATAAGATAATTTACAACATTACCAAAACCATTTCATCTAAAAAAATGCACATAAAAAAATGTTTCAATAGTTCTATAATCTAAAATGCATGTAAAAAAATGCACATAAAAAATGGCACAATAGTTCTATAATCTAAAAAAACTCACTTGGTAATTAAAAATAACCTAACAGTACGTAATTAATTTGAAGCACAATTAATTGTACTTTCTTTCTCACCTCCTTGTTTATTCTTTGCTTTAGCAAATTATGAACAACAAAAGAGAATATTTAGGGCACTTTTCAACATTATAATGACATACAAATATGATAATCATAATAACAACCAAAAATACTTGATTGATATCATCGACAATAAGAGAAAGACAGTGGGTAAGAGAAAGAGTGGGAAAAAAAGACATAAACTCAAAAATGGAGGCATGTGAAACACATTTGCATTAAGAAGAATAATTTAATACGAAATTACAAAAACATCCATAGAAATCTAAACAAATAGGTAGTAGGCTTCCTATTTGAATTACTTCAACCATAAAATCCTCAAAAATTGAATCTAAACTTCTCTAGAAAGTATTATGCATAGTTGGGATAAGAAATAGTAAGTATAATAATTATTTAAAAAAGTATCACCCCAACTTGATAAAATTTAGTTACTGATACTTTGGCTTCTACATACAAACAAATATATTTTAAAATCAATTTATATCAAATAAGAGTTAGATAAATAAATTTTCAAAGATAAAAAAATGATAATTAACTATACATAGAAAAATTATAAATTTGAGACTTTGAACCTTACCCATTATATAGTAGAGGTATGCAACACTAGCACTGAAAACCTAAAATAAAAAAAATATAGTTTGAGACAAGTATGAACATTTCCTATTCTCTCCATTTCTTTTGTCTCTCTGCAAAAATAAATGAATAAATAAAATATACACTTCAAGAGAAAAAAAATAGCAGATATAGTGGCATCTTCATACCTGCGTATGGTTTCAGTTCACTCAGATAATCATACCACTTGATCTTCTTCATATGTTTATAGTAAGTATTAGTTTATGTTCACAAACTTTGCAGATATACTATTTTAAATGGGTATTATGATCTTTCTTCCATGACACTTTAATCACATAAATTTAATCTATGATGCTTTTAAGATGCAGCCAACTCAATCTCCAAAACCAAAGCAGTTTAAATTAACTAAAATGGACTTTGCTCCATGCTTCAGATATTCGTCGTAAAACTTAGTGTAACAGAATAGAAGCCCCAATAATTGAATTTCATCTTTTTTTCATGTTTCAATTCAAAGAATGAAAAAAATAAACAAATTAAAAAAATACTTCTCCAAAACGTATAAACTAATTTCTTAAAAATAAACCAAAGAATTTTAAATCAAGAAATTAGAAAGAAAAAAAAAGACAAACAACAAAACTTATGTGAGTAACTTATTTAATAAACCACAATCAAATATTTTTTTAGATGCAGAAATAAACAATTTTCAAATCCAAAATTCAGCCTTATATCTTACATAACCCTCCCTAAAAGCCAAAAAGAGAAAAGGGCTGAACCAATAAATTCTTGCAAAAAAAAAAATAGGAGAAAAAAATGGGCAAACCTTTCTCTAGGTACTTTTGAGGTGGCAAAGATGGAGACATTTTGGGAAAAGACTTTAGCTTTCGTGACGTCTGGGATTGGGGAGAGAAGAGGAAGTTGATCCGGTCTCTAATGAAGCCAGCTTTATAGGAGGGGTCGAGTTCTAAATTGCCTTCCAGCTACTGAACGACACTATTTAAGCTAGTGATGAAGTTGTGGTTGGACTACCGGAGAAGTGTCTCCGTTCCTCTTGCTATTTATTGGTCCGACACCGTGCTTCTTCCTCCATAAAATACTTTATCGAAAAATGGACACAGAAAAGAAATGTTTATCTCTCTTCCTATCTCCTCTTTTGGTCTCTTAAGTATGGATTTTCGGAACCTGAAACACCAATTTTTTACATCGTTGAAAGCCACAGCAAAGACCAAAGTAAAACCCAAGCCGAATCTCAAATAAAGAAACAAAACAAATCAAAAAAGCAAGCATTGTTGGCAAGAAAAAGTGTACAAAGGGTGTTATATATTTGTATGAGTCATAACTCATAGGAGACAGACATGAAATCTGGTGGAATAAACAAAGGGTTTTGAAAAGCAAAGTAACGATAGCAAGAAGAGTGAAAGGAAAAGTGAATCTGAAAGTGGAAGATTCGGGAAGAAGGCTGCAGCCACACGCGCCCAATTTTAGGTGAGAGCAAAATATTATGTGAAAATTACAGTTATACCTAAAAACTGACGAAGAACAGGTATCCAACATAGGATGAACAGTGTCAAAATGATGCAAAATTATGTGGCTGAAGGTGCAATCGTGTAAATCTACAACTTTTATATAATTGATTGATTGATTGATATGTTCAATAGGGTTATAAGCAAAGTAATCATTGTTTTTGTTGTTTGCATAGTTTTAGGTTAGTCAAGAAAACAGAGATGATCTTTATTTGCAATCTATAAAACAGTATATTCTTTTATGCATTGATACTTTAGCTTATGCTATTTGAGCTTCTGATAAACAAACTAATAGAGTGTATATATATATATATATATATATATATATATATATATATATATATATATATATATATATATATAAAAAGGAAAGAACTGAACAACAGGCAACAGCCATAAAAAAGTACTCACATTTTCTGAACCAAAATGAAAAGAAGAAAACATTAATTCCTTGGCAGGAGTTAGGAGGAAGCAGGAAAGCAAATAATTGAATAGTTGTTGATTTACTTTGCTAAGGTCTTTGTTAACCGTATCCAAATTCTTATTATTTTTTTTTGAATACCATATCCAAATTCTTAATAACAAAAAAAAGTAAAAAAAGGGGCAAAATAACCCAAATACAGAGAAAAAAACTAGAGCACACAAATGATATTGAACATTCGATGAAGTTCATTGTCATACTATCTGAGTTAATGCTCATAAACTTATTACAATATTAAATCCCAAAATAAATGATTTGTAATTAATGTAGTGTACTTAGTACTGATTGTTGAAACTGTATTTTTTTTTATGCAAAACTATAAATTTTTTTACTTTGGGTGCTATATTTAACCTGTTATGGAGTATTTCATCTAAATTCAAAGCATAGCCTATATATATTTTACTCTTTTTCTTACTCGGGAGTTTTGGCAGTTGGCAACAAGTTCAATAACCACTACAATTAGTGAAGACTGAAGACCGTGCAGTCAACACGTCAATTAACAGCAATGAAATGAGATCCAATTAATATAAAGCATTGTATAATGATTTTTTTTTCGAAACCATCCGATATTTTCGTACTATTTTGATATAAGACTCATTCGAAGTCGAGTAGAATTCAAAAAATGGTAAAGCTCTCCCTCAAGACTAACACAACTGCAACTCGATGAAAATAAAAAGAAGCAAATGGTGTTAACAGCTAAAAATGAGCGATGAAATTGTTAGGGAAGATAAATATTAAACACAAGGGATGAAGAAGTTTAAAAAAAAAAATGAAAGTGTAAAGTGTTGACATGGATGCGTCTAACTTTCCAAAATCTTTTACAAAATTTATATAATTGATTACGAGGGACTTGTAGATTAAAAAGGTAAATCTGTAGAGCTTTTTATTTATTTATTTAGAAGAAAAATTTTAGAGCGAAGTATAGGAAAAAAAATTCAAACTATTATTGTGACCATAAAGACCTTAGCTAATTTGGGAGTAATCTTTATCTAAAAAAATAAAAAAATACACAAGGCAGTGGCAAATCCGCAATTAATTAAAGAACTCGGAGTAAAAAGATAAGACAATCAGAACAGAAATTCTTCAGTGCCAGCTAAACAAGTATAATCTGGATAGGCTTGGGAATATTCGAGTGACACGTTCCAACTGTCTCCTGGCTAGTGGCTACGAAACATCATCCGAAGCCACCAAAATCTGCCATGTCATCGCATATGTCATACATAATAAAACATGAAAATCTCGAAACAGAACTCTATAAATATCTCCAAGGCCCTTCCATCCGTCTCTCCTAATTTACTTCCTTTTCTGATCGACTTCTGCTCTGTTCTGTTTTGGTTACCTGCAGCTTTTCTTTTGAGCTTCGGTTTTAATCACTTTGCTTCTCTTTTCATTTTTTTTTGGGGTTAGGTTTAGGGTTTAGATTCAGATTTTTCTGGGTTAAACCGTTTAAGTTGCTCTGTTTTGGTTTTATTCTCAGATTCTTGGGGGTTTAAACCGTTGTTTCAAGAGGGTTTCAAATATATTTTTCTTTCTTGTGGCTTTATTTACTTCATTGATAGACAGTTGCTTCGAAATTCTGCACCATTGATATTCATTTGTAGAAATTAAAGTATGGGTTTTGGTGGTGATCAAAGTCCCAAGTGGGGTTTTCCTCTGTCTCTGGATTCTTCTAGAAGAAAGAGGAAGAGACGCGATGGTTTATCAGTTGCTGATACTCTCAAGCTCTGGAGTGAAAATACGGAGGCCAAACAAGCCCGTAAAGCGCCTGCCAAGGGCTCGAAGAAGGGGTGTATGAAGGGGAAAGGAGGGCCTCAGAATCAGGATTGTAATTTCAGAGGTGTTAGACAGAGGAAATGGGGTAAGTGGGTGGCTGAAATCCGAGCACCTAATCGAGGGAAGAGGCTTTGGCTTGGTACTTTTCCTACCGCTTTCGAAGCCGCCTCAGCTTACGACGAAGCTGCCAAGATGATGTACGGTGAAAATGCCTTCTTGAATATGCCTCCAGTTTCGAGTTGTGACTCAGTTGCCACTACTACCACTACTTGTGCCGGTTCTGACTTCATGACTGCATCAAGCAACTCTGTAGTTTGCGACAAACTTGTGGGTGGTGAAGGTGAAATAACTAGAATGAATACCAACTTTCTTCCTGTTGATTCTGAAGCTCCATCGACAAGTGGGACAATGACTTTGTCAGCGGATGAAATTCCAGATCGGAGTGATGTCAAAGATGAAGTGATCAAGGAGACAAAACTAGAAGATGAGTTCATGAAGGAGACAGATTATAGCTGGCTTAACGAATTGGATTTCTTTGATGATATTCCGATGGATTTTGGAGTGAATAGTTTCTGCGATGGTGGAAGTTTTTTTAGCCCAGATGTTTGTTTCAGCATAGATGAGCTTATTGGTTGATTTTTTTTTTAAATATTTTTTGTTGATTTGTATTCTAGACATTAAAATTTGTTGCATTTTCCTTTTTTATGTACAAAATTTAAGTGTATAAAATCCCTTTCTATATTGAGAAAACCTTCATACCTTTGGTTTACATTTGTTGCATTTCCATTTTTCATGGACGCCCTTTAATAGTACTAAGCAAAGTCTACTTGATATTTATTTCTAAGAAGTACAGTTGTTTATTCGATTAATTCGATTAATTTTAAACTGTATTAACCGAAACCGAATTAGCTAAAATATATATTTTTATTTTTGTTAACCAAATCAAAATTTGTATTTTCAAATTAACCAAACCGAAATTTCAAATTAACCGATCAAAAATAAAATTTGGTTAATTAATTAAATTAACCGAACTTTATACAAAATTTTCATATATTCGTATATACTAAGTACTAACAGATTCTTGCTAAAAAATAATATTTGTGAAAATTGAAATAAAAGTGTTATTAGGGCTTTTTTTTTATTTGTGAAAATTGAAATAATATTTTAGACTAAAAGTACAAAAGGCACAATATAAGACTAAAAATATATTATATTACCTCTAATTTAGTTAATTTGGTTAATTGAAATTAATTCAATTTTCAAATCAAATTAACCGATAATTGAAATTTCCTAAAATCTAATTTCGTTAATCGACCGAATTAAATTTGATGACTAACCGATTAACTAAATTAAATTCGATTGGTTAATTAACCGAATTATTTTCAAATTGTGAACACCTTTACTATGAAGAGAGTTTTGGTGAACTTGATTGTACATCTCATCTTCAGGGACAGTGTAAGAAAAATGAAACTTAAAATGTAGTGAGCAGAACCTTTGGGCTAAAGTTTACAGGTTGAAATTTGAGATTTCAATTGGACATTTGGTGGCCAAAGAGCCCAAAAAGCACCAAATAAAAACCATACTTGAGGCAACACAACAACTCCAAACAAAAATAGTCAAATACCAAATGCTCTTAATATTTTAATGTCATTCCTAATGTATTCAGAAAATAGATGCTAGCAACAACTGAAACAGGAAGATTGCTGACAAGTATGATAATTATTATGAAACAAAAACTGGCACATAAACGCAACCAAAATACAAATTTGTTATGTCATTTTATAAATCTAGTACTTGAAAGTTCAAATAATATTGATGTGTTCATCGAAATAAGCACATCCCATCAACATTCTCAGCCTATGCTCCAAAGTAAAAATTTTCAGGCAATGCACAAATTTCAGATGCAAAAGTTGTCATACAAACACTTTCTCCAATATGCATTGATATTGAATTAAGCTGAGGCTTATTCTTATCTAGACGCATGGTTCGCAGCTTCTTGACATTACAATTTCAAGTTTCTGAAAATATAGACCAAGGATCACCATGTGAATGTACATAAGAGATAATTCTTCAATAACAAGGAGGCCGATGCATAATTATGCCAAGCAAGCATGCACACAGTAAAAATGCATCGAAGATTCTCATTGAGGTAATCTATGGAGAAATTTTAATTTAATTTCACTAACCCTTATCCATTTATTGATTTTTTTTTGAAAAAAGTTGTTAATTGATTTAATGTTAATTTGTATACGGTGTTTTCATTTTTACTTTTAAATTTTATATGTTCATTAGGGTTGTAAGCAAAGTAATTATTGTTTTTGTTGTTTGCATAGTTTAGGTTAGTCAAGAGAACAGAGGTAATCTTTATTGCATTCTATAATATAGTATATTCTTTTTTGCATTGATACTTTAGCTTATACTATTTGAGCTGATAAACAAACTAATAGAGGGTGTGTGTGTGTGTGTGTATATATATATATATATATATATATATATATATATATGTATATATATATTTTAAGGATAAAGAAAGGAAAATGATAATTTATCTTGTAAATACTCATCACATGATCACAAGTAAACAATTAGTAATAATATTCATTGGCCTTATAATTCTATTTTTATTCAGCAAAAAAAAATCCTCACATTCCAAAATATGAGCTTCTACTTTCTTTTCTCCTATTCTTTTCCAAAATGATCTTCTAGGATTAAGCTTGTTGGGTTTGCACCAATGTTATGATCCAGTAATCATAAGCCATTCAAATGCCACACAGCCCTCCTTGCTTCAAGGCGTCAAGCATGGCAGCAAACCTCACAAACAAAACCCGATTCTCCTTTCACTTTTACTTCCGTTTAGAGGAATAAACACATCAACTATCTAACCAACCTTTCACAAATTTTCTCCACCCATTTCCAGTGTACACTCTGAGCAAGATTATTCACTACAACAGCATAAAATAAAAAAACACCATTCTACCTTGCTTTATGTTTTTAGATATAATAGCAATTATGCATAAACAGTTTTTTTTTTCCGTTGGACAAGGAACTTGAATTAAATAAAAAGGAGCAAGAATGAAAGCAAAGAATGAATTGAACAGCAGTTGTTATAGATAAACTGTTTGGTTCTTTAATTACATAAAAGGGTGAAAGAATTGGTTTTAGATATCTACCACATTATATGCTCTAAACTTTAGCTATCAAACTATTTCTCCCTCTTCAATATCTTCATCCTCCTGAGAAGGAGAACAACCAATCAAAATCTCGAATTCCTTTTGAACGTCCAGATTCAGTTCAATCCCAGCTGTGTTTTTCATGTTTTGCAATGCAATCCGAGCAGCTTCTCTTTCTCTTTCCCGTTGCTTCTTCAACTCCAACTCTGCCTCTGCTTTCTCTTCACGCAACCTTCGTTCCAACTTGGCCTTCTCTTGCTGCATCTTCATTGGATCAGCTTTGTCAACATTAACAAGTAACTGAGCTTTCACAATGGTGTCTGCATAACGGCTCTTCAGAATTGCCGCACGGAGAGCCTTCTTGGGTGACTTTTGCGCCTCAAATAACAATCCTTCACCAGGAGCAGCATCTGTTGCGGGACTACACACTCTAATGCTACGTTGAGACTTAATGCTGCCACACGAACTGCGTTTGCAGGAACCTTGGCCTTGGCTCACTGGCGGTTTGGCATTGATACACCCATGAGCACGCCGCTCGCCCCTATCTTTTGTTAAGTTTTTTCTTGCCAACTTGCCTACACAATTCTGTACCGGTTTAGGAGGCTCAGCCTCTACTGCTCCTGCATTCAAAGGCATCTCAGACTCAGATGGCTTCGAATAAGATTTCTTGGGCAAAAAGCTATTTCGGTTTAGCTTTCTTTTAGAACAACTAGCATCTTTACCACCACCGACATAAGTATTCTTGGCTGACTTCGACTCAATTGTACCAAAATCCATGGGATTTTTTATTGCTGTAAGACAATCTGATTTCTTTAATTCTTGTGGATTGAAAACCATACCTGCAGTGGGATGTTTCATCAATGGTTTCAATAAGGCAGAACAGCTGTGAGTCATGGTACGGTCCTTCATCATCTTTGGCCTCTTCTTTCGGGAATCACCGCCTAGAAATGCTTCTTTCATCTGTGTCTTCCGCTTTTTGACGACATTACCTTTCACGGTCATCGCCTCAAAGTTTACAAGAACTTAGAATAAAAAAAATTATGAAAGTCGGCAGGAAAGGTGTATATATTATATAGCTCTTGTATGATTTTGATAAAAAATAAATATTTTTGTATTTTATATTTATTTGACATAAAATAGATATCTTACAAATACATAAGTTATCCGATCAACATATCCTAAATCAATTAAATACTTGTCAAACAAGTTTGTCTCTAAGACTTATCTCTCAAATTTTCAATTTCAAAGATAAATTCATACTATTATAGAGAAAAGGTAAAATTCATCCATGTTAAGTAGGAATATAAACAAACCAAATTTAAAAGAATTTTATTATGTCGTTCGTTTGTTTTTTTTTAGCATTGTTTGTATCAGGTAAAATATTTTTGTATTATGTTTAATCTCAGCATATTTCTTAACATATATTTGTAAATATTAAACTAATATATTTGAGAATATATAAATAAACTTATTTAGAAACACATTCATGAACACTAAACAAAAAACTTGAACAAAGTGCATACATTTCAATATCTATAATACCAAATTAAAATATCTTACATAAATACGTAATTTTAATAATTACATATTAAAAATAACTTAAGGGTAAATATCTTATAATGATAATAATAATAATAATAATAATAATAATTATTATTATTATTATTATTATTATCAAATAACATATGGACACTAAACAATTCATTAAATGAACAAATTTTAAACAAACTTGTTCGTGAATATAAATAAATGCAACAAATGCTTACTTTATATTTGATTTGTTTAATAAATGAATATTGAAATGTTGTTTGTGATTTTTTGTTGAGCTTTATAAACGAACAAGAATCGTTTCAGACTCTCCAGCAGTTGCCACTACTAGCAGGTGAATACTACCCTTCCAAATTTTTAAAGAGCTCCCTAACTGAAGTACTCAATTGCAAGCTTTTTCACCGAAGAATGAAGTTGATGCTATAATGTACTGGCTAGGCTAAAACCAACCTTTAGTAGCCCAGTGTAAGCAGACACTGGCTTAACAAAGTGAATATATAAGTAACAGACGATACATATATAAGTTTGAAAAGATTTCCTAAACCACCAAAACCATAAGTGGTGCTGTGTGAACTCAGCTAATGAGATGTGCTTAAATGCAGCAAATATCACTCTTTGGCCTCCATATGCGAAGAAGCCGATCATAAAATGAGCAAGTAGCCACAACAATACTCTTGGTCTTGCCTCCTGGTAATAATTTCTCTTTCTGCCAGTCTGCCCCATATGCAAGTGAGCCATGCTGATTGTAAGTTTTAACAACTTGAGGTTTCTCGCCATTAATGTTGAGAATTGCCAATCCATTATGCATACAAGCTTCCAAAACCAGGCCTGTTACAAAAGGGTGGTGCTTGATTCTCCAAACTCCTCCTCCAAGACAAACTGAAGTTTCATTTATGGGCCTTAAGATAGACCTTAGATCCCATACCCTCAAGTACTCATCATAGCTACCTGTAAATATAGTATTTGGGTTATTGGGGCTCTTGGCAATGCAACAAATTCCCATCTGATGGATCTGGAATACCATCTCAGATGGATTATCCCGTATATCCCAGCAACTGAATTTGCAGTCATCCGAACCTGTATATACTAATTGTGGTTGGTGAAGGTCAAAGCAAGTTGTCCAAAGCTCAAAATCATGTGCCTTCCACTCTTGTGATGTTTCTATTCCGGACTCTACAAGAGAAATTATTGAAACAGAACCATCTGAAAGTCCAACCGAGATAGATGTGGCCGATGGGTTCCAATCCAGGAAAAGGCACATGGAAAAGGCACATGGAGGAGCTGATTTTTTCACCGCAGACTGCATTAAGAAAGCTTCCTGCTTTGGAGATAAATAAATATAAGGATCTAAAAAAGAGGGCAAAATTCCTGCTCCATAAGCAACAAATTTTCTCTAACAAGGGCAACATAAGAATTTTAATGCCAAGAACTTGATGCAGAATAAAACATACCCAAAAATGGTCCTAAATCAGCAATTGAGTTTACATTATAAAATGGAATGAGTGCAAACATAGAATGATAATCCAACTTAATGCTGAAATAAAATTTTCTATGCGGTAGAACTTGCATATTCTCACATGATGTGATTGCACATTTTATGGCCAAATGATTAACTCAAAAGGAATTAAAGTCAATTGCCTAAAGCATTAATGATTGGACTGAAGTATCTGAAAGTTCAGTTAAGCCCAAAAAAAAAATATGCTTTCTTTCTAGTATTACCAAAGAAGTTCTAATTAGATGATCGCACATTTTTAATCAGTTTTCTACTACCGCATCAAGGTGCAAAATGTCAAGGAGTAGCAGAAATTGGATGCAATTTTAACTGAACACCAGTATTAGCATGCTCTCGACTAATTTAAAGTAGAAAGAAATATTAGCACGCTCTAATTACACTAATTTGAAATAGAAAGAAACAATTTTAAAACATCATATAAAAACGTTTGTATACAACTATACATCCTACAATAAGGCCCTCCACGGTAAAATTTCATCCATCAATTCAAGTACCTTAAATACTTTTCCTGTTAACAGGAAAATTGATCAATACCTACCCTATAATTACTCCCTTGAATTTGATTATTATGGATCAAACGACACAATGACATGAAAATTGCAGCATAAAAAGGCATTATAATTGTTTGTTTACCAAAAAAATCGAGTAGCTATACTGCTATGGCATTAACATCGAATAATGAAATACAACCAGCTCGGCTGGGTTGATCGCCTTCTAGCAGCGTGTACGTTGAAGCCGCCAGCACGTGTTGGTAGCCTTCGTGAGGGCAAAACGCTAGAGCATCAGCATTGCCTTCTAAATAGCAATGAGCCACGTCCATTCCTCAGCTGGGCATTTCAGCAAACAGAGCTCACCTTGGCCACTGTTCAAACACAGCAGCCGAGCTCTATGCTTTTAGGTATGGTCTACTTTTGGCGTGGGAGTTGGGGTTTAGATCTGTGATATGCGAGATTGATGCGAAAGCTGTGTTACAGAGGATACAGGGTGCTGATGTTCTTTTACACCCCCTTGGTTGACGATATAAGAAAGCTACTCGCGAGACAATGGAGTTGCTGTTTGCAACATACACTTAGAGAAGGGAATTTTTGTGCTGATGCCCTTGCAAAATCCGCTTGCGAGTTGGACAATGATTACGAGTTGCTTGAGGATCCTCAAGATTTCTTACGTTTTTTGTTAGATGTTGATGCACGTGGGGTGGCTTATCCCAAGAGTTCATTTCACATTTAGGATTAATGTGAATGAACGATGCGATTGATTCCGATAAAATTAAAAAAAATAATTGATCACCGTAAATATAAATTTTATAATAAAATATTTAAAAAATGAATAAAAAGAATTTTACATAATTTTTTTTTGCAAAAAAAAATTTGTTTTATTTGTTTTCATCGCACCGGCCACATCGAAAGTGCGGTGACATCCAACCAAAGCCTTAGTTTCGTTTTCTTTTTAACTTTTTCATTGTAACCAAAAAAATTAAAAATAAAAAGAAAAAAAAATAGAAAGAAAACTTGGGCATATTCTTGGCATGAAAATGGGAAAGATGAGAGAATAAGAAAATATCGTTTTGTTGGTTACTGGGAAGTTTTGGCAGTTGGCAACAGGTTCAGTAGCCAAAAACAAATCAAAACTCTGCAGTCAACATGTCAATTAAGAGCAATGAAAATTCAACTAATGTGAAGCGTTAGATAATGACACTGCACTTACTACCGTTGAATTCTTCTTTCAGTCAAGGACCAGCACCGACCACGTTAAAAGTCTGTAGTTTTCTTAGATTGATTTATAACAACATAACGTGTTGTATCAACATTCTTTTGGGTGAACATTAGTTTTCTTAGATTGATTTATATTTAATTTATTGTTTTTGTATCATTCTATTAATTCAAAATTTTGTTAAAAAATATATATTTTTATATCTTAAAAAAATATAAATCATCTAAAAAATAAAGAAGGAAAGATTAAGCAAAATAAGATTGATGGAATTTCATGTTACTCTAAATTTTTCTGTGACCAAAAAGATCTTTCCTAGCTAATTTGGGTAATCTTTATCTAAATATCCACAAGCCAGTGGCAAATCCGCAATTAATTGAAGAACTTGGAGTAAAAAGGGAAACCAATCACTACAGAAATTCTTTGAAACCAAATAAACTAGGGTAATCAGATAGGCTCGGGAATGTTCGGCTGACACGTTCCAGCTGTTTACTGGGGACGAAACATCCTCCGAAACAACAGAAATCTGCCACGTCATCTCACGAAAGTTATAAATAAAACCTAAAAATCTCAAGTACAGAAATATTTGAACGTCTCCCAGGTGCTCTTTGCTCTTCTCTCTCAAATTATTATTATTTTTTTCTGATCGACTCGACTTCTACTTCTTTTCTTTTGAGCTACGATTTTAATCACTTTGCTTCTCTTTTTATATGTTTTTGGGATTTGGGGTTACGATTAGGGTTTAGATTCAATTGTTTGGGATTTAGAGCGTCTAAGTTACTCTGTTTTGGTTTTAGTTTCAGATTCTCGGGGGTTTAAACCATTGTTTCAAGAGGGTTTCAAATATATTTTTCTTTCTTGTGGCTTTATTTACTGCATTGATAGACAGTTGCTTCGAAATTCTGCGCCATTGGTATACACTTGGAGAAATTAAAATATGGGTTTTGGTGCTGAGCAAAGTCCCAATTTGGGTCTTCCTATGCCTCTGGATTCTTGTAGAAAGAGGAAGAGACGCGATGGTTTATCAGTTGCTGATACTCTCAAGCTTTGGAGCGAGAATACGGAGGCCAAACAAGCCCGTAAAGCGCCTGCCAAGGGCTCGAAGAAGGGGTGTATGAAGGGGAAAGGAGGGCCTCAGAATCAGGATTGTAATTTCAGAGGTGTTAGGCAGAGGAAATGGGGTAAGTGGGTGGCTGAAATCCGAACACCTAATGGAGGGAAGAGGCTTTGGCTTGGTACTTTTCCCACTGCTGTCGAAGCTGCCTCAGCTTATGACGAAGCTGCCAAGGTGATGTATGGTGAAAATGCCATCTTGAATATGCCTCATGTTTTGAGTTCTGACTCAGTTACCACTACTACCATTACTTGTGCTGGTTCCGACTCCATGACTGCATCAAGCAACTCTGTGGTTTGTGACAAACATGTAGGTGGTGAAGGTGAGACAACCACGATGAATACCCACATTCTTCCTGTTGATTCTGAAGCTCCATCGACAAGTGGGACAATGACTTTGTCAGCGGATGAAATTCCAGATTGGAGTGATGTCAAAGATGAAGTGATCAAGGAGACAAAACTAGAAGATGGCTTCATGAAGGAGACAGATATTAGTTGGCTTAACGATTTGGATTTCATTGATGACATTCCAATGGATTTTGGAGTGAATAGTTTCTGGGATGGTGGAAGTTTTTTTAGCCAAGATGATTGTTTCAGCATAGATGGGCTTATTGGTTGATTTGTATTCTAGACATTTACATTTGTTGCATTTTCATTTTTTAATGTACAAAATTTAAGTGTATAAAATCCCCTTCTATATTGAGAAACCCTTCATACCTTCGGTTTACATTTGTTGCATTTCCATTTTTCATGCACGCCCTTTGGTGGAACTTGATTGTACATCTCATCTTCAGAGACAGTGTTAAGAAAAATTAAACTAAAATGTTGTAAACAGAACCTTTGGACTAAAGTTCACAGGTTGAAAACTCGAGATTTCAATTGGACATTTGGTGATTAAATAGCTAAAAAAGCACCAATAAAAAACCATACTTGATGCACCATAGCAACTCCAAACAACAATAGTCAAACACCAAGTGCTCGTAATATTTTAATATCATTCCTAATGTATTCAGAAATCAGGAATATTGCTGACAAGTATGATAATTATTATGAAACAAAAATTGGCACATAAATGCAACAAAAATGCAAATTTGTTATGTCATTTTATAAATCTAGTACTTGAAAGTTCAAATAATTTTGATGTGTTCATGGAAATAAGCACATCCCATCAACATTCTCAGCCTATGCTCCAAATTAAAAATTTCTGGGAAATGCTCAAATTTCAGATGCAAAAGTTGTCATACAAACACTTTCCCCAATGTGCATTGATATTGAATTAAATTGGGGCTTTTTCTCATATAGACATGTGGTTCACAGCTTTTCTTGACATTATAATTTCGTCCGCAAGTGCCTGAAAATGTAGAACAAGGATCACTATGTGAATTTACATGAGAGATGATTCATCAATAACAAGGATGCCATTGCATAATTATGCGCACGGTAAAAATGCATCAAAGAATCTCACTTAAGCAATCTATCGATGCATTTTAATTTAATTTCGCTAATCTTTGTCCATTTATTGATTTTTTAAAAAAAATTGTTAATTGATTGAATGTTAATTTGTATAAGGTGTTTTCATTTTTACTTTTAAATTTTATCCGCTCATTAGGGTTACAAGCAAAGTAATCATTGTTTTTGTTGTTTGCATAATTTAGATTAGCCAAGAAAACAGAGATAATCTTTATTTGCATTCTATAGTATAGTATATTCTTTTATGCATTCATACTTTAGCTTATGCTATTTTGATTATCTGATAAACAAATTAATAGAGGTTATCTATCCATCTATCTATCTATAAAAGGGAAGAATTGAACAAGAGCTATAAATTAAAAGGTACTTACATTTTCTGAACCAAAATAAAAAGGAGAAAACATTAATTCCTTGGGAGGAGTTAGGAGCAAGCATGAAAGCAAAGAATTGAACAGTTGTTGATTCACTTTGCTATGGTTATTGTTAACCATATCCAAATTCTTTTTATTTTTTTAAAATACCATATCGAAATTCTTAAAAACAAAAAAAAAGTAAAAAAAGGGCAAAAATAACCGAAATACATTGAAAATTAAAAACTAGAGCACACGAACGATAATGAACATTTGATGAAGTTCATTGTCATACTATCCGAGTTAATGCAACCTATTGCAATATTAAATCTCGAAATAAATTCTTTGTAATTAATGTAGTGTATTTAGTACTGATTGAAACTGTATATTTTTTTATGCAAAACTATAAAATTTTTTTCTTTGGGTGCTATATTTAACCTGTTATGGAGTATTTCATTTAAATTCAAAGCACAACCTATTTAAATGATAAAGAAAAGAAAACGATAAATTAGCATGTAAATACCCATCTCATGATCACAAGTAAACATTTAGTATTAATATTAATTGGCCTTATAATTTTATTTTTATTTGGCAAAAATTCCAAAATATGAGCATCTATTTTCTCCTCTCCCGCTCTTTTCCATAACGATATTCTAGGATTAATTTTGTTTGGTTTGCACCAATGTCATGATCCAGTAATTATAAGCCGTTCAAATGCCACACAGCCCTCCTTGCTTCAAGGCTTCAAGCACAGCAGCAAACCCCACAAACAAAACCCGGTTCTCCTTTCCCTTTTACTGCTGTTTAGAGGAATAAACACATCAACTATCTGCCAACCTTTCACAAATCTTCTCAACCCTTTTCCAATGTACACTCTGAGCAAGATTATTCACGAGAACACCGTAAAGTAACCACCATTCTACCTTGCTTTATGTTTACAGATATAATAGCAATTATTGTTGAACAAGGAACTTGCATTAAATTAAAAGGAGCAAGAATGAAGGCAAAGAATGAATTGAACAGCAGTTGTTATAGATAAACTGTTTGGTTCTTTATTTACATGAAAGAGTGAAAGAATTGGTTTTAGATATCTACCACAAATTATATGCTCTAATCTTCAGCTATGAAACTATTTCTCCCTCTTCAGTATCTTCATCCTCCTGAGAAGGATAACAGCCAATCAAAATCTCGAATTCCTTTTGAACGTCCAGATTCAGTTCAATCCCAGCTGTGTTTTCCATCTTTTCCAATGCAATCCGAGCAGCTTCTCTTTCCCTTTCCCGTTGCTTCTTCAACTCCAACTCTGCCTCTGCCTTCTCTTCACGCAACCTTCGTTCCAACTTGGCCTTCTTTTGCTGCATCTTTATTGGATCAGCTTTGTCAACATTTACAAGTAGCTGAGCTTTCACAATGGTGTCTGCATAACGGCTCTTCAGCATTGCCTCACGGAGAGCCTTCTTGGGTGACTTTTGCGCCTCAAATATGGGAATAGGAGTTGTTAACAATCCTTCACCAAAAGCAGCATCTGTTGCAGAACCAGCCCCATTAGAATCTGCATCAGACTTGCTCATTTGTGATGTCAATTCGCTTGCTGCCCGGTAATCCAGTGTAGAGGCACCAGCAGGACTACACACTCTAAGATCTCCACACAATGATCTTTCTGAAGTCACAACTTGGGAAGATGCTTGGTTTGAGTGCTCTGGAAGGCTACGTTGAGACTTAATGCTGCCACACGAACGGCGTTTGCAGGCACCTGGCCTTGGCTCACTGGCGGTTTGGCGTTGATACACACCTGAGCACGCCCACCCCTACCTTTTCGTAAGTTTTTTCTTGCCAAGTTGCTTACACTATTCTGTACCAGTTTAGCAGGATCTACTGCTCCTGCATTCAAAGGAATCTCAGACTCAGATGGCTTCCAATAAGATTTCTTGGGCAGAAAGTTATTTCGGTTTAGCTTTGCTTTAGAACAACCGACATATTTACCACCACCGACATAAGTATTCTTGGCTAACTTGGGCTCAATTGTACCAAAATCCATGGGGTTTTCAATTGCTATAAGATAATCTGATTTCTTTAATGCTTCAGGATTGAAAACCATACCTGGAGTGGGATGTTTCATCAATGGTTTCAATGGGGCAGAACAGTTGTGAACCATGGTACGGTCCATCATCATCTTTGGCCTCTTTTGTGGAAAATCACCGCCTAGAATCACTCCTTCTGGTCCACGTTGCTAAGTTTTTTCCATTGCGTTGGTGCCCAAACCCAAACTGTGTCATCTGTGTCTTCCTCTTTGGCTTCGAGACGACACTGCCTTTCAAGGCAATCATGTTGAGAAGCCTCAAAGTTTTTTTATTTTTTTTATTTTTATTTTTATTTTTTACAGAGAAGCCTTAAAGTTTACAAGAGCTTAGAAAATGAAAATTGTGAAAGTCCGCAGGAGAGGTTTCCTATTTATAGTCCTCCTGATTATTAACTTTCTTTTCAAGAAAATTATTGGCTTAAATGTTGTCTCGCTATCATTTGATAAAGTTATAACAATATTTTTTGTTTTTTTGTATTTATCTATTTTCTGAAATAGCTGTGCAATACCTAAGTCCTAAGACAGAGTGGTATAAACAATATTCAAAAATCACACGTGAATATATACACAAGTTATTATTCTATATATTGGTAGTGAAAGTTTTTAACTTCATAAATGAGTTAAAAATTGTCACTAGTTCATTTTTTAATTAATTTTTTTATACGTATTTTTTTTATATTTTTTAAAATATATCATTTAATTTTATTTGTGAAGTTAAAAAATTTCATTGTCAATCCATGGATAATAATCCTATATATTTTACAAAATATATAAAAAAACCTATAAATATGTCACGTAAATAGAAATGACAATGGCACGGGTACCTGCAAATTTTGATGTATCCAAATCAAAGTCTGATTATAGTTTACAATACCTGAATTTATTTAACTACTTGAATATTTTGATTTTTACTATCCGAGTTTTACTCATAATATAAAAAATACTCGTTTATTACCTACACCCACTTATTACTTATTTATTAAGTCAAAAATTGACTTTTAAATTTAAATTTTAAAATCAATTTTAATACATATTATTTAAAAAGTTAAATTAATAAATTTAAATTAACTCATAAAAATAAATTAATGTAAAAAATAATTAAAATACTTAATACATTAATTTAATTAAGTATTATATTAATGATAAATAATTTATAAATAAAAGTGTATATAATAATATTTAAATATTTTTATTTTATAGTCAAGTTTGGGTCGTAAGCTACTTTAAGAGTTAAAATTACTGTCCGAACTTTATCCAAACTCATGATGGATGATAAAATTATTATCCGAACTCGATTATTATATGTTCTAATCTTATTTAATCGGATCAAATAAACAGAATACTCATTCATAGATTACTCATATACATTATTATACGTAAACGCTTAGTCTAAACATATTTTCTTCGTAATATGTAGATAAGTACATTAATGTACAGACTTACGGGGACATGTTCTCTTTACATCATATAAAAACAAAAAATCTACTTCACTATTCCATTATCCACTATCCCATAATCCATTACCAACCTCGTAATCAGTTATTCCATGATCCTTTTGAACTCATCCAGGATATTCATTCAAATATGGGTATAAATTCACTTAAAAGATTCCCCAACCTAATATGTTATAAATTTTGAGAAAAAATGATTTTTTCCCTTCAAAATATTTATTTAAAATAATTATCTAATACATTTAAAACAATTAAAATTATCTAATCATTATCTTCAAATTTTTACAAAAACTAAAACATTATCCAATTTTAAAATAATTAAAATGTTATATACTTTCAAAAATATACATAAATAATATAGATACATCGGATCGTAATATTAAAAAGATTAATAGAGTTAAATGTCATTTTGTTACATTTAAAATATTTATTTGTAGCCTGTCAAGGTGTATTATTATTATTATTATTATTATTATTATTATTATTATTATTAAGTGTTGTATCGAGGACTGAAAGGAAGCAGGCAAAGATTTCCATCACTTGGGTTGGGTTCGCCGGTGCGTTGAAATTTTTCATTACATAATAAAAAATAAATAAAATTATTTTTAGACTTTAATTTTTTATTATTTTATTAAAAATTTTATATTTAGAATGATCATTTAATTTTTTTCAATTTTACGGAATCAATCATACCATCCGTTTAAATTAATCTTTAATTGATTAAAATTTGAACAGACAATTGTTACTTATAAAAAAATTCTTTAGGAACACTGGAGGTATGTATCCTTCCGATACCCCAGATGCGAAAATCACTACATTGGCGACGGCGGTTGCCGCCGCCGCCGCCGTCGCCGCTTCGAAACCCATGGAGGAAAGAAGGTTTTGTTATAATGATGACCCGGGTGTTCGGTTCGAAAGATTGATGAAGCATTATTCTGGGTCTCGCAGCATCCGTAACTACGGTACAAGACTTGATAAGGAGGATCTTGCGGTTGAGGAAGCTGAAATTAATTTAAGGAAGAAGAAAACCATGGAGAAAAGAAGGTTTTGTTATGGCTAGGAAAAGAAGAAGAGCTTCAATAGAATATTGAAACATTATGTTGGTTCTCACAACTTCCATAACTTCACTACAAAAATGGAAGCTGAAGATCCCAATGTACTTCATCATATCGTTTCATTCCATGCAAACAAGATTGTTACTGTTGAGGGCATTGAGTTTGTCAAGTGTGAGGTTGTAGGTCAGAGCTTCCTGCGTCATCAGATTAGGAAGATGATTGGAATGGCCGTTGCAGTTATGAGGAATTTGGCTCCTGAGTCACTGAATAAAACTGCATTGCAAACATAAATAGTTCTCTTTCTTCCTAATTGCTTTTGTTTTTGGCTTAATATATATCGCAATAAATATCAGGGATGCAGACATTAATGTACCTACAGCACCTGAGGTTGGTTTGTACTTGGATGAGTGCCTCTTTGCAACATATAACCAAAAGTGGAAAGATAGCCATGAAGAGTTGTCTAGGAAAGCCTATAAAGAAGAAGCAGAGGAATTCAGAATGAATTTTATACACTCTCATATTGCCTCAAGGGAACGTGAGAAAGGAGTTGTGGCCTTATGGTTGCATTCTCTAAACCACAGAAACTATCCTGATTTAGAGGGTTGGTGATGTTTTGTGACGTCCCCGTCACTTCATCTTATCACTTATCTTTTTCCTTCTTATTTAGATTTAGTTCATCCAGTGTCGTTCTTCCCTTAATCTTAAGCTAATCATTTAATAGCTAATGAAATTTTATTCAATTTCCATAAACATAAAAATGATATATATAAATATCATTCCATTTCCACAGGATCTCATACATCATCTTAACTTACATCCCCGACATCTTATATACATAAATTTCTACTTGTACTGTACTGTAGCTGAATTACAATTTAATTTTACATATGAATATATAAGTATACCTTCTATGCTAACTGGGAAGCGTATCGAGAAGGTACACTTCGATTCTTCAAGCACAAGCTCCTCTAGTAGGAGCGGGTTCACTTCAGGTAATTTGTAGGAAAAATAGTCATAAAAGGGTGAGTTTACGCTTAGTAAAAAAAGTATGTAAAAGAGCGTACTATGCCTCTATATGCATTTTTCCTACTTGGCTCTATAATGTAATGTAAAACATTGTAAAGCATGCATCATACTTCTTTCTTTAAAACATCATACTTTAAAACATACATCATATACTTCTTCATACATACATCTTGTACTTTGAAATAGATGGAGACTATGTACAATGTTTAAGCGATTGAGTCGTCATGTGAATAGTTCATTCTCATTCATATGACTCATATGACTCTAATCATGCATTAGTACATTGGTATACCATGTAGAGGTCAGGGATTCTCTCCTGCCTTAATAATACCATAGTGAGCACTAGTCAGGTGTCACTTATGGTCTTGAGGACCGGACTAGGGTTCCTCACTTAACATACATATTACTGAGGACTTGATCAGAGTCTCTCAGCCATCAGGAATGCATAATCCTTACGCAGTCCATAGTCTCAAAACATTATAATATGCTTTTCAGAAAACACTTTTGTGCTTAAATCAAATAAGCTTTGAAAGCTCTTTTCATACATGGCAGTCGACTTGTCTTATAGGGCAGTTGGCTAATCCTTTATAACTTCTTTTATCGAAATAATTTCATTTAAATTTTCCGATATTTTCATATTTGAAAATACATGGGGGCAGTCGACTGGTCCATATAGCAGTCGACTGGTTTTCAAACAGAATGCTTCTTAAGAAATAGCAGTCGACTGGTCATATAGGGTAGTCGACTGTTTTTGAAACAGAATGCAATTTGGCAAATAGCAGTCGACTGTCTCATATAGCAGTCGACTGGTTTGAAATAGAATGCTTCTGAGAAAATAACAGTCGACTGGCTTACATAGCAGTCGATTGGTTTACCTCGGTTTTCGAAAAACGGCGTTTTGGTTGTCTCTAGGCAGTCGACTTCCCTTTCAAGGCAGTCGGCTGCCCCTAGCCTAATTGGTACTAGGAGACAAGTCCGAAAATGCATCTTTTCCTGCAAAAGACAACTAGTATTTCTCCTCAAATCAGTTCAAAATCATATTAAAACATGCGGACATAGCCGCCTTACGTCCGTTACATAATTTCCTTACCTCGATTCCTTCGAGAACGCAAGATCACTTGGCGCGTTAACCCTAGCTTTCACTCCTTCAAATCTGAAATCATCATATCATATCAAACCTTAAATTAAACCACATACACATGTTATACTAACTTAAAACAACTCCAAACTAAGAACGAAATTGCAAGAATCATCTTCTTCTCTTACCTTCACTAGAGACCAAAATCTTAAACTTTGAGATCTCTTCCAATACTTGGATTCAGTCCTCCAAACTTTGGATATCACTTAGTCTAGTGACAAGGATTATTTTTCGTTCTACGAACTTAATGGATCGATGAAAGAGTAAGGTGGTTTAGCAAGGTAGCTAGAGGTGGAAACTTGAAAGATTGGATGGAACGAGAGGGAGAGGGCTGGAAGGGGCTGGCGTGGGTGATGATAGTGAGGGTGATGAGTCATGCCATTTCATTAAATGCATGCTCATCTCATCCTCTATCTCAGCCATTAGCATCCCTTTGACTCAAGACTATTGACCATCAATTAATTCCTCTTCCACATGACTCATCCACTTAATCTCCAACCAAAATTCTGATTTTAATTCTTTTCTCATGTTTTATTCATTTTCTGATATCAACATACTTCATTTGACTTATTGACATTCAACTTTATTATTTCTCCTATATTCCATACATCAATCATACATTATTCATACATCGATTTCACATCAACTTCATATGCATTTAATCATATTAGATTATAATACTTTACATACATGGAGGAATACATGGAAATTGGGGATCTCACATCCTCCCCACCTTAGAAAATTTGGTCCTCCAAATTTGCCTTAGCTTGTCATGTGAATAATTCTGGATACCTTTCCTTCATTAAGCTCTCTAGCTCCTATGTAGCTTCTTCCATCTTATGGTATTGCCAGAGAACTTTCACTAACGAGATCATCTTAGATCTCAAAACTTTCTCTTTTCTGTCCAAAATCCGAATCGGCTTCTCTACATAGCTCATATCTTCCCTTATCTCCAAGGGTTCATACTCAATGACATGAGACGGATCCGGATTATACTTCCGAAGCATCGATACATGAAACACATTATGCACTCCCGATAGCTTCGGAGGCAATGCCAATCTATAGGCAACATCACCTATTCGATCTAAGACCTCAAATGGACCGATGTAACGAGGACTCAGCTTACCTCGTCGGCCAAATCTCATGATTCCTTTGGATGGAGAAACTTTCAAGAACACAAAATCTCCAACCATAAACTCAAGTGGTCTCCGTCGAGCATCCGCATAGCTCTTTTGTCTGCTCTGAGCTGTTTTAAGCCTCTGACAAATCAATTTAACAGATGCTTGCTCGACTAGATCTGGAGCCAATAACTTACGTTCGCCCACTTCTTCCCACCCAATCGGAGATCGACACCTTCTTCCATACAAAGCTTCATATGGTGCCATCCCGATGCTTGCATGATAACCATTATTGTATGCAAACTCAGCCAATGGCAGATGGTCATCCCAAGAGCCTTTAAAGTCCATAGCACAAGCCCTCAACATATCCTCGAGCGTCTGAATCGTGCGCTCGGACTGTCCATCAGTCTGCGGATGAAAAGCTGTGCTAAAATTTAACTTAGATCCCATGGCTTCCTGAAAATGCTCCCAGAAATGGGAAGTAAACCTGGAATCTCTATCAGAAGTGATGCTCACTGGAACACCATGTAGTCTTACGACATCTTTTACATACATATCTGCCAAAGTGCTAAGCGTGTCTGTTGACTTCATAGGCAGGAAGTGAGCTGACTTTGTCAATCTATCGACAATCACCCAAATACCATCATGATTCTTCTTGGTTCTGGGCAATCCCATAATAAAATCCATCGTAATGTGTTCCCACTTCCACATAGGTATAGGCAGAGGGTGCAGTAATCCTGCTGGCTTTTGGTGCTCTACCTTGACCTGTTGACATGTGAGACATTTTGCTACAAAATCTGCTATGTCTTTATTCATGCCTTTCCACCAGTACACCTTGCGAAGATTGTGATACATCTTCGTATTTCCTGGGTGCAACGTGTACTTAGTGGCATGTGCTTCGATCAAGATCAACTTCTTCAATTCGTCATCATTAGGAACACATATACGACTTTTAAACCTCAAAATTCCATCACTACTGACATTAAATTCTGAGGTCATACCTGACTGCATCTGATTCATAGCTTCTATGCATCTATCATCTTCCTTTTGAGCACTTCGGATTCTGTCCATTAACTTTGGCTCAATCCTTAAACTAGCCATCATTCCAATTTGCTCATAAGTCATAACATTAAGGTTGAAGCTTGCGAATTGCTCAATTAGTTCATGCTCTTTTATCATCATATAAGACACCATACTTACATGCTTCCGGCTCAGAGCATCCGCCACCACATTAGCTTTCTCCGGATGGTACAAGATCTCACAATCGTAATCCTTTAGAAGCTCGAGCCGTCTTCTTTACCTCATATTCAATTCCTTTTGAGAAAACAAGTATTTCAGACTTTTGTGATATGTAAAAATCTGAAGTTTCTCACCATATAATTAATGTCTCCATATTTTCAGGGCAAACACTACTGCAGCTAACTCCAAATCATGAGTCGGGTAGTTCTTCTCATGGTCCTTCAATTGTCTAGAACCATATGCCACTACCTTACCATGCTGCATTAACACACATCCCAAACCTTGTCCTGAGGCATCACTATATATTACAAATCCTCCCGAACCACTAGGGATGGTGAGAATCAGTGCAGTCGTCAGCCTGTGCTTCAACTCTTGGAAGCTACTCTCACAGGCTTTATTCCACTCGTACTTCACTTCCTTGCGCGTCAAGCGTGTCAGTGGAGCAGCTAACTTCGAGAAACCCTCCACAAACCTCCTATAGTAGCCAGCTAAACATATTAGATTATAATGCTTTACATACATGGAGGAATACATGGAAATTGGGGATCTCACATGTTTGGACTGATAACTTTTCATCGGTCTACATTTTCACATTTTGCACGAGAGAAGAAGACGTTTTTTGTTAAACTTGATTAGGATTTAGGCCTATGGTATTTACTCTTATACTTTCTTTTTAGTTTATCTTCTTGTTTATGATCAACTCTTTTGCTGGTTTTCTCAGGTTAATGTTGTGTTAATTTCATTTTCCCCTGAGGAAGTGTTTGATATGCAACTGTTCACACTCGTGTAGGTAAGCAGTAAGCCTAGTATTCTTTGACCCATGCCCATATAAAAAAAAAATAGTGAATTAGCGTTCACTTCATCAAAAGAACAGCTCACACCCAAACTGAAAAAACTGTGGCGCAGGAGTTGCTTCTATTTCTATCTCTTCGTTTTGTGTTCGCTTTGGGACGACAGTAGCTTGGAGAAAAAGAAAGATGATAAAAGTCGGCAAGGGTGGGTTTTACATAGAATATCGATTGGATATTGTTTTGATTTTGGTTTATGATTCAAACGACAAAGCTTTTTTACCTGATCCCAATTTTTAAACAAAAGTTCATCAAATGAGTTTAATATTTTTGTTTAAATTCATTCAAAAATTAAATAGAACTTAAAATTTAAACAATGCATTCAATCTGTGAATAAATTTATTTATTGGTTTTTAATTGTCCTAGAGAATACCCGCGCGTTGTGCAGGTAGATCATTTGAAAGGACAAATATGAAAAGTCTTTGTAAGGGGCAAGCAAGTATTCACGTACATTACTACATGAAGTGCAATGAAAAAGAGTGTATCATGTTCACTTTAGACAATTTACATGGGATGTAGCAAGCAAAGCCTAAGAAAAGTCTTAAGCAATCATCCAGAAAGCAAAATAGTAAGAAAGATTACATATACCAGTAAATGCGAGATCTACATCAAATGAAAACAACTTTAATCCTCTTTAGTCTTGTCAACACAAAATGTCGTGTCAACACGTAGATAAAAATAAAAAAATTTATGGAGGAACAAATAAGAGCACGAGAATCTCATATGACAATAGAACATATTTTTTCAATGTATTAAATTATAATGAAGCAAAAAGCATTTCTTCTGACCAACAAATATTATAATATAACATAAACATAAAATAATAAAGAGTTACGTTCTCCTTTAAGTTTAACCTAAGCAAGCAAGATTAAATTATGTAAACATAAATGACTACAATTGGCTTCTACCAATTTATGATTGAGGTCTTATGCAATTTGAATAAAAAATATATATAACCATAATTTACCATGAGTAATTAAAAAGGTACTCATTAAAAATTAGCAAAAGTATGTCATTATTTATCTTGTGGATGCATTGAAACTTCACTTTGCATCTTGTTCTTTAGCTAAAAACTGTGAGTGTTGTTTGTTGTTAACCAAAATATGATGCCTTTTCTTAGAACTTGAAAAAATTTTAGCTAAATCCAATGAATTTGCAAACCTTTTCCACTTTGTCTTACAAATTAACAGAATTCTCATGTTTCATGCATCCTTTGACAATTCAAAGAATGTAAATAGAGAAAATGCAAATCAATTTTATACATAGCAAATTCACACAACCCAAATGAGATAAAAAGTTGCATTATCCATGTGACAAACTTGAAATAAAAAAGAACCATTTTCCATGGTCATTATAGTTAGCATATGTAGATAAATAGAGCAAGTTAGATCTAGATATAAAAACGTAAGAAAAAAAAAAGAGCTGAGAAGATTAATTAAATAGGCAAATGTTAATACACATGAGACATACCTGAGTGTGAAGCTGCCAATGCTACACTCATAGTAGAAGTCTTTAGTTTCTTTTATGTCTTCAAAAATAAAAAATAAAATTACATAATGCTATCATCAACAATACCAGATTAAAGAAGAACTTGTGTGATGAAGATAAAGGGGAAAAATGAATGTGATAATAAACAAAACACTCCTTATTCCCTATTAAAAATGAGTAAGAAATTTCTAATAACAAATATCAACAATTTAGGTAGAGATTGTAGGAGTTCATTTCAAAGCATTATAAATCAAATTCCAATTCCTTGTACAATGACTTAATATCAATTACAACTGACCTTTTTTTTTCAAATCAATTGATTCTGATATGTCAGAATATTTTATGCAATTTGGGAGAACCTACCAATACCTTTAGACGAAATAATAAGGCAGAATCCCAATATTGTTTGATTGTATAGAAGAGGCATTTTATGGTACCTGCAAGTTGCAATATTAGATTACTTTCAAATATATAAGTTGACATTTGAAATTCTTATGGCATTGCTCAAACAGAATAGAAAAAATCACAGCAGCAAAGGTAAGATACATTTGGAGAATACATTTCCATATAATCATTACCCTTTCCATTCCATGACTAACTGACTATGAACAGCAATGACAACTAATCCACCATGAATCAAACATGTGAGAGCAACTAAAAAATGATGCTTAAATTTGATAATTCTTTCTCATAGTGAGACTTGTAAAAGATGCGACACATTAAACAATCAAAATGAAACCATATTTTCAGCTTGCACAAATATTTAAAATAGATGAGCTAAATTAAAAATGCCTATTTTTATTGTAAAATTAGAGACCAATTTTTTTAGGCAAGATACATCATTGTAAAATCTCCAACTTCATATTTTTCTTTTCTAACGAAGGCAATAAAATGCAGCGATTCAAAAGGGAAAGAAAAATCAAGCATTGACAAACAAAAAACCGATAGTTGTCATGAAGATATAAGGAAGTCCTTCTCATGCTTGAAGGGAACTAAGAGAATATGAATTAAAAGGAATGCTATTAAAATCATGCAACAATGTCCTTGAAAGAAACGAAAGGAAGATTTTCAACTTTTTGATTAACAAATTCAAAGAAAAAAAATCAAAGAATAAATAAGAATGGAAATTCAGTTTTAAGAAAGAAATGGAGGTGAAGATAAATTCTCAAACCAGGAGCTAAGGATATTTCCACATATTCCTTCCAAATCACAAAATTTATCATGCAAAGTACCTACTCTCTAACAACATTTTGTTAGTAGAATAGATTAGTTAAGAGTCATAAACATCAGGAATTTGAGAATAGATGAAGCTATAAGAACGTTATAAGAACAATATTTTTTAGAAAGAACATTGTCCTCATTATCCTCACAACAGTAGAAATGTAAAGAAATTTTTATAAAAGTATTACCTATGCGGGGAGAATTGATGAAGAGTAAGCATTCTTACTTCAGGTACCATATCTATAAAATCACCATCAACAATCTAAAAGTTCTAAGCAGCAGTGAATTTATGCAACTCAATTAGTCATGATTCAGTGAAAAATTCCCAACATAAACTTGCAATAAGCTACTGGGTGAGGAAGCACCATGTGATATTTGGCCTTGACTTTCTTCTATCAAGATCATAAAGTTGCCCTTCATTAATGAAGAGAGGAACAAATAAAAGCAATAATTTTGATGATTTAAACACATCTCCTTTTCCAACCTAGCCAATATTCCAATATCAAATCTAAATCTTGTCAAGTTATGTGCATATTTAATTGGCCTAATGCAAAAGATGGCATTCATATGTTATTGGTTTATATTATTTTTACCATTATCTTGAAGAAATTAATGATAATAAAATTAATTAAGACTATCTTTTTGCTAATTTTGCCTATACCTTTTGTTTTTTCTTTTCTCTTTGTTGTTTACTTAAACAATTATTCTCAAGGAAAAAAAAAGGAAGCTAAACTTGAATTCAGAATTAACTAAAAATTTCTATTCAACCAGGAAATTGAGGTGCCACCAAGTTCCAAGTTTAATAGAAATTGACTAAAGCAAATTCCTAACACATAGACACTTAGTTTGATGCTTTCTTTAGAGATGGCAAATGTTGTCATTTAAAAAAAGGAAAAAAAATTACCATTTAGCCTTAAATAAAAGAAAACTCCTTTTAACAGCACAAAAGACAAAAAACGCTTCTTCAAGAATGAAGCAGCCAAAATTCCAATCTATGCTTTCACAAAAACTACGTAGAGTCTAGCATTTATAGATCTTAATAGAGTGAATAAAATTAAAATGGCAAGCACTCGTATGTGCAAAGTACCAAAACAATAGGAGTAAAAGGTATCTCATCAAGAGCATGAAGATACTTGATTGTATTTCCACGAATATAGCATTCAAGCATTCTCCAATAGTTGTTTCCATCCTATATTATACTTTTAATCAAACCCAATTACAATTAAAAGAAACAGAAAAAGAGAACATTGAATGAATTCATATTTGTAGCTTTTAAGTAAATGTAACTTCACGGAGATGGACAGTCATTCGTCGCAATTAGCCAAATGTCCATTACAAGTCTCTTGTGACGTCCCCGTCACTTCATCTTATCACTTATCTTTTTCCTTCTTTATTTAGATTTAGTTTATCCAGTGTCGTTCTTCCCTTAATCTTAAGCTAATCATTTAATAGCTTATGAAATTTTATTCAATTTCCATAAACATAAAATGATATATATAAATATCATTCCATTTCCACAGGATCTCATACATCATCTTAACTTACATCCCCGACATCTTATATACATAAATTCTACTTGTACTGTACTGTAGCAGAATTACAATTTAACTTTACATATGAACATATAAGTATACCTTCTATGCTAACTGGGAAGCGTATCGAGAAGGTACACTTTGATTCTTCAAGCACAAGCTCCTCTAGTCGAAGCGTGGTTCACTTCAAGTAGTCTGTAAAAAAATAGTCATAAAAGGGTGAGTTTACGCTCAGTAAGAAAAGTATGTAAAAGAGCGTACTATGCCTCTATATGCATTTTTTTCCTACTTGGCTCTATAATGTCATGTAAAGCATTATAAAGCATGCATCATAAACTTCTTTCATGCATTGTTTGTAACCATGCATATTCATTTAAAATGACATGGCAAACATACTTTCTTTAAAACATCATACTTCATATCATACTTTAAAACATACATCATATACTTCTTCATACATACATCTTGTACTTTGAAATAGATGGAGGCTATGTACAATGTTTAAGCGATTGAGTCGTCATATGAACCGTTCATTCCCATTCATATGACTCATATGACTCTAATCATGGATTAGTACATTGGTATACCATGTAGAGGTCAGGGATTCTCTCCTGCCTTAATAATACCATAGTGAACACTAGTCAGGTGTCACTGATGGTCTTGAGGACCGGACTAGGGTTCCTCATTTAACATACATATTACTGAGGATTTGATCAGAGTCTCTCAGCCATCAGAAATGCATAATCATTACGCAGTCCATAGCCTCAAAACAGTTATAATATACTTTTCAGAAAACACCTTTGTGTTTAAATTAAATAAGCTTTGAAAACATCTTTTCATACATGGCAGTCGACTGGTCTTATAGGGCAGTCGACTGCTGCTTCATAACTTTATTTCTTGAAATTAATTTCATTTCGAAAAATACATGGGGGCAGTCAACTGGTCCGTATAGCAGTCGACTGGTTTTCAAACAGAATGCTTCTTAAGAAATAGCAGTCGACTGGTCATATAGGGCAGTTGACCGTTTTTGAAACAGAATGCAATTTGGCAAATAGCAGTTGATTGTCCCCTATAGCAGTCGACTGGTTTGAAACAGAATGCTTCTGGGAAAATAGTAGTCGACTGGCTTACATAGCAGTCGACTGGTTTGTATCGGTTTTCGGAAAACGGCGTTTTGGATGTCTCTAGGCAGTCGACTTTTCTTTATGGCAGTTGGCTGCCCCTAGCCTAATTGGTACTAGGAGACAAGTCCGAAAATGCATCTTTTACTGCACAAAATCAACTGGTGCTTCTTCCAAACCACATAAAAACATTATAAAACATGCGGACATAGCCGCCTTACGTCCGTTACATAAATTCCTTCCTCGATTCCTTCGAAAACGCGAAATCACTTGGCGCGTAACCCTAGCTTTTCCACTTCTTTAACCTAAAATCATCATACCACATCAAACCTTAAATTAAACTACATACACATATCATATCAAGTCAATACAACTCAAATCCATAAACCAAATTGACTAAATCATCTTCTTCTCTTACCTTCACTAGAGACCAAAATCTCAAACTTTGAGATCTCTTCCAATACTTGGAATCAATCCACCAAACTCTGGATATCTCTTAGTCTAGTGACAAGGATCGATTTTCATCAAATGAACTTAATGAATTGCTGGAGAATTAAGGCAGTTTATCAAGGTAACTTATGTTGGAAACTTAGGGAAAATGGAGGAAGAATGTGAGGGAGAGCTGGAAGATAGAGGCTGACGTTGGTGATGAGATGAAGATGATGACTATGCTAATTTGCATTTAATGCATGCCTTATCTCATTAGTTCATCTCAGCCATGCTTACTCCTTGACTCAAGACTATTTGACCCTCAATTAATTCCTCTTCTCCTTTCTTCCTATGACTCATCCATTAAATCACCAATCAAAATTCTGGTTTTATTTCTTGTCTTATACCTTAATTAATTTTCTGATATCAACATGCTTCATTTGACTTATTGACATTCAACTTCATTGTTTCTTCTACACATCATGCATACATCATTCACACATTAAACTTCATGTTCATTTAATCATATTAGCTTAGAATACTTTACATACATGGAGGAATACATGGAAATTGAGAATCTCACATCCTCCCCACCTTAGAAAATTTGGTCCTCCAAATTTGCCTTAGCTTGTCATGTAAATAATTCTGGATACCTTTCCTTCATTAAGCTCTCTAGTTAGCTTCTTCCATCGTATGGTATTGCCAGAGAATTTTCACTAACGAGATCGTCTTAGACCTCAAAACTTTCTCTTTTCTGTCCAAAATCCGAATCGGCTTCTCTATATAGCTCATATCTTCCCTTATCTCCAAGGGTTCATACTCAATGACATGAGACGGATCCGGATTATACTTCCGAAGCATTGATACATGAAACACATTATGCACTCCCGATAGCTCCAGAGGCAATGCCAATCTATAGGCAACATCGCCTATTCGATCTAAGACCTCAAATGGACCGATGTAACGAGGACTCAGTTTACCTCGTCGGCCAAATCCCATGATTCCCTTGGATGGAGAAACTTTCAAGAACACAAAATCTCCAACCATGAACTCAAGTGGCCTCCGTCGAGCATCTGCATAGCTCTTTTGTCTACTTTGAGCTGTCTTAAGCCTCTGACAAATCAACTTAACATCTTCTGAAGCTTGCTCAACTAGATCTGGAGCCAATAACTTACGTTCTCCCACTTCTTCCCACCCAATCGGAGATCGACACCTTCTTCCATACAAAGCTTCATATGGTGCCATCCCGATGCTTGTATGATAACTATTATTGTATTCAAACTCAGCCAATGGCAGATGGTTATCCCAGGAGCCTCTAAAGTCCATAGCACAAGCCCTCAACATATCCTCGAGCGTCTGAATCGTGCGCTCGGACTGTCCATCAGTCTGCGGATGAAAAGCTGTGCTAAAATTTAACTTAGATCCAATGGCATCCTGAAAATGCTCCCAGAAATGGGAAGTAAACCTGGAATCTCTATCAGAAGTGATGCTCACTGGAACACCGTGTAGTCTTACCACATCTTTTACATACATATCTGCCAAAGCATTGAGTGTATCAGTTGACTTCATAGGTAGGAAGTGAGCTAATTTTGTCAATCTATCGACAATCACCCAAATACCATCATGGTTCTTCTTGGTTCTGGGCAACCCCATAACAAAATCCATCGTAATGTGCTCCCACTTCCACATAGGTATAGGCAGAGGGTGCAGTAATCCTGCTGGCTTTTGGTGCTCTACCTTGACCTGTTGACATGTGAGACATTTTGCTACAAAATCTGCTATGTCTCTCTTCATGCCCTTCCACCAGTACACCTTGCGAAGATTGTGATACATCTTCGTATTTCCTGGATGTAACGTGTACTTAGTGGCATGTGCTTCAATCAAGATTAACTTCTTCAATTCGTCATCATTAGGAACACATATACGACCTCTAAACCTCAAAATTCCATCACTACTGACATTAATTTCTGAGGTCATACCTGATTGCATCTGATTCATAGCCTTTATGCATCTATCATCTTCCTTTTGAGCACTTCGGATTCTGTCCATTAACTCTGGCTCAATCCTTAAACTAGCCATCATTCCAATTTGCTCATAAGTCATAACATTAAGGTTGAGGCTTGCGAATTACTCAATTAGTTCATGCTCCTTTATCATCATATAAGACACCATACTTACATGCTTCCGGCTCAGAGCATCCGCCACCACATTAGCTTTCCCCGGGTGGTACAAGATCTCACAATCGTAATCCTTTAGTAACTCGAGCCATCTTCTTTGCCTCATGTTTAATTCCTTCTGAGAGAATAAGTATTTCAGACTTTTATGATCCGTAAAAATCTGAAATCTCTCACCATATAAGTAATGTCTCCATATTTTCAGGGCAAACACCACTGCAGCTAACTCCAAATCATGAGTCGGGTAGTTCTTCTCATGGTCCTTCAATTGTCTGGAACCATAGGCTACTACCTTACCATGCTGCATTAACACGCATCCCAAACCTTGCCCTGAGGCATCACTATACACCGCAAATCCACCTGAACCACTAGGGATGATGAGAATCGGTGCAGTCGTCAGCCTGTGCTTCAACTCTTGAAAACTACACTCATAGGCTTCATTCCACTCATACTTCATTTCCTTGCGCGTCAAGCGCGTCAATGGAGCAGCTAGCTTTGAGAAACCCTCTACAAACCTCCTATAGTAGCCAGCTAAACCCAAGAAACTCCTAATCTCCGTCACAGTCTTCGGTCTTTCCCATTGAACCACCGCTTTAATCTTTGATGGATCAACTGAAACTCCATCTTTACTGATCACATGACCTAAGAAGGAGATTTGATTTAACCAGAAATCACATTTACTTAGCTTGGCGTATAGTCCTCTATCTCTGAGGGTCTCTAAAACAATCCTCAAATGCTGCTCATGCTCTTCCCATGACCTCGAGTACACCAAGATGTCATCGATGAAAACAATGACAAACTGGTCCAAGTACTGCTTAAACACATCATTCATCAGATTCATGAAGGCTGCAGGTGCATTGGTTAATCTAAACAGCATCACCAAGAATTCATAATGGCCATACCGTGTCCTGAACGCAGTTTTAGGGATATCTTCATCTCGGATCTTCAACTGATGATATCCCGACCTCAAGTCTATCTTGGAAAAGACTTGTGCACCCTTGAGCTGATCAAAGAGATCATCTATCCTGGGAAGAGGATACTTGTTCTTGATTGTCACTTTATTCAACCACCGGTAGTCAATGCATAACCTCATACTACCGTCCTTCTTCTTGACAAAAAGCACAGGAGCACCCCAAGGGGATACGCTGGGTCGTATAAATCCCTTGTCTAGCAACTCCTGAAGCTGCTTCTTAAGTTCTTCCAATTCTACCAAGGCCATCCGGTAGGGAGCTCTTGATATAGGCTCAGTCCCCGGCACCAAATCGATAGTGAACTCCACTTCCCTATCCGGAGGAAGTCCTGGAAGATCATCCGGGAACACTTCAGGAAAATCTTGTACTACAGGAATATCCTTGAGTCCGGGACGTTTCTAATCTACGTCCTCCACATAAGCAATGAATCCTTCATACAACCATACATACTTCTCATTATTTTCATATGAATTCAAATCAGTAACTAAACAGGTTTCATATTAATTTCTTGCAAAATTTACAACATAGCTAACGGGTAAAGAGAATGTTACACTCTTAGCATAACAGTTCACTATAACATGATTGTTAGCTAACCAATCCATACCCAAAATAACATCAAACCCATACATATTTAGTAGGATTAGGTCAGCCTTAGATTCTCTTTCTCCTACCCGTAGCTTACAGTTTCTATACACCAACTCTGTCACTTGTGATTCTCTAAGTGGTATGCTTATCTTTAATGAGTATTCTAAAGTCTCAGGCTCAACAGGAGACACAAAAGAATGCGTAGAGCCTGGATCAAACAATGCTATGACATTTACATCACACAGGTAAATTGTACCTTTAATCACTTTGGACGAGGCATCGGCAGACTCTTCATCGATGGCAAACACTCGTCCTTGGGTCACAGCTTTCTTTCCCTTCTCAGCAGCAGTGGCCTTAGGTTGCGATTTAGGGGTCTTATCTGATTCGTCAGGCATCCTCGGATCTCTCTGAGGGCAATCTCTAATCATATGCCCTTTTTCCCCACATCTAAAGCAAGCGCCACTCGCCAAGCGACATGGCTGTGATCCATGAAACTTTTCGCACTGCTCACATCTTTGCATCGTATTCTTTGGTGAGCTAGCGGTACTTCCAACTTGATTTCGGGATCGCTCATCACTTATCTTGATCCCTGTAGCTTTAGGAGTATCTATATCATTACCATCATCATCATAACTCCAACTTCAATATAATTCCATATAACTATTAAATTAATTTAAAAATTATCTTTTCATACTTTACTTACCTATAGAAACTCCTTCAGATCGTCTACTCCTCCGAAATGGATACCTATCGCTCGAAGCTTTCTCATCCGACTTCCGCTTCATCGGTTCCTTGCCTTTACCCTTGGCTCGGAAGTCAGCATGGTGTAGATCATAGTCCTGCTCACACAGCTGAGCCTTACGGACAGCTTCCCCATAGGTGGTGATATCCATTGGATACAACTTAGATCTAATCGGGAACTTCAATCCCTCAATGAATCTGTAGATCTTATGCCCTTCATCTCTTCGGACCTCTGGATCGAATCTACTCAAGGTGGTGAACTTAGATTCATATTGATTCACCGTCGTCGTACCTTGAGTTAAACTTAGGAACTCGATCTTCAATCTATTCTGATCCGTGCGTGGGATATACTATTCATTAAAAGCTTCCACAAATCTGTCCCACGTGACCTCTTCATATCGGGCCTTTAACACGGTCCGAGTGGTTTGCCACCAATATTCGGCATCATCTATTAGCAGATAGGCAGCCAAGCCTACTTTCTCCCTTTCGGAGCAGGGCATGTACTCAAAAGATTTTAAAACTGCTTTCATCCAATTCTCAGCTGTCAACAAATCTCTTTCCCCCTTGAACTTGGGTGGATCCAATTTCTTGAATTCCTTAATCAATGCCACACTGCAATAAGCTCTAGAATCCCGCCTTCCAGTAACTGGGACTGATGGGGTTACTTCCGTAGGAGGAATAACAGTTGCAGTTGCTTGGGTACTTGTGGCCACATTCGAGAAATTAGACATGAACTGCGTAAACATCGTGGCCATGTTCTCCATATGTTTTTCCATTTTAGCTAGCCTCGTATTCGGGCTATGTGGTGGAGATGGTTGAGGAGACGGAACTGGGGGCTCTTCAGTGCGACCCCGTCCTCTTCCTCTACTTGTACCTCTTCTTCTTGAGCTCATACTGTAAATATAATCATCATTGAGCTCTTTAGTATAACTAAAAACAGCTATACTATACATTTGTATTCAGACAAGTACAGTACAATTGGGGGATATACTCTATTTCTAGCTTCTTGACACTGACAAACCTCAATCTAAACTGCTCTGATACCACTATGTGACGTCCCCGTCACTTCATCTTATCACTTATCTTTTTCCTTCTTTATTTAGATTTAGTTTATCCAGTGTCGTTCTTCCCTTAATCTTAAGCTAATCATTTAATAGCTTATGAAATTTTATTCAATTTCCATAAACATAAAATGATATATATATATAAATATCATTCCATTTCCACAGGATCTCATACATCATCTTAACTTACATCCCCGACATCTTATATACATAAATTCTACTTGTACTGTACTGTAGCTGAATTACAATTTAACTTTACATATGAACATATAAGTATACCTTCTATGCTAACTGGGAAGCGTATCGAGAAAGTACACTTTGATTCTTCAAGCACAAACTCCTCTAGTCGGAGCGTGGTTCACTTCAAGTAGTCTGTAGGAAAATAGTCATAAAAGGGTGAGTTTACGCTCAGTAAGAAAAGTATGTAAAAGAGCGTACTATGCCTCTATATGCATTTTTTTTCCTACTTGGCTCTATAATGTCATGTAAAGCATTATAAAGCATGCATCATAAACTTCTTTCATGCATTGTTTGTAACCATGCATATTCATTTAAAATGACATGGCAAACATACTTTCTTTAAAACATCATACTTCATATCATACTTTAAAACATACATCATATACTTCTTCATACATACATCTTGTACTTTGAAATAGATGGAGACTATGTACAATGTTTAAGCGATTGAGTCGTCATATGAACCGTTCATTCCCATTCATATGACTCATATGACTCTAATCATGGATTAGTACATTGGTATACCATGTAGAGGTCAGGGATTCTCTCCTGCCTTAATAATACCATAGTGAACACTAGTCAGGTGTCACTAATGGTCTTGAGGACCGGACTAGGGTTCCTCATTTAACATACATATTACTGAGGACTTGATCAGAGTCTCTCAGCCATCAGAAATGCATAATCATTACACAGTCCATAGCCTCAAAACAGTTATAATATACTTTTCAGAAAACACCTTTGTGTTTAAATTAAATAAGCTTTGAAAACATCTTTTCATACATGGCAGTCGACTGCTGCTTCATAACTTTATTTCTTGAAATTAATTTCATTTCGAAAAATACATGGGGGCAGTCGACTGGTCCATATAGCAGTCGACTGGTTTTCAAACAGAATGCTTCTTAAGAAATAGCAGTCGACTGGTCATATAGGGCAGTCGACTGTTTTTGAAACAGAATGCAATTTGGCAAATAGCAGTCGACTGTCCCCTATAGCAGTCGACTGGTTTGAAACAGAATGCTTCTGGGAAAATAGCAGTTGACTGGTTTGTATCGGTTTTCGAAAAATGGCGTTTTGGTTGTCTCTAGGCAATCGACTTCCCTTTATGGTAGTCGACTGCCCCTAGCCTAATTGGTACTAGGAGACAAGTCCGAAAATGCATCTTTTCCTGCACAAAATCAACTGGTGCTTCTTCCAAACCACATAAAAACATTATAAAACATGCGGACATAGCCGCCTTACGTCCGTTACATAAATTCCTTACCTCGATTCCTTCGGAAACGCGAAATCACTTGGTGCGTCACCCTAGCTTTTCCACTTCTTTAACCTAAAATCATCATACCACATCAAACCTTAAATTAAACTACATACACATATCATATCAAGTCAATACAACTCAAATCCATAAACCAAATTGACTAAATCATCTTCTTCTCTTACCTTCACTAGAGACCAAAATCTCAAACTTTGAGATCTCTTCCAATACTTGGAATCAATCCACCAAACTCTAGATATTTCTTAGTCTAGTGACAAGGATCGATTTTCATCAAATGAACTTAATGAATTGCTGGAGAATTAAGGCAGTTTATCAAGGTAACTTATGTTGGAAACTTAGGGAAAATGGAGGAAGAATGTGAGGGAGAGCTGGAAGATAGAGGCTGACGTTGGTGATGAGATGAAGATGATGACTATGCTAATTTGCATTTAATGCATGCCTTATCCCATTAGTTCATCTCAGCCATGCTTACTCCTTGACTCAAGACTATTTGACCCTCAATTAATTCCTCTTCTCCTTTCTTCCTATGACTCATCCATTAAATCACCAATCAAAATTCTAGTTTTATTTCTTGTCTTATACCTTAATTAATTTTCTGATATCAACATGCTTCATTTGACTTATTGACATTCAACTTCATTGTTTCTTCTACACATCATGCATACATCATTCACACATTAAACTTCATGTTCATTTAATCATATTAGCTTAGAATACTTTACATACACGGAGGAATACATGGAAATTGAGAATCTCACATCTCCCTATTTTTCAGTTTCACACAACTGTTAGCAAAAGAAAAAAATAGTTGTTTCAAAGAGCAATAACTGAAACAAAGTTTTTGCATGGCAATTTAAGAACAGGCATGTGAGGCAATTTAATGCTCTTACCATAGGATGGCCCTATGCAGTTTATAGCAGAGAATCATTTGTATACATATATGTATTATATATTATATATAATTCTTTTTCTTATTTGGTTGCACCAAAATCTTTTTGATCTGGTATAAATTATATATAATTCAAGGCTATAGAGAAACAAACACAAAATGGAGAAGACTGGCCATGCCAGAGGTTGGATACTAAAAATAAGCCATTATTGCTTACTGGAGTAAACAGTCCCAAATACATTAGTTAGAAAAAAAATCAACATTTAACTTCATAAAAGAGCAATATTTACCACCACGCAACCTGACTAAGCCCATTAACTTATAGGACCTTTATGTATGTCCCAAAAGAATCAGTAGAGGAATTAGGATGGCATAAATTGGGAAAGCAAAAAGGAAAACAGAAAATCAAACAAAGCATGAATTGAACCTTGGAAAGAAGGCCATCCTTTACATGCTCATAATTGCTATTGATATGTCTTTACCACATCCAAATTTTCATGAATTTCTCCTGTAAAGAAATAGAAAACATTTAAGAATTTAGAACATTTATGTAACAAAAAAGAAAAAAATTTCATATCCAAAAAGATCACTCTAACTAATTAGCAAACACAAATTCACAGTTCTCTTGTCTGAGGCTGTTGTATGTCCTATCACTGTTATCTTTGTATGTGTCTTTATAACATGCTTGTGTGCCTAGAATTGATCTTGAATAAACATTTTACCATAACATGGAATGCTAAAGCATATGAATGAACAATGTTATTTAAAGCTTAGTTATTGACAACACAACTAATTGACAGTATACAACAAACAATCAGAGAAAGACTGAAAGGCATATTGATGTTGGCAAAAAAAATAAAAGGCATCTAGTAGGACCAAAACTCCATGTAGATTTTCCAATGAACAATATAGATAGCAAAGATCTTTTTACCAAGCAAATCATTAAAGGGACATTTTAAAACAATAAAAAGGATTTCCATTTACATTGTTGCAATATAGAAACATCAAAATCAATTAAAAAGAGAAAGATATACCTTAGAATAAAACTCCCTCAAAGAAAAATTCTTTCACAACATCCTACGTGCAATGCAAAATTCTTCAGAAAATTAAAGAAAGATCCTAAGTTACTGGAGACCGCTTGAAATCTCTTCAAAGGATTAATTTTCCCCATTCATTCTTCTAAACTACAATGCTAGGAAAGGATGATTCTTAGCACATGGGTGAACTTATTTGTCGTCATGATCAGAAAATTTCCCAATTGATGGAAAAGATGGCAGTGTTTAGGAAATTCGGTGATGTAATGCCTCTTTGGCTAATTTTGGCAGTCTTATTTGGGAGGATATATCTCATTGGATTTAAATGAATGTTTGATGTGCTTGTCTAATTTAAAGCCAGAAATCTTGAAGAAGATAAAAGGTTGTTAGATAGAGAGATGCATTGAAATGAAGGGTATCTTTGATGAGATGGTTATTGAATAGTGAAAGACTGGAGATTCTATAGATTT
Organism: Heritiera fomes; assembly: GCA_032173925.1. Classification (NCBI taxonomy): domain Eukaryota; kingdom Viridiplantae; phylum Streptophyta; class Magnoliopsida; order Malvales; family Malvaceae; genus Heritiera; species Heritiera fomes. The sequence goes on from JAPDPM010000002.1 coordinate 14,507,484, forward strand.
CAAGCATAACTAATTGATTAATTTACGACGGACTCTTATATGTACTTGTTCAAGCTTTAATAACAATAATTAATGTGATTCTCCTACAATGCACTATTATTTCTTTTGTACTTCAATTTTTAGAACCACTTAAAATGTCAATTAACCCATGCTTTAGCAATCCTCAAAAATACACAGAAGCTAACTTCAATTAAAGCACAAATAATTCCAAAATATAACACTTGGTAAAATCTCACAATACAAACCATACTATAAAATACCTCAGAGAGTCAATTTCAGGTTTCCAATCTTTTTATGACCAAGATATCTGCAAGCATAAAATAAAAAAAGGAACATAAAAACAAAAATATGAAGAAATGGCAAAAGAAAAATGCATTTTTCTATGAAACTTCTACCTATACCAAAATAAGAACAGCCACATTGGAAACTTCTTGGATCAGTCCTAACACACCAACCCCTTAGAACGAAGAGATTCTTCTGCGTAACCTTTCCAAAAACTTGAACTTCCCATGCAAATTTCATCTCAGCTTTCGACTTCATGCTTTTTAATTTCTTAAGAGCTATCTGCGTACACCATTCAACAACAAAAAATCCTCCCATAGCAGGAAAACATAGAAATTTAACAAAAACACACAAAAAAGGACCAAATCTCTTCGGATACCTCAATACCATCACTGATTTTACCCCTGGAGTACGCTTAGGAGCAGTCAGCTTCTTCCCAAAAGACATCTTCCTCAAAGTCCTAGAAGCCTTAGCCCGCTTCTCCTAGGGGTTGGGCTTGGCTACAGCTATTTTCTCCCTAAGGTTGTAAAAAGTTATTTTTTCATGGAGAAAAGGGAAAGGGGAAATCATGAAACAGAGAATGAGGTGCTGGGTAGAAGCATGAATACGATGAGTTCGGAGATGAGAAAACAGGAATAGTGGAGTAATAGAAATCATGCTCAGGACAGACAAAAACTTAAGAGATTACCTTAACAGCAATATCGGATTTTGCTTTAGCAAAAGAATCCCTCAAATTTTAAGCTTGAGCAGGTCCCTAAAACAAAATTAGTAAATAATGAGTCTTACATGAGTTAAAACCAAAAAAAAGGAAAAGAATAACACATATTGTGTCGTCCATCAAGGAGAAATATAAAATGAAATTGATTGAAAAAGAAAAAGAAAAGATATTCAGTGAAATGGCAACAACAATCTTGCAGTGGATTTCTCCATTGTACAAAACTAATTATAAACCCAATAATTAGTGAGAAAACATTTAGTAAAGGTGCAAACCATTCTATGTCATTCCAAAACATACAAAAACGACAAAAAGCATCCTAAAAAAGAACAATGAAGTTTTGTCACGTATCTGTAAACCCGAACAAATAATACCAACCTGCTTAATCCCTTTTGCCAGTTTCAAGCAGCAACTTGAAGAAATCCCTTCCTCCGCTCAAAATGTACCTAAAACCAATTTTTAAGACACAAAACCAATTTTTAAGACACACAACCAAACGAATAAGCCCTGAAATGATTAGAAATGAAAAACCAAAGATAAAATTAAACCCACCTCAATTTTTTCTTCTCGAAGACAGAGGTCATGAAATCAAAGAAGCTGAGGCTCAACAGCAGGAACCGATACCATGCAAGAGGCCACAGCTAAACCACGACCATTGTTTAGGAGGAGCGACTTCAACACCTTTGTGTGCCTCTGGCCTCCAGCGAGCCCTAGAAAGGACGCTTGGCAAACTGTCAATGATGGGTTCAAGCTATTCATCTTCAAAGATAAAATGACCGTTAACACTCTGTTTCCTACTGACTCTCCTCTGTCGCCCGTTCTGCCATTGACCATACTCGTGAAATTGATAGGGGAGTTCGAGGTTAGCCTCTGTTGGCGAACTTCTAATATGGATTTTAGCAGAAATTGGCCTAGAAAGGATTCATGTTTGCTTCTATTTCTTATTCCTCTGGGTTTAAAATGCAATGAACTCTCGTCAATCCCCGTTAAAACAACAGTGAAGGGAGATAATCAAGTGGGCGTTATTCTTTGCTTTTTTCGAGTGTGTAAAAGCACAGATTCTGGATTCTTCCTATCATGTCTTTCCTTTTTCTCATGTACGATAAGAGAAGAAAAAAAAAGTAAATCTAGGATATCTCCAAACAGTAAAAAATGACAGATAAAGTAAAGAACGAGACTCATAGCGCCGGAAGACAGACTTTTGCACGCCAAATTCCAAAACTGTCTAACTGTAGAAAGACAAAAAAATGCAAAAAAATTCAAGTCTTATTCACAAAACAAACCATTAAAAAAAAGGTGAAAATGAATTGAGGACAATGCCATTCCATAACAACAACGGGCCCACACTTGAAGTAGCTGACAGCTAATAACATAAAATTACACAAATGACAGAAGCAAAACTATTTTTTCCTCAACAATAAACAATGCTACCAATACTTTCAAACCAATAAAGCAAGACACAAAGGATGAAAAAAAATAAAAACCACGTGGACGCAACAAAGAGCATAAACGTGTTCTTCAACGGAGGCACAAACGTGAAAGCACCTGCTGCCAGCTTTCTCACCAATTTTAAGTTATATGATTTTAAATTTCATGATTCTTTAATAGATTTTACACAAATAATGATGAAGGTATTTTACATAAATAATGATATAGAGAAATAAGCGTATCGAAAAGTCGTAGGACAAAACTCAATTCAACAAACTTTCATGGAAAAATATAAATTCTTATGTTTACTTTATGTTTCCTAATTAACTTATATAGGCATCTATGATTTAACATGTAATGGAATAATTCAATCATTAATATTCAAAAGCAAATCTTATGTAACAGCCTGTTATCACATTTTTCACGCATTTCTATACAATTTTTTCAGTTAGGCTGTCTGCGATGCCATTAACATTCTACAATGATAGTAATAAATGATAAGCATTTATTAACAAATACGAAATATGAAATTCTTTTCATTATTCCTTACATCTGACATCCCCTATTGTCTTTATTTTAATAAAGTAGTACTGTATACATATGTCTGAAATGTAAAAGAGAAGTGAATGTACTTGTCATAATTGACATAAGTTTGCCCCAACGCTTTATATGTAGTTATATTCATCTTGGAGCTAATTCTCTAACTCCGTGTCTTTTATCTGTGGAGTTAAAACAAAGGGGTGAGCGAACTATGCGCTCAGTAAAGGAGACATATGCTGCTTTATAAAACCAAAACTATATACCACAACATATTTATTTTTCCTAAAATCATATCAAATAGGAAAACAGTGGATATAGTAAACAGTACTCTCAATACACCATTCAAATCATTTGCTCAACAGTTTACCATAAATTGAATTAAACAGTAAATAGGATTCAATAAATCCTTTCAATAAACAGAAATCAGTAAGTTGAGACTAGGCAACACATAAATCATACTCTCATTATTCCCTACCCCTTTCCGGGAACATAAATCGTCCGCTTTTGGGGTGCACCCGTAGGTCATCGCCTCTCATGGCTATCTCTGCTAGATCTATGGCCATAATCTATAGGTGGTCCTCGGGTCCACTTGCCAAGTGACCTCGAGACCGCTGATGACTTGGCGGGTCCATCAGCCCTGTGACGTTCTGAGATGCACCCGTTGGTCCATCGACCTGAGCCACCGCCCCAGGTGGATCACGCAATTACATGAATAATAATGCATAAACTCAGGGCCTAAAGTCTCAAAAATCACTTTTATATCTCATGAAAAACCTTTATGGAATTATCTCACCCATATTATCATTTTCTCAAAATGATTTGATTTCCAAAAAGGTTTAGGCTTTCTGTTTACAAAACACCTTGAAAACAGTTCAAAATTTCAACATTTAAAACCTGCTCGCCCATGTTAGCTCGCCCATAATGGCTCGCCCGACGACTAGTTCGCCTGTTATGGCATTTCCCATGGTCAACTCGCTCAACTATGGCAATTAAATGGTCAACTCGCCCAAAAAGGTTTTATATTTTCTATTTACAAAAATATAAAAATTCGTTCATTTTTCGTTGAGAAAATGCAAATTGAAATCTGTTCGCCATGGTCATCGCGCCCATCATGGCTCGCCCATGGTCAACTCGAAAGTGGGGTGAACAAGTATTCGCCCGCTAACCATTGCTTTTAAAAACAAATAAAACTGGCTCACCCTCAGTGGCTAGCCCATAACTTTCTTAACCAAGAGGTCGCCCGCCCCAATACATTATAAAAGGGATCGCCCAAAACATTAAAACGTTTGGCTTGCCCGCCCTTTATCAGTTCACCCAAAATATCATAGGGGTCGGCTTTGTAGCTCGCCTAAATCAAAACAATTATTAAACCAATGCATGTCATAAAACAAAACAATTTCTCAATATTTTCATAATATTTATTCCACAGGACATGCATTCACTTCACATACATCTCCATTACCTGGTTCAAAGAAACCTTGCTTCGCCTTGCTTCCTGCTCGCCAATAGCCATTCCAATTCCCGGCTGCAAAATAATTTATTAAAACTATTAATATTTTATTTTTTTCCAAATATTTTCAGTACTTTGGCGAGACTTGAGATAAATCAACTAGCTCGCCCAACCGAGTTCGCCATTCATTAAATGGCTTACACATGTGAGCTCGCCCAACATTCTCGCCATTCACATATTGTCTAATTAGTGAGAGCTCACCCACAAATAAACCGCCATGCCACATTGCCTTAATATGGGAGTTTGCTCACAATTCAACTCGCCCAATGCCTATTCATACGAGTTCGCCATACATGGCTTTCTACTCAGAGGTGGGCTCGCCTATAACTTAAACTGGCATTGGGCAACATCGCCCACTTGAACAACAACTTTGGCGAGTTCTTTATTACCTACGCGCCTCATTGGCGATCACTAACATTCATCATTGGCGATCACCATAATCGCCATTCTCATCACTCTTACACCATTTCCATTACTTTCCTTATTCATTCTCGATTATTTTCCCATCATCCTACTACAATTTCAATCTAGTTTCATTTTATTCTTCATCTACTTCAAGATATGAATTTATTCTATTTCTTTGATCTAATAAGAATAAATCAAAAGCAAGACTATAATCATGCTTCTTATGCTTGAAATCATAGAAATATATCATTCAATCTCAAGAAACCATTAAACCTCACATTAATCAACTGCACCTCCAGAACAGAACACTTTCTATCTCATGTTGGCCTTACTTTGCTTATTCATTTAGCTCATCAACGATGGAGGAAAGGTTTTGAAAGCAAGTTTACATGTTTAGCCAACTTAAGAATGAAGTTTAGTTGATCAAGCATGACAGAGAAATGGAAGAAACAGAGCATAACTTGCAGTAGAATGGTTTTCATGAAGAGGATGAAGTTTGCTAAATCGGTTTTCCTCAAGTGTTTCTTCTTATGTAGCCATGCTAATCCAATAAGAATTTATCACTTGGCCTTTATTCCGTTTCTTTCATCATTTCACCAGTCAATCATTCATTTAATGCATGAAGAAAAACTGCAACTCAAACTGGCGTGAAAGTCTCCCTTCCACACTCCTTTTTTTGCTCCTATTGACTTTGTTTTATTTTTCAACCAATACGGCTAATTCCTTTATTGACTTTAACTTTTCTTTATTTATTGTCTTCAACTGAATGACGTACAAAGTCAATTTTTGCTGCAAAATGGTTTGAATCTATTTTCATTTTGTCCACACACTGCTATATCCAGTTCGTCCACTCAGCTTGAGACCTCAGCTCGTCCCCTTTATTTCAATTTGCCAATATTATTAGGCTCGCCTATACAAATATTCAAGCTCGCCTCTGGATGCACCTGAGTATCGCCACTTTGCCATGATTCATACCACAATTGGCGATCACCATTTTTTTCTTTTTCAGTTTATTCAATATATATGGACGATTACATGCCCTCGCCCGTTCGGGCGACCATCTAAATCAACATTCATGGCGAACTCACCTCTTTGCCAAACAAGCAGTTAAACCATCTCGCCATCATCAATTCACCATCATGTGTTGGTGATCATCCTCTTGCTCGCCCATTGGCGAGCTATCCCATTGTTGTACTCGCCCGTAGATTATTTCACATAAATTGCTCTGTTCATATCTCAAGTTAAAGAGCTTTTCACCCAAGTGGAAATCAACAATCATTATTTATTTAATTTCCATTATCTAATTTTATAAAATTTGAGTCTACAGTAGTGTAGAATCAGATCTTACATCTTAAGAAAGTTCATATCAAGGAGGATCATTATAAAGTTATAAATAATAACAAGTAATTTGCTAAAAGATCATATGATGAACCTAACACAACCCAAGTACTCATCAAAGTGCCAATGAAAAACCAAATACACTCATAATTTTTAATTTTTTTAGGGTTTCATTTATTCACCATAAGTCTAATACATCTTTTTTTATTATTTCGCTAGCCAATATCTTTATGCTTCATACTATGTCAATGGAGGCTTTCGATATGTTAATTTGTGAGACCGAAAAATAATCTACAAAAGCAGCTACAATAACACAAGTTCTCCACTGTAACAGTCTCCATGCCGTTGCTTGATCATCATCACTGATTATCTAATCAAAGACACCGTCATCATGCCAAATATCAGTTAGAAAATATCTACCATCGATCAAGTAAACAGATATAGGAGAAGATTCCCAAAGAGTTGCTGGAGTTTTAAGTCAACGTATTTGTTGTGATGATGCAGTAATTCATTTGACAAGTTAAGAGAAGCTCCTCATATGTTGTCGACCAGCTGCAACATAAAGTTCTTGCGGATATTAACCGCATTGTTTATGGAAATACTATACAGTAAAGCAATACCAAACAGTCATTGCATCCAAATGAAGAAGTTGGGGAGAGCTGCTATACCTTATAACTGGATCCATATACTGATCTTTTGTGATTCTTGAGATATATCTCCACCCACCTTCTCTTCTCGTGCCATGCAATTGCAGCTATATAATGGATTTAATTAGAATATAAAATCACTCTCAAAACATAAATATAGACTCCAGTGAAAAAATTGTACTAAAAGGTACACCATAAGAAAACCAAACCAAGCTTGAAAACAAAAACCATTAACACTTACTTATTGATAACTTCACTCTCATTTTTACTTCAAAAAAACAAAAAAAATATATTATTAAAAAAGCACTGTAATAAAATATTTTTATTTAGTAGTTCTTTAGGTATGCTTTTAAATTCAAACACCCTTGCTACATTTTTGTTTTCATAACTCATAAGCAAAAAGCAACTAGAAAAAGCACTATAAAAACATGCTCTACGTGTTTGGTGACAGAAAGAACTATAGCAAATTAGTAATGCACTGTGCTGATATAATAAAATAGAGATGAGACAAGATTCATAGTTACAATCAGACACTCTCAGAAAGCAAAGTCCATAAACACATTGCAAATCTAACGGGCAAACCCATAATTACAGGATGGTACATCAAAAGAACGAGTTCTTGAGAAACTGTAAGTAGAAATGATTTGCAAATACAAAATAGAAGATATAACTAAATAGCTAAATGACAAAAAACAGATTGATAGAAATTATTTCTAATAAAATTAGAAGGAAATCGTTAGCTTTCAGAAGCCATATCTAAGCAGACATATCTGTCATTGCAAAACATCTTATACAAAAGCTAGCATGAAAATCATGCATCTTACCTTAGAGCTAAAATGAAGGGCACGGTCGCACGATTAATCTTTGCCACAGAAGTTACTAAAATGAAATTCCTTGATGTGATTGAAAAAAGTGGGAAAATACCTATAATGTAAAGCTATTATGACTAATCTAAAGAAAGGGACTTACCATCATTTACAAACACAGAAGTGCTTGCGTCTTTATCTACAGGCTTTTTCCTTTTACCAGTAGATTTTGGGCACTCTGACAGTTGTTTCATTCAAATGAGGGTTTCCAGCATTGACCTCCATCCTCTCCAAACCAATTGATCATTAATAATTACTGTACTTGTCAACTAGTGTTCCTCTTAATTTCCCTTGATAATTTTTATCCATAAAAATTGGTGGGCTTCAAGACCTACGCAGAAACAAGATCTTTTGTACATAAAATCAACAAGAAAGAAAAAAAGAAGAAATTTTCAGCATATAGGTAGACATTTGCAGCATATGACAGCATGACTTGAGCATGGTAATATCATATGCTATAGAATACATAACACCTATTGCAACATGATATGTTTTAAGGTGAATCAACTTTTACATCACTTATGTCACCTTATCACATTTTTCATTTTTTGATTAGGGAGGTGTAAGGGGAACAGAGAATCAAACCTTTGATCTAATCATTCTTAAAAAACAATCGCTAGGCTTGGCATTCACATTTTTCGCCTTTATTTTAACTTTCCTGATAACGCAGGAATCAAAACATCTTAGAACATTCATAAATACATATACAATATTAATGGTAAAAGTTCAGTGCTTATCTGTTCCATTCCAACATATTCAGGTACATGAAAGATTTGTTTCAGGACAAGAATGCAAGAAACCTAAAATCCTATCGATGTAGAACTCCTCAAAGGACATTTATGTCTGTTAAGTACAATGTGGAATTCAAAGAGCCCATGGTTACTCATAGAGTCTAGCCTGTCTTGATAGATAGCATATGCATTAAAATGAATCAACATCTTGCAGATTTACATAAAAACAAACTACGAAATCTAAAACCCTCCAATTTCATAGAAACAGAGAAACATTTTTGCTATATCGTTCAACATTGTACCATAAAGAATCATTCCCATATAATGCGTAGTGCAGATTGGTGCCCTAAACCCCTGTATCACATGGTACAGATTGTCTCATTCAACTGAAACGCATATGTAAATTTCTTCCCATGAAAGAAAGAATCATTCCATATAATCCATCAAGTTCTTGGTCCAAAGAACTCGACAAAAACACCATTGGTTTCCACCAAAATTCAATGAAGTGTCCTCTTTCAGAATCGGAAATGTCCAGAAAACAAATTAAAGAGAAGGGAAAAACCTAGAGAATCTTCTGTGATTTAAGACATTATAGATAGTACATTTTAATAACATTGACTACAAATATCTATTAAAAAAATACATTCCAAAATTCCTTTCTTTTCAACTTAAAAATCTGCTACGATAACAACACATGTTCTAAAAAGAACCTAAAGAAAACTAACCAAACAACTAATATAGACGACAAAGTTTACAAAATTAACAATGCATTTGGCCATGAAAATGAAAAACATAATATATATATACTCTGAAACCAAAATTGGTGGTCACTCTTTCCAAAACGTATTCCAAAATTGCGATCAATGCCAGCAACTTGAATTAATTTTTGAAGTTTTACTAACACTCCTAGTTTTAAACATGAGATTTTCAAATATTAATTATAAATATTAGAAATCTATCTATTGTACAAAATATTAATAATAAGGATTACAAGTTACGCTATCAAATGATTATTAAAACTTGAAATTTACTAAGAAAAAAAGTTATTAAAACTGAAACTTTACCAAAAAGAAAAAGAATAAATGATAAATATATATCAGAATCAAATTAGTTCTGTTCAATAGATTCTGATATGCAATAGATTCTGATATGGTATTTGTTTAAATCTTAATTGCAAGCCTTTAATTAAGCCTTCAATTATCCAAAAAAAGAAAACTTTAGTCCTATATATATCTATAAACCTTAATGAGAACATGCTTCATCAATCTTGTGTCTATTGTCACCTAGTGCACTTCTTTTATTAATAGCTATAAATGAAAAAAAATCCAAAAGCTCACATTGGTTATCTAATTAATGATTTCCATCCCTGTAGTCATTTGCCTTTGTTATTTCAAAAAAAAAAAAGGAAGAAGAAGGAATGAGGTTTCAAAATGCAGGGCAGAACATGATAATTAAGTTCTAGAACTGCAATTGTGTATGTGTCATTAAATAATGGCTCATTCTGTTATCACTCTGTCTCCTCAACCAAAATAGACTAGTTTTAAACGGGGTAATATTCTTCCTTAAATATACATAGAAATTAAAATATTGGTAAACTTATGAAATATGAAGAATATATATAACAGACACTTCAGACTTCTTTGATTGTCTCCAATTTAGTTCGCTCATTTCATCACTGTGCAGAGGTCAAGTTCTTTTTCTAGAGTATTTTTTTCTTCTGTAGATAGGTAAAGCACTACTGTTATAACTAAGTTGCTTAAAATGAACTATCAAGCAAAAGACTATAAATTTTAGTAGGCTAAAATTGGTACTGCCGAGACCATTGTTTTCATCCCACATATTCTCCCATGAATTCTTAATTATCCAGTAGGGCTGATTGCCCAACCAGAGAATGGGAACCCTTTCGCAACATATCCCACAAGAAAACCTCCATAGTTGATCCATCTCTTGCCACAATTAATCATTGGACATCAGATACCATCAATGTAGGTTTGCATGAAGATAGCATTCAACCCAACCACAATGTGAATCATTTGCCAAGAACTTAATTCACTGAAATGACCATTCCTAATTAATAAATGGTCAACAACAATCTAGCTGGTTATCAAATGAATACATAAAGATTTTATGATGGCATATAACTAAGAGAAAAGGTTTATAACATAACTCACCAGCAAAAGGACCGCGAAGAACTAACTCTGTTGCAATTAGTTTTCATTAATGAGAATATTAGTAACATAAACAACTTTAACAGATACTTTTTTCTGGTTTCAGTTTGCATTCATCACATCTACCTATATATGGGTATGAATTCTCCTCCTTTCAGACTCCCGCATCAAATACTTGCAGGCATTTGTCATGAGGCCTCCACAATCACTGTCACATGCAGTTTAATTTCTACATCACATTTCACAAAAAGACAAAGCATCAAAACAGGGGCAAATGGAGAAAAGAAAAGAGAGGCGTACAGATCAGAAAAGATTAAGAAAATTAGGAAGAAGGAATGTCATGAATAGCTTGTAGGTAGTAATTAAGCTTTGAAGTCTCCTTTGCAAAGGTTTGGATGTCTAAGGTATCAAGAATATGAACAATTATTCCTAGAATATAGTATGAAACAAGCCATGCGTTCACAATCTACAAGCTGTTGCCCTGTGGTGCTAAAAGCCCAATATGATACGCATGCACCCTTAATATACATCATCGACGCAAGCTTTGTTAATAATAATAATAATAAGCTTCCAACCATATTATGGATCAGTTTTATATCGGCCACCTAAGAAAAGAGTCAAAAAAACCATGAAAATTGTGGTTTCACAGTCCTGTCTCAAGGATAGAGATGAACATCTCTAGCAAAAATGAATAACTTGTTTAGAAATTTTTCCCTTTAAAAAAGTTTGCATGTTGGAAAAATACCACAGAGATAATTCTTGATTTTTCCCCCTTTATTTTTTCTTCTCGACAAGATAAAATACTAGACTTATCAATGAATATATGGTCTATATTTGAACATATATATCCATGCGATCAAATGAGAGTTCAGAAAAACAATATAATAGGCTCATTTGGTAAATCAACAATTCAGGATACTCCAAAACTTTTAGTTGTAATGAGTGTGTAAGGGGTGTAAAGCATCTAGCCATCTTATGTGATAAGCTCCACAAATTCGTACCAGGATATTGAATGCTTTCATTGACTAATTAATTATCTTGGTTCATCGTGTACAAGAATAACTACTTAGCCTAAAATTTTGATAATGATAGATGACCATTGTAACTAAATATAAACTTTGCAAAAATGTCTCATGTGCAAATTCATTAATTTGAAAACATAAGATAGTATTAATTCATTAAAGCAATACTAAACGGTCATTGCATAGGAAGGAAGACAAGTGGAGGAACTGGTATACCTTATAACCGGATTCTTACTTATCTTTTGTGTGTTGAGATTTATCCCCCACTGGCCACCCACCTTCTCATGCCAATTGATTGCAGCTACGTAATGGATTCAATTAAATTATAAATTCATCCTCAAAACATATTTATAGACTCCAGTGAAAAAAAAATCAACTAAAAAGTGCACCAAAGAACACCACATCAAGCTTGAAAACAAAAACCATTAACACTTATTTATTGATTACTCTAAAAACGGTTACTTTTAGTTGTAAAAAGAAAAGCAGTCATTCTTTAATTCTATGAAAGAATAAAAGAATTGGTTTTAGATTTCTACCAACAAAATAGATGTTCCTAACATCAATTATACTACAATCATTAACTACTGCAGTATTTCTCCCTCTTCAACATCTTCATTCAGAATTGCCTTATCCTCCTCATCTTCCAAATACTCGTCTTTCATGAACAAACCCAGCTGATGCAGTGGATTCCCACCAGAAAGAGAGCATCCAATCAACATCTCGAATTCCTTTAGAATCTCCAAATTCAGTTCAATCCCAGCTGTGTTTTCCATCTTTTGCAATGCGATTCGAGAAGCTTCTCTTTCTCTTTCCCGTTGATTTTTCAACTCAACCTCTTCCTTCATTCTTGCTGCAGCTTCAGCAGCTCTTATCTGAGCTTCACTCCTTGCCTTCTCTCCACGCATCCTTCTTTCCGGCTTTTCCTTTTCTTGCTGCATCTTCACTGGATCAGCTTTGTCAACATGAACTAGTATCTTCTCCTGCTGAGCTTTCAGAATGGTGTCCGCAAAACGGCTCCTCAGCATTGCAGAGCGCAGAGCCTTCTTTGGTGACATTTGAGAGTCAAATATAGGAGCTGGTAACAATCCTTGACCAGAAGCAACATCAGTTGCAAGAGTTGTAAATTCAGAACTAAGACAAACATTCTCTTCATCCAAACCACTTGCAGCCCCCTTAGAATTTGGATTAGACTTACTCATTTGTGATGTAGGAATTGCTTCTATCCTCTGTCCCTGAGAAGGGAACTTAATCTTCAGCTTTAGCTTTGGTTTTGGGTTTGGAACATCAGTAGTTTTCGTAACAATCATGTTGTGAAGTCGCAAAACTAATGCTTGGAGAGAAAGAAAGATTGTAAAAATCAGTCGCTTGGAGAAAAAGAAAAGGAAAAAGAAATATTACCGTTGGGCGTGTCACGTTTGTTTTTTGCACTGAGGTTCAGTAACAAATAAGTAGGAAAAGTCCGCGGTCGGTCAACAGGTCAATTTTTTTCGTTGACGAGTTTTTAACCATATTTTTGCACATTAAACACATATTTACCGAATTATTGTACTTTTAACTTAATTTTTAATGTTTTATTTTTGGCTTAATAGCCAAATACATCCCCAACGTTTACCACAATATGCAATTAAGTCCTCAATGTATAATTGCATGAAAATAAGAACATTACGTTTAATTTTCAGCATATTAAACCTAAACGTTATAAAATAATAGAATTAAGGATATATCCTTAATTCTATTATTTTATAACTTTTAGGTCTAACATGCTGAAAATGAAACTTAGTGTCCTTATTTCTATGCAATTATTGGTTGAGGGCTTAATTGCATATTTTGATAAACGTTGGGGATGTATTTGAGTATTAAACCTTGAAAAAAAAAGAAAATTTAACTTATATCCACGTCAACATGACACGTGCAATATTATGTCATGTCAGCATGACACGTGGCATTATAATCCACATAAGCATGACACATGGCATGCCATGTCAGCAAAACAAACAGAAATCACAATTTTTAACGGCTATATCCTTAATTCTATTATTTTATAATGTTTAGGTTTAATATGCTGAAAATTAAACGTAATGTCCTTATTTCCATGCAATTATACGTTGAGGACTTAATTGCATATTGTGGTAAATATTAGGGATGTATTTGGCTATTAAGCTTTTATTTTTTTGACATGCCATCGTTATATTAAAAACTTATCATCCATAACTATTGCTTTTGACTTCCCTCTCTCTTTTACTTGTAAAAACTTTCTCTTTTTTCTTTTTAAGAGTTACACATTTTTTTATTAAAAATTAATAAAATATATGAATTTTAACAATCGGAGATTAATTGAGTTGATAAAAGTTATCTACTTCACTTTTAAGATTTAGATTCGATTTCTGCTACAACAATTTTTTTTTGTGGACAATTTATAAATCTGATATAAGTTTTCATTGAAGCCTACAATATATCTTAACCCTAAATTGGGAAGCCTCTTGTTACCTAAATCTTTAGGTACCAAAATATATATATATATGAATTTTAATTTGAAATTTAAATTGAAATAAAAATTAAAGCGGTAAAATATAGTTATAGATCATAAATTAAATTTTCAAATTGTAAAAACATAAAATCTTAATTTTTATGAACTGATATTTAAAAACATTTTTTAAAATATCATCATTCTTAAAATATTAAAAAAACTTTTTTATCTTCATAAAATTTGCCCCATCAATCATTTCATATTTTTTAATTTTTTTTAAATTTATTACTGTTTAGCCTTTTTTTTCTCTTAATTTGAAGAGACTTATTTTGATTTGTTGTTTAAATTTTAAATTTAAGTACTTTAATATATATATATATATATATATATATATATTGCCAGATTTTCTTTTCATTATAAAAAAGAGTTGGGAGTTTTATATTAATTTAGAGCAAAAATTCTAAAAGTTAAAGTTTACAATAAGAAAAAAATTCTAAAAAGCGGACGAGAGAATAAGATATTGCAAATAATTTTTCTAGCAAAAAAAAAAAGGAAGATGAGCTTAAAGATAATGAAGACTTTTTCATTTAATGCAAAATTAGGAAAATCTAACATGATAAATATTACGTTGATTTGAAAAATAAGTTTAAAAATACCATATTTTAAGAAATAAGTTTTAAAATTATTATTGTTTGATTAAAAAACTCGATTTTTGACAACACAACATCAATTTTAAGTTCAATTACAAAATCAATTTTGTTTAAAATTTGAAGTGTTGTATGTATGGCAATCAATTAGTAAACCAAGTGTCAAGCATAGAATTATTGTATCTTGGTTTCAGTAAAATATATACCTGAATTTTGTTTACTTTTTTAAGGGAGCTCCCGGCCATGTTTCCGATCATGCAGTTTACTATGTTATAGTTAATTAAATTCATTTATTTATAAATATTCACATGTTACTATAATTTGATATAATCAAAATTAAAAATAAAATCTTTATAAAAATTTAATATTAATACTAAATAATTTAATATGTTAAATAAATAAGTAATTTAAATATAAATTTTTGTCATAACTTGTTCACTTGACACAACTACTAATATATAAAGATTATATAGTAAAATATATCATTACGTAATTTTACATTCCCCTAACCAAACACAAAATATCTTATTTTCTTTCCAATCAAACCAAACGCATGTATTTAATATTTTAAAGATTCTCATATGTACAGTGTTTTAGCCTTAATCAAATTTTCAAAAGTAATTTAATTTTCTACAAACCTAGTGCCCCCTAAAATCAAAATTGGTGTGGTCACTCATTCCAAAACTTACTTCAAAGTTGCCATAAAAATAAAAATACAAGGAATTATACAATTTTGATGCCTTAAAATTAAAAGCCATGAGATATGACTAATATTTATCATGCAATTATGAGCAACATTATTGAAATATAGGTGAGATTATCACAATAATTGTATAGGTTACTTTGCCTACTATATGAGTAGTTTTTACAGATTAAGGAGTCATTTGATTAACGGAATTTAGGATTACATTTTAGAATCATTTAACGAAAAATTATTTTACTTGACGGATTCTTGGGAATATTAGATTCTTGTGTTTGGTTGTATTTATAGGAATATAAGATTTCTGTGTTTGGTTAAAGGAAAGTAAGATTACTTAATTATTTATTTTACTATAATACCCTACATATTATTAGTTGATGTAGAGTGAATAACATTTGATATAAATTATATTTAAATTAATTACTTATTTATTTATTTAAGATACTCGTTTATTTATTTAGTCCCTTTTTTATAAGGTTTTTGTTATGTAAATTATTTTGATTTAACAAACTATTACTATATTAAATTGATTTTGATTAATCAAAATTCATAGAGTCCATCTTATTGTTGGTCCATTTGATTTTAAATTCATTTTTCTCTTCATCAAAAAAAAAACAATGGTTGTAATATTAGATAAGTTTAGGGGTAAAATGGAAACAAAATACAATTATTGGAGGGTAAAATAGTAATAAAAAGTAGTTTTCTCTCGGAAAAAAAATACCTCAAGGCAAGGGGGAATTTTTTCACCCCTCTTTGCACTATTGGGAATATGAAATTCCCGGTGTGAAAAAATTTTGCGAACCAAACATGGTAATTTGATTATGAAAAAAAAAAATTTCTCGGTTTTTGGTTTGCCACTTAAAGTTATGTGTTTTTGTCAAGTGGATGTTATTTGGAATTTCGAAATTGATAAACTAGTAGAGTATGCAAGTGAAATGAAATAAATTGAGCTGCTTCATTGATCGCTTTCTCAATGTCTACAAGGGTATTATAGATGAATGTCATGGCATTGATTTGCAAATTATGACCATGAGATGTAATCGTTTTAGCTCAACATTAATTTAAACCGTTGCTAATGTATTCTTAAAGATAATTCCTCATATAAGTGTAATCCTGGGATTTAGATATCATATCATGGACTTCACTCGAAATTTGACTACTTACACTAGCGTGTCATATGTGATTTGTTGCGATCAGAGTTTCCTTCGTTATCAACCCCCTCAGTTAATCAGAACAGAATGCTGAATGCCACAACTTGCTGGAGGTGAAATCAGAAAATAACTGTCGACTTGGCCTTCTTTCTCTTGAGTTCTCTTCTGAAATGAAAGGAAAAAAGACATGTTGCTTCTTTTTTTCCGGAAAATGAACCAATTCTCAACCATGGAGTAGAATGTGATAATTGTTACATAATTAAGTTGTGTGGGGATGATGAGCCAATGAAAGAGACTGATTTTGAAAGGTTTTATGTGACGGGCATTTGGTGAAGATGGTTTGATGATTTCTCTTGAAAAATATTGAATTTCCAAGGTCAGAATATTTTTTTCAAATGTAAAAAAAAACTCTGCGAGAATGGTTTTTATCTTTTCTCACCGAGGGTATATTCTTCCTGTATACACAAAGGGGATGTTTGATTCAATGAATTTTCGATTTCAACCAGTAATTTTTTTCATAATACGATTATCTTGTTTGTTTATCATATTTTTTCTCATATTAGTAATCTAATATTCTCAACAGTACCAAAAAAGGGTATTACATATATTTGTAGTTTACTAGATTTAATAACAACATAACGTGTTGTCTCAAAATTCTCTTGGGTGAACATTAGTTTTTTTTAGATTGATTTATATTTAATTTATTGTTCTTGTATCATTCTATTAATTCAAAAATTTGTTAAAAAATAAATATTTTTATATCTTAAAAAAATATAAATCATCTAAAAAATAAAGAGGGAAAGATTAAGCAAAATAAGATTGATATAATTTCATGTTACACTATAAATTTTTAGTTTTTTCGAAAAAAAAAGTTTTGAGCATAAAAGATCCTTAGAGGTAAAAATGGATGAGCAATTCAGACCTATTATTTTGTGACCAAAAAGATCTTTCCTAGCTAATTTGGGGTAATCTTTATCTAAATATCCACGAGCCAGTGGCAAATCTGCAATTAATTGAAGAACTTGGAGTAAAAAGGGAAACCAATCACTACAGAAATTCTTTGATACCAAATAAACTAGGATAATCTAGATAGGCTCGGGAATAGACGATGACACGTTCCAGCTGTTTCCTAGGGACGAAACATCCTCCGAAACAACAAATTGCCACGTCATCACATGAAAGTTATAAATAAAACCTAAAAATCTCAAGTATAGAAATAAAACCTCTCCGCTCTTCTCAGAGAGCTGCTATTCATACCCACGTTTTTACTCTTTCTACCCCATTTCCTTCTTTGCGTTACTGTTCATTTAGACATGGATGGGGTATGAGAATAGCAAAAAAGGAAGTAGATTTAGTCATTCTCCTCTTCTCACTCAAATTACTTTTGTACTTCGATTTTAATCACTTTGCTTCTCTTTTTATTTTTTTTTGGATTTGGGGTTACGTTTAGGGTTTGGATTCAATTGTTTGGTATTTAAAGCGTCCAAGTTGCTCTGTTTTGGTTTTCGTTTCAGATTCTTGGGGATTTAAACCATTGTTTCAAGAGGAGGGTTTCAAATATATTTTTCTTTCTTGTGGCTTTATTTACTGCATTGATAGACAGTTGCTTCGGAATTCTGCGCCATTGATATACATTTGGAGAAATTAAAATATGGGTTTTGGTGGTGTTCAAAATCCCAAGCTGGGTCGTCCTATGCCTCTGGATTCTTCTAGAAAGAGGAAGAGACGCGATAGTTTATCAGTTGCTGACACTCTCAAGCTCTGGAGCGAAAATACGGAGGCCAAACAAGCCCGTAAAGCGCCTGCCAAGGGCTCGAAGAAAGGGTGTATGAAGGGGAAAGGAGGGCCACAGAATCAGGATTGTAATTTCAGAGGTGTTAGGCAGAGGAAATGGGGTAAGTGGGTGGCTGAAATCCGAGCACCTAATCGAGGGAAGAGGCTTTGGCTTGGTACTTTTCCTACTGCTGTCGAAGCTGCCTCAGCTTATGACGAAGCTGCCAAGATGATGTATGGTGAAAATGCCATCTTGAATATGCCTCATGTTTCGGGTTCTGACTCAGTTGCCACTATTCCCACTATTTGTGCTGGTTCTGACTCCATGACTGCATCCAGCATCTCTGTAGTTTGTGACAAACATGTGGGTGGTGAAGGTGAGACAACCACCATGAATACCAACTTTCTTCCTGTTGATTCTGAAGCTCCATCGACAAGTGGGACAATGAGTTTGTCAGCGAATGAAATTCCAGATTGGAGTGATGTCAAAGATGAAGTGATCAAGGAGACAAAACTAGAAGATGAGTTCATGAAAGAGACAGATAATAGTTGGCTTAACGAATTGGATTTCATTGATGACATTCCAATGGATTTTGGAGTGAATAGTTTCTGGGATGGTGGAAGTTTTTTTAGCCAAGATGATTGTTTCTGCATAGATGGGCATATTGGTTGACTTACATTTGTTGCATTTTCATTTTTTAATGTACAAAATTTAAGTGTATAAAATCCCCTTCTATATTGAGAAACCCTTCATACCTTCGGTTTAAATTTGGTGCATTTCCATTTTACTTGATATCTATTTCTCTGAAGTGAGTTTTGGTGAACTTGATTGTACATCTCATCTTCAGAGACTGTGTCAGAAAAATTAAACCTAAGATGTTGTAAACAGAACCTTTGGACTAAAGTTCACAGGTTGAAAACTTGAGATTTCAATTGGACATTTGGTGATTAAATAGCCAAAAAAGCACCAATAAAAAACCATACTTTCCCTCAAAAAAAAACCATACTTGATGCACCATAGCAACTCCAAACAACAACAGTCAAACACCTAGTGCTCTTAATATTTTAATATCATTCCTAATGTATGCAGAAAACAGATACTAGGAACAACTGAAAAAGGAATATTGCTGACAAGTATGATAATTATTATGAAACAAAAACTGGCACATAAATGCAACAAAAATGCAAATTCGTTAAGTCATTTTATAAATCTAGTACTTGAAAGTTCAAATAATATTGATGTGTTCATGGAAATAAGCACATCCCATCAACATTCTCAGCCTATGCTCCAAATTAAAAATTTCCGGGAAATGCTCAAATTTCAGATGCAAAAGTTGTCATACAGACACTTTCTCCAATGTGCATTGATATTGAATTAAATTGGGGCTTTTTCTCATATAGACATGTGGTTCACAGCTTTTCTGGACATTATAATTTCGTTTGCTAGTGCCTGAAATTGTAGAACAAGGATCAGCATGTGAATTTACATAAGAGATGATTCATCAATAACAAGGAGGCTATTGCATAATTACGCCATGCAAGCATGCGCACGGTAAAAATGTATCAAAGAATCTCACTCAAGTTATCTATCGAGACATTTTAATTTAATTTCGCTAATCTTTGTCCATTTATTGATTTTGTTTTAAAAGTTGTTAATTGATTGAATGTTAATTTGTATAAAGTGTTTTCATTTTTACTTTTAAATTTTATCTGTTCATTAGGGTATAAGCAAAGTAATCATTGTTTTTGTCGTTTGCATAGTTTAGGTTAGTCAAGAAAACAGAGATAATCTTTATTTGCATTCTATAATATAGTATATTCTTTTATGCATTCATACTTTAGCTTATGCTATTTTGATCACCTGATAAACAAACTAATAGAGGTTATCCATCCATCTATCTATCTATCTATAAAAAGGAAAGAATTGAACAAGAGCTATAAATTAAAAAGTACTTACATTTCCTGAACCAAAATAAAAAGAAGAAAACATTAATTCCTTGGGAGGAGTTAGGACTTAGGACCAGGCATGGAAGCAAAGAATTGAACAGTTGTTGATTCATTTTGCTATGGTTATTGTTAACCATATCCAAATTCTTTTTGTTTTTTTTAAAATACCATATCCAAATTCTTAAAAACAAAACAAAAAAGTAAAAAAAAGGGGCAAACATAACCGAAATACAGTGAAAATTAAGAACTAGAGCACACAAATGATATTGAACATTTGAAGTTCATTGTCATACTATCTGAGTTAATGCTCATAAACTTATTGCAATATTAAATCTCGAAATAAATTCTTTGTAATTAATGTAGTGTATTTAGTACTGATTGAAACTATATTTTTTTTATGCAAAACTATAAAATTTTTTTCTTTAGGTGCCATATTTAACCTGTTTTGGAGTATTTCCAACCTATATTAGCCAATACCCAAGCCCGGCCCATGACAGGTAATAAGGATATTAGCCAATACCCAAGCCCGGCCCGGCCCGGCCCGATAAATCGGGCCTAATATTTAGTCCAAACCCGTCCCATTTTTTATACAATAAGCCCGAGCCCGAGCCCGGCCCTCCCGAATATAATTTTTTTATATTTTAATTATTTATTTATTTGTTTTTTATTATTTTATTCTCTTTAAAATTTAATTTAATTTGTTAAAATTTGTATATCAATTTTCATATTAAATATTTATAATTATGTTTTTTAATTAATAATGTTTTATATATATAAAAAATTATATTATACTTAACAAATATATTAAAAATATACTTAATATTAGAAATATATTAAAAATATATATATTTAATATTAACATCGGATTGGGTCGGGCCGGGCTCGGGCTTTGAAAGGCTAAGCTAAAAACGGGCCTAAAAATTTTGTCCAAGCCCGGTAATTGTATCAAATATTTTTGTCCAAACCCTCCCAAATATCAAACGGGCCTTCAGGCCTGGGCGGATATCTCGGCCCTTGAGCAGGTCTAATTGTCATACTATCTGAGTTAATGCTCATAAACTTATTGCAATATTTTTTTTTTGAACAAAAACTTATTGCAATATTAAATCTCGAAATAAATTCTTTGTAATTAATGTAGTGTATTTAGTACTGATTGAAACTGTATCTTTTTTTATGCAAAATTATAAAATTTTTTTCTTTGGGTGCCATATTTAACCTGTTATGGAGTATTTCATTTAAATTCAAAGCACAACCTATATATATTTTAAGGATAGAGAAAAGAATATGATAAATTAGCTTGTAAATACTCATCACATGATCACGAGTAAACAATTAGTATTAATAGTAATTGGCTTTATAAGTCATGGGTTGTTGCTCAGTTAATAATACAAGTTGAGTTTGTGAGAAGAATTCTTTAGTTTGACTTCGACTAAACACATTTTTGGAGAGGGGTGAGTAGTCTTAACTGTGATGAAACCTCGAACAGAATTAATTTCAGACTGTTAAAACGGATGAGAATACATGTGGTTTACACAAAAAAAAAAAGTAATTGGCCTTATAATTTTATTTCTATTTTGCAAAAATTCCAAAATATGACCTTCTACTCTCTCCTCTCCCGCTCTTTTCCTTAACGATATTCTAGGATTAAGTTTGTTTGGTTTGCACCAATGTTATGATCCAGTAATCACAAGCCATTCAAATGCCACGCAGCCCTCCTTGCTTCAAGGCTTCAAGCATGGCAGCAACTACCTAACCAGCCTTTCACAAATCTTCTCAACCTTTTCCAATGTACACTCCGAGCAAGATTATTCACGAAAACATCGTAAAGTAACCACCATTCTACCTTGCTTTATGTTTATAGATATAATAGCAATTATCGTTGAACAAGGAACTTGCATTAAATTAAAAGGAGCAAGAATGAAGTCAAAGAATGAATTGAACAGCAGTTGTTATAGATAAACTGTTTGGTTCTTTAATTACATGAAAGAGTGAAAGAATTGGTTTTAGATATCTACCACAAATAATATGCTCTAATCTTCAGCTATGAAACTATTTCTCCCTCTTCAATATCTTCATGAGAAGGATAACAGCCAATCAAAATCTCGAATTCCTTTTGAACGTCCAGATTCAGTTCAATCCCAGCTGTGTTTTCCATGTTTTGCAATGCAATCCGAGCAGCTTCTCTTTCTCTTTCCCGTTGCTTCTTTAACTCCAACTCTCCCTCTGCTTTCTCTTCGCGCAACCTTCGTTCCAACTTGGCCTTCTCTTGCTGCATCTTCATTGGATCAGCTTTGTCAACATTAACAAGTAGCTGAGCTTTCACAATGGTGTCCGCATAACGGCTCTTCAGCATTGCCGCGCGGAGAGCCTTCTTGGGTGACTTTTGCACCTCAAATATAGGAATAGGAGTTGTTAACAATCCTTCACCAAAAGCAGCATCTGTTGCAGAACCAGCCCCATTAGAATCTGCTTCAGACTTGCTCATTTGTGATGTCAATTCGCTTGTTGCCTGGCAATCCAGTTTAGAGGCACCGGCAGGACTACACACTCTAAGATCTCCGCTCAATGATCTTTCTGAAGTCACAACTTCGGAAGATGCTTGGTTTGAGTGTTCTGGAAGGCTACGTTGAGACTTAATGCTGCCCCACGAACTGCGTTTGCAGGCACATTGGCCTTGGCTCACTGGCGGTTTGGCGTTGATACACCCATGAGCACGCCCACCCCTGCCTTTTCGTATGTTATTTCTTGCCAACTTGCTTACACCATTCTGTATCGGTTTAGCAGGATCTACTGCTCCTGCATTCAAAGGCATCTCAGACTCAGATGGCTTCCAATAAGAATTCTTGGGCAGAAAGTTATTTCGGTTTAGCTTTGCTTTAGAACATCTAACATCTTTACCACCACCGACATAAGTATTCTTGGCTAACTTGGACTCAATTGTACCAAAATCCATGGGGTTTTCCATTGCTGTAAGATAATCTGATTTCTTTAATGCTTGAGGATTGAAAACCATACCTGGAGTGGGATGTTTCATCAATGGTTTCAATGGGGCAGAACAGTTGTGAATCATGGTACTGTCCATCATCATCTTTGGCTTCTTTTGTGGAAAATCACCGCCTAGAATCACCCCTTCTGGTCCACGTTGCTGTAAGTTTTTTCCATTGCGTTGCTGCCCAAACCCAAACTGTGTCATCTGTGTCTTCCTCTTTGGCTTCGAGACGACACTGCCTTTCAAAGCAATCATGTTGAGAAGCCTCAAAGTTTTTTTTGTTACAGAGAAGCCTTAAAGTTTACAACAGCTTAGAAAATGAAAAATTGTGAAAGTCTGCAGGAAACGTTTCCTATATAGAGTCCTTCTATACGTTGTTGTTTTAGTTTGTTTTTATTATTGACTTCTTTTTCAAGAAAATTATTGACTTAGGTAGCGTTTGGTATTGCGGAAGTTGAAACTTTACGCTGCAAAGTAAATATCTGTAAAGTGATTGCAGCGTTTGGTTTGTAACCTTACGCTGCAAAGTAAGTTCCCGCTGCAAAGTACTTTGCAGCCTTTAGCTGCAAAGTGATTACAGCCGATATTGGCTGCAAAGCACATTACAGCCAACGCTGCAAAGTGCTTCAGTCAAAATTACCCTCATTCATCGAAAATCAACCAATCCATCAGCAAACTAGAAGGAAATGGAACCCCAAAACCAGAGGCCTATGGCATTAACTAAAGTATGCCAATTCTTGAGTTCCTTTGGTTTTTCTTTTTGAAAACCCTTTTCTTAAGATTTAGAAACTGGGCACTAAAAGGAGATTGCGAGAAGGCAAGGGTTGAATCGGATGATCCAAAGCCAAAGATACCAAGAGAAGAAGTCACGTGAAAGGGGAAAAACCAACAAAAAACTCGAGGAAGAACACGGATAGTCGCGTGGTTCTCAAAAGGAGAACAACCGGCGATTGGGGTTGGGTTTTGTATGACCGGGAGTAGCGCTACCTTTATTTCTGCAGAGAAGAAATCGAAGTAATGTCTTCGACGTAGGCTTGACGGGAGTAGGTGCGACGATGTCGACGGGAACGATTGCCTAGTTACGTTAAGGATTCCAAGATTATCGGCGGATGAATTGGAGAGGGAAAGGCAACAGTTTCTGGAGAAGTGATGGTGGCAATCGAGACAGCAACAAGATGGGTTGTCTCGTGAATCTTTTTCAAGACTGATTTGGGTTTTTTTGGTACACAAAGATTTAAATTATTAAGAAGTTTGTTTATGACTTTTATGGATGTTTTAGTTGCATATTATAGATGATTTATTTTGAATTTATAATATGGTTTTATTATCACCTATGATTTGGTATTTTTTTTTCTTTGATTCTTTGAGTTAAGAGGCAAATTCATTTATTTATAATCCAAAACGAATAAAATTATTTGGTATTTCCTCATTTCTATTATAATATTGAATATAAATTTATACAAATAATTATACAATTAGTTATAAAAAAATAATTATAAAATTAATTATACAATTAATTATACAAATAATTATACAATTAATTATAAAAAAATTAATTATACAATTTAATAATAATGTATATAAATTTATTATTACAAATGATGATCAATGTCAACAATTATAACTTTATATTCTTTACATTTCAATAAGATAATTACATTTGTTATTATAATTCCAGTGTAAAATTTTTTTTATACTTAAGGGTATTTTTGAAATTTGTAATTACATTACCAGCAAAGTAATTGCATACCAAACGCTGCAATGTTACTTTCCCTGCAATTTAATCAAAACTTTACACTGCATACCAAACGCTACAATGTTACTTTCTCAGCAATCACTTTTCCAGTAATCACTTTCTCAGCAATCACTTTGCGCTGCAATCACTTTACTTGCAATATACCAAACGCAACCTTAATGTTATCTCGCTATCATTTGATAAAGAAAATTATTGACTTGATGTTGTCTCGCTATCATTTTTGTATTTATCTATTTTCTGAAATAACTGTGCAATACCTAAGTCCTAAGACAAAGTGGCATAAACAATATTCAAAAATCACACTTGAATCACAAACAAGTTAAAAATTGTCTCGTAGTTCATTTTTTAATTAATTTTTTATATACATATTTTTTAATATTTTAAAATGTATCATTTAATTTTTTTTGTGAAGTTAAAAAACTCTATTGTCAATATATGGGTAATAATCTTATATATTTTATAAAAAATATAAAAAATTTATAAATATGTCGTGTAAATAAAAATGACAATGGCATGGGTACTTGCAAATTTTAAGGTACCCAAATCAAAGCTTGATTATAGTTTACAATACCTGAATTTATTTAACAACTTGAATATTTTGATTTTTACTATCCAAGCTTTACTCATATAATATAAAAAAATACTCATTTATTACCTGAACCCACTTGTTACTTGTTTATTAAGTCAAAAATTGACTTTTAAATTTAAATTTTAAAAACAATTTTAATACATATTATTAAAAAAATTAAATTAATAAATTTAAATTAACTCATAAAAATAAATTAATGTAAAAAAATAATTAAAATACTTAATACATTAATTTAATTAAGTATTAGATTAATAATAAATAATTTATAAATAAAAATGTATATACTAGTATTTAAATATTTTTATTTTATAGTCAAGTTTGGGTCGTAAGATACTTCAAGAGTTAAAATCACTATCCGAACCTTATCCAAACTCGTGATGGATAGTAAAATTATTATCCGAACTCGATTATTACATACCCTAATCATATTTAATCGAAACGAATAGACAAGATACTCATTTATGTTGGGAAAAACATCCCTCAAACCAAACACGCACAAAAATGGAAGAAAGCAAAAATAAACACAATAATTTTTAATGTGGTTTGGTCCAACCAAATTAATCTATAATCACTCAATCAAATAATTATAACTGCGCAATTTTTAGAAGAGAAAAATTGCAAACTCCTAACAAACCCAACCATGTATTTTTAGAGAAAAAAACTGGAAATTCTTAACAAAAATCTTGAAGCCCAACTATACCCTTTTAATAGCCGAAACCCTAACTATTATATCGGTGTCTACAACTCTTTAGGACACCTTACAAACCAAGCCTAATATATTTTTTATAAGAAAAAAGTCTTTATAACTGTTTTTATACTTTCGATATGAGATTCAAGGTAAACTCCAAAATTTATAGGTTACCCATATACATTTTTTTTTGAAAAAGGTTACCCATATACATTATTATACGTAAACGCTTAGCCTAAACATATTTTCTTCATAATCTATAGATAAGTGCATTAATATGTCAAGAACAGACTTACGTGGACACGTTTTTTTTACATCGTGTAAAAAAAAAATCTACTTCACTATTCCATTATCCACTATCCCATAGTCCATTACCAATCTCATAATCAATTACTCCATGATCATTTTGAACTCATCCAGGATATTCATTCAATTATGGGTATAAATTTATTTAAAAACTCATGAGTCGTGACTCAGTTGGCAACGCAGATTGAATTTATAAGAAGAATTCTCGGGTTCGACTCTCACTAAACACATCTTTGGGGAGGGGTGAAGAGCCTTAACTGTGATTAAACCTCGAACAGGATTAAGCTCAGACTGTTAAAACAGATGAGGATACCTGCGGTTTATATAAAAAAAAATTTATTTAAAAGATTCCCCAACAACTTAATATGTTATAAATTTTGAGAAAAAAAATAATTTTTTAACTTCAAAATATTTATTTAAAATAATTATCTAATACATTTAAAACAATTAAAATTATCTAATCATTATCTCCAAATTTTTAAAATAACTAAAACATTATCCAATTTAAAAATAATTAAAATGTTATATACTTTTAAAAATATGCATAAATAATATAGATACATCATATCATAATATTAAAAAGATTAATAGAGTTAAATGTTATTTTGTCACATTTAAAATATTTATTTGTAGTCTATATTATTATTATTATTATTATTATTATTATAACGTTATATCAAGGACCGAAGAGAAGCAAGCACAAATTTCCATCACTTGGGTGGATTTTTCGGTGCGGTGGAATTTTCATTACATGATAAAAAATAATAAAAAGATAAAAGAATGAGTAAAATTATTTTTATATCTTTTGCTTTTAATTTTTATTATTTTATTAAAAGAATTTATATTTACAGTGATAATTTATTTTTTTTCAATTTTATCGAAATCAATTTCATTACTTATTTAAATTAATTTTTAATTAATTAAAATTTGATTAAACAATTATTACTTAAAAGAAATTTCATCACTTTGGGAACACTAGAGGCATGTATCCTTCCGATACCCTAGACGCGAAAATCGCTACATCGCCATCGCCGTCGCCGCTTCGAAAACCAGAATCCAAAAAGCTCAAAATGTCTGTCACCACCAAATCAGACGACGAAGAAGAAGCCGCCGCCGCCACCACTGACACAAAAAAACTGAGATACAAACGCCGCAAAATCGCCATATTCTTAGGATACTGTGGCGTCGGATATCAAGGCATGCAAAAAAACCCAAGAGCCAAAACCATTGAAGGCGACCTCGAAGAAGCACTATTCCACTCTGGCGCCGTTCCCCAGCAAGACCGCGGAAACTCAAAACGCTATGACTGGGATCGCTCGATCCAAACTGACAAGGGCGTAAGCGCTGCGGGCCAGGTCGTTTCTGGGTGGTTCTACATCGACCCACCTGGCCTCGTGGAGCACCTCAATCTAATACTTCTAGCCCATATTCGGATTTTTGGTTATAAGAGTGTGACAACATCGTTTAATGCGAAAAAGTTTTGTGATCGACGGTGTTTCGTTTATCTTATTCCTGTTTTTGCTCTTGACCCAAGTTGTCATAGGGATAGGGCAAGTGTTTTGGCGAGTTTAGGGTCGGGTAATGAGCTTGATAAGTGCGTTGAGTGTTCCGAAAGGCGCCGAAATGTCGTTAATTTAGAAAAGAAACCCATGAAGGAAAGAA
Source organism: Heritiera fomes (assembly GCA_032173925.1). Taxonomy (NCBI): domain Eukaryota; kingdom Viridiplantae; phylum Streptophyta; class Magnoliopsida; order Malvales; family Malvaceae; genus Heritiera; species Heritiera fomes. The sequence goes on from JAPDPM010000002.1 coordinate 14,535,811, forward strand.
ACTTTTGTTATAATGATGACCTTGGTGTTCGGTTCGAAAGATTGATGAAGCAATATTCTGGGTCTCGTAGCAGCCGTAACTATGGTACAAGACTTGATAAGGAAAATCCTGCGGTTGAGGAAGCTGAAATTAATTTAAGGAAGAAGAAAGCCAGGGAGGAAAGAAGGTTTCGTTATAGCGAGGAAGAGAAGAAGAGCTTCAATAGAATATTGAAGCGTTATGTTGGTTCTCACAACTTTCATAACTTCACTACGAAAGTGGAAGCTGAAGATCCCTCTGCACTTCGCCATATCGTTTCATGTCATGCAAACACGATTGTTACTGTTGAGGGCATGGAGTTTGTCAAGTGTGAGGTTGTAGGTCAGAGCTTCCTGCGTCATCAGATTCGAAAGATGATTGGAATGGCCGTTGCAGTAATGAGGAATTTGGCTCCTGAGTCACTGATTAAAACTGCATTGCAAACGTAAGTAGTTCTCCTCTTTCTTCCTAATTGCTTTTGTTTTTGGCTTAATATATATAGCAATAAATTTCAGGGTCGCAGACATTAATGTACCTACAGCACCTGAGGTTGGTTTGTACTTGGATGAGTGCTTCTTTGAAGCATATAACCAAAAGTGGAAAGATAGCCATGAAGAGTTGTCTATGAAAGCTTATGAAGAAGAGGCAGAGGAATTCAGAATGAATTTTATACACTCTCATATTGCCTCGAGGGAACGTGAGAAAGGAGTTGTGGCCTTATGGTTGCATTCTCTAAACCACAGAAACTATCCTGATTTAGAGGGCCGGTGATGTTTGGACTGATAACTTTTTAATTGGTCTACATCTTCACATTTTACACAAGAAAAGAAGACGTTTTTTGTTAACTTTGGATTAGGATTTAGACCTATGGTATTTACTCTTATGCTTTCTTTTTAGTTTATTTTCTTGTTTATAATCAACTCCTTTGCTGGTTTTCTCATGTTAATGTTGTGTTAATTTCATTTTTCCCCTGAGGAAGTGTTTGATATGCAAGTGTTCATGCTCGTGTATGTAAGCAGTAAGCCTAGAATTCTTTGACCCCTGCCCATATAAAAAAAAGTAGTTAGTTAGCATTAGCTGATTAAAGATCAGGCCTTCACTTCATCAAAAGAACAGCTCTGTAAGACCTGATTCTACACTACTGTAGAGTCTAATTTCATAAAAGTGATAATGGAAATTAAATAAATAAAGGATATTGATTTCCACTTGGGTGAAAAGCTCCTTATCATGAGATGAGAATGGAGCAATTTCGGTGAAATAATGTATGGGCAAGCGGATCGCCAATGAATAATGGTGTGGGCGAATAGATGAGTTCGCCAGCATGTTGTTTGGGGGTGATCGCCCAAATGGGTGTGGATTTGTGATCGCCCAAGAAATGAGTGTTGGCGAGCTGAAGCCTCAAGTTGACTAGGCGAACTGAAATTAGCACGGACAGAATAAAATAATAAATCAGAACCGTGCAGCAAAAATTGACTTGGACGCCCCACAGTTGAAGACAATTAATAGAGAGAATGCTAAAGTCAATAAAGGAATTATCCTTATTGGTTGAGGAGTAAAACAAAGTCAATAGCAGGAGAAAAATGTGTGTGGAAGGAGGACTTTCACGCCACTTGTGCTGTAGCTTTTCTTCATGCGTTAAATGCATGAAAGACGTGAATTAAATGAAAGAAGATGGGATAGGGCCAAGTGAGGGGTTCCGATTGGATAGCTTGGCTATATAAGGAGAAACAATTGAGAAAGACAGGCTTAGCCAAACTCTATCTTCTTCTCGAAAATTATACTCCTGCAAGGTTCTATTCCTTACATCTCTACAATGCTCGATTTACAGAACTTCACTTTTAGGTTGGCTAAACACATAAAACTGCTTGCAAACCTTTCCTCCTTAGTGTGATGAGTTAAAGGAATAAGCAAAGGAAGGCCAACATGAGATGGAAAGCAAGCTGTTTTGGAAGTGCAGTTGGTTGAGGTGAGTTTCATATTTCTGAGGTGTTCTTGATATTCAATGATAGATTTATATGTTTACAACATGATAAACATATAATACAGCCTTGTTTTAGTTAGATCTTTAGAGAATATGGAAACAAGGAAAATAATGGAATAAGTGACGAGAATGGCGACTATGGTGATCGCCCATGTTGAAAGTTAGTAATCGCCAATGAGGCGAGTAGGAAATAAGTACTCGCCAAGTATAAAGTTTGTTCAAATGGGCGAGGCCGCCCAACGATAGTGAATTCACGGGCGAGCTCACCTCTGGGTAGAGGGCCACTTATGGCGAGCATGCAGATGCTTTGGGCGAGTTGAATTGTGGGCGAACTCCCACATTAAAGCCTTGTGCTATGGAATGTTGTTTGAGGGCGAGCTCCCTCTGAATAGCCAAAATATAATACTGGCGAGTAAAGGTGGGCGAGCTCCTACGTGTAAGCCATTTGGTGAATGGCGAGCTCGGTCGGGCGAGCTAGTTAGAGCTCTGTTGGGCGAGTCATTTGATATACCTCAATCTCGCCAAGTGATATGAAAATATTGATAGAATTTATAATTATTTGCAGCCGATAATTGGGAATGGCTATTGGCGAGCAGGAAGCAGGGCGAAGCAAGGCTTCGTTAAACCAGGTAAGGGAGATGTGTGTGAAGTGAATGCATGTCCTGTGGAGTAAATTTCATGGAAATTATTGAGAAATTGTTTTGTTTTATGACATGCATTGTTTTGATAATGGTTTTGATTTGGGCGAGCTAAAAGCCGACCCTTATGTATGATTGGGCAAACTGGTACAGGGGGGCGAGCCCTTATTCTTTTTATAAATTGGGCGAAGAACCCTTTTATGTTCTTTTGGGTGAGCAACCATGTTTTATTTAAATTCGGGCGAGCCAATGAATGGCTAACCCTTTTTATTAAATTTAGGGCAAGTGACCTTCTTATAATATTTGGGGAGGGCGACCCCTTTAGTTAAGAAAGCAATGGGCGAGCCGAAATGGGTGAGCCAGTGTTTTTGTTTTAAGTGTAGAGGGTGGTGGGCGAACACTTGTTCAACCCACTTTCAAGTGACTATGGGCGAGCCACTGAGGGCGAGCCAGTTTTGCTTTCAGATTTTAAAAGCAAAGTTGGGCGGGCGAACATAAGTTCTCCGCATTGGGCAAGCTGCCATGGGCGAGCCATATTGGGTGGGCTGACCATGGGCGAGCAGGTTTTAAAGTTGAGATTTTGGAATGTTTTTCAAGGTGTTTTGTAAACGGAAAGCCTAAACCTTTTAGAAAATCGAATCATTTTGAGAAAATGATAATATGGGTGAGATAATTCCATAAAGGTTTTCATGAGATATGAAAGTGATTTTGAGACTTTAGGCCCTGAATTCATGCATTATTATTCATGTAGTTGCGTGACCCACCTGGGGCGGTGGCTCGGTCGATGGACCAACGAGTGCACCTCAGGGCGTCACAGGGCTAATGGACCCACCAAGTCATCAGCGGTCTCGAGGTCACTTGGCAAGTGGACCCGAGGACCATCTATAGATTATGGCCATAGATCTAAGATAGCCGTGAGGGGCGGTGGCCTACGGGTGCGACCCAAAAGCGGACTTGTGTTCCGGGGGGAACAATGATAGCATGATTTGTTTGTTGCCTTGTCTCAACTTGTTGATTTCTATTTAATGAGAGGATTTGCGAAATCCTAATTTTTGTTTAAATTTCATGATGTTATAAACTGTTAAGTAAACGATTTGAATGGTGAATTGGGAGTGTTGCTTACTATATCCACTGTTTTCCTATTTGATATGATTTTTGGGAAAACAAATAGTTTGTGGTATATAGTTTTGTTTTATAAAGCAGCATATGTTTCCTTTACTGAGCGTATGAATCGCTCACCCCTTTGTTTTAACTCCACAGATAAAAGACACGGAGTTAGAGAAGTAGCTCCAAGATGGATGTTAAATATGACAGGTACAGTCCCTTCTCTTTTACATTTCAGACATAAGTATACAGTACTACTTAAGTGAATTAAGTAAATAGGGGATGTCATATGTAAGGAATAGAGAAAAAGAATTTTCTATTCCGTATTTGTTTAATAAATGTTTATCATTTATTACTATCGTTGTTAAGTGGTAATGGCATCGCAGACAGCCCAACCAGTAAAGTTGTATAGAAACACGTGCAAGATGTGGTAACGGGATGTTACAAGCTCACACCCAAACTGAAAAGATTGTGGCGCAGGAATTGCTTCTATTTCTATCTCTTCGTTTTGAGTTTGGCTTTGGGACGACAGTAGCCTGGAGAAAAAGAAAGGTGATAAAAGTCGGCAAGGGTGGGTTTTATATAGAATATCGATAGGATATTGTTCTGATTTGGCTTAATAGTCAAATAAGCCCTCAATTTTTAATCCAAAATGGAATTCAGCCTTCAACTTTTTATCGCATGAAATTCAGTCCATAAACTTTTTATTTCAGTGGAAATAAACCCTCAACATTTTACAATTATGCAATTAAGTCAAAAACTGTTAAATGACACTAACTGCCGTTAGTTTTGCATACGTAACAGCTGACGTGGATAGCTTAATTGGCTGCCACGTGGCATGCCACTTATGCCAAACTAACGGCAGTTAGTTTATTTAATAGATTTGATCTATTTTCACTAAAATAAAAGTTTATGGACTGAATTTCATGCGATAAAACGTTGAGGGCTAAATTCCATTTTGAGCTAAAGGTTAAGGGTTTATTTGACTATTAAGCCTTTTGATTTTAATTTATGATTGCAACGACAAAGCTTTTTTTACCTTATCCCAATTTTTAAACATAATTTCATTAAATGAGTTTAATATTTTTGTTTAAATTCATTGAAAAATTAAATAGAACTTAAAATTTGAACGATATATTCAATCTGTGAATAAATTTATTTATTGGTTTTTAAATGTATCTTAAACTTCATGATTCTTTCATAGATTTTACACAAATAATGATGAAGGGATTTTACATAAATAATGATATAGAGAAACAAGCGAAAAGTCGTAAAATAAAACTCAATTCAATAAACTTTCATGGAAAAATATATATTATTTTACTTACTTTATATTTCCTAATTAACTTATATAGGCATCAATGATTTAACATGTAATGGAATGATTCAATCATTAATATCCAAAAGCAAATCTTAAGAAAGTTTATATCATGAAGGATCATTATAAAGTTATAAATAATAACAAGTAAATTGCTAAAAGATCATTTGATGAACCTAACACACCTCTAGTACTCATCACAGTGCCGATGAAAAACCAAATATACTCATAATTTCTAAATTTTTTTAGGGTTTCATTTATTCACCATGAGTCTAATACATCTTTTTTATTATTTCGCTAGCCAATATCTTTATGCTTCATACTATGTCAATGGAGGCTTTCGATATGTTTAACTTGTGAGACCGAAAAATAATCTACAAAAACAGCTACAAGAACACAAGTTCTCCACTGTCTAACAGTCTCCATGCCATTACTTGATCATCATCACTGATTATCTAATCAAAGACACCGTCATCATGCCAAATATCAGTTAGAAAATATCTACCATCGATCAAGTAAACAGATATAGGAGAAGATTCCCAAAGAGTTGCTGGAGTTTCAAGTCAACGTATTTGTTGTGATGATGCAGTAATTCATTTGACAGGTTAAGAGAAGCTCCTCATATGTTGTCGACCAGCTGCAACACAAAGTTTTTACGGATATTAACCGCATTGTATATGGAAATACTATACAGTAAAGCAATACCAAACAGTCATTGCATCAAAATGCTATACGTTATAACTGGATCCATATACTGATCTTTTGTGATTCTTGAGATATATCTCCACCCACCTTCTCTTCTCATGCCATGCAATTGCAGCTACATAATGGATTTAATTAGGATACAACATCACTCTCAAAACATAAATATAGACTCCAGTGAGAAAAATTGAACTAAAAGTGTAACATCCCGTTACTACCTCTTTCACGAATTTCTATACAACTTTACTGGTTGGGCTATCTGCGATGCCATTAACATTCAACAGTGACAATTATAAGTGATAAACATTTATTAACAAATACAAAATATAAAATTCTTTTCTTTATTTCCTTACATCTGACATCCCTTACTGACTTTGTTTCACTAAAGTAATACTGTATACTCATGTCTGAAATGTAGAAGAGAATGGACTGTACCTGTAATGTAAATCTTCCATCTTGGAGCTACTTCTCTAACTCCGTGTCTTTATCTGTGGAGTTAAAACAAAGGGATGAGCCATTCATTTGCTCAGTAAATGAGACATATGTTGCTTTACAAAACCAAAGCCATATACCACAATAAATTTGTTTTTCTAAAATCATGTCAAATAGGAAAACAGTGGTTGTATTAACCAGTACTCTCAATGCGTCATTCAAATCATTTTCTCAATAGTTTACAATAAAATAGATTAAACAACAAATAGGATTTTAACAAATCCTTTCAGTAAATAGAAATCAACAAGTTGAGACTAGGCATCACCCTACGAATAATTCATGCTATCATCGTTCCCCCTCCCCCTTGCGAGAACGAAATCTACCGCTATTGGGGTGCACCCGTAGGCCATCGCCCCTCATGGCTATCTCTGCTAGATCTATGGCCATAATCTATAGGTGGTCCTCGGGTCCACTTGCCAGATGACCTCAAGACCGCTGATGACTTGGCGGGTCTATCAGCCTCATAACTCATAACAATGCATAAAACTAGGGGCCTAAAGTCTCAAAATCAATGTATATCTCATGAAGACCTTTAAGGAATTATTTCATAAATTCATCATTTTCTCAAAATGATTTTCTTTCCAAAAAGGTTTTAAAAACAGCCCGCAATCTCACTGAATTTCGTGTGAGAAAGGCCCGGGTTAACTGGCTCGCCATGGCTAGTTCGCCCATGGTCAACTCGCCCAAAAATGGTTTCATATTTTCTATTTTCAAAGCTATTTAAATAGTTCATTTTCCGTTGAAAAACATTTAGAAAAGAGAAACCTGTTCGCCATGGTCAGCTCGCCCATTCGGCTCGCCCATGGTCCACTCGTCAATGCGGCGAATTAGTGTTCGCCCGCCAACCTTAGCCTTAAAAAAACAACAGGTCAACTGGCTCGCCCTCAGTGGCTCGCCCACAACTTTATTAACAAAAGGGTCGCCCGCCCCATATGCATTATAAGAGGGTCACTCGCCCAAGGCATAGAAAAAAAACAAGGGCTCGCCCGCCCTGTACCAATTCGCTCAAAATGACATAAAATGTTTGTTCAACCAATTTATTATAAAAGGTTGGCTCGCTCGCCAATATCAGTTCGCCTAACATCAAAACAGGAGGGCCAGTTCGCCCAACCATATATAAGGGTTGGTTTTTAGGTCGCCCAAATCAGCATACAATTTACCAAACCAATGCATGTCATAAAACAAAACAATTTCTCAATATTTTCATAACATTTTTACTCCACAGGACATGCATTGACTTCACATACAACTCCCTTACCTGATTCAACGAAGCCCTGCTTCCTGCTCGCCTTCCTGATCGCTTTTTACCAAATTCCTTAATTCCCGGCTGCAAAATAATTTATAATTTCCATTAATATTTTCCTTATATATATTTTTCCATCATTTGGGCGAGACTTGAGATAAGTCAATCAGCTCGCCCATAAATATACTACTAGCTCGCCCAACAGAGCTCTTAGTAGCTCGCCCAACCGAGCTCTTAGTAGCTCGCCAATCATTCACGCCATTCACATATTGGCCAATTTGTGGGAACTCGCCCAAATCAACTCGCCATTACCTCGGTTTAAACTAACATGTGGCGACCTCGCCACTACCACATTCCAGCTCGCCCATGATCACTGAGCTCGCCCATGGATTAAACTAGCGTTGGGCGACCTCGCCCATTTGAACAAAACTTTATACTTGGCGAGTTCTTACTTCCTACTCGCCTCATTGGCGATTACTAACTCTCAACATGGGCGATCACCATAGTTGCCATTCTCGTCACTTATTCCATTATTTTCCTTGTTTTTATATTCTCTAAGGATCTAACTAAAACAAGGCTGCATTCTATGTTTATTATGTTGTAAACATATAAATCTACCATTGAATATCAAGAACACCTCAGAAATATGAAACTCACCTCAACCAACTGCACTTCCAGAATAGATTGCTTTCCATCTCACGTTGACCTTCCTTTGCTTATTCCTTTAACTCATCAAACTAAGGAGGAAAGGTTTGCAAGCAGGTTTATGTGTTTAGCCAACTGAAGAGTGAAGCTCAGTAAATCAAGCATGACGGGAATGGAAGGAATAACATAAACTTGCAGTTGCATAGCTCTCTCGTGAAGAAGATGAATTTGGCTAAATCAGTTTTCCTCAAATGTTTCTTCTTATATAGCTATGCTATCCAATCAGAACCCATCACTTGGTCTTATCCCATTCTTCTTTCATTAATTTCACGTCTTTCATGCATTTAATGCATGAAGAAAAACTGAAGCTTAAGCTGGCATGAAAGTCTCCCTTCCACACTCCTTTTTTTTGCTTCTATTGACTTTGTTTTATTTTTCAACTAATAAGGCTAATTCCTTTATTGACTTTAGCTTTTCTCTATTTATTGTTTCCAACCGTCTGACTTGCAAAGTCAATTTTGGCTGTAAACAAGTTTTGAATCTATTTTCATTTTGTCCATACTGATTTCAGTTTGCCTCCTTATTCTGGAGACCTTCAGCTCACCAACTCGATTTCAGTTTGCCAACTCAATATCTGAAATTTACGAAATGATTTCCTTTGCTAGGCTATCATTTATGCTTCTACATGGGCGTCCATATTACTCGCCAAATACATTCTTTGGGCGATCACAGCCCTCGCCACACACGGCCATCATCTAATCACAGCATTGGCGAACTCACCTATTCGCCAATGAGGCCATTGAATCCTACTCGCCCTCCCACTCATTGGGTGATCAATTCTAAGTTCATTTAGACGATCATCCTACCAATTAACTCGGCGAACTTACCATTCGCCCTCGCCATAATCCATTGGCAATCTGCTCACCCATTGGCGAACGTCCTCCCTTGCTCGCCTGTTGGCGAGGTGAACAACATTCTCGCCCAATTCAGGCTATCATATTAAGCAACTAAACTTGGCGAACTTACCTATGCACCAAAACAAAGAGGCAAACAATCAACTCGCCATCATCAACTCGCCACACACTCATTCCTTGGGCGCTCAGAACCCACGTCACATTGGGCGATCACCCTTGCTCGCCCATTGGCGAGCTGTCCTTTGTATTACTCGCCCGTCGTGTATTCCACATAAATTGCTCCGTTCATATCTCAAATCAAGGAGCTTTTCACTTAAGTGAACTCAATATTCATTATTTATTTAATTTTCAATATCAATTTTATGATATTAAAGTCTACAGTAGTGTAAAATTGGATCTTACAAAAAGGTACACCATAGGAAAACCAAATCAAGCTTGAAAACAAAAACCATTAACACTTATTTATTGATAACTTCACTCTCATTTTTACTTCAAAAAAAAACAAAAAATATATATTATTAAAAAACACTGTAATAAAATATTTTTATTTAGTAGTTCTTTAGATATGCTTTTAAATTCAAATACCCTTGTTACTTTTTTGTTTTCACAAGTCACAAGCAAAAAGCACTAATCAAACGGAGCCTAAATTATGTGACAGTGCCTTTTGAATGGTGCCACTAGAGGGTCAGTAGAGAGAACAATGGCAAATAAAAACATGATCTACGTGTTTGGTGAGAGAGAGAACTATAGCAAATAAGTAATGCACTGTGCTGATATAATAAAATAGAGATGAGACAAGATTCATAGTTACAATCAGACACTCTCAGAAAGCAAAGACCATAAACACATTGCAAATCTAACGGGCAAACCCATAATTACAGGATAGTACATCAAGAGAACAAGTTCTTGAGAAACTGTAAGTAGAAATGATGAATAATGTAAACCATCTTTTGCAAATAAAAAATAAAAGATATAACTAAATAGCTAAATGACAAAAAATAGATTGATAGAAATTATTTCTAATAAAATTAGAGGGAAATCATTAGCTTTCAGAAGCCATATCTGTCATTGCAAAACATCTTATACAAAAGCTTGCAAGTAAATCATGCATCTTACCTTAAAGCTAAAATGACAGGCACGATGGCAACATAATCTTTGTCACAGAAATTACTAAAATGAAATTCCTTGATGTGATTGCAAAAAGTGGGAAAATACCTATAATGTAAAGCTATTATGACTAATATAAAGAAAGTGAATTACCATCATTTACAAATACACAAGTGCTTGCGTCTTTATTTGCAGGCTTTTTCCTTTTACCAGTAGATTTTGGGCACTCTGACAGTTGTTTCATTCAAATAGGGGTTTCTAGCATTGACCTCCATCCTCTCCAAACCAATTGATCATTCGCTTTGGTAATAATTACAGTACTTGTCAACTAGTGTTCCTCTTAATTTCCCTTGATAATTTTTATCCACAAAAATTGGTGGGCTTCAAGACTATTGCTATGCAGAAACAAGATCTTTTGTACATAAAGTCAAAGAGAAAGAAAAAAAATGAAGAATTTTTCAGCATATAGGTAGACCATTTGCAGCATATGACAACTTTATGTACAAAAGCAAAAAGCATATGACAACTTGAGCATGGTAATATCATATGCTATAGAATACATAAGCACCTATCGCAACATGATATGTTTTAAGGTGAATCAACTTTTAGATCACATATGTCATCTTATTACATTTTTCTTTTTTTGATTCATAGGGAGGCATAAGGAGAATAGGGAATCAAACTTTGAACCTAATCTTCCTAAAAAAGGATAACAACCGATAAACCTGGCCTTATTACATTTTTCACCTTTATTTTAACTTTCCTGATAATGCAAGAATCGAAACATCTTAGAACATTCATAAATACATATACAATATTAATGGTAAAAGCTCAGTGCTTATTTGTTCCATTCCAACATATTCAGGTACATAAAAGATTTGTTTCAGGACAAGAATGCAAGAAACCTAAAATCCTATCGATGTAGAACTCCTCAAAGGACATTTATGTCTGTTAAGTACAATGTGGAATTCAAGAGCCCATGGTTACTCATAGAGTCTAGCCTGTCTTGATAAATAGCATATGCATTAAAAAGAATCAACATCTTGTAGATTTACAAAAAAACAAACTACGAAATCTAAAACCCTCCATTTTCATAGAAACAGAGAAACATTTTTGCTATATATTTTCATTTCACATTACTTGGGGAGATTGTGATAAATAAATGACTACTCGCCCCCACAAAGCTCTAACTAGCTCGCCTGACCGAGCTCGCCATCCATCAAATGGCTTACATGTGGGAGCTCGCCCGCCATTACTCGCCATTAATATATTTTGGCTATTCAGAGGGAGCTCGCCCTCAACCAACATGCCATGCCACAAAGGCCTTAATGTGGGAGTTCACCCACATATCAACTCGCCCGAAGCCTATGCATTTGAGCTAGCCCACTAATTCACTTCACTGGAGCTGGGCGATCTCGCCCATTTGGATAAAACTGTGCTTGGCGAGTTCCTTGTTATCTACTCGCCTCATTGGCGGTTACTAATTTTCATTATTGGTGAACACAATAGTCGCCATTCTCGTTACTTATTCCATTATTTTCCTTGTTTTCATATTCTCCAAGGATCTAACTAAAAACAAGACTGTATCTATGTTTATTACTTCATAAAACATAGAAATCTATCATTGAGCATCAAGAACACCTCAGAAATATGAAACTCACCTCAACCAACTGCACTTCCAGAACAAATTCCTTTCTTCCCACTTTGGTCTCCTTTTGCTTATTCCTTCAGCTCATCAAACTAAGGAGGAAAGGTTTGCAAGCTGGTTTACTTGTTGGCTAACTTAAGGTGAAGCTTAGTAGATCAAACATGGCAGAGAAATGGAAGAAACAGAGCATAACTTGCAATGAAATGGTTTTCCTGAAGAAGCTAGAGTTGGCTAACTCTGTTATCCTCATTTGTTTCTCCTTTTATAGCCATACTATCCAATCATAATTCACTACTTGGTCTTATCTCATTTCTAGCATTTATTTCACGTCTATCATGCATTTAATGCATGAAGAAAAACTGCACTTACATTGGTGAGAAAGTCTTCCTTCCACACACATCTTCTGCTTCTATTGACTTTGTTTTACTTCTCAACCAATAAGGTTAATTCTTTACTGACTTTAACATCTTTTCCATTAATTGTCTTCAACCATAAGACTTACAAAGTCAATTTTGGCTGCACACGTGTTTTGAATCTATTTTCATTTTGTCCATAAATGTTGCTTCGAGTTCGCCCTATCATTCCTGAGGCCTCAACTCACCAATTCACTTTCAGTTCGCCAACATTCATAGCTTGCCTGTGCTCATCGCCACTTTGTCTTTATTGTAACTTAAGATTTGGTGACTACTCCTACATTGTTGGTGATCACCGGGTTTGATTTACTAGCCCACTTGCTATCATAAAACCTTCTCAATCCAATGGGCCATCACAAATCCTCGCCCAGTTCGGCTAACATCTTAAGCAAAGAACTTGGTGAACTTACCTATTCGGCAAACCAAAGAGGCAACGAATCATCTGGTGCTACTCATTCCTTGGGTGATCAGATCCCTTGTCACAACGGGCGATTACCTCGCACAACTAGTTGGCGAACTCATCTATTCGCCCACGCCATTGTCCAACTTACCGTGACCATTGGCGAATGTCCTCTTGCTCGCCCAATGGCGAGGTGCCAGCTTACTCGCCCGTAATGTATTTCTCATAATTTGCTCTGTTCTCACCTCAAGTCAAGGAGCTTTTCACCCTTGTTGGAAATCAACCTTCTTTATTTGTCTAATTTCCATTATCACTTTTATGAAATTAGACTCTACAGTAGTGTAGAATCGGATCTTACATTTTCTCCCCACCATAAGAAATTTGGTCCTCCAAATTTCAACCGGACCTATCAGTGTGAAAGCTTTGTATATTTCTTACACATAAGCATTCTAATTCTCAAGTAGTCTCATACTGCCAGAGAATCCCATCAAAGAATTAATCTTTGATCTCCACACTCTATCACAATACTTTATCCCTCCTATCCAAAATCCGTACCGATTTTTTAACGTAACTCATATCGAATCACATGAGAAGGATATGGATAGTACTTTCTCATCATTGAGACATGAAATACGTTCTGCACTTCTGACAACTCAGGAGGTAGTGCACATCTTTCACACTATCTAAGATTTCCAAAGATAAGATGCGTCGGGAACTCAATTTCCCTCTCATTATGCATCCCAATGGTGAGACCTTAATATACATAATCTCTTGTATATCTCAAGAAGTCTGTTCGACCAAGTCGAAAATAATTCTCGGTCTCCCATTTTCTCATGCTATTATGGATTATATCGTCTTCTAAATAAACCCCTTTCAAGTGATATGCCTATACTCTCCTTTGGCCATTATCATAAACAAACTCTGCCAGGTTAGAGGATTATCCCAGGAGCCTATAAAATCCACTGCACCAGTTCACACTATATCCTCGAGCGTCCATATCATACGCTCAGACCGTCCTTCAGTCTACGGATAATCTGCGGTGCAAAACTCAATCGGGATCCCATAGCTTCCTGTAATCTCTCTCAACACTGAGATACGAAGCGGGACTCCCTATCAAACGTAATGCTCCCTGGAATACTGCAAAACCTCACCATTTCCCTGACATATAACTTAGCCAGGGCATTACTTAGCTCAATAAATTTTATAATCAAGGAATAAGCAGACTTACTCAATACATTCACAATTATCCAGATAGCATTTTACTCTTTTCAATTTTTCACTTACAATAGGAAGTACCACCAACATCGGTATCTTTCTTCCTTATCATATTTTTAACTTTTATTTATTCTCGTCCCTAACATAAGACCATGGATATTTCTTTATACTCCTCATTGTCTCTAAGAGTACTGCCCGTCTCTTCAGGCCATCGACAATAATCCCTTCGGCGCTCTCTCGCACTCTAGGATTACTCTTTCAAGTGAGTCGGGGATTATATAGTTCGCCCATATCTCACAACACATTATCCGCTATTAGGTGATCGCCCCTCTCATGGGTCGCCATCCCGGATTTTGTTCAAGATCCTGAAGAACTCGGGCTTCTTCTCTCAAAACCCATTTACACTCCCTAAGATCTTTTATCGTCCTTGGGAGTTAGCAAATTTTTCACTTCCTTGACACCGTAATTCATTTATACTATTCATCACTTATCATCTCATTCAGTGCTTAGTCAATAATAATTTGATGACTTCATTTAGATAGTTTTAATCGCTCGTATGTAATTGTCCCAGTAGTCTCTCAAATACCACGCACTCGCTCTCAATATATCCCGGAGTGTACACACAATGCGCTCGGATATCTATATCAATCAGAGACGGTGCTAATAGCAAAATTGGGAATCCCAAGCCTCTTGCTATTCTCTCAACGCATATGGAAAATCAGGGATCCCTATCATAAGTACCCACTCACTGGAACTTCACATACGTTCTCACTGTTTCGCTGATATATATCGACTAAGGCACTCAATATATCCCGAAACCTGATGATGAAGAAGTGAAATAATTTGGTTACTCAATCCATACTCACTACTATAACCTCATGGTTTTTTCGGATTCTCCACCATCTCACACTAATCTAGGACTGCTTTTTTTTGCAGACTTTAATGCTAACCATCAATTACGTCTCAAGTAATCATTTACCTTGATAACTTCTCTTTTATCAAATTATCATTTTTATCTCTTCTATTCTCCTAGTACATGAAATGTCACTACTTGGAGAATATACTTGAGAATCTACTTTTCCTCACATCAATTTCTGAAATTTATTATCTTTCAGATTTTCATCACCACTTTATTTATACTATTTCACATTCCCAATATATACATATATACACATATGTATATCCTTTTTCAGGATTAGCAGTACTTCTTGTATCTGCTCCTCTGAGTATGACAACTTCAACTTTTTTAATTCTGGCTTGTCATTAATTCCAGCCATAACTACATAATGATAAGAGGAAATCACATTTATTCATATACTTGGGAACTACCTCATAACTCGTGTTCCCTAGTCATCATATGACTTGTCTTCTCAAGATAATTTCAATCTTTCACCTTCATCACCACAAAGTTCCTCAACAATCATATACAGTTAAATCTCATAAATCCTATATCTCAATAACCACACTTTAATCTCACTTAAATAGTGAGATCCTTTACTTATACAACTTCAATGTCTACTTAAATCATTCGAGACCTCACGTCTCTACCGTATATAGTTCAATTAGAACTCATGTTTACTGACTTAACAGTAAGGTTTTCCATTCCTAGAAGTTCGTGACGTTATTCAACGATATTGCTTATATCAATATACATATTTATTCTCTTAAAATCATCCTAGTTGGCTCTAGGCACACAAATAGGAAGGATACTACAGTCGGCTAGGGATCCAGATAGAATATGATAGGTATTTTAGAATACCATACTTGTTCCGGAACCTAGAAGCAACTGTAGAGAGTACAAATCCCATTGTTTTCAAAACGATATAATTATAATTTTCGTTTTCATGAATTATACCAAAACAGTTTAGTTCCCTACTCATCAATCTCTTGAGTAATCTCTCAAGCTCTTCTGATTCACTAGTAAGAGCTTACAAACAGATTCCATGTTGTGAATCGAGTCAACAATCTCTCGAATCCACGTTATTCCAAAGTTTATTTAGAATTTCATCTCATCATATAATTTCAAATTCACAAACTCATATTATCTTGGATGTCTCATTATTTACATCCAACCAAATCACTATGTATTCTCCAAACACATATTTAAATTTTCAAGTCACTTTACAAGTATCTCACAATATTTCAGTTCTATGGATATCGTAACGGACTAGCCCAACCGGCTATGGCAACCCCTCTTTAGGCCCATTGACAACGATTGCTGTGACAACGCTACTTATCCATATTATCCTCTTTGGCGATCACCTCGACGCCCGGTCCTTCCAACCGTGCTCGAGCTCGCCTACCTCAAGGTTTTTCTTTCGCATCCACAGTGACTCGAACACTTGACTTCTTTAATTGTCAATTCACTATTAATATTTATTCTCCCAAAAATAAGGAGTGTTTAGAACTACATCATTTCTCGCACAATTCACCTTTTAGTTCACACTCTATAAGTACATCACTTTTCACAATATTCAAAAATCCCTAACCAAAGTAGTTCATGTTTTACTTCAATTCAGACCCCAATATCCACAACAGGACCAACTATCTTGCGACCTCTCATAGTGTATACTTAGGGTCGCCTTACTTATTCATATATCAGTAGGGTCCACAGTAGGGATCATCCTTTACACCATCAATTACTACTTTAATTCAATTTAGTCATTCATGACTTAGATAAAATATTTCAATATAGGGGTATGTTCATAAATTCCCCTTTAATTCTCTCTCTTCGATATACATCCAAACACGCGATCTTAGGGCTTATATGCTAATATTACCCCTTTTCATCTCAATACCATCATTTCAGGATCTTAGTTCGATATGGACAGAGAAGTCCTGGTGGGGCCCTCACCGAGTTCCTCACTGCACCTTATCGAATAGACCCACATTTCATTATGATGAGAAGATCGTTTATCTCATGCAAATTTACCGGATTACAATCTCTATTTGAAACCCTTCATTTATCAATTTTTACCATATCTCAACACTTAACTCAATTCACAGTCATTCGACTCCTCTATACATTCAGACTATACAGTACTACAGGGGATGTTAACCTTTCTCAACACTTTCAGTGCTTAAGGCATCAACAGACATCAAACCAATCCAAGCTCTGATACCATTAAATCTGTAACATCCCGTTATCACTTCTTTCACGTATTTCGATACAACTTTACCGGTTGGGCTATCTGCGATACCAATAACATTCTACAATGATAGTGATAAATAATAATATTTATTTATCAAATACGGAATATGAAATTTCTTTTCATTATTCCTTACGTCCAACATTCCCTATTAACTTTGTCTCAATAAAGTAGTACTGTATACATATGTCCGAAATGTAAAAGAGAAGTGACTGTACCTGTCATATTTGACATAAGTTGCTCACGCGCTTTATATGTAGCTATCTATGTGGGAGCTAATTTTCTCAAACCCCGTGTCTTTTATCTGTGGAGTTAAAATAAAGGGGTGAGCGATTCATACGCTCAGTAAAGGAGACATATGCTGCTTTATAAAAATAAAGACTATATACCACCAAATATTTGTTTTTCCTAAAATCATATCACATAGGAAAACAGTGGATATAGTAAGCAATACTCTCAATACACCATTCAAACCACTGGTTAAACAGTTTACTTTAAAATGTAGTAACTAGTAAATAGGATTCAATAAATCCTCTCAATAAACAGAAATCCACAAGTTGAGACTAAGCAACAAACAAATCATGCTATCATTGTTCCCCCAAGAACACAAGTCCGCTTTCGGGGTGCACCCGTAGGCCACCGCCCCTCACGGCTATCTCAGATCTATGGCCATAATCTATAGATGGTCCTCGAGTCCACTTGCCAAGTGACCTCGAGACCGCTGATGACTTAGCGGGTCCATCAGCCCTGTGACGCCCTGAGGTGCACTCGTTGGTCCATTCGACCGAGCCACCGCCCCAGGCAAGTCACGCAACTACATGAATCATACTGCATAATCTCAGAGCCTAAAGTCTCAAAATCACTTTTATATCTCATGAAAAACCTTTAAGGGATTATCTCACCCACATTATCATTTACTCAAATGATTTAATTCCCAAAAAGGTTTAGGCTTTCTGTTTACAAAACACCTTGAAAACATTACAAATTCTTAACGTTTAAAATCTGTTCGCCCATGGCATGCTCGCCCAACATGGCTCGCCCATGGAAGCTCGCCCGGTGCGGTGAACCTGTGTTCGCTCGCCAATTCTTTATTTTAAAATATTGAGTAAAAACCAACTCGCCTCAATAGCTCGCCAACAACTTTCTCAACTTAGGGGTCGTCCGCCCCAAATAAAATATAAAAGGGTTCACCCAAATGGTTCGCCCTCCTTTTATTAGATCAAGGGTTGTTCACCCGAAAACAAAACAAAAAGGTTTGCCAAACTAATATCATAAGGGTCGGCTTAGTAGCTCGCCCAATATCAAAATAGACGGGATCGCCCGCCCTAACCAGTTAAATCAACAATTTTCAACTCGCCCAAGATCAAGACACTTTATCATACAATGCATGTCAGAAAACAAAACATTTATCTCAATATTTTCATAAAATTTACTCCACAGGACATGCATTTACTTCACACACATCTCCCTTACCTGGTCCAACGAAGCCTTGCTTCCTTCTCGCCTTCCAAATCGCATTTACCGAGTTCATAATTCCCGGTTGCAAATAATTTATAAATTCTATTAATATTTTCATTTCACATTACTTGGGGAGATTGGGATAAATAAATGACTACTCGCCCCACAGAGCTCTAACTAGCTCGCCCGACCGAGCTCGCCATCCATCAAATGGCTTACACGTGGGAGCTCGCCCGCCATTACTCGCCATTAATATATTTTGGCTATTCAGAGGGAGCTCGCCCTCAACCAACATGCCATGCCACAAAGGCCTTAATGTGGGAGTTCACCCACATATCAACTCGCCCGAAGCCTATGCATTTGAGCTCGCCCACAAATTCACTTCACTAGAGCTGGGCGATCTCGCCCATTTGGATAAAACTGTGCTTGGCGAGTTCCTTGTTATCTACTCGCCTCATTGGCGGTTACTAATTTTCATTATTGGTGAACACAATAGTCGTCATTCTCGTCACTTATTCCATTATTTTCCTTGTTTTCATATTCTCCAAGGATCTAACTAAAAACAAGACTGTATCTATGTTTATTACTTCATAAAACATAGAAATCTATCATTGAGCATCAAGAACACCTCAGAAATATGAAACTCACCTCAACCAACTGCACTTCCAGAACAAATTGCTTTCCTTCCCACGTTGGTCTCCTTTTGCTTATTCCTTCAGCTCATCAAACTAAGGAGGAAAGGTTTGCAAGCTGGTTTACTTGTTGGCTAACTTAAGGTGAAGGTTAGTAGATCAAACATGGCGGAGAAATGGAAGAAACAGAGCATAACTTGCAGTGAAATGGTTTTCCTGAAGAAGCTGGAGTTGGCTAACTTTGTTATCCTCATTTGTTTCTCCTTTTATAGCCATACTATCCAATCATAATTCACTACTTGGTCTTATCTCATTTTCAGCATTTATTTCACGTCTATCATGCATTTAATGCATGAAGAAAAACTGCACTTACATTGGCGAGAAAGTCTTCCTTCCACACACATCTTCTGCTTCTATTGACATTGTTTTACTTCTCAACCAATAAGATTAATTCTTTACTGACTTTAACATCTTTTCCATTAATTGTCTTCAACCATAAGACTTACAAAGTCAATTTTGGCTGCACACGTGTTTTGAATCTATTTTCATTTTGTCCACAAATGTTGCTTCGAGTTCGCCCTATCATTCCTGAGGCCTCAACTCACCAATTCACTTTCAGTTCGCCAACATTCACAGCTTGTCTGTGCTCATCACCACTTTGTCTTTATTGTAACTTAAGATTTGGCGACTACTCCTACATTGTTGGCAATCACCGGGTTTGATTTACTAGCCCACTTGCTATCATAAAACCTTCTCAATCCAATGGGCGATCACAAATCCTCGCCCAGTTTGGCTAACATCTTAAGCAAAGAACTTGGCGAACTTACCTATTCGCCAAACCAAAGAGGCAACGAATCATCTTGCCCTACTCATTCCTTGGGCGATCAGATCCCTCGTCACAACGGGCGATTACCTCACACAACTAGTTGGCGAACTCATCTATTCGCCCACGCCATTGTCCAACTTACCGTGACCATTGGCGAATGTCTTCTTGCTCGCCCATTAGCGAGCTGCCAGCTTACTAGCCCGTAATGTATTTCTCATAATTTGCTCCGTTCTCACCTCAAGTCAAGGAGCTTTTCACCGTTGTTGGAAATCAACCTTCTTTATTTGTCTAATTTTCATTATCACTTTTATGAAATTAGACTCTACAGTAGTGTAGAATCGGATCTTACAAGACCTCAAAAAAAACACCATTGGTTTCCACCAAAATTCTATGAAGTGTCCTCTTTCAAAATCTGAACTGTCCAGAAAACAAATTAAAGAGAACGCAAAAACTTAGAGAATCTTCTGTGATTTAAGACATTATAGATAACATTGATTATAAATATGTATTAAAACAATGCATTCCAAAATTCCTTGCAGTTTAACTTAAAAATCTGCTACAATAACAACACATGTTCTAAAAAGAACCTAAAGAAAACGAATCAAACAATTAATATAGACGACAAAGGTTTGTTATTAAAAAAAACACCAGAAACTCAGTTTACAAAATTAACAATGCATTTGGCCATGAAAACGAAAAACACAATATATACTCTGAAACTAAAATCGGTCGTCACTCTTTCCAAAACGTATTCCAAAATTGCCATCAATACCAGCAACTTGAATTAATTTTTGAACTTTTACTAACACTCCTAGTTTTAAACATGAGATTTTCAAATATTAATTATAAAATATTACAAATCTATCTATTATGCAAAATATTAATAATAAGGATTACAAGTTACGCTATCAAATGCTTATTAAAACTTGAAATTTACTAAGAAAAAAAGTTATTAAAACTGAAACTTGGCCAAAAAGAAAAAGAATAAATGATAAATATATATCAGAATCAAGTTAGTTCTATTCAATAGATTCTGATATGGTATTTGTTTAAATCTTAATTGCAAGCCTTTAATTAAGCCTTCAATTATCCAAAAAAAGAAAACTTTAGTCCTATATATATATATATATATATATATATATATATATATCTATAAACCTTAATGAGAACATGCTTCATCAATCTTGTGTCCATTGTCACCTACTGCAATTCTTTTATTAATAGCTATAAATGAAAAAAAATCCAAAAGCTCACATTGGTTATCTAATTAATGATTTCCATCCCTGTAGTCATTTGCCCTTGTTATTTCAAAAAAAAAAAGGAAGAAGAATGAATGAGGTTTCAAAATGCAGGGCAGAACATGACAATTAAGTTCTAGAACTGCAATTGTGTATGTATCATTAAATAATGGCTCATTCTGTTATCACTCTGTCTCCTCAACCAAAATAGACTAGTTTTAAATGGGGTAATATTCTTCCTTAAATATACATAGAAATTAAAATATTGGTAAACTTATGAAATATGAAGAATATATATAAATGACACTTCAGACTTCTTTGATTGTCTCCAATTTAGTTCACTCATTTCATCACAGTGCAGAGGTCAAGTTCTTTTTCTAGAGTATTTTTTTCTTCTTTAGATAGGTAAAGCACTACTGCTATAACTAAGTTGCTTAAAATGAACTATCAAGCAAAAGACTATAAATTTTAGTAGGCTAAAGTTGCTACTGCCGAGACCATTGTTTTCATTCCACATATTCTCCCATGAATTCTTAATTATCCAGTAGGGCTGATTGCTCAACCAGAGAATGGGAACCCTTTCGCAACATATCCCACAAGTAAACCTCCATGGTTGATCCATCTCTTGCCACAATTAATCATTGGACATCAGACACCATCAATGTAGGTTTGCATGAAGATAGCATTCCACCCAACCACAATGTGAATCATTTGCAAAGAACTTAATTCAATGAAATGACCATTCCTAATTAATAAATGGTCAACAACAATCTAGCTGGTTATCAAATGAATACATAAAGATTTTATGATGGCATATAACTAAGAGAAAAGGTTTATAACATAACTCACCAGCAGAAGGACCGCGAAGAACTAAATCTGCTGCAGTTAGTTTTCATTAATGAGAATATTAGTAACATAAACAACTTTAACAGATACTTTTTTCTGGTTTCAGTTTGCATTCATCACATCTACCTATATATGGATATGAATTCTCCTCCTTTCAGACTCCTGCATCAAATACTTCCAGGCATTTGTCATGAGGCCTCCACAATCACTGTCACATGCAGTTTTAATTTCTACATCACATTTCACAAAAAGACAAAGCATCAAAACAGGGGCAAATGGAGAAAACAAAAGAGAGGCGTACAGATCAGAAAAGATTAAGAAAATTAGGAAGAAGGAATGTCATGAATAGCTTGCAGGTAGTAATTAAGCTTAGAAGTCTCCTTTGCAAAGGTTTGGATGTCTATAGTATCAAGAATATGAACAATTATTCCTAGAATATAGTATGAAACAAGCCATGCGTTCACAATATACAAGCTGTTGCCCTGTGGTGTTAAAAGCCCAATATGATACGCATGCACCCTTAATATATACATCATCGACACAAGCTTTGTTAATAATAATAATTACAAGCTTCCAACCATATTATGGATCAGTTTTATATCAGCCACCTAAGAAAAGAGGCAAAAAAGCCATGAAAATTGTGGTTTCACAGGCCTGTCTCAAGGATAGAGATGAACATCTCTAGCAAAAATGAATAACCTGTTTAGCAATTTTTCCCTTTAAAAAAGTTTGCATGTTGGAAAAATACCACAGAGATAATTCTTGATTTTTCCCCCTTTTTTTTTTCTTCTCGACAAGATAAAATACTAGACTTATCAATGAATATATGGTCTATATTTGAACATATATATCCATGCGATCAAATGAGAGTTCAGAAAAACAATATAATAGGCTCATTTGGTAAATCAACAATTCAGGATACTCCAAAACTTTTAGTTGTAATGAGTGCGTAAGGGGCGTAAAGCATCTAGCCATCTTATGTGATAAGCTCCACAAATTCGTACCAGGATATTGAAAGCTTTCATTGACTAATTAATTATCTTGGTTCGTCGTGTACAAGAATCACTACTTAGCCTAAAATTTTGATAACGATAGATGACCATTGAAACTAAATATAAACTTTGCAAAAATGTCTCATGTGCAAATTCATTAATTTGAAACATAAGATATTATTAATTCATTAAAGCAATACTAAATGGTCATTGCATAGAAAGGAAGACAACTGGAAGAACTGGTATACCTTATAACCGGATTCTTACTTATCTTCCGTGAATGTTGAGATTTATCCCCCACTGGCCACCCACCTTCTCATGCCAAGTGGTTGCAGCTACATAATGGATTCAATTAGATTATAAATTCATCCTCGAAACATATTTATAGACTCCAGTGAAAAAAAAATCAACTAAAAAGTGCGCCAAAAAAAACCACATCAAGCTTGAAAACAAAAACCATTAACACTTATTTATTGATTACTCTAAAAACAGTTACTCTAATTTGAGAAACTACTAAGTTAGTAGTTTATAAAAAGAAAAGCAGTCATTCTTTAATTATATGAAAGAATGAAAGAATTGGTTTTAGATTTCTACCAACAAAATAGATGTTCCTAGCATCAAGTATACTACAATCATTAACTACGGCAGTATTTCTCCCTCTTCAACATCTTCATTCAGAATTGCATCATCCTCCTCATCTTCCAAATACTCGTCTTTGATGAACAAACCCAGCTGATGCAGTGGATTCCCACCAGAAAGAGAGCATCCAATCAACATCTCGAATTCCTTTAGAATCTCCAAATTCAGTTCAATCCCAGCTGTGTTTTCCATCTTTTGCAATGCGATCCGAGAAGCTTCTCTTTCCCTTTCCCGTTGATTTTTCAACTCAACCTCTTCCTTCATTCTTGCTGCAGCTTCAGCAGCTCTTATCTGAGCTTCACTCCTTGCCTTCTCTTCACGCATCCTTCTTTCCAGCTTTTCCTTTTCTTGCTGCATCTTCACTGGGTCAGCTTTGTCAACATGAACTAGTATCTTCTCCTGCTGAGCTTTCAGAATGGTGTCTGCAAAACGGCTCTTTAGCATTGCAGCGTGCAGCGCCTTCTTTGGTGACATTTGAGAGTCAAATATAGGAGCTGGTAACAATCCTTGACCAGAAGCAACATCAGTTGCAAGAGTTGTAAGTTTAGAACTAAGACAAACATTCTCTTCATCCAAACCACTTGCAGCCTCCTTAGAAATTGGATTAGACTTGCTCATTTGTGATGTCAGTTTGCTTTTTTCCTGGCAATCCAATTTAGAGGCATCAGCAGCACCACACGCTCTAAGATCTCTACCTAATGATCTTACTGCAGTCTTAACCTTGGAAGATGCAAGGTTTGACTCACTTGGAAGGCTACATTGACACTTAATGCTGCCACATGAACTGCATTTGCAGGCACCATGGCTCAATGGTGTCCTGACATTGATAGACCCATGAGAACGCCCACCACTGGTGCCTTTTCGTATGGTTTTTCTTGACAACTTTCTTACACATTTCTGAGCCGGTTTAGAAAGCTCAACCTCTATTGTTCTTGCATTCAGAGCCACAGTCACATTCCTATCCTCAGACTCAGATACCTTCGACTTTTTGGGCCAAAAGCTATTT
This sequence comes from Heritiera fomes, assembly GCA_032173925.1. NCBI lineage: Eukaryota > Viridiplantae > Streptophyta > Magnoliopsida > Malvales > Malvaceae > Heritiera > Heritiera fomes. The sequence continues at coordinate 14,560,435 of JAPDPM010000002.1, forward strand.
CCGTATACCCATGTTTTAGAACAACCTTTTCTTGATCCTCTAACATCTTTTAATCCTGTACTCAAAATCTTCCCGTCCCCGACCTCCAAATTTTTTTGATGATTCCAGTTTTCCTCCAAACATTTGAATCTTTCCTCAAAAAACTCACTGATTTCTTCGTACATTTTATGATAATAATGCATGACATTAGAAAACGTGAGTTTAACATCAGCGGCAAACTCTTGAATGCCGAGATAAGTATTGCTGGCTAGTTTGGACTTAATTGTAGGGAAATCGCAAAACCAATGCTTGGAGAGAAAGAAAGATTGTAAAAATCAGTCGCTTGGAGAAAAAGAAAAAGAAATATTACCGTTGGGCGTGTCACGTTTGTTTTTTGCACTGAGGTTCAGTAACAAATAAATAGGAAAGGTCCGCGGTCGGTCAACAGGTCAATTTTTTTCGTTGACGAGTTTTTAACCATATTTTTGCACATTAAACACATATTTACCGAATTATTGTACTTTTAACTTAATTTTTAATGTTTTATTTTTGGCTTAATAGCCAAATACATCCCCAACGTTTACTACAATATGCAATTAAGTCCTCAACGTATAATTGCATGAAAATAAGAACATTACGTTTAATTTTCAGCATATTAAACCTAAAAGTTATAAAATAATAGAATTAAGGATATAGCCGTTAAAAACTGTGATTTCCGTTTGTTTTGCTGACGTGGCATGCCACGTGTCATGCTGATGTGGATTATAATGCCACGTGTCATGCTGACATGACATAATATTGCCACGTGTCATGCTGACGTGGATATAAGTTAAATTTTCTTTTTTTTTCAAGGTTTAATACCCAAATACATCCCCAACGTTTATCAAAATATGCAATTAAGCCCTCAACCTATAATTGCATAGAAATAAGGATACTAAGTTTCATTTTCAGTATGTTAAACCTAAAAGTTATAAAATAATAGAATTAAGGATATAGTCATTAAATCGCTGTGATGTCCGTTTTTCTTGCCCAAGTGGCATGCCACCTCAACGTTGGCATGGATTATAATGCCAGGTGGACCAATGACGTGGCAAAATATTGCCATGTGTCATGCTGACGTGGATATAAGTTAATTTTTTTTCAAAATAAACATTTTTTAAAAGTTTATTTCTTTTCAGACTTACATTTTTCATAGTTTCATTTTTTTAATTACATATTTTTTAAAAATTACATTTTTTTCATAACTTCATTTTTTAAAATTACATTTTTTTCATAACTTCGTTTTTTAAAATTACATTTTTTTCATAATTTCATTTTTTAAAATTACATTTTTTTCATCATTTTATTTTTTAAGAATTACATTTTTTCTTCTGTACAATACCAAAATTAGTACAAAAATGCATGTGGTATGGTTCTTTTCTTTATTTTTTTCTACTATACTAATTCTTTCTTTCTCATCGTTTCAGTATTTTTGGTTGAATACCACATACATTTTTGTACTAATATTGGTATTGTACAACAAAAAAATGAAATGATGAAAAAAAATGTAATTATTAAAAAATGAAATGATAAAAAAAATTTAATTTAAAAAAATGAAATTATGAAAAAATGTAATTTTAAAAAATGAAGTTATGAAAAAATGTAATTCTTAAAAAATATGTAATTAAAAAAATAAAATTATGAAAAATGTAAATTTGAAAAGAAATGAATTTTTAACAAATGTTTATTTTGAAAAAAAATGAAATTTTGAAAAAAGAGAAAATTTAACTTATATCCATGTCTTCTTAAAAAAATGATGAAAAAAATGTAATTTAAAAAAATGAAATTATGAAAAAATGTAATTTTAAAAAATGAAATTATGAAAAATATGTAATTTTTAAAAAAATGTAATTAAAAAAATGAAACTATGAAAAATGTAAGTTTGAAAAGAAATGAACTTTTAAAAAATGTTTATTTTGAAAAAAAAAAGAGAAAATTTAACTTATATCCACATCAGCATGACACGTGGCAATATTATGCCACGTCACTGGTCCACTTGGCATTATAATCCATGCCAACGTTGAGGTGGCATGCCACCTAAGCAAGAAAAACGGACATCACAGCTATTTAACAGCTATATCATTAATTCTATTATTTTATAACTTTTAGGTTTAACATGCTGAAAATGAAACTTAGTGTCCTTATTTCTATGCAATTATAGACTGAGGTGTGAAATCCCCAATTTTCATGTAATTCCTCCATGTATGTAAAGTATTTTAATTCAATATGATTAAATGAATATGAAGTTTAATGTATGAATGATGTATGCATGATGTATGGAAGAAATAAGGAAGTTGATAGTCAATAAGTCAAATAAATTATTTTGACATCAGGAAAATAATTGAAGCATGAAAGAAATAAAATCAGAAATTTAATTGGACATGTGGCTGTTGAAGAAAGGAAAGGAGGAATTAATTGTTAAATGAGTCAAAAAGGGGTCAAGGATGTAAAGCATGGCTGAGATTGATGAGGGAATAAGAAGCAATTAATGCATCTTGCATGACTTATCACCCTCATCATCCCATCACACTACGCCAGCCCTCTTCCAGCTCTCCCTCACGTTCTTCCTCCATTTTCCCTCAGTTTCTAACATAAGTTACCTTGATAAGCTGCCTTAATCCTCCAGCAATTCATTAAGTTCGTATAACGAAAAACGATCCTTGTCACTAGACTAAGAGATATCCAAAGTTTGGTGGATTGATTCCAAGTATTGGAAGAGATCTGAAGGTTTGAGATTTTGGTCTCTAGTGAAGGTAAGAGAAGAAGATGATTTAGTCAATTTGGTTCATGGTTTGGAGTTGTTTTGAGTTAGTATGATATATGTATGATGATGGTTTAAAGGTTTAAATTGATTTGATGTTACAGCTTTGAAGGAGTGAAAGCTATGGTTGACGCATCAAGTGATCTTACGTTCTCGGAGGAATCGAGGTAAGAAATTTATGTAACGGACGTAAAGCGGCTATGTCCGCATGTTTTATGATGTTTATTTATGGTTTGGAAAGAAACACCAGCTGATTTCATGCAAGAAAAATGACATTTTAAGACTTGTCTCCTAGCACCAATTAGGCTAGGGGCAGCCGACTGCCATAAAGGGAAGTCGACTGCCTAGAGACAACCAAAATGCCGTTTTCTCGAAAACCGACTCAAACCAGTCGACTGCTATTTACCCAGTAAGCATTCTGTTTCAAACCAGTCGACTGCTATATGTACCAGTCGACTGCTATTTGCCAAAAATGCATTCTGTTTCAAACCAGTCGACTGCTATATGGACCAGTCGACTGCTATTTGCTAAAATGCATTCTATTTGAAAACCAGTCGACTGCTATATGGACCAGTCGACTGCCCCATGTATTTTTCGAAATGAAAATAATTTTGAGAAATGAAGTTATGAGGCAGCAGCCGACCGCCCTATGAGGCCAGTCGACTGCCATGTATGAAAAGAGCTTTTAAAGCTTAATTGATTTAAACACCAAAGTGTTTTCTGAAAAAGGTATACAATAAATGTTTTGAGACTATGGACTGCGTGATGATTATGCATTTCTGATGGCTGAGTGACTCTGATCAAGTCCTCAGTATATGTATGTTGAGCAAGGAACCCTAGTCAGATCCTCAATCCCACATGTGACACCCAACTAGTGTTCACTGTGGATTACTAAAGGCAGGAGAGAATCCCTGACCTATACGGAGTGCACTACTGTACTAATGCATGATTAGAGTCATATAAATGGGAATGAACGGTTTATATGACGATTCAATCGCTTAAATATTGTACATAGTCTCCATCTATTTCAAAGTACAAGATGTATGTATGAAGAAGTATATGATGTATGTTTTAAAGTATGTTATTAAGTATGATGTTTTAAAGAAAGTATGTTTGCCATGTCATTGAAATAAATATGCATGATTGCAAACAATGCATGAAAGATGTTTATAAGGCTTTACATGACATTGTAGAGCCAAGTAGGAAAAAAAATGCATATAGAGGCATAGTACGCTCTTTTACATATTTTTCTTACTGAGCGTAAACTCACCCCTTTACGACCATTTTTCCTACAGATTACCTGAAGTGAGCATCGCTCCGATTAAAGGAGCTTGTTTTGGAAGGATTGTAGTGTACCTTCTCGATACGCTTCCCAGTTATCATAGAAGGTATACTTATATGCTCATGTATATAGTAAATTGTAATTTAGCTACGGTACAATACAAGTAGCAATTATGTATATAGGATGTCTGAGGATGTAAGATAAGATGATGTATGAGATCCTGTGGAAATTGAATGGTATTTATAAATATCATTTTTATGCTTATGGAAAAATAATAAAATTTTATGGGCTATCAGATAATTAGCTTAAAAATAAAGGAAGAATGACACTGGATGAACTAAATCTAAATAAAGAAGGAAAAAGATAATTGATAAGATGAAGTGACGGGGACGTCACAGAGTGGTATCAGAGCAGTTTAGATTGAGGTTTGTCAGTGTCAAGAAGTTAGAAATAGAATATATCCCCAATTGTACTGTACTTGTCTGAAACAAATGCATAGTATAACTGTTTATGGTTATACTAAAGAGCTCAATGATGACTATATTTACAGTATGAGCTCACGAAGAAGAGGTACAAGTAGAGGAAGAGGACGGGGTCGCACTGAAGAGCCTCCAGTTCCGTCTCCTCAACCATCTCCACCGCATAGCCCGAATACTCGGCTAGCTAAAATGGAGAAGCATATGGAGAACATGGCCACGATGTTCACCTAGTTTATGTCTAATTTCCCGAATGTGACCACAAGTACCCCAGCAGCGACACCTGCTATTCCTCCTACAGAAGTAACCCCACCAGCCCTAACTACGGAAAGGCGAGATTCTAGAGCCTATTATAGTGTGGCCCTAATAAAAGAATTTAAGAAGTTGGATCCGCCCAAGTTCAAGGGGGAAAGAGATTTGTTGATAGCTGAGAACTGGATGAAAGCAGTTCTAAAATCCTTTGAGTATATGCCCTGCTTCGAAAGGGAGAAAGTAGGCTTGGTTGCCTATTTATTGATTGATGATGCGGAATATTGGTGGCAAGCCACTCGGACCGTGTTAGAGGCCCGATATGATGAAGTCACGTGGGATAGATTTGTGGAGGCTTTTAATGAACAATACATCCCACGCACGGATCAGAATAGACTGAAGATTGAGTTTCTAAGCTTAACTCAAGGTACGATGACGGTGAATCAGTATGAATCTAAGTTCACCACCTTGAGTAGATTCGATCCAGAGGTCCGAAGAGATGAAGGGCATAAGATCTACAGGTTCATTGAGGGATTGAAGTCCCCGATTAGATCTAAACTGTATCCGATGGATATCACCACCTATGGAGAAGCTGTCCGTAAGGCTCAGTTGTGTGAGCAGGACTATGATCTACATCATGCTGACTTCCGAGCCAAGGGTAAAGGCAAAAAACCGATGAAGCGGAAGTCGGATGAGAAAGCTCAGAGTGATAGGTATCCATTCCGGAGAAGTAGACGATCGGAAGGAGTTTCTATAGGTAAGTAAAGTATAGAAAGATGATCTTTAAATTAATTTAATGGTTATATGGAATTATATTACAATTGGAGTTATGATGATGATGATGATGATAATGATACAGGAACTCCTAGAGCTACCGGGATCAAGATAAGCGATGAGCGATCCCGATACCCAGCTGGAAGTACCGCTAGCTCATCGAAGAGTACGATACAAAGATGTGAGCAATGCGGGAAGTTTCACGGATCACAGCCATGTCGCTTGGCGAGTGGCGCTTGCTTTAGATGTGGGGAAAAAGGGCACATGATTAGAGACTGCCCTCAGAGAGACCAAAGAATACCCGAGGAATCTGATAAGACCTCTAAACCGCAACCTAAGGCCACTGCAGCAGAGAAAGGAAAGAAAGCTGTGACTCAAGGATGAGTGTTTGCCATCGATGAAGAATCTGCCGATGCCTCGTCCAAAGTGATTAAAGGTAAGATTTACCTATTTGATATAAGTGTTACAGCTTTGTTTGATCCAGGCTCCACGCATTCATTTATGTCACCTAAAATTGCTATGAAAATGCCTGTTGAGCCTGAGACTTTAGAACACTTATTAAAGATAAGCACACCCCTTAAGGAATCACAAATGATCGAGTTAGTGTATAGAAACTGCAAGCTAAGGGTAGGAGAAAGAGAATCAATAGCTGACCTAATCCTACTAAATATGTACGGATTTGATGTTATTTTGGGTATGGATTGGTTAGCTAATAATCATTTTTTATTAGACTGTCATGCAAAGAGTGTAACCTTCTCTTCACCCGTTAGATATGTTGTAAATTTTGCAAGTAATTAATATGAAGTATATTTGGTTTTTGATTTAAATTCATATAAGAGTAATGAAAAGCATGTGTGGTTGTATGAAGGATTTATTGCTTATGTGGAGGACGTAGATCAGAAACGTCTCGGACTCAAGGATATTCCTGTAGTCCAAGATTTCCCCGAGGTATTTCCGAATGATCTTCCAGGACTTCCACCGGATAGGGAGGTGGAGTTTATGATTGATTTGGTGCCAGAGACTGAGCCCATTTCGAGAGCTCCCTACCGGATGGCTTTGGTAGAATTAGAAGAGTTGAAGAAACAGCTTCAGGAGTTGCTAGACAAGGGATTCATACGACCCAGCGTATCCCCTTGGGGTGCTCCTGTGCTTTTTATCAGGAAGAAGGATGGTAGTATGAGGTTGTGCATCGACTACCGGTGGTTGAACAAAGTGACGATTAAGAATAAGTATCCTCTTCCCAGAATAGACGACCTCTTTGATCAGTTAAAGGGTGCACAAGTTTTTTCTAAGATAGACTTAAGGTCGGGATATCATCAGTTGAAGATCCGAGATGAAGATATCCCTAAGACTGCATTCAGGACACGGTATGGTCACTACGAGTTCTTAGTGATGCCGTTTGGTTTGACCAATGCACCTGCAGCCTTCATGAATCTGATGAATGACGTGTTTAAGCAATGCTTAGACCAATTTGTCATTGTCTTCTTCGATGACATATTGGTGTACTCGAGGTCACGGGAAGAGCATGAGCAGCATTTGAAGATAGTTTTGCAAACCCTCAAGGATATAGGACTGTATGCCAAGCTAAGTAAGTGTGAATTTTGGTTGAATCAAATCTCCTTTTTAGGTCATGTTATCAATAAAGATGGGGTCTCGGTCGATCCATCAAATATAGAAGCGGTGGTTCAATGGGAAAGACGAAGACTGTGACGGAGATTAGGAGTTTCTTGGTTTAGCTGGCTACTATAGAAGATTTGTAGAAGGTTTCTCGAAGCTAGCTGCTCCACTAACGCGTTTGACACGCAAAGAGGTGAAGTATGAGTGGAATGAAGCCTGTGAGTGTAGCTTCCAAGAGTTGAAGCGCAGGCTAACGACTGCACCGATCCTTACCATCCCTAGTGGTTCAGGAGGATTTGCAGTGTATAACGATGCCTCAGGGCAAGGTTTAGGATGTGTGTTAATGCAGCATGGTAAGGTAGTGGCATATAGTTCTAGACAGCTAAAGGACCATGAGAAGAACTACCCGACTCATGATTTGGAGTTAGCTGCAGTAATGTTTGCCCTGAAGATATGGAGGCATTACTTGTATGGTGAGAAATTTCAGATTTTTACAGATCATAAAAGTCTGAAATACTTGTTTTCTCAAAAGGAGTTGAATATGAGGCAAAGAAGATGGCTCGAGCTTCTAAAGGACTATGATTGTGAGATTTTGTACCACCCAAGGAAAGCTAATGTGGTGGCAGATGCTCTGAGCCGGAAGCATGTAAGTATGGTAGCCTATATGATGATAAAAGAACACGAATTGATTGAACAGTTTGCAAGCCTCAACCTTAATGTTATGCCTAATGAGCAATTGGGAATGATGGCTAGTTTGAGGATTGAGCCAGATTTGATGGATAAAATCCGAAGTGCTCAAAAGGATGATGATAGATGCATTGAGGCTATGAATCAGATACAGTCAGGTATTACCTCAGAATTTGATATTAGCAGTGATGGAATTTTGAGGTTTAAGAGACGTATATGTGTTCCACGTGATGATGAATTGAAGAAGTTGATCTTAACTGAAGCACATGCCACTAAATACACATTGCATCCAGGAAGTACGAAGATATATCATAATCTTCGCAAGGTGTATTGGTGGAATGGCATGAAGAGAGACATAGCTGATTTTGTGGCGAAATGTCTCACATGTCAACAGGTTAAGGTAGAGCACCAAAAGCCCGCAGGATTACTGCATCCTTTACCTATACCTACGTGGAAGTGGGAACACATTACGATGGACTTTATTATGGGATTGCCCAGAACCAAGAGGAATCATGACGGTATTTGGGTGATCGTAGATAGATTGACAAAGTCAGCTCACTTCCTGCCTATGAAGTCAACAGATACACTCAATGCTTTGGCAGATATATATGTAAGAGATGTTGTAAGACTACACGGTGTTCCAGGGAGCATCACTTCTGATAGAGATTCCAGGTTTACTTCCCATTTCTGGGATCATTTTCAGGAAGCCATGGGATCTAAGTTGAATTTCAGCACAGCTTTTCATCCACAGACTGATGGACAGTCAGAGCGTATGATTCAGACGCTCGAGGATATGTTGAGGGCTTGTGCTATGGACTTTAAAGGCTCCTGGGATGACCATCTGCCATTGGCTGAGTTTGCCTATAATAATAGTTATCATGCAAGTATCAGGATGGCACCATATGAAGCTTTGTATGGAAGAAGGTGTCGATCTCCAATTGGGTGGGAAGAAGTGGGCGAACATAAGTTGTTGGCTCCAGATTTAGTCGAGCAAGCCTCAGAAGATGTTAAGTTGATTTGTCAAAGACTTAAGATAGCTTAGAGTAGACAAAAGAGCTATGCGGATGCTCGACGGAGACCACTCGAGTTTATGGTTAGAGATTTTGTGTTCTTAAAAGTTTCTCCATCCAAAGGAATTATGAGATTTGGCCGAAGAGGTAAGTTAAGTCCTCGCTACATTGGTCCATTTGAAGTCTTAGATCGAGTAGGTGATGTTGCCTATAGATTGGCATTGCCTCAGGAGCTATCGGGAGTGCATAATGTGTTTCATGTATCGATGCTTCGAAAGTATAATCCGGATCCGTCTCATGTCATTGAGTATGAACCCTTGGAAATAAGGGAAGATGTGAGTTATGTAGAGAAGCCGATCCGGATTTTGGACAGAAAAGAGAAAGTTTTGAGGTCTAAGACGATCCCACTAGTGAAAGTTCTCTGGCAATATCACACGATGGAAGAAGCTACATGGGAGCTAGAGAGCTTAATGAAAGAAAGATATCCAGAGTTGTTCACATAATCAGCTACTGCAAATTTGGAGGACCAAATTTTCTAAGGTGGGGAGGATGTGAAATCCCCAATTTTCATATAATTCCTCCATGTATGTAAAGTATTTCAATTCAATATGATTAAATGAATATGAAGTTTAATGTATGAATGATGTATGCATGATGTATGGAAGAAATAAGGAAGTTGATAGTCAATAAGTCAAATAAATTATGTTGACATCAGGAAAATAATTGAAGCATGAAAGAAATAAAATCAGAAATTTAATTGGACATGTGGCTGTTGAAGAAAGGAAAGGAGGAATTAATTGTTAAATGAGTCAAAAAGGGGTCAAGGATGTAAAGCATGGCTGAGATTGATGAGGGGATAAGAAGCAATTAATGCATCTTGCATGACTCATCACCCTCATCATCCCATCACCCTACGCCAGCCCTCTTCCAGCTCTCCCTCACGTTCTTCCTCCATTTTCCCTCAGTTTCTAACATAAGTTACCTTGATAAGCTACCTTAATTCTCCAGCAATTCATTAAGTTCGTATAACGAAAAACGATCCTTGTCACTAGACTAAGAGATATCCAAAGTTTGGTGGATTGATTCCAAGTATTGGAAGAGATCTCAAGGTTTGAGATTTTGGTCTCTAGTGAAGGTAAGAGAAGAAGATGATTTAGTCAATTTGGTTCATGGTTTGGAGTTGTTTTGAGTTAGTATGATATATGTATGATGATGGTTTAAAGGTTTAAATTGATTTGATGTTACAACTTTGAAGGAGTGAAAGCTAGGGTTGACGCATCAAGTGATCTTGCGTTCTCGAAGGAATCGAGGTAAGAAATTTATGCAACGGACGTAAGGCGGCTATGTCCGCATGTTTTATGATGTTTATTTATGGTTTGGAAAGAAACACCAGCTGATTTCATGCAAGAAAAATGACATTTTCGGACTTGTCTCCTAGCACCAATTAGGCTAGGGGCAGCCGACTGCCATAAAGGGAAGTCGACTGCCTAGAGACAACCAAAACGCCGTTTTCTTGAAAACCGACTCAAACCAGTTGACTGCTATGTAGGCCAGTTGACTGCTATTTACCCAGTAAACATTCTATTTCAAACTAGTCGACTGCTATATGGACCAGTCGACTGCTATTTGCCAAAAATGCATTCTGTTTCAAACTAGTCGACTGCTATATGGACCAGTCGACTACCCCATGTATTTTCCGAAATGAAAATAATTTTGAGAAATGAAGTTATGAGGCAGCAGCGACCGCCCTGTGAGGCCAGTCGACTGCCATGTATGAAAAAAGCTTTCAAAACTTAATTGATTTAAACACCAAAGTGTTTTCTGAAAAAGGTATACAATAAATGTTTTGAGACTATGAAATGCGTGATGATTATGTATTTCTGATGGCTGAGTGACTCTGATCAAGTCCTCAGTAATATGTATGTTGAGCGAGGAACCCTAGTCAGGTCCTCAATCCCACATGTGACACCCGACTAGTGTTCACTGTGGATTACTAAAGGCAGGAGAGAATCCCTGACCTATACGGAGTGCACTACTGTACTAATGCATGATTAGAGTCATATAAATAGGAATGAACGGTTTATATGACGATTCAATCGCTTAAATATTGTACATAGTCTCCATCTATTTCAAAGTACAAGATGTATGTATGAAGAAGTATATGATGTATGTTTTAAAGTATGTTATTAAGTATGATGTTTTAAAGAAAGTATGTTTGCCATGTCATTGAAATAAATATGCATGATTGCAAACAATGCATGAAAGATGTTTATAATGCTTTACATGACATTGTAGAGCCAAGTAGGAAAAAAAATGCCTATAGAGGCATAGTACGCTCTTTTACATATTTTTCTTACTATGCGTAAACTCACCCCTTTACGACCATTTTTCCTACAGATTACCTGAAGTGAGCCTCGCTCCAATTAGAGGAGCTTGTTTTGGAAGGATTGCAGTGTACCTTCTCGATACGCTTCCCAGTTATCATAGAAGGTATACTTATATGCTCATGTATATAGTAAATTGTAATTCAGCTACGGTACAGTACAAGTAGCAATTATGTATATAGGATGTCTGGGGATGTAAGATAAGATGATGTATGAGATCCTGTGGAAGTGGAATGGTATTTATAAATATCATTTTTATGCTTATGGAAAAATAATAAAAATTTATGGGCTATCAGATAATTAGCTTAAAAATAAAGGAAGAATGACACTGGATGAACTAAATCTAAATAAAGAAGGAAAAAAATAATTGATAAGATGAAGTGACAAGGACGTCACATGAGGGCTTAATTGCATATTTTGATAAACGTTGGGGATGTATTTGGGTATTAAACCTTGAAAAAAAAATTAACTTATATCCACGTCAGCATGACATGTGACAATATTATGCCATGTCAGCATGACACGTGACATTATAATCCACGTCAGCATGACACGTGGCATGCCACGTCAGCAAAACAAACGGAAATCACAGTTTTTAACGGCTATATCCTTAATTCTATTATTTTATAACGTTTAGGTTTAATATGCTGAAAATTAAACGTAATGTCCTTATTTCCATGCAATTATACTTTGAGGACTTAATTGCATATTGCGGTAAACATTGGGAATGTATTTGGCTATTAAGCCTTTATTTTTTTGACATGCCATCGTTATATTAAAAACTTATCATCCATAACTATTGCTTTTGACCTCCCTCTCTCTTTTACTTGTAAAAACTTTCTCTTTTTTCTTTTTAAGAGTTACACATTTTTTTATTAAAAATTAATAAAATATATGAATTTTAACAATCGGAAGTTAATTAAGTTGATAAAAGTTATCTACTTCACTTGTAAGATTTAGATTCGATTTCTGCTACAACAATTTTTTTTTTGTGGACAATTTATAAATCCAATATAAGTTTTCATTGAAGCCTACAATATATCTTAACCCTAAATTGGGAAGCCTCTTGTTACCTAAATCTTTAGGTACCAAAATATATATATGAATTTTAATTTGAAATTTAAATTGAAATAAAAATTAAAGCGGTAAAATATAGTTATAGATCATAAATTAAATTTTCAAATTGTAAAAACATAAAATCTTAATTTTTATGAATTGATATTTAAAAACATTTTTTAAAATATCATCATTCTTAAAATATTAAAAAACTTTTTAATCTTCATAAAATTTGCCCCATCAATCATTTCATATTTTTTAATTTTTTTAAAATTTATTACTGTTTAGCCTTTTTTTTCTCTTGATTTGGAGAGACTTATTTTGATTTGTTGTTTAAATTTTAAATTTAAGTACTTTAATAAAAAAATATATATTGCCAGATTTTCTTTTCATTATAAAAAAGAGTTGGGAGTTTTATATTAATTTAGAGCAAAAATTCTGAAAGTTAAAGTTTACAATAAGAAAAAAATTCTAAAAAGCGGACAAGAGAATAAGATATTGCAAATAATTTTTCTAGCAAAAAAAAAAGGAAGATGAGCTTAAAGATAACGAAGACTTTTTCATTTAATGCAAAATTAGGAAAATCTAACATGACAAATATTACGTTGATTTGAAAAATAAGTTTAAAAATACCATATTTTAAGAAATAAGTTTTAAAATTATTATTATTTGATTAAAAAACTCGATTTTTGATAACACAACATCAATTTTAAGTTCAATTACAAAATCAATTTTGTTTAAAATTTGAAGTGTTGTATGTATGGCAATCAATTAGTAAACCAAGTGTCAAGCATAGAATTACTGTATCTTGGTTTCAGTAAAATATATCCCTGAATTTTGTTTACTTTTTTAAGGGAGCTCCCGCCCATGTTTCCAATCATGCAGTTTACTATGTTATAGTTAATTAAATTCATTTATTTATAAATATTCACATGTTACTATAATTCGATATAATCAAAATTAAAAATAAAATCTTTATAAAAATTTAATATTAATACTAAATAATTTAATATGTTAAATAAATAAGTAATTTAAATATAAATTTTTGTCATAACTTGTTCACTTGACACAACTACTAATATATAAAGGTTATATAGTAAAATATATCATTACGTAATTTTACATTCCCCTAACCAAACACAAAATATCTTATTTTCTTTCCAATCAAACCAAACGCATGCATTTAATATTTTAAAGATTCTCAGATGTACAGTGTTTTAGCCTTAATCAAATTTTCAAAAGTAATTTAATTTTCTACAAACCTAATGCCCCCTAAAATCAAAATTGGTGTCGTCACTCATTCCAAAACTTACTTCAATGTTGCCATAAAAATAAAAATACAAGGAATTATACAATTTTGATGCCTTAAAATTAAAAGCCATGAGATATGACTAATATTTATCATGCAATTATGAGCAACATTATTGAAATATAGGTGAGATTATCACAATAATTGTATAGGTTACTTTGCCTACTATATGAGTAGTTTTTACAGATTAAGGAGTCATTTGATTCGCGGAATTTAGGATTACATTTGAGAATCATTTAACTAAAAATTATTTTACTTGACGGATTCCTGGGAATATTAGATTCTTTTGTTTGGTTGTATTTATAGGAATATAAGATTTCTGTGTTTGGTTAAAGGAAAGTAAGATTACTTAATTATTTATTTTACTATAATACCCTACATATTATTAGTTGATGTAGAGTGAATAACATTTGATATAAATTATATTTAAATTAATTACTTATTTATTTATTTAAGATACTCATTTATTTATTTAGTCCCTTTTTTTATAAGGTTTTTGTTATGTAAATTATTTTGATTTAACAAACTATTACTATATTAAATTGATTTTGATTAATCAAAAATCATAGAGTCCATCTTATTGTTGGTCCATTTGATTTTAAATTCATTTTTCTCTTCATCAAAAAAAAAACAATGGTTGTAATATTAGATAAGTTTAGGGGTAAAATGGAAACAAAATATAATTATTGGAGGGTAATATAGTCATAAAATGTAGTTTTCTCTCGGAAAAAAAATACCTCAAGGCAAGGGGGAATTTTTTCACCCCTTTTTGCACTATTGGGAATATGAAATTTCCGGTGTGAAAAAATTTTGCAAACCAAACATGGTAATTTGATTATGGAAAAAAAAATTTCTCGATTTTTGGTTTGCCACTTAAAGTTCTGTGTTTTTGTCAAGTGGATGTTATTTGGAATTTCGAAATTGATAAACTAGTAGAGTATGCAAGTGAAATGAAATAAATTGAGCTGCTTCATTGTTCGCTTTCTCAATGTCTTTAAGGGGGATTATAGATGAATGTGATGGCATTGATTTGCAAATTATGACCATGAGATGTAATCGTTTTAGCTCAACATTAATTTAAACCGTTGCTAATGTATTCTTAAAGATAATTCCTCATATAAGTGTAATCCTGGGATTTAGATATCATATCATGGACTTCACTCGAAATGGACTACCTACACTAGCGTGTCATATGTGATTTGTTGCGATCGGTGTTTCCTTCGTTATCAACCCCCTCAGTTAATCAGAACAAAATGCTGAATGCCACAACTTGGTGGAGGTGAAATCAGAAAATAACTGTCGACTTGGCAAAATAAAGAGGGAAAGATTAAGCAAAATAAGATTGATATAATTTCATGTTACACTATAAATTTTTAGTTTTTTCGAAAAAAAAAGTTTTGAGCATAAAAGATCCATAGAGGTAAAAATGGATGAGCAATTCAGACCTATTATTTTGTGACCAAAAAGATCTTTCCTAGCTAATTTGGGGTAATCTTTATCTAAATATCCACGAGCCAGTGGCAAATCTGCAATTAATTGAAGAACTTGGAGTAAAAAGGGAAACCAATCACTACAGAAATTCTTTGATACCAAATAAACTAGGGTAATCTAGATAGGTTCGGGAATAGACGATGACACGTTCCAGCTGTTTCCTGGGGACGAAACATCCTCCGAAACAACAAATTGCCACGTCATCACACGAAAGTTATAAATAAAACCTAAAAATCTCAAGTATAGAAATAAAACCTCTCCGCTCTTCTCACTCAAATTACTTTTGTACTTCGATTTTAATCACTTTGCTTCTCTTTTTATTTTTTTTTTGGATTTGGGGTTACGTTTAGGGTTTGGATTCAATTGTTTGGTATTTAAAGCGTCCAAGTTGCTCTGTTTTGGTTTTCGTTTCAGATTCTTGGGGATTTAAACCATTGTTTCAAGAGGAGGGTTTCAAAAATATTTTTCTTTCTTGTGGCTTTATTTACTGCATTGATAGACAGTTGCTTCGGAATTCTGCGCCATTGATATACATTTGGAGAAATTAAAATATGGGTTTTGGTGGTGTTCAAAATCCCAAGCTGGGTCGTCCTATGCCTCTGGATTCTTCTAGAAAGAGGAAGAGACGCGATGGTTTATCAGTTGCTGACACTCTCAAGCTCTGGAGCGAAAATACGGAGGCCAAACAAGCCCGTAAAGCGCCTGCCAAGGGCTCGAAGAAGGGGTGTATGAAGGGGAAAGGAGGGCCACAGAATCAGGATTGTAATTTCAGAGGTGTTAGGCAGAGGAAATGGGGTAAGTGGGTGGCTGAAATCCGAGCACCTAATCGAGGGAAGAGGCTTTGGCTTGGTACTTTTCCTACCGCTGTCGAAGCTGCCTCAGCTTATGACGAAGCTGCCAAGATGATGTATGGTGAAAATGCCATCTTGAATATGCCTCATGTTTCGGGTTCTGACTCAGTTGCCACTACTCCCACTCTTTGTGCTGGTTCTGACTCCATGACTGCATCCAGCATCTCTGTAGTTTGTGACAAACATGTGGGTGGTGAAGGTGAGACAACCACGATGAATACCAACTTTCTTCCTGTTGATTCTGAAGCTCCATCGACAAGTGGGACAATGAGTTTGTCAGCGGAGGAAATTCCAGATTGGAGTGATGTCAAAGATGAACTGATCAAGGAGACAAAACTAGAAGATGAGTTCATGAAGGAGACAGATAATAGTTGGCTTAACGAATTGGATTTCATTGATGACATTCCAATGGATTTTGGAGTGAATAGTTTCTGGGATGGTGGAAGTTTTTTTAGCCAAGATGATTGCTTCTGCATAGATGGGCTTATTGGTTGATTTGTATTCTAGACACTTACATTTGTCGCATTTTCATTTTTTAATGTACAAAATTTAAGTGTATAAAATCCCCTTCTATATTGATAAACCCTTCATACCTTCGGTTTAAATTTGGTGCATTTCCATTTTACTTGATATTTATTTCTCTGAAGTGAGTTTTGGTGAACTTGATTGTACATCTCATCTTCAGAGACTGAGTCAGAAAAATTAAACCTAAGATGTTGTAAACAGAACCTTTGGACTAAAGTTCACAGGTTGAAAACTAGAGATTTCAATTGGACATTTGGTGATTAAATAGCCAAAAAAGCACCAATAAAAAACCATACTTTCCCTCAAAAAAAAAAACCATACTTGATGCACCATAGCAACTCCAAACAACAACAGTCAAACACCTAGTGCTCTTAATATTTTAATATCATTCCTAATGTATGCAGAAAACAGATACTAGGAACAACTGAAAAAGGAATATTGCTGACAAGTATGATAATTATTATGAAACAAAAACTGGCACATAAATGCAACAAAAATGCAAATTCGTTAAGTCATTTTATAAATCTAGTACTTGAAAGTTCAAATAATATTGATGTGTTCATGGAAATAAGCACATCCCATCAACATTCTCAGCCTATGCTCCAAATTAAAAATTTCCGGGAAATGCTCAAATTTCAGATGCAAAAGTTGTCATACAGACACTTTCTCCAATGTGCATTGATATTGAATTAAATTGGGGCTTTTTCTCATATAGACATGTGGTTCACAGCTTTTCTGGACATTATAATTTCGTTTGCTAGTGCTTGAAATTGTAGAACAAGGATCAGCATGTGAATTTACATAAGAGATGATTCATCAATAACAAGGAGGCCATTGCATAATTACGCCATGCAAGCATGCGCATGGTAAAAATGTATCAAAGAATCTCACTCAAGTTATCTATCGAGACATTTTAATTTAATTTCGCTAATCTTTGTCCATTTATTGATTTTGTTTTAAAAGTTGTTAATTGATTGAATGTTAATTTGTATAAAGTGTTTTCATTTTTACTTTTAAATTTTATCTGTTCATTAGGGTATAAGCAAAGTAATCATTGTTTTTGTCGTTTGCATAGTTTAGGTTAGTCAAGAAAACAGAGATAATCTTTATTTGCATTCTATAATATAGTATATTCTTTTATGCATTCATACTTTAGCTTATGCTATTTTGATCACCTGATAAACAAACTAATAGAGGTTATCCATCTATCTATCTATCTATCTATCTATCTATCTATCTATAAAAAGGAAAGAATTGAACAAGAGCTATAAATTAAAAAGTACTTACATTTCCTGAACCAAAATAAAAAGAAGAAAACATTAATTCCTTGGGAGGAGTTAGGACTTAGGACCAGGCATGGAAGCAAAGAATTGAACAGTTGTTGATTCATTTTGCTATGGTTATTGTTAACCATATCCAAATTCTTTTTGTTTTTTTTTAAATACCATATCCAAATTCTTAAAAACAAAACAAAAACATAACCGAAATACAGTGAAAATTAAGAACTAGAGCACACAAATGATATTGAACATTTGAAGAAGTTCATTGTCATACTATCTGAGTTAATGCTCATAAACTTATTGCAATATTAAATCTCGAAATAAATTCTTTGTAATTAATGTAGTGTATTTAGTACTGATTGAAACTGTATTTTTTTTATGCAAAACTATAAAATTTTTTTCTTTAGGTGCGCCATATTTAACCTGTTTTGGAGTATTTCCAACCTATATTAGCCAATACCCAAGCCAATACCCAAACCCGGCCCATGACAGGTAATAAGGATATTAGCCAATACCCAGGCCCGGCCCGATAAATCTAGCCTAATATTTAGTCCAAACCCGTCCCATTTTTTATACAATAAGCTCGAGCCCGAGCCCGGCCCTCCCGAATATAATTTTTTTATATTTTAATTATTTATTTATTTGTTTTTTATTATTTTATTTTCTTTAAAATTTAATTTAATTTGTCAAAATTTGTATATCAATTTTCATATTAAATATTTATAATCATGTTTTTTATTTAATAATGTTTTATATATATAAAAAATTATATTATACTTAACAAATATATTAAAAATATACTTAATATTAGAAATATATTAAAAATATATATTTAATATTAACATCGGGTTGGGCCGGGCCGGGCTCGGGCTTTGAAAGGCTAAGCTTAAAAACGGGCCTAAAAATTTTGTCCAAGCCCGGTAATTGCATCAAATATTTTTGTCCAAACCCTCCCAAATATCGAACGGGCCTTCGGGCCTGGGCGGGTATCTCGGCCCTTGAGCAGGTCTAATTGTCATACTATCTGAGTTAATGCTCATAAACTTATTGCAATATTTTTTTTTGAACAAAAACTTATTGCAATATTAAATCTCGAAATAAATTCTTTGTAATTAATGTAGTGTATTTAGTACTGATTGAAACTGTATCTTTTTTTATGCAAAACTATAAAATTTTTTTCTTTGGGTGCCATATTTAACCTGTTATGGAGTATTTCATTTAAATTCAAAGCACAACCTATATATATTTTAAGGATAGAGAAAAGAATATGATAAATTAGCTTGTAAATACTCATCACATGATCACGAGTAAACAATTAGTATTAATAGTAATTGGCTTTATAAGTCATGAGTTGTTGCTCAGTTAATAATACAAGCTGAGTTTGTGAGAAGAATTCTCGAGTTTGACTCCGACTAAACACATTTTTGAAGAGAGGTGAGTATTCTTAGCTGTGATGAAACCTCGAACAGAATTAATTTCAGACTGTTAAAACGGATGAGAATACATGTGGTTTACACAAAAAAAAAAGTAATTGGCCTTATAATTTTATTTCTATTTTGCAAAAATTCCAAAATATGACCTTCTACTCTCTCCTCTCCCGCTCTTTTCCTTAACGATATTCTAGGATTAAGTTTGTTTGGTTTGCACCAATGTTATGATCCAGTAATCACAAGCCATTCAAATGCCACGCAGCCCTCCTTGCTTCAAGGCTTCAAGCATGGCAGCAACTACCTAACCAGCCTTTCACAAATCTTCTCAACCTTTTCCAATGTACACTCCGAGCAAGATTATTCACGAAAACATCGTAAAGTAACCACCATTCTACCTTGCTTTATGTTTATAGATATAATAGCAATTATCGTTGAACAAGGAACTTGCATTAAATTAAAAGGAGCAAGAATGAAGTCAAAGAATGAATTGAACAGCAGTTGTTATAGATAAACTGTTTGGTTCTTTAATTACATGAAAGAGTGAAAGAATTGGTTTTAGATATCTACCACAAATAATATGCTCTAATCTTCAGCTATGAAACTATTTCTCCCTCTTCAATATCTTCATGAGAAGGATAACAGCCAATCAAAATCTCGAATTCCTTTTGAACGTCCAGATTCAGTTCAATCCCAGCTGTGTTTTCCATGTTTTGCAATGCAATCCGAGCAGCTTCTCTTTCTCTTTCCCGTTGCTTCTTTAACTCCAACTCTCCCTCTGCTTTCTCTTCGCGCAACCTTCGTTCCAACTTGGCCTTCTCTTGCTGCATCTTCATTGGATCAGCTTTGTCAACATTAACAAGTAGCTGAGCTTTCACAATGGTGTCCGCATAACGGCTCTTCAGCATTGCCGCGCGGAGAGCCTTCTTGGGTGACTTTTGCACCTCAAATATAGGAATAGGAGTTGTTAACAATCCTTCACCAAAAGCAGCATCTGTTGCAGAACCAGCCCCATTAGAATCTGCTTCAGACTTGCTCATTTGTGATGTCAATTCGCTTGTTGCCTGGCAATCCAGTTTAGAGGCACCGGCAGGACTACACACTCTAAGATCTCCGCTCAATGATCTTTCTGAAGTCACAACTTCGGAAGATGCTTGGTTTGAGTGTTCTGGAAGGCTACGTTGAGACTTAATGCTGCCCCACGAACTGCGTTTGCAGGCACATTGGCCTTGGCTCACTGGCGGTTTGGCGTTGATACACCCATGAGCACGCCCACCCCTGCCTTTTCGTATGTTATTTCTTGCCAACTTGCTTACACCATTCTGTATCGGTTTAGCAGGATCTACTGCTCCTGCATTCAAAGGCATCTCAGACTCAGATGGCTTCCAATAAGAATTCTTGGGCAGAAAGTTATTTCGGTTTAGCTTTGCTTTAGAACATCTAACATCTTTACCACCACCGACATAAGTATTCTTGGCTAACTTGGACTCAATTGTACCAAAATCCATGGGGTTTTCCATTGCTGTAAGATAATCTGATTTCTTTAATGCTTGAGGATTGAAAACCATACCTGGAGTGGGATGTTTCATCAATGGTTTCAATGGGGCAGAACAGTTGTGAATCATGGTACTGTCCATCATCATCTTTGGCTTCTTTTGTGGAAAATCACCGCCTAGAATCACCCCTTCTGGTCCACGTTGCTGTAAGTTTTTTCCATTGCGTTGCTGCCCAAACCCAAACTGTGTCATCTGTGTCTTCCTCTTTGGCTTCGAGACGACACTGCCTTTCAAAGCAATCATGTTGAGAAGCCTCAAAGTTTTTTTTGTTACAGAGAAGCCTTAAAGTTTACAACAGCTTAGAAAATGAAAAATTGTGAAAGTCTGCAGGAAACGTTTCCTATATAGAGTCCTTCTATACGTTGTTGTTTTAGTTTGTTTTTATTATTGACTTCTTTTTCAAGAAAATTATTGACTTAATGTTATCTCGCTATCATTTGATAAAGAAAATTATTGACTTGATGTTGTCTCGCTATCATTTTTGTATTTATCTATTTTCTGAAATAACTGTGCAATACCTAAGTCCTAAGACAAAGTGGCATAAACAATATTCAAAAATCACACTTGAATCACAAACAAGTTAAAAATTGTCTCGTAGTTCATTTTTTAATTAATTTTTTATATACATATTTTTTAATATTTTAAAATGTATCATTTAATTTTTTTTGTGAAGTTAAAAAACTCTATTGTCAATATATGGGTAATAATCTTATATATTTTATAAAAAATATAAAAAATTTATAAATATGTCGTGTAAATAAAAATGACAATGGCATGGGTACTTGCAAATTTTAAGGTACCCAAATCAAAGCTTGATTATAGTTTACAATACCTGAATTTATTTAACAACTTGAATATTTTGATTTTTACTATCCAAGCTTTACTCATATAATATAAAAAAATACTCATTTATTACCTGAACCCACTTGTTACTTGTTTATTAAGTCAAAAATTGACTTTTAAATTTAAATTTTAAAAACAATTTTAATACATATTATTAAAAAAATTAAATTAATAAATTTAAATTAACTCATAAAAATAAATTAATGTAAAAAAATAATTAAAATACTTAATACATTAATTTAATTAAGTATTAGATTAATAATAAATAATTTATAAATAAAAATGTATATACTAGTATTTAAATATTTTTATTTTATAGTCAAGTTTGGGTCGTAAGATACTTCAAGAGTTAAAATCACTATCCGAACCTTATCCAAACTCGTGATGGATAGTAAAATTATTATCCGAACTCGATTATTACATACCCTAATCATATTTAATCGAAACGAATAGACAAGATACTCATTTATGTTGGGAAAAACATCCCTCAAACCAAACACGCACAAAAATGGAAGAAAGCAAAAATAAACACAATAATTTTTAATGTGGTTTGGTCCAACCAAATTAATCTATAATCACTCAATCAAATAATTATAACTGCGCAATTTTTAGAAGAGAAAAATTGCAAACTCCTAACAAACCCAACCATGTATTTTTAGAGAAAAAAACTGGAAATTCTTAACAAAAATCCTGAAGCCCAACTATACCCTTTTAATAGCCGAAACCCTAACTATTATATCGGTGTCTACAACTCTTTAGGACACCTTACAAACCAAGCCTAATATATTTTTTATAAGAAAAAAGTCTTTATAACTGTTTTTATACTTTCGATATGAGATTCAAGGTAAACTCCAAAATTTATAGGTTACCCATATACATTTTTTTTGAAAAAGGTTACCCATATACATTATTATACGTAAACGCTTAGCCTAAACATATTTTCTTCATAATCTATAGATAAGTGCATTAATATGTCAAGAACAGACTTACGTGGACACGTTTTTTTTACATCGTGTAAAAAAAAAATCTACTTCACTATTCCATTATCCACTATCCCATAGTCCATTACCAATCTCATAATCAATTACTCCATGATCCTTTTGAACTCATCCAGGATATTCATTCAATTATGGGTATAAATTTATTTAAAAACTCATGAGTCGTGACTCAGTTGGCACCGCAGATTGAATTTATAAGAAGAATTCTCGGGTTCGACTCTCACTAAACACATCTTTGGGGAGGGATAAAGAGCCTTAACTGTGATTAAACCTCGAACAGGATTAAGCTCAGACTGTTAAAACAGATGAGGATACCTGCGGTTTATATAAAAAAAATTTATTTAAAAGATTCCCTGACAACTTAATATGTTATAAATTTTGAGAAAAAAATAATTTTTTAACTTCAAAATATTTATTTAAAATAATTATCTAATACATTTAAAACAATTAAAATTATCTAATCATTATCTCCGAATTTTTAAAATAACTAAAACATTATCCAATTTAAAAATAATTAAAATGTTATATACTTTTAAAAATATGCATAAATAATATAGATACATCATATCATAATATTAAAAAGATTAATAGAGTTAAATGTTATTTTGTCACATTTAAAATATTTATTTGTAGTCTATATTATTATTATTATTATTATTATTATTATTATTATTATTATTATTATTATTATAATGTTATATCAAGGACCGAAGAGAAGCAAGCACAAATTTCCATCACTTGGGTGGATTTTTCGGTGCGGTGGAATTTTCATTACATGATAAAAAATAATAAAAAGATAAAAGAATGAGTAAAATTATTTTTATATCTTTTGCTTTTAATTTTTATTATTTTATTAAAAGAATTTATATTTACAGTGATAATTTATTTTTTTTCAATTTTATCGAAATCAATTTCATTACTTATTTAAATTAATTTTTAATTAATTAAAATTTGATTAAACAATTATTACTTAAAAGAAATTTCATCACTTTGGGAACACTAGAGGCATGTATCCTTCCGATACCCTAGACGCGAAAATCGCTACATCGCCATCGCCGTCGCCGCTTCGAAAACCATAATCCAAAAAGCTCAAAATGTCTGTCACCACCAAATCAGACGACAAAGAAGAAGCTGTCGCCGCCACCACTGACACAAAAAAACTGAGATACAAACGCCGCAAAATCGCCATATTCTTAGGATACTGTGGCGTCGGATATCAAGGCATGCAAAAAAACCCAGGAGCCAAAACCATTGAAGGCGACCTCGAAGAAGCACTATTCCACTCTGGCGCCGTTCCCCAGCAAGACCGCGGAAACTCAAAACGCTATGACTAGGATCGCTCGATCCAAACTGACAAGGGCGTAAGCGCTGTGGGCCAGGTCGTTTCTGGGTGGTTCTACATCGACCCACCTGGCCTCGTGGAGCACCTCAATCTAATACTTCCAGCCCATATTCGGATTTTTGGTTATAAGAGTGTGATAGCATCGTTTAATGCGAAAAAGTTTTGTGATCGACGGCGTTTCGTTTATCTTATTCCTGTTTTTGCTCTTGACCCAAGTTGTCATAGGGATAGGGCAAGTGTTTTGGCGAGTTTAGGGTTGGGTAATGAGCTTGATAAGTGCGTTGAGTGTTCCGAAAGGCGCCGAAATGTCGTTAATTTAGAAAAGAAACCCATGAAGGAAAGAAACTTTTGTTATAATGATGACCCTGGTGTTCGGTTCGAAAGATTGATGAAGCAATATTCTGGGTCTCGCAGCAGCCGTAACTATGGTACAAGACTTGATAAGGAAAATCCTGCGGTTGAGGAAGCTGAAATTAATTTAAGGAAGAAGAAAGCCAGGGAGGAAAGAAGGTTTCGTTATGGCGAGGAAGAGAAGAAGAGCTTCAATAGAATATTGAAGCGTTATGTTGGTTCTCACAACTTTCATAACTTCACTACGAAAGTGGAAGCTGAAGATCCCTCTGCACTTCGCCATATCATTTCATGTCATGCAAACACGATTGTTACTGTTGAGGGCATGGAGTTTGTCAAGTGTGAGGTTGTAGGTCAGAGCTTCCTGCGTCATCAGATTCGAAAGATGATTGGAATGGCCGTTGCAGTAATGAGGAATTTGGCTCCTGAGTCACTGATTAAAACTGCATTGCAAATGTAAGTAGTTCTCCTCTTTCTTCCTAATTGCTTTTGTTTTTGGCTTAATATATATCGCAATAAATTTCAGGTTTGCAGACATTAATGTACCTACAGCACCTGAGGTTGGTTTGTACTTGGATGAGTGCTTCTTTGAAGCATATAACCAAAAGTGGAAAGATAGCCATGAAGAGTTGTCTATGAAAGCTTATGAAGAAGAGGCAAAGGAATTCAGAATGAATTTTATACACTCTCATATTGCCTCGAGGGAACGTGAGAAAGGAGTTGTGGCCTTATGGTTGCATTCTCTAAACCACAGAAACTATCCTGATTTAGAGGGCCGGTGATGTTTGGACTCATAACTTTTTAATTGGTCTACATCTTCACATTTTACACAAGAAAAGAAGATGTTTTTTGTTAACTTTGGATTAGGATTTAGGCCTATGGTATTTACTCTTATGCTTTCTTTTTAGTTTATTTTCTTGTTTATAATCAACTCCTTTGCTGGTTTTCTCAGGTTAATGTTGTGTTAATTTCATTTTTCCCCTGAGGAAGTGTTTGATATGCAAGTGTTCATGCTCGTGTATGTAAGCAGTAAGCCTAGTATTCTTTGACCCCTGCCCATATAAAAAAAAGTAGTTAGTTAGCATTAGCTGATTAAAGATCAGGCCTTCACTTCATCAAAAGAACAGCTCTGTAAGACCTGATTCTACACTACTGTAGAGTCTAATTTCATAAAAGTGATAATGGAAATTAAATAAATAAAGGATATTGATTTCCACTTGGGTGAAAAGCTCCTTATCATGAGATGAGAATGGAGCAATTTCGGTGAAATAATGTATGGGCAAGCGGATCGCCAATGAATAATGGTGTGGGCGAATAGATGAGTTCGCCAGCATGTTGTTTGGGGGTGATCGCCCAAATGGGTGTGGATTTGTGATCGCCCAAGAAATGAGTGTTGGCGAGCTGAAGCCTCAAGTTGACTAGGCGAACTGAAATTAGCACGGACAGAAAAAAATAATAAATCAGAACCGTGCAGCAAAAATTGACTTGGACGCCCCACAGTTGAAGACAATTAATAGAGAGAATGCTAAAGTCAATAAAGGAATTATCCTTATTGGTTGAGGAGTAAAACAAAGTCAATAGCAGGAGAAAAAGGCGTGTGGAAGGAGGATTTTCACGCCACTTGTGCTGCAGCTTTTCTTCATGCGTTAAATGCATGAAAGACGTGAATTAAATGAAAGAAGATGGGATAGGGCCAAGTGAGGGGTTCTGATTGGATAGCTTGGCTATATAAGGAGAAACAATTGAGAAAGACGGGCTTAGCCAAACTCTATCTTCTTCCCGAAAATTATACTCCTGCAAGGTTCTGTTCCTTACATCTCTACAATGCTCGATTTACAGAACTTCACTTTTAGGTTGGCTAAACACATAAAACTGCTTGCAAACCTTTCCTCTTTAGTGTGATGAGTTAAAGGAATAAGCAAAGGAAGGCCAACATGAGATGGAAAGCAAGCTATTCTGGAAGTGCAGTTGGTTGAGGTGAGTTTCATATTTCTGAGGTGTTCTTGATATTCAATGATAGATTTATATGTTTACAACATGATA
The DNA here is from genome assembly GCA_032173925.1 of Heritiera fomes. NCBI lineage: Eukaryota > Viridiplantae > Streptophyta > Magnoliopsida > Malvales > Malvaceae > Heritiera > Heritiera fomes. The sequence goes on from JAPDPM010000002.1 coordinate 14,586,765, forward strand.
AACATAGAATACAGTCTTGTTTTAGTTAGATCTTTAGAGAATATGGAAACAAGGAAAATAATGGAATAAGTGACGAGAATGGCGACTATGGTGATCGCCCATGTTGAAAGTTAGTAATCGCCAATGAGGCGAGTAGGAAATAAGTACTCGCCAAGTATAAAGTTTGTTCAAATGGGCGAGGCCGCCCAACGATAGTGAATTCATGGGCAAGCTCACCTCTGGGTAGAGGGCCACTTATGGCGAGCATGCAGATGCTTTGGGCGAGTTGAATTGTGGGCGAACTCCCACATTAAAGCCTTGTGGTATGGAATGTTGTTTGAGGGCGAGCTCCCTCTGAATAGCCAAAATATAATAATGGCGAGTAAAGGTGGGTGAGCTCCTACGTGTAAGCCATTTGGTGAATGGCGAGCTCGGTCGGGCGAGCTAGTTAGAGCTCTATTGGGCGAGTCATTTGATATACCTCAATCTCGCCAAGTGATATGAAAATATTGATAGAATTTATAATTATTTGCAGCCGATAATTGGGAATGGCTATTGGCGAGCAGGAAGCAGGGCGAAGCAAGGCTTCGTTAAACCAGGTAAGGGAGATGTGTGTGAAGTGAATGCATGTCCTGTGGAGTAAATTTCATGGAAATTATTGAGAAATTGTTTTGTTTTATGACATGCATTGTTTTGATAATGGTTTTGATTTGGGCGAGCTAAAAGCCGACCCTTATGTATGATTGGGCAAACTGGTACAGGGGGCGAGCCCTTATTCTTTTTATGAATTGGGCGAAGAACCCTTTTATGTTCTTTTGGGTGAGCAACCATGTTTTATTTAAATTCGGGCGAGCCAATGAATGGCTAACCCTTTTTTTTAAATTTAGGGCAAGTGACCTTCTTATAATATTTGGGGAGGGCGACCCCTTTAGTTAAGAAAGCAATGGGCGAGCCGAAATGGGCGAGCCAGTGTTTTTGTTTTAAGTGTAGAGGGTGGTGGGCGAACACTTGTTCACCCCACTTTCAAGTGACTATGGGCGAGCCATTGAGGGCGAGCCAGTTTTGCTTTCAGATTTTAAAAGCAAAGTTGGGCGGGCGAACATAAGTTCTCCGCATTGGGCGAGCTGCCATGGGCGAGCCATATTGGGTGGGCTGACCATGGGCGAGCAGGTTTTAAAGTTGAGATTTTGGAATGTTTTTCAAGGTGTTTTGTAAACGGAAAGCCTAAACCTTTTGGAAAATCGAATCATTTTGAGAAAATGATAATATGGGTGAGATAATTCCATAAAGGTTTTCATGAGATATGAAAGTGATTTTGAGACTTTAGGCCCTGAATTCATGCATTATTATTCATGTAGTTGCGTGACCCACCTGGGGCGGTGGCTCGGTCGATGGACCAACGAGTGCACCTCAGGGCGTCACAGGGCTGATGGACCCACCAAGTCATCAGCGGTCTCGAGGTCACTTAGCAAGTGGACCCGAGGACCATCTATAGATTATGGCCATAGATCTGAGATAGCCGTGAGGGGCGGTGGCCTACGGGTGCACCCCAAAAGCGGACTTGTGTTCCGGGGGGAACAATGATAGCATGATTTGTTTGTTTCCTTGTCTCAACTTGTTGATTTCTGTTTAATGAGAGGATTTGCGAAATCCTAATTTTTATTTAAATTTCATGATGTTATAAACTGTTGAGTAAACGATTTGAATGGTGAATTGGGAGTGTTGCTTACTATATCCACTGTTTTCCTATTTGATATGATTTTTGGGAAAACAAATAGTTTGTGGTATATAGTTTTGTTTTATAAAGCAGCATATGTTTCCTTTACTGAGCGTATGAATCGCTCACCCCTTTGTTTTAACTCCACAGATAAAAGACACGGAGTTAGAGAAGTAGCTCCAAGATGGATGTTAAACATGACAGGTACAGTCCCTTCTCTTTTACATTTCAGACATAAGTATACAATACTACTTAAGTGAATTAAGTAAATAGGGGATGTCATATGTAAGGAATAGAGAAAAAGAATTTTCTATTCCGTATTTGTTTAATCAATGTTTATCATTTATTACTATCGTTGTTAATTGGTAATGGCATCGCAGACAGCCCAACCAGTAAAGTTGTATAGAAACACGTGCAAGATGTGGTAACGGGATGTTACAAGCTCACACCAAAACTGAAAAGATTGTGGCGCAGGAATTGCTTCTATTTCTATCTCTTCGTTTTGAGTTTGGCTTTGGGACGACAGTAGCCTGGAGAAAAAGAAAGGTGATAAAAGTCGGCAAGGGTGGGTTTTATATAGAATATCGATAGGATATTGTTTTGATTTGGCTTAATAGCCAAATAAGCCCTCAATTTTTAATCCAAAATGGAATTCGACCTTCAACTTTTTATCGCATGAAATTCAGTCCATAAACTTTTTATTTCAGTGGAAATAAACCCTCAACATTTTACAATTATGCAATTAAGTCAAAAACTGTTAAATGACACTAACTGCCGTTAGTTTTGCATACGTAACAGCTGACATGGATAGCTTAATTGGCTGCCACGTGGCATGCCACGTATGCCAAACTAACGGCAGTTAGTTTATTTAATAGATTTGATCTATTTTCACTAAAATAAAAGTTTATGGACTGAATTTCATGCGATAAAACGTTGAGGGCTAAATTCCATTTTGAGCTAAAGGTTAAGGGTTTATTTGACTATTAAGCCTTTTGATTTTAATTTATGATTGCAACGACAAAGCTTTTTTTACCTTATCTCAATTTTTAAACATAATTTCATTAAATGAGTTTAATATTTTTGTTTAAATTCATTGAAAAATTAAATAGAACTTAAAATTTGAACGATATATTCAATCTGTGAATAAATTTATTTATTGGTTTTTAAATGTATCTTAAACTTCATGATTCTTTCATAGATTTTACACAAATAATGATGAAGGGATTTTACATAAATAATGATATAGAGAAACAAGCGAAAAGTCGTAAAATAAAACTCAATTCAATAAACTTTCATGGAAAAATATATATTATTTTACCTACTTTATATTTCCTAATTAACTTATATAGGCATCAATGATTTAACATGTAATGGAATGATTCAATCATTAATATCCAAAAGCAAATCTTAAGAAAGTTTATATCATGAAGGGTCATTATAAAGTTATAAATAATAACAAGTAAATTGCTAAAAGATCATATGATGAACCTAACACACCTCTAGTACTCATCACAGTGCCGATGAAAAACCAAATATACTCATAATTTCTAAATTTTTTTAGGGTTTCATTTATTCACCATGAGTCTAATACATATTTTTTTATTATTTCGCTAGCCAATATCTTTATGCTTCATACTATGTCAATGGAGGCTTTCGATATGTTTAACTTGTGAGACCGAAAAATAATCTACAAAAACAGCTACAAGAACACAAGTTCTCCACTGTCTAACAGTCTCCATGCCATTACTTGATCATCATCACTGATTATCTAATCAAAGACACCGTCATCATGCCAAATATCAGTTAGAAAATATCTACCATCGATCAAGTAAACAGATATAGGAGAAGATTCCCAAAGAGTTGCTGGAGTTTCAAGTCAACGTATTTGTTGTGATGATGCAGTAATTCATTTGACAGGTTAAGAGAAGCTCCTCATATGTTGTCGACTAGCTGCAACACAAAGTTTTTACGGATATTAACCGCATTGTATATGGAAATACTATACAGTAAAGCAATACCAAACAGTCATTGCATCAAAATGCTATACGTTATAACTGGATCCATATACTGATCTTTTGTGATTCTTGAGATATATCTCCACCCACCTTCTCTTCTCATGCCATGCAATTGCAGCTGCATAATGGATTTAATTAGGATACAACATCACTCTCAAAACATAAATATAGACTCCAGTGAGAAAAATTGAACTAAAAGTGTAACATCCCGTTACTACCTTTTTCACGAATTTCTATACAACTTTACTGGTTGGGCTATCTGCGATGCCATTAACATTCAACAGTGACAATTATAAGTGATAAACATTTATTAACAAATACAAAATATAAAATTCTTTCCTTTATTTCCTTACATCTGACATCCCCTACTGACTTTGTTTCACTAAAGTAATACTGTATACTCATGTTTGAAATGTAGAAGAGAATGGACTGTACCTGTAATGTAAATCTTCCATCTTGGAGCTACTTCTCTAACTCCGTGTCTTTATCTGTGGAGTTAAAACAAAGGGATGAGCCATTCATTTGCTCAGTAAATGAGACATATGCTGCTTTACAAAACCAAAGCCATATACCACAATAAATTTGTTTTTCTAAAATCATGTCAAATAGGAAAACAGTGGTTGTATTAACCAGTACTCTCAATGCGTCATTCAAATCATTTTCTCAATAGTTTACAATAAAATAGATTAAACAACAAATAGGATTTTAACAAATCCTTTCAGTAAATAGAAATCAACAAGTTGAGACTAGGCATCACCCTACGAATAATTCATGCTATTATCGTTCCCCCTCCCCCTTGCGAGAACGAAATCTACCGCTATTGGGGTGCACCCGTAGGCCATCGCCCCTCATGGCTATCTCTGCTAGATCTATGGCCATAATCTATAGGTGGTCCTCGAGTCCACTTGCCAGATGACCTCGAGACCGCTGATGACTTGGCGGGTCTATCAGCCTCATAACTCATAACAATGCATAAAACTAGGGGCCTAAAGTCTCAAAATCAATATATATCTCATGAAGACCTTTAAGGAATTATTTTATAAATTCATCATTTTCTCAAAATGATTTTCTTTCCAAAAAGGTTTTAAAAACAGCCCGCAATCTCATTGAATTTCGTGTGAGAAAGGCCCGGGTTAATTGGCTCGCCATGGCTAGTTCGCCCATGGTCAACTTGCCCAAAAATGGTTTCATATTTTCTATTTTCAAAGCTATTTAAATAGTTCATTTTCCGTTGAAAAACATTTAGAAAAGAGAAACCTGTTCGCCATGGTCAGCTCGCCCATGGTCCACTCGTCAATGCGGCGAATTAGTGTTCGCCCGCCAACCTTAGCCTTAAAAAAACAACAGGTCAACTGGCTCGCCCTCAGTGGCTCGCCCACAACTTTATTAACAAAAGGGTCGCCCGCCCCATATGCATTATAAGAGGGTCACTCGCCCAAGGCATAGAAAAAAAACAAGGGCTCGCCCGCCCTGTACCAATTCGCTCAAAATGACATAAAATGTTTGTTCAACCAATTTATTATAAAAGGTTGGCTCGCTCGCCAATATCAGTTCGCCTAACATCAAAACAGGAGGGCCAGTTCGCCCAACCATATATAAGGGTTGGTTTTTAGGTCGCCCAAATCAGCATACAATTTACCAAACCAATGCATGTCATAAAACAAAACAATTTCTCAATATTTTCATAACATTTTTACTCCACAGGACATGCATTGACTTCACATACAACTCCCTTACCTGATTCAACGAAGCCCTGCTTCCTGCTCGCCTTCCTGATCGCTTTTTACCAAATTCCTTAATTCCCGGCTGCAAAATAATTTATAATTTCCATTAATATTTTCCTTATATATATTTTTCCATCATTTGGGCGAGACTTGAGATAAGTCAATCAGCTCGCCCATAAATATACTACTAGCTCGCCCAACAGAGCTCTTAGTAGCTCGCCCAACCGAGCTCTTAGTAGCTCGCCAATCATTCACGCCATTCACATATTGGCCAATTTGTGGGAACTCGCCCAAATCAACTCGCCATTACCTCGGTTTAAACTAACATGTGGTGACCTCGCCACTACCACATTCCAGCTCGCCCATGATCACTGAGCTCGCCCATGGATTAAACTAGCGTTGGGCGACCTCGCCCATTTGAACAAAACTTTATACTTGGCGAGTTCTTACTTCCTACTCACCTCATTGGCGATTACTAACTTTCAACATGGGCGATCACCATAGTTGCCATTCTCGTCACTTATTCCATTATTTTCCTTGTTTTCATATTCTCTAAGGATCTAACTAAAACAAGGCTGCATTCTATGTTTATTATGTTGTAAACATATAAATCTACCATTGAATATCAAGAACACCTTAGAAATATGAAACTCACCTCAACCAACTGCACTTCCAGAATAGATTGCTTTCCATCTCACGTTGACCTTCCTTTGCTTATTCCTTTAACTCATCAAACTAAGGAGGAAAGGTTTGCAAGCAGGTTTATGTGTTTAGCCAACTGAAGAGTGAAGCTCAGTAAATCAAGCATGACGGGAATGGAAGGAATAACATAAACTTGCAGTTGCATAGCTCTCTCGTGAAGAAGATGAATTTGGCTAAATCAGTTTTCCTCAAATGTTTCTTCTTATATAGCCATGCTATCCAATCAGAACCCATCACTTGGTCTTATCCCATTCTTCTTTCATTAATTTCACGTCTTTCATGCATTTAATGCATGAAGAAAAACTGAAGCTTAAGCTGGCATGAAAGTCTCCCTTCCACACTCCTTTTTCTGCTTCTATTGACTTTGTTTTATTTTTCAACCAATAAGGCTAATTCCTTTATTGACTTTAGCTTTTCTCTATTTATTGTTTCCAACCGTTTGACTTGCAAAGTCAATTTTGGCTGCAAACAAGTTTTGAATCTATTTTCATTTTGTCCATACTGATTTCAGTTTGCCTCCTTATTCTGGAGACCTTCAGCTCACCAACTCGATTTCAGTTCGCTAACTCAATATCTGAAATTTACGAAATGATTTCCTTTGCTAGGCTATCATTTGTGCTTCTATATGGGCGTCCATATTACTCGCCAAATACATTCTTTGGGCGATCACAGTCCTCGCCACACACGGCCATCATCTAATCACAGCATTGGCGAACTCACCTATTCGCCAATGAGGCCATTGAATCCTACTCACCCTCCCACTCATTGGGCGATCAATTCTAAGTTCATTTGGACGATCATCCTACCAATTAACTCGGCTAACTTACCATTCGCCCTCGCCATAATCCATTGGCAATCTGCTCGCCCATTGGCGAACGTCCTCCCTTGCTCGCCTGTTGGCGAGGTGAACAACATTCTCGCCCAATTCAGGCTATCATATTAAGCAACTAAACTTGGCGAACTTACCTATGCACCAAAACAAAGAGGCAAACAATCAACTCGCCATCATCAACTCGCCACACACTCATTCCTTGGGCGCTCAGAACCCACGTCACATTGGGCGATCACCCTTGCTCGCCCATTGGCGAGCTGTCTTTTGTATTACTCGCCCGTCGTGTATTCCACATAAATTGCTCCGTTCATATCTCAAATCAAGGAGCTTTTCACTTAAGTGAACTCAATATTCATTATTTATTTAATTTTCAATATCAATTTTATGATATTAAAGTCTACAGTAGTGTAAAATTGGATCTTACAAAAAGGTACACCATAGGAAAACCAAATCAAGCTTGAAAACAAAAACCATTAACACTTATTTATTGATAACTTCACTCTCATTTTTACTTCAAAAAAAAAACAAAAAATATATATTATTAAAAAACACTGTAATAAAATATTTTTATTTAGTAGTTCTTTAGATATGCTTTTAAATTCAAATACCCTTGTTACTTTTTTGTTTTCACAAGTCACAAGCAAAAAGCACTAATCAAATGGAGCCTAAATTATGTGACAGTGCCTTTTGAATGGTGCCACTAGAGGGTCAGTAGAGAGAACAATGGCAAATAAAAACATGCTCTACGTGTTTGGTGAGAAAGAGAACTATAGCAAATAAGTAATGCACTGTGCTGATATAATAAAATAGAGATGAGACAAGATTCATAGTTACAATCAGACACTCTCAGAAAGCAAAGACCATAAACACATTGCAAATCTAACGGGCAAACCCATAATTACAGGATAGTACATCAAGAGAACAAGTTCTTTAGAAACTGTAAGTAGAAATGATGAATAATGTAAACCATCTTTTGCAAATAAAAAATAAAAGATATAACTAAATAGCTAAATGACAAATAATAGATTGATAGAAATTATTTCTAATAAAATTAGAGGGAAATCATTAGCTTTCAGAAGCCATATCTAAGCAGACATATCTGTCATTGCAAAACATCTTATACAAAAGCTTGCAAGTAAATCATGCATCTTACCTTAAAAATAAAATGACAGGCACGATGGCAACATAATCTTTGTCACAGAAATTACTAAAATGAAATTCCTTGATGTGATTGCTGGGAAAATACCTATAATGTAAAGCTATTATGACTAATATAAAGAAAGTGAATTACCATCATTTACAAATACACAAGTGCTTGCGTCTTTATCTGCAGGCTTTTTCCTTTTACCAGTAGATTTTGGGCACTCTGACAGTTGTTTCATTCAAATAGGGGTTTCTAGCATTGACCTCCATCCTCTCCAAACCAATTGATCATTCGCTTTGGTAATAATTACAGTACTTGTCAACTAGTGTTCCTGTTAATTTCCCTTGATAATTTTTATCCACAAAAATTGGTGGGCTTCAAGACTATTGCTATGCAGAAACAAGATCTTTTGTACATAAAGTCAACAAGAAAGAAAAAAATGAAGAATTTTTCAGCATATAGGTAGACCATTTGCAGCATATGACAACTTTATGTACAAAAGCAAAAAGCATGTGACAACTTGAGCATGGTAATATCATATGCTATAGAATACATAAGCACCTATCGCAACATGATATGTTTTAAGGTGAATCAACTTTTAGATCACATATGTCATCTTATTACATTTTTCTTTTTTTGATTCATAGGGAGGCATAAGGAGAATAGGGAATCAAACTTTGAACCTAATCTTCCTAAAAAAGGATAACAACCGATAAACCTGGCCTTATTACATTTTTCACCTTTATTTTAACTTTCCTGATAACGCAAGAATCGAAACATCTTAGAACATTCATAAATACATATACAATATTAATGGTAAAAGCTCAGTGCTTATTTGTTCCATTCCAACATATTCAGGTACATGAAAGATTTGTTTCAGGACAAGAATGCAAGAAACCTAAAATCCTATCGATGTAGAACTCCTCAAAGGACATTTATGTCTGTTAAGTACAATGTGGAATTCAAGAGCCCATGGTTACTCATAGAGTCTAGCCTGTCTTGATAAATAGCATATGCATTAAAAAGAATCAACATCTTGTAGATTTACAAAAAACAAACTACGAAATCTAAAACCCTCCATTTTCATAGAAACAGAGAAACATTTTTGCTATATCGTTCAACATTGGTACCATAAAGAATCATTCCCATATAATGCGTAGTGCAGATTGGTACCCTAAACCCTGTATGACGTAGTACAGATTGTCTCATTCAATTAAAACCCATATGTAAATTTCTTCCCATGAAAGAAAGAATCATTCCATATAATCCATCAAGTTCTTGGTCCAAAGACCTGTAACATCCCGTTACCACTTCTTGCACGTATTTCCACACAACTTTACCGGTTGAGCTGTCTGCGATGCCAATAACATTCTACAATGATAGTGATAAATAATAATATTTATTTATCAAATACGGAATATGAAATTTCTTTTCATTATTCCTTACGTCTGACATCCCCTATTAACTTTGTCTCAATAAAGTAGTACTGTATACATATGTCCGAAATGTAAAAGAGAAGTGACTGTACCTGTCATATTTGACATAAGTTGCCCCCGCGCTTTATATGTAGCTATCCATGTGGGAGCTAATTTTCTCAAACCCCGTGTCTTTTATCTGTGGAGTTAAAATAAAGGGGTGAGCGATTCATACGCTCAGTAAAGGAGACATAGGCTGCTTTATAAAAATAAAGACTATATACCACCAAATATTTGTTTTTCCTAAAATCATATCACATAGGAAAACAGTGGATATAGTAAGCAAAACTCTTAATACACCATTCAAACCACTGGTTAAACAGTTTACTTTAAAATGTAGTAACTAGTAAATAGGATTCAATAAATCCTCTTAATAAACAAAAATCCACAAGTTGAGACTAGGCAACAAACAAATCATGCTATCATTGTTCCCCCAGGAACACAAGTCCGCTTTTGGGGTGCACCCGTAGGCCACCGCCCCTCACGGCTATCTCAGATCTATGGCCATAATCTATAGATGGTCCTCGGGTTCACTTGCCAAGTGACCTCGAGACCGCTGATGACTTGGCGGGTCCATCAGCCCTGTGACGCCCTGAGATGCACTCATTGGTCCATTCGACCGAGCCACCGCCCCAGGCAGGTCACGCAACTACATGAATCATACTGTATAATCTCAGAGCCTAAAGTCTCAAAATCACTTTTATATCTCATGAAAAACCTTTAAGGGATTATCTCACCCACATTATCATTTACTCAAATGATTTAATTCCCAAAAAGGTTTAGGCTTTCTGTTTACAAAACACCTTGAAAACATTACAAAATCTCAACGTTTAAAATCTGCTCGCCCATGGCACGCCCATGGAAGCCCGCCCGGTGCAGTGAACCTGTGTTCGCCCGCCAATTCTTTCTTTTAAAATATTGAGTAAAAACCAGCTCGCCTCAATGGCTCGCCAACAACTTTCTCAACTTAGGGGTCGTCCGTCCCAAATAAAATATAAAAAGGTTCACCCAAATGGTTCGCCCGCCTTTTATTAGATCAAGGGTTGTTCGCCCGAAAACAAAACAAAAAGGTTCGCCAAACTAATATCATAAGGGTCGGCTTAGTAGCTCGCCCAATATCAAAATAGACGGGATCGCCTGCCCTAACCAGTTAAATCAACAATTTTCAACTCGCCCAAGATCAAAACACTTTATCATACAATGCATGTCAGAAAACAAAACATTTATCTCAATATTTTCATAAAATTTACTCCACAGGACATGCATTTACTTCACACACATCTCCCTTACCTGGTCCAACGAAGCCTTGCTTCCTTCTCGCCTTCCAAATCGCATTTACCGAGTTCATAATTCTCGGCTGCAAATAATTTATAAATTCTATTAATATTTTCATTTCACATTACTTGGGGAGATTGTGATAAATAAATGACTACTCGCCCCCACAAAGCTCTAACTAGCTCGCCTGACCGAGCTCGCCATCCATCAAATGGCTTACACGTGGGAGCTCGCCCGCCATTACTCGCCATTAATATATTTTGGCTATTCAGAGGGAGCTCGCCCTCAACCAACATGCCATGCCACAAAGGCCTTAATGTGGGAGTTCACCCACATATCAACTCGCCCGAAGCCTATGCATTTGAGCTCGCCCACTAATTCACTTCACTGGAGCTGGGCGATCTCGCCCATTTGGATAAAACTGTGCTTGGCGAGTTCCTTGTTATCTACTCGCCTCATTGGCGGTTACTAATTTTCATTATTGGTGAACACAATAGTCGCCATTCTCGTCACTTATTCCATTATTTTCCTTGTTTTCATATTCTCCGAGGATCTAACTAAAAACAAGACTGTATCTATGTTTATTACTTCATAAAACATAGAAATCTATCATTGAGCATCAAGAACACCTCAAAAATATGAAACTCACCTCAACCAACTGCACTTCCAGAACAAATTGCTTTCCTTCCCACGTTGGTCTCCTTTTGCTTATTCCTTCAGCTCATCAAACTAAGGAGGAAAGGTTTGCAAGCTGGTTTACTTGTTGGCTAACTTAAGGTGAAGGTTAGTAGATCAAACATGGCGGAGAAATGGAAGAAACAGAGCATAACTTGCAGTGAAATGGTTTTCCTGAAGAAGCTGGAGTTGGCTAACTTTGTTATCCTCATTTGTTTCTCCTTTTATAGCCATACTATCCAATCATAATTCACTACTTGGTCTTATCTCATTTTCAGCATTTATTTCACGTCTATCATGCATTTAATGCATGAAGAAAAACTACACTTACATTGGCGAGAAAGTTTTCCTTCCACACACATCTTCTGCTTCTATTGACTTTGTTTTACTTCTCAACCAATAAGATTAATTCTTTACTGACTTTAACATCTTTTCCATTAATTGTCTTCAACCATAAGACTTACAAAGTCAATTTTGGCTGCACACGTGTTTTGAATCTATTTTCATTTTGTCCACAAATGTTGCTTCGAGTTCGCCCTATCATTCCTGAGGCCTCAACTCAACAATTCACTTTCAGTTCGCCAACATTCACAGCTTGTCTGTGCTCATCGCCACTTTGTCTTTATTGTAACTTAAGATTTGGTGACTACTCCTACATTGTTGGCGATCACCGGGTTTGATTTACTAGCCCACTTGCTATCATAAAACCTTCTCAATCCAATGGGCGATCACAAATCCTCGCCCAGTTCGGCTAACATCTTAAGCAAAGAACTTGGCGAACTTACCTATTCGCCAAACCAAAGAGGCAACGAATCATCTCGCCCTACTCATTCCTTGGGCGATCAGATCCCTCGTCACAACGGGCGATTACCTCACACCACTAGTTGGCGAACTCATCTATTCGCCCACGCCATTGTCCAACTTACCGTGACCATTGGCGAATGTCTTCTTGCTCGCCCATTAGCGAGCTGCCAGCTTACTAGCCCGTAATGTATTTCTCATAATTTGCTACGTTCTCACCTCAAGTCAAGGAGCTTTTCACCCTTGTTGGAAATCAACCTTCTTTATTTGTCTAATTTCCATTATCACTTTTATGAAATTAGACTCTACAGTAGTGTAGAATCGGATCTTACAAGACCTCAAAAAAAACACCATTGGTTTCCACCAAAATTCCATGAAGTGTCCTCTTTCAGAATCTGAACTGTCCAGAAAACAAATTAAAGAGAACGCAAAAACTTAGAGAATCTTCTGTGATTTAAGACATTATAGATAACATTGATTATAAATATGTATTAAAACAATGCATTCCAAAATTCCTTGCAGTTTAACTTAAAAATCTGCTACAATAACAACACATGTTCTAAAAAGAACCTAAAGAAAACGAATCAAACAATTAATATAGACGACTAAGGTTTGTTATTAAAAAAAAACACTAGAAACTCAGTTTACAAAATTAACAATGCATTTGGCCATGAAAACGAAAAACACAATATATACTCTGAAACTAAAATCGGTCGTCACTCTTTCCAAAACGTATTCCAAAATTGCCATCAATACCAGCAACTTGAATTAATTTTTGAACTTTTACTAACACTTCTAGTTTTAAACATGAGATTTTCAAGTATTAATTATAAAATATTACAAATCTATCTATTATGCAAAATATTAATAATAAGGATTACAAGTTACGCTATCAAATGATTATTAAAACTTGAAATTTACTAAGAAAAAAAGTTATTAAAACTGAAACTTTGCCAAAAAGAAAAAGAATAAATGATAAATATATATCAGAATCAAATTAGTTCTGTTCAATAGATTCTGATATGGTATTTGTTTAAATCTTAATTGCAAGCCTTTAATTAAGCCTTCAATTATCCAAAAAAAGAAAACTTTAGTCCTATATATATCTATAAACCTTAATGAGAACATGCTTCATCAATCTTGTGTCCATTGTCACCTACTGCAATTCTTTTGTTAATAGCTATAAATGAAAAAAAAATCCAAAAGCTCACATTGGTTATCTAATTAATGATTTCCATCCCTGTAGTCATTTGCCCTTGTTATTTCAAAAAAAAAAAGGAAGAAGAATGAATGAGGTTTCAAAATGCAGGGCAGAACATGACAATTAAGTTCTAGAACTGCAATTGTGTATGTATCATTAAATAATGGCTCATTCTGTTATCACTCTGTCTCCTCAACCAAAATAGACTAGTTTTAAATGGGGTAATATTCTTCCTTAAATATACATAGAAATTAAAATATTGGTAAACTTATGAAATATGAAGAATATATATAAATGACACTTCAGACTTCTTTGATTGTCTCCAATTTAGTTCACTCATTTCATCAAAGTGCAGAGGTCAAGTTCTTTTTCTAGAGTATTTTTTTCTTCTTTAGATAGGTAAAGCACTACTGCTATAACTAAGTTGCTTAAAATGAACTATCAAGCAAAAGACTATAAATTTTAGTAGGCTAAAGTTGCTACTGCCGAGACCATTGTTTTCATTCCACATATTCTCCCATGAATTCTTAATTATCCAGTAGGGCTGATTGCCCAACCAGAGAATGGGAACCCTTTCGCAACATATCCCACAAGTAAACCTCCATGGTTGATCCATCTCTTGCCACAATTAATCATTGGACATCAGACACCATCAATGTAGGTTTGCATGAAGATAGCATTCCACCCAACCACAATGTGAATCATTTGCAAAGAACTTAATTCAATGAAATGACCATTCCTAATTAATAAATGGTCAACAACAACAACAATCTAGCTGATTATCAAATGAATACATAAACATTTAATGATGGCATATAACTAAGAGAAAAGGTTCATAACATAACTCACTAGCAAAAGGACCGCGAAGAACTAAATCTACTGCAATTTAGTATTCATTAATGAGAATATTATTAACATAAACAACTTTAACAGATACTTTTTTCTGGTTTCAGTTTGCATTCATCACATCTACCTATATATGGGTATGAATTCTCCTCCTTTCAGACTCCTGCATCAAATACTTGCAGGCATTTGTCATGAGGCCTCCACAATCACTGCCACATGCAGTCTTAATTTCTACATCACATTTCACAAAAAGACAAAGCATCAAAACAGGGGCAAATGGAGAAAACAAAAGAGAGGCGTATAGATCAAAGAAGATTAAGAAAATTAGGAAGAAGGAATGTCATGAATAGCTTGCAGGTAGTAATTAAGCTTAGAAGTCTCCTTTGCAAAGGTTTGGATGTCTACATCATCGACACAGCTTTGTTAATAATAATAATTACAAGCTTCCAACCATATTATGGATCAGTTTTATATCAGCCACCTAAGAAAAGAGGCAAAAAAGCCATGAAAATTGTGGTTTCACAGGCCTGTCTCAAGGATAGAGATGAACATCTCTAGCAAAAATGAATAACCTGTTGATAGGACTCGCAGGTTGAGGAGGGCTCCTAAGCCAAACCCGAGATACTTGGCTTGATGGTCGTGGGAAAGAAGGAGTCAAAGTGAATAAGTTGCTGGTAGTTTATTTCCTTGATTTTCTGCAAATAATATTTGGCATGATTTGGCATCATGGCCATGTTGCTGTTGTGGCAACGTGATTTTAGGCCAAGGAAGTTATTATTTCTGTATTTAAACCACCATCATTCTTGGTTGTAGAGAAGAAATTTATCCATTAAGAAAATCTGTGGTAAAGTTCTCGCCCAAAGCAGAACAAGTTCTTTTATTTTTCTTGGCTATTGAATGGGACCTATCATTGGTATCAGTAGCTCAGGTTTATGGCGACTAACAAAGACAGAATTGAGGCATTGGAGCGGGAATTGAGTGGCATTCATGATGGAATGCAGAAAATTGAGTTAGGAATGAATTCTAAAATTGATCGGCTAGAGGGAACAATTCTAAAGCTCACAGAGACAATCATGTCAAGCCAGGGATCACCCGGTGCCGCTAGTCATGAAATCCAATCCCGTCCCAAAAGGGATTTCGGTGAGAACAGCAAGTCATTTCTATCCAAACTCACCAAACTTGAATTCCCTAAGTTTTCAAGAGATGATCCTACGGTGTGGCTCGACCAAGTCAATCAGTTTTGTGAATTCCAAAGCATCGATGAGGGAGATAAGGTGCGGTTAGCTACCTTTCACCTTGAAGGTGATGCTAATCAATGGTGGCAATGGCTTAAGAAGGCTCTCCAAGAGGAAGGGAAAGACATCACGTGGAGTGATTTTGAGGATGAGGTTCGGACCAGGTTAGGGCCAACAGAAGCTGAGGACTTTGATGAGGCGGTATCTTGCATCAAAAAAGTTGGTTCATTAAGGGACTACCAGCGGGAATTCGAACGTTTGGGCAACCGCGTAAGAGGGTGGACTCAAAAAGCATTGGTAGGCACATTCATGGGCGGTTTAAAACATGAGATTGCTGATGGTATTCGGCTATTCAAACCCAAGACTATCAAAGATGCTTTCGGAATGGCGCGAATGAGGGATGAACAGTTACAAAAAGTGAGGAAGACCTTCTCAAATATGGCTAGTCGAGCTTCAAATCTTGGGGCTGGTTCATCCACAAGAAATCAAGGGGCCAAAAGATTGACCTGGGAGGAGATGCAAAAGAAAAGAACTCAAGGATTATGTTTCTCATGTGACGAGAAATTCACCATGGGGCACAAATGCAAAGGGTCACAATTATTGTTGCTAGAAGGGCAAGAGGGTGATGAGAGCGAGAACACAGCCCATGAATGGGAAGAAGCTAGTATAGAAGATGTAGAACCAGGGATAACATTGCATGCTTTAACCGGGTGGACGGCTCCAAAAACCATGCGAGTTATGGTGAGGATTGGCTCCACTGACTTGGTTGCACTCATTGATACCGGGTCCACACATAACTTCATCAATGAGAAGGTGGCAGATCAACTATGTTTGAGTGTACAGCCGACCAAATCTTTTAAGGTGCGAGTGGCAAATGGGGAGCAGCTGAAGTGTGAAGGAAAATTTGAATAGATTGCGGTTGATTTACAAGGTACCAAATTTTTAATTGACTTCTTTGCTATACCTTTATATGGAGTCGATTTGGTGTTAGGAATACAATGGCTTGCATTATTGGGAACTGTTAGTTGTGATTGGAAGGAACTAACCATGACCTTTAAGTGGGAAGCAACAAAGAAATGTTTGCAGGGCATTAAAGCACAGACCATTCAAACAAAGTCACTGCATGGGCTGACGAAAGAAGTGCGGCAACAGCAAATGATGTTCATGATATACCCTCAGGCCATGGAACTAAGCCATGGTGAAGCCATCCCACTAGACTTGCAAGCACTGCTCAGAAAATTCCAAAATATTTTCCAGGAGCCCGACGGCTTACCACCAAGGAGGGAAATTGAGCATGCCATTAATTTGAAGGAAGGAACAGAAGCTGTCAGTGTTCGACCATATCGATATGCCCATTTTCAAAAGAAAGAAATTGAGAAACAAGTGAATGAGATGTTGCAATCGGGTTTAATCAGACCAAGCACAAGTCCTTTCTCTTCACCGGTGTTGCTTGTGAAGAAAAAAGACGGCACATGGAGATTTTGTACAGATTACCGAGCTCTCAACATGGTGACTATCAAAGATCGTTTCCCCATACCTACCATTGAGGACATGCTAGATGAACTATATGGTGCAGCATATTTTTCCAAACTTGATCTAAGGGCGGGGTACCATCAAATTAGAGTACAACCAACTGATGTGCACAAAACGGCTTTTCGGACCCACAACGGACACTATGAGTATATGGTGATGCCCTTTGGATTGTGCAACGCACCCTCAACCTTCCAATCGGTGATGAATGAAATTTTTCGTTCTCATTTAAGAAAATTTATTCTTGTTTTCTTTGATGACATTTTGGTCTACAGTCCTACATGGGAGCTTCACTTGGAACATTTACACACAACCTTGACCATCCTTCAACAACACAAGTTCTTTGCAAAGCTGAACAAATGTAGCTTTGGCAAGCAAGAGCTCGAGTATCTTGGCCACATTGTTACCCCAAATGGTGTGAAGGTAGACCACAAGAAAATTGAAGCAATGCTAGCATGGCCAAGACCTTCCAACATCACTAAGCTTCGAGGCTTCTTAGGAATTACAGGTTACTACCGTAAATTTGTGAAAGGCTATGGTGAGATTGCACGACCATTAACCAATCTGTTAAAAAAGGGGAATTTTAAATGGAGTGAAGAAGCAGAGAAAGCCTTTCATGCCCTCAAACAAGCCATGACAACTACACCGATTTTGGCCATGCCCAACTTCACCGAGCCATTTACAATCGAGACAGACGCTTCAGGCGAGGGGATTGGTGCCGTATTAACTCAACAAAACAGGCCAATTGCTTTCATGAGTCGAGCCTTGGTGGTCACCAAGAAATCATGGTCAATCTATGCAAGAGAGATGCTAGCAATTGTAGAAGCTGTTCGATTATGGAGGCCATATGTGTTGGGGCGAAAGTTCTTTATCAAAACCGATCAGCGCAACCTTAAATTTTTCTTAGAGCAAAAGGTTGCAACACCAGAGCAGCAAAAATGGGTGGCTAAGCTATTGGGGTATGATTATGAAATTCTTTATCGCCCTGGGAAAGAAAATGGAGCGGCTGATGCGTTATCGAGACGAGGTGATAGTCCTATCCTTTGTTCAATTTATATATCTAATGTGCAAATTTGGGATGAAATCAGGCACAAATCCAAGGAGGATGAGTATGTCCAAGGAATTAAAAAACAAATGGAAAATGGCCATTTTATTAATTTTACATGGAGGGATGATTTGTTGATTTACAAAGGACGAGTAGTGGTTCCTGCTGACCCTGCACTTCGAGCTCGCATATTGTATGAGGTCCATAGCTCCAACATTGGTGGACATTCCAGGTTACTTCGCACATACAAAAGGTTGAGACAGCAATTTCATTGGATCAACATGTTCCAGTCGGTGCAAGAATATATTCATCATTGTGAAGTTTGCCAACGGGTCAAAGCTGATTGCTCACCACCAGCAGGTCTCTTACAACCGTTACCTGTTCCAAACCAAATATGGGAGGATATCTCGATAGACTTCATTGAAGGCTTGCCAAAGTCAGGAGGCAAGGACACCATACTGGTTGTAGTGGACCGTTTAAGTAAGTCTGCCCATTTCATACCTCTTTCTCATCCCTTCACAGCAAAGATTGTAGCTGAAAAATTTGTGGACAACATCATCAAACTACATGGGATGCCACGGTCCATTGTAAGTGATAGAGACCCAATCTTCATGAGCCAATTCTGGCAAGAATTTTTCTGATTATCAGGGTCAAAGCTCAAGCCAAGTTCTTCCTACCACCCACAAACCAACGGCCAAACGGAGGTTACAAATCGCCGTTTGGAACAATATCTTCGATGTTTTGTGCATCAATGGCCTCGCCTTTGGAGTCAATACCTTTCTTGGGCGGAATATTGGTACAATACAACTTTTCATGCTTCAACAAAGATGACACCATTTGAAGCACTCTATGGTCGCTTGCCCCCAACCATTCCTGGTTATACCGAGGGAACAACCCAAGTACATGAAGTGGAACAGATATTATCTCACAGGGAAGAACTATTAAAGCGACTCAAGGTCAATTTGGAGCAAGCTAATAATCAAATGAAGCAAACGGTAGATACAAAATGTAAGGATCTATCCTTTGAGATAGGGGACTTGGTCTTACTTAAATTACATCCTTACAGGCAGCAAAGTGTGTTCAAACGGGCACAACAAAAATTGGCAGCAAGGTACTTTGGTCCTTATCCTGTGCTGCGAAAGATAGGAGCAGTCGCTTATGAGTTGCAATTGCCAGCCTCAGCAAGGATCCATCCAACATTTCATGTCTCCCTTTTAAAGAAGTATACCGGCACTCAAACCGAAACTTCTAACGATGTCCCACCTGTATCAGATGAAGGAAATCTTGTGTTGGAGCCACATAAAGTGCTAGATCAGCGTTGGGTTAAAAGAAATGGTGCATTCGTCACTGAACATTTAGTGAGTTGGAAACACCTGCTCGAGGAGGAAGCCACATGGGAAACAACGGCTCTATTGCAGCAGCAATTTCCTACCTTTGAGCTTGAGGACAAGCTTGTTCTTGCGGAGGAGGGTATTGATAGGACTCGCAGGTTGAGGAGGGCTCCTAAGCCAAACCCGAGATACTTGGCTTGATGGTCGTGGGAAAGAAGGAGTCAAAGTGAATAAGTTGCTGGTAGTTTATTTCCTTGATTTTCTGCAAATAATATTTGGCATGATTTGGCATCATGGCCATGTTGCTGTTGTGGCAACGTGATTTTAGGCCAAGGAAGTTATTATTTTTGTATTTAAACCACCATCATTCTTGGTTGTAGACAAGAAATTTATCCATTAAGAAAATCTGTGGTAAAGTTCTCGCCCAAAGCAGAACAAGTTCTTTTATTTTTCTTGGCTATTGACTGGGACCTATCACCTGTTTAGCAATTTTTCCCTTTAAAAAAGTTTGCATGTTGGACAAATACCACAGAGATAATTCTTGATTTTTTCCCCCCTTTTTTTTTTCTTCTCGACAAGATAAAATACTAGACTTATCAATGAATATATGGTATATATTTGAACATATATATCCATGCGATCAAATGAGAGTTCAGAAAAACAATATAATAGGCTCATTTGGTAAATCAACAATTCAGGATACTCCAAAACTTTTAGTTGTAATGAGTGCGTAAGGGGTGTAAAGCATCTAGCCATCTTATGTGATAAGCTCCACAAATTCGTACCAGGATATTGAAAGCTTTCATTGACTAATTAATTATCTTGGTTCGTCGTGTACAAGAATCACTACTTAGCCTAAAATTTTGATAACGATAGATGACCATTGAAACTAAATATTGTAAGATCTGATTTTACCCTACTGTAGACCTTAATTTCATAAAATGGATATTGGAAATTAAGTAAATAATAAATAAAGATTTATATTTTGATGAAAAGCACCTTAACTTTGGTTACAAATGGAGCAATTATGGTGAAATAACGTATGGGCGAGAATGTTGTTCAACTCGCCAAAGGGCGAGAAGGTAGTATGTTCGCCAATGGGCGAGCAGATCGCCAATGGATAATGGCAAGGGCGAATAGATGAGTTCGCCATGTCTCTTGAGTAGGAGATCGCCCAAATGGGTGAGGACATGTAATCGCCCATATGGATTAACTTTGTGAGTTGTACGGTTGAAGACAACAAATTGAGAAATAATAAAGTCAACAAAGGAAGTAATTTTATTGGTTGAGGAATAAGACAAATGGTGTAATAAGTCAAAAAAAGAGGCTGTGGACTTCACGCCATTGGCTTCTCAGTTTAGACAATTAATTGCAAGTGAAGTAAGTCAAGATGTGCAGAGAATGGCTTCTGATAGCCGTTGCTTTTGCTGCAGTTTTTCTTCATGCATTTAAGGCATGAAAGACGTGAAATAAATGAAGAAACAGGATAAGGGACAGGCGGTAGTTTTGGATTGGATGGCACGGCTATAAAAGAAGAAACAATTGAAGATAACAGAGTTAGCCAACTCCAGCTTCTTCACGAGAGCCATTTCTCTGTTTCTTCCATTTCACTGCCATGCTTGATTTACTAGACTTCAACCTTAAGTTGGCCAAACACATAAACCAGCTTGCAAACCTTTCCTCCTTAGTGTGATGAGCAGAAGGAATAAGCAAAAGGAGGCCAACATGAGATGGAAAACAAGCTGTTTTGGAAGTACAGTTGGTTGAGGTGAGTTTCATACTTTCTGGGGTGTTCTTGATGCTCAATGATAGATTTCTATGTTTTATGAAGTAATAAACATAGAATACAACATTGTTTTAGTTAGATCTTTAAAGAATATGGAAACAAGGAAAATAATGGAATAAGTGACGAGAATGGCGACTATTGTGTTCGCCAATAATGAAAATTAGTAATCGCCAATGAGGCGAGTAGATAATGAGGAACTCGCCAAGGTAAATTTTGTGTAAATGGGCGAGCTCAAATGCTTGAGGCATTGAGCGAGTATAAATGGTGGGCGAACTCCCACCTATAAGCCAATGTGAATGGCGAGATAATGTGTGTAAGCCATTGAAGAATGGCGAGCTCGAAAGGGCGAATAAGACCCCTTGCGGGCGAGCGAGTTGATTTTAAGTCGTATAATATATTGGAAATTTGGAAAAGGAAAATATTAATAATTTTAATAAATCATTTTTACAGCCGAGAATGGGAAATGGCAATTGGCGAGCAGGAAGCAGGGCGAAGCAAGGCTTCGTTGGACCAGGTAAGGGAGATATGTGTGAAGAGATGCATGTCCTGTGGAGTAAATTTTGTGAAAATATTAAGTTAAATGTTTTGTTTTCTGACATGCATTGTTTGAGGAATTTATTTGATATTGGGCGAGCCATTTGGGCGAACCCTTTTATATTTTGTTTGGGGCGGGCGACCCCTAAGTTGAGAAAATTGTAGCGAGCCACTGAAGTTGAGCCAGTTTTACTTAATGTTTTAAAAGAATGGATTGGCGGGTGAATACATGTTCACCCGTTTGGAGTGACCATGGGCGAGCTGGGCTGGCGAGATGACCATGGCGAATTGAGTTTCGGTGGTATTTTTCTTGAGGAAAAATTAGCCATTTTAACATTTGAAAATGGAAAATATAAATTCTTGATATTGGCGGGCGATCCAAATTGCTTATAAAAATGGGGCGGGCGACCCCTTTTGTTATGAAAGCTATGGGCGAGCTGACCCTAGCGAACAGTTTTAAACAGTAATTCTTAAGGAAAAATAGACGTTTTGAACATTTTCCAAAATAGAAATTTTAGATTTTTTGGCAAATAGATTACGGGGCGAGCCACTGAGGGCGAGCCAGTATACTTTCGGATTTTGAAAGCACAGAGGGCTGGCGAACACTGGTTCTCCGCGTTGGGCGAACTGTCATGGGCGAGCCATATCAGGCAAGTCAACCATGGCGAACAGGTTTCGCTTTTCCAAATTTTCTTAACGAAAAATAAAATGTTTTAATATTTTGAAAAATAGAAAATGTGGAAATTTTTGAAAAAGTAAACCTTGGGCGAGTTGACTCTCGGGCGAGTTGACCACTAGGGGAGTTGAGCATTGGGCGAATTGGCCAATGGGCGAGCTGACCCTGGGCGAACTAGCCATGGGCGAAGCAGCTCCAAAACGTGCCTTTCACTCACAGAGACTGTTGAATTTGAGGGTTGTTTTAATAGTTATAAAACCTTTTGGAAAACCAAATCAGTTTATGGAAATGATAATATGGGTGTGATAATTCCATAAAGATTTTCATGTGATATGAAAGTGATTTTGAGACTTTAGGCCCTAAATTCATGCATTATTATTCATGTAGTTGCGTGACCTACCTGGGGCGGTGGCTCGGTCAATGGACCAAAGAGTGCACCTCAGGGCGTCACAGGGCTGATGGACTCGCCATGTCATCAGCGGTCTCGAGGTCACTTGGCAAGTGGACCCGAGGACCACTATAGATTATGGCCATAGATCTGAGATAGCCATGAGGGGCGATGGCCTACGGGTGCACCCCAATAGCGGCAGATTCCGTTCTCGCAAGGGAATAGCATGATTTATTTGTTGCCTAGTCTCATCTTGTTGATTTCTGTTTACTGTTAGGATTTGTTGAAATCCTATGTATCGTTTACTACGTTTAAAAGTAAACTGTTTAGCCAGTGATTAATTGGTGTATTGAGAGTGCTGTTTTACTATATCCACTGTTTTCATATTCGATATGATTTCGGGATAATCAAATATGTTGTGGTCTATAGTTTTGATTTTATAAAGCAGCATATATCTCCTTTATTGAGCGTATGAATCGCTCACCCCTTTGTTTTTAACTCCACAGATAAAAAGTACACAGAGTTGAGTGAATTAGCTCTCAGATGGGTATAGTTACGTTTAAAGCGCTGAGGCATGTTAAACGTGACAGGTACAGTCTCTTCTCTTTTACATTCCAGACATATGTATACAGTACTACTTTATTGAAATAAAGACAATAGGGGATGTCAGATGTAAGGAAATATGAAAAGAATTTTCATATTCCGTTTTTGGTAAATAAATGTTTATCATTTATTATTGTTACTGTTAAATGTTAATGGCATCGCAGACAGTCCAACCGGTAAAATTGCATGGAAATACGTAAAAATTGTGGTAACGGGATGTTACAGATTTAATGGTATCTGAGCATGGGTTGGTCTGATGTCTGTTGATGCCTTTAGCATTGGAAGTGTTGAGAAAGGTTAACATCCCCTGTAGTACTGTATAGTCTGAATGTATAGAGGAGTCAAGTGATTGTAAATTGAATTAAGTGTTTAAATATGGTGAAAACGGTGACTTAAGGGTTACAAATAGAGATAGTAATTCGAGAATTTTGCATGAGATAGGCGATCTTATCATCATAATGTCAGATCGATTCGTTAAGGTACAGTGAGGAACTCGGTGAGGGCCCCACCAGGACTTCTCTGTCCATATCGAACTAAGATCCTGAAATGATGATACTGAGATGAAAAAGGGGTAATATTAGTATATAAGCTCTAAGATTGAATGTTGGAATTATACTGATGAGAGAGAATTAAAGGGGAATTTATGAATATACTCCTATATTGACATGTTTTCTTTCAAAGTCATAAGAGATTGAATGGATTTAAAATAGAAAATTGATGGTAAAATGGTATGAGTGTTTGATGGTATAAAGGATGATCTCTACTGTGGACCCCACGAATATATTGATAAGTAAGGCGACCTAGAGTACAAGCTATGAGAGGTCGCGAGATAGTCATCCCTGTTGTGGATTTTAGGGTCTGAATTTAAAGTGAAAAATATGGGTTATATTGGTATGAGATTACTGAATATTATGAACAGTGATGTACTTATAGAGTGTGAACTAAAAAAGGTGAACTGTGAGATTAGCAATTTAAAATCGATGATAATACCCGATACATATACTCCTTATGTTTTAGGAGAATGGATGTGACTTGACATGTGAGGAAGTCAAGTGCTTGAGTCTGTGGAAAAGAGAGAACTTTAAAATGGGCGAACTCGAGCACGGTTGGAAGAACCGGGCATCGAGGTGATCGCCAAAGGGGATAATATGGATAAGTAGCGATGTCACAGCAATCGTTGTCAATGGGCCTAAAGAAGGGTTGCCATGGTCGGTTGGGCTGGTCCGTTACGATATCCATAGAACTGTGATATTATGAGAATTATGAGAAATACTCGATGGGTGAGAACTACATCGGGATAGCTCGCCAATGGACGTGCAAATGCATGATCGCCAATGATGTGGGCAAGTTAGATGATGGCAAGGACTTAAATGAGTCCGCTAATATAACATGAATTCCTAAAGTAAGCGAGGATCCTGATCGTCCAAAGAGTATGGTGAGTAATCTGATCAACAATATGACATGAGTCAAAGCAATGTGGCGAACAGAACAAAAGTTGTAATCGCCAAGAAGATGAAAGGTCTCGTAGTTGTCAAATTATAAAGTTGACATCGAGATTTAGTTAACAAGCTTAGAGGTTGGTGAATTGAAATAGAAATTGTTTGTAAGCTGTTACCAGTGAATCAGTAGAGTTTGAGAAATTACTCGAGAGATTTATAAGTAAGGAATTAAACTAGTTTGTTATAACTGGTGAAAACGAAAATTTTATTGTTTTGAAAACAATGGGATTAGTACTCTCTACAGTTGCTTCTAGGTTCCGGAACAAGTATGGTATTCTAAAATACCTATCATATTCTATCTGGATCCCTAGCCGACTGTAGTATCCTTCCTATTTGTGTGCCTAGAGCCAACTAGGATGATTTTAAAAAGAATAAACATGTATATTGATATATATATATTAGAGACGTGAGGTCTCAACTGATTAAGTGGACATTAAAATTGTCCGAATAAAAGATTTTACTACTTAAGTGAGGTTAAGGGTGCTTATGGGAGTATAAAATTATAAAATTGACCCAAATGTCATAGATGGATTGTTGAGTAGTGTGTGGAATTCACTACCTTACTGATGTTATATATATATTTATGAGAAAGTGGAAGAGAATGGGTATGCATGAATATAGTATTTGAAATGGTTACGAGATAGTAACAGTAAAGTACTATATTAAGTAAGAAAATAATAGTGGTGTTGAAAACTAAATGATAATAAATTTAAATTCCAAAAATTGATGTGAGGAAAAATATATTCTCCAAGTAGTGACATTACATGTACTAGGAGAATAAGAGATAGAATGATCACTTAAGGAAAGAGAAGTGATCGAGGAAAAAAATGATTACCTGAGACGTAATCGGTGGCTAATAGTAAGGTCTGCAAAAGAAAAGCAGTCCTAGATTAATCATGAAACAATCACTGTGAGATAGTGAAGAATCCGAAAGAACCATGATGTTATAGAAGTGATTATGGTTTCGGGATGTAATAAGTGCCTTAGTCGATATACATTGGTGGAAACAGAGAGGAAGTATGTGAAGTTCCAGTGAGTGGGTACTTGTGATAGGGATCCCTGATTTGCCGTATGCTTTGAGAGAATAGCAAGAGGCTTCGAGATTCCAAATTTTTACTGATTAGCACCGCCTCAGATTGATATAGATATCCGAGCGCATTGTGTGGACGTTTCGGGATATATTGAGAGCGAGTGCGTGTATTTCAGAGACTACTGGGACAATTACGTACGATTGATTAAAACTATCTAAAGGATAGTCATCATATTATTATCGACTAAGCACCGAGTGAGATGATAAGTGATAAATAGTATAGATGAGTTACTAACTCTCAAGGATGATAAAAGACTTGAGGGAGTGTAAATTGGTTTTGAGAAAAGACGCCCGAGATTCTTCAGGACCTTGAGAAAATTCGGAATGGGCGACCCACGAGTGTAGTGAACGCTCAACACCGGATAACATGTTGTGAGATGTGGGCGAACTAAGTGGTCGCCAACACACTTGAGAGAGCGCCAAAGGGATGATTATTGATGGCCTGAAGAGACGGGCAGTACTCTTAGAGACAATGAGGAGTATAACGAGATATTCGTGGTCTCATATTGGAGACGAGATTAAATAAAAGTTGAGAAGGTGATAAGGAAGAAAAGTACCTATATTAGAGGTACTTCCTATGCTAAGTGAAAATTGAAAAGAGTAAAATGCTATCTGGATAGTTGTGGACATATTGTGTAAGTCTGCTCATTCCTTGATTATGGAATTTGTTGAGTTAAATTGTGCCTTGGCCGAGTTATATGTCAGGGAAATGGTGAGGTTATACAGTATTCCAGTGAGCATTACATTTGATAAGGAGTCCAGCTTCATATCTCCGTGTTGAGAGAGATTACGGGAAGCTATGGGGTCCCGATTGAGTTTCGCACCGCAGTTTATCCGCGGACTGAGAGACAGTCCGAGCGTATGAGATGGACGCTCGAGGGTATGATGTGAGCTAGTGCAGTTGATTTTATAGACTCCTGGGATGATCCTCTACCCTAGCAGAATTTGTTGATAAAAAGGGCCACAAGAGAGTATAGGCATAACATTTAGAAAATATTAGTTAGCAGACGATATAATCCACGATAGCATAAGAAAATGGGAGACCGAAAATTGTTTTCGACTTGGTCGAACAGACTTCTTGAGATATGCAAGAGGTTATGTATATTAAGGTCTCCCCATTGAGATGCATAGTGAGAGAGAAATTGAGTTCCCGATGCATTGGATCATCGGAGATCGTAGATCATGTGAAAGACGTGCACTACATCCCGAGTTGTCAGGAGTGCATAATGTGTCCCATGTTTCAATAATGAGAAAGTACTATCCATATCCTTCTCACGTGATTCGAGATGAGTCCTAGAGATTAGAGCGGACATGAATTACGTTGAGAAATTGGTACGGATTCTGGATAGTAAAGATAAATTGCAGTGATAAAGTGCTGTGACCTAAGATCATGTTATGGCTAAGGTGCTTTGATGGTATAATATTAAGGATAAGGCTACTTGAAATTTTAAAAGCCTTATGCATAAGAAGTACCCAGAGTTTCTTCACTGACAGATCTGGTTGAAATTTGGAGGACCAAATTTCTTAAGGTGGGGAGAAAATGTAAGATCTGATTTTACCCTACTGTAGACCTTAATTTCATAAAATGGATATTGGAAATTAAGTAAACAATAAATAAAGATTTATATTTTGATGAAAAGCACCTTAACTTTGGTTACAAATGGAGCAATTATGGTGAAATAATGTATGGGCGAGAATGTTGTTCAACTCGCCAAAGGGCGAGAAGGTAGTATGTTCGCCAATGGGCGTGTAATAACCGGAAAAATTCTTACTATATTAAATTAATTGTCTATTATTTAGCACAATTTTATAACTAATAAAAATAAATTTAAAATAATTATATAGGGACATGTAGACGGGTGGACATCTCGGCACGGCTTAATTAGTCCTGGAGATGAGAGATCCTGTCTACTTCGAGCTTGGGAGCGACAAGCTACAGTAAGCTTATGAATTTTGGTTAAACATTGTGTAAATCAACTAAATTCATAAAGTTGATTTTAATGTATCTTAATTAGTTAAATGCGAAAATAATAGGATTATTTAATCTGAGTGTGAGTCTTGGGTGTAGTTACAGATTATACATCGTATATATAATAATAATAAGTATTGTATATACATATATAATAAAACAAAACAAATAAAATAAAATACTACAACCAAGTACCTACATAATATAAAATATACTCATATATAATATAAGAATAACATAATAAAAAAAAAAAAGAACCGGAATTGGTGGGAAAAATCCCACCAAAATCCAAAGTGCTCTGCCATTCGGCAGAGCACTCAAATATTATTAGTTGCCCAATGTTTAAAAGAATAATAAAAGAAGGGGAACAGGAAACCTAAGCAACCTAACCCTCCCCTGTCACTTTCTTCTCCCGTTCCTTTTGTTTTGTTCCTAAAAACCTTCCTACCTCTCCATCGTGTTCCCTCTTTATCTCCATCGTATCACCTTGGTTGAACAAGCTGGAACCGACGGCACCATGAAGAGGGAAAGGAGGCTTCTTTCGTTGCTGTTCAGGCGAAGAAATTGAGGATTTTGGCATTTTCAGGTGGCGTTACGAGGACCTTGAGGGGACTGAACGTGGTGGTTCTGCTGGTGTTGATCTGAAGCAGAGTTAGATAGACCAAGCCTCATTCAGAGGCTATCGAATGAGGAAGTGATCTGAACCTTAAGGTTCATTTAGCATTGGTTCAAACGAGAAGGAATGAGGCTGCCACGACAGGGAAGGACAAGGCTGAGAAAGAAACAATGTTGGAGACTATTTTACTGCTGGTTGTAGCCACGTGAAAGAGGAAATTGAGTGTATTGAGGGGGCTGTTCAAAAAGGGGCGAAACCCTACTCTATAAACTGGTCCGAGAGGAAGAGAGAAAGTAAAGAAAGGTAAGAAAAATTTGCTAAGTTGTGATTGACCATATTGATACTACATATACATACATATATATATATGTGTTATATTACTAGCATGGTAATGAAGAGCTAATTCATGGTGTAGAGGAGTTTTTTTGAGGTTTTGGATATTTAATATCCTAAGGAAAAAAAAGCTAAAAGAAAGGAATTGAAGAAATGCAAAGATTTCAAGGGTGAAGGTGTAGCATTTCAAAACACTTGTGTGGTACACATTAGGTAAGGGAATTTACGGTAAACGTTTATTAGTCTGCTATGTTGTGTATGTCCAAAGTTCTGTTATTTAATACTTATTGATTTGAAATGCATCCTTGGTTGAATTTCATATGTATTGAACTGAATTGAAGTACAAATGGTCTTGAATTTGAACTGTGTTGGATTTGTGGATAAAAATGCTGTTGGTTGGCGTTTTATGCAGGTTATTTGGTTGTGGATTATGATGCTGGGTAGTGTCCTACCTATGCCGTCATAATGCCGAAATTTCGTTAGAAATTATTCAATGGATTTTGGTGTTAAATTTAAATCCTACAATGTATTTAAAAACCTCATATATTTTAAGCACTATTTCTTGTCACCGAAATATTGTCTTTCTAAAATGTGTTTTGTACTACGAGGTTATCAAAACTAGAGTGTTTACTACAATTCATGCCTCCTATACTCTGGATACGTATAAAAGTATTTTCGCATGAATTTTGGCATAAGAGACGAGGGATGTTTGGAAGTTGCCTGTGTGGCACTTAACTCGCCTGTGTGGCGTAGATGAGCCTGTGTGGCACCCGCCTGTGTGGCACCCGCCTGTGTGGCGTTTAAATTATGCCTATGTGGCATTTAGTAAGCCTGTGTGGCAATTAACGTAAAATATCCTGGATTGCTTTGTGATCTTCCAGGTCCTGGATTGCTTTGTGATCTTCCAGGTGTCCGACAAATAGTCGTGACTTGTACCTCAGCTACTAGATGATCACTAGTGCTGGGATGATTCATGATCATGGATAGAATCTTGGTTCGGAACGGTAACCACTGCTAGCTACAGTGGACGCTTTCATAGAAAGCTTTTGGTTATTTCCAAAGATCCCGATTATATTGCGATACCTTATCAAAGAAATCCTGTCTCTTGAAAATATTTTGATTGTGTATTTCGATTCTATAAATGCGTGAGTGCAAGTGTTTTATAGCTTATAGAACAATGAATTGTCAACTTGCATTTTTCGTAAGACACACTTAAGCATGAGTTTTGACATACTTATTCACGCATACACATGCACGCACATAGCAGAACATCTAATATCACTTAGCGTATGTTGTCTTACTGGGCTTTCCCCAAAGCTCACCCCCTTCCACCTCAGATTATTTCAGGTAGACTTGGCACGAGCGTGGTGCATTGGGAGTCTTTTTGTCGAGCTACAGAAAGTTATATCTCGAGCCAAGGTATAATCTTTTGTTTCTTTTGTTTATATCCCAGACTAAATTCTTTTGTGTACACAGTGTATAGGATTTCGGGATGTAAGTACTAGGTGATATCGAATCTGTAAACACAGTGTGATCGTAATTAAGTTGTAGTCTCGATATGTTTATATATTGAATCACATGGATGTCTAGTATTTTAGTAGTTACATAGAGATTTGAAATTTCTACAGATTGAGATAATGATGTACATTAGTAGGGGATGGATACTAGACTAAAATAGGGGTGGAGTTTTTCAGTTTCGTTTTCGACTTGTTTTACGAGAAGACTATAATGGGACCTTAGACAACTAGTCTTAAACAAATATAAGAGTAGGACTACTCATTAGGTATTTAGCTACATTGAGCGAGAGACAAACATAGGAAGTGAAAGAAAAAGTTAGCCCGAAAAATCCGGCTTCCGAGGGCGTTACAGGGCGAGCAGATCGCCAATGGATAATGGCAAGGGCGAATAGATGAGTTCGTCATGTCTCTTGAGTAGGAGATCGCCCGAATGGGTGAGGACATGTAATCGCCCATATGGATTAACTTTGTGAGTTGTACGATTGAAGACAACAAATTGAGAAATAATAAAGTCAACAAAGGAAGTAATTTTATTGGTTGAGGAATAAGACAAATGGTGTAATAAGTCAAAAAAAGAGGCTGTGGACTTCACGCCATTGGCTTCTCAGTTTAGACAATTAATTGCAAG
This sequence comes from Heritiera fomes, assembly GCA_032173925.1. Taxonomy (NCBI): domain Eukaryota; kingdom Viridiplantae; phylum Streptophyta; class Magnoliopsida; order Malvales; family Malvaceae; genus Heritiera; species Heritiera fomes. The sequence goes on from JAPDPM010000002.1 coordinate 14,617,931, forward strand.
TGAAGTAAGTCAAGATGTGCAGAGAATGGCTTCTGATAGCCGTTGCTTTTGCTGCAGTTTTTCTTCATGCATTTAAGGCATGAAAGACGTGAAATAAATGAACAAACAGGATAAGGGACAGACGGTAGTTTTGGATTGGATGGCACGGCTATAAAAGAAGAAACAATTGAAGATAACAGAGTTAGCCAACTCCAGCTTCTTCACGAGAGCCATTTCTCTGTTTCTTCCATTTCACTGCCATGCTTGATTTACTAGACTTCAACCTTAAGTTGGCCAAACACATAAACCAGCTTGCAAACCTTTCCTCCTTAGTGTGATGAGTAGAAGGAATAAGCAAAAGGAGGCCAACATGAGATGGAAAACAAGCTGTTTTGGAAGTACAGTTGGTTGAGGTGAGTTTCATACTTTCTGGGGTGTTCTTGATGCTCAATGATAGATTTCTATGTTTTATGAAGTAATAAACATAGAATACAACATTGTTTTAGTTAGATCTTTAAAGAATATGGAAACAAGGAAAATAATGGAATAAGTGACGAGAATGGCGACTATTGTGTTCGCCAATAATGAAAATTAGTAATCGCCAATGAGGCGAGTAGATAATGAGGAACTCGCCAAGGTAAATTTTGTGTAAATGGGCGAGCTCAAATGCTTGAGGCATTGAGCGAGTATAAATGGCGGGCGAACTCCCACCTATAAGCCAATGTGAATGGCGAGATAATGTGTGTAAGCCATTGAAGAATGGCGAGCTCGAAAGGGCGAATAAGACCCTTTGCGGGCGAGCGAGTTGATTTTAAGTCATATAATATATTGGAAATTTGGAAAAGGAAAATATTAATAATTTTAATAAATCATTTTTACAGCCGAGAATGGGAAATGGCAATTGGCGAGCAGGAAGCAGGGCGAAGCAAGGCTTCGTTGGACCAGGTAAGGGAGATATGTGTGAAGAGATGCATGTCCTGTGGAGTAAATTTTGTGAAAATATTAAGTTAAATGTTTTGTTTTCTGACATGCATTGTTTGAGGAATTTATTTGATATTGGGCGAGCCATTTGGGCGAACCCTTTTATATTTTGTTTGGGGCGGGCGACCCCTAAGTTGAGAAAATTGTAGCGAGCCACTGAAGTTGAGCCAGTTTTACTTAATGTTTTAAAAGAATGGATTGGCGGGCGAATACATGTTCACCCGTTTGGAGTGACCATGGGCGAGCTGGGCTGGCGAGATGACCATGGCGAATTGAGTTTCGATGGTATTTTTCTTGAGGAAAAATTAGCCATTTTAACATTTGAAAATGGAAAATATAAATTCTTGATATTGGCGGGCGATCCAAATTGCTTATAAAAATGGGGCGGGCGACCCCTTTTGTTATGAAAGCTATGGGCGAGCTGACCCTAGCGAACAGTTTTAAACAGTAATTCTTAAGGAAAAATAGACGTTTTGAACATTTTCCAAAATAGAAATTTTAGATTTTTTGGCAAATAGATTACGGGGCGAGCCACTGAGGGCGAGCCAGTATACTTTCGGATTTTGAAAGCACAGAGGGCTGGCGAACACTGGTTCTCCACGTTAGGCGAACTGTCATGGGCGAGCCATATCGGGCAAGTCAACCATGGCGAACAGGTTTCGCTTTTCCAAATTTTCTTAACGAAAAATAAAATGTTTTAATATTTTGAAAAATAGAAAATGTGGAAATTTTTGGAAAAGTAAACCTTGGGCGAGTTGACTCTCGAGCGAGTTGACCACTAGGGGAGTTGAGCATTGGGCGAATTGGCCAATGGGCGAGCTGACCCTGGGCGAACTAGCCATGGGCGAAGCAGCTCCAAAACGTGCCTTTCTCTCACAGAGACTGTTGAATTTGAGGGTTGTTTTAATAGTTATAAAACCTTTTGGAAAACCAAATCAGTTTATGGAAATGATAATATGGGTGTGATAATTCCATAAAGATTTTCATGTGATATGAAAGTGATTTTGAGACTTTAGGCCCTAAATTCATGCATTATTATTCATGTAGTTGCGTGACCTACCTGGGGCGGTGGCTCGGTCAATGGACCAAAGAGTGCACCTCAGGGCGTCACAGGGTTGATGGACCCGCCATGTCATCAGCGGTCTCGAGGTCACTTGGCAAGTGGACCCGAGGACCACTATAGATTATGGCCATAGATCTGAGATAGCCATGAGGGGCGATGACCTACGGGTGCACCCCAATAGCGGCAGATTCCGTTCTCGCAAGGGAATAGCATGATTTATTTGTTGCCTAGTCTCATCTTGTTGATTTCTGTTTACTGTTAGGATTTGTTGAAATCCTATGTATCGTTTACTACGTTTAAAAGTAAACTGTTTAGCCAGTGATTAATTGGTGTATTGAGAGTGCTGTTTTACTATATCCACTGTTTTCATATTCGATATGATTTCGGGATAATCAAATATGTTGTGGTCTATAGTTTTGATTTTATAAAGCAGCATATATCTCCTTTATTGAGCGTATGAATTGCTCACCCCTTTGTTTTTAACTCCACAGATAAAAAGTGCACGGAGTTGAGTGAATTAGCTCTCAGATGGGTATAGTTACGTTTAAAGCGCTGAGGCATGTTAAACGTGACAGGTACAGTCTCTTCTCTTTTACATTCCAGACATATGTATACAGTACTACTTTATTGAAATAAAGACAATAGGGGATGTCAGATGTAAGGAAATATGAAAAGAATTTTCATATTCCGTTTTTGGTAAATAAATGTTTATCATTTATTATTGTTACTGTTAAATGTTAATGGCATCGCAGACAGTCCAACCGGTAAAATTGCATGAAAATACGTAAAAATTGTGGTAACGGGATGTTACAAATATAAACTTTGCAAAAATGTCTCATGTGCAAATTCATTAATTTGAAACATAAGATATTATTAATTCATTAAAGCAATACTAAATGGTCATTGCATAGAAAGGAAGACAACTGGAAGAACTGGTATACCTTATAACCGGATTCTTACTTATCTTCCGTGAATGTTGAGATTTATCCCCCACTGGCCACCCACCTTCTCATGCCAAGTGGTTGCAGCTACATAATGGATTCAATTAGATTATAAATTCATCCTCGAAACATATTTATAGACTCCAGTGAAAAAAAAAATCAACTAAAAAGTGCGCCAAAAAAAACCACATCAAGCTTGAAAACAAAAACCATTAACACTTATTTATTGATTACTCTAAAAACAGTTACTCTAATTTGAGAAACTACTAAGTTAGTAGTTTATAAAAAGAAAAGCAGTCATTCTTTAATTATATGAAAGAATGAAAAAATTGGTTTTAGATTTCTACCAACAAAATAGATGTTCCTAGCATCAAGTATACTACAATCATTAACTACGGCAGTATTTCTCCCTCTTCAACATCTTCATTCAGAATTGCATCATCCTCCTCATCTTCCAAATACTCGTCTTTGATGAACAAACCCAGCTGATGCAGTGGATTCCCACCAGAAAGAGAGCATCCAATCAACATCTCGAATTCCTTTAGAATCTCCAAATTCAGTTCAATCCCAGCTGTGTTTTCCATCTTTTGCAATGCGATCCGAGAAGCTTCTCTTTCTCTTTCCCGTTGATTTTTCAACTCAACCTCTTCCTTCATTCTTGCTGCAGCTTCAGCAGCTCTTATCTGAGCTTCACTCCTTGCCTTCTCTTCACGCATCCTTCTTTCCAGCTTTTCCTTTTCTTGCTGCATCTTCACTGGGTCAGCTTTGTCAACATGAACTAGTATCTTCTCCTGCTGAGCTTTCAGAATGGTGTCTGCAAAACGGCTTTTTAGCATTGCAGCGTGCAGCGCCTTCTTTGGTGACATTTGGGAGTCAAATATAGGAGCTGGTAACAATCCTTGACCAGAAGCAACATCAGTTGCAAGAGTTGTAAGTTTAGAACTAAGACAAACATTCTCTTCATCCAAACCACTTGCAGCCTCCTTAGAAATTGGATTAGACTTGCTCATTTGTGATGTCAGTTTGCTTTTTTCCTGGCAATCCAATTTAGAGGCATCAGCAGCACCACACGCTCTAAGATCTCTACCTAATGATCTTACTGCAGTCTTAACCTTGGAAGATGCAAGGTTTGACTCACTTGGAAGGCTACATTGACACTTAATGCTGCCACATGAACTGCATTTGCAGGCACCATGGCTCAATGGTGTCCTGACATTGATAGACCCATGAGAACGCCCACCACTGGTGCCTTTTCGTATGGTTTTTCTTGACAACTTTCTTACACATTTCTGAGCCGGTTTAGAAAGCTCAACCTCTATTGTTCTTGCATTCAGAGCCACTGTCACATTCCTATCCTCAGACTCAGATACCTTCGACTTTTTGGGCCAAAAGCTATTTCCGTATACCCATGTTTTAGAACAACCTTTTCTTGATCCTCTAACATCTTTTAATCCTGTACTCAAAATCTTCCCGTCCCCGACCTCCAAATTTTTTTGATGATTCCAGTTTTCCTCCAAACATTTGAATCTTTCCTCAAAAAACTCACTGATTTCTTCGTACATTTTATGATAATAATGCATGACATTAGAAAACGTGAGTTTAACATCAGCGGCAAACTCTTGAATGCCGAGATAAGTATTGCTGGCTAGTTTGGACTTAATTGTAGGGAAATCCATGGGGTTTTCGAGTTTTGTAAAATAGTCAGAATTATTTACTGCTTTGGGATTGAAAACCATACCTGCAGCGGGATGTTTCGTAAGTGCTTTCAACAGGGCAGAACACTGCTTAGTCATGGTACGGTCCATCATCATCTTCGGCTTCTTCTGCATTGGAGCGCCGCCCACAATCTCACCTTCTGGTCTACGCTTAAAAGCATCAGACGACATCTTTGTTTCATCAAGAGAAGTGCTGAGACATTGCCCAGAGTGAAAAGATTGCGGTGTAGGAATTGCTTCTATCCTCTGTCCCTGAGAAGGGAACTTAATCTTCAGCTTTAGCTTTGGTTTTGGGTTTGGAACATCAGTAGTTTTCGTAACAATCATGTTGTGAAGTCGCAAAACCAATGCTTGGAGAGAAAGAAAGATTGTAAAAATCAGTCACTTGGAGAAAAAGAAAAAGAAATATTACCGTTGGGCGTGTCACGTTTGTTTTTTGCACTGAGGTTCAGTAACAAATAAATAGGAAAGGTCCGCGGTCGGTCAACAGGTCAATTTTTTTCGTTGACGAGTTTTTAACCATATTTTTGCACATTAAACACATATTTACCGAATTATTGTACTTTTAACTTAATTTTTAATGTTTTATTTTTGGCTTAATAGCCAAATACATCCCCAACGTTTACCACAATATGCAATTAAGTCCTCAACGTATATTGCATGAAAATAAGAACATTACGTTTAATTTTCAGCATATTAAACCTAAAAGTTATAAAATAATAGAATTAAGGATATAGCCGTTAAAAACTGTGATTTCCGTTTGTTTTGCTGACGTGGCATGCCACGTGGCATGCTGATGTGGATTATAATGCCACGTGTCATGCTGACATGGCATAATATTGCCACGTGTCATGCTGAAGTGGATATAAGTTAAATTTTCTTTTTTTTCAAGGTTTAATACCCAAATACATCCCCAACGTTTATCAAAATATGCAATTAAGCCATCAACCTATAATTGCATAGAAATAAGGATACTAAGTTTCATTTTCAGTATGTTAAACCTAAAAGTTATAAAATAATAGAATTAAAGATATAGTCATTAAATCGCTGTGATGTCCGTTTTTCTTGCCCAGGTGGCATGCCACCTCAACGTTGGCATGGATTATAATGCCAGGTGGACCAATGATGTGGCAAAATATTGCCATGTGTCATGCTGACGTGGATATAAGTTAATTTTTTTTCAAAATAAACATTTTTTAAAAGTTTATTTCTTTTCAGACTTACATTTTTCATAGTTTCATTTTTTTAATTACATATTTTTTAAAAATTACATTTTTTTCATAACTTCATTTTTTAAAATTACATTTTTTTCATAACTTCATTTTTTAAAATTACATTTTTTTCATAATTTCATTTTTTTAAAATTACATTTTTTTCATCATTTTATTTTTTAAGAATTACATTTTTTTCTTCTGTACAATACCAAAATCAGTACAAAAATGCATGTGGTATGGTTCTTTTCTTTATTTTTTTCTACTATACTAATTCTTTCTTTCTCATCGTTTCAGTATTTTTGGTTGAATACCACATACATTTTTGTACTAATATTGGTATTGTACAACAAAAAAATGAAATGATGAAAAAAAATGTAATTATTAAAAAATGAAATGATAAAAAAAATTTAATTTAAAAAAATGAAATTATGAAAAAATGTAATTTTAAAAAATGAAGTTATGAAAAAATGTAATTCTTAAAAAATATGTAATTAAAAAAATAAAATTATGAAAAATGTAAATTTGAAAAGAAATGAATTTTTAACCAATGTTTATTTTGAAAAAAAAATGAAATTTTGAAAAAAGAGAAAATTTAACTTATATCCATGTCTTCTTAAAAAAATGATGAAAAAAATGTAATTTAAAAAAATGAAATTATGAAAAAAAATGTAATTTTAAAAAATGAAATTATGAAAAATATGTAATTTTTAAAAAAATGTAATTAAAAAAATGAAACTATGAAAAATGTAAGTTTGAAAAGAAATGAACTTTTAAAAAATGTTTATTTTGAAAAAAAGAGAAAATTTAACTTATATCCACGTCAGCATGACACGTGGCAATATTATGCCACGTCATTGGTCCACTTGGCATTATAATCCATGCCAACGTTGAGGTGGCATGCCACCTAGGCAAGAAAAACGGACATCACAGCTATTTAACAGCTATATCCTTAATTCTATTATTTTATAACTTTTAGGTTTAACATGCTGAAAATGAAACTTAGTGTCCTTATTTCTATGCAATTATAGACTGAGGTGTGAAATCCCCAATTTTCATGTAATTCCTCCATGTATGTAAAGTATTTCAATTCAATATGATTAAATGAATATGAAGTTTAATGTATGAATGATGTATGCATGATGTATGGAAGAAATAAGGAAGTTGATAGTCAATAAGTCAAATAAATTTTGTTGACATCAGGAAAATAATTGAAGCATGAAAGAAATAAAATCAGAAATTTAATTGGACATGTGGCTGTTGAAGAAAGGAAAGGAGGAATTAATTGTTAAATGAGTCAAAAAGGGGTCAAGGATGTAAAGCATGGCTGAGATTGATGAGGGGATAAGAAGCAATTAATGCATCTTGCATGACTCATCACCCTCATCATCCCATCACACTACGCCAGCCCTCTTCCAGCTCTCCCTCACGTTCTTCCTCCATTTTCCCTCAGTTTCTAACATAAGTTACCTTGATAAGCTGCCTTAATCCTCCAGCAATTCATTAAGTTCGTATAACGAAAAACGATCCTTGTCACTAGACTAAGAGATATCCAAAGTTTGGTGGATTGATTCCAAGTATTGGAAGAGATCTCAAGGTTTGAGATTTTGGTCTCTAGTGAAGGTAAGAGAAGAAGATGATTTAGTCAATTTGGTTCATGGTTTGGAGTTGTTTTGAGTTAGTATGATATATGTATGATGATGGTTTAAAGGTTTAAATTGATTTGATGTTACAGCTTTGAAGGAGTGCAAGCTAGGGTTGACGCATCAAGTGATCTTGCGTTCTCGGAGGAATCGAGGTAAGAAATTTATGTAACGGACGTAAGGCGGCTATATCCGCATGTTTTATGATGTTTATTTATGGTTTGGAAAGAAACACCAGCTGATTTCATGCAAGAAAAATGACATTTTCGGACTTGTCTCCTAGCACCAATTAGGCTAGGGGCAGCCGACTGCCATAAAGGGAAGTCGACTGCCTAGAGACAACCAAAATGCCGTTTTCTCGAAAACCAACTCAAACCAGTCGACTGCTATGTAGGCCAGTCGACTGCTATTTACCCAGTAAGCATTCTGTTTCAAACCAGTCGACTGCTATATGTACCAGTCGACTGCTATTTGCCAAAAATGCATTCTGTTTCAAACCAGTCGACTGCTATTTGCTAAAATGCATTCTATTTGAAAACCAGTCGACTGCCCCATGTATTTTTCGAAATGAAAATAATTTTGAGAAATGAAGTTATGAGGCAGCAGCCGACCGCCCTGTGAGGCCAGTCGACTGCCATGTATGAAAAGAGCTTTCAAAGCTTAATTGATTTAAACACCAAAGTGTTTTCTGAAAAAGGTATACAATAAATGTTTTGAGACTATGGACTGCGTGATGATTATGCATTTCTGATGGCTGAGTGACTCTGATCAAGTCCTCAGTATATGTATGTTGAGCAAGGAACCCTAGTCAGATCCTCAATCCCACATGTGACACCCGACTAGTGTTCACTATGGATTACTAAAGGCAAGAGAGAATCCCTGACCTATACGGAGTGCACTACTGTACTAATGCATGATTAGAGTCATATAAATGGGAATGAACGGTTTATATGACGATTCAATCGCTTAAATATTGTACATAGTCTCCATCTATTTCAAAGTACAAGATGTATGTATGAAGAAGTATATGATGTATGTTTTAAAGTATGTTATTAAGTATGATGTTTTAAAGAAAGTATGTTTGCCATGTCATTGAAATAAATATGCATGATTGCAAACAATGCATGAAAGATGTTTATAAGGCTTTACATGACATTGTAGAGCCAAGTAGGAAAAAAAATGCATATAGAGGCATAGTACGCTCTTTTACATATTTTTCTTACTGAGCGTAAACTCACCCCTTTACGACCATTTTTCCTACAGATTACCTGAAGTGAGCATCGCTCCGATTAAAGGAGCTTGTTTTGGAAGGATTGCAGTGTACCTTCTCGATACGCTTCCCAGTTATCATAGAAGGTATACTTATATGCTCATGTATATAGTAAATTGTAATTTAGCTACGGTACAGTACAAGTAGCAATTATGTATATAGGATGTCTGGGGATGTAAGATAAGATGATGTATGAGATCCTGTGGAAATTGAATGGTATTTATAAATATCATTTTTATGCTTATGGAAAAATAATAAAATTTTATGGGCTATCAGATAATTAGCTTAAAAATAAAGGAAGAATGACACTGGATGAACTAAATCTAAATAAAGAAGGAAAAAGATAATTGATAAGATGAAGTGACGGGGACGTCACAGAGTGGTATCAGAGCAGTTTAGATTGAGGTTTGTCAGTGTCAAGAAGTTAGAAATAGAATATATCCCCAATTGTACTGTACTTGTCTGAATACAAATGCATAGTATAACTGTTTATGGTTATACTAAAGAGCTCAATGATGACTATATTTACAGTATGAGCTCACGAAGAAGAGGTACAAGTAGAGGAAGAGGACGGGGTCGCACTGAAGAGCCTCCAGTTCCGTCTCCTCAACCATCTCCACCGCATAGCCCGAATACTCGACTAGCTAAAATGGAGAAGCATATGGAGAACATGGCCACGATGTTCACCCAGTTTATGTCTAATTTCCCGAATGTGACCACAAGTACCCCAGCAGCGACACCTGCTATTCCTCCTACAGAAGTAACCCCACCAGCCCCAACTACGGAAAGGCGAGATTCTAGAGCCTATTGTAGTGTGGCCCTAATAAAAGAATTTAAGAAGTTGGATCCGCCCAAGTTCAAGGGGGAAAGAGATTTGTTGACAGCTGAGAACTGGATGAAAGCAGTTCTAAAATCCTTCGAGTATATGCCCTGCTTCGAAAGGGAGAAAGTAGGCTTGGTTGCCTATTTATTGATTGATGATGCGGAATATTGGTGGCAAGCCACTCGGACCGTGTTAGAGGCCCGATATGATGAAGTCACGTGGGATAAATTTGTGGAGGCTTTTAATGAACAATACATCCCACGCACGGATCAGAATAGACTGAAGATTGAGTTTCTAAGCTTAACTCAAGGTACGATGACGGTGAACCAGTTTGAATCTAAGTTCACCACCTTGAGTAGATTTGATCCAGAGGTCCGAAGAGATGAAGGGCATAAGATCTACAGGTTCATTGAGGGATTGAAGTCCCCGATTAGATCTAAACTGTATCCGATGGATATCACCACCTATGGAGAAGCTGTCCGTAAGGCTCAGTTGTGTGAGCAGGACTATGATCTACATCATGCTGACTTCCGAGCCAAGGGTAAAGGCAAAAAACCGATGAAGCGGAAGTCGGATGAGAAAGCTCAGAGTAATAGGTATCCATTCCGGAGAAGTAGACGATCGGAAGGAGTTTCTATAGGCAAGTAAAGTATAGAAAGATGATCTTTAAATTAATTTAATGGTTATATGGAATTATATTACAATTGGAGTTATGATGATGATGATAATGATACAGGAACTCCTAGAGCTACCGGGATCAAGATAAGCGATGAGCGATCCCGATACCCAGCTGGAAGTACCGCTAGCTCATCGAAGAGTACGATACAAAGATGTGAGCAATGCGGGAAGTTTCACGGATCACAGCCATGTCGCTTGGCGAGTGGCGCTTGCTTTAGATGTGGGGAAAAAGGGCACATGATTAGAGACTGCCCTCAGAGAGATCAAAGAATACCCGAGGAATCTGATAAGACCTCTAAACCGCAACCTAAGGCCACTGCAGCAGAGAAAGGAAAGAAAGCTGTGACTCAAGGATGAGTGTTTGCCATCGATGAAGAATCTGCCGATGCCTCGTCCAAAGTGATTAAAGGTAAGATTTACCTATTTGATATAAGTGTTACAGCTTTGTTTGATCCAGGCTCCACGCATTCATTTATGTCACCTAAAATTGCTATGAAAATGCCTATTGAGCCTGAGACTTTAGAACACTTATTAAAGATAAGCACACCCCTTAAGGAATCACAAATGATCGAGTTAGTGTATAGAAACTGCAAGCTAAGGGTAGGAGAAAGAGAATCAATAGCTGACCTAATCCTACTAAATATGTACGGATTTGATGTTATTTTGAGTATGGATTGGTTAGCTAATAATCATTTTATATTATACTGTCATGCAAAGAGTGTAACCTTCTCTTCACCCGTTAGATATGTTGTAAATTTTGCAAGTAATTAATATGAAGTATATTTGGTTTTTGATTTAAATTCATATAAGAGTAATGAAAAGCATGTGTGGTTGTATGAAGGATTTATTGCTTATGTGGAGGACATAGATCAGAAACGTCTTGGACTCAAGGATATTCCTGTAGTCCAAGATTTCCCCAAGGTATTTCCAGATGATCTTCCAGGACTTCCACCGAATAGGGAGGTGGAGTTTATGATTGATTTGGTGCCTGAGACTGAGCCCATTTCGAGAGCTCCCTACCGGATGGCTTTGGTAGAATTAGAAGAGTTGAAGAAACAGCTTCAGGAGTTGCTAGACAAGGGATTCATACGACCCAGCGTATCCCCTTGGGGTGCTCCTGTGCTTTTTATCAGGAAGAAGGATGGTAGTATGAGGTTGTGCATCGACTACCGGTGGTTGAACAAAGTGATGATTAAGAATAAGTATCCTCTTCCCAGAATAGACGACCTCTTTGATCAGTTAAAGGGTGCACAAGTCTTTTCTAAGATAGACTTAAGGTCGGGATATCATCAGTTGAAGATCCGAGATGAAGATATCCCTAAGACTGCATTCAGGACACGGTATGGTCACTACGAGTTCTTAGTGATGCCGTTTGGTCTGACCAATGCACCTGCAGCCTTCATGAATCTGATGAATGACGTGTTTAAGCAGTGCTTAGACCAATTTGTCATTGTCTTCATCGATGACATATTGGTGTACTCGAGGTCACGGGAAGAGCATGAGCAGCATTTGAAGATAGTTTTGCAAACCCTTAAGGATATAGGACTGTATGCCAAGCTAAGTAAGTGTGAATTTTGGTTGAATCAAATCTCCTTTTTAGGTCATGTTATCAATAAAGATGGGGTCTCGGTCGATCCATCAAATATAGAAGCGGTGGTTCAATGGGAAAGACCGAAGATTGTGACGGAGATTAGGAGTTTCTTGGTTTAGCTGGCTACTATAGAAGATTTGTAGAAGGTTTCTCGAAGCTAGCTGCTCCACTAACGCGTTTGACACGCAAAGAGGTGAAGTATGAGTGGAATGAAGCCTGTGAGTGTAGCTTCCAAGAGTTGAAGCGCAGGCTAACGACTGCACCGATCCTTACCATCCCTAGTGGTTCAGGAGGATTTGCAGTGTATAGCGATGCCTCAGGGCAAGGTTTGGGATGTGTGTTAATGCAGCATGGTAAGGTAGTGGCATATAGTTCTAGACAACTAAAGGACCATGAGAAGAACTACCCGGCTCATGATTTGGAGTTAGCTGCAGTAATGTTTGCCCTGAAGATATGGAGGCATTACTTGTATGGTGAGAAATTTCAGATTTTTACAGATTTTTACAGATTATAAAAGTCTGAAATACTTGTTTTCTCAAAAGGAGTTGAATATGAGGCAAAGAAGATGGCTCGAGCTTCTAAAGGACTATGATTGTGAGATTTTGTACCACCCAGGGAAAGCTAATGTGGTGGCGGATGCTCTGAGCCGGAAGCATGTAAGTATGGTAGCCTATATGATGATAAAAGAACACGAACTGATTGAACAGTTTGCAAGCCTCAACTTTAATGTTATGCCTAATGAGCAATTGGGAATGATGACTAGTTTGAGGATTGAGCCAGATTTGATGGATAAAATCCGAAGTGCTCAAAAGGATGATGATAGATGCATTGAGGCTATGAATAAGATACAGTCAGGTATTACCTCAGAATTTGATATTAGCAGTGATGGAATTTTGAGGTTTAAGAGACGTATATGTGTTCCACGTGATGATGAATTGAAGAAGTTGATCTTAACTGAAGCACATGCCACTAAATACACATTGCATCCAGGAAGTACGAAGATGTATCATAATCTTCGCAAGGTGTATTGGTGGAATGGCATGAAGAGAGACATAGCTGATTTTGTGGCGAAATGTCTCACATGTCAACAGGTTAAGGTAGAGCACCAAAAGCCCGCAGGATTACTGCATCCTCTGCCTATACCTACGTGGAAGTGGGAACACATTACGATGGACTTTATTATGGGATTGCCCAGAACCAAGAGGAATCATGACGGTATTTGGGTGATCGTAGATAGATTGACAAAGTCAGCTCACTTCCTGCCTATGAAGTCAACAGATACACTCAATGCTTTGGCAGATATATATGTAAGAGATGTTGTAAGACTACACGGTGTTCCAGGGAGCATCACTTCTGATAGAGATTCCAGGTTTACTTCCCATTTCTGGGATCATTTTCAGGAAGCCATGGGATCTAAGTTGAATTTCAGCACAGCTTTTCATCCGCAGACTGATGGACAGTCAAAGCGTATGATTCAGACGCTCGAGGATATGTTGAAGGCTTGTGCTATGGACTTTAAAGGCTCCTGGGATGACCATCTGCCATTGGCTGAGTTTGCCTATAATAATAGTTATCATGCAAGTATCAGGATGGCACCATATGAAGCTTTGTATGGAAGAAGGTGTCGATCTCCAATTGGGTGGGAAGAAGTGGGCGAACGTAAGTTGTTGGCTCCAGATTTGTAAGATCCGATTTTTACACTACTGTAGAGTCTAAATTCATAAAATGATAATGGAAATTAAATAAATAATGAATGTTAATTTCCAAAAAGATGAAAGCTCCTTCGGCGGGCGCGTACCATAAAGAAACGGCTCGCCGATTGGCGAGTAAAGTATGTGTGATCATCAATGCTGATGGCGAGTTGGACGAGAGTGTGGTCGCACAGGCGTGTTCGCCAACTTGTGAGATGAATCAGGGCATGGTTGGCGAGTTGAGCCATGCCAGGTGATGGCCCAAAAAGGGCGAGAACATGTGATCGCCACACAGAGGACAAGGAGTAGCCCCATGGCTGGCGAACTGATTTAGTGTGGCGAGTCGATTGTTTTCCTTATTTGTTTGGCGAGTAGTTTAGTTCACCAACTTCGTGGATAAGTGATGGCCGCTTGTGGCGAGGACTTGGAAACGCCAATGCATTTGGCGAGTAAAGTGGTCGTCCAGATAGATGGGAAAATGAAAACAGAATTCAACCTAACAGCCAAAATTGACTTGCAAGTGATACGGTTGAAGACAATTAATGGTGAAGAGGTTGAAGTCAGTAAGGAATTTACCTGATTGGTTGAGGAAGTAAACAAAGGCTGCAGTAGAAGAAAAAGCCGTGTGAAAGGGAGACTTCCACGCCACTTTGTGCTTCAGTTTTCTTCATGCATTAAAGGCATGAAGGACGTGAACAATGATGAAGGAAACAGGATAAGGGCCAGGCGGTGGCTATTGATTGGCTGAGAATGTTTATATAAGCAGAGACAATTGATGAAAAACGAGTTAGCCAATTTCAGTTTCTTCACGAGAGGCATTTCTCTGTTTCTTCCATTTCTCTGCCATGTTTGATCTACTGAGTTTCACTCTTCAGTTGGCTAAACCAGTAAACATGCTTATAAAACCTTTCTTTCTTAGCCTGATGAGCTGAAGGAATAAGCAAAAGAAAGGCCAACAGGAAACAGGAAGCAAACTGTTCTGGAAGTGAAGTTGGTTGAGGTGAGTTCATAATTTTGAGGTTTTCTTGATGTTCACTGATAGATTTCTATGATTTATGCAGTAATAAACATAGATACAGTCTTGGTTTTAGTTAGATCCTTGGAAAATAGGAAAACAAGGAAAATTATGGAATAGGTGACGACAAGGGCGACTACAGTGATCGCCCAAGTTGAAAATAGTAATCGCCAATGAGGCGAATAGATATTAAGTACTCGCCAAGGGAATTTTGTGGGCGAGAACGCCCAATTCTAGTGAAGTGAATGACGGGCGAGCTCTAATGCGAAGGCATTGGGCGAGAAGGATTGTGGGTGAACTTCCACAGTTAGCCAATGAAGGCTTCGTGAGTAATGGCGGGCGAACTAATTGGGAATCTGATTGGGCGAGTAGTTATTTGATTTATTCTCGCCAAGTGATATATAAAGAAAATATTAATGAAATTTATATATAATTTGCAGCCGATAATTGGGAATAGCTATGGGCGAACAGAGTGCCGGGCGAAGCAAGACTTCGTTGAACAAGGTAAGGGAAGTGTGTGTGAAGTGATGCATGTCCTGTGGAGTAAATTTTATGAAAACATTAAGTTAAATGTTTTGTTTTCTGACATGCATGATTTTAAGAAGTTAATTGATAATTGTTTGATCGCGGGCGAGCTGATAGCCGCCTTTTGCTGTTTTGTTGGGTGAAATGATACAGGGCGGGCGAGCGCTTTGTATGTTTTATGTTGGGAAAGCCCTTTGTGATTTATGTTGGGTGAATTGGTATTGGAGGGCGAACCAATCCCTTTTATACGTTTTAAACTCATTTCTATTTATAAAGGGCGGGCGAACTTTCTTAATAGAAAGCTATAAGTTAAGCCAAATGACGAGCTCTCTTTTATGAGAACTGGGCGAGTGCCCTTGTTTTAAAGAGAAATCCGGGTAAAGCCGTAGTCGGGCGAACCCTTTTTTTAAGATGTTGGGCGGGCGGCCCTTGTTTTAAACTGAAGGCGGGCGAACTGATATCAACGAGATTTCTGTTTTGAAAAGCTAAGTGGCGGGCGAATACTAATTCACCGTCTTATCGAGTTGATTTCTGGGCGAGCCACAGAGGGCAAGCCAGTTTTGCTTCAGATTTTAAAAGCAAAGAGGGCGGGCGAACACATGTTCTCCGCCACAGCGAGCTGCTTCCATGGGCAAGCCATGTCGGGCGAGCTGATCATGGGCGAGCAGGTTTTAAAAGTTGAGATTACGGGCTGTTTTTGGTGTTTTATTGTTTTATAAGAAATCAAATCATTTTGTGGAAATGATATATGAGATATAAAAGTTGATTTTGAGACTTTAGGCCCTGAGTTCATGCGTTGCTAGTGCGTGACCTACCTGGGGCGGTGGCTCGGTCAATGGACCAATGAGTGCACCTCAGGGCGTCACAGGGCTGATGGACCTGCCAAGTCATCAGCGGTCTCGAGGTCACTTGGCAAGTGGACCCGAGAACCCCTTTAGATTATGGCCATAGATCTGAGATAGCCGTGAGGGGCGATGGCCTACGGGTGCACCCCAAAAGCGGCAGGTTTCGTTCTCCCAAGGTGGAGGAGGAACGATGATAGCATGATTTATTTGTTGCCTAGTCTCAACTTATCAGTTTCTATTTACTATGAGGATTATTGAAGTCCTCGATAGTGTTTACTACATTTTAAAGTAAACTGTTAGTCGGTGTTTTGAATGGTGTTTTAAGAGAGTTGTTTACTATATATCCATTTTCTTTTCTACTGGGGTATTGTTAAGAAAAGAACAAATGAATAGTGATATATAGTTTTGCTTTATTTAAAGCAGCATATGTTTCCTTTACTGAGCGTATGAATCGCTCACCCTTTTGTTTTAACTCCACAGATAAGAAGTACACGGAGTCGAGAGAATTAGTTCTTAGATGGGTATAGCTATGCTTAAAGCACTGAGGCATGGCACGTTAAACGTGACAGGTACGGTCTTTCCTCTTTTACATTTCAGACATGTGTATACAGTACTACCTTAGTGCAATAAAGGTTAATAGGGGATGTCAGATGTAAGGAATAATGAAAAAAGAAATTTCATATTCCATAATAAATAGATAAATGTTTATCATTTGTCATTGTTACTGTTGAATGTTAATGGCATCGCAGACAGCCCAACCGGTAAAGTTGTATGAAAATACGTGAAAAATGTGGTAACGGGATGTTACAGATTTAATGGTATCAGAGCTTGAGTTGGTCTGATGTCTGTTGATGCTTTTAGCATGGGAAGTGTTGAGAAAGGTTAACATCCCCTGTAGTACTGTATAGTCTGAATGTATAGAGGAGTCGAATGACTGTGAAATGAATTAAGTGGTGAAATATGATGAAAGTTGACTAATTAGGGGTTACTAATAGAGATAGTAATCCGGAAATTTTGCATGAGATAGGCGATCTTATCATCATTATGTCGGGTCTATTCAATAAGGTACAGTGAGGAACTCGGTGAGGGCCCCACCAGGACTTCTCTGTCCATATCGAATTAAGATCCTAAAAATGATGATATTGAGATGAAAAGGGGTAATATTAGCATATAAGTTCTAAGATCGCGTGTTTGGAGTTATACTGATGAGAGAGAGAATTAAAGGGGAATTTATGAATATACTCCTATATTGACAGGTTTTCTTTCGAAGTTATAAGGGATTGAATGGATTTAAAATAGAAATTGATGGTGAAATAGTATGAGTATTTGATAGTATAAAGGAGGATTTCTACTATAGACCCCACTAATATATTGATAAGTAAGGCGACCCAGAGTATAAGTTATGTGAGGTCGCGAGATAGTCATACTTGTTGTGGATTTTGGGGTTTGAATTTAAAGTGAATTGGGTGAGAAATGATGTAAACTGGTTATATATACTCCTTATGTTTTAGGAGAATGGATATTAGTAGTGACTTGACATTTGAGGAAGTCAAGTGTTTGAGTCTGTGGATGAGAAAGAAAACTTTGAGATGAGCGAACTCGAGCACGGTTGGAAGAACCGGGCAATTGAGGTGATCACCAAAGAGGATAGTATGGATGAGTAGCGATGTCACAGCAATCGTTGTCGATGGGCCCAAAAAGGGGGTTGCCATGGCCGGTTGGGCTGGTCCGTTACGATATCCATAGAACCGTGGTATTATGAGATTTATGAGAAATACTCGATGGGCGAGAACTACATTGGGATAGCTCGCCAATGGGCGTGCAAATGTATGATCGCCAACGGTGTGGGCGAGTTAGATGATGGCGAGAACTAACACTAGTCCGCCAATATAACATGAATTGCTAAAGTGGGTAAGGATACTGATCACCCAAATAATTTTAGTGATGATCGCCCAAAGAATATGGTGAGTAATCTGACCAACAAATTGTGGAGGAAATCATAACAATGTGGCGAACAGAACAAAAGCTGTAATCGCCAAGAAAATGAAAGGTCTCGTAGTTGCCAAAAATTATAAAGTTGGTATCGAGATTTAGTTGACAAGCTTAGAGGTTGGTGAAGTGAAATAGGAATCTATTTGTAAGCTCTTATCAGTGAATCAGTAGAGCTCGAGAAATTACTCGAGAGATTGATGAGTAAAGAATAAAACTAGTTTGTAATAACTGGTGAAAACGAAAATTTTATCGTTTTGAAAATAATGAGATTAGTACTCTCTACAGTTGCTTCTAGGTTCCGGAACAAGTATGGTATTCTAAAATACCTATCATATTCTATCTGGATCCCTAGCCGACTGTAGTATCCTTCCTATTTGTGTACCTAGAGCCAACTAGGATGATTTTAAAAAGAGTAAACATGTATATTGATATCAGCAATATTGCTGTATAAGGTATGGAAAAACCTTATTGTTAAGTCAGTGACCATGAGTTGTAATTGAACTATGTAGATTAGAGACGTGAGGTCTCGAAAGATTAAGTGGACATTGAAAATTGTCTGAGTAAAAGATTTTACTACTTAAGTGAGGTTAAAGTGTGCTAGAGGTTAAAGTGTGCTTATTGGGGTATAAAAATTTATGAGTTTTACCCGTACAGCACAAATAAATTGTTGAAGAGGTTATGGAATTTGCTACCTTATTGATCCAATACTTAAGTGGGAGAAAGTAGAAGTGAATGGGTATGTGTGAATACAATATTCAAAATGGTTATGAGATAGTGACAGTAAAGTACCATATTAAGTGGGAAAAACAATAGTGGTGATGAATATAAAAGAATGAAATTGTCTTGAGAGGACAAGTCATATGATGACTAGGGAACACAAGTTATGAGGTAGTTCCCAAGTTTATGAATAAATGTGATTTCCTCTGATCATGATGTAGATATGACTGGAATTAATGACAAGCCATGAAAGTGTCATACTCAGAGGAGCAGATACAAGAAGTACTGCTAATCTCGAAAATGATCACTAGAGATAAGAGAAGTGATCGAGGGGAAAATGATTACCGAGATGTAATCGGTGACTAATATTAAGGTCTGCAAAAGAAAAGTCGTCCTAGATTAATCATGAAACAATCACTGTGAGATAGTGAAGAATCTGAAAGAACCATGATGTTATAGAAGTGATTATGGTTTCGGGATATATTAAGTGCCTTAGTCGATATATATTGGTGGAACAAAGAGGGAGTATGTGAAGTTCCAGTTAGTGGATACTTGTGATAGGGATTCCTGATTCGCCATATGCCTTGAGAGAATATTAAGAGACTTTGAGATTCCAAACTTTTACTGATTTGCACCGCCTCAGATAGATATAGATATCCGAGCGCATTGTGTGGACGCTCCGGGATATATTGAGAGCGAGTGCGTGGTATTTCAGACACTACTGGGACAATTACGTACAATTGATTAAAACTATCTAAAGGATAGTCTCCATATTATTATCGACTAAGCACCAAAGTGAGATGATAAGTGACAAATAGTATAGATGAGTTACTAACTCTCAAGGATGATAAAAGACTTGAGGGAGTGTAAATTGGTTTTGAGAAAAGACACCCGAGATTCTTCAGGACTGAGAGAAAATTCGGGATGGGCGACCCACGAGTGGGGTGATTGCTCAACACCGTATAACATGTTGTGAGATTTGGGCGAACAAGGTGGTCGCCAACTCACTTGAGAGAATAATCCTAGAGCGCGGAAGAGCGCCAAAAGGATGATTATTGATGGCCTGAAGAGACGAGATTAAATAAGAGTTGAAAAAGTGATAAGGAAGAAAAAATACCTATATTAGAGGTACTTCCCATACTCAGTGAAAAATTGAAAAGAGTAAATTATTATCTGGATGGTTGTGGATATATTAGTAAGTCTGCTCATTCCTTGATTTTGGAATTTGTTGAGCTAATTGATGCCTTGGCCGGATTATATGTCAGGGAAATGGTGAGGTTTTATAGTATTCCAGTGAGCATTATAGTTGATAGGGAGTCCCACTTCGTATCTCAGTGTGAAAGAGATTACGGGAAGCTATGGGATCCCGATTGAGTTTCGCACCGCAAATTATCCGCAGACTGAGAGACAGTCCGAGCGTATGAGATGAACGCTCGAGGATATGGTGTGAGCACATGCAGTTGATTTTATAGGCTCCTGGGATAATCCTCTACCCTGGCAGAGTTTGTTGATAATAATGGCCACAAGAGAGTATAGACATAGCACTTGAAGGAGGTTATTTAGCAGACGATATAATCCACGATAGCATGCGAAATGGGAGACCGAAAACTATTTTCGACTTGATCGAACAGACTTCTTGAGATATACAAGAGGTTATGGTTATGTATATTAAGGTCTCACCATTGAGATGCATAGTAAGAGGGAAATCGAGTTTCCGATGTATTGGATCGTCGGAGATCTTAGATCATATGAAAGACGTGCACTACCACTCGAGTTGCCAGGAGTGCACAATGTGTTCCATGTTTCAATAATGAGAAAGTATTATCCATATCCTTCACAAGTGATTCGAAATGAGTCCTAGAAATTAGAGAGGACATGAATGACGTTGAGAAATTGATACGGATTCTGGATAGGAAAGATAAATTGCAGTGATAAAGTGCTGTGATCTAAGATCATGTTATGGCTAAAGTGCTTTGATGGTATCATATTAAGAATAAGGCAACTTAAAAATTTAAAAGCCTTATGCATGAGAACTATCCAGAGTTTCTTCACTGATAGGTATGGTTGAAATTTGGAGGACCAAATTTCTTAAGGTGGGGAGAAATGTAAGATCCGATTTTTACACTACTGTAGAGTCTAAATTCATAAAATGATAATGGAAATTAAATAAATAATGAATGTTAATTTCCAAAAAGATGAAAGCTCCTTCGGCGGGCGCGTACCATAAAGAAACGGCTCGCCGATTGGCGAGTAAAGTATGTGTGATCATCAATGCTGATGGCGAGTTGGACGAGAGTGTGGTCGCACAGGCGTGTTCGCCAACTTGTGAGATGAATCAGGGCATGGTTGGCGAGTTGAGCCATGCCAGGTGATGGCCCAAAAAGGGCGAGAACATGTGATCGCCACACAGAGGACAAGGAGTAGCCCCATGGCTGGCGAACTGATTTAGTGTGGCGAGTCGATTGTTTTCCTTATTTGTTTGGCGAGTAGTTTAGTTCACCAACTTCGTGGATAAGTGATGGCCGCTTGTGGCGAGGACTTGGAAACGCCAATGCATTTGGCGAGTAAAGTGGTCGTCCAGATAGATGGGAAAATGAAAACAGAATTCAACCTAACAGCCAAAATTGACTTGCAAGTGATACGGTTGAAGACAATTAATGGTGAAGAGGTTGAAGTCAGTAAGGAATTTACCTGATTGGTTGAGGAAGTAAACAAAGGCTGCAGTAGAAGAAAAAGCCGTGTGAAAGGGAGACTTCCACGCCACTTTGTGCTTCAGTTTTCTTCATGCATTAAAGGCATGAAGGACGTGAACAATGATGAAGGAAACAGGATAAGGGCCAGGCGGTGGCTATTGATTGGCTGAGAATGTTTATATAAGCAGAGACAATTGATGAAAAACGAGTTAGCCAATTTCAGTTTCTTCACGAGAGGCATTTCTCTGTTTCTTCCATTTCTCTGCCATGTTTGATCTACTGAGTTTCACTCTTCAGTTGGCTAAACCAGTAAACATGCTTATAAAACCTTTCTTTCTTAGCCTGATGAGCTGAAGGAATAAGCAAAAGAAAGGCCAACAGGAAACAGGAAGCAAACTGTTCTGGAAGTGAAGTTGGTTGAGGTGAGTTCATAATTTTGAGGTTTTCTTGATGTTCACTGATAGATTTCTATGATTTATGCAGTAATAAACATAGATACAGTCTTGGTTTTAGTTAGATCCTTGGAAAATAGGAAAACAAGGAAAATTATGGAATAGGTGACGACAAGGGCGACTACAGTGATCGCCCAAGTTGAAAATAGTAATCGCCAATGAGGCGAATAGATATTAAGTACTCGCCAAGGGAATTTTGTGGGCGAGAACGCCCAATTCTAGTGAAGTGAATGACGGGCGAGCTCTAATGCGAAGGCATTGGGCGAGAAGGATTGTGGGTGAACTTCCACAGTTAGCCAATGAAGGCTTCGTGAGTAATGGCGGGCGAACTAATTGGGAATCTGATTGGGCGAGTAGTTATTTGATTTATTCTCGCCAAGTGATATATAAAGAAAATATTAATGAAATTTATATATAATTTGCAGCCGATAATTGGGAATAGCTATGGGCGAACAGAGTGCCGGGCGAAGCAAGACTTCGTTGAACAAGGTAAGGGAAGTGTGTGTGAAGTGATGCATGTCCTGTGGAGTAAATTTTATGAAAACATTAAGTTAAATGTTTTGTTTTCTGACATGCATGATTTTAAGAAGTTAATTGATAATTGTTTGATCGCGGGCGAGCTGATAGCCGCCTTTTGCTGTTTTGTTGGGTGAAATGATACAGGGCGGGCGAGCGCTTTGTATGTTTTATGTTGGGAAAGCCCTTTGTGATTTATGTTGGGTGAATTGGTATTGGAGGGCGAACCAATCCCTTTTATACGTTTTAAACTCATTTCTATTTATAAAGGGCGGGCGAACTTTCTTAATAGAAAGCTATAAGTTAAGCCAAATGACGAGCTCTCTTTTATGAGAACTGGGCGAGTGCCCTTGTTTTAAAGAGAAATCCGGGTAAAGCCGTAGTCGGGCGAACCCTTTTTTTAAGATGTTGGGCGGGCGGCCCTTGTTTTAAACTGAAGGCGGGCGAACTGATATCAACGAGATTTCTGTTTTGAAAAGCTAAGTGGCGGGCGAATACTAATTCACCGTCTTATCGAGTTGATTTCTGGGCGAGCCACAGAGGGCAAGCCAGTTTTGCTTCAGATTTTAAAAGCAAAGAGGGCGGGCGAACACATGTTCTCCGCCACAGCGAGCTGCTTCCATGGGCAAGCCATGTCGGGCGAGCTGATCATGGGCGAGCAGGTTTTAAAAGTTGAGATTACGGGCTGTTTTTGGTGTTTTATTGTTTTATAAGAAATCAAATCATTTTGTGGAAATGATATATGAGATATAAAAGTTGATTTTGAGACTTTAGGCCCTGAGTTCATGCGTTGCTAGTGCGTGACCTACCTGGGGCGGTGGCTCGGTCAATGGACCAATGAGTGCACCTCAGGGCGTCACAGGGCTGATGGACCTGCCAAGTCATCAGCGGTCTCGAGGTCACTTGGCAAGTGGACCCGAGAACCCCTTTAGATTATGGCCATAGATCTGAGATAGCCGTGAGGGGCGATGGCCTACGGGTGCACCCCAAAAGCGGCAGGTTTCGTTCTCCCAAGGTGGAGGAGGAACGATGATAGCATGATTTATTTGTTGCCTAGTCTCAACTTATCAGTTTCTATTTACTATGAGGATTATTGAAGTCCTCGATAGTGTTTACTACATTTTAAAGTAAACTGTTAGTCGGTGTTTTGAATGGTGTTTTAAGAGAGTTGTTTACTATATATCCATTTTCTTTTCTACTGGGGTATTGTTAAGAAAAGAACAAATGAATAGTGATATATAGTTTTGCTTTATTTAAAGCAGCATATGTTTCCTTTACTGAGCGTATGAATCGCTCACCCTTTTGTTTTAACTCCACAGATAAGAAGTACACGGAGTCGAGAGAATTAGTTCTTAGATGGGTATAGCTATGCTTAAAGCACTGAGGCATGGCACGTTAAACGTGACAGGTACGGTCTTTCCTCTTTTACATTTCAGACATGTGTATACAGTACTACCTTAGTGCAATAAAGGTTAATAGGGGATGTCAGATGTAAGGAATAATGAAAAAAGAAATTTCATATTCCATAATAAATAGATAAATGTTTATCATTTGTCATTGTTACTGTTGAATGTTAATGGCATCGCAGACAGCCCAACCGGTAAAGTTGTATGAAAATACGTGAAAAATGTGGTAACGGGATGTTACAAGATTTAGTCGAGCAAGCCTCAGAAGATGTTAAGTTGATTTGTCAAAGACTTAAGATAGCTCAGAGCAGACAAAAGAGCTATGCGGATGCTCGACGGAGACCACTCGAGTTTATGGTTAGAGATTTTGTGTTCTTAAAAGTTTCTCCATCCAAAGGAATTATGAGATTTGGCCGAAGAGGTAAGTTAAGTCCTCGCTACATTGGTCCATTTGAAGTCTTA
The DNA here is from genome assembly GCA_032173925.1 of Heritiera fomes. NCBI lineage: Eukaryota > Viridiplantae > Streptophyta > Magnoliopsida > Malvales > Malvaceae > Heritiera > Heritiera fomes. The sequence goes on from JAPDPM010000002.1 coordinate 14,642,140, forward strand.
GATCGAGTAGGTGATGTTGCCTATAGATTGGCATTGCCTCCGGAGCTATCGGGAGTGCATAATGTGTTTCATGTATCGATGCTTCGAAAGTATAATCCGGATCCGTCTCATGTCATTGAGTATGAACCCTTGGAAATAAGGGAAGATGTGAGTTATGTAGAGAAGCCGATCCGGATTTTGGACAGAAAAGAGAAAGTTTTGAGGTCTAAGACGATCCCACTAGTGAAAGTTCTCTGGCAATATCACACGATGGAAGAAGCTACATGGGAGCTAGAGAGCTTAATGAAAGAAAGATATCCAGAGTTGTTCACATGATGAGCTACTGCAAATTTGGAAGACCAAATTTTCTAAGGTGAGGAGGATGTGAAATCCCCAATTTTCATATAATTCCTCCATGTATGTAAAGTATTTCAATTCAATATGATTAAATGAATATGAAGTTTAATGTATGAATGATGTATGCATGATGTATGGAAGAAATAAGGAAGTTGATAGTCAATAAGTCAAATAAATTTTGTTGACATCAGGAAAATAATTGAAGCATGAAAGAAATAAAATCAGAAATTTAATTGGACATGTGGCTGTTGAAGAAAGGAAAGGAGGAATTAATTGTTTAATGAGTCAAAAAGGGGTCAAGGATGTAAAGCATGGCTGAGATTGATGAGGGGATAAGAAGCAATTAATGCATCTTGCATGACTCATCACCCTCATCATCCCATCACCCTACGCCAGCCCTCTTCCAGCTCTCCCTCACGTTCTTCCTCCATTTTCCCTTAGTTTCTAACATAAGTTACCTTGATAAGCTACCTTAATTCTCCAGCAATTCATTAAGTTCGTATAACGAAAAACGATCCTTGTCACTAGACTAAGAGATATCCAAAGTTTGGTGGATTGATTCCAAGTATTGGAAGAGATCTCAAGATTTGAGATTTTGGTCTCTAGTGAAGGTAAGAGAAGAAGATGATTTAGTCAATTTGGTTCATGGTTTGGAGTTGTTTTGAGTTAGTATGATATATGTATGATGATGGTTTAAAGGTTTAAATTGATTTGATGTTACAGCTTTGAAGGAGTGAAAGCTAGGGTTGACGCATCAAGTGATCTTGCGTTCTCGGAGGAATCGAGGTAAGAAATTTATGCAACGGACGTAAGGCGGCTATGTCCGCATGTTTTATGATGTTTATTTATGGTTTGGAAAGAAACACAAGCTGATTTCATGCAAGAAATATGACATTTTCGGACTTGTCTCCTAGCACCAATTAGGCTAGGGGCAGCCGACTACCATAAAGGGAAGTCGACTGCCTAGAGACAACCAAAACGCCGTTTTCTTGAAAACCGACTCAAACCAGTCGACTGCTATGTAGGCCAGTCGACTGCTATTTACCTAGTAAACATTCTATTTCAAACCAGTCGACTGCTATATGGACCAGTCGACTGCTATTTGCCAAAAATGCATTCTGTTTCAAACCAGTCGACTGCTATATGGACCAGTCGACTGCCCCATGTATTTTCCGAAATGAAAATAATTTTGAGAAATGAAGTTATGAGGCAGCAACAACCGCCCTGTGAGGCCAGTCGACTGCCATATATGAAAAGAGCTTTCAAAGCTTAATTGATTTAAACACCAAAGTGTTTTCTGAAAAAGGTATACAATAAATGTTTTGAGACAATGAAATGCGTGATGATTATGTATTTCTGATGGCTGAGTGACTCTGATCAAGTCCTCAGTAATATGTATGTTGAGCGAAGAACCCTAGTCAGGTCCTCAATCCCACATGTGACACCCGACTAGTGTTCACTGTGGATTACTAAAGGCAGGAGAGAATCCCTGACCTATACGAAGTGCACTACTGTACTAATGCATGATTAGAGTCATATAAATAGGAATGAACGGTTTATATGACGATTCAATCGCTTAAATATTGTACATAGTCTCCATCTATTTCAAAGTACAAGATGTATGTATGAAGAAGTATATGATGTATGTTTTAAAGTATGTTATTAAGTATGATGTTTTAAAGAAAGTATGTTTGCCATGTCATTGAAATAAATATGCATGATTGCAAACAATGCATGAAAGATGTTTATAATGCTTTACATGACATTGTAGAGCCAAGTAGGAAAAAAAATGCATATAGAGGCATAGTACGCTCTTTTACATATTTTTCTTACTATGCGTAAACTCACCCCTTTACGACCATTTTTCCTACAGATTACCTGAAGTGAGCCTCGTTCCGATTAGAGGAGCTTGTTTTGGAAGGATTGCAGTGTACCTTCTCGATACGCTTCCCAGTAATCATAGAAGGTATACTTATATGCTCATGTATATAGTAAATTGTAATTCAGCTACGGTACAGTACAAGTAGCAATTATGTATATAGGATGTCTGGGGATGTAAGATAAGATGATGTATGAGATCCTGTGGAAGTGGAATGGTATTTATAAATATCATTTTTATGCTTATGGAAAAATAATAAAAATTTATGGGCTATCAGATAATTAGCTTAAAAATAAAGGAAGAATGACACTGGATGAACTAAATCTAAATAAAGAAGGAAAAAGATAATTGATAAGATGAAGTGACGAGGACGTCACATGAGGGCTTAATTGCATATTTTGATAAACGTTGGGGATGTATTTGGGTATTAAACCTTGAAAAAAAAATTAACTTATATCCACGTCAGCATAACATGTGACAATATTATGCCATGTCAGCATGACACGTGACATTATAATCCACGTCAGCATGACACGTGGCATGCCACGTCAGCAAAACAAACGGAAATCACAGTTTTTAACGGCTATATCCTTAATTCTATTATTTTATAACGTTTAGGTTTAATATGATGAAAATTAAACGTAATGTCCTTATTTCCATGAAATTATACTTTGAGGACTTAATTGCATATTGTGGTAAACATTGGAAATGTATTTGGCTATTAAGCCTTTATTTTTTTGACATGCCATCGTTATATTAAAAACTTATCATCCATTACTATTGCTTTTGACCTCCCTCTCTCTTTTACTTGTAAAAACTTTCTCTTTTTTCTTTTTAAGAGTTACACATTTTTTTTATTAAAAATTAATAAAATATATGAATTTTAACAATAGGAGGTTAATTAAGTTGATAAAAGTTATCTACTTCACTTGTAAGATTTAGATTCGATTTCTGCTACAACAATTTTTTTTTTGTGGACAATTTATAAATCCAATATAAGTTTTCATTGAAGCCTACAATATATCTTAACCCTAAATTGGGAAGCCTCTTGTTACCTAAATCTTTAGGTACCAAAATATATATATGAATTTTAATTTGAAATTTAAATTGAAATAAAAATTAAAGCGGTAAAATATAGTTATAGATCATAAATTAAATTATCAAATTGTAAAAACATAAAATCTTAATTTTTATGAATTGATATTTAAAAACATTTTTTAAAATATCATCATTCTTAAAATATTAAAAAACTTTTTTATCTTCATAAAATTTGCCCCATCAATCATTTCATATTTTTTAATTTTTTTAAAATTTATTACTGTTTAGCCTTTTTTTTCTCTTGATTTGGAGAGACTTATTTTGATTTGTTGTTTAAATTTTAAATTTAAGTACTTTAATAAAAAAATATATATTGCCAGATTTTCTTTTCATTATAAAAAAGAGTTGGGAGTTTTATATTAATTTAGAGCCAAAATTCTGAAAGTTAAAGTTTACAATAAGAAAAAAATTCTAAAAAGCGGACAAGAGAATAAGATATTGCAAATAATTTTTCTAGCAAAAAAAAAAGGAAGATGAGCTTAAAGATAATGAAGACTTTTTCATTTAATGCAAAATTAGGAAAATCTAACATGACAAATATTACGTTGATTTGAAAAATAAGTTTAAAAATACCATATTTTAAGAAATAAGTTTTAAAATTATTATTATTTGATTAAAAAACTCGATTTTTGATAACACAACATCAATTTTAAGTTCAATTACAAAATCAATTTTGTTTAAAATTTGAAGTGTTGTATGTATGGCAATCAATTAGTAAACCAAGTGTCAAGCATAGAATTATTGTATCTTGGTTTCAGTAAAATATATCCCTGAATTTTGTTTACTTTTTTAAGGGAGCTCCCGCCCATGTTTCCGATCATGCAGTTTACTATGTTATAGTTAATTAAATTCATTTATTTATAAATATTCACATGTTACTATAATTCGATATAATCAAAATTAAAAATAAAATCTTTATAAAAATTTAATATTAATACTAAATAATTTAATATGTTAAATAAATAAGTAATTTAAATATAAATTTTTGTCATAACTTGTTCACTTGACACAACTACTAATATATAAAGGTTATATAGTAAAATATATCATTACGTAATTTTACATTCCCCTAACCAAACACAAAATATCTTATTTTCTTTCCAATCAAACCAAACACATGCATTTAATATTTTAAAGATTCTCAGATGTACAGTGTTTTAGCCTTAATCAAATTTTCAAAAGTAATTTAATTTTCTACAAACCTAATGCCCCCTAAAATCAAAATTGGTGTCGTCACTCATTCCAAAACTTACTTCAATGTTGCCATAAAAATAAAAATACAAGGAATTATACAATTTTGATGCCTTAAAATTAAAAGCCATGAGATATGACTAATATTTATCATGCAATTATGAGCAACATTATTGAAATATAGGTGAGATTATCACAATAATTGTATAGGTTACTTTGCCTACTATATGAGTAGTTTTTACAGATTAAGGAGTCATTTGATTCGCGGAATTTAGGATTACATTTGAGAATCATTTAACTGAAAATTATTTTACTTAACGGATTCCTAGGAATATTAGATTCTTTTGTTTAGTTGTATTTATAGGAATATAAGATTTCTGTGTTTGGTTAAAGGAAAGTAAGATTACTTAATTATTTATTTTACTATAATACCCTACATATTATTAGTTGATGTAGAGTGAATAACACTTGATATAAATTATATTTAAATTAATTACTTATTTATTTATTTAAGATACTCATTTATTTATTTAGTCCCTTTTTTATAAGGTTTTTGTTATGTAAATTATTTTGATTTAACAAACTATTACTATATTAAATTGATTTTGATTAATCAAAAATCATAGAGTCCATCTTATTGTTGGTCCATGTGATTTTAAATTCATTTTTCTCTTCATCAAAAAAAAAAAAACAATGGTTGTAATATTAGATAAGTTTAGGGGTAAAATGGAAACAAAATACAATTATTGGAGGGTAAAATAGTCATAAAAAGTAGTTTTCTCTCGGAAAAAAAATACCTCAAGGCAAGGGGGAATTTTTTCACCCCTTTTTGCACTATTGGGAATATGAAATTTCCGGTGTGAAAAAATTTTGCAAACCAAACATGGTAATTTGATTATGGAAAAAAAAATTTCTCGATTTTTGGTTTGCCACTTAAAGTTCTGTGTTTTTGTCAAGTGGATGTTATTTTGAATTTCGAAATTGATAAACTAGTAGAGTATGCAAGTGAAATGAAATAAATTGAGCTGCTTCATTGTTCGCTTTCTCAATGTCTATAAGGGGGATTATAGATGAATGTGATGGCATTGATTTGCAAATTATGACCATGAGATGTAATCGTTTTAGCTCAACATTAATTTAAACCGTTGCTAATGTATTCTTAAAGATAATTCCTCATATAAGTGTAATCCTGGGATTTAGATATCATATCATGGACTTCACTCGAAATGGACTACCTACACTAGCGTGTCATATGTGATTTGTTGCGATCGGTGTTTCCTTCGTTATCAACCCCCTCAGTTAATCAGAACAGAATGCTGAATGCCACAACTTGGTGGAGGTGAAATCAGAAAATAACTGTCGACTTGGCCTTCTTTCTCTTGAGTTCTCTTCTGAAATGAAAGGAAAAAAGACATGTTGCTTCTTTTTTTCCGGAAAATGAACCAATTCTCAACCATGGAGTAGAATGTGATAATTGTTACATAATTAAGTTGTGTGGGGATGATGAGCCAATGAAAGAGACTGATTTTGAAAGGTTTTATGTGACGGGCATTTGGTGAAGATGGTTTGATGATTTCTCTTGAAAAATATTGAATTTCCAAGGTTAGAATATTTTTTTTCAAATGTAAAAAAAAACTCTGCGAGAATTGTTTTTATGTTTTCTCACCGAGGATATATTCTTCCTGTATACACAAAGGGGATGTTTGATTCAATGAATTTTCGATTTCAACCAGTAATTTTTTTCATAATACGATTATCTTGTTTGTTTATCATATTTTTCCTCATATTAGTAATCTAATATTCTCAACAGTACCAAAAAAGGGTATTACATATATTTGTAGTTTACTAAATTTAATAACAACATAATGTGTTGTCTCAAAATTCTTTTGGGTGAACATTAGTTTTTTTAGATTGATTTATATTTAATTTATTGTTCTTGTATCATTCTATTAATTCAAAATTTTGTTAAAAAATAAATATTTTTATATCTTAAAAAAATATAAATCATCTAAAAAATAAAGAGGGAAAGATTAAGCAAAATAAGATTGATATAATTTCATGTTACACTATAAATTTTTAGTTTTTTCGGAAAAAAGAGTTTTGAGCATAAAAGATCCATAGAGGTAAAAATGGATGAGCAATTCAGACCTATTATTTTGTGACCAAAAAGATCTTTCCTAGCTAATTTGGGGTAATCTTTATCTAAATATCCACGAGCCAGTGGCAAATCTGCAATTAATTGAAGAACTTGGAGTAAAAAGGGAAACCAATCACTACAGAAATTCTTTGATACCAAATAAACTAGGATAATCTAGATAGGCTCGGGAATAGTCGATGACACGTTCCAGCTGTTTCCTGGGGACGAAACATCCTCCGAAACAACAAATTGCCACGTCAGCACACGAAAGTTATAAATAAAACCTAAAAATCTCAAGTATAGAAATAAAACCTCTCCGCTCTTCTCACTCAAATTACTTTTGAACTTCGATTTTAATCACTTTGCTTCTCTTTTTATTTTTTTTTTGGATTTGGGGTTACGTTTAGGGTTTGGATTCAATTGTTTGGTATTTAAAGCGTCCAAGTTGCTCTGTTTTGATTTTCGTTTCAGATTCTTGGGGATTTAAACCATTGTTTCAAGAGGAGGGTTTCAAATATATTTTTCTTTCTTGTGGCTTTATTTACTGCATTGATAGACAGTTGCTTCGGAATTCGGCGCCATTGATATACATTTGGAGAAATTAAAATATGGGTTTTGGTGGTGTTCAAAATCCCAAGCTGGGTCGTCCTATGCCTCTGGATTCTTCTAGAAAGAGGAAGAGACGCGATGGTTTATCAGTTGCTGACACTCTCAAGCTCTGGAGCGAAAATACGGAGGCCAAACAAGCCCGTAAAGCGCCTGCCAAGGGCTCGAAGAAGGGGTGTATGAAGGGGAAAGGAGGGCCACAGAATCAGGATTGTAATTTCAGAGGTGTTAGGCAGAGGAAATGGGGTAAGTGGGTGGCTGAAATCCGAGCACCTAATCGAGGGAAGAGGCTTTGGCTTGGTACTTTTCCTACCGCTGTCGAAGCTGCCTCAGCTTATGACGAAGCTGCCAAGATGATGTATGGTGAAAATGCCATGTTGAATATGCCTCATGTTTCGGGTTCTGACTCAGTTGCCACTACTCCCACTCTTTGTGCTGGTTCTGACTCCATGACTGCATCCAGCATCTCTGTAGTTTGTGACAAACATGTGGGTGGTGAAGGTGAGACAACCACGATGAATACCAACTTTCTTCCTGTTGATTCTGAAGCTCCATCGACAAGTGGGACAATGAGTTTGTCAGCGGAGGAAATTCCAGATTGGAGTGATGTCAAAGATGAAGTGATCAAGGAGACAAAACTAGAAGATGAGTTCATGAAGGAGACAGATAATAGTTGGCTTAACGAATTGGATTTCATTGATGACATTCCAATGGATTTTGGAGTGAATAGTTTCTGGGCTGGTGGAAGTTTTTTTAGCCAAGATGATTGCTTCTGCATAGATGGGCTTATTGGTTGATTTGTATTCTAGACACTTACATTTGTCGCATTTTCATTTTTTAATGTACAAAATTTAAGTGTATAAAATCCCCTTCTATATTGATAAACCCTTCATACCTTCGGTTTAAATTTGGTGCATTTCCATTTTACTTGATATTTATTTCTCTGAAGTGAGTTTTGGTGAACTTGATTGTACATCTCATCTTCAGAGACTGAGTCAGAAAAATTAAACCTAAGATGTTGTAAACAGAACCTTTGGACTAAAGTTCACAGGTTGAAAACTAGAGATTTCAATTGGACATTTGGTGATTAAATAGCCAAAAAAGCACCAATAAAAAACCATACTTTCCCTCAAAAAAAAAACCATACTTGATGCACCATAGCAACTCCAAACAACAATAGTCAAACACCAAGTGCTCTTAATATTTTAATATCATTCCTAATGTATTCAGAAAACAGATACTAGGAACAACTGAAAAAGGAATATTGCTGACAAGTATGATAATTATTATGAAACAAAAACTGGCACATAAATGCAACAAAAATGCAAATTCGTTAAGTCATTTTATAAATCTAGTACTTGAAAGTTCAAATAATATTGATGTGTTCATGGAAATAAGCACATCCCATCAACATTCTCAGCCTATGCTCCAAATTAAAAATTTCCGGGAAATGCTCAAATTTCAGATGCAAAAGTTGTCATACAAACACTTTCTCCAATGTGCATTGATATTGAATTAAATTGGGCCTTTTTTTCATATAGACAGCTTTTCTGGACATTATAATTTCGTTTGCTAGTGCCTGAAATTGTAGAACAAGGATCAGCATGTGAATTTACATAAGGGATGATTCATCAATAACAAGGAGGCCATTGCATAATTACACCATGCAAGCATGCGCACGGTAAAAATGTATCAAAGAATCTCACTCAAGTTATCCACCGAGACATTTTATTCGCTAATCTTTGTCCATTTATTGATTTTTTTTGATCACCTGATAAAAGGAAAGAATTGAACAAGAGCAATAAATTAAAAAGTACTTACATTTCCTGAACCAAAATAAAAAGAAGAAAACATTAATTCCTTGGGAGGAGTTAGGCCTTAGGACCAGGCATGGAAGCAAAGAATTGAACAGTTGTTGATTCATTTTGCTATGGTTATTGTTAACCATATCCAAATTCTTTTTGTTTTTTTTAAAATACCATATCCAAATTCTTGAAAACAAAATCAAAAAGTAAAAAAAAAGGGCAAAAATAACCTAAATACAGTTAAAATTAAGAACTAGAGCACACAAATGATATTGAACATTTGAAGAAGTTCATTGTCATACTATCTGAGTTAATGCTCATAAACTTATTGCAATATTAAATCTCGAAATAAATTCTTTGTAATTAATGTAGTGTATTTAGTACTGATTGAAACTGTACTTTTTTTTTATGCAAAACTATAAAATTTTTTCCTTTAGGTGCCATATTTAACCTGTTTTGGAGTATTTCCAACCTATATATATTTTAAGGATAAAGAAAAGAAAATGATAAATTAGCTGGTAAATACTCATCACATGATCACGAGTAAACAATTAGTATTAATAGTAATTGGCCTTATAAGCCATTGGTTGTTGCTAAATTAGTAACACAAGCTGAGTTTGTGAGAAGAACTTTCGGATTTGACTCCCACTAAACACATTTTTGGGAGGGGTGAGTAGTCTTAATTGTCATGAAATCTCGAGCAGAATTAATTTCAGACCGTTAAAACAGATGAGAATACATGTGGTTTACACAAAAAAAAAAAAGTAATTGGCCTTATAATTTTATTTCTAATTTGCAAAAATTCCAAAATATGAGCTTCTACTCTCTCCTCTCCCGCTCTTTTCCTTAACGATATTCTAGGATTAAGTTTGTTTGGTTTGCACCAATGTTATGATCCAGTAATCACAAGCCATTCAAATGCCACACAGCCCTCCTTGCTTCAAGGCTTCAAGCATGGCAGCAACTACCTAACCAACGTTTAACAAATCTTCTCAACCCTTTTCCAATGTACACACTGAGCAAGATTATTCACGAGAACACCGTAAAGTAACCACCATTCTACCTTGCTTTATGTTTACAGATATAATAGCAATTATTGTTGAACAAGGAACTTGCATTAAATTAAAAGGAGCAAGAATGAAGGCAAAGAATGAATTGAACAGCAGTTGTTATAGATAAACTGTTTGGTTCTTTAATTACATGAAAGAGTGAAAGAATTGGTTTTAGATATCTACCACAAATAATATGCTCTAAGCTTCAGCTATGAAACTATTTCTCCCTCTTCAATATCTTCATGAGAAGGATAACAGCCAATCAAAATCTCGAATTCCTTTTGAACGTCCAGATTCAGTTCAATCCCAGCTGTGTTTTCCACGTTTTGCAATGCAATCCGAGCAGCTTCTCTTTCTCTTTCCCGTTGCTTCTTCAACTCCAACTCTGCCTCTGCTTTCTCTTCGCGCAACCTTCGTTCCAACTTCGCCTTCTCTTGCTGCATCTTCATTGGATCAGCTTTGTCAACATTAACAAGTAGCTGAGCTTTCACAATGGTGTCCGCATAACGGCTCTTCAGCATTGCCGCACGGAGAGCCTTCTTGGGTGACTTTTGCGCCTCAAATATAGGAATAGGAGTTGTTAACAATCCTTCACCAAAAGCAGCATCTGTCGCAGAACCAGCCCCATTAGAATCTGCTTCAGACTTGCTCATTTGTGATGTCAATTCGCTTGTTGCCTGGCAATCCAGTTTAGAGGCACCGGCAGGACTACAGAATCTAAGATCTCCGCTCAATGATCTTTCTGAAGCCACAACTTCGGAAGATGCTTGGTTTGAGTGTTCTGGAAGGCTACGTTGAGACTTAATGCTGCCACACGAACTGCGTTTGCAGGCACCTTGGCCTTGGCTCACCGGCGGTTTGGCGTTGATACACCCATGAGCACGCCCACCCCTGCCTTTTCGTATGTTATTTCTTGCCAACTTGCTTACACTATTCTGTATCGGTTTAGCAAGATCTACTGCTCCTGCATTCAAAGGCATCTCAGACTCAGATGGCTTCCAATAAGATTTCTTGGGCAGAAAGTTATTTCGGTTTAGCTTTGCTTTAGAACATCTAACATCTTTACCACCACCGACATAGGAATTCTTGGCTAACTTGGACTCAATTGTACCAAAATCCATGGGGTTTTCCATTGCTGTAAGATAATCTGATTTCTTTAATGCTTGAGGATTGAAAACCATACCTGGAGTGGGATGTTTCATCAATGGTTTCAATGGGGCAGAACAGTTGTGAATCATGGTACTGTCCATCATCATCTTTGGCTTCTTTTGTGGAAAATCACCGCCTAGAATCACCCCTTCTGGTCCACGTTGCTGTAAGTTTTTTCCATTGCGTTGCTGCCCAAACCCAAACTGTGTCATCTGTGTCTTCCTCTTTGGCTTCGAGACGACACTGCCTTTCAAAGCAATCATGTTGAGAAGCCTCAAAGTTTTTTTTGTTACAGAGAAGCCTTAAAGTTTACAACAGCTTAGAAAATGAAAAATTGTGAAAGTCTGCAGGAAACGTTTCCTATATAGAGTCCTTCTATACGTTGTTGTTTTAGTTTGTTTTTATTATTGACTTCTTTTTCAAGAAAATTATTGACTTAATGTTATCTCGCTATCATTTGATAAAGAAAATTATTGACTTAATGTTGTCTCGCTATCATTTTTGTATTTATCTATTTTCTGAAATAGCTGTGCAATACCAAAGTCCTAAGACAAAGTGGCATAAACAATATTCAAAAATCACACTTGAATCATAAACAAGTTAAAAATTGTCACGTAGTTCATTTTTTAATTAATTTTTTATATACATATTTTTTAATATTTTAAAATGTATCATTTAATTTTTTTTGTAAAGTTAAAAAACTCCATTGTCAATATATGGGTAATAATCTTATATATTTTATAAAAAATATAAAAAACTTATAAATATGTGGTGTAAATAAAAAGGACAATGGCATGGGTACTTGCAAATTTTAAGGTACCCAAATCAAAGCTTGATTATAGTTTACAATACTTGAATTTATTTAACAACTTGAATATTTTGATTTTTACTATCCGAGCTTTACTCATATAATATAAAAAAATACTTGTTTATTACCTGAACACACTTATTACTTGTTTATTAAGTCAAAAATTGACTTTTAAATTTAAATTTTAAAAACAATTTTAATACATATTATTAAAAAAATTAAATTAATAAATCTAAATTAACTCATAAAAATAAATTAATGTAAAAAAATAATTCAAATACTTAATACATTAATTTAATTAAGTATTAGATTAATAATAAATAATTTATAAATAAAAATGTATATACTAGTATTTAAATATTTTTATTTTATAGTCAAGTTTGGGTTGTAAGCTACTTTAAGAGTTAAAATCGCTATCCGAACCTTATCCAAACTCGTGATGGATAGTAAAATTATTATCCGAACTCGATTATTACATACCCTAATCGTATTTAATCGAAACGAATAGACAAGATACTCATTTATGTTGGGAAAAACATCCCTCAAACCAAAACACGCACAAAAATGAAAGAAAGCAAAAATAAACACAATAATTTTTAATGTGGTTTGGTCCAACCAAATTGACTTATAACCACCCAATCAAATAATTATAATTGTGCAATTTTTAGAAGAGAAAATTGCAAACTCCTAACAAACTCAACCATGCAATTTTTAGAGAAAAAAACCGCAAACTCTTAACAAAAATCCTTGTAAGATCCGATTTTACACTACTGTAGACTTTAATATCATAAAATTGATATTGGAAATTAAAATAATAATAATAATAATGAATATTGATTTCACTTAAGTGAAAAGCTCCTTAACTTGAGATGAGAACGGAGCGAATTAAGTGAAAATACTCTACGAGCGAGTAAGAGGACAGCTCGCCAATGGGCGAGCAAGAGGACAATCGCCAATGATGATGGCGAGTTGATTTAATGGCCTTTTTGTGAATAGTTGAGTTAGCCAGCAAGTTGTTTGGAATGATCGCCCGATTGGGGCGAGGGCTTGTGATCGCCCATATTTATTGAGTAAATTGAGATGCTGAATGTGATCGCCAACTGTACGCCTGAATCATAGCAAAGTAGGCAAGTTAAGAACCAATGGGTGAACATGAGAATACTGGCGAACTGAAATTGTAATAGAATGGGTGAGCTGAGCATTCTGGTTGAATAGGCGAACTGGAACTGGAATCAACACGTGAACATTACATCCAAAATTGACTTTGTAAGTTATACGGTTGGAAACAATTAATAGAGAGGATGTCAAAGTCAATAAAAGCAGAAAAAGGAGTGTGGAAGGGAGACTTTCACGCCAGCTTAAGCTTCAGTTTTCTTCATGCATTAAATGCATGAAAGATGTGAAATAAATGAAAGAAGATGGGATAAGGCCAAGTGAGGGGTTCTGATTGGATAGCATGGCTATATAAGTTGAAACAATTGAGGAAGACCGGCTTAGCAAACTTCATCTTCCTCCCGAAAACTATGCAACTACAAGTTTATGTTATTCCTTCCAATCCTGCCATGCTTGATTTATTGAGCTTTACCCTTTAGTTGGCTAAACAAATAAACCTTCCTCCATCGTTGATGAGCTAAAGGAATAAGCAAAATAAGACTAACATGAGACAGACAGAGTTCTGTTCTGGAAGTGCAGTTGATTAAGGTGAGATTTAATGGTTCTTGAGATTTAATGATATATTTCTATGATTTCAAGTATGAGAAGCATGATTATAGTCTTGCTTTTGATTTATTCTTGATAGATCATAGAAATAGATTAAATTCGTATCTTGAAGTAGATGAAGAATAAAATAAAACTGGGTTGAAATTGTAGTAAGATGATGGGAAAACACTGGAAAAGTAATGAGAATGGTGACTATTGTGATCGCCCATGTTGAAATTTAGTGATCGCCAATGGGGCGAGTAGGCAATATGAACTCGCCAAGTCCAAGAGGGTGAGGTCGCCCAACTTAGTTTAATTCATGGGCGAACTGATAAATGGGCGAGCTCAGCCATCATTGGCGAACTAAATAATGTGAAGTGTGTTTGTGGGCAAGGTTGCCACATGTTAAGTCTTTGGCGAGCCCACCTTAGACTAAAAAGCCATGTCGGGCGAACTCACTTGAGAACGTATGGCAAACTCAAACAGGGCGAGTAGAATTGTGGGTGAACTCCCACGTTTAAGCCAATATTCTCCTGGCGAATCGAATGTTGGGCGAGCTAGTTGAATATTAAGTCTCGCCAAAGTGTTGGAAATAGTTGAAAAAGAAATATTAATAGAAATTATAAATTATTTTGCAGCCAGGAATTATGAACTCGGTGAATGCGATTTGGAAGGCGAGCAGGAAGTAGACCTGGCAATTCGTGTCAAAAATTCATTTTCGTGCCATGTAAAATCGTATTCGTATCGTGTTCGTGTCATGTATTCGTGTCAAAAATTCGTGTCGACACGGAAAACTCAAAATGTTATTTTTAGCTTTTACCACATTCATATATTAATTTTACTTAATTTTAACCACGTGTCATCTCGTGTCACCTCGTGTCATTTATTCGTGTCGTGTTCGTGTCCTGTATTTGTGTCGTGTCTAAAATTGCCAGGTCTAGCAGGAAGCAAGGCTTCGTTGAATCAGGTAAGGGAGTTGTATGTGAAGTAAATGCATGTCCTGTGGAGTAAATATATTATGAAAATATCTAGAAACTATTTTGGCTTATGAAATGCATTTATTTAATAAATTAGTCTGACTTGGGTGAGCTACAAAGTTAGCCGACCCTTAGGTTGTTTGTGGCGAACTGGTATTGGCGGGCGAGCGAAACGTTTTATAATATTTGGGGCGGGCGACCCCTTTTGTTAAGAAAGCTATGGGCGAGCCGAAATGGGCGAGCCAATGTTTTGTTTCAAATGTAGAGGGTGGCGGGTGATTACTCGTTCACCCCTTTAGACTTGACCATGGGCGAGCCGGACTGGCGAGCTGACCATGGCAAACAGATTTCGATGGTATTTTCTTGAGAAAAAATGAGCCATTTTAATATCTTTGAAAATAGAAAATATAAACCCTTTTGGGTGAATTGACTAATGGGCGAGCCACTAAGGGCGAGCCAGTTTTGCTTGTTGTTTTAAAAGCAAAGGTTGGCGAGCGACAAGTTCACCGCACTGGGCGAGCTGCCATGGGCGAGCCATATTGGGCGAGCTGCCATGGGCGAGACATATTGGACGAGCAGACCATGGGCGAGCAGGTTTTAAAGGTTAAGATTTTGAAGGGTTATCAAGGTGTTTTGTAAGCAGAAAGCCTAAACCTTTTTAGAAATCAAATCATTTTGAGAAAATGATAATATGGTGAGATAATTCCATAAAGGTTTTCTTGAGATATAAAAGTGGTTTTGAGACTTTAGGCCCTGAGTTCATGCAGCATTATCCACGTAGTTACGTGACCCACCTGGGGCGGTGGCTCGGGTCAATGGACCTACGGGTGCAACTCAGGGCGTTATAAGGCTGATAGACCCGCCAAGTCATCAGCGGCCTCGAAGTCACTTGGCAAGTGGATCTGAGGACCATCTATAGATTATGGTCATAGATCTAGTTGAGATAGCCGTGAGGGGCGGTGGCCTACGGGTGCACCCCAAAAACGGACGAATTATGTTCCTGGGGGGAACCAAGCATGATTTAGTTATTGCCTAGTCTCAACTTGTTGATTTCTGTTTACTGAAAGGATTTATTGAATCATGTTTATTGTTTACTACATTTTAAAGTAAACTGTTTAGCCAGTGATTTGACTGGTGTATCGAAAGTGTTGGTAACTATATCCACTGTTTTCCTATTTGATGTGATTTTTGGAAAACAAATAAATTGTGGAATATGGTTTTGATTTTATAAAACAGTATATGTCTCCTTTACTGAGCGTACGAATCGCTCACCCCTTTGTTTTGATTCCACAGATAAGAGACATGAAGTTGAGAGAATTAGCTTCCATATGGATAGCTACATATCAAGCGCGGGGGCAACTTATGTCAAATATGACAGGTGTAGTCATTCCCTTTTACATTTCAGACATATGTATACAGTACTACTTTATTGAGATAAAGATAATAGGAGATGTCAGATGTAAGTAATAATGAAAAGAAATTCCATATTCCATATTTGATAAATAAATATTATTATTGTGGAATGTTATTGGCATCGCAGACAGCCCAACCGGTAAAGTTGTATGAAAATATGTGAAAAATGTGGTAACGGGATGTTACAATCCTGAAGCCCAACTATACCCTTTTAATAGCCCAAACCCTAACTATTATATCGGTGTCTACAACTCTTTAGGACATCTTACAAACCAAGCCTAATATATTTTTTATAAGGGAAAAACCTTTATAATTTTTTTATACTTTCGATATGAGATTCAAGGTGAACCCCAAATTTATAGGTTACCCATATACATTTTTTTTTGAAAAAGGTTACCCATATACATTATTATACGTAAACGCTTAGTCTAAACATATTTTCTTCATAATCTATAGATAAGCACATTAATATGTCAAGTTGAGACTTACGTGGACACTGTTAGCTTTAAATTGCCATACATATTTTGAAATGACAAAAACTTAAGTGAGCTTTAATGTTTTAATTCATATTGTAAATTTGCCTTATCACACATGATTTTCTCAATACATTTTAAGTGATCATACCCAAACATTAAGACCATGATTTAATGATACATCCTTATTGGTCTTAAATCTTTATAAATGTTTTGAATATTTTAGAAAATCACTTAATGAATTTTTGGACAATGTTTTTATCAAAGAAAGTCATGAAAAACTCCCACAAAAGTGCCAATATGTTTTGGGTTGAATTAGGATCAAAGACCACATCATTTCTAACCCAAAAGTGCAGGAAAAACCCATTCTGGAGGAATGGGATCGATCCCCTAAGGAAAGGGATCGATCCCTTTTTGGCAGTGTGCTCCGGAAGGCCAAAATGAAGCATGGGATCGATCCCCCTAAGGAAAGGGATCGATCCCTTTATGTCAGAAAGTCTCCAACGGCTATTTTCTGTGAGATACAACGGCTAGCTTCGGTTTTGGCTCCAACCAACGTCCACAAACCATCCAAGGGGCTATAAATAGAGGCTTAGAAGCTAAAGGAAGGAAGAGGAACAACCAAGCAACATCTTTCATCATCTTATTCATCTTCCTCAAGCCTCAACATCAATTCAAGAGATAAAGAGTCTTCATCTTCTATCATTCATCTATTTCTTGTATTGCTTAGCACAAACTTTGTATAAGCTTTTACTTGTGCTTAATCTCTGTAATCACTTGCCTATCTAGAGGCCTTCTTTGATTACTTCTCTTGTAAACCAATTCATTCCTTGTAAAAGGGGAGGTTTCTCTTTAGCCTTGAAAAAGAGGGAGGTTTCTCTTTAGCCTTAGAAAAAGAGGGAGGTTTCTCTTTAGCCTTAGAAAAAGAGGGAGGTTACTCTTGAGCCTAGAAAAAGAGAGAGGTTTCTCTTGATCCTTGAAAAGAGGGAGTGTAACAAATTCAAGTATAGTGAATTTGGGGAAAATCCTTGGGAGCGTCTCAAGGTAGAGGACGTAGGCAAGGTAGCCGAACCTCTATAAATCGATTGTGTAAATCTCTCTCTCCTTACTCTTTATTTACTTGCACTTATATTGTGTTTATTTCATTGAACTTGAATTGCATGCTTGTCTAGCCTAGAGAACTTAGAAAATATCAATATAGGCTAGAGAATTTAGAGAAACCGAAAAACGAGCTTAAGGTTAGTTAAAAACCGATTCACCCCCCCCCTCTCGGTATAGCCTATAAGAGCCAACAATTGGTATCAGAGCTTGGGCTCGAGATTAATTTAGACTAACCTCTATCGAGCAAAACGATCATAAATGGTTCTAGGTGATGATTTTGAGACTAGCTCACAAACTTTAGAAGAATATTCATTTGATGAGCTTCAAGATGCATTTAATGAGCTAAGTGATGAATATAAATCAATGCATGCAAAATATAACAAAAAGTTAAATAAATTTAGAAAAGAGAATGAAATTTTGATGAATACTAATGCTGAGTTGGAGGAGAAAATAAAAGATCTAAGCTCAAAGAATGATGAACTCACCAAGGTGAAATTAGAGCTAGAAAAGAAATTAGAAGACATTAAAGATCAATTGGCAAAACCTAGCTCTTTGACTATTGAGGATGAAAAGGAGAAACCTAGCTCTAGTAAATGCAATGACCATTCTTATGATGATTTACAAAATGCTTTTGATGAGCTAGCTAGTGAATTTGAATGCATGAATTCAAAATACAAGAAAATGATTACAAAACTAGAAATGGAAAATGATGAGTTATTGAATGCCAAGCTTGATTTTGAAAAGAAATTAGAAGAAGCAAATCTAGAAATTAATGAAGTAAATAAAAAGAACTTAAATTTGCATAATTCATTTTCTAGATTCTACATGGGTCAACAAAAGCTAGATCATATGTTAGAGACCCAAAGAGCTTTCTTTGACAAAGATGGGTTAGGCTATAATGAAAAACAAAAAGAAACTCATCTTAGGAATTTCTTAGTAAGCAAAAATTCTATGCATGATACATCTCTCACATGCTCACTATGCAATAGGATAGGACACTCTTCACAAGCATGCACATATAGAAAAACCACATTTGGAGGAAGAGTTGTTAGAAAAATGTGGGTGCCAAAGCATGCGATAAATAATGATGAATTATGCTTGAAATGGATCCCAAAAGGATCTAAAATTGTGAATACTAACTCTCATGGACCCAAGAAAGTTTGGGTACCAAAGCATGCTTGAATTTGTTTGTTGTAGGAGTGTTAGAGCATGAGAATACAAGATACTATGAAGTTTGAATGCTCAACACATCCTCATGGAGTTTGCTTGTGCCAATGAGAAAAAGGAAAAAGCTTGAGGATCCATCTTTGACAAGATCACAACATTTTTTTTTAAAGGATAGCTCAAGGTGGACTCAACAATTCAAGGCAAAGCATACTCAAGCAAAGGAGTTTTGTAAGATTAATTCTTTACTCCTTAAAACTTTTATTTGATTATTTGTGATTTGATGAGAAATTTGGTTGATGATTAATGATGCATTGTGAATAAGCAAAAGGCATGATGAATAATTGTTGAATGCTTGATGGACTATTCTTGATGAATGAAAAGCATGATTTGTGATTTTGAAATGATTTTTGATTTTCTGCATCTTGAGCAAGTTTGATATGTCTAGATAATATATTTAGTTGCTCAAAAGATGTCAAATATGTCATATATGCAAAATGCCTTGTCATGAGCCTTAATGAAGAATATGCATGTTGACAATCATGACATGTTGTTCACAAGTATGATGATTTGATGTTATATGTGCTTAAAATCTATGTGAACAAGTTTGTTTTGGCATATTTGTGATTTCTAATGATTTGGTTTGGTCAAAGTATGCATAACTATCAAAATGACCTCCTTTGAGGCCAAAAATGCCTTTATTGGTAAAAATCCTTCCAAAATTGCAAAATCTTTTGTAAAATAGTTTTTCAATCATGTTCTTCATTCATACAAGTCCAAAATCATGTTTTACTAATGTTTGAACCTTTACTTGGACTTAAATAACTCAAAAACAAAGTTTTGGTACCTCAAAGGTTGGATTTTCTGTCAAAAATCTGCAGAAACAGTATGAGGGATCGATCCCTTTTCAAACAGGATCGATCCCCTTGAGCAGAACACAGAATTGGTGTATTCTGGAACTAAGGGATCGATCCCCCTCCCAAAGGGATCGATCCCCCCAGGCCAAAATGGCTATTCTGCATTTTTTTAACCGAATTTGAGAAGGATTTTTCACTTTCTTGATATCTTCTTTCTTCTCAAGTTAAAATTCATTGTTTTAACTTCTTTTTGATGATCTTTAATGTATGAAAATTCATTTTTCATTGATATCATGCCTCAACTTCATCAATTAATATCATTTCCAACAAATGGTATCACTTTCAACAATCTATATCATTTTTCTTGAACTCACAAGTGCAAAATCAGTTTTCTCATTGAAAATGGTCATGAATTGCATAAATCTTGAAATAATCTTGAAATATACTTTAAATGAATACTTAAACATAATTTTGAGATCTATTTCAATGATTTATGGATATATTTGAGAATTTGATGAACTTGTGCATAATGAGTGTTTTTCATATCTTTTGTTCATCTTAGTCAAGCATGCTTATAGGATTATGTCTTTTGGCTTGACTTATCAATTCCACACTAGGTTTCATGATAATTTTACATCTAGTGGATTGATTTCAAATATAAATTCAACAATTGGTAATGGTCATTGGCCTATAATTTGTGATGGTAAATGGATCCTCAATGTTCAAATGCATGAAACTTTATCATCCTTGTACTTAAAGAACTAAGGTCTTAATGACAACACCAACATTCAAAGATAAATGCAAACTTGAACAAATTTAATATCCATGCATTTATTATTTGAATATTTCCTTGCTCATAATTAGTTAAGGACTTGAATTAGAAAATGAGCATAGGATTTGTGTGCTTGAAACCATGGAAGAAAATATGTTTGCTTGAATTCCTTGATGTTTTGAATCTTCCATATGGTATCAATTTGTGAATATGAATATGGATTAATCTTTTATGATTGTGTACTAATGTTTAATTGATCCATATGCATATTTGATGATCTGTGTTGTGTTCTTGCATATTTAGAATGAGTATTTTCTTGACATGAACACACTACACATAGATATTGGATTCATGCAAAATGCCTAAGTTAACCATTAGTAACAATTGGTATTTAGATTGAAATAACAATTAGTATCATTGGAAACCATATTTTCAATAATTGGTAAGCCAACACTAAATTACCAATTGGTTTGAGCTTTAAATTGACAATTCTTCTCATGCTCTTTAAGATTGAAATGACTAATAGAGAAGAATTCTCTTAGGATATTTTTGTATGAAACTCTTGTGTGCTAGAATTTGACGTTAATTGCTATATGATTTAATTCTAGACACAATATTTCTTGAATATGATTTATGAGCACATGCATATGATATGTTATATAATTTTAGCTCATAATCATGATGTATTACCATGCACCTTAGTTGGACCTTAGAGAACAATTGATATACTTAGGTGCTTGCTTAACTTCTTACCAATTGGAACCTTCTTGCAAAATTACTTATCAACAATTGGTATCCAAATTATTTATAAACAATTGGTATTGGATCATAAGTCATATTCATTGCATGAATATTTCATACTCTTTGAGAATATTGACTTATTTATTTGTGCTATAAGTCCCATGTACTAACATGTTTCTTGTTGGATGGAGCATTTTTATTTATTCTCACATAGCCATGATTTTAGGGGGAGCATATTTTTTATTATTTTTCCTTCTTTTTGCTATGACAAAAAGGGGGAGAGATAGAAAAAGGGAGAGATAGATATAGAGAGAGAGATATTAAGGGGGAGAAATAGTTTAAAAATTCATTTTCAAAACCCATGCTTATATTAAGGGGGAGCTTTATAAAATCCTGCTTTATTTGAGGGGGAGTATTTTATCAAAGAATTTTCAAAGCAAATTTACATTAAGTTTTGTCATATCAAAAAGGGGGAGATTGTTAGCTTTAAATTGCCATACATATTTTGAAATGACAAAAACTTAAGTGAGCTTTAATGTTTTAATTCATATTGTAAATTTGCCTTATCACACATGATTTTCTCAATACATTTTAAGTGATCATACCCAAACATTAAGACCATGATTTAATGATACATCCTTATTGGTCTTAAATCTTTATAAATGTTTTGAATATTTTAGAAAATCACTTAATGAATTTTTGGACAATGTTTTTATCAAAGAAAGTCATGAAAAACTCCCACAAAAGTGCCAATATGTTTTGGGTTGAATTAGGATCAAAGACCACATCATTTCTAACCCAAAAGTGCAGGAAAAACCCATTCTGGAGGAATGGGATCGATCCCCTAAGGAAAGGGATCGATCCCTTTTTGGCAGTGTGCTCCGGAAGGCCAAAATGAAGCATGGGATCGATCCCCCTAAGGAAAGGGATCGATCCCTTTATGTCAGAAAGTCTCCAACGGCTATTTTCTGTGAGATACAACGGCTAGCTTCGGTTTTGGCTCCAACCAACGTCCACAAACCATCCAAGGGGCTATAAATAGAGGCTTAGAAGCTAAAGGAAGGAAGAGGAACAACCAAGCAACATCTTTCATCATCTTATTCATCTTCCTCAAGCCTCAACATCAATTCAAGAGATAAAGAGTCTTCATCTTCTATCATTCATCTATTTCTTGTATTGCTTAGCACAAACTTTGTATAAGCTTTTACTTGTGCTTAATCTCTGTAATCACTTGCCTATCTAGAGGCCTTCTTTGATTACTTCTCTTGTAAACCAATTCATTCCTTGTAAAAGGGGAGGTTTCTCTTTAGCCTTGAAAAAGAGGGAGGTTTCTCTTTAGCCTTAGAAAAAGAGGGAGGTTTCTCTTTAGCCTTAGAAAAAGAGGGAGGTTACTCTTGAGCCTAGAAAAAGAGAGAGGTTTCTCTTGATCCTTGAAAAGAGGGAGTGTAACAAATTCAAGTATAGTGAATTTGGGGAAAATCCTTGGGAGCGTCTCAAGGTAGAGGACGTAGGCAAGGTAGCCGAACCTCTATAAATCGATTGTGTAAATCTCTCTCTCCTTACTCTTTATTTACTTGCACTTATATTGTGTTTATTTCATTGAACTTGAATTGCATGCTTGTCTAGCCTAGAGAACTTAGAAAATATCAATATAGGCTAGAGAATTTAGAGAAACCGAAAAACGAGCTTAAGGTTAGTTAAAAACCGATTCACCCCCCCCTCTCGGTATAGCCTATAAGAGCCAACAGACACGTTTTCTTTACATCGTGTAAAAAAAAAATCTACTTCACTATTCCATTATCCATTATCCCATAGTCCATTACGAATCTCATAGTCAATTACTCCATGATCCTTTTGAACTCATCCAGGATATTCATTCAAATATGGGTATAAATTTATTTAAAAACTCATGGATCTTGACTCAGTTGGCAACACATATTGAATTTATAAGAAAAACTCTCGGGTTCAACTCTCACTAAACACATCTTTGGGGAGGGGTGAAGAGCATTAACTGTGATTAAACCCCGAACAGGATTAAGCTCAGACTATTAAAACGGATGAGGATACCTGCAGTTTATATCAAAAAAAATTTATTTAAAAGATTCCCCGACAACTTGATATGTTATAAATTTTGAGAAAAAAATAATTTTTTAACTTCAAAATATTTATTTAAAATAATTATCTAATACATTTAAAACAATTAAAATTATCTAACATTATCTCCAAATTTTTAAAATAACTAAAACATTATCCAATTTAAAAATAATTAAAATGTTATATACTTTTAAAAATATGCATAAATAATATAGATACATCAGATCATAATATTAAAAAGATTAATAGAGTTAAATGTTATTTTGTCACATTTAAAATATTTATTTGTAGTCTGTTTTATTATTATTATTATTATTATTATTATTATTATTATTATTATTATTATTGTTTTGTATCGAGGACCGAAGAGAAACAAGCAAGAGATTTCCATCACTTGGGTGGATTTTTCGGTGCGGTGGAATTTTCATTACATGATAAAAAATAATAAAAAGATAAAAGAATTAGTAAATTATTTTTATATCTTTTGCTTTTAATTTTTATTATTTTATTAAAAAATTTTATATTTACAGTGATAATTTTTTTTAATTTTATCGAAATCAATTCCATTACTTATTTCAATTAACCTTTAATTAATTAAAATTTGATTATACAATTATTACTCAAAAGAAATTTCATCACTTTGGGAACACTAGAGGCATGTATCCTTCCGATACCCTAGACGTGAAAATCGCTACATCGCCACCGCCGTCGCCGCTTCGAAAACCAAAATCCAAAAAGCTCAAAATGTCTGTCACTACCAAATCAGACGACGACGAAGAAGCCGCCGCCGCCACCACTGACACAAAAAAACTGAGATACAAACGCCGCAAAATCGCCATATTCTTAGGATACTGTGGCGTCGAATATCAAGGGATGCAAAAAAACCCAGGAGCCAAAACCATTGAAGGCGACCTCGAAGAAGCACTATTCCACTCTGGCGCCGTTCCCCAGCAAGACCGCGGCAACTCAAAACGCAATGACTGGATCGCTCGGTCCAAACTGACAAGGGCGTAAGCGCTGTGGGCCAGGTCATTTCTGGGTGGTTCTACATCGACCCACCTGGCCTCATGGAGCACCTCAATCTAATACTTCCAGCCCATATTCGGATTTTTGGTTATAAGAGTGTGACAGCATTGTTTAATGCGAAAAAGTTTTGTGATCGACGGCGTTTCGTTTATCTTATTCCTGTTTTTGCTCTTGATCCAAGTTGTCATAGGGATAGGGCAAGTGTTTTGGCGAGTTTAGGGTCGGGTAATGAGCTTGATAAGTGCGTTGAGTGTTCCGAAAGGTGCCGAAATGTCGTTAATTTAGAAAAGAAACCCATGAAGGAAAGAAACTTTTGTTATAATGATGACCCTAGTGTTCGGTTAGAAAGATTGATGAAGCATTATTCTGGGTCTTGCAGCAGCCGTAACTACGGTACAAGACTTGATAAGGAGGATCCTGCGGTTGAGGAAGCTGAAATTAATTTAAGGAAGAAGAAAGCCAGGGAGGAAAAAAGGTTTCGTTATGGCGAGGAAGAGAAGAAGAGCTTCAATAGAATATTGAAGCGTTATGTTGGTTCTCACAACTTTCATAACTTCACTACGAAAGTGGAAGCTGAAGATCCCTCTGCACTTCGCCATATCGTTTCATGTCATGCAAACACGATTGTTACTGTTGAGGACATGGAGTTTGTCAAGTGTGAGGTTGTAGGTCAGAGCTTCCTACATCATCAGATTCGAAAGATGATTGGAATGGCCGTTACAGTAATGAGGAATTTGGCTCCTGAGTCACTGATTAAAACTGCATTGCAAACGTAAGTAGTTCTCCTCTTTCTTCCTAATTGCTTTTGTTTTTGGCTTAATATATATCGCAATAAATTTCAGTGTTGCAGACATTAATGTACCTACAGCACCTGAGGTTGGTTTGTACTTGGATGAGTGCTTCTTTGAAGCATATAACCAAAAGTGGAAAGATAGCCATGAAGAGTTGTCTATGAAAGCTTATGAAGAAGAGGCAGAGGAATTCAGAATGAATTTTATACACTCTCATATTGCCTCGAGGGAACGTGAGAAAGGAGTTGTGGCCTTATGGTTGCATTCTCTAAACCACAGAAACTATCCTGATTTAGAGGGCCGGTGATGTTTGGACTGATAACTTTTTAATTGGTCTACATCTTCACATTTTACACAAGAAAAGAAGACGTTTTTTGTTAACTTTGGATTAGGATTTAGGCCTATGGTATTTACTCTTATGCTTTCTTTTTAGTTTATTTTCTTGTTTATAATCAACTCCTTTGCTGGTTTTCTCAGGTTAATGTTGTGTTAATTTCATTTTTGCCCTGAGGAAGTGTTTGATATGCAAGTGTTCATGCTCGTGTATGTAAGCAGTAAGCCTAGTATTCTTTGACCCCTGCCCATATAAAAAAAAGTAGTTAGTTAGCATTAGCTAATTAAAGATCAGGCCTTCACTTCATCAAAAGAACAGCTCACACCCAAACTGAAAAGATTGTGGCGCAGGAATTGCTTCTATTTCTATCTCTTCGTTTTGAGTTTGGCTTTGGGACGACAGTAGCCTGGAGAAAAAGAAAGGTGATAAAAGTCGGCAAGGATGGGTTTTATATAAAACTAGATATAAGCCCGCGCGATGTTGCGGGTCTATTTTTATTTTGCAATTTTTAAAGTTAGTTAAGTTGATTATTAAATAGGAGTTATTGGACATAAGAAATATTTATTTCCTTCATAATGTTTAGTACAAAAAAAAATATGTTTACTAAAGAAAGATTTATAAAAGAAACGTGTTTACTAATGATAGAGTTTATATATCAAACAACATATCCAAAAAGAATTTTTTGAAAAATTTAGATTAGCTTGGATTAAAAAAATACACAATACTTAAGTTAAATAGTATGACAAACAGATAATTTGTGCTAGAAACAAACAAATTAAGATAATAATACAACAACAATAAAAACTAAAGCACATATATATATATATATATATATTTATATACGGCATAATGGTTCAAACAATTTAAAAAAGAAGTAAGAAAAAATTAGCTAAGAATGTTTTGTTCATATTATTAATTATGTGTGAGGTTTTAAACCCATCTGTAAACATTTTTATTTTAAGAATAACTAATTGAATTATTTATATTTATTCCAAAGTACAATATGTAAAGTAAAAGTATTTTTCCTAGAAAAGTTAGAGAAAAAAAACCCTTTCATATAATAATTTTTATTCGAAACCAAAATTTGGAAAATACATAATTTATATGTATTTGAAGTATTATTTATTTTTAAATATTTGCCATGTGTCGATTAAATAATATATTTGAATATTATTTTTATATTTTAAAATTATTATCATTATTAATAAATATAAAAAATGTTTTAAAAAATTTATTATGAGGCGAGAGAAGAACTTATTATTGTGATTTGAGATTGATTTTATATAGCTAGTATATTTTTCGTGTTTAGTAAGTTTACATCTGCTAGTGGAGATATAATTTTAAAAAATAGATTTAGAGAAATTAGATCTAAACTTTTTTAATTAAAAATATCTAAATCAATTAGTTTTTGTGTTGTTTAATTTTTCCTTGATTAAAAATTAACTCAAAGATAAACGAATTTTTTTATTTTATTTTTTATTAATTTTTTATATTTAGAATGTATCATTTGTTAAACCCTCTATCATATTTTTATTTTGAATTTTTTTAATTTATGCGCCGAATCATATTATTGCTAGAGAAAAAAATTGAAGATTTAAAAATAGATTAAAAGGCATAACAAAAAAATTCAAAAATAAAATAAAATTAAAGAACTTAACTAAAAAACGAAAACCTAAAAATAAATTAGAGGGCATAATAAAAAAATATTTTAAAAAACAGAAATAAAATACTAAATCAATTGAGACACGACACATGGCTCGTATGGGAGATAAAACATTGAATGGTATGGGTTAGAAAGGTGAAAGAAAATGAGTGAATGACAGAACCAATGTGAAGCTGGACGTGGAGCAAAAAAATGTGATTTTTATATAATTTAAATAATATTAAAAATTATTAACTTAATTAATTTTTAAAATGTTTTAACATATATATTTAATATTAAAATATTTTTATTGTATTAATTATCAACATTAAATATATAGAAATTAATGATCTACAAAATATATACTATAAATGTATTTGTAAATGTAATCTATCGTTAAAAAAATGTACCGTAGATGCATTTGAAGAATTATTTAATTATTGAATATTTGTTAATTGTTATGTGTTAGTTAAACAATATTTTTGGAGATTAATTTTATATTTTTAAAATTTATTATCATTATTGATAAATATTAAAATAAATATATAAAAATTTATTATTTGAACGAATATTTTTTATGAAAATAAATATATATAAAATTTAAAGATCAATTTTTTATGTTGTTTATTTTTTTTCTATTAAAAATAAAATTCACATATAAATGATTTTTTTTGTTCTTTAAATTTATGAAAAAAAAACAAATAAAAAAGGTTGAAGAAGGAAAAAAGAGAAAAACTGAAAAAAAAAGAAATAAAAAAATCAAAGGCTGACACGTGGCATGTGAGGAGACAAAAATATATATAGTCATAGATATCGATAGGATATTGTTCTGATTTGACTTAATAGCCAAATAAGCCCTCAATTTTTAGCCCAAAATAGAATTCAGCCTTCAACTTTTTATCGCATTAAATTCAGTCCATACACTTTTATTTCAGTGGAAATAAACCCTCAACCTTTTACAATTATGCAATTAAGTCAAAAACTGTTAAATGACACTAACTGCCGTTAGTTTTGCATACGTAACAGCTGACGTGGATAGCTTAGTTGGCTGTCACGTGGCATGCCACGTATGCAAAACTAACGGCAGTTAGTTTATTTAATAGATTTGATCTATTTTCACTAAAATAAAAGTTTATGGACTGAATTTCATGCGATAAAACGTTGAGAGTTGAATTCCATTTTGAGTTAAAGGTTGAGGGTTTATTTGACTATTAAGCCTTCTGATTTTGATTTATGATTGCAACGACAAAGCTTTTTTTACCTTATCCCAATTTTTAAACATAATTTCATTAAATGAGTTTAATATTTTTGTTTAAATTCATTCAAAAATTAAATAGAACTTAAAATTTGAACGATATATTCAATCTGTGAATAAATTTATTTATTGGTTTTTAAATGTATTTTAAACTTCATGATTCTTTCATAGATTTTACACAAATAATGATGAAGGGATTTTACATAAATAATGATATAGAGAAACAAGCGAAAAGTCGTAAAATAAAACTCAATTCAATAAACTTTCATGGAAAAATATATATTATTTTACTTACTTTATATTTCCTAATTAACTTATATAGGCATCAATGATTTAACATGTAATGGAATGATTCAATCATTAATATCCAAAAGCAAATCTTAAGAAAGTTTATATCATGAAGGATCATTATAAAGTTATAAATAATAACAAGTAAATTGCTAAAAGATCATATGATGAACCTAACACACCTCTAGTACTCATCACAGTGCCGATGAAAAACCAAATATACTCATAATTTCTAAATTTTTTTAGGGTTTCATTTATTCACCATGAGTCTAATACATCTTTTTTTATTATTTCGCTAGCCAATATCTTTATGCTTCATATTATGTCAATGGAGGCTTCTGATATGTTTAATTTGTGAGACCGAAAAATAATCTACAAAAACAGCTACAAGAACACAAGTTCTCCACTGTCTATCAGTCTCCATGCCATTACTTGATCATCATCACTGATTATCTAATCAAAGACACCGTCATCATGCCAAATATCAGTTAGAAAATATCTACCATCGATCAAGTAAACAGATATAGGAGAAGATTCCCAAAGAGTTGCTGGAGTTTCAAGTCAACATATTTGTTGTGATGATGCAGTAATTCATTTGACAGGTTAAGAGAAGCTCCTCATATGTTGTCGACCAGCTGCAACACAAAGTTTTTGCGGATATTAACCGCATCGTATATGGAAATACTATACAGTAAAGCAATACCAAACAGTCATTGCATCAAAATGCTATACGTTATAACTAGATCCATATACTGATCTTTTGTGATTCTTGAGATATATCTCCACCCACCTTCTCTTCTCATGCCATGCAATTGCAGCTACATAATGGATTTAATTAGGATACAACATCACTCTCAAAACATAAATATAGACTCCAGTGAGAAAAATTGAACTAAAAGTGTAACATCCCGTTACTACCTTTTTCACGAATTTCTATACAACTTTACTGGTTGGGCTATCTGCGATGCCATTAACATTCAACAGTGACAATTATAAGTGATAAACATTTATTAACAAATACGAAATATAAAATTCTTTTCTTTATTTCCTTACATCTGACATCCCCTACTGACTTTGTTTCACTAAAGTAGTACTGTATACCCATGTCTGAAATGTAGAAGAGAAGGGACTGTACTTGTAATGTAAATCTTCCATCTTGGAGCTACTTCTCTAACTCCGTGTCTTTATCTGTGGAGTTAAAACAAAGGGATGAGCCATTCATTTGCTCAGTAAAGGAGACATATGTTGCTTTACAAAACCAAAGCCATATACCACAATAAATTTGTTTTTCCTAAAATCATGTCAAATAGGAAAACAGTGGTTATATTAACCAGTACTCTCAATGCGTCATTCAAATCATTTTCTCAACAGTTTACAATAAAATAGATTAAACAACAAATAGGATTTTAACAAATCCTTTCAGTAAACAGAAATCAACAAGTTGAGACTAGGCATCACCCTACGAATAATTCATGCTATCATCGTTCCCCCTCCCCCTTGCGAGAACAGAATCTACCGCTATTAGGGTGCACCCGTAGGCCATCGCCCCTCACGGCTATCTCTGCTAGATCTATGGCCATAATCTATAGGTGGTCCTCGGGTCCACTTGCCAGATAACCTTGAGACCGCTGATGACTTGGTGGGTCCATCAGCCTCATAACTCATAACAATACATAAAAATAGGGGCCTAAAGTCTCAAAATCAATGTATATCTCATGAAAACCTTTAAGGAATTATTTCATAAATTCATCATTTTCTCAAAATGATTTTCTTTCCAAAAAAGGTTTTAAAAACAGCCCGCAATCTCACTGAATTCCGTGTGAGAAAGGCCCGGGTTAACTGGCTCGCCATGGCTAGTTCGCCCATGGTCAACTCGCCCAAAAATGGTTTCATATTTTCTATTTTCAAAGCTATTTAAATAGTTCATTTTCCATTGAAAAACATTTAGAAAAGAGAAACTTGTTCGCCATGGCCAGCTCGCCCATGATCCACTCGTCGACGTGACGAATTAGTGTTCGCCCGCCAACCTTAGCCTTAAATAAAACAACAGGTCAACTGACTCACCCTCAGTGGCTCGCCCACAACTTTATTAACAAAGGGGTCGCCCGCCCCATATGCATTATAAGAGGGTCACTCGCCCAAGGCATAGAAAAAAAACAAGGGCTCGCCCGCCCTGTAACATCCCAAGGCTACTGTATATCATGATACTTACTCATAACTTAGACTTAATTACCGGTTGGGCTGTCCGTGAGGCTTAACAACTTCTACTACGTTATTAAAAATTGGTACTTTTACTTCACGTACTAATATGTAAATATGAATTATTAAAGTCTCTTCCTCACGGTGTATATACATTCCCTTCTATTTAAAGTAGTATTGTACAACTTTACTGAATATATAAAAGAATACAACATACCTTCGATATCAAATCTCAGGAAGGTAAGTCTCTTAGTCCAAATCAGTTATCTGTGGAGTGGAAAAATAAGGAGTGAGCGACAACGTGCTCAGTAAGGAAGGTGTATGCTGCTTTACAAATATAAAAACTATATTCTCAAAACCACTTAATTGTCCTAACGATCAAACTCATTAGGAAACAATGAATATATTTAACATTAAACAGGATTCAACAGATCCTTTCAGAAATTATTTAATTGAGACTAGGCAACAGTTTAAATCATGCAAGGAACACAAGTAATCCGCTTTTGGGGTGCACCTGTAGGCCATCGCCCCTCACGGCTATCTCAACTAGATGTATGGCCAAAATCTATAGATGGTCCTCGGGTCCACTTGCCAAGTGACCTCGAGACCGCTGATGACTTGGCAGGTCCATCAGCCCTGTGACGCCCTGAGGTGCACTCGTTGGTCCATTGACCAAGCCACCGCCCCAGGCAGGTCACGCAACTACATGAATAATAATGCATGAATTCATGGCCTAACGTCTCAAAAATCAAGTCATATATTATGTTATTATTTCCACCAAATGATTTGATTTCCAAAAGGTCTTATAAAATAGTAACACAGCCCGAAATCTCAACATTTTCCGTGTGAGAAAGGCACGGGTTATACTGGCTCACCCATGGCTAGTTCACCCATAGTCAGCTCGCCAATAGTCAACTCGCCCATTGGTCAACTCGCCCAATGGTCAACTCGCCCCAAAAAGGTTTCATATTTCTATTTTCAAAAAATTAAAATAATTCATTTTTCATTGAGAATTACTCATAAATCAGTTCGCCAAGTACGGTGAGCAAATGTTCGCCCGCCAGTCCTTAGTGACTCAAACAAATTGACCTGGCTCGCCCTTAAGACTCGCACATGGTTAACTTATCAAGGCTGCGAATCAGTGTTCGCCCGCCACATAGCTTTTCAAAAGTCTGACTCATCTAGAACGGTTTGCCCGCCCAAACACATTAAAAAGGGTTCACCCAACATTGGCTTGCCCAGATTTCTCTTTAAAACAAGGGCACTCGCCCAAGTTCTCATAAAAGTGAGCTCGCCACTTGGCTCGCCCGAGTTTCTGTCCAGAACAAATCTACTCGCCCGACCTAACCAGTTCGCCCAATAACAAATGGCGGCTTTATAGCTCGCCTAAGATCAAAACATTTTATCAACCAATGCATGTCGAAAAACAAAATAATTTCTAATATTTTCTTAACATTTTTACTCCACAGGACATGCATTTTCATCACATACTACTTCCTTACCTGATCTCACGAAGTCTTGCTTCGCCTTGCTTCCTACTCGCCAATAGCAATTCCTATTTCCTGGCTGCAAATAATTTATGAAACTATTAATATCTTCTTTTCTAATAATTTTCCTAAAACTATTTCCAATTACTTTGGCGAGATAATAGCTCGTCCAAATGAGCTCGCCCAGAATTACTCTCTATTCATCTAATTGGGAGCTCGCCCAATATTCAGCTCGCCAGACTGACATTTTCTTAGATTTAAGAGTTCGTAGAATTTTACTCGCCCAATGCCTTATACATGTGAGTTCGCCACACGACTTTCTACTCAGCGATGGGCTCGCCCATGTATTAAGCTAGTGTTGGGCGACCTCACCCTCTTGAACAACACCTTGGCAAGTTCTCATTTCCCTACTCGCCTCATTGGCGATCATTGGTCCTCGCCCTTACTTCTACATTCCAGATTTTAGCTCGCCCATTATCATTATTTCCAGTATTTTCATTGTCTACTCTCGATTCAGATTACACCTTGTTCTAGTTCTTATATATATATATATATATATATATATTCTAACATGACTTAGCTAAAACAAGGCTATATCTATGTTTTTTACGTTATAACACATAGAAACCCAGTATTGAATAGAATATCAAGAGAACCATAGAGCTTATGGAACTCACCTTAACCCAGTTGCTCTCCCAATAACCGAGTGCTTTTCTGCCTCTTTTAGTTTTGTTTTTACTTGTTCCTTAGCTCTTCAACGGTGAGGAAAAGGTTTAACTGATAGAAAGATAAAACTCCATGGTTATGAAAGGAACGGAAGAAACGAAGTAAAATTTGTAGCAAACAGAATGGGCGAGTAACAATAGTATGGCTTTTCCTCAGGTATTCTTCTTATATAGCCCCTCAAATCCACTTAGAACTTGCCACCTATTCTTATCCTGTTTTCTGTCATCATTGCACGTCTTTCATGCAATTAAAACCCAGAGAAATTGGTGACAAAAGGAACGGTGGTAAGCCTCCCGTTGCAGTCCGTTTCTTCCTTCCTTTTTGACTAAATTTTCTCTTCTCCTCGCCAACTTCTCTTCCAGCCAACGTTGATTGGCTATCTCCTCATCCTTCCCAGTCCACGCCACTGCCAGCC
This sequence comes from Heritiera fomes, assembly GCA_032173925.1. Lineage (NCBI taxonomy): Eukaryota > Viridiplantae > Streptophyta > Magnoliopsida > Malvales > Malvaceae > Heritiera > Heritiera fomes. Next base: position 14,675,654 of record JAPDPM010000002.1, read on the forward strand.
AATGTTTATTGGCTTTCCTTTCATTCTTTTCTCCATTTGTCTGACAGCCATTACTCTTCATTAAATGCTTTCATACCTTAAATAAATAATTAAATCACATCTATTCTTTATACACCATACGTACATTATAACATAAAATGAAAAGTGAAAATTCACATTCAATGATTCCTTAATTTCACTAAAAGGATTTATTTCCACTATCGATTATGTACACATATGGTATACAGTATAATAAAATTCGGATCTTATATTTCTCCCCACCTTAAGAAATTTGGTCCTCCAAATTTAACTAGGACCTGTCACTGGAAGAGCTCTGGATACCTCTCATGCATAAGACTCTCTAACTCCCAAGTAGCCTCCTCCTCGTTATGATACTGCCAGAACACTTTAACCAAAGGAATCGTCTTAGATCGCAATACCTTATCTTTCTTATCCAGGATCCGTATCGGTTTCTCAACGTAACTCATATCTTCTCTGATCTCCAGTGGCTCGTGTCGAATCACATGAGAAGGATCTGGATGGTACTTTCTCAACATCGAGATATGGAACACGTTATGCACTCCTGACAACTCTGGTGGTAGTGCTAACCGATATGCCACATCTCCTACGCGATCTAAGATCTCATACAGCCCAATGAATCGAGGACTCAACTTTCCTCTCTTCCCGAATCTCATTATACCCTTGGACGGTGAAACCTTTAAAAACACATAATCACCCGCTACAAACTCCAATGGTCGGCGTCTAGTATCTGCATAACTCTTCTGCCGACTCTGAGCCGTTCTGAGCCTCTCACAGATCATCCGTACATCACAAGAAGCCTGCTCGACCAAATTGGGAGCTAACAGTTTACGGTCTCCAACTTCTTCCCATGCTATCGGGGATCTGCATCGTCTGCCATACAAGGCCTCATACGGTGCCATGTCGATACTCGTATGAAAACTATTATTATAAGCAAACTCTGCCAGGGGTAAGTGATCGTCCCATGAGCCTCTAAAATCCAATGCACACGCTCTCAATATATCCTCGAGCGTATGTATCGTACGCTCGGACTGTCCATCAGTCTGTGGATGAAAAGCAGTGCTAAAACTCAGCTGGGATCCCATAGCCTCCTGAAATCTCTCCCAGAAATGAGAGGTGAAGCGAGAGTCCCTATCAGAGGTAATACTCACTGGAACACCATGTAACTTCACTATCTCCCTGACATACAATTCGGCTAAGGCACTAACTGAATCTGTAGATCTCATGGCTAAGAAATGAGCAGATTTAGTTAATCTGTCGACTATCACCCAAATAGCATCATACCCCTTCCGGGTCCGTGGTAATCCCATAATAAAATCCATAGTTACATGCTCCTATTTCCACGTAAGAATTGATAATGGTCGAAGCATACCTGCTGGCTTCTGATGCTCAATCTTAATCTGTTGGCATGTTAGACATCTTGTAACAAAATCTGCGATGTCCTTTTTCATCTTAGGCCACCAATACACTTTTCGGAGATTCTGGTACATCTTAGTACAACCCGGATGTAATGTATATCTAGAGGTATGGGCCTCTGATAAAATCAATTCTCTAAGCTGCTGATCACCGGGAACACCTATCCGACCTTTAAACCTCAGTATTTCATCGGTGCCAATCTCAAAATCCAACTCATCTCCCATTTGAATCTGACTGGCCATCCCAATGCAATAATCATCATTCCTCTAAGCTTCTTTGATTCGATCCATTAAATCCGGCTCTATACGAAAACTAGCCGTGAATCCATACTGGTCAGAGGAAACAACTGTCAAGCTGAGGTTAGAGAATTGCTCTATCAAATCATGCTCTCTGATCATCATGTAAGATACCATGCCAACATGTTTACGGCTTAGTGCATCTGCTACTACATTAGCTTTACCTGGGTGATATAAAATCTCACAATCATAATCCTTTAATAGTTCCATCCACCGTCTCTGTCTCAAATTCAACTCTCGCTGTGAGAATATATACTTCAGACTCTTATGATCTGTATATATCTGAAATTTCTCCCCGTACAAGTAATGTCGCCATATCTTCAATGCAAATACCACTGCGGCTAGCTCCAAGTCATGTGTCGGGTAATTCCTCTCATGATCCTTCAACTGTCGAGAACCATAGGCTATAACCCGACCATGCTGCATGAGCACACACCCTAAACCTTGAGTGGATGCATCGGTATACACCATAAATCCCCCTGATCTGCTAGGAAGGGCTAATACGGGGGCAGTAGTCAATCTCCTCTTAAGCTCACCAAAACTACGCTCACACGCATCATTCCACTCAAACTTTACATCCTCACGTGTGAGTCGTGTCAATGGAGCAGCAAGTCTAGAAAATTCCTTCACAAACCTGCGATAATATCCGGTAAGACCCAAGAAACTCCATATCTCGGTAACTGTGTTAGGCCTCTCCCACTGAACGATGGCCTCTATCTTGGACGGATCAACTGACACCCCGTCCTTCGACACTACATGTCCGAGAAATATAATATGGTCAAGCCAGAACTCGCATTTACTAAGCTTAGCATACAACTTTCGCTCTCTGAGGGTCTGTAGAACAATCTGCAAATGCTACTCGTGCTCCTCTAGAGTCTTAGAGTAAATCAGTATGTCATCAATAAATACTATGACAAACTTGTCCAAAAAGGGATGAAATACCTCATTCATCAAACTCATAAAAGCTGCAGGGGCATTTGTCAACCCAAAAGGCATCACTAGAAACTCATAGTGGCCGTAGCGAGTCCGAAAGGCTGTCTTATGTACATCCGACTCCTTGATTTTCAACTGGTGATAGCCTGATCGGAGGTCTATCTTGGAAAACACCTGTGCACCCTTGAGCTGATCAAACAAATCATCAATCCGAGGTAGTGGATACTTATTCTTAACGGTAGCCCGATTCAACATCCGATAATCTATACACAACCGGAGACTACCATCCTTCTTCCGAACAAATAATACTGGAGCTCCCCACGGTGACACACTGGGACGTATAAATCCCTTATCTAGTAACTCCTGGAGCTGCTTCTTGAGCTCATCTAACTCTGTCAGTGCCATCCGATATGGGGGTCTAGAAATTGGCTCCGTACCAGGTACCAACTCGATCGTAAACTCCGTCTCTCGATCCGATGGTAACCCTGGTAATTCCTCTGGAAATACATCCGAGAAGTCCTTAACCATAAGAATCTTTTGGATCTTTGGATGCTTCTTTTCTACATCCTCCACACTAGCAATATATCCTTCATACACATTCATACACAACCACAATTTCAGTACACATAACATTTCATAAATATACATACTTTTTATTAATTTACAATAACTTTACAATGTACTTTTCGAGATGAGAGAAGGTAATAAACTTAGTATTACAATCCAAACTAACATGGTTTGCAGCTAACCAATCCATACCTAAAATGATATCAAAATCATATATATCCAACAAAATTAGGTTAGCTGTCACAACCTTCTCTCCTATAGTCAATTTACAATTCCTATACATAATATCCATCCTCTGGAAATCATTAAAAAGAGTTTTCACTTGCAAAGTATACTCTAACAACTTCGGCTCTAGTAGGGTCCTGTTAGCATCTGCAGGTGATAAGAATGAATGGGTAGAACCCGAATCAATTAAGGCAATTACGGGAATATCAAAAAGATAAACCTTACCTTTGATCACATCTATAGAGGCGTCGGCAGTCTCCTGATCCAACGCATACACCCGACCCTGAGTCACAACCTTCTTACCCTTCTCTGCGGCTGTCGCCCGCCTAGGCTGTGAGGGTGTCGCTTTCTCTGGTTCACTCTGAGCTGCCGGGGCCGCTATCTGAGGTAATGCAGGAGGTCTAGTAGAAGCAGTTGACTCTCTGAGCATCGGGCAATTCTTGATAAAGTGCCCCATCTGTCCATATCTAAAACAAACCCCATACATTAAAGGACAAGGGCGCGATCCATGCGACCTACCACAATGTCTACATAAGGGCGCAACACTTCTCTAAGTAGTAGTGGGGCCACTGGCAGGAGTAGAAACTGCTGGTCTATCAAATATGCCCTCTGAAATCTGTATGCCCGTAGATCTAGTCCTCTTAGACTGCTCTCTACCTGGTCTATCCTCCATAAACCTCTTAGCCTTTCCCTTTGCTTTTACTTTACTCTTACTACTAAAATCAAGCTGGAACTGCTCATAATCCCTCTCACATAGCTGAGCCCGTTGAACTATCTCATCAAAAGTCTGCATAACAAATGGGGCTAGCTTCATTCTGATGGATGGCCTCAAACCAGCTCTAAATCTTGAAATCTTATATCGAGTATTCGCACTAGTTTGTGGATCAAAACGGCTCAATGTAGTGAATTTGGCCTCATACTCGTCCACTGACATGCTACCCTGAACTAAACCCATGAATTCCTGCTGTAATTTATCCTGAGCAGTGTCAGGAATATACTGCCTCCTAAAAGCTTCCACAAAAATATCCCAGGATAGATCCTGATGCTGAGCAAATAATACTGTCTGAGTGGCCTTCCACCAATGTCTCGCATCATCTGCCAACTGGAACACTGCTAAGCCTACTTTCTCTGTCTCTGAACATCTAATAATCTGAAGTAACCTATCGACTTCAATAACCCACTGCTCAGTCACCAATGGATCCCTAGTACCCTTAAACTTAGGTGGATCCAACTTCTTAAATGATTTCACTAATGCCACATTACAATAAGACTCCGCATTTCGAGGCGGCTGAATCAATGGCTGTGGTGGAGCTACCTGTGGCTGAGGTGCTGGTGGTGGAATAGGCTCAGGCTCCGGTACCACTGGTGCCGGCTGTGGCGGTACTGGTGCCTCTACTGGGGCTGCAGGAGCTGTAGCTCTCTCCCTTTCTGCCCTATCCGCGACTCTATCCGCCTGATACATAACCATAAAATCTACTATTAACCTCTCCACTTGAGTCACCCGATTATCAAAGCTTTCTAGTTGTATAGGACGTGGAGGTCTTGGGGCAGGTTCCGGTGTCTGCGGTTCCGAAATTTGTGGCTCCTTACCTCGGCCTATACATCTCACTGAGCGTATCCTCCTTCTTCCACTCATATCTGTACCACAGAAATTGTTTATCACTTATCATTAACATATCAATTATATATTCAGTTTATACAGTACTACAGGGAATGTATACTATTTACTTTAAGCATCACTAGACATCCGACCAACCTTGCTCTGATATCATTAAATCTGTAACATCCCAAGGCTACTGTATATCATGATACTTACTCATAACTTAGACTTAATTACCGGTTGGGCTGTCCGTGAGGCTTAACAACTTCTACTACGTTATTAAAAATTGGTACTTTTACTTCACGTATTAATATGTAAATATGAATTATTAAAGTCTCTTCCTTAAGGTGTATATACATTCCCTTCTATTTAAAGTAGTACTGTACAACTTTACTGAATATATAAAAGAATGCAACATACCTTCGACATCAAATCTCAGGAAGGTAACTCTATTAGTCCAAATCAGTTATCTGTGGAGTGGAAAAATAAGGAGTGAGCGACAATGTGCTCAGTAAGGAAGGTGTATGCTGCTTTACAAATATAAAAACTATATTCTCAAAACCACTTAATTGTCCTAACGATCAAACTCATTAGGAAACAATGAATATATTTAACATTAAACAGGATTCAACAAATCCTTTCAGAAATTATTTAATTGAGACTAGGCAACAGTTTAAATCATGCAAGGAACACAAGTCATCCGCTTTTGGGGTGCACCCGTAGGCCATCGCCCTCACGGCTATCTCAACTAGATGTATGGCCATAATCTATAGATGGTCTTTGGGTCCACTTGCCAAGTGACCTCGAGACCGCTGATGACTTGGCGGGTTCATCAGCCCTGTGATGCCTTGAGGTGCACTCGTTGGTCCATTGATCGAGCCACCGCCCCAGGCAGGTCACGCAACTACATGAATAATAATGCATGAATTCATGGCCTAACGTCTCAAAAAATCAAGTCACATATTATGTTATTATTTCCACAAAATGATTTGATTTCCAAAAGGTCTTATAAAATAGTAACACAGCCCGAAATCTCAACATTTTCCGTGTGAGAAAGGCACGGGTTATACTGGCTCGCCCATGGCTAGTTCGCCCATAGTCAGCTCACCAATAGTCAACTCGCCCATTGGTCAACTCGCCCCAAAAAGGTTTCATATTTCTATTTTCAAAAAATTAAAATAATTCATTTTTCGTTGAGAATTACTCATAAATCAGTTCGCCAAGTACGGTGAGCAAATGTTCGCCCGCCAGTCCTTAGTGACTCAAACAAATTGACCTGGCTCGCCCTTAAGACTCGCCCATGGTTAACTTATCAAGGCTGCAAATCAGTGTTCGCCCGCCACATAGCTTTTCAAAAGTATGACTCATCCAGAACGGTTTGCCCGCCCAAACACATTAAAAAGGGTTCACCCAACATTGGCTTGCCCGAATTTCTCTTTAAAACAAGGGCACTCGCCCAGGTTCTCATAAAAGTGAGCTCGCCACTTGGCTTGCCCGAGTTTCTATCTAGAACAAATCTACTCGCCCGACCTAACCAGTTCGCCCAACAACAAATGGCGGCTTTATACCTCGCCCAAGATCAAAACATTTTATCAACCAATGCATGTCGAAAAACAAAATAATTTCTAATATTTTCTTAACATTTTTACTCCACAGGACATGCATTTTCATCACATACTACTTCCTTACCTGATCTCACGAAGTCTTGCTTCGCCTTGCTTCCTGCTCGCCAATAGCAATTCCCAATTCCCGGCTGCAAATAATTTATGAAACTATTAATATCTTCTTTTCTAATAATTTTCCTAAAACTATTTCCAATTACTTTGGCGAGATATTAGCTCGTCCAAATGAGCTCGCCCAGAATTACTCTCTATTCATCTAATTGGGAGCTCGCCCAATATTCAGCTCGCCAGACTGACATTTTCTTAGATTTAAGAGTTCTGTTGGCTCTATAGACTATACCGAGAGGGGGGGTGAATCGATTTTTCACTAACCTTAGGTTCGTTTTTCGGTTTCTCTAAATTCTCTAGCCTATATTGATATTTTCTAAGTTCTCTAGGCTACTCAATTATGCAATATAAATTCAAAGCAATAAACACAAATATAATTGCAAATAAATAAAGAGAGTAAGGATAGAGAAATGTACGCAAGCGATTTATAGAGGTTCGGCAACCTTGCTTACGTCCTCTACCTTGAGACGCTCCCAAGGATTTTCTCCAAATCCACTATCTTGAATTTGTGATTACAATCCCTCTTTTTACAGGCTTAAGAGAAACCTCTCTCTTTTTCTAAGCTCAAAAGAAACCTCCCTCTTTTTCTTAGGCTAAAGAGTAACCTCCCTCTTTTTCTAAGGCTAAAGAGAAACCTCCCCTTTTACAAGGTATGAGTTGGTTTACAAGAGAAGTAATCAAAGAAGGCCTCTAGATAGGCAAGTGATTACAAAAATTAAGTACAATGAAAACCTATACAAGATTTGTGCTAAGCACTACAAGAAATAGATGAATGATAGATGATGAAGACTTTGGAACTCTTGATTTGTTGTTGAGGCTTGAGGATTTGAGGAAAATGAGTATTGGAGTTGATTGAGTAGTTCCTCTTGCTTTCTTTAGCTTCTAAGCCTCTATTTATAGTCCCTTGGATGTATTCTAGCCGTTAGGTGGAGCCAAATCTCGGATATTACCATTGTCTCACAAAAACTAGTCGTTATAGGCTATTTTCGGGCAAAGGGATCGATCCCTTTCCATAGGGGATCGATCCCTTTTGTCTAGAATCTTGATTCTGGGCTTTAGGGACCTTGGGAAGACTTTCTGCCAAAAAGGGATCGATCCTGCTACAGTGGGGATCGATCCTTTTCTTCCAGATGGCATTTTTCCTGCACTTATGGGTTAGAAATGATATGACCTTTGATCCTAATTCAACCCAAAACATTTATAAGCTTTAAGGGAGTTTTTCTTGACTTTCTTAGATAAAAACATGGTCTAAACATTCATCAAGTGATTTTCTAAAATATTCAAAACATTTATAAAGTATTAAGACCAATAAGAATATGCATCATTAAATCATGGTCTTAATGTTTGATATAAACACTTGAAATGTATTGAGAAATTCATGTGTGATAAGGCAAATTTACAATATGAATTAAAACATTAAAGCTTACTTAAGTTTTTGTCATTTCAAAATATGTATGGCAATTTAAAGCTAACAATCTCCCCCTTTTTGATATGACAAAACTTAATGTAAATTTGCTTTGAAAATTCTTTGAAAAAATACTCCCCCTCAAATAAAGCAGGATTTTGTAAAGCTCCCCCTTAATATAAGCATGGGTTTTGAAAATGAATTTTCCCTTATTATCTCTCCCCCTTAATATCTTTCCCTTTTAATAACTATCTCTCCCCCTTTTTGTCATAGCAAAAAGAAGGAAAACTAAGAAAAAATATGCTCCCCCTAAAATTATGGCTATGTGAGAAGAGATAAAAGAATATGCTCCATCCAACAAGAAACATGTTAGTACATAAGACTCATAGCACAAATAAATAAGTCAATATTCACAAAGAGTATGAAATATTCATGCAATGAATATGACTTATGATCCTATACCAATTGTTTATAAATAATTTTGATACCAATTGTTAATAAATAATTTTGCAATAAGTTCTCAATTGGTAAGAAATTAAGCAAGTTGTGTATAAATATCTACTAAGGTCTATGACTTGCTCATTTCAATTCTATTAAGCACCTAAGTATATCAATTGTTCTCTTAAGTCCAACTAAAGTGCATGGCAATACATCATGATTATGAGCTAAAATTATATAACATATCATATGCATGTGCTCATAAATCATTTTCAAGAAATATTGTGCCTAGAATTAAGATATATAGCAATTAACTACAAATTCTAGCACACAAGAGTTTCATGCAAAAATATCCTAAATGAATTCTTCTCTATTTGGCATTTCAAACTAAAAACCACAAGAAGAATTGTCAATTTAAAGCTCATACCAATTGGCAATTTAGTTTTGGCCTACCAATTGTTGAAAATATGATTGCCAATGATACTAATTGTTATTTCAATCTAAATGCCAATTGTTACTAATGGTTGACTTAGTCATTTTGCATGAATCCAATATTTATGTGTAGTGTGTTCATGTCAAGAAAATAATCATTCTAAAAATGCAAGAACACAATCACACACCATCCAATATGCATATGGATTAATTATACATTAGCTTACTATCATAAAGTATTAATCCATATTCATATGCACAAAGTTATACCATATGGAAGATTCAACAATAAGGTATTCAAGCAAACACATTTTCTTCCATGGTTTCAAGCACAAAAATCCTATGCTCATTTTCCAATTCAAGTCCTTAACCAATTATGAGCAAGGAAAAATTCAAAATTACCATTTTAATCAATTAAGAGTCATATCCCTAGTTGTTATCATCATTTAACATTCTAGAGGGTATATGCTATTTTAACTAAAATGGCTTCACCTAAGTGAATCAATATTATCAAGCTAAAATATATTTTATCATTAAAATCCATAAGCAATGAGTGAGGTTAAGCACATAATATCATGAAAACAACTATTCTCATCTCATAGGCATGATTATTGATTCAACTTAAGTAAACATGCATGTTCAACATCAAAACAATCAAGATTCAATGCATGTATATCAATTATTGGTGTTGTCATTAAAGCTCAAGTTCTTTAATAGTTTGGCCATAAGAAAAATTTAAGTACATGGATGATAAATTTTCATGTAACTCAACATTTATGATTCATTTATCATCACTAATTATAAGCCAAGGAAAAGTATGACCTTATACCAATTGTTGAATTTACATTTGAAGTCAATCCTTAAGGTCAAGTTTTAATTATTCTTCCACTAGATGTATAATTATCATGAAACCTAGAGTGGAGTAGTTGAGTCAAGCTAATACACATAATCCTATAAGCATGCTTGACTAAGATGAACAAAAGATATGAAAAACACTCATTATGCACAAGTTCATCAAATTCTCAAATATATCCATAAATCATTGAAATAAATCTCAAAATTATGTTTAAGCATTCATTGAAAGTATGTTTCAAGATTATTTCAAGAGTTATGCAAATCATGAATGTTTTCAACAAGAAAAATGATTTTGCACTTGTGAGCTCAAGAAAAATGGTATTGATTGTTGAAAGTGATACCATTTGTTGGAAATGATATTAATTGATGAAGTTGGGGCATGATATTAATGGAAAATGAATTTTCATAGTTTAAAGATCATCAAAAAGAAGTTAAAACAATGAATTTTAAGTTGAGAAGAAAGAAGATATCAAGAAAGTGAAAAATCCTTCTCAAATTCGGTTGAAAAAGTGCAGAAAAACCTTTTTTGGCCTGGGGGGATCGATCCCTTTTGGAGGGGGATCGATCCCTTAAGTCCAGAATGCAGATTTCCTGCATTCTACTCAAGGGGGATCGATCCTGCTTGATGAGGGATCGATCCCTCATCCTGTTTCTGCAGTTTTATGACAGAAAATCCAACCTTTGAGGTGCCAAAACTTCGTTTTTGAGTATTTTAAGTCCAAGTAAAGGTTTAAACATTTGTAAAACATGATTTTGGACTTGTATGAATGAAAAACATGAATGAAAAACCATTTAAAAATAAATTTTGCAATTTTGGAAGGATTTTCACCAATAAAAGCATTTTTGGTCTCAAAGGGGGTCATTTTAAGCATTATGCATATTTTCACCAAACCAAAGCATTGGATACCACAAATATGTCAAAACAAACTTGTTCACATAGGTTTTAAGCACATATTTCATCAAATCATCATGCTTGTGAACATTATGCCATGATTTCCAACATACAAGTTCTTCATTAATGCACATGACATGGTATTTTGCATATATGACATATTTGACAACTTTTGAGCAACTAAATATATTATCTAGACATATCAAACTTGCTCAAGATGCAGAAAACCAAAAATCTTTTCAAATTCACTAAACATGCCTTTCATTCAATGTATCAAGAACAATTCATCAAGCACTCAACAATCATTTATCATGCTTTTTTCTCAATCCCAATGCATCATTAATCATTAACCAATTTTCTCATCAAGCATAACTAATCAAATAAAAAGTTTAAGGTGTAAGGAATTAAGCTTACAAAACTCCTTTGCTAAAGAATGCTTTGCCTTGACTAGAATCCACCTTGTGCCATCCTTTGAAGAATTGTTGTGATGGATCCTCAAGCTTTTCCTTTTTCTCATTGGCATAAGCATTCTCCATGGGGGGTGTGTAGAGCATTTGAACTCCATTGTTTCTTTGTATTCTTATGCTCTAACACTCCTACATCAAACAATTTCAAACATGCTTTGGTACCCAAATTTTCTTGGGTCCATGAGAGTTAGTGCAAATAATTTTTGATCCTTTTGGGATCCATTTTAAGCTCATTTCATCATCATTTATAACATGCTTTGGGATCCACATCTTCCTAATTACTTTTCCTCTAAAAGTAGTTTTTCTATATGTGCATGCTTGTGAAGAGTGTCTTATTCTATTGCATAGTGAGCATGTGAGAGATGTATCATGCATATAATTTTTGCTCACTAGGAAGTTCTTTAGATGAGTCTCTTTTTGTATTGCATTATATCCTAACCCATCTTTGTCAAAGAAAGCTCTTTGGGTCTCAAGCATATGATCTAATTTTTGTTGACCCATATAGAATCTAAAAAATGAATTATGCAAATTTAAGTTCTTTTTACTTACTTCATCAATTTCTAGATTTGCTTCTTCTAATTTCTTTTCAAAATCAAGCTTGGCATTCAATAACTCATCATTTTCCATTTCTAGTTTTATAATCATTTTCTTGTATTTTGAATTCATGCATTCAAATTCACTAGCTAGCTCATCAAAAGCATTTTGTAAATCATCATAAAAATGATCATTACATTCACTAGAGCTAGCTTTCTCCTTTTCATCCTCAATAGTCAAAGAGCTAGGATTTGCCAATTTATCTTTAATGTCTTCTAATTTCTTTTCTAGCTCTAATTTCACCTTGGTGAGTTCATCATTCTTTGAGCCTAGATCTTTTATTTTCTCCTCCAACTCAACATTAGTATTCATTAAAATTTCATTCTCTTTTCTAAATTTATTTAACTTTTTGTTATATTTTGCATGCATTGATTTATATTCATCACTTAGCTCATTAAATGCATCTTGAAGCTCATCAAATGAATATTCTTCTAAAGTTTGTGAGCTAGTCTCAAAATCATCACCTAGAGCCATTTATGATCATTTTGCTCGATAGAGGTTAGTCTAAATCAATCTCGAGCTCAAGCTCTGATACCAATTATTGGCTCTATAGACTATACCGGGAGGGGGGGTGAATCGGTTTTTCACTAACCTTAGGTTCGTTTTTCGGTTTCTCTAAATTCTCTAGCCTATATTGATATTTTCTAAGTTCTCTAGGCTACTCAGTTATGCAATATAAATTCAAAGCAATAAACACAAATATAATTGCAAATAAATAAAGAGAGTAAGGATAGAGAAATGTACGCAAGCGATTTATAGAGGTTCGGCAACCTTGCCTACGTCCTCTACCTTGAGACGCTCCCAAGGATTTTCTCCAAATCCACTATCTTGAATTTGTGATTACAATCCCTCTTTTTACAGGCTTAAGAGAAACCTCTCTCTTTTTCTAAGCTCAAGAGAAACCTCCTTCTTTTTCTTAGGCTAAAGAGTAACCTCCCTCTTTTTCTAATGCTAAAGAGAAATCTCCCCTTTTACAAGGTATGAGTTGGTTTACAAGAGAAGTAATCAAAGAAGGCCTCTAGATAGGCAAGTGATTACAAAAATTAAGCACAATGAAAACCTATACAAGATTTGTGCTAAGCACTACAAGAAATAGATGAATGATAGATGATGAAGACTTTGGAACTCTTGATTTGTTGTTGAGGCTTGAGGATTTAAGGAAAATGAGTATTGGAGTTGATTGAGTAGTTCCTCTTGCTTTCTTTAGCTTCTAAGCTCTATTTATAGTCCCTTGGATGTATTCTAGCCGTTGGGTGGAGCCAAATCTCGGATATTATCGTTGTCTCACAAAAACTAGCCGTTATAGGCTATTTTCGGGCAAAGGGATCGATCCCTTTCCATAGGGGATCGATCCCTTTTGTCCAGAATCTTGATTCTGGGCTTTAGGGACCTTGGGAAGACTTTCTGCCAAAAAGGGATCGATCCTGCTACAGTGGGGATCGATCCTTTTCTTCCAGAGGGCATTTTTCCTGCACTTATGGGTTAGAAATGATATGACCTTTGATCCTAATTCAACCCAAAACATTTATAAGCTTTAAGGGAGTTTTTCTTGACTTTCTCAGATAAAAACATGGTCTAAACATTCATCAAGTGATTTTCTAAAATATTCAAAACATTTATAAAGTATTAAGACCAATAAGAATATGCATCATTAAATCATGGTCTTAATGTTTGATATAAACACTTGAAATGTATTGAGAAATTCATGTGTGATAAGGCAAATTTACAATATGAATTAAAACATTAAAGCTTACTTAAGTTTTTGTTATTTCAAAATATGTATGGCAATTTAAAGCTAACAAGTTCGCCCAATTTTACTCGCCCAATGCCTTATACATGTGAGTTCGCCACACGGCTTTCTACTCGGCGATGGGCTCGTCCATGTATTAAGCTAGTGTTGGGCGACCTCACCCTCTTGAACAACACCTTGGCGAGTTCTCATTTCCCTACTCGCCTCATTGGCGATCATTGGTCCTCGCCCTTACTTCTACATTCCAGATTTTAACTCGCCCATTATCATTATTTCCAGTATTTTCATTGTCTACTCTCGATTCAGATTACACCTTATTCTAGTTCTTATATATATATATATTCTAACATGACTTAGCTAAAACAAGGCTATATCTATGTTTATTACGTTATAACACATAAAAACCCAGTATTGAATAGAATATCAAGAGAACCATAGAGCTTATGGAACTCACCTTAACCCAGTTGCTCTCCCAATAACCGAGTGCTTTTCTGCCTCTTTTAGTTTTGTTTTTACTTGTTCCTTAGCTCTTCAACGGTGAGGAAAAGGTTTAACTGACAGAAAGATAAAACTCCATGGTTATGAAAGGAACGGAAGAAACGAAGTAAAATTTGTAGCAAACAGAATGGGCAAGTAACAATAGTATGGCTTTTCCTCAGGTATTCTTCTTATATAGCCCCTCAAATCCACTTAGAACTTGCCACCTATTCTTATCCTGTTTTCTGTCATAATTGCACGTCTTTCATGCAATTAAAACCCAGAGAAATTGGCGACAAAAGGAACGGTGGTAAGCCTCCCGTTGCAGTCCGTTTCTTCCTTCCTTTTTGACTAAATTTTCTCTTTTCCTCGCCAACTTCTCTTTCAGCCAACGTTGATTGGCTATCTCCTCATCCTTCCCAGTCCACGCCACTGCCAGCCAATGTTTATTGGTTTTCCTTTCATTCTTTTCTCCATTTGTCTGATAGCCATTACTCTTCATTAAATGCTTTCATACCTTAAATAAATAATTAAATCCCATCTATTCTTTATACACCATACGTACATTATAACATAAAATGAAAAGTGAAAATTCACATTCAATGATTCCTTAATTTCACTAAAAGGATTTATTTCCACTATCGATTATGTACACATATGGTATACAGTATAATAAAATTCGGATCTTACACGCCCTGTACCAATTTGCTCAAAACGACATAAAATGTTTGTTTACCCAATTTATTATAAAAGGCTGGCTCGCCCGCCAATATCAGTTCGCCTAAAATCAAAACAGGAGGGCCAGTTCGCCCAACCATATATAAGGGTTGGTTTTTAGCTCGCCCAAATCAGCATATAATTTACCAAACCAATGCATGTCATAAAACAAAACAATTTCTCAATATTTTCATAACATTTTTACTCCACAGGACATGCATTGACTTCACATACAACTCCCTTACCTGATTCAACGAAGCCCTGCTTCCTGCTCGCATTCCTGATCGCTTTTTACCAAATTCCTTAATTCCTGGCTGCAAAATAATTTATAATTTCCATTAATATTTTCCTTATATATATATATATATATATTTTTTTTCCATCATTTGGGCGAGACTTGAGATAAGTCAATCAGCTCGCCCATAAATATACTACTAGCTCGCCCAACAGAGCTCTTAGTAGCTCGCCCAACCGAGCTCTTAGTAGCTCGCCAATCATTCACGCCATTCACACATTGGCCAATTTGTGGGAGCTCACCCAAATCAACTCGCCATTACCTCGGTTTAAACTAACATGTGGCAACCTCGCCACTATACCACATTCCAGCTCGCCCATGATCATTGAGCTCGCCCATGGATTAAACTAGCATTGGGCGACCTCGCCCATTTGAACAAAACTTTATGCTTGGCGAGTTCTTACTTCCTACACGCCTCATTGGCGATTACTAACTTTCAACATGGGCAATCACCATAGTCGCCATTCTCGTCACTTATTCCATTATTTTCCTTGTTTTCATATTCTCTAAGGATCTAACTAAAACAAGGCTGCATTCTATGTTTATTATGTTGTAAACATATAAATCTACCATTGAATATCAAGAACACCTCAGAAATATGAAACTCACCTCAACCAACTGCACTTCCAGAATAGATTGCTTTCCATCTCACGTTGGCCTTTCTTTGCCTATTCCTTTAACTCATCAAACTAAGGAGGAAAGGTTTGCAAGCAGGTTTATGTGTTTAGCCAACTGAAGAGTGAAGCTCAGTAAATCAAGCATGACAGGAATGGAAGGAATAACATAAACTTACAGTTGCATAGCTCTCTCATGAAGAAGATGAATTTGGCTAAATCAGTTTTCCTCAAATGTTTCTTCATATATGGCCATGCTATCCAATCAGAACCCATCACTTGGCCTTATCCCATTCTTCTTTCATTAATTTCACGTCTTTCATGCATTTAATGCATGAAGAAAAACTGAAGCTTAAGCTGGCGTGATAGTCTCCCTTCCACACTCTTTTTTCTGCTTCTATTGACTTTGTTTTATTTCTCAACCAATAAGGCTAATTCCTTTATTGACTTTAGCTTTTCTCTATTTATTGTTTCCAACCGTCTAACTTGCAAAGTCAATTTTGGCTGCAAACAAGTTTTGAATCTATTTTCATTTTGTCCATACTGATTTCAGTTCGCCTCCTCATTCTGGAGACCTTCAGCTCACCAACTCGATTTCAGTTCGCCAACTCGATATCTAGAATTTACGAAATGATTTCCTTTGCTAGGCTATCATTTGTGCTTCTATATGGGCGTCCATATTACTCGCCAAATACATTCTTTGGGCGATCACAGTCCTCGCTACACACGGCCATCATCTAATCACAGCATTGGCGAACTCACCTATTCGCCAATGAGGCCATTGAATCCTACTTGCCCTCCCACTCATTGGGCGATCAATTCTAAGTTCATTTGGACGATCATCCCACCAATTAACTTGGCGAACTTACCATTCACCCTCGCCATAATCCATTGGCAATCTGCTCGCCCATTGGAAAACATCCTCCCTTGCTCGCCTATTGGCGAGCTGAACAACATTCTCGCCCAATTCAGGCTATCATATTAAGCAACTAAACTTGGCGAACTTACCTATGCGCCAAAACAAAGAGGCAAACAATCAACTCGCCACACACTCATTCCTTGGGCGCTCAGAACCCATGTCACATTGGGCGATCACCCTTGCTCGCCCATTAGCGAGCTGTCCTTTGTATTACTCGCCCGTCGTGTATTCCACATAAATTGCTCCGTTCATATCTCAAATCAAGGAGCTTTTCACTTAAGTGAACTCAATATTCATTATTTATTTAATTTTCAATATCAATTTTATGATATTAAAGTCTACAGTAGTGTAAAATTGGATCTTACAAAAAGGTACACCATAGGAAAACCAAATCAAGCTTGAAAACAAAAACCATTAACACTTATTTATTGATAACTTCACTCTCATTTTTACTTCAAAAAAAAACAAAAAATATATATTATTAAAAAAACACTGTAATAAAATATTTTTATTTAGTAGTTCTTTAGATATGCTTTTAAATTCAAATACCCTTGTTACTTTTTTGTTTTCATAAGTCACAAGCAAAAAGCACTAATCAAACGGAGCCTAAATTATGTGACAGTGCCTTTTGAATGGTGCCACTAGACGGTCAGTAGAGAGAACAATGGCAAATAAAAACATGCTCTACGTGTTTGGTGAGAGAGAGAACTATAGCAAATAAGTAATGCACTGTGCTGATATAATAAAATAGAGATGAGACAAGATTCATAGTTACAATCAGACACTCTCAGAAAGCAAAGACCATAAACACATTGCAAATCTAACGGGCAAACCCATAATTACAGGATAGTACATCAAGAGAACAAGTTCTTGAGAAACTGTAAGTAGAAATGATGAATAATGTAAACCATCTTTTGCAAATAAAAAATAAAAGATATAACTAAATAGCTAAATGACAAAAAATAGATTGATAGAAATTATTTCTAATAAAATTAGAGGGAAATCATTAGCTTTCAGAAGCCATATCTAAGCAGACATATCTGTCATTGCAAAACATCTTATACAAAAGCTTGCATGTAAATCATGCATCTTACCTTAAAGCTAAAATGACAGGCACGGTGGCAACATAATCTTTGTCATAGAAATTACTAAAATGAAATTCCTTGATGTGATTGCAAAAAGTGGGAAAATACCTATAATGTAAAGTTATTATGACTAATATAAAGAAAGGGAATTACCATCATTTACAAATACACAAGTGCTTGCGTCTTTATCTGCAGGCTTTTTCCTTTTACCAGTAGATTTTGGGCACTCTGACAGTTGTTTCATTCAAATGGGGGTTTCCAGCATTGACCTCCATCCTCTCCAAACCAATTGATCATTCGCTTAGGTAATAATTACAGTACTTGTCAACTAGTGTTCCTCTTAATTTCCCTTGATAATTTTTATCCACAAAAATTGGTGGGCTTCAAGACTATTGCTATGCAGAAACAAGATACTTTGTACATAAAGTCAACAAGAAAGAAAAAAAAATGAAGAATTTTTCAGCATATAGGTAGACCATTTGCAGCATATGACAACTTTATGTACAAAAGCAAAAAGCATATGACAACTTAAGCATGGTAATATCATATGCTATAGAATACATAAGCACCTATCGCAACATGATATGTTTTAAGGTGAATCAACTTTTAGATCACATATGTCATCATATGACATATTTCTTTTTTTGATTCATAGGGAGGCAGAAGGAGAATAGGGAATCAAACTTTGAACCTAATCTTCCTAAAAAATGATAACAACCGATAAATCTGGCCTTATTATATTTTTCACCTTTATTTTAACTTTCCTGATAACGCAAGAATCGAAACATCTTAGAACATTCATAAATACATATACAATATTAATGGTAAAAGCTCAGTGCTTATCTGTTCCATTCCAACATATTCAGGTACATGAAAGATTTGTTTCAGGACAACTCCTCAAAGGACATTTATGTCTGTTAAGTACAATGTGGAATTCAAGAGCCCATAGTTACTCATAGAGTCTAGCCTGTCTTGATAGATAGCATATGCATTAAAATGAATCAACATCTTGCAGATTTATATAAAAACAAACTACGAAATCTAAAACCCTCCATTTTCATAGAAACAGAGAAACATTTTTGCTATATCGTTCAACATTGGTACCATAAAGAATCATTCCCATATAATGCGTAGTGCAGATTGGTACCCTAAACCCCTGTATCACGTAGTACAGATTGTCTCATTCAATTGAAACCCATATGTAAATTTCTTCCCATGAAAGAAAGAATCATTCCATATAATCCATCAAGTTCTTGGTCCAAAGAACTCAACAAAAACACCATTGGTTTCCACCAAAATTCCATGAAGTGTCCTCTTTCAGAATCTGAAATGTCCAGAAAACAAATTAAAGAGAACGCAAAAACTTAGAGAATCTTCTGTGATTTAAGACATTATAGATAACATTGATTATAAATATGTATTAAAAAAATGCATTCCAAAATTCCTTGCAGTTCAACTTAAAAATCTACTACAATAACAACACATGTTCTGAAAAGAACCTAAAGAAAACGAATCAAACAACTAATATAGACGACAAAGGTTTGTTATTAAAAAAAACACCAGAAACTCAGTTTACAAAATTAACAATGCATTTGGCCATGAAAACGAAAAACACAATATATACTCTGAAACTAAAATTGGTCGTCACTCTTTCCAAAACTTATTCCAAAATTGCCATCAATACCAGCAACTTGAATTAATTTTTGAACTTTTACTAACACTCCTAGTTTTAAACATGAGATTTTCAAATATTAATTATAAAATATTACAAATCTATCTATTATGCAAAATATTAATAATAAGGATTACAAGTTACGCTATCAAATGATTATTAAAACTTGAAATTTACTAAGAAAAAAAGTTATTAAAACTGAAACTTTGCCAAAAAGAAAAAGAATAAATGATAAATATATATCAGAATCAAATTAGTTCTGTTCAATAGATTCTGATATGGTATTTGTTTAAATCTTAATTGCAAGCCTTTAATTAAGCCTTCAATTATCCAAAAAAAGAAAACTTTAGTCCTATATATATCTATAAACCTTAATGAGAACATGCTTCATCAATCTTGTGTCCATTGTCACCTACTGCAATTCTTTTATTAATAGCTATAAATGAAAAAAAATCCAAAAGCTCACATTGGTTATCTAATTAATGATTTCCATCCCTGTAGTCATTTGCCCTTGTTATTTCAAAAAAAAAAAGGAAGAAGAATGAATGAGGTTTCAAAATGCAGGGCAGAACATGACAATTAAGTTCTAGAACTGCAATTGTGTATGTATCATTAAATAATGGCTCATTCTGTTATCACTCTGTCTCCTCAACCAAAATAGACTAGTTTTAAATGGGGTAATATTCTTCCTTAAATATACATAGAAATTAAAATATTGGTAAACTTATGAAATATGAAGAATATATATAAATGACACTTCAGACTTCTTTGATTGTCTCCAATTTAGTTCACTCATTTCATCACAGTGCAGAGGTCAAGTTCTTTTTCTAGAGTATTTTTTTCTTCTTTAGATAGGTAAAGCACTACTGCTATAACTAAGTTGCTTAAAATGAACTATCAAGCAAAAGACTATAAATTTTAGTAGGCTAAAGTTGCTACTGCCGAGACCATTGTTTTCATTCCACATATTCTCCCATGAATTCTTAATTATCCAGTAGGGCTGATTGCCCAACCAGAGAATGGGAACCCTTTCGCAACATATCCCACAAGTAAACCTCCATGGTTGATCCATCTCTTGCCACAATTAATCATTGGACATCAGACACCATCAATGTAAGTTTGCATGAAGATAGCATTCCACCCAACCACAATGTGAATCATTTGCAAAGAACTTGAAATGACCATTCCTAATTAATAAATGGTCAACAACAATCTAGCTGGTTATCAAATGAATACATAAAGATTTTATGATGGCATATAACTAAGAGAAAAGGTTTATAACATAACTCACCAGCAGAAGGACCGCGAAGAACTAAATCTGCTGCAGTTAGTTTTCATTAATGAGAATATTAGTAACATAAACAACTTTAACAGATACTTTTTTCTGGTTTCAGTTTGCATTCATCACATCTACCTATATATGGATATGAATTCTCCTCCTTTCAGACTCCTGCATCAAATACTTCCAGGCATTTGTCATGAGGCCTCCACAATCACTGTCACATGCAGTTTTAATTTCTACATCACATTTCACAAAAAGACAAAGCATCAAAACAGGGGCAAATGGAGAAAACAAAAGAGAGGAGTACAGATCAGAAAAGATTAAGAAAATTAGGAAGAAGGAATGTCATGAATAGCTTGCAGGTAGTAATTAAGCTTAGAAGTCTCCTTTGCAAAGGTTTGGATGTCTATAGTATCAAGAATATGAACAATTATTCCTAGAATATAGTATGAAACAAGCCATGCGTTCACAATATACAAGCTGTTGCCCTGTGGTGCTAAAAGCCCAATATGATACGCATGCACCCTTAATATATACATCATCGACACAAGCTTTGTTAATAATAATAATAATAATAATAATAATAATAATAATAATAATAATAATAATAATAACAATATAATTACAAGCTTCCAACCATATTATTGTGATAACCGTAAATTTTTCATTTATTGGAAATAAATATTGGAGAAAATAAATATTGGAAATAAATAAATAAAATTGTGAGAATCGGAATATTGTGGAAATTCAAAGATTGAGGAAGTGGAAATTTAAGTGAAGGAAATTAAATAAGGAAAGTAAGGAAATTTAATTTGGATATATGGAAATCCAAATTAAATAAGAAAATGAGGAAGAAAATATATATATTGTAAATACAATATATATGGTGTTATCTCATTTATATCAAAATATATAAATGTAATTTAAGTTAAAAAGTATGTAGATATATATATATTAAATATATATGTGTTGATATATAATATATATATATATATATCTATATGATATTATATAGTAGAATACTATATAATATAATATTAATATTATATTTATAATATAGTTATAAATATAATATAAGATAAATAAATTAAATAAAAAAAAGAACAGAAGCAGAAACAGAATAGAAAGGAAACAAATCGGGACAACCCCGACCCTCCCAGCCAAAACCGTCGGTGGCGGAGATGCCACCGCCGGTGAGGGAAAAGAGGAGAGGGGACGTCGCCAGTCGACGAGGAAGGGCGAGGGTCACCGGCGACGGCCCAAAACAGAACGAAAATCGGAGAGAAAAACCGAAACCGGCGAAAAATCGAGGAAGAAGAAGAAAACGAGATCTGGCGGTGCCGGCCAAATCGGTCGCCGCCACTGCCATCAAAGCTTCGCCGGAGGAAGAGGAAGAGGTAGGAGGCCACGGTTCAGGCGGTGAACGGCGGAGGAAGGCCGACGGAGGAGGAGAAGGAACCGAACCAAAACCGAGTAGATCCGCCGCCGTGCCGCCGATCCAGACCGAACGGAGGCCAGATCCGGCTTCACCGTGGTGCCGGCCAGCTGCTGAGCCCCTGAGCCGCCGGAGAACCGGCCGCCGGCGTGGAACCGGCGAGGAAGGAGGCAGACCGGTCCGGCGGGAAAAGAGAGAAAAAGAAAAAGGAAAAAGAAAAAGAAAAGAGAAAAAGAAAGAAGGAAGAAAAAAGAAGAAAGAGAAAGAGAAAAGGAATTCCGAGAATTTGGAAAATTCCCGAGAATTCAAAAATTACGAGAAATCCCGAGAATTACGGGAATCGGTAAGAAATCTCGGAAAATAGTAAATTATTTAAATAATTATGAAAAAATTCTAAATTTTAGAATTTAATTTCCAGAAAATTTCCTCGATGACCGAGCCAATGGAATCGGGCGAGGTGAACACAGGCGCGACCTTCGAGAGGCAGTCGCCGACCCGAAACAGGTAAGGGAGACATGTGCCGCCTGTAAGGATATTCGGTCACATGTTTTAAATTATGCATTTAATTTATAAATGCAATTTATAATGATTGGTTTGAAATTTATGGTGATTTATTGGTTTAAAATTGTGGTGAAGTACTGGTTGAGAAAATATAAACTGTATTTTCCGTGCAGGAGGCTAGCCAATCGGTAGCCGTTATACTGCCGAAAAATTATCGAAAAATTACTGAAATTACCGAAAATCACCGAAAATCATAATAAATGATTTGATTTCACGTGAAACGATTTTCAGGCACAAAAATCGAGAAATCAAGTAAATTTCATAAAACATGAATATAGTGATATTTAATTATAAAATATTCATGTTTTCAAGAATGGTGAAAAGGAAATCATCGAAAATTCATCCGATAGGTGATATTTCACGTGAAACGATGATAAAAATGAAAAAGAGACTGAAGTGAATATTTTTATAAATATTCTTAAATATTCACTTGATTTAATATAAAACCTTTATGGTTTTAATTGTGAGATAAATAATTATATAAATTCCATAAAGGTTAAGAAATGATGAAAAACTATGATTTCGAGACTAGAGGTCTCTACACGTGTTTTAGAAAGAAACATGGTTACGGGATTTATGAATTTAGAAAAATAAATATTTTATTTTTCATAAATTATTGAAAATCATGTTTTCAAGTGAAAGCACGGAAAAGCGTGCATAAGTGTTTTACGGTGGAGAAAAGATAATTTTGCCCTTCTATACTTTCAGTGATGATTTGTCAAACTGTCTTCATCGTATAGAAAACATGATATATACCTTTATGAAATAATTTGAAAAATGTTATATATTTTATAAATTTCATAAAGGTAATTATATTTACATGTGAGTCTTATGGATATTTGATTTAAGGTGTTTAAAAATCCATAAAGGCTATGGTACGGTTTATACTGTTTTGAGACTTTAGGCCTTGAGTTCATGCATTATTATTCATGTATTTGCGTGACCCACATGGGGCGGTGGCTCGGGTCGATGGACCAACGGGTGCACCTCAGTGTGTCACAAGGCTGATAGACCTGCCAAGTCATCAGAGGTCTCGAGATCACTTGGCAAGTGAACCCGAGGACCACCTATAGATTATGGCCATAGATCTAGCAGAGATAGCCGTGAGGGGCGATGGCCTACGGGTGCACCCCAAAAGCGGACGTTTTTTGTTCCTGAGGGAACAATGAGAGCATGATTTATTTGATGCCTAGTCTCACACATTGATTACTGTTTATTGAAAGGATTTACAGAATCCTATTTACTATACTGTATTGTTTACTGTACTGATCACTGGTTACTGTTTACTGATGAAAAATCGTACCAAAATACTGTGTTTACAGAACTGTATTGTACACTGAAATGGTAGCCGCTGATTACTGTTTTACTGAACTTAAGGCTACCATTTACTGTTTACTGAACTGAAAGCTATCGTATACTATTTACTGAATTGGTAGCTTCTGTTTACTGTTACTGATTGAACCGATCGAGATACTGTTTTACTGAGTACCGAATATACTGTTTTACTGAACTGTACGATACGGTTGTTGATTTGAAAAGAGAAATAAATGTTTATTCTAAAAGAATAACATAAGAATTATTTCTAATATAGAAATAATCGAAGAAGTGTTTATCCATTGATTGGATATTCACAAATCACTGTACTGAAGAGAAGAGAAGTAAACCACTGTTTTACTATTGAACTGTCACGTGTTTTAAAGGACAGTGAAGTGAAAAGAAATAAATGGTTTACTCTGTGAAAAAAATAAGAATCATATCGTTTTGAGAAAAAAATGGATTTAGTACTCTCTACAGTTGCTTCTAGGTTCCGGAACAAGTATGGTATTCTAAAATACCTACCTTATTCTATCTGGATCCCTAGCCGACTGTAGTATCTTTCCTACATGTGAGCCTAGAGCCAGCTAGGAAGATTTTAAAGAAAAAAAAAATATTTTCAGCATATAGATAGCTGAATATCAAGTGTGACATATAACTCTCTTACTGAGCCGTGGTTTGCTCACCCCTTAATTTTAAACATTTCAGGTTTTAAAGATTGTGAGATCAATTGATTGTGGATCACGGTTGTACACAAAGGACAATGTGACAGACCGATTGATTTATATGAGGTACGATCATTTATTTTTTGTATTTAGACATGTCTGCAGTACTACTTATCTGATTAACTAAGATAGGGGATGTGTATATAATAAACAATGTTATGTAAATTTGTTTAATAGTTAGTAAAAGTGAAGTATCACAGACAGCCCAACCGGATGAATTGTGTAAAATAAGGTGAAAAATGTGGTAATGGGTCGTTACAATTATGGATCAGTTTTATATCAGCCACCTAAGAAAAGAGGCAAAAAAGCCATGAAAATTGTGGTTTCACAGGCCTGTCTCAAGGATAGATATGAACATCTCTAGCAAAAATGAATAACCTGTTTAGCAATTTTTCCCTTTAAAAAAGTTTGCATGTTGGAAAAATACCACAGAGATAATTCTTGATTTTTTCCCCCCTTTTTTTTTCTTCTCGACAAGATAAAATACTAGACTTATCAATGAATATATGGTCTATATTTGAACATATATATCCATGCGATCAAATGAGAGTTCAGAAAAACAATATAATAGGCTCATTTGATAAATCAACAATTCAGGATACTCCAAAACTTTTAGTTGTAATGAGTGCGTAAGGGGTGTAAAGCATCTAGCCATCTTATGTGATAAGCTCCACAAATTCGTACCAGGATATTGAAAGCTTTCATTGACTAATTAATTATCTTGGTTCGTCGTGTACAAGAATCACTACTTAGCCTAAAATTTTGATAACGATAGATGACCATTGAAACTAAATATAAACTTTGCAAAAATGTCTCATGTGCAAATTCATTAATTTGAAACATAAGATATTATTAATTCATTAAAGCAATACTAAATGTTCATTGCATAGAAAGGAAGACAACTGGAAGAACTGGTATACCTTATAACCGGATTCTTACTTATCTTCCGTGAATGTTGAGATTTATCCCCCACTGGCCACCCACCTTCTCATGCCAAGTGGTTGCAGCTACATAATGGATTCAATTAGATTATAAATTCATCCTCGAAACATATTTATAGACTCCAGTGAAAAAAAAATCAACTAAAAAGTGCGCCAAAAAAAACCACATCAAGCTTGAAAACAAAAACCATTAACACTTATTTATTGATTACTCTAAAAACAGTTACTCTAATTTGAGAAACTACTAAGTTAGTAGTTTATAAAAAGAAAAGCAGTCATTCTTTAATTATATGAAAGAATGAAAGAATTGGTTTTAGATTTCTACCAACAAAATAGATGTTCCTAGCATCAAGTATACTACAATCATTAACTACGGCAGTATTTCTCCCTCTTCAACATCTTCATTCAGAATTGCATCATCCTCCTCATCTTCCAAATACTCGTCTTTGATGAACAAACCCAGCTGATGCAGTGGATTCCCACCAGAAAGAGAGCATCCAATCAACATCTCGAATTCCTTTAGAATCTCCAAATTCAGTTCAATCCCTGCTGTGTTTTCCATCTTTTGCAATGCGATCCGAGAAGCTTCTCTTTCTCTTTCCCGTTGATTTTTCAACTCAACCTCTTCCTTCATTCTTGCTGCAGCTTCAGCAGCTCTTATCTGAGCTTCACTCCTTGCCTTCTCTTCACGCATCCTTCTTTCCAGCTTTTCCTTTTCTTGCTGCATCTTCACTGGGTCAGCTTTGTCAACATGAACTAGTATCTTCTCCTGCTGAGCTTTCAGAATGGTGTCTGCAAAACGGCTCTTTAGCATTGCAGCGTGCAGCGCCTTCTTTGGTGACATTTGAGAGTCAAATATAGGAGCTGGTAACAATCCTTGACCAGAAGCAACATCAGTTGCAAGAGTTGTAAGTTTAGAACTAAGACAAACATTCTCTTCATCCAAACCACTTGCAGCCTCCTTAGAAATTGGATTAGACTTGCTCATTTGTGATGTCAGTTTGCTTTTTTCCTGGCAATCCAATTTAGAGGCATTAGCAGCACCACACGCTCTAAGATCTCTACCTAATGATCTTACTGCAGTCTTAACCTTGGAAGATGCAAGGTTTGACTCACTTGGAAGGCTACATTGACACTTAATGCTGCCACATGAACTGCATTTGCAGGCACCATGGCTCAATGGTGTCCTGACATTGATAGACCCATGAGAACGCCCACCACTGGTGCCTTTTCGTATGGTTTTTCTTGACAACTTTCTTACACATTTCTGAGCCGGTTTAGAAAGCTCAACCTCTATTGTTCTTGCATTCAGAGCCACAGTCACATTCCTATCCTCAGACTCAGATACCTTCGACTTTTTGGGCCAAAAGCTATTTCCGTATACCCATGTTTTAGAACAACCTTTTCTTGATCCTCTAACATCTTTTAATCCTGTACTCAAAATCTTCCCGTCCCCGACCTCCAAATTTTTTTGATGATTCCAGTTGTCCTCCAAACATTTGAATCTTTCCTCAAAAAACTCACTGATTTCTTCGTACATTTTATGATAATAATGCATGACATTAGAAAACGTGAGTTTAACATCAGCGGCAAACTCTTGAATGCCGAGATAAGTATTGCTGGCTAGTTTGGACTTAATTGTAGGGAAATCCATGGGGTTTTCGAGTTTTGTAAAATAGTCAGAATTATTTACTGCTTTGGGATTGAAAACCATACCTGCAGCGGGATGTTTCGTAAGTGCTTTCAACAGGGCAGAACACTGCTTAGTCATGGTACGGTCCATCATCATCTTCGGCTTCTTCTGCATCGGAGCGCCGCCCACAATCTCACCTTCTGGTCTACGCTTAAAAGCATCAGACGACATCTTTGTTTCATCGAGAGAAGTGCTGAGACATTGCCCAGAGTGAAAAGATTGCGGTGTAGGAATTGCTTCTATCCTCTGTCCCTGAGAAGGGAACTTAATCTTCAGCTTTAGCTTTGGTTTTGGGTTTGGAACATCAGTAGTTTTCGTAAAAATCATGTTGTGAAGTCGCAAAACTAATGCTTGGAGAGAAAGAAAGATTGTAAAAATCAGTCGCTTGGAGAAAAAGAAAAAGAAATATTACCGTTGGGCGTGTAACGTTTGTTTTTTGCACTAAGGTTCAGTAGCAAATAAATAGGAAAGGTCAATTTTTTTCGTTGATGAGTTTTTAATCATATTTTTGCACATTAAACACATATTTACCGAATTATTGTACTTTTAACTTAATTTTTAATGTTTTATTTTTTTTGACATGCCATCGTTATATTAAAAACTTATCATCCATAACTATTGCTTTTGACCTCCCTCTCTCTTTTACTTGTAAAAACTTTCTCTTTTTTCTTTTTAAGAGTTACACATTT
Organism: Heritiera fomes; assembly: GCA_032173925.1. Classification (NCBI taxonomy): domain Eukaryota; kingdom Viridiplantae; phylum Streptophyta; class Magnoliopsida; order Malvales; family Malvaceae; genus Heritiera; species Heritiera fomes. Next base: position 14,703,691 of record JAPDPM010000002.1, read on the forward strand.
TTTTATTAAAAACTAATAAAATATATGAATTTTAACAATAGGAGATTAATTGAGTTGATAAAAGTTATCTACTTCACTTGTAAGATTTAGATTCGATTTCTGCTACAACAATTTTTTTTTGTGGACAATTTATAAATTCAATATAAGTTTTAATTGAAGCCTACAATATATCTTAACCCTAAACTTGGAAAGCCTCTTGTTACCTAAATCTTTAGGTACCAAAATATATATGAATTTTTTTTTGAAATTTAAATTGAAATAAAAATTAAAGCGGTAAAATATAGTTATAGATCATAAATTAAAATTTCAAATTGTAAAAACATAAAATCTTGATTTTTATGAATTGATATTTAAAATCATCTTTTAAAATATCATCATTCTTAAAATATTAAAAGACTTTTTTATCTTCATAAAATTTGCCCCGTCAATCATTTCATTTTTTTTAATTTTTTTTTAAATTTATTACTGTTTAGCCTTTTTTTCTCTTGATTTGAAGAGACTTATTTTGATTTCTTGTTCAAATTTTAAATTTAAGTACTTTAATAAAAAAAATATATTACCAGATTTTCTTTTCATTATAAAAAAGAGTTGGGAGTTTTATATTAATTTAGAGCAAAAATTCTAAAAGTTAACGTTTACAATAAGAAAAAAATTCTAAAAAGCGGACGAGAGAATAATTTTTCTAGAAAAAAAAAAGGAAGATGAGCTTAAAGATAATGAAAACTTTTTCATTTAATGCAAAATTAGGAAAATCTAACATGACAAATATTACGTTGATTTGAAAAATAAGTTTAAAAATACCATATATTAAGAAATAAGTTTTAAAATTATTATTGTTTGATTAAAAAAACTCGATTTTTGACAACACAACATCAATTTTAAGTTCAATTACAAAATCAATTTTGTTTAAAATTTGAAGTGTTATATGTAGAGGTAGCAAAAATTGACCCGACCCGAAAAATTCGCCCGATTAACCCGAATCCAAACCCGATCGATCCGATTTGACTAAAAAAGTCAACAATCCAAATCCAACCCGATCCGAATCCGAATTGATCCGAAACCAAATTTATCCGAATTTACATTGATCCAAACCCGACCGGATCCGAACCCGAATTTATACGAACCCAAATTCATCCGAATTTTAGATTAACCCGAACCCGAATTAATCCAACCCGAATTGATCCGAACCCAAATTGATCCGAACCCAAATTGACCCGAATCCAAATTGATTCGAATCCAAATTTACCCAAACCTGAAAATATTCAAACTTAAATTTAATATTATTAATAAATATTTAAATGTTAAAATTAAATATCAAAGTATTTTAATATAGTAAAAATATAATTTTTTTCAATAATATGAGTGTTATATATTTTTTTAATATAGTTTAATTTAAATATTCGCTTTTATATTGCATTTATTTGAACATAATGTATAATTATTTAATGGTTAATCTATAATAGAGTACAGAAGCTATATCATCTACACTAATGTCTCTAATTATTCTATAAAAAATCAAACTAAATTAAAAATAGATATATAGTATTGTTTTATAATATTTAGTATGGATTATTAAATCACTTTGATTCAAAAGTTATTAATTAACGTGATTAATTTATGAATATTGGTAAATATATTATAAAGAAAACTATCATACAGATTATTAAATATTTTGATTATTTCAATCCCAATTGTACTGTAGGTCATGTAAGAAGACAATTTTATATTCATGAGTTTTGTAGTTCTTAGAAATATGGTTTCAGTTGATTTTTATATCAGATAAATTACATCAAGATGACCAAAGCTTAATCCAATAAATCTGTCAAATTGACCCGAATCCAAATCCGACCAACTCGAATTGACTAAAAAAGTCAACGACCCAAACCCGACCTTATCCGAACCCGAAATGATCCAAATCCGAAATAGACCGATTTTTCCTTGACCCAAACCCGACCTTATCCGAACCCGAAATGATCCGAACCCGAAATGATTCAAACCCGAAATAGACCGATTTTTCCTTGACCCAAACCCGACCTTATCCGAACCCGAAATGATCCGAATCCAAAATGATCCAATTTTTTCTTAACCCGAAATTATTCGATCCAAAATGATCCAACTCAAACCCGATCTGACCCGCCCATTTGCCACCTCTAGTTATATGGCAATCAATTAGTAAACCAAGTGTCAAGCATAGAATTATTGTATCTTGGTTTCAGTAAAATATATACCTGAATTTTGTTTACTTTTTTAAGGGAGCTCCCTCATATGTTTCCGATCATGCAGTTTACTATGTTATAGTTAATTAAATTCATTTATTTATAAATATTCACATGTTACTATAATTCGATATAATCAAAATTAAAAATAAAATCTTTATAAAAATTTCATATTAATACTAAATAATTTAATATGTTAAATAAATAAGTAAGTAATTTAAATATAAATTTTTGTCATAACTTGTTCACTTGACACAACTACTAATATATAAAGGTTATATAGTAAAATATATCATTACGTAATTTTACATTCCTCTAACCAAACACAAAATATCTTATTTTCTTTCCAATCAAACCAAATGCAAGCATTTAATATTTTAAAGATTCTCAGATGTACAGTATTTTAGCCTTAATCAAATTTTCAAAAGTAATTTAATTTTTTACAAACCTAATGCCCCCTAAAATCAAAATTGGTGTGGTCACTCATTCCAAAACTTACTTCAAAGTTGCCATAAAAATAAAAATATAAGGAATTATACAATTTTGATGCCTTAAAATTAAAAGCCATGAGATATGACTAATATTTATCATGCAATTATGAGCAACATTATTGAAATATAGGTGAGATTATCACAATAATTGTATAAATTACTTTGCCTACTATATGAGTAGTTTTTACAGATCAAGGAGCCGTTTGATTCGCAGAAATTACATTTGAGAATCATTTAACGAAAAATTATTTTACTTGACGGATTCCTGGGAATATTAGATTCTTGTGTTTGGTTGTATTTGTAGGAATATAAGATTTCTGTGTTTGGTTAAAGAAAAGTAAGATTACTTAATTATTTATTTTACTATAATACCCTACATATTATTAGTTGATGTAGAGTGAATAACATTTAATATAAATTATATTTAAATTAATTACTTATTTATTTATTTAAGATACTCGTTTATTTATTTAGTCCCTTTTTTATAAGATTTTTGTTATGTAAATTATTTTGATTTAACAAACTATTACTATATTAAATTGATTTTGATTAATCAAAAATCATAGAGTCCATCTTATTATTGGTCCATTTGATTTTAAATTCATTTTTCTCTTCATCAAAATAAAAAAAAAATAACAATGGTTGTAATATTAGATAAGTTTAGGGGCAAAACGGAAACAAAACACAATTATTGGAGGGTAAAATAGTCATAAAAAGTAGTTTTCTCCCGGAAAAAAATACCTCAAGGCAAGGGGGAATTTTTTCACCCCTCTTTGCACTGTTGAGAATATGAAATTCCCGATGTGAAAAAATTTCGCGAACCAAAGATGGTAATTTGATTACGGGAAAAAAAATTTCCTGGTTTTTGGTTTGCCACTTAAAGTTCTTTGTGTTTTTGTCAAGTGGATGTTATTTGGAATTTCGGAATTGATAAACTAGTAGAGTATGCAAGTGAAATGAAATAAATTGAGCTGCTTCATTGTTCGCTTTCTCAATGTCTATAAGGGGGATTATAGATGAATGTGATGGCATTGATTTGCAAATTATGACCATGAGATGTAATCGTTTTAGCTCAACATTAATTTAAACCATTGCTAATGTATTCTTAAAGATAATTCCTCATATAAGTGTAATCCTAGGATTTAGATATCATATCATGGTCTTCACTCGGAATTTGACTACCTACACTAGTGTGTCATATGTGATTTGTTGCGATCAGTGTTTCCTTCGTTATCAACCCCCTCAGTTAATCAAAACAGAATGCTGAATGCCACAACTTGGTGGAGGTGAAATCAGAAAATAACTCTCGACTTGGCCTTCTTTCTCTTGAGTTCTCTTCTGAAATGAAAGGAAAAAAGACATGTTGCTTTTTTTTTTCTAGAAAATGAACCAATTCTCAACCATGGAGTAGAATGTGATAATTGTTACATAATTAAGTTGTGTGGGGATGATGAGCCAATGAAAGAGACTGATTTTGAAAGGTTTTATGTGACGGGCATTTGGTGAAGATGGTTTGATGATTTCTCTTGAAAAATATTGAATTTCCAAGGTCAGAATATTTTTTTTCAAATGTAAAAAAAAACTCTGCGAGAATTGTTCTCATCTTTTCTCACCGAGGGTATATTCTTCCTGTATACACAAAGGGGATGTTTGATTCAATGAATTTTCGATTTCAGCCAGTAATTTTTTTCATAATACGATTATCTTGTTTGTTTATCATATTTTTCCTCACATTAATAATCTAATATTCTCAACAGTACCAAAAAAGGGTATTAAATATATTTGTAGTTTACTAGATTTAATAACAACATAACGTGTTGTCTCAAAATTCTCTTGGGTGAACATTAGTTTTTTTAGATTGATTTATATTTAATTTATTGTTCTTGTATCATTCTATTAATTCAAAATTTTGTTAAAAAATAAATATTTTTATATCTTAAAAAAATATAAATCATCTAAAAAATAAAGAGGGAAAGATTAAGCAAAATAAGATTGATATAATTTCATGTTACACTATAAATTTTTAGTTTTTTCGAAAAAAAGAGTTTTGAGCATAAAAGATCCATAGAGGTAAAAATGGATGAGGAATTCAGACCTATTATTTTGTGATCAAAAAGATCTTTCCTAGCTAATTTGGGGTAATCTTTATCTAAATATTCACAAGCCAATGGCAAATCTGCAATTAATTGAAGAACTTGGAGTAAAAAGGGAAACCAATCACTACAGAAATTCTTTGATACCAAATAAACTAGGATAATCTAGATAGGCTCGGGAATATCCCGTGACACGTTCCCGCTGTTTTCTGGGAACGAATCTAAATTTGTTAATTCGTGTTTATAATTCGTTTTTCTGTGATGTAAAGTTATGTTTGTGTCTTATAAAACACGAAAATTTCATATCAAAATTCGTGTCGATACAAAAAACTCAAAATTTTATTTTTAGCTTTTATCATATTTATATATTAATTTTACTTAATTTTAATCTCGTGTCATCTCGTATCATTTATTCGTATCGTATTTGTGTCGTGTATTCGTATCATGTCTGAGATTACCAGATCTAGACTAAACATCCTCCGAAACAACAAATTGCCACGTCATCACACGAAAGTTATAAATAAAACCTAAAAATCTCAAGTATAGAAATACTTGAGCGTCTCCCAGGCCCTCTCCGCTCTTCTCACTCAAATTACTTTTTTTTTTCTGATCGACTCGATTTCTACTTCTTTTCTTTTGAACTTCGATTTTAGTCACTTTGCTTCTCTTTTTATTTTTTTGTGGATTTGGGGTTACGTTTAGGGTTTGGATTCAATTGTTTGGTATTTAAAGCGTCCAAGTTGCTCTGTTTTGGTTTTAGTTTCAGATTCTTGGGGATTTAAACCATTGTTTCAAGAGGAGGGTTTCAAATATATTTTTCTTTCTTGTGGCTTTATTTACTGCATTGATAGACAGTTGCTTCGGAATTCTGCGCCATTGATATACATTTGGAGAAATTAAAATATGGGTTTTGGTGGTGTTCAAAATCCCAAGCTGGGTCTTCCTATGCCTCTGGAATCTTCTAGAAAGAGGAAGAGACGCGATGGTTTATCAGTTGCTGACACTCTCAAGCTCTGGAGCGAAAATACGGAGGCCAAACAAGCCCGTAAAGCGCCTGCCAAGGGCTCGAAGAAGGGGTGTATGAAGGGGAAAGGAGGGCCACAGAATCAGGATTGTAATTTCAGAGGTGTTAGGCAGAGGAAATGGGGTAAGTGGGTGGCTGAAATCCGAGCACCTAATCGAGGGAAGAGGCTTTGGCTTGGTACTTTTCCTACTGCTGTCGAAGCTGCCTCAGCTTATGACGAAGCTGCCAAGATGATGTATGGTAAAAATGCCATCTTGAATATGCCTCATGTTTCGGGTTCTGACTCAGTTGCCACTATTCCCACTATTTGTGCTGGTTCTGACTCCATGACTGCATCCAGCATCTCTGTAGTTTGTGACAAACATGTGGGTGGTGAAGGTGAGACAACCACCATGAATACCAACTTTCTTCCTGTTGATTCTGAAGCTCCATCGACAAGTGGGACAATGAGTTTGTCAGCGGGTGAAATTCCAGATTGGAGTGATGTCAAAGATGAAGTGATCAAGGAGACAAAACTAGAAGATGAGTTCATGAAGGAGACAGATAATAGTTGGCTTAACGAATTGGATTTCATTGATGACATTCCAATGGATTTTGGAGTGAATAGTTTCTGGGATGGTGGAAGTTTTTTTAGCCAAGATGATTGTTTCTGCATAGATGGGCTTATTGGTTGATTTGTATTCTAGACACTTACATTTGTTGCATTTTCATTTTTTAATGTACAGAATTTAAGTGTATAAAATCCCCTTCTATATTGAGAAACCCTTCATACCTTCGGTTTAAATTTATTTCTCTGGAGTGAGTTTTGGTGAACTTGATTGTACATCTCATCTTCAGAGACAATGTCAGAAAAATTAAACCTAAGATGTTGTAAACAGAACCTTTGGCTAAAGTTCACAGGTTGAAAACTTGAGATTTCAATTGGACATTTGGTGATTAAATAGCCAAAAAAGCACCAATAAAAAACCATACTTTCCCTCAAAAAAAAAAAACCATTCTTGATGCACCATAGCAACTCCAAACAACAACAGTCAAACACCAAGTGCTCTTAATATTTTAATATCATTCCTAATGTATTCAGAAAACAGATACTAGGAACAACTGAAAAAGGAATATTGCTGACAAGTATGATAATTATTATGAAACAAAAACTGGCACATAAATGCAACAAAAATGCAAATTTGTTAAGTCATTTTATAAATCTAGTACTTGAAAGTTCAAATAATATCGATGTGTTCATGGAAATAAGCACATCCCATCAACATTCTCAGCCTGTGCTCCAAATTAAAAATTTCCGGGAAATGCTCAAATTTCAGATGCAAAAGTTGTCATACAAACACTGTCTCCGATGTGCATTGATATTGAAATAAATTGGGGCTTTTTCTCATATAGACATGTGGTTCACAGCTTTTCTGGGCATTATAATTTCGTTTGCTAGTGCCTGAAATTGTAGAACAAGGATCAGCATGTGAATTTACATAAGGGATGATTCATCAATAACAAGGAGGCCATTGCATAATTACACCATGCAAGCATGCGCACGGTAAAAATGTATCAAAGAATCTCACTCAAGTTATCTACCGAGACATTTTAATTTAATTTCGCTAATCTTTGTTCATTTATTGATTTTTTTAAAAGTTGTTAATTGATTGAATGTTAATTTGTATAAAGTGTTTTCATTTTTACTTTTAAATTTTATCTGTTCATTAGGGTATAAGCAAAGTAATCATTGTTTTTGCTGTTTGCATAGTTTAGGTTAGTCAAGAAAACAGAGATAATCTTTATTTGCATTCTATAATATAGTATATTCTTTTATGGATTCATACTTTAGCTTATGCTATTTTGATCAACTGATAAACAAACTAATAGAGGTTATCTATCTATCTATCTATAAAAGGAAAGAATTGAACAAGAGCTATAAATTAAAAAGTACTTACATTTCCTGAACCAAAATAAAAAGAAGAAAACATTAATTCCTTGGGAGGAGTTGGGACCAGGCATGGAAGCAAAGAATTGAACAGTTGTTGATTCATTTTGCTATGGTTATTGTTAACCATATCCAAATTCTTTTTTTTTTTAAATACCATATCCAAATTCTTAAAAACAAAATAAAAAAGTAAAAAAAGGGGCAAAGATAACCGAAATACAGTGAAAATTAAGAACTAGAGCACACAAATGATATTAAACATTTGAAGAAGTTCATTGTCATAATATCTGAGTTAATGCTCATAAACTTATTGCAATATTAAATCTCGAAATAAATTCTTTGTAATTAATGTAGTGTATTTAGTACTGATTGAAACTGTATCTTTTTTTATGCAAAACTATAAAATTTTTTTCTTTGGGTGCCATATTTAACCTGTTATGGAGTATTTCCAACCTATATATATTTTAAGGATAAAGAAAAGAAAATGATAAATTAGCCGGTAAATACTCATCACATGATCACGAGTAAACAATTAGTATTAATAGTAATTGGCCTTATAAGCCATTGATTGTTGCTCAGTTAGTAATACAAGCTGAATTTGTGAGAAGAACTTTCGGATTTGACTCTCACTAAACACATTTTTGGGGAAGGGTGAGTAGCCTTAATTGTGATGAAATCTCGAGCAGAATTAATTTCAGACCGTTAAAACAGATGAGAATACATGTAGTTTACACAAAAAAAAGTAATTGGCCTTATAATTTTATTTCTATTTTGCAAAAATTCCAAAATATGAGCTTCTACTCTCTCCTCTCCCACTCTTTTCCTTAACAATATTCTAGGATTAAGTTTGTTTGGTTTGCACCAATGTTATGATCCAGTAATCACAAGCCATTCAAATGCCACACAGCCCTCCTTGCTTCAAGGTTTCAAGCATGACAGACACTACCTAACCAACCTTTCACAAATCTTCTCAACCTTTTCCAATGTACACTCCGAGCAAGATTATTCACGAAAACACCGTAAAGTAACCACCATTCTACCTTGCTTTATGTTTATAGATATAATAGCAATTATCGTTGAACAAGGAACTTGCATTAAATTAAAAGCAGCAAGAATGAAGGCAAAGAATGAATTGAACAGCAGTTGTTATAGATAAACTGTTTGGTTCTTTAATTACATGAAAGAGTGAAAGAATTGGTTTTAGATATCTACCACAAATAATATGCTCTAATCTTCAGCTATGAAACTATTTCTCCCTCTTCAATATCTTCATGAGAAGGATAACAGCTAATCAAAATCTCGAATTCCTTTTGAACGTCCAGATTCAGTTCAATCCCAGCTGTGTTTTCCATGTTTTGCAATGCAATCCGAGCAGCTTCTCTTTCTCTTTCCCGTTGCTTCTTCAACTCCAACTCTGCCTCTGCTTTCTCTTCGCGCAACCTTCGTTCTAACTTAGCCTTCTCTTGCTGCATCTTCATTGGATCAGCTTTGTCAACATTAACAAGTAGCTGAGCTTTCACAATGGTGTCCGCATAACGGCTCTTCAGCATTGCCGCACGGAGAGCCTTCTTGGGTGACTTTTGCGCCTCAAATATAGGAATAGGAGTTGTTAACAATCCTTCACCAAAAGCAGCATCTGTCGCAGAACCAGCCCCATTAGAATCTGCTTCAGACTTGCTCATTTGTGATGTCAATTCGCTTGCTGCCTGGCAATCCAGTTTAGAGGCACCGGCAGGACTACATACTCTAAGATCTCCGCACAATGATCTTTCTGAAGTCACAACTTCGGAAGATGCTTGGTTTGAGTGTTCTGGAAGGCTACGTTGAGACTTAATGCTGCCACACGAACTGCGTTTGCAGGCACCTTGACCTTGGCTCACTGGCGGTTTGGCGTTGATACACCCATGAGCACGCCCACCCCTGCCTTTTCGTATGTTATTTCTTGCCAACTTGCTTACACTATTCTGTATCGGTTTAGCAAGATCTACTGCTCCTGCATTCAAAGGCATCTCAGACTCGGATGGCTTCCAATAAAATTTCTTGGGCAGAAAGGTAATTCGGTTTAACTTTGCTTTAGAACATCTAACATCTTTACCACCACCGACATAAGTATTCTTGGCTAACTTGGACTCAATTGTACCAAAATCCATGGGTTTTTCCATTGCCGTAAGATAATCTGATTTCTTTAATGCTTTGGGATTGAAAACCATACCTGGAGTGGGATGTTTCATCAATGGTTTCAATGAGGCAGAACAGTTGTGAGTCATGGTACGGTCCATCATCATCTTTGGCCTCTTTTGTGGAGAATCACCGCTTAGAATCACCCCTTCTGGTCCACGTTGCTGTAAGTTTTTTCCATTGCGTTGCTGCCCAAACCCAAACTGTGTCTTCCTCTTTGGCTTCGAGACGACACTGCCTTTCAAAGCAATCATGTTGAGAAGCCTCAAAGTTTTTTCTGTTACAGAGAAGCCTTAAAGTTTACAAGAGCTTAGAAAATGAAAAATTGTGAAAGTCTGCAGGAAACGTTTCCTATATATAGTCCTTCTATACGCTGTTGTTTTAGTTTCTTTTTAGGCTGAATGCTCAAATAAGGATATAAAGTTTCCGAAAATATTCAATTCAGGATCTAAACTTTTATTTTGCTCAATTCAGGATAAAACGTTTTCGATTTTGTTCAAATAAAGACTTTTTAAAGCGCGTGAGTTACACGCGCCGTTAAAATAATAACGGCGTTTATAAAAGACACGTGGCAGCATGTGATTGGGCCACGTGGCAGAAGTGGACACGTGGCAGCATAAGGGTGGGACACGTGGTAGTGACATATAATTAATTTTCTTTTAATAGGTAAAAAATACATGGACACGTGGCAGCGTATTAGTGGGACACGTGGCAAGATTGACATGTGGCAACGTGTGAGTGGGACACGTGGCAGTGACTTATAATCATTAGTGGGACACGTGGCAAAGTTTAGATCCTGAATTGAACATTTTCGAAAACGTTAGATCCTTATTTGAGCATTCAGCCAAATTTTTTTGTTATAAATATTAATAAAAAATTAAATATTATTTATAATATTATAATTAGTAGTTAATTTTGTTAGTTGATTTTTTAATAAAAAATAACTTTTAAAAATTTATATTACATTTTAAAAAAATTTGTTAAAAAAAATTTTTATAAAAAATATTTCTGTATTTTTTTCACTTTGTTTTTCTTTTCATTCCTTTCTGTTTTTATTTCTTTTATATGATTTAAATATAAAATAATTTTTTACTGTAAATTAAATATATTTATTTTTAGAAAATTGAGTTTTTCTAGGAAAAACGTTTATTTTTTTTAATTACATTAATTTTTCTAAAAAGACAATTCTTACATATTTTTCTTTATTTTTATAGTTTCTTTATCTTCTTTCTTTTTTTGTCAATTAGAAGAAAATATAGAAAACAAAAAAAGAAGAAAAATACAAATTAAATTTAGTAATTTAAAATTTTTTCTTTAAAAAATATATAATTTCTAATAATTTTATGGCTAATAGTTTTTTTCCTTTTTTATGGTAAAAATGAAAAAAAAATTACGGAAGAAAAAATAATAATTATACTAGTTACAAAAAAGTTTTATAATAATTTTTATGTTTGAGAATTTATTTTCTAAAACAAAATTTAAAATTTTTAATTATTTCAAAAAATAATTTTAAAAAATTTATTCAAGAAAATATTATTTTATCAAAATATATAGTTTTTCTTGAATAAAAAAAAGAAAGAAAAAAAGTAAAAAAAAATTATGTGGACACGTGGCAGCGTGTGAGTGAGACACGTGGCGACGTGTGAGTGAGACACGTGGCGACCTATGAGTGGGACACGTGGCAGTGATTTTATAATTATTTTCTTTTAATAGGTAAAAATAAATTGACATGTGGCGTAGTGTAATTGTGACACGTGGCAGAGTGTGAGTGTGACACGTGGTAATAATTATCCTTTCATCGTCAGTCACTCTCTTTAACGGCGCGTGTAACTCACACGCGTTAAAAAATCCTTATTTGAGCAAAATTGAAAACGTTTTATCCTGAATTGAGCAAAATAAAAGTTTAGATCCTGAATTGAATATTTCCGAAAACTTTATATCCTTATTTGAGCATTTAGCCTTCTTTTTATTATTGACTTCTTTTTCAAGAAAATTATTGACTTAATGTTGTCTCGCTATCAATTTTTGTATTTATCTATTTTCTGAAATAGCTGTGCAAACCTAAGTCCTAAGACAAAGTGGTATAAACAATATTCAAAAATCACACTTGAATCATAAACAAGTTAAAAATTGTCCCGTAGTTCATTTTTTTAATTAATTTTTTATATACACATTTTTTAATATTTTTTAAAAAGGTATCATTTAATTTTTTTGCGAAGTTAAAAAACTCCATTGTCAATATATGGATAATAATCTTATATATTTTACAAAAAATATAAAAAAAAACCTATAAATATGTCATGTAAATAGAAATGACAATGGCATGGGTACCTGCAAATTTTAAGGTACCCAAATCAAAGTTTGATTATAGTTTACAATATCCGAATTTATTTAACTACATGAATATTTTGATTTTATTATCCGAGCTTTACTCATATAATATAAAAAATACTCATTTATTATCTGTACTCACTTATTACTCGTTTATTAAATTAAAAATTGACTTTTAAATTTAATTTTAAAATCAATTTTAATACATATTATTAAAAAATTAAATTAATAAATTTAAATTAACTCATAAAAATAAATTAATCTAAAAAATAATTAAAATACTTAATATATTAATTTAATTAAGTATTATATTAATAATAAATAATATATAAATAAAAATGTATATAATAGTATTTAAATATTTTTTATTTTATAGTCAACTTTGGGTCATAAGCTACTTTAAGAGTTAAAATCATTGTTCGAACCATATCCAAACTCATGATGGATGGTAAAATTACTATCCGAACTCGATTATTATATACTCTAATTATATTTAATCGGATCAAATAGACAGGACACTCATTTATAGGTTACTCATATACATTATTATACGTAAACGCTTAGTCTAAACATATTTTCTTCGTAATATGTAGATAAGTACATTATTGCACACACTTACGGGGACACGTTCTCTTTACATCGTGTAAAAACAAAAAAATCTACTTCACTCTTCCATTATCCGCTATCCCATAATCCATTACCAATCTCATAATCAATTATTTCATGATCCTTTTGAACTCATCCAGGATATTCATTCAAATATGGGTATAAATTTATTTAAAAGATTCCCCAACAACTTAATATGTTATAAATTTTGAGAAAAAAATAATTTTTTAACTTCAAAATATTTATTTAAAATAATTATCTAATACATTTAAAACAATTAAAATTATCTAATAATTATCTTCAAATTTTTAAAATAACTAAAACATTATCCAATTTAAAAATAATTAAAATGTTATATACTTTTAAAAATATGCATAAATAATATAGATACATCGGATCATAATATTAAAAAGATTAATAGAGTTAAATGTTATTTTGTCACATTAAAATATTTATTTGTACTCTGTCCAGGTGTATTATTATTATTATTATTATTATTATTATTATTATTATTATTATTATAATAGTGTTGCATCGAGGACTGAAGAGAAGCAGGCAAAGATTTCCATCACTCAGGGTGGATTCTTCAGTGCGGTGGAATTTTCCATTACTTGATACAAAATAATAAAAAAATAAAACAATGAATAAAATTATTTTTATATCTTTTGCTATAATTTTTTATTATTTTATTAAAAATTTTATATTTACAGTGATTATTTAAATTTTTTTCAATCTTTTTAAAATTAATCCCATTTAAATTAACCTTTAATTGATTAAAATTTGGCCAAACAATTATTACTCGAAAGAAATTTCATCACTTTGGGAACACTAGAGGCATGTATCCTTCCGATACCCTAGACGCGAAAAACACTACATCGCCACCGCCGTCGCCGCTTCGAAAACCAGAATCCAAAAAGCTCAAAATGTCTGTCACCACCAACTCAGACGACGAAGAAGAAGCCGCCGCCGCCGCCACCACTGACACAAAAAAACTGAGATACAAACGCCGCAAAATCGCCATATTCTTAGGATACTGTGGCGTCGGATATCAAGGCATGCAAAAAACCCAGGAGCCAAAACCATTGAAGGCGACCTCGAAGAAGCACTATTCCACTCTGGCGCGTTCCCCAGCAAGACCGCGGCAACTCAAAACGCTATGACTGGGATCGCTCGGTCCAAACTGACAAGGGCGTAAGCGCTGTGGGCCAGGTCGTTTCTGGGTGGTTCTACATCGACCCACCTGGCCTCGTGGAGCACAACAATCTAATACTTCCAGCCCATATTCGGATTTTTGGTTATAAGAGTGTGACAGCATCGTTTAATGCGAAAAGTTTTGTGATCGACGGCGTTTCGTTTATCTTATTCCTGTTTTTGCTCTTGACCCAAGTTGTCATAGGGATAGGGCAAGTGTTTTGGCGAGTTTAGGGTCGGGTAATGAGCTTGATAAGTGCGTTGAGTGTTCCGACAGGCGCCGAAATGTCGTTAATTTAGAAAAGAAACCCATGAAGGAAAGAAGCTTTTGTTATAATGATGAACCTGGTGTTCGGTTCGAAAGATTGATGAAGCATTATTCTGGGTCTCGCAGCAGCCGTAACTACTGTTAGAGCTGGATACGGGCGGGCCGAGCTAGTTTTCACCGATTCCAGCCCTTACAAAACAAAAACAGCATAGAATCGGTCCGGGTCGGATCAGTTCTATGTTATTTAAGAGGTGAATCGGTCCAATTCATTCAAAAACCAGATCGAATCAGTTTAAATCGGTTCGATTTTTTTTTACATTTAAAATTTTTATTATTTAAAATTTATATTAATTTATTTTAATATATATTAATATATTTTAATAATTTAATCTAATAAATTTATTTTTGTAATAAATAATGTTAATAGTTTAATTTAACAATAATTTATTATAAAGTTATATTATAATTTATTTAATTAATGTAACAATAATGTAAAAATAAACTACTATAAAATTATCTAAAAAAATTATTGTTATAATAAAATAAAGTTATATTATGAATATAATATTATAATAAAGTTATTATGATAAAATGATATTTGATTCAAAATACAAATAATGATATTATGAATATTATTATTATATTCATTTTGCAATATTATTTTGCATATCTTTATTTATATTCATTTATTATATTCATTTTGTATTTAAAATAATTTATTATATTTGAAATATCATTTACTTAATATTTATTCATTTATTTATTTATTCATTTATTTAATATGTTTTTAAAATATTAATTCATTTTGTATTTTAAATATTTATTTATTTTAAACATAGATAAGTATAACATTAATTAATTTGGTATGTAATAATAATAATAATAATAATAATAATATCAACAACAACAACAACAACAAAGGAGAAAAAGGAGAGAGTAGGAGACCAAAGATTTTTTACGTGAAAAACCCCTTCAAAAGTTAGAAGGATAAAAACCACGGGACCGTAGTCCATAAAAATATTCACTATGATTAAACTTATTTACAATTTTACATACAATTTACAAAAAAAAAAGAGATTATTCTCTACTCTTCATAATTTATACGGATTGCCTTGAAATTTCTTCCTCCTCTTCTGAATTATTATCAGCGAATTCATTAGTCATTCCAAGTTCGACATTGCGCGATTCCGCATCAAACCAATCTTTAAAGCATGTTAACATGCACAATGAATCTGGATTAAGAGTGGTTCGATGGTCTTCAATAATTCTTCCACACGTCGAGAATGCGGATTCCGAAGCAACAGAAGAAACTTGAACTGCAAAAACATCTCGGGCCATGAAAGCTAAAACTGGAAATTGTTTTTGGTTTTCTTTCCACCATTGGAGAAGATCAAAGTTTTTATCTACAGAAAAATCTTAACTTAAGAAAAATCCTAGCTCATTGAAGCTAGAACTTCGTCTAGTTGTTGATCCCAATCCCGATCCGCTCGCTTTTCCTTTTAGCTTCATTCTCTTCTTTACTGCTTCCTTAATTGCGTTTAAAATTCCTTTCCTTTTTTGCTACTTTCGGTTTCTTCGTATGAATCTTCTTCTCCTCGATTAAAGTTGAATTGCTCCCTTTCTGTTTCATAAACATTAAACAATTCTTGAAAAAGATTGTTAATTGAGAACTTTTGATCCTCAATAGAATCAAGACCAAGAAATTCTTTATAACAATAAAAAAAATTCTATATTTACCTCACCTTGACAAGGATATAGTAAAGTTGTAATACAATAAATAGGAGGAATTATTTCCTAATATTTTTAAAATTTTTCCTCCATATCATATACAAAAGAACTTAAAGTTTCATGATTCCTAAATTTTACAAATTTGTCAAACATTGTGTAGATAATAAGAACAAAATACAGTGTAATTGGATAAAATTGAGTTAAAAATCTTTCGGTTGCATCTTTAAAAGTAGATAATAAATCAACACAATATTCAATAAAAGTCCAATCTTCTTCAAAAAGTACTAAATGTGTGCTACTTGTATAATTGTTATAAAAAGGAGTAACAAGTTCTTTATAAGGTAAAATAGAAGAAAGCAAACGATGAAGTGAATTCCATCTTGTTTCCACGGGAAGTGGAAACGCTTTAACAGGTATATTATTTGTTATACAAATTTGCTTCTATTCACGTTTATTACTTGGTGTGCGAATCCATTTTGCTACAATTTTAATTTTATCAATTGGACCTATGCCACTACCAATACCACTAGAACTAAAACCACTTTGAACACATAAATTTATAATATGACATGCACATCTTGCATGAAAAAATATGCCTTGCATAATAGGGTTTAAACTTTTAATTAAATGAGGAATAGCTGCAGTATTACTCGAAGCATTATCAAAAGTAATAGCAAAAACTGTATTATTTTCTAGTCCATATAATTTACAAACTTTAGTCATATATTTATGAATAGTATATGAATTATGTGCTTCTTCTATTACATCTAAAGATAAAATTCGTTTTTGCATGGACCAATCTTCATCTATCCAATGACAAGTTATAACAAGATAACTTATACATTAGTACTAGTCCATATATCACTAGTTAAACTAACCCTAGATGAAATATTACTAAGTTTATCAATTAAAGCTTATCTATATTCTTTAAACATATCCATGCAATCTCTTTTTAATGTATGTCTAGAAACAGATTTATATGCAGGTTGTAAATATTTACAAACAAATTCTAAATATCCTGTTTTTTCACAAATTGTTAATGGTTGTTCAGTCTTAACTACAAATCTAACTAAACCACGTCTAGTTTGAACATTATCAAAATTAAAATTTTTTCCACCATCATGCGTATTAATTTGAGATTGTTTACCTTCTAAAATTTTATTTTCTTCTGCATCAGGATTATTGTAATTAAATGTCTTTTATACGTACCTGTACCGCCACCACCTCTACCGGAGTTATAAGAGTAAACGCCTTTGCACAATTTACAGATGGCACAATATTTATTCGTCTCACCTTCTTTTGCTACAATGTCGAAATACTCTCATACTGTAACAACCCGTTACCACATTTTTCACGTATTTCTATACAACTTTACCGGTTGGATTGTCTGCGATGCCATTAACATTCTACAGTGATAGTAATAAATGATAAACATTTATTTAACAAATACGGAATATGAAATTTTTTTTTCATATTTCCTTACATCTGACATCCCCTATTGTCTTTATTTCAATAAAGTAGTACTGTACACATATGTCTAAAATGTAAAAGAGAAGTGGTTGTACTTGTCATATTTGACATAGTTTGCTCCAGCACTTTATATGTAGTTATATCCATCTGGAAGCTAATTCTCTAACTCCGTGTCTTTTTATCTGTGGAGTTAAAACAAAAAGGGATGAGCGAACCACACGCTTAGTAAAGGAGACGTGTGCTGCTTTCCTTTGCTTGGCGATCACATTGAGATTTGGCGAGTACCTATTGCCTTACTCGCCTACTAGGCTATCATTTGCCCCCTCTATATGAGAGATCACTTTACTCGCCATACTCACTCTTTGGGCGATCAGAGCCCTCGTCTCATTTGGGCGATCATCTTAATCAACATAACTTGGCGAACTTACCTACTCGCCAAGAAGGAAATTAAATCAACTCGCTTTCATCAAACTCACCATCAACCATTGGCGATCGTCCTATCTTGCTCGCCCATTGGCGAGCTGTTCCACTATAGTACTCGCCCATAGAGTGTTTCACAGAAATTGCTCCATTCACATCCTAAGTTAAGAAGCTTTTCACCCAAGTGGAAATCAACATTCATTATTTATTTAATTTTCATTATCAAACTTTATGAAATTAGGGTCTACAGTAGTGTAGAATCAGGTCTTACATTTTCTCCCCACCTTAAGAAATTTGGTCCTTCAAAATATATATGGACCTATCATTGAAAGAGCTCTGGATGCTTCTCACGTATAAGGCTATCTAACTCTCAAATAGCCTCCTACTGCCAAAGCATCCAATGAAAGGATTAATCTTAGATCACAACACTTTATCCTTCCTATCCAGAATCTGTACCGGTTTCTCAACGTAACTCATGTCCTCTCTGATCTCCAGTGGCTCATGTCGAATCACGTGAGAAGGATCTGGATGGTACTTTCTCAACATCGTGACATGGAATACATTATGCACTCCTGACAACTTTGGAGGTAATGCACATCTCCCACACGATCTAAGATCTCCAACGATCCAATGCGTCGGGGACTCAATTTCCCTCTCATTATGCCTCTAAATGGTGAGACCTTAATATACATAATCTCTTGTATATCTCAAGAAGTTTGTTCGACCAAGTCGAAAATAATTCTCGGTCTCCTATTTTCTCATACTATCGTGGATTATATCGTCTGCTAAATAAACCCTTTAAGGTGCTATGTCTATACTCTCCTCTGGCCATTATCATAAGCAAACTCTGCCAAGGTAAAGGATTATCCCAGGAGCCTATAAAATGAACTGCACACGCTCACACCATATCCTCGAGCGTCCATATCATACGCTCGGACTGTCCATCATTCTGCGGATGAACTGTGGTGCAAAAACTCAATCGGGATCCCATAGCTTCCTGAAATCTCTCTCAACACTGAGATGCGAAGCGGGACTTCCTGTCAGATTTAATGCTTACTGAACACTGTGTACTCTCACTATCTCCTTGACATAGAATTCAGCTAAGGCAATAATTTAATCAGTAAATTCCATGGCCAAGAAATTAGTAGACTCAGTCAATATATCCACAAATATCCAGATAGCTTTATACCCTTTTGTGGGTAATTCAATTTTTCACTTACTTTAGGAAGTACCATCAATACAGGTATTTTTATTCCTTATCAATTTTCTAACTTTCAGTTACTCTCGTCTCTAAGATGAGACCACGAGTATCTTTTTATGCTCCATATTGTCTTTAAGAGTCCTGCCCGTCTCTTCAGACCCTCGACAGTCATCCCTTTGGCGCTCTCCCGCGCCCCAGGTTTATTCCTTCAAGTGAGTCGGTGACCATATAGTTCTCCCACACCTCACAACATAGAATCCGTTGTTGGGTGATCGCCCAACTCGTGGGTCGCCCATCCCGGATTTTATTCAAGAATCCTGAAGAACTCGAGCTTCTTCTCTCAAAATCAATTTATACTCCCTGAAATTTTTTATCATCCTTGGGAGTTAGCAAATTTTCACTTTTTTTTTCACACAGTAACTCATTCATACTATTTATCACTTATCATCTCATTCGGTGCTAAGTCAATAATAATTTGGTGACTATCATTTAGATAGTTTTAATCAATCGTATGTAATTGTCCCAGTAGTCTCTTAAATACAACGAACTCGCTCTCAATATATCTCGGAGCGTCCACATAATGCGCTCGGATATCTATATCAATCTGAGGTGGTGCTGACAGTAAATTTGGGATCCCAAAGCCTATTGCTATTTACTCAAAGCATGTGGCAAATCAGAGATCCCTATCACATGTACTCACTCACTGAAACTTCACATACATTCTCACTGTTTCACCTATATATATCGACTAAGGCACTCAAAACATCCCAAAACCTGATGATGAAGTGAATTAATTTGGTTACTCAATCCATAGTCACTTCTATAACCTCATGGTTCTTTCGGATTCTTTACCATCCCACTATGATTATTTCATGGTTAAACTATGATTGCCCTTTTTTTTTTTTGCAGACCTTAATACTAACCATCGATTATGTCTCAGGTAATCATTTTTCTCTATAACTTCTTTTATATCGAGTTATCATTTTATCTCTTGTTCTCCTAGTACATGTAATATCACTTACTTGGAGAACGTATTTGAGAGTATAATTTCTTCACAATCTATTTGTGAAATTGAATTTATCATCATTCAGATTTCGTCACCACTTTACTTAAACAATTTCACAGTTCGAATATGTAAATATATATTCATATGTATATCCTTTTTTTTAGGAATAGCAATACTTCTTGTATCTGCTCCTCTGAGTATCACAATTTCATCTGTCCAAATCTGGCTTGTTATTACTTCTAGCCATAACCACATGATGATCAGACGAAATAACATTTATTCTTATATTTGGGAACTACCTCATAACTCGTGTTCCCTATATGACTTGTCTCTTAAAATATTTTCATTCTTTCCCATTCATCAACACAGTCGTTTTCCCCCTTAATATAGTATTTTACCATTACAATCTTGTAACCATTTTGAATACTATACTCATACATACCCATTCACTTTCACTTTCTCACAAGTATGTATCACATCAGTAAGATAGCGAATTCCACAAACGCCTCAACAATTCTTTTATGCCATACGGGTAAACCTCATAAATTTTATACCCCAACAACCACACTTTAATCTCACTTAAATAGTAAGATCCTTTACTCAGACAATTTCAATGTCCACTTAATCATTTGAGACCTCACGTCTCTAATGTACATAGTTCAATTAGAACTCATGTTCACTGACTTAACAGTAAGGTTTTCCATTCCTAAAAGTTTGTGGCATTATTCAACGATATTGCTTATATCAACACAATATTCATTCTCTTTAAAATCTTCCTAGCTGGCTCTAGGCTCACATGTAGGAAGGATACTACAGTCGGCTAGCGATCCAGATAGAATAAGGTGGGTATTTTAGAATACCATACTTGTTCCGGAACCTAGAAGCAACAGTAGAGAGTATTAATCCCGTTGTTTTCAAAACGATATAATTTTCATTTTCACCAGTTATACCAAAACAGTTTATTTCTCTACTCATCAATCTCATGAGTAATTTCTCAAGTTCTTCTGATTTTCTAGTAAGGGCTTACAAAAATTTTCATGTTGTGAATCGAGTCAACAATCTCTCGAATCCACGTTACTCTAGAAGTTTACTTAGAATATCATCCTGTAATTTCTAATTCACAAACTCATATCATCTTGGATGTGTCGTTATTTACATCCAACAAATCCAATATGTATCTTTCAAACACATATGTATAAATTTTCAAATCACCTCACATTTATTTCACAATCTTTCGGTTCTATGAATATCGTATTTATTCTCCTAAAAACATAAGGAATATATAGAACCAGTATTAACATCATCGATTTTAAATCATTGATCACATAATTCACCTTTTTGGTTCACACTCTATAAGTATATCACTTTTCATAATATTCAATAATCCCTAACCAATATAACCCATATTTTCACTTTAATTCAGACCTTAAAATCTACAACAGGGCCGACTATCTCGCGACCTCTCATAGTATATACTTCGGGTCGCCTTGCTCATCAAAATATAAATAGGGCTCACAGTAAGGATCATCAAACGTGTAATATGTCCTTTACACCATCAAATACTATTTCACCATCAGTCTATTTTAAATCAATTTTGTCATTTATGACTTAGAGAAAGCATTTCAATATCATCATTTCAGGATCTTAGTTCGATATGGACAGAGAAGTCCTGGTGGGGCCCTCACCGAGTTCCTCGCTGTACCTTACCGAATAGACCTGACATTATGATGATAAAATCACCTATCTCATGTAAAATTCTCGGATAACAATCTCTTTTTGTAACCCTTAATTCATCAACTTTCACCATATTTAAACACTTAA
The DNA here is from genome assembly GCA_032173925.1 of Heritiera fomes. Lineage (NCBI taxonomy): Eukaryota > Viridiplantae > Streptophyta > Magnoliopsida > Malvales > Malvaceae > Heritiera > Heritiera fomes. The sequence goes on from JAPDPM010000002.1 coordinate 14,725,662, forward strand.
CTCAATTCACAGTCACTTGACTCCTCTATACATTCAGACTATACAGTACTACAAGAGATGATAACCTTTTTCAACACTTTCTGTTCTAAAGGTATCAACAGACATCAAGCCAACTAAAGCTCTGATACCATTAAATCTGTAACGACCCGTTACCACATTTTTTACGTATTTCTATACAACTTTTTCAGTTGGACTATCTGCGATGCCATTAACATTCTACAGTTATAGTAATAAATGATAAACATTTATTTAACATGTGAGATCCCCAATTTCCATGTATTCCTCCATGTATGTAAAGTATTCTAAGTTAATATGATTAAATGAATATGAAGTTTAATGTATGAATAATGTATGATTGATGTATGGAATATAGAAGAAATAATGAAGTTGAATGTCAATGAGTCAAACACAATATGTTGATATCAGAAAAATATTAAGAGTATGAGACAAGAAATTTAATTAGAATTTTTGGATTGGTGATTTAATGAATGGCTGAGATGAGAAGGAGGAAAAGAGGAAATTAATGGGTCAAATGAGTCAAGGGATAAAGTATGGCTGAGATAGATGATGAGATAAGCATGCAATTAATGGAGTTCATGACTCACCACCCTCATCATCATCACCCACGCCAGCCCCTTCCAGCCCTCTCCCTCTCGTTCCATCCAATCTTCCAAGCTTCCATCTCTAGCTACCTTGCTAAACCACCTTACTCTTCCATCGATCCATTAAGTTCGTAGAACGAAAAATAATCCTTGTCACTAGACTAAGTGATATCCAAAGTTTGGAGGACTGAATCCAAGTATTGGAGGAGATCTCAACAATTGAAATTTTGGTCTCTAGTAAAGGTGAGAGAAGAAGATGATTCTTGCAATTTCGTTCTTGGTTTGGAGTTGTTTTAAGTTAGTATAACATGTGTATGTGGTTTAATTTAAGGTTTGATATGATATGATGATTTCAGCTTTGAAGGAGTGAAAGCTAGGGTTAACGCGCCAAGTGATCTTGCGTTCTCGAAGGAATCGAGGTAAGGAAATTATGTAACGGACGTAAGGCGGCTATGTCCGCATGTTTTATGATGTGTGTATGTGATTTGGAAAGAAACATCAGCTGGTTTTGTGCAGGAAAAGATGCATTTTCGGACTTGTTCCCTAGTACCAATTAGGCTAAGGGCAGCCAACTGCCTTGAAAGGGAAGTCGACTGCCTAGAGACAACCAAAACGTCGTTTTTCGAAAACCGAGGCAAACCAGTCGACTGCTATGTAAGCCAGTCGACTGCTATTTTCCTAGAAGCATTCTGTTTCAAACCAGTCAACTGCTATTTGCCAAATTGCATTCTGTTTCAAAAACAGTCGACTGCCCTATATGACCAGTCGACTGCTATTTCTTAAGAAGCATTCTGTTTGAAAACCAGTCGACTGCTATATGGACCAGTCGACTGCCCCCATGTATTTTTCGAAAAGAAAATAATTTCAAGAAATGAAGTTATGAAGCAGCAGCCGACTGCCCTATAAGACCAGTCGACTGCCATGTATGAAAAGAGCTTTCAAAGCTTATTTGATTTAAACACAAAAGTGTTTTCTGAAAAGTATATTATAATGTTTTGAGACTATGGACTGTGTAATGATTATGCATTTCTGATGGCTGAGAGACTCTGATCAAGTTCTCAGTAATATGTATGTTAAGTGAGGAACCCTAGTCCGGTCCTCAAGACTATAAGTGACACCTGACTAGTGCTCACTATGGTATTATTAAGGCAGGAGAGAATCCCTGACCTCTACATGGTATACCAATGTACTAATGCATGATTAGAGTCATATGAGTCATATGAATGAGAATGAACGGTTCATATGACGACTCAATCGCTTAAACATTGTACATAGTCTCCATCTATTTCAAAGTACAAGATGTATGTATGAAGAAGTATATGATGTATGTTTTAAAGTATGATATGAAGTAAGATGTTTTAAAGAAAGAAGTTTAAGTATGATGCATGCTTTATAATGTTTTACATGACATTATAGAGCCAAGTAGGAAAAATGCATATAGAGGCATAGTACGCTCTTTTACATACTTTTCTTACTGAGCGTAAACTCACCCTTTTATGACTATTTTTCCTACAGACTACCTGAAGTGAACCCCGCTCCGACTAGAGGAGCTTGTGCTTGAAGAATCGAAGTGTACCTTCTCGATACGCTTCCCAGTGAAGAATCGAAGTGTACCTTCTCGATACGCTTCCCAGTTAGCATAGAAGGTATACTTATATGTTCATATGTAAAGTTAAATTGTAATCCAGCTACAGTACAGTACAAGTAGAAATTTATATATATAAGATGTCGGGGATGTAAGTTAAGATGATGTATGAGATCCTGTGGAAATGGAATGATATTTTTATATATCATTTTTATGTTTATGGAAATTGAATAAAATTTCATGAGCTATTAAATGATTAGCTTAAGATTAAGGGAAGAACGACACTGGATGAACTAAATCTAAATAAGAAGGAAAAAGATAAGTGATAAGATGAAGTGACGGGGACGTCACATAACAAATACGAAATATAAAATTTTTTTTCATATTTCCTTACATCTGACATCCCCTATTGTCTTTATTTCAATAAAGTAGTACTGTACACATATGTCTGAAACGTAAAAGAGAAGTGGTTGTACTTGTCATATTTGACATAGTTTGCCCCAGCACTTTATATGTAGCTATATCCATCTAGAAGCTAATTCTCTAACTCCGTGTCTTTTTATCTGTGGAGTTAAAACAAAAAGGAGTGAGCGAACCACGCGCTCAGTAAAGGAGACGTATGCTGCTTTAAAGAAAGCAAGACTGTATGCCACAAAGTATTTATTTTTCCTAAAATTATACTAAGTAGGAAAACAGTGGATATAGTAAACAATACTCTCAATACACCATTCCAATCATTGGTTAAACAATTTACATTAAAATGTAGTAAACAGTAAATAGGATTCAATAAATCCCCTCAGTAAACAAAAATCAATAAGTTGAGACTAGGCATCACCCTATAAATAAATCATGCTCTCATCGTTCCCTACCCCTTTCCAGGAACACAAGTTGTCTGCTTTTATGGTGCACCTGTAGGCTATCATCCCTCACGGCTATCTCGGCTAGATCTATGGCCATAATCTATAGGTGGTCCTCGGGTCCACTTGCCAAGTGACCTCGAGACAAGTGACCTCGAGACCGTTGATGACTTGGCGGGTCCATTAGCCTCCCAAATCATAATGCATGAAACTAGGGGCCTAAAGTCTCAAAATCAAATTATATCCTATAAAGCACCTTTAAGGAATTATTTCACAAAATTCATCATTTTCTCAAAATGATTTATTTTCCAAAAAGGTCTTATATAAAATAGTAAAAACAACCCGCAATCTCACCATTTTTCGTGTGAGAAAGGCACGGGTTAAACTGGCTCGCCCATGGTCAACTCGACCATAGTCAACTCGACCATAGTCAATTCACCCCAAAAAGGTTTTATATTCTCTGTTTACAAAGATATTAAAAACAGCCCATTTTTTGTGTGAAAAATATGCAATTTAAACCTGTTCGCCCATGGTCAGCTCACCCATTACGGCTCGCCTATAGTCAACTCGTCAGTGCGGTGAACTAATATTCACCCACCAACCTTAGCATTTAAAAAAACAAGTTAAACTGGCTCGCCCATAGCGGCTCGCCCATGGTCAGTTCACCCATACTGGCATTGCTCATAGTCAGTTCGTCCATTATGGCATTGCCCATAGTCAACTCGCCCAATGCGGCACTTCTATGGTCAACTCGCCCAATGCGGCACTTCTATGGTCAACTCGCCCAATGTGGCACTTCCATGGTCAACTCACCTATCTGTGGCTCGCCCGGATTTCTATTAAAACAGGGTCGCTCGTCCCAAAACATCATAAAAAGAGTTCGCCCACTTTGGCTCGCCTGCATTTTATTAAAATAGGGGTCGTTCGCCCCAAAACAACATAAAAGGTTTCGCCCACATTGGCTCACCCGGATTTTAGTAAAACAGGGTCGCTCGCCCAAAATATCACAAAAAGGTTCACCCACTTTGGCTCGCCCGCCCTTTTACCAGTTCGCCCGGAAAACAACATAGGGGTTGGCTATCTTTGTAGCTCGTCGAAGTCAAAATAATTTATCAAATAAATGCATGTCATAAACCAAAATAGTTTCTCAATATTTTCATAATATTTTTACTCCACAGGATATGCATTTTACTTCACATACAACTCCCTTACCTGGTCTTACGAAGCCTTGCTTCCCAATCGTCTTCCCAATCGCTTTTATCAAGTCCTTAATTCCTAGCTGCAAAATAATTTATCAATATTATTAATTTCTTCTTTTCAAATATTTCCAGCACTTTGACGAGACTTAATAATCAACTAGCTCGCCCAAAAGAGTTCACCATTTATTACATGGCTTACACGTGGGAGCTCTCCAACATTCTCGCCATTCCCATATTGGCTTATTCGTGGGAGCTCACCCACATTCAACTCTCCATGCCTATATTGGCTTAAATGTGGCAGTTCGCCCACAATTCAACTCGCCATTACCTATGCATGTGAGTTCGCCATTCACGACTTTTTATTCAAAGATGGGCTCGCCAATTGAACTAGCATGTGGCGACTTCACCCACTACCATGCTCTATATTATTTAGCTCACCCATAATAGCTGAGCTCGCCCATTTATCATCATTTTATACCATTTCCATTACTTTCCGTGTTCATTCTCGATTATTTTTCAGACTACATCTTGTTCTAGTTTCTTACATATTCTAACAAAATTTAACTAAAACAAGGCTATATCTATGTTTATTACGTTGTAAAACATAGAAATCTGCCATTGAATATTAAGAGAACCATAGAAATATGGAACTCACCTTAACCAACTGCACTTCTAGAACAGAACACTTTCTGTCTCACGTTAGCTTTACTTTGCTTATTCCTTTAGCTTATCCAACGATGGAGGAAAGGTTTTGCAAGCAGGTTTACTTGTTTAGCCAACTTAAGGATGAAGTTTAGTAGATCAAGCATGGCAGATATGGAAGGAACTGAACATAAACTTGCAGTAGGATAGTTTTCGTGAAGACGATGGAGTTTGCTAGGTCAGTTTTCCTCAAGTGTTTCTTCTTATATAGCCATGCTAATCCAATCAGATCCTATCACTTGGCCTTATCCCATTTTCTTTCATTATTTCACGTCTTTCATGCATTAATTAGATGAAAGAGACAGCTAGGGTAAATTTTCAACCCTCATTAATAGATGTAGACACCTGTGGCCAAAGAAAATCCTTTTTCTGCACCGTTCTTGACTTAGGTGCCTCCTTTGTTTTATTCCTCAACCAATAAGGATAAGTTCTTTATTGACTTTAATATCCTCTCTTAATTTTCTTCAGCAGTGTGGTGTACAAAGTCAATTTTTACTTCAATAGTTTTGAATTTATTTCTCCAGATTGCCAGCTTTTATTTCCATTTTGTCCGCACATGTTGATTCCAGTTCGCCTACTCAACTTGAGACCTCAGCTCGCCATTCAATTTTGGTTCACCAACTTAAGATTTGGCGATTACTTGCTGATTTCCTTTTCTTGGCGATCACATTGAGATTTAGCGAGTACCTCTTGCCTTACTCGCCTACTAGGCTATCATTTGCCCCTCTATATGGGAGATCACGTTACTCGCCATACTCACTCTTTGGGCGATCAGAGCCCTTGTCTCATTCGGGCGATCATCTTAATCAACATAACTTGGCGAACTTACCTATTTGCCAAGAAGGCAATTAAATCAACTCGCCTTTATCAAACTCGCCATCAACCATTAGCGATCGTCCTATCTTGCTCGCCCATTGGCGAGCTGTTCCACTATAGTACTCGCCCATAGAGTGTTTCACAGAAATTGCTTCATTCATATCCTAAGTTAAGGAGCTTTTCACCTAAGTGGAAATTAACATTCATTATTTATTTAATTTTTATTATCAAATTTTATAAAATTAGAGTCTACAGTTGTGTAGAATCAGGTCTTACACATACCCTGCTTGTTTTTTTTTTTTACTAAACTTTGGTCTTGATGATGTAGCAGCAGTGGTGGCAGCTGATGATTATGTTTGAGCATGACCTCCTCCACGACCACGATCAAACGATGGTGCCAAAGGAAGCTTCTCCTCCGGATGAATATCGGGTTCGATTTCATTAAATGATTTATCACCCAAATTAAGAATTTCAATGGAACCAAAAAGTCGAAAAACAGAGCCTGAACGATGAAAGAAATTTGACATTTTTATATTTTTTTGAAAATAAATATATGTTAAAAATTAAAAAAAAAGATGTATGATATATATATATAATATATTGGAATTTGGAAATTGAAACTTGAAAAATAAAAGTAAAATTTGTAAAATTATAAAATAAAAAGAAAAATGAAATTTAGAAAGAAAACGATGATATTATAAATTTGGAATAAGGGATATATATAATATATTAGAATTTGAAAATTAAAAGTAAAATTTACAAAATTATAAAATAAAAAGAAAAATGAAATTTAGAAAGGAAATGATGATATTATAAATTTGGAATAAGGGAATTTAAGTGAATTTGAGAGAGTTTGAATGAATATTGAGAGAGTATGCGAGTGAAGAGAATAAGAGTAGATGAATGTAGATAGTAGATTTAAGAGAAAATATAGAATAAATGTAAAGAAAAATAGAAGATAGAATAGATGTATTTATAGGAAAAGAATTAGAATAAAAAAATTAAAATAAAAAATAAAAAAATAGATTGATGGGCAACGGCCATTTCAAAATGAGGCAAGTCACAGAACAAGGCTGCGCAGCCTTCATTTTAATTTTTTTTTGTTTTTTTTAACCGGTCCAGTTCTGGATCGGGACCGGACGGTCCCGATCCTTAATGGGCCGGGCCCTTAGCGAGCCCGGTTCCAATTAATCAAAACCGGCCTAGCCCGATATGTTACAAGGCTGGGCCGGTTCGGATATTGGGCCAGGTTGGCTCGATCCGGTTGCGAATCGGATCAGGCCAATCCGGCCGAATAAGCAGCTCTTACTACAGTACAAGACTTGATAAGGAGGATCCTGCGGTTGAGGAAGCTGAAATTAATTTAAGGAAGAAGAAAGCCAGGGAGGAAAGACGGTTTCGTTATGGCGAGGAAGAGAAGAAGAGCTTCAATAGAATATTGAAGCGTTATGTTGGTTCTCACAACTTTCATAACTTCACTACGAAAATGGAAGCTGAATATCCCTCTGCACTTCGCCATATCGTTTAATGTCATGCAAACAAGATTGTTACTGTTGAGGGCATGGAGTTTGTCAAGTGTGAGGTTGTAGGTCAGAGCTTCCGGCGTCATCAGATTCGAAAGATGATTGGAATGGCCGTTGCAGTTATGAGGAATTTGGCTCCTGAGTCACTGATTAAAACTGCATTGCAAACGTAAGTAGTTCTCCTCTTTCTTCCTAATTGCTTTTGTTTTTGGCTTAATATATATCGCAATAAATTTCAGGGTTGCAGACATTAATGTACCTACAGCACCTGAGGTTGGTTTGTACTTGGATGAGTGCCACTTTGCAGCATATAACCAAAAGTGGAAAGATAGCCATGAAGAGTTGTCTATGAAAGCTTATGAAGAAGAGGCAGAGGAATTCAGAATGAATTTTATACACTCTCATATTGCCTCGAGGGAACGTGAGAAAGGAGTTGTGGCCTTATGGTTGCATTCTCTAAACCACAGAAACTATCCTGATTTAGAAGGCCGGTGATGTTTGGACTGATAACTTTTTAATTTGTCTACATCTTCACATTTTACACAAGAGAAGAAGACGTTTTTTGTTAACTTTGGATTAGGATTTAGGCCTATGGTATTTAGTCTTTTGCTTTCTTTTTAGTTTTTTCTTGTTTATGATCCAACTCTTTTGCTGGTTTTCTCAGGTTAATGTTGTGTTAATTTCATATTCCTCTGAGGAAGTGTTTGATATGCAACTGTTCATGCTCATGTAGGTGAGCAGTAAGCCTAGCATTCTTTGACCCCTGCCCATATAAAAAAAAAAAAGTAGTTAATTAGCATTAGCTGATTAAAGATCAGGCCTTCACTTCATTAAAAGAACAGCTCACACCCAAATTGAAAAGACGGTGGCGCAGGAATTGCTTCTATTTCTATCTCTTCGTTTTGAGTTTGGCTTTGGGACGACAGTAGCCTGGAGAAAAAGAAAGATGATAAAAGTCAGCAAGGGTGGGTTTTATATAGAATATCGATAGGATATTGTTCTGATTTTGATTTATGATTGCAACGACAAAGCTTTTTTTACCTTCTCCCAATTTTTAAACATAAGTTCATTAAATGAGTTTAATATTTTTGTTTAAATTCATTCAAAAATTAAATAGAACTTAAAATTTGAACGATACATTCAATCTATGAATAAATTTATTTATTGGTTTTTAACTGTATTTTAAACTTCATGATTCTTTAATAGATTTTACACAAATAATGATGAAGGGATTTTACATAAATAACGATATAGAGAAACAAGCGAAAAGTCGTAAAATAAAACTCAATTCAATAAACTTTCATGGAAAAATATAAATTATTTTACTTACTTTATATTTCCTAATTAACTTATATAGGCATCAATGATTTAACATGTAATGGAATGATTCAATCATTAATATCCAAAAGCAAATCTTAAGAAAGTTTATATCATGAAGGATCATTATAAAGTTATAAATAATAACAAGTAAATTGCTAAAAGATCATATGATGAACCTAACACACCTCAAGTACTCATCAAAGTGCCGATGAAAAACCAAATATACTCATAATTTTAAATTTTTTTAGGGTTTCATTTATTCATCATGAGTCTAATACATCTTTTTTTTTCGCTAGCCGATATCCTTATGCTTCATACTATGTCAATGGAGGCTTTTAATATGTTTAATTTGTGAGACCTAAAAATAATCTACAAAAATCAGCTACAAGAACACAAGTTCTCCATTGTCTAACAGTCTCCATGCCATTACTTGGTCATCATCATTGATTATCTATTCAAAGATATCGTCATCATTCCAAATATCAGTTAGAAAATTCCCATGCCATGCAATTGCAGCTACATAATGGATTTAATTAGGATACAACATCACTCTCAAAACATAAATATAGACTCTAGTGAAAAAAATTGAACTAAAAGGTACACCATAGGAAAACCAAATCAAGCTTGAAAACAAAAACCATTAACACTTATTTATTGATAACTTCACTCTCATTTTTACTTAAAAAAAAAAAACAAAAAATATATATTATTAAAAAAACACTGTAATAAAATATTTTTATTTACTAGTTCTTTAGATATGCTTTTAAATTCAAATACCCTTGTTACTTTTTTGTTTTCATAAGTCATAAGCAAAAAGCAACTAGAAAAAGCACTAATCAAACGGAGCTTAAATTATGTGACAGTGCCTTTTGAATGGTGCCACTAGACGGTCAGTAGAGAGAACAATGGCAAATAAAAACATGCTCTACGTGTTTGGTGAGAGAGAGAACTATAGCAAATAAGTAATGCACTGTGCTGATATAATAAAATAGAGATGAGACAAGATTCATAGTTACAATCAGACACTCTCAGAAAGCAAAGACCATAAACACATTGCAAATCTAACGGGCAAACCCATAATTACAGGATAGTACATCAAGAGAACAAGTTCTTGAGAAACTGTAAGTAGAAATGATGAATAATGTAAACCATCTTTTGCAAATAAAAAATAGAAGATATAACTAAATAGCTAAATGACAAAATAGATTGATAGAAATTATTTCTAATAAAATTAGAGGGAAATCATTAGCTTTCAGAAGCCATATCTAAGCAGACATATCTGTCATTGCAAAACATCTTATACAAAAGCTTGCATGTAAATCATGCATCTTACCTTAAAGCTAAAATGACAGGCACGGTGGCAACATAATCTTTGTCACAGAAATTACTAAAATGAAATTCCTTGATGTGATTGCAAAAAGTGGGAAAATACCTATAATGTAAAGGTATTATGACTAATATAAAGAAAGGGAATTACCATCATTTACTAATACAGAAGCGCTTGCGTCTTTATCTGCAGGATTTTTCCCTTTACCAGTAGATTTTGGGCACTCCGACAGCTGTTTCATTCAAATGGGGGTTTCCAGCATTGACCTCCATCCTCTCCAAACCAAATGATCATTCGCTTTGGTAATAATTATAGTACTTGTCAACTAGTGTTCCTCTTAATTTCCCTTGATAATTTTTATCCACAAAAATTGGTGGGCTTCAAGACTACTGCTATGCAGAAACAGGATCTTTTGTACATAAAGTCAACAAGAAAGAAAAAAAAATGAAGAATTTTTCAGCATATAGGTAGACCATTTGCAGCATATGACAACTTTATGTACAAAAGCAAAAAGCATATGACAACTTGAGCATGGTAATATCATATGCTATAGAATACATAAGCACCTATCGCAACATGATATGTTTTAAGGTGAATCAACTTTTAGATCACATATGTCATCTTATTACATTTTTCTTTTTTTGATTCATAGGGAGGCATAAGGAGAATAGGGAATCAAACTTTGAACCTAATCTTCCTAAAAAAGGATAACAACCGATAAACCTGGCCTTATTACATTTTCACCTTTATTTTAACTTTCCTGATAACGCAAGAATCGAAACATCTTAGAACATTCATAAATACATATACAATATTAATGGTAAAAATTCAGTGCTTATCTGTTCCATTCCAACATATTCAAGTACATGAAAGATTTGTTTCAGGACAAGAATGCAAGAAACCTAAAATCCTATCGATGTAGAACTCCTCAAAGGACATTTATGTCTGTTAAGTACAATGTGGAATTCAAGAGCCCATGGTTACTCATAGAGTCTAGCCTGTCTTGATAGATAGCATATGCATTAAAATGAATCAACATCTTGCAGATTTACATAAAAACAAACTACAAAATCTAAAACCCTCCATTTTCATAGAAACAGAGAAACATTTTTGCTATATCGTTCAACATTGGTACCATAAAGAATCATTCCCATATAATGCGTAGTGCAGATTGGTACCCTAAACCCCTGTATCACGTAGTACAGATTGTCTCATTCAATTGAAACCCATATGTAAATTTCTTCCCATGAAAGAAAGAATCATTCCATATAATCCATCAAGTTCTTGGTCCAAAGAACTCAACAAAAACACCATTGGTTTCCACCAAAATTCCATGAAGTGTCCTCTTTCGGAATCTGAAATGTCCATAAAACAAATTAAAGAGAACGCAAAAACTTAGAGAATCTTCTGTGATTTAAGACATTATAGATAACATTGATTATAAATTTGTATTAAAAAAATGCATTCCAAAATTCCTTGCAGTTCAACTTAAAAATCTGCTACAATAACAACACATGTTCTAAAAAGAACCTAAAGAAAACGAATCAAACAACTAATATAGACGACAAAGGTTTGTTATTAAAAAAAACACCAGAAACTCAGTTTACAAAATTAACAATGCATTTGGCCATGAAAACGAAAAACACAATATATACTCTGAAACTAAAATCGGTCGTCACTCTTTCCAAAACGTATTCCAAAATTGCCATCAATACCAGCAACTTGAATTAATTTTTGAACTTTTACTAACACTCCTAGTTTTAAACATAAGATTTTCAAATATTAATTATAAAATATTACAAATCTATCTATTATGCAAAATATTAATAATAAGGATTACAAGTTACGCCATCAAATGATTATTAAAACTTGAAATTTACTAAGAAAAAAAGTTATTAAAACTGAAACTTTACCAAAAAGAAAAAGAATAAATGATAAATATATATCAGAATCAAATTAGTTCTGTTCAATAGATTCTGATATGGTATTTGTTTAAATCTTAATTGAAAGCCTTTAATTAAGCCTTCAATTATCCAAAAAAAAGAAAACTTTAGTCCTATATATATCTATAAACCTTAATGAGAACATGCTTCATCAATCTTGTGTCCATTGTCACCTACTGCAATTCTTTTATTAATAGCTATAAATGAAAAAAAATCCAAAAGCTCACATTGGTTATCTAATTAATGATTTCAATCCCTGTAGTCATTTGCCCTTGTTATTTCAAAAAAAAAAGGAAGAAGAAGGAATGAGGTTTCAAAATGCAGGGCAGAACATGATAATTAAGTTCTAGAACAGCAATTGTGTATGTATGTGATAGCCAAGATTTTTCTCGGACCTTCATTATTCCATTAACTTTTAAAATTTCGATATATTCGATAACCTATAAGTAACATTTTGGAAAATGGTGTAAGGAGGCAAAGAAGCAAATGCACAAAGGTATTTAAAATAATATTGGTAATATAGAAATATAAACTTACATGAAATTCCATGTAAATAGCAATTACGTAAAATAGTAAAATTAGTAAGAACATAATTGCTATTCCTAAGTTAATAAAACAAAAAAAAATAAAATAAAATAGCATATGTAAGAAATAATAAATAAGTATAATTAAATAACACATGATTAATGTATATAAATATATGCACACATATTATTAACACATGGATATATATATATATATATATATATATATAAGACAACAAATACATATAGATATATAGATATATATCAGATAAAATAATAGTTGTAATAGGCATGTGATGAATATAAATTAATATTAAAGTGTTTGTGGCTTCCAGAGGAAGCCATTTTCATTTACCAAATCCCACTAACTTGGGATTCTCGTCAGAGTTGCAATCGGAAAAGGTGCAAAGCAGAGTTGAGCCAGGCAAAACCGAGAGATTGAGGGAGTTTGAGGCTGTGGCTAGCGATGAACAGGGGAGAGGGTAGAAGCTGCCATTGTTGGCTCGTAAGCAAAGAAAAGAAATCGAGAAAGGTTGAAACAAGGGTACTCTTTTCTCGGTAAAACTGAAGAGGATAAAAGAAGGCATGAAGGACAACAAGCTTGGCTGAAAAGTGTCGTTTTCTTAGGTTGGACCAGATGAGCCAAGAACAAAGCAACTCGTGTAAGTAGCTGCTGGAGAACCAGAATGTACGAGACTAAGGGAGGAAGAACCAAGAGGAAGAAGAAGTAGATCCCGCTACTGCCTAAAGAAGCTATTACCAGAGGAAGCGTTAGCTGAAAATGAAGATGCAGAGGAAGTGAACAGTAAGGGAACCTGGTGTTGGAACCGAAAGGCAGTCCTGTCTTGTTACTGAGTGGGTGATCTCGATGAGAAAAAAAAAAAGGGGGGGGGGGGGGCTTCGTGATTGGCTTTAGGTACGACATTGGAATGGCTATTTAGGGGTTGTGTTGGTTGTTATCTCGGGTTTATTGGATAGAAATAAGGGAGGCTTAAGGCAGAAAATAAGAGAGGCGAGGAGTAGTAGAAACTGAAGAGAAGGATCGTGAGGCAACAACTAGAAATGTGAACCACTGCTGTTGCGTATTATTTGCATTAAACCGAGAAAGAGAAAAAGGAAAACGAAAAATGAAAGCGAGGAAGGAAGGAAACTTCAGCCCACTCCACCACTGTATTCTCCATCATTTTTAAGCCATTAAAGCCCCATGGACAGCAGTTGAAATGGAGGCAAACAGCTGCTGATCGGTGAAGACAGAAAATGCAAGGGAGTGCCGCCATAAGGTGATCTTAGGGGTAAGGGTTAATTCTATGAGTTAAGCTTGAAATATAAGTTAGGTGGGATGAAACTGAGATTATTTTAGTGTAGGAATATTTGAACAACCTTGAGGAAATGTTTTGGTTTTTCTAAATTAACATTGAGTAGTAATTGTCAATGTTTAATGTAGAGAAAATATTAAAGAGGAGGAAATAAAGGAAGATTTTCTCAATAGTCCCTTAAAGTGACGTAAGAGTAGAAAAGCACAAGAAAATCCTTGTGAGGGCTCACTGCCAAGTAAGTTTCATAAGGTAAGTTGATTCTTACTATGTAATTATAATTCTAGTATATATGTGGAATTATCCTAAGTGTTTTAGTATGCTAAATTTATAGAAATTTATCAAGGAAGTGGGAAGTGCATAATTGGCCAAGTGTAGTGTTCTAAGCACCAAGCCTTGATACAAATGGTAAGAAGCTACATTGCAAGAGTACACTAGCCGTGAATTAATATATACGTATGCATGTGCACATGCTAGAGCAATGATGACCGTCATTTGGTATTTATTTGTAGAGAGACACTAAGGAAAGTGAGTTGATGTAGCCACCATAAAGCAGAGGTAAGGGAATATACGGTAAATGCTTGTCAGTCTACTATGCTTATGCATTTTTAAATTAATGTTATTTAATATTTATGGATTTAAATGCATTCTTGGTTAAATGTCCAAATACGTTGGATTGAGTTTTAAATGCATAACGTTTTGGATTTGGACTTGGATTTGGATTTGGATGTGTATTGGAAATTGGTGTATAGAAGATATATTGCTTGATTGAATTTTCTACAGGTATCTGATTTGTGGTTATGACGCTGGGTAGTGTTCTACCTATGCCGTTATAATGCCTAAATTTCGTTAGAAATTGTCTAAATAAGTTTCTTGATATTAAATTGGATTTATTAAATGCCTTTAAAACCTCATGCATATTAATCACTGCTATTTGTTATCGAGACTTCGTACGACTAGATTTTTAAAACTATAAGTATGTGAGACGGTTTATGCCTTTAGTACTCAACCTATTTTGTAAGATATATTTCTAAACGAGTTTTGACTCATGATACATGTGATGATGTATAATGCCTGTGTGGCACTTGGAAATGCCTGTGTGGCACTTGGATATGCCTGTGTGGCACTTGGAAATGCCTTTGTGGCACTTGGAAATGCCTATGTGGCACTCGCCTGTGTGGCGTTTTATTATGCCTGTGTGGCATTCAGTAAGCCTGTGTGGCATTGAGGCGCCGTATACGTAATTGCGTCATGGATCCCGCCTGTGTGGCAAATGGGTAGCGGTAATTACGTATGATTGTCCGACAACTAGTCGTGACTTGTACCTCAGCTACCAGATGATCACTGGTGCTGGGATGATTCATGATCATGGATAGAGCCCTGGTATGGGACACCGACCACTGCTAGCTACAGTGGATGCTTTCATAGAAAGCTTCTTGGTTATATTTCCAAAGATTCCTGTTACGTTACCGAATCTCCTAATGCTCGTCTCATGTAAATGTTTTTAAATGTATATTACGATACTGTTACAAAGACGAGCGAATGTATCATTTCTACTACTACTATATATATCTTGATTCGGTGAATGCTTGAGTACTAAATTGTTTTGAAATTACTTGGCATAACATTTTATAGCTTATAAACTATGGTTTATCAATTTGGTATTATTTCCAAATAATCATCTTTGAGCATGAGTTTTGGGCACGTTCATTCACGCATGCACATGCATTTAACATAGTAGAAACCTAACATCATTTAGCGTATGCTTCCTTACTGGGCTTTCCCCAAAGCTCACCCCCTTCCACCTCAGATTATTTCAGGTAGACTCGACACGAGCGTGGTGCATCGAGAGTCTTTTCGTCGAGCTGTAGAAAGCTATAATTTGAGCCAAGGTATAGTCTTTTGTTCTTTTGTTTATATCCCAGACTAAATTCTTTTGTGTACACAGTGTATAGGATTCGGGATGTAAGTACTAGGTGATATCGAGTCTGTAAACATACTGTGATTCGTAGTTAAGTTGTAATCTCGATATGTTTATATATTGAATCACTTGGATGTCTAATATTTCAGAAGTTACATGGAGATTTGAAATTTCTACAGGTTGAAACGATGATGTACTTAGTATGGGGATGGATACTAGACTAAAATAGGGGCGGAGTTTTTCAGTGTCGTTTTCGACACGTCTTACTAGAAGACTATATTGGGACCTTAGACAACTAGTCTTAAATAACTATAGGAGTGGAACTCTACTCATTAGGTTTTAGCTACACTGAGCGAGAGACAAACATAGGAAGTGAAAGAAAAAGTTAGCCCGAAATTTCCGGCTTCCGAGGGCGTTACAGAATGGTATCAGAGCATAGTTTGTCTAGTCTCGTGTCAATGTAGGTCGGTTAGAATTGGACTTACATCTCAAATCACTGTGTATTATCTGGATATAAACTGCGAATAACATTTGGAAGCATATTGAGATGCTTGTATTGGTATTGGAAAACTCGAGCTAAGATAAGCGGCACTGGTGGACCGTTGTCTGCCCCTCCAAACTCATTTACAAGATAGGATAATTTCCAATACCGCTTGATCAACCTAAAGCGTGAAATAAACGCTCTTAATGCCTTATTTAATTGGCATCTTGGTCACAACTTCCAACTACGACCACTTTGATTGCCACAACCTTTTTCTTTTGAATGCTCCTCAGCCTTAAGCTTTCTAACAGCTGCGAGCTGTATCCTAGCCACGAGCCAAGGCTGCGGATAACCAAAGGCAAAGTGAAGGATAAGGAGTTAAGAAAAGAGAGCTTATTTAGGATAAGGCCTAAGAAGGAGGAAGAAAGTTGGAATGCTACAACTTAAGAGTTTTGAGCCTTCTACCTCATCGGGATTTAAACCCCGCCCATGTTGCGTTAAATACCATGGGACTAAGCCCTACTACTGGAAGGCAGGCACTTATTTGGAAAGATGAACTCCTGATTTTTTTATAATGATGCCTTACACTAATTAAATTCTTGTTCTATGTATCCGCCCCCATCATCTCTAAGAGCTAGAAGGATTAAACTTAGAGTTTGAACCTTTAAATTATCTCTGGCAGGTTAACACCCCCTTAAGGGAATTATAGATGATAAATTCGGTGTTACGTGCTTGTAAAGAAAAGGTAGGAAATAAGGACTCTCCTAACTTTCCTTTAATAGAGTTGAAATTCAATATGACACACTATAGAAAGTGAATCTTGAAAAAAAATAATTTTGGAGACTCTTTGGACATGACGAAAGATGTGAAAGTTAAAAATAAAATAAAATAAAATAAAATAAAATGGCATGGCAAGATACTTATATAAGGTGGAAGCTAGGATTATATTGTTATAGATATGAGTTTATCTGAGATAGTGATTTTTAATTGGAAATTGTTATGATGTGTGGAACGCTACTAAAGCATTACTTCGATGTTGTTATAATATTATTAGAAGCTTGATATAACATCATTGAAATATTATTGGAACTTGGTGTAATATTGATTTAAATGTTTTTGGAGTTATCATTGGGAAATTATTTGAATAGTGTGAAATGCTATTGAAAATGGTTGGAAATTGAAAGTTTGAGATGGAGACCATGTAAGATACTTTTAAAGGATTGCATTAGTATGATATTGTAATATATTGGATTGGCTTATGATATTATGGCATTTTATTGGAAAGTTTTAAAATGTTATAAATGAGTAATATTGGTGGCAACGAAATGTTGAGGAGTTAATGAGGATTGATAATGAAATAATGATGAAACAATCTCGGAGTATGGTCAAAAGGTTGTGGGAATAAGTTTCAACGGTCGTTAAAATATTTTGATGGTTGTTGTAATGTGTTGGGATATCGTGAAACATCGATAGGATGATGAGGAATATTGTGGGAGATATTCTTACCATATTGTTAAGATACACTTAGAATACGGATTAAATTTAATTGGATTTTGTTGGAACTTGGTGAATAGTGAATCGAAGTATTGATTTAAGGTAATTGTGGTAATTGGTGGCAAAGTAAGCCATAAAGCCAAGAATTGCTTGATGGAGAAAGTCACAATTAGTGGTACTTTTATTTCAGTTATGGAAGGTAAGATTTGAAGATGTATTGGATCTTGTATATCTTGAAAAGTGTATGGACTTTACAAAACCACATGAATAGAAGGAATATGACTTTGAAACCACGAGGATTTTGGAAATTATGTGACTTTTGAAATAAACTATTTTAAACTAAATGGACTTTGGAAGTTCAATAATTTGAACCCTATGATTTTGAATTATGTAAATTCAAAAACCACAAAGCTTTTCAAACTCCCCATGAGTAGAGTCGAAGTGGAATACAACACATTGTAGAATAGGAAATTTTGAATGAAAATTGAGGGTTATTAGGACACATTGTGTAAAAGGACTATCGATGTGGAAATTAGAATTAATGGGATATGATTTGGAAAGTCCTATCACGACAATGATCTTATGCTAGTTGATGGGTTCTAATCTATAAGATGATGTATGGTCGAAATGTGCAAACTAATGAGATATGTCCAATTTGTGAACTTTTCGAATATTGAGTCTTGAGGTTAATATGAAGTAACTTTGATCTTTACATAAATGATGATTCAGTAAACGGTACTATTCGATTTGTGAGAGTAGGCAACTAATTGTTGATCGAACACCACTTTATGCTTCAAGGTTATTCGAGGCATTTTGGACTATCCCGTATACTACGTTGGGACAATTACTGGTTTTATCTGATCAATGGAATCGGCTTTGTTAGCTTATGGCCATTCGTAGTAGACTTGCGGCCTTTAATATCTCTACATATCCAAAGGCTAGTAGACAAGCTCAACTAGTAGTACAAGATTTTGAACTTTCACAGACTAAAAATGAATACAAGGGAAAGAGTAAAGGGAAGAGGCTTGAGATTGGGAAGTCTAAGTAGAGTGATATTTCTTCAAAACAGAGGGTTAAAGAACCATAACATTAGATGATTAAACCCACTCATCCTCCTAACACACCAATCTCATGACCTTGTAACAGGTGCGATAAATTCCATGGGTTTAAACCGTGCTATTGGGCGACATAAGCTTGTTTTAAATGTGGGAAACAAGGACAGATGGTAAGAGATTGCCTAGAATTGAAAGCTTTAAAGAGACAAAAAAAAAGGGGGACCACTGATAAGAGCAAGAAACCATTGGCATCGAGACAAGTCTTTGCATTGGATCAGGAAGCAGCTTATGCTTCCACCAAAGTGATTAAAGGACACTGAGTATAGAGCTTGAGTGTCTAGGATATTTGCTGCATGTTACTACTTTGTGAAAGAATCATAAATGATTGACATTATGTACAAGGACTCTAATGCAAAGGTGGAAGATAGGAACCTAGTGATAGATTTTATATTATTAAATATGAATGACTCTGACATAATTCGGGCATGGATTGGTTAGCAACCAATTTTGCAAGTGAGACTACTATAAGAGAGCATAACCTTTTCCCTACTAGAAAATATTGTTATGCAGTTTGACGAGGAACAAAGTTTAATTAATATTTCTTTATTAAAGCTATCAAGCACTCGCTGAAGATACGAATGAGGAATGTTCAGAGTCATCTTGAATCTTAACTAGTGGAGGTTTCTCTAACATTTTTCAGATAAATTAAAAAGTATTACCACTAGTGAGAGAGATTAAGATCACTATTGATACCCTTCTTAGTACACAGTCGATCTCCAAGACTTCATATAAAATGATATTACTAGAATACGAGAAGTGGGAGAAACAACATGAGTTGTTGGACAAGGGACTTATACGACGCAATGTGTCTCTATGGGACACAGTGGTGCTCTTTTAAAAAAAAAAGGGGTAGTTTAAGGTATATATTGATTATAAATAATTGAATAAAGTCACAGTGAAGAGCAAGTACATGAATAAGACTAAGACAGGAGTAAGTACCCTCAACCAATTGTAAAAGCACTTAGATCAAATTTGGAGGACCAAATTTTTTTAAGGTGGGGAGAATGTGATAGCCAAGATTTTTCTCGGACCTTCATTATTCCATTAACTTTTAAAATTTCGATATATTCGATAACCTATAAGTAACATTTTTGAAAATGGTGTAAGGAGGCAAAGAAGCAAATGCACAAAGGTATTTAAAATAATATTGGTAATATAGAAATATAAACTTACATGAAATTCCATGTAAATAGCAATTACGTAAAATAGTAAAATTAGTAAGAACATAATTGCTATTCCTAAGTTAATAAAACAAAAAAAAAATAAAATAAAATAGCATATGTAAGAAATAATAAATAAGTATAATTAAATAACACATGATTAATGTATATAAATATATGCACACATATTATTAACACATGGATATATATATATATATATATATATATATATATATATATAAGACAACAAATACATATAGATATATAGATATATATCAGATAAAATAATAGTTGTAATAGGCATGTGATGAATATAAATTAATATTAAAGTGTTTGTGGCTTCCAGAGGAAGCCATTTTCATTTACCAAATCCCACTAACTTGGGATTCTCGTCAGAGTTGCAATCGGAAAAGGTGCAAAGCAGAGTTGAGCCAGGCAAAACCGAGAGATTGAGGGAGTTTGAGGCTGTGGCTAGCGATGAACAGGGGAGAGGGTAGAAGCTGCCATTGTTGGCTCGTAAGCAAAGAAAAGAAATCGAGAAAGGTTGAAACAAGGGTACTCTTTTCTCGGTAAAACTGAAGAGGATAAAAGAAGGCATGAAGGACAACAAGCTTGGCTGAAAAGTGTCGTTTTCTTAGGTTGGACCAGATGAGCCAAGAACAAAGCAACTCGTGTAAGTAGCTGCTGGAGAACCAGAATGTACGAGATTAAGGGAGGAAGAACCAAGAGGAAGAAGAAGTAGATCCCGCTACTGCCTAAAGAAGCTATTACCAGAGGAAGCGTTAGCTGAAAATGAAGATGCAGAGGAAGTGAACAGTAAGGGAACCTGGTGTTGGAACCGAAAGGCAGTCCTGTCTTGTTACTGAGTGGGTGATCTCGATGAGAAAAAAAAAAAGGGGGGGGGGGGGGCTTCGTGATTGGCTTTAGGTACGACATTGGAATGGCTATTTAGGGGTTGTGTTGGTTGTTATCTCGGGTTTATTGGATAGAAATAAGGGAGGCTTAAGGCAGAAAATAAGAGAGGCGAGGAGTAGTAGAAACTGAAGAGAAGGATCGTGAGGCAACAACTAGAAATGTGAACCACTGCTGTTGCGTATTATTTGCATTAAACCGAGAAAGAGAAAAAGGAAAACGAAAAATGAAAGCGAGGAAGGAAGGAAACTTCAGCCCACTCCACCACTGTATTCTCCATCATTTTTAAGCCATTAAAGCCCCATGGACAGCAGTTGAAATGGAGGCAAACAGCTGCTGATCGGTGAAGACAGAAAATGCAAGGGAGTGCCGCCATAAGGTGATCTTAGGGGTAAGGGTTAATTCTATGAGTTAAGCTTGAAATATAAGTTAGGTGGGATGAAACTGAGATTATTTTAGTGTAGGAATATTTGAACAACCTTGAGGAAATGTTTTGGTTTTTCTAAATTAACATTGAGTAGTAATTGTCAATGTTTAATGTAGAGAAAATATTAAAGAGGAGGAAATAAAGGAAGATTTTCTCAATAGTCCCTTAAAGTGACGTAAGAGTAGAAAAGCACAAGAAAATCCTTGTGAGGGCTCACTGCCAAGTAAGTTTCATAAGGTAAGTTGATTCTTACTATGTAATTATAATTCTAGTATATATGTGGAATTATCCTAAGTGTTTTAGTATGCTAAATTTATAGAAATTTATCAAGGAAGTGGGAAGTGCATAATTGGCCAAGTGTAGTGTTCTAAGCACCAAGCCTTGATACAAATGGTAAGAAGCTACATTGCAAGAGTACACTAGCCGTGAATTAATATATACGTATGCATGTGCACATGCTAGAGCAATGATGACCGTCATTTGGTATTTATTTGTAGAGAGACACTAAGGAAAGTGAGTTGATGTAGCCACCATAAAGCAGAGGTAAGGGAATATACGGTAAATGCTTGTCAGTCTACTATGCTTATGCATTTTTAAATTAATGTTATTTAATATTTATGGATTTAAATGCATTCTTGGTTAAATGTCCAAATACGTTGGATTGAGTTTTAAATGCATAACGTTTTGGATTTGGACTTGGATTTGGATTTGGATGTGTATTGGAAATTGGTGTATAGAAGATATATTGCTTGATTGAATTTTCTACAGGTATCTGATTTGTGGTTATGACGCTGGGTAGTGTTCTACCTATGCCGTTATAATGCCTAAATTTCGTTAGAAATTGTCTAAATAAGTTTCTTGATATTAAATTGGATTTATTAAATGCCTTTAAAACCTCATGCATATTAATCACTGCTATTTGTTATCGAGACTTCGTACGACTAGATTTTTAAAACTATAAGTATGTGAGACGGTTTATGCCTTTAGTACTCAACCTATTTTGTAAGATATATTTCTAAACGAGTTTTGACTCATGATACATGTGATGATGTATAATGCCTGTGTGGCACTTGGAAATGCCTGTGTGGCACTTGGATATGCCTGTGTGGCACTTGGAAATGCCTTTGTGGCACTTGGAAATGCCTATGTGGCACTCGCCTGTGTGGCGTTTTATTATGCCTGTGTGGCATTCAGTAAGCCTGTGTGGCATTGAGGCGCCGTATACGTAATTGCGTCATGGATCCCGCCTGTGTGGCAAATGGGTAGCGGTAATTACGTATGATTGTCCGACAACTAGTCGTGACTTGTACCTCAGCTACCAGATGATCACTGGTGCTGGGATGATTCATGATCATGGATAGAGCCCTGGTATGGGACACCGACCACTGCTAGCTACAGTGGATGCTTTCATAGAAAGCTTCTTGGTTATATTTCCAAAGATTCCTGTTACGTTACCGAATCTCCTAATGCTCGTCTCATGTAAATGTTTTTAAATGTATATTACGATACTGTTACAAAGACGAGCGAATGTATCATTTCTACTACTACTATATATATCTTGATTCGATGAATGCTTGAGTACTAAATTGTTTTGAAATTACTTGGCATAACATTTTATAGCTTATAAACTATGGTTTATCAATTTGGTATTATTTCCAAATAATCATCTTTGAGCATGAGTTTTGGGCACGTTCATTCACGCATGCACATGCATTTAACATAGTAGAAACCTAACATCATTTAGCGTATGCTTACTTACTGGGCTTTCCCCAAAGCTCACCCCCTTCCACCTCAGATTATTTCAGGTAGACTCGGCACGAGCGTGGTGCATCGAGAGTCTTTTCGTCGAGCTGTAGAAAGCTATAATTTGAGCCAAGGTATAGTCTTTTGTTCTTTTGTTTATATCCCAGACTAAATTCTTTTGTGTACACAGTGTATAGGATTCGGGATGTAAGTACTAGGTGATATCGAGTCTGTAAACATACTGTGATTCGTAGTTAAGTTGTAATCTCGATATGTTTATATATTGAATCACTTGGATGTCTAATATTTCAGAAGTTACATGGAGATTTGAAATTTCTACAGGTTGAAACGATGATGTACTTAGTATGGGGATGGATACTAGACTAAAATAGGGGCGGAGTTTTTCAGTGTCGTTTTCGACACGTCTTACTAGAAGACTATATTGGGACCTTAGACAACTAGTCTTAAATAACTATAGGAGTGGAACTCTACTCATTAGGTTTTAGCTACATTGAGCGAGAGACAAACATAGGAAGTGAAAGAAAAAGTTAGCCCGAAATTCCCGGCTTCCGAGGGCGTTACAATGTATCATTAAATAATGGCTCATTCTGTTATCACTCTGTCTCCTCAACCAAAATAGACTAGTTTTAAATGGGGTAATATTCTTCCTTAAATATACATAAAAATTAAAATATTGGTAAACTTATGAAATATGAAGAATATATATAACAGACACTTCAGACTTCTTTGATTGTCTCCAATTTAGTTCACTTATTTCATCACAGTGCAGAGGTCAAGTTCTTTTTCTATAGTATTTTTTTCTTCTATAGATAGGTAAAGCACTACTGCTATAACTAAGTTGCTTAAAATGAACTATCAAGCAAAAGACTATAAATTTTAGTAGGCTAAAGTTGCTACTGCCGAGACCATTGTTTTCATCCCACATATTCTCCCACGAATTCTTAATTATCCAGTAGGGCTGATTGCCCAACCAGAGAATGGGAACCCTTTCGCAACATATCCCACAAGTAAACCTCCATGGTTGATCCATCTCTTGCCACAATTAATCATTGGACATCAGACACCATCAATGTAGGTTTGCATGAAGATAGCATTCCACCCAACCACAATGTGAATCATTTGCAAAGAACTTAATTCAATGAAATGACCATTCCTAATTAATAAATGGTCAACAACAACAACAATCTAGCTGATTATCAAATGAATACATAAACATTTAATGATGGCATATAACTAAGAGAAAAGGTTCATAACATAACTCACCAACAAAAGGACCGCGAAGAACTAAATCTGCTGCAATTTAGTATTCATTAATGAGAATATTATTAACATAAACAACTTTAACAGATACTTTTTTCTGGTTTCAGTTTGCATTCATCACATCTACCTATATATGGGTATGAATTCTCCTCCTTTCAGACTCCTGCATCAAATACTTGCAGGCATTTTTCATGAGGCCTCCACAATCACTGCCACATGCAGTCTTAATTTCTACATCACATTTCACAAAAAGACAAAGCATCAAAATAGGGGCAAATGGAGAAAACAAAAGAGAGGCGTACAGATCAGAAAAGATTAAGAAAATTAGGAAGAAGGAATGTCATGAATAGCTTACAGGTAGTAATTAAGCTTAGAAGTCTCCTTTGCAAAGGTTTGGATGTCTATAGTATCAAGAATATGAACAATTATCCCTAGAATATAGTATGAAACAAGCCATGCGTTCACAATATACAAGCTGTTGCCCTGTGGTGCTAAAAGCCCAATATGATACGCATACACCCTTAATATATACATCATCGACACAAGCTTTGTTAATAATAATAATAATAATAATAATAATAATAATAATAATAATATAATTACAAGCTTCCAACCATATTATGGATCAGTTTTATATCAGCCACCTAAGAAAAGAGGCAAAAAACCATGAAAATTGTGGTTTCACAGGCCTGTCTCAAGGATAGAGATGAACATCTCTAGCAAAAATGAATAACTTGTTTAGCAATTTTTCCCTTTAAAAAAGTTTGCATGTTGGAAAAATACCACAGAGATAATTCTTGATTTTTTCCCCCTTTTTTTTTCTTCTCAACAAGATAAAATACTAGACTTATCAATGAATATATGGTCTATATTTGAAGATATATATCCATGCGATCGAATGAGAGTTCAGAAAAACAATATAATAGGCTCATTTGGTAAATCAACAATTCAGGATACTCCAAAACTTTTAGTTGTAATGAGTGCGTAAGGGGTGTAAAGCATCTAGCCATCTTATGTGATAAGCTCCACAAATTCGTACCAGGATATTGAATGCTTTCATTGACTAATTAATTATATTGGTTCATCATATACAAGAATCACTACTTAGCCTAAAATTTTGATAACGATAGATGACCATTGTACTTAAATATAAACTTTACAAAAATGTCTCATGTGCAAATTCATTAATTTGAAAACATAAGATAGTATTAATTCATTGAAGCAATACTAAACGGTCATTACATAGAAAGGAAGACAAGTGCAAGAACTGGTATACCTTATAACCGAATTCTTACTTATCTTTTGTGAATGTTGAGATTTATCCCCCACTGGCCGCCCACCTTCTCATGCCAATTGATTGCCGCTACATAATGGATTCAATTAGATTATAAATTCATCCTCAAAACATATTTATAGACTCCAGTGAAAAAAAAAATCAACTAAAAAGTGCACCAAAGAAAACCACATCAAGCTTGAAAACAAAAACCATTAACACTTATTTATTGATTACTCTAAAAACAGTTACTCTAATTTGAGAAACTACTAAGTTAGTAGTTTATAAAAAGAAAAAGCAGTCATTCTTTAATTAGATGAAAGAATGAAAGAATTGGTTTTAGATTTCTACCAACAAAATAGATGTTCCTAACATCAATTATACCACAATGATTAACTACTGCAGTATTTCTCCCTCTTCAACATCTTCATTCAGAATTGCCTCATCCTCCTCATCTTCCAAATACTCGTCTTTGATGAACAAACCCAGCTGATGCAGTGGATTCCCACCAGAAAGAGAGCATCCAATCAACATCTCGAATTCCTTTAGAATCTCCAAATTCAGTTCAATCCCAGCTGTGTTTTCCATCTTTTGCAATGCGATTCGAGAAGCTTCTCTTTCTCTTTCCCGTTGATTTTTCAACTCAACCTCTTCCTTCATTCTTGCTGCAGCTTCAGCAGCTCTTATCTGAGCTTCACTCCTTGCCTTCTCTCCACGCATCCTTCTTTCCAACTTTTCCCTTTCCTGCTGCATCTTCACTGGATCAGCTTTGTCAACATGAACTAGTATCTTCTCCTGCTGAGCTTTCAGAATGGTGTCTGCAAAACGGCTCTTCAGCATTGCAGAGCGCAGAGCCTTCTTTGGTGACATTTGAGAGTCAAATATAGGAGCTGGTAACAATCCTTGACCAGAAGCAACATCAGTTGCAAGAGTTGTAAATTCAGAACTAAGACAAACATTCTCTTCATCCAAACCACTTGCAGCCCCCTTAGAATTTGGATTAGACTTGCTCATTTGTGATGTCAGTTTGCTTTTTTCCTCGCAATCCAATTTAGAGACATCAGCAGCACCACAGGCTCTAAGATCTCCACCCAATGATCTCACTGCAGTCTTAACCTTGGAAGATGCAAGGTTTGACTTACTTGGAAGGCTACATTGACACTTAATGCCGCCACATGAACTGCATTTGCAGGCACCATGGCTCAATGGTGTCCTGGCATTGATAGACCCATGAGAACGCCCACCACTGTCACCACCACCACCACTGGTGCCTTTTCGGATGGTTTTTCTTGCCAACTTACTTACACATTTCTGAGCTGGTTTAGAAAGCTCAACCTCTATTGTTCTTGCATTCAGAGCCACAGTCACATTCTTCTCCTCAGACGCAGATAGCTTCGACTTTTTGGGCAAAAAGCTACTTCCGTATACCCATGTTTTAGAACAACCTTTTCTTGATCCTTTAACATCTTTTAATCCTGTACTCAAAATCTTCCCATCCCCGACCTCCAAATTTTTTTGATGATTCCAGTTTTCCTCCAAACATTTGAATCTTTCCTCAAAAAACTCACTGATTTCTTCGGACATTTTACGATAAAAATGCATGACATTAGAAAACGTGAGTTTAACATCAGCGGCAAACTCTTGAATGCCGAGATAAGTATTGCTGGCTAGTTTGGACTTAATTGTAGGGAAATCCATGGGGTTTTCTAGTTTTGTAAAATAATCAGAATTATTTACTGCTTTGGGATTGAAAACCATACCTGCAGCGGGATGTTTCGTAAGTGCATTCAACAGGGCAGAACACTGCTTAGTCATGGTACGGTCCATCATCATCTTCGGCTTCTTCTGCATCGGAGCGCCGCCCACAATCTCACCTTCTGGTCTACGCTTAAAAGCATCAGACGACATCTTTGTTTCATCAAGAGAAGTGCTGAGACGTTGCCCAGAGTGAAAAGATTGCGGTGTAGGAATTGCTTCTATCATCTGTCCCTGAGAAGGGAACTTAATCTTCAGCTTTAGCTTTGGCTTTGGGTTTGGAACATCAGTAGTTTTCGTAAAAATCATGTTGTGAAGTCGCTAAACTAATGCTTGGAGAGAAAGAAAGATTGTAAAAATCAGTCGCTTAGAGAAAAAGAAAAAGAAATATTACCGTTGGGCGTCTCACGTTTGTTTTTTACACTGAAGTTCAGTAACAAATAAATAGGAAAACTCCGCGGTCGGTCAACAGGTCTATTTTTTTCGTCAACAGGGTGAATATGCAAAATATGATTTTTTTTGACGAGTTTTTAACCATATTTTTGCACATTAAACACATATTTACCAAATTATTGTACTTTTAACTTAATTTTTAATGTTTTATTTTTTTGACATGCCATCGTTATATTAAAAACTTATCATCCATAACTATTGCTTTTGACCTTCCTCTCTCTTTTACTTGTAAAAACTTTCTCTTTTTTCTTTTTTAAGAATTACACATTTTTTATTAAAAATTAATAAAATATATGAATTCTAACAATAAGAGATTAGTTGAGTTGATAAAAGTTATCCACTTCACTTGTAAAATTTAGATTCGATTTCTGCTACAACAATTTTCTTTGGTGGACAATTTATAAATCCAACGTAAGTCTTCGTTGAAAGCCTGCAATATATCTTAATCCTAAACTTGAGAACCCCCTTGTTACTTAATTCTTTATGTACCAAAATATATATATGAATTTTATTTTGAAATTTAAATTGAAATAAAAATTAAAGCGGTAAAATATAGTTATAGATCATAAATTAAATTTTCAAATTGTAAAAACATAAAATCTTAATTTTTATGAATTGATATTTAAAAACATCTTTTAAAATATCATCATTCTTAAAATATTAAAAAACTTTTTTATCTTCATAAAATTTGCCCCGTCAATCATTTCATCTTTTTTAATTTTTTTTAAATTTATTACTGTTTAGCCTTTTTTCTCTTGATTTGGAGAGACTTATTTTGATTTGTTGTTTAAATTTTAAATTTAAGTACTTTAATAAAAAAATATATATTACCAGATTTTCTTTTCATTATAAAAAAGAGTTGGGAGTTTTATATTAATTTAGAGCAAAAATTCTAAAAGTTAAAGTTTACAATAAGAAAAAAATTCTAAAAAGCGGACGAGAGAATAAGATATTGCAAATAATTTTTCTAGAAAAAAAAAAGGAAGATGAGCTTAAAGATAATGAAGACTTTTTCATTTAATGCAAAATTAGGAAAATCTAAATGACAAATATTACGTTGATTTGAAAAATAAGTTTAAAAATACCATATATTAAGAAGTAACTATTAAAATTATTATTGTTTGATTAAAAAACTCGATTTTTGACAACACAACATCAATTTTAAGTTCAATTACAAAATCAATGGTACAGTTCATGAGCAAGGCATATGATAGAGTTGAATGGGATTATCTGGAGGCTATGTTAAGGGCGATGGGATTTCCGGAGCATTGGATTTCATTGATTCAGAAGTGTGTTCGTACAGTGGTTTATTCTGTTAAAATCAATGGTCATTTCAGTCAAAAGATTTATCCCTCGAGAGGATTGCGACAGGGAGATCCTTTGTCCCCTTATTTGTTTATGATCTGTGTTGAAGGATTGTCCTATTTAATTCGGAAGGCAATATTGGCACAACAATTCCAAGGTGTACGGATAGCGAGAGCATCACCACCAGTAACTCATCTATTGTTAGCAGATGATAGCATGTTCTTCTTTCAGGCTACTTTGCTAAATTGTGAGTTGTTGTTAAGGCTGCTACGGACTTATGAGGAAGAGTCAGGTCAATAGATTAATATGGATAAATCAGCCATATTTTTCAGTTCTAATATTGCAGAACATGACCGCTCTCAGATGCAATTAGCTTTGGGAGTGAACAAATTACTAGTTCAAGACAAATATTTGGGGCTGCCTCTGCTAATAGGAAAATCTCGGGGCCAAGTTTTCCAGTATATTCGAGATAGGGTGTGGAAGAAGGTACAGGGTTGGCGGGGTAAACTTCTATCTTATGCTGGGCGATCTGTTCTGATCAAGTCGGTTGCTTTGTCGATCCCACAGTATGTCATGAACTGTTTTCGTTTGCCACAACAGTTGTTACAGCAAATTCATGCAGTATTGGCTCGGTTTTGGTGGGGAGGAGGTTCTGCAATGAGAAAAATCCATTGGCTTTGCTTTGATTCTTTATGTCACTCGAAACTAGATGGGGGTTTGGGATTTCGGGATCTTCACTCATTCAATCTAGCACTACTCGCAAAGCAATGGTGGCGTTTGGCAACTGGTGGCAATTCATTGTGTTTCCAAGTTCTGAAAGGCCGGTATTTTCCCTATTCTAAGATTTCAAATGCAAAGGACACTTAGGGTTCATCTTTCCTATGGAAGAGCTTACTTTCAGGGAAGCAAGTGGTCGATGCAGGCTCACGGTGGAGAGTGGGGAACAGGCGTAACATTGATATCTGGGGGGACAGATGGTTACCAAAGCCACCGACGTATAAACCTTGCTTTCCACTTGCTGGAGATCCTACAGCAATGAGTCTGTCTATTGCTATTGATGAGGCGGTGCCTAGTTAGAGGCTGGATATTCTCCAGGATATATTTCAACCAGAGTATATTTCATACATTTTAAGTATCCCACTCAGTAGGTTTCTACAACAGGATATATTGATCTGGAATGATTCACAGCTTAGGGAGTTTACTGTTAAATCGGCATATATACTGGCACGGCGTATATTGGGCAAACCCGTGGCTGATGTTACTCGGCGTAGTCAGGTCTGGAAGTTACTATGGGCTATCAACACAGTCCCAAAAGTGAAATTTCTGGTGTGGCGAATGGTTCATAATATTTTGCCAACAAAGACCGCTCTGTATGCTAAAGGTATTATAATGGAAGTGCTCTGTCCTGTTTGTGGTGAAGAAGATGAGACGTGGTTCCATTCTTTCTTCGCCTGTAAATTGAGTGTTGATCTGTGGAATGCAAATGCCAACTGGGTCTGTGAATTTTTACAGACGGTTCAAGATGGCGATCTGTTCTAGGAACGCTTCCTAGTAGAAGCTGCAGATCGTGGACACCTGGAGAGGATTGTAATTATCTGTTGGGTGCTTTGGTTGAATAGAAATCAATGTGCTTTCCAGGAGCGATGTTTCCACAGATTGGCACTTCAAAGAAGGGTCGAGACTTTTATGTCTGAGTTACGTGGTGTGGCTAGCACTAGTCGATACCAAGGAGGTGATTCTCAGCCCTATGACGTGTGGACTGCTCCACCTGTTGGTAGATTCAAGCTTAATGTTGATGCGGCCTACTCAGTGGACAAAGCCTCTCTTGGGATAGTCATCCGAGATCATTTTGGGACTGTGGTGGTCTCGGCGGTGACGCGTTTGATGAATGTGCCAGATGTTTTGCATGCAGAGATGCTAGCAATCCGGTTTGGGCTTTCTATAGCAAAGACACGTGGGTTGCTTAATTTAATTGTGGAGTCCGATTGTTTGCAAGCGGTGAATCTGATTTCAAGCACTAAGTTTGTGTCCTGATCGGGGGGAGGGATTGTGGCTGACATCCTTTCGCTTATTCCTTCATTTTATTTGTTTACTATTACTCATGTACATAGGGTCTTGAATAAGTTTGCACATGCAGTTGCTCATGTGCCATGTGGAGTCGGTGAAACGTTGGAATGGAGTGGTATTCCTCCATTACCTTTCACCAATCCAGATGTACTTGTTGATTGAATAATACTATGACTAATGACTGCATTCTGATCAAAAAAAAAGTTCAATTACAAAATCAATTTTGTTTAAATTTGAAGTGTTGCATGGCAATCAATTAGTAAACCAAGTGTCAAGCATAGAATTATTGTATCTTGGTTTCAGTAAAATATATATAGCTGAATTTTGTTTACTTTTTTAAGGGATCTCCCGCCTATGTTTCCGATCATGCAGTTTATTATGTTATAGTTAATTAAATGCACTTATTTATAAATATTCAAATGTTACTATAATTCGATATAATCAAAATTAAAAATAAAATCTTTATAAAAATTAATATAAAAATATAAAAATATTATATTTGTAATTTTTTTGAAATATTAAATTTTAATATAAAATAACTTAAATATTGTAATTAATGATGTGATAATTAAAAATTAATCTAAAAATAATCGAATAAATAAACTAAACAATTATAAATGGTATTATTACACGAGTTTTATATGCTAGTAACTATCAAAGGAATGCAACTAATATGAAGTGTTGAAAATGATTTTATTATTAGGAGAGTTGGATTTATTATTTAGTTGATAATCGCAGATAATGTTAAAATTATTTAAACAGTATCAATCTATTTTATTTTGATTTTGCTATTAGGTCAATTTTTTTCTTCTTGGACGTTTTAATTGAGACCAATGAAAAGGAAAAAAAACTAATGTGAAGAGTTGGCTAATAATTTTGCGATTTAGATAGTTGGATTTATTATTCAATCTACAATCATGGACAATGTTACAAGTTAGTAACTTTAAACTTATTGGATTAAATATTATTTCACGTAAGAATTAGTGTTTTTAGTTTGATTTATATTTAATTTAATAAATGTATAAATTTTATATATTGTAATGAAATATTTTATCAATTTATTAATTTAATAAGTTAGTAACTTTAAACTTGTTGGATTAAAAATTATTTAACGTAAGCATTAGTTTTTTTTAGTTTGATTTATATTTAATTTAATAAGTGTATAAATTTTATATATTATAATGAGATTTTATATCTATTTACTAATTTATAAAATTTAAGATAAAAATAAATGTTTTTTATTTCAGAAATTAAAAAAAATGAAATAGTCGTGCATCTGATATTAGTTTACAAAATATAACAATGCATTCGGCCCTGAAAGAGAAAAAAAAAGCCCATTTTAGAATCTACCAATCCCTACTATAAAAAAAATTAAGTGAAAAAAAAATCCAACAAAAAACAAAAAAAAAAGGTGTGATTTTGGAGATGATTAATGGGAAGAAGTTTAAATCAGTTTTTTCTAATATGTTTTCTTGTTTAATCGGTCTTTGGCTCTTAGCTTTGGTTTGATTTTTTTCTTGATTTCTGGTTTGCCACTTAAAGTTCTTTGTGTTTTTGTCAAGTGGATGTTATTTGGAATTTCGGAATTGATAAACTAGTAGAGTGTGCAAGTGAAATGATATAAATTGAGCTGCTTCATTGTTTGCTTTCTCAATGTCTATAAGGGGGATTATAGATGAATGTGATGGCATTGATTTGCAAATTATGGCCATGTAATCGTTTTAGCTCAACATTAATTTAAACCGTTGCTAATGTATTCTTAAAGATAATTCCTCGTATAAGTGTAATCCTAGGATTTGAATATCATATCATGGACTTCACTCAAAATTTGACTACCAACACTAGCGTGTCATATGTGATTTGTTGCAATCAGTGTTTCCTTCATTATCAACCCCCTCGATTAATCAGAACAGAATGCTGACTGCCACAACTTGGTGGAGGTGAAATCAAAAAATTATGGGCCTTGTTTCTCTTGAATTCTCTTCTGAAATGAAAGGAAAAAAGACAAGTTGCTTCATTTATTCCGGAAAATGAACCAATTCTCAACCATAGAGTAGAATGTGATAGCTGTTACATAACTAAGTTGTGTGGGGATGAGCCGACCACAGAGACTGATTTTGAAAGGTTTTTATGTGATGGATATTTGGTGAAGATGGTTTTATGATTTCTCTTGAAAAAGATTGAATTTCCAATTTCAACATTTTTTTTTCAAATGTTAAAAAACTTTTTGCGAGAATCGTTCTCATCTTTTCTCACCAAGAGTATATTCTTCCCATATACATTAAGGAGGCGTTTGATTCAAAAAATTTTCGATTATAGCTAGTAATTTTTTTCGTAATACGATTATCTTGTTTAATTACCATATTTTCTCTTACATCAATAATCTAATATTTCTAATAGTACTAAAAGGGGGAAATTATGAGGAATCATATTACCTCTATCTCTTGAGGTATTTTTGAATTTCAGAGAGAAAATATTTTTTTTTGGACCACATTATCCTTTTTAGTCACCTAAAATTACAAAATAAAAGTGTTTTATTATTTCACAATCTTACATCCCTATTACACTATTAAGTAATATTTTCAACCCAACAATTAAATATTATTTACATGTTAAATAAATAAATAATTTACATATTAAAGAATATAAATAAGCAATTTATATGTTAAATGAATAAATAATTTAAATGTTAAGTAAATTGATATATAATTTACATGTTAAATAAACAAACAATTTACGTTTTAGATAAATATATAAATATTTTAAATGTTAAATAAATTAATATATAATTGACATGTTAAATAAACAAACAATTTACATGTTAAATAAAAAATATACATGTTAAATAAATAATGTTAAATGCATAAGCAATTACAAATGATTTTCTTCAATATTGAAAAGTTCTATTAACAATCATATTTAAGTCTGATTTAACGTAAATGATAAAAAAAATTATTTAAGTATAACTTTTTAAATATTATTTACATGTTAAAATAAATAAATTTCATATTAATACTAAATAATTTAATATGTTAAATAAATAAGTAATTTAAATATAAATTTTTGTCATAACTTGTTCACTTGACACAACTAGTAATATATAAAGGTAATATAGTAAAATATATTATTACGTAATTTTACATTCCCCTAACCAAACACAAAATACCTTATTTTCTTTCCAATCAAACCAAACGCATGCATTTAATATTTTAAAAATTCTCAGATGTATAGTGTTTTAGCCTTAATCAAAATTTCAAAAGTAATTTAATTTTCTACAAACCTAATGCCCCCTAAAATCAAAATTGGTGTGGTCACTCGTTCCAAAACTTCAAAGTTGCCATAAAAATAAAAATACAAGGAATTATACAATTTTGATGCCTTAAAATTAAAAGCCATGAGATATGACTAATATTTATCATGCAATTATGAGCAACATTATTGAAATATAGGTGAGATTATCACAATAATTGTATAGGTTACTTTGCCTACTATATGAGTAGTTTTTACTGATTAAGGAGCCATTTGATTCGCGGAATTTAGGATTATATTTGGGAATCATTTAACGGAAAATTATTTTACTTGACGGATTCCTGAGAATATTAGATTCTTGTGTTTGGTTGTATTTGTGGGAATATAATATTTTTGTGTTTGGTTAAAGGAAAGTAAGATTACTTAATTATTTATTTTACTATAATACCCTACATATTATTAGTTGATGTAAAGTGAATAACACTTGATATAAATTATATTTAAATTAATTACTTATTTATTTATTTAAGATACTCGTTTATTTATTTAATCCCTTTTTTATAAGGTTTTTGTTATGTAAATTATTTTGATTTAACAAACTATTACTATATTAAATTGATTTTGATTAATCAAAAATCATAGAGTCCATCTTATTATTGGTCCATTTGATTTTAAATTCATTTTTCTCTTCATCAAAATAAAAAAAATGGTTGTAATATTATATAAGTTTAAGGGCAAAATGGAAACAAAATATAATTATTGGAGGGTAAAATAGGCATAAAAAGTAGTTTTCTATCGGAAAAAAAATACCTCAAGGCAAGGGGGAATTTTTTCACCCCTATTCTCCCATCTTTGCACTGTTGGGAATATGAAATTTTCGGTGTGAAAAAATTTTGCAAACCAAACATGATAATTTGATTACGGAAAAAAAAATTTTTACTAGTAATCTAAAATTCTTAAAACCAAACAACACCTAAGAGGGATTTTTTTTTTTCTGTTGAAAAAATTAATATTATGCAATGGACACTTGGGTCAGAGTAGGTAATTTGAAAAGCAGCATAATTTTAATATATGATAGTACCATTTAAGAGATTTGATTAATTTATGTGACTTTAAAATGAAAGTTTGTTGACTTAGTTACACTTATAAATATTAAGACTCCTATATTAAAGTTGCACGTTTGGAGCATAAAAATAGTTGTTTGGGAAGCTTTTTAATTTTACGGTCAATAAATAAGTTAATAATTATTTTTTAAATAGTTGTACAATATCTAACACAAAGCTTAGTTCAGTTGTTGGTAGGCCTCTTTAGATAAGATTCGATTTTTCTTTTCTCTTACATCTTCCTGAAAAAAAAAAATTATATGATAAACATTTTGGAAATAAAAAATAATTACAAAATTTTAAGAATTATTATTATTATTTGTTCTAGGGTTTTATTTCGGGCCGGAAAAGGAACAAGACATAATTTTGAAGTTTTGAACACCCGACAGAGATTAACAGCAAGAAGAGAGTTCCATCTCGCTTTAAGAACACCACAGATATGAACCCTTCAGACTCCCCAGACACAAAAACCTCTACATCGCTCCTGCCCCCGCCGCCACCGTTGGAAGAACCAGACCCCAAAAAGCTAAAAATGTCTACCACCGCCACATCGGACGACAACGATGAAGCCGCCGCCCCCACTGGCACCAAAAAACTGAGATACAAACGCCGTAAAATCGCCATATTCTTTGCCTATTGCGGCGTCGGATATCAAGGCATGCAAAAAAACCCAGGAGCCAAGACCATCGAAGGCGACCTAGAAGAAGCACTATTCCACTCTGGCGCCGTTCCCGAGCAAGACCGCGGCAACTCAAAACGTTATGACTGGGCTCGCTCGGCCCGAACCGATAAGGGGGTAAGCGCTGTGGGCCAAGTCGTTTCTGGGAGGTTCTACATCGACCCACCTGGCCTCGTGGAGCGCCTCAATCAAATACTTCCAGCCCAGATTCGGATATTTGGTTATAAGCGTGTGACGGCATCGTTTAATGCGAAGAAGTTTTGTGATCGGCGGCGGTACGTTTATCTTATTCCTGTTTTTGCTCTTGACCCAAGTTGTCATAGGGATAGAGAAAGTGTTTTGGCTAGTTTAGGATCCGATAGTGAGCTTGTTAAGTGCTTGGAGTGTTCCGAAAGAGGCCGTAAAGTCGTAGGTGTTATGGGCAAGCGTTGTAGTTTCGAAGCCAAGTCGACAATTGTTCAGTCTGACATTGCTTCGAACAATGGGGATAATGGAAATGCAATTAAGGAAGATAACCTGGCATCTCAACTTAAGGAGACTACTGATGGTTCTGTCCAAAATGAGGTTACTGATATGGAGGATACTGGGGTTGAGGAAGATGAAGTTAAATTAGAAAAGAAACCCATGGAGGAAAGAAGGTTTAGCTATGTTGAGGAAGAGAAGGAGAGGTTCAATAGAATATTGAGGCATTATGTTGGGTCTCACAACTTCCATAACTTCACTACAAGAACGAAAGCTGAAGATCCTGCTGCACGTCGCTATATCGTTTCGTTTCATGCAAACAAGGTTGTTACTGTTGAGGGCATTGATTTTGTCAAGTGTGAGGTTGTAGGTCAGAGCTTTATGCTTCATCAGATTCGAAAGATGATTGGAATGGCCGTTGCGGTTATGAGGAATTTAGCTCCTGAGTCACTGATTGAAACTGCACTGCAAAAGTAAGTAGTTCTCTTTCTTCTTAATTGCATTGGTGTTATAATCGAGTTTTTGTTTTTAGCTTAATATATATCTCAATAAATTTCAGGGATGTAAACATTAATGTACCTACAGCACCTGAGGTTGGTTTGTACTTGGATGAGTGCCTCTTTGCATCATATAACCAAAAATGGAAAGATAGTCATGAAGAGTTGTCTATGAAAGCTTATGAAGAAGAGGCAGAGGAATTCAAAATGAAGTTTATATACTCTCATATTGCCTCAACAGAACGTGAGGAAGGAGTTGTGGCCCTATGGTTGCATTCTCTAAACCACAGAAACTATCCTGATTTACAGGTCCGCAATGGAGATGCAATAGAAGGGAAGAGTCCTAAGGTGGATGACAATGCAGGCACCATTGAAGAGGAAAGTAATGCTGTGGAGAAAAATCGAGAAACCGCTGAGATACACATTGTGAAAGAGTAGAATATGACTGAATGAGTAGTCTCGTTGGAAAATTATTTAATTTTTAGCAAGTTATAGTTTGGATGATCTTTCTATTTTCATTTGGAACTATTTGACTTTTTCTCTACTAACTTTTAGCGAGATGGGGTTGAAAGTTGGGGCTCTTCTGGTGCTACTTAAAGGATGCTCATGTTTGGAAGGAATTGACATAGATTCATTTGGTTTAAATGCCACATTCATCAATGCCCTGATCACTTAGATGGCTACTCTGGACAAGTTGCTAAGAAAGAGCAGACTTAGGCTTTGCTTGGTAGGAAGGATGGAAAGGGAAAATGATGAAAAATTTGTTAATCTAATAGTTAAGTTACAAAATAGGAAAGTGGTTATAAATCTTAACCTTTAAATTATCAAATTTTCCATCTTCACCTATTTCCATCCTTCCTACCAAGCGAAGCTTTAGTTCCTGGGGTATAAATATGGATTTTGTTCACTGCCATTGCATAATCAAGCTGCGGAAACAAATGACCATATCTTCTTCACTTGTGGTTATTCAAAGCAGCTGTTGGAAAAAGTTCTTCGTGCTTGTGGGCTTGTGGCATTTTATAGGAGAACTAGTGACCTGCATTCTGTATGGATAAAGTGACCACTTATTTTTGTCATCCTTCACCTTGCTTGGAGTTCTTTTATTTACCACTTATGGAGAGAGACAAATAGCAGGCGTTATGGACTAAAGGCAAATTCAATTTCTGTTTTATGTTCCAGTGTTAACACTGTAAGATCTAGGCTTCATGAGGTCAGAAATATTGCTGGTGGTTCGACTAACAGGGCTTTATGCGGTTGTGTGTGTTGGCATAGTTTGTTGCTGCTGTTTGCAGTCTGTTTTTTTTTTTTTTTCTAGCTGCTTGCTTATCTTTTTTTCCTCTTTGGCGTGAGCTTCGCAGCTTCTTTGGATAATAAAATTCTTGCAAAAAAAGGGAAGAAGGCGTTTCTTGTTGATGCAATGTCTTGGTTTCTTTTAAGTTTATTTTCGTATATTTTATCTACGCCATGGCATTGCAGCAATCAAGTGGAAAGGCAGCAGCACTGAGCTGAGTGTTGATAATGATCAACATGCTGATATGTAATGTTTATGATTTGATCAACTTTTTTGCTGATTTTCTCATGTTTTGTAATTTTCATTTTCTCCCTAGGAGCAGTTCGATATGCAAGCTTTCGTTCAGTTAGTTAATTTATTAGCCTTAAATGAAGCCTAGCTAATTTGCTCTAATTGGCTGACGATCAGGGCTTCATTCCTTAATCCTAGGCCCAACCCAACCTAACACTACACTAGATGGTCAGATCCAATGTCTTGCTTTTGTGTAAAGCTAACGAGAAATGCTAACAAGTGTTTCATAATTCAACAATTTCAGGACTCAGAAGTAATAAAGAAATCAAGCTTTGTAATCCCAGGTTGATCCACTGGTAAGCAAGTGTCTTTTTAAAAGTAAGGTTTATAGTTCGGGTTTTGGGACTAACATTTAAGGAAATTAATTTTTTTGAATGCATCAAACCCAAAATAAAAAGGTGCATTTTTAAGATCATTCGGAAATGTATTAGTCTCGTAGTGCGTGTAAGATGATCTGAGAACACCCTAACCGTAAGATAAACAAAAAAAAAATGCTTGGTTGTGACCTCTCGGTTTGATCCAATCTTGTTATAATGCAAAGTTTAATGGGGACTGGCAAAATTCATTGAACATAATTGAAGTGAAGAAGAGAAATTAGACCCACCAACCAAAGCCTAAAGGGACATGTTGCCTAACAGCCTAAGTATGTTTCTTTAAGTACATAAATTGATGCTGCCTTACAACTTTCCTTTCAAAAGAATCTAGCTGCCACTTTTATACCATGTTCAAGGATGTCTTTTCATACTATCTAACAAGTAATCACCAATCCATTCTATTCAAAAGGATTCAAATATTGCTTTTTTTATAATAATTGTATTTGAATATACTTTTTTTTATATAAATTTTATTAAAGTCCTCAAGGTTTTATCGTTATTTTACTTTAATCCATTTGTTTTGAAAATAGACAATTTGATCTAAAATCACTAATAATTTTAACATATATTAGTCAATTACTAAACTTTAATTAATAATATCACATTCCCAAAATTTTATTACTATTTATTATTTTTAAGTAATTTTTTAAAAAAATTATTCTATGTAAAATTTTTAGTTTTTAGTACCAAAAAAAAGTATTATAGATATTTCATGAGTAACAAATGTTTAAGGTAATAGATTTTTTGATAGTAATTTAATAAAATAATTTTTTTGTACCATCAAATTTATAATTTTGGATCAAAATATACATTTCTCAAACTAATGAAACTAGAGCTAAATTATGATAAAATTTTAAGGAACTTAGTGGAATTTATCCTTTTTTCTTGTCAAATGAACCTCATAATTAACTTTTAAAATATTATATTAAAATAAAACTAAATAAAAAAACATGTTAGGAAATATTTGAAATGCAAACTTAACAAAGTTTATTTTAAAATTTCTTAGTTTCAAGAATTTTTTAAATAATGATCAAAATTTTGAGTCGGATACAATGTGAATATTAAATTTTTTATGAATTGGTGATTTGAACCCATATGTAAATAACAGCTAATTTATGCCGAAACAAATTGCCCGTGAGAATTCTATATAAAACTTGAACACGTCTTATCTAAAAATAATTATGTCTTACAAATATATTTTAGTTTACAAGCGAAGAAAGTCGGATATAATTTACTTTACACTAACGATTCAATAAATTAACAATCGTGAAAGCAAAAAAAAAATTTTTAATATTATTGTAAAATTAATTTAGTTTTATAATTTTTATATACTTTTATATTATTTATATTTTTTTAATCTGATAATTGAATTTTATGTTCTATTTACTTAAATCATCCATTCAAAATTCATGTTAGTAAAAAATATCTAGCTATTTATTTGATAACAATAAAATTTTAACAATGAACATAGTAAAAAGATGTTATTTTCAATCAAAATTATAAGAATATCAAATCGGCTCAAAATTTTACGTATACTAATCCAAGTGAGTTATTAAATCTAAAAATTGATTTATAAAAATATTAATCATATATGAAATTATAAAAATGATGTAAAACAATTTCTTTTACATTAGTATAACCTGATAACTCCAACCAATAAGTGTTTAGCTCATAGCAAGGAAGAGATATTGGGATCTTATTGAGGCAAAGAGGTTTCAGGTTCATATCTCACTGTGTGTATATGTCCAGTTATATATTGATTTGATTTGTTGATTTAACTGATTTATGAATATAATATTTGATAATAATTATTGTCTCTCTTGTAACATAACATTTCTCATAAAAGAAATTGATTCCTCCTCAAATATCGGTGAATCTATTTTATTTACTGTTGTTGAAATTTTTAGATTTCATAAAAGAAATTAAAGATGTGATATACATTAATTATTTTTATTACACTTTAGAAGAATGCATTATTTTGCTAATTTCGTTGGAAAAAAATTTCACTAACCACATGATAAAATAATTATTCATATATAATGAAGAATTTTTTTTCTGTTACAAGAGAATTATTTGGTAATTTAAAATAGAAGATGAGATTGAATCAAAATTTTATAATATAAAATTAAAAAATTGTTGGCATGATGATGATGAAATTGACTTGTTGAGTTAGTGAAACAAGTCCAACTCCAACGTTTAGTCCAAAAAAGTCCAAATCCAATGTTAGGAAATAGAATAATATGTAAAGTTACTTTTCAAGTGGGTCCTTCCATTTGTTAAACGGTTAAGAAAAGGCGGTTTCATGCACCCTGCGGTGGAAGCAATTGTCTCTCATTTCAATTTGACTTTTCTTTAATTTGGTTATCAAATTTTGACTATTCCAACTATCATTTTTCTAATCATTTTAATTGCAACTAAAATCATTTTTATAAAAATATTGCACTATTTTAACACACTCATGGCTTTAGCTTTGAGTAGTTTGTCCTAGGATATTTCTTTTGATTTAATTTCTTACAAAATATTAGGTTTCCAAAAATACAAAGGAAATAATAGTTTTCAAACATCAAACAAAGAAAAATAGAAAAGAAATTTTAATTTATGTTTTAATTATTTTTAAATTTTTGATATATTATATCGATCTTCAAATTAAGATGCAAATGTTGAAAATTACTATTTCCCTCGTTCCACAATAATATTAAAATACAAGTTATAAAAATAACTCAAAAAATATGACAATATAAATATGATCACTTATTAAAAATATAATATTTTACCAATAAATTATGTCACTAGTTGAGGAGAGAAATTGTAAATGATTTCGCTAATTTCATTTTTCTTCAATTTTTCTTTTTGTTAAAATTAATATTTTTATACAAAAGAAATTATAGTTTAAAATCTAAAATCATTTTTTTTAAAATTAAAATTAATAAATTTGTTAAAATTATTTTTTTAATAATTAATGAGAATCAATTAAATTAAATCAATTTACATAGAAAATCTTTAATGATAAGAAATTGGTTAACTAATGACAAGTGTCTATGACCCCTTATGTCATTCATGACGTGGAATATGACATCATGCAATTCGTAAATGTAGGTACGAAGATTTTTTTTTTTTGAGAGTCGACGATCTCAATTATTCCAATTTTAAAGCGGCAACATAAAAATTGAAATAATTGATGTGTGATTTGACAATCTCTAACAGTAAATTCGGAAATTTTCTTTTTCTTTGTGATTTGACAACTTTTTCAAAGGATAATAATATAAGGTTCTCCACATGATTGGATTTCTTTTTTGGGCAAAAATTCATTATGGATGGGATGTTTTGATAAAATTTTGAGCAACAAGAATTTATATTTTATACCTTAAAAGAAAGGATTAATAGTTTAATACTACAAAAATTGGTCATCAGATTTAATGTTTGAATATTCTTTTAAATAAAGGATGAGACTGATGATGAGTTTGAGGCCAAGGGCACACATGCAATCAGATGGGACACGAGCCATGTGCAAGAAGGATTTGAGACCCATGAACATTAAGAGTGATAATGAATAAGATCAGATTGGTTTTTTTGTAAAATTTTGATTTGATCCGAACAAATCGGATTTGTTATGTTGCGATCCGTATCCAATCAAAACAGAAAAATATCTAATCTAATCTGAATTTGTGCAAATCAAATTAGTCATTTGATTTTTTTAAGTAATTTTAAACTTTATTTTAATTTTGTTTAGCATTTAAGTAATTTAGGACTTTATTTCAATTTTTCCTTAAGATTTTTAATTGGATAACTATCCTACACATCGTAAATGGAGTTTCTTTTACTCCATAAACGGGGTTAGAATGATATAGAACTTAAATTTTTAATTTAAATAGTATAAATTACAAAATATTCAGATATTATTCGCATCCATATCCGAACTGATCCAAATTGAATCAAATAAAT
This sequence comes from Heritiera fomes, assembly GCA_032173925.1. NCBI lineage: Eukaryota > Viridiplantae > Streptophyta > Magnoliopsida > Malvales > Malvaceae > Heritiera > Heritiera fomes. The sequence goes on from JAPDPM010000002.1 coordinate 14,768,648, forward strand.
TCGGTTTAATGACGTCACAACTTGAATTCGAACCAAATTTTATTATTATCTGAACTAATTTGAAACCCTAGTTCGAGTTTATTTTTCGATTTTCTCGATTTTTTTCTCAGCTCTAATGAACGCTAAGATGTGTGTCCAGCATACTCCTAACAAAATAGGACAACCGATGTAGTAGAGTTTGGATCAAGCCAAAACTCTGTGGCAATCAATCCTCTAGATTTCTTAGAACTTGGGTGTCTTATAAATAGGCTTACAAGAGTCTAACACTGTAAGGGAACTCAATTATAAACAAAAGCTCTCCCCACCCTTATTTGTGTAAAGAATTTACTCTAGTTCTCTCTTTTTTTCTTTTTTACTGCTTTCTTGATTTCTTGTTAACCTTTAAGCTTTCCACCATTCGGGTTCCTTCCAGGCTACCAATCATAGGCAAGGTGTTCTATAGGGTTAGAAAGTTGAGTTAGGCTCTAAAAGATATAAGTTTCTGTTGGAAAAATTCATACAGATAAATAAACCTAAGATATCATGTTGAATCATCAAGAAAAGTAATACAGAAGTGTACCCGAGTCCATTGGAATTGATTTCTTAAGGTTAGAGTCTTCTACGTCTAAACTTTTTGAGAGAATCTGTATCTCACTCATCGATGAGATTTGATTGTGAGAATTATGTTATGTTTAGACTAGAGACCATAACCTATTTATACTTGAAGTATATTTTATTTTATTTTGGCCCATTATGAAAATAAAATAAAATATTGGGTCTCTACACATTGCAAAGCCCATACTAATTTGAGATGTTCTAAAGTTCAATAACTTAAACTTTATTTGATCACTTTTAAGTGGACTAAATAAATAGCCTGTAATGTACAATTAATTGATATATGTAGGCCCACTAAAGAATTTCCTAACAATCTCTCACTTGGGCCACATATGTCACCTGATAATTGTACATTTTAAAATAACTTTAAGAGCTCTGAATTTGCTATCTTCACGATAAAACATCTCTAAACAATCTCGTCCATTAATTATACTAACATAGGATCAAAGCGATCTTCGTTACATATACTTCGTAACTAGACTTATCAATGGTCACATTAATATAATCAACAACATAGATCAAGTATAGATGTGTAGCATGGAAATTACATGCAACGTGATCCTTTAAACATGCCTATTTCCAACTGGTCCTACTTAAAAAAAACTTCATGCTCAACTGCAATTTGAAAGAATAATACTTTATTTCAGAGTTTCAGTAATAACAACAATATTTTATTCTGATCAGAAAAATGTCTCAATAATAAACGAATATAAATGAAACAAACTCCCTCTATACAAGCATATCATCAAAGTGAAGCACACCCATACGAGCTACATGCTCATGAAACACCTTGGGTGGTACACCTTTAGTAAGCGGATTTGCAATCATGGGGTTCGTATTGATATATTCAATCGATATCTGAAGACTTTGAACTCTCTCCTTAACAACAAAAAACTTGATATCAATATCTTTGACTTTGATGAGCTTCTGTTGTTCTTAGAGTATAATTTTGCGGCTTTATTATCACAATAAATCTTCAATGGCCTCTCAATACCATCGACAACACATAGCCCAGCGATAAAATTTCGCAACCATATTACCCGGTTTGATGCCTCATAGCAAGCTATAAACTCTGCTTCCATGGTGGAAGAAGATACGAGTGACTGCTTTACACTCTTCCAAGACACAACTCCTCCAACTAACATGAAAATATAACCAGAAGTGGATCTTTTGCTATCAAGGCAACTAGCAAAATCGGAGTCTGAATACCCAACGATCTCTAAATGATCTGACCTTCGATATGTGAGCATGTAATCTTTAGTTCTCTGTAAATACCTCGTAACCCTCTTTACTGCTTTCCAATTATCCATTCCAGGGTTACTTAAATATCTACCAAGGATTCCAACTATGTACGCAATATCCAGATGTGTACAAACTTGAGCATACATGAGACTCCCTACTGCTGAAGCATAAGCAATAAGAACATTGCTAAAATGAGTAGGGCAGAATTTTACGTTTTGTGTAGCGTTCTTAGGCCCAAATGCGCAATCGAGACCAAGATCTGTAGCCGTGGTGCGAAAGATGGGTTTGAGCCCTAAGGTGTATACTCAATCAAATGGGATGCGAGCCATGTGCAGCAAGGATTTGGGACTCATGAACACTAGGGTGCTTGTCTAGCACACTCCTAGCAGAACATGGTAGTTGATGTTGAAGAGTTTGGATTAAACCAAAACTCCTCGACAATCAATCCTCTAGAGTCCTTAAGACTTAGGTGTCTTGTAAATAAGCTTGCAAGAGTCCAATTTTGTATGGGAACTCAATTATAAATAAAAGGTCTCCCCACCCTTATTTGTACACAGAATTTACTCTAGTTAATAAGAATCATAGTTTATTACCTTATCTTTTTTTTTATTTTCTTGATTTCTTGTTGAGTTCTATGCTTTCCATCATTCGGGTTCCTTAGACTCTTAGGCTTTGCTTGGTAAGGTGGAAAGAAAAATGAAAAGATGGAAAATCAAAAGGAGAGAAAAATGGAGAGATAGAAAACATCTTTTTTTTTTCTTAGGTATGATTGGTAGAAAGGATGGAAAAATAGATGGAAAATAAATTTCTTTCCTTCTATTGCTTGGTAGAATGGCAAAATGAGGGGAAAGAAAATTAAAATTGAAATGATTTTACCATCTTACCTCTTATACAACTATTTATCAATTTTTCAATTTTTATGGGAGTTTTCATTTTCAGTGATATATTTTTTTAAACAAATGTTGCAGCCAACCAAGGAGACTTAACACTTTCTTTTCTATTTTCTGTCCAATTTGGACAGATTTTCATTTGTTAAGAGGGAAGGAAAATGCTTATCCTTCCCATTTTCTTTCCTTCTCATTTTTTGTCTTACAAAGCAACTCTAAAATTCATTTTCCTTTCATTTTTCCCTCCTTCATTTTCTTTCCTCTCACTTTTCAACTGTACCAAGCAAGGCCTTAAAGACTAAGAGTTAAAAGGTTGGCTTAGGCTATCAAGGACTAAAGTTCCAACCTAAAGCCCCACAGGTGCTCAACTTAAGCTCACATCACGTGACGCTGGCCTTTGAATTCACCTTTCTTTACTTATATTTATTAGATATTGTTTTATTATTATTTGATTATTTATTTTGAAAATGAAAGCCAAAAATTAGATTTAGATGCAAAAATAATATTTTTAAAATTCATTTAGATTTAATATTATTCAAAATATATTATTAAAATATAAAAAAGCATTAATATTTTAATGAATTAAAAATCAAATAAAAATGAGTTTTTAATAAGGAAATTAAGTTGGGATCGGACCTAAACTTAAAAATTAAGGAAAAATTATAGCCATTTTTATTAAAATATAATAATAATTAAACTAAATTGTTAAATATAGAGTATGTATATTTTTTTTAAGAATATAATCTTTATTGTAAAAAAAAAAACTTAAGCAATTATCATTTCTTTTGAAAGCATGCTCACTTGCTGATCCATATGACAATTTTCATTAGAGAAATTCTATTTAGACTCTTTTTTTCTTTCTTTCCACACCTTATTTTACTCAATGAGTTATTGTTGTAAGGAAAAAATGGGGTGTGAGGCTAAAAAAAGGGTGTATTTAGAATTTTCCTTTTAATTAAAATGAGTATTAAAATTTAGCAATTTTTTATACTTTTAATATAAAATATATTATATATCAAAATATTTTTATATTTTTATATGCATACCTAAATATATTTTTATATTTATAAAAATTTATTAAAATATTTATATTTTTATGTATAATACTGTTTAAATAAATAAAATAAATTCTGCATCACATAAATAACTTACTTGTGTTCCTCAAATGTCAGTGCACACAGGTAAAAAAAATCAATGAACAATAATTTTTCTATGTATGTGATACAAAAAAAGAAAAATAAGTCAAATTGTTAACCCCATGACTTGATCTTAAAGCTTAAAATCTTTCTTAAAGCTTAAAAAAAAAAACAAAAAAAAAACCCTTAAAGAAAAGGGCGAATAATGCTGCAAAATTTGCTGAGCTGAGCCCACCTGGCGCCTTGCTACCTGTAATTTATTACTACCGCTTGTCAAAAGTCGGTTCACTGTTCAAGGCAAAATAAAAAAAAATCAGTGAACAAATCCACGTGGTAGATTCTGATTCCCGGTGCAAATAAGAAACTTGAGGTCGCTGTACCGAATAAAATGAATCCATCTGGTCAAAGAGCACGTGATTCTGCGAGCATATAAAGATTACCCACGTGGCGAAATCATAAGGGATAAAGAAGCAGAGCGTTAGGTAATCGGTGACACCAAATTTACCGTCAGTTTATCGCGATATTTTCCAAGTTATCTGGAAAATGGTAATATGATGGTTTTTTATTGCACGAGTTTTGGAAAAAACATCGGTTTTTATGAAGGCTAGGCGCATAGTATCTCGCCGTCCCCGGCCGACCAAGTTGTCGTGATTGTTGACTTCATCATATATTTTTCTTAATTAATCGTTTTTCTTTTACGGTTTTCAAAAATTGTTCCAACTTAAAATTTTTATTTATTTATTTATTTATCTAAAACTTGATTTGATCTTAAATTAAAGTTTAATTGAAATTCAAGAGTTTGCCATTTTTAGGCCGTCCAATTTGTCTTGATTGTTAACAATATTCTATTTTTATGAAATTGATTGTTGAAAATAGAATAAAACATTATAGTTCCGTTGGTTTAGTTAGTAGCAACTACAAATTGCGACATTCAGGAGCAAGGGGAGGGCTGATTCAATCAACTAGATTGTTTGTTTGGATAATAAAAGGATTTACATTCGAACATTGATAATCTCTTGTTGATTTTATTCAAAATATACGCATTCGATGATATGAGTAAAAAAATGTATATTTACTCAATAATTTAAAATTGGGTAATTTATTTATAATCTTAGAATATTTGGTATAAAAATAAATATTATTATCCAATACACCGTCGAGGAAGTTTTTTGACTTTATAAGCGGTGTTAGGATGATGACATGTCATTTAAAAATATTAAGAAAATAAAAAAATAAATAAATTAGGACATGTGTCATTATCTTGATCTTACTTATGGAATTAAAAAACTATATTGACGGTATATTGGATAATTACCCTTAAATTAATGTCATCCATGGAAATGATTAATAAAAAAAAGAATTTCACCTAACTACCTTCTTCTAAATGTTTTCATTTGGCATTTGAATAAATAACTAGTCTAAAATCTAAATAAGATAATGAACAAAAAAAAAATCTAAATAAGATAATGGAATTAACATAATTTTCATTAAAGCAAAACAACTAAAACCTAACATAGTATCATGTGACAATCAATCTTTTTCAAATAATTTAAATCCCACTTTGATAAAGTTATGCATATAACAAAGGCATGCAACACAAGAAATTATCCGGGATTAATGAAGTTGACATATATAGTTCTTTCATATCTATATAAATATCTTGGATAACTTTATATACGGAAAGAAAAAAAACGGAACCTAGCATCTTCAAAGGAATATGTTTTTTTGGCCAGTTCAAAGGAATATGTTAATAATCATATTTTTACAATATTTCTAACATATTTTGCGTTTAATGACTTTAAATATACGTTTAATCACATATTTTTTATGTTGACTTTACAATAAGGTTAAAATTTGTGACCTTACTATAGAAATTTCCAAAGAATATATATATATATATATATATATATATATATAAACATAAAATCAATTTAGTAGGCTTCTAACCTAATATCATTATGGGTTTGTATATGATGCACTGACAGTGTATAGTTTTTATATACTGTCAATACATCAGAGATTGACAACTCATCAATTGACAAATTAAAAAATATGTCAAGCCCTTAAAAGCAAAAATAAATAAATTTTTTTATATACTAATCATGTTGTCAAATTAATTAATCATGCAACTAACTATTAACATACAAAACCATTCATAACATGCAAATTGCTAATATTACTTATTTCTCTGATCCTATTATCAACTTTTTGTTAAATTAATAAGGACTAATAAATTAGAATATACATATATACATACCTGCTATTAATAATTAATTCCTTTGCCTTTTTTCCTTTTTCCAACGTCCTATTTCCTTCTCCTTTGCTTTCTTTTTTCTATTGGCACGTAACAGCCTCTTGCTCTTTTTACTCACGTGGTTGTCCCAGCTTCAACATGCAGCAATTTAGCAAGAGTGGTAGCAGCAGGCGAGGTGGACAAGGGCAGCGCAGCAACTCTTAACTGGGTTCCAACTGCTACTTTTGCTATCGATTTACCTCCAACAGATTTTGTTCCTCTACTTCCCGTTGCAGCTGCTTTCTATTTTGCTTGACTTGCACTTTTGGTCTCTCAAGTTCTTTGCTCAAGTAGCTAGTAGCAAGCAAACAAGGGAGCAACGATGAGGTGTAGCGACAGGCAGCAGTACAGGCGGTGACAAGGGAAAGGATGATGGTAGCACTGGTGCAGTAGCTAAGTAGGCGCTGGTGGTGATGATGATGGTGCACAAGGATGCTGGGGCGGCTTGGCACAAATGGCTGGTTGTATGGTGATTTGGGTAGGGACGATGAAGAGAAAGATTGTGAATGGTGGCTGGGTTCGGTGATGGAGTGGAGATGATGGTGCTCGATGATGGCTCGGTGGTTATGAATCAGAGCACGATTTTTTGCCTTCACCAAGATCAGGGTGGCTCACCCTTTTATATACACAAGTAGTATCCATATCCTAGCCTAAGTGAATCTCTTTATTTTTATCTTATTTATTTTTTTATCTTACTTTAATAATTATCTAACTCTAATTCTAATCTATCATAAACTCTAATAATATAAATCATAATCTAAATAATTATCATAAAAATCTAATAATCTAATTATCCTATCTTTAAAATTATTTTTTTTAATTTTATTTTCTTATTTCATTTTTTATTTTATTTATTAATTCCTCATAAATCCTAATTTTAGTGTTAATTCTACTTCTATAAAAATCCTAATTTAATTTTAGCCTAATTCTAAGATATTATGTCACCTAAATCAATTACAAGTTAAGAACCCGGACAAAATAGGGTGTCTACAGCTGCCCCTCTTTGTGTATTTGCTGTGAAACAGTAATTGCACAAAGACACAAACACCTATTTTGTCTGACTTCATTTTTTTATTTTTGTTTTTTTAATTTTTTTCATTTTTCATTTTTTTTTGAAAAAGCTCCCTCTAAACAGAAAGGCAGTCAAACTTTAAAATCTTGTCTAAAAAGCACCTCCTAAACAGGCAGGCAGTCAAACTTTAAAATCTTGTCTAAAATGCTCCTCCTAAACAGGTAGGCAGTCAAACTTTAAAAATCTTGTCTAAAAGCTCCTCTTAAACAGGTAGGTAGTCAAACTTTAAAAATCTTGTCTAAAAGCTCCTCCTAAACAGGCAGACAGTCAAACTTTAAAATCTTGTCCAAAAGCTCTGTTAGCTTTAAATTGCCATATATATTTTGAAATGACAAAAACTTAAGTAAGCTTTAATGTTTTAATTCATATTGTAAATTTGCCTTATCACACATGATTTTCTCAATCCATTTTCAAGTGATCATATCAAACATTAAGACCATGATTTAATTACATATTCTTATTGGTCTTAATACTTTATAAATGTGTTGAATATTTTAGAAAATCACTTGATGAATTTTTGGACTATGTTTTCATTTGAGAAAGTCAAGAAAAACTCCCACAAAAGTGCCAATATGTTTTGGGTTGGATTAGGATCAAAGGTCACATCATTTCTAACCCAAAAGTGCAGGAAAATAGCTTTCTAGAGGCATGGGATCGATCCCCTAGTGGCAGTAAGCATTTTGGAGCAAGAAAAGGTCCCTCAGCCCAGAAAACTTAATTCTGGAAAGAAGGGATCGATCCCCTAAGGGAAGGGATCGATCCCCTAAAGGCAGAATGACTCCCAACGGCTAGAAAAGGTCCCTCAGCCCAGAAGATTCAGATCTGGAATGAAGGGATCGATCCCCTATGGAAAGGGATCGATCCCTTTGCTCGAAAATAGCCTATAACGGCTAGTTTTTGTGAGACAACGGTAATATCCGAGATTTGGCTCCACCCAACGGCTAGAATACGTCCAAGGGACTATAAATAGAGGCTTAGAAGCTAAAGGAAGAAAGAGGAACTACTCAATCAACTCCAATACTCATTTTCCTCAAATCCTCAAGCCTCAACAACAAATCAAGAGCTACAAAGTCTTCATCTTCCATCATTCTCATATTCTTTGTATAGAGTAGCACAAATCTTGTATAGGTTCTATCCTTGTGCTTAAAACATTGTAATCCCTTGCCTATCTAGAGGCCTTTCTTTGATTACACAATTTCTAAACTCATTTCATTCCTTGTAAAGGGGAGGTTTCTCTTGAGCCTTGAAAAAGAGGGAGGTTACTCTTTAGCCTAGGAAAAGAGAGAGGTTACTCTTGAGCCTAGAAAAGAGAGAGGTTTCTCTTGATCCTTGAAAAGAGGGAGTGTAACAAATTCAAGTATAGTGGATTTGGAGAAAATCCTTGGGAGCGTCTCAAGGTAGAGGACGTAGGCAAGGTTGCCGAACCTCTATAAATCGCTTGCGTACATTTCTCTTTCCCTACTCTCTTTAATTACTTGCAATTATAGTTGTGCTTATTGTATTGAATTTGGATTGCATGATTGAATAGCCTAGAGAACTTAGAAAATATCAATATAGGCTAGAGAATTTAGAGAAACCGAAAAACGAGCTTAAGGGTAGTTAAAAACCGATTTACCCCCCTCTCGGTATAGCCTATAGAGCCAACAATTGGTATCAGAGCTTGGGCTCGAGATTAATTTAGACTAACCTCTATCGAGCAAAACGATCATAAATGGCTCTAGGTGATGATTTTGAGACTAGCTCACAAACTTTAGAAGAATATTCATTTGATGAGCTTCAAGATGCATTTAATGAGCTAAGTGATGAATATAAATCAATGCATGCAAAATATAACAAAAAGTTAAATAAATTTAGAAAAGAGAATGAAATTTTGATCAATACAAATGTTGAGTTGGAGGAGAAAATAAAAGATCTAGGCTCAAAGAATGATGAACTCACCAAGGTGAAATTAGAGCTAGAAAAGAAATTAGAAGATATTAAAGATAAATTGGCAAATCCTAGCTCTTTGACTATTGAGGATGAAAAGGAAAAACCTAGCTCTAGTGAATGCAATAATCATTCTTATGATGATTTACAAGATGCTTTTGATGAGCTAGCTAGTGAATTTGAATGCATGAACTCAAAATACAAGAAAATGATCACAAAATTAAAAATGGAAAATGATGAGCTATTGAATGCTAAGTTAGCATTTCAAAAGAAATTAGAGGAAGCTAATCTAGAAATAAATGAGTTGAATGAAAAGAATACAAATTTGCATAACTCATTTTCTAGGTTCTATATGGGTCAACAAAAGCTAGATCATATGTTAGAGACCCAAAGAGCTTTCTTTGACAAAGATGGGTTAGGTTATAATGAAAAACAAAAAGAAACTCATCTGAGGAATTTCTTAGTGAGCAAAAATACTATGCATGATCTATCTCTTACATGCTCACTATGCAATAGAATAGGACACTCTTCACAAGCATGCACATATAAAAAAACCACATTTAGAGGAAGAGTTGTTAGAAAAATGTGGGTGCCAAAGCATGCAATAAATAATGATGAATTATGCTTGAAATGGATCCCAAAAGGATCTAAAATTGTGAATACTAACTCTCATGGACCCAAGAAAGTTTGGGTACCAAAGCATGCTTGAATTTGTTTGTTGTAGGAGTGTTAGAGCATGGAGTTACAAAGAAACAATGGGGTTTGAATGCTCTACACACCTCTATGGAGTTTGCTTGTGCCAATGAGAAAAAGGAAAAGCTTGAGGATCCATCACTACAATTCTTCAAAGAATAGCTCAAGGTGGACTCAACAATTCAAGGCAAAGCATACTCAAGCAAAGGAGTTTTGTAAGATTAATTCTTTACTCTTTAAAACATTTATTTGATTATTTGTGCTTTGATGAGAAAATGTGTTAATAATTTTTGATGCATTGTGAGTTGAATGATAGAACAAAAGGCATGATGAATGATTGTTGAATGTTTAATGAATAGTACGTGATACATTGAATGAAAAGCATGATTTGTGATTTTGAAATGATTTTTGGTTTTCTGCATCTTGAGCAAGTTTGATATGTCTAGATAATATATTTAGTTGCTCAAAAGATGTCAAATATGTCATATATGCAAAATGTCTTGTCATGAGCCTTAATGAAGAATATGCATATTGACAATCATGACATGTTGTTCACAAGTATGATGATTTGATGTTATATATGCTTAAAATCTATGTGAACAAGTTTGTTTTGACATATCTATGTAATCTAATGCATTGGTTTGGTCAAAATATGCTTAAATCTTAAAATGACCCCCTTTGAGGCCAAAAATGCATTTTATTGTGTAAATTCTTCCAAAATTGCAAAATCTTTTGTAAAATGGTTTTTCATTCAGATTTTTCATTCATACAAGTCCAAAATCATGTTTTACAGATGTTTAAACCCTTACTTGGACTTAAATTACTCAAAAACGAAGTTTTGGTACCTCACAAGTCCAATTTTCTGTCAACACATCTGCAGAATCTGCAGAAACAGAATGAGGGATCGATCCCTATTGGCATAAAGTGTCTATTTCTGGGTTTTTAAGCCTAAGTTGAGAAGTTTTCTTAATTCTCTTAATACCTTCTTTCTTCTCAACTTAAAATTCATTGTTTTAACTTCTTTTTAATGAACTTTAAAATATGAAAAATCATTTTTCATTGATATCATGCCTCAACTTCATCAATTTGTATCATTTCCAACAAATGGTATCACTTTGAACAATCAATATCATTTTTCATTGAACTCACAAGTGCAAAATTATTGAAAACATTCATGAATTGCATAAATCTTGAAATAATCTTGAAATATATTTTCAATGAATGCTTAAACATAATTTTGAGTTTTATTTCAATGATTTGTGTATTTGATGAACTTGTGCATAATGAATATTTTTCATTCTTTTTGTTCATCTTAGTCAAGCATGCCTATAGGATTATGTCTCTTAGCTTGACTTATCAATTCCACACTAGGTTTCATGATAATTATACATCTAGTGGATTGATTTCAAATGTAAATTCAACAATTGGTAATGGTTATTGGCTTATAATTTGTGATGATAAATGGATCTTAAATGTTATATTGCATGAAAATCTATCATCCATGTACCTAAATAAATTCTTATGGCCAAATGATTAAAGAACTTGAGCTTTAATGACAACACCAACAATATTTTTGAATCTTAATTGATTAAAATGATATTTTTGAATCTTTCCTTGCTCATAATTGGTTAAGGACTTGAATTGGAAAATGAGCATAGGATTTTTGTGCTTGAAACCATGGAAGAAAATGTGTTTGCTTGAATACTTTGATTGTATGAATCTTCCATATGGTATAACTTTGTGAATATAAATATGGATTAAGCCTTTATGATAGTGTGCTAATGATTAATTGATCCATATGCATATTTGATGATATGTGTTGTGTTCTTGCATATTTAGAATGACTATTTTCTTGACATGGACACACTACACATAGATATTGGATTCATGCAAAATGTCTAAGTCAACCATTAGTAACAATTGGTATTTAGATTGTAATAACAATTAGTATCATTGGTAACCATATTTTCAATAATTGGTAAGCCAAAACTAAATTGCCAATTGGTATGAGCTTTAAATTGACAATTCTTCTCATGCTCCTTGATTGAAATGACAAATAGAGAAGAATTCTCTTAGGATATTTTTGCATGAAACTCTTGTGTGCTAGAATTTGAAGTTAATTGCTATATGTCTTGATTCTATGCACGCTCTTGCTTGAACGTGATTTTTGAGCTCTTGCTTATGATATGTCATCTAACTTTAGCTCATAATCATGATGTATTGCCATGCACCTCAGTTGGACCTTAGAGAACAATTGATACACTTAGGTGCTTGCTTAACTTCTTACCAATTGGAACCTTCTTGCAAAATTACTTATCAACAATTGGTATCAAAATTATTTATAAACAATTGGTATAGGATCATAAGTCATATTCATTGCATGAATATTTCATACTCTTTGAGAATATTGACTTATTTATTTGTGCTATAAGTCCCATGTACTAACATGTTTTTTGTTGGATGGAGCATTTTTATTTATTCTCACATAGCCATGATTTTAGGGGGAGCATATTTTTTATTATTTTTCCTTCTTTTTGCTATGACAAAAAGGGGGAGAGATAGAAAAAGGGAGAGATAGATATAGAGAGAGATATTAAGGGGGAAAGATAATGAGGGAAAATTCATTTTCAAAACCCATGCTTATACTAAGGGGGAGCTTTATAAAATCCTGCTTTATTTGAGGGGGAGTATTTTTTTTCAAAGAATTTTCAAAGCAAATTTACATTAAGTTTTGTCATATCAAAAAGGGGGAGATTGTTAGCTTTAAATTGCCATATATATTTTGAAATGACAAAAACTTAAGTAAGCTTTAATGTTTTAATTCATATTGTAAATTTGCCTTATCACACATGATTTTCTCAATCCATTTTCAAGTGATCATATCAAACATTAAGACCATGATTTAATTACATATTCTTATTGGTCTTAATACTTTATAAATGTGTTGAATATTTTAGAAAATCACTTGATGAATTTTTGGACTATGTTTTCATTTGAGAAAGTCAAGAAAAACTCCCACAAAAGTGCCAATATGTTTTGGGTTGGATTAGGATCAAAGGTCACATCATTTCTAACCCAAAAGTGCAGGAAAATAGCTTTCTAGAGGCATGGGATCGATCCCCTAAGGGAAGGGATCGATCCCCTAGTGGCAGTAAGCATTTTGGAGCAAGAAAAGGTCCCTCAGCCCAGAAAACTTAATTCTGGAAAGAAGGGATCGATCCCCTAAGGGAAGGGATCGATCCCCTAAAGGCAGAATGGCTCCCAACGGCTAGAAAAGGTCCCTCAGCCCAGAAGATTCAGATCTGGAATGAAGGGATCGATCCCCTATGGAAAGGGATCGATCCCTTTGCTCGAAAATAGCCTATAACGGCTAGTTTTTGTGAGACAACGGTAATATCCGAGATTTGGCTCCACCCAACGGCTAGAATACGTCCAAGGGACTATAAATAGAGGCTTAGAAGCTAAAGGAAGAAAGAGGAACTACTCAATCAACTCCAATACTCATTTTCCTCAAATCCTCAAGCCTCAACAACAAATCAAGAGCTACAAAGTCTTCATCTTCCATCATTCTCATATTCTTTGTATAGAGTAGCACAAATCTTGTATAGGTTCTATCCTTGTGCTTAAAACATTGTAATCCCTTGCCTATCTAGAGGCCTTTCTTTGATTACACAATTTCTAAACTCATTTCATTCCTTGTAAAGGGGAGGTTTCTCTTGAGCCTTGAAAAAGAGGGAGGTTACTCTTTAGCCTAGGAAAAGAGAGAGGTTACTCTTGAGCCTAGAAAAGAGAGAGGTTTCTCTTGATCCTTGAAAAGAGGGAGTGTAACAAATTCAAGTATAGTGGATTTGGAGAAAATCCTTGGGAGCGTCTCAAGGTAGAGGACGTAGGCAAGGTTGCCGAACCTCTATAAATCGCTTGCGTACATTTCTCTTTCCCTACTCTCTTTAATTACTTGCAATTATATTTGTGCTTATTGTATTGAATTTGGATTGCATGATTGAATAGCCTAGAGAACTTAGAAAATATCAATATAGGCTAGAGAATTTAGAGAAACCGAAAAACGAGCTTAAGGGTAGTTAAAAACCGATTCACCCCCCCTCTCGGTATAGCCTATAGAGCTAACAAGCTCCTCCTAAATAGGTAGGCAGTCAAACTTTAAAATCTTGTCCAAAAAAAGCTGATTTTTTTTAAGAAAAAAAAATTTAGGAAACCCCTCTAAAATTTTTCTTGTCAAAAAATTTGGAATCTTAGGAAACCCCTCTAAAATTCCTTTTCTTATCCAATTTTGAAATTTTGGGAAACCCCTCCAAAACTTCTATTCTTGTCCAATTTTTGAAATTTTAGGAAATCCCTCTAAAATCTCTTTTCTTGACAAATTTTGAATCTTAGGAAACCCCTCTAAAATTCTTTTTCTTCTCTTTTTTGAAATTTTGGGAAACCCCTCCAAAACTTCTTTTCTTGTCACATTTTGAATTTTAGGAAACCTCTCTAAAATTCTTTTTCTTGTCCAAAATTTGAAATCTTGGGAAACTCCTCCAAGACTTCTATCTTGTCTAATTTTTGAAATTTTAGGAAACCCCTCTAAAATTTTTTGTCTTGTTAAAATTTGAAATCTTGGGAAATTTATCTTATCCATGCAATTGCAACTGTTCTATCCATGCAATGCTATCTATCCTATTCATGCAATGTCATTCATACAAGTTGTCCTATTCATGCAATATCATTCATGCAATCTAGTCTATCCATGCAATGCAGTCTATCTTATCCATGCAGTGTCATTCAAGCAATTTGTTTTATCTCGGTGATGCAATCTACCCTATCCGTGCAATGTTTTCTTCGTAAAACATTTCAACCTTAATTGTGGCAAATAACAAGGTTTCAATCTATTCTAATGTGTTCTTCTTCTTTCATTTGTCATTCTGTCCTCATGTTTCTTATTTCTTTTTTTATTTTCCTTCTTTCATTTTTATTTCAATGAAATCCCTGTCTTCGTACCCTCTTATCCCTTGTTCCTTCTTTCACTTTCCTTTTTATCTTGTCACTCATTTTCTCATTGGAAACCTCATTGAAGCATCATTATTCACTCTTCCTTATTCATTGGTTTTTCTTGATTTCCAATTTTTATTTATTTATAAGTTTCATTTTCTTAATTTATTTTTATTTATAATTTTTATTTAATTTACTCATAAGAGATTACTAACCTAATATCATTATGGGTTTGTATATGATGCACTGACAGTGTATAGTTTCTATACACTGTCAATACATCAGAGATTGACAACTCATCAATTGACAAATTAAAAAATATGCCAAGCCCTTAAAAGCAAATATAAATAAAATTTTTTAATTTACTCATAAGAGATTATTAATGAGGTGTCAACCTCTAGTGCATTGACAGTATATAAAAACTATACACTGTCAGTGCATCATATATAAATCCTATCATTATTTGCATTTGTTATCTTTAAGAGTTTGTATATGATGCATTGATAATGTATAGTTTCTATACACTATCAATACATCAGAGTTTGACACCTCATCAATAGGCCCTTATATGCAAATTAAAAAAATTATTTATATTTGCATATAAGGACCGATTGATGAGTTGTCAACCTCTGATGTATTGACATTGTATAGAAACTATACACTTTCAGTGCATCATATATAAATCCTATCTTTAATTCTATTATATGTATCTTTGCCACCATCATTTAGAGCAAAACTTGATAATTTTTATATAAAAAAGGTTAAATACAATAAAAATTATTTTTACATATACAATAACAAGTAATTAGTGCTTAGTGTCCTCATCGTAAGGCATACGTCTATGTCTCAAAAAAGAAAAAAAAGACTTAGAACTATAGTTCTTAAGTTCAAATCTCATTTTATATGCGCATTCATCAACTATGAATATAATTGTGTACAAAAAAATCTCAATCACGTTATCACAACTCAAAACTAAGTTTCAATAATCAAAATACTCTTTAATTTGATAGTGGTTTGTTCCTCCAAGGCTACCTTCTCAATTGCTAAAATGTAATATCTAATCGATATAAATTTGATATATTATCAGTGTACAAATCTCATATACTGTCGACAAATTATAACACGTCATCTCATTAAATTATAAATTTTAGGCTTAATAGTCAAATATATCCTCAACCTTCTACACAATATGGATATAAGCGTTAAACTTTTAATTTTATTGTAAAAGTTCATAAACTTTTATTTTTACTATAAATAAGCCATTAACGTTTTAAAATAATACAATTAAGTAAATAAATAAGAGATAAAAGTATTATAAGTCATCAATGTTTTTATTTTACTGCAAAAACTTATAATTGATTTAAACTTAATTGCATTATTTTGAAAAGTTAGAGGTTTGTATAGTAAAATTAAAAATTGAGGGCTTATTTTCATTTTTTTTGTAAAATATTAAGGATATATTTGACCATTAAGCTTAAATTTTAAAATGAAGAGTCTTTAAAAGTAAATATTATTAAATTTATTAATTAATGATGTGTCGTGATATAATTCAATAACAATAAATAAAATTTAAATTGATAGTTCATCAAATATAAATTTTATGTAATGTATAACCTTGTAAACTCTTGCTTATTTAAAAGTATTAATTTGACAACCATTGACTATTGCTCTTATTGCTTGAGTAAAAATAAGTTATTAAAAGCAACCAACAAGGTGTTGGCTCAATGGAAGTATGTTGGCCTCAAGCATATTTTATTTATCAAAGTGCAAGGGTTCGAAGGGAAATTCTAAACATACCCCACAAATTACTAAACCTACCCCATCCCAAACAACTCTATTAAGTAAAATACCATTTTACCCTTATTTCTATTTTACCTTACTTGCCGCTGGCTCCTTCTTTCTCCTTCTCCTTCTCCTCCTTCCTTCTTCCTCCTTCTTGGTACAAAGCTCCTGCTGTTAAGGTATATTACTTTACTTGTGTGAAGGATTAAGGTGCTCCTGCTGTTACGTCGGTGCTCGTCGTTGCCACCCGCGAGAGGCCAGCCCCGCGCGAGTGGCACACTTGCGCAGGTGGCACAGCTGGGAGCGGCGCGAGGCCAGCCCCACACAGGCACACCATGCGCGAGAACCCCGCGCAAATCTGACTTGCGCAAGAACCCCGCGCAAGTGAAACTTGAGCGAGCATGTTTTACTTTCTGTTTCAAGTTATAGAACACATGCATTGTTAATCGACCAGCAAAGGAATGTCCTTCTAGCTGTTGTGCAGCCAAATGATTATGCATCCCATATATTATTTTCACTGCCCAACTATCATTCTCGTCCAATTTCACCCCTAGTAACTCGAATGGACAATTACACTTCTTTGTTCCCGTTCCCAAATGATGCAATTCATTTGTACTTGACTTATATGTTCCATACCTTTCACATACAAGTCGAACTCTAGGTCTTCTTCGAGGAACATCAACTTCCGATGATCTTATCACAACAACAAAACCTAGCTTTTTTTCAAGCTCTCTAGCCCATGCGATCAAGGCATTTTGACAATTGAAAATCTAAAACAAAATAAATTTAATAATTAGTTTTTTCTACTAAATTTGTATTAAAACATTATATTAATTTTAAAATTACTTACTTGGTTAGTAGTAAATGCATCGGTACAGTCAAATATTTCTTCATGGACACTTTTCGATTCTTCGCTATATACTATCCTTTTATCATTCTGCAAATACTAAACAAATTCATTAATTATAATTATTATAATAAATAATATATTAAAAAATTAAGATTGAATTTTAGTGGAAGAATCTAGCGCACAAAAAGACAGATCTGCGTAAGCCAGGCATGTTCCACGCAGGCTGACACTTGCGCGGAAACTCCGCACAAGCATGACTTGCGCGCAAATTCCACACAAGCATGACTTGCGCGGCAATTCCGCGCAAGCTTACTTGCGCGGCAATACGGCGCAGTTCCTTGAAAATTTAATTTGTAGCTACACAGATCTTTTACCTCTTCTCCTTTTTCATCGGCTTCTACACTTTCAACAAAGCTTTCGTACTCCTCGTAACTGTCATAATAGCTACCATCAGTAAGATTTTTCATTTTTTTAAAAAGAAAATGAAATGTAAACTGTGAAGGGCGGGCTCGTGAGAAAGAAAAAAATTGTAGAAGAGAAAACACATGAACAGAACAGAAAGGGAGAAGAAGTAGAACGAGAAGAAGATACAGAAGAGCAAAAAAATTGGAGAAAAAAACTTTAAAATATAAGTGTTATTATAATAAAATTTTTTTAACGTAAATAAAATCCATAAAATAAAATTTGTTTTATACTAAAAATAAATCACAAAAATTGTTTTGTGTAATAAAATTTTAAAACGCGTAATATTTTTTACAACAGTTAAATTTTTAACAACAAACGCGTAATATTTTTTAACAACAAACGCGTAATATTTTTTAACAACAATAGTTTTAAACGCATTTTTACACATCTCGCGCAAGTTTCACTTGCGTGACCTATTCGGGCAAAAAAAAGGATTATGATTGAAGAAAATAAATAGCAAAAAAAAAAAGGATTATGATTGAAGAAAACCAGAAAAGCAGGGAAGCTTCTCAACAAAAATCGTTTTTGGTGTTGCTTAAAAAAAAAAAATCCAATGAAAGCAAAATATGGCCACCTACCATCACCAACTATGAACTACCTACCCAAGCAACACTCCCATTCTTAAGAGTGATGCCACAACTACAAGCAAAGAATTCAGTCCCATTGGCTTTGTTTTTGACCTCTCTTAAAAAATTATATTACTTTTAGAAAATTTCCTTCAAATGTTATCTTTTTTATAAATAAAAAAGGTTTTAGCTTACATCTATCATTTTTTTTCTTTCAATGAAACAGCTGTTTTTTTAAAGGTATATTATTTGCCATCATATTTGATAATATTAAACATAGCAAAAAAAGTGAAAATTATACGAATTAAAGTTTAGACAAAAATCGAAAAAGTTATTTTATATTGACATTAAATTTTTGTGTTTTCCATGTGATTGATACGAAATAGCCATCATAAAAATACATGAATTACCAAATTTATTTTGCCACATTAATTTTGTCTTAAATATTTGTACTTTTTAACAATATGTAATTAATTGATAAATTTGAAAAATAGAATTTTTTTTTGTTACAAAAAATAGAATCTTTATTTCATAAATAAATCAACTAATTCATAAATCAGATATTATAATCAAATTAATAAATTATTAAGAGATAAAACAAAAGTATTGAAATAAAAGTGATAAGAAAATTAATATATATTTTTATTTATTTTAGGACATTCAAAAATCTACCTTCAAACCAATTTAAAAAATTTTCAAAACAAGCAAATGATATAATTATAACTACTGATCATAACAAATAGTGAAAGTTTTTTTTATGAATATATCTAAACTAATCTCCAAAAGAAAAATTTTTTAAATATATAATTAAAAAGAATTACAATTGTTACTCATAAATTTCAGTTAATTTCCAAAAGACACTTAAATATATTTGGCAAAGACACGAATAATTAGAATTTATAAGATTTTAAACATGTGAGTTTCAGGTTGAATTTTTTATACATAAATAAAGAAAAGATTTATACCAAAGGAAAGTATTATTTTCAAACTATGTTTTCCTAATTAGTCCTCGTGTTTACCTTAAACAAATTTATTCTCTTTTATTCTAATAATTACGGGCTGAAAATGATAATCTCAAAGTTTAGTTACGTTGACATTTTAAAATTTAATCAAATAACAAAAAGCCACGTGTAATGATTCAGTTAAATTTGATCTCACTTGATCAGTTTGGAAAACGGCGAGAAATTGAAAATCCTTGCAAAGAACAGAGAAACGAAAATCTCGTTGATTTTCTTTTCTTTTGTCACTTCTGTCCTGTGCTTTGTTCTGTCACTTTTTTGTAGGGTAACTCTAATCCGTTTGCATCGCAACTAAACAACATAGCTAAGAAATCAAGAAAAGAAAAAACTTCGGAAACAGAGAGAAAAACCAATTTTCTGGAGCAAAAGAAACATAAGAAACAGGGCAGAAACAGAGCTAGAGTGGAGAGAAAGTGAAAGAGAAGAAGAAAAGGGGAGAGATGGGCATTTTGAAAGAAGATGTTGTAGTGATAAGTCCAGCAGAGAGAGCAGGGGATCCCACTATGATTACAGTGAATTGCCCTGATAAGACTGGATTAGGCTGTGATTTGTGTAGGATTGTTTTACTCTTTGGGTTAAGCATTGATAGAGGAGGTAAGCTTCATTTACTCATCCTTTTTAATTTTTTTGTTTTTTTTATTCGTTGTAGCAAAAATATATATGATGGTTCATTTGATTTTTGTTTTTGTTTTGTTTTCATGGGAAGTTACAATTGGTTGAACATATTAGTCCTTTTTTTTATAAGTTTTTAGAGATATGAACAATGAATCAAAGTGGTTACTGTTTGTTTTGTTTTAATTTTTAGCTGTCTTCAATTTATTTAGAAAGCAAAAGCACTTGATTATCTTAGTTCCTTAGGATACATCCCATTAATTTAATTTACTGTATTATTATTATTATTATTATTATTATTATCATCATCATCATCATCATCCAATTTATTCTTGTTGATTATAAAAAGAATTTGGAAGTTTAAGTCAATTAGTGAATTTTTTTTTCTTTTTGTGGAAAAAGATTTTTCAACAGATGGGAAATGGTGCTACGTAGTGCTTTGGGTGGTTGGGAAACCAAACACAAGGTGGGATTTGCTGGAGAAAAGGCTACTGGAAGTGTGTCCATCTTATTTTTCCACGTCTGGAATTGACTATTACCGGCCTGCAAACACGCAGCCAAAGCAATTGGATGTGTTTCTTCTGAAGTTTTGGTGCTCTTGTGATAGGAAAGGCATATTGCATGGTAAACTTTCTTTTCTTCAAATAAGATCTTTAGAGGAAAATGTGGTGCTAGATTTAGCAATTGGTTAGCTATTTCTCTTTTAATTGTTGTACTTTTGAATTATTCTGGGAACTGGATTTTTTTTGCATTTAAGAAAAGTTACTTGATTAAATTTAGTTAGATGAATTTTGCAATTTTTGGAAATATTTTCATGAGATGTAGGACCTTTGAATAGGAGTTTTTTTTTTCTGGTTTTATTTTGCCTCCATATTAAGATTGTAGGGTTAATTTTATTGTTTTTCAAGATGTTAGAAAGGCCAAAATGCATTGAAAGATTCATGGGAATTGTACGAGTTTTGTCGAATAGCAATATATAAGTTTAAAAAGTAAACTTTATTAAAGACTCTGGCATAAAATTTATTCTTTAAAATAATAGGATTTTATTTTTAAATTACTTTATTTGGAAAATTATGGAATTTAGAAATTGTCTTGTGAAAGGAAATGGAGCCTTTCTTTTTATAGATGGAAAACAGGTTATCAAAAGGACGTGGACATTTTTTTTTTAAGGGAAACAGGTCACTAAGACGCTTGCATAAAACGAGCAGCTTTGTACAATAATTATGAATTTCAACATTACCAGTCTTTTCCTCTTAATAAACTACCCTCATAGCCAAATGACTTTTTCGCTCTTTTAAGCAAAGGCGATTCATATTCAAACATAACAGTGGGAAGCAATAGCACAGCTACATATCCTCTACTATCTGCTGTGTGTTTTTTCTTTTAAGTTTATTTAAATTAGTCAAGTGCTTTTCCTTGTTGAATTGCTTATTGTTTCTGCTCCATAACCGAGCGTGGTTGTTGATTTGAGATTCATCAAGGGTTCTTTTGTGTTTATGGTAATTAGTATCCATGTCTTTCAGTTAATATAAATTTACCTTTTCTGTTTTGATAGATGTGACAAGGGTTCTTTTTGAGCTGGAGCTTACAATAAAGAGAGTGAAGGTATCCACCACTCCAGATGGAAAAGTGATGGACCTCTTCTTTATCACTGATACCAGGTTTGTCAGTGTTGAGAATGTTTTGCCTAACTTTAAAGTTCTTCTTCTTGGTTCTTTTAGACCTGTTTGATTGTTAGTATATGGGAAAAAGGAAATGGAGCATTGGGATTATTACAGGCCACAACCAGCACTAGAGGTGTAATCGAGCCGAGCCGAACCGATACAGCAGGGTGCTCGAGCTCGAGCTCGACTCAAAATTCGCTGCTCGATACTCGACTCGAGCTCGGTCGAGCCTTAATTTTTCAGCTCGAGCTCGACTCGAGATCAACATCAAGCTACTCGAGCTCGCTCGATTCGAGCTCGACTACAGATAATTCAAAAAAATAAATAACAAAAAATTAAAAAAAAAAGAAGAAGAAGCAATTTTTCCCTTTTTTTTCTTCTTTTCTTTTTCATTTTTTTCTTGAACCGGAAGTAAAAACATCACAAGTTCCACAAAGATCCAGCATTAGTATCGTCGGAAATGAGCTGGAACAGGTTAGATCTATCTAGCCAACTTTTCAATTAAACAAATTCAAATTAGAAGAAATTCTGAAAGCTTTTTAGAAGCAAAAAAAACTACCAAAACGTTAGTGATGGAAGAAACAATCTAAATCATGCCAGATCTGATAACTTTTTAACTCCGATAACAGCATGTGGCTACCAAGCCTTCAATCTGATGACAGAAATATTTAGCCTGTGTTCCATTCGCACCATGCTCTCGACCTTCTAAGATAGAAACAAAAATACCCAATCTATAAAAATCTCAAAATCAAAAAATAAATTTCAAACAAAAAATTCAAAATTTAATGCCTTATCGTAGAATATGGAGGCTCCAGCCTTGATACAGCCATCTCCTTTTCCTTCCCACCCTTTTTTCTTTCCTCAGTTCGTTGCTCCTTCAATCTCCCTATAATGCCTCTTTTTCATATTTCCATTTTTTTCAGAGAAACACAAACCAGCGATGCTACTGAGAGAAAGAGAGGAAGACAGTGCTATTGGGAGAGAATAGTGATTTAGGAGAGAAACGAAAGGGACACTACTGTTCAGATGGAATAACTGGAAAGGGGTTTGACTGGTTGCTAGGTTTCAAGGTTGGAAAAGAGTGAAGGAGGCGCCGTTGAAACTAATGGAGAAAGAAACTGATGAAAAGGAAATAGTTTTAGGGTTTTTTAGCTTATGTTAATATTTATTAAGGGTACAATAGTAAATTAATAATTAAAATAATAAAAATATATATTAAAATAATAAAAACTCGATAAGGCTCGCGAGCTACTCGAGCAGAGTATCTTACTACTCGAACTCGGCTCGCTCGGTAGCTCGAGCTCGGCTCGACAAAAATCGAGTCGAATTCGAGTTTTGTTCGAGTCGAGCCCAAGTAGCTTGCGAGTATCAGTGTGTCATTTACAGCCCTAACCAGCACCAGCTGACTGGTGGATGAAGTGGTTCTGATAAATGGCATGTGCTTTACATGTGAAACGGGGGAAGCCTGTTTAGTTTAACATAGTGAATAGGACATAGAAATAAATTTTACCTGTTTTGATATCAATTTTTTTTTTTAAGATAAAGTAATCACAAAATATGAAGCTGAGCCTCAATTGCATCAGAAGACTGGTATTTTGTTCCACCAACATATGCCATTATTATTACCGACTAAGTAATATCATACTATTATCTTTCTGATGGTTCAGAGAAGTTCCAAAAGAAAACAATTTTGAGTCAGTGATACTAATTTGCTAATACTTCTGTTGAAAAAGGCTAATGATAAGATGCACCACTGCACCAAGAATTTCCTTAATAATTTGGTTGCATCATGCCACCGTTGTGTTTACCATTTTTTCTGAAATGTGCCAGAATTTTAAGAGTAGAACAACATAATTGAAACCTAAAATTCAGAATTAGTTTAAGCATAAATAAACTCTAGTTGCCTTTTCTTTTGAAACATTTCTTAAGACTTAAACATTAAAATTCTATTTCTTGAAAGGGAATGTTCCGCTTTATACTAATTTTCAAAGTGAAGTGAGTTCTTAAGAAAGAAGATATGATTGCAGTTTTTGTTGAGTGGTGGTTATCTAATAAGAGACACATCAAAGCAGTGAATATTGTTTCAGCACTGCTTTATATCCATGAGGTTGTAATAAAAATCCTTTAAGTTATACTTGATCTTTTTCATTGAATTTAATGGAACTTTTCATAATTCATTAGGAAAAAAAAACCTTAAACTGATGATTTTTTGATGTGAAAGAAAAGAGAAGTTTGATTCTTAATTAGTCTATTGGACCTCTAAGTAGGACTGAAAAAAAATCTCTTTTTATATATCTGATGTTAAGAGGAATATAGTTTATTTTGATGGAAGAGAGAGAACCTCTTTGCCTAGCACATGGTTATGGGGTGCAAGTGTGTTTTAATATTAGAAAAGAAAGAAAAGATAAATGGATAGCTGCCAGTATCATCCCTGGAATCTCATTAAACTTGTACATTATGTCAGTTTACAGGGGCAATGCATGTATATGTTGTTTCCTGATATATATTGATGTGTGTATGCAGGTGTGTATGTTTAGATGATAAAAAGAATATTTTACATAGATGCAGGCACATGCTTTATAGGAGAGAGGAGGTTATTGAGATGCTTTTGTAACTTGTTTGTTTCCCCCTTTTTTATATTTTAGGGAACTTCTTCACACAAAAGAACGACAGGGTCAAACAATTCTTCACTTGAAAGCCGTGCTAGGTGATATATTGGAAAGTTGTGAGATTGAATCAGCTGGCCCAGAAATAACTGCGTGTTCACTAGGCACTTCATTTCTTCCTTCTGCAATCACAGAAGACATGTTCAGTTTAGAGCTGCCTGCACGATTTCCTGGTGGATTGCTTGCTTCAAACCCCGTATCAGTTACAGTGGACAACACCCTTAGCCCTTCCTACACGCTTATTCAAGTCCTCTGCCAGGACCACAAAGGTCTAATATATGACACCATGAGAACCTTAAAGGACTACAACATCCAGGTGCATATTTTAAATTATTAGCCTTTGCATTGAAAACTTTTTTCTTTTTTCATTTCTGAGCCTGTGTGTGCGGTACTATGTATTTGTTTGCCATGGGTAATTCTGAAGAAGGAAACCTATGACAAGTTAAATGGCCTATTCCTCCGAATTTTGATGGTTTGATGCTTTAAAATTGCGTGAGATTATCTTCTGGAAGTCTTGAGTTTCGACTGTAATGCTTTGAAGTTTCCTTTAGACATTGTTGTTCCTTGTTGGAACCTGGTCGTGAAGAGTTGTGCCATAACTGCAAATGGTTCCAAAACTGTCACTTGGCTTCTTTCCTTCGTTGCCCACTTTCCTATATATGCTCCATTAAAATTAATCTCATATCAGGTTTCTTATGGACGATTCTTTGCGAACCAAAAAGGTGGCTCTGAGTTGGACTTGTTCATAGTGCAAGCAGATGGCAAGAAAATCGTTGACTGCAATAAGCAAAATGCATTATGCTCTCGTCTAAAGATGGAGCTTTGGCGTCCGCTTAGAGTGGCTGTGGTGAGCCGGGGCCCTGATACTGAGCTACTGGTAGCAAACCCTGCTGAATTGTCTGGTAGAGGCCGGCCTCTTGTTTTTCATGACATAACCCTTGCTCTGAAGAATCTTAACACCGGAATCTTTTCGGTATTAACCTATACTCGAACTGTTATTGTTTTTTCCCATTGTTGCCCCAAATTCTAACTGCAACTTGGTTTTTCTTCAACTTTCTCAGGTTGAGGTAGGGAGACACATGATCTGCGACCGCGAATGGGAAGTCTATAGGATCCTACTTGATGAAGGAGATGGATATCATGTGCCAAGGAATAAGATTGAAGAGGGTGTTAGAAAAATATTAATGGGATGGAAATAGATTAAGATCACTAAATCTCTGCATATAAGTCTTGAGCTCTCTAGAATCACTGCACAGCATATCTTTCTTTTTTAGCCCTTCTGAGCTCCCTGCTAAAAGCCAGGTACCAACTAGATGGTAGATACCAAATGTAAATTGTAAAGTTGGCTTAAAAGGAATGAAAGATGTTTTTAGTTTCCTCTCTGTGCAATTTGCCCATGATTATGAAGTAATGCTTAGCAGTTTGTGTGATGAAGTTTAACAGCACTTTTAAGAATGCCTTGACGAGGACTTTGAACAGTCAGTGGGCTAAGAAAATAGAGATTTTTTTTTGGCAGATAACAAATATTAGTTCCATATGTGTTTTGCGGATTTGAGATTCAGGGGGTACAATTTTATTTGTCTTAATATCAACAGCTTTCATTGTACCAAAAAGAAATATTACTTCCCTCCCTCCAAGTGACTTTTTGTGGCAGATCTTATAGTCATATATGTGATCCGAAATACGATACGAATAAAAAGCATGAAAATAATAAAAATTAAAATTAAGTTAAAATTATATATGAATATGGTTAAAATTAAAAAAAATTATATTTTCTATGTCAACATAAAATTTATGTTTTATACTACATAAATAAAATTTATGTTTTATACTACACAAATTTTAAATCCATCCTAGAAAATGGTACATAATCAAGCTGGGTTTGAGCGAAAGCTGCAACATATAGATACCCCTGGCCTCAAATGGTGCTTGGGCCATCAAGTCCAATATTACTTAAAAAATTGGTAAGGATTGAAGCGCTAGGGCTCAAATCAGAAAAACATAAATGTTGGCCCATCTTTATTTATAATATTTGCAGGTTAAAATGACTAAAAAAATCTAAAATTATCATCTTATTTAAATAAATTGCTATGCTTTTATTACATTCAAATATACTCTTAATCTTATATATATATATATATATATATATATATATATTCTAATAAACCTTTAATTTTTAATACTAATTTGCTAACACCTCTGTTAAAATTTTTTTTGAAGAATTTCAAAATTTAAGAGGAATTTTAAAATAAAATTTGAAATATGCAAATTCTTTTTTGAAAATTTACATAAATAGGTAGCTTTTTTTAAATTCCTTCCACTCTTCTTAATCACCTATTGACCCGTTCAAGTAAGTTTTTTCTTTTTACTCTTTTCTACTTTATTAGACATGGTCCATTATTAAATTTAGAGTTAAAAATAAAAATATATTATTTTATTTAAATTTAATATATATTTTTATTTTTATATTATTAATGATATTTATATATTTTTACAAATATAATGATACATATATTGCATATTTTATTTGATATTTTCTTTTTTAATGTATAATATTATTATTTTTTTATAATTATTTTTTATTTAATCAAATTTTAGTATTCAAAATTTTTTTCTAAAAATTAATTACTCAAATAATAAAATTATAAATACTATTATTTTAAAATAATAAATTTTGAAAATCTATTTGCATTGCTTTGAATTATTTGGAAAAGAAAATCATAAAAGTCTTTCTCCAAAATCAAAGCCAATCACAAACTCAAACTCTCTTCTTCTGTCTTCAAAGCGTATATTTGTGGCCCAAAATCCAAACATCTGCCACCTGTCCTTCAGACCAACCTCCTTCCTTCCATGGTCGATAACTTCATCTTCTTTGATTGGGTCCCACTTTTCCCTCCAATTCCAGGGGAGATCCCTCTGTAATCCGAATCTTCGCCATTCTCCTTTCCTCCCATATCTTCTTTCTTCCCCCTTCAACAAAATAAAAAGAAAACAGAGAAAAGCTGACTAAACGAACATCTTGAAGAAAAAAAAATGAGAGCTTTGAATTCGCGCTTTGTTCTAATTGACATCACCAACAACGCCACGTCATGGAACCACCGTCAAAAGCATTGCCGCTTCACACGTGGAGCTCATCGAAGAGCAGCCACGGCATGTATAAAACAATCTCAACCCTCCGTTCTTCGGGCCCCACATATCCGTAAACCCCCTGATCGGACCACGTTCTCGAATGGGTCGTCACCGGAAAACCCCGACTCGGCTTCAACTTCCCGGGTCGAGGCCTGCACGGAGCTCGAGCTGTTCCTTGAAATGTTGCCGTTGAGGATGAGGAGAGAGCTTTCCGAGCATGAAGAGATTGAGGAGTTGATTGAGGTGGTTATGGATTTGGGGAGGAAGCCTCTTGCTAGGTTTCCTACTGGGGATTGGGTTATTTCGGAACTGCCTGTTAAGCATGAAGATTTAAGGCATGCAATATCTAAGGTATTTTAAGTGAATTAGTCAAGTTTAATTTGAACTTTTGTAGTGTTTACTCAGTTTTTTCAGTATTATTTTCTAGTAGACTAGACAAATTATCACCTAACAAAGCTTGAAGTGACATAATCATAATCACAAATATATTTTGATTAAATTTTCAATCTTTAAGTGATGTCATGTAAAAATTTCATAATATACACTCGAATTCATGATATTATTATTTTGGGGGTTTCATATTTCTTGATGTATTATGTTATAAGTGTTGTTTTCTTTTGAAGTTAATAGAAAGATGTAAGCTTTAATAGGATTTTTCACATCAAATGCGGTGTTTATTTTACTAATTGTATTGCTGCAAATCTAAATGTTATTATGCATTGGAAGATTGAGATCATGAAAGTATTTTATTTTATATTTTGATAATGGTATGTTCAGGCTTTGCTGAGCTTAATCCCTTCCAAATGATCTTGTGATGTCATGAAGTTGACTATTTTTACTTTAGTTAATGAACTGGGTCATCCTCATTTACCTTTTTCCTTTGTTCGGTATTTATTTGTTTAGGCTCAGGGCGGAATGAGGCCCCATCTACCATGTTTTCAGTATAGTTTACTGTTCTAATATAGTTTTCTTTAGTTTTACCCTTGTTATGAACAGGTAGAGATCCAATTACATTTTTTCTATATAGCTGCGCTTATTTATTTACCAGGTTATATAATTTGTTGCAAACATGATCAACATCTGTTGTATGATAACAATGATAGATAAGTAAATGTTGGAATTAGGATTCTGTCAGTGGCTGGATTGAATGAGTCCATTTTAAATGAAGTTGCTTCTTTTGGCATTTAAGCAAAGTGAAGTTACTTGTTTTGTTCTAGGTTGGTGACTTCTCGGATGACAACCGTTCCGGTATTGATAGGTCTTTACATCGAATAAGTGCTATTAGAAACCGTAAATTGCAAATAATTGGCCTCACTTGTCGGGTTGGTCGTGCTGTGTCTGGAAGTGCTGAGATAATACGTGACTTGGTCGAGGAAGGAGGTTCGATCCTGGTCATAGGTCCCCCTGGAGTTGGTAAAACAACCTTAATCAGGTACTTACCTGTGTAATGTTTAATAATCACTCTACTAATTTGAAGTTCCTCTGAAGTCTATTTTGTTGCCCAATGTCGTTTATTGTTCAAACAATGTGGATTTTCTCTTCAGCTTTTAAAAAGAAAATTAATTTCAATCATGTGTTTCATGTAAGGATACATTGTTTTCTTTATTTCGTACTTTGTTTTATTTATTTTCTATTTCTGAATTCTGACTGTGGATTCAACTTTTATCAAGGCAGAGTCTTTCAATCTTAATATTGTCTGATCTTACCTCTGTAATTGACTGACTATTTGAGTTTACTGAAGGTTATTTCAAGAACTTTATTGGGTTCAATCCTTTCAGTAATCTCTATTATGGCATTCGACATAAAAACTATACTAGTTTTATGTGGCGCAGGATTTGTATATCTGAAGAATCTTTGTTTTTGGCAGAGAAATCGCTAGAATGTTGGCAGATGAACACATGAAACGTGTTGTCATTGTAGATACTTCAAATGAGATAGGAGGCGATGGAGACATCCCTCACGAAGGAATAGGGTGTGCAAGGAGAATGCAAGTTCCAAATGTGAACATGCAGCATAATGTGAGTGTTGATGTGTGATTTTCCTCTTTGCTATACTTAGAATTAACTCAAGCTTGGGGCAATTGTTTGCATTAAGTATAATTTTCTGTGGGTTCACCTACTTGCAGGTTATGATTGAGGCAGTTGAGAATCATATGCCTGAAACCATCATAATTGATGAAATTGGTACGGAGCTTGAAGCATTAGCTGCCAGCACTATTGCTCAACGAGGAGTTCAGCTGGTTGGAACAGCCCATGGAATGACTATTGACAACATAATAAAGAACCCTTCTCTACAGATCCTTGTTGGTGGCATTGAGGTGTGAAACAACTCCCTTTATTGTTGTTTCGTATCACTTGTATGGTTTTCAATATGCACCAGGTGGCATTACTTTGTCTCTTGGATGTGTGACTTTTGTTATTTTTCATTGTCTTTCCTAGCCTTTTCACTTAATTTCATATTGCAAAGGAAAGTTATGGAACTAGAAAATTTCAAGTACAATTGATGATAGGTAATTTACGCAGTATTTGCCATTTTACAGAAGGTTTTTCATTGGATCACAAATCACTCTTTCATTTGTTACAGAGTGTAACTCTGGGTGATGAGGAAGCAAGGAAAAGGAAAGTGCAAAAGACAATTCTTGAAAGAAAGGGCCCATCAACATTTACATGTGCTGTTGAGATGATGTCTAGGACCGAGTGTCGTGTTCATCATAGACTTGATGCAACAGTGGATGCTACACTGGCTGGTACAGTAGACTACATTTTCCTTTAGAAGCATTCTTTGAGTGTCTTCTTTCTGGTATTTGAATTGAAGTTTTCATATAAGCAGATATTCTAAGTAGAAGCTTTTCTGGGTGCCAGGAAAATCTCCTTTATTCGAAATTCGTCAGATGGAGGATGAAGCTAATATTCCTCTCAAGTCTACTCCGATGCCTAAAATTGACCATCTTGAGCGATCTGACTTGCCTGTTATTATAGAAAAATGTGCTGAAGTAGATTTTGATGTGGAAGATGAAGATCATCTTCCTAATCCTATTAAGAAACCAGGAAAATCTTCTTTATCCGAAATTCGTCAGACTGAGACTGAAGCTAATATTCCTCTCAAGTCTACTCCAATGCCTAAAATTGACCATCTTGAACAATCTGACTTGCCTGTTATTATAGAAAAATGTATTGAAGTGGATTTTGATGTGGAAGATGAAGATTATCTTCCTAATCCTATTAAGAAACAGAGGCTTACCAGATCTGTGAGCAAAAGGAGCTCGCCAATATGTGTTTATACCTACAAGGTGAAGTATATAAGTTTTCATTTCCATTACTTCTTTTTCATCATTTTTCATTCTATATCTTGATTTTAGGCCACATTGAGAAAGAACGGGGGAGTTTTCAATACTACTTGATGAAATGGGCAAAAGGGAAAAGGAAAAAATAGCTACTCCGAGAAATACTAGATCTAAATTTATACGTAGTTTTAGAACTTTTGCCAACAAAAAAAAATGACTTGTGTATTATTGGATGGCACTATAATATGATATTGTATGTGGGTTTGATAAGCTTGACAAAATGTGGTATCTTACTGGCCTTTTTAAGAACTTCAAAGAACTTCTCAAATGCCCTCAAGGCTACTGTGGTCTGTCATGCATGGCAGTGCGTGCTAATATGATCTTTTGTTGGTTGGATATATCCTTTAGATCCTGGAAGCTGATCTCTTACAAGTAGCAGCAGTAATGGGACTTGAAGATGAAATAGATGTCACTGATGACATTGTGACGGCTGATGCAATTTTAGCATCTGCAGCTGAAATAAAGCAGAACCCATGGATTCGAGGAATAGCAAAGTTTCATAAGTTGCCAATGTTTGTTATTAAGGTATCTTCATAACTATTTTCAGAAACAGCTGTGCTGAAAAACCAATTTCATTGTTATTTTCTTTTTCCTGCTACAATCTTTAATGCTGGTATCAAATGGCTTGATTAAAAAAACATGGTGATAATTAAGATGTGTTTAATCAATATAAGCTTTCTTTTCTTGAACTGCAGTCAACTACCATGGCACAAATGGTCAAGGCACTGCGCATGATTCTTGAAAGGGAATCAAATGGCTCAAGTTCAAAGCATTCTAACAGAAATTCTTTTGATATTGAGATTGAAGATGATGCACCTAAAAGAAAACCCACCTTGGAAGAGATTGATGCCTTGGAGGTGCAATTTATTTTTCCCTTGTTCTATTTGTTCGTTACAGTTCGAAAATTCTTCAATTATTCGTGAATGTATTGCTATCAGTGGTAATGCTAGTGATGCTGCAACTTTCTAATGCCAGAAAATTTTGGATCTCTGTGCTTGCTATGTTTAATCAAATAATTTATACTTAAACATGGATCAATGAACTAACTTCCAATCTACTCTGCATGAAATTCTTGTAGGAGGTTTGTCTAGCGATTGAGTATATCGTCATTCCTGGTGGTGAACCAGTTGAGCTTCTCCCTAGATGTTCGGAAATAATTGCCCGCCAGCTCGAGCTTGTCAAAAGCTATCAATTGGATGCAGAAAATTCAGGTACTGAGCTGAACCCAAGGTTGCAAATTCTTCCTCAGAGATTGAACAAAAAGCTGTCCTCTAAGTCCCTCAAAATTACCTCAACTTCACAAAACCATACCGGCTTGAGGCCTCTAACCGATAGCAGTGGTGGAACAAGTGTAACTAGGCTGCCCTTTCTGCCTGAATAAATTTGACAAAATCTCCAATTGTAACATATTTCAATCATGAATCATTGATTGATACATGTGCCAATTCTTGTACAGTTATACTATGTAAATTATGTATCTCATCATGTAATTATTAATATTACTATAATGCCATTTCGTATCATTTCTTTCTCAATGAAGCTGTTGATTCATAACTTGGTAGTATTCCTTTAGCTTCCCTCATAGTCAATTTTTCCATGTAGCTTGGGCTTAGGAAATCAGTTTTAGAAAAAGAAGAAAAGAAAATGAACATCAGAGCATGGTTAATAGACCAGCCAACGGACCGGTCTGTGGATTGGAGATGGGCTATGGTTTGCAGTTTGATCCGTTTCCATGGGAACCGATCTCAGGGACCGAATCCGTTTGGGCCCTCTTTCGAACGGACCACCAAATCGCATATTTGATCCTAAAAAACTCCATGGACCAAACAGACTAGTGCATGGATTTTGATCCATTTTACATCTCTATTTATAAATACATTTTCGAAAACTTTTTATTGTTTCCGGAAGTGCATTTTTGGAAACTTTTTATGGTTCCTAAAAATGCATTTCTGAGAATCATAAAAAATGACTTTTTATTCTTGAAAATGCACTTTTCAAAACCGCATAGAGTTCTTATAAACTATATTTCATAAGTTCCTAAAAGTACATTTTCGGGAAATAAAGAGTTTTTGAAAATGAATTTTCAAGAACAATAAAAGAGTTCCTAGAAATGCATTTTCAGGAATATTGATAAATCAAATTTTTTACTATTTCAAAAAATATTTCTTGCTCTATGCTATATGGGTTGGTTCCTTCCATCATATTATTTTTTTTTATAAAATTATCCAAACTATATTTCATTTTTTGCTTGAATTAATTTATATCTTTGATTAACAAAGATCTGGAGAAGAAAAAAAAATAAGAGAAGAGAAAGAATATGAAGATGAACAAGGAAGAAGAATATGAAGATGAACAAGGAAGAAGGAAGGAAAAGAGAAATTTTGAGGTAATGATAATTAGGTAATTTCATTTAAGGGTATTTTTATATTAAAATAAAAATAAAAAATGAATCGTGAGGAGAAAAACCTTAATTTTTTTTTTTGATTGGAAGCAAAACCTTAATTAATAATAGAATTTCTCAATATTGAAGGGATGACAAAAGGTAAGTTATTTGCTAATTTTGGAATATTTAATTTCAATTATATTTTACAATACTCGAATCCGATTCATTACTCAAATATTTTGATTTTTACTACTTAAACCCTATCTATAAAAAATAACCGTTACTTGAACTCATTAATACTTGTAAATTTTTAAATTTAAATTTAAAATCAATTTTAATTCATATTATTAAGAAAAAGTAAACAAAGAAATTTAAATTAATTTTTAAAAATAAAGAAATGTTAAAAATTATAATTAAAATACTTAATGAATTAATTTAATTAAGTAATATATTAATAATAATAATTTATATATATAAATGTATAAAATAATATTTAAAAATTATTATTTATAATTAAGTTTAAATAATAAAGTACCTTAATATCATTATCCAAACCTTATCCGAACTCGAAATTAGATACCTTAGTCCTACTTATTGATGGTATAATGTAAGATACGTGTTGATAAGGTACTTATTTACAACCTTAATGGTAATGTTTAAGACGCACCAAATATGATGTCACTAATCACGTCACATGCTTATATAAAAACAAATTACCACATTAATGTTACTGATGTGGTTCTTCTAAACGTCTGCCAGACTAGAGACTGCCGCAATTTCTTTTCTTTTTTTTTTTTTTTTCACTCATGGCTAGTTATGACTTATAAGTGATGATGCGGGTCTAACAACAATGATTCACATTTCAACCCTTTTTCCTTTTAATTTTTTGGTTTATAGGGATGTATAAAGAAAATAAAATATTCGAACTTTAGATTTAATATTTTTTTAAAAAAGAGATCAAGCCTTGATTGTTTCCTTTTTTTTCCTTTTATTTACTTTCTCTCTCTAGACTCCACCACCAAATGTTAAAATATATATGTTTTTAATTTTCTCAATCCAACTTTATAATACTTACAAATTTACAATTTTTTAATGCAAAGATTATGTTCTTCCAAATAATCGTTGAAAAGGAAAAAGAAAAAAGAAAAAACAGCATTGAAGAACCTATTTTTTGTCTACTAGGAATAAACCTAGAGGTGGTAAAAGTTGACCCGACCCGAAAAACCCGTCCAATTAATCCGAATCCAAACCCGACCGATCCGATTTGACTAAAAAAGTCAACAACCCAAATTCAACCCGATCCGAATCCGAATTGATTTGAAACCGAATTTATCCGAATTTACATTGATCCAAACCCGACCGAATCCGAACCCGAATTGATCCGAATCCAAATTCATCCGAATTTAGAATAACCCGAACTCGAATTGATCCGAACCCAAATTGATCCGAATCCAAATTGACCCAAATTCAAATTTACCCAAACCTAAAAAGATTCAAACTTAAATTTAATATTATCAATAAATATTTAAGTGTTAAAATTAAATATCAAAGTATTTTAATATAATAAAAATATAATTTTTTTTCAATAATATGAGTGTTATATATTTTTTTAATCTAGTTAAATTTAAATATTCACTTTTATATTGCATTCATTTGAACCTAATGTATAATTACTTAATGGTTAATCTATAATAGAGTACAAAAGCTATATCATTTACATTAATGTCTCTAATTATTCTACAAAAAATCAAAATATATTAAAGAGATAGATAATACTGTTTTATGATATTTAATGGGGATTATTAAATCACTTTGATTCAAAAGTTATTAATTATTGTAGATAATAAAAATAAAATGAAAAAAATGTAATTAACTTATGACTATTGGTAAATATATTATAAAGAAAACTATCATACAGATTATTAAATATTTTGATTGTTTCAATCCCAATTGTACTCTAGGTCATATAAGAAGAAAATTTTATTTTCATGAGTTTTGTAATTTTTAGAAATATGATTTCAGTTGATTTTCATACTAGACAAATCACATCAAGATGACCAAAGCTTAATCCAATAAATCTGTCCAATCGACCCGAATCCAAAACTGACCAACCCGAATTGACTAAAAGAGTCAACGACCCAAACCCGATCTTATCCGAACCCGAAATGATTCAAACCCGAAATAGACCGATTTTTCCTTGACCCAAACCCGACCTTATCCGAACCCGAAATGATCCAAATCCGAAATAGACCGATTCTTTCTTGACCCAAACCCGACCTTATCCGAACTCGAAATGATTCGAATCCGAAATGATCCGATTTTTCCTTAACCCAAAATGATCCGATCCAAAATGATCCAACCCAAACCCGATCCGAGCTGCCCATTTGTCACCTCTAAATAAACCCATTGAAGGAAAAAGAACATTGGAATAGAGGTGTCCATAGATAGGGTCAAGTTCTGATCGACTTAATTCATATATTAACGAATTGTATACAACCTTGAGTTTGACTTAACTTGCTTATTTGGGTTTGATTTTTAATTCAGACCCGTTTTAATTTTATCATACAAAATCGAGCTCAGCCTGGTTCGATTCAATTTGTTTTTGCATTTTATTTTTCTGGTTTTTTTTATTATTTTATCCCCTTTAAATTTTAATTTGGTTTGTCAAACTTTGCATTTTAAGTTCCATATTAAATATATATATATATAAGCATGTTTATTAATCAACAATATTATATATAATTACATTATATTTAGTAAATATATATAAAAACTAAATATTAATTATTTTTGGGTTAGGCCAAGGTCTCAAATGGTAAAGCCTGAGCTCAATCCAAAAATTCATTATTCATAATTTTTTTTGTCCAAGCCTATTTATTACACTTAATATTTTTGTCCATACTTGCTAAAAAATTGGGCTAACTTTCGACTTAACGAGCTGCGGGATCCATGGACAAGTCTACATTGGAACTCTCCTTGTAGAATTCCAAGACAAATCAATTGAATGAAAAAAAATCATTATCGATATATAAAAAATAATTTGATATAAAATAATTATAATGGAAATGTTAAATTTAAACACTTACGGCAAAATACCCCTTTCCTAATCCTTGGATACAGACAAATGTTTTATTTAGGTATCGATACTCTAGGGTTCAAGTATTGAGACATCTAATTCAAAGATTGTGACTCAGTTGTCAACGCAGGTTGAGTTTGTGAGAAGAGCTCTCGGGTTCGACTTCCACTAAACACATCTTTGGGGAGGAGTGAAGAGCCTTAACTGTGACTAAATCCCGAACAAGATTAATCTCAGACCGTTAAAACGGATGAAGACACCTAAAGTCTACACAAAAAAAAAGTATTGAGACCTCTTGATTATTCGAGTTAAAATTGTAAACAAGCTATCAATACCTCAAGATGAGGTATTGATACCTCGTGCCTGGCAACAACCAGCAATCGATTTTTTGAGTTCACTAACAACTCTTTTCTTCTCCAACAGCTCTAAAGTGACTTCTACGTGCATAAAGAGCTCTCCAACATTTTATACAAGGAGAGAGGCATGAGAATTCATCCCCAAGTGGATTGAATCAACTCTTCCACCAAAATCAAGAGTGTTAAATGGTGTAGAATCAAATTTTCCTATCTTTGTACAAAAATTGTATTCATTCTTCATTTTTTCATTGAGCTTAAGTTAACAAACATCCAATCTTAGACCTTAGAGAAGTCAATTTGGTTTGCAAAATCTTTTTATTTGAACTTGTATTTTATCAAGAGGTGGGGTTTCTTCTTGAATGTATTTGTGGGTTTTGTAGAAACCTAGTCTCAAGCTGCTGGAACTCAAATCGCAGCTTGGTTAATTCCTGCTGATTGTGTTGGATTCCCTTTTTGCAGTCGAGTAGTGATTCCGTCTGCCAAGGTTGCTAGGTCGCGGCTTTGATTCCAGTGATAAATGCTTAAAGTACTATGCTAAAACAGAGAGTAATGGCAGTGATAAATGCTTAAATTCAGAAGTATTCATTCATTGGTTGCCTTCATATTTTCTCGTCACACTAATTCTGCACTCTGACAATACACCTACATTCCCAGATGCAAGGATGATTCACTCTCTCCTCCTGCAGCTATAACAGAATTCTAGAGTTTCCAACTGAAAAAAATGAACTGATAAAACTGATAATGAACCTGTAACATCACCCAAATGCTATTCTAGAGTTTCCAACTGAAAAAAATGAACTGATAAAACTGATAATGAACCTGTAACATCACCCAAATGCTAGTGCCTCAAAAACCATTACCACTTGCGATTCCTCCGTTTCCCTTTCTCTTGATTTTCAACCTTTTTTGCATGATGTAACTCCATTGCTGGTCTTTGATTAATTTGCTTATGCCACTTTTTAATGCCAACATGACATTTTTTTCAATTTATGTTGTCACTGATATAATATGTGAGTGACATATTCTATTCATATTTGGTTAAAAATTAACATCTAATTGATAAAAAAATAAATAAAATATTAGTGATCAAATGTAAATTTTTATCATTCATGTGATTAAAACAAAACAAAAAAAAGAATTATTCTTGTATTTTATCAATAGAATAATAGCTTTACTCTTTAGCCTTTTGTTTGGAATTATATAAAAATTAAATTGTAAAAAAGTAATCCAAAAGATTAGTTTAGTAGTTTAAGGTATTATTAATTAACTATGCAGAATAAACAAAGATAAATCTTGTACAAAATATAATATAAGAACATTTCGTAATTTACAATCAATAGATCAAACACACCTTTTAAAAGCATCAATTTTCACTTCACAATCATAGAGAAGGGAGAAATTATTTTTAGTGGGATAAAATAGTATTTTTGGGTTTGTATATGATACACTGACAATGTATAGTTTCTATACACTATCTTTTTTTGGTCTTTGACCCCCCGATATTCGCTTTATGCGATTACTCCAGAGTCGGGGAACTGTTAGGCCACATGGAAGTAGGGCGCCCCTCTCAGCACGGTTTGCTCCATACGCATGACTCGAACTCGGGTCATGCTTAAGGGGGAATGAGTCCCTTACCACTCAATCCCAAGCAATGTTGATAGTTTCTATACACTATCAATGCATAAGAGATTGACATTTTATCAATTGATAAATTAAAAAATATGACAAGCCTTTAAAAGTAAATATAAATTTTTTTTTGAATTTGCTTATAAGAGCTTATTAATGCGGTTTCAACTTATAGTGTATTGATAATGTATAAAAATTATATACTGTTAGTGTATTATATATATAATTTTTTTTATTTTGCTAAGAACTTAATTTCAATTTTTAATGTGGGCCAGTAGATAACATAAAGGCTCAACTTTCAATTTTTAATGTGGGCCAGTAGAGAACATAAAGGCCCAACTTTCAATTTTTAATGTGGGCCAGTAGAGAACATAAAGGCCCAACTTTCACTTTTAAGTATTGTACCATAAGGCCCATTTCCTACTACAATATCTTAGCAGCAGAAATTTTCACTTGCACAGGTACCTGTCTAGGGTTTCTCATTAGAATCCCCAGCAAAAAAAATCACAAATTCACTGCAGCACCTAAAGCCAAAAGTGGAGAGGTAAACCCAATTTTTTTTTTCAATTTTTTCTTGGGAAAGTTAAGATTTTCTCAGGAAACAATTTTTATTTTAATTTTTTGCTTTATTTTCCCTTATTTTTTAGGTTATTAAAGAAAGAAGTAAAGGAATTATATGTGAGGGATGGCGGGGAAAGAAGAGAACCGAATATTTGTTGGAGGATTATCATGGGATGTCACGGAACGGCAGCTTGAGCATGCGTTTAGTCGCTTTGGCAAAATCCTTGAATCTCAGGTACCTTTTTTTAAAAAAATAAATATATTTTTTTGTTTCTTCTTTGTTTTTCGTGTTATTTTGGTTTCATACAAAATTGATGAGTGATTTGTGGGGAATTAACAAGTTATTGAAGTTTGCAGGAAAATGGGTTGTTGAATTTGTCTTCACTTTGGTTGAATATTGTTGTTTTAGTTGTAGAATTTACGTTATTTTAGTGCTTTGGAAAATGGGTTTTCTTTGCTTCCGTTTTTTTATCTTTTTGCATCTTGCAGGGTAGTATTTAGTTTCAAAGTTGAAGTTTTTGTTAAAAGGTTGTCAAATTTTGCTCTCTCTTTGGTAAGATATTGTGGTTTTCCATATTTTAGAATTTTATGTTATTTTAGTGTTTATGAATACGGTTTTTTTGCTTAATGTTATTTTTAAAATTAAAGCATATGTTAAAAAGGGTCGAATTTGTTTTCATTTAGGTAGGATGTTGTAGTTATAAGCTTTAGAACTATTATATCATTTTATTTTCAAATGGAGGTTTTTCATTTTGAATGATGGATCGTTCTCCGAATTCTAATTTGGGTCTATACGTTTGAGTTACTATGGTTTTTATATGAGAGTTTTCTAGTCAAGTAGGTCATTTTGCGCAAATTACTGAATTTGCGTTTGATCTCTTGATAACTGGTATTTGTGTCAAGTAAAAAAGTAGGTGCATGTAGTTGTTGTTGGTGGTTTTCGATATTTTATTTAATTTTCGGACTTGGTTGAAAAAAATTGAAGAAGTTTTGGTTTTGTGGATCTAATTGTTTAAATGCATGTAAAGAAGTATGAGTGGAATACTCCAAATTTCTTCTTCCTTTTTTTGGTCTGAATTTCTTCTCAAAAGAAATAGTTTTTCTAATTATCTAGCTTGTTATGTTCTATTATTGGTGTTAGAACCTTGTGCCCTGGATATGTTTTACAAAGGTAGACATATTTTCACAGATCTATGCATTTCATAATGATTACTCTTCATATACTTAACAAAATGTATGCAGGCAAAAACTCAGACTCCAAAATCTTTTGATTTCTGTGACTTTGAATACTTTCGCTAGTACAAGATTGTAAACCCATTTGAACTTTACTCTTTTCCTTTGCCTAAACTTGGATATTTGAATATTATTCTAGGATTTAACCCCAAGCACTAACAAGATATATGTTGATAATGAAAGGCTGGTTATTGGACCAAATTAATAAGAAGTAAAACTTATATTGAGTCGTTATTGACATATGTTTGGCAACTCTTGTAGCTTTTCTGTGTTTTTGAATGATGTGTTGCCTACTTTTTCTGGAAGATAGTTATGATGTCAAATTCTCCATGGTACTTTAAACATGCCACTATAAGAGGTCTCTTATTAATGTTAGAACCATCAATGCAAGCTCATTTGATGTTGGGTTACAAATAACGTGTTCAGATTGCTTTTGTTTCTCTTATCTTCATATTAATTTTTCTCACTTGTCTTCTGTTTTGTTGAATTGCTGATAAAAACATTTAGACATGGTGTGGATGGGTTTTTTAAGAAGCGTTTTTGGTCAGAGTGACTGTATCAAGTTGTTGAAGTGCAAAGTCATGTCTTTTTCTAATGCTCAAGCACAAAGTATTCATTTAAATTTAAGGGGTCTGGTTCATGGAAGGCAGCTGAATTGAAAACTGAATTCTTTTGAATATTTTATGAAGAGACAGTTTTATTTGAATTAAGGATCCTTGCATGAAGCCACAAGCCATAAGTTTTTTGCTTTATTTGTGAAATTTACTTTTGAAGAGCCTAAAATGATCGTTGATACTCCCTAAAGAAATTGCCTTGTTTCTTAAGTGGCTGTTTGTGTTGAGCATCACAATGAAGAGGAGCTAGCTTCTGAAAATTTTATGGCAAGACCAGTGGCCTTGTTCATTATGAATGCAAATGGGTAATGATTTGTGTCAGTTTGCTTTCCTAGAGGATGCAGAGGGTTGTCAAGATATCTTTTACTTTTGTAGGGTATATGAAGCATTTGCAGGCCTTTCTTAGTCGTGAAGTACTTGTGGAGCCATATGTTATTCAAATTTGATATGGAGTGTGCTTGTGTGCCATCTTTGTCTCTAGTCTCTAGCATATGGTTTTCTGGGCCATTATGACTTCCAAATGATGGCAAAGATTTAATGCAATTGTGTGTACACTCATGTGTGATTATGCTGTTTTTCTTGAGGCGATCGTTACGTTCTTTAGGATGGGATCAACATCATCGTATCTGCTGATGTGGTGAGCCCATGGTCCAGGTCTCCAAGATCCAGTTTTCTACCTCATTTTGTAAAGATTTCTTTTTTATTTGCTTTGAATGTCCCAATTGATTCAGAAATGAAGTTAGTACCGGATTAGTTGCGAACATGTTCAGGAAAAGTTTCATTGTTTACATTGGAGTATTCATGCAGTTGTGTTAATCTTTCCTCTTATCTATCATCCTAGACAAATTTCAGATCAGTCTAAGACCTTCATATAGTGAGCGCCAAACTTGCATTCCATGCTTGGACCACCATTCAGCTAATCGATTTAGCAAGCCCAAATTGTTTTCTTTTGCTCTTGCCTCGGATGGAAGCCTCAGGAACTACAAATTTGTTTTTATTCCAAGATCCAATGTGTTCTTTTACTGGGACTGCATCTTATGGCAGATAATAGATGCGGCACTCTCTGTAGCACTAAGTTGGATGCTTAGAGCATTGCAGTGACTGCGCTGTCTCCTTCAGATTTGATAACAAGAATCTTTTCAAAGTTATCCTACTTGTGCAACCTAAAATGTGGAAGCTGTAAAATATTGGATTCAATATTTGTGGCGGCCAGTTGAACTAGCTTTTAGATTTATCCTAAACTGATGTTGCGTGGATATGAAAAGTACATCATTTTAGGGTAGCTTATATCTGCAAAAATAATCTAACTTCACCAGAATATGCATTTCTTTAATAAGTCATGTTGATGAGTGGGACGATTTTTCTCTCAATTTTGATGTGTTCTGCTACTGTTACCTTGTGTCATTGATCCTTTTGGTATCCCTGATGACTGGATTAGCCAATTCCTAGAAGCAGCTAGTTTTGGGTTTGGTTTGCAAATTGAAGGAAACTACTGATGAGGCCTGATCTTGCATCTGCTTCATATTTCATTTATGGACTGCAGACAGCTGGTTGGTATGGGGGATGTTTTTGGCTTAACAAAGATTGATTTTTGGCCAAGTGGAAACCTAATGTTCTATTGTTTGTTAACACTGACCAGTGGGAATATAACTTCTTCGAATGAAATACTAGCAGTGATTACTGGTTTAATCAGGATGTCCAATTTGTGATATGAAGAGAGGGGAAAAAGAGAAAAGGAAAATCTGAAAGAATCCCATTTGTTTCACTGTATGGGATTTTGATAAGTTATGCATAAACTGTTACTTCAGATCCTGTGGCAAATGAGGTCAGGTCAGAGTTCTATTTTATCAGATCAGAAAAAGGAAAAATGTGCAGTGTCTTCTGTTTTGTTTTAAGAATCTTTGCAATATCAAACACATATCGATGCCTTACCCTCTAGAACAAGGAGAAAGTAAGTTATGTTTCATTCTTTTTTTTTAATTTACTTTACTATCTAGTAGTATTTGTGTAGACCACTGTTTTGAAGTCCATTTAATTCATTTTAATAGTTGAACTGAATTTTTACTGGAGATATATTTTATATTTATGAATTTTATAATTTTCCCAATAACACCATGTTCCTTTCAACCTTTCTCGTTTTAAAGCATTATTTGAGCTATATGGTGTTATGAGTGATAGAGGCACAATAGTTCAGACACAGTTGTGTTGATTGATATGCTTCAAATTTATTAAATTTCTCAAGCTGCAGAGCATGAATTTATCATGAGCTTTGAGACTTTTGATCTACCTCATCTTATCTGTAGGGTTTTTTATGTGTTATTTTTTTTCTATCCTTCAGAAATGATGTGTGCTACTGATATGTTTCTTCTATGACAATGCTAATGTATGCTGTGTAGTACTTGCTTTACATTTTCTTGACATTAGCTTTTTGTTTGTCTGTAGATCATGATGGAAAGAGATACTGGACGTCCTCGTGGATTTGGATTTATTACATTTGCAGATCGCCGGTCCATGGATGAAGCTATCAGGGAGATGCACGGACGAGAGTTAGGAGAACGCATCATCTCAGTGAACAAGGCTCAACCCAAAATGGGTGAAGATCTTGACCATGGCTATAGAGGAGGTTACTCATCAAGTGGCAGGGGAGGCTATGCTGGTGGAGACAGGCCTGTAGCACAGGATGAATGCTTCAAATGTGGGCGCTTTGGGCATTGGGCCCGAGATTGCCCTGCAGCTGGTGGTGGCCGAGGCGGGAGTGGCGGCATGTTTTCGCGATCAAGGTATGGAGGGGCTGATGACCGTGGTGATCGTTTCAGAGATCGTGACCGGTATGTGGATGATCGTTATGATGGTGGTCGATATGGAGATAGGGACCGTTTTGACAGCAGGGATGTCAGATATGGAAGCCGTGATCGATATATTGGTGACAGGTATGGTGTTTCCCCTAATGTTACTGCATTAGATGTTTGTGACAGTATAT
The DNA here is from genome assembly GCA_032173925.1 of Heritiera fomes. Lineage (NCBI taxonomy): Eukaryota > Viridiplantae > Streptophyta > Magnoliopsida > Malvales > Malvaceae > Heritiera > Heritiera fomes. The sequence goes on from JAPDPM010000002.1 coordinate 14,812,405, forward strand.
TAGCTTTCCACTCAAACCTTAAAACCCAACTCTTGTTCATGTAGACATACGGATTTGCTTTTTAAGACATTTTAATGTCTTCTGTAAACAATGCAGGTATCCCCCTAGTGGAGATCGATTTGGTGATCGCTACAGTGGTTCAGACCGTTACCCTCAGAATGGTTTCGGCAAAGAGAGAGGGTATCGAGATGTCCCTCCAAGAGGTAGTGATAGGTATGAAAGTGGAGGGCCAGCGCGCAACGATGGAAGAAACTACAGGAACAGAGTTGGTCCTTATGATCGTGCAGGCAGGGGAGGGCGCCCATCTTCCTTTGACCGCTATTAAGTGTTTTTAACATGTTCATTGAACTTTTAGGTCTGAACTGTATGCTAGGTACTTTTTTGTCTATCTATCGTGTATGATGCTTGAATTTCTGAATGGTAGGATTTGACTCATGCATTTTTTTTTTACCTAGTTAGAGAAGTTGTTTCCTCACTTTGCCTATTTCCCTGCTACATGAATGCATTTTCCTTGGTAGTAAAAAATGACGCCAAACGGGCACTTGAACGTTTGACGTAATGATAAGTGCAATGATGAGTGCGTATATATTTGGATTTGAGCAGATTTGAATCTCCTTTCATCCAAAATTCAACAAAATAAGTTGATTGTTAGGGTAAAATGATATGAGAGTTGAAAATATAATTTGTTTGTATAATTTTTGTTTGTTCACGAACATATTTTTTTTGACATTTATAAACATATTTTTTTAACATTTATAAACACGTTTTTATGAATATGATCATTAGTGTTCATAAATAAATTTAACGAAAATGAATTAAATACGAATAATATTTAAATGATAATCGAACGAATAAAAATATAATAATATTTGTTCATGATAGGCTCGTGAACATTCTTAATTTTTCTCGTCATATCAATACTGAGGGAAAAGTTATTAACATAAAAGAGGGCTACATTTCTTGGAAATATATTACACTGAACATCAAAATTCAAACCGTTAACATAAAACACATGTGATTAAATACTATCGAGCATACTTTTCAACCAAAGCGGATGGTGTGCACTTAAACTACAAAAAGCACACATGTGGGACTCTTGGCGTAAACCCGTTGACTTTATATTGCTTGCTGACGAAAATTAGCGGAATACATATTTGGTGTGCTGGACTTGCTTTCTATGTGTTCACTCTTCCCTTTCTATTTTATTTTATTTTATATTTTGCATTATCCTTCTCGAAAACCTTAGAAAATTGGTGTTGCCTAAGAGGCTGACTGCGAAGTAAGAGAAGAAATATGGTGCAATGAGAGTTCCTTTTCCAAACTGATGTTGCAAGATATGCAAGACATCTGGTGTTTTCTGGATCTTTAAGAATATTGCTTTGTTCATATTGTTTACATCATTAAATATTATCGTCGGGTAATCGAATTTATTCAGTAATCGAATAATTTGATTGTTTTAGAAATGTCATGAAAATAATAAATAATAAATATAAATCATTTATTTCTTATGACTTTCCTGTAGTTTTTATTAGGTGTTATCTTTCAAGGTGGTACACTACCCTGGTTTACATATCCAGAATGTAAATTTTAAAGCATTTGTAGTCGGTAATAAATCATGAAGAAGAAGTTTTAATGTGCAAGATTAACACAGATGTAACAAGTTAGCAGTTAGAACACGACTTTTGAAATGCAAGTGGGCAAAAATACTATCAAACTTCAAGCTAGGCTTGTTTGCTGGTCCTCAATGACAGAGATGTCTTGTTTTCTAGTTCTTGTTATTTCCATAGAATATTCAACAATGTCCCCATTATGATTTGTGGGAAGAAAACCATTAAAAAGAAAAGATTGCAAGGATATCGTTCAGCCACTGGCATTGACCTTTTGGCTCCAGAAAAGGATATGGAAGGAAAAAGCATGCTTCTGGCATCTAGTACGCTTTAGTACTGATCTATAAATGAGAAAAGTTTTGCTTTGACTGAATGCATGAAGTGAAATCTCAGTTCACTAACCTCCACATTTTGGTAAGCATTGCTGGTATATATTTCACTAGGAATCCTTGCAAGTTGTCTTCTAGTTGTTTTCGAATTTGAAAACGTGATGATAATAATGTTGGATTATTATTCTATATATCATTGGTATAGTATTTTGACTTTGCAAATGGATTTAGAATATTAACACTTACATTTTTAATTATCATATCAGTTTTTCAATGCACATGAAGGTAGGGTTTAACTAGAAAGTTTTATCGCAATTTGAGCTGTTGTTTAAGTTAGAATCAATCTCTAGTTTCAAGATCACGTGCATTAGAAAAAGGGATTTGTTAATTTCAAATCTTTGAATAATTTTTGCTCGATCTCCTTTGACAGCGAATCCAAAATAATATTTCTCAAGAATCTAGGACCTACCATTATTATTATGCAAAGCAATATAGGAAGAAATGTTCATTTTTAATCTCCTTAGGCCGATAATATCAGAAAATTAATAATCCTTCAACAATTCATTTTCAGCACCTTAACATAAAACCTATCTGCTTTTTCATAGAGGAGAAGTAGGATTTGTGGATATTATTTCTATAGGATTTCACGCTTGTTAAATGGTCATAATTTTAAGAAGTTGTGTCTTTTATCTTTAGCAGGAAAGAAAAAAAATTGTTCTCCTTGGGTGTGTCTAAGATCAAGCTTTGTGAGTATGGGTGACCCATAAAGTTCATTTCGTATTGTAGGGCACGATATTTACGTGAAAGAGTTAGGATTTGTGAGGGTTTTTTTTTTTTTTTGTGGTTACATGAAGTTTAGGAATAAGGAAGGTTATCCCATATTTAATGTTAGGGCATTTTGCCAACTTATTGCAGGAATTTACATATTTATTGAATTGGCTTGCGATTTTTTCAAAATTTACAAATCGTCTATCAACAAAGAATGTGAGAATTTGAACTCGATTACGAAGCACTCAAAATTCAAAATTTAACTATTTGCATTAATCTCTTTTGCCATGCGTGTTAATTATATGAATTTTTAAGATTTTTAAAATTATTATCATTTTAACAAGTGACGTGTGTTCTTTTTTCTTTTTTTTTTGAAGTCTTAACATTTTTTTTTGTTCTTTTTTCTAAAGAATCTATATACATTTCTAAGGATTTCTTTTATTATCATATCCTAATTAGTTTTAAAAGTATTCCCACCATTTTAGGAGTTTGGTTTAAATTGAAACAGCAAGATTCAACCAGTGAAGGAGATTCTTCAATGTTTTCATTCTTTCTACCAAATGCAGATCATGGCATCATGAAAAAAAAAAAAACCTAATTCCCTTTTGTTAAAGTTCCATTTCGCACGAGACTTTGCCTTGGTCAATTAATCTGTATCCTTATTCTCCAAATCCTTTTCCTAATGGAATCAATTGAGAATTTCACATTAAACCCCTTTTTTTCTATGCAGACTTATAGTACACTTCTAGTATAAAAAAAATCATATTTAAAATATGATATATTGTGTCACATATAATCACAAAACACGCATGATTTGAATAAAAGACATCAAATTTAAGACGTGCAAATTAATGCCTCATTTTTAAACCACAATTTTTTGTTATAATTTTCTACTAAACGATGTCATGTTCCAAACGATTTGGTATCTTGTAATAATTCGATTGCTTTTTAATTATTGTTCTTACTTGTAAGAAAAATATGGATGACCAATTGGTAACCTCCCAAATCCAAGTTGAAAGCTACTTCCAGCCAGATCATCAAAACCCTACGTCCATTTAGGTAACTATAAGCAAACAATCAACCACAGTTTCATTTTTGTGGGACATGTAACATACATTTGACCAAATTGTTTCGGAAAACTCCTAAAATTGACTTGTTTTACATTTGAAAATTGAAAATCTGATGAGGCTGTAGGGCATCCTCAAGTCATACAAACGATACTGGATTATTATAACTTAAGCATACATTTCTGATTGATGATGCTGTTTTATTGAAAGAGAAATGCCAAATTGACTATTGTTTATTTGGTATTTGGTTCATACTTATCAGTTTCAGTTATTCATCTTCTTATGACACAGATATGACTCTAAAGTCTAATGTATGCAATTTCATGATGTATTTAACGGATGGCTGATGAGAGATCAGATGAATTATCTACAATATTTTAGAAAACAATATTTTTAAAAGCCATAGACGATATTACCATAAACATGAATTTTTTATCGTAGTGAAAAATGAAATTAACTTAAAGTTTAAAAACTATGGTGGAACCTTGTTGGATTAATGTCAATGATACATAAACCTTCACATTCTAACCTAGAGAGATAACACATTAGTAATAAAATAAAATTAAAACTATAGGTTTATCTTATGAGAATAAGTAATTTTACTAAATATATGATGCACTAACAGTGTATAAAATTTATACATTATCAACTAACCATAAAGTACCACTTTAATAATGAACAAAGTTGAAAAAATATGTAGGCCTTGAAAAATAAATATAAACAAAGTATTTTTAATTTATTTTTAAGAACCTCTGTATTTTTAAAATTTGATTATTAATGAAATGTCATTTTATAATTGATTGATAATATATATAAAAATTATACGCTGTTAGTACATCAAATATAAACTCAGATATTAAACCCTTACTGGATCAAATATTCAAATTAGATTGGATACTCAAGTCTGGCATTTGCGTATTAGTAAATAAAAAATTGTTGAGTCCCAAAGAAAAATGGTCAAATAAAATATCATTCTATTATCGATATTATTGGCCTCAAGTGATGAAAATTAGTTGACCTAGAAATAAATTATTTGAAACAAAACGGCTTGGGATTTATTTTTGTTTAATCCCAAATAATGTAAGAATCCCCTACAAGTAGCCATCAAAAATATTATTAATAATGCTTTATAAAGAATTTTTAAATAATTTTTTAAAGAATAAAATTTTTAAGTAATATTAGTTAATTAATTAACTAATTGTAAGTTGTAACCAAAATTATAGTGTTTTGTTAATATTTATTGCAATAATTTATCTCTCTGCCTTAAACTTTTATTTTTAAAACAAAAGATGAGTTTCAAGTTATATATATACACACCGGCTAGATACTACCTCTCTTTTCCTTTTAGATGATTTTATATTTTAAGATCTTCAAAAGTCTACGAATCATTAGTAATGCCTAATAAAAAAATTGAGAACAATAATTATATATAAATATAAAGTTTCATAGATAATTAAGTCATAAACTATCCATTCAAATGAAGTGTCACTCAACATTTTTAAATATTTTTCACATGTTATAAGCTAGCCTTTTTGAAATATTATTTGACAATTAAACTATTATAATATGATAAGTATAAAATAAAAACAAGAGAAAAAATAATGCAAAATGCCCTAATTTTTAAGTTGATCATTAGCATTTTGAATAATTAATCAATAAACAATCAAAGTTTGGTTCATCTTCATTAATAAGAGACTTAAGATTTAAACCTCAAATAATTTTCCTCTCTTAGACTTCCTGCCAAATATACCAAAGAAATTTAATTAATTAATTTTAAACTGCATTTTAGGTAGCCTATAAATGATTGAAAGTAGTTATAATCTCATGTTACATGATTCAAACAGTATATTTTTTCTCGATTTGGGAGATTTAAGAGACTTAAATTCAGCCTTTTTAATAAAAAATGTGCGTTTATGTATCGTTTTGAATCAAAAATTAAGATGCAACCTCATTAGCAAATTAAAAAAATTCACTTGATGCTCGTAATCCTTAAATGTTAAGATTAGTTAAACTTTTATTTTAGATTTTTTTTTCATTTTCATCAAGTTCAAAAGATAACATATTAATTACAAAAAAATTATTTCCATATAAATATAATTTTAACAAGTAACTATCTTAACATTTCTAATTAAGGGAACATTGTTATCAACAAATTAAATTAATAAGATTAAGATAAACTTTAGCATTACTACCGATTAATAAACAACTTGCCGCTTGTGTAAATATTACAGACAAAATAATTATTACTTTTCCCTCTTTTTTCCTCTCCTATGGTGGAAAAACAAAACATAGAAAGAAACAAAAGATAAACTTGCTTAGGGAACAAACAAGAAAAAAAACATATTGTTGTTATAAAATGCTTATTCAATTGATCAGAAATATAGTAAATTAGCTTTTACTTGTGCGATACATGAATTAGTTTTAATTATTTAAATTTGTAAATACATAAAATGATATTATTTAATTTATTTGTTTAAAGTATATATAAAATACATATATAAAATATAATCAAGATATTCAGTCATAAAAAATTATAAAATTCAAAATAAACAAATATTAGGAGAAATAAAAAATAAAAACATATTATAAATAAAATTATTGAGTACATCAACAAAATGTTAAAATAGAAATTAAAAGTATATTTTAACAATTTTTAAGTATTAGAGTAGCGTTTTTAGGTATATTTTAATTATTGACATAAATAATCATTATTATATATATGCATTTTATATACATATAATACATATAAAAGAATAATTATAATATAAAAGTATTTATATTTATATCTAAAAGCACATAAATTTGTGCAATGCATGAATTAATTTTATTTATTTAAATACGTATGTAACATATATATTTATAAATTTAGATGTTTTATACATGAATTGTATTTATTTAAAAAATAATAATTTTAAATATTTAAATAATATACATGATATTGATGGCTTATTTTTATACTTTTTAGTTTTGTTAATAAAATATTTTTTAAATAAATTTAAATTATTTATTTCATAATACAAATAAATACCAATTAATATTTTGTTTAGTTTTCTATATAGATAGTATTAAAATTATATTTTTTTGAATATTTTTGGATTAGATAGTTGTTAAAATTATTTTAAGATAATTTTTTTATAGATTGAGAAATTTTAAGTATCTTAAATTTTAGAGTTTGGGCTCATGCTCACTTCTTTAATACCTTGCCTAAGCTCGACCAGAATTCGGTTTGACCTAACTTGTGACATCCTCATTTCTATTAATAAACATATAAATTCTATCCATTTACTTATAAACTTTTTCCTTTCTTACATGTACTTTGGTTAGACTCGTCCGTCAATATCATTCCTTCATCTTCTTCTTAACTTTGATAATTAGTAATTCATCGTGATGATTTAATCTCAGATAGAACATAATAATGATATATGTACATATCATTCCTTACCACAGGATCTTAGACATCTTACATAACCTAAATCCCCACATACTTATATACATCATTATAATGTTGTGAAGACCGAGAATTTTCTAAATAAATATAAGGTATCCAGAAAATTTAATTTGGACAAATTGAGATCCAAATTAAATAAAAATGAAATTGGAGAAAAATAAATTTGGATATCAAGAAATTCAAATTTAATCCGAAATAAAGATATGTAATTTTATATATATTTATATAAGGTTATTATATAAATATATACATTCATATATGGAATATATGTATACATCATATGTTAAAATACCATTTTTATATCATTGAATATATATATGTAAATTTTTGTACATTTATGTATATATATAATATATATGAAATATATATATATATATATATATAGTATTTTAAAGTAAAGTATACATATATAAATGGTTTATATATGAAATATATTTATATATATAAATATAATATATATGAATTATATGTATAGTATTTTAAATTTAAAATGTATAGATTTACACATGTATATATAATTGATACAGATTTTATATATGCATATCTATATATATTTAATTATATGGTATATTTATATATATAAATATAAATATAAAAGATAAATGTTATAAATATTATAATTATAAATATATTTTAGAATTTAAAAAAAAATGAAATGAAAAGAAGCGGGAGTCGGGGGGAACCGACCCCCATTTCTCCTCTGTTACAAAACAGAGGAGAAAACACAGAAGTCGCCAACCCCGTTGACTTATCAGAGAAAGGAGTGACACCGTCGACGAGCCGAGATGGAGGAAGAGAAGCCGACGCCAACGGCAGGAAAGGAAAAGGAAACAGAGTGAAGCGAAAACGAGAGAATGGCGAGGCGGAACCGAAGTGGAGAAAGGAAAAGAGCCACGGCAGTGCTGGCCGATCCGGGCATCGCCACCCTAACCTCGAGCTCGGCGGAGCTGAGGGGAAGCAAAAGACGGCCATCGACGAGGCAAAGGCCGGTAGAGAAAGGAAGAAACAGAGAGGGAAGAAGCCGCCGCTGCCACCTCCAGATCCGGTGCCGTCATCACCGGGGGGGGGGGGGGAGAAAAGGAGACCAGATTCGGCTTCAGCACCACCTCAGCTACCTGTGGGAGGCCTGAACCGGCGGAGAGGGTGGCCGTCGGTGGCTGAACCGGTCGAACAAGGCAGAACCGGCCAGAAACGGCCTGAACCTGTCCTAACCGGTTCAGGTTAGAAAAAAAAAGAACAGAAAAGGAAAGGAAAGAAAAAGAAAAGAAAGAAGAAAAGAAAAGAAAAAAAAAGAAAAAAGAAAAGAAAAGGAAAAGGAAAAGGGAAGTAAGAAGAAAAAGAAGAAGAAGAAATGGTAAGGAAAGTTTAAAAGTCTTTTCGCTATATGTCTATGGGATTTATTAGAAATTTTCGGATTATTTTCTAAATGAAAATATATGTTAATTTTTGAAATTGTAGCAAAAACGGAAATGAGACGAATGGTGGAGTTCGGCAAGGCTCGAAAATCGGAAAGTACGCTAAGCTTGGCGAATAGGTAAGATATTTTTATAAAGCTTTAGTAGCATTATATTGCATGTGGAATTTATGATTTTCATATGATGCATCGATGGAATGATTTTTTTTATGGAATTGTGATTTTTAATATAATGCATTGATTAAACTGATGTTAAAAATGCTAAGAGGACCCACAACTGATGGTGGGGGTCTTAGTAGAGATATAGGAATTTGTGAGAATCAACAGCTGTGGATAAATTGTGTTTTTCTTGCAGGAGGTTTAGTGAAAATTAAGCCGTTATGCTGCCGAAATTCCTAGGAAAACGTTGAGGAAAAAGATTTAAGTTTCTCAAGTAAATGGAATTTTGAAAATAATTATTGAAAAAAAAAACATTGAAAGGACTTTATGGTATTACCGAAAAAGTTTGATATTGAAATCGATGAGAAGATAGATCGTTGATCGCGGATAAAAGTGACGATGATTATATGATACAACTTAAAAGAAAAAAAAATCGAAGTTGTGATTTAGATGGTCGAATGATAGAATTACGGAATTATCAATCGAGTGATGATTATAGAATTGATAGATTCAAACAAATGGACCGTCTTAGCGGTATGATTGAGATAATGATAATACAAAAGTAGATTGTGGTATCTTATGGACATTTGATAGAACATACGTTTACATAAAAATGTACTTGTACATATCGATGTTAAATAGATGTGAACTGAGATTTTTGCAATAATATGGATAGTCGCAAGGTGACTTAAATGATTGAAACACTATTCATAGTGGAAATTGACAAATTCTTTTAAGCTGGTAAATTGCCAATCAAAAATTGAATTGAAGATGTTTTATAGATAATTCTAGTATGATATTACATTCTACAGGCCATAAGAAAAGTGAATTGAGGATTCTGATCTGATTTTACGATAGTGAATGAAATTGAACCGCAAGTCGAGAATTCTGAATATGTACCTATAGGTCAAACCATAAATGGATTTGATAAGCGATTATTGATCTTGTGGTTCTATAATCCTCGATGTCGACTCTGGAATAGATATCGATTGAGGATATTAGTATTGCATAATTTCAGTATTTCGATGGCTATATAGTGACATGATATTTAAATATTTATGAATACTAAAAGGATTCATGCAAGTGATGTGGTCTTAGTATTAATAGTGAAAGGTAGAAATGATTGTTATAGTTTATAGCTATCGAAAAAGGATATCGAATACTGAAAGACTTGAATACCAAATGATCTGATTATTGAATAATTGGAGTACTGAATAAGTTGAAAACTGAATGAAATGAATATTGAATTGATTTGAACACTGATTTACTGATGTGTCAGAAGGATAGTTTGAAATCGAACGATTGATGGTGATAAAGTTAAATGAATTGTTTCACCGTATTAGATGAAGGTATTATTTATATTGACATTTGAAACTATTACCAAAATTTACATACGGAAATGATTTCATAGCATCGCTTTTAAGCATAATTTGCTACAGTTTTCAGATGTTAAAATAGCATTTATATAAATGCTATAAAGTATAGATTAGCTTTAAAAAGAAAGTATATGGTATATATGTACTTTCATATACGAAACCTCTTAAGGAACTTCACCATATGCTTTACATGATTTTAAAAAGAAAAGCTTAAATGTTTTATGAGACTGTAGGCACCCTAAAAGAATTAAATTCAATAAAGCATAGTGGAAACCGCCTAATTGGAGCTTTGCTCATTAGGTAGAGATGCTTGTCCGACAATAGTCGTGGACAGGTCTCAGTCACGCCTGATCAGTGGGGCTGAGAGAGATGAGGTCTATGGCCATAGATAGCGCCCTAGTTGATTTCCAGGGGACGATGACATGATTTTCACTGTTAGCTACAGTGATTTAAGTCTTTATTGATAGAGATGATAGGGATCTAGCTTAGTCTCTAATCGATATAATATGAAGTCTAGAGTATGATTTTATTGATATGAACTCTAGACTTGACATGATTTATACTGTACATGAAACAAGTTTGAAATGAAATATGTTTTGAAACAGTATATGTTTTAAACATGTTTTAAAAGTCCATGAGATATGATTTCGACACTTATATGATTTATATGTGATTTTGTGTCGAACATGGCATGATATGTGGTCTAGAGTATAGTTTGATTTGATATGAACTCTAGACCTGATATGATTTACAGTATATGTTTTAAAAGTACATGATAAATGATTTCGACACTATATGATTTATATACGATTTTGTGTCGAATTTAAAATGATATACGGTCTAGAGTATAGATTGATTTGATATGAACTCTAGACCTGATATGACTTATAGTATATGAAAAATGTTTTAAAACCGCACATGTTTTAGACATGCTCTAAAAACGAATACATGAATTGAAATTGAATATGTTTTTATCATGCCGTAAAGGTAGACTTGAATGAATTGAAAATTCATACGTGGAGCATGTTCTAAAGTACATATGATACGATTAGTAATGATAGCGGTTTATACAGTAAAGTTACATAAATTGCATATTAAACCCTGACATGATAATATGCTTCGTACATGAGAGTTTTATGAGGAATGTCATGACTCGACATTAATGATATTTCATCTAGACGATGTCATGATATGATACATGAATATAAGATTGATATGAAGAGAATTGTGAACTTACACTATTGTGATCATGATTTCTCTATATGGAAAGTGATATGAGATGATAGATTACAGGAGTACGATTATGAAACATAAAGTGAATTGATATGATGCTTCAATTGGACATGACGTACTCCGAGATAGAGGAAAATATAGACTAATAATATATGAAATTCAATTTGGATACGACAGATTGTCGTGCGATGCACTATAGTGTGAGGACGAGAAGACTGAAAAAGTGATTATGATGATTTATTTAAAAGTAGAAGTGATAGACAGATGACAAGAAATGAGATATTGATATGTTATCGATGAGAAAGGATTAACTGTAATTGCAGACTTGCAAGTTTTAAGCATTACAGTTTAAGACAGTGTAATCCTACTCTTGTATTTATATTAGTATCTTACTGAGCCGTGATTTTGCTCACCCCACTAAATTTCATCTCTTTCAGACTATTGAAGTAAACATCTGCCATGTGAGTTGCTGAGTAGGCATCGGAGACGGTGTATGGACTTGGTACTAGTCTTCTGAGGTATATGTTCCTTATAAATTTCTTGTTTACATGTAAGACTCAAATTGATGCGCAGTACATTTTCTGTTTAACAAGTCGGGATGTAATTAAGAACCGTTTCCGTGTTAGTTTAATATTTAAATGAAATGACTATAGGTCACCTAGATAGTATAGTAACTACACTGACACCAAATACAAACCTTAAAATGAAAAAGAAAAATTTAGTCCATAAATTTGTAGACTAAGAAAAGTATAAGAATCAAGTGAAAGTCGCGGTCTTCGGGTCGTGACAAATGTTGTACTGTACAATAATTGAATTACAATTCACTTGGTATACCTTCACTAATAACTGGGAAGCGTATTTAGAAGGTACGCTTTCAAGATCCGCTAGTAGGCTCTTTTATCGAGAGCGAAGGATCACTTCAGATAGTTTGTATGAAAAATATTCGTAAAGGGGTGAGTTTACACTCAGTAAGAAATGTATGTAAAAGTGCGTACTATGCCTCTATATGCAGTTTTCCTGCTTGGCTCTATAATGTTATGTAAAATCATTATAAAGCATATTCGTATACTTTCATCAAATGTATAAAAGTGCTTCATACTAGCATATGCTTATAAATCAAGTAAATCAGATACTTCTTTCAAATAGCGTATGCAAACATATATCATATACTTTCTTCAAAATATCCATCATATTTTTTCTTTAAAACATACATCATATAGCTGTCAAAGTAACAGAGAGACTATTTGCATTTTAACAGAATTATGCACTGAATAATATGTGGCGTACTCCCGTAGGAGCCAGGAATCCTCCCCTAGCCAATCATATTTCAGAGACAGTTTGGCCAAATGTCAGTGGCCATGATGAACACTAGTCAAGTGTCATCTATGGCACTGAGGGCTGGACTAGAGCTCCTCAGCCATGAACATATACAGAAGTGCATAATCATTAAGTACTTCATAGTCTCAAAACATTTGTCATATAGCTATTTGCTATGACATTCATACTTTCTTGAAATAGGTTTTAAAACCTTTTTTCAAACAAGGCAGTCGACTGGCCTTATAGGGCAGTCGACAGCTATCTCATATTTTCATTTATCGAATTATTTTCTTTTAAAATTTCGATATTTTCATTTTCTGAAAACACATGGTGTAGTCGACTGGTCCAACATAGCAATCAACTGGTTTTGAAACAGAATGCTTTTCAAGAAATGACAGTCGACTGGTCATATAGCAGTTGACTGTTTTCGCAAACAGAATGCTTCTGAAAATAGGGCAGTCGACTGGTCTTATAGGGCAGTTGGCTGGTTTTGAAACAGAATGCTTTTTAAGTAGAAGCAGTCGACTGGTTTGAAACAGAATGCATATTGGAAAATAGTAGTCGACTGACTTACATAGCAGTCGACTGGTTTGCATCGGTTTTTGTAAATCTACGCTTTGGTTGTCTTTAGGCAGTCGGCTGCTCCTAGCATTTTGGTAACTAGGAGTAAAATCCGAAAATCACATTTCCTGCACTTAAAACAGCGGGTACTTTATTCCAAAACACTTCAAAACATGCGGAGATAGCCACCTTACGTTCGTTACATAAATTCCTTACCTCGATTACATCGAAACACGTAATCGCTTGGTATCACCAATTCCTTTCCTTTACTTTTTCAAAGCTGTAAACATCATCATTCGAACCTTTAGCTTTCTTTCACTTTAACACCATGAGTAGACTATATCAACATCATACAACTCCATACCATAAACATAATTAAAAGAACTAACTTCTTCTCTTACCTTTGTTAGTCACCAATATTTTAGAATTTTAGATCTTCTCAAATACTTGGATTCAGCTCTTCATATTACAAACATAGCTTGAGCTAGCGATGAGGATCATTTTTTGTTACTAACACTTAATGATTCGATGAAGGAACAAGGTGGTTTGTCAAGGTAGCTATGGAGGAAACTTAGGAAGAAATGGAGGAAATGAGAGTGAGGGCTGGAAAGGAGGATGCCGACTTTGGTGATGAAGGTGACGACTCATGCTTCATTAAATGCTTCCCTCTCTCTTTAATCAATTCAGCCATTGGCTCTTTTGACCATTTAATTATCCTTCCATTCATTTATATGCCACATATATCATTTAATCACATTAAAATCTGACATTAAATCTTTGCTCATATTTCAATCATTCTTACAATATCAGAATAAATCCTTTGATTATTTGACTATCAATTCCATTATTCTTCTATGTGCCATATATCATTCATACATCAAAATTCGATGTTTATTTAATTATTCCAAGTTGGAAACTATACAAATATGTGAATTTACATGAAATTGGGGAATTTCACATAACTCGACCCATAAACAGGTCTAAATATAACTAATATATATTAAATATAATAAATAAAGTTAAAAAATTTGTATATTTAAATGTCTCTACTCTTCTAGTATTAAATATAACTAAAGTAATATATTTATTACTTAATTATTTAATATAATATGGAAATCATAAATATAATATATAATATATTATGTTTAATACATGATTAAATAATACCATAACATAAGTTCAATATAAAAATCAAATTTTAAAGCAATAAATTAAGTCAACTATTTAATATTTAATGTGTATTATAAATTGGTAAATATTTAATGTATATTTAACTATTGATTTAAAACTTATTTGGTAATTGTTACAAAGCTTACACGTCAAAAAATTAGACTATTTACATAAGAGTCCATATAAAAAAATCGTACATGTAAGCATGTACCTTGTAATGTATAATATATATATATATATGATTATTAAATATAATATGGAAATCATATATATAATATATATGTGCCTTATAATATAATATATATATATATATATATGATTTTGCCAATTAATAACAATTAATTTATAGCCAACAACCTCTTGGCCTAGTGGCTAAAGATGAGTTGTGGCATATTGTAAGTCTTGGGTTCGAACTCAAGTACCCCCATCCACAGTTATTTAATATCTCCCTTGTAACAAAAAAAAACAACAACTAATTTATAAGAATTGGAGTTAACAATTCATATATTTGGAAATTTATTTATGATTCCTATTGATTTAATTAGAGTTAATACTACTTGGAGATAAATAAAATTCATATTTTCGGAAACTTATTGATATATTTGAATGTAAAACACATCAATGCCATAATGTTGCCCCTTAAGAAGCAAAAATGTTGACTTTCATTGCTTCAAATTTATGTAAAATACATCAATGCCATAATGTTGGTTGCCATAATTATTTTCCTTAAGAAGCAAAAACGTTGACTCTCGTAATCTCATTGCTTCAATTTTCCTTAAATTGCAATTGATGTATAACAAGTAAGGTTGGCTGCCATAATGATTTAGTTTGAAATTCTGCCAATGGATACTTATTATTTACAATTCGTATACAAATTACTTATTTTCAAATATAATAAAATTAATTGGAGTTAATACTAATTGATAACAATGTTGACCAAATTTATGAATTAATGACTAATTAAATGTAAGAGAGGATTTAATATATATTTGATAATGACAACAAAGCTTACATGTCAAAAATATAACTTATCCACTTAAGCATCCATATCAGCAATATGTGACACGTAAGCATATACCTTGTAATATAATATATATATATATATATATGATTAGTTTGTATTTTTTGCTATGTACGTATTTATTTTATCTATGTTAATATGTGTAGGTACATAAATTAACATTAGTTAGCACTTAACTCTATTTTAATTGTCGAGTCGAAATTTTATAATATTGTAAATGAAACATTTTATGTCAAATGTTTAAAATAAAAGTAAATGACAATAATGAGTAGTAAATTAAATACTTGAATTGGAGATTGCTTTTTGCTATGTTGCTTTCCTGCTTATTGGAGATAAATTTGTTGGAGAAAGAAACTGTTGCTCGGTTTAGTGCTTGACTGTAACAATGGATGTAAAAGTAACATTGAATTGACTCAATAACATGAAAAAAAAAACCATATAACCTGCAACCTGATTTGAGAATGAATAGTAGTTTCTGATTAGTCGTTGGCTTTTTAAGAAGAGTTATGTCAGCAAGAAGTTGATTATGGAAGATCTTAGAGTAAAGTTAAGAAAAGTAGTATTGGAAAATACAAGGGAATTGGGGAATTAGATAATTCGTTGCACAATCATGTTTTACTCCCACAATTATAGCTAAAATTATGTTGCTTAGATAAAGAATTGGGAAATTAGATAGTTGACGGTACAATAATGTTTTACAACCATAATTATGCTAAAATTGCTACTTAGAAAATATAAATTTAATTTGAGAAATAATTGCCAGTGCTAAAATTGTATATGTCTTTTAGACAAGGGAATTGGGGAATTATAAAGTTGACTGGACAATAATGTTTTACTGCCACAATTACTACCCAATTATGCTACTTAGATAATATAAATTTTAATTTGATAAAATAATTGCCGATAAAATAACAGCGGCTAACATTACGTTGCTTAGGTAAGGGAATTGAGGAATTATAATGTCGACTGCATAATAATGTTTTATTGCTACATTTACTTTTGAAATTATGCTGCCTATTGAAGAATAGATGGAAAGGAAAATAAACTGATTTTTCATGGTTTCCGACTTGAAACTACTGCTTACGTGTCATCATAGTAGAGTAGACACATAAGCGTCCACGTAAACAAAAGTTGACAAATTTTACATGGAGCTTGTAATATAATTTCTATGATATGATATGATATGATGTGTGCTCAATATAAATATACTAAATGTGTACTAAACTGAATGAAAAAAACAAATGAATATGTATGATTCTTAATGCTATAAAATTAGTCATGCGATAAGTACCAAAAAAAAAAGAAAAATAATCTAGTGATAAGAAGGATAAGATAAGATCAAAGATCGAAATCAAATAATTATTAAGATCTTTGTTATATATAAAACTGGAAGGTGGCGACTGAGCTTGCTTTGGCTTGAATTTAAATATTACAAGATACATACTACAATTCTTCCTTAACCATTAATTACAAGATGCACACTTTAACTTGAATGAGATGAATGAATATATATATATATATATATATATATATATATATATATATATATATATATATATATATATATATATATAGACGATCTCATTCAACTAGTTTGGCCATATGATTTAGCCCATTAATTTGACTTAATCACATGATTATAACTTATAAGATTAATTGTGCAGGTTTAAAGGTGAAATATTAATTAGGATCGGTGATGAATAAATTCATATATGTTTCGAATTCGATTTTTTTTATGTAAACAATTTAAATTCAACTGATGCTGATATCTTGTATTATAATTAACATAAATATTAATCTTTTTTTTTGTTACAATATAAATATTAATCATATTTTATATTTTTAATATTTAAGTGAGTTATAAATTAATCCATCTTTGTAAAATAAATAAATTCGCTGTTATGTTTATATAAAATGTGTCAACAATCATATAATTAAAAAATTAAATATTTCCACTCAACGATAATGATGCCTTAAACATATGCCTACGTGTCAACATTAACACACACACATATATCTGTAAAAATTGAGAACGGGTGTTAGAACTTAAAATTGCTTGATTAAGAAATAATTAATTAAAAATTTTTAAATTAATCTAGCAATTAAGGATGGAAGGCAGGGGCAACCGGGCAAGTAACTATCTAGTGAAGCTTCCATTAAATAGCAGCCCTCTTTCCCAATGAAAATTTATTCACAAATATGTAGTGAATTATCAATTTAAATAGAAAAGGAATTCTTCAAAGATCACAATGTTTTTGCCCACGAGAATCTTCAGCGGGAAGATTTTCTCTCTAGCTATTGTCACGATGGTGACATATATATATATATATTTAAAGGAAGAGTTGTAACAATTGTTTAATATTTAGAATTTAGAGTATGGACGAAAATTTATGTTTAAATATTTTTTATAAGATGTCAGAGATTTTATACGTTTTGTTCTGAATTTCATATTTTTTCGAAACGATTTTAAGGATAAATTTATTTTTATCATTTTGGTGCATTTATAGTTTTATTTTAATTTTTTTATAAAAATTAAGATCTTAATAAACAAGAAAATGAATGTTTCTTTTACCAATTGAACTAATCCTTGTGAATATCTTACCTTGAATATATAAAAAAATATAGACCAATTTTAGGTAATATTTATTATTAAAAGTATTTTGATAATTATGATATTTTTAATTAAATTTGAGGAGAAATATTTATTAACTAAAAAATATTTTTTAAAATAACAATTTAGTTTATATTAGTGGGCTCAACAACAACAACAATAATTTTATTAATCATATATATATATATTTATATATATAAATATAAGCTAAAGCAGTTGACTCAAAATAAAACATCTTAAGTGGATATTTTAAAAATTTGACACATATAATATCCTAAAATAAAAAAAAAACAATTTTATTCAATTTTCCAAAAAGTAGAAATCTATAAACATTAAAATTACAAAATAAATTAATTATATTTTTAAATCAGTTATCCATTTCAATTTCTAAAAGATAAACATTCATAGTTATCAATATCGTATGATACGCGATATGTATCGTACGATACGTTTCAATACTCAGATAAAATGATACGAATCTATATGTTATATCATTTTTTTAAGAATTGTAAGTGAATTGTACGATACGTGATACGACTCGTATGATATTCGATACTTTCGATACGGTATGATACAGTTTATTTTATTTAATTCAAGTCCAATTTAGTTTTTTTCTTACAAAATTACTAATAGCCCAACTTTTTTTTATTTTTTTGGATTCAAATAAAGAAACTTTTATAATTCTAAATCTTAAATTTTAAACTTAAAGATAATGAAATATAAAAAATCTATTTTTTTATATCCTAAATCATATTTTGTATATTGACAAGAATCGATCCATGTGAGATCTTGTGAAAATAATTGCCTAACTGAATTTTTTAAAATTTATAAAAATATATGGATAAATTAAAAATTTTAATAAAAATAATAGTTTTGTCCCATTTAAATTTATTATAAATTAAAATATGAGCACATAAAGTTTTTTGAGTTACTTATCAACTTATTTTAATATTTTTTTTATTGTATAAGAAACGTGAAAGATTATATTAAAAAAATAACAAACCATTTATTTAAATAATTTTGTATTCATTGACATATATATTTTTAATTTGTTCTTGTATATTGGTACACCTGAAAAATTAAAAATATCAAATACTCGTGTGTGTGTGTGTATATATATATATATATTACATGTGTATATATATTATTTATAATTAAAATTTTTATCTGTATCTTATATTATGATATGATACGATACTCAATTCTTAAAAATAAAATTTCGATATACGATATGTATCTCGATTTAATAACTATGTAAACATCTATATTTATATATATTAAAAATAAAAAAAATTTCATATCATTTCTCAATTTTTTTCTCATCTTTTATACGGTTGTTATATATATATATATATTTATATATATATATATATTAAAAACATATTTATAGAAATAATTAATTTGGTATAAATTGTTTACTTGATGAACTTTTATAAAGAAAAAAACATATATTTTATATAAACATGTAACATGTATGGTGAGATAAATTTTTTTCATTGTTAAAGTATAAAATGTTTCATGAAGAATCACCTTATTGTTGATCCAAAGTTACACTTCTTTTTTTTTTTTTTGATTGGACAAGTTTACAATTCTAATTTCAATAAGATTTAGTTTTTGATAATAATCTTAGGATAATTATTTTATACATTATCAGTGAAGTTTTTTGACTCTACAAACGAGATTAGGATAATAACGCATGTCTTATGTTGTTTATTTTTTATTTTTTTAATATTTTAAAAGACATGTGTTATTATCTTAACCCCGCTTGTGGAGTTAAATTTTTTATAAAGAATCTTATTTCATAAATTATTTAATTTTAAAATATATGAAATTTTAAAAAATATATTTTATTCGTATTATCTTCATTTAAATCAAATAAAATTTATCTCAGAATTTGAATTTTCTGTTATCACTTATTATGTTATTTTCAAATTAAAAAAAATTCATATATTTTGATTGGAACTGCCTTAAAGTTTTAAATCGTTTATCAAAAAATTAAAATGGAGTATTTAAGCTATATATTTTAGTATTGAATGAAAATACTATGTCTTTTTTCAATTTTCATTTCTTTCCTTTTCAAATTAATTTATTTAATCATTTATTTATTTATTTGTTCAATAAATTTTTTTGTAAAAAATTCATATGAATTATCTATTAATTTGAAACGCGTATTATTTTAAATATTGTATTTAATTATTTTAAATTAATTTAAAATTTAAAATTTTAAATAATAATTTATTTTGATTTTTATCTACATTTTTACTTTACTTACTTTTAATGTTTGAGACTATTATATATCATTATTTTTATAAATTTATATTTAACGTACAGTCATTGTATATTTTATAAACAACAAGTGAATCATAATACGTTACAATATTAAATCATATTTTTTTTAAATGAAGAGTTTCAAAAAATAAATATTATTAAATTTACTAATTAATAAGACGTAATGATATTTTTATGTTTTATCCAAAGTTTCCTAGAAAGACTCTCAAAGTGAATTATTTAGTCTCTAGTCTAATCATAGACTACTTTATCCTCAATCTTTTCTTTCCATGCATTTGCACTGTTACACACTCTTTTCCTTCTCTATATATTAAGCAATAAGTTGCCAAAGAAAGTCCAAAACATCAATCTTGTTGAAATACTAGCATTTGAAGCAAAACAGCAAAAGAGAGTTTCCAAAAATGGTGGTTGCAGGGCCAGGTTTTGGTGGTGGTGGCATGCCAAACATGAAAAGCTTTGCTGTTCAGATCCTTACAGGGCCATGGCTAATGGTTTTCGGATCATTGTTGATCATGTCTGCTGCTGGTGCAACCTACATGTTTGGTCTCTACTCCACCGACATTAAAACATCGCTAGGATACGATCAAACCACCCTCAATTTGCTCAGTTTCTTCAAGGACTTAGGCACCAATGTCGGAGTCCTTGCGGGGCTGATTGCAGAGGTCATGCCGCCCTGGTTCGTGCTATCAGTTGGGGCAGTCCTCAACTTCTTTGGCTACTTCATGATTTGGTTGGCCGTGACCAAAAGAATTGCCACGCCTCAAGTTTGGCATATGTGTTTGTACATTTGTATTGGTGCCAATTCTCAAGCTTTTGCTAACACTGGATCGCTTGTTACCTGCGTCAAGAATTTCCCTGAAAGCCGCGGCGTTGTGCTGGGAATTCTGAAAGGTTATGTTGGCCTGAGTGGTGCAATCATAACTCAATTATACCATGCTTTTTATGGTGATGATTCCAAGGCCTTGATTTTGCTTATTGGCTGGCTTCCGGCTGCTATTTCACTTTGTTTTGTCAGAACAATTCGGATCATGAAGGTGGCTCACCAGGCTAACGAGCTCAAAGTTTTCTATAAATTTCTCTATATCTCTCTTGGCCTTGCTTCTTTTCTGATGGTTATTATCATTATGGAGAAAAAGTTCGTGTTCACACGGCCTGAATATGGCGGCAGTGCAGCCATGGTTCTTTTCTTGCTCTTTTTGCCACTTGGCGTTGTGATTATGGAAGAATACAAGCTTTGGGAGGCCAAGAATAGGGCCTTAAATGATCCTTCTCCATTGAAAGTTGTCACTGAGAAGCCAAGCTCCTCCAACGAGAACACTGAGGTTCCCTCATCATCAAGCACAGCAAAGATTTCAGTCGATAATAACGAATCTGGCAATGATCAAGCCAATGTTTCCTGCTGGAAAACAGCATTCAAGACGCCAAATAGAGGGGAAGACTACACAATTTTGCAGGCACTTTTCAGCCTTGATATGTTCATTCTTTTCCTAGCCACAACTTGTGGGATTGGGGGTACCTTAACAGCAGTTGACAATCTGGGACAGATTGGATCCTCCCTGGGATACCCTAAAAGAAGCATAAGCACATTTGTATCCCTTGTGAGTATATGGAATTATCTTGGCAGAGTTACATCAGGTTTCATATCAGAAATTTTCTTGACCAAATACAAGTTTCCCAGACCTCTAATGCTTACCTTGATCATGCTTTTCTCATGTGTTGGTCACCTCATGATAGCCTTCAATGTCCCTGGTGGCCTCTATATTGCATCAGTCATCATTGGGTTCTGCTTTGGGGCTCAATGGCCATTAGTTTTTGCCATCATTTCTGAAATTTTCGGCCTGAAGTACTATTCCACATTGTACAATTTTGGGTCAGTTGCCAGCCCTATTGGGTCCTATATACTTAATGTGAAAGTGGCTGGGAATTTGTATGATAAAGAGGCCAAGAAGCAAATGGCAGCTTTGGGAATTGTAAGGAAGGCTGGTGAGGATCTGAATTGCAATGGGGTTGATTGCTTCAAATTGTCCTTCATTATAATCACAGCAGCCACATTGTTTGGCACTGTTGTGTCATTTATTTTGGCAGTTAGGACAAGAAAATTTTATAAGAGTGACATTTACAAAAAGTTCCGGGAGGAGGTGAAAGCAGCCGAGATGGAGATGGCAGCTGCCGGAGATGCAATTGGGTTGCCGGAGGTAAAGGCAGCCGGAAATGGCATCAGTCATCTGGAGGGAAAGGCTACCGGAAACGGCGTTGGACCGGAGGCCAAGGCTGGGTAGGGATATATATTTTACCATTGTAAACCTCTAACAAGGGGGATGCTTACAGGTATAGAAAAAATATGGGAGAGTCTCATAGAATTAAAATGCACAATTTGCTAAGGTGAGATTTTCTTTGTATTTTTCTTTTTTTTTTATAATTTTTATTGGTGTTTGTGTTCAACAAACCAAAAAAAAAAAAGGAAAAAATACACCAAAGGTTGTTTTATAAAATTTACAGGGTTTTGAATAAAAAGAAAGACAGTGGGCAACTTGGCAGTCTTTATCAATTTATTTTACGTTCCCCACATAGACCGCCATTAATAGAAAATTGAAATATGATTCAATGAGTTGAAAATACTACCAATTGAATATTCCTATATAGCAAAGATGATGAGTTCCTTGACGGAAGGAGCAAAATTAGTTCTATTAATTTAGGAAAAAAGTCAGCCTTCTTAGCTTATTCACGTTGTCTCTTTGGCTTTTGACATTCGTTGCCCCTTTTCGGTTGCCAAAAAAAGCATAGAGTTGGGGTGTAATTAAGCTTAGGACTCAATCCTCATTGGTCCTTGCTCACATGCCATGTTTGGTTTTTTTTTTGTCATCCATAGCTTTTTTTTTCCGAATTTTTCTTTTTTAGTTTTTTAATTTTATAAAAAAGATATTTTTTTGGCCAAATATAACGATGATATTTGATTTAAAAATAATTATAAGTATTGAAACTTGAATTTTAAATAGATAAAATTTTTGTACTTTAAAAATAAAAATATTATTATTTGAATTAATGTTTCATCCTTTTTTTTTAATATTTTGAATGTAAAAGATGAATTCTATAAACGTGAAAATAGAAATATTATTAACTCGAATATTCATAACTTTAAACCATTTATATGTATAAAAATTATTATATGATATTTGGATCCTTTCCATTTTAATAGAATACGATAATAAAAGCTTATTAGAAAAAGTAAGCATGTAATTAGACAAATACAACGTTATCAAAAGTAACTTTCATCTCTATAAAAAAAAAAGTAACTTTCATTGCAAAATTTTAGTATTTTTTTTGCTTTTCCAAAAAATTCTTTTTTGAGGGTATTTTTCTTTTGAAAATGAAAAATTATATTCTATTTAATTTTTTTTCCGTAAAGAAGGCTTATTGAAATTTTAGCAACTAATTAAATGTTTTTGTAACCAAAAAGACTAATTAAATGTTTTGGTGATTATATTCCTTATGTTATATTAAATTTTATCTCCTTTTGAGGTCATATATTAACTCAATTAAGATGGAGATCTTAAGAAATTGAGGTCTTAGGCTCTTAGCCTCTCAAATTTAAATCTTACTATATGTGAATCTAAATTTAATTATTAAATGAGTTTTTTTATTAATTTAGTTAGTTGAGTTAAGTAATTTTCATATAGTTACAAGTTCTTTAAATGTAATACTTGAATTATAAATTCTCATGTAATGTATTGCTTAAAAAAAGAAAGAACCCTTAACTAAGTTAGTTCACACAATTTCTTAAAAGGTGATTTTCATAAATTCAAATCTTTGTAATTACAACTTTCCTCTATTATTTTTTTAGTGTAAGCACATGTATTCTCATCTATTTTACAGTTTAAAATTAATCTTGTTCGAATCAGAAATAATAAATGATAAAATCCTTCAAACATTGGAGATTTTAAGACTCAAATCATGTCTAAGTACTTAAGGAATAAGTTCATTTTTACTTCTTTCAATCACTTGATAATTTTACCTTATTATTAAGAAGTGATAAATTTTTTAAGGAAAAAAAATCTTATCTTCTTTTCAAAAATTTCGAATTCTAACTGATTCTAACGACATTTATTACTTTATCAAAGTTTTAAAAGTTTCCTTTTCAATTGACACTATGAAGGACCTATACAAATTGCGTAGGTTTGGACCTACTCTTAAATGCGTATGAAGAAATTAATAAATCTTGAAGGTAACTAATCACCCTAGTTAATCTACAAATCATGCAATCTGACACATGTTCAACGAGAGGCCAATAGATCAGCCCATTGTTCATCACTTTTGGTTTACATATGCTCTGAAACAAAATACTGGGTGGAATCTTGTCTAGATGATGTAATGACTGTGGCTATTTCTGACTGTGTGCATTCGTGATCATTAATAAAAGCATCATTTCAAAAAAAACAAAAAAAAAAGCTACTAATCCATTATTATTTGAATTAATGCTTCATACTTTTTTTTTTAATATTTTGAGTGTAAAAGATGAATTCTACAAAAGTGAAAATAGAAATATTATTAACACGAATATTCATAACTTTAAACCATTTATATGTATAAAAAATATTATATGATATTTGGATCCTTTCCATTTTAATAGAATACGATAATAAAAGCTTATTAGAAAAAATAAGCATGTAATTAGACACATACAACGTTATCAAAAGTAACTTTGATCGCAAAAATTTAATATTTTTTTGCTTTTCAAAAAAACTCTTTTTTGAGGGTATTTTTCTTTTGAAAATGGAAAATTATATTCTATTTAATTTTTTTTTCCGTAAAGAAGGCTTATTGAAATTTTAGCAACTAATTAAATGTTTTTGTAACCAAAAAAACTAATTAAATGTTTTGGTGATTATATTCCTTATGTTATATTAAATTTTATCTTCTTTTGAAGTCATATATTAACTCAATTAAGATGGAAATCTTGAGATATTGAGGTCTTAGGCTCTTAGCCTCTCAAATTCAAGTCTTACTATATGTGAATCTAAATTTAGTAATTAAATGAGTTATTAGTTAGTTGAGTTAAGTAATTTTCATATAGTTACAAGTTCTTTAAATGTAATACTTGAATTATAAATTCTCATGTAATGTATTGCTTAAAAAAAAAGAATCCTTTTTTTTTTTGTGTAAGCACAGGTTTATTCATCCGTTTTACGGTTTGAGATTAATCCTGTTTGGGCCAGGAGTAAAGGTGATTATTGGGCCCGGTTGGCCAGACCCGATTCGCAACCGGATCGGGTCAATCCGGCCCAAAATCCGAACCGGTACTGTACTGGTTTGGAACCGGCCCAGCTCGGTAACATACCGGGCTGGGCCGGTTTTAAAATTTTAAAACAGGGCCCGGTAAAGGCCCGGCCCGTTAAGGACCGGGCTCGATAAGGGCCCTGATCGAACCGGTCCGGTTAAAAAAATTAAAAAAAAATAAAATATTTTTTACTCTCATTTTGATGGGCAACGGCCATTACTTTTTTTTAATTTTTTTTAATTTTTAATTTTAATTAAAAAAAAAAGCTTTGCTGCCACTAGCCCCTGCACTGCAGTTGCACTGCAGTGTAACTGCAGTATGCAGAGCAGAAGCAAGTCTTGCCTCTGCTCTGTGTTGGCCGTTGCCCATCAATCTTTTTTTTAAAATTTTTTTTTATTTTTTTATTCTAATTTCTTTCCTATGAATACCCCTATAATCTTCTATTTTCATTTACATTTCTTTTATATTTTCTCTCAAATCTACTATCTATATTCATCTACTCTTATTCTCTTCACTCACATACTCTCTCAATATTCACTCAACCTCTCTCAAATTCACTTAAATTCCCTTATTCCAAATTTATAATATCATCATTTCCTTTCTAAATTTCATTTTTCTTTTTCTTTTATAATTTTACAAATTTTAATTTTAATTTTCAAATTATAATATATTATATATATTCCTTATTCCAATTTATAATATCATCATTTTCTTTATAAATTTCATTTTTCTTTTTATTTTATAATTTTGAAAATTTTACTTTTAATTTTCAAGTTTCAATTTTCAAATTCCAATATATTATATATATATATATATCATACATCTATTTTTTTAATTTTTAACATATATTTATTTTCAAAAAAATATATAAAAATGTCAAATTTCTTTCGTCGTTCATGCTCTGTTTCTCGACCTTTTGGTTCTATTGAAATTCCTAATTTGGGTGACGAATCATTTAATGAAATCGAACCCGATATTCATCCGGAGGAGGAGCTTCCTTTGGCGGTGCCATCTGTGAGAGCCCAAATTTCACCATTCTCCCTATACTTATTAAAGGTATCGAATAAGAATATTAAGTGAAGTTACGAAATTTAATTCCCACATGCTACAATGTTAATGGAGAAAATTGCCAAGTGGGCCTCACATGGCAATCTTTGACCCGGATGCCCTTTGAAATGGAAAAATAGTAAAAAATAAAATATAAATTCAGAAAATTAAAATAATAAAATATTAATGGAATAGGAATGAAAATGATAAGATAATTTAGGGGCAAATTGGATTTTTTCAAGGGATAGTCAAATTGGTCAATCTTTGACTTAAAATTTACCTAAAATAAATAAAATAAATAATTAAGATTTATAGAAATTCTGTCTTGGAAGTCAGAAAACACTGTACAATGGCAAGGGATGAAAATATAGTAAATTTAAATAGGTATTTTAACCTTTTGTAATTATATTAAAATTTATAAATTAAAAATGTAATTTAAGACCAATTAAAATAATACAACACATCCATCTTCTAGCCCCTTCTTCAGCTTTTTACCGACCCCTGTTTGCTGCTCTGCTTTCTCTCGATATCCTTAAGGGTTTCTCACGTTTTCTTGATAGAGCTTCCCTTTTTCTTCAGCTATTTCCTTAGATACATTAAGGAAAATTAATCCTTGCCTCAAGAGCTTCCTATATATTCCAAGAACTCATCCAAAAACCTTCATACGTGAGCTGTCCTGTGGCTGGCAGAATTGAAAACTGTATAGGTAAATTTCCAGCGATGGTTTTGGACACTTTTACCTCTTGTTAATGGTTTTATTTGATGAGTATGAGATGTTTATGATATTCGCTTGAAGTAAGAATATGAATAGATTAGGATAGGGTATTCGGTTGTGGTGTTTGAGGGAGGAAATGTGGGCTGTTGTGGCGTTAATGACAGAAAATAGGGGGGGCTGACCATAATGAAACAAAAACAGAAAATTAGAATAGCATGAGCAGCCGATCAAGGGGTCAAAAATGGAGGCTAATTAAGGAGAAAATATAGCCATAAAGCTTAAAGTAATAAAAATATGAAATGAGTTAACATTGTACAACTAGTGGTAGAAAAATGGAGGAAAGATTTTGACTTTGATGCTTAAAAAGATGATGTTGGCGTGAATGATATGGTAAGGGAAAGGAAACTTTGAACATAAATTAAAGGTAGTCAAAAGAACTAATTGACAAAAATATGAAGTAGAATGGTATAGGTAGCCGGCCATTAAGAAAGAAAAGAAAATTTAGCTAGCTTTCTAGTGTAAACTGTAGGAAGTTGGCAGCAAAAGATGTGATAAATATGGCCATAAATTAAAGCTATTAAAATATGAAATTGATGGACTATTATGTAGTTGATTATAGAAAATCTTAGAGTGTACGAATATTGATAAATGACATGAATTATGAAGAATCAAGGAGTAGGGCAATTTTGGTGTGAGCTGTCGATGAAGGAAAGAAATTAATTTTAAATGGATAAAGGGTTAAATAATAATATATATAGTGAGGAAATACAACTAAACACTTAAATTAATTAAATTTCATTTACCGTAGGAATTCATGGGAATTCCATAATGTTATTTTTCAAGTGTTGACAAATAAAAATAGAAGTTTAGGAAAATAAAAAGATTTTATAAATTCGAATAGTGAATGTTGACTTTTAAAATGTTGTCCTACAGCGCCTAATTTGAAGGATTAAGGGCTCGGTGTTGCAACAGGATTTATTTTCCTACACTGTAAATAAGGTAAGGAATAGTATATGGAAGTAGTTTAGGAAATACTGTGCATGCATGTGGGAAATTTGGGTGATTTAGAAATTATATATCGAAATTTATGAAAGGGGTTAGGATAGAAATTTACCAAAAGGTTACCGAAAATTATAGAAAATTTTTCTTAATTATTTACATGCTCAGTATCTTAAATAAATAGTGTTTTTATATAGTTTGAATATTTGAATACATGAAATGATGATAATATGTTTTATTAGTTTTATGAGATTTATTTAGAATATATAAAGTGTTGATTTGTTTACATGAATAGAAATCAATTGAAATAGTTTACATGAAAATTGATTTAACGTGATTTTAAGATATATAAAAATGATTTTATAAGAGTGTTAGCTCCTTGTGGATTCATGCATACAGATTGATGATTAGGGCTGGGAGACCGTAGCTAAGTCCCCAGTACCTTCCCTTTTATCCGATCACAGTTGTCACTGACGAGTGTACACTGTAGATCTTCGACAATGGCCATTGTTACAGATAGGAACGGCTTAGGGCTGGATGCCTGGCCCCACGGGGGTACGCCTAATCCTATACAAGTCCCTTTAGGGATATAGTTCGTGTATGGGTTTCTTGGATGCTCACACTCTATTGTTTTACACAGTATATGAAATGATTGATTTACTGACAGATGACAGATTTGATTGAAATGATTTGAAAAGTGAACCGTGAAAGAATATATGAACAGTATATGAACAGTGATTGAATTAAAGATAGATTGATTTTAAATGATTTGAACAGTGAATATTTATATGAACAGTATATGTTTTAAAAGAGTTTTCAATAAATGTTTACATGCACTCATATGTATTATTTTATTTATAAAATTTAAGTTTATGATTTTACTGCATATAGTGGCATAGTACCACTCTTTTATATGCTTTTTCTTACTGAGCTTTCCCCAAAGCTCACCCCCTTACTCACCATCCTAGATAGTTCATCCGTGCACGTGATTACAGAAGTTACAAGGTAGTGGGAGAGATCACTAAAAGTGATATGTCAGGAGTACAGGTATATGTGGAACTTTTATATTTATATTCAGACTAATAAATGCACAGCAGACGTAATTGTAAGTGGAATGAAATCAGTGTAGTGTTCAATATATATACATGATCTAGTGGGATGTAAATTATATTGAATTATTATAAATAGAATTATAAATACTATATCTTAGTTTTGTTATAGAATCGAACTTACATCGACACCGAATGCAAACCGATTGATATCGACTAATGGAATGGGAAAGATAGTAATTAAAAGAAAAAAAAATTAGTCTGAATTTCTTAATTTCGGATGTTACACCATCGGTTGGTCGTGGACGTGGAGGTCATGCTCAAACACAATCATCAGCTGCCACCACTGCTGCTACATCATCAAGGCCGAAGTTTAGTCGAAAAAAAACGAGCAAGGTATGGGAGTATTTCGATATTGTAGCAAAAGAAGGTGAGACGAATAAATATTGTGCTATCTGTAAATTGTGCCAAGGCGTTTACTCTTATAAGTCCGGTGGAGGTGCTGGCGGTACAGGTATGTATAAAAGACATTAAATTACTGCACATAAAATTAATCCTGATGTCGAAGAAGATGAAATTTTAGAGGGTAAACAATCTCAAATTAATACATGTGATGGTGGAAAAAATTTTATTTTTGATAATGTTCAAGCTAGACGTGGTTTAGTTAGATTTGTAATTAGGACTGAACAACCATTCACAATTTGTGAAAAATCAGGATATTTAGAATTTGTTTGTAACTATTTACAACCCGCATATAAATCTATTTCTAGACATACATTAAAAAGAGATTGCATGGATATGTTTAAAGAATATAGACAAGCTTTAATTGATAAACTTAGTAATATTTCATCTAGGGTTAGTTTAACTAGTGATATATGGACTAGTACTAATGGTATAAGTTATCTTGTTATAACTTGTCATTGGATAGATGAAGATTGGTCCATGCAAAAACGAATTTTATCTTTAGATGTAATAGAAGAAGCACATAATTCATATACTATTCATAAATATATTACTAAAGTTTGTAAATTATATGGACTAGAAAATAATAAAGTTTTTGCTATTACTTTTGATAATGCTTCGAGTAATACTGTAGCTATTCCTCATTTAATTAAAAGTTTAAACCCTGTTATGCAAGGCATATTTTTTCATGCAAGATGTGCATGTCATATTATAAATTTATGTGTTCAAAGTTGTTTTAGTTCTAGTGGTACTGGTACTGGCATAGGTCCAATTGATAAAATTAAAATTTTAGCAAAATGGATTCGCACACCAAGTAATAAACGTGAATGGAAGCAAATTTGTATAACAAATAATATACCTGTTAAAGCATTTCCACTTCCCGTGGAAACAAGATGGAATTCACTTCATCGTTTGCTTTCTTCTATTTTACCTTATAAAGAACTTGTTACTCCTTTTTATAACAATTATACAAGTAGCACACATTTAGTACTTTTTGAAGAAGATTGGACTTTTATTGAATATTATGTTGATTTATTATCTACTTTTAAAGATTCAACCGAAAGATTTTCAACTCAATTTATCCAACTACACTGTATTTTGTTCCTATTATCTACACAATGTTTGACAAATTTGTAAAATTTAGGAATCATGAAACTTTAAGTTCTTTTGTATATGATATGGAGGAAAAATTTAAAAAATATTGGGAAATAATTCCTCCTATTTATTGTATTGCAACTTTACTAGATCTTAGTCAAGGTGAGGTAAATATAGAAAATTTTTTTGATTGTTATAAAGAATTTCTTGGTCTTGATTCTATTGAGGATCAAAAGTCCTCAATTAACAATCTTTTTCGAGAATTGTTTAATGTTTATGAAACAGAAAGGGAGCAATTCAACTTTAATCGAGAAGAAGAAGATTCATACGAAGAAACCGAAAGTAGCAAAAAAGGAAAAGGAATTTTAAATGCAATTAAGGAAGTAGCAAAGAAGAGAATGAAGCTAAAAGGAAAAGCGAGCGGATCGGGATCGGAATCAACAACTCGACGAAGTTCTAGCTTCAATGAGCTAGGATTTTTCTTAAGTCAAGATTTTTCTGTAGATGATAACTTTGATCTTCTCCAATGGTGGAAAGAAAACCAAAAACAATTTCCAGTTTTAGCTTCCATGGCCTGAGATGTTTTTGCGGTGCAAGTTTCTTCAGTTGCTTCGGAATCCGCATTCTCGACGTGTGGAAGAATTATTGGAGACCATCGAACCACTCTTAATCCGGATTCATTGTGCATGTTAACATGCCTTAAAGATTGGTTTGATGCGGAATCGCGCAATGTCGAACTTGGAATGGCCAATGAATTTGCTGATAATAATTCAGAAGAGGAGGAAGAAATTTCCAAGGCAATCCGTATAAATTATGAAGAGTAGAGAATAATCTTTTTTTTTTGTAAATTGTATGTAAAATTGTAAATAAGTTTAGTCATAGTGAATATTTTTATGGACTACGGTCTCGTGATTTTTACCCTTCTAACTTTTGAAGGGGTTTTTCACGTAAAAAATCTTTGGTCTCCTACTCTCTCCTTTTTCTCCTTTTTTGTTGTTGTTGTTGTTGTTATTATTATTATTATTATTATTATTATTATTATTACATACCAAATTAATTAATGTTATACTTATATATGTTTAAAATAAATAAATATTTAAAATACAAAATGAATTAATATTTTAAAAACATATTAAATAAATGAATAAATAAATAAATGAATAAATATTAAGTAAATGATATTTCAAATATAATAAATTATTTTAAATGCAAAATGAATATAATAAATGAATATAAATAAAGATATGCAAAATGAATATAATAATAATATTCATAATATCATTATTTGTATTTTGAATCAAATATCATTTTATCATAATATTATATTCATAATATAACTTTAATTTATTATAACAATAATTTTATTAGATAATTTTATAATAGTTTATTTTTACATTATTGTTACATTAATTAAATAAATTATAATATAACTTTATAATAAATTATTATTAAATTAAACTATTAACATTATTTATTATAAAAATAAATTTACTACATTAAATTATTAAAATATATTAATATATATTAAAATAAATTAATATAAATTTTTTAAAAATAAAAATTTTAAAAAGAAAAAAAAATGGACCGAACCAGTTTAAACCGGTTCGGTTCGATTTTGAGGCGAACCGGTCCAACGAACCGGGCCGGTTCGCCTCTTATGATTGATAGAACCGGTCCAAACTGGACCGGTTTACTACCGGTTCGAACCGGTTCTCTTTTGGTTAGGGCCGGAACCGGTGAAAACTGGCCCGGAATCGGCCCGGTCCGGCCTGTAACCAGATCTAGCCAGGAGTAATAAACAGTAAAGCCCTCCCAATAGTGGGGACTCCAAGACTTGAACCCTTAACTAAGTTAGTTCACACAATTTCTTAAAAGGTGATTTTCAAAAATTCAAATCTTTGTAATTACAACTTTCCTCTATTTTTTTTTTTGTATAAGCACAGGTATCTTCATCTGTTTTACGGTTTAAGATTAATCTTGTTCGAATCAGAAATGATAAATGATAAAATCCTCTCAACAATGAGGATTCTAAGACTCAAATAATGTTCAAGTACCTAGGGAATAAGTTCATTTTTACTTCTTTCAATCACTTGTTGGTAATTTTTCTTTATTATTAAGAAGTGATAAATTTTATAAGAAAAAAAAAATCTTATCTTCTTTTCAAAAATTTCGAATTCTAACTGATTCTAATGACATTTATTACTTTATCAAAGTTTTAAAAGTTTCCTTTTCAATTGACACTATGAAGGACCTATACAAATTACGTAGGTTTGGACCTGCTCTCAAATGCGTATGAAGAAATTAATAAATCTTGAAGGTAATCTCCCCAGTTAATCTACAAATCCTCGCATGCAATCTGACACATGTTCAACGAGAGCCCATTATTCATCACTTTTGGCTTACATATGCTCTGAAGCAAAATACAGGGTGGAATCTTGTCTAGATGATGTAATGACTCTGGCTATCTCTGACTGTGTGCATTCTTGATCATTAATGAAAGTATTATTTCAAAAAAAAAAAAGTGACTAATCCATGGTAACATTTCAAGTCTTTATGTTTTTACTAATTAAATATATTTTATGCTTGATACCCGTGTGATATACGGATTTATTTTTTTCAATAGGTATTTAAATAGGTATTGGTACAAATAATAGGTATTGGTACAAATAAATTAACATTTTTCAATAAAATTTATTAAAAAATCTTTCATTAGGACAAAAATAATATAATTTTGAAAGAAAATTAAGCTTACTTTAAAAAAAAAAGTATTACGTATATCCTCACAAAATTTGTACGGCATGATACCAATATGCATATATGCTGAAAACATCTATAACTTGCTTAGAAAATAGAAGAAAACCAAACTAAAAATTACAAAAAAAATTGAACAATAATCTACTTTACAAATTCCTTACATTTTAGAGAAAATGCATTTATCAATGAAAATAAATATAATCCACACTAGGCAAATCTATACAAAAAAATTTGTGACCAAATTACTAATGAAGGCAAGCATAAAATTATTTACAACTAGAGATATGAAAAATTCTCTCGAAGCGCCTAGCGTTCTCTAGGAAAATGGAAGCGAGGCAACCCCTAATCCAGATATGGAAAATGAAATTCGTTTCTGAACCAAGAAAAAATTCGAAAGGCTACGACCGCCAAATGAGGAAGATAATGAAGAAACTGCTCCAATGGCTGATTCAATAATTGGTTCGGCCACAAAAGTCTCTAGTAAGACACAAGACAAACAATCCTATAGAGATACACTGACTAGGAAAAGTTCTCAGATATCAGATGATTGGAACGGTTGGATGAACTTGTCTTTTGGAGATGATATGATGTTTGATGATCAAAACTCGGATAATGAAGATTCCATGGACTGTAGACTCCCAAGAATCATCTTCACAAAGGAAGAGAAAGCGGAGTTGAGAAAACCACGGAAGAAAGTAATCATTGTTAAGTTACTGGGCAAGGTACTTGGCTTTCAAACTCTTATGGCGAAAGTCAAACATTTGTGGCAACTAGTGGGTCGTTATAAAGTGGTGGATCTAGGATCTGATTATTTCTTGTTCAAATTTGAGAAAAGTGTGGATTATGCACATTTATTGGAGGGAGGACTGTGGGTGATTGGAGGTCATTATCTTACTGTCAGACAATGGTCTCCTAATTTTAATCCACGAGCAGACAAGATTGAAAAGGTGTTAGTTTGGATTAGACTCCCGAGTTTGCCATTAGAGTACTACAATTGTATAACACTATTGCGCAAGGCCTCTTGTATTGGCAGAGTTGTAAGAATTGATAGGAATATTGAAGGTGCCATTCGGGGAAAATTTGCAAGACTATGTGTTGAAATTGATCTCACTTTGCCATTGGTCTGAAAATTCTATACTGGTAATCGGATTCAATATGTTGAGTTTGAGGGTTTCCATTTAATTTGCTTTCACTATGGCAAATTTGGTCACAACATAGACCAATGTACTTCCTTGGCCTACTCATCTAACCCAATTCAAGAAGAGAGGAAGCCAATAATGATGAGGCTACATTCGGGCCTTGGATGTTAGTACAGAAATGAAACAGGAAGAACTAGGTTAGGGATGAAGCTTGGAAAGGCAAGGCTAAAATTCAGGAAAATTACTCCAAGAATCAAGGCAATCGTTTTTCTATTTTGGAAACTAGGGCTAAAACAAATCTGAGCAGATCTAATGTTACCAAAAATCAACCTTCATCTGATAAGGAAAGGAATGCAATTGACCCGAAGATGAAGAATCCTTTTAAAGATGCAGTAAGTAAGGCGAGTGGCATGGCTTCTAAAGAAAGGACATCTTCACCAACCGCACTTGTCTTGATCTTGCCAAAATCTTCATTTAATTTCACAACGGTTGACCTAAACGGGCCATTGGGGTTTGTGTTTTGTGCTGGTTCTTCGTTCAAAAATGGGCAGCCTAATTTGGGCTTAAGCAAGAAGCCTAGTTCCATAAATCTAATGCTCCCGATCCTATACATATGGGCCATGAAACCAATAACAATCCTCACCTATTGGATCTCAACAATAGCCCAAATGTACTACCACAGCCTAAACCACCATCGTCCTCTTTTGAAGTCTGCATGGTGGACACTAATGCAACTAGTGGGTCTTCTGCATGCCAAGTAAATAATTATGAAGAATTAGCCGGCTCAATTTGGCACCAATTGAGGTGGAGGTCTTGCAAACTTCCTAAGGTGATGTCACTTTATTTCACCTTTTTTTGCTTTTTTTAATTATGTCAATACTTTACTGGAATTGTCGGGGGGCAGGCATTAGAAGTTTCATGAGAAATGTCAAAGAACTTATTCGCTCTCATAATATTGAGCGTTTGATTATTGCTAAACCACGAGTAAGTGGGACAGTGGCGGACAAGGTGGTCCGTAGACTTCGATTTGAATTTTCTACAAGAATTAAAGCTAGAGGATTCTCAGGTGGTCTTTGGTTACTATAGAGATCTTCTTTTGGTAAAATAGAAATCATTCGCAGAGGAGATCAATTTATAATAGGCCTTGTCACTCATGAAGATGGCAAGAGTTGGGTGTTGTTAGCAGTTTACGCAAGTCCCACACCTTCGATGAGAAGAACTTTATAGAACTACTTAGAAAGCTTAGAGGATCTTGATAATGTTCTATAGGCAATTGTGGGAGATTTTAATCAGATTCTCTACTATTCTGAAAACAGGGGGGCTCACAAGAAAGCTTTTCGAGGATGGCTGAGTTTCATAGAGTGGTTACAACTAGGAAGCTAGTAGACCTTGAAGCTTTAGGTTGCCAGTACACCTAGACTAATAAAAGAGACACCGGTGTTTTGATAAATAAAAAATTAGATCGAGTCCTATGTAATGTGGCTTGGAAAAACTTGTTTGTGGAGGTAAGTGTCTTTAATCTACCACGAATCCATGGTGATCATTGCCCCATATTGATGAAATTGACAGGTTGCCATATATTGAATAGAAATCACATTTTGAGACTGCCTGGCAAACACATGAAAATTTTGTGGACTTTCTACAAGAGAAGTGGAACACGGGCTTTATTACATGCTAATCTGGAGAGTTTTCGAGAGGCTCTAGCATATTGGAAATATCGAGTTTTTGGTGATATTTATAAAAAGAAAAGAGTGTTGCTTGCAAGGATCGGAGGTGTTCAACTAGCTTTGGAATCGAAACCAAGTAGGTTTTTAATGGGTTTGGACGGTGAATTATTATCTGAATATAATAAGTGTAAACATCTAATTTTGTCCGGAACTCTAAATATATTTGGATTGAATCTCGTTTCAATCTTAGTAATTTGAGATTGAAAGTTTCTTGTTAATTAATTCAGTTTAATTTTGCGCTTGAATTAATTTGTCAAAAATAGACTTTGAATAAACTTGTGTTTGAGATTAATTAGTTCAAGTATCGTGAAAATCGAATTTTGTCTATCGAGATCAACTTCAAATTTGTCTTAAATAATTGAGCCTTTTTTTTCCTTGATTTGTTAAAATTAATTAAGTTATTTGGGTTGAAACCCAATATCTAATGAGCCCAAATTAGTTGAGGTTAGCCCATTTTTCTTAATTTGATTTTTGAATTTATAAAAATAAAATAATGAATTAAAAAAATAAAAAAATAAATTAAAAATTAAAAATTAAAAATAAAAATTAAAAATTAAAAATTAAAAATTAAAAAAAAAGAAGAAGAAGAAGAGGAGGAAGTATCGGTACCGACACCAACTTGGGAGGCCGCCAGCCATATTCA
The DNA here is from genome assembly GCA_032173925.1 of Heritiera fomes. Taxonomy (NCBI): domain Eukaryota; kingdom Viridiplantae; phylum Streptophyta; class Magnoliopsida; order Malvales; family Malvaceae; genus Heritiera; species Heritiera fomes. The sequence continues at coordinate 14,849,680 of JAPDPM010000002.1, forward strand.
AACTGACAGCCACCCTAAACTTAGCCCTGCCATCTCCACCAACTCCATTGACAAACACCATTTACAATTAAAAACCATCTGCAGGTTGATCATAATCCCTGAATCTTAGAGATTTGATCCGTTTTTATTAACTAAAATACATGTTAAAAGTTGCGCAAAAGAGATGAAGAAGAAAAAGGGGGATTGGTTCCAAGAAAATCGCTATTTTCAAGATCCTAAAGTCTTTCCTCTATAGCTCTTTGCCTACACGGAAGAACCACTATTTTCAAGCCAGCATTTAAGAATGCTCAGAAAAAAACCAGCTGAACAATGGATTACAATCCCTGGATTCAAAGATTTCATCCGTTTTTCTTGACTAAAAATGCCTATAAAATGGCTTGAAGGAGGTCGAAGATGGATACAGAGACATACAGAGAAAGATAGAGAGAGACAGAGAGAAGGAGAGAACTCAACTACACTTAATAGCAAAATCTCAATTTCAGTTCGAGGTTGAGATGTCCAAGTCTAAACCAAAACCAGAAGATACATTCAAAAAAAAAGATACAGAGAAAGTTCCAAAACAAAAGAAAGAAGCCAACGGCTATAGTTTGGAGCTTGACATAACTAGTGGCGAACTAAGCTCAGGGATACACGGTGGCAGTAGCAATTGGAGGTTGAACCGACGATTGGCAGTAATGAGCGGCTTGGATGGTGACTGGAGCAGTGAAGGGATTGCCTGGACGACGGTGAGCAATATCCATTTTTGTTGCTCTGGTGCGATTGGGAAGAAGAAAGTGTGGTAGTGAGAGATGGCTTTGGTTGGATCAGTGGCAACCAAATTGGGAAGAGGAGAATCGAAAGGAAGAAGAGGATAAAACTTACCCGAGCCGAATACTGTAAGTATCCTCTGCTTTCTCCATTTAAGAAATTCTAAATAAACCTCGTGTTTTGCTAAACTTAACCCGCCCAAACAAATCTATTAACTAAAAGCCACTTTTAAATCTTTTCGGGCGAGCTTGCTATGCACAAGTTCACTTGTATGGGCGAGCTCTTGTGCGCGGCTTCACCTGCGTGGGCGAGCTCTCGTAAGTAAGTTGAATGGCATGTGGCGAGCTGTTTTGGGGCGAGCTCTCGTGCACTAGTTGACGTATGAGTGGCGAGCTATAAAAAGGGCGAGCTCTCCTGTGCAAGTTATTTTGCGTGAGGTGAGTTGTTTCGGGCGATCTAGTAGATTGAAGGTAAATCTTTAATTAAAAAATAATAATTTTCCAAATTTCACCAAAGTATTGAAAAATTTGGAACAAAATTAATGACTTCAATTTTCTACATTCGATCAAAGCGTTGAAGGATGTAGAAAAATTTTCGCTAAAACTTATAAAGATATAGTGAATTAGTCCAACTCAAAATTAAAGAAAGCGACAATAATGAATAATCCTTCAATAAAAAAAATATATAAATTTTCTCTGATAATGACAGTAAATGAAACTCTTACTAGAACAAAATTTCACAAGTGTGTGATATTTAGAAAATTCTAGGCATAAAGACGTTCCTTCTAAATTTGACCAAAGTGTTGAAAAATTTGGAGGAATAATTTTAATATCAAAGTTTTATTTATAAAAAATAACAATAAAAAATTTGAAATTTAATAGTAACATTTAATTAATCCAACGACGGAGCCTCTTTAGGGAAATGAGTGTATTTTCTTAAATACTCTTGAGTCGAGGAAATTTCCTTAGGCACTCAATCAAAGTGTTGGAGGGTACCTTATGAAATTTTTAATATTTAAATAATTAAAAATACAAAGAAAATTAGCTAGAAATTATGAAGATAAATTTTAATAAAATAAAGAAATCCGACGACGGAGCCTCTTCACGAAAACGAGTGTGTCCTGTGAATACTCTTGAGGTAACAAATTTTTCTTGGGAATTCGATCAAAGTGTTGAAGAATATCCTAAGAAAAATGCCAATATTTAAATAATTGAATATTAAATAATAAAAATAAAATTTTAATTAAGCATAAAAGACCATTTAAATTAAGATTGATTAAGATAAAATCTGATTAATTGGTACCGTCCATCGGACGGGCATTATAGGGGTGCTAATACCTTCCTCATACGTAACCGTACTCCCGAACCCAAATTTCGAAACGTAGATCAATGTACTTACCCTTAGTTTTGAATAGGTGGTTAATCACACCTAAGTTAAAATTGATTGGTGGCGACTCTATAACTTTATGTCTGGCGATTAGATCCCCGAACAAAAATCATTACGACAATAAGGTTTTATCTCAAGAAGAGATACTTTGGTTACAGAAATCAAGATTAGAATGGATTAAATTTGGTGATAAAAATACCAGTGTTCCCACACATCTATTGTCGGTGGGAGGAGCAGAAACTGAATCAATGCATTAAAAAGGGAGGATGATACATGGTGCATCGATTCAACAGAGCTCAAATCTATGATTTTGGCTCTCTTTTAGAAGTTATATATGTTAGAGCCAGTAATGGAGATTGTAGAAAATGTTTGCCCTCGTTCTCTTTTTTCCTTCTCAAACCCACAAAAAGATAGTTTGGCTAGCATTCCTCATATTGAGGAAATCTTCAAAAATTTATGTTCAGTGCCACTCTTTAGAGCACCGGGCCCAAATGGTTTTTCAGTGAGTTTTTATCGTGCTAACTAGGAGACAGTTCAAGATTCGGTGGTAAAATTTGAATGTGATGCATGGCTGTTTTAATGAGGACTTGAGTAAGGTTCTAGTGGTACTCATTCCAAAGTCGGAACACCCAGAATATGTCTCGCATTTCCACCCTATAAGCTTATGCAATGTCACAGTGAAGCTGATTTCCAAGATCATTATAAGCAGATTGAGACCTTATCTACATGAGATAGTAGCTCCCACATAATGTAGTTTCATCCTGGGGAGGAGTAGTGCAGATAATATTGTTATTGTCCAAAAGGTAATCCATTCCATGAGTAAAAAGAAAGCCAGAAAAGGAGATTTAATTGTAGAGATTGACTTGGAGAAAGCTTATGATTGGGTTAGCTGGAGTTTCATTGACTGGTTCTAACATATTTGGGTCTACCGGGTTCCCTTATCAAATTAATTATGTTTTGCATCAAGTCCACAAAAATGAATATTTTGTGGAATGAGGAACTGACTTCAAATTTTAGACCTTCAAGAGGACTTAGTGTGAAATCCCTAATTTCCTGTAAATTTTTCATTAATTTTATAATATTTCAGTTGAAAAAAAAATTGAATAAATATGAAAATTCTGATGTATGAATGATGTATGGAACATGTAAGAAATAAAGAGAATTGAAAGTCCATTAATCAAGAAATAAAATCAGATATGTGGCTGAGATAATAAAGAGAAGAAGAGGATTTAATGGGTCAAAGGGTCAAGAGGTCAAAGGGTCAATGGCATGGCTGAGATGAATGGGATTAGAATGCATTTAATGCATTAAATGAAGCCTAATGACTCATCATCATCTTCTCCCACACGGCAGCATCACCCTTCCAGCCCTTCTCCCTCTCGTTGCTTCCATTTTTCCTCTAAGTTTCCAAGTTTCTCACCTTGACAAACCACTATCTCAAGCCATCGATTCGTTAAGTTCCTTAAACGAAAAATGATCCTTATCGATAGCTTAAGCTATGCCTTTAATATGAAAGGCTAGATCCAAGTGAGTAAGGAGATCTAGAAATCTTGAAAGTTGGTGAATAACAAAGGTAAGAGAGTTAGAAGGTTTTAGTTGATTTTATGGATGGTTTAGAGTTGGTAGAGTATGTGTATTAAAGTTTAATTGTTATGATGTTTACAGCTTGAAGAAGTAAAGAAAAAGGACAAGTGTTGGTGCAACCAACTTGGGGATTTATTTGCTATTTGAGGTAAGGAATTTATGTAACGGACGTAGGGAGACTATGTCCGCATGTTTTTAATGAATTTGAATTGCTTTAGGAAGAAGTACAACTGATTTAATTGTAGAAAAAAGGGTACCATTTGGGTCCTACTCCTAGTACCAATTAGGCTAGGAGCAGTCGACTGCCTTAAGCAGCAGCCGATTACCTAGAGACAACCAAAGTGGAGGTTTTCGAAAATCGAGATAAACCAATCAACTGCTATGTAAGCCAGTCGACTGCCATTTTCCCAGAAACCATTCTATTTCAAACCAGTCGACTGCTATATGGGACAATCTACTGCTTTTATTTGAAAAAGCATTCTGTTTCAAAACCAGTCGACTGCCAAGGGGGCCAATCGACTGCTATTTGTCCAGAAACATTCTGTTTCAAAACCAGCTGATTGCCCAGGGGGCCAGTCGACTACTATTTCTCGAGAAACATTCTGTTTCAAAACTGGTCGACTGCTATTTGAGACCAGTCGACTGCCTTATTTGTATTTTGAAAACTAAAATAATTGAATTTCAAAGAGGAGAAGATATTCAATAAGGCAAAACAGGGTGTAGCAGCCGACTACCATAAAGACTAGTCGACTGCCTATTTGAAAGAAAGGTTTTGAGAACCTATTTTTAAGAAAAGATATTTGTACTTGTTTAAAACCTATATGAATAAGGTTTTGGAGACTATGAATCTCTCAAAAGAGCATGCACATTATTTGCTACTTGTACTTGCCTGAGGAGCTCTAGTCCAGCCCTCAGACCCACAGTAAGGCACCTGACTAGTGAAACTGTGGGCTATAGACAATGGCCATTAGTCTCTTACTTGTTTCGGCTTTGGGGAGGATCCCTGGCCCATACGTAGGTACGCCATTTATTTGATATCTCTCAGAATTATCCCTATCGGGATATATTTGCGGTATCCTCATAAGATCCCTCTATTGGATTATCCCTCACGGAATATATTTGCTGTATCCATTATCTCTCTGGATTATCTCTACGAGATATATTTGCGGTATCCATGATGAGAATTACTTGGTGCATGATTCTATTTGATATTAATTGTCTCCCATCTAATTGAAAGCAGTTGATTTTATTTGTATTTGAATATTTGATTTCACGTGAGTTGATATCCATGAAAATATTTGAAAGCATGAATTACTAGTATTTGATGTTTGCGAAAGATATATATATATATGGCATATGCTTTATAATGATTTTACAGGACATTATAGAGCCAAGTAGGAAAACTGCATATAGTGATATAGTACGCTCTTTTATATAAGTTTCTTACTGAGCGTAAACTCACTCCTTTACGACCATTTTTCATACAGATTATTTAAAGTAAATCTAGCCTCGGGTAAAGGAGCATTTTTGGGATTTTGAGATACCTTCGGGGCACGATTCCTACCTATCCCTTGAAGGTATATTTAGATGGCCGTTACTTCGGCTAATGTACAGTACAGTATCACAGTTGTGTATATTTAGGGAATTAGATTGTGTAAATATTTGAGATCCTGATGTATATGACACATGTTTATAAATGAAAAATTTTATGCATGTGAATTTCGATACTGTCCTCTAATAATAATGCCTAAAGCATAAGAGTAAGAAAGATTGACATCGGATAAACTAATCTATTTACTTGTTATTTGAAGAATAATAACTTGTTATTTGGTTAGTGATGAGGACGTCACACTTAGAGAGAGGGATCCGTTATCCCTGTACTTATTTGTTCTGTACCTACAAAAGTTGTCTGAAATGATAGAAAGGGCTGTACAGAGAGGAGAGTGGAAGCCAATTTCTATAGCCCGTGGGGGTCCTCAGATATCACATGTTTTCTTTGCTGACGATCTTGTACTATTTGGTAAGGCTTCTTTGCAACAGTGTCGAGTAATCATGAGATGCCTTGGTGATTTTTGTAAAGTTTCAGGATAGAAAGTGAATATCGCTAAGTCTGAGTTTCTCACATCTAAAAATGTTGACCCCAGATTGGTTAGGAGCATACAAAACTTAACAGGTATAAAGCACTGTTCAAACTTCGGTAAGTACTAAGGCGTGCCCATATCTGCTAAAGAATTGAAGAATCAATATTTGATTGATAAAGCTAAGGGAAGGCTAGCATCATGGAAAGCTCACCAATTATCCTTCGGAGGGAGAGCAACGCTAATTCAAACTGTTTCAAGTACAATTGCCACATACACAATGCAGGTGACTAGGCTACCCGTCGGTGTAACTAAGGAAAAAGATAGATTGAACAAAGACTTTTTGTGGGGTTCTACTTCTGAAAGAAAGAAAATCTCACTTGTTAGCTGGAAGGATGTGTATACTCCTAAACAAGTTGGTGGACGAGGCTTTAGACAAACGAAGGACATGAACTCAGCATTATTATCAAAATTAGGATGGAGGTTGGAAATAGGAGACACGGGGTTATGGGCTCGGTTGCTAAGAGCCAAGTATGTGAAAGGCGATTCTTTTTTGACTTACAGAGTGAAGCATGGCTCTTCTCATACTTTGAGGAGCATTGTTTCTTGTAGAGACATAGTTGCAAAAGGTTGTGCACGGCTAATAAGCAATGGTGCTACCACTTCATTTTGGCATGACAAATGGATTGGTATGTCGACTTTAGCTGAGATCTATTTCGGTTCTATTTCATCCACTAACTCCAAAGATTTGGTCTGTAAATATCACCGAGAATGGATCATGGAATTGGGACAAATTAAATTTTTTTCGACTGAGTTCAAGAATCAACTCACTCTTATTCCAATGTTGAAGAATGTAGAGGATAGGACTTATTGGAGTAATTCGACAAGTGGAGAGTTTCAATCAAGTCTACCTATTCACTGTCTTGTGGAGATACTACTTCTCAGTTTCCCTGGAATACCATCTGGAAGTTGGCTGTCTCACCTCGAATAAGAAGTTTTCTATGGCTAATGACTAAACAAAGGCTGTTAAATGAGAAGCATGTGTTAAAAGAGGCATTCTTCCTTCCAGTGTTTGCCAACGATGTGGTAACCAGGTTGAAGATACAATCCATGCACTAAGAGATTGTGAATCTTCCCAAAGTTTTTGGTCTACTTGGTTGAATGATTTGGCCTTGGTTAACTTTAATCAATATCCTTTGCTTGAGTGGTTGTAGATTAATTTGACAAAGCACATTGCAATGGGAGATGGTAAATATATATGGCCTACGGTTTTTGCTTGTGGATGTTGGTTGTTATGAAGGTGGAGGAACCAAAAGATCTTTGATAACAACTTTATCTGGCCAACTAATACTTCTCAATGTGTCTACAGATTTTTAGATGAATTCTTACAAAATTCATCTTCATTTTCTCCTCAACTTAGACAACAACCATGTTGCATTGTTTGGGATCGTCCTCCGGCCAACTTTATCAAACTTAATGTAGATGATTCAGCTCTTTCCAATCCAGGGTGTGTTAGTATATCTCCTTATTATGGAAATAAATATTTGGTTGACCAATTCCGGATATGGTCCATAATTTCACACTGAATCTCAACTCAATAATTGGCTATTAAAACACGATTTTGTGATGGTTAAAACGTGATTTTATTGCCATAATTAGCATGCTCTTGTTAGTAATAAAAGAAGGCTCATTCCGGTCCCCAAGTACGTGAATCTCAGAAAAACACACCATCTAGTGAGGTTTTTGAGTGCTTGGAAGACTCGAAGAAGGTGTAGAATCCTGTCGTCAAATTCGAAAATAGCTTCAACAGCTAAGTTATAGAGTGCAATGGCTGGAGGTTAGATCTTGCTGCTTCCGCTTTTATTTATTTAACATGTTTCATATTGTGTAGAAGCATGTATAATCTGTATGACGTACTTACATTTGGCATCAAAGCTGTAGTTTAACCTCTGTCTTGCTAGAGATCTGTAGAAAGAAGCCATAAAAACCCATATTTTGAAACTTTAAGTTTCGGATTTCTTGAAACCCATTCTGTTTTCATATGATTTTGGTTCAAATATTTTAGATCTATTGTTGTAAAGCTCTAGGGATGAAAAATACATGAAAAACGAGACTGTTTGAGGGGTTTTGTGCCGGGTCGAGTCAAAAGACCCAAATTTCTGCAGAAAAAAAAGGGCCCTTTTCGGGTGAAGAAAAAGATCGGCCGCGTGAGATCCACGCGCCAGATGGTGTAAATGGGTGCGTGGATCTCACGCGCCCGATAGTGGAAAGCGGGCGCGTGGTTGTCACGTGCCCGAGGGTTGAAAGCGGGCGCGTGAAAACCACGCGCCCGCCTTGGTTACACATTACAACCGTACTGTTAAAAAAAAAGGGTTGTGGGCCATCCGGTTTTTTGGGCCACTGTTTGGGCTTTATTTTGGATTAATTTATTTTGGGCCTTCTTATTAATTATTTGGGCTTGTAGATTAAATAAATAAAAGGCCATTTGGTTTATTGTAATTAGGCCTTAAGGATTTATTTAATTTAAGTAATTGAAATTATTTAATTTAGGCCAAATAATTATATTTTGATAGTTTTATATCAAATTTTTAGTTCTGTAATTTTCATAATTTTATGAATAATTGGATTATTTTCACAAAATTAATATAATTATGGAAACTTCTCATTATTTTGGATTTTATGAGAATTTTTCATGAATTTGGAATTTTTATAAATGCTATAATTTTAAATTGAATAATTTTGAGAAAATTATCATAAAATTATGATTAAATTATGAAAATTTGATTTGAATGTGTAAATGTGCTCATTTTGAATGTGTATAATTTTGCTATTTTTATGTTAGAAGCACATGTAGCTAAGTTTGTTCATATTATTTAGAATTAAAATTGTCTTATGTTAATTGTAATTTTAAAATATGAATAAATTTAGAATTTGCCAATATGTCTAAGTGATTAATAATTTATTTAATTAGGGCTTAGCCACAGCAATCTTAATTAAGTAAAATTATATTTGTAAAATCACATAATGATATTAGACATAAATTGTAATTCGTTATAAGGTTATAGTAAATTTTATCCCACAGGAATTTTTATTATAATTTTATAACAATTAGGACAAAATATCAAATTAGTTTCTTAATTTACCCACAGAAATTAGGAAATGATATAATTTGATAGTTTTATCATTATGATATGAATCTATTAGAATTAGAACTTTAGCCCACAGGCAAGTTTTATGTCTAAGATTCATTAATAAAATATGTTTACATTGGTAGATATAATTAAGTTTGCCTCAAAAATTCTAGATACATAAGCATGTTTATTTTCTATATGCAGTGTTTCCTCAGGCTAGTATTAACCTAGAAGTTCTCGAGCTGGATGGAGAGAACTACAATGTTTGGAAGGAGAGAGTTCTCCTCCAATTAGGGTGCATGAATATAGACTATGCTATAAAGAAAGACAAGCCCGTATTGACTGAGACTAGCGCTCTTGCTCAAGTAGCTTTACATGAACGCTGGGAGCGATCAAATCGCCTTAGTGTCATGTATATAAAGACAAAGATATCTACTGGGATACGTGGTTCTGTCGAACAGCATACCAATGTTAGGACCTTACTGAAGGCCATAGATGATCAATTTGTCACTTCAGACAAAGCATTGGCCAGCACCCTGATAATGAAGTTCTCATCGATGAGGCTCACCAATGTCAAAGGAGTGCGCGAGCACATAATGGCCATGAGAGATATAGCGGCCCAACTCAAGAAGCTAGAGGTGGAGATGTTTGAGTCTTTTCTTGTGCACTACATATTGAACACTCTACCAAAGCAGTACGGACCATTCAAGATATCCTATAACACACATAAGGATAAGTGGACCATCAATGAATTGATGACCATGTGTGTTCAGGAGGAAGGAAGACTGCTTATGGAATCGGGTGAGAGTGCATTTTTTGCAAGCCAAGGAAAGACCAAGGATCAAGCCAAGAACAAGGGAAAAGGGAAAATCCCTGCCCAAGCTGACATTAAGAAAGAGTCCAAGTGTTTCTTATGTAAAAAGAAAGGACACATGAAGAAGGACTGTGCCAAGCTTCAGCAATGGCTCGTTAAGAAAGGTAATCCACTCTCATATGTTTGTTTTGAATCAAATATGGTTGAGGTTAATCATAACACATGGTGGATTGATTCTGGATCTACAATTCACATTTCGACTTCCTTACAGGGTATGACAAACCTAAGGAAGCCAGTGGGAAATGAGGAGAGCATCTATTCAGGAAACAAGATGCGCTCGCGTGTTGAAGGCGTTGGAACGTGCACTTTAGTTCTTAAGAGTGGTTTTGTTTTGCAATTAGAAAAGACCTTTTATATTCCTAATTTCTCGAGAAATTTAATCTCTGTTTCTAAGTTGATACCTTATGGATATTCCTTTCAATTTTCAAATAAATCAATATTGATATATTTTAAGTCTGATATTGTTGGGAATGGTACCTTATGTGATGATCTTTTCTCTATTGATTTGCAAAATGACACTGCTCATAACGCCTTGCATGTTCAAACTGGCACTAAAAGATGTGTTATGAATGAGAACTCCTCTACGTTATGGCACCGAAGATTAGGTCATATCTCCATAAATAAAATTAAGAGATTGGTAAATGACTGAATACTTAGTACTTTCGATTTTACTGATTTCGACACTTGTGTGGATTGCATTAAGGGTAAGCAAACCAACAAGTCCAAGAAAGGTGCCAATAGGAGTTCAACCATATTAGAGATCATACATTCTGACATATGTTGTCCAAACATTGATGCATATGGTCAGAAATACTTCATCACCTTGATTGATGATTACTCGAGGTTTATGTATCTCTACATGCTTCATAACAAGAACGAAGCATTAGACAACTTTAAAATCTTTAAGGCTGAAGTAGAGAAACAATGTGGAAAACCCATAAAGATAGTAAGAACTGATAGAGGTGGGGAGTATTACGGTATATACACTGAAGATGGACAAGCACTTGGACCATTTGCAAAGTTCCTTCAAGAAAATGGGATTGTTGCCCAATATACCATGCCTGGTTCACCGGATCAGAATGGTGTTGTAGAAAGAAGGAACCGAACCTTGATGGAAATGGTGCGTAGTATGCTTAGCAACTCGAAGTTGCCTAAGTCTTTGTGAATTGAAGCTCTTAAAATGGCAGCATATATATTGAACCGGGTTCCGACCAAGGCTGTTCCAAAGACGCCTTTTGAATTATTCAAAGGTTGGAAACTGAGTTTGCGTCATATGCGCGTTTGGGGATGCCCTTCTGAGATAAGAGTTTACAACCCACAGGAAAAGAAACTGGATCCTAGGACCATAAGTGGGTATTTCATCGGATATGCCGAACGGTCCAAAGCTTACAGATTCTATTGTCCAACTCATAGCACAAGATTTGTAGAATCAAGGAATGCCAAGTTTCTTGAAAATGACTTAGTTAGTGGGAGCGATCAATCTCAAGACCTAGTTTCTGTGAGAGATCAACCCTCTACCACGAGTCAAGGATTGGTTATCATGAACAATGTCCCTTCAGTACAACTGGACATTGAACAACCAATCGTTGAAGATCCACAAGTAGCTGATAACTTACCAGTAGATGAGGCTCCTCTGGATACACCAGAATTGAGTGAGCAACCAGTTGAACAACATGATCCTTCGGAGAATGTTGAACCAACATTAAGAAGGTCTATTAAGGAAAGGAAATCAGCTATTCCTAGTGATTATATTGTGTATCTGCAAGAGTATGATTTCAATATTGGGCCCGTTAATGATCCAGAGACGTTCTCACAAGCCATGAACAGCAAAGAATCAAAACTTTGGTTCGATGCTATGAAGGATGAGATGGATTCAATGGCATCTAATGGAGTATGGGATCTTGTCGAGTTGCCTAATGGGGCCAAGGCTATAGGCTGTAAATGGGTTTTCAAGACCAAGACTGATTCATTAGGCAACATTGAGCGTTATAAGGCAAGACTCGTAGCCAAAAGATTCACGCAAAAGGAGGGAATCGATTACAAGGAGACCTTCTCTCCTGTATCTAAGAAAGATTCTCTTCGCATCATAATGGCGCTTGTTGCACATTTTGACTTAGAGTTGCAACAAATGGATGTGAAAACGGCATTTCTCAATGGTGATCTAGAGGAAGAGGTTTACATGAAACAACCTGAAGGTTTTTCCTCTAGTAATGATAAGCATTTGGTCTGTAAGCTCAAGAAGTCCATATATGGGTTGAAACAAGCTTCCCGCCAATGGTATTTAAAATTCCATGAAGTCATCTCATCATTTGATTTCGTTGAGAACATCATGGATCAGTGTATATACCAGAAGGTCAGTGGGAGCAAGATTTATTTCCTTGTGCTATACGTGGATGATATTCTGCTTGCAACCAATGATAAGGGGATGCTACGTGAGGTGAAATAATTTCTTTCTGAGAACTTTGATATGAAGGATATGGGCGATGCATCTTATGTCATTGGCATTAAGATCCATAGAGACAGACATAGAGGTATATTAGGTCTATCACAAGAAGCCTATATCAATAAAGTCTTGGAAAGATTTAGAATGAAAGATTGTTCACCAAGCCCAGCTCCCATTGTGAAGGGTGACAGGTTCAATTTGAACCAGTGCCCGAAAAATGATCTTGAGCGGGAACAGATGAAGAACATTCCATATGCCTCAGCTGTTGGAAGCATTATGTATGCACAGGTCTGCACCAGGCCTGATATTGCTTTTGCTGTGGGAATGTTGGGTAGATATCAAAGTGACCCGGGGATGGACCACTGGAGAGTTGCAAAGAAGGTGCTTAGATATCTTCAAGGCACTAAGGATTACATGCTTATGTATAGACGGACCGATGAGTTGGAAGTGATTGGCTACTCAGACTCAGACTTTGCTGGCTGTGTTGATACCCGAAAATCAACATCCGGTTACATCTTCATGCTTGCCGGTGGAGCTGTTTCATGGAAGAGTGCTAAGCAGACACTGACTGCCACTTCTACTATGGAGGTCGAGTTCGTTTCCTGTTTTGAGGCTACCTCACATGGTGTATGGCTTAAGAGTTTCATTGGTGGGCTTAGAGTTGTTGACTCCATATCTAAGCCATTGAGGATATATTGTGACAATTCAGCTGTGGTATTCATGGCTAAGAACAATAAGAGTGGAAGTCGAAGTAAGCATATTGACATTAAGTACTTAGCCATTAGAGAACGTGTTAGAGATAAAAGAGTGGTCATTGAACACGTTAGCACTGAATTGATGTTAGCTGATCCTTTGACTAAGGGCATGCCACTGTTTAAATTTAAGGATCATGTAGAGAGAATGGGACTTGGTCCCACATTTTGATTGTAATTGAAACTCTTATTAATACTATGATGTTTCTCATTTGATTTGTATACACTAAAATTTTATTTGAGAAATATCCTTGTTGTTTGGACCGAGAATAAACATAAGGTTTATTCATTAAGTAAAAATGGGTTGATTTAGAAACATTTTACATAGTAATACATGGAAGATAATACTCACCACTTGAGGAACTATCGCCATGATTCATGTGATTTGTTTCTTTTATAAGTGAAATATATGGACCAAGTGGGAGAATGTTAGTATATCTCCTTATTATGGAAATAAATATTTGGTTGACCAATTTCGGATATGGTCCATAATTTCACACTGAATCTCAACTCAATATTTGGCTATTAAAACACAATTTTGTGATGGTTAAAATGTGATTTTATTGCCATAATTAGCATGCTCTCGTTAGTAATAAAAGAGGGCTCCTTCCGGTCTCCAAGTACGTGAATCTCAAAAAAATACACCATCTAGTGAGGTTTTTAAGTGCTTGGAAGACTCGAAGAAGGTGTAAAATTCTATCGTCAAATTCGGAAATAGCTTCAACAGCTAACTTACAGAGTGCAATGGCTGGAGGTTAGATCTTGTCGCTTCCGCTTTTATTTATTTAACATGTTTCATATTATGTAGAAGCATGTATAATCTGTATAACGTACTTACAGGGTGGACTGCAGCAGGTGGACTTGGTCGAGATAGCTTCGGGAAGTGGTTATTTGGTTTTCAGCGACAATTTGGGTGGGGTAATATCTTGCGATCTGAGGTCTACGCCATTTACACAGGACTAAGTTTAGCATGGAATTTGGGCTACAGAAATGTCATTTTAGAATCTGACTCCCTCAATGCTGTTTAGAAAGCAGTGCAGCCGATCTCTGACAAAGATCCTCTTTATTCAATAGTGAGTGCATGTAAAGAGTTTATTCAAAGGAGCTGGGAGTGCACAGTGAAACACATTTATAGAGAAGCCAACACATGCGCAAACTTCTTAGCAGGGAAAGCATATGGCAGTTCATATGAGATATGCTTTCTGGAGCTCTCGCCAGACGGCATGAGCAGTTTGTTACAATTTCATGTAATGGGTACAGGCTTAATACGAGTCTGTACTGGTTAGTTTTACTTTTCATTCATATGTACCAAAAAAAAAGAAAGAAAAGGAAGCAAGCATAAAATTGTAAACTTCAATTAGCAAATCCATAAATATTTTGAAGACTAAATTACAAATAAAAAATTTCTTAAAAATATTAAGCATCCATAGGATTGAAGCTCCTACATTTAATATACAGTGCGTATCTGGTATTCCTCTTAAGCAGTCCACCATCAACTACATCTTGATCACCGGATGCACTTTCAAAATTATCATTTTCCTTTTTCTTTTTTCACAAAAAATTATCATTTTCAGAACTACTCTCCATCTTTCCTTATCCTCAAGACAAAAAATAATAAAGTAGTTAGTAAATAAATTAATTAAAAGACAGAGCTCTATGAAGAGAGATAATTTAGAATCTCTAGTTATCGATATATTGAAAGATGAAAATCAATCTAACTTAAAGAGATTAATTTGCAGTTTTAAATGGACTTAAATACAGAAAACCGACCACAAAATAATGATCCAAAATTAAAAAATAATTGTAAAATAGGGATTTTATTGGATAAATGAATTAATTTCTCTATTTTTAAAAACTAACCCATTAATCAAGCATTAATCCACAAGTAGATCTGGTAATTCCAGACACTGCATGATTATTAAGAAAAATAAAAAAATAAAATAAAACATGTGTTATCATCTTAACTGTTAAGTCAAAAAATATTATATGGGATAATTATCCATATTTGAATTATAAATAGATAATTATTCTATACACTGTTGATGGGTTTTTTTTTTACTTCACCAGCGGGATTAGAATAATGACACTTATATTATTTTATTTATTTTTTATTTTTAATATTTTAAAAGACATATGTCATCATCTTAACCGTTCTTGTGGAGTCAAAAAACACCACTATTGGTGTATAAAATAATTATCCATTGTAAATTCCCATGTAATGTATTGCTTAAACAAAAAAAAAATTTAACTAAGTAGGATTTTTTAAAAGGTGACTTTCGTAAGTATAGGATTCTTTCCTCTATTCTTTTTTTTGAAGTCGTTCTTTCCTCTATTCTTAAGAGGTGATAAATTTTATAAGAAAAAAAAATGTTATCTCCTTTTCAAAAATTTCAAATTCTTATTAATTCTAATTTTAAAAGGTGACTTTCGTAAATATAAGATTCTTTCCTCTATTCATTGTATATTCGTTGCTCCTTCCAGGGAATCATCCACGAAAAAAAAAAACTTTGAATTATAAAACAAATTATAAAAGATTTCATTGATTTTGTCTCATAATTATCTGTTTCTCCTAAAAGTTTTCGAACTTTATATCCTATATATGCCAATCGCTTCTAGTTTACTTAATCTTTTGAGCATCCTAAATTCTATTCACAAATAACTTACTAAACAAATTCGCATATGGCGAATCAAGCTGTGTCTGCAATCACATTCTTCATATGGATTTTGAAGAACCCTTCGAGACGAAGATAAACGTTTTCTTCTTCCTTTTTAGATGCCAATATAAGAATAATTAGTCTTTGTGACGATATTTTCCTTAGATACCATAAAAACAGCATATACTGTCTCAATATCTTGACTTCGAAGATAAAGAGTAATTATAGTAACGGAGAAAATCATGGGAGAATAGAGTATACTATTTCCAGAATTCCAAATACTTATAGTTTTTTCATTTTTAATTTTTTACAAAGAAAGTTATGATTCAAGGATAAAAGAAGAAATGCAAATGTTAAGATTTGAATTTCAAATGAAAGTCACTTTTCAAAGAGACTAAACCAATTGAATTAAATCTCAAATTCATCAATAATCTATTTTGGATAGACTTAATAATTTATATATCTAAATAATGTTTGATTCATGTTAAACTATTTAAAACATGAAAATTATTGTATCACAATTCACAATTTATATTGACACATCAAATATCAACTTAATTTTTCAATTTTTATAATCCATACAAAGCTTTTACCAAAATTTTAATTCCTATTATTTTTGTCTTTAATTTTTATATCTTACCACTTTGTGCATCTTTAGCCTAACTTGTGAAAGAACTTATCTACTCTAGAAGTAGAAGCCAGATATATGACTTTCAAAATTTTAAAAATTTTAGCTTATACGAGAAGTAGATTTGAGTTTTTTTATGAAGCTATAAATTAAAGTTTTTTCAAGAAGTGCTATTTTTTTAACATTTTTCACTCTATTTTTCAATAATTTACAAAGTTATAAAAGATGATTTATATTATTTCACAATTATTTATTTATTTTGTGCTATTTTTATTTTTATTTCATTTTTCATTTTAATTAGCAAAAAATTTATTTTTATAAAAACTTTACTCGAATAACACTTTTTATGATAATTCTAACCGGTCAAACAAACCTTTTATCATATTTATAATTAACATATCTAATTTTGGATGAACCAAAAGATGGTCAAAATTGAGGCCGAAACAAGGCAGGCACCAAACGAAAAATGGGCTGCAGCCTACGATTTTAGTTGGGTTGTTGGCTTGTTGCTACTATATTTATTTCGTATGGAAACTTCGTCAAAACCAAACCCACAAGCTGTGAGGCCATTCCATTGCCGATATTAGATCTGACGGGTATTGAGGTCCAATTATTTTTTCACTTAGATTTTTTTTATTTGAAAATTTAATATTTGAAATAAAATGCAAATTCATCACACTATTTATATGAACGATTTAAATTTCACTAATATTTTAATTAATTAATTAATAGTTAAATTTTATGGCAAGCGATATTGGAAAACTTATTTTGTCATGTCAATACACTCTTAGGAAAATGTTAGTATCTTTTTTATACATATACAAAAATTCTAAAGATAAGAGAAAAGAGGGCTTCAAGTCTCGATATTTGTAACCAAAAAAAAAGGTCTTGATTTTTTTACTTTCCATGGGAGCTTGCAACCTCGATGGGTAATATAAATTTTTATTGTTGTTCTTCGATTTTTATTTGAAGCAACTTTGTAAAATTTATTTCTAAAATAGAGTTATATGAAGTAATTAATCACTTCATGTCATATATATATATATATATACACACACACACACACACACACACACATACACACACTCAAATATTTTGTAATAAATGCTAAGTCTATTTTACATAAATCATAAATATATCTCTCTGAATTTTGTTTCATAAATTACAATAAACTTTTGGCTGTTTGACATTTATACGAAGTAGTGATTTTTTTATATTCATGTTCTTTAAAACCATTAACACATATGTTTTTTTACTTTTGATTTTTTTTGTAACTTTTTGGTTTCCATATTTTTTGAGATAGAAAGGCTATATAAATTTATCTCATGCATGTATTACATTCTTATCTCAATTCTTATTTTTTATCAATTTCTGTTGGGCTGAGTGGAAGGAACTCAGTGCTTTTTAAGCAAGGTCTCGGGTTCAAGTCTTGTGAAAGGAGACAACAGTATTGAGAGAGCTCCCCCGTATCGGGTCCGACCGTAGCTCGACTTCGGATTAGTCGGGGCCTAAAGTGGCTTCTGGATGCCGGCGGGTCTTAGACAAAAAAAATTCTTATTTTCTATTTCACTAATTATGCGGTTTGTCTTTTTGTTCTGTTTGTATTTTTATAATTTTTATTTTTATTTTTAAATTATGATCTATGTTTTTTTTAGTAGAAGGCAGAAAATGATGTATGTTTTTTATTTGACATTTCAAAATATGTTTTTTTAACCAATTGATATATATTTTGTTAGTGTTTGTATTATTATTATTATTATTATTATTATTATTATTATTACTTGAAAAATTGTGAGTGATGAGTCAAATTAGAACGCCACAAGAATTATCTTGATAAGTTCACAAAGTTCTCAAAGAATCAAAGAGAAAAGTTTCTAAATAATAACTCAAATCAAATGTATTCTGCCCAGAGGGTTACACGCTTATATATAGCTAAAGAACTATAAAAGAAAAGGAAATAGCAATCTTGTAAAACAAGAAATAGCAAGTTTGCAAATTAAGAAATAGCAAATATTGTAGAATAAGAAATTGCAATCCTACTTAATAATCTATTAAATAAAAAGAGATTGGGCTTAAATTAAATTAAGACAATGTTCAGCGCAATAAGACATAACTAAATAACATAGCCCAATAGTAGTCAGCCTAAGTGGTGCATTCGGGCCAACTCGTCAAATGAGCTAATCTCAAACTTGAATGAAGTTTATTAAAGCTTGTTGTTCCTCTAAGTTTTGACTCCCTCACTGTGTGTTAGCCCAACCATCTTCAATAAGCCCATGTAAAGCTTCAGGTGTCCTCTTAGCTTTAGCTCTTGTCGTTAAACCTCCATGCATACTCAATGGATCACTTAACGTGTTACTTCGACTCTTATAATTTTGGGTGTGCCATAAAGCACATGAAAGTAGATGAGTAGTCAAGTTCAGGATTCATCACTCTGAGTGATTTAGGAAACAATATCTCAATCATCCTTGCTCATATTAACTCTTAAGTCACTGGTCGAGGCAATTTGAGTAGTTGAATTAATATTGGTAGCACAATGATAAAAAAAGGTGTTAGCTTTAAATTGACAAGTATTTTGAAATGACAAAACTCAAGTAAGCTTAAAAATGATTTTTCTCTAAGTAAATTTGCTTTGAATGAACTCAATGATAGAAAATACTTTAAACAAGTTTTGGATTGTGATTTCAATAGAAAAAGTCAGTAAAAAAAAACTCTTAGAAAAATGTTAGAAGTGTTTGAACTGACTTAGAATCACAAAAAACCATGAACTGTCTCAAATTGCAGTTAAAGATGTGCAGGAACACATTCTGGTTAAAAGGGATCGATCCCCTCTGTAGAAGGATCGATCCTATTTTGGCAGTATGTTGGAGAAGCATCCTAGAACAGGTTGGAATGCATTCTGGAGAAAACGGATCAATCCGTTTGGTAAAGGGATCGATCCCTTTGTGCGAAACCTGACTCCAACGACTAGTTTTTGAGGGTTTCAACGGGAGAATTTGCATTAAATGCTTCACCAACCGTTCCAATCGTTTGGTGGGTTATAAATAGAGGCATTTATGAAGTTTGAAAGAAGAACAAGCACTGAAGAAACTCTCATACATTCAAGAAAGAAATCCTAGCAGAAATATTTACTCTTTGTACTCTATTTGTTGGAAATTACTTTGTTCTTCACCCACTCACTCAAATTGTTGATTCTCAAAGGTGTGAGCAAACCTTGTGAGGTTATTATTGTAAGAGTGAGGGTAGCATTGTAAGGGGATAGACTTAGAAGGTTGTTTCTAAGCCATCAAAAGAAAGTGTAAGAGGTATCACCACACCTTGAAGTGGTTTGTAAGAATTCCAAAGGAAGAGTGGAATTAATCCATTGACAAGAGGATCAAGGAGAGAGGACGTAGGCAAGAGATTGGCCGAACCTCTATAAATCTGTGTTTGCTTCTCTTATCCTTCTTTACTTACTGCATTTATTTCATTATTGCTTTATCCATTGCATTTGCGAATTAGATCCTTAGAAAAACCAAAATTTAGTATAAAAATCGATTCACCCCCCCTCTCGGTAGAGCCAACAATTGGTATCAGAGCTTGGACTCGAGAATCGATTAGGAGTAAATCCCTTCGAGTAAAAACGATCTAGATGGCTCAAACTAGTGTATCTACACCTTTGGTAGGAGAGGGACACTCTAAGGTTAGACCACCACTCTTCAATGGTGAAAATTATGCTTATTGGAAGACTAGGATGATGTTATTCATTCAAGCTAATGATTATGAAGTGTGGAGGATTATAGTTAAAGGTCTTCTTGTCCCTATTAAGAAAGTAGATGGGGAGGATGTGCCAAAGAAAGAGGATGAGTGGGATACTACTGATATTAGAATGGCACAACTAAATGCTAAGGCAATGCACACACTATTTTGTGCATTAGGACCAAATGAATATAATCGAGTTTCACAATATGAGAATGCTAAACAAATTTGGGATAAACTAGCTATCACACATGAGGGAACCACATAAGTCAAGGAAACAAAAGTAGGTATGCTCACTCAAGACTATGAAATGTTTAGAATGAAGAATGATGAGTCAATTAGTGACATGTTTACTAGGTTTACTGACATCATAAATGGTCTTAAAGCCTTAGGAAAAACATACTCTAATGTAGAAATGGTGAAAAAGATACTCAATAGCTTACCTAAATCATGGGAAGCTAAAGTCACTGCTATTGAGGAATCTAAAGATCCTCATACACTCTCATTAGATGAACTTATGGGATCTTTACTTACCTATGAGATGAAAATTAAGAGAAATCAAGATCCCCCAAAGAAAGTTGGAGTAGCTCTAAAGTCCACCACAATTGAGGAATCAAATGACGATCATGATGAAAGTGGTGATGATGAGGATTTAGAAATGGCCATGTTCGCCAAGAGATTCAACAAATTCATGAGGATGAGAGCTAGTGGAAACTTTAGGAGACCCCCTAGGAGAGAATTCAATAGACGAGAAACTAGTAGGAAAGAAAAGGACCAAATTATTTGTTATGAATGCAAAAAACTTGGTCATATTAAATTTGATTGTCCTCTTTATAGAAAGCAAAATGAGAAGAAAGCAAAGAAGAAGGCTATGGTGGCTACTTGGAGTGATAGTGATTGCTCTGATGAAGAGAATGTGGAAAATGAAGTAGCCAACCTTTGTTTTATGGCTTTTGAAGAGGAGAAGGTAACAACTAACTCATTAGATACTAATGAATACTCTTTTGATGAATTGCAAGATGCATTTGATGAGTTAGCAAATGAATTTGAATGCATGAATTTGAAATATAAGAAAATGATCTCTAAATTGAAAAAGGAAAATGAAATGCTTATGAATGTTAAATTGGAATGTGAAAAGAAATTAGAAAATGCAAATCTAGAAATAGAAGAATTAAATAAGAAGAACACTAATTTGCAAAACTCCTTTTCTAGGTTTTACATGGGCCAACAAAAACTTGATTAAATGCTAGAGACCCAAAGAGCATACTTTGATAGAGAAGGAGTAGGTTACAATGCATCAAACAAAGAAACTCATCTTAAAAATTTCCTTGATAGAAAATTTGTTTTGTGCACCTTATACAATAAACTAGGACACTCCTCACAAGCATGCACATCTAGGAAGACCATGATTAGAGGAAAAATGGCTGTCAAGATTTGGGTACCTAAACATGTTTTAAATTCAAGTGATAAGTCTTTAAAAATGAAATGGATCCCTAAAGGATCAAAAATAATTAGTACTAACTCTCAAGGACCCAAGAAAATTTGGGTACCTAAGATGAAAGCTTGATGTGTTTGTATGTAGGAGGAAGAGTATTGCTACAAGGCTAAGTCCAAGGAGCATTGGTACCTTGATAGTGGATGCTCAAGACACATGACGGGTGACAAGAGCCAATTCAAGTTCCTAAAGCATAAAAGTGGTGTAGAAGTCACATTTGGAGACAACTCCAAAGGACAAATTGAAGGAATTGGCTCCATTGGTAACTCTTCCTTAACTATTGAGAATGTTTTGTATGTTAGAGGCTTAAAACATAATTTGCTTAGTATTAGTCAATTGTGTGATAAGGGTTTTAAAGTTGTGTTTGATGCTTTATGTTGCAATGTTGTTGATGCTAAAACTAATCAAATTCTCTTTATTGGACATAGACAAGGAAACATTTATATTGTTAATTTAGATGAACTAAATAGCAAGAATGTATGCTTTATGGCCACTAGAGAAGATGAACCTTGGTTATAGCATAGAAGACTAGGTCATGCTAGCATGCATGTTTTATCTAAATTAGTCAAAGGAGACTTAGTGGTAGGTTTGCCTAAGCTTCAATTTGAAAATGATAAAGTTTGTGAGGCATGTGTAAGAGGGAAACACAAGAGAATATAATTCAAATCTAAGAAGTGTGTTACAACCTCTAGATCACTTCAACTTCTCCACTTAGATCTCTTTGGACCAACTAGGATAACTAGCTTAGGAGGAAAACACTATGGTTTTGTCATAGTTGATGATTATACTAGGTTTACTTGGGTGTTCTTTTTAAGTGTGAAAAATGAAGCCTTAGAAAAATTCATTGTTTTCTCAAAACTTGTTCAAAATGAAAAAGGTTACTCTATTTCTAGTATTAGGAGTGACTATGGAAAAGAATTTGAAAATATTGGTTTTGATACATTTTGCAATGAAAATGGTATTAGCCATAATTTTTCAGCTCCTAGAACTCCTCAACAAAATGGGGTAGTTGAAAGGAGAAATAGAACATTAGAAGAAATGGCTAGAACCATGCTTTGTGAAAATAACCTACCTAAATATTTTTGGGCTGAAGCAATAAATACTTCTTGTTATGTCATAAATAGAGCTATGGTAAGGCCTATTTTAAATAAAACTCCCTATGAGCTTTATAAAGGAAAAAGGCCTAACATAAGTTATTTTCACCCATTTGGATGTAAATGTTTTGTTTTGAACAATGGTAAAGATAACCTAGGAAAATTTGATGCTAAAAGTGATGAAGGTATTTTTCTTGGCTATTCGTTAAATTCTAAGGCTTATAGAGTTTTCAATAAAAGAACACTTGTAGTAGAAGAGTCAATACATGTAATTTTTGATGAATCAAATATCACTAGTAGAGCCAACCTTGATGATGAAGTAAAGATCTTTGATGAACCTATAGTTGATCCATCTCAAGATAAGGATGTTAGGGAACAATTAGAAGATCTTAATATTAACAAAAATGAGGAGTTATTGGAACAAGAAATAATTGAAAAAGAATCTAGGTGTCCTAGAGAACTTGGATATGTGAAGGATAATGATATTGTTGGAGATCCAAACATTGGAGTTAGAACTAGGTCAACCTATAGAAACATATGTCAACATGTAGCCTTTGTATCACAATTTGAGCCAAAGAATGTGGATGAGGCCTTGAAGGATGAAAATTGGATTATGGCTATGCAAGAGGAATTAAATCAATTTGAGAGAAGCAAAGTGTGGACACTAATGGAAAGACCTAAAGATTATCCCATCATTGGAACCAAATGGATATTCAAAAATAAGATGGATGAGAATAGCATTATTGTTAGAAACAAGGCTAGGCTAGTGGCTCAAGGATATAAGCAAGAAGAAGGGATAGACTATGATGAAACATATGCTCTGGTAGCTAGATTAGAAGCCATTAGGATGCTACTTGCTTTTGCATGCTACAAGGATTTTAAACTATATCAAATGGATGTAAAAAGTGCTTTCTTAAATGGTTATATAAATGAAAAGGTTTTTGTTGAGCAACCTCTCGGCTTTGAAAATCCAAAGTTTCCTAACCATGTTTTCAAACTATCAAAAGCCTTATATGGATTAAAACAAGCTCCTAGAGCTTGGTATGAAAGATTTTCAAAGTTTTTAATTGAAAAAGGGTTTACAAGAGGAAAGGTAGACACAACCTTGTTTATTAAATCTAAGGATAGTGACTTATTAATAGTTCAAATTTATGTGGATGATATCATTTTTGGATCTACAAATGAGTCATTGTGTAAGGATTTCTCAAAGTTAATGCAAGGGGAATTTGAAATGAGTATGATGGGAGAGTTAACCTTCTTTCTAGGACTTCAAGTTAAACAATGCAAAGAAGGTATTTTCATAAATCAAGCTAAGTACACTAAAGATTTGCTCAAAAGATTTGGAATGGATGAGTCTAAACCTTACTCTACACCAATGAGCACAAATATCAAGCTTGATAAGGATGAAGGAGGAAAGTGTGTAAACACTAAACTATATAGGTCTATGATTGGTTCATTGCTATACTTAACAGCTAGTAGACCCGATATAATGTTTAGTGTATGCTTGTGTGCTAGATTTCAGTCATCTCCTAGAGAATCATACTTACAAGCAATAAAAAGAATCCTTAGATACCTTAAAGATACCTCTTCCTTAGGACTTTGGTATCCTAAAGATTCTACGCTTGATCTCCATGCTTATTCCGATGCAGATTTTGGTGGATGCAAAGTGGATAGGAAAAGTACATCGGGAACATGTCAATTCTTAGGAAGTAGGCTTATTTCATGGTTCTCTAAGAAACAACATAGTGTAACTCAATCCACAACCGAGGCTGAGTATATAGCTTTCGGAAGTTGTTGTGCTCAAGCTTTGTGGATTAAACAACAAATGAGAGACTATGGAATAGATATGAACCAAGTTCCCATCAAGTGTGACAACACTAGTGCTATCAATCTTACAAAAAATCCCATCCAACACTCTAGAACCAAGCACATTGAGATTAGACATCATTTTATACGAGATCATGTGCAAAAAGGGGACATAATTCTAGAGTATGTAGATACCTTGTACCAATTAGCTGATATCTTCACAAAACCCTTGGACAAGGAGAGATTTTGCACTCTTAGAGGTGAATTAGGTATTATGAATGCTCCTTGAATTGATTTGATATCAAATGAATGGCTTAAGTTGGTTGTGATGATCGCAAGAACGAAATTTGGAAAATATACTTACCACTTGTAATTCATGATCTTAACTTACCATGTTACTGTTCAAGTTCTTAGCTTTTTCAGATTGAATTGTTGAACTATGTGTGTTTTGATCATGTTAAACTCTCTTCATTAGCCAAAACCCATTTCTGATGCTTAAGACACTATCACAGCCATGGTCACTTATTGTTCAAAACTGTTCTGCATCGTTTCTGCACACTTATGCAACTTTCTGCATTTTTCTGCAATTTTCTGCACTTTTCCTGCAGTTTTTAAGTCACACCTCATGCATCCCAAGTGGCCAAACCAGATTTTGAGTTTAAATCATGAAAAATGCACAAGTTCATTAAGTTTCAAATCATTTTTCTACATCAAAACTGAGGCAATGGACTAAGGGGTCACTTCTTATACAAATTGGATTGATTCCCGGGTCATTTAAGCCTCAAAATCTGGGTTTTTGCTATGAGGGATCGATCCGTTAGCATCAGAATGGGCAGGGGTGTAATCTGCCAAAAAGGGATCGATCCCCCAAGTAAAGGGATCGATCCCCTTGGCCAGAATTCACGCGTGGCCCTTGTTAAAAATCAGGATTTCCTCTCTTAGCCACTATTTGTGACGTCCTCCCGTCACTAACCAAATAACAATTAACTCATACTTCAATTAACAAATATAATGACTAGTTTATTCGATGTCAATCTTCCTTTCAAGCATTATTATCAAAGTGCGATATTAAAATTCACATGCATAACATTTTTCATTTATAAACATGTGTCACATACACCAGGATCTCAAATAATTACATAACCTAGTTCCCCAAGTATATACAAATGTCATACTGTACTGTACAATAGCCGAAGTACCGCCAACTCCATATACCTTCAAGGGATATGTAGGAAGCGCGCCCCGAAGGTATTTCAAAATCCCTAATTATGCTCCTCTCTCCGGAGTTGGATTTACTTCAAGTAGTTTGTATGAAAAATGGTCGTAAAGGAGTGAGTTTACGCTCAGTAAGAAACTTATGTAAAAGAGCGTACTATATCACTATATGCAGTTTTCCTGCTGGGCTCTATAATGTCATGTAAAATCATTATAAAGCGTATACCATATATGTCTTTCGCAAATATCAAATACAAGTAAATTATGCCTTCGAATATTTTCCACAGATCTCAAATCACGTGAAATCAAATATGCAAATACAAATACTTTCAAGTACTTTCAATTATGTGGGAGACAATTAATATCAAATAGAATCATGCATCAAGTAATTCTCATCGTGGATACCGCAAATATATCTCGTAGGGATAATCCAGAGAGATAATGGATACAACAAATATATCCCGTGAGGGATAATCCAATAGAGGGGTCTCATGAGGATACTGCAATTATATCCCGTAAGGGATAATCCTTAGAGACATCAAATAAATGGCATACCCACGCATGGGCCAAGGATCCTCCCCAAAGCCGAAACAAGTAAGAGACTCATGGCCAGTGTCTATAGCCCACAGTTTCACTAGTCAAGTGCCGTACTGCGGGTCTGAGGACTGGACTAGGGCTCCTCAGGCAAATACAAATAACAAATAATGTGCATGCTCTTTCAAGAGTTCATGGTCTCCAAAACCTTATTCATATAATTTTTCAAAATACAAATAGGGCAGTCGTCTGGTCCTAAATAGCAGTCGACCGGTTTTGAAACAGAATGTTTCCTGAGAAATAACAGTCGACTGGCCCCCGGGCAGTCGGCTGGTTTTGAAACAGAATGTTTTCCAAGTAAAAGCAGTCGACTGTCCACCATAGTAGTCGACTGGTTTGAAACAGAATGGTTTCTGGAAAATGGCAGTCGACTGGCTTACATAGCAGTCGACTGGTTTATCTCGGTTTTTGAAATTCTCCGCTTTAGTGTCTCTAGGCAGTCGGCTGCTACTTAGGGCAGTCGGCTGCTCCTAGCCTAATTGGTACTAGGAGTAGGACCCAATATGTTCATTTTTCTTGCAAATAAACAGCTGTACTTTTCCTCCCAAAGCACTTCAAATACATTTAAAATATGCGGACATAGCCTCCCTACGTCTGTTACATAAATTCCTTACCTCGATTGAGATTTATCCACAAGCTTGGTAGTCAATCTACACTTGTCCTTTCTCCACTTCTTCAAGCTGTAAACATCATGGCAATTAAACCTCAATAGACCTACTCTATCAACTTCATACAATTCCAAACCATCCATAAAATCAACTAAAACCTCCTAACTTGCTTACCTTTGCAATTTACCAACTTTCAGGATTTCAAGATCTCTTCAATCTCTTGGATCTAGCCTTTCATATTAAAGCCATAGGTTAAGCTATCAACAAGGATCGTTTTTCGTTAGAGAGGCTTAACGAATCGGTGGCATGAGATGGGGGTTTGTCAAGGTGAGAATTTGAACACTTAGAGGAAAATGGAAGAAACGAGAGGGAAAGGGAGATGGGCTGGTGCCGTGGGGTGCAAGAGCTGATGATGATAATGGTGAGTCATGCTATGGCATTTAATGCCCCCTTTAATGCATGCTCATCTCAGCCATAAATTCCCCCTTTTTGACTCTTTGACATTTGACCATCAATTTCATTTATTCCATTCATATCCAATCTCATCTATAAAATCTGAAATTCATTTTTATTCTATTAATCCATGTTGAAAAACTGTACAAGTATGAAAAATTACAGAAATTTGGGGATTTCACACTATTCATCTTCCCCATCTTCAGAAAGCCTTCCCCCTTCTCCATTCCTCTTCACAAAATCTTCAGGATCTACTCCGTTTCTTCACCAAATCGCTTCATTTCTTCACCATTCTTCATCTTTTCTCCATCTCTTTCACTTCTCATCATCCTTTCACACCCAATCCTCAAGAATCTCGATTTCCTCTCTTCCCTCTTGTATTTGTCACTATTCATGCCCTACATCTAATTGTAAGTATTCTTTACTCATTTTCATCAATTTTTCTTACATTTCACGTTTATTTCCTCATATCTTTTTAACCCATTTCAAGCTTATGCATCACTTTTTCAGTTTATCATATTTTTCATCTCACATAAACTCATGTTTTTTTATCTACTTCTAGTGTTCATAACTTAGCATCCGTTGAATATTTCAACATCATTTCTTCATCAAACTTATTGCTTGCATATTGATCTGTGGTATTGTGTTGTTGGATAGGTTTACATATCCCCATACACTCATCCATAGTTCACCAAACCTGTGCCCATCACCTGTTCGATGAAATTCCTAAATGAAATTTCCTCCATCTTTTGAACTCAACCTTCTCTTCACATGGCTCCTAAAGTCAAACATGGCTCCATAAGGAAAAGAACTCGTCCTTCTTCCTCCTCCTCTTCTTCCGTTCCAATGGCTTTTAATGATGTTTTCGCAACGCAGAAGAGAAAAACCGCTACCATACCCAATTTGCCAATATGCGTATTAAACATTGTCGTCCAATTGATTTCGGTTTCTTGGAATCCATTAACTTTCCTTACTTGGCC
The DNA here is from genome assembly GCA_032173925.1 of Heritiera fomes. NCBI lineage: Eukaryota > Viridiplantae > Streptophyta > Magnoliopsida > Malvales > Malvaceae > Heritiera > Heritiera fomes. The sequence goes on from JAPDPM010000002.1 coordinate 14,877,937, forward strand.
AAATTTGAAGCCTTCCATTAGACACACTTTCTTAAAATCAACACTCCGGTTCCTTTAAACATCATTCGAGCCTTCTTTTCAAATGCCAAAGTTATCTATGCTCCAAATGACCCATGCAAGGCTTTGGGAATTCAATCTTTTGTTATGGGTAAAGATGTTGAGATCACCAAATATTCTCTCTCCCGTGCCTTTCGCATACCGGAGCATGGTCTTGTGCACAAAAATGTCAACGTCCCATTAGAATTTAATATAGTCAATGATCGTACGGGTGACCTTCCTATCTTCGCACGACTTCTTCACATTATCATCTCTTGGAATCTTCGCCCTCTCGGGATAAAATATTCTCAACTCCGGTGCCTTGATCGCTTCTGGCTCCACCACATTCATTCCCCTGACGGTGTGCAGCCAGACCTTGTTCATTTCATTCTTCAAGATTGGGTGAAGATTGTTCTTGGCAAGGTTCACATGATTGTCTTCCCACAGCCACTTGCATTTTATCTGCTTGATCATGGCATTGCTTGTTCATACGAGGCTGGTGTCCTTCCCGAACCCGGTAACATCATCAACCTTGCTACACTCCATAATCTTGGATGGTATTCTCGTCAGCATGGTGATACTGTAGTATGGGAAAAGGCTCATGGTGCTCCTCCATCTCCCGAGCATAGTAGTGACGAGGATGCTCCTGCTCTTGAAGCGGAAGCCCCTGCTTCTTCCTCCGCACCATCGGGGTCCGCGTCTAATGACCAGATCATGCTCACGCTTCAACATCTCCAGCAGACCTTCACTCAGCGCTTTGATCAGCTTAATGGTCAATTTGGTCAACTCAATATTCGTCTCGACAATGTGGAGGAGACACAGGCTGCTTTGTACGATGAGGTCTGAGATATTCGTATGCAGCAAGAGGACTTCATGGACCAATATCACAAGACGTTTCCTCGGCGTTGATTGTGATTGTTGTGCAGGATGGACTTTTGGCTTATTATGATCTTCTACTATGATTGGTGTTTATGATGTTTTTAGGCTTATGTTTATCACATTGTCTAATATGTTTATGAGGTTTTAGTCTTATGTTTATCAATATGACTGGTGTGCTTTGATGTTCGACTCTTTGCAATCTTTGTTTCTATGACATGTTTTATGATTTCTATATATATGACTTTGGCTTGATCTATATTTCCATTGGTTTGGTTTATCACTTTGCTTAGTCTTTTTCTCCATTGTTGCTTTAACTTGACTTATACCTCTGACCCTTTTCTCTTTATGTCATCATATTTGCTTTACTACTTGATATGACAAAAAGAGGGAGAATTCATGGGGTAAATTTTTCATGCATAAATTGAGGGGGAGCAAAGCAAAATGATTTACATGCAAAATATTCTTCCATGTATAAATTGAGGGGGAGCTAAGTAAAATGATTTTCATAATGTCAAAATGATAAGCAAATCTATCTTAAGCAAATTTACCTTAAGTTTTGTCATATCAAAAAGGGGGAGATTGTTAGCTTTAAATTGACAAGTATTTTGAAATGACAAAACTCAAGTAAGCTTAAAAATGATTTTTCTCTAAGTAAATTTGCTATGAATGAACTCAATGATAGAAAATACTTTAAACAAGTTTTGGATTGTGATTTCAATAGAAAAAGTCAATAAAAACAACTCTTAGAAAAATGTTAGAAGTGTTTGAACTGACTTAGAATCACAAAAAACCATGAACTGTCTCAAATTGCAGTTAAAAACGTGCAGGAACACATTCTGGTTAAAAGGGATCGATCCCCTCTGTAGAAGGATCGATCCTATTTTGGCAGTATGTTGGAGAAGCATCCTAGAATAGGTTGGAATGCATTCTGGAGAAAACGGATCGATCCGTTTGGTAAAGGGATCGATCCCTTTGCGCGAAACCTGACTCCAACGGCTAGTTTTTTAGGGTTTCAACGGGACAAATTGCATTAAATGCTTCACCAACCATTCCAATCGTTTGGTGGGTTATAAATAGAGGCATTTATGAAGTTTGAAAGAAGAACAAGCACTGAAGAAACTCTCATACATTCAAGAAAGAAATCCTAGCAGAAATATTTACTCTTTGTACTCTATTTGTTGGAAATTACTTTGTTCTTCACCCACTCACTCAAATTGCTGATTCTCAAAGGTGTGAGCAAACCTTGTGAGGTTATTATTGTAAGAGTGAGGGTAGCATTGTAAGGGGATAGACTTAGAAGGTTGTTTCTAAGCCATCAAAAGAAAGTGTAAGAGGTATCACCACACCTTGAAGTGGTTTGTAAGAATTCCAAAGGAAAAGTGGAATCAATCCCTTGACAAGGGGATCAAGGAGAGAGGACGTAGGCAAGAGATTGTCCAAACTTCTATAAATCTGTGTTTGCTTCTCTTATCCTTCTTTACTTACTACATTTATTTCATTATTGCTTTATCCATTGCATTTGTGAATTAGATCCTTAGAAAAACCAAAATTTAGTATAAAAATCGATTCACCCCCCTTTCGGTAGAGCCAACAAAAGGGAATACGTATAAAGTAGATACTGCCCATGCTTTATCTATTTCTGAGATATTATGATGAAAGGATCGAATTACACTAATATATTGAATATGTTAAGTCAAATCACTTTGAATTTCTAATATTTGAGTGGTTATGACATATTGCTAGGTATCTATCTTGATCTATGAATTGAATAGTGATTCAATTTATTGCCATTATGTTGGAAACTTAATGGATCACACACATAAGAGAAGCTGTTAGATTAAATTGAATTGAGTATGTTTAAAAATTTTAGAATTTTTCATGAAACTTATTTTATAAAATTATAATTAAATGTATTTCATTAAGAATACTTAATTAAAAGTGTTTTAATTAAGTTATTGGGTCAAATTATAATTAATTAGGAAACACTGAGTTAAATTAAAATGTTTAATTAAGTAATGGTCTTCTACATTAATTAATTTTGGACCTTGCCTCTCAAATTTAACTGTTTAATAAAGAGGTGGACAAATTATAATTTAAAATAAATTTAAAGGCGTAAAGGTAAATGTACCAATTAATGAAAAACATTTAATTTAACCTATATAAACACTATTATGACTAGCCCTAACCTTAAGTTTATGTCTAGAGAAATCAACAACACCTTGAAACCCTGTGTGTGTGCCGATTTGAAAATAATCCCATTAGTGGTCTTCTTGAAACTTGTTTGGGAAAAGATTTCCTACATTGTTAAGAGCTTGAAAGTACCAAGAGGATTTTAGTGGTGAGTTTATGAAACTTGATCTACTAGCATGGTGACAGCCATAGCACAACTCAACCTTTCCTGAAAGTCCATAGTTGCTCATGTTAATTATCGTTGGAGGTCGAATAATTGGATTGCTTTAGTTTGCGACAAGCTAACCTCGATGTGCAAAAATTAGTGGAGATTATAGTCTTGAGACAACATGTCACGACTCGAAAGCTGTGACTTTCACTTGACACTTGCATTTAGTTCTGTTAACAAATTTACGAACTAAAATTTTTCTTTTCCATTTTATAGTTTGAATTCGGTGTCAGTGTAGTCACTAAACCATTTTCATTCATTCTTTAATTCAATTATAATTTAGATTACTCTCTAAGATAGAGAAAAATCATTTACACCCCATAAATTTCTATTTCTTAAAAACAGATTGAATATATCCCTCCTTATATTTTGAGATTTTCCCAGTTAGCTACTTGCAAATCATCACAAGGCAACAGAACCACTTTTCCCACAATCCACAATATATTCACCAAATATGTATCATCTCCACAATCCTAGTATCCACAACTAATCACCACACACATTATATAATATTAGAATATTATATCAACTACTCATTATCCTAGTTTACATCCCATTCTATAGTACTGTGCAAACGTTGCCTGAAAAATGAAGCATATAGAGAAGAAATATTACTATACCCAGGGTATTCAACAATAAGAACTTCAAGAGTTGAGACACTATCAAGTCATCAGAACTGTTCAACGTGTCCCGTGAATCAATCTAAAATATAATTCTCGTTTAATGAGTGAGGACTCAGTAAGTCATTTATATAAGTGCAGAATTAGAATTATATTGTTTTAATGCAAATGCATGAAACCTTGAAGTAAAGATTCTCATATCATATTCACTCTGTAATCGTTTATCAAACAGCTCAGATCAAGTCATAAAAGTTTCTTAGTGTGTAAGGGTTTAAGGTATCGATGAAAAAGGATCTTTTCGAAATACTTCATTATACCCGTCTCGACACCTACCTATCACATTAATCTTTGATCATAACTGATCAACCATTTTCAATCCTCTTGTCATTATTCCATAGTATGTCATGCAATAATGAATACGTAACTTCGACATCATGTGGTATTAGTTTGCACTCATATCAGTCTCATGTCATATCATATCTCATATGAAAATTATGTTCAAACACAATATTAAATCATATCACTTTTCATCTAGTAAGTACACTTTGTACTGTATTAAATTACGTCACTTTCAATGTGGAGAAACATAATCACATGTAATATATAAGTCATTACACTTCTTCATATACCTCTTTTATTCATGTACAGTATAAGGTCAAGACGTCTTTTATGCAAAGCATCTCGTTTTGTCATGATTCATTATGTAAACTTATGCAAGCTTTATTGTATAAAAATGACTATCATTTCAAATCAAATTACATATACATTTTTTAGCATGTTCAAAACATGTAAAATCTCAATTCATTTCATGTTCACTTTTAAGACATGTTAGAGTATGAACAATTCGTAAATCATATCGCTTGCACTTTTAAGGCATGTTGAAAACATGTAATGTCTCAAAACATTTCATATTCACTTTTAGAACATGTTTAAAACATGTACAGTCTCAAAACATTTCTCATATACCATAAAATCATGTCAAGTCTAGAGTTTATATCAAATAAAACCATACTCTAGACAGCATATCATATCAAGGTTGAGACTAAGCTGAATCCCTAATACTCTATAAATAAAGACTTTAATCACTGTAGCTAGCAGTGAAAATCATGTCATCGTCCCCTAGAAACCAACTAGGGCACTATCTATGGTCATAGACCTCATGTCTCTCAGCCTCACTGATCAGGTCTGACTGAGCCCTGTCCATGACTATTGTCGGACAAGCATTTATGTCTAATGAGTAATCTCCAATTAGGCGGCTTCCACTATGCTTTATTGAATTTAATTTCCTTAGGGTGCCTATAGTCACATAAAACATTTAACTTTTTTTATGAAAATAGTACAAGGTACGTAATACATTTCTTTAAGATCATTTACATATAAACGTACATATGAGTACACTATAAAGTCATTCTTTTCAAAACCATTTAAGCATCCAAAGTATTCTTGTAAGCACGATAATAATAAATCCTTTCAAGTTTCATGTATAGAAATAAGACATGCTTAATGGTGATAAAAATTCAAGTAGATGAAATGAAAACAGTAAAATGGGATGCTCATGAAACGCATGAATGCTTATCATTCCATTTCGTGATGCCTATAAGTCAATACTATATCATTCATTTCCTGTTAACATCGCATCACTATGGTACTTTATCGAGCTTAACATTGTACCTGCATGTCATTTCGTTAAATTGAGTCTCTAGATACTCAAATCATTTCATTATTAAGTTTCAACCTATACAGGATAATCCTACTTCTACGTTATATAAACGTCTAACTTCTATTGAGCTTGGCGTTCGTGCGCCGAACTTCACCAAGCTTGAATTGTTGCCTTATGTTGTGCTACATATTCAAATATTATTAAGAGGTTTAGCATCGATTTAATACTATTCTAGATATTTATAAAAATAAAAGTGGCGTTTGCTTACCAACTTCCTTAAACCAAACACTCTACGAGTGCCCCGAGATTTGCTAGGTTAGCGGTTGTCGTTCAATCACCCACGAAGTCCTTGCTTCATAGCTTTCCTACAATTCCCACATTGTAGCCTAATCAAGTATTAATTAAATATATTCATAAAAGCTTCTTGAACATATTTCTAAGCTCACTTATTATCTCACTAAATTATCATATAAGGATTTAACAAATCCTCTACATGTCTTTTCCTATTTCTTCCCTTTTCTTCCTTGTTATATATAGATATATATATTCTCCTTTATTTTCAGCCTTTACAACCCTTGATTACTCACTGTTTTCGATAGCCCTAAACACGCTTACATAACCACCATAGTTTCCCCTTTTATAGCACCACAATGTCGGCCTTAATCCCCAGCCTAGCTATCTACTTTCAGCCCTTGAATAACCTTTCTCTGATGCCTTGATTAGCGTTGAGCACAGCCACCATACACTCACTCAAGCTGCCCTATACAACGCCACTCAACAGCACCATAACCCTTTTCAATTTCAGCCCGTATTCTGGCCTCAAAACAACTACTGATCAGTCTATTTTTGAGCCTTTTCTCAGCCCTGCTTCTCCCTCATCACAGCAGCCCAAAACCTCCTTAAACAGCCACTATATAGCCTCCTTGCAATTGCCACAAGTCAACCTTAGATCCTTTTCCCAACAACCACCGAACACCACTTCCAACTCCTATTTATTTAATCTATTTTGGCCTGTCTTCTTCCTCATCTCACTTTATTTAGTACTTTGTTCAATGTTTATTTTCAGTAGCCAAAGGTTAACTCCCAATCAGTACAAAATTCATACTTTCAGCCCTTTAAAATGACACCATTCTAAGCTTCAGTTTCTTCTCATTAGCCAGCCACCTTCCAGCCTTCAAATTCAGCTCCAAAGGCACCATTTCAACCTCCAACTCCTTGATACAGCCCTGTTTTTCTTAGCATTAAATAAATACCACGATGGACCCCTGAATTGTGCTTAAAACCCAGCCAAAGAACTACCTGCTTCAGTCCTCAAACGCTATATTTTAGCCTCCATACAGTCACTGTTAGTGTCTCTCTCTCCTTCGCCTGTTACAACAAAGTAAAGCTACTTGTTTCAGTCGATCTTGTCCTTTGTTTTTAAGCCGCATTCATTCTTCCTTTTGTTTTGGCCCTTGGCAGTGGCTGCCTTCTTTCTCCTCTCGGTTCTGTCCTCAGCTCTTCCTTCTTCTCTCGCGTAGCCCCTCTCTTCACCATTCCACTTTAGTTTCTTCCCACCCGTCCCTCTCGATTCTTCTACTGCAGTTTTCTTTCTTTTCTTTGTGTTCAGTAAAGATAAGAGAGGGAGCATTGTGTTCTGAGTGAAGCCAAGAGTGATTGTGAAAGACAGAGAAATGAGAGAAGAGATGGAAGTGAAGAGAGGACGAGGAATGGAGAGAGAAACGAACTGGGAAGGGAGAGGTAAAAAGAAGTGATGCGATGGGGAGGCAGAGTCTGCCTCCTTGTCACGTTGATAGGGTTGGTGGGAGTTTTCCCACTAACCCAAAAATTTATAATATATTTATTTTTTATATATTTATTTATTACTCTTTTTTATATATATTTTTAAATCTTAAAATATCTGTATATTTTGTAAAAATATTTATTTCTATAAATATATATTTTAACTACTAAGATATAATGTGTGTATATATATATATTTTATAAGATATATATAATCCACATATATATATATATATATATATATACACATTTATCCCAAGATATGACATATATTATTTTAAATACCTAAAATATACATATATCTTATTTTAATTTCCATACAAATATATACCTTTATATATATATATATATATATATATATATATAAATATATATCCACACCCCTATATATTTGTGTGTACATTTATTAATCCAAGGTATACTTATTTAAATTCTTTGTTCTCTCAAATGTATTTATATTTATATACATATATTTCCAAATATATACATATATATTTACACGTGTAATTCATATATATTATTTTTACTTCACTTGGTTGTTCATTTATATAATTAGTTATATATATGTATTTACGTTCGTATGTATGCATGCACGTTGCATGCATTAGTTGGCGCATGCATGTACATAACCTATACGTAGAACTTTGAGTACTCCTTTCGTATCAATTTAAGTACATTGTATATACTGCATACGTGCACGTTTCACGTCATTCTTGATTTCTATTCTGGAAGACTTCATTTCGATAAATTGCGTTATCTATACTCACAATTACATGTTGAGTATATGACCGATTTAAGAAAATTGCAGTTCTCACACTACGATATCTCTAGATAAGATAAGAAAGTTTTGAACTTCATTGTTTGCTTTAAAACTAAGGGAGTTCTAGAGTAAACTACCATAATTAATTTCATGACGTTTTTATCAAATTTGATATTGTGTGGTTTTGATATTTGTCTGTTTACTTTTCAATGTACACTTCTGATTCTGTATCAAGAATTAGTCTATACTATATAATTAATGAAATTGATTGAATTTGATGTCACAAATCAATTGAAGTTAATTCCATCGGTGAAAGAGTTTACCACTAATTTTGATTTAAATTTATGTTGAAAATTGATAAGCTAATTTGAATGCAGATTATTTAATTATTTAATTGTTTAATCTTGTTTGATTTGAATTTGAAATTTCACAATATTATCGATTTGTTTTACGAATTTAAAATACCCCGTTCACACACACACACACACACACACACACACACACACACACACATATATATATATATATTAAATGAGAAAATGAAAATTGCATGAAAGTGTAACAAAAAAGAGAGGTTCTATTCACATCCTATTAACTTAAAAACCTTATTCTCCAAATCTCTTTCTTTTGTTTTTGAGTAGTACATTCTCATTCAAAGTTATAATCACAATTAGCATATTACATTCTATGAATAGGTAACTTGATAAATTGGTAAATACAAATGATAATAACAAACTAAACAAATAACAAATAAACTAACTTGAACTCACACTCAGTGAAACTCGAACATAAGGCCTCAAAGTCTCAAGGCCTCCTCCTTGCCACTAAACCAAGGCCTCATTGGCTTCAAATCTCTTTCTTTATTTTTACTACTCATACCCTTAATTATTAAATTTTATACCAAAAATACTCTCAAACCCCTCTTAACTTCTACACACCCTATCCCTTTCATTCACCCTCTCTAAAAAAAAACTCTAACAAATTTCTTCAAAATCTTGAAAATCTTTTAAGTTTTGCAACAATTTAAGGTAAATGTATCATTAATCTTCATTAAATTTGTTTTTTTTCATTTGGTTTCATTGAAATTAATTGCATTAAATATTTTTGTGAAATTTTTGGGATTAAGGTTCATAGGTTTAGGAATTTTTTCCCTAAAATCGTATCTCACGGCAATTCCATGCTGAAAAGCCCATTGGCTCCATGGAGAATCACTTTCGTGGGGCACTATGTTTATTGCCCCATATGGGGTAAATAAGCCCAAGGCAACATGTTATCATGGGGCACTATGAGGCAAATATACCCTATGATAGCATGTTGTCATGGGGCTTATTGTGTCCCTCAAAAGCATGCTTCCATGGGGCTAATGTTCTTTTGAAGAGTAAGTTATTACTTTCAAAAATTTATTTTCGAGAGCATCAAAATTTTTATGGGTAAGGGTAAATTTGTATTTTTAATTAAGGGCATTTTGATATCAAGAAATTTAAAATAGGGTGACTTAATTTTATGTGTGTGAATAGAACCACTCAACAAATAAAAAAGACTTAATCCTATGGCTAAAAGGTCAAAAATACCCTCAAAAAAATTTGTTTTAACAATTGAGCCCTTAACTTTTTTCGCAATCAATTAAGTTCTTATATTTCAATTTTCACTCAATTGAGCCCTTTAGTGAATGAAAACTATTACATCTGTTATCTTTTTTGCCATGTGTATTGTACGAATTTGATAGTTTTTGTACAAATTTAATGGTTCCGTCCATTGAAGAGTTTAATTGACTGAAAATTGAAATATAAGAGCTCAATTGATTGCAAAAAAAGGTAGGGGCTCAATTGCTAAATTCATTTTTTTCGAGGGTTTTTTTTTTACCTTTTAACCTAATTTTATTCACACCCTATCATTCACTAGACATTCCTTAAATACTTAAAAACACTATTCTCAAAATCTCTCTCTTTATTCTTACTACCCATACCTTAAAATACCTAAATTTATTCCTAAAATACCCTCAACCCCTCTTCACTTCTACACATTTTATCTCTCTCATTAATCCTCTCTAAAAAAAAACGTCAACAAACTTTTTTCAAAATCTATTAAGTTTTGCTACAATCTAAACTAAATCTATTTTTAATCTTCAGTTAAATTTGTTTTTCCTTCATTTGTTTGCATTAAAAATGATTGCATTGAAGGTTGTTGTGAAATTTTGTGACTTAAAATTCGTGGGTATAATTTTTTCAGGAATCGTGTCTCCTGGCATTGTGTGAAGACCGAGAATTTTCTAAATAAATATAAGGTATTCGAAAAATTTAATTTGGACAAATTGAAATCCAAATTAAATAAGAATGAAATTGGAGAAAATAAATTTGGATATCAAGAAATCCAAAACGTAATAAGAAATAAAAATATGTATTTTGATAGATTTATATAATGATATTATATAAATATACTTTTGATAAATATATATATATTTATGCATGGAATATATGTATATATTATACATTGATATATATACTATTTTAGATCTTGGAACAAACACATGTATTTTATTGTACATTTATGTACATATATAATATATATGAAATATATATATATATATATATATAACATTTTGAAATTTAAGTATAAATATATAAATAGTTTATATGAAATATATACTTTTCATATATATATATATATATATATATATATATATGAGATATATATAGTAGTGTAAATTAAAGTATATATATATAACTATAAATGGTTTATATGAAAAATGTATATTTATATATATATATATGTTTAAATTTTTAATTATATATAATTATATAAATATAATTATATATATTAAAAAAAAAAGGCGGGAATCGGGAATAACCTGATCCCCAGCCTTTGTTTCTCCTCTGTTAACCAACAGAGGAGAAACTTAAAGAAAAGCAAAAGAGGAGTGCCGACGGTGAGAAGGAAGAGAGATCGGGGAAGGAATTGCTGCCGGTGAGAGAGGAAAGCAACTGGTGGCGGGCAAAAAAGAAAAAGGGAGGAAAATGAGAAAAGAAAACCGAAAGGAAGAGAACTGAAGGAGGAAGGAAATGGGGGCGGTGCTGGCCGATCTGGGCACCACCATTGCTGCCATCGACGCCGGTGAGGTTGGTTCAAGCGAGAGGAACGACCGGCGGTGAGAGAAAGGAGAGAAACGGGAGAGAAAAGGGGAAGAAAAGGAGACCGAGACCCACCTCCAGATCCACCACCGCCGGTGCCGCCGATTGAGAAACGGAGACCAGATCTGGCATCCTCGCAACGTCGGCCAGCTGTGGGACGCATGAAACGCTGGAATAGGTGGCCGTCGGTGGCCAAACCGGCCAGCCAAAGGCTGAATTGACTGAACCGGTCCGACCTGACCCGACCCAATATGACCCGATCTGACCCGGTTCAGACCAAAAAAAAAAGAGAAAGAAAAAGAAAAGAAAGGAGAAAAGAGAAAGAAGAAAAAGAAAGAAAAGAAAAAGAAAAGAAAGGAGAAAAGAGAAAGAAGAAAAAGAAAGAAAAGAAAAGAAAAGAAAGGAAAAGGAGAGAGAAGAAAAAGAAAGAAAGGAAAGGGAAGGAGAAGAAAGAAGAAAAAGGAAGGAAAGAAAAGAAAAGAATTGGTGAGGAAAAACAATAAATTGATTGATATTTCTTGAATAAGTTTATTTATATATATTTATGTAAGTGCAATTGGTGTTGTTGAAATTGTAGCAAAAGTGGCAAAGACGTGATTAGGTGTTCGACGAAACTTAGAGCTCGTCAAGGCGCTAAGTTTCAGCGTCTGGTAAGATACTTTTATAAAGCATTAGTAGCATTATATTGTATGTGGGATTATGATTTTTATATGATGCATTTATGGAATGATTTTTTTTTTATACTAAGAGGACCCACAACTGATGGTGGGGGTCTTAGTAAGAGATAAATAAATGGTGAGAATCAACGGCTGTATGGTTATAAACTGTATTTCCTTGCAGGAGGTTTTGATAAAATTAAGCCGTTATGCTGCCGAAATTATATGGAAATGTTTGATGAAAAATGTTAAGTTTTCTCGTGTAAATGGAATTTTGGAAAGAATTATCGAAAGATAAGTTTTGTAAAGACTTTATCATGTTGCCAGAAAACTTGATGTTTGGAATAGTTGAGAAGGCAAATGGTTGAGCATGATAATGTGATGAGTTATATGGTGTGAAATCCCCAAATTCCAAGTAATTCCTCCATGTTTGTAAAGTATTTCAATCTAATATCATTAAATAAATATGAAGTTTGATGTACGAATGATGTATGGATGATATATGGAACATGTAAGAAATAAATAGGATGGGAAGAAATTAGTCAAATAAATTATGGTGATATCAGAAAATGAATAAAGCATAAGAAAAGAAATTAAATCAGAAATTTAATTGGACATGTGGATGTTGAAGAAAGGAGAAGAGGAATTAAATGATCAAATGAGTCAAAGGGTTAAGGGATAAAGCATGGCTGAGATTGATGATGGGATAAGAGGCATTTAATGCATGTAGCATGACTCATCACCCTCATCATCTTTCTTCACTCCCACGGCAGCAACACTTCCAGCCCTCTCCATCTTGTTCTCCAAGGTTCCAAGTTTTCCTTCCATTGCTACCTTGACAAACCCTCTCATCCATCCATCGATTCATTTAGTTTATTGAATGAAAAACGATCCTTGTCGTTAGACTAAGTGATATCTAAAGTTTGGTGGATTGATTCCAAGTATTGGAGGAGATCTCAAAATCTAGAATTTTGGTTTCTAGCAAAGGTAAGAGAAGAAGATGATTTAGTCAATTTGGTTCATGGTATGGAGTTGTACTAAGTTGATATGATATGTGTATGATGATTGTTTAAAGAAGTAAATTGATTTGATGTTACAGCTTTGAAGAAGTGAAAAGCTAGGGTTGACGCAACAAGTGATTTCGCATTCTCGAAAGAATCGAGGTAAGAAATTTATGTAACGGACGTAAGGCGGCTATGTCCGCATGTTTTATCATGTTTTGATGTGGTTTGGAGAGATGTACCAGCTGTTTTATGCAGGAAAAGTGACCTTTTCAGACTTGTCTCCTAGTGCCAATTAGGCTAGGAGCAACCGACTGCCTAGAGACAACCAAAATGCCGTTTTTCGAAAACTGATTCAAACCAGTCGACTGCTATGTAAGCCAGTCGACTGCTATTTGCTTAAATGCATTCTGTTTGAAAACCAATGTACTGCCTATAGGACCAGTCGACTGCTAATTTTCCAGAAGCATTTTGTTTCAAAAACAGTCGACTGCTATATGACCAGTCGACTGCTATTTCTTAAGAAACATTCTGTTTGAAAACCAGTCGACTGCTATACTGACCAGTCGACTGCCCCCATGTATTTTTCGAAATGAAAATAATTTTGATAAAGGAAGTTATGAAGCAGCAGCCAACTGCCCTATGAGGCCAGTTGACTGCCATATATGAAAAGAGCTTTCAAAGCTTATTTAAACTAAACACAAAAGTGTTTTCTGAAAAAGTATATTATAATCATTTTGAGACTATAGACTGCGTGATGATTATGCATTTCTAATGGCTGAAAGACTCTAATCAAGTCCTCAGTATTATTATGTTGAGCGAGGAACCCTAGTCCGGTCCTCAATCCCACAAGTGACACCTGACTAGTGTTCACTGTGGATTACTAAAGGCAGGAGAGAATCCCTGACCTCTACATGGTATACCACTGTACTAATGCATGATTAGAGTCATATAAATGGGTATAAATGATTTATATGACGATGCAATCGCTTAAATAATTGTACATAGTCTCCATCTATTTCAAAGTACAAGATGTATGTATGAAGATGTATGTTTTGAAGTTAAGAAGTATGATATATGTTTCAAGTATATGATGTATGTTTTAAAGCATGTTATGAAGCATGATGTTTTAAAGAAAGTATGTTTACTTATACCATTTGAAAGGAGTATGCATGGTTGCAAACAATATATGAAAGATGTTTATGATGCATGCTTTATAATGGTTTACATGACATTATAGAGCCAAGTAGGAAAAATGCATATAGAGGCATAGTACGCTCTTTTACATATTTTCTTACTGAGCGTAAACTCACTCTTTTACGACCATTTTTCCTACAGATTACCTGAAGTGAACCTCGTTCCGATTTGAGGAGCTTGCTTTTGAAAGATTAGAGTGTACCTCCTCGATACGCTTTCCAGTTAGTATAGAAGGTATACTCATATGTTTATGTACAGTTAAATTGTAATTCAGCTACGGTACAGTACAAGTAGTATTTATGTATACAAGATGTCGGGGATGTAAGTTAAGATGATGTGTAAGATCCTATGGAATGGAATGATATTTATATATATCATTTTATGTTTATGGACAGTAAATAAATTTGTATGAGCTATTAGAAAATTAGCTTAAGGGTAAGGAATGATTGGCACTGATGAACTAAATCAAATGATGTCGTATAAGATTTGAAAGAAAAAGTTAGGTTATAAGATGTGGTGGCAGGGATGTCACATATGGTGTAAGCATTATAGAATCGATAAATGGATTTATCTCAATATCACGAATTGGTTATCAAGTTGAAATTGAGGTTGAATATCGATTAGTCGAATTATTGATAAAATTAAGGCTTAATAGCCAAATATTTCCCCAACGTTTATGAAAATATGCAATTAAGCCCTCAACGTATAATTGCATTGAAATAAGGATATTACGTTTTATTTTCAGCATTTTAAACCTAAACGTTATAAAATTGACAGAATTAAGGATATAGCCGTTAAAAACCAACAGTGTCCGTTAACCTTGCTTAGGTGGCATGCCACGTGGACACTGACGTGGCATTACGTTGCCACGTGGACCAATGACGTGGAAAAAGTTATTTTTTTTTAAATTTCGTTTTTTTTAAATGAACATTTTTTGAGTTCTTTTTTTTTTTTGCTTAATAGCCAAATATATCCCTAACGTTTATGAAAATATTCAATTAAGCCCTCAACGTATAATTTCATGGAAATAAGGATATTACGTTTTATTTTCAGCATTTTTTTAAGTTCATTTTTTTTTCAAATTTACATTTTTCATAATTTCATTTTTTTAATTACATATTTTTTTTAAAATTACATTTTTTTCATAACTTCATTTTTTTAAAATTCCATTTTTTTTCATAATTTTATTTTTTAAAAAATTACTTTTTTTTCGTAATTTCATTTTTTAAAAAATTACATTTTTTTCATCATTTCATTTTTTCTTCTTCTATCTCCCTTACAGGAAGTTCATTGTCATTGCTTGTAAGGGAGATAGAAGAAGAAAAGGAAGAAAAAATGAAATGATGAAAAAAAATGTAATTTTTTAAAAAAAATAAAATTATGAAAAAAATGTAATTTTAAAAATATGAAGTTATGAAAAAGATGTAATTAAAAAAATGAAATTATGAAAAATGTAAATTTGAAAAAAAATGAACTTAAAAAAATGTTTATTAAAAAAAATGAGATTAAAAAAAAGAAAATTTAATAAACAAATGAAAAAAAAACGTCATGATGACGTGGAAAAAGTTAAATTTTTTTTAATTTCGTTTTTTTAATAAACCTTTTTTTAAGTTTTTTTTTCAGATTTAAATTTTCCATAATTTCATTTTTTTAATTACATATTTGTGAAGACCGAGAATTTTCTAAATAAATATAAGGTATCCGAAAAATTTAATTTGGACAAATTGAGATCCAAATTAAATAAGAATGAAATTGGAGAAAAATATATTCGGATATCAAGAAATCCAAATTTAATCCAAAATAAAAATATGTAATTTTATAAATTTATATAAGGTTATTATATAAATATATATTTTTCTATATATATATATATATATATATATATATATATATATATACACATTCCTATATGAAATATATGTATAGTATTTGAAATTAAAGTATATATATATTTGATTTATACAAATTATGTGTATATATATAAATATTAATATATATATATATAATTATATGAATATAATTAATATATATAATAATAAATATATTTTAATTAAAAAAAAAAAAGGAAAGAGGCAGGAATCGGGCTATTCCCGATTCCCTACCTCGTTTCTCCTCTGTTAACAAACAGAGGAGAAAACTTAAAGGAAAGTAAAAGTGGCCGGTCGACAACCGGCGAGAGAAGAAAAGAGGAGAAGGTCGCCGACGAGCCGAAGAGAGGGAGAAAGGGCTTGCCGGCGACGGAAAAGAAAAAGAGAGGAAAGAAAAACAAAAGGGACGAAGCGAAACCGAAAGAGAACCGAAGGAAAGAGGAAAAGGAAAAGTGGCGGTGCCGCCGACCTGGCCACTGCCACACCACCCACGTCGACGGCGGAAGCTCAAGGAAGAGGTGAGGAGGGCCCGACGGTGAAGGAAACGGCGGAGGAAGGAGAAACGTGGAGGAGAAAAGACCCGAACCACCACCTCCAGATCCGCCACCGCCGGCGCCGCCGTTGGGGAAATGGAGGCCAGATCCGGAGTCGTTGCAACCTCGGCAAGCTGTTGGGTGGCCGAACCGCCGGAATGGGTGGCCGCCGGTGACCGAACCGGCCAGCAGAAGTGAACCGGCCAGAACCGGCCTGAACCGGTCCGAACCGGTTCAGGCCAGAAAAAAAAACAGAAGAGAAAAGAAAAAGGAAAGAAAAAGAAAAGAAAGAAGAAAAGAAAAGAAAAGGAGAAAGAAAAGAAGGAAGAAGAAGAAGAAGGAAAGGAAAAAGAAAGAGAAGAAAAAAAAATGTGGTAAGGAAAATATAGAAAATAAATTGATGGTATTTATTGAATAAATTATGGTTATATTGATGTAGTGCATTGATATTGAAATTGTAGTAAAGCGGAAATGCGACGAATGGTGGAGTTCGGCAATGCTCGAAAATCAGAAAGTGCGCCAAGCTTGGCGAATAGGTAAGATACTTTTATAAAGCATTAGTAGCTTTATATTGTATGTGGGAATTTCGATTTTTATATATGATGCATTCAATTAAATTGATTTGCTAAAAATGCTAAGAGGACCCACAACTGATGGTGGGGGTCTTAGTAAGAGGTAAAATTGGTGAGAATCAACGGCTGCAAGTATAAATTGTGTTTCCCTTGCAGGAGGTTAGGGAAAATTAAGCCGTTATGCTGCCGAAATTTTAGGAAAATAATTGAGGAAAAAGATGAAGTTTCTCACATAAATGGAATCTTGGAGATAATTATTGAAAATAAATATTGAAAGGATTTTATAGTATTATCGAAAGAGTTTGATATTGAAATCGATGAGAAGATAGATCGTTGGAAACGATAATGTGGTGAATTACATGGTTTAAAACCTTATAGAATCGATAAATCAAGTAATTTTAATATCACGAATGGTATCAAGTTGAGATTGAGGTGGAATTATTAATTAGACGGATCACGGATAAAAGTAATGATAATTATATGATGTAGCTTGGAAGAGAAGATCACAGTTGAAATTTCGATGGTCGAATGATTGGATTGTGAAGTTATTAACGGAGTAATGATTTCCAGAATTTACCGAGTTCGGTTTCATGATTTTGAAATAATTTCGAAAGTGATAATATGGACAAATTCGAGAGATTGAAATGGAGATTTAATTACGACACAATCCGATCAATTATGGATTCAAAGAAATGAGTGATAAATATGTGAAAAGATGATTGTGCTTATAACCTTAGAATAGATCTTGAATAATAAGATCGACAATTGCATGAGTTCGGATAAAATCATAAAGGCCACATGAAAATGGATTTGAGGATTTAGATACGATTTTGTGATAGTAAATGAAATTGAACCTCAAATCGAAAATGATAAACATGTATCAATAGATCAAATCATAAATGGATTTGATAAGTGACTATCGATTTTGTGATTCTGTTATCCTCGATGTCGATTCTGGAACAGATATTGAAGGATGATATTATTATTTGCATAAATTCGGTAACTTGATGACTATTTTAGAAATTGATGTTTAAATGCTTATCAAAACTTAGAGGATTCACACTAATGATGCGATCCTAATATTGATAATGAAGTGTATAAATGATTATAATAGTCAATGACGATCAAGAAAGGGTATTGAATACCGAATGGTCTGAATACCAAGTGATTCGATTTCCAAATGAATTGAGTACTGAGCAAATTGAATACTAAATTAGATGAATAGTGAATGAATTGTATAGTGATTTATTGGTTGACAGAAAGAAAGTCTTGAAATCGAATAATTGATGGTGATAAAGTTAAATGAATCGCTTTAGCGTATTTGATGGAAACATTATCGAAGTTGCATACTGAAATGTTTTACAGCATCGCATTTAAGCATGCTTTCTTGCAACTTGAAACATTTTAATAATGTTTATATGAATACTGAAAAGTATTGATTTGTTTTGAAATGAAAGTATATGGTAGATATATATATTTTGATATATGAAATATCATTCAGAATTTTACCATATGCTTTACATGATATTGAAAATAAAGCTAAAGATTTAAATGTTTTATGAGACTGTAGGCACCCTAAGAGAATTAAATTCAATAAAGCATAGTGGAAACCGCCTAATTGGAGCTTTGCTCATTAGGCAGATATGCTTGTCCGACAATAGTCGTGGACAGGTCTCAGTCACGCCTGATCAGTGGGGCTGAGAGAGATGAGGTCTATGGCCATAGATAGCGCCCTAGTTGGTTTCCAGGGGACGATGATATGATTCACTGCTAGCTACAGTGATTTAAGTCTTTATTGATAGAGATGATAGGGATCTAGCCTAGTCTCTAATTGATATGATATGAAGTCTAGAGTATGATTTTTTATTGATATGAACTCTAGACTTGACATGATTTATACTGTACATGAAACAGATTTGAAATGAAATATGTTTTGAAACAGTACATGTTTTAAACATGTTTTAAAAGTCCATGAGATATGATTTCGACACTTATATGATTTATACGTAATTTTGTGTCGAACATGGCATGATATGCGGTCTAGAGTATAGTTTGATTTGATATGAACTCTAGACCTGATATGATTTACAGAATATGTTTTAAAAGTATATGATAAATGATTTCGACACTTACATGATTTATATAAGATTTTGTGTCGAATTTGAAATGACATGCGGTTTAGAGTATAGACTGATTTGATATGAACTCTAAACCTGATATGATTTATAGTATATGAAAAATGTTTTAAAACCGCACATGTTTTAGACATGCTCCGAAAACGGATACATGAACTGAAAATGAACATGTTTCTATCATGTCTTAAAAGCAAATTTGAAATGAATTGAAAATTCATATGTTGAGCATGTCCTAAAGTATATATGATATGATTTGAAAAGATAGCGGTTTATACAGTAAAGT
This sequence comes from Heritiera fomes, assembly GCA_032173925.1. Lineage (NCBI taxonomy): Eukaryota > Viridiplantae > Streptophyta > Magnoliopsida > Malvales > Malvaceae > Heritiera > Heritiera fomes. The sequence goes on from JAPDPM010000002.1 coordinate 14,897,445, forward strand.
TACATAATTGCATATTAAAACTTGACATGATAATATGCTTCGTACACGAGTTTCATGATAAATGTCATGACTCGACATAAATGATATTTCATCTAGACGATGACATGATATGATACATGGACATATGATAGATATGAAGAGAATTGTGAACTTACACTGTGGTGATCATGATTTCTCTATAAGGAAAAGTGATATGAGATGATAAATTACAGGAGTACGATTATGAAATATACAGTGAATTGATATGGTGCTTCAATTGGACATGATGTACTCCGAGATAGAGGAAAATATAGACTAATAGTATATGACATTCAATTTGGATACGACAGATTGTTGTGCGATGCACTATAGTGTAAGGACAAGAAGACTGAAAAGTGATTATGATGATAATTTTAAAAGTATAAGTGATAGACAGATGACAAGAAATGAGATAATGATATGTTATCGATGAGAAAGGATTAACTGTGATTGCAAATTTGCAAGTTTTGAGCATTGCAGATTAAGACAGTGTAATCTTACTCTTGTATTTATATTAGTATCTTACTGAGCCGTGGTTTTGCTCACCCCACTAAATTTCATCTCTTTCAGATTATTGAAGTTAACATCTGCCATGTGAGCTGCTCAGTGGGCATCGGAGACTGTATATGGACTTGGTACTAGTCTTCTGAGGTATATGTTTCTTATAAATTACTTGTTTACATGTAAGACTTAAATTGAAGCACAGTACATATTCTGTTTAACAAGTCGGGATGTAACTAAGAATCGTTTCCGTGGTTGTTAAATATTTAAATGGAATAACTATAGGTCACCGAGATAGTATAGTAACTACACTGACACCGAATACAAACCTTAAAATGAAAAAGAAAATTTTAGTCCATAAATTTGTAGACTAAGAAAAGTATAAGAATCAAGTGAAAGTCGCGGTCTTCGGGTCGTGACAATATTTTTTAAAAATTACATCTTTTTCATAACTTCTTTTTTTTTTAAATTACCTTTTTTTTCATAATTTTATTTTTAAAAAAATTACATTTTTTTTCATCATTTCATTTTTTTCCTTTTCTTCTTCTATCTCCCTTACAGGCAATGACATCTTCAATGAACTTCCTGTAAGGGAGATAGAAGAAGAAAAAGAAGAAAAAAATGAAATGATAAAAAAAATGTAATTTTTTTTAAAATGAAATTATGAAAAAATGTAATTTTAAAAAAAAGAAGTTATGAAAAAGATGTAATTTTTAAAAAATATGTAATTAAAAAAATGAAATTATGGAAAATGTAAATCTGAAAAAAAAAAACTTAAAAAATGTTTATTAAAAAAACGAAATTAAAAAAAATTTTAACTTTTTCCACGTCATCATGACGTTTTTTTTCATTTGTTTATTAATTTTTTTTTTAATTTCATTTTTTTAATAAACATTTTTTTAAGTTCATTTTTTTTCAAATTTACATTTTTCATAATTTCATTTTTTTAATTACATCTTTTTCATAACTTCATTTTTTTTAATTACATTTTTTCATAATTTTATTTTTTTAAAAAAATTACATTTTTTTCATCATTTCATTTTTCTTCCTTTTCTTCTTCTATCTCCCTTACAGGCAATGACAATGAACTTTCTGTAAGGGAGATAGAAGAAGAAAAAATGAAATGATGAAAAAAATGTAATTTTTAAAAAAAATGAAATTACGAAAAAAATGTAATTTTTTAAAAAATAAAATTATGAAAAAAAAATGTAATTTTAAAAAAATGAAGTTATGAAAAAAATGTAATTTTAAAAAAAAATATGTAATTAAAAAAATGAAATTATGAAAAATGTAAATTTGAAAAAAAAATGAACTTAAAAAAATGCTGAAAATAAAACGTAATATCCTTATTTCCATGAAATTATACGTTGAAGGCTTAATTGCATATTTTCATAAACGTTAGGGATATATTTGGCTATTAAGCAAAAAAAAAAATGAACTCAAAAAATGTTTATTTAAAAAAAATGAAATTTAAAAAAAAATTTAACTTTTTTCCACGTCATTGGTCCACGTAGCAACGTAATGCCACGTCAGTGTCCACGTGGCATGCCACCTAAGCAAGGTTAACGAACACTGTTGGTTTTTAACGGCTATATCCTTAATTCTATCAATTTTATAACGTTTAGGTTTAAAATGCTGAAAATAAAACGTAATATCCTTATTTCCATGCAATTATACGTTGAGGGCTTAATTGCATATTTTCATAAACGTTGGGGATATATTTGGCTATTAAGCCTAAAATTAATGATGATTATATGATATAGCTCGGAAGAGATTATCGAAGTTGTAATTTAGATGATTTAACGATTAAATTGTGGAATTATCGACAGAGTGATGATTTTAGAACAAATTGATCTCGATTTCTTGATTTTTGGAGTAGTTTCAAATGTGATAATACGGACATTGCAAGAGGTCAATGTTGAGATGGTTATATTATATTACATCGCATTATCGAATATATGTGAGATAATAAGCGGACCTACAATTGTGGTAGGGGTCTTAGTATCAATACTGTGGTATACAATGGATAGTGATGATGTTGAATTAAAATGGAAGTATGACTCGTGCATACATAATCTCATTGAAATTGAGGTTGAATTACTACACAATCCGATCATTTATAGATTTAAATAAATGAGTGATAAATATGTGAATATATGGTTTCGGTTATAACCTTGGAATAGGCCTTAAATGATAAGATCGACAATTTGCATAAGTCAATAGTAAATTATGCAGGACATATGAAAATTGATTTGAGGACTGTGATTTGGTTTTGTGAGAGTGAATGAAATTGAACCTCAAGTCGGGATTATGAAGGAATGTCAATAGATTAAACCATAGATGGATTGGGTAGGTGACTATTGATCTTGTGGTTTATTATCCTCGATGTCGACTCTGAAATAGATCTTGAATAATGATATTGAAAATTTGCATAATTCCAGTATCTTAATGACTATAGAGAAATGTGATATCTAGATATTCATAGATACTAATAGGACTCATACTGATGGTGGTAGTCCTAGTATCGATGATGAAATGTACAAATGATTATATAGTCGATAACTATTGAGAAAGAATATTGCATATCGAGGAGCCACAATGAATATCAGATATGATCTGATCGAAATCAAAAGGATGGAAATGAGGAATTTAGATTATAGTAACGCTATAATTAAATGACATATTTTATGAAAAATGATAGTTCACTGTTTGAACTCATGATTTAAATTGCATCGCATTTAAGCATGCTTTGTTATAACTTAAAACATTTTGATAATGTTTATATGAATACTATAAAGTATTGATTAGTTTTGAAAGGAAAGTATATGGTAGATATATATTTTATATATAAACTTCTTAAAAGATGATATCATATGCTTTATATGATCTTTGACAAGAAAAGATAAAGATTTAAATGTTTTATGAGACTGTAGGCACCCTAAAAGAATTAAATTCAATAAAGCATAGTGGAAACCGCCTAATTGGAGCTTTGCTTATTAGGCAGAGAGCTTGTCCGACAATAGTCGTGGACAGGTCTCAGTCACGCCTGATCAGTGGGGCTGAGAGAGATGAGGTCTATGGCCATAGATAGCGCCCTAGTTGGTTTCCAGGGAACGATGACATGATTTTCACTACTAGCTACAGTGATTTAAGTCTTTATTGATAGAGATGATAGGAATTTAGCCTAGTCTCTAACCGATATGATATAAAGTCTAGAGTATGATTTGATTGATATGAACTCTAGACTTGACATGATTTATATAGTACATGAAACATGTTTGGAAAGAGAGATATTTTGAAACTATACATGTTTTAAACATGTTTTAAAAGTACATGATATATGATTTCGACACCTATGTGATTTGTATTTGTTTTTGTGTCGAACATGAAATGATATGCAGTCTAGAGTATAGATTGATTTGATATGAACTCTAGACCTGATATGACTTACAGTATATGAAAAATGTTTTGAATTGACATGATATGAAAAGAGAAATGTGCACGTTTTGATTTGAAATGATATGAAAAGACATGTTTTGAATTGACATGATATGAAAAGAGAAATGTGCACGTTTTGATTTGAAATGATATGAAAAGACATGTTTTGAATTAACATGATATGAAAAGTGAAAAGACATGTTTTGAATTGATATGATATAAAAAGAGAATTATGCATGCTTTCAACCTTAAATACGAAATGAATTGAAAATTCATATGTTGAGCATGTCCTAAAGCATATATATGATATGATTTGAAATGATAGTGGTTCATACAGTGAAATTACATAAGTTGCCTACTAAATCATGACATAATAGGATTCTTTTACATAAGATATGTCATGACCTTATATGGTACAAAAACATGAAGAGTATATGAGGAGTATCACGACTTGGTGGTAACGATATTTCATCTGCATGATGTCATGATATGATATGATACATGAATATAGAATATGCATGAAGAGAATTATGACTTCGTACCACTGTGATTATAATCCACCATATGGAAAGTGATACGAGATGATAGAATACAGGAGTACGATTATGAAACATAAAGTGATTTGATACGATATTTGAATTGGACATAATGTACTCCGAGATTAAGGAAAGTATAGATTAATAGTATATAACATTCAAATTAGACACGACATATTATTGTGCGATGCACTATAGTATAAGGACGAGAAGACTGAAAAAGTGATTATGATGATTTATTTAAAAGTATAAGTGATAGACAGATGACAAGAAATGAGATAATGAGATGTTATTGATGAGAAAGGATTAATTGTAATTGCAAACTTGCAAGTTTTAAGCATTGCGGTTTAAGACAATATAATCCTACTCTTGTATTTATATTAGTATCTTACTGAGCCGTGGTTTTGCTCACCCCACTAAATTTCATCTCTTTCAAACTATTGAAGTTAACATCTGCCATGTGAGCTGCTAAATGGACATCGGAGACGGTGTATGGACTTGGTATTAGTCTTCTGAGGTATATGTTTCTTATAAAATACTTGTTTACATGTAAGACTTTAATTGATGCACAGTACATATTCGATTTAACAAGTCGGGATGTAACCAAGAACCGTTTCCTTGCTAGTTTAATATTTAAATGAAATGACTATAGGTCACCTAGATAGTATAGTAACTACACTGACACCGAATACAAACCTTAAAATGAAAAAGAAAAATTTAGTCCATAAATTTGTAAACTAAGAAAAGTATAAGTATTAAGGGAAAGTCGCGGCCTTCGGGTCGTGACACATTGAATTGTCGAGAGCGCCATAGATGACTCTCAACAATTCAATGCTGGGAACCTTATTGACCCCACAACAACATGGTGCCGTAGGGCACAATAGTATATGGGGCAAATATGCTCCATATATATGGGGCTTATGCCCCACAACAACTTGTTGCTGTAGGGCACAATTGTTCTGCCCTATATATATGGGCCAAATAAGCCCCATAGGCCCTATATATATAAGGCTCATAAGTCCCACAACAACAAGTTGACATCGGACTTAATAGGTTCCTCGACAGTGTATTGCCGAAGAGCTAATTAAGCACCTCAGTAGTATGCTGCCGAGGTGTGAGTTATTATTCTTGATAATGAATTTTCGGGAGTATCAAAATTTTTTTATGAGTAAGGGTAAAATTGTGTTTTTAATTAAGGGTATTTTTATGATTAAAAAAAGTCATTAATTTAGGGTGTGTTTAGCATTCAATAGGGTGTAAATGGAACCCTTCCAAATAAAATTACAAAGGTAAAGGGTCAAAAAGATCCCAAAAAAATAATTTTCGCAATTGAGCCCCTAACTTTTTTCGTAATCAATTGAGCTCTTACATTTCAATTTTTACTCAATTGAGCCATTTCGTAAACGGAAACTGTTAAATTCACACGAAAATTGTTAAATCCGTATAGAATACATGGTCAAAAAAATAACAGACCTAATGGTTAAGGGTTTATTGGAGTGAAATTGAAAATATAAGAATTCAATTGATTATGAAAAAAGGATAAGGGCTCAGTTGTAGAATCTTTATTATTCGAGGGTTATTTTATCATTTAGCCAAATTACAAGTATTAACAACCATTTTTCTCTTAAATTTCCACGTATACCCTTCCACCTACACCAAATCATATATATATATATATATATATATATTATATTACAAGGTACATGCTTACGTGTCAAATATTGCTCATGCGGATGCCTATGTGGATAAGTTATAATTTTGACACGTAAGCTTTGTTTTAATTACCAAATATATATTAGTTCCTCTCTTATATTTAATTAGTCATTAATTCATAAATTGGGTCAGCATTGTTATCAATTAGTATTAACTCTAATTAATTGTAATATATTTGAGAATAAGTAATTACTATATGAATTGAAAATAATTGGTATTAATTGGCAGAATTTCAAAATAAATCTTTATGTCAACCAACTTTAATTGTAATATATCAAAGGGAATAAAATTTTAAATGTTAATTAATATGTAAATCCAAGCCGTATATCTTTTGTGGGGAAAGAATGACAAGATTTTTGACTTGGATTTAAAGGGAATAAAATTTTAAATGTTAATTTTACGTATTAATTGGCTGAATTAATAGCAGAATTATTAATTGGCAAAATTCAAAATTTGGTTTTATGGCAGCCAATGTTAATTTGTATATTCATTGTCGACTTGGATCTAAAGGGAATAAAATTTGATGGGAGTAAATTTTACGTATTAATTGGCAGAATTAATGGCAGAATTATTAATTGGTTCGAAATCATATATGTATATTATATTACAAGGTACATGCTTGCGTGTCAAGTATTAATGATGTGGAGTCCTAGGTGGATAGTTTATATTGTCGACATGTAAGCTTTGTAGTAATTACTAAATATATCTTAAATTTTATCTTACAATTAATTTGTAATCAATTAGTATTTACTCTAATTAATTTTATATGAATTGGCTCTTATTAATTGGTAATATTTTAATATATCTATCAAATATATGAATTTCAAAATAGTTCATAATAAGGGTTAATACTGTTATCAATTAGTATTAACTCCAACTAATTATACATGAATTATAAATAAGTTTCCAAATATATGAATTGTTAAGAAGAATTATTTTAACTTTATGAATTGTTAAGATGAATTATTTTAACTTTATGCCCCTATTTTCTAAATTTTAAATCTTTATTAAAATATTAAAAATATATTATGAGGACGCGGATTCATGAGATGGCCATGTTGAAGAGTTACGAGCCACCCGAGCACTGGATGGAGTGGGAGAAGCAATACCGAAAATAATTAATATTTTCATTCAATCATTCATTTGATATAATCAATTATTATTTGCTGATGGAAAATTTATTTTTAAATAATTAATCTTTTAATTCAATTATTCATGTATTTCAAGTCATATATATTAATCAAATATATTTCAAAATAATTCATAATAAGGGTCAATGCTTTTTATCAATTAGTATTAACTTCAATTAAATTTATATGAATTATAAATAAGTTTCCAAATATACGAATTATTAACTCCAATTCTTATTAATTTGTAGAATTTCAAAATAATTCATTATGACAATCAACGTTAATTAAAATATATCAATTGTTTCTTAAGAAAAATCGAAGCAATATGGAAAATTGAATTATGGCATTGATGCTTGCAAAGCAATCGGATATTTGCAGTACATATTGACGGAAACAAGGCAACTATATGAATTTGAAAAAAATTTATTTATTAAAATACTTTAAATAATTAATCTCTTAATTCAATTATTTATTTGATATAATCAATTATTATTTGCTGATGGAAAATTATTTTTAAAAAATTAATCTTTTAATTCAATTATTCATGTATTTCAATTCATATATTTGATCAAATATATTTCAAAATAATTCATAATGAAGGTCAATGTTTTTATCAATAAGTATTAACTCCAATTAAATTTATATGAATTGTAAATAAGTTTTCAAATATATGAATTGTTAACTCCAATTCTTATTAATTTGTTCTTATTAATTGGTAGGATTTCAAATTTATATGAATTGAAATATATCAATTGGTTCTTAGGGTCAATGTTTTTTTATCAATTAGTATTAACTCCAATTAAATTTAGATGAATCGTAAATAAGTTTCCAAATATATGAATTATTAACTCAGGATCACTTTTTAACGTTTTTTTCATTAGTAAGGAAATTGGTTCTTTTTTTTGGTTACATTACCAATTTTAAAATTTACTACTTTCAGTTCTTTTTTTAGCAAACAACAATAGACATCAAAGCAGTGCACATTTTCTCAAAAAACGCAGCATCAACAGAATGTGCTCAAGGTTTGTTCATCTTCTTAAACATAATAATTTTTTTTGAGTCCTAAAGAAAATATATAGAATAAAATTTTCTCATGGAAACCGAAAATTTTATAGTTTTCTAGACTTGCATAAAATGGTGGTGTTTTCTTTATGGGTATTTTGGGTGAGGTAAATAATTTTCTTATCATAAGAAAATTATTATGGTAATAATTTTCCTTTCATGTAAACTAAATTGCTTTTGAGTGTATTAATTTTCTTTTCATGTAAATAATTAAAATATTTAATTTGCAGATACAAAAAAATCTCAATAGGCATCAAAACAGAGCTCAAAGTTTAGTTTTCTTCTTAATATATATTATATATATATATATATATAAAACTTTATTAACTTTATGTCTGAACGTAGTTTATTCTTTATATATATATATATATATATATATATATATATATATATATATATATATATATATATATATATATATATATATATATATATCTCCTGTTAGTTTTGTTGATTTTGCTGTAGGAAAGTCAGAGGCAAGTTCGCCATAGATGATCTCATGCCTTTGAGTGGAATAGGAATTTGTTGGTAAAAAAATTATTTTTGAGCAACCTTCTGCGGGGTTGTTATAGAAAAAGCCATGAAAATCTTTCTGCAGCTCGATTGAAATAATGAAAACCAAGTCAAGAGTATTCACAGAACACACTCATCCTTGTGAAGAGGCTCCATCGTCGGTTTTTCCTTAGGATATTCTCCAACACTTTGATCGAATTCCCAAGGAAAATTTGTTACCTCAAGAGTATTCACAGAACACACTCATCCTTGTGAAGAGACTCCATCGTCGGTTTTTCCTTAGGATATTCTCCAACACTTTGATCGAATTCCCAAGGAAAATTTGTTACCTCAAGAGTATTCACAGGACACACTCATCCTTGTGAAGAGGCTCCATCGTCGGTTTTTCCTTAAGATATTCTCCAACACTTTGATCGAATTCCTAAGGAAAATTTGTTACCTCAAGAGTATTCACAGGATACACTCATCCTTGTGAAGAGGCTCCATCGTCGGTTTTTCCTTAGGATATTCTCCAACACTTTGATCGAATTCCTAAGGAAAATTTGTTACCTCAAGAGTATTCACAGGACACACTCATCCTTGTGAAGAGGCTCTATCGTCGGTTTTATATCTTTAATTCTCTTGTAAAATTTATTATAACGAAAATCTTTAATATTGAAATTATTTTCCCTAAATTTTCCAACACTTTGGTTAGATTTAGAAGAAATATCTTTTCACTTAAGAATTTTCTAAATATCGCACACTCTCGAAAATTCTGAAATTTCATCATCAGTTAGGTTTTCATTTATTACTATTATAAAAAAAATATACATTTTTATTAAAAGATCATTCATTATAATAATTTATTCTTGAATTAGACAAATTCCTACATCCTTCAACACTTTGATCGAATGTAGAGAATTGGAATTATTAATTTTTATTTCAAATTTTTCCAACACTTTGGTTTTGAAAAAATTATTTTTATTTTTATAATCATAGATTTATTTTTAATTTACTAGCTCACCTGAAACAGTTCGTTTCACACAAATAACTTTTATACTAGAGCTCGCCACTTAACAGCTCGCAATGCACAAGTCAACTTGCTCGTGAGAACTCTATTTGGAAATTACTATTATTTTTATTACCTTTTTCCTAAGGATTTATTTTTAATATACTCGCCCGCCCGAACAGCTCGCCATGCACGAGATATCGCCTTTTACTAATTCGCCAGGCATTTACCTTTTTCCTAAAAAGTTATTTTTAATCTACTTGCCCGCCCGAACAGCTCGCCATGCATGAGATATCGCCTTCTACTAATTCGCCAGGCGTTTACCTTTTTCCTAAAGATCTAATCGCCCGCCCGAACAGCTCGCCATGCACGAGATATCGCCTTTTAGTAATTCGACAGGCATTTACCTTTTTCCTAAAGATCTAATCGCCCGCCCGATCAGTTCGCCACCAAAAGGTTAGTTTTTTGCGAAAATTTTCTGTCACGACCCGAAGACCGCGACTTTCACTCGATTCTTATACTTTTCTTAGTCTACAAATTTATGGACTAAATTTTTCTTTTTCATTTTAAGGTTTGTATTCGGTGTCAGTGTAGTTACTATACTACCTAGGTGACTTATAGTCATTCCATTTAAATATTAAACAAACACGGAAACGGTTCTTAGTTACATCCCGACTTGTTAAACAGAATATGTACTGTGCATCAATTTAAGTCTTACATGTAAACAAGTATTTTATAAAGAACATATAACTCAGAAAACTAGTACCAAGTTCATACACCGTCTCCGATGCCCACTGAGCAGCTCACATGGCAGACGTTAACTTCAATAATCTGAAAGAGATGAAATTTAGTGGGGTGAGCAAAACCACGGCTCAGTAAGATACTAATATAAATACAAGAGTAGGATTAAACTGTCTTAAACTGCAATGCTTAATACTTACAAGGATGCAATTACAGTTAATCCTTTCTCATCGATACATCTCATTATCACTTTTCATTTCATAATCATATTTCTGTATTCTATCATCTCTTATCAATTCTCATATCATCTCTTATCAATTCTCATATCATCTCTTATCAATTCTCGTATTGTAGATCATAATCACGGTGGTACCCAGTCATAATTCTCTTCGTGTATCTCTATATTCGTGTTTCATAACATATCATGACCTCATATAGATGAAATATCGTTACCATCGAGTCATGACATTCCTCATGGAATTCTCATATACTAAGCATATTATCATATTAGGGTTTAATATGCAATTCATGTAATTTTTCTGTATAAACCGCGATCATTTCAAATCATATCATATATACTTTAGGACATGCTCAACATATGCATTTTCAAAAGTTTGCCTTTAAGGCATAATATAAACATATTCAATTTCAATTCATGTATTCGTTTTCGGAGCATGTCTAAAACATGTGCGGTTTTAAAACATTTTTCATATACTATAAATCATATCAGGTTTAGAGTTCATATCAAATCAATCTATACTCTAAACCGCATGTCGTTTCAAATTCGACACAAAATCGTATATAAATTATGTAAGTGTCGAAATCATTTATCATATACTTTTAAATCATCTACTGTAATTCATATCAGGTCTAGAGTTCATATCAAATCAAACTATACTCTAGACCGCATATCATGCCATGTTCGACACAAAATCACATATAAATCATATAGTGTCGAATTCATATCTTATGGACTTTTAAAACATGTTTAAAACATGTACTGTTTCAAAACATATTTCATTTCAAATCTGTTTCATGTACAGTATAAATCATGTCAAGTCTAGAGTTCATATCAATAAAAATCATACTCTAGACTTCATATCATATTTGTTAGAGACTAGGCTAGATCCCTATCATCTCTCTATCAATAAAGACTTAAATCACTGTAGCTAGCAGTGAAAATCATATCGTCCCCTGGAAACCAACTAGGGCGCTATCTATGGCCATAGACCTCATCTCTCTCAGCCCCACTGATCAGGCGTGACTGAGACCTGTCCACGACTATTGTCGGACAAGCATATCTATCTGCCTAATGAGCAAAGCTCCAATTAGGCGGTTTCCACTATGCTTTATTGAATTTAATTCTTTTAGGGTGCCTACAGTCTCATAAAACATTTAAATCTATAGCTTTCTTTTCAATATCATGTAAGACATATGGTAAAATTCTGTATGAGACTTCATATATCAAAATATATATATATTTACCATATACTTTCATTTCAAAACAAATCAATACTTTTCAGTATTCATATAAACATTATTAAAATGTTTCAAGTTGCAAGAAGGCATGCTTAAATGCGATGCTGTAAAACATTTCAGTATGCAACTTCGGTAATGTTTCCATCAAATACGCTAAAGCGATTCATTTAACTTTATCACCAACAATTATTCGATTTCAAGACTTTCTTTCTGTCAACCAATAAATCACTATACAATTCATTCACTATTCATCTAATTCAGTATTCAATTTGCTCAGTACTCAATTCATTTGGAAATCGAATCACTTGGTATTCAGACCATTCGGTATTCAATACCCTTTCTTGATCGTCATTGACTATTATAATCATTTATACACTTCATCATCAATATTAGGATCGCATCATTAGTATGAATCCTCTAAGTTTTGATAAGCATTTAAACATCAATTTCTAAAATAGTCATCAAGTTACCGAATTTATGCAAATAATAATATCATCCTTCAATATCTGTTCCAGAATCGACATCGAGGATAACAGAATCACAAAATCGATAGTCACTTATCAAATCCATTTATGATTTGATCTATTGATACATGTTTATCATTTTTGATTTGAGGTTCAATTTCATTTACTATCACAAAATCGTATCTAAATCCTCAAATCCATTTTCATGTGGCCTTTATGATTTTATCCGAACTTATGCAATTGTCGATCTTATTATTCAAGATCTATTCTAAGGTTATAAGCACAATCATCTTTTCACATATTTATCACTCATTTCTTTGAATCCATAATTGATCGGATTGTGTCGTAATTAAATCTCCATTTCAATCTCTCGAATTTGTCCATATTATCACTTTCGAAATTATTTCAAAATTATGAAACCGGACTCGGTAATTCTGGAAATCATTACTCCGTTAATAACTTCACAATCCAATCATTCGACCATCGAAATTTCAACTGTGATCTTCTCTTCCAAGCTACATCATATAATTATCATCACTTTTATCCGTGATCCGTCTAATTAATAATTCCACCTCAATCTCAACTTGATACCATTTGTGATATTAAAATTACTTGATTTATCGATTCTATAAGGTTTTAAACCATGTAATTCACCACATTATCGTTTTCAACGATCTATCTTCTCATCGATTTCAATATCAAACTCTTTCGGTAATACTATAAAATCCTTTCAATATTTATTTTCAATAATTATCTCCAAGATTCCATTTATGTGAGAAACTTAATCTTTTTCCTCAATTATTTTCCTAAAAATTTCGGCAGCATAACGGCTTAATTTTCCCTAACCTCCTGCAAGGGAAACACAATTTATACTTGCAGCCGTTGATTCTCACCAATTTTATCTCTTACTAAGACCCCCACCATCAGTTGTGGGTCCTCTTAGCATTTTTAGCAAATCAATTTAAATCGATGCATCATATAAAAATCACAATTCCATTTAAAATTAATTAAATAAATGCATCATATATAAAATCATAATTCTCACATACAATATAAAGCTACTAATGCTTTATAAAAGTATCTTACCTGTTCGCCAAAGCTTAGCGCACTTTCCGATTTCCGAGCCTTGCCGAACTCCACCATTCGTCTCATTTTCGTTTTGCTACAATTTCACAAATTGACGTATATTTTCATTTAGAAAATAATCCAAGAATTTCTACTAAATTCCAAACATATAGCGAAAAAGGCTTTTAATTTTCCTTACCTATTTCTTCCTCTTCTTTTTCTTTTTTCTTTTCCTTTTTCCTTTTTCTTTTCTTTTCTTTTCTTCTTTTTCCTTTCTTTCTTTTTCTTTTCTTTTTCTTTTCTTTTCTGAACCGGGTCGGGTCGGTTCGGGTCGGGTCGGGTCGGGTCGGTTCGGGTCGGGCCGGTTCAACTTTGGCTGACCGGTTCGGTCACCGGCGGCCACCCATTCCGGCGGTTCGGCCACCCAACAACTTGTCGAGGTTGCGAGGATGCCGGATCTGGCCTCGGTTTCGCCCCATCACTGGCGACGGCACCGGATCTGGTCCGTGGCTCTCGGCTCCTTTCCTTCCTCTTTTCTCCTTCCTCCGTCGGTTTCCCCTTCGCCGGTGGCTCCTCTCACCTTCCCCTGGTCCCCGCCGGTCTCGTGGGGGGAGTGGCGATGCCAAGATCGGCCGGCACCACCGTGTCCCTTCTTCTCTTCCTCTTTTCGGTTTTCTTTTCTTTTGGTTTCCTTCTCATTTTCTGTCTCTCTTTTTCTTTTCCGTCGCCGGCAACTTCCTTCTCTCCCCCTTCGACCGGCGACGGCGCCTCCTCCCACCTCTCTCTTCTTCTCACTGACCGGGGGTGGGCTGCGGCATGATCCTCTCCTCTGTTTTGTAACAGAGGAGGGGAAAGGAAATTTGGGAGGGAATCGGGATACCCGATTCCCGCTCCTTTCCCTCTTTTTTTTTTTTAATATATATAAAATCATATTTATATATATATCATATACTATTAAATTTTAATATATATACATATATACATACTTTATCTTGAAATATATGTATATATATACACTTTGATCTAAATAATATATATTTCGTATATATATATATACTTATTTAAAAACGTGTCAAAATATATTATATAATCTATTTATATAATTATATTTTTATTCACATTTTTATTTCTTTAACATTAAAAATATATTTATATAATATAATTTTATAATTATATAAATATATACCTTTTTTTTTCTTTAAATTTTGGATTTCCTAGTATCCAAATTAATTTCTCCATTTTCTTATTTAATTTGGATTTCAATTTGTCCAATTTAAATTTTCCGGATACCTTATATTTATTTAGAAAATTCTCGATCTTCACATTTTCTCTACATCCTTCAACACTTTGATCGAATGTAAAGAAATATTAATTTTATTCCAAATTATTATTATTATTTTTATTAAAGACTTAGTTTTAACCTACTGGACGGCTTGAACCAACACTCTTCCTAAAAGGTCGCCCGTGAGCTAGGGTATAGAGAGATCGCCCGCCCATTATAAATCACCCATGCAAGTGAACTGGCAAGTAGCGAGCTCGCCCATTCAACTAAACTATCGTTGAGAGTTCGCCCGGCGAAGAAGATTTTATAATGTTTTGTAATTATTTGGGTGAAGTAGGTTTAGCTAAATATAGGATTTATTTAAAATTTCTTAAATAAGAAAGGCAGAGTACACTTACAATTTTTGGCTCGTTAAAGTTTTGTTAAGCTCGCCTTTCAATCTTCTGGATTGATCACCACTAGTCCAACCGTATTCGCCTCTCGCCACTACACTTTCTTCTTCCCAGTAACAAATGTGGATACTGCTCACCATCGTCTTCACATCCTCTTCAATGCTCCAATCACCGTCCCAATCGCACCAGAACTGATATTGAGATTTTTGTTATTGAAGGTAGTTGAATTCTCTCTTTCTCTCTGTCTCTCTTTCAATATTTTCTGTCTCTGTATATCTTTCTTTCTTTCTTTTCTCTCTGTCTCTCTATTTTTCTCTGTTCTTCCTTGTTTCTCCTTTTTTTTCTCTGTTCTTCCTTGTTTCTCCCCTTTTTTTCTCTGTTCTTCCTTAGACTATTTATAAGCATTCTTAGTCAAAGAAAATCAGACGAAATCTTTGAAACCAGGGATTATAATCCATTGTTCCGCTGGTTTCCATTATTCCGCTGGTTTTTTCTGAGCATTCTTAAATGCTTGCTTGAAAATCTTGGTTTTTTCTTGTGAATGTAGAGTTGCAGAGGATCTTGGAACTGATCTTCCTTTCTTCTTCATCTTTTCCGAGCAACTTTTAGTCAATAAAATCGGAGCAAATTAATTTTCAGGAAACTTTCACTCCAAATGAGGTTTGTCTAGAGGTCGGCGAGGATAGCAGAGCTAAGCTCAGGTAGGGTGGCTATTTGACAGCCTTCACGCCGGTGTTATTGACATTGTTCTTTCTTTCTTTTTTTCTTTTCCTCGAGCAGCTTTTTATGAATTCCTTAGTCAACAAAAGTGGATCAAATCTCTAAGATGAAGAGATTATGATTGCTATACACAGTCGGTGTCAGTGAAGTTGGTGAAACAGCAGGGCCAGGCGACCTCATGGCTGGCGAACACCATTGGCGAACTGGCGACTTCATGCTGGCGAACACCAATCGGCGAACTGGCGACCTCAAGGCTGGCGAACACCTATTTTTATGAATTTATTTATTTATTTATTTATTTTCTTTTTCTATTATTATTATTATTATTTTTAACAAATTCAGATATATGATTAAATAGGTTTATTATTCTGGACAAAATTAAGTGTCTACAATATCAATTGAAATGCATAATATTTTGATAAGTAATAGAACTGATGAAGATGAAAATAGTCTTCAAACTTCATCAAAAAGACCACTTACACGTGAGTAAGTTTTTATGTACATTATTTAATTACTTAAAATTATTGGATATGCACAATATATAACAATTTTTTGAAATATTTTATATTTATAGGTCTACAAAAAATTTTACACCAGTCGAAGATGCTGACAATTGAAGAAAATTTTTATTTTGATGAAGCTGTTAGATTTTAATTTAACAATTTCATAAATATTTTGATTTGTGAATTTGTTTATATTTGAATGAAGTTTTTAATTTTATATATATTGTTTATCAATTATTGTTTAACATATGTTAAAAATATTATAATATTTTAAATATTTTTTGAAGTATTATTATTTTAACTTTATTTTGAATATATAAATTAAACTAAATTTATGTAGCTTCAATTATATATATTTAAACTAGTTTAAAATCATCCTCTCCCTCCTCGATCGAATCATCTCTTTTCCCTCCGTTCTCTCCTTTCTGCTTTTAAGGTAAGCTAAGCTTTCCCCCTCTCTCTCTCTCTCTCTCTCTCTCTCTCTCGCTTGTCTCTTCATAGTGATCTTAATGACAGCTAAACTTGGCTTTAAGCTATCTTCTGATTTTAGAGTCCATCAGCTAATTTTTATTCGAATTAATTTTTTTGACTATTTAATTTAATCACGTTTCAATTTAATCTGGAATTCATGGAATTCACAATTTTATTTTTTGTTTTTTTAACGGTTTTAAAGTATGCATCACTATATATTTCATCAAATATATTTGCAAATCTGCAAAATTTAAGTATGAATTTTGATCCTGTGTGCGGAAAATTGAAAAGATCATCGTGTTTTATACTTTGTTTGGTAGGTTCTCGATGCAAAATGGTGGATTTTTTCCATACTATATCGGAATGCTTTGTCTGCATTAAATATTTATTTGTATTTGCTTTTTCTTTTTTCTGCTCTTGGTCCCTTTTTTTTGCCTTTTTTTTTACTAGTTTTGAACTTGTTTGTGGAAAATTAAACGGATAATCGTGTTATATTCGGAAGGTTTTAAATGCAAAACAATGAATTTGTTTCATTTGTTATATGCATTTTTATTTGTATTTACTTTTTTTTTTTGGATTTATGCAGTTTAGACGCCTGGGATTTTAACAAAGTAATTTACTAATGGAAACAGCTGATGCGGCAAGCAAGGTAATACGTGTGAATTGTGATGGAATTTATTCTGTTGGTCCTATTGTTATTAAAAAGGGGAAAAACGAATCCTATGCCAGGGAATCATTTTTCCCAGATGACATTGGCTTACGAAGAAAGTATATAAATGCAGGATTTAACTTTTAGCTTGGCTGAGAAAAAGCCAAAAGTGGTTTTTGTTTTAGGTAATTCTTCTTTTCTTTTCTTTTCTTTTGTTCTGACTGTTATTAGTTTTAAATTTATCATTTTCAGCCAGTTAATTTTGTTGTTGATTCGATAAGGTGGTCCGGGTTGTGGGAAAGGTACTCAGTGTGAAAAAATCGTCCAACACTTTGGTTACACCCATCTGAGCGCTGGAGATCTTCTACGAGCAGAAAAAAACTCTGGTTCTGAAAACGGGTATGATATACCTCTGCTGTAAAGATTGACAAGCATTCATTTCTATCTGAATTCTGGACAGATTTGAGATTAGCATCTTTTATGAAATCTATGGATTTTTTTTTATTTATACCATTTATAGAAACATTTCTAATGATTGATCATCCTCCTTATGTTTCAATAAGTCCTGCACCTCATGTGTAGGTCTTTCCTTTCTGGATCTATTTAGATTTTCCAAAATAAGATTATTTACATGGAAGATTATTGACTATTTTAAGCTTAACTAGCTAATCATTTAGAGAAATATTAATTGTATCCCTGCGGTTTTTCTATAGGCTTTTTTGCATAATGTAATCTGGTTAAATTTGAACGAATTACCACTTTGGGTTCCTGAAGCCGAACTGCATGTTTTCCATGTTTGTTGCATACTGATATAAGGGCAGAAAGGAAGGGATGTATGCTCATGTACTAATCCATTTGTTGCCTTGAAACCAGTCTTCATATTGTGTATTCTTTATTGTTGGCTTTGTGCAAATTGAATGCATTATTCTCTTCTGGTCTGCAGCACCATGATTCAAAACATGATGAATGAAGGAAAGATTGTTCCTTCTGAGGTAACAATTAAGATTCTTCAAAAAGCAATGTTGGAAAGTGGTAATGACAAGTTCCTTATTGACGGTTTTCCTCGTAATGAAGAAAACCGTGCTGCATTTGAAGCCGTTGTAAGGCCATTATTCTTTGTTCCTATAGTTAGTAATCAGTTTTTATGTAATTTGTTTTACCTAGTCTTCTCACCATTATTCATTTAGATATTTCAACTAAAGCAAAGAGTTTAAAATGACTTCACTTAAATGCTGAAAAACTTGCTGGTTTTGCAGACTAAAATTGAGCCAGAATTTGTCCTGTTTTTTAATTGTCCTCAAGAAGAAATGGAGAGGCGAATTCTGAATAGAAACCAGGTTAGTTCATGTCTTCTCTAACAGATATCAATTGGTCTGAATTAGACGATTTCCTTACTCCCTCTCTCTTGCTCATTTTTTTTAATTTAAACTATTTTTCATGTTTGTGTAATAAGGGAAGAGAAGATGATAACATTGAAACAATAAGGAAGCGATTTAAGGTGTTTCTAGAGTCCAGTCTTCCTGTAATTGAGTACTATAAGGCCAAGGGCAAGGTTCGAGAGGTGAAATTCTGTTTCACTGAGCTTTTTTTTTTCCTGAATGATTTGCATGTTTACCTCAACTCAAATGTTGTTGCTTTGCTTTTAGATTGATGCTGCACAGCCCATTGAAGAAGTGTTTGATGCAGTTAAAGTTATTTTCACCCCAAAAGTAGAAGAGGTAAAGTGGTGTGAATGTGCTATTCTCTAGGTGCCCCTTTTGCTGGAGAACGAAACTAGAAATCGATGTATTGATGCATTTGTAGATATTATAATGCCAAATAGTGAGGTGTATCTATAATTTTCTTGACTAATGCTATTGATTGAAAGTGTGTTGTGCACTGTATTGTCATAGAACTTTATACTATTTTGTGAGTTTAAACATAAAATAGATGGTTATTAAGATCATTTAATTGTTTGCTAGCCTCTGCTTTCAGAACTACTTCACAAAAGAAATTATAATTAGTATTATAGAAGCTTTTAGAAGTTATCCAACTTGTTTTAAGTATCCAGTCCACTCATAATTGCATTGGTCATGGGTATCTTTTTAAATGAATGCATTTGTCATTGGAACAAGAATGATGCCTATTTGATTGAAAGATGAATAGCGTGGTAGTTTGCAAAGGGAAAGTATTATAATTATCGGAACATTATTAAGTGAAAGAAATTATCTAGTAAAGAAAGAGGACAGTATTGTATTAAAAAGATGCACCTGAAACAGTAAAGTTACTAATCCACATTGCACCTTAGGCCTAGGGAGAAGAAATTCTGTCTCACTTGACATTAGAGCTTTGTTCAGAAAGCAAGGTTATGGAATCTTGCACATATGGAATAAAATGTCTATTCTAGTTCTTTATCTAACTGAATGATATTCATTAAATGTAATTATCATAGCGAATAAAAGAGAATAACTATCTGATTGACGAGATGCATAGCATGGTATGGAACTAGAAAAAGACTAGTACTTCTCCATAGCCTCTTTCTATCCCAATTCCCAAGATTTAAGTTGAAATTTTTGTTGAGATATCCAGTGCTAAAGAACTCGAGAAATATATACCGCTTTGAGTAATTTAGCCCTCAACCACTGATCTTTGAAGTTGGTAAATAAATTTTTTAAAAAATAGGGTATCTTTGGGTTAACAGGAGGATGATTTGAATTTTTTCAACCAATTAATTTTGTATGACAAATAGGTTTTCTATAATTGCCAAGCAAGTTCTGATATATATACACACACATACAAGGGTCTCGAAGCACCATAGAACTGTTTGGTTAGTTTACATTGCTGCTTCAACTTGTAGAGTGTAACCATCTTGGTTTGCATCTGACTTTTAACTGATATACACATGGCATATGCAGGTCACTGCCAAGATGTTGCAACCCAACCAGAGATAAAAGAGTGGATTAAATTGAGGTAACACCTGTATCTCTGAATACTGGCTATCAATGCTCAAGTTTCTTTTAAAGCATCTTCGATTTGAACTTTCTTTATCATGCATATTTTTTTTTATCACTGCTTTGTTCCCCCCACATGATATTACAATTTGCTTCATATACTGTACTTGAAGGGGTTTGTGTTACTTGGCATTTGTTTTTCTTTTTCTTTTTATGCAAGGGGGTTATAATTTTTGATGAGTTTCATACGTCTACATTCCTGTCACTTTGCTTATTATGATAACATAATCAATATCATAATTACAATAAATGCTCCATTTCCCACTTAATTGCTCGATTCTAATTCTTTGCACACTAAGTTCCCGCTGAGATTCTTATTCTTTGCACATTAAGTTGCCACAGTGAGCACTTTAAAGCTGGGATTCCTATTCTTTGCATGTTAAGTTACCATAGTGAATACTTCAAAGCTGAGATTCTTATTCTTTGCATGTTTAGTTGCCATAGTGAATACTTCAAAGCTGAGATTCTTATTCTTTGCATGTCAAGTTGCCAGTCTGTATAACCACCTCACAATGCACAAACAGAGGCATCTAGCATTGCTTGTTTCATGATTGAAGATTTTAGAATCTTGAAATAATGGTTAAGTAACCTCATTGTTTGCTGCTTTATTCTTTTATTGATGTGGAGCTCGCCTCTGTTTTTGAAAAACACTCAAATATACTAGCAAGTTGAAAATGCTAATTATTACCATGGAGCAGGCATTTCCTTCAACATTAATAAAAGATCCACTTACGTTATGACAGAAGATTTCTTTTGTTTATCTATTTTATGTTATCAACTCAAAATGTAATGTTATGATTTTTTTTTTATTTATCTATTTTATGTTGTCAACTCAAAATGTTAGACTATGACAGAAGATTATTTTTATTTTTTATTTATCTATAATTCAAGACAATTTCCAAAACTTGAATAATAGGGAAATCATAAGATCAGCTGACAAGACTTTTCAGCGGTAGGCATTAGCACCACCGCTGATCATTTTTAAGATTGAACCTAGATAGAACTTAGTGTAGTTTTTTGTCATTTAATCGATCCATCTTCCTGAATAACAAAGATCTATATTCATGTTAATTGATGTAATAATCCAGAAGAAAGGTAACAAAGAAGTAAGTTAGGGAGCAGCAGAACAAGGAGACAAAACTCACATTACCACTAACAAATTTCTCTAAGTTTCAGCACTTTGAGGAAACCTCCCAACACTCCTGGTGTAATTCAGGAGTACAAGACATTGATTGAATACCATAGCATTTGTTCACTTTTGAGGTATATCTTGTGATTGCTTCAATTTGATCTCTTGTCCCTTTTGTGTTTGTATTTATTCAGATCTGATTCTAAGTTTAAGTCGCAAAACATTGCCACTGTTTAATTTCTTGTTAAGGTCGTAACAATTTCCATTTGGCATTCTCTTTTAGTTTTTAAGTCTTTAAAACTAGTATTTGTTAACAACTATTTCTCTTTCAGGAAAGTTATTAGTAGTGAATTCAGGCGTACGCGAACTGGGTGTTGTCGTTTTGTTTTAAAAAAAGCATAATTTTCCAACCTTCCGACGTGTGCTTATTCTGCGGAATATGATGTGCACTCTCTTTGTTATTTTACCGCATTATATTGTAATCTTAACTCGAAAATACACTTTCTTTGTAGGATTGAATTTCTTCTAAAAGTTCTCTAATGGATTTACTTTATCTGTTCATATACATCATTTTTACAAGTTCTTGCTGGTTGATGCTGTTGAATTTATTCATTGCAATAGAACAGGGAGAAATGCAAGGCAAAATTTGAATAAGGTAAGTTCACATTTTTATGCGTTTAATAATAACATAGCTATGTCGTAGTAATACTCGAAAGTGAGTGAGCGGGGAGTTCTTTATCATTGTGACTGCAATGCCGGGATGCTGCATTTATGAAATATCAGGCGGTTTTTTGAGTATAAGCAGAAAGCTCGACCCTTGAACAGATTTTTTTTATGAGCTTTAGTTTAATTATTGAATTTAGTTATTTTCTAATGTAATTAATTTTTTTTGGCCTGAATTTAATTAGTTTTATGAATTACAATTCAATTAGTTGAGTTAAAAGTTTTATGAATGTAATAGTTAATTATGACTATATATATATATCAAACAACTATATACCAAACCATATCTTATCGGTTTAAGTAATGAAATTTTAGCCAATAATTTTTTGATCAAGTGGTTACAATAAGTTGTAGTATCTTGTAAAGTTTAAATTCGAATCCAAACAATTTCACTTTTGTCTTCAGCTGTTTAATATTTTTCTTGTAACAAAAAAAATTTAACTATTTTTTTTTGAATTTTTTTATATTACCATTGAAATTTTGATTTAATGGCAAGAAAGGGATCTTGAAACCTTAAAATCTCAAGTTTAAATCACATCATGCATGAATTTGATCTAACTTTATGTTGGATTTATCCAATCATATGTCAGTTTGTTGTTTGGTTGGTTTATTTATTGGATGTAATTAATTGATTTCTTATGTGTTGTATTAAAATACGATTGTAATTTTTCTTGTACTAATAACTTCATCATAAAAAATTATATGCTTATATAGGCAATTGGTAAAATCAAAATTAGTTTGAGTGTAAAAAAAATTAGTGCATAAGTAAAACTAATATATTTTACTTGTCTTAACTACGCTTTGTATTTCCTTTATTTTTCACTAGCTATATATTGATCTAAATTATTTTATTGTACCATATACTAATTATTAAATTTTCATTTTAGTGAGGTCAATTTATTTCAAAATTTATTTTTTGTAAAGTCAATTTATAATTTGTCATGCATACATATATTATTGAGAAATTTCAAATTTCAATGGAATCAGAAGACTCCAATTTTACTATGTAACTTCGCCTTTAAATTAAACATCGAATTCACGAAAGAAAGAAAGAAAAAAACCACTGCAAATGGTTCAGTTTGGTTAGTTGCAGACAAAAAGACAGATATATGCTTGTCTCTTAAGATCATGCCTAACCCACCCAGGCGTTCCATTTTTAATGTTCACTTTCCACTAATGAATGATCAGATGTGTGCGTACTGCATTGTACAATATCAAATTTTTCTTCATTTACTCATCAAACCTGCCAAAGTTCCAATCTCCTCTGTTAATCTAACACCTATCATAGCAACTGCCCTTAATTAACTATAAGTAAAATTTGTTGTTTTCAACTCCGATATATTATATAAATAAGGAAAATTAATCATATAAGACAACAGTCGAATGCATAGGACTCGCATATTGTTTCATAATCATGTACATGTGATACACTAATTAACATAAAATTTATTACATTTAAAGTTAATGTAAAATTAAAACTCTAAACATAATTTTTTATCAAATAAATTTCTTCAATGAAAATTTTCAATAAAAGTAGAGTTCTTATTTAAAAACCGAATATATTATATTAATATTAACATTAAAAAATTAAAATGGTTATTTAGAAATATAATGAATACAAATGTCTATTTTCGTTAATTTACAAAAAATTCAACAATTGTCCTTATATATTTATACTATAAATTATAGAAATAGTGAAAATGTAATTTTCAGCCTAAACTAGTTTAGGCTTACAAAATGAGAAGCTAACCGGATTTAAAATATTTGTCCAATCGTTTTGACGATCAATTCAAATACAAAGCTCACAATGACTCATGCATTTCAAATTTTAATAAGTGAAAAATGATAAATTCATTAACATATAATTCAAATATTCATATATTTTAGTCCAGTTGATAAGAAAAGGTTTTTTCGTATGAACATATTTTTTTTTTTTACAGTATGAACTAAGATTTTGATGATACCAAAATTTACATCTTGAAAATCAAAATGATATAAACTTCAAATAAAATGAATTTAAAAAATTAATTTAATATGAACCTCATAAAATTCAAATCTAAAATGATTAGAATTCCAAATAAATATAAAAGTTGATGAGAATGACCCATTCCTAAATGATCCCATTCTGAATGAAAAATTGGTTATCTATAATAATTTAAGGTTTGAATAAAACAATTTTAGCTTTTTTTTTTTCAAAAGCAATAATTTCAAATATTGGTAGTGATAATCTTACTAGGTTTTCATAAACTTATGCTTTGCATTTTAATTGGACAGACAAAAGGAAAAACGTCACATGCTTGTAATTTTTTTAAAACAGTATATTACGTAAAAGGTCACAATCATAATTAAATCTTAAATTCAATAAAGTTTAAATTTGAGACTTAAAAATCTCAAAACTATCTCTTTATTTCTAAACAAAAACCTCATTGCCAACGCACGCTTTTTGTTACAAGTACTTAGTTATTTACTATATTCATTATTTTGATATTTTATCTTCTCGTATCAAGGTGAAGCTCCTTGATACATGTCCAGTAAGAAAAAATTTTGGCTTAATAGCCAAATATGTCCCCAACGTTTATGGTAAAGTGGAATTAAGATCTCAATGTTCAATTACGA
This sequence comes from Heritiera fomes, assembly GCA_032173925.1. Taxonomy (NCBI): domain Eukaryota; kingdom Viridiplantae; phylum Streptophyta; class Magnoliopsida; order Malvales; family Malvaceae; genus Heritiera; species Heritiera fomes. Next base: position 14,922,568 of record JAPDPM010000002.1, read on the forward strand.
GGAAATAAGGCCACAAAGTTTTATTTTCATAAAGTAAAACCTAAACGTTAAAAAACAATAGAATTATGTATATAGCCGTTAAATCACTCAAACTTCCGTTATTTATGCACAATTGGCACATGACATGGATGCTGACAAGGATAATTTTGCCACGTGGATCGTTGACATGACTTTTTTTGCCACGTGGACTGCTGACATGTTGTCAAGGCCTCGCCCGTCTCACCAATCTGTCGGCGAGCATCCCCTAGGTGCCCCACGCCTTAGGTTTACCTTAACAACGTGAGGTAGGGCAATCGCCCAACACTTACTAACGTATTGTCCGCTTTGGGTGGTCGCCCTCTCACTGCTTTGTCTCAAGGTGCTTAAAGTACCTTACAAGACATTTATTTCTTTGAGCGCGTTTCAGTTCGAATCCAAGACAAAGCCATGATGGGGGCGACCGCCCAAAGTGGACAATAAGTTAGTGAGTGTTGGGCGATCGCCTACCTCACGTTGTCAAGGTAAACCTGGATCGCGGGGCGCCTTTGGGGATGCTTGCCGATGGCATGGTGAGACGAGCGAGGCCTTGACAATAAAACGCGCTTAAGGTATTAAATGTCCTGTAAGGTACTTTAGCCACCTTGAGACAAAGCTGTGAGGAGGCGACGCCCAAAGCAGACAGTACATTAGTGAGTGTTGGGCGACCGCCTATCCTACGTTGTTAAGGTAACCCTGGGGCGCGGAGCGCCTAGGGATGCTCACCGACGACCTGGTGAGATGGGCGAGGCCTTGACAATAAAAACGCGCTCAAGGTGATAAATGTCCTGTAAGGTACTTCAAGCACTTTGAGACAAAGTCGTGAGGGGGCGACCGCCCAAAGCGGACAATACATTAGTGAGTGTTGGGCAACCGCCTACCTCACGTTGTCAAGGTAAACTTGGGGGGCGGGGCACCTAGATAATGTTCGCCGACGGCCTGGTGAGACGGGCGAGGCCTTGACACATGGAAATTAATTTTAATTTTGAAAGCCATGTCAGCGATCCATGTGGAAAAATTATCCCTATTAGCATCAATGTCATGTGTCAACTGTGCATAAATAACGAAAGTTTGAGTGATTTAACGGCTATATACATAATTCTATTATTTTTTAACGTTTAGGTTTTATTTGCTGAAAATAGGACTTTATGGCCTTATTTCCACACAATTGAAAATTAATGTCTTAATTTCATTTTTCCCTAAACGTTGGGGACATATTTGGCTATTAAGCCAAAAATTTTTTAATTAATTTGAAATGAAACAATAATGTCATTATAAAATTTTTTTCAAAAATAAAAAGAAATTTATCTCTAAATACTATAATTATTATTGCATACACAAATTAATGATAGACTAAATCACTAAATTTAATTAAACTAACAATAATTTAAAAAAGGTTAAAAAAACTAAACAAATGAGCTTCAAAAATAAATATAAATAAATAAAAAGGATGTAGAAAATAAAAGAAAATTTATATTAATATCATATGCACTATATATATACATATATACACATATTATATAGCAATTGAACATTTGTAGTTATATTTTATAAATAGTAAAAAACTGAAAGAAAGAGATAATAGTAAGTGTTGACATGCTTTGATTGGAAAGAAATATTCAAAATTTAAGAGGCCAAAACATTTCACATTTCAAATTGGTCAAACAAGAATACAAGTCCTAAAAATAAAAGTGTTAGTATTGGCAACTTAGCTAGTAAAGCTTGACGGTTGATGTTGGTTATGTTAGTTGTAAATAGTTATATCAATTTCAACTAACATAACTAAATGTGTTAGTACATTTCAAAAACTACTTGTTAGAGATTATGTATAAATGTACATCTTACAATACAAATGAGTCAATGAAAGTTTCATATTCAGGATTCAGGATTTCATAACTCTCAACTCATTCTTCTCTTCTAAGTCTATGCCACTTTATTCTTCTTCTTCTTCTTCTCTTCATATCTTTCTTGTATGTTTAGCATTTCTCACATGGTATCAGAACTCGTTATGGACAATGAGTGTGAATCAATCGTTCACAAAGATTCACCTCTTGTTGTGTTGAATCCAAAGTCACAAAGCCTTACTGTGAAATTTGAAGACAAAAACTTCTTGTTGTGGAAGCAGCAAGTAACATCAACCCTTAAAGAATAAGGCCTAAAGGGCTATATAAATGGTACTCAACTTGTTCCCTTAAGAAACTCTTCAAAATTTGAAGCATATGATAGGTAAGACCGGCTTTTGGTTTCCTAGTTTCTTCTATAAGTAGCCAAATCTTGCATACCTTTGTTGGATGTGAAACCACTAAGGATCTCTGGGAATTAGATGAGTATTTTGTACCTCAGACTACTGCTAAACTCATGCTGTGAGATGTACACTTTCTTCCATCCTTATTTATTGTTAATGAATTTATGAAGATAAGATTCACACTTTCTTCCATCCTAATTTACCATTCAAATGCCCTATGCCCACTGAGACTCTTACTGTCTAGATTAGTGTGATAACCGTAAATTTTTCATTTATTGGAAATTATAAATATTGAAAATAAATATTGGAGAAATTAAATAAGAGGAAATAAATAAAATTTTACGAGAACGGGATATTGGTGAAAATCCCGAGAATCGAGGAAGTGAAAGAAATCGGAAAATTCGTATAAAGGAAATTAAATTGGAAGTGAAAATAAAAATAATGGAGAAGGGAATTAAATTGGATAAAAAATTCAAATTAAATAAGGAAAACGAGAAATGAAAATAAAGTATATTTATATAATTACAAATTATATAAATGTATTTTTATACAAATACATATGTATGTAAATACTATATAGTATATTAATAATACATGTTTGTATATATGAATATATATATATATATATATATATATATATATATATATATACTAGTTCATGAAGTTACATAATACATATGTATTTAAGTATAATCTCTTATGTATATATAGGTATATATATACATATATATTTGAGAAATGTTTATATTTGATTTACATTAAAGTTTGAAAAATATATATTGTAAATACAAAACATATTATATTATAACATATATATATAGATATATATGTAAAGATTAATTATTTTAAGTATATAAATATATACTTATATATCTATGCTAGATCTATAATTTTAATATACAAAATATATATTTTGTATGTAATATATAATACTATATTATATACATATATGATAATAATAATATTATGTGTATTAAATATATAATATAAATACATGACATATATGTATTATTATATTAAGTGTATAATATATAGTATACTAAACACTAAAAAGGGAAAGGAAAATAAACCTAAAAAGGAAACAAAAAAAATAGAAAAGGAAAGGAAAATAAATCGGGAAGGACCCGATCCTCCCCCAGCCAAAGGGCCGACGACGGCGGAGCCGCCACCGTCGGCGAGGGAGGAAGGAGAAAAAGATGCCACCGGCCAGAGAAAGGAAAGAAGCTGCCGGCGGCGTGAAGAAACGGAAATAGGATCGACGGAAAACGAAAGAAACCGAGGAGGAAAAGGAAAATGGCCGACGGCGGTGCCGGCCGAATCGGTGGCCGCCACTGCCAACGAAGCTTCATCGGAGGAAGAGGAAGCTGATGGAGGCCACTAGAACGGCGGAGGAGGGCCGGCGAAGAGGAAGAAGAAACCGAGGCAAAATCGCCTCGATCCGCCACCGTGCCGCCGACCTAAGGCAAACGGAGGGCACCGGTAAGTTCGTCGTGCAGCCGGCCAGCTGAGGGACACCCGAACCGCCGGAGAACCGGCCGCCGGCGAGGAACTGGCGAGGAATGGTCTGAACCGGTCTGACCAAGAAAGGAAGAAGAAAAAAGAAAAGAAAAAGAAAAGAAAAAGGAAAAAGAAAAAGAAAAGAAAGACAAAGAAAAGAAAAAGAAAGAAAAAAGAAGAAAAAGAGGAAAAAGGAGAATTTCAGGAATTCGAAAAATTCCCGGAAATTCGACAACCCGGGATTTTGCAAAATTCGGTAAGAAATTTTCCTGAGATTTAATTTTCAGAAAAATTAAATAAATTATGAAAAATTCTAAAAAAAATAGAATTTTAATTCCAGAAATTATTTTTAGCAATCAGGATAAGGAATCGGGAGGAATGGAGTGCAGGCGCGATCGATAAGAGGAAGTCGCCGACTCGGAAAAAGGTAAGGGATGCATGTGCAGCACTGTAAGGATACTCAATCTGCATATTTTAAATTGAAATATTTTATGAAAATTATTATGATGCATGATTTGCTGAAAATAATTTGGGAAGAAGTACTGGCTGAAAGATTTAAAACTGTATTTTTCCGTGTAGGAGGTTAGTAAATCGGCAGCCGTTAAGCTGCCGAAAATTTTAGAAAAACTTTATAAAATCATATTAAATGATTTTATTTCCGAATTTCGATAGTAAATCACGAAACATGAGGAAATTACTAAATTTCATAAAACATGAATATAATGAGATGGAATTTTAAAATATTCATGTATTCGAGAATGGTGACAACAAAATCACCGAAAATTCTCGAAATAAATAAATTACACGAAATACGAGACGAAAGATGAAGTGAAATATAGTTAATATTTTTATGAATATTTTTATAAATATTCACTAAAGGATTTTAACCCTTATGGTTTTAAATTATGGAATTTTATATTTATATAAATTCCATATAAGTTTATTTTATGATGAAAACTACGGTTTTGAGATTGGTTGGCATTCCTATCATACGGATGCATGATATGTGATATGTTTAGTCCCGGTCGACACCTGATCCGCGACCCACATAGGACAATATAGATTATGGTCATAGATTTGACCGGTTTATTTCTGTACCCTTCAAGGTTATAGTATGATAAGATTGATGTCTATCTTAGACTCCATAAATGATAGGTGATGTGTTAGTAAAGGCCAAACCGAGCAAAGACTCGATGATTGTACCGTGTGAGCCACCTCTAGAATCCTTCGGGAACTAAGTGCTACACGTGTTCTGATGTGTTAGTAAAGGCCAAACCGAGCAAAGACTCGATGATTGTACCATGTGAGCCACCTCTAGAATCCTTCGGGAACTAAGTGCTACACGTGTTCTGATGTGTTAGTAAAGGCCAAACCGAGCAAAGACTCGATGATTGTACCGTGTGAGCCACCTCTAGAATCCTTCGGGAACTAAGTGCTACACGTATTCTGATGTGTTAGTAAAGGCCACACCGAGCAAAGACTCGATGATTGTACCGTGTGAGCCACCTCTAGAATCCTTCGGGAACTAAGTGCTACACGTGTTCTGATGTGTTAGTAAAGGCCAAACCGAGCAAAGACTCGATGATTGTACCGTGTGAGCCACCTCTAGAATCCTTCGGGAACTAAGTACTGCACGAGTTTTGATGTGTGAGTAAGAAATTTCTGTAACGTGGGAGCCAACTCTAGAATCTTTCGGGAACTAAGTGCTACATGAGTTTCGATGTGTGAATAAGGAGTTTCTGTATCGTGTGAGCCACCTCTAGAAGACTCAAGGGACCTAAGTGCTACATAGATTCTTTGTGAACTATGGGGAGCCACCTCTAGAATCCTTTGAGCACTAAGTGCTACACGAGTTCCTGGATATGACACTTAACTCTATTGCTAGTTAGAATGGACGTCGTAACTGAAGCAGTGAATTGGGGCTTACGCCTAAAGTGATTAAGTAATCGGTTATATGGGAATAGATTTTAATAGCTTATTTTGCTCTTTAAAGTACGGTGCTAATTAAAAGAGTACATTAAAACATGAAATGAGTTTTAAAGAAATAAGATGATGATTTAACTAATATTCTTTTCAAGGAATATACGAATATTAATTATTTTATTTAAATGCTTTGTTTCGTAGAAGCATTATTTTGAAAAGCATAATGAAAAAGGTTATGAAAGTTTGAAAAGGAAAAGGATTTATTAATTCAAAAGGAAATGAAAATTTCTCTCTACAGTTGCTCCTAGGTTCCGTAACAAGTATGGTATTCAAAAATACCTACCTTACTCTATTCGGATCCCTAGCCGACTGTAGTATCCTTCTTACATGCGAGCCTAGAGCCCATAGGAAAAATGAAAAAGATTTTTAGCATATAGAAAGCTGAGTATCAAGTGAGGCATATAATTCTCTTATTGAGTCGTGGTTTTGCTCACCCCTTAATTTTCAACATTTCAGGTTTTGATGAATGTGAGTTCAGTAGATTGTGGATCCTGGCTGTACACGAAGGACAATGTGTCAGACCGACTGATTATTTGAGGTATGATCATTTATTCTCTGTATTTAGACACGTCAACAGTACTACTTATCTGATTAATTACAATAGGGGATGTGTATAATATAAACAATATTATGTAAAATTGTTTAACAGTCAGTACAAGTGAAGTATCGCAGATAGCCCAACCGGTTAAGTTGTGTACAATAAGGTAAAAAAAATGTGGTCACGGGTCGTGACAATTAGGATGAAACTTGACAATATCGATATTTGGAGTGAAATATTGAAATGGTAAGAATCTACATCTCAAAATTCATCTATTTGTGCATGTGTTGGAAAACGTGTAATAATTTCAAAAATGATGGTTAAGTCCATAAGCTGGGAAAACTTTTGCAAATAATAGTCAATCTAATTTGGCTTTTAACCAATTGACAGTAATAGATGAGCCCTTGTGTAAAGAAGTCTGGTACTATTACAATTTGTAGACTGAATCACACAAAAGAGCCAAAAACTACGCAAATGAACGTTTAAGGCTATATCAATAATTTTACCATTTTGACTAGTCAAACCCTATCAAAAGTCAACATAATGATTAGAATATGCTAAATAAATATTTTATGAGTAAATAAAATATTTTGAAAGTTAAATTAAATATTTAAATAGTTAATAAATAGTTAGGACGTGGTTGGTATTATTGAAATCTTATAAGGGCATTTCCATAATTGCCATAAAAAGATACCATATTGGCCAGCCATCTGCTTCCACCATAGCCATCTCACATTAAAGCTTAAGTTAGAGAGAGAAAAGCCATTAAAACATTACCTTAAACACCTCAAAATCAAAAATTACCTTAAGCAAACTTGTTCATCTCTCTTAGCTCTCCAACATACCTCCAAATCAACTTGTGTAGAGGCCATTTTCAAGGTGTTTTGGTCCTCAAGAATTTTGCCAAACGGAAAGGTGAGAGAAAGCTTATACAACCTTGATTTCTTTTAATGTATTTTAGTGTTTTAAGGTTGTATAACATGTATTTGGCGTTGGAATTGATCATAACCAATTGCATGAGCACCTTAGGGTTTTGGCCTAGGTAGGATTTTAATAATACCTTGCTTGAACTCATGCAAAAATGGTGTAAAATTAATGTAGAGTAAGTGTAATGCATGTATATAGCCTTAAATTGATGAAATGGTAAGGATGGTGATAAATGGTGCATTTAGCTAAGGCTAGAATGAAAGGTTACCATGCTCAATTTGAAGTGAAAATGCTTATAACATACTGTATAAAATAATACAAGATTGTTGGTGAAGTCAAAACTGAAAAAGGCGATGTTTTGACGATAGTTGTAGGCACGATATGAAATAGACTGGATTTGCTACTACATTAGGAAATATAGTAGATCTAAAAAAATTATACATTTTCTATAATTGAAGTGTTCAGAATTGACTGCATTTGTGTGGTGTTTAGCAGCCCAGAAGCGAGGAGTAGAAACTGGTGCTATTGAATTGCACTGTATAATTGCTAGTGGTATGGAATATATATATATATATATATATATATATATATATATATATATATATATATATATATATATATATATATATATATATATATATATATTTATAGAAGATGTCGAGATATGTGTCTACATCGATACTGTCTGAATTGAGAATAATTGAATATTGTGACTAAACTGAGATTGAGAATTGAAATTATTATGGTTATTGAATTGTGTTCTTAAGTGCAAGAGGGCTAAGACAGATAATATTGTTATGCTGTCAAAATTTCGTAAAATAACCTTAGAAACCATAATCTGTTTATAAGAGATTGTTGGTATAGGAAAGGATTTAAAGAAAAATAATGATTAGGTTAAGTTGGCGTATAGGCTTATAGGTGTGCACATATTTGTAACTCGATTTCCGAAAGGAGTTTTATTGATTTTTATACTTCTCAAGATGCCCATAAGTTTTAGAATTATTTTTATATATAAACAAAATATTTTGAACACTATTTATTGTACTGAGAATATTTACTGTATTTCTATGTTTCAAATGCATTTATTACTGATTTTAAAGATTTATGGACTGACTGAAGATATGTTTTACTAAATTGATTTCTGTAAACCGTTACTAACTGTTTTATGAACTGTTTTGAGATTGTTGGCTCCCCATAATTGCCTTCGGATAATCATGCTATTGAGTGTATTGTACTATTACTATTTATTTATTTATCTTGATCACTTCATCAACCGTCCCAAATGTCACCTAATTAGTGCATACTGAGGACACCACTATGACTATGGCCATATGTCTTATTGATTATTGTTACTTCCTTTTTGGGATACTGAAACGGCATGATTCTATTAGGTATTGTCTTGTCTCCACTGTACTGTTTATTGAACTGTTTACTAAATTGTGTTATTGAACTACTTACCATATTGTTTATCGAATTATTTACTGAACTGATTTCTGAATGATTTATTGAACTGTTTACTGAAACCTTACTATTGAACTGCTTACTAAATTATTTATACTAAACTCCTGTGAGATTCCTAATTTCTCCTTTGTAAATAATTTAATTTCGGATGTAGAGTAATTAAACATAAAGTTAGTAAATAATTTTCTTATGAATTGGTATGATAGGAGACAAGCGGATCGTGGTCCCATTGAGAATTCCAAGGCCTGGAGAAATATGGATCCCACCATAATGATTTTTGGAGTGGAATATGACAATGGTAAGTACACATGCCTTGAATTTTCTCATTAGTGCATGCTTTGGGAAACGTGCTGAAAGTTATGCAAAATTATGATTTTACCCCTAGGTCGGGAAAGTACTATCGAATATAACCAATAATGAATTTAAAACACATCGAATATGATAGGTGAACCCTCGTGTGATGATGTCTCACTCTGATTCGACTTGTAGACTGAATCACACGAAAATACCTATAGACACTAATAAGAGTATTTTAGTAATTTCGCACTTTGACTAGTCAAACTTCATCAAGAGTCAAGGAATAAGCCACTTTAGTGAAATAAATGTATTTGGTAATTTAATTAGTAAAATCACATACATGTTAATATATATATATATATATATGTATATATATATATATTCATGTCACTTATATAGGTTTATCTGAATACAAATATATAATTATATTTATTTAAATTAATGAATATAGAAAGTATGAAATGCTAGTGAAACAAAGAACATGTAGAAAATAAACTTAAATAATTTAGAATATATTTACCAAATATCAATATGGGGTTAAAAATAAATAAATAAATAGATAAATAAATAAAATATCAATGTAAATTGTGTTGTAGCTACTTGAAGAAGCTTGGGCAGCCACCTAATCCCACTAACACTCTCTCTACCGGCACTTACATCACCCATTATCACTATCCATCATCATCATCACCCTAACCTCAACCATTTTCCCTCTTTTCTTTAGTCATCTGTTGGAACCGAGAGCACCACCACCAGCTTCCTCACGATTCTGTCGCCACACCATCCTCTTGTTGTGTCGACTGATAAAGCTTAAGGAAGGAGAAACCTAAGGCAAGAGAAGGTTAGGCTTGGGAGTCAAAACAGAAACGATAAGTGGAGTTTTAGGCTGTTATTTTGGTGCTGGAAACAGAGTTGGTTTTGGTAAGATGTAATGTGAGTGTAAGGGTTGAACCTAAAGAGGAAAATGAGGGCTGATTAGGTGATGAAGTGCAGAAAAGGGGTTTTGATCACTAACAGAAGAGAAGGAAGGGAAGAGAGGAGATCGAGAGTGAAGGAAAGAGAGGGAACTGATAGAGTGCAGTAGAGTAAGAACAAGGGAGCTGCAAGGAGTTCCCATTTCCTTGCATTAACATAATAGCTAGAAGCTGCTATCCCCTCGACATTACAGCAACATAAGGGGGCTGCACTTTCCCTCAATCTTCATCGGGACAGCAAGGGCTATCTCGGGTTGGACAAGTAGCTAGAGGCGTGGAAGATTTTCAATTTTGGATTGCTCTACTGACATGGAAGTTGAACAAGGGAATAATGGTCTGAACCGAGAGGTAAAGTTGGTCAATGTTTGAGTTAATTATGTTTAAATTAGGAACTTTATTCAGGGAATGAATGATGATGATTTAAGGCTGAATATATATATGTGTAGTGGCTCTTTGGAAATACCAAATGCAAGGCTGAAACCGAGAGAGTAGCTGCATTCTGGAGTCCATAGCAACTCTAAAACGATAAAGATCCAAGTTGCATAAAAGGGCTCTCGGTTTTGGTTAGTAACAAGGGGTAAGGATTTGATTTTATTACAGATTTTTAAATGATGAATGTAGAGTGAAATAAGGAGGTAAAATATGGTCTTTGATGTAGGTTTATGTGGGGAAATAAATTTTAAAAAGGTGAAGGAGTATTTGGCAGCCAAAGGAGAAATTGCAAGGTAATGCACTTAAGGGAGACCTTAAAATATAAATTTCCTTAAGGAGATTCAATAATATAAATTTTATTAATTTTGTGTCTTAATGTAGGAGGAAATTTTTTTACAAAGTAGGGGACACTTAATACCCTAAATTAAAGACTAAAGAAAAGGAAATCAACAAGTGATAGAAAGCTCAAGAAATACAAGGGTGCAATATCAACATTTGTGGTGCACTTTAGGTAAGAGATATATATGGGAAACATAGGAGATACTGAATAATTTTAAAATCAACTACCTTGGTGTATTTTCCTCACAGGAAGTTTAAGAAAATTATGCTGTTATGCTACTGGATTTTTATAAAAATATTAGTTTTGTAAATTAAGCTAGAGCTTAAATAACAATTTAAAAATAGCGATTTTCTATGAAACTTCGTTTTGGAAAACGTTATATTGCATGATTTTGAAATATTCATGAAATTTTATCCGAAATTCTGACTTTCATGGAAATTACCAAAATATTGTATTTTTAGAAAATATTTATGAATATTTATGAATTATCTACTTTTGAAAGAATATATATATATATATATATATATTTATATATATTCATTTGTGAACCCTTGTGAAGTTAGAAAATACTATTTTGAATTTCGAAAATATATATAAAAATGTTTTGAGACATGACTAACTAAAGTCACTGCAGTACTAGAACTTTCGGACCACTATGTGACCCTCATCCAGTACGCAGTAGTATTTGACTTTCGAGTTGTGTGACCTTGATCCAGTCCACCATAGGCGCAGTTGACACCTGATCAATGCTCGCTGTGGACCTTCTTTGGACTATAGCCATATGTCTATTCGACTTGCACTTTCCCTCATGGGAATATTTGGACTACATGATTGTTACTTAGTCGTTGATATTTCTCCATGCTTAGTATGTGTATACTTTTTCGTATATATTTTCGTATATGAATTCTAAACATTTGATATTTGGATTTTGAAACCGATATGGTTTATTTTGAATATTCATACTGAAACTAAGTGTGATAAATACATATATGCTTAGGTTTATGTTCCAAATTTAATTGCTTTATTATAGTTTAAACGAGTTATTTTTTGATGCATTGCATTAACATGATTTGACTTCTGAATCGTATGACTTTCGACTCTGAATGTTTCTTCAAAATTTCATATTTAGTAACTAATTTAGAAAGTTGCATTTAGATTTTTGGTATCTGTCCCTTATATATATATATATATATATATATATATATATTTCTTATTGGTCTTTATAAGCTCACCCCCTTTTTCACTTTCCAGATTATTTGCAGTAGGCGCTTTGTACTAGGGGTTCTAACACGTCCTTCGAGGCTTTTGTACCACCTTTAAAGGTATATGATGTACAGTTATCCATTTTATATTCAGACTTATATTTTCAATACTTTAATAGCATAGGATGTAATTAAAGGAAGTACATGATATATTTATGGTTTATAACGATGCATACAACTTTGGTGGATATATATTTTGTTAAGTAAAATGATTCAAAGATTGTGAATGCATGCTTGTTAGAAAATTTGAACTAGGACCAAAGTGATTAATGGATATTGATTTAGCTAATGTAAATTTAGCTTAAGAATAAATCTGAGACACTACATATAGCCCAACCAAGTAAGTAAAAAAAGAAAAATTGGGTACATATTTTCAGTAAAAAGGGACGTTACAACTCCCTATAGTCTGATCTAGGGACTAGGACAAGTGAGGTGCTTTAAAACATCCTTCTGAACTCAGCCTAATATCTTAACCGATTATAGTATCCTTCCGAATTAGGATCCTTTAGCACTGTTAGCTACTGATAGTGACTGTTAGTGTAAGAGCATGTTTAAGATACACGCATATAGATATGCATGTATCAGCTCTTCTATATATATTTCTTACTGGGTGTAAGCTCACCCCCTTATCTTCCTTCCAGATTATCTACAGTAGCTTTGTTTCCACATGGGAGGACTTTTAAGACAATATTCCTCAAGCAGTTTCTGATTACCATAGACGTATATTATTTTAGTTTTATATATTCGGACTATATATGTACAGTACCATTTTGTATGTATTTTATGTACAGGGGATGTAAACTAAACTTAATCATACTGAATATTGACTATAGTTTTAAATCGGTTATTAGTCAATGGTATATTGCAAAAAATATATGTATAATGTTATGTTTCATGTTTATATAAACATTTTTGGAGGTTGTTTGTGAATCTATTTGAGATAAATGATCAAATGTGGATAATGGATTTAATTACTAAGTTGTCAAATGGGTATTGGATATAACTACACAATTAATACTAAGATTGAGTAAGGACACAACAGATAGCCCAACTAATTTTACTGAAAAAGAAAAAGTTAGTTCTAATTTTTGGTAATCAGAATGTTACACATGTAATATAGAAAGCAACTGCAAAATGTAAAGAAAGGTAATCTTAGCATGAAAAATTATCTTATCAATGTGAAGTCATTATGGGACACAATGCAACCTTGTGGTTGCAAAATGCCTGATTGTGAGTTGGTGCACACTGCCTTATCTGGGCTTGGATAGGAATATGATGCAATTGTAGCAGCAATTCTTACTTAAAAAGATTTGCCAAATTGGAAGACATCTTCCTCATTACCTTTTCCTATTGAATTAAGAATTATGCAACATTCTGTCTTCTTAATTCTCCAATGTGTTCTGCTAATCTTCTTATGCCACAAAAAAAAAGGTTTCCTATGAGAATGGCCGTAGGAATAAAGGTTGGTTTAATGAGGGAAATAGAAGCTTTAGTGGTAGGGGTAAACCCAAAGGATGAGGTGTGTTTGGTGGTGGCTCAAAACCCCAATGCCAACTTTGTGGCAAGATTGGACACACAGTTCATAGATGTTTTCAAAGATTTGACATTTCATTTAACCCTGATTCAGGTGAATTTCTTAAATACCATAAACAATAGTTCAATTCATCAACCACATTCTGGTTTTACACAGCAAAAGGTTAATACCGCAGAAGCCATGGTAGCAACTCCAAATTCAGTTTCTAATTCATACCGGTACCTTGATTCTGGAGCCATGAATCATATTACAAATGCTACTGAAAACTTGAACACTGGATCTAAATATCATGGTAATGGTAAGCTCCATATGAGAAATGGACTTGGTATCAACATTACAGGTATTAATCATTCTTCTTTCTTTACAAATAGTTTTTCCAAGTCCTTTCAACTTAAAAATGTTTTCATGTTGCCCAAATAACAAGGACTCTTTTGTTTATATCACGGTTTTGCAAAGATAATAACGTCTACTTTGAATTTTACCATAACGTTTGCTTTGTGAAGGATCTTACTACCTAGGAGACTCTTCTAAAAGGGATGCTTGACAAGGTTCTGTACAAATTTAATCTTTCATTAGATAAGTCAACTGTAGCCTATCAGACTACGCAAGAAGCTTTTGTTTCAAACATTTCTGAATTTTAACCTTTTGTTTCATTACCTGATACTATTACAAAGTTAAATTCATTTGTTCTTTGGTATAGGCCGCCTAGGACATCCTAATGTTGTCACACTTTCTAAAGTTCTCAATTATTGTAATATTTCAACTCATATAAATCAAAAGCATGCTTGTTTTCATTGCCAACAAGCTAAAAGTCGTAAAATCCCTTTCTCTTTGTCTAGTACCACTTATATATCTCCTCTTACACTTGTTGAAGCTGACATATGGGGTCTAGCCCCTTATTTGTTAGGAAAATGGTTTTAGATATTATATTTCCTTTGTTGATGTATATTTAAGATTCACTTGGATTTACTTTCTTAAGTCAAAAAATGAAGCATTACTTTCCTTTATTCACTTTAAAAAAGCTAGTTGAAAAGCAATTTTCTACTTAAATAAAGATGTTATAAACTGGTTAGGGTGGAGATTTAGAAGCTTCACTTTCTTTCTTAATTCAAAAGGTATCCTGTTCAGACATTCATGTCCACATGCTTCTTAACAAAATGGTATAGTAGAGAGAAAACATAGACAAATAGTTGAAGCAAGTTTAACTCTACTCTCACAAGCTTCCTTACCCTTTAAATCCTAGTATGAGGCTTTCTCTTCTATAGTTTATCTCTTGAATAGATTACCAAGTACTGCCTAAGAGTCAAAATCACCTTTTGAAGCTTTGCACAAGGTAAAACCAAATTTCTTCTTCCTTATAATAAAACAATATACAAATACATATTCTTATATATATATATATATATATATATATATATATTAAGATTTATACATTATAATAAAGTTGTATATATATCTATACATTATATTAAAGGATTTATATATGATGCACTGACAGTACATAGTCTCTATACACTGTCAATGCATAAGAGATTGATACATCATTAATAAGCTCTCATTAGCAAATTGAAAAAAAATTATTTATATTTTTTTAAGGGCTTGACATCTTTTTAGTTTATATATCGATAATGTGTCAAACTCTGATGCACTGATAGTGTATAGAGACTATACACTATTAGTTCATCATATATAATTCCAATATTAAAATATCATATATATATATATATATATTAAGAATTTTATCCTAACTCACTACATAAATTTTTCATAATTTAATATCAAAATTTTATGTTTAGAATTTAAAAATCTTATTATCTTAAGCATAATTAATTAATTTAATTATTTATTGTTTCCAACAACATTTTATTAAATTTAATCATTAACCTTTTAAGTATAGTTTGTTCTGAGACATAAATTAAATTTCATAACAAATTATATCAAATGTTAACATCGGTTCACTTGGTAAAGCACTTAAAAAGTAAGCTTTTTGTTCAAGGTTCAAATACCTCTATGAACATGATACTATAAACATGATATTATTTGTATACATAAACGAGTAGTGAGTTAGGTTACCCACTAAGCAGGTTCATGTACCATACACTATCCGATAAAAAATTAATCATCTTCGGGTTAAGGTACCCTAGGAGTGTTACTCGAACTCAATACGAATAGTAATATCACTACACTAACCTATTAATTACCTATTTATAAGGTACGTGAACCTAGTATGAACATTGTATTATTTGTATACATAAATTGGTAGTAGGTTAGGGTACTTGCTAAGCAAGTTCGGGTACCCTGCACTACCCAATAAAATGATAATCATGTTTAGGTTAGGTTACCTTACGAATGTTACCCGAATCCTACCCAAACCCGATACAAGTAGTAATATTAGTACCCTAACCTGTTAATTACCTATTTATAGGGTATCCAAACCAGGTATAATTAGGTTGAGTATGTCTAAGTACCCGATTATAAAGTACCCATTGCCATCCCTATTCATGGCACACCCAAAATCAACCTTTTTAGGCATTTGAAACCCAAAACCGTGGAGGTGAAATCAAAGTGTGACAATTCACCCATAAAATGACTTACCATCTCAAGTCAAATAACTATTTACACTATTGACATAGGAGAGCATTTCTGTGGACACTTGAGTGGAGCTACCAAATAAAGCTCTCACAGTGAGTCATGTTTAGTAAACTTATTCTCTAATAAGCACTCACATGCTATCATCAAATATCCTTATATTTCAAGCTATAAGATTGGTTGCTTCTTTTCTAAAGAGGCTTAGCATGTGCTAAACTATGAACATGATATTATTTGTACCCATAAGAGGGTAGCGGGTTAGGGTACCATACACTATCCGGTAAAAACATAATCATCTTCGGGTTAGGGTACCCTAAGAGTGTTACTTGAACTCAATACAGATAGTAATATCACTACCCTAACCTAATAATTACCTGTTTATAGGGTACGCGAACCTAGTATGAACATGATATTTTTTGTATACATAAACTAACGGTAGGTTAGGGTACCTGCTAAACGGGTTTGGGTACCTTACACTACCTAGTAAAAAGATAATCGTATTCAGGTTAAGGTACCTTAGGAGTGCTACCCTAACCCTACCCAAACTTGGTACGAGTAGCAATATTAGTACCTTAACCTATTAATTACCCACTTATTGGGTACCTAAACCCAGTATAATCGAGGTCGAATATGTCTGGGTACCCAATTATAGAGTACCTATTGCCATCCCTATTCATGGCACATCCAAAACCACCATTTTTAAGCATTTGGAACCCAAACCCATAGAGGTGAAATCAAAGTGTAAAAATTCACACATAAGATGACTTAGCATTTCGAGTCAAAGGACTATTTACACAACTGACACGTGAGAGCATTTCCATTGACACTTGAGTGGCAGTACCACTTGAAGCTTTCACAACAAGTCATGTTCAGTAAACTTGTTCTCTAATAAGCATTCATATGCTATCATCAAATATCCTTATATTTCAACTTCTGAGATTGGTTGCTTGCTTTTCTAAGTAAGGAGGCTTAGCATGAGCACTATCAATGCTCTATCTTTAGAGTACGATTACTAAGAACAATGTAAGAGCATAGCTTTGATACGTATGGATCTTATAATTGTAACACTTTACAATTCCCTTGCAAGGCTAATTTGTTCATGTGCTTCACCCATTTAATGACTAATAAACCCATTATTGTCATCAATAAATGGTGAATGGAAACCTTTATGTCACTTACCCTAAGTAAACATGTATTGCCATGGTACCATGCCTAATGCCAAGTGAGTTGGTTTTAGGGCATACACTAACATTGTGTACTAAGCTTGACCTTCATTATTTTCAAGATTTTTTGTGTAACAGAAATCTTGAATGCCTCATGAAACTATTGGTGTTCGTGTATTAAAAAATTACGATGAAATTCAGTAGATTGGTAGAGAAATTGAAGTTGTTTTCTACGTAAGAAAACAAAGTAAATAATGGAGATTGAGTTTGGGTTCATAAGTCTAAGTTCCTTCCTAAAAAACTTTATCTAGGCCAAAGACCCTAATAATGATATGCCAAATAAAAATAATCACAAGCACATAAGCGCCATCCTAATATATAATAACACATTGGCACTTGTAAAATTAATGGAGGATGGTCACAGTTTAATTTCATCAATAGGAGGCGAGGTATTAATAATATTAATATTATATATTATATATTATATATTATGGTATTGTTTATATGTGTCAACTTCATTTTTTTTTGGCACATGATTATTATGGTTTTTTGTTTATTCGATTTTTCTAAGAAGTAACTTGGATTTAAGGTTACAATCCAACATCAACCCAAGACAAATGTATATTATCTCAAGGAGTTCTTGTGTAAAAGGTATTTCAAATATTGCCATGAAACTATTAACGTTCATGTAATCAATAAATTAAAATTTACTTCAATAAATTCATGGTGACATTCTGATACATGTCTTACACAAAATTCCTTAAGATAATATAGATCTGGTTTGACTTGATGTTTGGCTATAACCTTAAATTCAAGTTACTTCTTAAAAGCTTAGCAAACAAAAGCCCTTAACAATTATGTGCCAAATAAAAAGAATTAGATGCTTATAAACAACAACATCATGATATATAACACAAATATGATTAATTATTCACCTAGTATAAATGAATTAAACCACAATCTTCCTCCATTTGTAAGGGGTTGGGAGAGCCTGGGTTGGCTAGGGATTAGCCACCCCAGAACCGCTGACTCACACAATTACTGTCCTTTTTGGGTCAACCGACCCTCAAGGTTTTTGTCAGAGAATAACACCTCAATTCGCATCCGGAGGGATTTGAACACTTGACCTTTAGCAAGCGTCATTATTATAAGATACTAAATTGGTTTATTTATGTATAAGATTATTATAATATAATACATAATTAATTACCACTAGCTTGATTTATAATTTTCTCTTTCAATGATGTCCAATCATATAAAAAAATTGTACTTATATTGTTTAATTTAAGTACTTAACTTTTTCTATTCTTAAAAACTTGAATATTAATTTTTAAGATTAGGTTTTTTTTAATGTAAATTTAATATCTTTCTATACTTGAAACTTTAAGAAAATATAGTTTAAATTTAATTTTTTTAATAATGTTCTTTATGTGTAGCACAAAATATCAAATTCAAAGTTTCAAAGAAATATTGAAATTATATAATTTTTTTATATATTTGATTTATTATTGTATTAAAATTAAAATTTATTATAAAATAAAAAATAATATGTTAAAATGATTTTTATAATAAAATCAAATGTTAAATTAATAATATATTTATTATAAATACAATAAGTATAATATTAAAGATTATTTGATATTCATATATTATGGTGTTTTAAATTAATTTTATTTAATAGTCAAATTAAAAAGATTCAATATTTATTTTGCTTGTAATACATATTGATATAATTGTATAATAAATAATAATTGTTTTCAAAATTTTAAACTTTTTAATTAAAAAGGTGTATCAATTATTTATTTATTTTTAAATAATAATCATATAATTATAATTTGGATTTTTTCAT
The DNA here is from genome assembly GCA_032173925.1 of Heritiera fomes. Taxonomy (NCBI): domain Eukaryota; kingdom Viridiplantae; phylum Streptophyta; class Magnoliopsida; order Malvales; family Malvaceae; genus Heritiera; species Heritiera fomes. Next base: position 14,941,674 of record JAPDPM010000002.1, read on the forward strand.
ATTATAAATTGGATTTGTTACGAGTTTCGGATTGGATTGGGTTCGAGTTGTGTCAGGTTCGGATTTTTTTAGATTTGAGTTTTTTCGATTTCGAGCTTTTTCAGTTTCAGATCTTTGATTTTTTTAATCAATTTGAATTGATCCGAATTTAGTTTCGAGTGAATTTTCGGACTTGAATCAGTTTCTAGTTATGTTTCTCGGGTATGGGGAATTGGTTTTGGTGGCTTAATTTTTGGAATCATATATATAAAAGTTGTAAAGCTACGCAGCGCACGCCTTCGCCACGTTTTTATACTCCATTTTTCAACTGTTCATCCTTCATCTGATTGCTTTTCTTCGTTGGTCTTTTGAATCAAATGGTAATTTCAACAAGAAATTTTTTTCAGACCTTATTTGGCGCGTACGACTCTCCCACTTTATTTCTCCATCGAGACCTTTATCTGTTACTGACTTAACTCCATATCCCATGCTAATCCCATCTCTCAGTCTCAGAGACATCGCTCTCCTATTTTGGCTTCATTTTCCCATTTTTTGTTATGGGTTTCTCTTCTCAACTATTCGGGAAAAAAATTCTTAATCAAATTTCTCCTTTGCCAAATCAAGGAAACCCTTTGAAGCTCTCTCTTTTTGTTTAATTAGCTACAGAGTCTTCTCATCTTTCTCAACTTTTCTTTTCAGGTAATTTTCTCTTTGATTACCCTGTGATTTTTGTGTTTTCTTGCTTTTCATTTCTATGATTTTAGGGGGCTTTTCATTTCTTTGATTACCCGATTGTACTCTAAGTTCCTTCCTCCAAAAAAATCCTTTTTCCTCCCATGGCTATGAGTCTCGAAATCCCTAATTATTTTTCTAAAATTAGAAACAGAGGAAGGGAGAAAGATAGAGGGAGTAAGATTGATAGAGAGAATTTCACCATACACTTTTCTTTCTTCCTCACAAATTTTCGATAAAAGGACAAAAACAAGAGGCAGCAAGTGGTTATTTGCTCTATCCTCTCCTTTTTTTTTGGCTTTGGCAGTAACTATCTTTTAAAAAGTTTTTTCTATTTGTTGATTTTTTTTTGTGAAGCTTTATTTTTTTTATGGGTTGTAAGATTGGTATGATTTTTTTTTACGAACATCCCTTAATTTGAAAATTCTAAAAATTCTTAGATAGATTTCCTTTAAAAATAAAACATGTAAAAAGAGACAAACTGTTAGAAATTGTGTTTAACACAAAAAAAAAATCGGATTGGTTTTCTTTGATTAAGGTTTTTTTTTGCTTTGATTTTTTTAAATTGTCACTTTGTTACATAAGTATATAATGTAATAAAAATTATTCATTTCTGTTTACATTTACTATTATTTGTATATTGTACATTGATATGAAATTCAAATTAATTAGATTTTTTTTCTATTTTTCGTCTCTAATATATGATACATATATAGAGAACGATATTTTTAATTTCAATTCAGTTTTTCACTGTATTTAACTTGGGTGTGCTGGCTGGTGAAGCATTCTTTGGTTATTTGATGATTGAAGGTACGAATTAGTTTTGTACTTTTTTTTGTTCTAACGCTTTGTTTGACTTTTGGGGCATTTTTTTAAACAACTTTTAAATTGCAACATCATTTTGCTTTGCTTTGACAAATTAAGTTTTGAGAGTTACAATCAATTTGTTAGATCATTTGGATTGATTCATTTTACAATATATTACTCCGTTTTTTTTTTAACATTTTCAGAAGAAATGTTTTTTCCTGGCTGATGTAGCTTATGTTGGCTTTACCGTTGTGGGGTTTATCTGGTGGGTTGTTTACTCAAAAACTGGTCGTAAACTATGATATGTTGAATTGGTAAATTTTTGTTTTTTTTATGTTGCTAATACAAAAAATTTGTGCTAAGGTACTTTGCATGGGAATGAAATTTGATTTCTTTGGTGCAGCAAAAATAAATTTACCAAGACCAGGTGATTTTAGAGTTTATTAAATGTTTGGTACATATTCATGGCCCCAAAAAGTTTTCATACTTGCTCTTTTCATCTGTCTGTGCCAATTGGTTGGAATTTCCAATTTTGATCTTTATAATTGAAGGTCATTTCAATGATTTATATGGTTTTATTTCTCTTTAACTATTGTCGTTAATGAAAGCTGGTCTATTTGTTGCTAAAATCTGACATTGCTTGCAGATATTTGAAACTTCAAGGCAAAGGGCTATAGCCATGGTGGTGGATGTCCACAAACTGTGATGCTTGGCCAAGAACCACATCAGACAACATCTAATCTTGGCCATCTTAATAAGCCATCTATCCAAGTGAATTTCAAAAGAATACTGAGAAGTTTAAGCATACAATGAATCAAGAGGTTACTCTTCTGAAAACTTATTTTTTGCAAACTACTTACTTTATATTTGTATATTTCTTTTGCATTATATCATGCTTAATGGTTTATTTTAAACTATTAGTCACCTCAATAGGATAAATTCCATCCCTACATTCTAATCTCCTCAAAGCTTTATATACTTTCAACAAATGAAAAAATATGGTCTGTTCACAAAATATTGTAGTTCGTATTCCTATTTCTTGGTTTTCATATTTGAAACAAGGCAGTAGAAGTGGCGTTAGATTGCTTTTTACAGTAGTTCTAAATATGCTTGCAAGGTTTTTAGCCTGCAAGAAAAGATAAAAACTGGGATCGAACATCTAAGGTTTTAAATATTAATGAGGAAATGGTGATCAACTTTTTGAAACAACTTTTTTATTTTAAAATGTTAGATGATCTATAGAAGATATTAGTTCTGTAGTATAAGTTCATATAGATAAATGAATAGTTTCTATCATGTGGTGTATATACCTTTCATTTTATTTCTGATACTTATTAGTGAATGAATTATACAGAAGATCATGGGAACAAGTTTTGATTACATGGTTAAATTATACAGTCTTATGGTAAAAATGGTTTTACTTCTATGCTTATTTTTGTTTCAGATGAATATGATATCAAAGCTTAGAAATCCATATATTGTGGAGTACAGGTATGGATGGGTGGAAGAGGTAAGTCTATTCACATTTTTGTTGGCTTTTTGAATGGTTTGATTCCTTATTCAAACAATCAAAACTTATTTATTCTCTAAATGCAAAATGCAAATATAATTGGAACAACTTTCTGTTTTGGATTCATTCTTCGAAAACTTTCCAGGAAATATTTCTCAAACAGAGTTTCTTTCTCATTGTGTTTTGCTTTAGGTTGAGGGAGAATCTAGGCGGAAAGAGGAGTATTTCTGTTTTGGGTTTCAAATTGATTACTAATTTTCAAAATGTGAAGGAATTGAAATTGAAGAGAATTGAAGTGTGTTGTCCATCTTTTGTTTTTGCCAACTTTACCTTAGTTTTGGCTTAGCCTTTGTTTTTGTTTCTTCTGATTGCATTCATCCGTCATTTGTTGAACGCGTGACTTAAAAAGATTAACTGTATTTCATTTGTGATTTTTGCAAGTTAAGATTGTTTTCCTTCCTAAGAAATCTGTTACCTTGGAAACATGTGCCATTGATGGCTATACTCCCTTTGAAAGTGAGTTTAATTCCTTCCAACTTCAATGCAATCTTTTTGAAGTGCATTCTCATATCTTTGAGATCTATTATTGCTAATACTTTGTAAAACTAAGAAGGAGGTGGGTTTATGAGCTGTTTACTTCTGTTGTTTAATTCATTTAAGTTTAATTTGAAATTGAGATGGAAATTCCTTAAGTAGCTTTTAGTTGTGTTTTCTTTGATGCTTTAGTTTTCTAATTAATGTATGGTTTTCATTTTCTTGCTATTATTATTGTTGTTGAAATATGCTTTTAACTGAAATATTTGATTTTGAATGTCATGGTTGTTAGTTGCTCATTGTTCTGCAAAAACTTTGTCGTCAAGGCCTTTTGGCAGTTCAATTCCATCTTCTTTTGTTATATTTGTGTTTGGTTCATTTGTGGCTTGCATGTTTTATTTTTTGCTAATTATGCCTTTTTAATGCTTTTATTCTCAAATGTAATAGGAGTTATCAAGAACTACTATGAGATAAACTTTTATTTTTTGCTAATTATGCCTTTTAAATGCTTTTATTCTCAAATGTGATATCATATAATGTTAACATTGCATAATTACAGCCTTAAAATGCCAAGTTTCTATAAAAATACACACCCCTTTATGAGATAAGCTTTCCTTATAGCACTTAACAACCTCCATATATGTATTTTAAAAAGGTAAACTATCATATACATACATATATATATATATATTTATATATACATATAAAATAAGAATTATGCTCTTTCTTAAGTTGTTGTTGAGTGTTTTACATACTTAAAATGATAATAAATATGATCATTTGTTTTCACCTATAATATAATATGTCATGGCATGAAATATTTCTATATGTCATCGTTTTGGTGTAGGTCCATAACTTTCATAGCTCCTTTGTAGCTTTGAATAAGCAATTTTTTAGTTTAATTCTTTGTCAGCTTTTATGTTGGAGCTTTATTTTTGTGTTCATCTTTCTTCATGTGCAAACTTTGGATTTTGTTTTATTTTACATATTTTGTTTTGGATTCGATGATTTTATTTTATTACTCTGATTGCATTATTATTTTCTTGAGATGTCCTTTATTTTTATATTTAATAAGTCTTTTTACTTCTGTTGCTATTTTTTTTATAGTTTTTATTGTATTTCTTCTCTTCTATCGTGAACTCATGTCTGGTTTCTTTGCTTCAATGGATTTGGTTCAATTAATTATTGTCTAAAGAGTGCAAATGAGGAAATGAAGGATAGGAATGGAATTAATAACAGCAGAAAAATGAAGAAAGAAAACAAAAGAAAGGAAGAGTATGTGAATAAGAAGATATCAATAAGGAAATCCCACATCAAAAAAAAAATTCAAGGGCAAAGAGGTAGTTCTATAAATAAACCCTTCTTGACATATCAATTTCTTTTGGTAAGGTTTTGCTCTATGTTTTGGATTTTAATGTTATATTTCATTTGATACAGTTAATATTTTAATATATTTCTTTTTTTAAGTTATAGGTTCTATTGTAAGGGTTTTTTTTTCCCTTGATTTTGTAGATCAAAGAACTAAATTCTTCTGTGGCACTGAGGAAAATGTCAGCTTGCCTATTTTAGAAGGGATAGTTTTGAATTTTAAGTTTTTTTTTTAGCTTTGAATTTTTGGTTTAAAAAAATGCCTTATTCAACTACATTTCTTCTTAACATATTTTGGATGCAAAATTGTCATTTGACTTTTTTTTTCACTTCCCCAAAACTTTATTCAATTATTCTTTTTTTAAAGTGAACTCCAATCTAGCAAACATAGTAAATTTTGGATTGATCTACATGTTTATATTCTTGATGGAACTTGATAAGATAGTAAATAGTTTAATGTATTTCTCACATTTATGCAATCAAATGATTTTTTAAATGATTATGATAGGCCATGAGATGAGAGTAATTAATGATAAATGACAAAAGATATCTTGCTTTGAGAACAGTTGGAGAGCTTAAACAAGCTTTTGATGAGTTAAATCCTTGCATTATTTTCTCTTTTATTAGAACTCTTATTCAGTATACATGTAGCTTGGTTTGTTTCAAATTGTCTTACAATTCTATATTGTTAATTATCACTCAAGGGAGACTTTATGCTATCTATCTTTCAAAAGATGACTTAAATCCTAATTTTCTTAGAGACATCATGGCAAGGTTTGCCCATCACTACGTTGTTTTGAATTATTACCTCAGTAGCTTTCAAGAAAGATTTAATAGTTTGCTGCTTATGCTGCATGATTTTATTTTCTAATACTAATTCTCTTATGCATTAAATGTCTAAATGTGATATACTTTTGTATTTATAATTAATTAATTAACAACTTGAATACTTATATTATTGGAGAGTTTACTGTTGGGTTGTTGATAGGTACACATGCGTGTTTCAGCATTGGTGGATGTTTGGATTACTTCCTGTTGTGATAGCATTCATTAACTAATATTATTTGTCCAAGATTTTATCAGGATTGAACTATATATTTTATCCTTAATTTTTCTCTTACTACTTAAGATAAGATTTAGAGCATCTTTTTAAATATTTCGGGTATGCAATTGTTTACAAAGTGTACTTAAGTTGAAACTAAATTCTAAAGGCAAAAATATCACTATAGATTCGAAGGATTTGGAGAATTGTAGCTAAAGATAGAAAATTCTATTGCATGCATGGCACACAAAAATAAAAAAAATTCTATTCCATACAGTGCATACTGGCTAAGTGATTTTGCTATTGGTTTTTTCCTTGCAAATAACCATTTTCATTGCTTCTTTATGAGTAGATTTCTTTGTTTTTGGTGTGCTTGCAAATTGTAAAGCTCAGATGTTTTAACAACTAGCATTTGTGGAAAGCTTAGAATGTTTCACAATGTATATTTTCTTGATACAAATATCAAAACTTTTTATCTTCACATAAGTTATTGCTTATTCTTAGAAATTTAATTTGCACTTTGGTTGAAAGTATATTATTTTGCTTTCTTATATTAATCTTATTTATGTTTCCTGCATTTGAAAACTACTTATTATTTCTTCTTTTTTGTTTGGAAAAGAGAACATTATATTTCAACTATTTCAAGAAAATCAAGATTTTATGATGCTTTTTCTATAGTATTAATGTAATATGCCTTGCATTCTTCACTTACAATTTTATTTGCCCGATGGTTTTTGCACTTGCTTTTTCTTTATTTTTGGTCATAAGAATATTAATTTAAGTTTAGATTTACTGACTTAAAAGAATTAATATTAAAATCTCATAATACTTATCTTGGAATGTCGTTATCCTCTTCTTGAATAGGTCACTTTTTGTACGTTGGAGACCTTAAATGATTGTTTGGATTGATAATGGTCAATATACAGATGTTCATAAGAGAGGCTGAAGTGTTAGATCTATCATATTGACTCTGTTTCTGCTATATGCAAGGTAATGTTTTGAGTTGGACTTAAAATAAATCTTTTTGATGAGATATAATTATTTTGATTTTTGTTGTTGAACTTAGGATCGAATTGGATTTATTACTGAATTGAGGATTGTATTAATTCTTGAAAGTGCTATGGTATTTGGTAATGAATTGTCTTTTGTTAGTTGAATGTATTTTGGAGATTATGTATTTTTAATAATTAAATTTAAGTCATTTGCATGTTTATTAAGTAATGTAATTACAATCATTTTTGTATGTTTATACATTTAAATATATAAATGATAATGAAAAAATATCATCCCGAAACATTGCGCGAGTGACATTCTAGTTAATACTAAAGGGGTTGGTTTTCCGGAGAATACGTTTAGCCATGGCTCCCAAAAAGACTCTTTGGGAGTTGAACTGCAGCATCATTATAGTTGATTTTGTACTATCCCACGGGTGGAGCCCTCTAAAGCACAGGTGTTGAATTAATGATTGTAGGTTCGATTTTTTCGATCTCTTTTGTTTTTTTTTTATGAAAAAAATAAAAGTAAATTTTATAATACAATAAATTCATTGTCTAACTTTTATTTGTGGGTGAAAGTCAATTATCCATTTATCTCTTGTTATTTCTTTATTATTTTTTATATTAAAATAAAAAAGATTAGAATCCAAATTTAATTTATCCAGTTGAAAAAGCATGCACCATTTTATTTTAGTGCGAAATGCGTGAACGCAAATATATACGAATTAGGTTTTAAGTAGCAAATAGCCAATAGGTACGAGTCCTCACATTAATGGATGATGACTCCTTCAGCAACAATCAGATTATATATAAAAATATAAATATATATATATATAAATATGTTTTCCTTGCATCAACCATCCGATCCACATTTAAATTTAACAGACAACTTCCTAAAATTAATTATGGCTTTTGTCGAAGGAACCAATCCAGGAAAATTTGGCATTGACTGTAACACTATAAATGTCTTTTGAAATTAATTAAAAAGATAACTTAAAAAAATATCCAATCTTGGATTTTTTTTTTAAATTTTTTAATTCTTTTTCTTTTATAAATGTCGGCAAATAAAAAAAATGATGATTGCTGTAGCAAGTAATTTACCTTTACAGATTTAATTTATCACTTCATAGTAAAATATAAAAAAACAAAAACAAAAAATTCATAAGTACGTATATTCACTACTCAAAAGTCATCTTGGATTTGACTGAATACCCCTTTTCTACAAAATAAAACAAAAGCAGGAACTTAAAACAAACTCATTCAGCTGGCCGTAGCCCACTCAGTTTGTAGCTCGCTCACTCACTTTTGCTTTTTTTCGTTTGTGTATTGTCCAATTACCAAAAAAACAAAAGGGGATGTTATAGAGTAACGACAAAAAAGTAATCTGTTTTTGCCCTCACACATGTCCATAATTACACTCACCATCACAGCAATAAAATAACATATTAAATATGAGATTAATTTTCGCATCTCGTAGTTGACACTAATTAAAAAAAATTTAACATGGTAAAGATTCAAATAGGTGACTTTTTTATAAATCGTTATTTTTTAAGAATTCAGTGGAACCTTACATCATTAAGTGAACCCTTTGGCCTCATGATATTTAAACTTTATTTATATAATATAAAAATATATGTTAGTTATCTAAATTTATCAAATATTTAACTATTAAATTAAGATTTAACTTTTAATTCAAATTTAAAATTGATATTAATGCCTATTATTAAAATATTGAATTAATAAAATAAAAAACACATAAAAATAAATGAAAATTAAAACACTTAATTTAATTAAATATTATATTAATAATGAATAAATTATAAATAAAAATATATAATATTAAAAATTATTATTTATGATTGGATTCGAATAGTGATTCAATAAGGAAAATTCAAACTTTAGATTTAATCTTTCTTAAGAAGAGATAACAATAGCTAGATTAAATCTTAATTATTAACACTTTTTGAACTCGAATTAAATATAGCAAGACACTCGTTCATAAAACTCCCATTACCATTCCATCTTTGCATAGGCCATTCGTTCTTTAATTAAAACCAATCGAGTCATCTTAGAAGTATATTTAAATCTCCTCATTAATTCACATAAACTATTTTATTTTTGTTTTTTTAACATTCATTTCTTTTTCTCTGGTATGGAGTTGATAGGGAAACCACTATTAGTGATTATATTGCATAGTCTTAATCATATCAATTTTTTCCTCACAAATTTGATTCAATAATGAGCACATGTATTTCCGGTTCAAAATTTTAATTTCGCGATCTGTTTCCTCTAAAATACTATTTATATCTTATTTATCCACAACCATATGGAATGTTGTATTAGGAAAATTTTAACAGAGTTTTTATTTTTTGCCTATAATTCATGGTTACCCCTTCATGTGAACAACTGTCTTGTGCGTTACAATACGGCAATACCATTGAAGATTTAACTAAAGTTGCATTGCAGAAGGATTTTTATTTTTTAACTTTGTTAGTTAAAATACTTGAATTTGTTTCACATCTTAAAATAGCGATTCCATTTCCTTATGAGATGGCTTTTTTCTTTTTTTGATAGATGATAGTTTCTTTTGTTACTCTTCCAAATTTGTTTTGTTTTTGTTTTTTGTATACATTAAGAAATCAATGGAGGGTTTCAAACTTGGACCTTGCTTTCTTAACAAGGGTTGACATTGTTAGGCAAAGCTTGAGGCTTTATATATATATATATATTGGGAAATGGATATATATATATATATATATATATATATATATATATATATATATATTGGGAAATGGGCATTCGAACCCGATTCTTTGAACCAAAAAAGCATGTGTCAATCATTAAATCAAATATTTGGGTGCTAATGCTATGTCAAACCCGAGTTATATTGCAATTCCAAGTTATTTATTATAATGTAACATAAATTGGTTTCGTCTAATATGATGTGCTGGTAACTAAAGGAATTTCTTTCTGTTCTTCAGAGTTGAAAACCTTGAGCTACTTGATATAGTAAAAGCTAACGCTCAGCGATACAATTCACTTGGAGGTACCTTCTATTTCATGTTCTAGTTGCTTTTCTTTCTGCCCATTTTACAGAAAAGAAAAGAAAAGAAAAGAAAATTCCTCACTTTTGTTGATAGAAACTTGGCAAAATGCTGTTTCTGTGAACTCAAGAGAAAATACTTTTTTTTGGTGAAACAAGAGAAAAATATTTGAACTTTACATTTATGGTACTTCTGAATTTTAATGTCTTTCACAGTTTGAGTGTCTATGATATTGATGTCTTCACCTTACTGTAAATTTATAGCTTTCCTGTCAGTGTAAACACATTGCAATTATGAGTAGCAGTTGATGAAAGTGTTTAAACGTTAAAGAACGTAAGTATATTAAATTCAAATCTTTGAATAAATTTTTGTGGAACTTGAATCAAGCTTTCATGGCACCTCAATTCCTGATGAGATTGAGGGCATGTCTAACTTCCAAGATGGAAGCTGCAAAGAGCTTAGTATATTTCTATCATTTACATTCTTGTTATTGTCATAACAGTTTACTTCTGATGTTCTCTTTTAAGCTTTAGTTTTTATCAAATTTGTTTTATTTGGCAAATATGCAACTCTTTTACCTTGAGCGTTAGTTCAAATTGCCATGTTCCTATCTCTAAGGCGAGGGAGTTTTGCAGTTCTGAGGTTCAAGTCTCAGCTCCTGTTGTCCCTCTTCTTCATGTGAAAGACCTCCATTGTACCAAAATAATATATGTACTAGTGATCAGTTTACTCATTGAAGCTCTGTTTTAAGGCACCTTTAGTCAGTAGTTGTATGTGCATGCTCAAACCTGTGCTTATTGTGTGGTCTACGATGCGCAGTCCTTTGTTTTTTTTTTTTTTTGTGTTTTACTGTATCAGATTGTAATGTTAAGCTGAATATACATTTTGTTTTTCTGCAGGACTGAATCTGTTGTCAGAGTTCTCTAATGGATTTATTCCATTTGTTCATTACATCATTGATGCCAATTCTAAAAGTACTCCTGGTTATAGCTGTTGGCCTATTCCTTGCAACAGACTGTGTTGATCTTTTAGGGACAGATGCAAGGCACCATTTGAATAACGTGAGTTTACACTTTTTTTTTTGTCTCAAAAGCGGAAAGAAAATGACATATCAGTAACAATCCTGTGCCGTAGTACTGCTGGAGCGTTGCCTTCATGACCATATCCATTAAAATGGCAAGAACAGAAATCAGTTTCATGCTAATGAGAAGTAAATATGCACCTGCCAGGCTGATATGTAACGAGGAATTAGAAAAGCTTCAATCAAGAATGATGAAAACACGCTATTCTACCAAATTAGATCCTTATTGGAAATTAGGAAGTAGATTATGGAAAATTTTACTAATGCTTTAATGAGTCATGCTAAGCACTGAGTTCTTTTTTCCCAACTTTTTTGATTAATCATGCTCTTTCCTTCTTCCAAACTAACAATTGCACATTCGTATATGCAGCTGGTGTTTTATGTCTTCTTTCCTGCTCTCATTGGCTGCAGTCTTGCTGATTCAATCACTATTAAGGATTTGGCCACCTTGTGAGTTTGCTTATTCTCATTTCACTTCACTTTGTTCATGCTAGAAGAATTTTAAGCACATTTTTCCATTGTATTAACTGCTGATATCATTTAACTGGTTCCATGTCTAGGTGGTTTATGCCAGTAAATATCTTCATCTCATGCATAATCGGTTCATTTCTTGGATGGATACTAGTAATCGTTACAAGAACTCGTCGACAACTATGGGGCATTGTAATCGCTTGCTCATCTGCAGGTACACAAAGAATAGAAAGAAAATCATAATGGTAAGAGGTGGCCACTTCACAGCCTAATGGTAATGGTACCATTAGGTGATATATTGGGTTCTTGGCTACCAGATTGCAGTATTAGCAAGAATTTGAAACTCATTTATCATATTATTCAGTTATTGTGAAGTGCAGTATATTGCTTGTCCTGCAAGTTTTTCTCCTTTCTGCATCTTTAATTCCTTCATTTGTACTTTTTCTTTTAGCCACCTTCCACTAAGGTTAAAAATAAGATGGTGTTCATGTGCACAGCAAATTTGGGAAACATGCTTCTCATCATACTTCCAGCACTATGTGAAGAGAAGAATAATCCATTTGGACATTCATCCACCTGCTCTGCTGATGGAAAGGCTTATGCTTCACTTGGTCTAGCGGTACCATCTGTTATTCTTGCTCCATGACTGTCTAAATGAAAAATTGTCCACAATAAGGCACACTTTTTATAAAAAAATCGATGTCAGAAGACATTGCCTCAACTTGTTTTCTACTAACCTCAGTAGAGTAGATGGCAGCAAAAATACTTCCATGGGTACTTTGTACACATTCTGACTGTTATAAACTCAAGTTCTGCATGCTTGGAACTCCTTTAGCTTTTCTTGCTGCTACAATGGTTGTCAATATGATGACCTTGTTTTTTTGTTGCTAATAATACAGATACAAGCAATTTATGTCTGGTCCATTCTGTATTTTATTCTGCGGATGTCCGCAAACCATGGAGTTGAAGAAATCAACAAAAATGACAGTATAATCATGGTAAAGACTTCACTTTCTTGTAATGGTTGCTCTGAGGATGGCTTAGATCCAGTTGAATTGCCTCATCAAACAGACAATGAAGAGAATAAAAAGGTTTATTCCACTTTTGCTGTAAAGACAAATATCTCTGTCTGTCAGAACCTTGTTTTATAACATTGCTTTCTGCTTGTAACAGAAATAGTTTTCTTATGGTATAGATTATAATTCTGTCTTGGATCTGCTGATTGAAAAAATGAGTAGTTCCCATGGGAACCTATCTCAAGCATATTTCATTCTTGCACTGGTGGTGTTATGGTCAACATAATTATAATGTAACATATTGCCAAGAGGTTGGAATTTAATGATCAATCTGAGGTTCGATAGTTAAATTAGTATGCATCCTATCCTGAAATTAATGTTACATGTTTTATTTGACATCAATGTCAATGTTATCTCAGGATTTTTATTATTACTATTATAGCAAGATGAAAGCTGTAATTTGTCAGATAGGTTTGAGATTGGCACTGTTAATTACTTGAAATGAAAAGTCTGTAGAGACAGATTCATGGTGGAATGAATATGAGAACTGAACCATCAGAATCCAGTTTTGAATTTCTGATTTCAGCATTGGTTTCAATGTATGTTCACATGATGATTTCATTAGTAGTGGGATTGACCTTTATGCTTAGTGCCATTGCATGGTTCATAATGAATTAGAATATTATATTCACTGGGCCGTAGCTTGATTGTGCCACATATATACAACTAATCTTGGAAATAAAAATCACTTTAAAATTCTGCTTTTCATATTTTTTTTGGAACATAATGAAAGCCTGAAAAGGATGCTTGTCTGCTTGAGGTTTGGGCTTACTGAAATAACTTTTTTTTCTCATATCTCTTGTTAGATTTCGACTTTTGGAAAGCTCAAGCAACCATTTATGGTGGTTCTGAAAAGCAGGAGCCTAAAGAAGATTTTTGCACCATCTACAATTGCAGCGGTATGATCACAGTGCTAGCTATCTTCTGGAAAAGCAACATTTTCATCCTTTTAAATTGAAATCAGTTTACTTCTTCAATGCCTTTCTCTTAGAACTGGTTCTTAAAAACACATACCAATTCAAAAGGTAGCAATGCTTCTCCAATTCAATTTGGCAGTGACTGAGGATTGGGATTATAATCTAACTAAATAATAGTTGTGGTGTGTTTTTTTGTTCAAGGACAATGTAATGGTGGTAATGAGTAATCTATGGGGGTTAAACATTACTTCTCAAGTTTTGCTCTGATGTGGTCTAATACGTGTGTTTTCTGCTTCTTTTATAGATTGTTGGGTTTATTATTGGAATAGCCTCACCAATTCGAAAGGCGCTGATCGGCAATAGTGCTCCCCTTCGAGTCATCTACAGTTCTGCGGAACTAATAGGGTATTAATCCTGAGACACAACATGTTTTCTGAATTGCTACTAGCTTTAGACATGGACCAAATGACTAATTGTCTGATACCTGCTGTGCAGAGACGCTGGAATCCCATCCATTACCCTCATAGTGGGAGCAAATCTTCTTAAAGGTATTCTGCTAAGCAGGTTTATTATCATTCTCCTATGATTTTCATTTTCTCAAACTGAATTCACCATTGTAATATGTTTGCTTATTTGAGTGTGATTCCACTTAACCTACTTTCATATTTTCCCTTCTTTAGGGTTGAGAAAATCAGAAGTAAGTGCATCCCTTATTTTAGGAATTATAGTCATAAGGAATATTCTCTTGCCTGCATCCGGAATTGTTATTGTTACAGCTGCAAAACGTTTTGGCTTAGTGGATTCAGACTCTTTTTATCAGTTCACTCTGCTACTTCAGTATGCCATTCCACCGGCAATGAACATAGGTAAATTGTCTTGAAGTTAACTGTCTTTGCCATTTTTATACACCATTGCCCTTAAAAGAACCGATTTCATCGGATAGAATCTTAAAGGCCTTAAGATAGCAGCCACAGAAAGATTGCCACCAAAGAAGCCATTATGTGTGTGAAAAAGTTAAAATGGCCCAAAACTTGTGTCAAATTTCATGGTGGAAAAACATTAAAAATGAACCCCTTGGCTTGCATTTTGCTTTAAAAACCAGTAACCTTTAAGAAATCTCATGCTAAACAGGAAAATCAGAAGTGGTGAACAAGAGATGATTCCTTTCCTTGTTTGGTGTTTGCTTGTGACTTGACAGGTACGATAAGCCAGATGCTGGGAAATGGTGAGAGCGAATTTTCTGTGATTATGCTTTGGAGTTATGTTGTGGCAGCATTCTCCCTTACCCTCTGGACAGCCTTCTACATGTGGCTTGTAACTTAAGTTTAAACACTTCAGAAATCCTCTTGAATCACTTCATATTGCATATTCACCATCATTCATGACACTGCCAGGCAAGCGAAGAAACTAATCGCAGGCACACTACGAAAAAACTGTAACTTATGTTTATACTTCATATTGCAGTACCTCATTAATGACAATGTCAAGCAAACAAATAGTGCGTATAAGTATACATACCGGCAATATGAAGTGACCAAAACGATCTCATCCAGCTTAAAAAATGTTCAGTTTGCAGCTTAAGCACTCACAAGCATAGAAGTATGGTTTTGTTTATGTTGATTAATGATACGTATACATGAAATTTTATGCAATGAAGTCTAATTCTTGTATTTGATACGTATAAAACCAAGTGGTGTGGTAGTTTTAAATTAATTATTTGTGTAAATTGCACCTCACATTCATGATTTTTTTTGTCAATTGCCTTAAAATTTGACCAATTTTTAACCTCACAACATGTTAATGTCCGTATAAATATCCACATAAAAATGTTCATGGATCAGGCCGGGTTTAGATCGGGCTTAAGCCATATAATAATGATTTATATACAAGTCAAGCCCAATCTGGCTCGCAAATTTTGGCTTGACTTCTAATTTAGACTTGTATTTTATTTTTAACACGTAAGCCTAAGCTCGGTCCAAATATAATTTTATTTATTTTTTATATTTTTAATTTTTTGTTTATTTATTTATTTTATTTTATTTCCTCTAAAGTTTAATTTGATTTATCAAAATTTAGGTATCAATTTTCATAATAAATATATATAACCATGTTTATTAATCAATAATGTTTATATACATAAAAAGCATTATGCTTATTAAATATATTAAAAAAACTTTTAATTTTATTTTTGTTCGGGCTTAGCCAAGTTGGGCCAAACTTAGATTTTGAAAGATTAAACTCGGCTTGACCTGATTTTTAATCGAACTTGAAAATATTATCCAAGCTTATTAATTATATCAGATATTTTGTCCAAACGCTCGGCAAAATCGGATTGACTTTGGGGTTTCAACCGATGGCTCGATTCTTGAGCAAATTTATGTTCACGTGGTAAAAAAATAATAATTTGCATTTTTTTCTTAAAATTTGTTGTGTTACTTGAATTTTCATGTGCTCATTATGTAGCATAATCTGCTAAAACTTTAACGATGATAGAATTAATTAATGAATATAGAATATTTTTAAAAAGTTGAAAATCCAAATTCAAGTTTAAAATGTTATGGATAAAATAAAATTCACGAATAATCGATATGTTTTACTCTAATTATTTTGATTGTATTATTTGTTTTTAACAATACAACAGAAGTATTGTCAAGTTTTATCTGTAGGCAAATTAATACAGATAAATACACTCAGGATTTCATGTTCAATCATCAAGAAAAAATTAATACGGAAGCGTACCTGAATATATTGGAATTGATATCTTGGGGTTAAAGTCTCCCACGTCTAAACCTTTTGAGAGAATTTGTATATCACTCAACGATGGGATTTGATTGTGAGAATTATGTTATGTGAGATCCTCAATTCCCATGTAATTCCTCCACATTTGTAAAGTATTTCAATCAAAATGATTAAATGAACATGAAGTTTAATGTGTGAATGATGTATGCATAATATGTAGAAGAAACAATGAAGTTGAATGTCAATAAGTCAAATGAAGCATGTTGATATCAGAAAATTAATTAAAGTATGAGACAAGAAATAAAATCCGAATTTTGATTGGTTAATTAAATACATGTGGCTTATGTTTGAATGGAAGAGGAATTAAATGGTCAAGGGTCAAGGGAAGGAAGCATGGCTGAGATGATTAAGGAGATAGGGAGACATTTAATGCAAGTGCATGAGTCATCCCTACTAGCTATCACCAACGTCAGCCCCTATCTTCCAGCTCTCCCTCTCGTTCCATCTCCATTCTTCCAAGTTACCATCCATAGCTACCTTGACAAACCACCTTACTCTCCCATCGATTCAACAAGTTTATTAGACGAAAAATGATCCTTATCACTAGACTAGGAGATAGCCGAAGTTTGGTAGATTGATTCCAATTATCGGAGGAGATCTCAAAGTTTGAGATTTTGGTCTCTAGTGAAGGTAAGAGAAGAAGATGATTTAGCCAACTTTGTTGATGATTTGAAGTTGTTCTAAGTTGGTATGATGTATGTATGGTGTTTAATTTAAGATTTCAATTGATTTACGATTACAGCTTTGAAGGAGTGAAAAGCTAGGGTTACGCGCCAAGTGATTCCGCGTTTTCGAAGGAATTAAGGTAAAGAATTTATGTAACGGACGTAAGGCGGCTATGTCCGCATGTTTTATGATGTTTTTACATGTTTTGGAGAGAAGTATTAGTTGATTTTGTGCAGGAAAAGATGCATTTTCGGACTTGTTTCCTAGTACCAATTAGGCTAGGGGCAGCCGACTGCCATAAAGGGAAGTCGACTGCCTAGAGATAACCAAAACGCCGTTTTCCGAAAACCGATGCAAACCAATCGACTGCTATGTAAGCTAGTCGACTGCTAATTACCCAGAAGCATTATGTTTCAAACCAGTCGACTGCTATATGGGACAGTCGACTGCTATTTACCAAATTGCATTCTGTTTCAAAAACAGTCGACTGCCCTATATGACCAGTCGACTGCTATTTCTTAAAAAGCATTTTGTTTGAAAACCAGTCGACTGCTATATAGACCAGTCGACTGCCCCCATGTATTTTCCGAAATGAAAAATAATTTCGAGAAATGAAGTTATGAAGCAGCAGCCGACTGCCCTATAAGACCAGTCGATTGCCATGTATGAAAAGATGTTTTCAAAGCTTAATTGATTTAAACACAAAGGTGTTTTTTGAAAAGTATATTATAAATGTTTTGAGACTATGGACTGCGTAATGATTATGCATTTCTGATGGCTGAGAGACTCTGATCAAGTCCTCAGTAATATGTATGTTAAGTGAGGAACCCTAGTCTGGTCCTCAAGACCATAAGTGACACCTGACTAGTGCTCACTATTGTATTATTAAGGCAGGAGAGAATCCCTGACCTCTACATGGTATACCAGTGTACTAATGCATGATTAGAGTCATATGAGTCATATGAATGGGAATGAACGGTTCATATGATGACTCAATCGCTTAAACATTGTACATAGTCTCCATTTATTTTAAAGCACAAGATGTACGTATGAAGAAGTATATGATGTATGTTTTAAAGTATGATATGAAGTATGATGTTTTAAAGAAAGAAGTATGATGCATGATGTTTTAAAGAAAGTATGTGCCATGTCATTTTAAATGGATATGCATGGTTACAAACGATGCATGAAAGAGGTTTATGATGCATGCTTTATAAAGCTTTACATGTCATTATAGAGCCAAGTAGGAAAAATGCATATAGAGGCATAGTACGCTTTTTTACATACTTTTCTTACTGAGCGTAAACTCACCCTTTTACGACTATTTTCCTACAGATTACTTGAAGTGAACCACGCTCTGACTAGAGGAGCTCGTGCTTGAAGAATCAAAGTGTACCTTCTCGATACGCTTCCCAGTTAGCATAGAAGGTATACTTATATGTCATATGTAAAGTTAAATTGTAATTCAGCTATAGTACAGTACAAGTAGAGAATATATATATATATATATATAAGATGTCGGGGATGTAAGTTAAGATGATGTATGAGATCCTGTAGAAACGGAATGATATTTATATATATCATTTTATGTTTATGGAAATTAAATAAAATTTCATGAGCTATTAAATGATTAGCTTAAGATTAAGGGAAGAACGACACTGGATAAACTAAATCTAAATAAAGAAGGAAAAAGATAAGCGATAAGATGAAGTGACGGGGACGTCACATGTTATGTTTAGACTGGGGACTGTAACCTATTTATACTTGAATTATATTTTATTTTATTTTAGCCCATCATGAAAATAAAATAAAATATTAGGTCTCTACACATTGCAAAGCCCATACTAATTGAGATGTCCTAAAGTCCAATAACTTAAACTTTATTTGATCACTATTAAGTGGACTAAATAGATAGCTTGTAATGTACAATTAATTGATATATGTAGGCCCATTAAATAATTTTCCAACAATCTCCCACTTGGGCCACATATGTCACCTGATAATTGTACATTTTAAAATAACTTTAAGAGCTCTAAACTTGCTATCATGACAAGGCAACATCTCTAAACAATCTAGTCCATCAATTATACTAACATATGATCAAAGCGATCTTAATTACATATATTCCGTAACTAAACCTATCAATGGTCACATATATTATTACAATCAATGACATAGATCAAGTATAGATGTGTAGCATGGAAATTACATGCAACGTGATCCCTTAAACATGCCTATTTCCAACTGGTCCTACTTTCAAAAAACTTTATGCTCAACTGCAACTTGAAAGAATAATACTTTATTTCAGAGTTTCAGTAATAACAACAATACTTTATTCTGTTCAGAAAAATGTCTCAATAACAAATGAATATAAATGAAACAGACTCCCACTATACAAGCATATCATCAAAGTGAACCACACCCATGTGAGCTACATGCTCATGAAACACCTTAGGTGGTACACCCTTAGTAAGTGGATCTGCAATCATAGAGTTCGTATTGATATAGTCAATAGATATCTGAAGACTCTGAACTCTCTCCTTAAAACAAGAAACTTGATGTCAATATGCTTTGACTTCGATGAAGTTCTGTTGTTCTTAGAGTATAATTCTGCGGCTTTATTATCACAATAAATCTTCAATGGCCTTTCAATACTATCGACAACGCATAGTCCAGTGATAAAATTCCGCAACCATATTGCCTGATTCGATGCCTCATAGCAAGCTATAAACTCTGCTTCCATTGTGGAAGAAGCTATGAGTGACTGCTTTACACTCTTCCAAGACACAGCTCCTCCAGCTAACATGAAAACATAACCAGAAGTGGATCTTCTGCTATCAAGGCAACCAGCAAAATCTGAGTCTGAATACCCAACCATGTCTAAATGGTCTGACCTCCGATATGTGAGCATGTAATCTTTAGTTTTCTGTAAATACCTCATAACCCTCTTTACTGCTTTCAATGATCCATTCTAGGGTTACTGAAATATTTGCCAAGCATACCAACTATGTACGTAATGTTCGGACGTGTACAAACTTAAGCATACATGAGACTCCCTACTACTGAAGCATAGGGAATCTTTTGCATCTCTTCTTTTTCAATATTATTTCTTGAGAATTGAAGCAAACTGAATTTATCACCCTTAGCAATGGGCGTGTCTCCTGATGCACAGTTTTTCATGTCAAATCTGCTAAGCACCTTATCGATATAACCCTTTTGTGATAAGCCAAGTATTCCTCGAGAACGATCTCGATGGATCTGTATGCCTAACGCAAAAGATGCATGCCCAAGATCTTTCATCTCAAATTTATTTGAAAGAAATCTCTTGGTTTCATGCAATAAGCCTATATCGCTACTCGCTAGCAGAATGTCATCGACATATAACACCAGAAGAATAAACTTGCTCCCACTGATCTTGTGAAAAATACATTGATCAACAGTGTTCTCCTTAAAACCAAAAGAGGTGATCACTTGATTAAATTTCCGATACCATTGACGGGATGCTTGCTTTAAACCATAGATGGATTTCTTTAATTTGCACATCAGATGTTTTGATTCATCCAACACGAAATTTTCTGGTTGCTTCATATAAATTGTTTCTTCAATGTCACCATTGAGAAACGCTGTCTTTACATTCATCTGATGTAACTCCAAATCATAATGAGCTTTAAGTGCCATAATGATTCTAAAAGAGTCTTTCGATGAAACCGGAGAGAAAGTCTTCTTATAATCAATGCTTTCCTTTTGAGTGAAACCTTTGGCAACTCGACGTGCTTTATATCTTTCGATATTGCCTTTCGAATCCCTCTTGGTTTTGAAAATCCATTTACAACCAATCGGTTTCGCTCCTTTAGGCAATTCGACAAGATCCCAAACATCATTATCCTCTATTGATTTTATCTCATCCTTTATGGCCAACAATCCGTTTATGAGAGTGAACACTTTGTTTGGCTTCACTAAAAGATTTTGGATCATCTTCTAGTCCTATATCAAACTCATGTTCTTGGAGATAAACGATATAATTGTTGGCTCTTATAGGCAATACCGAGAGGGGGGGTGAATCGGTTTTTAGCTAACCTTAAGCCCGTTTTTCGATTCTTCTAAATTCTCTAGCCTATTTGATATTTTCTAAGTTCTCTAAGCTAGGCAAGCATGCAATTCAAATTCAATACAATAAGCACAAATATAATTGCAAGTAATTAAAGAGAGTAGGGAAAGAGAAATGTACGCAAGTAATTTATAGAGGTTCGGCAACCTTGCCTACGTCCTCTACCTTGAGACGCTCCCAAGGATTTTCCCCAAATTCACTAACTTGAATTTGTGATACACTCCCTCTTTTCAAGGCTCAAGAGAAACCTCTCTCTTTTTCTATGCTCAAGAGAAACCTCTCTCTTTTTCTATGCTCAAGAGAAACCTCTTCTCCCTCTTTTTCTAGGCTAAAGAGAAACCTCCCTCTTTTTCTTAGGCTAAAAAGAAACCTCCCCTTTTTACAAGGAATGAATTAGTTTACAATAGGTGTAATCAAAGAAGGCCTCTAAGTAGGCAAATGATTACAAAGATTAAGCACAAGGAAAAAGCCTATACAATATTTGTGCTATTCTATACAAGGAATATGAGAGTGATGGAAGATGAAGACTTTGCAGCTCTTGATTTGTTGTTGAGGCTTGAGGATTTGAGGAAAATGAGTATTGGAGTTGATTGAGTAGTTCCTCTTACTTCCTTTAGCTTCTAAGCCTCTATTTATAGTCCCTTGGATGGTTTGTGGACGTTGGTTGGAGCCAAAACAGAAACTAGCTGTTGTATCTCACATAAACTAGCCGTTAGAGACTTTCTGACATAAAGGGATCGATCCTTTCACCAAAGGGATCGATCCTTTCCTTCATTTCACGCATTGGAGTGCTTCTGCCAAAAAGGGATCGATCTTTTTCTCTATAGGATCGATCATTTTCTTCTATAGGGCATTTTTCCTGCACTTTTGGGTTAGAAATGATATAGCCTTTGATTCTAAATCAACCCAGAACATTTATAAGCTTTAAGGGTGTTTTTCTTGACTTTCTCAAATGAAAATATTGTCCAAAAACTTATAAGTAATTTTCTAAACTTATATTCAATAATTCTTGAGAAAATTACTTAGTATTGAAAACCATTTCATAAAGTATTAAGACCAATAAGAATATATCATTAAATCATGGTCTTAATGTTTGATATGAACACTTAAAATGGATTGAGAAAATCATTTGTGATAAGGCAAATTTACAATATGAATTAAAACATTAAAGCTTACTTAAGTTTTTGTAATTTCAAAATATATATGTCAATTTAAAGCTAACAATCTCCCCCTTTTTGATATGACAAAACTTAATGTAAATTTGCTTTGAAAATTCTTTCATAAAATACTCCCCCTCAAATAAAGCAGGATTTTATAAAGCTCCCCCTTAATATAAGCATGGGTTTTGAAATTGAATTTTCAAACTATTTCTCCCACATTATCTTTCCCCCTTAATATCTCTCCCTTTTAATATCTATCTCTCCCCCTTTTTGTCATAGCAAAAAGAAGGAAAAATAATAAAAACATATGCTCCCCCTAAAATCATGGCTATGTGAGAAGAGATAAAAGAATATGCTTCATCCAACAAGAAACGTGTTAGTACAAGGGACTCATAGCACAAATAAATAAGTCAATGTCCATAAAGAGTATGAAATATTTAGGCATGCAAAGGACAAAACTTATATTCCTATACCAATTGTTTATAAATAATTTTGCAAGAAGTTCTCAGTTGGTAAATAAGGAAGCAAGTTGTTTAAAAATATCTACTAAGGTCTATGACTTGCTCATTTCAATCCTATTAAGTACCTAAGTATATCAATTGTTCTTTCTAAGGTCCAACTAAGGTGCATGGTAATACATCATGATTATGACCTAACAGTAGATGACATATGAATACATGAGCTCATGAATCACGTTTAATCAAGAGTGTGCATAGAATTAAGACATATATCAATTAATTACAAATTCTAGCACAAAAGTGTTTCATGCAAAAGTGTCTTATATGAATTCTTCCCTATTTGTCATTTCAATCTAAGGAGTATGAGAAGAATTGTCAATTTAAAGCGTATACCAATTGGCAATTTAGTTTTGGCTTACCAATTATTGAAAATATGGTTGCCAATGATACTAATTGTTATTTCAATCTAAATACCAATTGTTACTAATGGTTGACTTAGGCCTTTTGCATGAATCCAATATCTATGTGTAGTGTGTTCATGTCAAGAAAATAATCATTCTAAATATGCAAGAACACAACACATATCATCAAATATGCATATGGATCAATTAATCATTAGCACACTATCATAAAGCATTAATCCATATTCATAGTCACAACATTATACCACATGGAAGATACAAAAAGTCAAGGTATTCAAGCAAACACATTTTCTTCCATGAAACTAAAGAATCCTATGCTCAATTTTCCATTCAAGATCTTAACCAATTATGAGCAAGGAAAAATTCAAAATTACCATTTTAATCAATTATGAGACATATCCTTAGTTGTTATCATCATTTAACGTTCTAGAGGGTATATGCTATTTTAACTAAAATGGCTTCACCTAAGTGAATCAATATTATCAAGCTAAAATATATTTTATCATTAAAATCCATAAACTATGAGTGAGGTTAAGCACATAATATCATGAAAACAACTATTCTCATCTCATAGGCATGATTATTGATACAACTTAAGCAAACATGCATGTTCAACATCAAGACACTCAAGATTCATTGCATTTGTATCAATTTGTTGGTGTTGTCATTAACGCTCAAGTTCTTTAATAATTTGACCATAAAAAATTAATTTCATGGATGATAAATTTTCATGCATTTGAACATTTAGGATCCATTTACCATCACAAATTATAGGCCAAAATTATGACCTTATACCAATTGTTAAATTTACATTTGAAATCAATCCTTAAGGTCAAGTTTTAATTATTCTTCCACTAGATGTATAATTATCATGAAACCTAGTGTGGAGTAGTTGAGTCAAGCTAAGAAACATAATCCTATAAGCATGCTTGACTAAGATGAACAAAAGGTATGAAGAATATTCATTATGCACAAGTTCATCAATTTCTTAAATATATTCACAAATCATTGAAATAAATCTCAAAATTATGTTTAGGCATTCATTGAAAGTATGTTTCAAGATTATTTCAAGATTTATCCAATTCATGACCATTTTCAATGAGAAAACTAATTTTGCACTTGTGAGATCAAGAAAAATGATATTGGTTGTTGAAATTGATACCATTTGTTGGAAATGATACAAATTGATGGAATTGAGGCATGATATCAATGAAAAATGATTTTTCATAGTTTAAAGATCATCAAAAAGAAGTTAAAACAATGAATTTTAAGTTGAGAAGAGAGAAAGTATCAAAACAATGAAAAGTTCTTCTCAATTTCGGTTGAAAACATGCAGAAAAGCCCTTTCTGGCTTGGGGGGATCAATCCTTAGAGGAGGGGGATCGATCCCTTAACTCCAGAATGCAGATTTCCTGCATTCTGCTCAAGGGGGATCGATCCTGCTTGCTGAGGGATCGATCTCTCATCCTATATCTGCAGTTTTTTGACAGAAAATCCAACCTTTGAGGTACCAAAACTCCGTTTTTGAGTAACTTAAGTCCAAGTAAGGGTTTAAACATTTGTAAAACATGATTTTGGACTTGTGTGAAAGAAAAACATGAATGAAAAACCATTTTACAAAAGATTTTGCAATTTTGGAAGAATTTTCACAATAAAATGCATTTTGGCCTCAAAGGGGGTCATTTTAAGCATTATGCATATTTTCACCAAACCAAAGCATGGGAAACTACAAATATGTCAAAACAAACTTGTTCACATAGGTTTTAAGCACAAATATCATTAAAGCATACATCTTGTGAACAACATGCCATGATTTCCAACATACAAGTTTTTCAATATTGCTCATAACATGGCATTTTGCATAAATGACATATTTAACAATTTTTGGAGCATACCAATATATTATCAACACATCTCATACTTGCTCCAATCATACAAATTCATTTCAAAATCATCAAACATGCTTTTCATTCAATCATTCAATGTCTCAAGTACTATAATCAAACAATCAAAAATCTTTGTCATGCCTTTTTGTTCAATCATTCAACTCACAATGCATCAAGAATCATCAACCAAGTGCCTCATTAAATCAAACAAATATATGAGTTTTGAAAAGATAGAATATAAGCTTACAAAACTCCTTTGCTTGAGTATGCTTTGCCTTGAATTGTTGAGTCCACCTTGAGCTATCCTTTGAAAAATTTTTGTGACCTTGCCAAGGGTGGATCCTCAAGCTCTTCCTCTCTCTCATTGGCACAACCAAACTCCAAGGGACGTGTAGAGCATGCTCTAACACTCCTACAACAAACAAATTCAAGCATGCTTTGGTACCCAAATTTTCTTGGGTCCATGAGAGTTAGTGCAAACAATTTTAGATCCTTTTGGGATCCATTTTAAGCTCATTTCATCATCATTTATAACATGCTTTGGGATCCACATCTTCCTAACTACTTTTCCTCTAAAAATAGTTTTTCTATATGTGCATGCTTGTGAAGAGTGGCATATCCTATTGCATAATGGCCTATCCTATTGCATAGTGAGCATGTGAGAGATGTATCATGCATATTATTTTTGCTCACAAGGAAATTCTTTAGATGAGCTTCTTTTTGTTTTGCATTATATCCTAACCCATCTTTATCAAAGAAAGCTCTTTGGGTCTCTAACATATGATCTAGCTTTTGTTGACCCATATAAAACCTAAAAAATGAGTTATGCAAATTTAAGTTCTTTATATTCAACTCATTTATTTCTAAGTTAGCCTCTTCTAATTTCTTTTCAAATTCTAGCTTAGCATTTATCAAGGCTTCATTTTCTATTTTTAATTTAGCAATGATTTTCTTATATTTGGAGTTCATGCATTGAAATTCATTTGCTAAATCATTAAAGGCATTTTGTAGTTCACTAAAGGTATAATCATTATCTTCACTAGAACTACTACTAGCCTCATCATCACTAATAGCCATAAAGCATGAGTAGGCTACCTCTTCATCTACATTTTCCTCATCGGAGCTATCACTATCGCTCCATGCAGCCACAAATGCTTTCTTCCTAGGCTTCCTATCCTTTTCCTTCCTAAGTAAGGGGCAATCTAACTTAGTATGACCCGGTTCATTGCACTCATAACATACTAAGGGGTCCTTTTCTCTTCTACGTGACTCTCCCCTTTGATGTCTCCTATTACTCTCTCTCTCTTTCATTCTCATAAATCTATTGAATCTTTTGGCAAACATTGACATTTCCTTTTCTTCCTCATTTTCACTCTCATCACTATCATCCTCAAGGACCTCATGAGTGGAAGACTTAAGTGCTACCCCTACTTTCTTTGAAAGCACTTCATTTCTTTTCATTTTCATTTCATATGTAAGTAGGGAGCCCATAAGCTCATCTAGAGACAAGGTATTTGGATCCTTGGACTCTTCTATTGCGGTTACCTTTGCCTCCCATGATTTAGGCAAGCTATTCAAAATTTTCTTTACCATTTCAACATTAGAATAAGCCTTGCCTAGAGCCTTAAGTCCATTAATTATATCATTAAACCTAGTGAACATTTCGCTAATGGACTCATTTTCTTTCATCCTATATAGCTCATAATCATGTGTGAGAATTCCTACTTTGGTCTCTCTAACTTGATTTGTCCCTTCATGTGTGATGGCTAGTTTATCCCATATTTGTTTAGCATTCTCACAAAAAGAGACTCTATTATACTCATTTGGACCTAAAGCACAAAAGAGGGTGTGCATAGCCTTGGCATTCATTTGTGCCAATCTCATGTCATTTGCGTCCCACTCATCCTCACTCTTAGGGACATCTTTTCCATCTACTTTCTTCATGGGAATTCTAAGACCATTTACTATAATTCTCCACACTTCATAATCATTTGATTGTATAAATAACATCATTCTAGTTTTCCAATATGAATAATTCTCACCATTGAAGAGTGGAGGTCTAACAAATGATTGTCCCTCTTCTCCTAGGGGTGTGCCTACATTCAAGTGAGCCATTTAAGATCGTTTTGCTCGATAGAGGTTAGTCTAAATCAATCTCGAGCCCAAGCTCTGATACTAATTGTTGGCTCTTATAGGCAATACCGAGAGGGGGTTGAATCGATTTTTAGCTAACCTTAAGCCCGTTTTTCGATTCTTCTAAATTCTCTAGCCTATTTGATATTTTCTAAGTTCTCTAAGCTAGGCAAGCATGCAATTCAAATTCAATACAATAAGCACAAATATAATTGCAAGTAATTATGTACGCAAGTAATTTATAGAGGTTCAGCAACCTTGCCTACGTCCTCTACCTTGAGATGCTCCCAAGGATTTTCCCCAAATTCACTAACTTGAATTTGTGAAATACTCCCTCTTTTCAAGGCTCAAGAGAAACCTCTCTCTTTTTCTAGGCTCAAGAGAAACCTCTTCTCCCTTTTTTCTAGGCTAAAGAAAAACCTCCCTCTTTTTCTTAGGCTAAAGAGAAACCTCCCCTTTTTACAAGGAATGAATTGGTTTACAATAGGTGTAATCAAAGAAGGCCTCTAAGTAGGCAAATGATTACAAAGATTAAGCACAAGGAAAAAGCCTATACAATATTTGTGCTATTCTATACAAGGAATATGAGAATGATGGAAGATGAAGACTTTGTAGCTCTTGATTTGCTGTTGAGGCTTGAGGATTTGACGAAAATGAGTATTGGAGTTGATTGAGTAGTTCCTCTTGCTTCCTTTAGCTTCTAAGCCTCTATTTATAGTCCCTTGGATGGTTTGTGGATGTTGGTTGGAGCCAAAACAGAAACTAGCCGTTGTATCTCACAGAAACTAGCCGTTGGGGACTTTCTGACATAAAGGGATCAATCCTTTCACCAAAGGGATCGATCCTTTCCTTCATTTCACGCATTGGAGTGCTTCTGCCAAAAAGGGATCGATCCTTTTCCCTATGGGATCGATCCTTTTCTTTCAAAGGACATTTTTCCTACACTTTTGGGTTAGAAATGATATAGCCTTTGATTCTAAATCAACCCAAGACATTTATAAGCTTTAAGAGTGTTTTTCTTGACTTTCTCAAATGAAAATATTGTCCAAAAACTTATAAGTAATTTTCTAAACTTATGTTCAATAATTCTTGAGAAAATTACTTAATATTGAAAACTATTTCATAAAGTATTAAGACCAATAAGAATATATCATTAAACCATGGTCTTAATGTTTGATATGAACACTATGGATTGAGAAAATCATTTGTGATAAGGCAAATTTACAATATGAATTAAAACATTAAAGCTTACTTAAGTTTTTGTCATTTCAAAATATATATGTCAATTTAAAGCTAACAATAATCATATGGAATCGCCCATCTTCTCTCTCTCTCTCGAGGATCTCCTTAATGGCACTTCCAATTGAGGTTGTTGTTGCTCTTCAATATGATTAGGTGGTAACCCAGGAGTGTCTTGATAGTCTGGATTTGCATCTTGAATAATGTTAGACATAATTGTCTGATCATTCTCAATTGCAACTGTAGGAATTGTAAGATGTTCTTCCTCAAAGACAAAATTCCTGAGTTTGGCACCTTCATCATATTCAACATCCTCAATAAACTTAGCATTCCCTGTTTCGAAAAAGGTTCTACTTGAGGGATCATAAAACTTGAAACCCCTCGATCTTTTTGAGTATCCAACAAAGTAGCAGCTTATTGTTCTTGAGTCTAATTTCCTTTCGTTAGGCTTGTATGGCCTAGCCTCAGTTGGACAGTGCCAAATATGTAAATGCCTAATACTAAGCTTCTTTCCTGTACATAATTCATATGGGGTTTTAGCTACTGCTTTGCTTGGAACTCGATTAAGAATGTACACTGTAGTCTTTAAGGCTTCTCCCCAAAGTGAGTTTGGCAAAGAAGAATGACTAATCATACTTCTAACCATGTCCTTTAGGGTTCGATTTTGTCTCTCAGCTACACCATTTTGACTTGGAGTCCCTGGCATGGTGTATTGAGGAACGATGCCACATTCTGCTAAATACTTTACAAAAGGGCATGTACATTGTTCACCTGATCCGTCGTATCTACTGTAATATTCACCTCCACGGTCAGATTTAACGGCTTTAATTTTCCTATCAAGTTGATTTTCAACTTCAGCTTTATAGGTTTTGAAAACGTCCAATGCTTGAGACTTCTCATGAATCAAGTATAGGTACCCATAACGAGAATAATCGTCTATGAAAGTAATAAAATACTGTTGACCATTCCAAGAAGCTGTAGGGAATGGACCACAAATATCAGTATGAATTAAATCCAAGACGTTTAAACTCCTGTTAGCACCAGTTTTGTTGATATTTGTTTGTTTTCCCTTAATACATTCAACACAAATTTTGAAATCTGAAAAATCAAGGGAATCAAGAATTCCTTTTGACACAAGCCTCTTTATTTTATTCTTTGTTCAGAAATATGTGCTAAACGCTTGTGCCATAACATGGAAGAATTCTCATTAATTAATTTGCGCTTTGTACCACAATTATTTATATGCAAGGATTCATTAATGTGTGAGGCATGAAGATCCAATTTATATAGATTATCAACTAAAGAACCTGTGCCAATAAGATTTGAATACTGAAAAAGACTAAATTTTCCATTTCCAAATGAACAAGAATATCCTGATTTGTCTAAAGAAGAAATAGAAATCAAATTTCGTCTAAATGACGGTACATAAAAAGTCTCTTTCAAATCTAAATAGCAACCAGATTCTAACTTTAATCTAAATAAACAAACAGCCTCAACAGGAGCTCTTTCGCCATTTCCTACGTAGATGAATCTTTCAGTATCAGTTGGCTTTCTGCTCGTTAGACAACCTTGCATAGTCACACTTATGTGAGTAGTTGCACCTGTATCTATCCACCAAGTGTGATTGGGTATTAAAGCCAAATTAACTTCAGAACAAACAAAGTTGAGAAGTTTACCCTTTTTGGCAAGCCATTTAGCATAATGGGAACAATCCTTCTTCACATGACCACCTTTACGGCAAAAGAAACAAGTGATCACCTTATCTTGTTTCTATTGCCCCTTAGGTTGTGAAGTTCCAGTATTTGCAGTGTCTTTTCCTGTGTTCCTTTTTCTCTTTTTGTTGACAGCAATGTCATTGGAAGAAGATGCTAAGTGAGTACTTTCTATCTTCTCTTGTTTCAACCTCTCTTCCTCTTGCACACACTGAGCAATGAGCTCATTAAGAGTCCATTTCTCCTTTTGAGTGTTATAACTTATTTTAAAAGGGCTGAATTGTGCAGGAAGAGATATTAAGACCAAGTGCATGAGAATGTTCTCAGACAACTCTAACTTTAGTGCCTTTAGTCTTGTAACAAGATTAGACATTTCCATAATATATTCCCTTATGTTTCCTTTACCGCTATACCGCATTGAAACAAGCTTAGACAGGATGGTGCTTGTTTTGACTTTTTCATTTGCAGTGAACTTGTCTGCAATTCGTTGTAGGAAACTCTTAGCATTTTCCTCCTCAGGCATTGCGCCTCTGATGGTATCCGGAATTGAGTGCTTCATTATCATCAGACTCATGCGGTTAGAACGCTCCCATTTTTCATAAAGTGCCCTTTCCGTAGCTGTACTATTATCAGCAGGGGCGGGAGGTTTGTCAGACCTGATCGCATAGTCTAGATCCATACACCCAAGCATAATAGTAACGTGCTCCTTCCATTTCTCGAAATTAGTGCCGTTAAGCATCGGAATATTGTTCAAATTAGCATATATAGAAGAAACATTTACTGTAAACAGAAAAACAACAATAATAAGCTCACAATTAACATACGATAATTTGGGCCATATAAGATACCAAGCACAACATTAAAACTTAGTCTTTGGACAGAAATTTTAATTTGTATGCGGTACTCTTAAATTTTATTAGTAAATATTGATAACCAAATCCTTGCCAACAACATGCCTTCCTTTGGGCCGACATATTGCATGCATGGTAAAAATAATTTTATCACATATTTACTACCTTATTGTGTTTGTAATCCGGCTAAAAAATAACCTTCTTTTTGGGCTGATTATTTTCTACAGGGATTAAAAACACAGTCATTTAAATTCTTAAATGACAACCTTAATTTTCAAAATAAATAAATTAACATAAAAGAGGTCACTTTGGTGGCATTTTATATTAATTTAATTTATTTTGAACTTTATTTATTTTTAATATATTATGCACATATACAAAATATTGAGAGTACACAAATTAATTCACATCAATAGGGAGAGTGGGTACTGTCAATCAACTCAAATATCATGAAATATTTTATCATGAAATAAAATTTCAGAAAATACATGCATAATATATCAAAACACTGAAATTACAATGAATATTAAATAATAAATATTTAATAATTTCAAAAATTCTAGAAAATCACCAAAAATATATGAAATAACAAAATATGGTAATCTGGAAAAATAGGTGGCCTAAAGGACACTGTATAGTGGCGCGTGTATCCCACGTGCCACTTCCGCGCGTGGGGAAAGGGATCCCACGCTGGATCCCTTATCTTCTACCTCCAGCCGGGTCAACCCGACCTGGCTGGACCTGGAACAGACCCGATGCGTTTTTTTTTATTTTTTTATCCCTTTTTTCACCGATTTTGATAAAATTAAACTTTAAATCATTTAATTAAGACGTTTTCTACAAAACCTAGGCCAAGAAACATATCAAAACAACAAAATTTGTGATGAATTTGATCAAGAAAGATACAAGAAAATATCCATGAAAGACTCTTACCCCTTTTCTTGATTTCTTTCAACCAAAACAAAAAATATACCGAAATTGTAAATTTGATTCAACCATATAAGTCACAAGAAACAATTATCATCAATCAAATTGAATTAAAACACATAAAATATTATTGTTTTGGTTAAATTATAATTTCGGGATTTATAAAATTTAAAGATAAAATTACTTTAATCATGGAACAAAATTCCAGAACTTGTTCACATGATTTTAATCCTTATTCCATAAAGAATAAAAGCCCTAAGGTTTTACACAATAATTTTTAATTCTCAATGATTAAACATAAACAGGCTCTTGATACCACTTGTAGGCAAATTAAATACAGATAAATACACCCAGGATTTCATGTTCAATCATCAAGAAAAGATTAATACGGAAGCGTACTTGAATCCATTGGAATTGATATCTTGGGGTTAAAGTCTTCCACGTCTAAACCTTTTGATAGAATCTGTATCTCACTCAACGATGAGATTTGATTGTGAGAATTATGTTATGTTTAGATTGGGGACCATAACCTATTTATACTTGAAGTATATTTTATTTTATTTTAGCCCATCATGAAAATAAAATAAAATATTGGGTCTCTACACATTGCAAAGCTCATACTAATTGAGATGTCCTAAAGTCCAATAACTTAAACTTTATTTGATCACTATTAAGTAGACTAAATAGATAGCTTGTAATGTACAATTAATTGATATATGTAGGCCCACTAAATAATTTCCCAACATTATCTAAATTTAATCTCCTCCTCAAATGATTTATAAAAATGCCCTACGTTGATGTGGTGTATTCAATATCATATTTCTCAAATAGTTCTATTGCGATTCCATTACTTGAATTTCTATCTAAAATATTGTAAATTTTATCCAAACATTTTTATCAAAATTAAATTATGGTGCACTAAAGTTTAAATGCGAAAAGTTTATAACCAAATGAGTAGATCATTTAAAGAGTGTTTGGATTTCATCGGAGTAGTAGAGGATTAAAAGACAAGAAGATAGAAGATTAAAAATACTTCAAATATTTTTTTAATTATTTTTTTAAAAATATATATACTTAATGATCAATTTGTTCATTTTCAAATACATCAGAGCCAATGCACTGTTATATAAAGTAACCCTAGTTCAATAATACATGTATGAATTTGATTGAATGGTTTTTTTAAAGAGTTTGTATATAATACACTGAGAGTGTATAGTTTCTATACACTGTTAATGAATCAGAGGTTGGCACCTCATCAATAGGTCCTTCTGGGCAAATTAAAAAAAATTTATTTATATTTGCATATAAAGGCCTATTGATGAGGTGTCAAACTCTGGTGCATTGAAAGTGTATAGAAACTATACACTGTTAGTGCATCATATATAAATTTTTTTTAAACATAAAACTAAAAAAAAAATCATATGAAAGAATTTATTTTTATTTGTTGTTGATTAAAGCCTAGTTTAAAATTGAGTTTGAAAGCGACTTTTACATTCACAAACTATTTTTTATCTAACTTCAATGCTGAATAATAGTAAAAAAAATGTAAATTTTACTATTTTTTTTACGTGAATAAAATGATTTTGGTATTTTCATGTTTTTAACTTTTTACTATTTTATGCATATATTTTTCTGAATGCTTTAATTTACCGTAATACTTTTCCATAAGCATACTAAACACTAAATTTTCTAAACAATATTTTTCTCACTAAACTCTTAAACACATTTTTGGACAAAAAAACACTTGAACACAATTTTTCCAAGTCAAAATTTTTTTAACCTCACCAACAATATTAAATTAAGCATAATTAGAGTTTACTTTTATCTGTCCATTAAAAAAAATCTAATAATCTTTAATCAATGTCTCAAAATCCACGAATCAAATGCATACGAAAAAGAGTTGACTTTTTCTTTTATTATTTGATTTTCGTAAAAAATATTTTTAAAAATAAAAAATTTTAAATGCTTAAGAATAAACTGTAATAACTTCAAAAAAAATGTGTTCAGCAAAATAGAAAGAATAATGTAAATTAAAATAAAAAGATAAAAAATGAAATGAAATATTTTGGCCACTGTAGAAAACCCGGTGTTCTTTCAAAAACAGAGAATGCAAAGGGACGGAACTGTAAAAGTAATATTATTACTGGGAGACTCACTAGACTGCACCAACACTACCACCAATGCACTACTTACAATAACAGAAGAAACGCAAAGAAAGCAAGATT
Organism: Heritiera fomes; assembly: GCA_032173925.1. Taxonomy (NCBI): domain Eukaryota; kingdom Viridiplantae; phylum Streptophyta; class Magnoliopsida; order Malvales; family Malvaceae; genus Heritiera; species Heritiera fomes. The sequence continues at coordinate 14,975,816 of JAPDPM010000002.1, forward strand.
CTCTTTGTGCAGAAAAATTTTTTAAAAAAAATTGTGCAATTGTGAGTGAAACATGTCGTCGAAGGAGAAAGGGAAGGAGAAGGAGGTGGTGTCTGTGAAACGGAAGAGCTGCGCAGGAAGACGCATTGGCGGAGCCGAGGAGAGCCGTCGGAAACGGAAGAACAGGGGAGTCCTTCAGTTCTTTGAAGACGATGCTGAGGTCGATGACAATGAGTCCAGCGATTACAGCGATATCGATAATTGTATGACTCATCGTTCTTTCTTTTTTCTTTGTTCGGGACTTTTGCTTCATTTTGGGTCTTGCATTTTACGGGGATGGTTTGTTTCTGCGATTTTTTAGGGTTCCTTTTATGTTTTTAAGTTTTTAAGCTCTGTTTTTGTTGTGCATTTTGTTTTTGTGATTTGTAGCGTTTTTTTGGTTATGAAAAGGTTTGATTTTTAGTCGTCGTTTTTGTTGTTCATTTTTTCTTTTAATCTTTTTTTTTTGTGTGGGAATTAATGACTTTTTAATATGCTAAATAATTTGGAAGAGTATTTTTTAAGTGAAAATTGTGATGACTTTTTGTATGACTAAAAAAAAAAGAAATGATGATGGAAGCTTTTCCTTTTTACATTTTTCTGGATCTTTGAAAAACATTTGTTTGCATTTTTTTTTAAATGAGGGATTTTTTTATGCTTTTTGCATTTATAATCTTTTTATGGAGGTTGGTTGTGGAAGTGGCAGAAATTAAATGGTTTTCAAGTTCTCTTTGTCATATTATTCATAGGGTTTTTAGGTGAACCTGAAGATGATAGGCAGGTTGAGCATTGTTTAAAAAACTTATTTAGTAGAGAAGTGATAAATGTGAATTCACTTCTTAGGAAGATTTTTATTTCAAAGGGTTCCAAAGTGTGTTGAACCTTATTGCCTGGTGCACGAGGGTCTTTCTTAGAGAAGATTTTGTTGTTTCCAATTTATGATTTTCAAGGTTGAGTTTGTCTGTGGTTTCATGTTCTTATGCTTTTGTTAATTGCATGAAGTTCTTTTAGGTGAATATGGCGATGGTTCGTGGGTTTAGTGTTTTTCAAGGAACTAAATGTTCAAAGCTCTGGGATTATTTTTCATGGCTTATTTGGTAAAGGAGTTATAATTTGGGCTTCATTTCAGAAAGCATTTGTTCTATGAAAGTGTTTGAGGTGTAGTTATATTGTTAGATCATACATGAGGGTCCTTCCTGAAGAATTTTTGTTGTTTGCACTTAGAGCTTTTTGAATTTGAGCTCGTCTATGACTTTCTTGTTCTTCATACTTTATGTGCGTGATGTGTGAAGCTTAACCCTCCTATTTTCTTCCAAGACGTCATTCCAACAATTTCAATCCACTGTGTTTTTGGACCTTTGAAAATCAACATGATTCTCCCCCAAATTAATCTCAGTTTATAAAGAATCATTGGGTTCTTCAAGCTCTATCTCTCTATTTTTTTTTCATTAGTTAAGAAGATCCTTTCGCCTTGAATTTTATTTTGATCTCATAATATAATTCTGTTTCCTTATAAGCTTACTCTAAGTTTTTCTTGCGTAATTGATGAATAATCAACCTGGCTTATTTTTTTCTTTTATCTTCCTAACCATCTATTTGTTGGCTGTTGACATCAGATTTTATTGAAGAAGAGCCAGATCTTATTGTAAATAATGAACCTGGAAAAACTGATAACCTTCCATTTGTTCCCAAGGAAGAGGTGATTGAGGAAGAATTTGATAAAATGATGGAGGAGCAATACAGGGATGGTGCTGGGTTTGTGACGTATGCTGAAGATTCTTATGAAGCTAAGGGATCAATTGACAAAAACTCTACTGTACATTCTTCCAAAGATCCAAGTATATGGAAAGTTAAATGTGTGGTATGATCGATATGTTGTAAAATAATTGGAAATTTGATTTTAGTCTTCATCTTCCATAGCGTTCTCTCTTTTACTTGTTTTTGTAGGTTGGACGTGAAAGGCATTCAGCTTTCTGTCTTATGCAGAAGTTTATAGACATGAAATCTCTAGGCAATAAATTACAGATAATATCAGCATTCTCTGTTGACAACATCAAGGGGTTTTTCTACATTGAAGCTGACAGACAATGTGATATTAATGAGGTCAATTATGTTTTAAGAAACCAGAGAATGTTATGGCTTTATTATTTTCTATTAGTGTCTGGTGACTAACATAACTTTGTTCTATTTTAGGCGTGTAAAGGACTGACTTACATTTATTCATCACGAGTGGCGCCAGTTCCAAGCAATGAAGTTTACCATTTGCTCAATGTCAGACCTAAACATAGTGAAGTCTCTGAGGGCATGTGGGCTCGGGTAAAGAATGGGAAGTATAAGGGGGACCTTGCCCAGGTAGATACGTTTCCGATAGTTAAATTTAGTTTTCTTTATGCCCTATTTACATTTTTCATTAGTACATGTCAAATTTCTTTATGTAGGTTGTGGCTGTAAACAATGAACGGAAAAGAGCAACAGTAAAGCTCATTCCAAGAATTGATCTGCAGGCGATGGCTGCAAAATTTGTAATAATACTAATTATCTACTTAAGCTTCCTTGTTTTCTCCTGTTATTTGAAGCACTGGTTGATATATTGTGGTTGATTGCTTGGTAATCATTATAAAGTGAGGGGTTTTTCTGGAAGACCAAAGTGAGCTAGATGGAGAGATACAATTGATGTAGTTATTATTCCTAGGAATAGTTGGCCTACTATTTACAATTCTCTTTCAGAGGCATTTACCGGAATATAGTAATTTCTCTTTCTTCACATACATTCTTGATTCCTTGTGATGAATTATGTTTGTAACAAACAAAGAAAAATGGAGATTTAGGTTCCATTTAGTTATTGTTTTGTTATTTGCTTCTTAAAGAGTTTTTATATAACAAAAGCAAAATCTTAATTGCTTAAAAATGAATGAAGGACTAAGAAATAACTCCAATAACAAGATCATACATTTTGTTATGTAAAAAAGTTTTTTTTCTTAAAATTTGTTGCGTGTGTTTTTATCTAGATTCATTTTTTTTCTTCTTGCTTTTGAAAGCAAAAGGCAGTAGCAAAAACAACAATTAAATAGTATCTTAGCTGACTTGAGGTTTGTGTAGAATTTGCAAGTTCTGTGCATTTTACGTTAAATTGAAGCCTTTTCAAGTTTACGCCAACTCAAGCTGTTTTGACCTGTGTCACTTTTGTTGGCCCTTTCTGTCTTTGCTATAGCTTCGGTGTGCACTAGTAACCAGAGTGCTCTGTTATATTTTGAAGGCATAGGATTTTTTTTTAATTATAAAGTTGTGGTTCAGATAGTGCTTGGATTATTTAGGCTCCATTTGGTTAGTGCTTTTGCTATTTGTCTCTTGTTTCCAGTTTATTTTTTATTTTTGCTTTTTTCTTTCTATTGAAAAATGCAAATAGCAAATATCAAAAGCACCAATCAAACGGAGCCTTTAAGTTTTGCACATCTTAAGTCTTTGCTTATGTTAAGTCTTTGCTTCTTAAAGTTTGAAAGCATTGTATAGTTTTGTTTCGTAGAGTTGTGCATACTTGTTAGTTGGGTGAATTGAGATGTTTTTATCTTGATACAGATATTTATATGGACTAGGTTTTTCATGAAGTCACTGGTTTTTATTACAGGGTGGTGGAGTTTCAATGAATAGAACAGTTACACCAGCACCAAAATTGATAATTTCAAGTGAACTTGAGTAATACACCTAATCTACACCACATTATATATATTATGATTTATTTATCAGTTTCATAGCTTTTGAGATGTTAATGTTATGTTTGACCGTGCTGCAGGGAGTTTCGACCTCTTATACAGTTTAGACGTGACCGTGATACTGGCATTGGCTTTCAGATACTTGATGGCATGATGCTCAAGGATGGATATCTGTATAAAAAAGTATCTATAGATTCATTAAGCTGCTGGGGTGTTGTGCCTACAGAGGAGGAGCTCCTAAAGTTTAGCCATTCTGATCATAATGAATCTGATGATCTGGAGTGGCTGTCGCAGCTTTATGGTGAAAAAAAGAGAAAAAAGACCACAACAAATGATAAAGGAGGTGAGAAAGGAGATGGCTCATCAGGCTCAGGCATGGAGGATAGCTTCGAACTTTATAACCTTGTCTGTTTCGGGTAATTCTTGAACAGTGTTCTGTCACAGTAGTAACCATCTATGAACCGCTTGTTAATCTACTTTCTTTTCATTTCATATCCATTGCAGCCGGAAAGATTTTGGGCTTATTGTTGGCATGGAAAAAGATGATCGTTACAAGGTACACAGATTATATTATTTACTTCATCTGATAATTAGTGGCTGCTTAACTGCTATGCATGTCCCAGGTTTTAAAAGAGGCTCCAGAAGGACCTGTTGTAGTGACTGTTGAACAGCGCGAGTTAAAGAGTGGGCCTTTGGATACAAAGTTTACTGCTCTAGATCAGCACTCAAAGACAATATCCATTAATGACACTGTCAAAGTCTTGGAAGGTCAACATGAGGTTTGAAAGCAATCTCAAATCACTTGCTCTTTTTATATTTTTACCTCTGTTTAATGGAGTAGATATATGCTATAATATATTACATGTCTCACATTGTAGGGTAAGCAAGGGATTGTTAAACAAATCTACAGAGGGACCATATTTTTGTATGATGAGAATGAAACAGACAATGGTGGTTATATCTGCTGTAAATCACAAGTGTGCGAGAAAATAAAGCAACTTTTCATTGCATCCAGTGAGAAGGTTTTAAGTTAAATGAACATAGAGCGCCCTCTCTCTCTCATCGTGAAATTCTCATATCTAAAATGATTTTTCTATTTTTGTTCAGGGTGGTGAGCCCCCTTCAGATTTTGGGGATTTTATGTCATCTCCTAAATCTCCATTATCACCTAAAAAACCTTGGCAAGAAAGAGAAACTAGAAGTGATTGTATGTTTTGAAAAGTCCCATTCTCTATTTTTGGCAGTCAATATTCATCATGTATTCAAATCTCTAGGCATTGACACTGATTAATCATTTCTAATGCAGTTAATAGAGGGAACACCGATGGAATGTTCTCCATTGGTCAAACCTTAAGAATACGAGTGGGCCCTTTGAAAGGATACCTGTGCCGTGTCTTAGCTCTGCATTATTCGGAAGTTACTGTGAAGCTAGATTCTAAGCAGAAGGTTCTCACAGGTCTGTGAATTAATAGATAATCTGTTTTACGTGGATTATAGATTTTGTATTTTCTGTGATGATGTTATTAGTTTCGTGATATTTCTATAGTTAAAAATGAGCACCTTGCTGAGGTTCAAGGGAAGAGCTTTGCTGCAAATACAAGGTACTTGGATTTTGTGACTGATTAATTTTTGTCATTTTCTTTATATAACCTTTGTAACAGCCATCTTAAAATGTTTTAACGTGCTGTCACTCTTCCTTTAAAAGTGAGCATGATGGGTCAAGTTCATTCAAACCATTTGATCTTCTTGGAACAGAAGGTTCGTCTGGAGGTGAGAGATTCTCTACCTTAGACATGTCAAAATGTTTAACTTTTACACAATTATCATATGCCTTACGATTTTATTTTTGATCAATTATTTTCTTTGTAATTGTGGCATGAAATTGATTGACGGCATACTTGAGTAAAAGTTTTTTATAACATGAGACAAGTTTTACAATTTATATGTTGTTTACTCCAAATAAATTAATTCCATGAGGATTCCATATTTGCTTCTTCCATGTTATCCATGACCTGATGGTAATCAGATATGTTTAATCTTTTTTTCTCCATTTTCCCTTTTCCGAAGATTGGTTGGATAGAGCAGGAGCATCAGCTGAGGGTGGTGGGTGGAATGCTGAAAGGTAAAAAATATGAAACTGTGACCTTAAGATGGTTGTTTGTAATTGTAAAATAGTTCTATTATCAATAGTCTTGAATGCCTCCATACTGTGCTTGCATGGATGTCTAAACTTGCATAGGACAAGAATTTGAGTTTTAAATTAAACACTTGTCATATCTGGAAAACTGAAATAAGAAATGTCAATCCGTGCTTTCTATTATCTGTATAGCTAGACTCATATCTTATGCTCATATGAATTTGAATTCTTGTTTATGAACTCGATTTGGGATTGGTAAGGTAGATGTTTATTTTATGCAGTTTTGACATTTCTGAGTAGGGCTTAATACTGCCATTCCATTTTATTACCTGAGTCAAATTGTGTGTGCTTTGATAGCATCCATTTAATTCTTTGAATTGTCTTTTTTTTTCTTGGAAGATGGCTAAGTGTAGTAAGCAAACCTCAATGATTCTTGTTGTGATAAAAGTAGTGCCAACTGTGGTGAGTGACATTTAGAGTAGAGCTAATGTTTTAGGATAAAAAGAGATTTTTTATAAAAAATCTGCTCTCAGTTGTAGGAGCTTTGTTCATGAAAATTTACCGTAACATCCCCCCTCCCCCCCCCCCCCCCCCCCCCCTTTTTTTTTTCAAACCCCCTGGCTATTGTTTCTGCATTCTGATCCTGGTCTTCACTTCTCTGCAGGAGCTCCTGGCCTAGTTTCTCTGGGGCTGGCACTTCGGTTTGTCCCTAATTTCATTCTCTCTCTTATGCACGCGCACACACAAATTTGTAAGTGCACACACAATGCCGCCTGCCCAATTACATTTGCCAAATATGCATAGTATGGTAAGCAAACATGTAAACATTCATGAACATTGCTATATGGGTTTTTTTTATGGTTGCAACAGCAGGCAGAACCCAATCATTCAAATCTATTTGGTTCTGGGAACGCTGATCTGAAGAAAGGTATGGTTAATGCGTCATTGTCGGCAAATGTGCAATGCTTGTAAAAGAATTTATTGCCTGCTTAAAGGTTTCCTCTTTCACTGTGTGCTCTAGATGGCGAAGACAGTGCCTGGGAGTGCAAGGTGACTTCAAACCAGAATTCATCTTGGGGTATAGCAGTTTGTTCTGGAAGTAATGACAAAAAAACAGGTGTTACTGATGCATCTTATTTGCAAATAAATAATAACTATCATAGAGAATTTACTTTGTGCTTAAAGCCTGTCCATTTTGTTGTTTGTTGTAGATGGTGCGTCCACTGGTTGGCAAAACAACGTGAGCACAAAGCAGAATTCAGCTTGGGCTACCAGTGGCAGTGATCAAGTTGTTAGTTTGGATAATTGGAATAAACCTGCTCCCAAGACTGACGCTGGCACTGGTTCATCTGATGCTTGGGGTAAAGCTATAACCTCTAGTGGAGATCCGTCAGGTGCTTCAAAAGATGGAGGCAGCTGGGGTCAAGCAAAACTTGAAATTGGAAATCCCGCAGATTCCTCAAATATCACCTCTTGGGAGAAAGATAAAAATATAAATGTCGATAATGACAGTTGGAAAAAATCAGAAAGCTGGAATAAAGGAAAGAATATCACTCAAAGCTCATCTGGTGCATGGGATAATGTAATTGCTGAAAAGAATCAAGTAAATATATGGGGCAAAGGTAAAGGTGTGGTTGAGGCAGAATCATGGGAGAAGAATGAAAAACCAAGTGTTAGTGAGGGCCATTGGAACAATAATGCTTTAGGGTCAAACCAACAGGACAATTGGGGTAAAAAGAAGGATGCTAGTGGTATTGAAGACAATTCTTGGGGTAAAGCTGCGGAGAATTGGAGCAATAAAGATGTTTCTGGTGGAAGCAAGGGAAATTGGGGAAATTCAACAGTAGAAGATGCTAAGGGAGTCTGGGGAAGTGCAGGTGGAAGTTTGACTAAATCAGAATCAGTGAACACTGATGAATCAAGTGGATGGAAGAAAGGCAATGAGTTTGGTGGGAATCAAACTACAAACTGGGACAGCAGAAAAAATCCAAGTGAATGTGCAACTGGTTGGACTAAAGGTGGATCTCAGAATCAGTCTGCTGGCTGGAATAAAGGAAAGGCTGCTGATATAGGAACTTCTTGGGGCAAACAGGCCGGAGGTTCATCGTGGAGCAAACAACTTGGGGGATCTTCTTGGGGTGAACATCCTCCCGTAAATGCAGAGAATGATTCCAAGGTATGGAAGAACCAAAATGATGGTTGGAGTAAACCACGAAGTTCTGGCAGGGATCAGGGATCTGGTGGTTGGGACAAGGGAAAGATGGGAAGTAAAGATGATTCAAAGGATTCTGTTTGGGGCAATAGAGGGAGTTGGAACTCCAAATCTGGTGGTGGAGCAAGCCAGGATTCTGATTGGGCTGGCAACAATGATTCACACTTGGGATCTGGTCATGCAACCAAAGATTCCAGTTGGGGGAATAAAAGTGACTGGAACTCGGGATCTGTAGACGTAAATCAGGACTTAAACTGGGGTAAGAAAGGCAGTTGGGGTGCTGGAACTATTGATATTAGCCAAGACTCTGGTTGGAGCAAAAGGGATGGTTGGAACTCTGCTTCCAGTAGTGCAAACCAGGATCCTGGTTGGGCTAAGAAAAACAATTCAGACTTTGCATCTGGTGATGCAACCAAAGATTCTAGTTGGCGGAAGAAAAGTGACTGTAACTTAGGATCTGCAGATGCAAATCAGAATTCAAACTCGGGTAAGAAAAGTAGTTGGGGTACTGGAACTGCTGATTCTGGCCAAGACTCTGGTTGGAACAAAAAAGGCACTTGGAATGCTGGTTCTAGTAGTGCAGGCCAGGATTCAGGTTGGGGCAAGAAAAGCAACTGGAATTCAGGATCTGGGGATGCAAACATGGATTCTGGTTGGAAACCAAAAAGAGATTGGAACTCTGGAAGTGGAAATGAAGAGCAAAAGGAGCCTTTTAGTAGTAGGGGAGGTGGTGGAAGTTGGAGGGGAGGTTTTGGTGGTAGAGATAGTTCAGATAGAGGCTTTAGAGGTAGGGGGGATACAGATAGAGGAGGTTTTCGAGGTAGAGGTAGATCGGATGGAGGAGGTTATGGAGGACGAGGAAGATCTGACAGAGGTAGAGGCGGTGATGGAGGAGGCTATGGAGGTAGAGACGGTAGAGGTGGTGATCGGGGAGGCTTTCGAGGTAGAGGACGTGGAAGGAGGGATCAAAATGGGGGTTGGAACAATGGTGGTGATTCTGGTGAAAATAAGTCTTTCAGCTGGAGCAAAGAGGCAAACAATGGTGAAGGGTGGAAAAGTAATGACGAAGTGAAGTGGAGTCGAGGCTGGAATGGTGGAACAGGTCCTGAGGATAGAGCAAAGACTTGGAATCAATCCAGTGCTGAACAAGGAGGCCAATCTTCCTGTTGGAATCAATTCAAAGATGTAAAAGGTGGCTGGAATAAAGGCACTGGTTCAACTAATGAAGCAGGTGGGAGTCAGGATAACAATCGGAAGTTAGCCAGTTCATCTGATGGGACCAAATGGTCTAGCTGGAACCAGTCAACAGGCAGCAAGGAAGTTAAAGAAAGTAACAATCAAGGAAGTAGTTTTGACAAGAGTTCTACTACTTCTGGGGGTTGGGAAAACCAAGGATCAGGCTGGAACAGAGGAGCAGGCGGTGGAGATCAAGCTAGGACTTGGAATCAATCAAAAACTGCTGATGAAGGCCCATCTTCTGGTCGGAATGAGTCAAAAGATGTAGAAGAAACTAGCTTAAATCGAGATCCCTGGGGTAAGGCAGCATCAAGTTCTTGGGGACAAGGGAGTGGTAGTAGCAAGGGGGGATGGTAATTATCTTTGAAGTACTTAAACATCCTGCTTACCGTAGGTTTTATGTGCTGTAGAAACTTTCTTCGGTTCTCTTTAGCATGGTTAGGTTCTAAACCTCCCTCCTTTAATGGTCTCACATTTTCTACTATGTGAGCTCCTCCTAATCGAGCATGAAAGCCACATGTTTATTTCCTGGCATTAGGTGCTGACTAGTGAAGACTTGTGCAGTTACAGTAACGGCCTTATGTTTATATTCCTTTCGTTTAGGCATGCTATTATTCCCCTTCTGTGCGTTTCTGATCTTATCTGGTGATCTCATTGGGCATGGTAGTTGAGAACATGAATATTATGAGTGCAACACGTTAATGTGAGAACGTATCATTAAAATTATCGGAAAAAGAGGGAAGATATTTGAATTGCTGAGGTCTTGTGCATTGCGTGTATAGGATTTGGGGTCAAGAGCAAGAATATTTTGGTGATTTCCATATAAACTTAGGTCTACAATGTGTCAACCAAACAACTACATAATCTAATCCCCAAATCCTTGCCTAATCGATGAGGTGAAGGTTCGAAAAGCCCATATAAAAATAAGACCATGTGCTCGTGGGCTCTCTATTCCCACATAAGGCTGCAATTTAGTTTTTTCCGGATTTTATGTGGGTACTGTGCAATTGATACCACTACTAACTAATATAATTTAATTTCCCTCTTGCCATACAGATCACAATCTTATTTATCTTAATCTTAGCTTTTTGTACATATAAGTCAAAATTAAGCTTATTGTCATAACGTCTAGGTCCGTGAACCTAACCGCTAGACTTTAAAATTCTAGGAGTCGCTACCAACCATCCAAACCTAAGGTGTGATTGGTCATTTATTCTTGTCTAAAGATAAGGCTTGGTTTACGTTCAAAGAATCTAGAGTTCGGGAGTACGGTTACGTGCGGGGAAGGATTAGCACTCCCACAACGCCCATCCTAAAATGGTACCAACTATTCTAGGTCATTCTAAATTTATCTTAATTTGAGTTAATTTCAATATGCTTAATATATTGAAAATTTACTTAAAATCCTTCCATCAATCTGGTTCAAACAATAAGTAAATCCCCTCACCTCAGGAGTATTCAAGTAGTACCAATTGACTTGCTCGAAGAGGCTCCGTCGTCGGATCATTTAAATTCATTATGACAACCCTAATATTGACTCTATAGCCAATAAATCCTTCTAAATTTAATTTAAATTAATTTCGATATGCTTAAAACATTGAAAATTTACTTAAAATCCTTCCATCAATCTGGTTCAGACAATAAGTAAATTCCCTCACCTCAGGAGTATTCAAGTAGTACCGATTGACTTGCTTGAAGAGGCTCCGTCGTCGGAACATATTATGAAAATCCTAATTTTGGCTCTATGCCCAATTCTTTACTAATTTTCTATTTTTTATTGTCTTAATCGTATTTACTATTTTATATTTTAATTCAAATTATTTCCATATCCTATTTCTATTTTTATTTTAATTGTCTTTATTATTATTGTCGTAACGTCTAGGTCCGTGAACCTAACCGCTAGACTTTAAAATTCGAGGAGTCGCCACCAACCATTCAAACCTAAGGTGTGATCGGTCACCTATTCTTGTCTAAAGATAAGGCATGGTCTACATTCAAAGAATCTAGGGATCGGGAGTACGGTTACGTGTGGGGAAGGATTAGCACCCCCACAACGCCCATCCTAAAATGGTACCAACTAATTTTGTGATATCTTTAATAATTTTCAACTAAATGGTTTTTAATCTTGTTAAATTTAAATATTTAAATATTGGACAATTTCTAAGAAACTCTCCATCATGCTGGCGGAATTCCTTAAATTTCATCCTCACCTCAAGAGTATCCAAGAAATCCCATTCGTCTTTCTCGGAGAGGCTCCGTCGTCGGATTTGTTAAATCGTTTATGCAATATCTTAATTTTATTTTCCATCTTTTATTCTTATTTTTATCTTTATTCATTTTTAATTTATTTATCTTTATTTTAATATTATTTATCTTTTGAAAATAAATGTCGATTATTCTTCTTGAAAATTTTCTTTAAATCTTCCATTATGCTGGCAAAATTTAAAGAAAACATCTCACCTAAGAATTTTAAAATGTCAGCCATTCGTGACACCTTATAATTCCATCATCGGGATAACCTCAACTTATTCTCAATATATTATTATTATTATATTTTTTTATCATTATTCCCTAATTTCTTGTTATTAATATTTATTTTTATTTTATTTTAAATAGAGATTGATTATTAATATATATTTATGTTTTTAGAAATAAATATCGATTATTAATATTGAACACTTACCTTAAATCTTCCATCATGCTGGCAAAATTTAAGGCAAATATCCTCACCTAGGAATTTCCAAAATGTCAACCATTCGTGACACTCGGAATTCCATCATCGGAATAATAATTTTTTTTATTTTATTAAGTAGTTATAATTTTATAATAATTAAATATTTTACATATATATTTTAATATTGAACATCTTCCATGAATTTTCCATCATTCTGGCGAAATTCATGGAAAACATCCTCACCTAGAAAATCTGAAATGTCAACCATTCGTGACACCTCAGAATTCCATCATCGGAATAATCTCAATTTATCTCTAAATTTTATGATTTATTATCTATTTAATTTTATATGTCAATCAATTTAAGTATACAAATTATTATTTTTCTTTATTATTATCCAATTAAACATTAGTACTATCATGAACTTACCAAATTATTAGATTTATTAAATTATTGAATTAATTAACAAATTATTATCAAATTAATATTATTTAACCTTATTAAAACAAATGTTAGCCATTATCGAAATAAATGTTTATGTACAAATTATTACCACATTATTTATATGTTAAATTATTAACTATTAATTTAATTATTATATAAACAATTAATACCCAATTATAGATATATAATAACCTAACAATCATAAACTACCCACTAACATTAATTAAACGTTTTTTACTTACCTGTAAAGGGACAAAAACCAAGCTTTCCTTTGTATTTCCAAACTACAGCTCACGTGAATAATAAGAATTGTGAGGAACAGGGGCGATGGCAGCAAACATCCAAGCAGTAACCAGACAAGATGCGTGACAAGCGAACAAGCTTGTTTGGCGATGAGTTGCTCACGGTGGTGCAGCGATTGACAGCCAAGAAATTGATACAACCGACAAACTCCAATCCACAATGGACAGGGTAACAATGATCAGTGTAAGATGATGATGGCCACAGTATGGGGGCAAGCTTGGTGATGATGCTCGGTAGGATTTTCTGTCAAGGTTGAGTGTTTGATTGTGTATTTGTTGTGTGTCCCCTAAACCCTGAGCTTTAATCCTTTTTATAGCCACAAATTAGTTAGAGTCCTAATACAACTATACTTATTCTAATAATTATCTCCCTTTTTTTTAATATTTTATCTACTTAATTCCTATATTAATCCTAATCCAACTCTATTAATCTAAATAATTATCCTAAAAATTTAATTATCCTAATTATCTAATCCTAAAATTAATTTTATTTTTATTTCTTTTTATCTTTTCTCTCTCTTTTTTTTTAATTCCTAAATCCTATTTTAATTTTAATTTCCTAATTAATGTTAATTCTAAATCTAAAAATTCTAATTTAATTCTAGCCTAATTCTAAATTGTTAAATTAAAATACAAATGTCACCCAACCCAATTAATTATTTTTACAAATAAGAAACCGGACAAAATAAGGTGTCTACAATTATATTTTATTTATTTCTATTTTAGAAAATAAACACATATTATTGTATTGAAAATTTACTCTAAACCTTCCATCAATCTGGTTCAGTCTAGAGCAAACTCCTCACCTAGAAATTTCCAAGGAGTACCATTCGACTTTCTTGAAATTTCATCATTGGATAATTTGCATTTATCTTCTTAATATAATTTTATTATTTTTTATTCAATCTTTATTCTATTTTATTCTTATTTGCATTTTTTCCTTTAATTTATTTTATTTTTATACTATTTTATTTATTTAACATCTATCATACTAAACATACAAAATATAAAATATATCATACAAATTAAACTAAACAAATCATATCAACATACAAATTGTTTATTCAATATGTATTAATCAAATGTTATCAAAGTAATTAAATCATGCAACATTAGTATTTTAATATACAAATTATTAATCTAATATTAATTAACTATCTAACCCTCCTATTAAATTATTGACCAATTAATATAATAAAACAAAAAAAACTTACCTGGGCAATAACCTCACCTCTTGTTGGCTTTTTTTTTCTTTTCCTTTATATTCCCCTTTTCCACGTGTTCTCTTGCTATAGCTCTTCTTTAATATTTCCAAAGTGGCGTGCCTCAAGCATTTTCACAAAGCTTTCTTATTTTCTTGCAACAATCATCAAGAGCAACAAAAACGGAGGCATGCAAACATCCACGTGATGGGTCGGCAACCTGCAGTAGCTGTGCGGTGACTGGGCTTGCAACGGTGGTGCGAGAGGCAGGCAGAAAAATGAGCTGACAGAACAGCAACGATGGTGATCGGGTTGAGTGCTTGATTCCCCCAAATCATGAGCTTTAATCTCTTTTTATAGTCATAAATTTGTTAGAGTCTTAATACAACTATACTTATTCTAATAATTATCTCATATTTTTATCTTTTATCTATTTAATTCTTATTTTGATCCTAATCCAACTCTACCAAATTTAATATTAATCCATATAATTATCCTAAAAAATCTAATTATCCTAATTATCTAATCCTAAAATTAATTTTAATTTTATTTCTTTTTATCTTTTCTCTCTCTTTTTTTTAAATTCCTAAATCCTATTTTAATTTTAATTTCCTAATTAATATTAATTCTAAAAAAAATCCTAATTTAATTCTAGCCTAATTCTAAGATATTATGTCACTTAAATCAATTAACCCGGACAAAATAAGGTGTCTACAGTTGCCCCTCTTTGTGCATTTGCTGTGAAACAGTATTTGCACAAAGACATAGACACCTATTTTGTCTGACTTCTTCTCTTTTTTTTAACTCTCTTTTTTTTTTAAAATTTTGTTATCTTTTTTTTGAAAAAGCTCCCTCTAAACAGAAAGGTAGTCAAACTTTAAAATCTTGTCTAAAAGCTCCTTCTAAACAGGCAGGCAGTCAAACTTTAAAATCTTGTCCAAAAAGCTCCCCCTAAACAGGCAGGCAGTCAAACTTTAAAATCTTGTCCAAAAAGCTCCTCCTAAACAGGCAGGCAGTCAAACTTTAAAATCTTGTCCAAAAAGCTCCCCCTAAACAGGCAGGCAGTCAGTCAAATTTTAAAAATCTTGTCCAAAAGCTCCCCCTAAACAGGCAGGCAGTCAAACTTTAAAATCTTGTCAAAAATTTGGAGGAATCATGCCCAAAGATCTTATAGATTGTACTCAAGGAACCTTGTCTGTAATTTTTCTCATGCAATGCATCATGTATGCAACTACGCATGCATTCTATCCTATCTATGCAATGTCATTTGTGTAATGTCATTCATGCAATATTACTCACACAATCTATTCTATTCATGCAATGTTTTCTTTGAAAAGTATTTCAACTTTAACTGTGACAATAACAAGGCTTTTCTGTATCAATCCATCTCATGCATTCTTCTATTTGTCATCCTGTCCTTATATTTCCTATTTCTTTTCTCAGTTTCCTTCTTCCATGTTTCTTTCCCAATGAATCTCTTGTCTTTGTGCCCTTTATATCTTATCTTATCCCTTGTTTTTTCTTCCACATTCATTCACTCTTTTTGGTCATTCATTTGCTCATTAAAATCTTTACTGAGACCTCATCATTCATTCATTCTTATTCATTTTTTTTCTTAATTTCCAATTTCCATTCATTCACAAGTTTTCTTTTCTTTCATTTTCCTAAATAATATAGGAGTCTTTCACATATTTTGCCAAGCAAACATTCATTACCATTCTAATTTCAAGATCAATGCAACATAATTTCTCAATCCCTCAAGGTAAGGATATAGCAAAGGAATGATAGGTGAAAAGAAAAGAGTGGTGTTATTCAATATCTGAAAGTATTATAAGGGGTAGCCAAGCTTGAAGGAAAAAGGCTAGAAAGGAAAAGCTAGAATTATCATGTTAAGTTTTAGGTAATAGTATCCAAATAACAAAAATTCAAATGATTTTGGTCAATGAATACAAAATTCCATTCCAAATGTCTACTTTACCTGATCATGTTGAGTTTATCAAAACATCCTCTTACCCCAGTATCTTCGACATCTAGCTTTTCTCGTATCCAAGCCGTCTTTTCAGGTTTTCAACTTAGATGCACTCCATTGATCCAAACCGCCCTTTTTGGGTTTTCGATCTGAATCCTCCTTTCATTTTTTCTCTTTTTTTTCTTTTTTTTCTTTTCTTCTTTTTCATTTTAATTTCTTTCTTTTTTTTATTTTTTTTATTCATTTCTCTTCATTTTCAACTTCATTGTCCTTGATGAAACTCCTCTTGTCTGTTCTCCATTCTGATTCATGCCCCAACATCAGATATTTCTTCACCTAATTTAATGCTCACATGGATCCAAGAGAGTTTTTGGAATCCCACTTCTTCTATCTAGACGAAATCTTTTTGCTTATCTTAATCTGCTTGTCCTAATTCCATCCAAAGGATCATCATCTCATAGTGTAAGTATGCTTTTATTCAACACATGATTCTTCAATAAGAGTACTCATATTTGATCAAAATAGACTTTTAAGGCACGTAATGTAGGCTCGGGTGAGGGTTCATGAAAGAAAGGATAATATAGGCCCAAAATAAGTGTTTCAGGGTTCATCAAACCAAGAATCATTTTTCATGAATCATTTAGGCATTTTGACTTTTGCCCCATTCTAATTTGCTTTCTCTCTCCTTTTTATTCAAATGTGACTAGGGTTTTCACTTTCTTGATTCAAACCCTCTTTCCTTCTTCATTCTCTTTTTTTTTTGTTCTCTTTTTTTTTCACAAAAGGGTTTTTTCTTTGCCCCACTGATCTTTCATCTTCTATTCTCTTTGCCCCCCAGTGTGGAGGGTGATTCTTGGTAAGTTATATGAAAAAGAATATAATAGGCTCAAAAGGGGTAATCAATGGATAATTTTACTCACGCTTGAAAGGTAGTGAAAGAAGGCCATTTCTCATCTCAATACAAGTACTCTCATTAAAGGTTATCTATTGAACAAAGACAAACTCATTAAAATTTCATGTAGAGATTCACCTTTACTCGTAACATTCAATAGTTGAAGATTTTAGACAAATATCTTCCATTCTCTTCTTGCTTGAACAATCTTGGCAAACTAAAAATCCATTAAACCAACCAAAGCAGTCCTTTTCAGAATTTTATACTCATTGCCATCATCATTATCATGTTCATTATTTGAATACTTTTAAGCTTGGTAACAATGTAGAGAATATGAGTATTGGTGTTTGTATTAAAGAACAAGATTGGAATGAGGAATTAAGAAATATGCATCGCACTAATCCTTTATTGAAAATGAAAATAAATGAAAGTTGGCCCAATATGTAAAAGAAAATCTTAATGCTTTTGGGCACAAGCACTCCTATATTACCTAAAAAATGTCCTAAGATGAATGAAATTAGACACAAAGAAATAACCATTATCTTCAAATTCAGTGAATCAATCAATATCTTCCACTTTCTTCCATAGCATCAACCACTACCCTTTGTGTGATCTGGTAGAGGATTATCATTCACATTTAGATCATTCTTTGCCCCAAAATTTCAGCGTTGACAAGTGCTTGGACTTTCCTCTTCAAGCCCATACAATTCTCAATAGTGTGACCAACATTGTCATTATGATAAGCACACTTTTCATTAGGATCATACCACTTTGGGTGGGAAGACTTCAAGGGCTCTACATAAACAAAGACAATAAGACATTTCGCTAAATTGCCCCTTCATCTGTGCATTATCCCTTTCCAACTTCTCTATCTTATTATTTTGATCCTCTTCCATTATGCATGCTTGATACCTTGTATGATATCTGTGGAGGGTGGACCACCTAGTGGATGCAATTTTGATACCTTGAGTGCCACAGTTAAGTTGAAATTATATTTCGTGTGGTGATATGTTTATGCACATGGAATGCACTTAGGTCCAGCAATCTCTCCTAACAATCAAAGGTATGTTCATTCTCATGATAAGACAAGTGCAAAGTTATGTGAATGAGTTGTTATGCAATGCAAAATCAAACACAACTATATATGACTTAATGGTATATGCAAATTCACTTTTTTTTGAAACAAATGGAAAGAAAAACTCACTCTCTTTTTTTTTGAATTTTTTTTATTGTAAAAACAAATGTGTGAAAAAGGGGAGTAAAAAAAAATTGTTCTTTCATGTGTCCTATCTTGGGTTTATATCATGGTTCCACCCTAAGGCTAAGTCTTATGTTTCATTACATGCTGGGTTTGGATAATTCAAGGTTCTAAAGGTTCCCAAATTGTTCCTCATTATCATCCACACTGGACTAGTAAGGCACCCAATCCTCACCCATTATAGGCTACAAGTGGAAAGGTTCAATTTGAGTGGGAGTTTTTCGCCAGCCCATGCAGAGGTTATCACCTCACGAAGGCGTAGGTACTTTTCTCCCTCCTAATAAGGATAGAGCCCGGGTTGAGGGCTTATGCATATATGCATGTGAAGTGTGTGTATTAAATGATTATTAAGCATTATGAAATCAACACTATTTCTAAGCAAATTTCTAATGACCTAAAATATATGTTGACCTGACTCTCTAATGTCCCCAGTGGAGTCGCTAAGCTGTCATAACGTCTAGGTTCGTGAACCTAACCGCTAGACTTTAAAATTCTAGGAGTCGCCACCAACCATCCAAACCTAAGGTGTGATTGGTCACCTATTCTTGTCTAAAGATAAGGCTTGGTCTACGTTCAAAGAATCTAGGGTTCGGGAGTACGGTTACGTGCGGGGAAGGATTAGCACCCCCACAACGCCCATCCTAAAATGTTACCAACTATTCTAGGTCATTCTAAATTTATCTTAATTTGAGTTAATTTCAATATGCTTAATATATTGAAAATTTACTTAAAATCCTTCCATCAATCTGGTTCAGACAATAAGTAAATCCCCTCACCTCAGGAGTATTCAAGTAGTACCAATTGACTTGCTCGAAGAGGCTCCGTCGTCGGATCATTTAAATACATTATGACAACCCTAATATTGACTCTATACCCAATAAATCCTTCTAAATTTAATTTAAATTAATTTCGATATGCTTAAAACATTGAAAATTTACTTAAAATCCTTCCATCAATCTGGTTCAGACAATAAGTAAATTCCCTCACCTCAGGAGTATTCAAGTAGTACCGATTGACTTGCTTGAAGAGGCTCCGTCGTCGGAACATATTATGAAAATCCTAATTTTGGCTCTATGCCCAATTCTTTACTAATTTTCTATTTTTTATTGTCTTAATCGTATTTACTATTTTATATTTTAATTCAAATTATTTCCATATTCTATTTCTATTTTTATTTTAATTGTCTTTATTATTATATTTTATTTATTTCTATTTTAGAAAATAAACACATATTATTGTATTGAAAATTTACTCTAAACCTTCCATCAATCTGGTTCAGTCTAGAGCAAACTCCTCACTTAGAAATTTCCAAGGAGTACCATTCGACTTTCTTGGAATTTTATCATTGGATAATTTGCATTCATCTTCTTAATATAATTTTATTATTTCCTTATTCAATCTTTATTCTATTTTATTCTTATTTGCATTTTTTCCTTTAATTTATTTTATTTTTATACTATTTTATTTATTTAACATC
This sequence comes from Heritiera fomes, assembly GCA_032173925.1. Taxonomy (NCBI): domain Eukaryota; kingdom Viridiplantae; phylum Streptophyta; class Magnoliopsida; order Malvales; family Malvaceae; genus Heritiera; species Heritiera fomes. The sequence goes on from JAPDPM010000002.1 coordinate 14,995,347, forward strand.
TATCATACTAAACATACAAAATATAAAATATATCATACAAATTAAACTAAACAAATCATATCAACATACAAATTGTTTATTCAATGTGTATTAATCAAATGTTATCAAAGTAATTAAATCATGCAACATTAGTATTTTAATATACAAATTATTAATCTAATATTAATTAACTATCTAACCCTCCTATTAAATTATTGACCAATTAATATAATAAAACAAAAAAACTTACCTGGGCAATAACCTCACATCTTGTTGGCTTTTTTTTCTTTTCCTTTATATTCCCCTTTTCCACGTGTTCTCTTGCTATAGCTCTTCTTTAATATTTCCAAAGTGGCGTGCCTCAAGCATTTTCACAAAGTTTTCCTATTTTCTTGCAACAATCATCAAGAGCAACAAAAACGGAGGCATGCAAACATCCACGTGATGGGTCGGCAACCTGCAGTAGCTGTGCGGTGACTGGGCTTGCAACGGTGGTGCAAGAGGCAGACAGAAAAATGAGCTGACAGAACAGCAACGATGGTGATCGGGTTGAGTGCTTGATTCCCCCAAATCATGAGCTTTAATCTCTTTTTATAGTCATAAATTTGTTAGAATCTTAATACAACTATACTTATTCTAATAATTATCTCATATTTTTATCTTTTATCTATTTAATTCTTATTTTGATCCTAATCCAACTCTACTAAATTTAATATTAATCCATATAATTATCCTAAAAAATCTAATTATCCTAATTATCTAATCCTAAAATTAATTTTATTTTTATTTCTTTTTATCTTTTCTCTCTCTCTTTTTTTTAAATTCCTAAATCCTATTTTAATTTTAATTTCCTAATTAATGTTAATTCTAAAAAAAATCTTAATTTAATTCTAGCCTAATTCTAAGATACTATGTCACTTAAATCAATTAACCCGGACAAAATAAGGTGTCTACACTTATATTTACCGATAAGTGGTTAATGAAAATTGATTTTTTTTCTTTAAGCATTTGGACATGGTTTGAATCCTAAAGTTGTTATTGTTGAGAGGATTTTATCGTTTACCACTTTCGGCTCAAATAGAATTAATACAAACTGTAAAATAAATAAAGATACCTATTGTTACACCAAAAAACACTTATATTTGAGGCACTAGTAGTATATATAATCTATACACATTTAATTAATCATAAAGTATCATCTCATTAATGAGTAAAGTGAAAAAAATGTCTTTAAAAATAAATAATAAAATTTTTTATTTACTTTTAAGGATTTGCGTATTTTTAAATTTTATTAATTAATGAAGTAGCACTCTATGATTAATTGACCGTGTATAAAAACAATACATTGTCAGCGCATCATATATAAACCCAACAAAGTTTTAAGTTTCCCTATAAAATACTTTTACTGCACTAATCGTGTATAACATCGATACATTGTTAGTCAGCTAAAAATGAGTAAAGTTAAAAAATATGTAGACCCCTTTAAAATATGAGTTTATATATGATGCATTGACAGTATATAATCTTTATAGTCTATCAATGCACTAGAGATTAGCACCTCATCAATAAGCAAACTAAAAATGCCAAGCCTTAAAAATATACAAATATTTTTCTTTCAATTTGCTCATAAGGACTTATTGATGAGGTGTCAATCTTAGATGCATTGACAGTGTATAAAAATTATACACTATCAGTGCATCATATATAAATCTAAAAATATATATTATAATTTTTTAAATTTATTTTTAAGGACATTTATTTTTAAACTTTCTTCATTAATAAAATGTTATTTTGTGGTTGATTGATAGTATATAAAAATTATACATTGTTTGTGCATCAAATATAATTTTTTTTCTTAAATAACAAATATATAAACCCTCTTTCTAAATAAAAATAATTGGAAATTTCTTGTTTCTTTGCCTTGGCCAATTTTGGGTCTATAACTCCAGCTTATCTCGTTATCATTACATGAATGTGCAAATATATAAAGAAAAACATTGTCAATAGAAAAACACCCAAGTAGATAACTGTATATTTTAAGGATAATTATTTTATATAGCATCAGTGGAGTTTTCTTTGACTTTATAAGTGAAGTTAGGATAATGATACATGTCTTATTTTGTTTTTTTTTTTATTTTTTTAATATTTTAAAAAAATGTATCATCATCTTAACTTTGCTTGTGGAGTCAAAACTTCGCTGGCGATGTATAAATAATTATCCATATATTAAAAAATTAATATACTATAGTTATAATTTTTTTAATTTTATTTGTGAAATTTAAAAATTTTTTATGATAATTAATATATAGTATATTATAATTCAATAGTTTAAAGTAACCTCAAATTATATGTTTCCTTCATTTTTGCTAGGTTTGGGAATTAGACTTGGGTCCACTTGACCATCAAAAACCATTGAAAGGTTGTCACCAGTAATGGAAAAATCAACTAGCAATAGGGATTCTTTTGGAAACGCAATACAATCTTGAGATATACTCAAGCATGAACACCCAAAGCTCAGAGAAAAGAACAGATTCTAAAGTCACAAGAAAAACCCACATGGATTGATTGGCAAAATTTTCCAACAAGGAGACATGCCAATTGCCATGCACATTCTTATTATCCAAAGGTAAGGCAAACAAAAATCAGTCGGCAAAGAAAAAGGCTATCTAGAAGGCAAAGCGCAAAAGCAATGGGACCCAAGGCACTGAATTTGATGTAGGATCTAGCATTCCACCTCAGCCAACCACATCATATTCACAATCCTATCAAAGCTTTGCATTTTTTTGGCCTTTTTTCTTTTCCTTTATTTCAACTTTAGCAGATCAGCAGCTTCATTTAGTCCATGTTTTCGGTGACGAGTGGATCAGATTGGGACCACGAACCAAATTAACGAAGAAATCTTACTTTTTTCTGTAACATCGATTTCTTTTGTTCTGTAATTTCTATAACAATAATAATGATAAAAATGATGGTAGAAAGCCTTGGTTGGTGATAGAATACAAAATTAAAATAATTAGAAGAGAAAAAAGTAATGAGGCTATTGATGTGGATGATGGGGGTGGTGGCGCGCCGCTCCCGAATATCATTCCAAAGAAGTTGCCATCATCACCGGACCCTGCACTACCAGTGTTGGTGGCGCCGCCGCTTCTGGACCCACCATCGGCGTATCCTGGATAAGAATAGCTCCCAGTCTCTTCCCTGTACACATAATTCAGCACATCAGACATAAGATGAGACATGTAACATCATTTAAGTTCTTTATTAAATACAAATCAATGGTAGTTCATTAGATATTGGTGTCATGAATGTTGTTCCGGATTCCAGGTATTCAAGCTTATAAGTTTGTTGGGTCATTAAAAATTGTAAGTTTTGCTCAATCCAGATGCTTATGTAATCAAATAGAACTTTTCAAGGGTACCGACCAAGAGAATCAATTTTGAAGTGAGTATATTAGAGGTAGGAAGCTGAAGTGGGTCAGACATGGCGAAGGAGCATCTTGTGGGCGCAAATTGGTTCCTTTGTATGGAACTTTTCATGGCTTATTCGAATTGCAGTCACCATTTTCAGATGCTCGAGACAGTATGGTGCTGATCTAAATTTCAAGGCTCCATATCGAAAAAGCTATGGGGAGTTTGACAGAATAGTGAATACTAATTGGCAGAAATGGATAATTCCCTTAACTTCTCTTTCTGAGATCAAATTAGGTGCTGATTATGAAGTTCAGAAGAAACAAAAAGACAGCTAGAGAAGCTAAACCATGTATGACCACGACACTGCGAAGGTGCAAATCTGTTGATTACAGTGTAAATGAAACGAAAGTGTCAAAAAGAAGAGAGGTTTAGCTACCAAATTGCATAAAAAGTCATTTGATTTTCCACGTTATCATTTGGTTGTAGCCTATATAAGACATGCTTTCATACTAAGACTAATGATTTAGAAAGCATCTAAACTTGACAGACACTTCTCTTGGCCTCGATGAAGAAAACTTAAGGGTTTCATTTCACACACAGTGTAAGGCAAGAATTCAGTATCTCCGACTGCTAGGAAAACGACAACCTGTAAGAGGACTTTTAAATAAGCTTACGTCCTTGCTGACAACTATAGAAAACCTCCCTAATAATTTTCTTGAACTAATAATAGTAAATGCACGCTTAATCGACATCGCGTCGGCAAGCAATGATAATAAATGTATTGATTATTATTAACCGGCATCATTGGCCAAAATAAGTAAGGAAGCTAATCTAAAAACCTTAGGATATGCATTATGTGAACACTTGCTTCAAGCCCTCAACTTCATTGTCAGTTCCAAAAGCACCCTGTCAACCAGATTCATGGTTCATTCACCTCAAGCGGTAACAAAACCCACAGTGCTGGGGTTCGAGCTGTGCAGCTTACAACCGCCTAAGGGAAAGGTCGGTGCAATAGGGTAACATGCACGACAGAAGCAAGAAAAAGGGCCCAGGAAATTTCCAATAAGTCAAAAGGAAAGCCGCCTTTTTTCTCCTACTAATATAGCTGCTGGTCCATGTCCAGTTTATCTACATTAGGCAGTGGGGCCCACAGTTATATTCTGTACTAGCTGGAAAGCAGTTCGAAGGGAATATAAACTGAGTCATCAGCCCCCTGACACGAGTAGAACACCAAAGGATGACATGGGTACTGGGTCTCCTTACAATCATCCCAAACAAAAAAGGCCCAACCTTTTTCGCTTTAATACACCTCTGGTAACTAAACCCCTTTTTTCTCATTTTTTTCCCTGTTTACACACATGGGCACATGTTCATGGTTTCTGATTTAGAAATTCCTTTTGATAAAGACAGTCATATCTGAAGAAATGGTTATAAATGAATGTATATGTGCCAATTTGTCTGTAAAGTATGTACTACAGAAAGAAATCATTCATGGACTTGTAATGTCAAAATAATGCATTTGATAGAGTGAAATGAGAAAGAAATACACAGGCGTTCACTAATCACTAATGTTTACTATATCATTTTATCCAATCAGAGGTTAAGTCATTTACTTGCAATTTAATCTTAATCTTTAATCAACTTGTGAAGTTTTGACTTTACCAAGGAAAATTTCAAAAGTCAGACTTGGGTTTTGAGCTTTGCAGTAAGTGGTACCACCTATGGCTGGCAATAGCATAGACCAAAACTGGTCTCGAGGAGAAAATATAGTTAAAAACAGCCACGGTAACCACGGAGAATCCAACGGTCAAACTCAAAAACAAGATTCAAAGGGCAGAAGATACAGCCTAAAAAGAATGTACCGTTACACAATTGCCCTAAAAGGAGGACGACCTTCCCCATGCAAGCACTGGAAAGGCACATGGATTAAGGACAAGTGAACTGTAACAAGGCTGATCTCAGACAGCTTCACCAACACATGCATGATCACGTGCATCTATGAATAAAAAGGTCTACGGCAGAGATTAATTAGTAATTATGAACAGAACTTCCCTTTCCAAACCAAAGAAAACTTTTAATTGCCTCTCTAAACCCAAGGCAATGAGGCTTGTTTAACACTAACAAAGCCAAAAAGAAAAGCATTTTACCACCCTATTAACTAAAAGCTGAAATTGGGTTTTTATTACAACTCTTTGTCTGACCTACAGGGTTCATACCAATGGCTTATTGCAAAAAATGACCTGGCAAGCAACCAAGTAAAAGGGGTATCTTTGTAGTCAAGATATGAAAAGACTAAAGTACCCTTGTTCATAAATCTAAAGTTTCTTTGAGGGTTGGATCAAATTCCAAGAAACTTCAAACGCTAATAGCAAAGATCTACCGTTAAGTATAATAATGACATTGACAGTTAAAGATAGTGACGGGTAATTCCGTTATTTGGCTGAGAAACAAAGAAAGGGTAAATTGAGAATTCAGATATTTACCTAGCTTCACCAAAAACGCCAGCGTTGAAAGTGAGCTGTTCAATGAGGGCAGCAGATTTGGGCTCAACGCTGGAGGCTTTTGCATACTGTGCACTAAGGCCAGCTCCTGAAGGCACAAAATAAGCTCCATTTATCATTAAGTCCCCATCTGTTCTCCAGTTCCAGTCTGTCCATTCCTTCTCGTCTGTATCCACTCTCTTTGTCACCTGTTTACAGAATGCACACCGTCAGGAGATTGCATTATACGCTCCTAAAAAGGCAAGTAATAAAAGCTCTGCAAAGGGAATACATGTAGAACTAAATACTAGGGTGCTAGTAATAAAAGCTGTCCAACAAGGAGGCCTTTAGTTGAAACGGAAACTGTCAAAAGATTGGCTTCAAGCCTCTGCAGAATGGCTGGCAAAAACCGCTATCCCTATCATAGTATTAAAAACTGTAGAAACAACATGTTTTCCCGTAGGCAGCTCTTTACATAACGTGCAGCATGATGGTTGAGTTATTGTCAATTTTAGAAGATGCCGCTGAAGATGAAATAAAATGAATGGTTTTCCACCTTGTAAGCTCAAGCAGTGATCCAACTGGATAAAGTAATGAACTTAGATGGAATTTTGATATTGAGAGGCGAAGAGGCAGTAATGATTGAAACTTGTGATTTCAATGCTTCCTGCATCTGCCTCCCAAGGGAGAAGGTAGAAGGAGGCTGTCATCTTGTCTGCAAATCTAAACAATCTTTTAATCATGTATTTTCACTTCTCTAACTCTCCAGCCCTACAAAGTCTAAACAACCCACGCGTCTCCGCTGAGAGTGGGGATTAGGGATGAAAGGAACCCCACTTGCCAAAATATTCATTTCCCAAAACACAAGTCAAAAAGGCTCACGAGATACCCCCCAAGAATCATTAATCTACCATTCTTTCTTTTAGGCTCCGTTTGGCATTGAGTAGAGAAAAAATGAAAAAGTTTTTTATATTTTTATTTTTATTTTCTATCAAACTGTTAAACTAAAAACAATATAAACCAGAATCTAAAAAGAAAAACAATTAAAAAACTTAACCAATAAAAAAAACCTCTTACCTCTTTAGCATTGGGGTCCGCTGGCGCAGTATATCGATTTCCCTGACTGTTAATGGTAGGGTTAGCGCTACCACCAATAGCATACATTTCCCATCCTGTAAAATCATTGTTCACCACGTGTATATACCCTCGCCGGCACCGTGGCATTCTTTGCACCAACTCTACCCCGAAGTGATTAAAAGCTATTGTCACCTGCATTCCCGAATCAGGCAAATATCTGAAAACAATAACTCCAACTATTAGAACTATATATGAAATTGAAATTCATCATATTCATTCATTAGTAAACACAATTTATCCGAAATTCTAACTGTTAGAGGATTGGAGAACGAAGAATGAAGACATTGAAACGAAAATACCTGTCATCGTGGCCCAAAAGCATGACTTCATTATGGTGAGAAAAACGGTTATTACTAATGGTTATCCCAGTGGACCCCATAATAGCATCAATCAGGCCATCAGTGCAGTAACCAAGCGTGCAATGATCAATCCAGATCTTCTGAGCACCAAAAATGGAAATCCCATCGCCATCTGAAATTCCTCTCCATCCAACATGAGTTGGAGATGCAGCAATTTCAGTGTTCCCAGAAGGCTTACAATGGTGAACATGGATGTTATGTATGATGACATGAGACACATACTGCAGAGTTATACACCCATTTCCAGTGATATGAACGCTGGCGCCACGGCCGTCGACAGTCTTGTAAGAGTTGAAAATGAGCTCGTGCTTGAGTTTGATGACCATGTTGGTTGAGAAGATGATCCAAAGGGGCTCGTCTTGGATGACAGCATGGCGGAGAGTGCCTGGTTTGGGGTTAGCAGGGTCGTAGTCGGAGGAATCGGTGACGGTGTAGATTGGGCCACCTTTGCCACCTAGAGTGCCTACCGCAAAGCCTATGGAGCAGTCGGCTAGGCGTTGGCGGTCGTTGTACCAATTGGGGTCGCAGCGCCAGCAATCGTCTATGGGGTTTCCCGTTAGGCATTGGTCTTTTTCGGTTATAGACAGGGCTTGTCTTCTTGATAAGGATACATTTAATCTCCTACAAGGAATAAATAAAAGATTTTGAGTAAATATGGGCAGCAGGGGAGATAAACAGAGTACTCTGTTTAATAGAATGTGGTATATGAGAAAATGGGGCTACATTTTCTTCAGTCAGAATTCTTCAAAAAAGAGGGAAAAATAATTGTTTGGGGTTACAAAACTCTAAGTTTGGTGAGAATAAGACGGGATTGTGTTTTCCTTTATCTGAAAAAGGTCTGGGAGAAATCTTTTGAGTATAGAACAAGGATGTAGAAAAATATATGGTATCTAAGGCAATGGGACATGTTTTTCAGTCAAAGTTTTTCTAAAAAATCAGACCAAAATAGCCAAGAAGTGGGATTTCGGGTTATAAAACTCTAAAATGGGAATGAAAAAAATGGGATTTTATTTATCTCAAAAAACAAAATCCTGGCAGAAACCAAAATGCAACACCCCAGAAAGCTTGAACAAAAGGGCTTACCTTTGGAGATCTTGAACAACTGATTCAGGGTCAGGGTGCTGGTGAGGGAGGCTAAGATTAAAGGTAGCTCTGGAAAAAGAAGAGACAGAACCCAAGATGCATATTAAGAGAATGCAGGTGAAAGGAAGCATCCTGGAAGAGAAGGGACAATAACAATGGAAGGTAGTTTAGGTTTTCCCTACCGTAAAAAGGTCCCTTCTTTGAACAATAAATATGTCTTGCTTTGCCTGTTCTTCAAAAGCACAAAACAAAACTTAGGACGCTGCTAATCCTCGGAAATTGTCAAGTGATTTATATTATAAGCATCTAAAATGACATGATATGACAAGGAATAATTTAAACGAAAAAAAAAAACCTTTTTTTCTCTTTCTTTTCAGTTGGTTTATCGAGTCAGAAAGAAGAAAAAAGAAGAAAGCTGCGGCTATAACGAGAGCAGAGCAAGAGAAAGCAGAGAGAAGGGTAACCTTCTCTGTACTCTCTCTGTTTCCTCCGTTTTTTCCCCTCTTTGCATGCACCTTCAGTTACTCACATTCCTACCGTGCTCTCTAATTATTCTAAAACATGAAATAATGAAAAAACAAAAACCCTAGAAAGGGTTAATCCAGGAAGAATGAAAAGGGAGGAAAACAGGGAGCTTATCCAAAATGTTGAAAACCCTTTTCTTCCCTTAAAACTAAGGTGATCTTTTTCCTTTGTTTGAGGATTGAGTTGCGATTCCGTACTGGATGAATTTGTAAGTAAATGTTTGTTCCTTATTTTACCCAACAGACAAGGCAGCCTACGAGATTCACTACAGAAGGCTGTTGGAAAAGATGTCTGTTTTGTTGCTGTTGAAAAAGATTCGAAGGAAAAATGCATAGATTAGATATTAATCGAAGATTCAAAGACTGCGCCATCCTTTCACCGAACTCCTTTGTTTCTCTTAGCTTTGAGTAGAAACTCTTTTGATTTTTAGTGAAAATTGGAGGCTTGGCTTTTGCCGATGGTGGCTTGGCTTGGTGTCATGGAAAGTTTTATTCGAAAAAGATGAAGACTAACGCCTTTCTAGCCAATGAGACTTTGGCCTAGTCGCAAGGAGGAGGTCTTAAAATTTTGAGGTTTCAGGTTCGAGTTTCATTGAATGCGAGTTCGAGTTAGTTTATTTGTTATTTATTTAGTTTGTTGTTATCATTTGTATTTACCAACTTATCACGTTATTGGTTCATGGAATGTAATATACTGATTGTGATTGTAATTTTGATAAGAATGTACTATTAAAAAAAAAATAACACCTTTCTAAAGGAGTCAAGGGTCTGCATTTGATTTACTAGTAAATCAAATTCTATTACAAGTATCCAATCAAAGTACATGAGTTTGGCTTGATTAACACTTGAACTGCAATTGGATTGTCAAGCTAAGCTCGAAATCGAGTTTTTCTTTTTCTAGTGACTGATCCAGGTGAATTTGATTTTTATTATACTTAATTTGAAAAACAATTGAAGAGAATTATATTGATTTGTTTTTTAAAATTTAAAAATTGAATTAATTGATTTCACTTGAAATAATCAAACCAAATCAATGGTATAATTAATCGAAATAATAAAAATCAACATAGATTGAGTGATTCAGTCAATTTAATCAATTTTAACTATAAAAAAATATAATTTATATTATTAAATTAAATTAGTTTATCTTTATATTATATAAGATAAATGAAAAAATATATATGATTTAAAGATATTATGTAAATTATGATGTGTTTATATTATAAATATATTATATATAAAATAAATACATCATAATGATATATATATGATTTAAATATATTATGTAATCATGAATTTTATAAATCAATTTGAAATAATCCATAAAGACTTAAATCTTAAAAAGTGCATTTAGATGAAAGATTTCAATAAGGAAATTTATTTCAATTAAGACATTTAAAAGTCCAAAATTCAGTTTTTGGTTTGTCAAAAGAATTTTCAACAGTTTTAAAATTTCAAAAGAATTTGAAGACGAAATTTGAGTATCTCTAATTCCATATTGAAAATTCACCTAAATAGGTGGCTTTTTTAAATTCCTCTAAAACTACTCTTACAATATAACATATAACCCACAATTCAATACAAAAACTAAAAAATATATATTATTTTATTTAAATATAACATATATTTTACTTTTTTTATATTATTAATATTACCAATACGTTTTTACAAATCCAATAATATCTATATTTCATATTTTATTTTACATTTTTTTCTTATATTTAATATCAATATTTTTATTTTATAATAATTTTTTATTTATCAAATTCTAATAGTTAAAATTTCTTCCTACAAAATATTTATCCCAACAATACAATTAGTTAAAAATGCTAATATTTCAAATTGATGAACTTTAAAATAATTGCATTTTAAAAATTCTCTAAATTTTAAAATTACTCATCCAATCGTACGATAAAAAATTTGAATTCTAAATACCTCCAAATCGAAATAACCCACACATAATGACCCAAGTTTGAATATGAGTTAAGCACATGATAGCCGATAATGATTAAACCATAAGAAAGCTGAGAACAAAAGCACGGAAAAAGGAAATACCACTTGCACAAATCTTGTTTATTATGTTAGGTAGTTACTAGTTTTATGGAATGTTTTCAACAATGTATAATAGCTTCAATTGGACCATTTACATTTTTTTTTGGTGCACCTCATGATTAAAGTTATGCTGTACCATTTTTTTTTAAATGTTGATTTTTAACGAGTAATTTTTTATTCTTTCTCTTATTTGACAATCCGAATTTCAAATATCATTGGTGTTTCCGGTGATAATCCAAGGATAAATTATTAACTGCTGTTTAAGTTTTCTTTCCATTGCTCTCTAAATGTACAGATTTTTTTTTTCTAAATTTTGCAAATTTTCCAAGTACTCCCTGCACTTCCTTTTGCTGCTTGTTGCCTATAATTAATTGCAATAGAACGGTGCCCCACTTTGAATTTATGGGGTTACCTTTTTTTAAAAAATATGTTATAAAAAAATCTTAAATTAAATAATAGAATACATTATAATTAATTTAATTAATAATAAAATAAAAATAATATTATTTTTAAAATTAAAAATAATAACATAAAATTACATTAATTCTAAAATGAATAAATTAATAATTTTAACATTTTATTTATCATCCAGTATTATCATCTACTATAATCTATATTACTATTTATAGCATAACTAAATTTAAATAAAAAGATATTTTATATTAATCAAATAATTACTTGGATTGAACTAGTTGTGCTTGGGCCTTAAAATCCTGGGTCACAGGATTTGTAGAAGTTTGCAACACACTCCAAAATACTTCATAAAAAAAAAAAATCATGTGTCATGTCATGCTTGCTACAGCTTACTACATGAATCACAACACGAACAAAATAAGAGGATTATAATTTATAATAAATTTACATGCAATTAGTTCATATATATATAGTTAGTTAGTTAGTTAGTTAGTTATAGATTCAACTATAGTATGGATGATTTTATTTTTTGCTGTGGTTTTTTATTATTGATTTTACTGATTTTTTTATTTTCTTAAAAACTTCAATTAATATTATTGTGCTTATTCTTTTTTATTATGAATATAAATTAAAAACAAAATATAAATATGATTATATACTCATTGTTTTCCTATATTCGTGGTAAAGAGTGTAATGAAGATTTTAGCATAATCAATAAAGTTTTTCTTTGGCCAAAATAAAATAACTCATTGTTCATTTTGATTATATTATTAAATAAAACAAAAAATGAAGAGAAGTCTTACGTTCAAACGAGATGAATTTTAAAATGAAATAAGACTTCTCTAACCAAAATCCATTTGTATCATGAAAAAATAAAACCCGAATCTCCTCAATAATTATTACTCTGTTTAAATACCAAAGAAAACAATTGTGCCAACGAGAGAGAAGGAAGAATAATCATATAGTTGCAAAAATTAATTGAGTTTAAGTCAAATTGTTATTCTATGGCCTACTATGATCTATATAATTAGTGAATAATCATATAATTTTATAACAAATATATCAGAAATAGGTTATCGAATTGGGAGAATAATATTCTTTGGATAATCCAACTAATTGAGGAATTAAAGTAATTGAATTAAAAACGAAATGTATGATCTATAGAAAATAAAACAGATATTTAATTGGTTAAAAAATATGCTAATTTATTAGTATATATTATATGGAATGGAATTAAAATAAATGCATGGAAACAGACCTTGATCCTTTCATTCTGTTCCTTGGAGGATGCAGAGAGCAAGACAGGCCGGTGGATGCTGCAATATTTTATTTTATATGCTATTTTTTTTATTAAAAATTGTATTTTAACATAAAACGTACATATTTGGTTAGATTTGAACTTGATACTACTTTATTCATTAAGGATTTTAGATCTTTTTCTTATTACTAAGCCAAGATCTTATTGGTATTTTATATGCTATTGTAATTTTTTTTGTTACAAGAGAAATATTAAATAATTGGGAATAAAGGTAAAACTGCTTAATTTCGAACCCAAACCTTTTAAAATGTTACAGCTCATCCTTAAATAAAGTAAAATAGGCTTTGGCTTTGATGTCAGATTTAAGTCTTATCATGTGTGAATTTGATTTAATTTAATTTTATATTTATTTAGTTATATATTGTTTGTTTGATTTAAATTTTTTATATAAATATAATTTTTGATTATAGTTAAGATTTATAAAGTCCTAAGAAGTTTGACTTGGTAGTAAATCTGTTATCTTGTGTGCCACATTCCTTGGGCTGCAATCCTCTGTGCAGATGGTGCGACTAGTCATGCTCCCTTAGGTGTGCCAGAGAAGCACTAGAGCATGACTAGGACTCATTTCGTCGAACACTTGATGTGCAGATCATAACACATAAATTTCGTTCTCAAGAAGGAAAAAAAAAGTATTCTAAAAATCTAAGTATGGTTAAAAGGATGTAATCAAGTCAGGTCAAGATAGTTTAGTGTTAAACTTGAACCAAACTCGCTTCAAAAACTCAAAACTTGAGATTTTGCCCATACTCAATTGAGCTTAACTTGTGAAGTTCAACCTCAAACCGACATAACACTCGAACTGTTTGGAATCTACTCAATAATAATCATAATTTGTTAATACTCAAATATTAAAAATATTAAATACTTGAAATTGGTTTGATTCATTATTTAAATAAGTTAAGCTTGAATTTGATTTGAAAATAAATGGGTCAAATTCAGATAATTATCCAATCGAACTCAATAACTCACAAATAACTTAATTCGTTTAGACTTTAATAATCAAAATTCTAAAAGTTGATATGATAATATACAACAATAAATCACAACACAATTTCTTAATACTTATTCAATAATTTCGGCTATACAAGTGACAAGAAAAAGAATAATAAAAACAAATGAACGGCTGCTTTTTAAATTTTTATGAAGCAAATGGAAGGCAATTTTAATTTTGTTTTCTCAATATTTTAGAAAGTTTCCCTGGGCGGCGAGGCAAATTTTGAAGATAAAAAAGTTAAGGGGTTTGACAAAAGATTAATATTTAATACACTATCGATAGAGTTTTTTTATTCTATAAACGAGATTAAGATAGTGACACATGTCTTATTTTATTTATTTATTATTTTTTAAATATTTTAAAAACATGTGTCTCATTTTAATACTGATTGTGAAGTGAAAAAACTCTACTGATGATGTATTGGATAATTATTCTTTTTAAATTGAACTATTGAGGCTTGGCCGGGGGTAGATTGATATGGCAAATAAAAAATTTAATAGATTCAGCCCTTGATATAGTTTTTCTTTATTTTGGATAAAATTGTCCTGAAAAATGCTTTACATACGTTTCTTAGTACCAAGCTAGCTTTTTTTATTGCAGATTGGATCTTTTGGCTTTAGCATTTTATTTTATTTACAATAAGATGCTTTTAGCCTTTATATCTAAATCCGAATCAGCCATTGATTTTGGGTAGTTAGGATTGCTTGAGTTTCAAACTATCATTAATTTATTCATGATTTTGTTCTTCGTTGCACCATAGCCCCACCCCATATGCTCACATATTCATGAAGTCTAAGCTTTTGGTTTCACAACATGGTTTTATCACTTCTTTCTTTTTTTTCTTTCATTAATTTTGTGATGACATTGTATTTGGTAAGAAAGAAAACAAAGGAGAAGAAAAAGTAAAAGGAAAATAAAGTGAAATGAAATATCCTCCTTTGACGGAGAAGAAAAAGAATTGACATATAATCTATCACTCAATTATAAGATAAATGAGGAATTTGCATATTTTTACCCTTAGGAAAACTACATATTACCATGTCAGAGTTCATTCCTGATTTAACAATTATATTAAAAAAAATAAACTAAGGTATTATAGATTTAAATCCCTCTCCACGAATTTTGTCATCTATATATATATATATATATATATATATATATATGAAACTTGAACAATTAAGGAATGAAATGTTTATAAAGGAACCCTAAGTTTGTTATGTTAAAAAATTAATATAGATAAATACATTCAGAATTTCATCACTACAAGAAAAATGATTTTCAGCGACGGAAATTTAGCTACGGAATTTTTCCGTCGCTGATAATTAGTATTAGCGACGGATTAGCGACGGATTAGCGACGGAATTTATAATGAATTTAGCGACGGAATTAGAGACGGATTAGCGACAGAAATTCGTCGGTAATTAGCGACGGAATATTTTCCGTCGCTAATTCTGTCGCTAATTATGGCGGGATATACTGTTTAATTGCGCCAAATTATTAGCGACGGAATTAGCGACGGAATTATCCGTCGCTAAACCCAAAACATAAGTGGAATTTAGCGACGGAATATTTCCGACGCTAATTCCGTAGCTAATGGGCTTTAACTACGGAATTAGCGACGGAAAAATTCCATCGCTAAATTCTCATATAATTTTCGGTGAACAATGTTCATATAATATATATATATATATATATATATATATATATATATATATAATTTCCTCATTTGCTGGCTGCTTAATTAATCTTCTTCCTTGATGGCTTGACCTAGAAAATAATATTACACAATCTTTTGAGGCTATAAGGGGCAACGATGTTTTATACTCTCAAATTATCGAGTTACTTTAATTACCAAAGAAAAAAAAAAGAGTAAATTATATTGTTGATCACTCAAATTTATAAGATTTTTTATTTTTATTTTGATTACCAATGTCTGTAAAGTTAAATAGTCTCTTATGATAATTGTAGTTAAACCTTAACAAATGATTCCATTTTGCTACCATGTAAGTTAAAATATATTGTAGGCAGAACAAATTATTTCTCGTTGAAAAATATTCTTTTATCTCCCTCCTCTCCCACACAAGAAACGATTTCAAATATATATTTTTCTTCTGCAAACTTATATAATTTATTAATGATTTTGAATTGCATTATGAGATATGATATTTTTCTTTCTAACGTCCTGGAGGGTTTGATATGGCAAATAACAAATTTAATAGATTCAGCCCTTGATATAGTTTTTCTTTATTTTGGATAAAATTGTCTTGAAAAATGCTTTACATACGTTTCTTAGTACCAAGCTAGCTTTTTTTTATTGCAGATTGGATCTTTTGGCTTTAGCATTTTATTTTATTTACAATAAGATGCTTTTAGCCTTTATATCTAAATCCGAATCAGCCATTGATTTTGGGTGGTTAGGATTGCTTGAGTTTCAAACTTTCATTAATTTATTCATGATTTTGTTCTTCGTTGCACCATAGCCCCACCCCATATGCTCACACATTCATAAAGTCTAAGCTTTTGGTTTCACAACATGGTTTTATCACTTCTTTCTTTTTTTTTCTTTCATTAATTTTGTGATCACATTGTATTTGGTAAGAAAGAAAAAAAAGGGAGAAGAAAAAGTAAAAGGAAAATAAAGTGAAATGAAATATCCACCTTTTGATGGAAAAGAAGAAGAATTGAAATATAATCTATCACTCAATTATAAAATAAATGAGGAATCTGCATGTTTTTACCCTTAGGAAAACTACATATTACCTTGTTACAATTCATGCTTGATTTAACAATTATATTTTTAAAAAATAAACTAAGGTATTATAGATTTAAATCCCTCTCCACGAATTTTGTCATATATATATATATATATATTTATATATATGAAACTTGAACAATTAAGGAATGAAATGTTTATAAAGGAACCCTAGTACACTGTAGGGGAGGGGGGGCCACGGCCCCCTCAAAAATTTTAAAATTTCTCTTGTATGTATTCTGAGAGTCTGCTCTCATTCTATGATTGGAAGGCATTGGCCCCCCTAAAATTTTTGCAAATTTATGTACTTATTTATATGTATAATATATTAAATTATATAAATTCAAATTGATCCCTCAAAAAATAAAAAAATAAAATTTTATTGATATTTATTTATTTTTTTACTTACCAATCTCTTTAACAAATATTTAAAATTAATTGGGTTGTCACAAATATTATGTCACAATCATGTGAACTTAAAAACCCAATTAAACTTTCAATCAACTTAAAAAACAAATAATCTTAGAATGATGTGAAACTACAAAATCTTTTTTCTTTATCACAGTTGTGCCTTATTCTAACAAAGACAGAAAAATAAAAAATATATTATCTTCTGAACAGATTGATTAGACTTGTTTTAACTCTTCTAGTGTCTATTGCAACTAGTGAATGAGCATTTTCAGCTATGAAGATTGTCAAAACAAGACTAAGAAACAAGATGGAAGATGAATTTCTTGCAGACAATTTAATTGTCAACATCGAAAGAGAGATTACTGAGACATTTAGTTCGAACTCAATTCTTGAAGATTTTGTTTCTTTAAAAGAACGTCGCTTACAATTTTAGATAAAATTATTTATTTGATGTATTTTCTTTCTTTATACTTTCTATATGATTATTAAAATTTATAATTTTTTGCATATATGTTTTATGTTATTAATACATAAATATAAAACTCAACTATCTTTATATAGTTTTACGTTAGTACTTGGCTCCCTCAAAATCAAAGATCAAGATCCGCCATTGTACAAAAATAAAGTATGAAAAGTTGAAATTTTAAAATCAAGCATGAAATCTTGCGGTTTCACAATGAAAGAAAGGAAGATAATTTGCATTTGCATGACTTGGAAAGTTTTCTTATAAAGATGACTAATTGTTTTCATATGAAAAAATTGGCACGTAAGAAGACGAAAAGGAGGAACTAAGCACGGTATAATATTAATTAGACAACATTTGGACACATTTTGACAAAAGAGAAAAAGATTTACCTTTTTAAATTAAAAAAAGAAAAAGAAAAATGTAAGATTGAAGGAGAATGTCGACGATTAACATCCTGGTAAGAGAGACCACTATTTTCTTATAATAAAAGGACATGAATAATACAAATGACAATCTCATGAATCAAACAACTTTTAACAAAAATTTTGTATATAAGAAAAACAAACTCTTGAATTTTACTAAAATATGCAAACAAGCCCTTATTATTTTATTACATGAAATTAAGGTTATGAACTCTTATATCATTATAATTATGTCCTTTAAATCTTAAAAATGAATAAATGACATGCACTTAACAAATTCTTTTTGAATAACGTTCTTTTAAATATTTGTTACTAAACTCATTTAAATAAATCTAAAGTATTTTATACAAATTATATCATTCAACTAAAAAATTTTAACATAAAATTGAATATTTTATATTATCAAGGTTCTATTGACCAAAAATAAAAATTCATAACCTTAATTTCATATGATAAAAGATCTACGAAATTTTTTTAGTAAAGTTCGATTTAAAAAAAAAATTAAGGGACCCAAATGATCAAGTTGATAATATATAATCCAAGTGGGCAAAAAATGTCAAAAGCCTAAAAAATGACGGCCCAATTGGAAGATTAACTGAGCAGATATTGGCCCCAATTGTGTGCCCACTAAGAATCCACGTATTATTTTTTTTTCTCTCTTCCGCTTGTCAATTTTATTGTTATGAATGACGATTAATACTTAAAAACAGTTAATTATGGAGCACCTCAGTTTTAGGGCTAATTAAGGGCGGTGCCATCGCAATTAAGACAGCTGCTATCTACGCATATAATTGTTGACTCACTCCATTTCTTACCATATCACGATTCATCATCTCACTAAAGATTTGCCTCTTATTTTAATATATAAAATATAATTATCGATAAATCAAGTACGATTTATGAATGGATTATGTTTTTGTAATTAAACATAATTAAGTGCAAGCAAAATGGTTGTACATAAGACTGTTAATACCAATCTATTATGGTTGTGTCATGTGATCATTACTCTCTCTTTGTAAAATTAATTTATTGGAATATGTAACGCCATTTTTTTTGTATGCTTAAAGACCTTTTCTTTCGTATCCAATTTGGGATTGAAGAACCCAACTTCAACGCGTGGTATGACATTTTCTCTTATTTAGTTTCGTGATGTCCTCATCACGACTAATCTCCTTTGAGGTCCACCATGCTCTACTCTTCTAGAGTGCTTGGCATAGAATTGACCCACTTTGTATTATCCCACCGAGGTGTTTGGTATGATGTCGAATGATCAAAAATTGATTTTGATACCACTTGTTACATAACCATTACATTCTCCTCGCAAAATCAATTTTATTAAAGTGTGCAACACCACTTTTTTTTTATGCCCAAAAACTTTTCCTTTTGTATCTGATATTAGATTGAAACATCCAATTTCAGCGCGTGATATGACAATTATAATGGGTAAACCAAGATTAATATTTCAATTTAAGCACTAAAAAAAAGTGCCTACTCTACATATCATTTTTGAAACATTAAAAAAATTTTAGACACTTTTATTAATGATAAGAAAAAGGATCAATGTCGTAGGCTTTCATTCTATGTTATATGTTTTGAGAAACAGGAAGAATCGGGTAGAGCTTTGTATACGAAGCAAAATCAGGCTAATCGAGAATACTCAGTAGTGAGTAGTGATAAAAGTGGCTACAAGAAAAGGAAAAGTAGGTTCATGGATGTTATCCTAAGCTAAATCGACAAGTGAGCTCAAAAGAAAGGTTGATCGGAACATATATCTAAAATAAATTATATTGTATATGAATTTTGATTTAATTTTATGTTTGTTGTTATTGTTGGTTTATTTAATTTATTTCTTTATTTTTCTTTTAATGTAAAATATGTGCGGTGTATGTTCAATCATATATTATTGGATTCATGGATTGTAATTTTTACTCGTAATTTATAGAAGAAAATCCAGCTCCTAATTAATAAACACAAGAACTTCTAAGAATAAAACTACTAAAAATAAAATACAATTGTAGGTCCAAGTTTTCTGGCAGAGACCGCAGAGTACCTTTGCAAAGTCTGGGGCTTATATTTTACGTACCAAAAAAAAAGTCTTGGGCTTATACTTTGAAAGGGCCATCCTTTTATAGATCGGCGGATAGAAGGTTGAACCAAGAGCGTTGAAAAGAATGTGAGACTCTAATAAAACAACCATTGAGAATTGTAGAGTTCAAAGTAAATTCGTAATTAAGAAAAAAAGTTTATTATGTGAATCCAAAAGTTGGTTGTTTAGAAGGAATTTATTGTAAAACTTTGGGTCCATTGCCTTGTAAAAAATTGCAGTTGGTTCTAACTTCTACCCCAACTAAAAATACAGTCTCCAGCTCCCCGGGAATCATTCCGGATAGAAAAATCCATAAATCAAACTCATAATTATTTTATATTATTTTATAACACCTCCAATTTTTGGTGTAATTTTAATTAAGATTATTAATTAATTTATTATGTGTAAAAGACTCAAAATTATGTTGAATGACTTTATAAGAGAATGGTTTAATTCTAACCTAATAGTAATTCATATATAAAGTAAATCTCATCTTAAGTTTTTTCATTTTACCTAGAACAAATTTGGTATTTTATTAATAGATCAACTGTTTAACTATTAATTAAAATTTATATTTAGTTGATAAGATAGTGTTCTAATTTCTATTTAATTCTTTCACATAACGTATCATAATCTTCTATTTTAAAGAGAGTTCTAATATATTCAGGGTTGAGTTAACCTCCAACTCTAATATTGAACAATTATATATAAATATGCTCATTGGGTAATCCTTTTTATATATCGATTTGTTGAGGCCTGATATTAACGTAGCTCTTGAGTATATCTGGTTTAAATGAAAGGTAAGATTTGTTAATTTCTACATGTAATTCATTGATTGTTCTCTAAATTAAATATCTTGCATGATTAATTTATATATATATATATATATATATTAAATTGTCTCTATTATTCTCTTATGTAATTGTCAGATTTTGCGAGGATGGATTTCAAGGGCATAATAATGTTCAGCGTCGTACTTGTGTCGTTTTCGGTCTCACTGGCAGAAAATGTGGAAGTTGTGATTCAAGGAGCAACTTCAATTGCTACAACAGATGATCACTTCGTTTGTGCTACTTTGGATTGGTGGCCTCCTGAGAAATGCGACTATAACCAGTGTCCTTGGGGAAAGGCTGGACTCTTCTATCTGGTAATTTATTCTCTTCGATTTTTTCTATACGATATGAAAGTCTTTTACGAGAGAATGTAAGTGTTGAGTCTTGAATTTTAAACTTGCACATAATTGTTTGAAATATAGATTATAATTTATATACTTACTTTAAAGTCTAACATATTTATTGTTTTTTGGGTCATTTTTCAATTGTAGGATTTGAAGAACAAGATTCTAGAAAAAGCTATAAAGGGTGAGTGTGTACCGAAGCTATTAATATCTGTGCCATAGAGTTTTGTATACTTTTTTAATTTGATGAGAACAGTTTCAGACTAACGGTGGTTATAACTATTTTAAGCTTTCAATCCTTTGAGAATTAGAATTGGAGGATCATTGCAAGATCAATTGGTGTATAATGTTAGAAATAAAATCAAGAAGTGCCACCATTATAAGAAAAAAGAGAAGGATTTTTTATTTGGGTTCTCCATTGGGTGCCTTGACATGAAGAGATGGGACGAGCTCAATGAGTTTTTCAACCGAACCGGGTATGCATTTATTTTGATTAAATTATAATTTTAGCAGTGTGACTTCCAAAATTAAAATTATCTTTATCATATATGATCTTTATCATTCTCACTAATTTTTTGCAGAGCAAGTGTTACATTCGGCTTGAATGCTCTCATAGGAAGAAAAGAATCTAAAACTGAGAAGGAGCTTTGGGTTGGTGATTGGTTTTCAAAAAATGCTCGGGACCTCATGAAGTATACGATTTCCAAAGGATACAAAATAGATTCCTATGAATTAGGTAATTAACATTCTTATCTCAAGCTAATTTACATAAGGTTGACATTGATATACTAATTTTGGCCCCTATGTTCATGAATACAATATTCCGTTAGGAAATGAACTCTGCGGATCTGGGGTATCAGCAAGGGTTGAGGCTGCACAGTATGGTAAAGATGTTATAGCACTTAAGAATCTGGTGAAAGAGTTGTATCCAGATCCCACTACTCAACCAAAGGTTTTAGGCCCTGGTGGGTTTTATGATGAGAAATGGTTCAACACCTTCCTGGAAGCCACAGGACCAGATGTTCTTGATGGAGTCACACACCATATCTACAATCTTGGATCAGGTTATATACACACACACTTGAATTAATTCAATGTTTCGGAAAAAGCTGGTATACACATATGGTTCAGGTTTAATTTGAATGATGATTAATATACAGGTGATAGTCCAGACCTGATCAAGAATGTTCAGGATCCGTTTTACCTGAGTCAAATTGCTCAGACATTTAAAGATGTTTCGAGGGCCGTCGACAAGTTTGCACCATGGTCAGCAGCATGGGTTGGGGAATCAGGTGGAGCTTTTAATAGTGGTGGCAAAGATGTCTCGCGCACTTTTGCGGATGGCTTTTGGTAAGGATTTTATTCATTTTCCATCCCATGCATCAACCACTAATATTTGTGTAGGGCAGATTAGAAATTAGTTATTAACTTCTGAATCTAACAGGTATTTAGACCAGATGGGAATGACATCAACCTACAACCACAAGGTTTACTGCAGACAAGCCTTGATTGGTGGAAATTATGCTCTCCTTAATACTACAACCTTTATTCCTAATCCAGATTACTATGGGTAAGTATCCTATTATATAAATTATATTCTTATCATTTCAGAGTTTGAATTGCAACATGAGTTTGCATTTGCCTAACTCATTTGTTTTCTTTAAATTTGTTAAAATATTTGTGGCAGTGCGCTTTTGTGGAACAAGCTTATGGGAAGCAGAGTACTCTCTGCTACTCACAATGGTTCTCCATTTTTGCGTGTATATTCTCATTGTGCAAAGAAAAAGGTAATCTAATTTGATCAAATTTTGTTAATATCCAAGCTTTCCTTTAATTTTCTATTATATATTGATCATTCTTAATTTTTTGTGGTCGGATGGGCAGCCGGGGATTTCTCTAATTTTGATCAACTTGTCAAGCAAAATCTCTTTTGAAGTGAAGCTTTCGAACGATGTAAATCTACACGTGAGGCCTAACTTTAAGTTCGAAGGTTCCCAGGAAAGAGAAGAGTACCATTTGACTCCAAAAGATGGAAATATACAAAGTGATGTTGTGTTGCTGAATGGAACTCCATTGAAACTGTCGGATTCATTGGACATTCCGGAGCTGAATCCGACGCTTGTGGATGCTGCTGCTCCCATCACTGTTGCACCTCATTCCATCGTCTATGTAACTATCAGAGACTTCAATGCTCGGGCTTGTGCTTAGGACATATATGATAATATGTTTCTCTTGTTTAGGAATACGATTACTTGTAGACTTAGGGTTAAGCTTTTTGGATAGGTTAGGTTTCGAGGTAGGTTCCCTGATTTGTAATTTCTATTGATAATTTGCACTTCTTGACAGTGCTGTTATAAAGTAATTAGCTTTCTTTAACTGTGTTACGAGGAATAATCAATTCATGGACTAAAAGGGGCATTTTGTTTTTCTTCTTAACATATTATTATTATTATTTCAATTTGGATAAAAGGGTTGGGAGATTTGAATTCATACATTGAACGAAAAGTACATACTTATATATGCATTGAATCATACATACAAAATTTGAGATCATGTTAGTATGCTACATAAACTTTTGATTATTTTCACTAGAGAATGGCTCAACCATACCTAAAAGCAATCAAACCACTTTTTATTAAACACCGATTTAACTAATTTATAGCTCCAAAAAAAGTCATATTCCACCCGATCATTGTCTGTTTTCATGTCCATCTCAAAACTTCTTTCTTTTCTTCCTTTAGCTTTAGGTAGTGAAAAGCTTCGGTAGTCACCAAAATATAATTGTCTTCCTTCAACGAAGCTGCAGCTTTGATTCTGTGTAATTAGATTAACCATAAATGACTTCAATCTACATATTTAAAGCAACTTTGGAAATGATTTTTTTTAGGTAAAATTACATTTATAGGCTAAAAGTTGCTCTGAATTGAGAGACGTGCATGCTCGGGCTTATTCACTTGAAAATTACTAGTCTTACCCGAGTTCCTTCGACAGATCTGACCATCTAATTTACCAACAACATCCACAACAGTATCCTTAGTGATACTCTTTTTTTTCATAAGCCAAATAATTTTATTAATCCACCGAAGGATAACATGACAAAATCTAGTTTAAAGACACCCAATAAAAAAAAACCATACTCCAGACCAAATCACCAGACAAGCTATCAACACTCTTTAGTGATACTGACACCCCAATTTGCCTATACTTATGCCTACTTCGTCAGTCCTCAATCACTGTCACTTTTTATTTAGAAATCAATAATATTGAAAATAGAATAACAAATTTTAATGAAATAGAAACTTATTGATAAAATTCAACATTGGTTATAAATACTGATAAATTTGATTTTTTTTAATTTGAAAAAAATGAGAGTTCAAACTTGACTTTTTTTGTTTCATCTTCGAGTGAGGATAAGGTTCATGAGAGTGGCCCGGTATCTTCTGTCTCATCAGTCAAAAGTGAACATGAAGAAGGAAGTATGACCCCTAGAAATGAAGCTAGGAGGATATTTGTGGAAAGGCCTGTGTGCCGAGCAGTTGAGAAGGTTCAATCCTACTAGGAAATTCAACTTAATGTGAAGATGCGGAGAGAAGAGTGAGTTATTCTCATTGCTTCTACCCTGCATTTTTGCTAAGGTGTATTTGGAAGAAGGTTGAGAAGCATATGATTTCCGCGTACCAAAATGCTGTTGTTTCTGTACAATCTTTTCATATAGAATTGTCCTTTTTCTGTTTGGCCTACATGCTTCTAACTTGCTTTACATTTCTAAGCCATTGCATCATCCATGGATGACAAATGGAAATGCCTGAAATTGATTTCCAAGTAGTTAACTAGGTTGTACTTGAATTATCTATACAAGTTTTGATATACATTTGCAGGTTGCTTGTGTTACCCTTCTTTTAAATAAGTTTTTTGTGATGGTTAGCTTATAGAAAAATTATGTAGGAGTCTGGAAAGAGAATTTGCCTAAAAAATTTGAAATCAATTCTCAATCTTCTAATTCCATATTATGGGTAGAGGTAATCCCTTTCTTTTGTTCATTACTTTCCAATATACCCTTAATCACCCTTTATATATGTAGGACTTGATTGAATAGTGGATTCCTCCCTTGAATTGTGATAAAGGAAATATTGAGAAATAAAACAAAAAGTGTTGGGGGTGGAATCCAACACGCATAAACTGCCTCACTCAGGCAGTTATGCCTTGAATTCAAAAGACCGTAAAACTTTGGCATTTTAAATGTGAACTGTAGAACTCAAAACTGCAGGCCCTTTGTATTTAAGGCATGCAGGCATGACGTAGAATGATGGTGAATGGTGAAGAAAAATAAATAAATGGAGACAAAATATTTCAAAGAAAAAAAAATTCAACAATCAAAACATGATTTAGTGATTGTTATTTCTTTTTAGAAAGGATTAGATCCAATATTTGATTCCTTAGAAGAATTTGAGTTGTTGAAAATTAAACAATTTTCACTCATGTTTTATTTATTATTACTTAAATCATTAATTGGTTACAAACCTATAAAAGGTAACAAAATGAAAAAAAAAAATTTCATCATAAAAAAAAAATATTTAGGCTGCCGATGAGGTAGTGAATAAAGAAGATTTCTACTGGACCTACCCAATATTTAGGCTCCAATATTTATGTTCATCAAACATAATTATCAATATATATTATATTTATAGATTTTATATATTGTTAAAGCCTTTCTCACTAGGTTGCTTTAACTGTAATCTTTGGATCACTTGTTCTGTTGGTATACAGTTTGAAAACAAAGCAATATCTACACTTTAATAATATTTACTTTTTTTTTTGCTTGCAAATGCAATTCCTTGCTTGTTTTTTATGTAAATGCATGTAAAAGATAAAAGCAAAAATATTTCAAAAATAAAAAAATAAAAGAGAATAAAGTAAAAACATGTATTCCTTCTGTCTTTTCTTTCTTGACCTTTCAATTTTAAATCTATGTAGAAATATTTAGACCATGTTGGTATATAAGATGAAGAAAAAGCGAAGATAGCATACGATTATAGCTAGTATCGGATTAGATGATATCATATTATCTTATGTTTGATATGTAGAAAGATTAAGAGTAAGATAAGATGATTTTTATACATTTTTATTATATTTTTTTGTGTAAAATTAAAAGTATAATAGAATAATTTTTTTATTGATCAAAAGTACTCTTTTTTGAAGTAAATATATTTTAAATTTATTATTTTTAATAAATATAATTCAAAAAATTTTTAAATAAAAAATATTATTATAATTTCTATAATTAAAAGTTAAATTTATATTTAAAAAAGTTGATTTTTCTATAAAATATTGTTTTCTTTTAAAAATAAATGTTTTCAAAAAATTTATTTTGTCAAAAAGCATTTTTTATTGAAAATATTTCTATGGATTTTTAACTATTTTTTCTTTTTCTTTTTCAATTTCTGTTTATGATTTAAATTTTTTAAGTTAAATATATTTTTTAGAAAAATAAAATTTTCAAATAAGATTATTGTTTATAAAAAAAACTTTGAGTTTTCTATAAAAAAATCTTATCTTTTTATTTTATTTTATTTTTCCTTTTCTTTTCTCTTATTTTTGACAAAAGATAAAAAAGAAAAAGGTCTGAAAAAGATACAAAGTAAAAGAGAATTGAAAAAAAATTAAAAAGAAGAATATAATAGTAGCTAAATTTAAAAGTTCAAATTTTATAAATTAAAAAAATATATAATTCATAATATTTTTTCTATTTAAGAGTTAATTGAAAAAATGGCTTTAAGCATAGATTATTTTAAAAAAAATAAAAACATAAAGTTTTAAAAAATATATGATTTTAGCAATATTTGCGCTTTAATAAATCACAATTAGAAAAGTGAAAGATTTCAGCAATATCTGCACTTTAATTATATTTACTTTTTTTTTTTGCTTGCAATCCCTTGCTTGTTTTGGATGTAAATGCATGTAAAAGATAAAAGAGGATAAAGTTACAGTCAAAAATAAATATTCCTTCCTTGTTTGTTTTAAAGAGAATAAAGGAGGTTTTTGTTTGGATATAAATATTCATCAACATTTCTTTCCTTTTTTCTATCTTTGTTTATTCAAACATCTAATTCTGTCTTATTTCCTTACTACCTATTTCAATTTCTTTATTCACTTATGGACGAGAGAGAAAGCATTCAACACTTTAGCCATCCACATTCTTTGCAATTGCAGTTGGCGTTGAATGAAGATCAGCAGAAGCAGAGGTGCAGCGGATGTTTGGAACTATTGTTTGGCCCATGTTTTAGCTGCAGAGAATGCCAATTATTTCACCTTCATAGAAAATGTGCCCAAGCACCCTTACAAATTACTTCCTCCTCTTTTCATAGTAAGCAGTAGCACCCGACTCTTACTCTTCAGTTAACTTATATATCTTGTGATTTTTGCAAGGAAAGTCGTGAAATGTTTTCGTATCGTTGCTCTTCTTGCTTTGCTTCCCTTGACATCAAATGTGCTTTCTTCTTGCATAACATGGGTGAAAATTTTCGTGAGCTCAAACATGTTGACCATCAACATCCATTGACCTTTATTGAAAATCCCAATGACGAACTCAAAAGAGTCGATTGTTATTGGTGTCAAAAACCATTGGTAGAATCTGCTTTTGTCTGTCTTGATTGCAGATTTTACCTCCATAAGAAATGTTCTCAATTACCCACTCAACATAATCTCCCTTCACATCGCAAACACTCTCTTTATATTGAAGATGATCGACTTCTTTGTGAGCTATGCCAGGAGGACCATTGGAGTTTGTTTTATCGATGTCTTCCATGAAAGTTTGACATTGACATTGAATGTGTTCGATCAAGGGTAAAGTACACTGGTATTGAAGATAAAAGTCATCAGGAGCACCAATTCAATAAATTAATAAGAAGTTGCTCATTCGTGTGTGATGCATGTGGTGTAGAAGGAAATTATATTTCCTATATCTGTTTATCATGCCACATTATGATCCATGAAAAATGCATTCTATTGCCACGCTTTATCAAAATTACACGCCATCACCATTATATGAGTCACAATTATTTCTTTCAAAAAACGAAACTTGAAGAACATGATTGTGGAATTTGTCTTAGTGAAGTGAAAGCAGAGTATGGGAGTTACAATTGTTTGAAGCAAGATTGCAATTTTGTTGTCCATGTCAATTGCGCAATGGAGATGTATGTTAAAATTGATGAAGCAAATGTTTAAGCTGATGAGGAGTTTATTGAAAATTCAGCTACAAATTCTTCCATCACTTGTGTTCTTGAAAGGAACGAACATGGAGAAGCCATGAAAGTGAAGCATTTCAGCCATGAACATGACTTAATATTAGGCAACAAGCTCAAGGTAGAAGATGATGATGATAAACATTGTGATGGGTGCATGCTATCCATCTCAACTTCCTTTTACTACTGTTCAGGATGTGAATTTCTTCTCCACAAAACTTGTGCTGAATTACCAAGAAAAAAAAATCTTTGGTTTTATTCATCTCCCCCCTCGCTGAACAGTTTAGCGAACATTTTCAGATGTGACATGTGTAATCGCCTCTGCAGTGGTTTCGTCTACAATATAGGTGGACAGGACTTCTGCCTAAGGTGTGTTAGAATCTCTCATATCCTCAAATGTGAAGGACACGAACACTCTCTTTTTTGATTTTAACTTCAAGGGGGAATGCAATGGTTGTGGTGCCAGGTGTAAAGGGGCATATAGATGCAAACAATGCACTAATATTGCTTTGGATTTTGCATGCATTACACTGCCAGAAGTAACTCGGCATAAGTGTGATAAACACTTTTTAAAGCTTGCGTTTCAAGCGGAGAATGATGATCCACAACACTATTACTGTGATATATGTGAAGAAAAAAGAGATCCAAATCTTTGGTTTTATCATTGTGCAATTTGTGATAATTCTGCTCATCCCAAGTGTGCTCTTGGAAAATATCCATTTATTAAGATGAAGATTGGGACCACTTTCCCTTATTACTCTCACCCACACGGATATGGTCATTCTCTCGTTGTTGTGAAAACGATTTCTGACACATGCTCTATATGTGATAGGTCTTGCTGGGGTGTAGCTCTTAAATGTACAGATTCTACGTGCAACTATGTTATCCATTTGGATCACTGTTATGATTGAGTAGCTTGGGGGGAGGGAGGGCGGGGTGCAGTTGAAATGAGTTATCATTATTATTTTGATTGAATAGTATTGGGTTGTTATATTCCATTTGCATCCAGTTGTAAAATCAAGTTTATGCTTTGATTGGGTCTGTAAAATAATTTAACTTCATATTGTTTGCTTTTATACTATAATGATTGGGTTTGTAAGTTGCAACACAATATTGCTAGATTTCTGTATTTCTGTTCTTTTATTAAGTCTTGAATTTTGCACCGTCTTTTTTAATTTCTCGACGACATTATTGTTCTAATTATATACTCATCGAGTGTTTAATAATATTTCGCTTAGATGATTTATTTTTTAGAAATCATGAAACTGCCTAAAGCCAAACGCATGTATCAATTTTTGGGTGATAAAAGATTTATGGTTGACCCTTTTTTATTTTTAGAAAAAATTAATTAAATTAACAAATTTTTCATGTTAATTTTTTTCTTTCCTTTCTATCAATCAAAATCTAAGGATGTATTTGAATGAAGGATTTCAAGAAGTGAATTCATTTCAATCAAAATATTCAAAAAATTAAAATTCAGTTTTTTTTTTGTTTGGCAAAATAAATTAAAGAATTTCAAAATTTAAAAAGAATTTCAATAGAGTTGTTTGGATGCTCAAATTTTCTCTTGAAAATCAACCTATATATTTAGTTTTTTAAAATTACTCCAAAGCTTCTCTTACTTAAAGGCACATGACCGACCATTAAATACAAAATTCAAAAAAAATTGTTATTTTGTTTAAATATAATATACATATATATATATTCATGTTATTAATAATATCTATACATTAATTTTCTTTTATAATTATTATTACATTTTTATATTTTTATACTAAATATCATTATTTTTTAAAATTATTATTTTTTATTTCATCAAATTCTACTATAAAAAATTCTTTTTAAAAAATATTTATCCAAACAAAATAATGATTAATGCTAGTATTTTAAATTGTTATATTTTGAAATATTCTTATTTTTAAATGCTTCAAAATTCTTTATCTAAACGCATTCTGTACGATAAACTATATTTGATAACAATAAATGGGGGTCATGACATCTGAATTGAAAATACAACCATGTAGTTTTCTTTATGGCTAAAATTAGGATGCTTATCCAATTTGGTTACATTGTCTTGTAAATTTTGTATACGTTTGATAAAATTAAATAGATAGGATTTGTGACATTTTCACATTATTATATGGATAATTATTATATACACTATCGGTAGAATTTTTTTAGTTCACAAGTACTGTGAAAATCATGACACATGTTTTATAAAATGTTAAAAAAATAAACATGTATCATAATTTTAACTTTGCTGGTGAAGTAAAAAAACTTCAGTGACGGTGTATGGAATAATTATTCTTATTACATAGAAAGATTGGCTGATATCATTTGCAATTTTATGTTTTGAATTGAAGCAATTATATTGTTATCAATTAAGTCGTTTGATGGCAATTTCAACAACTTATTCGTGTGCTGGACCTGGATTAGATATAATATCAATAACTTACATGTTTACTTAAGTCAAGTCGACTTAACTAATTAAGCCTCAAATTTATTAAAGTCTATCCAGTTAATAAATGATATAATCGAAACTTTTCCAGACCAACTCTAATAAGTTATTTTTAAGAAATAATGCTTTTTTAATTTTTAGAATTTTTGTGGAATTCAAATGGAATTTCTAACTAAGTTGGAAATGAGGTGTAATTAATAGAGCCGAATCCATTTAGTGTTAGCCTTGAGCTTACGTCATTTAGAAATTTCAGTTTAAGCTTTGTTTAAGTTTATTTTATTTTATTTTGTGTTTCTGTTTTCGAGCTTGCTCAGAATTTAACTGAGATAGTCAGTCAATTTTGATTATTACAAATATTTGTGTTGTTGTACAAAATAACAATAAAAGTATGCTGACATCGATGTTCGTACTTTTCTATACGTGTCTCCAAAAAACTTCTGTAAAATAAGAAAAGTCAGAGAGACGCAGGGGTGGTTCATTGCGTAGACACTCCGATGCTTAAGTTCTTAAATATTGGGAAACGTAAAAATCAGTAGTCAAAAATTAGGAAATAAGATGGTACCTAAGGCCTATTTATAGGCGAAAATTCTAGGTTAATTACCTGAAGATAAGTGCATCATTTTGCTAAGAATTTGTTTTTGAATATAACACAAATTCCACGAATCCCGTGAAAAGTAGAGGCCTGTCGCCGGCTAGAGACTCATACCGCGTGGCACGTTGTGGCGTCAAGGGTTTGTCACTATCGGAACCCGGAGTTACACCATGTGTCGCGTGATGATGACAGACGATAGACGAGGGAGTCTATCGCCAGCGACAGGCGTCGTGTCGCAGCTGTGCCTTCTGTCACCGAAGGCCACGTGGCCTAATGATCCCTTGCCACGTGGTGATTCCTGACGCCTTTGGGCCTGGCCCGATGTAGATAGACTTTGTTATATCAATTGTTCCACACTCTCTTGTTGGATTTCTCCAATCAATAGAGTATCAATATGTGTTTTGGGCCTTAGCCCACAGTGAATAGTCCTCCTTATTTTTATGGTTTCTTCTAGTATTTTTTTGCAGGTGGAAAATCTTAGTTCTGCGAGAGAAGTTATTAGGCGCAACGTTTGGTATTCTCTGTCGCTACTATATAAACGGTTGGGGCTTGACGTAGACGATCACAAGAAACCTTTGCAGTAGCACTTTGCCGCACACCATTTTACTCTTCCGTCGAAAGTACCTGTCGCCAAAGTCTGTCGCCCCACACCAAGAGTCTTTTGCCTACCGTGGCAACAATAAGTATCCACCTGTCGCCATATTTATAACCTCTCGTGTTATTTTAGGTCTTTCACTGGCGCCTTAGTCTCTCACTCAATAGGTATATCACCCTAAGTCTGTCGCCCATTAGCTCTGTCGCCCGTTAGGTCTGTCGCCCATTAGGTCTGTCACCTTTTTTGGTTTTCCCTCACCCCTTTGCCAATGCTTCACAACGTCCGGGTAAAACACTTAGAAAGGGTGGTGTTGAGTGTTCTTTGACAAATGCTGACTTAGAGGATATCAGGACTCGTTTTCCTCTTCCTTTTGGTTATCGTTATAAACTTCCAGCTCAAAGGGAGGTTACACCAGACTTGGTTAGAAGCAGTGTAGCCGTTCATAAGGCTTTTTTATCCTTCGGTTTTCGCTTCCCTCTTCCTGAGTTTGCCGAGGCGTTTCTTAGGTATAAGGACATCGTCTCGTGTCAACTCCATCCCCATGCGTGGGCTTAACTAGTAGCATTTTTCGTAGTGTCGTAACTTGGATATTGTTCCAACAGTTCCTCTTTTAAGCTCCTTTTTCAGAGTTCGTGGGTTGAAAGGGTTAATAACGTTCTCTCTTCAAAGGTTGAAGGTCGACGAGTTTCCTAACAATAAAATTTTTTCGAACCTTCCTTATAAATTGCGCTGCTTTGAGAGCGAGTGGGTCGTTGTTGAGATTCCAAGCGACTTGCAGATTCGCACTAAATGGAATTGTAGTACCATCGGCCACTTAAAGTGCTCGGAAAGATTTAAAGCAGAAATTTTAAGAGACCAATTTGGTGAGCCTATTCGGCGAATCTGTTCTACTGGGGAGCGTAATTTATTTTCCCTTTTAACCCCGAAAAATATTGTCACAACCGGCTGGGGGGTAAGCAGGACCGTTTTTGGGGCTTCTGCTGCCCCATCTAACCTCCCTGCAACTCCACGTGTTTCTGATGCTGGTCCTAGCCGCCACCCCCGGTACTCGTAGCCAAAGCATCCACCCCCGGAGGTCGCCTTGTAGATGAATCCTCTTCGGACTTGGAGGACGAGACCCCTGAGGTCGCAGGTACTAGTGATCAATTAGAGGAGAACCCTGAGTGGGCACAGGCTGACGCCTTCGGGAGTCCTTTTGTCGATTTTCCATTGGATTCAAACTTGAATAGTTTAGAAGACTTTGGTGGTTTTTTAGGTTTCTAATCCTTTTTTACTTCTTATATGCGTGTGCGTGCCATTTTACTTGATCAGCTAATCCTTTCTTTTTATACTGTGCAAGCATGAACTTCCAAGTTTTAATGTGTATGAGAGATACCAGTGTTGCTGCTCGAGCGGCTCCTCCTTCTCAATGGCAAGTTAGAGCCCCCTTATCTGGACCGGCTCGTGCTCCTACTCCTCCTTCTCCTGCCACTGGTGGATCCAGCCGTCCTACACAAGAGGTCGAAAGAAATAAATGAAAGAGGCCTCTTGTCCATGATCGTGGTTCGGACGATCACGAGAGCTCCGAGTCCCAAAGGAGTGATTCAGCCCGTTAAGAAGGTGGCTTTCGTGTCGCTGAGGGTAGGTCAGCTCCTCGCTAGCCTAGGTGCAAATATAGGAAGAGGTTGATTATTGAAGTCTCAATGCCTACAAGACCGATCTTGCCTAAGGTAGCCGATCCTACTTTGAGACGCTATCCAATTGATAGCGGGGTCGTCGTAGGTGGAGAAGACTTCCAGACCTATCTCGAGGTGAACAACAATGACAACATCGAAGAGGCCGAGATAGCGTCTCGTCTGGCCTGGAGCACCATCCTTTCTCGTGACGAGGCGAGACTTTTCACAAACCTTCCCGAAGCAGAGGATAATTCTGACTATCTCGCTATGAAGGTAAGAGCTTTGTGCTTATTTTTTAATTAAATCCCCCCCTTTTTAACCTCTTCCGTCAAGTTTTTTGAGTTACTTTTGTTTTTTGTCTTGTCAGACAACTCAACAAATTGCGACTGTTAATGCTCGACACATGGCTCTCAGGGAGTAAGCTGATAAAGACATTCGTGTGTTTCTGTTCAGCTTCGCCCTTATCCCAAAAGGGTGGAGGAGTTGACTAAAAGGAACGCTGACCTCGAGCAGAGGCTCTAAGAAGAGTAGGCGAAGGTGGTTTCCCTTCAGGGGTATGAAGAAGCTTACAATAAGGCTGTCAATGATCGGGGAGCTATGGAGAGGCAGCGGGATGAGGCCATTAAGGTGGTTTCCCTTCAGGGGTAAATAATGTTTCGTTTAGTGATGGAGTTCCAGACAGAAGCAAGAAATGCCTTGAATGTTGTAAGGGAACTTATTAAAGAAAGAAAGGATAACTTTTGGATGTAAAAGCTTAAGAATTATGTAACCTTAATCTTTGTTCTTTCTTTCTTTTTTCTTATATATGTTTTTTTTAATTAAATGTTGAGAGATTTATTTTTATATCAAATAGGAGATGTATAAATATATTTTTCATTACATTTATTTTATATTATTCATGTCTTAATGTAATATTGTTTCATCATTCCTTTTTGTTTTTAATGTAAATACTATAAACACTTATTTTATAGTATTGTGTTGGTGAGGTCGGCAGTATTGTGTTGGTGAGGTCGGGTCGGCTAAGCAGAGGTATGAAGCAAATTAATCGAATAATTAAAATAAAAAAAAAGAAAAATCCTAACTTAGCGGCGTTTTTGCCCAAAAAGGCCGCAAGCAAATTAATCGAATAATTAAAATAAAAAAAAAAAGAAAAAGCCTAACTTAGCGGCGTTTTTTTCTAAAACGCCGCAAATTTATGCCCTAAAACGCCGCTAAATTGCGGCGACAAAAATGCCGCTAATATGCAAAAAATTGCCGCGAACTTAGCGGCACTTTTTTTAGAAAACGCCGCTATTTTTTGCGACACTAACAAAGCCGGCGGTTTTTGTGGCGTTATCTGAGAATGCCACAATAGTTTAGCGACATTTATAAACGCCGCTAAAAGATAAAAAAAACGCTGCTAAAAGTCCATTTTGCTGTAGTGAAAATATTAAATACTTGAATTCGGTTTGATTCATTATTTAAATAAGTTAAGCTTGAGTTTGATTTGAAAATAAATGGGTCAAATTCATATAATCATTCAATCGAACTCAATAACTCACAAATAACTTAATTCGTTTAGACTTTAATAATCAAAATTCTGAAAGTTGATATGATAATATACAACAATAAATCACAACACGATTTCTTAATACTT
This sequence comes from Heritiera fomes, assembly GCA_032173925.1. Taxonomy (NCBI): domain Eukaryota; kingdom Viridiplantae; phylum Streptophyta; class Magnoliopsida; order Malvales; family Malvaceae; genus Heritiera; species Heritiera fomes. Next base: position 15,030,588 of record JAPDPM010000002.1, read on the forward strand.
ATTCAATAATTTCGGCAATACAAGTAACAAGAAAAAGAATAATAAAAACAAATGAACGGCTGCTTTTTAAATTTTTATGAAGCAAATGTAAGGCAATTTTAATTTTGTTTTCTCAATTTTTTAGAAAGTTTCCCTGAAACGGGCAACGAGACAAATTTTGAAGATAAAAAAGTTACGGGGTTTGATAAAAGATTAATATTTAATATACTATCGGTAGAGTTTTTTTATTCTATAAACGAGATTAAGATAGTGATACATGTTTTATTTTATTTATTTATTATTTTCTAAATATTTTTAAAACATGTGTCTCATTTTAACACTGATTTTGAAGTCAAAAAACTTTACTGATGATGTATTAGATAATTATTCTTTTTAAATTGAACTATTGAGGCTTGGCCGGGGGGAGGGGGGATTCAATTTCATTTGCTAAGTTATAAGTACTTTTCGTGAGAAGGGTTATGAGTGGGGGTTTTTTTTTTCTTTTTAATGCGCAAATACAAAAGGCATATTTTTTCTGCTTCTATTGCTGGGCAGCCTAATCGCATGAAACATGAAACAAACAATGGGATATATATATATATATATATATATATATATATATATATATATATATATATATATATATATATAAGTATGTATGTATATATTTATATAATTTCCTCATTTGCTGGCTGCTTAATTAATCTTCTTCCTTGATGGCTTGACCTAGAAAATAATATTACACAATCTTTTGAGGCTATAAGGGGCAACGATGTTTTATACTATCAAATTATCGAGTTACTTTAATTGCCAAAGAAAAAAAAAGAGTAAATTATATTGTTGATCACTCAAATTTATAAGATTTTTTATTTTTATTTTGATTACCAATGTCTGTAAACTTAAATAGTCTCTTATGATAATTGTAGTTAAACCTTAACAAATGATTTCATTTTGCTACCATGTAAGTTAAAATATATTGTGGGCAGAACAAATTATTTCTCGTTGAAAAATATTCTTTTATCTCCCTCCTCTCACACAAGAAACGATTTCAAATATATATTTTTCTTCTGCAAACTTATATAATTTATTAATGATTTTGAATTGCATTATGAGATATGATATTTTTCTTTCTAACGTCCTGGAGGGTTTGATATGGCAAATAAAAAATTTAATAGATTCAGCCTTTGATATAGTTTTTCTTTATTTTGGATAAAATTGTCTTGAAAAATGCTTTACATACGTTTCTTAGTACCAAGCTAGCTTTTTTTTTATTGGAGATTGGATCTTTTGGCTTTAGCATTTTATTTTATTTACAATAAGATGCTTTTAGCCTTTATATCTAAATCCGAATCAGCCATTGATTTTGGGTAGTTAGGATTGCTTGAGTTTCAAAATATCATTAATTTATTCATGATTTTGTTCTTCGTTGCACCATAGCCCCACCCCATAAGTCTAAGCTTTTGGTTTCACAACATGGTTTTATCACTTCTTTCTTTTTTTTCTTTCATTAATTTTGTGATGACATTGTATTTGGTAAGAAAGAAAAAAAAAGGAGAAGAAAAAGTAAAAGGAAAATAAAGTGAAATGAAATATCCACCTTTTGACGGAAAAGAAAAAGAATTGAAATATAATCTATCACTCAATTATAAAATAAATGAGGAATCTGCATGTTTTTACCCTTAGGAAAACTACATATTACCTTGTTACAATTCATGCTTGATTTAACAATTATATTTTTAAAAAATAAACTAAGGTATTATAGATTTAAATTCCTCTCCACGAATTTTGTCATATATATATATATATATATATATATATATATATATATATATATATATGAAACTTGAACAATTAAGGAATGAAATGTTTATAAAGGAACCCTAAGTTTGTTATACACTTCGTATGAAAAGGACTTCAAAGTTTGACATGGAATTAAGCCTAGTTGTGCATAATCTACGTGTATATGTCCAAAGCATGAAGAAAAGTTTCCCATGCGTTGCCCCGAGACAGAGAAACTTGATACAAAAATAAAGTATGAAAAGTTGAAATTTTAAAATCAAGCATGAAATCTTGCAGTTTCACAATGAAATAAAGGAAGATAATTTGCATTTGCATGACTTGGAAAGTTTTCTTATAAAGATGACTAATTGTTTTCATATGAAAAAATTGGCACGTAAGAAGACGAAAAGGAGGAACTAAGCACGGTATAATATTAATTAGACAACATTTGGACACATTTTGACAAAAGAGAAAAAGATTTACCTTTTTAAATTAAAAAAAGAAAAAGAAAAATGTAAGATTGAAGGAGAATGTCGACGATTAACATCCTGGTAAGAGAAACCACTATTTTCTTATAATAAAAGTACATGAATAATACAAATGACAATCTCATGAATCAAACAACTTTTAACAAAAATTTTGTATATAAGAAAAACAAACTCTTGAATTTTACTAAAATATGCAAACAAGCCCTTATTATTTTATTACATGAAATTAAAGTTATGAACTCTTATATCATTATAATTATGTCCGTTAAATCTTAAAAATGAATAAATGACATGCACTTAACAATTTTTTTAAAATTACGTTCTTTTAAATATTTGTTACTAAGCTCATTTAAATAAATCTAAAGTATTTTATACAAATTATATAATTCAACTAAAAAATTTTAACATAAAATTGAATATTTTATAGTATCAAGGTTATATTTACGAAAAATAAAAATTCATAACCTTAATTTCATATGATAAAAGATCTACGAAATTTTTTTAGTAAAATTCGATTATAAAAAAAAATTAAGGGACCCAAATGATCAAGTTGATAATATATAATCCAAGTGGGCAAAAACTGTCAAAAGCCTAGAAAATGACGGTCCAATTGGAAGATTAACTGAGCAGATATTGGCCCCAATTGTGGGCCCATTAAGAATCTACGCATTATTGTTTTTTTCCTCTCTTCGGCTTGTCAATTTTATTGTTATGAATGACAATTAATACTCAAAAACAGTTAATTATGGAGCACCTCAGTTTTAGGGCTAATTAAGGGCGGTGCCATCGCAATTAAGACAGTTGCTATCAACGCACATAATTGTTGACTCAATGCAATTCTTTCCATGTCATGATTCATCATCTCACTAAAGATTTTCCTCTTCTTTTAATACATAAAATATAATTATCGATAAATCAAGAACGATTTATGAACGGATTATGTTTTTGTAATTAAAAATAATTAAGTGCAAGTAAAATGGTTGTACACAAGAATGTTAATACCAATCTATTATGGTTGTGTCACGTAATCATTACTCTTTCTTTGTAAAATTGATTTATTGGAGTATGAAACGTCATTTTTTTTGTATGCTTAAAGACCTTCTCTTTCGTATCCAATTTGGAATTGAAAAACCCAACTTTAACCCGTGGTATGACATTTTTTCTGATTTAATCTCGTGACGTACTTGTCACGACTAACTCCTTTTGAGGTCCACCAAGCTCTACTCTTCTAGAGTGTTTGGCGTGGAACACTTGGTATGATGTCGAATGATCAAATATTGATTCTGATACCATTTGTTATATAACTATTACATTCTCTTTGCAAAATCAACTTTATTAAAAGTGTACAGTACCACTTTTTTTTTAATGCTCAAGAATATCTTTTTTTGTATCTGATATGAGATTGAAACATACAATTTCAGTGTGTAACATGACAATTACAATAGGTAAACCAAGATTAATATTTCAATTTAAGTACTAAAAAAAAGTGCCTACTCTACATATCATTTTCAAAGCATTAAAAAAATTTTAAACATTTTTATTAATTATAAGAAAAAGGATAAATGCCGTAGGCTTTCATTTTATGTTATATGCTTTGAGAAAGGGGAAGAATCGGATGGAGCTTTGTATACGAAGCAAAATCAGGCTAATCGAGATATACTCAGTAGTGAGTAGTGATAAAAGTGGCTGCAAGAAAAGGAAAAGTAGGTTCATGGATGTTATCCTAAGCTAAATCGACAAGTAAGCTCAAAAGAAAGGTTGATCGGAACATATATCTAAAATAAATTATATTGTATAGGAATTTTGATTTAATTTTATGTTTGTTGTTATTGTTGGTTCATTTAATTTGATTCTTTATTTTTCTTTTAATGTAAAATTTGTGTGGTGTATGTTCAATTATATATTATTGTACCTTCGGGGACATCCGATAAAATTGGAATTATATATTATTGGATTGTAAATTTTACTTGTAATTTATAGAAGAAAATCCAGCTCCTAATTAATAAACACAAGAACTTCTAAGAATAAAACTATTAAAATACAATTGTAGGTCCAAGTTTTCTGGCAGAGTACCTTTGTAAAGTCTTGGGCTTATTTATTATTTTTTGGGTCATTTTTGAATTGTAGGATTTGAAGAACAAGATTCTAGAAAAAGCTATAAAGGGTGAGTGTGTACCGAAGCTATTAATATCTGTGCCATAGAGTTTTGTGTACTTTTTTAATTTGATGAGAACAGTTTCAGACTAACGGTGGTTATAACTATTTTAAGCTTTCAATCCTTTGAGAATTAGAATTGGAGGATCATTGCAAGATCAATTGGTGTATAACGTTAGAAATAAAATCAAGAAGTGCCACCATTATAAGAAAAAAGAGAAGGATTTTTTATTTGGGTTCTCCATTGGGTGCCTTGACATGAAGAGATGGGACGAGCTCAATGAGTTTTTCAACCGAACCGGGTGTGCATTTACTTTGATTAAATTATAATTTTAGCAGTGTGGCTTCCAAAGTTAAAATTATCTTTATCATATATGATCTTTATCATTCTCACTAATTTTTTGCAGAGCAAGTGTTACATTCGGCTTGAATGCTCTCATAGGAAGAAAAGAATCTAAAACTGAGAAGGAGCTTTGGGTTGGTGATTGGTTTTCAAAAAATGCTCGGGACCTCATGAAGTATACTATTTCCAAAGGATACAAAATAGATTCCTATGAATTTGGTAATTAACATTCTTATCTCAAGCTAATTTACATAAGATTGACATTGATATACTAATTTTGGCCCCTATGTTCATGAATACAATATTCCGTTAGGAAATGAACTCTGCGGATCTGGGGTATCAGCAAGGGTTGAGGCTGCACAGTATGGTAAAGATGTTATAGCACTTAAGAATCTGGTGAAAGAGTTGTATCCAGATCCCACTACTCAACCAAAGGTTTTAGGCCCTGGTGGGTTTTATGATGAGAAATGGTTCAACACCTTCCTGGAAGCCACAGGACCAGATGTTCTTGATGGAGTCACACACCATATCTACAATCTTGGATCAGGTTATATACACACACACTTGAATTAATTCAATGTTTCGGAAAAAGCTGGTATACACATATGGTTCAGGTTTAATTTGAATGATGATTAATATACAGGTGATAGTCCAGACCTGATCAAGAATGTTCAGGATCCGTTTTACCTGAGTCAAATTGCTCAGACATTTAAAGATGTTTCGAGGGCCGTCGACAAGTTTGCACCATGGTCAGCAGCATGGGTTGGGGAATCAGGTGGAGCTTTTAATAGTGGTGGCAAAGATGTCTCGCGCACTTTTGCGGATGGCTTTTGGTAAGGATTTTATTCATTTTCCATCCCATGCATCAACCACTAATATTTGTGTAGGGCAGATTAGAAATTAGTTATTAACTTCTGAATCTAACAGGTATTTAGACCAGATGGGAATGACATCAACCTACAACCACAAGGTTTACTGCAGACAAGCCTTGATTGGTGGAAATTATGCTCTCCTTAATACTACAACCTTTATTCCTAATCCAGATTACTATGGGTAAGTATCCTATTATATAAATTATATTCTTATCATTTCAGAGTTTGAATTGCAACATGAGTTTGCATTTGCCTAACTCATTTGTTTTCTTTAAATTTGTTAAAATATTTGTGGCAGTGCGCTTTTGTGGAACAAGCTTATGGGAAGCAGAGTACTCTCTGCTACTCACAATGGTTCTCCATTTTTGCGTGTATATTCTCATTGTGCAAAGAAAAAGGTAATCTAATTTGATCAAATTTTGTTAATATCCAAGCTTTCCTTTAATTTTCTATTATATATTGATCATTCTTAATTTTTTGTGGTCGGATGGGCAGCCGGGGATTTCTCTAATTTTGATCAACTTGTCAAGCAAAATCTCTTTTGAAGTGAAGCTTTCGAACGATGTAAATCTACACGTGAGGCCTAACTTTAAGTTCGAAGGTTCCCAGGAAAGAGAAGAGTACCATTTGACTCCAAAAGATGGAAATATACAAAGTGATGTTGTGTTGCTGAATGGAACTCCATTGAAACTGTCGGATTCATTGGACATTCCGGAGCTGAATCCGACGCTTGTGGATGCTGCTGCTCCCATCACTGTTGCACCTCATTCCATCGTCTATGTAACTATCAGAGACTTCAATGCTCGGGCTTGTGCTTAGGACATATATGATAATATGTTTCTCTTGTTTAGGAATACGATTACTTGTAGACTTAGGGTTAAGCTTTTTGGATAGGTTAGGTTTCGAGGTAGGTTCCCTGATTTGTAATTTCTATTGATAATTTGCACTTCTTGACAGTGCTGTTATAAAGTAATTAGCTTTCTTTAACTGTGTTACGAGGAATAATCAATTCATGGACTAAAAGGGGCATTTTGTTTTTCTTCTTAACATATTATTATTATTATTTCAATTTGGATAAAAGGGTTGGGAGATTTGAATTCATACATTGAACGAAAAGTACATACTTATATATGCATTGAATCATACATACAAAATTTGAGATCATGTTAGTATGCTACATAAACTTTTGATTATTTTCACTAGAGAATGGCTCAACCATACCTAAAAGCAATCAAACCACTTTTTATTAAACACCGATTTAACTAATTTATAGCTCCAAAAAAAGTCATATTCCACCCGATCATTGTCTGTTTTCATGTCCATCTCAAAACTTCTTTCTTTTCTTCCTTTAGCTTTAGGTAGTGAAAAGCTTCGGTAGTCACCAAAATATAATTGTCTTCCTTCAATGAAGCTGCAGCTTTGATTCTGAGTAATTAGATTACCCATAAATGACTTCAATCTACATATTTAAAACAACTTTGGAAATGATTTTTTAGGTAAAATTACATTTATAGGCCAAAAGTTGCTCTGAATTGAGAGACGTGCATGCTCGGACTTATTCACTTCTAAAATTACTAGTCTTTACCCGGGTTCTTTCGACAGATCTGACCATCTAATTTACCAACAACATCCACAACAGTATCCTTAGTGATACTTTATTTTTTCTTAAGCCAAATAATTTTATTAATCAACCGAAGGATAACGTGACAAAATCTAGTTTAAAGACACCCAATAAAAAAAAAACCATACTACAGACCAAATCACCAGAAAAGCTATCAACACTCATTAGTGATACTGATACCCCAATTTGCCTATACTTATGCCTACCTCGTCAGTCCCTCAATCACTGTTACTTTTTATTTAGAAATCAATAATATTGAAAACAAAATAACAAATTTTAATGAAATAGAAACTTATTGATAAAATTCAACATTGGTTATAAATATTGATAAATTTGATTTTTTTTTAATTTGAAAAAAATGAGAGTTCAAACTCGACTTTTTGAATAAAAGATATAACCTATTGAGCCAAATGCGCATGTACTAATCTTTTTTGTTTTACATGAAAAAATGGTGCAAAATTTAAAAGCAAAGATGTTGTAGATCTTAATTATTGAGCAAGTAATGTCAGCTTGTGTTTTATGGTGGGATATATTTACCCTTTGATTAAAAAAATGATATTTAATTATCTGAATTATTTTCATTAGGTTAAAATCAAACACCATTGACTTGTTTTTTTTTTAATTATCTCGACGTTAAATTCATTAACATTTTATATTTGCTTATTAAAAATTGGTAATATGTTTTTATAATTTATCTTTTATATTTATTATTTAAATAATAATTTTATTCTTATATTATTTATTTTTTTAAAAAATAAATTAAAAATAAAAAACAAATAAGCACTTAAATATTTAAATTGGAGTTTTTATTGTTAAAAAAAGCTTTAAAGCAGGTTCGACTCATCCTTGGAAAGCCGGTTAGTCTGAATGCCTGAGACTAAACTCCATATTAAGCAGGGTTTCTGTTATTGCACAGTAAGGTTGTAGCTCAGTCTTCGCAATGGAAAACTTTACGATTCTCGAAGCAGAAATCGGCGTTTTTTCAGGTACTTCGATTCCTTTAAACGCCTCGTTATTTCTTTCTAATTTTCCCCAGAATTTTGTTGGTTTTTTTAATAAATTTTTTGTCAATTTTACAAGCATTATTTGTTTCTCCCCGAAAGGGAGTTACAACGATTCTTCCGAATCATTTTCTTGTTCTCTTTGTTTATTTTTATAATTTTAAATCTTGGAAGACTCGGATAGGATTCTCATGTTTCGTGAATTAGATTGGCGAACGAAACCTAATCCTAAAATGTAATTTTATCTGCTTAATAATTATTTAAAAAACTGGTTATAAAAACTGATTACTTATTAGGGTTTTTTGTTCTATCTTTAAATTACATTTAGCAATGGCTTTTGCAAATTGGTTGTGAGATTAGAATCTCTTCACTTGTTTATTTGGATGCTGGAGAAATGCTGGAAAGGTGAAGTTTAATTTTCTGCTGATGCGCCAGTTTTATTTGATTTCTGTGAGTTGGTGTAGAGGTTAAGAAGGTTTTTTTCCGGTTTCTGACAAGGAATGGGGGATTGTGTTTTTTGACGGGCTTAAGTGGTACGGATTACCTGTAAAAATGGTGAGTCATAGAGAAAGAAGAAGAATAATCAAGAAGAAGAAGAGAGAACCGTGAGAGAGAGAGAGAGAAATTGCTAACAGAATTTGATAGAAGGACAATGTATTTCCATTCCCTTCATTTCCTTTACATTACCAAAGGTATATGGCTATCACGTGAGGTTGGCTAAACCCACTAAGCAACAGCACACAGACTCCAAAATAACCATAACTAATAATGGGCCAGTAAAAGACTCTAATCATAAAAGAACTCGAGTTTTATTTAATTACAATATTCGGTCCATCAACTTCATGCACCTTTGTCCTGTATCAATACATCCCCCTTGAGACAATCCTTGTCCTCAAGGATTGAAGGAAGGAAACCTCTGCTGTAACTCTTCATAAACTTCCCAAGTATTGTCTTCAGGAAAGCTATTACTCCATTGAATTAACCTTTCAGTCACAGCCCGATTGTTCCTCTTAACCGTCCTTCGATCAAGTACTCGAACTGGTTCCTTCACAATAGTTCCATCATCATCTAGTAGTGGTAGAGAAGACTGAACAGGAATGTTCCCCATGTGTTTTTTTAAGTTGAGACACATGGAAAACAGGATGCATCTTGGCTGTTTCTGGCAAAGCCAACTTGTAAGCACTTTACCAATCTTCTGTAGAATTTGGAAATGACCAAAGAACCTGGCAGACAGCATGCATCTTGGCTGTTTCTGGCAAAGCCAACTTGTAAGCCACTTTACTAATCTTCTGTAGAATTTGGAAAGGACCAAAGAACCTGGTAGATAGCTTGAGGCAGACTCTGTTTGCAATGGATTTTTGCCTATAAGGTTGGAGTTTACCATATACCCAAACACCCACATCGAATTGACGGCGAACATTCACTACCATATAACAATGTTGGTCTAACAACTGTCCTATAAAACTTGCCTTTTAATCATATAAGAATTCTTTTATCACATAACACACCTGTGGCACTTCTCCACTTACTCCATCCAGCCTGGATCCTATAGGTCACATCACCATCAATCTCTCCATCCATTTGTACTATTGATCCCAGATATCGAAAATGGTCTCGCTTAGGTATCGCCACCCCATCTAATGTCACTACATCATGCTCTTTCACTCGGTTAGAATTGAATTTACACTCCATGTATTCAGTCTTCACTGTGCTTAGTTTAAATCCTTTTGGTTCCAACGTTTGTCTCCATAATTCCAACTTTGCATTGATCACCGTTCTAGTTTTTGCACATAGGACAATATCATCTGCAAACATCATACACCAAGGCATCTTATCCTGAATGGATTTTTTCAGTTTGTCCATAACTACCTCAAACAAGAATGGACTCAACGCTGACCCTTGGTGTAATCCCACCGTGATAGGAAACTCACTTGTTTGGCCCCTCACCTGTCCTCACATGTGTCCTTGCATCTCTATACATGTCCTTAATTAGTTCAATATATTTCAAAGAAACTCTTTTCTTCATTAAGGACCACCATAGTACTTTCCTAAACACTTTATCATATGCTTTCTCCGAATCTATAAAGACCATATGGAGATCTTTACCCATTACTCAAGAGCGCTCCATAAGTTGTCTAAGCAAATATATTGCCTTCATAGTTGATCAACCCGGTATAAAACCAAATTGATTCTCCGATATCTCTACATTCTTTCTTAATCTTCGTTCTATCACTCTCTCCCATAGTTTCATCCTGTGACTCATCAATTTCATGCTTCGGTAGTTGGCACAACTTTGAATATCTCCCTTGTTCTTATCTAGAGGTATCAAGACACTCTTCCTCCATTCCTCCGACATTTTGTTAGTGTGCCAAATCTTATTAAATAGATTTGTCAACCAGCTAACTCCTACCTCTCCAAGGCATTTCCAAATTTCAATTGGGATGTCATCAGGTCCAACAGCTTTTCCGTTCTTCATCATCTTTAGTGCCTCTTTTACCTCTCTCTTTGATTCTATGCATAAAACACCGATTTAAATCCTTGAGAGGCACCGAGATATTATCCAAAACTTTATTTTGTCCGTCATTAAATAATTTGTCAAAATAATCACGCCATCTATCCTTAATGTCATTGTCTTTTTCAAGAGTTCTTTGATGCTCATCCTTTATACATTTCACGCCTCCTAGGTCGCAACTCCTTTCTCTTGCTTGCACCAATCTGTATATCTTTTTCTCTCCCTCCTTTTTGTTCAACTTGTTGCAAATCTCTTTTGCAACCTTCGTCTTAGCTTTTGCCACAGCCTTCTTTGCCTCCTTTTTTGCTAACTTATATTTTGCAAAATTCTCTTCTGTATTGTCCTTCTTCAAAGTCTTGTAATGCTCTCGCTTAGTCTTATAGCCTCTTTTACTGCTGCAACCTACCATGTTGCGTCCTTTCCAGTCGGCACTCTTCCGTTTGATACTCTTAACGTCTCTTTGCCCACCTCCTGAATGCATTTTGCCATCTTATTCCACATTACATTTGGGTTGCCTCTCACCCACCATACACCGAAAATAAGTTTCAAGACATCGATTTGCTACTTCCGTTTGCCCATCGGTCTGTGGATGATATGATGTGGACAGTTGCAAATGAGTTCTCAAACATGAAAATAGGTGTTGCCAAAAGTTACTGAGGAAGATAGAGTCTCGGTCTAAAGTGATGGTATTAGGGACTCCATGAAGTTTGAAGACATTCTCCATGTAAAGTTGAGCTACTGTGAGTGCTGTGTAAGGATGGGATAAAGCCAAGAAATGAGCATATTTACTTAGTCGATCCACTACCACCATAATCACCTCCTTACCCATTGATTTAGGAAGTCCTTCTATAAAGTTTAGTGAGACATCTGTCAACATTTTGTCTAGAATTGGTAAAGGTTGTAACAGCCCAGGAGAAGCTGCGTTGTCATATTTACAACATTTGCATATTGCACACTCCCTTACAAATTGCTTCACTTCACATTTTAAACCTTTCCAATATACAGCCCCACAAATGTGTGCCATGGTAGCGTTGATTCCTGAATGACCAACAATAGAAGAGCTATGGAAGTGTTCTAAAAGCTCCTGACGTAACAAAGGGTTATTCCCAACTATCAATTTACCATGCCTCCTTAGTTGACTAGCTTGCCATGTGAACTTATGTTAGTTTTAAATTGACATGTGTATTTTGAAATGACAAAAACTAAAGTAATATTAGATGTTTAATTCTATATTGTAAATTTGCTTTAACCATTACATGATTTTCTCAAACCATCTCAAGTGTATGAATCAAAACTAAGACTGTGATTTAATTGCTTATTCATATTGGTCTTGACAATTTATAAAATACCTTTGAATATTGTCATTATGTAATTTTCTCAAAGAAAATATGGATTACACTTTTAGAAAATTACTCAATAAGTTTTTGGACAAAGTCTTCATTTGAGAAAGTCAAGAAAAACTTTCAAAATGTCTTTGGATGACTTAGAACCAAACATCACATCATTTTTAGCCCAAAATAGCCTAGAAAAGTGCAGGAAAATGAAGAGGGATCGATCCCCTAGGGTGAGGGAAATTGCTGAATGCACCAGGAGTGAAAAATGAGGGAGAGGATCGATCCCCTATGGCAAGGGATCGATCCCCATTTGGTAAAATGCTTTTTGGAGCTATGGGATCGATCCCCTATGGCTAAGGATCGATTTCCTATTACGAGAACAGTGCCCAACAGCTTGTTTTTGAGGGTTTCAACGGGAAGAATTGCATTAAATGCTCCAACAACCGTTTTCAGCTCTTGGTGGACTATAAATACATGCATTTATGAAGATTAAAGATAGAACAAGCACTCATCATCTTCTCTTAGCTTCAAGAAAGACTTCAAAGCTCAAAATCTATTCTTTGTACTTCATTTGTGTATTCTCTACCTTTAAGAGGTTTTATCTTGTACACAACACACTCAAATTAATCTCTGTACTTCAAAGGGGAGTGTAAGCTTGTGAGGCTATCTTGTAAGAGTGTTGGTAGCTTTGCAAGGGAATAGATTAAGAAGGTTCTTCCTAAGCCTACAAAAGGAAGTGTAAGAGGTCTTTCCACACTTTGAAGTGAATTGTATTGATTCGTAAAGAAGAGTGGAATTAACCCCTTGACAAGAGGATAAAGGAGAGAGGATGTAGGCAAGAGATTGGCTGAATCTCTATAAATATTGTGTTTGCTTCTTTTCCCTTACTCTTTATTTACTGCATTTGTTATATTATTGCATAAGTTGTTCCATTTGTTAGCTAAGTCTTTAAAAACTCAATTTTAGTTGATAAACCGATTTACCCACTCTCTCGGTAGGGCCAACAACTTAGAATGAGCAGCGGGGTTCTGTTGCAATTGAAGAATTAGTTGCTTCAGCCTGTCATCTTCTTCCCAAGAACTTTTTATCTTGCAAAACAGGTTAGAGTGCAAGACCGTAAGTCCCTGTAGCTATATTAAAGGTCTGTGAGAAAGTGTATCAGCCACACAATTGGAAGACCCTTTCTTGTACACTACTTCGTGGTCGAAACCCATCATCTTCACCACCCATTGCTGTTGAGCTGTTTCTATTTCCTGATCTAGTAGAAACTTGAGGCTTTCATGATCTGTCTTGATTTTAAAATGTTGACCCATAAGATATGCACTCCACTTCTTAACAGTAGCCAATATGGCCAACATTTCCATGTCATAGACCGAGAGCACTTGGTGTCGTGGAGCTAAAGCCTTGCTAAAGAAAGCAACCGGTCTTCTTGCTTGGCTTAAGACAGCTCTTATTCCAACATTAGAAGCATCAAATTCAACAACATACTCTGCATTTGGGTCAGGCAATACGAGTACAGGAGCCGATACCATAGCATGTTTGAGTTTGCAAAAAGCATCTTGGGCTAAGTCACTCCATTGGAATGCATTCTTTTTGAGTAGGTCAGTTAGAGGTTTAGCTATACTCCCATACCCTTTAATGAACCGCCTATAGTAGCTGGTCAAGCCAAGGAAACCTCGGAGTTCTTTCAATGACTGAGGCACTGGCCATTTCATTACACAATCAACATTACCCTCATCCATCGACACTACTACTCTACTAATAACATGGCCCAAGTAAACCACCCTTGTAGCACCAAATTCACATTTACTGGGCTTTATAAAAGGCTGATTGATGCAAAATGGCAGCAATAGAAATTATTTTAGTTTAAGTTTTAAAGTCAGTATTTCTGTTAGAAATTTGAATAGGAATTTAATTTTAGTCTTTTAATTATTTTAGAGTTCTAGGCTGAAAAATATTGTGTTTTATTAATAGGATTAAGATATTAGAGTTTTAATAAAGAGTTTGTATCCTATTAGGATTAGGCTTGCTTGCCTATAAATAGTCTTTGTACTCTCTTTAAAAGATAGAGAATAATAATTTCAGAATTTTCAGCAAAGTTTTTGCTCTTTGGTTGTGTGACTCAACCATTCTTAGGTGTGACTCCTAAGAAACCCTAGGTGAGACTCCTAGGCTTTTATTCTTTACTGTTTTAGCAGCATAATTAGCCCCAATTCACATCCCAAACCCTAATTCAAACCTAACTCAGATCTGTCCTACATCAATTGGCGCCGTCTGTGGGAAACGAAAGAAGGGAACGACTTGACAGATCTGTGTTTGCAAAACAGATTTCTTCTACGATGGTGACCAATGCTGAACTAATTAGAGATATTGGGAAACTACGACAAGTACAGGAGCGTACCCAGAAAGATATAAATGAACGCCTCACTAACTTGGAAACTATGGTTAGAGCACTAGTATCTTCTATGGCACCACTAGTAGCTTCTATGGAACGGATGGAAGCACATCTAATTCAAGCACCTCAAGGCATTGTTCAAGCCCAAACGGTTACTCAACTACTTGTAGTTCAACCACCTTTAGTTGGAGAATGCGTCGAGCCCCATGATTATGCTATAGATATTACTGAGAAGATGAAGCTTGAGGGGGCAAAAGAAGTTCAAAAGAAGATGAAGGTAGACGTTGCAAAAGAAGTTCAAAAGTCAGCAACCATCCCTACATTAGAAGTACCTCTTGAAGAGAGCAAATTGATGTTTGATTTTTCTCATGTTGTGCGAAAAGAACCACCCAATGAACTACCCAATATTCAACACGCAATTTATCTTGTTCTAGGATCCCAATTACCTAACCTTCCAGCCTATTGAGTTTAAAAGACAAGTAGATGAGCTGTTGCCAAAGAAATTCATTCATGAGAGTTTGAGTCTGTGTGCTGCCTCGATCTTTTTAACACCTAATTCTTGGAGAATGTGTGTTGATAGTCATAAGTTTCTTATTACTAGGCTTGATGATATGTTAGATCTAATGGTTGGTTTTACCATCTTTTCCAAGAAGAGTGGTTATCAAGAGTTTCTTGTGAAATGGAAAGGACACCCATAATCAAATTGCACTTGGATTACAGGGCAAGAGCTGCAACGCCTCAATCTTACCCTTAAACTCGCCGGAGTCGAGTTTTTCCCAGCCGGATGATGCAAAATGGCAGCAATAGAAATTATTTTAGTTTAAGTTTTAAAGTCAGTATTTCTGTTAGAAATTTGAATAGGAATTTAATTTTAGTCTTTTAATTATTTTAGAGTTCTAGGCTGAAAAATATTGTGTTTTATTAATAGGATTAAGATATTAGAGTTTTAATAAAGAGTTTGTATCCTATTAGGATTAGGCTTGCTTGCCTATAAATAGTCTTTGTACTCTCTTTAAAAGATAGAGAATAATAATTTCAGAATTTTCAGCAAAGTTTTTGCTCTTTGGTTGTGTGACTCAACCATTCTTAGGTGTGACTCCTAAGAAACCCTAGGTGAGACTCCTAGGCTTTTATTCTTTACTGTTTTAGCAGCATAATTAGCCCCAATTCACATCCCAAACCCTAATTCAAACCTAACTCAGATCTGTCCTACATCACTGGTGTTGGAGCAACAGATCAAAAACAAGCTTCAAATGCTGTAGATGGCTTTCCCAAGTCTTAGAATATATTAGAATATCGTCAAAAACACCAATACAAACCTTCTAAGGTATGGGCTGAAAATGCTATTCATAAGACTTTGGAAGGTGGAGGGAGCATTGGTCAAGCCAAATGGCATGACCAAAAATTCATAATGCCCTTGGTGAGTCTTGAAAGCTGTCTTGTGAACATCAGCCTCATGCATCCGAATTTGAACAGAGATCGAGCTTAGAAAAATATACTGCCTTAACAAACTCATCCGGAAGCTCCTCAACTAAAGGAATGGGAAATGTATCTTGATAGTGATTTGGTTAAGCTGACGATAATCTACGCAAAGCCTCCATGAACCATCCTTCTTTTTAACCAACACAACTGGGGATGCAAAAGAGCTTGTGCTGTTCCTGATTATGCCTGTAGCCAACATTTCTTCAATCAACTTGTCCATTTCATTCTTCTGTAAGGGAGAGTACCTATAAGTTCTGAGTTTGACTATCTTAGATTCATCTACTAGCGGAATTTTGTGATCATGTGCCTTGGTAGGTGGCAAGCCTTGAGGAGAATCAAACAACATGTCATACTGGTCTAAGAGTTGCTGTAGCTTAGAAGGCAGAGGAGAAATTATAGTGTTCTGTACTTGTAATTGGTGCAAACTGTGAGGAGCATAAGCAATCAAAAGAAGGGCTAATGTGCCTTTGCCATTTGAATTGAAGGATTTAAGAGCTTGTTTGTTTGTCATAAATTCTACTGAACCAGCAGCTATCCCTTTCCAAATGTGCTCTTTGTCATCACAATTGAACTTCATAGTAAGTTGTTGGAAATCCCATGTAATAGGATCAAGTGAGACCAACCATTGGACACCTAAAACACCATCACATCCACTAAGATTAAGCACCAAGAAATCTGAAGATTGGGTCAGACCTTGGACCTCCCAATTCAAGTCACGACAGATCCCAGTAGTTTCCACTTGAGATCCATCCGCCACAGTCACACTCACATTATCCTGCAAATGATGGATTTGCCCCAGCTTCTTTACTAATCTTGAGTCCAAGCAGTTGTGTGTACTCCCCGTATCCACAAGCAAAACCACCAAATGATTTTTAATTCGCCCTTGAACCGTCATGGTGTGGTACCCTACAGTACCTTGAAGAGCATGAAGGGATAGCACTGATATATCTTCTTCAGGAGAAGCTGTCTCCTCATTGAGTTGCTCCACCATTTCCGCAAATTCCTCGATTTGGTCCTCCTTATCAGAACTAAAGTCGACCAACATATGATAAAGCTTGGATTTCATACATTTGTGTCCAGGCTGGAACTTTTGGGCACACCACATACAAAGATCATTTTTGCGCCTATCATCTCTCTCTTGCTTGCTAGGAAATTTGCCTCTAGACATATTTTGGGTATGGTTGGTGTTTGGTTTGGTGTTTACAGTGGGGTATTTTGGTGTATTTGGGACATTAGTCAATAAAGGCATGTTGGGACTAGGCAGTAATGGAGTTGAATGGGCAGGTTTAGGTGAATATTTGTTTGAGTTGATGTTTGGTGGAACAGGGGGTGGGGTTTTATATGGTGTGCAAGGCTTTTTAGGTTGTTGGCCATAAGAATATTCTAATTGTCTTGCTAGGTAAGGTTAAAAGGACGGGTTAGTGTTTTGGGAGAAAAGAGCCTTACAGTGTTTTCTATTTCGTGCTTCAGGTTGCTGAAAAACACTAAGGGCGTATTCTGGTGTCAGCTGCAAGTTGTTGAGGATGGCCAAGAATGTTTGGTAGTATTGCTCTACAGAGCCTTCTTGTCGCAAGGAAACGATGTCTGACATGGGGATTGAAAACTCTATATCCAAGAACAACTTTCTCATCTCCTCCAAATAATCAGGCCACTGTAGCATGTTTATTCTGCCATTAGACTTTGCATAATGTTGGTGCCGCTGTAGGGCACGACCTTCCAGACTCATCATCACCGTTCTTTCATGTTGTCCTCAATCTGCTAAGCCTCAAAATACTGTTCCATTTTAAGTAACCAACAAGAAAAATCGTCTCCCTCAAACCGTGGGCAGTCCAACTTACTATATCGCCAACATTTCAAACCAACAACATCAGTAACCACTGCTTGAGTCATTCCGGCCACCACCTGTGGGGGTTTTTGCCCTTGAGTACTGGAAGCAATTTTAGAGTTGCTCGCTTCATCGGTGATCTCCAAAACAGCCTTACCAGTGTCTCATTTCCCTTCTTTACTCATTAGCAGCTCAAACACTCGTCTTACCTTAGATCCCAGTTGCTCTATATTAGAACGCAACTGCCCAACCGAGGTTTCAAGCTTGGTGTGAAGCTTCTCTAGCTCTTTTTGCTGTTGGCTCATTTCATTCTAGAGACGAGTAGTGATCCTTTCTGCCATGGCTGAGGTGCGTCTAGCTCTGATGCCAATGGTACAGATTACCTGTAAAAATGGTGAGTCATATAGAAAGAAGAAGAAGAGAGAATCGTGTGAGAGAGAGAGAAATTGCTAACAGAATTTGAGAGAAGGACAATTTATTTCCATTCCCTTCATTTCCTTTACATTACCAAAGGTATATAGCTATCATGTGAGGTTGGCTAAACCCACTAAGCAACGGCACACAGACTCCAAAATAACCATAACTAATAATGGGCCAGTAAAAGACTCTAATCATAAAAGAACCCAAATCTTATTTAATTACAATATTCGGTCCATCAACTTCATGCACCTCTGTCCTGTATCATTAAGTTCTTTGGATTTTGACTTAATAATTCTATGTGGATTTCAGGTGATAAACTGAAAGGGGAGGTTATGAAAATGTATGTTCAATCACTAATGCACGCTTAGTGACATAATCAACTTGCAGCGGCAACCTAAAGTGTTGACCTAAGGTGCAAAGCTGCTGATGCAACCTACTTCACTCAGGAGTAAAGATTACATTGACAAGCTCCAACAATTATACTGTAAACTGCAATTAACTCACTTTTATTTCCTTTGGATTGTTTTTGTGTTCCTTTAGCTTACTGAGGGCTTTAATTTAATCTGTCTTCCAAGAAAATATGGCGTTGATGAAATTTCTTGCAGACTGAAAGTGTCCTCTATGATCAATTTTGTTGGGTTTCTTTCACTTCCTGCTCCAACCTTTGGTTGCTATTAGTTGTGTCTCGCATGAATTTCTTCTTTATAGTATTTTTTTTTTCTTAATTTTGGTTTAAAGTAACATCATCGAAATGAGTGGAATTGAGTTTTGCAGAAATTGATAGTCAATTTGGAGAAGTTTCAGCAATAGAACTTGCTACTTGCTGAAGCAAACAGCCAGATGTTAGAGGTACCTTAGTACTTTTGTAATTGCCCATTTCTCAGTTTACTCACTCTAGGAGTCACATTTTTATGATATTTTGACCTTCTGATTACGTTGATGTCTTACTTTGGCTTTGCAGGAACTTAATTTAGGAAAAGATAGGGTATATTTCTTAACATCTAAGTTTCTTGAACTTGGTTTTGCTTAGTCCTTTTTGTTATTGTATATTTTTGGGACTTGACCATTGAGTTCTTTTCCTTTTCAGCTAAAAGCCCTTAAACATGAGCTGGGATGTAAAAATGTTATGCTTAAAGCAATAAAATCAGAGGTACTTTTTCTAATAGTCATCTAAGTGCATAATAGTCAGGTTATGATTAGATTATGTCGTTGATTATTTAATTTGTTGTCTTTGTCATCAGAAGAAAAGCTAAAATTGTGGCTTTCCCGACATCTGGAAATCAGATGATAAACAGAATATCTTCAAGCATCTAGATTGATTTTTCTTATCAATATCCCCAGTTAATTTACACATTTTTTCCCGTGGTTTGAAGGTAGGATCAAATAAGTGTGGCAAGGCAGGTGAATCCCTTAAAGAAGGAGAGGATAAACCTTGTAATACAATCAGGTGTGGCAAGGCAGATGAATCTCCTAAAGAAGAAGACGGAGAGAATAAACCTTGTAATATGAGCGGAAGGTGGCAATCAAGAAATCTATGTAGCTTGCTTTGCAGCAACCTGTTTTGAAAACTATTAATGTTGTTCATTATACCATCTTCACTTATTATTTGCATGCTGCTTCAGGTTCTAATGTTAAACCAGTCCAACCGAAGGAGGCAATTTAAAACAAAAGGTTTTTGTACATTTTTTATTGCTTTTTGTAAATTATTTTTCCGTTAACTGTGAATCTTTAGGTTTTTATTTGAAAACTCCACAACAACGGGAAATTTATTGGTTTTTTTTTTTTGTTTTTCTAATAGGGTATGCTTAAGAATGCAATCTGCTAGGTTTAAAGCCCATGAACCAGAAACGACTGAAGATGTGTTTGAGATAGATGATTCAGAATTTCTTGTTTCATCTTCGAGTGAGGATAAGTTTCATGAGAGTCGCCCAGTATCTTCTGTCTCATCAGTCAAAAGTGAACATGAAGAAGGAAGTATGACCCTAGAAATGAAGCTCAAGAAGTCAGGAGGATATTTGTGGAAAGGCCTGTGCGCCGAGCAGTTGAGAAGTTTCAATCCTACTAGGAAATTTCACTTAATGTGAAGATGCGGAGAGAAGAGTGAGTTATTCTCATTGCTTCTACCCTGCATTTTTGCTAAGGTGTAATTGGAAGAAGGTTGAGAAGCATATGATTTCCGTGTACCAAAATGCTGTTGTTTCTGTACAATCTTTTCATATAGAATTGTCCTTTTCTGTTTGGCCTACATGCTTCTAACTTGCTTTACATTTCTAAGCCATTGCATCATCCATGGATGACAAATGGAAATGCCTGAAATTGATTTCCAAGTAGTTAACTAGGTTGTACTTGAATTATCTATACAAGTTTTGATATGCATTTGCAGGCTGCTTGGGTTACCCTTCTTTTAAATAAGTTCTTTTTTTTTTATGGTTAGGTTATAGAAAAATTATGTAGGAGTCTGGAAAGAGAATTTGCCTAAAAAATTTGAAATCAATTCTCAATCTTCTAATTCCATATTATGGGTTGAGATAATCCCTTTCTTTTGTTCATTACTTTGCAATATACTCTTAATCACCCTTCATTTATGTAGAGCTTGATTGAATAGTGGATTCATTCCTTGAATTGTGATTAAGGAAATATTGAGAAGTAAAACAAAAAGTGTTGGGGCGTGGAATCCAACACGCATAAACTGCCTAAGGCGGTTTTGCCTTGAATTCAGAAGGCCGTAAAAACTTTGGCATTTTAAATGTGAGCTGTAAAACTCAAAACCGCAGCTCCCTTGTATTTAAGGCATGCAGGCATGACATAGAATGATGGTGAAGAAAAATAAATAAATGGAAACAAAATATTTCAAAGAAAAAAAGTTCGGCAATCAAAGTTGATCTAACGGTTGTTAATTTTTTTAGGAAGGATTAGACAGAAGATTAGATTTCTTAGAAGAATTTAAATGATTGAAAATTAAACAATTTCCACTCATGATTTATTTATTATTACTTAAATCATTAATTGATTTTTTTTGTTACAAAATCATTAATTGATTACAAACCTATAAAAAGATAACAAAATGAAAAAAAAAATATTTAGGCTGCTGATGAGCCAGTGAATAAAGAAGATTTCTACTGGACCCATCCAATATGTAGGCTCCAACATTTATTTTTATCAAACATAATTATCACTATATATTATATTTATAGATCTTATATATTGTTAAAGCCTTTCTCACTAGATTGCTTTAACTGTAATCTTTGGATCACTTGTTCTGTTGGTGTGCTGTTTGAACACAAAGCAATATCTACACTTTAATAATATTTACATTTTTTTTTGCTTGCAAATGCAATTCCTTGCTTGTTTTGGATGTAAATGCATGTAAAAGATAAAAGAGAATATATTTCAAAAATAAAAAATAAAAAGAATAAAGTAAAAAAATATTTATTCCTTCCCTCTTTTCTTTCTTGCCCTTTCAATTTCAAATCTATGTGGAAATATTTAGACCATGTTGGTATATAAGATGAAGAAAAAGATAATATAGCATAAGATTATAGATATGATCAGATTAGACAATATCATATTATCTTATTTTTGACTTGTTGAAAGATTAAGAGTAAGATAAGATGATTTTTATACATTTTTATTATATTTGTTATTTGTAAAATTAAAAGTATGATAAAATAATTTGTTTTATTAATCAAAAGTACTTTTTTTTGAAGTAAATATAATTTAAATTTATAATTTTTTAATAAATATAATTCAAAAAAATTTTAACTAAAAAAATATTATTATAATTTCTATAATTAAAAGTTAAATTTATATTTAAAAAAGTTAATTTTTCTATAAAATATTGATTTTTTTAAAAATAAATGTTTTCAAATAATTTATTTTGTTAAAAAACATTTTTTATTACAGATATTTCTCTAGGTTTTTTAACTATTTTTTCTTTTTCTTTTTTATAACTTTTTATGATTTAAATTTTTTAAATTAATTTTTTTTAGAAAAATAAAATTTGCAAATAAGATTATTGTTTTAAAAAATACTTTGAGTTTTCTATAAAAAAATTATCTTTTTTATTTTATTTCATTTTTTATTTTTTCCTTTTCTTTTGTTTTGTGTTCGACAAGAGAAAAAAAGAAAAAGGTCTAAAAAAGAAACAAAATAAAAAAGAACTGAAAAAAATTAAAAAAAGATAATAACAGTAGCTAAATTTAAAAGTTCAAATTTTATAAATTAAAAAAATATAATTCATGATAATTTTTCTATTTAAGAGTTAATTTTTTAAAAATGGTTTAAGCATAGATTATTTAAAAAAATTAAAAACATAAAGTTTTGAAAAATATATAATTTCAGCAATATGTGCACTTTGATAAATCACATTGTCAAAGTGAAAGATTTCGGCAATATCTGCACTTTAATAATATTTACCTTTTTTTCTCGCGATCCTTTGCTTGTTTTGGATGTAAAAGATAAAAGAGAATAAAGTAAAAATAAATATTCCTTCCTTTCCTTGTTTGGTTTAAAGAGAATAAAGGAGGTTTTTGTTTGGTTATAAATATTCATCAACATTTCTTTCCTTCTTTCTATCTTTGTTTATTCAAACATCTAATTCTGTCTTATTTCCTTACTACCTATCTCTATTTCTTTATTCACTTCACTTATGGAGGAGAGAGAAACCAGCATTCAACACTTTAGCCATCCACATTCTTTGCAATTGCAGTTGCTGTTGGATGAAGATCAGCAGAAGCAGAGTTGCAGCGGATGTTTGGAACCATTGTTTGGCCCATGTTTTAGCTGCAGAGAATGCCAGTTATTTCACCTTCATAGAAAATGTGCCCAAGCACCCTTGCAGATTACTAACTCCCCTTTTCATCGTAAGCACCCGACTCTTAACCTTGAGTTAACTCGTATATCTTGTGATTTTTGCAAGGAACGTCATAAAATGTTTTCTTATCGTTGCTCTCTTTGCGGTGCTTCCCTTGACATCAAATGTGCTTTCTTCTTGCATAACATGGATGAAAATTTTCGTGAGCTCAAACATGTTGACCATCAACATTCATTGACCTTTATTCAAAATCTCAATGACGAACTCAAAAGAGTCGATTGTTATTGGTGTCAAAAGCCACTGGTAGAATCTGTTTTTGTCTGTCTTGATTGCAGATTTTACCTCCATAAGAAATGCGCTCAGCTACCCACTCAACTTAATCTCCCTTTCCATCGCAAACACCCTCTTTATATTGAACATGATCAACTTTTTTGTAAGGCATGCCAAAAGACAAGCTGGAGTTTGTTTTATCGCTGTCTTCCTTGCGAGATCAACATTGACATTGAATGTGTTCGGTCAAGTGCAAGGTACACAGCTATTGAAGATAAAAGTCATTTTGAGCACCAATTAACTAAAATTTTCAGAAGTAACCCATTCATGTGTGATGCATGTGGAACAGAAGGAAATTATGTCTTCTTTATCTGTTCTTTATGCTACATTATGATACATACAAAATGCATTTCATTGCCACGCATCATCAAAATCACACGCCATCACCATAATATGAGTCACAATTATTTCTTTCAAAAAGCGAAACTTGAAGAACATGATTGTGGAATTTGTCTTAGTGAAGTGAAAGCAGAGTATGGGAGTTACAATTGTTTGAAGCAAGATTGCAATTTTGTTGTCCATGTGAATTGCTCGATGGAGAGGTATGTTAAAATTGATGAAGCAAATGTTCAAGCTGATGAGGAGTCTATTGAAAATTTAGCTACAAATTCTTCCATCACTTGTGTTCTTGAAAGGAACGAACATGGAGAAGCCACGAAAGTGAAGCATTTCAACCATGAACATGACTTAATATTAGGCAACAATCTCAAGGGAGAAGATGATGATGATGATAAACATTGTGATGGGTGCATGCTATCCATCTCAACTTGGTTTTACTATTGCTCACAGTGTGAATTCTTTCTCCATAAAACTTGTGCTGAATTACCAAGAAGAAAAAATCTTTGGTTTCATTCATCTCCCACCTCACTGAACAGTTTAACGAACATTCTCACATGTGACATGTGTAATCGCCTCTGCAGTGGTTTCGTCTACAAGACAGATGACAATGCATGGAACTTCTGCCTAAGGTGTGCCACAATCCCTCATATCCTCAAATGCGAAGGACACGAACACCCTCTCTTTTTTGATTTTAACATTAGAAGGAAATGCAATGGTTGTGGTGCCAGCTGTTATGGTGGGGCATACAGATGCAAACAATGCACTAATATTGCTTTGGATTTTGCATGCATTACACTACCAGAAGCAAGTCGGCATAAGTGTGATAAACACTTGTTAAAACTTGCGTTTCATGAGGAGAATGATGATCCACAACAACATTACTGTGATATATGTGAAGAAAAAAGAGATCCAAATCTTTGGTTTTATCATTGTGCAATTTGTGATAATTCTGCTCATCCCAAGTGTGCTCTTGGAATATATCCATTTATTAAGATGAAGATTGGGACCACTTTCCCTTATTCCTGTCACTCCCACCATGATCCTCTCATTGTTGTGAAAACGATTTCTGACACATGCTCTGTATGTTCTGAGCGTTGCTGGGGTGTAGCTCTTAAATGCAAACATTCTACGTGCAACTATGTTATCCACTTGGATCACTGTTTTGGAAGAGTATATGTTTAAAACAGAGTGGGGGGGGGGGGGGGGGGGGGGGGGGGGGGGGGGGGGGGGGGGGTGGGTGGGGGGAGGGTGCGGTTGAAATGAGTGATTGTTATTATGTTTGATTGTATAGTGTTGGTTGTTAAATTCCATTTGTATTAAGTAGTAAAATCAAGTTTATGCTTTGATTGGGTTTGTAAAATAATTAACCTTCATGTTGTTTGCTTTTATATGAAAATGATTGGGCTTGCAAGTTGCAACACAATATTGCTACCTTTCTGTATTGTTTCTTTTATAAAGTTTTGAATTTTGCACCGTCTTTTTTAATTTCTTGGCAACATTATTGTTCCAATTATATACTCATCAAGTGTTTAATAATATTTTGCTTAGATGATTTATTTTTTAGAAATCATGAGACTGCCGAAAACCAAACGCATGTATCAATTTTTGGGTGATAAAAGACTTATGGTTGACCCTTTTCGTTTTTTATTTTAGAAAAAATTAATTAAAACTAACAAGTTTTTCATCTTAATTTTTTTCTTTCCTTTCTATCAATCAAAATCTAAGGATGTGTTTGGTTGAGGGATTTTAAGAAGAGAATTCATTTCGATCAAAATATTTAAAAAGCTAAAATTAAATTTTTTTTGTTTGGCAAAATAAATAAAAGAATTTCAAAAGTATTGTTTGGATGGTCAAATTCTCTCTTGAAGACCAACCTAAATATGTAGTTTTTCAAAATTACTCCAAAGCTTCTCTTACTTAAGGGCACATGACCCACCATTAAATACAAAATTCAACAAGAAAATTATTCTTTTGTTTAAATATAATGTATATTCATGTTATTAATAATATCTATACATTAATTTTCTTTTATAGTTTATTTTTGCTTTTTTATATTTTTTATACTAAATATCATTATTTTTATAATTATTTTTTTATTTCATCAAATTGTACTATTAAAAAAAATTCATTTTAAAAAAAATTATCCGAACAGAACAAGCATTAATACTAGATTTTAAATTGATATATTTTGAAATATTCTTATTTTGAAATGTTTCAAAGTTATTTATCTAAACGCATTCTGGACTATAAACTATTTTTTATAACAATAAATGGAGGTCATGACATCTGAATTGAAAATACAACGATATAGTTTTCTTTATAGCTAAAATTAAGATGCTTATCCAATTTGGTTACATTGTCTTGTAAAATTTGTATATGTTTGATAAAATTAAATAGACAGGATCTGTGACATTTCCGTCTTATTATATAGAAAGATTGCCTGATATCGTTTGCAGTTATATGTTTTGAATTGAAGCAATTATATTGTTATCACTTAAGTCGTTTGATGGCAATTTCAACAACTTATTCATGTGGTGGACGTGGATTAGATATAATATCAATAACTTAAATGTTTACTTAAGTTCAAGTCAACTTAACTGATTGAGCCTCAAATTTATTAAAGTCTACCCAGTTAAAAAATGATATAATCGAAACTTTTCCAGATTAACCCTAATAAGTTATTTTTAAGAAATAAAAACATGTTTTATTTTTTATTTTTTAGTATTTTTGTGGAATTCAAATGGAATTTCTAGCTAAGTTGGAAATGAGGAGTAATTAATAGAGCCGAATCCATTTAGTGTTAGCCTTGAGCTTTCCTCAATTAGAAAACTCACTTTAAGCTTTGTTTGAGTTTATTTTATTTTATATTTTTGTTCTCAAGCTTGCTCAGAATTTAATTGAGGCAGTCACTCAATTTTGAATATTACAACTATTTGAATTCCGTTCAACTTATTATTAAATATCTCGAATTTTTTTTTTTTTTTTACAATCAAAGAGTCTCCGATCTCGCATTTAAGCCTGGATCCATAATGAAGGAAATAATTTGAGTATTTATGGTGTTGAATCCAATCATCCAAATAATTTGCATTCCAAATCATCAGCTTTGACCTTGTTTGATGTGAATGGGCTATGATAGGTTGGGCTCTTTTCAACTGTTTTGCAAGTTTGATAGGCTATAACCAAATGGTCTGTTCTTAAGTCTTGTGGCTTATGTCCAGTATTACATGGAAGAAAACAAAAAGACAAGAATAAGAAAAAAAAACACATTTATATTCAGACAATTGCATGTTAACCTACAAAGTTTATGATATTTGAAGTTTGATTTCGTTACGTTTAAGATATTCATGTTATCTATGATTCACATGTACCAAAACGTACAAATTGTCTGTAAACGTGTCACATGTAAGGTTGATTTGGTGCATTAATTTTTTTTTTTAATTTTGTTTGTAAGTACTTTATTAAGCTTAAATCGGATTCAGATTAAAGATTATAAATGACAGGACCATTGACAAATTGGATAATCTATATCATTGATCCAACAATAAGATATGGCATTTGAAGGCAGATAAGATCTTCTTGTTGTTGGGGGTTGCTTTAATTTTTTGTTTGTATTCTCCAATTTCTAACAATATACAAATAAGAGAAAAGTGAAAAAAGGGAGAAGAAAAACTTAAAGCATGTGGGTCCATTAGCCATCAACCTCTCACATGCATGGAGGAAAGGAAAGGCAATGAAAGCGGGGAGGCGAGAGACTCCATGATTTTCATTGCTTCGCATACTCCAAAACCGCGTCGCTGCAATTAGAAATAATCTGTGACGTAATTTCTTCTTTTGTTATATATGATTTTAAGTTATATAGTTTTAAAAGAATTTGTTTCCAAATTGATAGTAAAAGTTTGTGACGAGGTTAAAAAGATCGTCACCTGTTTTATTTTTATTAATTTTTTTAATTTTTTAATATACTTGATATATTTCCTCTTATTAATCGTGAATGTTTTATACTTCATTGATAGTGTAAAAATGTTTTGGCCTTTGCATTTAAACTCTTTTTGTTACAAAAAAATTAGGAGTAGAAGAAGTTACTTTTATCTCAAACGGCAAAACAAACCACTAATCTATTATAAAAATTTATAGATTGATTTTCATTTGTAGATTTTTCGAAATTTGTAAATTGCATATTAATGAGGGACCGTAAAAATCCAAATATGAGTGTTCTGCTCTCAACAATGAAACCTTATGAATAAATAAAATTTCTGAAATCATTTTAAAAATAAAAGCCATAATAGTTGTAAAAATTCAGGAATAATATATTATGAAAAGAAAATTTTTGATCTGATATAAAGTAAGTCATGTAATAAAATATGAATATTTTCAAAAATAAATGCATATCAAATTATCAAGTGTATTTACAAATACTTTTATGTAATTTATGAAAATGAATAATTAAATTTAACCATTTAGTTTTATAATTAACAAATAAATTATTATATTAGTATTAACATATACTCGCTTCATCCCAATAAATTTATCACTTTTAACTAAATAAATTGTCCCATTAAAAATGTCACATTGAAAAAAATAACAAATTTTAATACTATATTTTCTTTTTTACCCTTTATTATACTTCAATTTTAATCATTAAAAAGTTTAATGCCTACCGCTTTTAAGGATAATTTGATCAATTTGAGTTATTTATATGATATGATATAAAGAATCTTTAACCTCCTAAAACTACGTGTTTTATTAATAAATGACAATTTTAATGGGACAAAAGGAGTATTAAGATATAAAATTTAAATATTTCATAAAATAAATAAATTTTATCTAAATATAAAATTTTACTTTTAAATAAACTTGTTCAGGGGCCAGGTAGCTTGTTAAAGCTCGAAATTTAGGTAGATTTTTAGCCACTCGATGAACAGGCTTGGAAAAGAATAGGTCGGTCTGATGAATTTTCATGCCGAGCGTAAGCTTTACCCATATAAACATAGTTCTCACTCGACCCAGCAGAACATTATTAATATTAAAGTATAATATGTATAATATGTATTATGAAAATAAAATTTTTATTTGATATATAATAAGTCATGTAATAAAATTAAATATTTAAATATTTTCAAAAATAAATGCATATAAAATTTTCAAGTATATTTACAAATACTTTTAGATTTTGTAATTTATGAATATGGATAATTACATTTAACATATTTAATTTTATGATTAACAAATATATTATTATATTAATATTAAAATATATTAACATATACAAAAATTAAAATTTTCATAAAATCAATAAAATCAATTTATTTGTTCATATAACTTATCTCAATCTATTGGGATAAAGGCTCTGACGATTGATAAAATCGATAAATTTTATTTAAATAAAAAAATTTACTTTTACACAACACATGAATAATCGCCATAAAAAAGAC
This sequence comes from Heritiera fomes, assembly GCA_032173925.1. Lineage (NCBI taxonomy): Eukaryota > Viridiplantae > Streptophyta > Magnoliopsida > Malvales > Malvaceae > Heritiera > Heritiera fomes. Next base: position 15,059,707 of record JAPDPM010000002.1, read on the forward strand.
ACAAAATATAAAATTATAAAAGGGCTTAATAATCAAATACACCATTAATTTTTTTTTACATAAAATAAATATAAATCCTCAATATTTTATTACATGCAAATCGATTCATGAACTTTTATTTTATTATAAATAAATATTTTATAAGCTCTCAACATTTTACCTCCAACAATCGTCTATTGGGTTTCCCGTTAGGCATTGGTCTTTTTCGGTTACAGACAGGGCTTGTCTTCTTGATAAGGACACATTTAATCTCCTACAAGGAATAAATGAAAGATTTTGAGTAAATGTAGGCAGCAGGGGAGATAAACAAGAGTACTCTGTTTATTAGAACGTGGTATATGAGAAAATGGGGCTACATTTTCTTCAGTCAGAATTCTTCAAAAGAGAGGGAAAAATAAGGGTTTTGGGTTACAAAACTCTAAATTTGGTGAGAATAAGATGGGATTGTGTTTTCCTTTGTCTGAAAAAGGTCTGGGAGAAATCTTTTGAGTATAGAACAAGGAAGTAGAAAAATAAAAGGTATCTAAGGCAATGGGACCTGTTTTTCAGTCAAAGTTTTTCTAAAAAATCAGACCAAAATAACTAAGAAGTGGGATTTCGGGTTATAAAACTCTAAAATGGGAATGAAAAAAATGGGATTTTATTTATCTCAAAAAACAAAATCCTGGCAGAAACCAAAATGCAACACCCCAGAAAGCTTGAACAAAAGGGCTTACCTTTGGACATCTTGAACAACTGATTCAGGGTCAGGGTGCTGGTGAGGGAGGCTAAGATTGAAGGCAGCTCTGGAAAAAGAAGAGACGGAACCCAAGATGCATATTAACAGAATGCAGGTGAAAGGAAGCATCCTGGAAGAGAAGGGACAACAACAATGGAAGGTAGTTTAGGTTTTCCCTTCCGTAAAAAAGGTCCCTTCTTTGAACAATAAATATGTCTTGCTTTGCCTGTTCTTCAAAAGCACAAAACAAAACTTAGGACGCTGCTAATCCTTGGAAATTGTCAAGTGATTTATATTATAAGTACCTAAAAATGACATGATATGACAAGGAATAATTTAAACGGAAAAAAAAAAACCTTTTTTTTCTCTTTCTTTTCAGTTGGTTTATCGAATCAGAAAGAAGAAGAAAAAAGAAGAAAGCTGCGGCTATAACGCGAGCAGAGCAAGAGAAAGCAGAGAGAAGAATAACCTTCTCTGTACTCTCTCTGTTTCCTCCGTTTTTTCCCCTCTTTGCATGCACCCTCAGTTACTCACATTCCTACCGTGCTCTCTAATTATTCTAAAACATGAAATAATGAAAAAACAAAAACCCTAAAAAGGGTTAATCCAGGAAGAATGAAAAGTGAGGAAAACAGGGAGCTTATCCAAAATGTTGAAAACCCTTTTCTTCCCTTAAAACTAAGGTGATCTTTTTCCTTTGTTTGAGGATTGAGTTGAGATTCCGTACTGGATGAATTTGTAAGTAAATGTTTGTTCCTTATTCTACCCAGCAGACAAAGCAGCCTACGAGATTCACTACAGAAGGCTGTTGGAAAAGATGTCTGTTTTGTTCCTGTTGAAAAAGATTTGAAGGTGTTGTTGCATAAAACAACAATAAAAGTATGCTGACGTCGATGTTCGTACTTAGTCTCCACGTGTCTCCAAGAAGCTTCTGTAAAACAAGAAAAGTCAGAGAGACGCAGGGGTGGTTCCCTGCGTAGACACTCCGATGCTTAAGTCAGCAGAAAGTTCTTCAGTATTGGGAAGCGTAAAAGCCAGTAGTCAAAAATTAAGGTGTAAAATTATACCTGGGGGCCTATTTATAGGCCAGCATTCTAGGTTAACTGCTTAAGGATAATAATCTTATCTTGTTAAGAGTTTGTGTCTCAGTATAACACAAGTTCCTTGAAACTCGGGAGCTTCCGGAGCCTGTCGCCGGCGGGAGACTCAAACCACGTGGCACATTGTAGCGACAGGGGTCTGTCGCTAGTGGGAGCCGAAATCGTGCACCACGTGTCGTCATATGACTGTAGGCGACAGACTAGGAATCTGTCGCCAAGCGGTAGATGTATGCGTGCTACGTGTTGCGTTATGATTGTAGGCGACAGACTAGGAATCTGTCGCCAAGCGGTAGATGTATGCGTGCTACCTGTCGCGTTATGAGTAGAGGCGATAGGCTCTTGGTCTGTCGCTAGTCGACAGGTGTGATCGCGCTCTTTTACATCTGTCGCCGAAGGCCACGTGGCCAGTGAGTTCTCGCCACGTGGTAATTCCTTGATGCCATTGGGCCCAGCCCAAAACGGGTATACTTTGTCATATCAGAAGGAAAAATGGTTAGATTAGATATTAATCGAAGATTCAAAGACTGCGCCATCCTTTCACCGAACTCCTTTATTTCCCTTGGCTTTAAGTAAAACCTCTTTTGATTTTTAGTGAAAATTGGATGCTAGGCTTTTGCCGATGGTGGCTTGGCATTGGCTTGGTGTCAAATTCTATTACAAGTATCCAATCAATGTACATGAGTTCGGCTTGATTAACACTTGAACTGCAATTTGATTGTCAAGCTAAGCCCGAAATCGAGTTTTTCTGGTAACAAATCCAGATGAATTTGATTTTTATCATACTTAATTTGAAAAACAATTGAAGAGCATTATATTGATTTTTTTTAATTTAAAAATTGAATTAATTGATTTCACTTGAAATAATCAAACCAAATCAATGGTATTAAAATAATTAATCGAAATAACACAAATCGACTTAGATTGAGTGATTCAGTCAATTTAATCAATTTTAACTATTATAATTATATAATTTATATTATTACATTAAATTAGTTTATCTTTATATTATATAAGATAAATGAAAATATATATGATTTAAAGATATTATGTAAATTATGATGTATTTATATTATAAATAGATTAAAATAAATACATCATAAATATATATGTGATTTAAAGATATTATGTAATCATGAATTTTATAAATCAATTTGAGGGATTTCATTGAGGAAATTTATTTCAATTAAGATATTTAAAAGTCTAAAATTTAGTTTTTCAAAAAAATTTGCAAAATTTTAAAATTTCAAAAGAATTTGAATACGAAATTTGAGTATCTCAAATTCTTAATAAAAATCCACCTAAGTAGGTGGCTTTTTTAAATTCCTCTAAAACTACTTTTACAATATTACATATAACCCATAATTCAATACAAAAACAAAAAAAAAGAAATATTATTTTATTTAAATATAACATATATTTTACTTTTTTTATATTATTAATATTACCAATACGGTTTTACAAATCCAATAATATCTATATTGCATATTTTGTTTTACATTTTTTTATATTTAATATCAGTATTTTTACTTTATAATAATTTTTTATTTATCAAATTCTAATAGTTAAAATTTCTTCCTACAAAATATTTATCCCAACAATACAAATAGTTAAAAATGCTAATATTTCAAATTGTTGAACTTTGAAATAATTGCATTTTAAAAGTTCTCTAAATTTTAAAATTACTCATCCAATCGTACGATAAAAAATTTGAATTCTAAATACCTCCAAATCGAAATAACCCACACATAATGACCCAAGTTTGAATATGAGTTAAGCACATGATAGCCGATAATGATTAAACCATAAGAAAGCTGAGAACAAAAACACCAAAAAGAAAATACCACTTGCACAAATCTTGTTTATTATGTTAGGTAGTTCCTAGTTTTATGGAATGTTTTCAACAACGTATAATAGCTTCAATTGGACCGTGCACCTCATGATTAAAGTTATGCTGTACCATTTTTTTTAAATGTTGATTTTTAACAAGTAATTTTTTTATTCTTTCTCTTATTTGACAATCTGAATTTCAAATATCATTGCTGTTTCCAGTGATGATCCAAGGATAAATTATTAACTGCTGTTTAAGTTTTCTTTCAATTGCTCTCTAAATGTACAGAATTTTTTTTTCCAAATTCTGCAAATTTTCCAAATACTTCCTGTACTTCCTTTTGCTGCTTGTTGCCTATAATTAATTGCAATAGAACGGTGCCCCACTTTGAATTTATGGGGTTACCTTTTTTTAAAAAAATATGTTATAAAAAAATCTTAAATTAAATAATAGAATACATTATAATTAATTTAATTAATAATAAAATAAAAATAATATTATTTTTAAAATTAAAAATAATAACATAAAATTACATTAATTCTAAAATGAATAAATTAATAATTTTAACATTTTATTTATCATCCAGTATTATCATCAACTATAATCTATATTACTATTTATAGCATAACTAAATTTAAATAAAAAGATATTTTATATTAATCAAATAATTACTTGGATTGAACTAGTTGTGCTTGGGCCTTAAAATCCTGGGTCACAGGATTTGTAGAAGTTTGCAACACACTACAAAATACTTCATAAAAAAAAAATCATGTGTCATGTCATGCTTGCTACAGCTTACTACATGAATCACAACACGAACAAAATAAGAGGATTATAATTTATAATAAATTTACATGCAATTAGTTCATATATATATAGTTAGTTAGTTAGTTAGTTATAGATTCAACTATAGTATGGATGATTTTATTTTTTGCTGTGGTTTTTTATTATTGATTTTACTGATTTTTTTATTTTCTTAAAAACTTGAATTAATATTATTGTGCTTATTCTTTTTTATTATGAATATAAATTAAAAACAAAATATAAATATGATTATATACTCATTGTTTTCCTATATTCGTGGTAAAGAGTGTAATGAAGATTTTAGCATAATCAATAAAGTTTTTCTTTGGCCAAAATAAAATAACTCATTGTTCATTTTGATTATATTATTAAATAAAACAAAAAATGAAGAGAAGTCTTACGTTCAAACGAGATGAATTTTAAAATGAAATAAGACTTCTCTAACCAAAATCCATTTGTATCATGAAAAAATAAAACCCGAATCTCCTCAATAATTATTACTCTGTTTAAATACCAAAGAAAACAATTGTGCCAACGAGAGAGAAGGAAGAATAATCATATAGTTGCAAAAATTAATTGAGTTTAAGTCAAATTGTTATTCTATGGCCTACTATGATCTATATAATTAGTGAATAATCATATAATTATATAACATATATATCAGAAATGGGTTATCAAATTGGGAGAATAATATTCTTTCGATAATCCAACTAATTGAGGAATTAAAGTAATTGAATTAAAAACGAAATGTATGATCTATATAAAATAAAACAGATATTTAATTTGTTAAAAAATATGCTAATTTATTAGTATATATTATATGGAATGGAATTAAAATAAATGCATGGGAACCGACCTTGATCCTTTCATTCTGTTCCTTGGAGGATGCTGTGACGACCAGTATCTCGTGGGGCCGGTCGCACTCAACCGTATTGTCCGCTTTGGATTCTAGAGGTGGCCCCCGTCAGTTCAGCTGACGTGGCACTTAGGTCCAATGGTTAGTCGTTACTCGAATCGCTTGGATGTCAAGGGTTCGAGTAGCGACGGACGCGAAAGAAATCCGTGAGGACCTAAGTGCCACGTCAGCTGAACTGACAGGGGCCACCTCTAGAATCCAAAGCGGACAATACGGTTGAGTGCGACCAGCCCCACATGATACTGTCCAATGGTTAGTCGTTACTCGAATCGCTTGGATGTCAAGGGTTCGAGTAGCGGCGGACGCGAAAGAAATCCGTGAGGACCTAAGTGCCACGTCAGCTGAACTGATGGGGGCCACCTCTAGAATCCAAAGCGGACAATACGGTTGAGTGCGACCGGCCCCACATGATACTGGTCATCACTATAAAACGCGCGTTTTTTTTTTTGTGACGACCAGTATCATGTGGGGCCGGTCGCACTCAACCGTATTGTCCGCTCTGGATTCTAGAGGTGGCCCCCGTCAGTTCCGCTGACGTGGCACTTAGGTCCTCACGGATTTCTTTCGCGTCCGCCGCTACTCGAACCCTTGACATCCAAGTGATTCGAGTAACGACTAACCATTGGACAATGGTTAGTCGTTACTCGAATCGCTTGGATGTCAAGGGTTCGAGTAGCGGCGGACGCGAAAGAAATCCGTGAGGACCTAAGTGCCACGTCAGCGGAACTGACGGGGGCCACCTCTAGAATCCAGAGCGGACAATACGGTTGAGTGCGACCGGCCCCACATGATACTGGTCGTCACAGATGCAGAGGGCAAGACAGGTCGGTGGATGCTGCAATATTTTATTTTATATGCTATTTTTTTTATTAAAACTGTATTTTAACATAAAACGTACACATGATTAGATTTGAACTCGATACTTCTTTATTCATTAAGGATTTTAGATCTTTTTCTTGTTACTAAGCCAAGATCTTATTAGTATTTTATATGCTATTATGATTTTTTTTGTTACAAGAGAAATATTAAATAACTGGGGATAGATTACTTAATTTCGAACCCAAGCCTTATAAAATATTACAGCTCATCCTTAAATAAAGTAAAATAGGCTTTGGCTTTTTTTTTTTGGTGGAAAAATAGGCTTTGGCTTTGATGTTAAAGTCTTGTCATGTGTGAATTTGATTTAATTTAATTTTATATTTATTTAGTTATATATTGTTTGTTTGATTTAAATTTGTTATATAAATATAATATTTGATTATAATTAAGATTTATAAAGTCCTAGGAAGTTTGACTTGATCTAGGATCTTCATTGGTAGTAAATCTGTTATCTTGTGTGCCACATTCCTTGGGCTGCAATCCTCTGTGCAGATGGTGCGACTAGTCATGCTCCCTTAGGTGTGCCAGAGAAGCACTAGAGCATGACTAGGACTCATTTCGTCAAACACTTGATGTGCATATCATAACACATAAATTTCGTTCTCAAGAAGGAAAAAAAAAAGAAAAAAAAGTATTCTAAAAATATAAGTATGGTTAAAATGATGTAATCAAGTCAAGTCAAGATAGTTTAGTGTTAAACTTGAACCAAACTCGCTTCAAAAACTTAAAACTTGAAACTTTGCCCATACTCAATTGAGCTTAACTTGTGAAGTTCAACCTCAAACCGACATAATACTCGAACTGTTTGGAATCTACTCAATAAAATTCATAATTTGTTAATACTCAAATATTAAAACACTACAGCAAAATTAACTTTTAGCAGCATATATTTAGCGGCGTTTTAAATAAAATCGCCGCCAAGTTCCGTGTTTTTAATCAAATCGCGGCGTTTTATTCAAAAAAACGCCGTTTAATTAAAAAATTTTGCCCAATTGCGACGTTTCCATGATAAAACGCCGTAAATTTAACAGATAGCGGCGTTTATTTCCTAGAAACGCCGCTATGTAATAAATATTTTCTATAATTGCTTTTTAGAAAATAAACGCAAGTTAGCGGCGTTTATAAGCGCCGCTAAGTTTTACACTTAACGGCATTTTTCTACAAAAAACGCCACTATGTTAAAAAAATATATCACCTGTTTTAGCATTTTTCTCCTTCCCGGTCGTCGATCCCAAATTCTTTCGTTTGTCTTGGCAGGAACAGATATCACCTTAATTACCAGAAAGATTGCTTCAGTTCCCGTGCCTATATTAAATATATATTAATGAAAACCATCGTTTCCTTGACAAAATCAACCAAGATTTGCCATTATTTTCTGATTAAAGCAAGGAAGTAAACTACGCAGAAGCTCCGCCCCACAGTTAGATTTCCGGCAAGGTAGTCGGGATTGTCGTGTGTTCCTAAAAGATCGTCTTCCGAGAACTGAAGCAATCTCCGATTCTCAGCTCGCGTCTCTCTCTCTTCGATTCTCAGCTCGCGTCTCTCTCTCTTCGATTCTCAAGCTCACGTTTGTCTCTCTCTCCGATTCTCAAGCTCGCTTCTCTCTCTCTTTTCGATTCTCAAGCTCACGTTCTTCTCTCTCTCTGATTTCAAGCTCACGTTCGTCTCTCTCTCTCCGATTCTGTTTCACTTGTTTTTTCTAAAATGTAGGGATTTTTCTCAATCATCCTCTGCGACTAACGTGTTTTTTCTAAATGTAGGGATTCTTTCAATTTAATTGTTGTCAGATTTTTATTTTCAGGTAATGCAGTTCATTTGATTGATTTCAATTATTTTCTCTGGTTATAGTGAAAGGGAATTCCAAAGAGGGGATGAGATCGCGTGGTTTGCGGATGGGGATAAGATTGTGAGAAGCGAGTATAATCCAGCTACAGCTTACGCATTTGGTAATTGCCTAATCTCTTGTAGACTTTTAATGTTGGAATTTATTGCTGATTTTTCCCCATATTTTTGATTGTCTATTTCCGAAATTGTTGAATCTGTCTATTTGAAAGTTACTCTACATGAACTTAGTTGCTTGAGGGCTTAATCCCAATTCCTATTTATACTTTTAATAATTGTTAGAAATTGCATCCTAAATATGTATGTAACCTTTGGAATAGACAACAACAAATAAAGTTATACTTGATACAAAATGCAGCCAAAAATGAAGTCCTCCAATCATCATTCGTTGTTATTTTGATATTCAATACGGAATTAAATTGTAAACAAACAGATTAGACTCCTAAGAATATTATTATTATTATTATTATTATATGTGCTGATATAAAATGTGAAGTGCTGACTCAAGGAAGCATGAATTCTGGATAGATATATGAAACAGCAATTTTGAGTTGTTCAGCACCAACCAATTTTAATAATTGTTAATAAGAAAAAAAGCAAAGATTATATATGGAAGACTTATTCTGTTTCTACTTATAATTAATATTATTTCATAAAAGAATTCTAGATCCTGTGCATGGATTGCCAATACAAAGTATGCAAGTTGCTTTAGGTTCATGAAATGAAACTGGAAAAAAACTAATAAAAAAGTTCTGCCTCGAATAAAATCTTCAGAGGAAGGAGGAATATGAACTGAAAACTTCTGCTTTAATGTGAGATCCTCAATTTTCATGTATTCCTCCATGTATGTAAAGTATTCTAAGTTAATATGATTAAATGAATGTGGAGTTGATGTGTAATTGATGTATGAATAATGTATGAATGGTGTATGGAATATAGAAGAAATAAAGAAGTTGATAACCAATTAGGCAAAGAGCTTATTTTGTTATTATGGAAATGAATAGAGGATAAAGAAAATTATATCAGATTTTATTTAGTGATTAAATGGATGAGTCATAGAAGAGAAGGAAGAAAAGAATTAAATGGTCAAAGGGTCAAAGGGAGAAGTGCATGGCTGAGATTGATGATGGATAGGGAAGCATTTAATGCAAACATGCATAGTCATCACCCCATCGTCTCATCACCAACGTCAGCCCCTTGCCAGCCCCATCCCTCTCGTTCCATCTCCAACATCCCAAGTTACCATCCATGGCTCCTTGACAAACCACCCCATCCTCTCATCAATCCAACTAGTTTGTTGAACAAGAATCGATCCTTGTCACTAGACTAAGAGATATCCAAAGTTTGGTAGATCAATTCCAAGTATTGGAGGAGATCTCAACATTTGAAGTTTTGGTCTCTAGTGAAGGTAAGAGAAGAAGATGGTTTAGTCAATTTGGTTTATGCTTTGAAGTTATACTGAGTTGGTATAACATGTGTATGTGGTTTAATTTAAGGTTTGATGTGGTATGATGATTTTAGGTTAAAGAAGTGAAGAGCTAGGGTAACGCACAAGTGATCTCGCGTTCTCGAAGGAATCGAGGTAAGGAAATTATGTAACGGACGTAAGGCGGCTATGTCCGCATGTTTTATGATGTTTTACATGTTTTGGAGAGAAGTATGAGCTGTTTCTATGCAGGAAAAGATGCATTTTCGGACTTGTCTCCTAGTACCAATTAGGCTAGGGGCAGCCGACTGCCTTAGAGGGAAGTCGACTGCCTAGAGACAACCAAAACGTCGTTTTCGAAAACCGATGCAAACCAGTCGACTGCTATGTAAACCAGTCGACTGCTATATGGACCAGTCGACTGCTCCCATGTATTTTTCGAAAAGAAAATAATTTCGAGAAATAAAGTTATGAAGCAGCAGTCGACTGCCCTATAAGACCAGTCGACTGCCCTGTATGAAAAGAGAATTTTAAAGCCAAAATGTTTCAAACACCAAAGTGTTTTCTGAAAGAAAGAAGTATACAATACATGTTTTGAGACTATGGACTGCGTAATGATTATGCATTTCTGATGGCTGAGTGACTCTGATCAAGTCCTCAGTAATATGTATGTTGAGCGAGGAACCCTAATCCGGTCCTCAATCCCACAAGTGACACCTGATAAGTGTTCGCTGTGGATTTATAAAGGCAGGAGAGAATCCCTGACCTATGTAGAGTGCACTACTGTACCAATGCATGATTAGAGTCATATGAGTCATATGAATGGGAATGAACGGTTCATATGACGACTCAATCGCTTAAACATTGTACATAGTCTCCATCTATTTCAAGTATAAGATTGTATGTATGACAAGGAAGTATGATGTTTAAAAGTATGATATGACGTATGATGTATGTTTTCAAGTATGAAGTATGTTTTGAAGTATGCTATGAAGTAAGAAGTTTTCAAGAAAGAAGTATGATGCATGTTTTATATGTATGCTATATTTAAATGAAGCATACAAAGTATGTTTGCCATGTCATTTTAAATGAATATGCATGGTTACAAACAATGCATGAAAGAAGTTTATGAATCATGCTTTATAATGATTTACCTGACATTATAGAGCCAAGTAGGAAAAAGGCATATAGAGGCATAGCACGCTCTTTTATGTAGTTTTCTTACTGAGCGTAAACTCACCCTTTTACGACTATTTTTCAGATTTCCTGAAGTAAGCCTTGCTCCAGTTAGAGGAGCCTGATTTTGAAAAGTTGCAGTGTACCTTCTTGATACGCTTCCCGGTTAGCATAGAAGGTATACTTACATGTTTATGTACAGTAAATTGTATTTCAGCTACGGTACAGTACAAGTAAAGAAATTATGTATATAGAATGTCGGGGATGTAAGAAAAGATGATGTATGAGATCCTGTGGAAAAGGAAATGGTATTTATATATATCATTTTATGTTTATGTAAATTGAATAAAATTTCATGAGCTGTTTGATAATTAGCTTGAAAGTAAGGAAGGGTTGACACTGGATAAACTAAATCAAAATAAGATCGTATAAGATAATAAGAAAAAGTTAGATGATAAGATGAAGTGACGGGGACGTCACAGAGTGGTATCAGAGCAATTTGATTGGTAGTTCGTCAGTGTCAATAAGTTAGAAATAGAGTATATCCCCAATTGTACTGTACTTGTCTGAATGCAAATGTATAGTATAACTGCTTATGGTTATACTAAAGAGCTCAATGATGACTATCTTTACAGTATGAGCTCACGAAGAAGAGGTACAAGTAGAGGAAGAGGACGGGGTCGCACTGAAGAGCCCCCAGTTCCGTCTCCTCATCCATCTCCACCACATAGCCCGAATACGAGACTGGCTAAGATGGAGAAGCACATGGAGAATATGGCCACGATGTTTACCCAATTTATGTCTAATTTTCCGAATGTGGCCACAAGTACCCCAGCAGCTACACCTGTAGTTCCTCCTACGGAAGTAACCCCACCAGTTCCAGTTATTGGAAGGAGGGATTCTAGAGCTTATTGCAGTGTGGCACTGATCAAAGAATTTAAGAAGTTGGATCCGCCCAAGTTTAAGGGGGAAAGAGATTTGTTGACAGCTGAGAACTGGATGAAAGCAGTCCTCAAATCTTTTGAGTACATGCCCTGTTCTGAAAGGGAAAAAGTAGGATTGGCTGCCTACCTACTAGTAGATGATGCTGAATATTGGTGGCAAGCCACTCGGACTGTGCTAGAGGCCCGATACGATGAGGTTACGTGGGATAGATTTGTGGAAGCTTTTAATGAGCAGTACATCCTACGCACTGATCGGGATAGATTAAAGATTGAATTTCTCAGTTTAACTCAAGGTACGATGACGGTGAATCAGTATGAATCTAAGTTCACCACCTTGAGTAGATTCGATTCAGAGGTCCGAAGAGATGAAGGGCATAAGATCTACAGGTTCATCGAGGGATTGAAGTCCCCGATTAGATCTAAACTGTATCCGATGGATATCACCACGTATGGAGAAGCTGTCCGTAAGGCTCAGTTGTGTGAGCAGGACTATGATCTGCATCATGTTGACTTCCGAGCCAAGGGTAAAGACAAAGAACCGATGAAGCGGAAGTCGGATGAGAAAGCTTCGAGTGATAAGTATCCACTTCGGAGAAGTAGACGATCTGAAGGAGTTTTTATAGGTAAGTAAAGTATAAGAAGATGATTTCCAATTTAATTAATTGTTTCTATGGAAATGCTTTAAATTTGGAATTATGATGATGATGATACAGGGACTCCAAGAGCTACCGGGATCAAGATAAGTGATGAGAGATCCCGATATCCAACTGGAAGTACCGCTAGCTCACCAAAGGGCATGATGCAAAGATGTGAGCAATGCGGGAAATTTCACGGATCACAGCCATGTCGCTTGGCGAGTGGCGCTTGCTTTAGATGTGGGGAGAAAGGGCATATGATTAGAGATTGCCCTCAGAGAGATCCGAGGATGCCTGATGAATCGGATAAGACTCCTAAACCACAACCTAAGGCTACTGCTACTGAGAAGGGAAAGAAAGCTATGACCCAAGGACGAGTATTAGCCATTGATGAAGAGTCTGCCGATGCCTCGTCCAAAGTGATTAAAGGTACGATTTACCTATTTGATATGAGTGTCATGACATTGTTTGATCCAGGCTCTACGCATTCATTTGTGTCTCCTAGGATTGCTATGAAAGTGCCTGTTGAGCCTGAGATTTTAGAACAATTATTAAGAATAAGCACACCCTTTAAAGAATCACAAATAACAGAGTTGGTGTTTAGAAACTGTGAGCTACGGATAGGAGAAAGAGAATCTAAGGCTGACCTAATCCTACTGAATATGTATGGGTTTGATGTTATTTTGGGTATGGATTGGTTAGCTAATAATCATGTTATATTAGACTGTTATGCTAAGAGTGTAACCTTCTCTTCACCCGTTAGCTATGTTGTAAATTTTGCAAGTAATTAATATGAAGTCTGTTTGGTTTTTGATCTGAATTTATATGAAAGTAATGAGAAGTATATATGACTGTATGAAGGATTTATTGCTTATGTGGAAGACGTAGATCAGAAACGTCCCGGACTCGATGATATTCCTGTAGTCCGAGATTTTCCTGAGGTGTTCCCGGATGATCTTCCAGGACTTCCTCCGGATAGGGAAGTGGAATTCACTATCGATTTGGTGCCGGGGACTGAGCCTATATCAAGAGCTCCTTATCGGATGGCCTTGGTAGAATTGGAAGAACTTAAGAAACAGCTTCAGGAGTTGCTAGACAAGGGATTCATACGACCCAGCGTATCCCCTTGGGGTGCTCCTGTACTTTTTGTCAAGAAGAAGGACGGTAGTATGAGATTATGTATAGACTACCGGTGGTTAAACAAGGTGACAATCAAGAACAAGTATCCTCTTCCCAGGATAGATGATCTCTTTGATCAGCTAAAGGGTGCACAAGTCTTTTCCAAGATAGACTTGAGGTCGGGATATCATCAGTTGAAGATTAGAAATGAAGATATCCCTAAGACTGCATTCAGGACACGGTATGGCCATTATGAATTCTTGGTGATGCCGTTTGGTCTGACCAATGCACCTGCAGCCTTCATGAATCTGATGAATGATGTATTTAAGCAGTACCTGGACCAGTTTGTCATTGTTTTCATCGATGACATCTTGGTGTACTCGAGGTCATGGGAAGAGCACGAGCAGCATTTGAGGATTGTTTTAGAGACCCTCAGAGATAGAGGACTGTATGCCAAGCTAAGTAAATGTGATTTTTGGTTGAACCAGATCTCCTTTTTAGGTCATGTGATCAGTAAAGATGGAGTCTCGGTTGATCCATCAAAGATTGAAGCGGTGGTTCAATGGGAAAGACCGAAGACAGTGACGGAGATTAGGAGTTTCTTGGGTTTAGCTGGCTATTATAGGAGGTTTGTAGAGGGTTTCTCGAAGCTAGCTGCTCCACTGACGCGCTTGACGCGCAAAGAAGTGAAGTATGAGTGGAATGAAGCCTGTGAGTGTAGCTTCCAAGAGTTGAAGCGCAGGTTAACGACTGCACCAATCCTTACCATCCCTAGTGGTTCAGGTGGATTTGCGGTGTATAGTGATGCCTCAGGGCAAGGTCTGGGATGTGTGTTAATGCAGCATGGTAAGGTAGTAGCATATGGTTCTCGACAGCTAAAGGACCATGAGAAGAACTACCCCACTCATGATTTGGAGTTAGCTACAGTAGTGTTTGCCCTGAAGATATGGAGGCATTACTTATATGGTGAGAAATTTCAGATTTTTACGGATCACAAAAGTCTGAAATATTTGTTTTCTCAGAAGGAATTAAACATGAGGCAAAGAAGATGGCTCGAGCTACTGAAGGATTACGATTGTGAGATCTTGTACCACCCGGGGAAAGCCAATGTGGTAGCGGATGCTCTGAGCCGGAAGCATGTAAGTATGGTAGCCTATATGATGATAAGAGAATATGAATTGATTGAACAGTTTGCAAGCTTCAATTTGAAGGTTATGCCTAATGAGCAAACGGGAATGATGGCTAGTTTGAGGATTGAGCCGGATTTGATGGACAGAATCCGAAGTGCTCAGAAGGAAGATGATGGATGCATTGAGGCTATGAATCAGATGCAATCAGGTATGACCTCAGAATTTAATGTCAGTAGTGATGGAATTTTGAGGTTTGGAGGTCGTATATGTGTTCCTAATGATGACGAATTGAAGAAGTTGATCTTGACTGAAGCACATGCCACTAAGTACACGTTACATCCAGGAAATACGAAGATGTATCATAATCTTCGCAAGGTGTACTGGTGGAAGGGTATGAAGAGAGACATCGCAGATTTTGTAGCAAAATGTCTCACATGTCAACAAGTTAAGGTAGAGCACCAAAAGCCAGCAGGATTACTGCACCCTCTGCCTATACCTACATGGAAGTGGGAACACATTACGATGGACTTTATTATGGGATTACCCAGAACCAAGAGAAACCATGATGGTATTTGGGTGATTGTCGATAGAATGACAAAATCAGCTCATTTCCTACCTATGAAGTCAACTGATACACTCAATGCTTTGGCAGATATGTATGTAAAAGATGTAGTAAGACTACACGGTATTCCAGTGAGCATCACTTCTGATAGAGATTCCAGGTTTACTTCCCATTTCTGGGAACATTTTCAGGAAGCCATGGGATCTAAGTTAAGTTTTAGCACAGCTTTTCATCCGCAGACTGATGGACAGTCCGAGCGCACGATTCAGACGCTCGAGGATATGTTGAGAGCTTGTGCTATGGACTTTAAAGGCTCCTGGGATGACCATCTGCCATTGGCTGAGTTTGCGTACAATAATAGCTATCATGCAAGTATCGGGATGGCACCATATGAAGCTTTGTATGGAAGAAGGTGTCGATCTCCGATTGGGTGGGAAGAAGTGGGCGAACGTAAGTTATTAGCTCCAGATTTAGTCGAGCAAGCCTCAGAAGATGTTAAGCTGATTTGTCAGAGGCTTAAGACAGCTCAGAGTAGACAAAAGAGCTATGCAGATGCTCGACGGAGACCACTCGAGTTCATGGTTGGAGATTTTGTGTTTTTGAAAGTTTCTCCATCCAAAGGGATCATGAGATTTGGCCGACGAGGTAAGTTGAGTCCTCGCTACATCGGTCCATTTGAGGTCTTAGATCGGATAGGTGATGTTGCCTATAGGTTGGCATTGCCTCCGGAGCTATCGGGAGTGCACAATGTGTTTCATGTATCGATGCTTCGGAAGTATAATCCGGATCCGTCTCATGTCATTGAGTATGAACCCTTGGAGATAAGGGAAGATATGAGCTATGTAGAGAAGCCGATTCGGATCTTGGATCGGAAAGATAAAGTATTGAGATCTAAGACGATTCCATTAGTGAAAGTTCTCTGGCAATACCATACGACGGAAGAAGCTACGTGGGAGCTAGAAAGCCTAATGAGAGAAAGGTATCCAGAGTTGTTCACATGATAAGCTAAGGCAAATTTGGAAGACCAAATTTTCTAAGGTGGGGAGGATGTGAGATCCTCAATTTTCATGTATTCCTCCATGTATGTAAAGTATTCTAAGTTAATATGATTAAATGAATGTGGAGTTGATGTGTAATTGATGTATGAATAATGTATGAATGGTGTATGGAATATAGAAGAAATAAAGAAGTTGATAACCAATTAGGCAAAGAGCTTATTTTGTTATTATGGAAATGAATAGAGGATAAAGAAAATTATATCAGATTTTATTTAGTGATTAAATGGATGAGTCATAGAAGAGAAGGAAGAAAAGAATTAAATGGTCAAAGGGTCAAAGGGAGAAGTGCATGGCTGAGATTGATGATGGATAGGGAAGCATTTAATGCAAACATGCATAGTCATCACCCCATCGTCTCATCACCAACGTTAGCCCCTTGCCAGCCCCATCCCTCTCGTTCCATCTCCAACATCCCAAGTTACCATCCATGGCTCCTTGACAAACCACCCCATCCTCTCATCAATCCAACTAGTTTGTTGAACAAGAATCGATCCTTGTCACTAGACTAAGAGATATCCAAAGTTTGGTAGATCAATTCCAAGTATTGGAGGAGATCTCAACATTTGAAGTTTTGGTCTCTAGTGAAGGTAAGAGAAGAAGATGGTTTAGTCAATTTGGTTTATGCTTTGAAGTTATACTGAGTTGGTATAACATGTGTATGTGGTTTAATTTAAGGTTTGATGTGGTATGATGATTTTAGGTTAAAGAAGTGAAGAGCTAGGGTAACGCACAAGTGATCTCGCGTTCTCGAAGGAATCGAGGTAAGGAAATTATGTAACGGACGTAAGGCGGCTATGTCCGCATGTTTTATGATGTTTTACATGTTTTGGAGAGAAGTATGAGCTGTTTCTATGCAGGAAAAGATGCATTTTCGGACTTGTCTCCTAGTACCAATTAGGCTAGGGGCAGCCGACTGCCTTAGAGGGAAGTCGACTGCCTAGAGACAACCAAAACGTCGTTTTCGAAAACCGATGCAAACCAGTCGACTGCTATGTAAACCAGTCGACTGCTATTTACCCAGTAAGCATTCTGTGTCAAACCAGTCGACTGCTATATGGGCCAGTCGACTGCTATTTTCCAAAATGCATTCTGTTTAAAAACCAGTCGACTGCTATATGGACCAGTCGACTGCTCCCATGTATTTTTCGAAAAGAAAATAATTTCGAGAAATAAAGTTATGAAGCAGCAGTCGACTGCCCTATAAGACCAGTCGACTGCCCTATAAGACCAGTCGACTGCCCTGTATGAAAAGAGAATTTTAAAGCCAAAATGTTTCAAACACCAAAGTGTTTTCTGAAAGAAAGAAGTATACAATACATGTTTTGAGACTATGGACTGCGTAATGATTATGCATTTCTGATGGCTGAGTGACTCTGATCAAGTCCTCAGTAATATGTATGTTAAGCGAGGAACCCTAATCCGGTCCTCAATCCCACAAGTGACACCTGATAAGTGTTCGCTGTGGATTTATAAAGGCATGAGAGAATCCCTTACCTATGTAGAGTGCACTACTGTACCAATGCATGATTAGAGTCATATGAGTCATATGAATGGGAATGAACGGTTCATATGACGACTCAATCGCTTAAACATTGTACATAGTCTCCATCTATTTCAAGTATAAGATTGTATGTATGACAAGGAAGTATGATGCTTAAAAGTATGATATGACGTATGATGTATGTTTTCAAGTATGAAGTATGTTTTGAAGTATGCTATGAAGTAAGAAGTTTTCAAGAAAGAAGTATGATGCATGTTTTATATGTATGCTATATTTAAATGAAGCATACAAAGTATGTTTGCCATGTCATTTTAAATGAATATGCATGGTTACAAACAATGCATGAAAGAAGTTTATGAATCATGCTTTATAATGATTTACCTGACATTATAGAGCCAAGTAGGAAAAAGGCATATAGAGGCATAGCACGCTCTTTTATGTAGTTTTCTTACTGAGCGTAAACTCACCCTTTTACGACTATTTTTCAGATTTCCTGAAGTAAGCCTTGCTCCAGTTAGAGGAGCCTGATTTTGAAAAGTTGCAGTGTACCTTCTTGATACGCTTCCCGGTTAGCATAGAAGGTATACTTACATGTTTATGTACAGTAAATTGTATTTCAGCTACGGTACAGTACAAGTAAAGAAATTATGTATATAGAATGTCGGGGATGTAAGAAAAGATGATGTATGAGATCCTGTGGAAAAGGAAATGGTATTTATATATATCATTTTATGTTTATGTAAATTGAATAAAATTTCATGAGCTGTTTGATAATTAGCTTGAAAGTAAGGAAGGGTTGACACTGGATAAACTAAATCAAAATAAGATCGTATAAGATAATAAGAAAAAGTTAGATGATAAGATGAAGTGACGGGGACGTCACATTTAATTTGTTGTTTATCCAAAGAGTTGGTTGCAGTTTGTAAATGCACGCACCATTTCCCTGATGTGCTAACAGAATACAGATCAAAGACATATCTAGCTAGTTGATAGATTTTTTCAGTCAAAATCCAATATGATTTACAAGCATTCTGTCATCAACTTCTAAATAAAATAAGTATTTAATGGCTGTGAAATCCTGAAACATATATGAATGCAATTTTAGTTGACTATGCAAGGTAGAGTTTGTTTGCCCTGAAGATTCCAAATAGGTGGCTCTTCAAAAGACCATAGATTCAAAGCTGAGCATATTCCTTTGTCGTTCAAAGATTCAAAATTGGAAAAAATAGAGACAAAATAATCAAAGTCAAGAATCTTTAGACCTTATCCCACTCCACCATGGCTAGTCAGAGCAGAATTTCACCCTAACATTTGTCATCAAATCCAATCATCGTTCAGGTTTTTAAGCCACAGTGCGTTAGGCCTTAACTATCCCACTAATATATAGACTTTTTATGCAAATTGTTAATATTAAAATCTGGACAACGGGTTCTTCTTTCATTTGTTGCTTGGGTTAGTGTTCTCTCATTATCTTGTTCCGCTGAAAAGGTTGGTTCTGAATTCAATTACATACCTAGTTTAAGTAGACTTGGTTTTGATTTCCGTGGACTGAACAGGATAAAACCACGTTGGTAAACCTTTCGGTCTTCGCCCTATCTTTTCATGCTAGAAATATTATGCTAGAAATATTTATAGGAACTGTTTTTGCTTATGGTGTTACAAGCAGTGGGAAGACGCACACATGTTAACAAATGTTAATAAATACTCAACTACCAACAGTACAGATATTACACATTGCAAAATCTCTTTTGTAGAGTAAGTCATTGCATCTGAGTTTATTGAAAGTGTCTATACTGGAGTTCTTTTATCACTTTGTGCTTATATTTGACAGTTACTCTACATGAACTTAGTTGCTTGAGGGCTTAATCCCAATTCCTATTTATGCTAGAAATCTTCTGCTGTTGCATATTTAGGATGCAATTTCTTTCTGTATATGCTAGGAATCTGTGCAGACTAATTACAGTACTGCTTTTCGGATATTGCTACTAAATGTCATCTTTAGTTAGAAATTTGTATCCGGAAATGGACTTTATTGGAAAATATGTATTTCAAACCTTAACGGTTTGAAATATAAATGTCATCTTTAGTTTATTTTTCTCTTTCACTCCCTCTATATATACAACTTGACATTATAACGTTTAGAATTGAATTACTGATTGTATTACTTTGCCTTTGATTTTTAGAGGAGATTGTAAGTGGAAGACAATTCTTGCTTGGAATTCCATATTAGTTTCAAGGATCTTGTTCTTGGTATGTATGACTATCTTTTATTTTCTCTTTAAATTTCTTCTTGTTCATTTTTTCCTTTTTTATTTGCTAGGTTGGTTCAGATTCTTTATTTTTTATTCAGTTTCTAAGTACACACTGCAATTATATTCATTTGCATTATTGGATGAAATTCTTGTATTTACTACGATTAGGAATTTTTTGGTCTTAAGTTTTGCATGTTAGTTAATATGTAGTTAATGCTTTCTTCTTTTACCTACAAGTGAACTTGATTGCTAATGTAATGTTGCTCCATGATGTGTAAAACATTGTTCTGAATTATTTCGCATGTTAGTTAATTAGATTAAAAGCCATTTGAACCACTGTTAAAGTACTTGAAGTTGGCTCGACTCATCATTTAGGTAGCTCGAGCTCAGCTCAAAAACTATCGAGTCAAGCTCGAGTAACTCACGAGTACCTTGACTCGTTTACACTCCTAATCTATAGTAAAAATAAATGCTATTGGCGTATAGTGTATAGACATCTAATTTTTTTTATTGGTGTATAATGTAGCAAGTTATAAATGGATAAGAGTTGGATGCAAAAGTCGAGGTTAAGTCAAGAGTACCAAGAGGGAGTAGAGCGATTTCTTAATTTTGCATTTAAGAATGCAAGTGAGGATGATATGATACTATGTCCGTGTTTGAAGTGTGGTAATATCTCTTGGCATATGCGTGAAATTGTGTTCGAACATTTAATCTGTATAGGATTTCTCCCGGGATACATTAATTGGTATTTTCACGGAGAGGCTATGCCTTCTAGGTCATCATCAAGAGTTGCTCCAAGTGCAACTTCCCAAATTCAACGTGATCTTCCTTTAAGACAAGATAACATGGAAGGCATGTTGCGGGATGCTTTTAACATCCAAAATTTGTCACCTCAAAGTGATTTTGGTGAAACGAATGATTTCGGTGAACATGGTAGAGGTCTTGGTGACCAAGAACCTAGTGGAGAAGCATCAAAGTTTTATAAGTTGCTTGAGGATATGAATGAAGAACTTTATGAGGGATCAAAGCATTCAAGGTTGTCTTTTTGTGTGCGTATTTTTCACTTGAAATGCATGTGTGGGTGGACAGGAAACTCTTTAACCTTGTTGTTAGAGTTTATGAAAGAAATGTTTCCTTTTGCTAAAATCCCTGAATCTTGTAAGGATTGTAAGAAGATGATCAAGGATTTAGGTCTTGGATATGAGAAAATTCATAGTTGTTCGAACGATTGCATGTTGTATTGGGGCGACAAAAAAAATCACCAATCTTGTTATGTGTGTGGCAATTCTCGTTGGTTAGACACAAGCCTCGAAGATGGCTTGAATGAGGATGATGGTGAGTGTCGTAACGGCTTCGCGCTCAACGATTTTAAAAAAAGCGTTTAAAAACAAAAATGGAGCCGCCACCAATCTTTTTTTGTAAGGTGTGATTGGCCACCTGAAAACGTTTATCTTTTCAACAAAATCTCAAAATCAATTAAGTTTTATTAAAAAGATAATCTTTTGGTCTGCGAAACAAAAATTGGGTTCGGGGGTACGGTTACGCGTGTGGAAGGATTAGCACCCCCACGATGCCCATTGAAAAACGGTACCATAATAATCATGTGTTATCCTTTTTGTTTTAATAAAATGTTCTTAATTTAATATTTAAAATTAATTCCTTTTTTATTCCAACCTTTTTATTCAAAATCATTTTTTATTTGCAAATTTATTTTGTTTTACTTTATTTTTCGAAAGTAAATGTGAACCTTTTTGTATTGAATAATTAAATCAAATACTCCAATACTTTTGGCAGCATTTGAAATAATTTTCCTCACCTAGAGATTTCCTAAGAATCACTACTTGTGACTTCTATAGAATCTCATCCTCGGAAAATTCACACTTACTTCGAAAATTATTATGAATGCATATGATGCAAACAAATAAAAATGATGCAAATGAATTTTTAATTTTAAATTTCCTTATTTATTTGTTTATTTATTTATATTTCCCTTTTTTAAAAAAAAACTTATTCATTTTCTTTTTTTAATAAAAATTTAAATTATTGAAAAATCATACTAAATATTCCAATACTTTTGGCAACAATTAGTATGACTCTTCTCACCTAGGAATCAGCTAGGAATCACTACTTGTGACTTCCGTAGCATCCCATCATCGGACATTGTTTAATTGAATTTAAAATTTTATTATTAATTTTAAAAATTTAATTTAATTTTCAAAAATTTAAATTATTGAAAAATCATACTAAATACCTCAATACTTTTGACAATATTTAGTACGACTCTTCTCACCTAGGGATCAGTTAGGAATCACTACTTGTGACTTCCGTAGCATCCCATCATCGGAAATTTTAATTTTAATTTTATTATTTATTTTCTTTCTCTATTTTCTTTTTAGAAAAAAATATTTATTTTTATTTTTTTTAAAATTTAAATTATTGAAAAATCATACTAAATATTCCAATACTTTTGGCAACATCTAGTATGACTCCTCTCACCTAGGGATCAGCTAGGAATCACTACTTGTGACTTCCGTAGCATCCCATCATAGGACAATTTCATTTAATTAAAAATTTTATCATTAACACAAATTTGAATTTCATTATTTTTTAAATACATTTCGTGATTACTAATAATAATTAATGAAAATATAAATAAAAGAAAAATTTTCAAAAACTTTTATTTTACAACATGCACTAATAATAATAATAATAATAATAATAATAATAATAATAATAATAATAATAATAATAATAATAATAATAATAAAACACCACAATAATAATAATAATAACAATACAAATATATATATATATATATATATATATATATATATATACATATATAAAACCCAATAATAATAATAATAATAATACAAAAGGCTAGAAATATACCTAAATTAATTGGGTTAAAACCCAATAGCTAGGAGGCCCAATCAACAGCCCAAGCTCAAGGCCCAATCTGCCAGCTGGTCGGATCCGGGTCGGGTCGAGGCGGATCGGAGCGCGGATCTCCTCCTCTGGTGCGGGTCGGGCGCGCGGGTCCCGGGTCGGATCCCGGGTCCACGCGCGGGTCCTCAGTTCCTCTTTTTTTTTTTTAGGCTATAAAAGCCTTGCTTTTTTTTATTCTTTCATTTTTCCTATTTTCTCAACAAAAACACCCAGAGCCTTAGAGGCTCTCTGCCGGGGCGATTCCCGGTCGTCGCTGGGGTCGCCTCCGGCCGCCGCTAGCCACCGCCGGCCGCCATTCGTCGGCGGCCAAATGCGAAAAGCTTTGGACTTTTCGAAAGCTCTTGCTCCCGTCAAACCAAATCCGGCCTTCCTTTTTCCTTAAAGTTCCCCTAAGCCACCGGATCTGACAAACCGAAACCCTTCCCCTCTTTGTTTTTTTTTGTTTTTTTGTTTTAGTTGATGATTTCTGATGCTTTTGTGATGGTGGTGGTTGTTGGTGTGTGTGTGTTTTTAGGTTTGAGGTTTCGGTTTGGGTGAGGATGATGCTAGTGGTTTCGGGGTGATGGTGATGGCGGTGCTTCTGGTTTCGGGCTTTGGACAGAGGTTGGAATGGTGTTTTTGGTTTGCAGGGGTCTCGGGTAGTTTTGTGTTTTTCTTGCAGGTTTGGTGAGTGAAGATGATGAGGGAGTCCGAGTGTTCGGGTCAGTGGGGAGCTTGAAGCCTCCTCTCCTTCTTTTTCTGGATCTGATGGGGTTTTTGGAGGGAAAAGCTTGCCTGGGGGCTGGTGGAGATGGGACAGTTAGGCAGAGGCTGACCGGCGTGGCAGGGGTCAGTGACAGTAGATTGGACAACAAAACAAAAACAAAAACAAAAAACAAAACAAAATAAAATAAAAATAATATTGATATAAAAGTAATAATAATATAAATAATAATAGATAATAATAATAATAATAATAATAATAATAATAATAATAATAATAATAATAACAAACTAAATAATAAAAATAAAAATAAATATATATTAATAAAAAAAATGGGACAAAATTAGGTGTCAACAGTGAGTTACATTTGAAAAAGAAACCTGCAAAGGTATTGCGGTATTTTCCTTTAATACCAAGACTTCAAAGACTCTTCATGTCTTCCAAAACATCAGATTCTATGAGGTGGCATCATGAGGGGCGGACAAATGATGGCTTCTTGAGGCATCCTGCTGATTCTTTGGCATGGAAATCATTTAATTCCAAGTTTCCAGACTTTGTTTCTGATCCTCGAAATGTGAGGCTTGGACTTGCGTCTGACGGTTTTAATCCATTCAAAATGATGAGTACTGCTTATAGTACTTGGCCAGTTGTTCTAATTCCTTACAATTTGCCACCATGGATTTGCATGAAACAATCTTCTTTTATCTTGTCCATGATAATTCCTGGTGAAAAAGGTCCCGGAAATGATATAGACATCTACTTACGACCTCTCATTGAAGAGTTAAAGAAGTTATGGGAAGGAGTTGAGACTTATGATGCCTCAAAGAAGGAGAACTTTTGTATGCGTGCTGCTTTATTGTGGACCATTAATGATTTCTCTGCCTATGCAAATCTATCGGGATGGAGCACCAAAGGTCGTCATGCTTGTCCTTGTTGTGCTGGACAGACATGTTCAAAGTGGTTATATAATAGTAAGAAGTTCTGTTATATGGCCCATCGTCGGTGGTTACCTGAAAATCATCGATTTAGATTCCAAAAACATCTTTTTGATGGCACTGAGGAGCTTAGGAAAGCACCTACACTTCATCTTGGGTCCAATATCTTGTCAATGTTGAAAGATATCAATTTTACTTATGGAAAAAAAAAACATTCAAGTGGTACCAAATCAAGAAAAAGAGTGAGGGAGATGTTTGAAGGTGATCCTTCCATATTTGAAGTTGATGATGTTGATCCTCGAAGTGATGAGGATGAAGATGGCGAAGATGACCCTAATGAGGCTAAATTGTGGAAAAAAAAGAGCATTTTCTTTGAGTTGCCTTATTGGGAATATAATATATTGCGTCATAACCTTGACGTAATGCATATAGAGAAGAATGTTTGTGAGAATATTATCAGTACAATTCTTAATGTGGATAGATCAAAAATCCATAGATGAAGTTGAACCCCAAATTGAATGTTTGCCTTTTATCGATCAAAATTTGGATGAAAGTATCCCTGATGCTCAGTGGGTCCGTGAAGATGATGAAGACATTTATGAACCATGATGGATGTGTGTGAATTCCTATGGAAGCTGAAAGACTTTCTATAAATTGCAACTTGAATTGCCACAGACTTGGTTAAATTTCAATTGCCACAAGCTGAAAGACTTTATTTTTTATTTTTCTTTATTAGTGAATGGAGATTAATTTTTTATCTTAAAATTTAATGACTTCAAGTTAATTAAATGTCGACTACCAATCAGCTTCCCTCCCCCAGAGACTTTCTGGGGGATTTTCTGGTGTGGCGACCTCCTGTTGGACTGGAGAAGAACCGGGCATTTTGGGTAGCTTTGACTTTATGGTTTGGCCTGGTAGGAGCTGCCATTTTTCTACAAAGATGAATCATACAGAACAGATTTTCTGTGATCGTTATTGTTGGATCATGATATGTTCATTTAATTATTTACTGTACCTTGTAAATGATATATGTATGTATGAAGCAAAGATATGTCTTCATGATTTACTAGCATATTTGAGGTATGTATGAAGCAAAAAAAATCCCGTACTTCAAAAAGTCTCATATCTTGCTTTTTAATTTCGAAGATTCAACACTTTCCTCATTGCTTTTCTGTGTTTGCATGTACGTCTTCTTGATTGTTCTGCATCCAATGACTGTAACTGAACATCGTAAGACCAAAATCTCTCAGAAATATATCGAAAAAAGGAAGTCAGCAATTAAATTTCTATTACAATATTTTAAAAGCTGCACTTTTCCTGCAACACATGCTTTTTCTTTCCAAGTTTTAATGAATAAGTAGCAAATCATATGACACTGACATTGGTTTTACGATCGGTTGTCTTTGGGATTCCATAATAATACTGACATTTTAGAATGCTATTTAGTAATGAATTGTTATAAATGATTGGATTCATTGTTATTTTTTTCTTAACCTTGCCATCTATGCTTACTTCAAGCTATAATAGATATGCTGATGGAAGCATTAATAATATTTTTCAGGCTAAGTAACAAGTCAAATTTTTTCTTGGAAGTGTACAATTTAGTCTTTCCCCACCTTCAGGTCGGTACTTCATAATCCTATTCTCCTGATTCTAAACTCTAAATTGTTTATTAGCTTGGTGACAATCACTGTTTAATATTTTCATTTATTTATCAATTATTTAGCTTTCTTAGGTCATTCTAATTGTATATTCTTATTACCTTGAAGGGTTTTGTTTTACAATTCTGTAAATAGTTTCAAGATTGTTTCTTACTGCCACAAATGGATGTGACACAACTTATGGTCTGCAGACTGCGTCTGTTAACACAACTTATGGATGTGACACAACTTATGGTCTGCAGATTAGGATATATAATCTGCTAATCTTAGGCATTTCTTTATCTTTTTTTTATTGTCTCATCTCTTTTTTTGCTCATGATACCTTTGGCTTGCACCTAACCATAATAACACCAAACCATCTCTGCTTTTATTCTGTCTTTATGCAATTAAGTCATAGCTTTTCTCATTTTTTCCCACTATTCTATTTGCGTGAGTTGAGCAGTTGAAACTGGGATTCGTTGATTTATCTTGGTGAGATAAAAGACTCCATAATTTTTCTAGTTATTTTGATTGGATACAAAAAGTGCCACACAGGGTAACTTGTTTGATCTGAACTCTCCAAATTTTTTACAGAATTATGATTCTTATGAGCTTTGAGTGATTATTGAGGTAACAACAGATTGCTGAGATTAAAAATCACATTTCTTGTTCGTGTACCAAATCTCAAGGTGAGCATCTTGATTTATTTTCGTTTCTTCTGCCTACTGTTTAGATATGCATTCATGTATGGGTCTTATCGTCACCATGTTTCTGTACACAGAGGATAAAATATGCATGTAGCTAGTATGCATGAGAATAATTGGAAGTATTGATTTTTTTTTTGTTTTTGCTGGTGAACTGAAAATCTGGAATTTAATCTTTACTGCTTTACTGCTTTTTGCATTTAACTTCAATTTTTAAATCCAAATCTCATAGCTAAAAATATGGAATTTAATCTTTCCTATTATGATGCAGATAAGTTAAAATGCCCAGAAGTAAACTAGCAGGCATCAATATTCGAAATATTGATGAGTTACAACCTACAGCTGAGACAAATGCACCCCCTGCAGTTGACACATGTATAGAAGATGATGGTATCTAGCCTAGTTCTGCAGCTAATGTGAATAAAGGTATTTTTAATGTATTTTTAATATATTTATATTTAAATTGACTTTTGTTTTGATGAATGTTGCTAAATTGGAGTTTATATTTGTATAGTTGGTAGAGATGGCCAACATAGAGTAAGAGGTCGGACAACATTAAGGGAATTATGGACACTACCTCCACAAGATAGGATACTTGTGAGTGGAAATAATATTGGACAACCAATTGATGAAGAAACTAGGCTATTATCTGGATTTTTGGGAATGTTTGCCAGGAATGGAATGAAACTACCTCTTCATTATGAAACATGGCATAAAGTGCCACAGAGAACAAAGGATGAAGCTTTAAGCTTTATTGAGGTATTGTTATAACGTTTATTAAGTTAGTAAATTTTTTTTATAGGTTGAATGTTTTATAGTCTATTTCCTTTTTGCAGGAAAGATTTATTCTTCAAAATATCTCTAGAAAGTACTTGTGTGATTCTTTGGGTAAAAAATGGAGAGATTATAAATGCTCTTTGAAAAAAAAATATTTTGATCAAAATACGGATCCAAATGTGATTATGCAAAATTTGCCCCCCGGTGTTGTTAGGTGGCAATATGAAGCTTTAGTTGCATTTTGGTATTCAAAGGAAGGGGAGGTACTAATTTATATTTGTGTTAAGATATTGGTATTATTAATATAGGCGTTTCTATGAATTATTTTATTGATTATTTTTTTTATACTATTTTATATCATAGGAGCAAGAAAAAAGAGGGATTTCAAGTAGAAAGCACCAAAAGTATACTCATACGGGTGGATCCAAAAGCTTCGCAAGAATTAGAAATGAACAAGTAAGAATTATTTTCTATTTTCATTTACATATATGTTTTTAGCTATATAGGCTGATTGCTTACTTTGTTATCCATTATTAGGAGAAAATACGCGGTGCGAAAATTGGACGTGTGGAGTTGTTTCGAATAACTCACACAAAGAAAGATGGATCTTATTTAAATGAAACATCTCAAAGAATTGTGGTAATTTTTTATCCACTTATTTGAAAAATAGTGTCATTTTCTAATATAATATGATGAATTTATTATGTTATTTAATTGATTTATAGGAGGCAACAAAAGAGAAGATGGTTGAGCTTGAAGCATTAGCCGATACTGTTGTCAGCCAGCAAGATTTGGAAGATCGGGCTTTTATTGAAGTTGTTGGAAAAGAGAGAAATGGACGAGTTCGAGGACTTGGGATGGGTCCCACACCTTCCAGTTATTATGGACACCAAGCTCGTCAATTCTCTCAAAGTAACACACAACAAGAGGTTTTCACATTGAGAGAAAGATTACAAACTATGGAAGCACGTGTTAAGGAATTGGAAAGCGAGAGAGAAACTCAGCAAGCTAAATTTCGGCAAATGCAAGAGCAGTTTTACCATATGATGAACCTTATGCAGCAACAAGTTCCGGAAACTTCATCAAATCAGCCACCGCAGGTATCAATACATCAATTATTATTAATGTATTCTTCTTGTGCGTATTTATGGTGCTGTCTTTATGTGTTCTTCTTGCAATGTCTTCAACTTATCCATAAAAGAAAAAGGAGCCTATTGTTTTATTTAAATTCAACAATTAAGATCTTTAAGCACTTTATGAAACCCCTCCCTTCCCAGAGCAACCAACAAAAGAATAAAGGAAACATTTCTATCTCATAAATGTTTCAAGCTCCCATCATACTTTAATGCTAATGTTTTAAGTAGCATAATAGTAGTTTATATCAACATAACAACTAAAATAATGAAATGTAAATGGAAAAAACCGTCATAATAGTAAACATTTTTCTTACTAGTAATTTTATTTTTCCATCATTCCCTTCTACGTTGCTAGGCAAAAATATCAATTCCCAATGCAAATCTAAAAGCTCAACTCTAAGGCCTCATACAATTACTTCCTAATTTTCCAGTAAGTACTCAAAATTTCTTCAGATTTTCAACCATGCCAGAACCAAAATGGGCAGAGACAAAAACAGAATCTAAAGGGAAAAAAAAAAGAGATTACAGGTAAAATATCAGTAGAAGAATGTCTTAGTTTCCTGTAAGATCAACAAAAAACCACAGAAAGAGAAAATAATAAACAAACAAAGAGATAAAAAAAAAAACTATGAACTAGGGTTTATTTAAGGGGAAGGAATTAGAGAGAAAGGTACGGACAATGTGATCTTTTTTTTTAAATAAGAGTTCTTGTTGGGTTCAATAAGCAGGTTCTTTTTTTACTTACCATTAATCTTGAAGGATTCTTTAATTCTTTTCTGTGGTAATTGCGAAAATTTTTATTGTCATCCTCAGTTCTGGGTCTTGTTTTTTGCATTTCTGAGTTTGTAGGCTATAGTGCTGGACAAGATAGCATCTTTTTTTCTTTTCTTTGTCGTACAACTCCTTCCAATCAGTCTGTCTTGTAGTCAATTTGAGTTTGTTGGGTTTGCTGGATAAAGTTTCAAGCTATAGCTTCAAGATCCAACATTACTACTACCAGTATATTGGTTCCAAGAGGGTTAGCAAAATTTGTTGGAGAAAGCTTTTGTTTTTATGGGTGGTTAGTTGGACAATAGCTTCTATGCATATATTGTGATTTGTGTCTTGGTATGTATCCATGATTCATTAATTTGATAATGCTGTGTGTGTTTTGCTGCATGTGCACTGCAGAGCCGGGTAGACAGCCTTTGAACTTTGATTGGATGCTCTTTTTGTTCAGTGAATTTTAAGGTTAGGGTTCTCTACTTGTAAAGTTTTAGCATATTTACACCTTTGTGCTTTGAATTGCTCTACTAAGACTTTGTTTTTTGGCTTGAGTGAGGAAACTAAGCTTTGTTTCTTCTAGAAATGTTAATAATGTTCTAGTTTGGACTTGATCTTTGGTTACAGGAATTATGAAGAAAGCAAAGACTAGAAAATTCTGGTTTGTTAATTACCCATGTTTAAGTTCTAACCATGGTTGTTGAAACAATCCTTGATTTCTCTTCTTTAAGCTTTTATTTATCAAATTCAGCTGTTCATTGTGGTTTTACATTCCAATGAAAATTTTGATTTGCCTAGTAGTGAGATTCCTGTGTTAATAAGTTTTGAGGATAGGGTTGATACTGTTTTAAGTTATTTTGATTTGCCTAGTAGTGAATGGTATATGGGATCTTTTGGCTTTAATTATTTTAGATTCTGTGTATGCATATATCTGAAATTTTCCTGACATTTATTTTCTTATAAATAAAATATATTGCATGTATTCAGCACCCTGCTTCCATGAAAAATGCAGAATGCATTTGAATCATTGGTTAGAAATAGAATGGTATTGAATAAGCCCCAGGATTGATAGACACCTGCTGTATCTCATGCTACCTAATCTCCCAAGTCTCAAATAAGCCTTCATATTTATAATTAAGTTTAACGCAAATCTTATAGAATTAACTGCATTTTGCTCAAATATGTAAGCATTTCTGTTGACAAGGTAATAAAATTGAAAATGCAGATAATGTTACAAGATTACCTTTCCATCATGATCTTAATTATGAGAGATTTTAGTGTATTCAATGAAGTATGGTGAAAAGAAAATCAAATTTTAACTTGAGACTGCTCAATTCATTTTTCACATTCCAAGCTAGTTGTTTGAACTTTGTGCTGCAGGAATGTTGTTTCGTTTAGTGATGGAGTTCCAGACAGAAGCAAGAAATGCCTTGAATGTTGTAAGGGAACTTATTAAAGAAAGAAAGGATAACTTTTGGATGTAAAAGCTTAAGAATTATGTAACCTTAATCTTTGTTCTTTCTTTCTTTTTTCTTATATATGTTTTTTTTAATTAAATGTTGAGAGATTTATTTTTATATCAAATAGGAGATGTATAAATATATTTTTCATTACATTTATTTTATATTATTCATGTCTTAATGTAATATTGTTTCATCATTCCTTTTTGTTTTTAATGTAAATACTATAAACACTTATTTTATAGTATTGTGTTGGTGAGGTCGGCAGTATTGTGTTGGTGAGGTCGGGTCGGCTAAGCAGAGGTATGAAGCAAATTAATCGAATAATTAAAATAAAAAAAAAGAAAAATCCTAACTTAGCGGCGTTTTTGCCCAAAAAGGCCGCAAGCAAATTAATCGAATAATTAAAATAAAAAAAAAAAGAAAAAGCCTAACTTAGCGGCGTTTTTTTCTAAAACGCCGCAAATTTATGCCCTAAAACGCCGCTAAATTGCGGCGACAAAAATGCCGCTAATATGCAAAAAATTGCCGCGAACTTAGCGGCACTTTTTTTAGAAAACGCCGCTATTTTTTGCGACACTAACAAAGCCGGCGGTTTTTGTGGCGTTATCTGAGAATGCCACAATAGTTTAGCGACATTTATAAACGCCGCTAAAAGATAAAAAAAACGCTGCTAAAAGTCCATTTTGCTGTAGTGAAAATATTAAATACTTGAATTCGGTTTGATTCATTATTTAAATAAGTTAAGCTTGAGTTTGATTTGAAAATAAATGGGTCAAATTCATATAATCATTCAATCGAACTCAATAACTCACAAATAACTTAATTCGTTTAGACTTTAATAATCAAAATTCTGAAAGTTGATATGATAATATACAACAATAAATCACAACACGATTTCTTAATACTTATTCAATAATTTCGGCAATACAAGTAACAAGAAAAAGAATAATAAAAACAAATGAACGGCTGCTTTTTAAATTTTTATGAAGCAAATGTAAGGCAATTTTAATTTTGTTTTCTCAATTTTTTAGAAAGTTTCCCTGAAACGGGCAACGAGACAAATTTTGAAGATAAAAAAGTTACGGGGTTTGATAAAAGATTAATATTTAATATACTATCGGTAGAGTTTTTTTATTCTATAAACGAGATTAAGATAGTGATACATGTTTTATTTTATTTATTTATTATTTTCTAAATATTTTTAAAACATGTGTCTCATTTTAACACTGATTTTGAAGTCAAAAAACTTTACTGATGATGTATTAGATAATTATTCTTTTTAAATTGAACTATTGAGGCTTGGCCGGGGGGAGGGGGGATTCAATTTCATTTGCTAAGTTATAAGTACTTTTCGTGAGAAGGGTTATGAGTGGGGGTTTTTTTTTTCTTTTTAATGCGCAAATACAAAAGGCATATTTTTTCTGCTTCTATTGCTGGGCAGCCTAATCGCATGAAACATGAAACAAACAATGGGATATATATATATATATATATATATATATATATATATATATATATATATATAAGTATGTATGTATATATTTATATAATTTCCTCATTTGCTGGCTGCTTAATTAATCTTCTTCCTTGATGGCTTGACCTAGAAAATAATATTACACAATCTTTTGAGGCTATAAGGGGCAACGATGTTTTATACTATCAAATTATCGAGTTACTTTAATTGCCAAAGAAAAAAAAAGAGTAAATTATATTGTTGATCACTCAAATTTATAAGATTTTTTATTTTTATTTTGATTACCAATGTCTGTAAACTTAAATAGTCTCTTATGATAATTGTAGTTAAACCTTAACAAATGATTTCATTTTGCTACCATGTAAGTTAAAATATATTGTGGGCAGAACAAATTATTTCTCGTTGAAAAATATTCTTTTATCTCCCTCCTCTCACACAAGAAACGATTTCAAATATATATTTTTCTTCTGCAAACTTATATAATTTATTAATGATTTTGAATTGCATTATGAGATATGATATTTTTCTTTCTAACGTCCTGGAGGGTTTGATATGGCAAATAAAAAATTTAATAGATTCAGCCTTTGATATAGTTTTTCTTTATTTTGGATAAAATTGTCTTGAAAAATGCTTTACATACGTTTCTTAGTACCAAGCTAGCTTTTTTTTTATTGGAGATTGGATCTTTTGGCTTTAGCATTTTATTTTATTTACAATAAGATGCTTTTAGCCTTTATATCTAAATCCGAATCAGCCATTGATTTTGGGTAGTTAGGATTGCTTGAGTTTCAAAATATCATTAATTTATTCATGATTTTGTTCTTCGTTGCACCATAGCCCCACCCCATAAGTCTAAGCTTTTGGTTTCACAACATGGTTTTATCACTTCTTTCTTTTTTTTCTTTCATTAATTTTGTGATGACATTGTATTTGGTAAGAAAGAAAAAAAAAGGAGAAGAAAAAGTAAAAGGAAAATAAAGTGAAATGAAATATCCACCTTTTGACGGAAAAGAAAAAGAATTGAAATATAATCTATCACTCAATTATAAAATAAATGAGGAATCTGCATGTTTTTACCCTTAGGAAAACTACATATTACCTTGTTACAATTCATGCTTGATTTAACAATTATATTTTTAAAAAATAAACTAAGGTATTATAGATTTAAATTCCTCTCCACGAATTTTGTCATATATATATATATATATATATATATATATATATATATATATGAAACTTGAACAATTAAGGAATGAAATGTTTATAAAGGAACCCTAAGTTTGTTATACACTTCGTATGAAAAGGACTTCAAAGTTTGACATGGAATTAAGCCTAGTTGTGCATAATCTACGTGTATATGTCCAAAGCATGAAGAAAAGTTTCCCATGCGTTGCCCCGAGACAGAGAAACTTGATACAAAAATAAAGTATGAAAAGTTGAAATTTTAAAATCAAGCATGAAATCTTGCAGTTTCACAATGAAATAAAGGAAGATAATTTGCATTTGCATGACTTGGAAAGTTTTCTTATAAAGATGACTAATTGTTTTCATATGAAAAAATTGGCACGTAAGAAGACGAAAAGGAGGAACTAAGCACGGTATAATATTAATTAGACAACATTTGGACACATTTTGACAAAAGAGAAAAAGATTTACCTTTTTAAATTAAAAAAAGAAAAAGAAAAATGTAAGATTGAAGGAGAATGTCGACGATTAACATCCTGGTAAGAGAAACCACTATTTTCTTATAATAAAAGTACATGAATAATACAAATGACAATCTCATGAATCAAACAACTTTTAACAAAAATTTTGTATATAAGAAAAACAAACTCTTGAATTTTACTAAAATATGCAAACAAGCCCTTATTATTTTATTACATGAAATTAAAGTTATGAACTCTTATATCATTATAATTATGTCCGTTAAATCTTAAAAATGAATAAATGACATGCACTTAACAATTTTTTTAAAATTACGTTCTTTTAAATATTTGTTACTAAGCTCATTTAAATAAATCTAAAGTATTTTATACAAATTATATAATTCAACTAAAAAATTTTAACATAAAATTGAATATTTTATAGTATCAAGGTTATATTTACGAAAAATAAAAATTCATAACCTTAATTTCATATGATAAAAGATCTACGAAATTTTTTTAGTAAAATTCGATTATAAAAAAAAATTAAGGGACCCAAATGATCAAGTTGATAATATATAATCCAAGTGGGCAAAAACTGTCAAAAGCCTAGAAAATGACGGTCCAATTGGAAGATTAACTGAGCAGATATTGGCCCCAATTGTGGGCCCATTAAGAATCTACGCATTATTGTTTTTTTCCTCTCTTCGGCTTGTCAATTTTATTGTTATGAATGACAATTAATACTCAAAAACAGTTAATTATGGAGCACCTCAGTTTTAGGGCTAATTAAGGGCGGTGCCATCGCAATTAAGACAGTTGCTATCAACGCACATAATTGTTGACTCAATGCAATTCTTTCCATGTCATGATTCATCATCTCACTAAAGATTTTCCTCTTCTTTTAATACATAAAATATAATTATCGATAAATCAAGAACGATTTATGAACGGATTATGTTTTTGTAATTAAAAATAATTAAGTGCAAGTAAAATGGTTGTACACAAGAATGTTAATACCAATCTATTATGGTTGTGTCACGTAATCATTACTCTTTCTTTGTAAAATTGATTTATTGGAGTATGAAATGTCATTTTTTTTTGTATGCTTAAAGACCTTCTCTTTCGTATCCAATTTGGGATTGAAGAACCCAACTTCAACGCGTGGTATGACATTTTTTTCGATTTAATATCGTGACGTACTTGTCATGACTAACTCCTTTTGAGGTCCACCAAGCTCTACTCTTCTAGAGTGCTTGGTATGGAATTGACCCACCTTGCACTATCCCATTGGGACACTTGGTATGATGTCGAATGATCAAAGATTAACTCTGATACCACTTGTTATATAACCATTATATTCTCCTTGCAAAATCAACTTTATTAAAGTGTACAGCACCACTTTTTTTTTATGCTCAAGAATATTTTTTTTTGTATCTGATATGAGATTGAAACATACAATCTTAGCGCGTAACATGACAATTACAATAGGTAAACCAAGATTAATATTTCAATTTAAATACTAAAAAAAAGTGCCTACTCTACATATCATTTTCAAAGCATTAAAAAAATTTTAGACATTTTTATTAATTATAAGAAAAAGGATCAATGCCGTAGGCTTTCATTCTATGTTATATGCTTTGAGAAAGGGGAAGAATCGAATGGAGCTTTGTATACGAAGCAAAATCAGGCTAATCGAGATATACTCAGTAGTGAGTAGTGATAAAAGTGGCTGCAAGAAAAGGAAAAGTAGGTTCATGGATGTTATCCTAAGCTAAATCGACAAGTAAGCTCAAAAGAAAGGTTGATCGGAACATATATCTAAAATAAATTATATTGTATAGGAATTTTGATTTAATTTTATGTTTTTTGTTGTTGTTGGTTCATTTAATTTGATTCTTTATTTTTCTTTTAATGTAAAATTTGTGTGGTGTATGTTCAATTATATATTATTGTACCTTCGGGGACATCCGATAAAATTGGAATTATATATTATTGGATTGTAATTTTTACTTGTAATTTATAGAAGAAAATCCAGCTCCTAATTAATAAACACAAGAACTTCTAAGAATAAAACTATTAAAATACAATTGTAGGTCCAAGTTTTCTGGCAGAGTACCTTTGTAAAGTCTTGGGCTTATATTTTTCGTACCAAAACAAGTCTTGGGCTTATATTTTGAAAGGCCCATCTTTTTATAGATTGGAGGATAGAAGGTTGAACCAATAGTGTTGAAAAGAATGTCCGACTCTAATAAAACAACCATTAAGAATTGTAGAGTTCAAAGTAAATTTCTAATTGCCAATGAGATTTTGGTTTAGTGGCAAGAAGGAAGTCCAAAAATTTTTAATAAGTAAAGAGGTTTCAGGTTCAAGTTTCACCAAACGTGTGAGTTAAAAGTTAAAATATCGTTTCCGATAAAAAAAAAGTAAATTCGTAATTAAGAAAAAAGTTTTATTATGTGAGTCTAAAAGTTGGTTATTTAGAAGGAATTTATTGTAAAACTTTGGGTCCATTGCCTTGTAAAAAATTGCAGTTGGTTCTAAGTTCTACCCCAACTAAAACTACAGTCTCCACCTCCCCGGGAATCATTCCGGATAGAAAAACCCATAAATCAAACTCATAATTATTTTATATTATTTTTATAACATCTCCAATTTTTGGTGTAATTTTAGTTAAGATTGTTAATTAATTTATTAGGTGTAAAAGACTCATAATTATGTTGAATGACTTTATAAGAGAATGGTTTAATTCTAACCTAATAGTAATTCATATGTAAAATAAATCTCATCTTAAGTTTTTTCATTTTACCTAGAACAAATTTGGTATTTTATTAATAGATCAACTGTTTAACTATTAATTAAAATTTATATTTAGTTGATAAGATAGTGTTCTAATTTCTATTTAATTCTTTCACATAACGTATCATAATCTTCTATTTTAAAGAGAGTTCTAATATATTCAGGGTTGATTTAACCTCCAACTCTAATATTGAACAATTATATATAAATATGCTCATTGGGTAATCCTTTTTATATATCGATTTGTTGAGGCCTGATATTAACGTAGCTCTTGAGTATATCTGGTTTAAATGAAAGGTAAGATTTGTTAATTTCTACATGTAATTCATTGATTGTTCTCTAAATTAAATATCTTGCATGATTAATTTATATATATATATATATTAAATTATCTCTATTATTTCTCTTCTGTAATTTTCAGACTTTGCGAGGATGGACTTCAAGGGCATAATAATGTTCAGCATCGTACTTGTGTCGTTTTCGGTCTCACTGGCAGAAAATGTGGAAGTTGTGATTCAAGGAGCAACTTCAATTGCTACAACAGATGATCACTTCGTTTGTGCTACTTTGGATTGGTGGCCTCCTGAGAAATGCGACTATAACCAGTGTCCTTGGGGAAAGTCCGGACTCTTTTATCTGGTAATTTATTCTCTTCGATTTTTTCTATACGATATGAAAGTCTTTTACGAGAGAACGTAAGTGTTGAGCCTTGAATTTTAAACTTGCACATAATTGTTTGAAATATAGATTATAATTTATATACTTACTTTAAAGTCTAACATATTTATTATTTTTTGGGGACATTTTTCAATTGTAGGATTTGAAGAACAAGATTCTAGAAAAAGCCATAAAGGGTGAGTGTGTACCGAAGCTATTAATATCTGTGCCATAGAGTTTTGTGTACTTTTTTAATTTGATGAGAACAGTTTCAGACTAACGGTGGTTATAACTATTTTAAGCTTTCAATCCTTTGAGAATTAGAATTGGAGGATCATTGCAAGATCAATTGGTGTATAATGTTAGAAATAAAATCAAGAAGTGCCACCATTATAAGAAAAAAGAGAAGGATTTTTTATTTGGGTTCTCCATTGGGTGCCTTGACATGAAGAGATGGGACGAGCTCAATGAGTTTTTCAACCGAACCGGGTATGCATTTATTTTGATTAAATTATAATTTTAGCAGTGTGACTTCCAAAATTAAAATTATCTTTATCATATATGATCTTTATCATTCTCACTAATTTTTTGCAGAGCAAGTGTTACATTCGGCTTGAATGCTCTCATAGGAAGAAAAGAATCTAAAACTGAGAAGGAGCTTTGGGTTGGTGATTGGTTTTCAAAAAATGCTCGGGACCTCATGAAGTATACGATTTCCAAAGGATACAAAATAGATTCCTATGAATTAGGTAATTAACATTCTTATCTCAAGCTAATTTACATAAGGTTGACATTGATATACTAATTTTGGCCCCTATGTTCATGAATACAATATTCCGTTAGGAAATGAACTCTGCGGATCTGGGGTATCAGCAAGGGTTGAGGCTGCACAGTATGGTAAAGATGTTATAGCACTTAAGAATCTGGTGAAAGAGTTGTATCCAGATCCCACTACTCAACCAAAGGTTTTAGGCCCTGGTGGGTTTTATGATGAGAAATGGTTCAACACCTTCCTGGAAGCCACAGGACCAGATGTTCTTGATGGAGTCACACACCATATCTACAATCTTGGATCAGGTTATATACACACACACTTGAATTAATTCAATGTTTCGGAAAAAGCTGGTATACACATATGGTTCAGGTTTAATTTGAATGATGATTAATATACAGGTGATAGTCCAGACCTGATCAAGAATGTTCAGGATCCGTTTTACCTGAGTCAAATTGCTCAGACATTTAAAGATGTTTCCAGGGCCGTCGACAAGTTTGCACCATGGTCAGCAGCATGGGTTGGGGAATCAGGTGGAGCTTTTAATAGTGGTGGCAAAGATGTCTCGCGCACTTTTGCGGATGGCTTTTGGTAAGGGTTTTATTCATTTTCCATCCCATGCATCAACCACTAATATTAGTGTATGGCAGATTAGAAATTAGTTATTAACTTCTGAATCTAACAGGTATTTAGACCAGATGGGGATGACATCAACCTACAACCACAAGGTTTACTGCAGACAAGCCTTGATTGGTGGAAATTACGCTCTCCTTAATACTACAACCTTTATTCCTAATCCAGATTACTATGGGTAAGTATCCTATTCTATAAATTATATTCTTATCATTTCAGAGTTTGAATTGCAACATGAGTTTGCATTTGCCTAACTCATTTGTTTTCTTTAAATTTGTTAAAATATTTGTGGCAGTGCGCTTTTGTGGAACAAGCTTATGGGAAGCAGAGTACTCTCTGCTACTCACAATGGTTCTCCATTTTTGCGTGTATATTCTCATTGTGCAAAGAAAAAGGTAATCTAATTTGATCAAATTTTGTTAATATCCAAGCTTTCCTTTAATTTTCTATTATATATTGATCATTCTTAATTTTTTGTGGTCGGATGGGCAGCCGGGGATTTCTCTAATTTTGATCAACTTGTCAAGCAAAATCTCTTTTGAAGTGAAGCTTTCGAACGATGTAAATCTACATGTGAGGCCTAACTTTAAGTTCGAAGGTTCCCAGGAAAGAGAAGAGTACCATTTGACTCCAAAAGATGGAAATATACAAAGTGATGTTGTGTTGCTGAATGGAACTCCATTGAAACTGTCGGATTCATTGGACATTCCGGAGCTGAATCCGACGCTTGTGGATGCTGCTGCTCCCATCACTGTTGCACCTCATTCCATCGTCTATGTAACTATCAGAGACTTCAATGCTCCGGCTTGTGCTTAGGACATATATGATAATATGTTTCTCTTGTTTAGGAATACGATTACTTGTAGACTTAGGGTTAAGCTTTTTGGATAGGTTAGGTTTCGAGGTAGGTTCCCTGATTTGTAATTTCTATTGATAATTTGCACTTCTTGACAATGCTGTTATAAAGTAATTAGCTTTCTTTAACTGTGTTACGAGGAATAATCAATTCATGGACTAAAAGGGGCATTTTGTTTTTCTTCTTAACATATTATTATTATTATTTCAATTTGGATAAAAGGGTTGGGAGATTTGAATTCATACATTGAACGAAAAGTACATACTTATATATGCATTGAATCATACATACAAAATTTGAGATCATGTTAGTATGCTACATAAACTTTTGATTATTTTCACTAGAGAATGGCTCAACCATACCTAAAAGCAATCAAACCACTTTTTATTAAACACCGATTTAACTAATTTATAGCTCCAAAAAAAGTCATATTCCACCCGATCATTGTCTGTTTTCATGTCCATCTCAAAACTTCTTTCCTTTCTTCCTTTAGCTTTAGGTAGTGAAAAGCTTCGGTAGTCACCAAAATATAATTGTCTTCCTTCAACGAAGCTGCAGCTTTGATTCTGTGTAATTAGATTAACCATAAATGACTTCAATCTACATATTTAAAGCAACTTTGGAAATGATTTTTTTTAGGTAAAATTACATTTATAGGCTAAAAGTTGCTCTGAATTGAGAGACGTGCATGCTCGGGCTTATTCACTTGAAAATTACTAGTCTTACCCGAGTTCCTTCGACAGATCTGACCATCTAATTTACCAACAACATCCACAACAGTATCCTTAGTGATACTCTTTTTTTTCTTAAGCCAAATAATTTTATTAATCCACCGAAGGATAACATGACAAAATCTAGTTTAAAGACACCCAATAAAAAAAAACCATACATCAGACCAAATCACCAGACAAGCTATCAACACTCTTTAGTGATACTGACACCCCAATTTGCCTATACTTATGCCTACTTCGTCAGTCCTCAATCACTGTCACTTTTTATTTAGAAATCAATAATATTGAAAATAGAATAACAAATTTTAATGAAATAGAAACTTATTGATAAAATTCAACATTGGTTATAAATACTGATAAATTTGATTTTTTTTAATTTGAAAAAAATGAGAGTTCAAACTTGACTTTTTGAATAAAAGATATAACCTATTGAGCCAAATGCTCATGTTCTAATCCTTTTTTGTTTTACATGAACAAATGGTGCAAAATTTAAAAGCAAAGATGCTTTAGATCTTAATTATTGAGCAAGTAATGTCAGCTTGTGTTTTATGGTGGGATATATCTACCCTTTGATTAAAAAAATGATATTTAATATCTGAATTATTTTCATTAGGTTAAAATCAAACACCATTGACTTGTTTTTTTTAATTATCTCTAGGTTAAATTCATTAAAATTTTATATTTGCTTATTAAAAATTGCTAATATGTTTTTATAATTTATATTTATATTTATATTTATATTTATATTTATATTTATATTTATATTTATTATTTAAATGATAATTTTATTCTTATATTATTTATTTTTTAAAAAATAAATTAAAAATAAAAAACAAATAAGCACTTAAATATTTAAATTGGAGTTTTTATTGTTAAAAAAAGTTTTAAAGCAGGTTCGACTCATCCTTGGAAAGCCGGTAAGTCTGAATGTCTGAGACTAAACTCCATATTAAGCAGGGTTTCTGTTATTGCACAGTAAGGTTTTAGCTCAGTCTTCGCAATGGAAAACTTTACGACTGAAGATGTGTTTGAGATAGATCATTCAGAATTTTTTGTTTCATCTTCGAGTGAGGATAAGGTTCATGAGAGTGGCCCGGTATCTTCTGTCTCATCAGTCAAAAGTGAACATGAAGAAGGAAGTATGACCCCTAGAAATGAAGCTAGGAGGATATTTGTGGAAAGGCCTGTGTGCCGAGCAGTTGAGAAGGTTCAATCCTACTAGGAAATTCAACTTAATGTGAAGATGCGGAGAGAAGAGTGAGTTATTCTCATTGCTTCTACCCTGCATTTTTGCTAAGGTGTATTTGGAAGAAGGTTGAGAAGCATATGATTTCCGCGTACCAAAATGCTGTTGTTTCTGTACAATCTTTTCATATAGAATTGTCCTTTTTCTGTTTGGCCTACATGCTTCTAACTTGCTTTACATTTCTAAGCCATTGCATCATCCATGGATGACAAATGGAAATGCCTGAAATTGATTTCCAAGTAGTTAACTAGGTTGTACTTGAATTATCTATACAAGTTTTGATATACATTTGCAGGTTGCTTGTGTTACCCTTCTTTTAAATAAGTTTTTTGTGATGGTTAGCTTATAGAAAAATTATGTAGGAGTCTGGAAAGAGAATTTGCCTAAAAAATTTGAAATCAATTCTCAATCTTCTAATTCCATATTATGGGTAGAGGTAATCCCTTTCTTTTGTTCATTACTTTCCAATATACCCTTAATCACCCTTTATATATGTAGGACTTGATTGAATAGTGGATTCCTCCCTTGAATTGTGATAAAGGAAATATTGAGAAATAAAACAAAAAGTGTTGGGGGTGGAATCCAACACGCATAAACTGCCTCACTCAGGCAGTTATGCCTTGAATTCAAAAGACCGTAAAACTTTGGCATTTTAAATGTGAACTGTAGAACTCAAAACTGCAGGCCCTTTGTATTTAAGGCATGCAGGCATGACGTAGAATGATGGTGAATGGTGAAGAAAAATAAATAAATGGAGACAAAATATTTCAAAGAAAAAAAAATTCAACAATCAAAACATGATTTAGTGATTGTTATTTCTTTTTAGAAAGGATTAGATCCAATATTTGATTCCTTAGAAGAATTTGAGTTGTTGAAAATTAAACAATTTTCACTCATGTTTTATTTATTATTACTTAAATCATTAATTGGTTACAAACCTATAAAAGGTAACAAAATGAAAAAAAAAATTTCATCATAAAAAAAAAATATTTAGGCTGCCGATGAGGTAGTGAATAAAGAAGATTTCTACTGGACCTACCCAATATTTAGGCTCCAATATTTATGTTCATCAAACATAATTATCAATATATATTATATTTATAGATTTTATATATTGTTAAAGCCTTTCTCACTAGGTTGCTTTAACTGTAATCTTTGGATCACTTGTTCTGTTGGTATGCAGTTTGAAAACAAAGCAAT
This sequence comes from Heritiera fomes, assembly GCA_032173925.1. Classification (NCBI taxonomy): domain Eukaryota; kingdom Viridiplantae; phylum Streptophyta; class Magnoliopsida; order Malvales; family Malvaceae; genus Heritiera; species Heritiera fomes. The sequence continues at coordinate 15,102,677 of JAPDPM010000002.1, forward strand.
ATCTACACTTTAATAATATTTACTTTTTTTTTTGCTTGCAAATGCAATTCCTTGCTTGTTTTTTATGTAAATGCATGTAAAAGATAAAAGCAAAAATATTTCAAAAATAAAAAAATAAAAGAGAATAAAGTAAAAACATGTATTCCTTCTGTCTTTTCTTTCTTGACCTTTCAATTTTAAATCTATGTAGAAATATTTAGACCATGTTGGTATATAAGATGAAGAAAAAGCTAAGATAGCATACGATTATAGCTAGTATCGGATTAGATGATATCATATTATCTTATGTTTGATACGTAGAAAGATTAAGAGTAAGATAAGATGATTTTTATACATTTTTATTATATTTTTTTTGTGTAAAATTAAAAGTATAATAGAATAATTTTTTTATTGATCAAAAGTACTCTTTTTTTGAAGTAAATATATTTTAAATTTATTATTTTTAATAAATATAATTCAAAAAATTTTTAAATAAAAAATATTATTATAATTTCTATAATTAAAAGTTAAATTTATATTTAAAAAAGTTGATTTTTCTATAAAATATTGTTTTCTTTTAAAAATAAATGTTTTCAAAAAATTTATTTTGTCAAAAAGCATTTTTTATTGAAAATATTTCTATGGATTTTTAACTATTTTTTCTTTTTCTTTTTCAATTTCTGTTTATGATTTAAATTTTTTAAGTTAAATATATTTTTTAGAAAAATAAAATTTTCAAATAAGATTATTGTTTATAAAAAAAACTTTGAGTTTTCTATAAAAAAATCTTATCTTTTTATTTTATTTTATTTTTCCTTTTCTTTTCTCTTATTTTTGACAAAAGATAAAAAAGAAAAAGGTCTGAAAAAGATACAAAGTAAAAGAGAATTGAAAAAAAATTAAAAAGAAGAATATAATAGTAGCTAAATTTAAAAGTTCAAATTTTATAAATTAAAAAAAATATAATTCATAATATTTTTTCTATTTAAGAGTTAATTGAAAAAATGGCTTTAAGCATAGATTATTTTAAAAAAATAAAAACATAAAGTTTTAAAAAATATATGATTATAGCAATATTTGCGCTTTAATAAATCACAATTAGAAAAGTGAAAGATTTCAGCAATAACTGCACTTTAATTATATTTACTTTTTTTTTTGCTTGCAATCCCTTACTTGTTTTGGATGTAAATGCATGTAAAAGATAAAAGAGGATAAAGTTACAGTCAAAAATAAATATTCCTTCCTTGTTTGTTTTAAAGAGAACAAAGGAGGTTTTTGTTTGGATATAAATATTCATCAACATTTCTTTCCTTTTTTCTATCTTTGTTTATTCAAACATCTAATTCTGTCTTATTTCCTTACTACCTATCTCTATTTCTTTATTCACTTATGGACGAGAGAGAAAGCATTCAACACTTTAGCCATCCACATTCTTTGCAATTGCAGTTGGCGTTGAATGAAGATCAGCAGAAGCAGAGGTGCAGCGGATGTTTGGAACTATTGTTTGGCCCATGTTTTAGCTGCAGAGAATGCCAATTATTTCACCTTCATAGAAAATGTGCCCAAGCACCCTTACAAATTACTTCCTCCTCTTTTCATAGTAAGCACCCGACTCTTACTCTTCAGTTAACTTATATATCTTGTGATTTTTGCAAGGAAAGTCGTGAAATGTTTTCTTATCGTTGCTCTTCTTGCTTTGCTTCCCTTGACATCAAATGTGCTTTCTTCTTGCATAACATGGGTGAAAATTTTCGTGAGCTCAAACGTGTTGACCATCAACATCCATTGACCTTTATTGAAAATCCCAATGACGAACTCAAAAGAGTCGATTGTTATTGGTGTCAAAAACCATTGGTAGAATCTGCTTTTGTCTGTCTTGATTGCAGATTTTACCTCCATAAGAAATGTTCTCAATTACCCACTCAACATAATCTCCCTTCACATCGCAAACACTCTCTTTATATTGAAGATGATCGACTTCTTTGTGAGCTATGCCAGGAGGACCATTGGAGTTTGTTTTATCGATGTCTTCCATGAAAGTTTGACATTGACATTGAATGTGTTCGATCAAGGGTAAAGTACACTGGTATTGAAGATAAAAGTCATCAGGAGCACCAATTCAATAAATTAATAAGAAGTCGCTCATTCGTGTGTGATGCATGTGGTGTAGAAGGAAATTATATTTCCTATATCTGTTTATCATGCCACATTATGATCCATGAAAAATGCATTCTATTGCCACGCTTTATCAAAATTACACGCCATCACCATTATATGAGTTACAATTATTTCTTTCAAAAAACGAAACTTGAAGAACATGATTGTGGAATTTGTCTTAGTGAAGTGAAAGCAGAGTATGGGAGTTACAATTGTTTGAAGCAAGATTGCAATTTTGTTGTCCATGTCAATTGCGCAATGGAGATGTATGTTAAAATTGATGAAGCAAATGTTCAAGCTGATGAGGAGTTTATTGAAAATTCAGCTACAAATTCTTCCATCACTTGTGTTCTTGAAAGGAACGAACATGGAGAAGCCATGAAAGTGAAGCATTTCAGCCATGAACATGACTTAATATTAGGCAACAAGCTCAAGGTAGAAGATGATGATGATAAACATTGTGATGGGTGCATGCTATCCATCTCAACTTCCTTTTACTACTGTTCAGGATGTGAATTTCTTCTCCACAAAACTTGTGCTGAATTACCAAGAAAAAAAAATCTTTGGTTTTATTCATCTCCCCCCTCGCTGAACAGTTTAGCGAACATTTTCAGATGTGACATGTGTAATCGCCTCTGCAGTGGTTTCGTCTACAATATAGGTGGACAGGACTTCTGCCTAAGGTGTGCTAGAATCTCTCATATCCTCAAATGTGAAGGACACGAACACTCTCTTTTTTGATTTTAACTTCAAGGGGGAATGCAATGGTTGTGGTGCCAGGTGTAAAGGGGCATATAGATGCAAACAATGCACTAATATTGCTTTGGATTTTGCATGCATTACACTGCCAGAAGTAACTCGGCATAAGTGTGATAAACACTTTTTAAAGCTTGCGTTTCAAGCGGAGAATGATGATCCACAACACTATTACTGTGATATATGTGAAGAAAAAAGAGATCCAAATCTTTGGTTTTATCATTGTGCAATTTGTGATAATTCTGCTCATCCCAAGTGTGCTCTTGGAAAATATCCATTTATTAAGATGAAGATTGGGACCACTTTCCCTTATTACTCTCACCCACACGGATATGGTCATTCTCTCGTTGTTGTGAAAACGATTTCTGACACATGCTCTATATGTGATAGGTCTTGCTGGGGTGTAGCTCTTAAATGTACAGATTCTACGTGCAACTATGTTATCCATTTGGATCACTGTTATGATTGAGTAGCTTGGGGGGAGGGAGGGCGGGGTGCAGTTGAAATGAGTTATCATTATTATTTTGATTGAATAGTATTGGGTTGTTATATTCCATTTGCATCCAGTTGTAAAATCAAGTTTATGCTTTGATTGGGTCTGTAAAATAATTTAACTTCATATTGTTTGCTTTTATACTATAATGATTGGGTTTGTAAGTTGCAACACAATATTGCTAGATTTCTGTATTTCTGTTCTTTTATTAAGTCTTGAATTTTGCACCGTCTTTTTTAATTTCTCGACGACATTATTGTTCTAATTATATACTCATCGAGTGTTTAATAATATTTCGCTTAGATGATTTATTTTTTAGAAATCATGAAACTGCCTAAAGCCAAACGCATGTATCAATTTTTGGGTGATAAAAGATTTATGGTTGACCCTTTTTTATTTTTAGAAAAAATTAATTAAATTAACAAATTTTTCATGTTAATTTTTTTCTTTCCTTTCTATCAATCAAAATCTAAGGATGTATTTGAATGAAGGATTTCAAGAAGTGAATTCATTTCAATCAAAATATTCAAAAAATTAAAATTCAGTTTTTTTTTTGTTTGGCAAAATAAATTAAAGAATTTCAAAATTTAAAAAGAATTTCAATAGAGTTGTTTGGATGCTCAAATTTTCTCTTGAAAATCAACCTATATATTTAGTTTTTTAAAATTACTCCAAAGCTTCTCTTACTTAAAGGCACATGACCGACCATTAAATACAAAATTCAAAAAAAATTGTTATTTTGTTTAAATATAATATACATATATATATATTCATGTTATTAATAATATCTATACATTAATTTTCTTTTATAATTATTATTACATTTTTATATTTTTATACTAAATATCATTATTTTTTAAAATTATTATTTTTTATTTCATCAAATTCTACTATAAAAAATTCTTTTTAAAAAATATTTATCCAAACAAAATAATGATTAATGCTAGTATTTTAAATTGTTATATTTTGAAATATTCTTATTTTTAAATGCTTCAAAATTCTTTATCTAAACGCATTCTGTACGATAAACTATATTTGATAACAATAAATGGGGGTCATGACATCTGAATTGAAAATACAACCATGTAGTTTTCTTTATGGCTAAAATTAGGATGCTTATCCAATTTGGTTACATTGTCTTGTAAATTTTGTATACGTTTGATAAAATTAAATAGATAGGATTTGTGACATTTTCACATTATTATATGGATAATTATTATATACACTATCGGTAGAATTTTTTTAGTTCACAAGTACTGTGAAAATCATGACACATGTTTTATAAAATGTTAAAAAAATAAACATGTATCATAATTTTAACTTTGCTGGTGAAGTAAAAAAACTTCAGTGACGGTGTATGGAATAATTATTCTTATTACATAGAAAGATTGGCTGATATCATTTGCAATTTTATGTTTTGAATTGAAGCAATTATATTGTTATCAATTAAGTCGTTTGATGGCAATTTCAACAACTTATTCGTGTGCTGGACCTGGATTAGATATAATATCAATAACTTACATGTTTACTTAAGTCAAGTCGGCTTAACTAATTAAGCCTCAAATTTATTAAAGTCTATCCAGTTAATAAATGATATAATCGAAACTTTTCCAGACCAACTCTAATAAGTTATTTTTAAGAAATAATGCTTTTTTAATTTTTAGAATTTTTGTGGAATTCAAATGGAATTTCTAACTAAGTTGGAAATGAGGTGTAATTAATAGAGCCGAATCCATTTAGTGTTAGCCTTGAGCTTACGTCATTTAGAAATTTCAGTTTAAGCTTTGTTTAAGTTTATTTTATTTTATTTTGTGTTTCTGTTTTCGAGCTTGCTCAGAATTTAACTGAGATAGTCAGTCAATTTTGATTATTACAAATATTTGTGTTGTTGTACAAAATAACAATAAAAATATGCTAACATCGATGTTCGTACTTTTCTACACGTGTCTCCAAAAAACTTCTGTAAAATAAGAAAAGTCAGAGAGACGCAGGGGTGGTTCCTTGCGTAGACACTCCGATGCTTAAGTTCTTAAATATTGGGAAACGTAAAAATCAGTAGTCAAAAATTAGGAAATAAGATGGTACCTAAGGCCTATTTATAGGCGAAAATTCTAGGTTAATTACCTGAAGATAAGTGCATCATTTTGCTAAGAATTTGTTTTCGAATATAACACAAATTCCACGAATCCCGTGAAAAGTAGAGGCCTGTCGCCGGCTAGAGACCCATTCCGCGTGGCACGTTGTGGCGTCAAGGGTTTGTCACTATCGGAACCCGGAGTTACACCACGTGTCGCGTGATGATGACAGACGATAGACGAGGGAGTCTATCGCCAGCGACAGGCGTCGTGTCGCAGCTGTGCCTTCTGTCACCGAAGGCCACGTGGCCTAATGATCCCTTGCCACGTGGTGATTCCTGACGCCTTTGGGCCTGGCCCGATGTAGATAGACTTTGTTATATCAATTGTTCCACTCTCTTGTTGGATTTCTCCAATCAATAGAGTATAAATATGTGTTTTGGGCCTTAGCCCACAGTGAATAGTCCTCCTTATTTTTATGGTTTCTTCTAGTATTTTTTTGCAGGTGGAAAATCTTAGTTCTGCGAGAGAAGTTATTAGGCGCAACGTTTGGTATTCTCTGTCGCTACTATATAAACGGTTGGGGCTTGACGTAGACGATCACGAGAAACCTTTGCAGTAGCACTTTGCCGCACACCATTTTACTCTTCCGTCGAAAGTACCTGTCGCCAAAGTCTGTCGCCCCACACCAAGAGTCTTTTGCCTACCGTGGCAACAATAAGTATCCACCTGTCGCCATATTTATAACCTCTCGTGTTATTTTAGGTCTTTCACTGGCGCCTTAGTCTCTCACTCAATAGGTATATCACCCTAAGTCTGTCGCCCATTAGCTCTGTCGCCCATTAGGTCTGTCACCTTTTTTGGTTTTCCCTCACCCCTTTGCCAATGCTTCACAACGTCCGGGTAAAACACTTAGAAAGGGTGGTGTTGAGTGTTCTTTGACAAATGCTGACTTAGAGGATATCAGGACTCGTTTTCCTCTTCCTTTTGGTTATCGTTATAAACTTCCAGCTCAAAGGGAGGTTACACTAGACTTGGTTAGAAGCAGTGTAGCCGTTCATAAGGCTTTTTTATCCTTCGGTTTTCGCTTCCCTCTTCCTGAGTTTGCTGAGGCGTTTCTTAGGTATAAGGACATCGTCTCGTGTCAACTCCATCCCCATGCGTGGGCTTAACTAGTAGCATTTTTCGTAGTGTGTCGTAACTTGGATATTGTTCCAACAGTTCCTCTTTTAAGCTCCTTTTTCAGAGTTCGTGGGTTGAAAGGGTTAATAACGTTCTCTCTTCAAAGGTTGAAGGTCGACGAGTTTCCTAACAATAAAATTTTTTCGAACCTTCCTTATAAATTGCGCTGCTTTGAGAGCGAGTGGGTCGTTGTTGAGATTCCAAGCGACTTGCAGATTCGCACTAAATGGAATTGTAGTACCATCGGCCACTTAAAGTGCTCAGAAAGATTTAAAGCAGAAATTTTAAGAGACCAATTTGGTGAGCCTATTCGGCGAATCTGTTCTACTGGGGAGCGTAATTTATTTTCCCTTTTAACCCCGAAAAATATTGTCACAACCGGCTGGGGGGTAAGCAGGACCGTTTTTGGGGCTTCTGCTGCCCCATCTAACCTCCCTGCAACTCCACGTGTTTCTGATGCTGGTCCTAGCCGCCACCCCCGGTACTCGTAGCCAAAGCATCCACCCCCGGAGGTCGCCTTGTAGATGAATCCTCTTCGGACTTGGAGGACGAGACCCCTGAGGTCGCAGGTACTAGTGATCAATTAGAGGAGAACCCTGAGTGGGCACAGGCTGACGCCTTCGGGAGTCCTTTTGTCGATTTTCTATTGGATTCAAACTTGAATAGTTTAGAAGACTTTGGTGGTTTTTTAGGTTTCTAATCCTTTTTTACTTCTTATATGCGTGTGCGTGCCATTTTACTTGATCAGCTAATCCTTTCTTTTTATACTGTGCAAGCATGAACTTCCAAGTTTTAATGTGTATGAGGGATACCAGTGTTGCTGCTCGAGCGGCTCCTCCTTCTCAATGGCAAGTTAGAGCCCCCTTATCTGGACCGGCTCGTGCTCCTACTCCTCCTTCTCCTGCCACTGGTGGATCCAGCCGTCCTACACAAGAGGTCGAAAGAAATAAATGAAAGAGGCCTCTTGTCCATGATCGTGGTTCGGACGATCACGAGAGCTCCGAGTCCCAAAGGAGTGATTCAGCCCGTTAAGAAGGTGGCTTTCGTGTCGCTGAGGGTAGGTCAGCTCCTCGCTAGCCTAGGTGCAAATATAGGAAGAGGTTGATTATTGAAGTCTCAATGCCTACAAGACCGATCTTGCCTAAAGTAGCCGATCCTACTTTGAGACGCTATCCAATTGATAGCGGGGTCGTCGTAGGTGGAGAAGACTTCCAGACCTATCTCGAGGTGAACAACAATGACAACATCGAAGAGGCCGAGATAGCGTCTCGTCTGGCCTGGAGCACCATCCTTTCTCGTGACGAGGCGAGACTTTTCACAAACCTTCCCGAAGCAGAGGATAATTCTGACTATCTCGCTATGAAGGTAAGAGCTTTGTGCTTATTTTTTAATTAAATCCCCCCCTTTTTAACCTCTTCCGTCAAGTTTTTTGAGTTACTTTTGTTTTTTGTCTTGTCAGACAACTCAACAAATTGCGGCTGTTAATGCTCGACACATGGCTCTCAGGGAGTAAGCTGATAAAGACATTCGTGTGTTTCTGTTCAGCTTCGCCCTTATCCCAAAAGGGTGGAGGAGTTGACTAAAAGGAACGCTGACCTCGAGCAGAGGCTCTAAGAAGAGTAGGCGAAGGTGGTTTCCCTTCAGGGGTATGAAGAAGCTTACAATAAGGCTGTCAATGATCGGGGAGCTATGGAGAGGCAGCGGGATGAGGCCATTAAGGAGCTGCAAAACGTACTGGACCATCAAAAAAAGGTTTGAACCAAGGCCGTCCGTGAATACCGCTTGTCCTAGCATTGCTTTGACAAGAAAGCAGAGTTCGCGACGGGATTCATCAAGTACGGCTTCTACTTGGCTCGTGCTTGGTTAGAGAAGCATCGGCCTAATGAGACTTTCCCTGAATTGCTCTTTATTAAGGAGGCCAAGTACTACGAAGCTCCTTCTTGGACCAAGTATGAGCTCGACTTGCAAGATCCGGATGCCTATTTAGAGGAGGGAGCCGCAGATGACCTGGACAATCTTGAGGGTCCGTGGCCTCCTCGACAGCCACACAGTCAGCCTGAGTCTTCTGAAGTGCGTGACCAATCTGAGCCTTTAGCAGTGCGCGACGTTTCTAAGTCTATCGAGGCAAGCGATCAGCCTAAGCCTATCAAGGCACTGTTAGAGCTAAATGGTGATGAGCTCCAGTTTTTCGATTCTGCTACTGTCGACCTCGTGCAAGACTTCACGGCTATCACTAGGCCGTCAACCGAGGCTCCTTCTTCCGAGATAGCTCCTCAGGATGCTAATCCTCCGGCTCCTCAAGACCCTAATGCTGATGTAGCATCTTCTCAGCCGGCTGATTCGGTCCTTACCGTAGATTAGGATTTTGCATTTTTTTTTTGGTTTGTTAATTCCGATGTACAGATTCATTTTTAATGAAAAGTACCATTTCATTATGTAGCTTTTTCTTTTGTCTTTGTGAATTCAGTAAAATACCTTTTGTAAAACTGTTACATCACAAAGTTCTGAAGTGATATTAGAAAGATCAAATAATTCTATTTTTGTGGTGAAAGCATACCTTTACCGTACCTTTGCCTTTACACCATGTTGCTCCCCAAGTTCTACTTTGGAACAGTGTTGTTATTCCTGTTCAAAGATGAACTTTTCTTGAGCGTTGTGCCTATCTTGCGCTTTTTTTGCTTAAGGACTTTCTGGAATATTCAAGACTAAAATGACGGGGCGTTAAACCTATTGCAACATATTAATCTGAAAAATTTTAACGTACCTTGTAACATGTTATATAGTTTCTATCTTTTGTGTTACTTGGATATCGCAGTTGTCTGTTTGCTCATTGCTTGATGATCCAGCGATTCGCCAATTTTGTGCACTTTCGCGTTTTAAAGACTTGTTATATTGCCCATCTTGCACCCTTTGTGCTTAGGGACTTTTAGATTTGCTCGTCTCGTGCACTTTTTGCTTAGGGACTTTTGATATGCCCATCTCGTGCATTTTTCGCTCAGGGACTTTAGTTTGCCCATCTTGCGCATTTTTCGCTTAGGGACTTTAGTTTGCCTGTCTTGCGCCTTTTTTTCTTAGGGACTTTAGTTTGTCCATCTCGCTTATTTTTCGCTTAGGGACTTTAGTTTGCCCGTCTCGTGCATTTGTCTCTTAAGGACTTTAGTTTGCCCGTCTCGCGCATTTTTCGCTTAGGGACTTTAGTTTGCCCGTCTCGCGCATTTTTCGCTTAGGGACTTTAGTTTGCCAGTCTCACGCATTTTTCGCTTAGGGACTTTTAAGTGGCCAGCTTTTGCCTTATTTCAATTCCTATAACACATAATCTGTCTCATACATTGCATTAAAGAATATAGAAAGTGAATAGCTGGCCTTTATTCATGAATCAGATAATCGCAAAACAATAATATCTGTAAAGTAACGGAGTAATAGATGGAAAAGTAAAGACAAGAATAATAAAAATAAAAAAAGTACAATGTTTACTGCCAGTACAACTTGAGATGGTTGGCGTTCCAAGTCTTTAAGATCTTCTTTCCTTGCAAGGTTTCTAAGGTACATGTGCTAGGTCCGACCATCTTTCTGATTCTGTATGGTCCTTCCCAATTAGCCAGAAGCTTTTCATCCTTCTTATTGGCGTCTATAATTGTCAACTTTCTCAGTACCAGGTCTCTTTCTTGCAATTCTCTGTTCTTAACTTGTGCATTGTAATAAGTGGCTACCCTCTGTTGGTAGGCAGCCAGTCTCATCTTTGCCATTTCTCTCAATTCATCTATCAAGTCTAGATTCTCCCTTAGTCCTCGAGAGTTAAGTTCTTCAATGTAAGGGACCAATCTAGGTGACTCAGTTCCAACTTCAACTAGGATGAGGGCTTCAATCCCATACACCAAATTGAATGGTGTTTCACCTGTCGACACTTTGCTTATCGTTCTGTAAGCCCATAGGACACTCGGGAGCTCATCTACCCATGCTTCCTTTACCTTGTCCAATCTGGTCTTCAAACTGTGCAATATAGTTCGATTACTCACCTCTGCCTGCCTTATGGCCTGTGGGTAAGACACAGAAGATATTCTCAGGTGAATATTCAGGCTTTTACAAAAATCCCAGAAAGCATCATAGTCGAATTGCTTCCCATGATCTGCATTTATCACACGAGGGATCCCAAATCGACAAATTATGTCTTTCCACACCATTGCTTCCACCTTCTTCTCAGAAATTATAGCCAAAGGCTATGCCTCTATCCACTTTGTGAAGTAATCCGTGGCCACAAGTAAGTACTTCCTTTGTCCTGAGCCTAGGAAAAAAGGTCCCAGGATATCTAGTCCCCATTGTGCGAATGGAGTCGGTTGAAGAGTGTTCTGGAGGGCCAAAACTGGCGTAGTAGTTATAGGAGCAAATTTCTGACACTTTTCACATCTTCCCACTTTGTCAGTGGCATCCTTTCTCAGTGTAGGCCAATAAAACCCCGCACGTAATATTTTTGAAGCTAGGGCTCGAGCCCTGAAGTGCTAACCACATATTCCTTCATGAACTTCAGCTAAGGTGTATTCAGCCTGTTAAGGCCCTAGACACTTCAGCAAGGGCATTGTGAATCCCCGCTTATAGAGTTCTCCATTTACCACGGTAAACCTAGCACTCTTTAATTTTAGCCTTCGAGCTTCATCTCTGTCTGTTGGGAGTGTGCCCCCCAATATATAGTCTTTGATCGAGATTCTCCAATCATTTCCGATCTCAACATTACAAACACCTTTTTCTTCGATACTCGGCTTAGCAAGAAAAGCCACTTTGACCATACCCCCTTTGAGTCCTCTAAAAGAAGCCAACTTTGAGAGAGCATCCGCATGGTTGTTCTCAGACCGGTTTATCTGAGTCAATTAGAAGTTCTTAAACGATTGTGCCAATAATTGCACATTCTACAGATAAAGGACTAAAGCGGGTTCTCATGCTTCATATTCCTCCGAGAACTGGTTTACAACCAATTGCGAATCACTATAGGCCATTAAGTTGCTAACTCCTAGTTTCTCAGCAAGTTTCATCCCGGCTATCAAGGCATCATACTCAGCTGTATTATTCGAACTTGGAAAATCGAAACGTAGGGAATACTTATAGGTTTTCCCTGTAGGTGAAGTTAGCACAATTCCAGCTCCACTGCCATCCATGTTACCAGCCCCATCTACAAATAATTTCCACCAGACTAACTCTGTTTCTTCTCGGACCTCTCGACCAGTGCATTCCACAATGAAATCTGGCAACGCCTGCTTTTTTATTGCTTGGCAAGGCTGGAAGTGTATGTCATATTTACTCAACTCGATAGCCTATTTAGTTAGACGTTTGGAGTGTTCTGGTTTCTGCAGTATTTGTCTCAAAGGCTGATCCATTAAGATAGTCATCGAGTGAGCTTGGAAGTAAGGTTGTAACTTCCGAGTTGCCATCACCAAGGATAAAGCTATTCTTTCAACTAGGGGGTACCTTGTTTCGGCATCCAGCAGAACTTTGCTTACATAATAGATTGGACAATCTCTGTCTCCTTCCTTTCTTAGCAAGACTGCACTTACAGCTTTCTCTCCTACACCGAGATACATGAGAAGGTGGTTTCCAGGCTGTGGCCGAGATAAAAGAGACAACTCTTTCAGGTAGTCTTTTAACTTTTCGAAGGCATCGTTGCACTCTTCCATCCATTTGAAGTTCTTTCCTGCCTTTATCGCCTTAAAAAATGGTAAACTCCTTTCAGCTGATTTGGATAAGAAGCGATTCAAAGCTGCTATCCTCCCTGTTAGCCTTTGAACTTCTCTAACAGTATTAGGTGGCCTCATGTCCAAAATAGCTTGAACTTTCTCAGAATTAGCTTCTATCCCTCGATTAGTAATCATGAATCCCAAAAACTTTCTAGACCTTACCCCGAATGAGCATTTATTGAGGTTCAACTTCATCTCATACTGTCGCAGCACATTGAATACCTTCGTCATTTTCTCGGTATGCGATTCTTTCTGTTGGCTTTTTATGATCATATCATCAAAATAAGCTTCCATGGTGTTGCCCAACAAGTCTTGGAACACCTTACTCACTATGCGCTGGTAAGTTGCCCCTACGTTTTTCAAACCGAATGGCATTACTCGATAGCAATATGTCCCACTATCGGTAATGAACGAAGCCTTCTCTTCATCATCCAGATGCATTATAATTTGGTGGTACCCCGAAAAGGCACCTAAGAAACTAAGCAATTCACACCCACAAGTTTCATCTACCAACTTGTCAATTCAAGGTAGTGGATACAAATCCTTAGGGCAAGCTTTGTTCAGATCCGTGAAGTCCATACACATTCTCCATTTCCCGTTGGCTTTTTTTACCATCACAACATTAGCCAACCATTATGGATCGTTAACTTCTCTAATGAATTCTGCCTGCAACAACTTTGAGATTTCTTCGTTTATGGCCTGTTACCTCTCTGGAGCAAAATTCCTTTTCTTTTGCTTTATCGACCTTGCCCCTGAGACAACGTTCAACCGATGACAAACAACTTCAGGGTCAATTCCAGGCATATCGGTTGGGATCCATGCAAACACATCACTATTCTCCTTTAAGCATCGAATTATTTCCCCTTTTACTTCTTCAGGCAACTGGCTCCCCACATACACTATTCTTTCTTCATCTTCTTCATTCAACCGGATTGCCTCCATCTCCTCATCAGGTTTTGGCTAAGGCGGTTCTTCAATTGTAAGGGTTTCCTTCCTCTGAATCCCCTTACACGTGGTGGATGCGACATTACACGTTTTGGCTTGACTTTGATCTCCCCTTACTTTTCCAACACCATGGGGAGTCGGAAACTTCATTAACAAATAGCAGGGATGCACCACCGCTCTTATGTCATTTAACAATGGCTGCCCGAAGATCACATTATAAGCCACGGACGTTGATTTCACCACCATAAACAACGCTTGACGGATGACACTTTTTGGGCTCTCCCCTAATGTAATAGGTAGCTGAATGGTGCCTGCTACCTTTACCTTCTCTCTAGAGAAACCGTATAAGAGTGTAGGTACTGGCTTTAACCTGTCCTACGTGATATTCATCCTTTCGAAGCAGTTCCAGTAGATCAAGTTTACCGAACTCCCATTGTCGACTAAGATTCGATTCACTGGATGCTTTGCTACCACCGCTGAAATTACCATGGGGTCATTATGAGGAACCACTACATCCTCTCTATTGGCTGGTGTAAAAGTAATGGGTTTCTCATCTGCTTTTCCTCTATTACTGAGTTGTCTTGGTGGGCTTGTCGGACGTAAGATTTTTGAGATTAGGAAGAAGTACCAGCTAATGATTCACCTCCGGATATTACATTAATAGCTGGCCCTATGAGTTCATTATCTTCCTCCCGATTCCTTCTTTCTATCCTTCTATCATTATCTCTCCTGTCACCTTCATTTCGTCTTACAAGTCCCCTATTTTCACCTCTTCTATCTCTAAAATAGTTTCCTCAGTTTCGCGTAGGATAGTTGTTTCTGTCACTTCTCCACACAAAACAGTTTATTTTCCCCTCTCGCGCTAGCTTTTCTGGCTGATTCATCAACTCCCTACACTTTTTGATCATGTGCCCGTGCGCTGAGTGGTAATCGCAATACGACCTTAAATCACGACCCAGATTCCCTGATGCCTTCTTTGGAGGCTGTATAAGACCTGACCCTTCAATAGTTCCAACACTGAAGCCTGAAATTCACTGAGTGGGGTATAGGAAGTGTATTTTAGTGTGGGAGCTTTCTCAAACTTTCTCGGTTGGCTAGAGGATGCTTCAGTGACCTCTCTTCCTCGTTTCCTTCCATCCCTGGATTCTCCAATCTCCACCATTTTCATTACTTCCTCCTAGGTGACATACTTATTTGCCCGAGAAAGCAGGTTTGAGATCGTAGTCGGCTGGTCTAGCGACAGGGATTCTTGCAGTTTCTTAGACCTTGTCCCCTGTAACATGGCTGCCACGGCTATGCCGACTTGCAGATCTCATACCTCTAGAGTAGCATCTCTGAATCGATCCACATAACTTTTCAATGACTCCTTAGCTCCTTGCTTAATAGTGAACAAATATGTTGGTTCCTTACTTCTCTGACTATTCACCGCAAACGCCTTAAGAAACTCACTTCGCAGTTGGTCAAAAGAGACAACAAACCCTTCAGGCAGGTTATTAAACCATTTCATCGCATGTCCGAACAGAGTTAGGGAAAATGCCCTGCACATTATCTCGTCTTCCCATCCATGTAGCAACATTAGGGCCTTATAGTTTTGCATATGGTCATAGGGGTCCATCTTCCCAGTGTATGCGGCCATCTGCAGCATTTTGAACTTTGGAGGCAGGGGTTTTTGCATGATGGTCGTACAGAACAGTACTCTTCTTCTTTGGCTCTCCTATGCAGACACTAATTATTTCTCTTCAAGTACCTATTCTATCATCTTCTTCATGTCCACAGGGGGAGCAAGCTGATTTCTGGCATGAGATGAATCAGGTAGGTCTTCGGCTATTTCCTTACCTCTTGATTGAGGTGCATTTGTTCGTACCATTTATGTGCACCAAGTGGGGTCAAACTCCGACCCGGCTCCCCAAGTGCTTTGATCTTCACCACCATTCTTTCCAGCACCTTCAACACCATGTTCTAAGTTAGTACTCGTAAAATTTGACAAGTCATGGTGGTGGGTGGTAGACCCTGTCGCACGGTCAATGTCCTGTTGCCCAAACACCTGCCACCCTGCACCTGGAGTCTGTCGCCTGACCCCTGCCGCAGGGTTTAAGTCTACTGCTTCCTCAGTCTCTCGCTGGGTACCTGCGACAGGCCTCTTGCTCCCCTGTCCTACTGCACCCTGCTGAATATCATTCTCTTCCATGGGAGGAACCTCTTGCCGCTGAGAGGGGTTTGCCGCTGTCGTATCCTCCTGTCGCCCAAACACCTGCAGCGGGACCCCTTGATTTGTTCCTCCTACCAAATTATGCACGGCAGGCGGCAGACTCAATGTCGAGAGAACTCCCTGGAACAGATCTACCATGGCTCTCAGCGCCTGGGTAGTTTCTTCACTCTGTCGCCTCAGAGCTTCGAATTCTGCCGCCGACACGGTAATTCTTTCTTCCTCCCTGTTCATCTGGTTCCTCTGGCGAATCTGTTGTTCAAGGGAGCTTACAGAGTTTTCCTCACTTCCAGTCCTCAGGTTCGTCGATCTTGTTCTCACCATCTTAGAAAGTCTTGATTGGCTTTTTATACGTTCCCACAGACGGCGTCAATTGTTGTTGCACAAAACAACAATAAAGGTATGTTGACGTTGATGTTCGTACTTTTTCTACATGTGTCTCCAAAAAGCTTCTATAAAATAAGAAAAGTCAGAGAGACGCAGGGGTGGTTCCCTGCGTAGACACTCCAATGCTTAAGTCAATAAAAAGTTCTTCAATATTGGGAAGCGTAAAAGCCAGTAGTCAAAAATTAAGGAATAAGATGGTACCCGGGGCCTATTTATAGGCGAATATTCTAGGTTAATTACCTGAGGATAAGTGCATCATTTTGCTAAGAATTTGTTTCCGAATATAACACAAATTCCATGAATCCCGGGAAAAGTAGAGGCTTATCGCCAGCGAGAGACCCATATCGCATGGCACGTTGTGGCATCAAGGGTCTGTTGCTATCAGAACTCGGAGTTATGCCATGTGTCGCGTGATGATGACAGACGATAGACGAGAGAGTCTATAGCCAGCGACATGTGTCATGTTGCAACTGTGCCTTTTGTCGCCGAAGGCCACGTGGCCCAATGATCCCTTGTCACGTGGTGATTCCTGACGCCTTTGGGCCTAGTCCGATGTAGATAGACTTTGTTATATCAACAGTGAAAGAATATTCGATCTTGTATTTAAGCTTGGATCCATAATGAAGGAAATAATTTGAGTATTTATGGAGTTGAATCCAGTTATCCAGATAATTTGACTTCTTGATCATATGCACCTTTAATTTGCATTCCAAATCATCAACTCATCAGCTTTGACGTTGTTAGGTGCCGAATGGGCCATGATAGGTTGGCCTCTTTTCAACTGTTTTGCAAGTTTGATAGGCTATAACCAAATGGTCTGGTCTTATGTCTGGTGGCTTATGTCAAGTATTACGTTGAAGAAAACAAAAGGACAGCAATAAGAAAAAAACACAATTATATTTAGACAATTGCATGTTAACTTACAAAGTTTATGACATTTGAAGTTTGATTTCGTTACATTTAAGATATTCATGTTATCTATGATTCACATGTACCAAAACGTACAAATTGTTTAGAAACATGTCACATGTAAGGTCGATTTGGTGTATGATTTTTTTTTTAAAATTTTGTTTGTAAGTACTTAATTAAGCTTAAATCGGATTCATATTAAAGATTATAAGTGACAGGACCATTGAAAAATTGGATAATCTATTTCAATGATCTGACAATAAGATATGGTATTTTAAGGTAGATAAGATCTTCTTGTTGGGGGTTGCTTTAATTTTTTGTTTGTATTCTCCAATTTCTGACAATATACAAACGCCCATCTCTTTTTTTCTTATTCTTGGCTCTTGCATTTGCCCAATCACTTGTTTTCATTGCCAAATAAGAGAAAAGAAAAAAAAAAGAGAGAAGAAAAACTTAAAAGCATGTGGGTCCATTAGCCATCAACCTCTCACATGCATGGAGGAAAGGAAAGGCAATGAAAGCGGGAAGGCGAGAGACTCCATAATTTTCATTGCTTTGCATACTCCAAAACCGCGTCGCTGCAACTAGAAATAATCTATGACGTAATTTTTTCTTTTGTTATATATATGATTTTACGTTATATAGTTTTAAAAGAATTTGTTTCTAAATTGATAGTAAAAGTTTGTAACGAGGTTAAAAAGATCATCACATGTTGATTTTTTTTCACCGAAAAAAAAAAGATCATCACATGTTTTACTTTTATTAATTTTTAATTTTTTTAATATACTTGATATATGTCATCTTATTAACCGTGAATGTTTTATACTTCATTGATAGTGTAAAAAGGTTTTGGCTCTTGCATTTAAATTCTTTTTGTTACAAAAAAATTAGGAACAGAAGAAGTTACTTTATCTCAAACGGTAAAACAAACCACCAATCTATTATAAAAATTTATAGATCTATAGGATTTTCATTTGTAGATTTTTCGAAATTTATAAATTGCATACTAATGACGGATCATAAAAATCCGAATTTGAGTGCTTTGCACTCAACAATGAAACCTTATGAATAAATAAAATTTATGAAATCATTTTAAAAACAAAAACCATAATAGTTGTAAAAATTCAAGAATAATAGTATATATTATGAAAAGAAAATTTTTGATCCGATATCTAGTAAGTTATATTATAAAATATAAATATTTTCAAAAATAAATGCATATCAAATTATCAAGTGTATTTAAAAATTCTTTTATGTAATTTATGAATACGAATAATTAAATTTAACCTATTTAGTTTTATAATTAACAAATATATTATTATATTAATATTAACATATATTAAGATATAAAAATTTAAATACTTCATAAAATAAATAAAATTATCTAAATATAAAATTTTACTTTTAAATAGACTTGTTCATGGGCTAGGTAGCTCATTAAAGCTTGAGATTTATGTGGATTTTTAATAGGTTTGAACAAAAAGAAAGGCTCAATGAACAGGCTTGAAAAAAAAAAGCTTGATGAATTTTCGGACAGAGCTCGAGCTTTACCTATGTAAACCTAGTTCTTGCACGGCCCAGTAGAAAATTTTTAATATTAAAATTTTTTTTATATATTCTATTAAATATAATGTAATTATATATATTTAAAACATTATTGATTAATAAACAAGGATAATTATCCAATACACCATTAGTAGAGTTTTTTGACTCCATAAGCGGGGTCAGGATGATAACACATGTTCTCTAAAAATATTAAAAAAATAAAAAATAAATAAAATAAGATATGTGTCATCATTTTAACCCCGCTTGTGAAGTAAAAAAATTTCACTGATGGTTTATTAGATATTAATCCAATAAACAAACAGGATTACTATCTAATACACTGCCAATGGAGTTTTTAGACTCCACAAACGGTGTTAAGATGATGACACATAAAAAATAAAAGTAAATAAAATTGGGTATGTGTCATTATCTTAACAATGCTTGTAAAGTCTAAAAACTCTACTGACAGTGTATTAAATAATAATTCAAACATTATACATATTTAATATGGAAATTAACATGAAAAGTTTGATAAATCTAATTAAATTTTAAATGAAATAAAAGAAGAAAAAAATAAAGAAACAAAAAATCAAAATAATTAAAATGCAAAAAGAAATCAGGCCAGGTTGGGCCTTCGCTTGAACAATAGAATATATAAACAGGCTTGAGCTAAAATTCAAGCCCGAATAATCGAGTCGAGCTGGACTCGGACTTATATATAGTCTATTAATATATAGCCTAGTTCTGACCCTGTAACATCCGAAATTATAAAATTTTAAGCTAAATTTTTCCTTTTTATTACATCTTTCTTACTCAATTAGTCAGTATCAATCGGTTTGCGTTCGGTGTCAGTGTAAGTTCATTTTATAATTTTCATTACAATTCGTAAACATACTTTAATTTAACATCACGCTATTTACATCCCATCGCAAACACATCTACTGTGCATTTATGAATCTGAATATAAATATAAAATTCTCTATATATACATACCTATTCACTTGATACCTTAAACTTTTAGTGAATTCTTCAATTACCTTGGAAGCAGCGAATATCTTGTAGATTGATGGGTTATCTGGGATGGTGAGTAAGGGGATGAGTTTTGGAGAAAGTCCAGTAAGAAACATATATAAAAGCGTGTATAAAATGCAGTTAAATAAAAATCACTTATTTTTCTAATTAAAAAAAAGGCATATTAAATATAAATATTAAAATGCATAAATTATTTATTTCTTAGTAGCTGTAATAACCTCAAATTTCATGCAATTGGAGCTCAATTAAGTATTTTTGAAAAATATTTTGGGAATTTTAATAATTACAAAGTGATGAATTGGGTATGAGTATTATAAGGATCTTATTAAATTTATTTTGTATAGGTTTTGGAGAATGGATTCGCATTATGAATGAGAGGAACATAGATGAACATAAAAGTATATGTGTGCCATTTGTGTGTGTATATATATATATATATTTAAAACAAATAAAAAATAAAATAAAAATAAATATACATATATATATTGTACGTACGTACACATACATATATTTTAAAGATACAAGATATATACAACAAGCAAATATCTATATTAATTGTATAATATATATGTATATAAAATAGAATTAATAAGAAGAAAAATATATATCAACAATTAGAAAAATAAACATATATTTATGTTTATTTAAATAGAGAATAAAATAAATAAATATATGTAATAAGCAAAATATTTAAAAATGGGTAATGGAGGATTTGGTGGAAAACATAACGAAGCACTGTCACTCACGTCTGCCAACAAGCAGACTACCTATGCCTAGCCCTTCTTCCTCACCTCGTCTCTACACTCCTTGTCTTTCATTTTCATTGCACGGAACAAAGACAAAGAAAAAGGAAGAAAAAGAAAGACAAAGAAATCTGGCGAGGTAAGCGACGAGGGTACGAGGATCGACGGCCACCAAAACAGAAAAGAGAGAGCTACTGTAGGACTGATCTATGGCTGTTTCCAGGGCAGTGAGGCTGAGTTTAATGGCCTGAAAAAGAAAAAAAAACGTAATGAAGCAAGGGAGACAGGTAGGCATTTATTGTGGCTGAAAAACGGTGGCTGTTTTAAGGCTGGAACGATGAGCTTTTAGGGGAAGCTTTCTCGCACAGCCAAGCAAGGCTTTCTCCACATGGAACAGCGAACAGAAATTGAAAACAAAGGAGTTTGACCGAGAGAGGGAGAGAGAGCAGCTCGTCGCTGACCAAGAATGGAAAGGAAAATGATGAAAGGAAAAGAAAAGAAGAGTGAACTCGAGAGTGAGAGGCTGTTGAAGGAAAGGCTGAAACTTGGTCTGAATTAGTGCAGAAATGAGGTTCGAAGGCTGGGTTTTGGGTGTATACCAGAGGTTAGATCCAAGGCTGGGAGAGACTGAAAGAATCAAGGGTTGGCCTTGCTGTTGGAGGTCGAAAATGGGGCTAAAGGAAGGTCAGAAGTTGCTGATTTTAGATGCTGGATGTGGCGTGCTTCAGAGCTTGAATATAGCAGCAGATAAAGGCTAGAAGAGGCGCTAGAATGTAGGCTAGCACAAGGGCATTTTAGGAGTCTCGGATGGCTGGGTTTAAGCATTGAGAAGGCTATTGTAAAAGCTGATCGGAGTTGTTTTCTGGGTGCCAAAAAAAAAGAGTATAAACAAGGGAGTTAAGGGGTGTTTAAATGCTAATTCGGGTGGATGAATATGGTAACTTTCGGCAATGGAAGCAGCAAGGGATAGTCTCGGTTTTGAGAGATTGTCATGGGATGATTATTGGCTGGAGAAACTTGAGAATGTGCTGCTGCTTGGTGGTGTTAAAATAGCAAAAAGATGGAGTGAAAATAGGTAGCAAGGTTCGACTAGCAAGAAAAGCGCAAAGAGAGCCATATTTAAGCTCCCGGCCTAAGGGGTTTACAAAGAGGTGAAATTATACCAATTGGTAAAGGTATGCATGTGAAGAGCTAAGTACCAAGCTTTAGTACAAATGGTAAGGATTTATATACAAAGTAGATGTTATGTTTATATTATTTAGTTGATAGTGTAGGAATTACATGCTAAGTTGACTTGATGATCGTATTGTTTAGTTAATGACATTTGAACGTGTAAAGCAAAACTAAAGTGAGAAAACGCGGAGATGGCTAAGCTCGGCATACGCGCGCTAAGCTTGAAAGTTAGAATGATTTGAGAAAGAACACGATTACAAGGTTGCTCGGTTTTCTTGGAAGAGTCTTAAAAAGGTGATAAGCTTTCTTTTGAACACAATTTATAAATTGATTAATGTAAGTTGTTATGAATGTTGGTTTTAGTACAGCAAGGCTAAAGATATTGGTTTAAGTGTAGGCTAAGTGAAGAACGATTTTGAGAAAATGCTAAAGCGGCAAGGCTTGCGAGTGTAGTGTCACCAATCTTGGTATCGTGCAACATAAGATAAGGGAATATACGGTAAATGTTTGTTAGTCTGCTATGTTTGTGTATGTCTAAATTATTGTTATTTAATACTTATGGATTTAAATGTATTCTTGGTTAAATTTCAAATATATTGAACTGAGTTTAAAGTACAAATGGTCTTGAGATTTAAATTGTGTTGGATTGGAGAATGAATATACTGTTGGTTGGAGTTTTTTGCAGGTTATTTGGTTGTGGATTATGATACTGGGTAGTGTCCTACCTATGCCGTCATAATGCCGAAATTTCGTTAGAAATTATTAAGTGGATTTTGGTGTTAGTTTAAATTCTATAATGTATTTAAAACCTCATATACCTTAAGCACTATTACTTATCATCAAAATAATGTCTTTTTAAAATGTGTTTTATATGATGAGGTTATCAAAACTAGAGTGTTTAACACGATTCATACCTCCAATACTTAAGATATGTTGTAAAAGTATTCTCGCACGAATTTTGGCATATGAGACAGGGGACACTTGGAAATGCCTGTGTGGCACTTAACTCGCCTGTGTGGCGTTTACCAAGCCTGTGTGGCATTTACGAAGCTTGTGTGGCACTCGCCTATGTGGCATTTATTAAGCCTATGTGGCACTTGCCAGTGTGGCGTTTAATTATGCCTGTATGGCATTTAGTAAGCCTATGTGGCACTGGCCAGTGTGGCGTTTAATTATGCCTGTATGGCATTTAATAAGCCTGTGTGGCAATTATTGAGCTTGTGTGGCAATTATTGAGCCTGTGTGGTATTGAGGCGCCTAACTATATTTACATAATTCAAATTTCCTCCTGTGTGTGATGGATATCTATGTATATATATGAATTGTGAAATATCCTGGATGCTTTATGATCTTCCAGGTCTTGGATGCTTTGTGATCTTCCAGGCGTTCGACAAATAGTCGTGACTTGTACCTCAGCCACTAGATGATCACTGGTGCTGGGATGATTCATGATCATGGATAGAGCCCTGATATGGGACTGTGACCACTACTAGCTACAGTGGATGCTTTCATAGAAAGCTTATTGGTTATTTTCAAAGATCCCGGTTATATTACCATATATTGTCAATGGATGCCTATCTCTTGAAAATACTTTAAATGTGTTTTTCGATTTTATAAATGCGTGAACATAAGCGTTTTATAGCTTATAAAATAATGGCTTATCAACTTTGCATTATTTTCGATAAAACATATTTAAGCATGAGTTTTGGCGCATTCATTCACGCATGCACATGCATTAAAACATAGTGGGAACCTAACAACATTTAACGTATGTTTTCTTACTGGACATTAGCTCACTGTGACGCCCTCGCCACTACATCTTACCATCTAACTTTTTCTTTATCTTATCCGACTTGATTAGACTCGTCTGTTAATGTCATTCATTTTTCTTCTTAAGATTAATATTTAATAGCTAAATATGAATATTTTACTTTCAATAAAACAGAATAATGATATATATATATATATATATATATACACATATCATTCCTTTCCACAAAATCTTACACATCATTCTTAACTTAAATCCCCAACATCTTATAAACATTAATGTACTATAATATTGTCTGACTTACAAAATTACATAAGTATACCTTCAACTATTATCTGGAAGCGTATCTCGAAGGTACACTCGCTATCTCAAAAGCAAGCTCCTTTACCCGGAGCAGGAATTACTTCAGATAATCTGTAGGAAAAATGTTCGTAAAATGGTGAGTTTACACTCAGTAAGAAATATATGTAAAAGAGTGTACTATGTCTCTATATGCAGTTTTCCTGCTTAGCTCTATAATGTCATGTAAATCATTATAAAGCATAAGTTCTTTATAATAGCATATGCTTACAAATCAAGTAAATCATGTACTTCTTTAAAGTAGCATATGCAAGCATACTTCACATGCTTTCTTCATACATACATTTTATATTTTCTTCAAAGCATGTATATCATATACTTTCTTGAAAACATACTTCATATACTTGCTTCAAAACATGCATTATATTCTTTCTTCAAAACATACATCATATAGCTTTCAAATAATAGAAAGACTATTGGCAATTTAACAGAATTATGCACTGAATCATGTGGCGTACTCCCGTAGGAGCCAAGAATCCTCCCCTAGCCAATATATACATAACAGAGACAATTTGGCCAAACGTCGGTGGCTACAGTGAACACTAATCAGGTGACATTTGTAGCACTGAGGGCTAGACTAGAGCTCCTCAGCCATGAACATATGGAGAAGTGCATAATCATTAAGTACTTCATAGTCTCAAAACATTTGTCATATAGCTATTTGCTATGACATTCATATTTTCTTGAAATAGGCTTTTAAAACCTCTTTTCAAACAGGACAGTCGACTAGCCTCATAGGGCAGTCAGCTGCTGCATCATACTTTCATTTATCGAAATTATTTTCTTTTAAAATTTTGATATTTTTATTTTCTGAAAACACGTGGGGCAATCGACTGGTCCATATAGCAGTCAACTAGTTTTGAAACAGAATGCTTTTCGAGAAATGGCAGTCGACTGATCATATAGCAGTCGACTGTTTTTGAAACAAAAGCTTCTGAAAACATGGCAGTCGGCTGGTTTTGAAATAGAATGCTTTTTAGCGAATAGCAGTCTACTGTCCCATATAGCAGTCGACTGTTTTGAAACAGAATGCATACTGAAAAATAGCAGTCGACTAGTTTGTCTCGGTTTTCGAAAAACTACGCTTTGGTTGTCTCTAGACAGTCGACTGCTACTTAAGGCAGTCGGCTGCTCCTAGCCTAATTGGTACTAGGAGTAAAATCCGAAACCTAACTTTTTCTGCACTTAAAATAGCTGGTACTTCTTTCCAAATGACATTTAAAATATCTTAAAACATGCTGACATAGTCATCCTA
This sequence comes from Heritiera fomes, assembly GCA_032173925.1. Lineage (NCBI taxonomy): Eukaryota > Viridiplantae > Streptophyta > Magnoliopsida > Malvales > Malvaceae > Heritiera > Heritiera fomes. Next base: position 15,127,368 of record JAPDPM010000002.1, read on the forward strand.
CGTCTGTTATATAAATTCCTTACCTCGATTCACTTCCAAATTGCAATTCACTTAGTTGCACAATTGGTCTTCTTCACTTCTTCAGAGCTGTAAACATTATCACAAATCAAACTTTTAAACAATCATTATACACATACTATACCAACTCAGTACAACTCCAAACCATGAATGAAATTGACTAAATCCATTTCTTCTTTTACCTTTGCTAGTGACCAATTTTCAAAATTTGAGATCTTCTCAATTTCTTGGATTCAATCTACCCAACTTTAGAGGTAGCTTAAACTAATTACAAGGATCGATTTTCGTTACTAACACTTAGTGCTTCAATCTTTGGACAAGGGTGTTTTCCAAGGAAATTGGGGATGAGAACTTGGGAAAATGGAAGGAACGAGGGTGAGGGCTGGGAGGTTGCTGTCGTGAGGGTGATGGAGATGATGACTAAGCCATTGCATTAAATACATCTCAATCCATTAATCATCTCAGCCATGCTTCCCTTGACCATGGACATTTGACCATTAATTCCTCTTCTTCTCTTCTATTATTTTAGCCACGTGTCCGTCTAATTACCAAAAAATCTGACATTTAAGTCTTTTATCATGCTTCAATTAATCTTACAATATCAAAATTTCTTCTTGACTATTTGACTTTCAATCTCATTATTCCTTCCATGTTCCATACATCAATGACACATCATAACTTCATATTTATTTAATTTCTTCAGCTGAATTACTTTACAACATTAAGGAATTACATGAAATTGGGGATTTCACACTCACCCCCCTCTTCCACCTCCCAGATTATTTCAGATAGGCTCAGATACAAGAGTGATGTATTGAGAGTTTGATGCGTGGGCTGCTAGGCGTTGTTACTTTTGTGTCGAGGTATAAATCTCCTTAATATCTCTTTTTATATTCCAGACTTAAAGATTCTTTTTGTATACACATTGCATAGAATTCGGAATGTAAGTATTAGGAGTGTATCGAGATTGTATATGAATTGTGCCTTGTAATGGATTGTATTCTCAATATTACAAATTGGTGAATATGAGATATCTAAGATGGTATATTGAGAATGTACTGTGCCACAGGTTGAGATGATACTATTGTGTATGAGGATGGGTTATATTCAAGTAGGGGTGGAATTTTTCAATTTTGTTTTTGGCACATATTACAAGGCGACTTAAATGGGACCTTAGACAACTAGTCTTAAACAATTAAACGAGTAGAAATCTACTTGTTATGTTTTAACTACATTGAGCGAGTGACAAACATAGTAAGTAAAGGAAAAAGTTAGCTCGAAAATTTTAGCTTCCGAGAGCGTTACAGTAGCTCACGAGGGGATTGTATTGGAATGATACTATAATCATCTAGGTAATCTGGTAGAGTATGGAAGGTACTTTAGAGTACCTGTCGTGTTCCGATCCCTAGATACGACTATAGAGAGTAAATTCAGCTGACGATAAAACGATTAATCAATATAAAACATTTAACATTTTATGCAATGCAATTTCAATTCATTAATCAATATAAAACATTTAATCATTCATGTGACGCTATTTCAAATCAATAATTCGTATAAAACATTTTATAATTTATGCGATGCAATTTCAAACCATAAATCAGTATAGAGGCCATTTATGTAGGTGATGATATAAAACAATTTTTGTATGCAACTTCGGTAACATTTTCAAATGTCAACATAAGCAATATTTCATCTAATACAGTAAAATAATTCATTTAAGTTTATCACCATCAACCATTTGATTTCAAACCTTTCTTTCTTTCTATCAAATCAATAAATCAGTATTCAAATCATTTGAAATTCAAATCATTCGGTATTCAAATCATTCAAATACAGTTCAATAGAGATAGTCACATCTAATAGAATCATGCACAAAACGGTATCAGTATCCTCGAAGGGACGATCAATATTGGCATCCCCATAAGGACGATCGGTAACGAATGGCCATCGTTGGTCGATCACAGTTCGCACTGGTCAGGTGCTCACTGTGTAAACCTGCGTGTTTGACCAAAATAATCCCACAGTCGGTAAACAATATATCGGTAACCTGCGGACTTGATCAAGGTCTCGCAGTTGGTAACAGTATGCATGATCACTAAAGAATGACCGTCTCAAAACATTTCCATAAATAATATAATCCAACTGCAAAAATCATTTGCAAATAGCAATTAACAGTAAAAATCATTTCAAATAACCATTTACAGTATAAATCATTTCAAATAGCAATTATTTTCAGTCAGACCAAAATCATATTAAAGAATAATTGAAGAGTAAAAAGTGGGGTATATTTAGAAGTTCTCGTCGGTTATAGAAGACAAATTGACTGACTTTTTTTTAGTCTTGTTTTGTCATATTTTATTAATACTTAAGCCAATGAAATTTTACCACTTAGATAACCAATAAATTTTTTTATCTTTTCTGTCCTTTTTTCTTGCTTTTCTGTTTTGTTTTTTGGTACAGCTTTTCTGTTTTAATTACTCTTCAGTGCAGCGAAGAAAAATGAACAAAGAAGTCGGTGCTGCAGTTTCTGCCGACCTAAGGAAAAACGTGAAGAAGACTTTTTCTTGTATTCTTTTATTAGCATCTGAATCAATAAAAATGTGCCCCGTAGTTGCCCAGTAAAAATTTCCCTTCAGGAATTTTAAATTTACATTTCCTCTCCTTCTCTTTCTCTTTCTCTCTTTTTTTTTTATTTCTTTTTCTTTCTGTTTCAATTTCCAGTGCAGCAAGCTTCCACCAGAAGCTTGCTGCGATATTATTATATTTTTTTTATTTATATATATATATATATTAAATCTATACTTATTATATATATTATATAGTTAACATATATTAAAACATATTTATATATGTAGGTATAATTTATATTTGATATATATATATATATATAATACTTAAAACATATATTGTCCTATTTTATGATTTATTCTTATATATATGTATATATCTATACACATGCATTTATAATTATATATATATATATATATATATATTCTTTTCCAAGTATACATTTATTTTGGTATAAGGAATAACAAACAATATATCTTTATTTATAATATATATCTATTCATTTGAAATTTAAATTCCATAATACCAAAATAATTTTCCTAGTTATTAAATCTACAATTTCCAAATGGATTAAATACCTTAATCTTGAAATATTCCAGTCATATAATAAATTTGTTTATTTACTCAAATTTGTCCATTAACATCAAAAATTAAATTTGTAGATTCTTAATTCCAAAATTGGAGAATTCTAAGTTATCACAGGCTCAAACCTAATTTGGCTCAGCCCATGGACACCTTTACTTTCAAACAACACATGAATAATCAACAAAAAAAAAAAACACACACACACACACACACAGAGAAAATACAAAATTATAAGAAAGCTTAATAATCAAATATATCCTCAACTTTCTGCACAAAATGAATATAAGCTCTCAATATTTTATCTTATGTAAATTAATTCATAAACTTGTACTTTACTATAAATAAACCTCTAATTATTCAAGATAATACAATTAAGTCTAAATTTTTTAAATGACTCTAACTTCTGTTTGTATTGCACGCGTGCTATGTCACGTGATAACTTACTAATCTATCAATTTCAGTTACCACGTAGGATGTCCAAATAACAATTTGGACATTTAACAAAATTTTACATAATTGCATGATTTTGAGAGTTTGTGTGCTTATTTACAATAAAATAAAAATTTATAGATTGATTTGTATTCGACAAAGCATTGAGAGCCTATATTCATTTCGTGCAAAAAGTTAAAAGTATATTTGACTATTGCTCCTTATAACAAAAACAAATGTTTGAAGTAATAATTTCTTGTTTATTATTACAACTATATTTTATAGTGTTTTTCAGTTTAAATGGATTTATTATTATAAATATGTCAAAAAACTCTTCATGCTAAGCGAGGTGCCATTTTAGTTTAGAAAAAAGATAAATCATATACTCATTAAAACTCTAAGTAGCTTTTTGTATTTCTTTTAGTATCACCGAGGTGATTTGATCACTAATGATCTTGTTATCATATTTGGTATAATATTATAAATTGTTGGTGATCTTAAATCACTGTGTTTAATATTGTATAGAAAAAAATTGAATATAAAACATCCACAATAGCCTTATTTAGAATAAAATATTTTTTAATATTTTTAAAAATATATGTTACCATCTTAATCTTATTTGTTAAATTTAAAAATTTTATAACAGTATATTAGTTAATAATCTTATATATTTTTATAAGATAATTAGAGGATCTATGTTTTTGCTTATACCTATTTTTTTAGACGATTTTAAGAATGTACTTCCAAAATCAACTTCATGTATATAAAATTTATTTCCATAATCATTTATGTATGAACGGAACCCTAATTTAAAAAAAATACTTTTTTTTTATTATTTGAACAATCATTACTCATATGATATAATTAGACTAAATAATTAAACAAAAGTTCACATAAGATAAAATTTAAACTTAAAATTTTTAAAATCTCAATACTTCATTCTTACCACTAACTCAAAGCTGCATTGCTGTTTATTGATGGAAATTAATTCAACACACAATTGAAAACACAAGTCTCCTAAGTTGTAATGTGTCAAATTTTGATTGCACCCCAAAAAAAAGACACCACAGGAAATAAGGAGGAAAGTGATGAAAGTAAAGCCAAAGCCAAATTCATGCGTAGATGTGAGCGTGGGATGTGCACCATAATTTCATGCGCGAGGTGGTGGAGGACCCACACGTAAAACAAGGGTTTGGCTTAGAGTTGGCCTAATAAAATAAAGGGTTAATAATCAAATGTGTCTTTAATATTTGTCATAAAATAAAATTAAATTTTTAACGTTTAAATGCATAAAAATCAGTCTTCAACGTTATAAAATAATTGAGTTAAGAATATTTTCGTTAAATCCTGACATTTCCGTTAAGTTTTATTATTAGTAGGGGTAATAGAAATTAAAGGATTTAACGGAAATGTCCTTAATTCAATTGTTTTGTAACGTTGAGGACTGATTTTTATGCATTTAAACATTGATGACTTTATTCTATTTTATGATAAATGTTGAGGACACATTTAATTATTAAGCCTAAAATAAATTTTGGATTGGCCAAAATAGAAGCCTTTGGTTCATAAACTTTATTTTTCACTCTCTTTAAAGTGATATATATATATATATATATATATATATATATATATATTTTTTGAGGACCCTACCTTTTTATTCCTTTTTAACCGAATTTTGGTAGGGACTTTTGAAAATCTTTGAGAGAGAAAATAAAAAAGACGCCATTTGTACACGTAATTCTAGACATAATTTCTGTTGGATAAGAAAAGAAAATTATACAATGGAAGAGCCGAGGAGAGATATTTGATTTTGTTTTTTTTTTTCCTTTTACAATAAAGGGTTTTGTATTTTACTAACTTATTCTTTTATAAACAAAAAATTCTAAAAAATAAAAAAAATTCCAATAGAAATAGTGTAAAATTATTTGCAATTCGAATTCGTATTTGATAAATTGATAATGAAAAATTTTAATTACACAAGTAAAATTAAAAGATTGTCATATATCTCATTTTTTTATTGTTATTTTTAATCTTTAACATACCTTAAGAGATATTTATAACTTTATTAGTCCTGTTTGTAAAATATACAAATTCCACTATCTTATGAAAAAATTTCTGTACAAGTTTTCCAATTCATGCTGCAAATAAGAATGTATTTATGTTGAACATTGAATTTCAATGTGGATCCGTTGTCCCCAAATATACGCGTGGGCTCAGATCACACATGTAGGGTTGATAAATATTCATATTTATTGTGATCTAAATCTATGTATAGTTATTGTCCATAAATTGTTTGAATTGAACTAAACTATTTCCAATTTAAATATAAGGAAAATAACATTGTTTATATAAATCACGGCTTAATCACATTTTTCACATTGAAAAAGTAAAAAATATGCATGAATTTTTTATCTGATTACAATGAAAGTTTACTATATTGTTATGTGAGAAAATGATAGAAAAAATGTTAATGAACTAATCTCAAGCTAGCAGTAAAGTTATTTTTTTTCAATAAAATTAATGGAGTATTCGGTTCTTTTTTTTTTTAAATAATGGAGTAGTCGGTTCTTAATTCTCGTAATAATCATCATTCAATTTTTGATAACCATATAGAACTCGAAGAGGGTCTACTGCAATAAGTTATATATGTGGAAGATTTAAAGTTAGATAATGATGTTGTTTTAGATCCGTTACTTCATTTTACAATTCCGGCAAAAAAAAAAAAAATACAGTAAGCTCTTAACGAAGTATGAAAAAGTAAGTCTCACTTCTCCACATAATATTATTAATTAATCTCTATATTTTAAAAATCCTACAATCTTTATTGTCAAACATTCTCCTTAATACTCTCTCAAATATATTTCTTATATCTATAATGTTATTTAATCATTTATCTACTCTCTCTTTTTCATCTTACATTTTATTTTATTTTTTAATAATTAATCGAAATAGTATTAGAATTATTATTCTATCCACCATCAATAGAGTTTTTTAATTTCACAAATAGAATTAGGATGATAACACGTATCATTTAAGATTATTAAAAAAAATAAAAAATAAATAAACTAAAACATATGTTATCATTTTAATCCCGCTTGTAGAATTAAAAAACTCCATTGATGATGAGTGAATATGATAATAATTTTTTTTTTTTGCAAATCCCCTTTGTCAAAAAGCCGCATTACATTCCATTAGGATATGCTTTAATTTATAGTATAGACATATCTGCTCTGTAAATTACAAATATTATCCTTTTTAAGAGTCAACAAAGAAACCTAAGCTAATTCTCGTATAGGCAAAGAGTAGCTATAGATCTTATGGCTTTAATCATCCTTCAAAGTAGATTTTTATGTGGCTTTTATCATCTATAAAATAAGACTTTCTCTTTCAGCCTAACCAAAGAATTTCTGGCAGTAGACTAAAAATGTCCCTTTGATCTGTTTTGATTTTGTACCAAGAACACTGTGCCATATCCAAAAATTTCTACCATGCTTAAATAACAGTGACCATGTAATCATGTTTCCTTTTATATGATTTTAGGAATAAGAGACATTCTTATAAAGTTTTCAAAAAAAAAAGTTTAAGAGTTTTTTAGATTCTGTTGGTACATAAATAGTTGAGAAATATGAATAGTTAAAAAAGAAAAATCTTTAAAAAAAGATAAGTTACTAGAACTTTTAAATTAATGGCTCTCGAAAATGCACTCGGAAATTCGCAAACAACGCAACATGCAACGTAAGAAAACTTTATAATTATATCCAATTTCAATTAGGATATAATGACTTGAATTGTAATTAATTACTATAATAATTCCTAACATAAGAATAGTTTATGCCAGATGCAAATCCCTAAAATTTTAATTACAAGAGATTTTAAGAGGAGTTAGGATATTTAAAGGTTTAAAATTCAATTTTTTTGTTTGGTAAAAAAAAATTGAAAATTTTCAAATTTAAAAAACAATCAAAAGAAAATTTGAAATGCTTAAATTTTCTTTTGAAAATTTAGCTAAAATGGTTTTTCAAAATTCTTTCAAATATTCTCTTTATTACACATGGACCATCATTAAATACAAAACTCAAAAAGAAAAAAAAATCACTTTATTTAAATAAAATATATATTCTTATTTTTTATATTATTAATAATATCTATACATTATTAGAAATCTAATGATAATTATATTAAATATTTTTCATTTTTTATATTTAATATCATTAATTTTTTATAATTATTTTTTTTATTTCATCCTATTTGAATAGTCAATTTCAAGCAATACAATTAAAAATGCCAATAATTTAAATGGCTGCATTTCAAAATATTTTAATTTCCAAATTCTTCAAAATTTTGAAATTTCCAGTCCAAACACACTCTTATAACTCAACTAAATTATATTCAGTGACCCAATCATAAGTTAATTATCATTTGAAAATTTTATTTTATTTTTCAACCAAACGTGGCTAGCCAGACTTTTCTTTACAAGTACATGAAAAATTTAGCTTTCAAACGTATGTATGTAACATGTGCACGCACACGACCGAACTACCGAAGCAAGCATGCATACAGCCAAAAAGTTGCCGCTTGAAGGAGTTTGGCTCCACTTTTACGGCTGATTTCACACTCCCTTCAAACTACAAAAATTAAAGTCTTTGTGTAACACAGAATCAAACTGTATAAAAGGTCGTTGCGCTAAACATGTTTTGGCCTATCCCTGCTTTTGCTCGATTTGTTCTTTGTCCAACCTCTTGTCCCATGAATCAAAAAACAAATAGAAAAATGAGAAAGTGAAGGGCTACTTGTGTAAACAGGAACATGGCATTTAAACTCTTATAAAGAAGCTCAAGAAACCTGAAAGGCGGAGAAACCAACTTGTAATGGAAGACCAATGCAGTCCACTCAGCTGGGGATATTGCTTTGGGGAAGAGGTAAGATCTTTAGGCCAGCTTGCTTTCAATTGGATCTGAATTCTGAAATTGTTTTTCTCGTTTTAGTACTCTGCTTTTGGGGTTAAAAAAGTGTTTAGATTCCAACTTCTTTTCTGCAATTGACAGGGAATGGAAGAGTTAAAGCATACCCTCTTGCTTACAACCTTGGACCTAGAGACAACATTAATATCAGCTAAGGAGGAGATTAGTAGAAGGGAGTTTGAGTTGATTCATCTCAAAGATGTTCTGAACAGGACAATGAAAGAGAGAGATGAAGCTCAAGGTAGATGCCAGAAGCTGATGTTGGAGAACTTCATTCTTCAGCAGCAACTACAACAGAAAGAGCAGCAACACCAGCAAGAATCTGCTTCACTTTCTGGGGTTTCTAGCAGTGAAGATGAATCCAAACCTGGTGACTCCAACAAGCAAAATTCCAGTTCTGATAGCATAATTTCATCCCCGAGTTTAGACTCAATCGCCCCTTCGGTGCACGTTCCATTACAGCCAAAATCACCACTTCCACAAGAGGCGTTAAAACTTGCAGCTGACAGGCCACTTCCGGAGAAAGGAAAGCTGCTGCAAGCGGTGAAGGAGGCCGGTCCACTCCTGCAGAACCTTCTCTTGGCCGGACCGCTGCCTCAATGGCAGCATCCGCCTCCCCAACTTACCCCCATTGAGATTCCACCTGTGGCCATTTCTTCCCCTGCGCAGCATCTCATAAACCAGGACTCTTTCAACAATCTTAACGGTCGTTTAAGCAAGAAGAGGGGTCCAGAGAACTATGAAGGCTTCGATTCTTCTCCTAACACCAAGCACCAGAAGCTCGTTCTCCACTGAACAATGCCAATTGCTTCCCTTATTTCTCTAATATGCCATCCTTTTCATGCTGTTAACATAAAAAAAGGGTAAATCAGCATGAATTAGATGGCCATTTATGTGCCTATTCAGAATTTTGTACACTATTTTTTGCCTTAGGAATCCAATATCCTGACTTGAAATGTCTTTAATTTATGCATGACTGTTCTAATTATGTAATCAATGGAATCGGAAATGAAGTTCCAAAATTTCCAGATTAGCAAGGGAACCAAATTTGAGAAGATCGTATATTTCAATTAAATTAATGTCCTGCCCTGTGCTCTCATGGCATCTCCTTTCTCTTTGCTTTTGCTTTTGGTTATATTAAAGTTGGTTAATGATGAAAAGTATGACCAGACAAAGCAATCATAGATTTTCAGAGAGATTTCTTTTTCATTCCCTGATGCACACCTACCATCCATGGCCATGGCGAATGTCTGCCATTAAAAGCGCAACTAATCAGATTTCACTGTCATGACTAATGCACATGTATGAGCTCCAATAAAGCATTCAGTACCAATCGATCAAAAAATTTAGTTTGAAAATTAGACAAACAACCCTCCAAACATAATGTTTTGCTTCACATGGAGGGGTCAAGGTCATTGTTTGCTTTAAGACCATTGATGCAGCAATTCCATCAAAGCATATAGGAACTAAATTAAAGATGTTTATTGATTTTGCTTTCAATGGGAGATTTAGCCATAATCATGCACGCCACATGCTGGTTAGCGCAAGATTCACCGGTAAAGGTCCCACACGTTTTCCAGGGTCTACCCATGTGTCGGACTCCTGGATTGGTCCAATTTCAACTGGATTATTATTTTATGGTCTAAACAGAATAACAAAATGAATAGTGATGGAAAGCTGTGTGTATCAAATGTCTTCTGTTACCCAGACCAACTGTTTCTTTAACCATATATTTGGATTGTAACTTTGCTTTGGAACTAAAGAAAAGTAACCAATGGGGGGATTGTAAACCTGTTTAAAAACTGCAGGGAATCTTACAGAGATTGAACTCATGTTTAATTCACCAGCGAGTTTTATCAAATTTGATATGAAAAGAAAAAAGGAAACAACTGAAATTCTCTTGTACACTTGAAAGGGATTTAATCCAACCAAATCAACTGCATTTCGAGGCCAGAAATTGATGGATCTCGAAACTAAAAAAGTCGAGAATATTAATATAAAAATAATAAAGAAAAATAGCTTAAGATTAAACTTGTGCATGGGCCTAGCTCGATTTAAATCGAGGCTTGGACAAACATTTTTGAGTCAAGGACCAGCCCATCAAAACATTTTATAATAATTTTGTTTTGTTAAATTTAATTCTAAAATCTATTTAAAATAATTAAAATATTAATATAAAATTTTTAAATACTTTAATTATAAATTTAAATAAAATGAATTGAATTGCACAAATCCATAAATATGATAATTGGGCCTCGCTTAACCTGACCCAAATAATGGCACCTCTGCTCAAATGTTAGAAGAAAAAACCATATGGATACAGTGCTGGATAAGAGAAAAAACTTGAATTCGTTTTCACTACAAGCACTCATATCACTAGGTATTTTTTTAATAATGTGGTATTTAAGTTACATGATCATATTTTATTATCTAATATTTTATTATCTAAATAATCGAAAAAAAATAATACTATAGGAAGAAAAGCAAACTTTCAACTTCTTTCGTCTCACTCTCAAATAGGGATGGCAATGAGTACCCTATAAACGGATATCCGGTACTACTTGATCCGTTTAGGTAGGGTTAGGGTAGTATATAATCGGATTCAGGCAGGGTTCGGGTAGTGAAATTACTACTTGTCACGGGTTCGGATAGTTATCTTAGGGTAACCGCTACCCAAACCGATTATAAATAATAATTAATTAATATAATATTTATATTTTCTATGTATAAATTATTTATTATTAATGTTGTATTTAATTAAATTAAGTCAATAAATATTATAATTATGATTTTTAACTTTAATTTATTTTTATGAGTTAAATTAAATTTCTTAATTTTGTTTTTTTAATTAAGTTATTCCAAAATTGATTTTAAATTTAAATTTAAAAGTCAAATTTTGACTTAATAAACAGGTACTTTCTATTTTATATGGTTAGGGTTAGGGTTCGGGTAACATAAATCAAAATAATCGGGTAGTTAATAGGATTTGGGTATTATACATATTAATTGGGTTCGGGTATCCCAAATTTAGCGGGTACCCAACCCGTTTACATTCCTACTCTCCGTGTTTTTTTTAAAGGAGTATAATGGCTATATCACAAATTTTTCTTTATTACTAAACATTTTTTTTTATGAAATTTCTCATTCTTCCTCCCAATCCAATGAGACCTTGGCTTAATGACAGAAAAAAAAGGTTCTGGGAAATTGAGATCTCATATTTTGAATTTCTCTAAAGTGTAAACTTGAGTTTAATCAAATTATTTACTAGTTTAGTTAGTCATAGTTACATATTCATGAAATATAATATACTGATTATGATGGTAATTTTTAATGAAAATATACTACTTACAAAAAAAAAAAATTCTAACTACCCTCCAATGTTGGAAAATGTCTTTAATTTATGCATTACTTGTCTCATCTAACCTAATTATTTATAAGAATGGAGATCTGAAGTGAAGTTCCAGTTTATTAGATAAGGAATCTTTTGCATGAAAAATTGTATTTCTAATCTGAAATTGCAGTTATTTGGACAACAAGAAAGCTGGAAGCGTTATTCCTTAGTTTTGACTAGTGAATCTAAGCATGTATAAGCCTAATAACAAAGACTGCTAAATCTACACCTTTCAACATTATATCAAGAGCTTGTCAAAGATCAATTGTCCATGCATTGTGGTACTATGTATTAGTGCCTATGGAATATGGATTGTATTGTATTCATGACAACAAATCTACATAGAAACATTAGCCAAAAAAAAAAAACCCAACAGGGCAATTACCACAAACAATCTATTTATTATTGTATTTGTAGCACTAGTCAGAGCATTTGCACATAATCTTTGTTTTAGACACCAGCAACATAATCCTTCAGCATCTCTCCAGCCGTATGCCATGGATGGCATAATTCCAAGATTGAAGCATTAATACTCTAACATACTTCTCGGTAACATGCATGATTAATCATCTAGAGCAACAAATCAGTGTAGTCTTCACTTTGTCCTTGATACACACTCCCGATGGACTATGTAGTTGCAATTGCATGTAGCAGTAGCACATTCAAGAGATAGATCTTGGCAAGGCTTACCACACTCATAACATTCGGAATAGTAGTAAATCTTCTGAACAAAAGTGAGGGGATTGGTGTGTTTCTCATATGTCCCAATCTTGATAGACGGATATTTTCTTAGAACACATATAGGATGAGCGGAATTATCATAGAGTAATGATAAAACCAATCATTTTGATCTCTCTGTTCTTCGCAAATATCACAATAACATTGTTCTGGATCATCATTCTTGTCATTGTAAATAAGTTTTAAAAAATGTCACAATTATGTCGTACAACATGTGGACATATGATGCATCCATGATCCAGATTATAATTGCATCACTTAGTACATTCGTATGCAATACCCTGGTCACTACAAGCAGTGCATATCACACCATATCCCATCATATCCCATGTCACAAAAGAGGAGGTGTTTGTGGTCTGGATATTTGAGGGTATAAGAAATGTCAGGACGTTTAAGGCAAAGAGAGGTTTTACATTCATCACAGTTGTAGACAAAACCACTACATTGGTGAAAACAAAAATCACATTCGAAAATACCATCTGACTTAAGGGTGTCAAGGTGTTAATAAAAGAAATTATTTATTTTCCTTGGTAATTCAACACAAGTTTTATGGAGAAGAAAACCGCATTCGTAATAAAAATCCGAGATGGATCGTATATATCCGCCACAATGTTTATCGTCATCTCCATTAATCTTGTCTTCTACCATCAGGTAGTGTTCATGGCTGAAATGTTTTATCTTTACTGCATCTCCACGTTCATTCACCTCCATAGTACAATTCATGGAAGACTATAAATTCTGAATTTTCACTTGCCTCATCTAGATTTTCAGGAAATTCTAAATAAATAAGGTGGAAACTGTGTTAGATTAGCAAATCTACCTTTTCTTAATGGTTCATTAAAGTAGATGTTTTATTTGTTCTGATCAACAGTTAAAGAGATGAATTAAGACCAATTATATTTGAGTTTATGCCTAATAGTTCCTAAACGATATAGAGCAAAATCCAAATGACTATCCTTGAATATTTTGAACTAAAAAGATTATAACATGGTTATGGATTACTAAAATTAGTGATGTGTTGGGAAAAACATCCCGGAATCTTAATTTGTAAAAATAATTAATTTGATTGGGTGACATTGTACTTTAATTTAAAATTAGGTTACAATTAAGTTAGAATTTTTTAGATTTTAGAATTAACATTAATTAGTAAGTTAAAATTAAAATAAGATTTAGGAATGATGATAAAAAAAGAGAAGAGATAAGAAAATAAAATAAAATAAAATTAATTTTAAGATAGGATAATTAGATTTTTTAAGATAATTATTTAATTTAATATTAATCTAAATAATTATCTTAAAAAATCTAATTATCCTATCCTAAAATTAATTTTATTTTATTTTATTTTCTTATCTCTTCTCTTTTTTTATCATCATTCCTAAATCCTATTTTAATTTTAATTTACTAATTAATTTTAATTCTAAAATCTAAAAAATTCTAACTTAATTGTAGCCTAATTCTAAATTAAAGTACAATATCACCCAATCCAATTAATTATTTTTACAAATTAAGATTCTGGACAAAATAAAGTGTCTACAGCTGCCCCTCTTTGCACATTTTCTGAAAATCAGGAATTGTGCAAAGACAATTAGACAACTATTTTGTTCGGATTTTATTTTTTATTTTTTATTTTTTTACAAAATATTTACAATTTTTAAGACACATTTAGTTCCTCTCACCAGAGGCTGTAAGATTTTGAAACATAACCTTGTGCTCCTCTCACCAAAGGCATTGGAACTTTGGAAGAATAACCTTGTGCTTCTCTCACTAGAGGCATTGAAACTTGAAAAAATAACCTTGTGCTCCTCTCACCAGAGGCATTGGAACTTTGAAAAATAACTTTGTGCTCCTCTCACCAGAGGCATTGGAACTTTGAAAAATAACTTTGTGCTCCTCTCACCAGAGGCATTAGAACTTTGAAAAATAACCTTGTGCTTCTCTCACCAGAGGCATTGGAACTTCGAAACATAACCTTGTGCTCCTCTCACCAGAGGCATTGAGACTTTTGAAAATAAAGAGTTCCTCTCAACAGAGGCATTGAGACTTTTGAAAATAAAGAGCTCTTCTCAACAGAGGCAGTGAAACTTTTGAAAATAAAGAGTTCCTCTCAACAGAGGCAGTGAAACTTTTGAAAATAAAAATTTCATTTCAGAATGCCAGTTTACATGGGTTTGACTGGGCTTAACTTTCATTTTGATGCCAACAATATTGAGCTTTATCCTTCTTTAAGGTGCCAGCTAAACTGGACTTTGCTCTCATCTAGAGTTTTTTTCAAAAGAGTATTTTTCTTATCATCTTCTCATACCTCATCATTTTTTCAAATTACCATCTCTTATATTTTCTCTTTTCCTCAAAATTTTAATCATTCAGAACTTCTTATCCTAATGTCTTAACAAATAGTTCAATGTCAAAATGCAATAGTGACATGTGATGTATGTTATGAATGTAATGAATATCATGAACATCATAATGCCCTAAGTGCTATGAATGTTACCTGAATTACTCCATGAATGTATGTAAATGCAATCTTCATTGTGGTAACAAGATTCTCAAGCTCATCTCATTTTTCTCAAATTCCACATATCTGCTGGATTCTTCTTATTCAAATCTTCTTTCATTTAACATCCTATCTTTTAACGAGTCTTGGTCCAATTATGCTCAAAGACTTGTCATCATGCTTTCAAATTTAAATTTTCATCATTCCTTATTTTTGTCTCTTTCTCTCTCTTAGTAATACAAGATTTCTCAAAAGAAAATTTTTTTTCAAAAATTTACCCAAAAAGGTTACCAACATTTATTTATTTTCCTTTCAACTCGACCACCAATGTAATGCACTCATACATCTTCTCAATTTATTATAGGGGTGGAATGAATTTAAAATGATCATGAGAGATATGAGTATTCATTCTTAGAAAATGAACATGAAATCAAAAAAATCAATGAGACAGTTTGTTTGGAATAGGGTTTTCAATATCCATTTAATAAACATTCTGATAATTTCAATCAAGTCAATCTAGAATTCCTTTCCAAAAGCCCACTCTTATTGATATGTTCTTTCATGTAGTGTCTGTCAGTCTTGCCCTTGTATTAAAACTTTTTTATGATGATATTTTCCTAAGCCGCCTTTTCAGGTTTTCAACTTAGGTTCCCCTTATTTGATTCAAACTGCCCTTTTTGGGTTTTCAATTTTGAATCTTCCTTTTTTTATTTTTCTCTTTTTTCCTTTTTTTCATATTTTTATTTTTTATTTTTTTTATTTTTTCTTTTTTTTTTCATTTTCAACTTCATTGGCTTTAACAAACTTCAACCTTCAGTGCTCAATCCAGATTCATGCCCCTAATAGGCGTTCTTGATTTCGGTCCAAGATATCTTCTAAAGCTCATGGGTTTCTTCATTCAACTTGATCTACTTCATTCAAAGGATCATTATCTCATTATACAAACATGTCTTCATTCAATACACGATTCTTCAATTTAAGCATTTACATTTGATCAAAATGGGCTTTTAAAGGTATGTAATGTAGGCTCAGGTGAGGGTTTATGAAAGAAAGGGATAAAGCAGGCCCAAAATGTGTTTCAAGGTTTATAAACCAAAGGATCACTTTTGTTTAACAAGTAAAACACTCAAGCATTTAGTGCCTTTCTAGTTCACTCATTTCTTTTCTTCCTTCTTCCTCTTATTCTTCTTTTTGGGTTTTCTTTTGAATTTAAACCCTTTTTTCTTCTTTTTTTTGTTTCACAAAACTAGGCTATTTTTCTTCTTTTTTTTTTTGCCCCCCGATTCATCATGAACACTTTCATCTTTGCTCCCAAAATTTCTTTATAAATGATTTTCATCTTCCTTGCCCCCAATGTGGAGGGTGATGCTTGGTGGGTTATAATACAAAAATATAATAGGCTCAAAAGGGGTAATCAAAGGACAATTTTACTCATGCTTGAAGGATAGTGAAAGAAGGCCATTTATCATTTCAAATGCAAATACTCTCATTAAAAATTGTTTATGGAACAATGACAAACTTGTTACAAGCTTCTGTGAGAGATTCACCTTTCTTGTACCATCTATCAAGTGCGAATGGTGAACAACCTTTCCTTCATTTTCTCGCTTTTACAACATTAGCAGACTAGTAATTCATCAACAGTAGTAGTTCTTTCAAAATTGAATCTCAGATTTATTGACATCATTATCATCATGTTCATTATTTGGATACTTGTGAATAAAAGGTAAAGTGAGTATGTGGGAAATGGCAAATGAACAGAGAAAATGACAGTGCATCACACTAGTCGCTTTATTGAAAAGGGAATAAATAAAAGTTAGCCCATACATAAAACTTTATCTTGTGCTTATGGGTTTAAGCACTTTCAATAACTATCTTGCATTACTTAAAGAAGCAAAAACAAAACTAAAATTTATAAATCTTCAAAATCGCATGGCTAGAACCCTTCATGCCCCCATAAGGCAATTTTTTTTTAATTACAACTTATTCTATTACTCACTTTCCCTTACCCAAAATTTTCAACAACTCAATGATTTGGGCCAATTGCCCCCTTATATCCTCTTGAGCTTTTTTCATCTTCTCCATGTGAATGCTTTGCTCTTCTTCCGTAACCCTAGCTTGATAACAAGTGTGATATGAATGGACTTTTGCTCGAGCTATCTTTGAACCTTTATTACCACAATTAGAGTTCATCATTTTTCATGTGGTGATGCTTGAAGAAGTTTGAAAATGCTTTGTTTAAAAGAATGAAGATAAATCAAAACGAGATGATGTGTATGAATGGAATGGTGTGGTAAAAAGTTGTTATATAACAATAATGGATGAGTGATGCATGGAAATGTTTTGGTAAAGGACTCATGGTACCCTCTTAATGTCTCATGTGTGAACCAAAATCAAACAAACTTGATCAAGCATGTGTCCTGAGTAATGAGTATTTTCTGTAGCATGGGTTGATATAGCTCTATCTTACAGTTGATCTTCTTAATTTCACTATATGCATGACTTTAAATAAAAGGGCTAAAGGTTCTCAAATTGTTCCTCACTATCATCCACTCTGAACTAGTAAGGCAGCCTAATCCTCACCCATGACAGGCTACAAACGGAAAAGGTTCAACTTGAGTGAGAGTATTTTGCTAGCCCATGCGGAGGTTATCACCTCACGAGAGCGGTAGGTACTCTACTCCCTCCTAGAAAGGACTGAGCTCGGGTCGAGAGCTTTATGCATGCAAGTGCAAAGTGTGGTGTGTGAGAAGGAATTTCATCTTATTAATTTCCACAAAACACTTAAGAAATCAAAAAAAGAGCATCAAACAACATGAGAACTTTCCAAATTTAGACCATCAAACTTAGACTTAGTATAACATAAGATTAAATTATGGCTTGACTCTCTTAATTATCCCCAGTGGAGTTGCCAAGCTGTCATAACGTTTCCTAGGGTTAGGTCATTAGACATTAAACAAATGGAGTCGCCACAAATCTTTTTTAACCTAGGTGTGATTGGCCACCTAATGACTCTAAAAACTGGTCTAAATTTTAAGTTTTGGGTTCAGGAGTTCGTTTACATGTAGGGAAGGTTATAGCACCCCTACAACGCCCAATATCAGTACCATTTTAATCTTGTGTTATTTTAACTTAGTCTTAGTTATGTGGCCTTTATATGTTATTGTTTAAATATTGAAAATTCTTTTAAGAATCCTCCATCATTTTAAATGAACTCTTAAAAAACCTTCTCACCTCAAGAGTATTCAAGGGGTACCATTCGACTCCCCTGAAGAGGCTCCATCGTCGGAAGTATTTTAGAATTTTATTATTCCTTAATTTATTTTTATTTAATTACTTTTATTTATTTATTTTAAATATTATTTTATATATATTTTTAATATTTTTAGGATTTTTGGTATTTAATATTGAGAATATCTCCTAAATTTTCTATCGTTCTAGATAAACTTAGGAGAATCCTCTCACCTAATAATTCCTCAAGTGTTACTCATTCGCAATCGCCTTAAGGATTCCATCATCAGAATTATTATTATTTATTAACTTTATTATTTATTATTTTATCTTTATTAGAATGTAAATTTTATTATTTATTATGTTTTTATCTTTATTTATCATTCGTTTATTTTGAAAATGTCTTCTAAGTCTTCCATCGTTCTGGATAAACTTAGAAGGATCTTCTCACCTAAGAATTCTTCGAGTGTTACTCATTCGTAATCGCCTCAAAGATTCCATCATCGGATTTAATTGTATGATTTATGTTTTTATTTATTATTATCCTAAAAATTTTACTATTATGTTTATTATTATTTTTTCACGATTATGATTTTTTGTGTGTTATTCTATTTTAATTATTTAGAGAATAAAGTTTAACCTTCATTTTTTGAAAATACCTTTTAAATCTTCCATCATTCTGGATAAACTTAAAAGGATCCTCTCACCTAGGAATTCCTTAAGTGTTACTCATTCGTAATCGCCTCGAAGATCCCATCACCGGAATTATTTATATAATTTATTTTTATATCATTTGCTATTACCTTATCACTATTTTAAATCATTTGGTTTATATTCTAATTATTATTATTACTCTTTTATTTTATAACCCATTAATTAGCAACGTTTCCCTTTTATCTATCAATATAATTATTTTAATCCTTACTTTTATACCTTAGCTACTAGGATAGCACTAACAGTAGGCTAATCATTAATCATGCAAATAAACTATTGGAAATTAAGAGTACAATGCAAGATTGGACGCTTACCAATTTTCGGCTAAAACCAGTCAAATGCTTAACGTTGGGATGGATTGAAACTGAAGGATATTAACGGACTGGAGCTGCTATGTTGTTTGCTATCCTCTGATTAGTTCTAGGATTCTTAACTGCTGGTTTAGCAATTCTTGGACATTGCTACTTGGTTGGACCGAATTCTTCCTCTGCCTTTTTGATTTTTTTTCTTCTAATTTCCTCCCAATTGTTTGATACTGCTCTCTTCGTTCCCCCCTCTTTAAGTTATGGGTTTAACCCCTTTTTATAGTCATGAGCTTGTTAGAGTCCTAATACAACTAAACATATTTTATTAATTATCTCTTATTTTTAATATTTTATCTATTTAATTCTTATGTTAATCCTAATCTAACTCTCGCAGGATCACGAACCTTCAGCTCTGATATCACTTGTTGGGAAAAATATCCCTCAAACCAAACACCCACAAAAATAGAGGAAAGCAAAAACAAACACAATAATTATTAATGTGGTTTGGCCCAACCAATTTGGCTTACAACCGCCCAACCAATCTAACAACCAATCAAACAACTATAACTGTGCAATTTTTAGAAGAGAAAAATTGCAAACTCCTTACAAAACCCAAACCTAACTATGCAATTTTTAGAGAGAAAAATTGCAAACTCCTAACAAAGCCCAACCATGCAATTTTTAGAGAGAAAAATTGCAAAATTCTAACAAAGATCCCAAAGCCCAACTACACCCTTTAATAGCTCAAACCCTAGCTATTTTATTGGTGCCTACAACTCTTTGGGACACTTTACAAACCAAGTCTGACACATTATTTATAAGAGGAGATCCCTTATAACTTCTCCTATACTTTCGATGTGGGATTCAAGGCAAACCCCAACATGATAAAGATGCAGAACAGTCAAGGAAGTCAGGTTTTCATTTTCCTTGAAACGTCAAAAAAGGTCCAACGAGGTAGGCACAAGAACATGAACACAGGTTGGAAATAGAATTGACATAATCTTTTATGCATAAATCTGTTATCTTTAGAGGTGTTCTTTTTTTTTGTTTCATTTTTAATGTTCTTATTTTATTTGTGACTTAGTAGTTTATATGTAGTCAAAATTTTAACTTTTTTTTAGAACTATGGCATGTAAATATCAACCCCATTTTAATTATTGCATTATGTCTTTGAGATTTTGGTTTATTGTGAGTGGCCAATGGAAGTTATTTTGAATAGACAGAAGGGATGTGATGTTGCGTTTAATTGTTAATTAACTTCCATTTCTCAGCTAACAGAATTGACATTCATGGTGGGAAAGTAATTTAAAAAGTTCTTTACTGACTTGAGTTTATTAGTAACCATTTACTACAGTTTTCTTGCAGATGTCTGCACGCCAGTCATGGATGGCCTTCAAGCAACAAGATTGATTTGCTCATTTGAAGAAACTGGCAATTGGGTTGTAGCAACCGATGCTGGTTTTGAGCAACCTTTGCTTTCTTCAAATTCGATACAACCAGATTGTAGCGAATTCCCATAACTGCGGCGAGCTTATCACTTTTATGATATTATTTCTCTTATCTATTTCAGTTTGCTTACATATGCTGCATATTTTATCACAGAAAATCTGCGCAATGGGCTGGTTTAAGGAAAGCGAAGGTGTTTATTTTATCGACATTTTGTTGCTAAATCTATTTAGACCATAATAAATTGGTGGGTTTGATGAATAAGGGGATGCTACTATGTAGGTTCGCTGTTGTCAGTGTTGGTGTTGGGATATACAATTTCCAGTTGGTGTGCAATATCTGCATCAACTCTAAAGTCAGGTTTCTCTCACTCTAACCCATAGGAAAGTGGCTCTTCTTTATGGATTCTCTGAAAAGCCAGAATTAAGCAAGGAAGCAAATTGGAGCGCTACAAATCATCTGATTGTTGGATCATATGGTTGCAAGGTAACATAAAATAATATTTTTTCCAGTTTTTATTAGCTTCTGTAAAGCTTTTTGAAATTTCTAAATTAAGGTTTGAGATTATTTAGATTTTTTTATAAGATTGGAAATTGAATTTGTAACGACCCGTTACCATATTTTTCACTTTATTTTACACAATTTTATCCGGTTGGGCTGTTTGTGATACTTCACTTGATTTCTTAGGTTAAACAATTTCATAAAATATTGTTTGTATTACATACATCTCCTATCTTACTTAATAAGCAAATAGTACTGTATACATGTCTAAATACAAAAAATAAATGATCGTACCTCATATAAATCAGTCGGTCTGTCACATTGTCCTTTATGTGCAACCGTAATCCACAACCATTGGATCTCACAATCATTAAAAACCTGAAATGTTTAAAATTGGGGAGTGAGCAAACTACGGCTCAGTAAGAGAGTTATATGTCACACTTGATATTCAACTATCTATATGCTGAAAATATTTTTCATTCTCTTTAAAATCTTCCTAGCTGGCTCTAGGCTCACATGTAAGAAGGATACTACAGTCGGCTAGGGATCCAGATAGAGTAAGGTAGGTATTTTAGAATACCATACCTGTTCCAGAACCTAGAAGCAACTGTAGAGAGTATTAAATCCATTTTTTCTCAAAACGATATGATCTTCGTTTTTTTTTCACAGAGTAAACCACTTATTTCTTTTCACTTCAGTATCCTTTAAAACACGTGACTATACAGTGATTTGTAAATATCCAATCATTGGATAATCACTTCTTTGATTATTTCTATCTTAGAAATAATTCTTATGTTATTCTTTTAGAATAAACATCTATTTTTCTTTTCAAATCAGTAACCGTATCGTACAGTTCAGTAAAACAGTATATTCAGTATTCAGTAAAACAGTATCTCGATACGGTTCAGTCAGTAATAGTAAATAGTAGCTACCAATTCAGTAAATAGTATACAGTAGCTTTCAGTTCAGTAAACAGTAAATACTAGCTTTCAGTTTAGTAAAACAGTAATCAGTGGCTACCATTTCAGTGCACAATACAATTCTGTAAACACAGTATTTTGGTACGATTTTTCATCAGTAAACAGTAACCAGTGATCAGTACAGTAAATAATACAGTACAATAAATAGGATTCCGTAAATCCTTTCAATAAACAGTGTGTGAGACTAGGCATCACCCTACACGTAAATCATGCTCTCATCGTTCCCTCAGGAACACAAGTCGTCCGTTTTTGGGGTGCACCCGTAGGCTATCGCCCCTCACGGCTATCTCGACTAGATCTATGGCCATAATCTATAGGTGGTCCTCGGATCCACTTGCCAAGTGACCTCGAGACCGCTGATGACTTTGGCGAGTCCATCAGCCTTGTGACGTCCTGAGGTGCACCCGTTGGTCCATTGACCTGAGCCACCGCCCTAGGAGGGTCACGCAATTATATAAATAATACTGCATGAACTCAGGGCCTAAAGTCTCAAAACAGTGTAAACCGTACCATAACCTTTATGGATTTTAAACACAGTAGTGTAAAAACATTTCACAATTATCCATAAGGCTCACATGTATAAATCATATTTCTCATACGGTGAAAACAGTTATAAAATAGTCACACTGTAAAACAAATCTCATGACAATGTCTTTTTCACTGTAACTCATGTATGCACGCCTTTCCATGCTATCCATCGAAGACATGGTTTTTAAAATCATCGGAATTCAATTCAAATATTTTTGTAATTTATGGAAAAGTAAAATATTTATTTTCCAATTTCAATAATTCCGTCACCATGTTTTCTTTTAAAACACATGTAGAGACCTCTAGTCTCGAAATCAAAATTTTTCATCATTTCTTAACCTTTATAGAATTTTCATAATTAATTATTTCCATAATTAAAACCAAAAAGGTTTTATGTAAAGTCAAGTGAATATTTAAGAATATTTATAAAAATATTCACTTCAGTCTCTTTTTCATTTTCATCTCGTTTCACATGAAATATCACCTATCGGGTGAATTTTCGGTGATTTCCTTTTCACCATTCTCGAAAACATGAATATTTTAAAATTAAATGTCACTATATTCATTTTTTATGAAATTTACTTAATTTCTCGATTTTCGTACCCGAAAATCGATTAACGTGAAATCAAATCTTTTATTTTGGTTTTCGATGATTTTCGGTAAATTTTAATAATTTTTCGATAATTTTTTGGCAGTATAATGGTTGTCGGTTTGGCTAGCCTCCTGCACGGAAAATACAATTTATATTTTTCAACTGGTATTTCACCACAATTTGCAACCGATAAATCAGCACAATTTTCAAAACTAATCATTATAAATTGCATTTATAAATTAAATGCATAATTTAAAACATGTGGCCGAATATCCTTACAGGCGGCACATGTCTCCCTTACCTGTTTCGGGTCGACGACTGCCTCTCGAAGGTTGTACCCATGTTCGCCTCACCCGATCACATTGGCTCGGTCATCGAGGGAATTTTTATGGAAATTAAATTCTAAAATTTAGAATTTTTCCATAATTATTTAAATAAATAAATTATTTAAATAATTTAATATTTTTCGAGATTTCTTACCGATTCCCGTAATTCTCGAGATTTCCCGTAATTTTTGAATTCTTGAAAATTTTTCAAATTCTCGAAATTTTTTTTCTCTTTCTCTTCCTTCTTTTTCTTTCTTTATTCTTTTTCTTTTTCTCTTTTCTTTTCTTTTTTTTTCTTTTTCCTTTTTCTTTTCTTTTCTTTTTCTTTTTCCTTTTCTTCCTTTCCTGGCCGGTTCAGGCCCTTCAGACCGACTCCACCCTCCTCACCGCCGGTTCTCCTCCGGTGGCCGGTTCTCCGGCGGTTCGGGGGCTCAGCAGCTAGCCGACGTCGAGACAAAGCTGCCGGTGACCTCAGCTCAGCTTGGATCGGCGGCACGGCGGCAGATCTACTCGGTTTTGCCTCGGTTACTTCTCCTCCTCTGTCGGCCTTCCTCCGCCATTCCCAGCCTCTCCGGTGGCCTCCATCCCTTTCCTCTTCTTCCACCGGTGCTTCGGCTGTGGTGGCGGTGGCGGCCAATTTGGCCGGCACCGCCAGATCCCTTTTCCTCTTTTCCCTTCGGTTTCCGCCGGGATTTCCTTCTCCGTTTCTGTTTTCCTTCCGTTTTTTGTCGGTCACCGGCTTCCCATCTCTTTGTCTGTGCCGTTTCACTCTTCATTTTCCTCCCTCGCCGGCGGTGGCAGCTTCGCCACCGTCGGCCCCTCTAAGAGGATCAAGTTCCTCCCGATCTTTCCTCTTTCTTTTTTTTTTAATTCATTTAGTTTAATTATATATATATATTATATATAAACATAATACATATAATCTTACTATTATATATATTATATTACTATATAACTATATATTATATATGTATATAAAGATATATATATTATGTATTATCAAAATACATATTTAATATATATATATTTGTTTAATTTAAATTGCTTAACATTTATATATTTCTTTATATATAAATGTAGAAAATTCCATATATATTGTATTTACAATATATATTTTCCAACTTTAATATACTTTAATATTTGCCTTTCTCAAATATGTATATACTTATATTATATATATATATATATATATATATATATATATATATATATATATATATATATACACATACAATGTTATATTTAATACATATGTATTATTTCAATTTATACCATAGTATATATATCTATTTATTCCTCAGTATTTTAATATATACTATGTAATTATTTCAATACATATGTATTAATATAAAAATACATTTATATAATTTATAATTATATAAATATATTTCTATTCCATTTTATCATTTTCTCATTTAATTTGGATTTCCATTTATCCAAATTAAATTTCCTTCTCTTCATTATTTTCCATAATTTCCAATTTATCTATTTTCTTCCAATATTTATTTGCTCCAATATTTATTTCCAATACTTATAATTTTCAATTAAATGGAAAATTTACGGTTATCACATCCTCCCCACCTTAAGAAATTCAGTCCTTCGAATTTAACTTAAGTCCAAAGGTGGTACATGTCGTATACTTACGACTTCTGACCTCTAGTTCCTACTCCAAATAATACTGCCAGTACACTTTCAACATTAAGAGTACCTTAGACCACTACATGCTGTCTTTTATCACATATATGTCTATACTCCCGTAAGTTCATTTCTCAAATCGAGAGTTATTCATTTATACTCTTTTCACATAAGAGTCCATGCACAATGTTTTTCATGTCACAGCCGCTCTATGCTGTTCATCATCCATTTTCTCACTTAGTGCCAAGTCGATATAGTTTAAAACTATCAATTACATATATCAGTCAGTTGTATGTAATTGTCCCAGTAGCTTATACATCTCATGCACAGGCTCTCTCCACATCATGGAGCGTTTACATCTTATGCTCATATATGTCTATATATCAGTATGGAGCGGTGCTATCAATACACTTGGGATCTCAAAGCCTTTTGCTATTTCTCATTAAGCATATGGCAACACAGAGACTCCCATCACATGTAAGGCTCACTCGAACTGTACATATACATCTCCGCTGTTTCTCACTCATACTTCGACCAAGGCACTAGAGAATCTAGAAGTCTGATAATGAAAAGTGATTCTATTTAGATCATCAGTCTTTAATCACTTCCATATCATTATATCTCTTTTGGACTCTTTATTATTCACAATATTCATTTTCACTTTTATTTCATTAATGCTGCATCTCACTTGCAGACTTTATTATTGATAATCTCTTATAATCATAAATCATGAGACAATCATATTCTCTTCATGTATTATGGTCTTTACATCTCTTTTCATAATTTAGATTCCACAATTGAATGCCGGCGAGGGAGGAAAAGGAAGAGTGAAACGGCGCCGGCAAAGAGATGGGAAGCCGGTGATCGACGAAAAACAGAAGGAAAACAGAAACGGAGAAGGAAATCTCGGCGGAAACCGAAGGGAAAAGAGGAAAAGGGATCTGGCGGTGCTAGGCAAATTGGCCACCGCCACCACAGCCGAAGCACCGCTGGAAGAAGAGGAAAGGGATGGAGGCCACCGGAGAGGCTGGGAATGGCGGAGGAAGGCCGACGGAGGAGGAGAAGTGACCGAGGCAAAACCGAGTAGATCCGCCGTCGTGTCGTCGATCCAGGCTGAGCTGAGGCCACCGGCAGCTTTGTCTCGACGTCGGCCAGCTGCTGAGCCCTCGAACCGCTGGAGAACCCGCCACCGGAGGAGAACCGGCGATGAGGAGGGTGGAGCCGGTCTGAAGGGCCTGAACCGGCCAGGAAAGGAAGAAAAGGAAAAAGAAAAAAAAAAGAAAAGAAAAGAGAAAAAGAAAGAAGGAAGAAAAAGAAGGACGAGAAAGAGAAAAGAAATTCCAGGAATTTGGAAAATTTTCAAGAATTCAAAAATTACGGGAAATCTCGAGAATTACGGGAATCGGTAAGAAATCCCGAAAAGTATTAAATTATTTAAATAATTTATTTATTTAAATAATTATGAAAAAATTCAAAATTTTAGAATTTAATTTCCAGAAAAATTCCCTCGATGATCGAGCCAATGTGACCGGGCGAGGCAAACACGGGCACGACCTTCGAGAGGCAGTCATCGACCCAAAACAGGTAAGGGAGACATGTGCCGCCTGTAAGGATATTCGGCCACATGGTTTAAATTATGCATTTAATTTATAAATGCAATTTATAATGATTAGTTTTGAAAATTGTGGTAATTTATCGGTTGCAAATTGTGGTGAAATACCAGTTGAAAAATATAAACTGTATTTTCTATGCAGGAGGCTACCAAATCGACAGCCGTTATACTGCCGAAAAATTATCGAAAAATTATTAAAATTTACCGAAAATCATCGAAAACCAAAATAAAATATTTGATTTCACGTGAATCGATTTTCGGGTACGAAAATCGAGAAATTAAGTAAATTTCATAAAACATGAATATAGTGACATTTAATTTTAAAATATTCATGTTTTCGAGAATGGTGAAAAGGAAATCACAGAAAATTCACCCGATAGGTGATATTTCATGTGAAACGAGATGAAAATGAAAAAGAGACTGAAGTGAATATTTTTATAAATATTCTTAAATATTCACTTGACTTTACATAAAACCTTTCTGGTTTTAATTATGGAAATAATTAATTATGAAAATTCCATAAAGGTTAAGAAATGATGAAAAATTTTGATTTTGAGACTAGATGTCTCTACATGTGTTTTAGAGGAAAACATGGTGACGGAATTATTGAAATTGGAAAATAAATATTTTACTTTTCCATAAATTACAAAAATATTTGAATTGAATTCCGATGATTTTAAAAACCATGTTTTCGATGGATAGCACGGAAAGGCGTGCATACATGGGTTATGGTGAAAAAGACATTGTCATGAGATTTGTTTTACATGTAACTATTTTATAACTGTTTTCACCGTATGAGAAATATGATTTATACATGTGAGCCTTATGGATAATTGTGAAATGTTTTTACACTACTGTGTTTAAAATCCATAAAGGTTATGGTACGGTTTACACTGTTTTGAGACTTTAGGCCCTGAGTTCATGCAGTATTATTTATATAATTACGTGACCCTCCTGGGGCGATGGCTCAGGTCAATGAACCAACGGGTGCACCTCAGGACGTCACAAGGCTGATGGACCCGCCAAGTCATCAGCGGTCTCGAGGTCAATTGGCAAGTGGACCTGAGGACCACCTATGGATTATGGCCATAGATCTAGCCGAGATAGCCGTGAGGGGCGATGGCCTACGGGTGCACCCCAAAAACAGACGACTTGTGTTCCTGGGGGAACGATGAGAGCATGATTTACGTGTAGGGTGATGCCTAGTCTCACACACTGATTACTGTTTATTGAAAGGATTTACGGAATCCTATTTATTGTACTGTATTATTTACTGTACTGATCACTGGTTACTGTTTACTGATGAAAAATCGTACCAAAATACTGTGTTTACAGAATTGTATTGTGCACTGAAATGGTAGCCACTGATTACTGTTTTACTAAATTGAAAGCTACCATTTACTGTTTACTGAATTGAAAGTTACCGTATACTATTTACTGAATTGGTAGCTACTATTTACTGTTACTGACTGAACCGTATCGAGATACTGTTTTACTGATACTGAATATACTGTTTTACTGAACTGTACGATACGGTTACTGATTTGAAAAGAGAAATAGATGTTTATTCTAAAAGAATAACATAAGAATTATTTCTAAGATAGAAATAATCAAAGAAGTGATTATCCAATGATTCGATATTTACAAATCACTGTATAGTCACGTGTTTTAAAGGATATTGAAGTGAAAAGAAATAAGTGGTTTACTCTGTGAAAAAAAAACGAAGATCAGATCGTTTTGAGAAAAAATGGATTTAATACTCTCTACAGTTGCTTCTAGGTTCCGAAACAAGTATGGTATTCTAAAATACCTACCTTACTCTATCTGGATCCCTAGCCGACTGTAGTATCCTTCCTACATGTGAGCCTAGAGCCAGCTAGGAAGATTTTAAAGAGAATGAAAAATATTTTCAGCATGTAGATAGCTGAATATCAAGTGTGACATATAACTCTCTTACTAAGCCGTGGTTTGCTCACTCCCCAATTTTAAACATTTTAGGTTTTTAATGATTGTGAGATCCAATGGTTGTGGATTACGGCTGCACATAAAGGACAATGTGACAGACCGACTGATTTATATGAGGTACGATATTTTATTTTCTGTATTTAGACATATATACATTACTATTTGCTTATTAAGTAAGATAGGGGATGTATATAATACAAACAATATTTTATGAAATTGTTTAACATAAGAAATCAAGTGAAGTATCACAGACAGCCCAACCGGATAAATTGTGTAAAATAAGGTGAAAAATGTGATAACGGGTCGTTACAGATTTAATGGTATCAGAGCATGGTTGACCTGATGTCTGTGAATACTTTTGGAAAGAAAAGTGTTAAATATCCTTGGTAGTACTGTATCGTCTAAATACATAGAGAAAATAAATGATTGTAAATTGATTAAAATGATTTAAAAGGAGTGAGAAAGTATAAATTGAGAATATTAAAGAAGAAAATAGGCTCAGAAATTACCAGAAAATTGGTGATTCTTATAATCTAAATGAAGGCCTATTCGGTGAGGAATCGAAAGGACTCGGTGAGGGCCCCACCAGTACTTTACGGTCCGAATCGAACTGAGACCTGAAAATGATGGTATGAAGGAGGGGAATGACATATCATCATTAAATAGACTTTAAGATCACCAATTTAGGGTAATTTGAAGAGAGAGAAAAATTTTGGCTAAAAATGACCAAAATACCCCTGACTCTAAAATTTTACTGGGAGTTAGAATAGATCAACAGAAGTTGGATTTGATTGATTTGACAGAGAAATTGATGATGTAAAGCTGCATTTTATGTAAAAAAATCCAATTATGGATTTTAGTGAACTTCTCTGTCGAAATCGAATGAGATCGAAATTGCGGAAATAAGTATCAGAAAGGATACTATCAGCATATAGATTATCAGATTATTGATTCCAATGTATACTAAGGAGAAAGAAATAAATGTCGAAATGACGAAAATGCCCTTATGTTGGGCGAACTTCGGAACAGAGGTAAAACCGAGCTGAATTGGAATCTATTGAGAGAAATGAAGTTATTAATGGCATAGAGGATGTCATATGAATATAGCGATCCCTTTTACTGATTCCACTGACACTTAGATTTCGGATGCAACTGTGAGTGACCTAGTAAACGGGCTGGGCCTCACGATAGATCCTTGAGGGGTGACCCAGTGGAAGGGCTGGGCAGTCTC
The DNA here is from genome assembly GCA_032173925.1 of Heritiera fomes. Classification (NCBI taxonomy): domain Eukaryota; kingdom Viridiplantae; phylum Streptophyta; class Magnoliopsida; order Malvales; family Malvaceae; genus Heritiera; species Heritiera fomes. The sequence goes on from JAPDPM010000002.1 coordinate 15,157,618, forward strand.
AAAGGGATAGCACAGATGTGTACAGGCGGACGGCGGACGGGCCGAGGCCTTATATGATGCGATCCGATAAGAGTGTAGTGGGATGTTGCAAGATGATTGGCCCGGTTATTGATTATGAGGGCCTGAATTATGAGTGTATCAACTCGGATAATTATTACGGGATCGTGGATATCATGAAAAGTGAAATAATTACAGAAAATGACTGAGAAAGTAATCAGAAAACAAAATTGATGAAATCCATAGTAGTACGGTTGATTGAGGTTCTATACATTTATACTGTTTCTAAGGTATTAAATGAATATTTAATTATAGAACCGGACCATTTGAGATATGCATTGTAACTTGATGTACTGTATGGAGTACTGTAAATGAGTGAATAATGAAATCAAGGTAGAGTGTGTGTCAAAACGATTTGAATAGTAAATGTCTCTGCCTTGAGAATACACGGAGAAAATGACAGGGCATAAGGATGAGATGTCCGAAATGATAAGAGATGTGTGATTAAAGAAAGTATCGGATGTGATTCCTAATAAGATTTTCAGAGTTATATAGACTGGAGAAATCGAGCTAACATTGACTCGATTGTGGATATGAAATCTACTTATAAGCTTACATCGGAAAATATAGGAAGAATCCGAAAGGCTTAAGAAAATAACTTTGGAAAATGTATGGATAATGAAATTCACGTGTAAAGGTGTGAATAATAAAAATACAGATAACATAAATTTGAGGATAATGAAGTTATCTGTATAAGTGTAAATGAGAGAAGCACTGATGATATTGAGACATAGATGAATTAAAAAAAAGGATGTATTAATTTCCTATCATTAATAAAGTTCTTGTGAAGAACAAGTATTCATTTACACGAATATGGACGCTTGACTGATCTGATTTGAGATGCATGCGGAGTTCATAAGATTTACCTTTGTATAAAGCGTTATTAAATAAAAGTCGGAGACTGATGTCATAAGATAATGATTAGAACTCGATAAATAATTACAAGTTCTTGTGGAGGTATATAAGCCTAAAGAATGAGACATCCATACATGAGTAAATTGTTGAAATACTGATAGTCTAAAGTATAAATGAAAAATGAGCAGCATTGTGGTATAACCCTTAAACTCTTAAAGATTGTGGAATTGTATTAAGATTGACAACTAAGAGATTTGGCTAGATAGTATCTCCTCCTGAGATATATGATCTCAAGATGACAGGATGACAATGAACCTGTCTATGATATAGAGGTAATGATTGAGATACGAAAGTGATGAGTCTAGCTAGATATTATTGCCAGTCTATAAAAGAGTTACGGGACTAGCTGCTCTACTAATGAGACATAATTAAAGAAATTAGAGTTGGTAAATGGACAAGTGTAAAGAAAAGACGGTATGCAAGATTTTAAAAGATCTTAGCAGTATAGTACCATACCAAACAAGAAAACCGACTAAAAGGATGAGAGTAAAAATATGAAAAGATGAAAGTGGAATAAGGAAATAAATTGCATGATGAGAAGGGAACATCAATATGAAACAGTTCCCAAAGGTAAGACTAAAAATGATCTAATGTTGGTTATCACATAATTCCAGGGATACTCTTTGTGGTTAAAAAATGGTTCTAGGATCTGCATAAGTTGGGCAACTTAAGCCAGTAGATTCAGCAAAGTTGAAGTTATAAATTATAATGATAAGAGGTAGCTATTTCTCTTTGTTTTTTAGTTCAGTTGTCACTATGAATGTGGACTGGAACTTACAGAACATGTCCATGCTTCTACAGGAGAATCAAGCTGATTCTTTTCTTTGATGCCCTTTCCTGAATGAACCAGTGATTTGTAAACCCATCCTTTTAGGTTTTCCTTTCTGGGAAATTATCTGTTATTTCAAGGCTTGATTACAAAATGACTACTGGAATTGATTTTTCTGTAAACCTATTTGTACCAGTGATTGGTGAACCTTTTTTGCCCTTCTTTAGGGCCTGTTATGATCAAGTTTACCATAGCTACAAGATGAAGAAGTTCTTCGATCCCAAGTAATTTTCTTTGGCACATGTGCCAGTTCATGATTACATGGACTTAGTTCAGTTTCTCTTTCTAGCTTAAGTCCACAATCTCAATAATTGCATAATCCCAAATTTTGTTTTTTTTCCTATCTCATCTTTTGGAATCAGAGGGGGGTTCTGCAAAAATATTCTTCCAGTTACTTTTATAAGCTGTTTGTAGAAATAACTTGACTCTCCTAATAATCCCAATTTTTTTTTTTCCTATCTCATCTTTTGGAATCAGAGGGGGGTTCTTCAAAATATTCTTCCAGTTACTTTTATAAGCTGTTTGTAGAAATAACTTGACTCTCCTACAACAAATCTATGTGACACCAATTGAGTTCAATCAATCATTGATCATACTTTCGATATTTAAAGCAAATCATCATAATCTTAACATGTTCTCCATGAACGATGATTAAATTCTGACTTTTTGTCGGTTTGCTATCCATGTTGTGATTTAACGATTTTGCATAAAACTTTAATGGATGAGTTTTATGTAAGTTTCATGTAGATTTCAGTGTAAGATGTTAGAAAACAAAAACTCCATGTGAGAGCAGAAGCCAACTGACTTGGTTATTGATCACTCTGGGAAAAAAAGTGGAATGCTTCACTGTAACTTTAGATTTAAGCCTTTCTCTTACATCTAGAGGAATGAAAAAAATGATGACATAGCATTTCGAAGTTGGAAACAGAATGTTGACATAGTATTTTCTGCATAGAAGTCGTGGCTTTAGAGGTGCTATTTTTTTGACATTTATGATGTTCTTAGTTATTTACTTGGCTGTTTGTCTGTAGTTAAAATTTTAACTTTTTCAGAACAATGGCATGTAAATATTTATTGCATTGGCTTCCGTTAATCTCACATGCTTTCCATCTGGACATTCCTTGATTCAATCAAGCTCAATTGTTTAACCAAGGCCACACCAAGGCTAACCATAATTGTGTTGGTGATAAGGATTAAATAAGAATTGAGATAAATATTGTCCCTGGTGACCATCAAGAAAGCTCAGATTGAGAAGGAAGCATCATTTTGTGCTGATGTTCGGTTGGATTATACTTGCATTTATACATTTGCCTTTTATAATGTCTTCCCATGTGTACGTGCAGCCAAGAGTCATGGCTTCTCTATAATTGTGTATTGGGTCCTGTTAGAGGTGTGATTGATGCCATTTCAATGCCACTGGTTTTAACTGTTGCTGCCAAAGCTTTCCATTTTGTTGATAGAGGATGCTGGAGGGGAAGCTGAACTAAACTGATATGCTGGATGAGATGCAGAGCAGTGTATGGAGTTAGCATATCAGACACCTGTACATGAGGTTTCTTACTATCAATCCATAACTCATTGCATCAAACAGGTCTATTCTTAAGATTGGAGTTTTCCATTGGAAATAGCATAAAATTGTAAATTGAATATTTGTAGTGCATTCCTTTCTTTTGCCACCACAAAGAGGGTGTGGAAGTAGTACCTATCAATTTTAATGAAATCTCAATTGACTTTAGCATGTGTATATTGTCAGACTCATGAAAGATTCTTATCGTGAATGTTTTAGAAAAAATATCAAATAAACTGGATGATTTTAAATTAAAAACAATTTGAACCCTGGGGCAACTCCTGGGCATTCATCTTGTATTTATAATATTATATTAATACTTTATAAAAGAAAGAATACAAAAAGCGAGCAATGTGTTAAAGCCATCAGTGCAGGCCCAATTATTATCATATAAAAGCAAACATCATTAAGTTAAATTATTTTACAAACCCAATCAAAGCATAGACTTGATTTTACAACAGAATGCAAATGGAATACCACAACCCAATACTATACAATCAAACATAATAATGAGCACAACCTCCCCTCCAAAAAGCTAGAAACAGTCATCCAAGTGGATAATATAGTTACATGTAGAATCTGTACATTTAAGAGCTATATCCAGGCAAGGCCTATCACATGCAAAGCATGTGTCATAAATCGTTTTGACAACAATGAGAGGATGACGGTGTGGGTGAGAGTAATAAGGGAAAGTGATCCCAATCTTCATCTTAATAAATGGATATTTTCCAAGGGCACACTTGGGATGAGCAGACTTATCACAAATTGCACAATAATAAAACCGAAGATTTGGATCTCTTTTTTCTTCACATATATCACAATAATGTTGTTGTGGGTCATCATTCTCCTCATGAAACGCAAGTTTTAAAAAGTGTTTATCACACTTATGCCGAGTTGCTTCTGGTAGTGTAATGCATGCAAAATCCAAAGCAATATTAGTGCATTGTTTGCATCTGTATGCCCCATAACACCTGGCACCACAACCATTGCATTCCCCCCTGAAGTTAAAATCAAAAAAGAGAGGGTGTTCGTGTCCTTCGCATTTGAGGATATGAGGGATTCTAGCACACCTTAGGCAGAAGTTCCATGCATTGTCATCTGTCTTGTAGACGAAACCACTGCAGAGGCGATTACACATGTCACATCTGCGAATGTTCGTTAAACTGTTCAGCGAGGTGGGATATGAATGAAACCAAAGATTTTTTCTTCTTGGTAATTCAGCACAAGTTTTATGGAGAAGGAATTCACACTGTGAGCAATAGTAAAACCAAGTTGAGATGGATAGCATGCAGCCATCACAATGTTTATCATCATCATCATCATCATCTTCTCCCTTGAGATTGTTGCCTAATATTAAGTCATGTTCATGGTTGAAATGCTTCACTTTCATGGCTTCTCCATGTTCGTTCCTTTCAAGAACACAAGTGATGGAAGAATTTGTAGCTAAATTTTCAATAGACTCCTCATCAGCTTGAACATTTGCTTCATCAATTTTAACATACCTCTCCATCGAACAATTCACATGGACAACAAAATTGCAGTCTTGCTGCAAACAATTGTAACTCCCATACTCTGCTTTCACTTCACTAAGACAAATTCCACAATCGTGATCTTCAAGTTTTGCTTTTTGAAAGAAATAATTGTGACTCATATTATGGTGATGGCGTGTGATCTTCAAGTTTTGCTTTTTGAAAGAAATAATTGTGACTCATATTATGGTGATGGCGTGTGATTTTGATAAAGCGTGGCAATAGAATGCATTTTTCATGGATTGTAATGTGGCATGAAGAACAAATATAGCAAATATAATTTCCCTCTGTGCCACAAGCATCACACATAAATGAGTCATTTTTGAAAAATTTAGTTAATTGGTGCTCATAATGACTTTTATCTTCAATAGCATTGTACCTTGCTCTTGATCGACCACATTCAATGTCAATGTCAAACTCGCAAGGAAGACAGCGATAAAACAAACTCCACTTTGTCATTTTGCATGCCTTACAAAAAAGTCGAGCATCTTCAATATAAAGAGGGTGTTTGCGATGGGTAGGGTGATATACTTGAGTGGGTAATTGGGCACATTTTTTATGGAGGTAAAATTTGCAATCAAGACAAACAAAAATAGAGTCTGCCACTGGTTTTTGACACCAATAACAATCGGCTTTTTTGAGTTCGTCATTAGGATTTTGAATAAATGTCAATGGATGCTGATGGTCAACATGTTTGAGCTCACGAAAATTTTCATCGAAGTTATGCAAGAAGAAAGCACATTTCATGTCAAGGTCAGTAGAGCAAGAAGAGCAATGATAATAAAACATTTCACGATTTTCCTTGCAAAAATCACAATATGTACTTCTTAACTCAAGAGCAAGAGTAGGGTGCTTACGATGAAAAGGGGAGTTAGCAATCTGTAAGGGTGCTTGGGCACATTTTCTATGAAGGTTAAAAAATTGGCATTCTCCGCAGCTAAAACACGGGCCAAACAATGGTTCCAAACATCCCACGCAGCTCTGCTTCTGCTGATCTTCATCTAACCCCAACTGCAATTGCAAAGAATGTGGATGGCTAAAGTGTTGAATGGTTTCTCTCTCCTCCATAAGTGAAGTGAATAAAGAAATAGAGATAGGTAGTAAGGAAATATGACAGAATTAGATGTTTGAATAAACAAAGATAGAAAGAAAGAAAGAAATGTTGATGAATATTTATAACCAAACAAAAACCTCCTTTATTCTCTTCAAACCAAACAACGAAGGAATATCTATTTATTTTTACTTTATTCTCTTTTATCTTTTACATCCAAAACAAGCAAAGGATTGCGAGAAAAAAAGGTATATATTATTGAATCTTTCACTTTGACAATGTGATTTAATTTATCAAAGTGCACATATAGCTGGAATCATAATTTTTTTAAAACTTCATGTTTTTACTTTTTTAAAATAATCTATGCTTAAAACCATTTTTTTAAAAACTAACTCTTAAATATAAAAATTATTATGAATTATAAAATTTGAACTCTTAAATTTAGCTACTATTTTTTCTTATTTTTTAAATTTTAATTTTATTTTTGAGTTCTCTTTTATTTTGTTTCTTTTTTTAGACATTTATTTTTATTTTTTCTCTTGTCAGCAATAAAAGAAAAGAAAATGAAAAAATAAAAATAAAAAAGATATGATTTTTTACTAAAAAATAAAGGTATATATTTTAAAAACAAATAATCTTATTTGAAAATTTTATTTTTCTAAAAAAATATATTTAACTTAAAAAATTTAAATCACAAAAAGAAACAATAAAGAAAAAGAGAAAATTATAAAAAAAACAGAAAAATATTTTTAATAAAACATTTTTTTAATAAAATAATTTTTTTTGAAAATATTTATTTTAAAAGAATCAAATTTTATTGAAAAAATAACTTTCTTTAAAAATAAATTTAACTTTTAACTATAGAAATTATAATAATATATTTTTTTAGTTAAAATTTTTTGAATTATATTTATTGAAAAATTATGAGTTTAAATTATATTTACTTTAAAAAAAGAGTATTTTGATAGATAAAAAAAGTATTATCATACTCTTAGGTGTAAACAAAACAAATATAATGAAAAATGTATAAAAATTATCTTATTTTACTTTTAATCTTTATACATACCAAATATAAGATAAGATGATATCATCTAATCTAATTTTATCTATAATACTAGAATCATGCTAGCGCATTGCACGGGACGATCAATTAAGAGAACAAACATGAGGAGTTTAAGATTATCTTAACATAAAAATAAGCAAATCATGGGAGCAAGTAAGGATTGATATATATTAGTATTTTAAAACTGCAATAATAAAAGGAGTTCAGTTGTATGTTCATTTTGAAAATGCTAAATCAAAGATAAAATAAGAAAATGTAACATAATTTAACACAAAACTTTAGCAGGAACTAAGATCACATGTACTGGAAAGTACACGACCTGCTTCCAAAGTATACAACTTTAGACGTCTAAATTAATCATTTTTATATATGTATACATATAATGGCTAAATGTTATTCTCTGTTTTTATGAGCATCATTCTATCAGTACATTTTTTTTCTTCCATGTTAATTGTAACAATATCTATTTTTTTCTTACTGTGTAGTTCATGACATTCGAGGAAAAATTAAAAAATAACAGGAAACATTAGCCAAAGGGGAAAAAAATAGAGGGAGCAAAGGAAGAAAAACAGAGCTCAAAGTTACTTGATAGAAAATAAACTTCAGGGTAAAAAATAAATCAATTTAGTTAATTTAAAATCAATATATAATAGCATTCCAATATTTTAATAATGATCGATGTGTGGTAAATATTCTAGAATACTATTTAGAATAGTTAATTCATGATCATCCATAACGACCTACTTACAATGGAATCACAAAAGTGAACTTAGAATAAACGGTTGAAGATTCATAGGAGTGGTCATGCAACCAAGAATGGAAGCATGCAAGGCAAATCTAATTAACATCAGTAATGTTCAGCACAATAAAGAAAAAGATCAAAGCAACACACCGTCAAATGATAAGGATCAAATAGGACTAAGAAAAGTTTTATTCAAGATTAAACACCAATTACACCATCAATAAAATGATAAAGAATGACCATGGAAAAAACAAAGTAACAAACCCGGATGTCAATAAATCACAAAACTAAATCAGATGAAGTTGAGCTGCAAGCAAAGATTAAAAGAGAAAATTTGAAATAAGAAAGTGACTCATGAATAAAATTGAAGAAAAATATATCAAATGAGAAAGGATCAAACTTTCTTGATCACAAAGTTAACACAAAAGTTAAAAATTTACGCGGAAACACAACAATTCAACATAATAAACGGATCATCCACTGTTGTTAAGGAAACAAAATGAAGAACAATAGTGACAATTTAGACTACACATTTAATACAGAAAAGAAAGAGACTCGTAAATGTAGAAAAACATTTAATTAAAAACTGAATAAATAACTTATCGTCAAACAAAGCAACCCCAAAAATGGAATCAAGGTAATAAGTATCTGCTAACATATTAATATAATGAAAAATGAATCATTCAAGGAAGTTGACAAAACTAAATAAAGAGAAACAATGGTGGCAACAAAAAGAATCACCGAGGGAAAAAAAAGAGTTTTTTGCCAAACAAATAGATTCATTGCAGCAGAAATTGGTTCAAGAAAACAACACGGCGACTTCGAGATGAAACAATGCAGCAAGGATCAAAACACCATGAAGCTCAAATTTAAATGAACTTGGAGATGAAACATCAATAAGAAGCAAATTTAGATTGTCTTACCTAGTAACTGCCTTCGGAACAAAATTTCCTTAAGTTCAGCAACTCCACATTCATCAGTTACCAGGATTCTCACATCCCATATCAGCTCCATGCAGTTTGCATGACGAAGGATCCTATGTGGATAAATATTCATAAAACAACAAACCTTGTAGCTGCATTTACAGAAACCAAAGAAGAGCAATATAGAAAGTTCATTCTAGCTAAGCCTGCAAAACCAAGCTGGAATAGATCTTATACAAAATGGTTATATACCTCTCATCAGCAATAACTTGAAAATTGGCACCATCACCATGCAAGTCATAAAAGAAAAGCTTTGAATTGGATGATCTTTTGCTCATAATTCTTCCCAACGTAAAAGAGACACGATTCATTTAAAAAATAAAATAATGAAAGTAAGCAGGATGCATTGGATAATTTAGAGTGGGAGTAGGACTGCATGATTTAAATACCAACCAAAGATACTGTGACATCCTTGATAAGCTCCCCATTGCCTAAGCTTCCATATTTATCTATATATTCAATTATAGACATAGATGTGAAGCACTTATGTGGATATTGATTCTTATCCGCCAAGAAAGGGGTTATTTTTAACAGTATGTCTAAGAAATTAATTGGAATCTTTATGAAGTTTGAAACGAAAGCATTGCTATAACAATCCATAAAAGATACCATGGGATCTATATCTTCATCATCAGCTCCTGTAGGCTTTTGACTTAGTGAGCTTGCCTTGGCTACAGCTTGAAGAAAAATATGATTGGTTACCAAAGACATCCTACTGAAATAGTAGGATTTCAGTAACAATAAATAACACAAAGAGGAAGAAGATAATCTTGGTTAGCCTTTTCCAGTATTTAAAATTAATTAAAACCTAGCCAAGAAAGCCTACAATTATTATACATTCCATGTATTAACATATTAGTAAACATATCTAAAACTCTGCATTTAGTACATATAGTGCATGTTTGACACAAGGGATTATTTAAACGATAAGATGACTATCATCCTATCCCATGTTTGTTATTCATTTAAGTAAAATGATAGGATTAGTAAGAGTATAAGTCATCCTATACCAAGAGGATAACTTAATCCTTTAGAAAAGTGAAGGATTATTTTTAATCCTTTAGAAAAGTGAAGGATTATTTTTAATCCATAGGATAAGATATGTTTCAAAACTTTTTATTAGTGAATTTTTTATTTTATCCTTAAATTTTGTCCAATAAAAAAATATAATCCTATCCTAATTTTAATCTTGCACATAACAAATATTGTAAAGGATAAAAAATCATCATATCTTATGCTTAATCCTTATACACACCAAACATAAGATAGGATGTTATCATTTAATATTATCATATCCACAATGTTATTTTATCCTATCCTATCCTTATCTCATACACCAAACATACACTTAACTTCCTCTCACAACCAAAATAGAGAAAAAAAAGAGCCCATTTCTTTTATACGAATATTGAAAGTGAAATATATAATTTTTTTCACAAAACATTTCCTTTAAGAACATGCCACAATCTTCTATTTCCAATATAATAAGTCCCATACGCATCTCTCACCATATTTTCATTCAGTTTGATATGTGTTATAGCCATAATGGAACAACTTGGTGAAAACTATCGCTTCATTCAGTTGTTACTTTAGCTACTTGTGTTATGAACTATTTAATTTTGACTTTCTCAAGAATGGTTAAAAAATAGGACGTGTATCTTGATCTTCTCTAATCTTTCCATCTATTTTCTCAGCAATCACAGTAAAATTTTGGTGTGGGTATTATAAAAATTTATTAAACCAATAGCAGATGGTATCACAACCGAGAGCAAATTCAGTATAGGAATTATAAAATCACCAAAATCAAAAGCAGATAATAATATAAGCAATATATATTTATTTATATATGCCAAAGGAAGTGGCCCATTATGACGTTGTTAGTTTCTTTTACATGCTCCAACTTAAATTGGTAAAACAAATATCATCATTGGAGTAAGAAAACATCAAGGTTGATGACCTTTTTTAAATACTAGACATAACTTTATATTTTTAAATAGAGTAAATAATAACTAAGAAAGAAATTACCTCGAGATTTTTGCCTCGGATGATTAATTTGACAGAAGACAAAGGATGCAAGTATCTACTCAAAATACTGCAACTTCACCTCACCTCACCTCCAACAATGTAGGTAAACGTCAAAGCAAGAATCATTCAAATGCACGAGTCCAGACAAATATCAAAGTAATACATTACATGTGGTTTAGTTAGTTTATCTCTTCTCTACATAATCTTTTATAAGCTGCAACTCTAGCATCAAAGACTAAAGCCAAAAGGAAAATTGATTATGTTGCTTACCCTTGCAGTTTCTGATTTTCAGTAATGCACAAAGAGAGATAGTTATAGAGACAACTATAAACACCTAATATTATTTGATTTTTTGCTTGAGTTTAATTTGATTTCGAATTTAATTAAATGAATCAAATTAGCCCATTTGATATCAGATCTGATGGGCTTTCAAGCCTAAAATTGAAAGTTCATTTTCAAATTTTACGCCCACCCGTTTTCATATTATTACTTTTTTATTTTAATTTTAATTGAGTTAATAAATAATTAATTAAAAATCGTAAAAAAAATATTTAGTTAAAAAAAAGAGTAGAGAGGCACCAACTTCTGTCACCTATGCCAGCACCTAGGACCTACCATCCTTTCTCAGCTCTTGTTCCCCATGCCATCAGCCCCCAAATCCCAGACATCAACACCCTAACAGCAACCCTATAGCCGACTATCAATCCTTTTTCCCACAAGCGCCACCCTAATGACCGACCATCTAAGACCTTTACCTTATGTTTAGATTGAAAGTAAGAAAGAGGAAGGAAATAAAAGTTAAGTAAAATAATGTAAAATTAAAATTTTTTTAATTTGGAAAAAATTTTAGTTAAAAAAAGAAAAAAAAGAGAAATAAGCATTGCTTACTTTTTTTAATTAATTTTTTAATATTTTAATTTGAGGTAAATAAAAAAAACTTAAAAAAATTTTACAAATAAAATATCAAATTTAATTTTATTATATTATAAAATTTAAAATAAAAAAATTATAATTAGACAAAAAAATATTATAATGAACTTTATTTTTACTTTCTTATTAATATTACTTTCCGTTCATTTATTTCCCTTTGTTAATTTTAATTATCGAAAGAAGGATTACATTCTTTTCCTCTCATTTCCTGGATTCCTTTCCATTCTTTTCCTTTACTCTTGTTTATCCAAAGATGGTGTTAGGATTTTAAACTGGTTATAGGATAATTAGGAAGAACTTAATTTGTTTAAAAGAAAGACTTCCTACCGTCCAAAGGGAAACCACCAACAAGGAACAAAAAATACTGACAGCCGAAAAAAAAACCCAAAGAGAAATACAGAACACCCTTGGCCTTGAACAAGGCCGTGCCTACCACCACGCCGCCACCACCATACCGCCCTCTCCCAAAATCCCAACAACCCGTAACCCCATTTCAAAGACATACACACACCGTCCCTCATCACCCTTCACCACCATCACCTTGTTCATTCGAAACTCAAAAACATACAAAATACCCAAGCCTAAAATCTAAGCAGCATCGCCAAATAAACACAAGACAAGCAAAAAAAGACACAGTAAAACAAAGATCAATAAAAAAAATAGATCACCAAGATTACCAAAATGGGGATGTGGGAAATGGAGGTCTAGGCAGGTTCGTTGTGGGTTTTCATCAGGATAAGTTGAAACGAAAAAATTAATAAGGAAGAGAGGAAGGCTCGGGTCCTTGAAGGTGAGCCAAGGTTGAAGTGGGAAAGATTTGGCTGAAGGCTTGGACGGCTAACGTAGAACGGTGAGAAAGAAAAGCAAAAGTAAGAGATGCGGGCGGTTTGTTCCAGTACTACTTTATTTTTATTTTATTATATTTATTCATTTACTTTTATTTTAACCTTTCACCATTATCTGACTTGGCAAAAAATTAAAATGCTTTTTTTTTTTTTGTGTAAACGCTTATTGCTTCTATAGTCTTTTATTTTATTTTATTTTTTATCAGAAATAGTCCTTTATCAAGTACAGCCATCTTGGCATGTGTATGACCTGATAATCTAGTCCTTTGTATTCTGTGCATGTATGGTGAGCTTATGTGTTTATTGATCCGTCATGTCTTCATGGATTGGCATGTAATCTTTTCCATTTGTAATGTATTTAATATATTTGATGTCTTTTTTTTGTATAAGACTAATTCTGTTTGGGGCTTAATCACAGTTAAAGCTTTTCACTTCTTTTCAAAGATGTGTTTAGTGAGGATTAAACCCAAAAGCTCTTTCCACAAACTCAATTTGCATTGCCAATTGAACCACAACCCATGGATATATATTTGATGTCTTTAAGTTAATTAAATAGTTTAGGTTAAAGTAATAAGTAGGTTCGTAAGTTTGATTAATAACTTACTTGGTTTAATAAACATTTATTTTTTTTTGGTCAAGAATAAACATTTATTATTAATAATGTTAATTAGTTGATTAACATTTTTATTCATTTATTTTTAGATTAATTATTTTATGCTAGAATTAGGTTTCTTTTAGATTATCTAGACGCGTAGAATAAATAATTGGTTAAGAAAATTAGATTAGGAATATGCATAAAATTATAAAATAAAATTCAAATTAAATTAAATATAAAAAATAAATATTATAAATTAAGAAGATGGATATGAGTTATTTCGATGATAAGATTCTGAAAGAATTACGCATAAGTATTAATTCGAAAATTTTTAGATGAGAAAATTCTTTTTATAATCCCACCAGCATAATGGTAGATCTAAAAAGAGAATTTTCAATAAACAAATAATCTATAATCATTTAAATAAGAATAAAAATGATAAGTAGAGAATAAAAATAATAAAATAAAATTAGAAATAAAAATAGAAGTAACAGTTAATTAAAAGTAGTACATATTATAATTGGATTAAATTATTCCAATGATGAGATTTTGAAAGAATTACGCATAAGTATTATTTCAAAAATCTTTAGATGAGAAAATTTCTCTTATGATCTTACCAATATAATGGGAGATCTAAGAGGGGTTTTCAATAAAAATAATGATAATGATAATAATTCATGCCCAATTTCTAAAAATAAAATGAATGTAAAAATGAGAAATAAAGATGGAAATAAAAACACAATGGCAAATTAAATAAAGCTAGAAATCAAAACACAATGATAAATTAAACAATAATGATTTGAGTAGAGGCTCAAGTTAGAGAACTTTTACAAGATATCAAAATCAATCCGTTGATAGAATCTCTTTAAGCAAGTTATATAATACTACTTGAAAACTCTTGAGGTGATGAGAGTTTTCTTAGTTGTCCTATCAGCATAATGGAGGGCACTTAGAAATATTTTCAATATTAATTATATTGAAATTAATATAAACCCAAGACTAATTTTTAAGATAACCTAGAATTAGTTGGTACTATTTTAGGATGGACTCTATGAGAGTACTAATCCTTTTCCACATATAATCATACTCCTGGACTTAGAATCTTTGAACGTAGACCCAGACTTAACCTAGTTTTAAATAAGTGACCAATCATATCTAGGTAGAGAATGATTAGTGGCAACTTCGTGATTTTGTGTGTGGCGAATTAGGTCCCCAGACTTAGACGTGATGACATACCTAATCAATGAAAATTTAATAGAAGTTTTGATCTTGAGCCTTAAAAAAGATAGGGATCGTAAAAATTATATTTAAGCCTTGAAAAAGTATATGTATCTTTGTGAAGATAGCGAATTCGATCTCTTTAGTGCAAATGACAAGGGAGAGGACATACGTGTCCTTGGAGAAGGATCGAACATCTATAAATGTGATATCCAAGAATTTTTCAATATTAAATTGAATTATTTACTTCACTAGACAAATTCCTTTAACTTGGTATTGACAAGTCTTAGTATTAAATTGAATTATTTACTTCACTAGACAAATTCCTTTAACTTGGTATTGACAAGTCTTAGTATTTATGTAGGGACACATAGCTACAAGGACTTTTCGACCAATCATATCCATTTTGAAATTGAAGAATTCGATTACTCCAAGCATAGGTTAGATAACCTAACTCATGCCCAAGCATTCTTTTGAATTTAAAATTTATTTTTATTCTCGTAGCAAATGCAAATGAGTGAAATAAATATTTTAAGAGTACATAGAACATTAGGTAGAAATATATGTGCGTGTGTATTTTAATATAAATATAAATACATAGTGTGCATATATAGATATATAAATAAATAATTTATAATTTTAACATAAGTAAAAGTTTAATTTAAATACATATGACTAATATATATGTATATATTAGTCTACAAATATATATTATATGTTAAATATAAAATATATACATATATATAATATTAATAAAAATAAGAGTTTGTATATGATGCATTGACAGTATATAATTTCTATACACTGTCAATGCATCAGAAGTTGACACCTAATCAATAAGCCCTTATGGGTAAATTAAAAAAAATTATTTATATTTGCATATAAAGGCCTATTGATGAGGTGTCAATTTCTGGTGTATTGACAATGTATAAAAACTATACACTGCCAATGCATCATATATATAAATCCTAAAAAGAATATAAAAAAGAGAGAAAGAAACCAAATGGTTCTTTAAGAGGCCAATTGGCTTCATCATTTTTCCCACAAGCGTGGGAAGTTAAAAAATTAAAAAAAAAAAAAAAAGAAGAAGAAGAGAGGAGAATTGGGAGACCCATTCGCAGCAAAATAGGAGAGGGGGCAGTAACCTGCGGCCACCAGAAGGAAGAGGAGAGAGAGAGAGAGAAGTGGGGCGAACGGCTAGAACCGGTGAAAGAGAGGGTTGAATCGGCTAAAGGAGGAGACTCTCTCGCCGAAGAAAGGAAGCTGAGGAAGGAGAAAACCTTGCACCATAAAAAAGAAGAAAGGAAAGGAAAGGCGATGAGGGTTGAGCAAAACCCATCGGAGCACCAGAGAAGCTGGAGGAATCCGAGGCTGACGAAAGGCTTTCGGCTCCTTACGGGTTTTGCCTGGGAGAGCTGGTTCTTTGCCGGAAAAGAAAGGAAGAAAGGAAATGAGAGAAACGGCTGGAGCAGAGGAGGAGCATTTGGGCTTGGGCTCCATTCGACTAGGCTGTTGACCGGTAAAGGAAGGAAGCTGAAGCCACCAACACCACAAGGAGGTTGAACCGACAGGCATTGTAAAGGGCTGTAAGTGATGGCATTTGGGGTGGCCGGAAGCTGCTTTGGGGGGCTGACTCGAGGCAGAAGCATAAGAGCGGTAGCAGGGAATCTCTCGATTGGAGGCAGGGGAGGCGTGAATAGCAGAGAAAGGTGAACACAGCAGCTACCGTGAGTGAACCAAAACAGGGAACAGCTGGTAGTTGGTTCGATTTGGAAGGGTTTCATCAGGTGAGAAGTTTTTCCTTGAGTTTGGTTTGTAATAGGATGAATGTAGGACATTAAAGAATTGATTTGGGTGTAGGAAGGAAACAGAAAATTGTTGCATAAGGTGGGAAAAACAATAGCTGAAGTGGTGGTAGTAGGTTGCAGGGGAAGTGGTTCGGTCTTGCAAGTTCCAAGGGGTAAGGGCTGACAAGTAGTTAGTTTAAATTTAGTTTAAAATAGGGAGATTAAATATGAAATTTGGTCTGAAAATTGTGGTTATAGAAGCCGCATGGTGGACATATGCAGTAAAAGAATAAAAAAAATGAGGATTTCGGTTAGTAAGTTAGCTAAGATAAAGGAATGTATGCTAAATGTTTGATAGTGCTTCTGTGTTCATGTATGTACTTCCTTACGTGTTCTTATGGATACAAAATTATATTTTTCCTTACGTATTAATGACTTACGAAAAAATTGGTTTTAAACTTAGAATTTTGCTAGTTTTTTTAATTTTATAGGATACTTGGTTTGATCTTAAAATGTGTAATGTTTGAGATTGGGAATGTGTTCGATTGGAGTATAAATTGTACTTGCTTGTTGGAGTTTTAATGCAGGTTGATTTTGGTTGTGATGGTGATGCTAGGCAATGTCCTACTTACCTTGTTATAATGTCGGATTTTCGTTGGAAATTAACTTAGGTAGATTTTGTAGGATTAGTTTATAACTATATAATGCTTTTTGAACGTCGTGCATTTAAGAAAAGTTACTTGTGATTGAAACTTGCATGCTTGCGGCAAGGTAAAGCATGGTTTTACGAAGTGTCAAGTTGGTTAAATAAGGAAGATTATTGTTGTTATGATAGCTTTGCCAAAAAGAATCCATTTATCGAGATAATGGTTTTAAGTGTGATTAATGTTTTCAAAATTATAGATGTTTAAAACAACCCATGCTTTCAGTACTCAAATCATGTTCTAAAAGCTATTTTTGTACAAGTTTTGACTTATGAGACGTGGCATTTGGAATTGCCTGTGTGGCACTAAACCTGCCTATGTGGCCTTTTCTATGCTTGTGTGGCATTTATCATGCCTGTGTGGCATTTAAGTGCCCGTATACATATTTACGTCATGGATTCCGCTTGTGTGGCGAGGGATAGCGGTATTTACATATGAAGGACTGTGAATTGTTCGACAACTAGTTGTGACATGTACCTTAGCTACTAGATAATCACTGGTGCTGAGATCATTCATGATCATGAATAGAGCTCTAGTATAAGATTGTGATCATTGTTAGCTACAGTGGATGCTTTCATGGAAAGCTCCTTGGTTATATTTCCAAAAATTCCGGATATGTTACCAAATCTCGAGAGTTGATGCTCGTCTACCCATCTCTTGTAAATGCTTTCGAATTTGTATTTTGGTTTTGTTTATGAAAAAAATGGGGTTCTTATTTCTCTTTACACTATATCTCGAATTTCATAACTGTATGGACTCCTATAAAATTAGAATCAAGTTGTTTAATAATTTTAAAACAATATAAAAAATTATTGAAACTAATATATTCTTAATATACTGCATTAAGACATCGATTTTTTGCATTGGTTAAACATAGACATACAATGAGCATAGTAAGAGCCTAGCATCACTTAGTATATATTATTTTACTGGGCTATAACTCACCGCCTTCTCCTCATAGATTACTTCCAATAGTCTCGACATGAGTGTGGTGCTTGAGCTTTTGCATGTATTGCACAAAGTGGTGCTTTTGGGTTGAAGAATAATCCTCTTACTCTTTTGTTTCTATTCTAGATTAAATTTTTTTGTGTACCCAGTGTATAGAATTTGGGATGTAAGTATTAGGGATATATCAAGTTCGTAACCAAACTGTGCTTTGTAATTGAGTTGTATTCTTGATATCACAAATTATTGAATATGGATGTATGTGCCACAGATTGAAATGATGTTGTATCGTACATGAGGATGGGTAATAGTCCAAATTAGAGGTAGAATTTGTCAGTTTCGTTTTTTTTGGCACATATTACGAGGTGATTTTAACAGGACTTTAGACAATAGTTTTAAATACTATAATGAGTAGCAAACTACTTGTTAGATAATAATTACACTGAACGAGTGACAAATATAAGTTGTAAAAGAAAAAATTAACTCGAAATTTCTAACTTTCAAGGGCGATACAATAAATCAATGTGTTTGATTTCTCTATCCCTGCAAATTTACAGTTCAATTATGCTTTATGTTATTACATATTTATTAAATTGTTATTTTCCCACTTATATTTATTGATAATCATTTTTGTAAAAGTTTGGAATCAATCAATCCAATTCACCTCCTTTTTGATTGGTTATACACACTTAAGCTAACAATGCCCGTTATCAATGGAATTTTATTGACGAAAATATTTCATTAGTAATTAGCAATGGAACAATAATGGAAACACCGACAAAAGAAATAGAAAATGGTGACGGTAAAAAATCATCTATGTTTATTTTCAAGAATTAAATAAAATAAAATAAAATTTTAAAAAGGGAATAAAATTTGGCGATGGAATAGAAAATTAAGAAATGGAGAAGATAAAAGAGGTGGGAAATAAGATAGTTGGAAATTAAAAATTTATAATTTTATCATAAAGGCACTCAAATGGTTTTTTTTTCAGACTTTCCTGCGTTAGTAGGAAAGAAAATAGATGACTTTATAAACCTATTACTTGTTACAAAATTCAATCCTTTCTTAAATACAGTGTTAATTTAACTAAAATTAATTAATTTTGTTATCAACTCCTTTTCTTTCCTTTCGTTTCCATCCCTTGTGTGATTGTGTCCAAATTAATGACAAAAGGAAAACGACTTTCCTCCCGGTTTTCCCTCGATCCTTCCGAACACGGTATTAATTTCCCGGAAAAACAATTGAAGCAGCCGCTTTATGAGAGTGGAAGGAGAGACTGAAGCGTATTTGAACTTAGTTTGAATTTTGAAGTTTTCACTATTATAAGGGCTTTATCATTTATTATTATTGATCCGAATAAGATTAGTCTCAAACAGTAAAATAAATAAGGATGTATGTGGTTAAAAAAAAAAAGAATGGTGTAAACCTAACATTGGTGGATGGAGGCAACAAGTCACAATTTGCCACCTTTGCCAGTGGCACCTACTACTCTCAAGCAAATTCCATCACAACAAGAAAGAGAGATTGAGAGAAAGAATTAAAACTAATCGAACATCTCATACTCAAAACATTAAATTTCAAGTTCAGCTGCTAATCAATTTTTGGCATAATGATTGCTGTCAATGTTGCATATGTCGGCATTTTCCTTCACTAAATTCATGTTGGAAAATGACTTGAGTTGATGTTGGTATATGGGGTTGCATGTAATTTTCATCTTTGATGCAGATTTGAATTTGATAGAAAGCTTTAAAATAAAAAATGGAAATACAATGCGAGGTCTACTAAAGTTGGCCAATCAAATTCTGGTGGTGACCGTGCTGGGTCCTCAGCTTCTGATTCAACTAGGTTTCTTTCCAATGTCATATCCCATACTTTCTCATTTCAATTTTCGTGTTTTTGTTTTTTCCAAGTACGTGTGAATGAAAATGAAAGGTGCATGGGCTATTATTCAAGTCTATTAATTGTTTGATGCAATGTTTGAGTTGTAAAAGAGTGGTTTCACTTGCCAATTGATGGGATGTAAATGTGATTAAAATTATTATTTAATATGTTTTTTATTTGAGAAAAAAAAGAATTCAAAGTCCATTTTTAAGCAGAGCCAAGTTATATGAACTTATCATTGAATCAAATGCATTCAGGTTTTAATTTATATATTTTTAATAGTTAACTAATTGTATCTATCTTTTAAAGAGGATGTGAATTTCATTTTTTTTTAATTTTGGAAAAAAAGTGATTATATTTTAGGTTCTGTTTTGATGGAAAAACAAACACTTCAATTCTATAAATTTATATTGTATGGAGGCAAATGTATTTTTGTTCTTTTTGGTATAAATTTGTTTTATTTTTGTTAGATTACTTGTCAGTTCAGTCAAGTTCGTCAGTGCAAGGAAAAGGAATTTTCAGTTGGTTCAAGTAATAAAACTCATAATAAATAAACAAAAAAATTAATTGTCTGAGAGAAGGAGCTTTCTTAACCTCCAATCAAGCTTCCCCTACTCAATTCCCTTTCTTAAATTAAGAACTAAACTACTTTCACTCAACAAAAATAAAATAAAATTAAAAAGACA
Source organism: Heritiera fomes (assembly GCA_032173925.1). Taxonomy (NCBI): domain Eukaryota; kingdom Viridiplantae; phylum Streptophyta; class Magnoliopsida; order Malvales; family Malvaceae; genus Heritiera; species Heritiera fomes. Next base: position 15,177,970 of record JAPDPM010000002.1, read on the forward strand.
AATCATAGCTCTTACAAAAAAAGACAAAAAAAAAATAACAAGAATTTGTGGAAACAAACTAGATTATGGTAAATTCACCTGTTTGTCCGTAAATAAGGAGTTTTGAACTTGAATTTTACTTTTGACATCTTGTCTTAACTTGAAAGATGATAGATAATTTGAATATTTATATATTTTTATTTCTTGTTAAATTAAGTAAAATATAAAAATTAAATTAATTAAAATACAAAAATTATCATGTTACACTTTGTATCGATACGCTTAACATTAAATTGATTTTTTAGCTATTATTAAATTCATATATAATTTTTATCAAAATTTTATCTTTGTTTTTTTTTTTATCATTTTTGTGTTATATCAACATATTGTATCTAAAATTATCAAATATTCCTAGAGGATTGAATAATTTATCTTTTTGAATTTTATATACACCAAAAGAAACAAGAGCAGGTTGATAAAGTATATAATAGACATACATGGAAGCTATAAATATTTGAAAATGTACTGAAGAGGTCTTTTGTTTGTGAAAGTGAATGAAATTTAATGATATGAAACGACACCAAGCAAGGGTTATATCCAAGGAGAGGCTAGCTAGCTGGAATATAAATGTGATAAAGAGCAAATCAAGCTTGATCATCAAAGAGTGGACAATTTGGATATTGTCAATTAGAAAATTAATAATGTAATTTTCTTTTCCTTACCTCACATTTATTTTTTCAGACACCAAATAAAATACAGTTATCATTGAACGAGATTGACTTGAGTAAGAAGCAAAGCTCGAGTACACACTGGACCTGGACTGGTGGATTCTTGTTAATTATGAAAGACTTTTTTTTATTGTTCTTTTCAAATGTACATAAATTAAATGTTATAAACTCTCAAAAAATCAATTTATTTTGAATAATAAAAAACCCCATCCGAAGAAATAGTAAAAGTATATATTAATATTCAAATATCATTTTTACAAAATTTTCACACTTAAAGTGAGAATTTGGCCATTTAAATGAATACTTAAGATTAAAAAATCTAATTATAAATAAGATAAAAAATCCAATTTTAAATGCATGTATATTTCGGCTAAATGAGTTAGTTTCGATTTTCTATTTTTCAAAAGTGGTACTTCGATCAAAATTTGCTGCAAACTACATAACTTCATATAATGTTTTACACTTTTTTTTCATTTTTTTTTCTTCTGGGATATTTGGATAATTGAAATGTTTGACTTATAAAAGTGGTGGATTCCTCATCATACATTCTTCTTCTTATTATTTTTCTTCTTATATTATATATTTAAGATTAATCAATTTATTCAACCCATTAGGGCTGCTAACGTGTTGCATTGAGTGGCTCAGAAGCTAGTGAATCTCATCCTTTAGTTCTTTCTTCCTCATGGATGACTTGTGAATAAAATACTGAAAAGGTTGGTTGTGTAATCCGCTGGAAAACTTGCTCGGAATTGCTATACCAAGCATTCTCTTCCAAGCTATCTCTTCCCCTTCTCACACTTTTTATACGCATAGATGTATAAGGTATTAAAAAAATAAAAAGAAAAAAAAAGTAATCTTGTGCTTAGAGTGTGGCCTAGGTCCAAGCGAATAACTAGCAGTTAATTAAAAACATGATAATTCAATTTAAAGGACTATTTGATTTTTGCAAAGCGAAGATAGCCAGATTTATGAACCTCTTTTTATGTAGCTCTAAAATTAGAGTTGGTAAAATAACTCAAATCGAAAATTTCTCTGAAAAAAGTGTTGAAAATCAAATTTGATTTGAATTATCGGGAAATCAAATACTCAAATTCAAAAAATTTATTTGGGCTTAAAAATTCCAAACCCAAATGATTAGAACTAGATTCAATTCAAAATAACCGAGATTAAACCATATTTTAACATGCAATGATGTGAACATAATATTAAAACTTAAAATTATCAAATTCTTGGTTATAAGTTTCATTTGAACCCGAACTCAAGGCAATCCAACTCAAAATCGACTCAAATAAAAATGCAAAATTACCCAATTCTAAGATATATATCAAATTGCCATCTTTACCAAAACTATAAGTAAAAAAAATTAATTAATTAATAAAGATTGGCCTAGGAGGTTTATCAATAGAGGAGAGGAGCCCATGATAGATTCCATGGGATATGTCCTTTGCTTCCAAATCTCTCTTAATATTCTTTGATTTGGGATTAGTTAATTTCTACCACCTTACGTGCATGCCACACACAATCCTTCATTAGAACTGACTCTCTTCATGCCGCCTTCCGTTACCCATCCATGATCCCCTTTCTTTTCTTTTCTAAATGGATCCGTTTTTCCTAGCCATATCGTACAACTAAAACAATGTTTTATATTTTTAATTACCAATTAATTATTCCATGGTGTCACAGCTTAGAGTCTGTGATATGAATAAATTAGATGAAGAAGCAGAAAAGAGAGGGGATGAAGAAGTAGAAAAGAAAAGGGAATTAGAGCGAAATAGTCTGAAATCTCATTCATTAACCATCATTCGGTACAAAGGCTCATATGTATATCATGAGCAGTACAATGATGAGCTGTCAATAAAACAAATGCAAAAGAATAAAACAGAGCTGCAAAACATATCTGATCATTAGCTACCACTTCTGCTCCTCGTTAAGCTTGTCTCCTGGTCCTTTCTCCTCCTTCAGCTTGGCTGTTGTTACTGTCTGTTCTTGGCTTAGCTGATGGCTTAATTGGCTCATCTTCTAGCTGGGTCTTTTCTTCTGTCTTTTGTAAGCTCTCCGCAATTATCCAATTCATCACATTTGCCCCCTCATTAGCAGATCCTTGTCCCCAAGGATCAAAACTTGGAAATTGAGATTTAAGAACACTGTAATCTTCCCAAGTAGCATTGTTAGGCCCCAAGTTAAACCATTCTACCAGAAGTTGAGTCACTGCTTGATTGTGCCTTTTGACTATTCTTTTATCCAGCACCTTGACTAGGTACACAAGTGGTTGCCCATCTTCCCCTGTCTCAGGAGGCTCAATACTCAGTACAGTCTTGGACCCAACCTTCTTCTTTAGCAAGCTCACATGAAACACTGGATGAAGCTTAGAATGTGATGGCAATAGTAATTTATAAGCCACAGAACCAATTTTAGCAATCACCGGATATGGTCCATAGAATTTAGAAGCTAGCTTAAGGTTCTTTCTAAGAGCAAGAGAGGTCTGCCTATATGGTTGCAGTTTCAAGTATACCTCATCTCCCACTTGAAATTCTCTTTCACTTCTGTGTCTATCAGCATAATGCTTCATTCTCTGTTGTGCTTTCTTTAGTTGATCAACCATAAGTTTGCTGATTTGTTCCCTGTCTTTTAACATTTCTTCTACAGTAGCTACTTTTGCCATGGTGCTGGCATCCCAAGCTAGCGTAGGTGAAGGATAGCCATATAAGGCTTGAAAAGGAGTGATGCCAATGGCAGTGTGGTAACTGGTGTTGTACCACCACTCTGCCAAGGACAACCATCGAGACCAAGCCTTTGGCTTAAGAAAGTACATGCATCTAAGGTATTGCTCCAAGCATTGGTTGAGTCTTTCTGACTAACCATCTGATTCTGGATGATAAGCAGTAGTTAATTGCACCCATGTGCCTAAGAGTTTCATCAACTCTTGTCAAAATAGACTAGTAAAAATCTTATCCCGGTCTGAAATAGCAGTCTTTGGTGAGCCATGTAATTTATGCACTTGTTCTAAGTACAACTTAGCAACATCAGTGGCAGAATAAGGGTGAGAGAGACCAATGAAGTGAGCATACTTAGTGAATTTGTCAATGATCACTAAGATGCTATCAAGGTTCTTAGATTTAGGAAGTCCTTCCACAAAATCCATAGTAATGACTTCCCAAGCCTGTTTAGGAATGGGAATGGGCTGAAGCAAGCCAGGATAAGGTACCTTTTCATTCTTATTCCTCTGACATGTGTCACACTTTTGCACATACTCTAAGACTTGTTTTTTCATATGAGGCCAGTAGAAATAAAGTTTGATTCTGTGATAAGTAGCTTGAGACCCTGAGTGGCCACCTTGGGGAGAATCATGCAACTGTTGTAGGACCCTTTCTCTTAGATTCCCATGAATGCCAATATAGACTTTACCTTGGTATCTTTGTATCCCATTATTAAAAGAATACTTAGACACATCAGTAGGGTGTACCACTAGAGCTGATATCTTCTCTCGAGCATACACATCACCTTTATAACTGTGCTCGATATCCTTCACCCATTTTGGAATAATAGTGGTAGAATGTAGCTGACAATACTGAGCTCCTTCTTCAAATTGTCTGGAAAGAGCATCAGCTACCCGATTGGATTTTCCCTTCCTGTATTGAATATTGTAGTCCAATCCCAAAAGCTTAGTTAATCCTTTTTTCTGGATAGCAGTGGTAAGTTTCTGCTCTAATAAGTACTTCAGAGCTTCGTGGTCAGTCTTAATTGTGAAAGTGCCTCCTTCTAGATAATGTCTTCACTTACCCACTGCCATGAGGATAGCCAAGTATTCTTTTTCATACACAGATAAATCCACATGTCTAGGCCCCAATGCCTTGCTCAAATATGCTAGAGGTCTACCATCCTGATATAACACAGCCCCAATTCCCTTGTCACTAGCATCAGTTTCGAGGCAAAAAGGTTTGTCAAAATCTGGTAGAGTTAGAACAGGTGCTGCACACATTGTAGCTTTCAGCCTTTGAAAAGCTTCTAAAGCCTCCTTTGTCCAATAGAAACTGTCTTTCTTCAGCATGTTAGTTAAGGGCCTACTGATGATACCATAATCCTTAATGAATTTCCTGTAATACCCTGTCAAACCAAGGAAACCTCTTAAGGATTTGAGGTTCCTAGGTTACTGCCACTATTGCATGGCATCTATCTTGGCTGGATCAGTAGCTACACCTTTAGCTGATATGATATACCCCAAATACTCGACCTGTTTCTGTCCAAAAAAACATTTGGACTTCTTTGCATGCAGTTGATTCATTCTCAATAGTTCAAGCACAGTAGTTAGGTGTTTCACATGTTCATCCAAATCAAGGCTATATACTAAAATGTCATAAAAAAAAACTAATACAAATTTTCTTAAGTAGGGAGCAAAAATAACATTCATAAGAGATTGAAAGATAGCAGGTGCATTAGTAAGCCCAAAGGGCATTAACTTGAATTCATAGTGGCCTTGGTGTGTCTTGAAGGCAGTCTTTGGAATGTCTTCCTCTTTGACCCTTATTTGCCAATAGCCTGATCTTAAATCAATTTTGGAGTAGTATTGTGCTCCCTTCAACTCATCTAAGATGTGACGTCCCCGTCATTTCATCTTATCACTTATCTTTTTCTTTCTTTATTTAGATTTAGTTTACCCAGTGTCGTTCTTCCCTTAATCTTAAGCTAATCATTTAATAGCTTATGAAATTTTATTCAATTTCCATAAATATAAAATGATATATATAAATATCATTCCATTTCCACAGGATCTCTTACATCATCTTAACTTACATCCCCGACATCTTATATACATAAATTCTACTTGTACCGTACTGTAGCTGAATTACAATTTAACTTTACATAGGAGTATATAAGTATACCTTCTATACTAACTGGGAAGCGTATCGAGAAGGTACACTTCGATTCTTCAAGCACAAGCTCCTCTAGTCGGAGCGTGGTTCACTTCAAGTAGTCTGTAGGAAAATAGTTGTAAAAGGATGAGTTTACGCTCAGTAAGAAAAGTATGTAAAAGAGCGTACTATGCCTCTATATGCATTTTTCCTACTTGGCTCTATAATGTCATGTAAAGCATTATAAAGCATGTATCATAAACTTCTTTCATGCATTGTTTGTAACCATGCATATTCATTTAAAATGACATGGTAATCATACTTTGTATGCTTTCGTTAAAATATAGCATACAAATAAAACATGCATCATACTTCTTTCTTTAAAACATCTTACATCATACATACTTTAAAACATACATCATATACTTCTTCATACATACATCTTGTACTTTAGAATAGATGGAGACTATGTACAATGTTTAAGCGATTGAGTCGTCATATGAACCGTTCATTCCCATTCATATGACTCTAATCATGCATTAGTACATTGGTATACCATGTAGAGGTCAGGGATTCTCTCCTGCCTTAATAATACCATAGTGAGCACTAGTCAGGTGTCACTTATGGTCTTGAGGACCGGACTAGGGTTCCTCACTTAACATACATATTACTGAGGACTTGATCAGAGTCTCTCAGCCATCAGAAATGCATAATCATTACGCAGTCCATAGCCTCAAAACATTTGTAATATTCTTTTCAGAAAACACCTTTGTGTTTAAATTGAATAAGCTTTGAAAGCTCTTTTCATACATGGCAGTCGACTGGTCTTATAGGGCAGTCGACTGCTGTTTCATAACTTTATTTCTCGAAATTATTTTCTTTTCGAAAAATACATAAGGGCAGTCGACTGGTCCATATAGCAGTCGACTGGTTTTCAAACAGAATGCTTCTTTAGAAATAGCAGTCGACTGGTCCATATAGCAGTCGACTGTTTTTGAAACAAAATGTAATTTGGTAAATAGCAGTCGACTGGTCCATATAGCAGTCGACTGGTTTTCGACTGGTTTGAAACAGAATGCTTCTGGAAAAATAGCAGTCGACTGGCTTACATAGCAGTCGACTGGTTTGCCTCGGTTTTGGAAAAACAACGTTTTGGTTGTCTTTAGGCAGTCGACTTCCCTCTATGGCAGTCGGCTGCCCCTAGCCTAATTGGTACTAGGAGACAAGTCCGAAAATGCACTTTTCCTGCCAAAGACAACTAGTATTTCTCATCAAAGCAGTTCAAAATCATATTAAAACATGCGGACATAGCCGCCTTACGTCCGTTACATAAATTTCTTACCTTAATTCCTTCGAGAACGCAAGATCACTTGGTGCGTTAATCCTAGCTTTTCACTTCTTCAAAACTGTAACATCAAATCAATTGAAATCTTAAATCAAACAACATACATACATCATACCAACTCAGAACAACTTCAAATCATCAACAAAGTTGGCTAAATCATCTTCTTCTCTTACCTTCACTAGAGACCAAAATCTCAAACCTTGAGATCTCTTCCAATACTTGGAATCAATCCACTAAACTTTGGATATCTCTTCGTTTAGTGGTAAGGATTATTTTTCGTTCAACAACCTAAGGAAATCGATGGAGGGATGAGGGGCTTTGTCAAGGTAGCTTGAAATGGAAACTATGGAAGTTGGGATGGAACGAGAGGGATGGGGCTGGCAAGGGGCTGACGTTGGTGATGAGATGATGGGGTGATGACTATGCATGTTTGCATTAAATGCTTCCTTATCCATTATCAATCTCAGCCATGCACTTCTCCCTTTGACCCTTTGACTATTTAATTCCTCTCTTCCTTCTCTTTTATGACTCATCCATTTAATCATCAATTAAATCTGATTTTATTTTTTTTTCTTTATCCTCTATTCAATTCTATAATAACCAAAATAAGCTATTTGCCTTATTGGCTATCAACTTTCTTATTTCTTCTATATTCCATACATCATTCCTACATTATTCATACATCAATTACACATCGACTTCATATTCATTTAATCATATTTACTTAGAATACTTTACATACATGGAGGAATACATGGAAATTGGGGATCTCACATCCTCCCCACCTTAGAAAATTTGGTCCTCCAAATTTGCCTTAGCTTGTCATGTAAATAATTCTGGATATCTTTCCTTCATTAAGCTCTCTAGCTCCCATGTAGCTTCTTCCATCGTATGGTATTACCAGAGAACTTTCACTAAGGGGATTGTCTTAGACCTCAAAACTTTCTCTTTTCTATCCAAAATCCGAATCGGCTTCTCTACATAACTCATATCTTCCCTTATCTCCAAGGGTTCATACTCAATGACATGAGACGGATCCGGATTATACTTCCGAAGCATCGATACATGAAACACATTATGCACTCCCGATAGCTCCGGAGGCAATGCTAATCTATAGGCAACATCGCCTATCCGATCTAAGACCTCAAATGGACCGATGTAACGAGGACTCAGCTTACCTCGTCGGCCAAATCTCATGATCCCTTTGGACGGAGAGACTTTCAAGAACACAAAATCTCCAACCATGAATTCAAGTGGCCTCCGTCGAGCATCTGCATAGCTCTTTTGTCTACTTTGGGCTGTCTTAAGCCTCTGACAAATTAACTTAACATCTTCTGAGGCCTGCTCGACTAGATCTGGAGCCAATAACTTACGTTCGCCCACTTCTTCCCACCCAATCGGAGATCGACACCTTCTTCCATACAAAGCTTCATATGGTGCCATCCCGATGCTTGCATGATAACTATTATTGTATGCAAACTCAGCCAATGGCAGATGGTCATCCCAGGAGCCTCTAAAGTCCATAGCACAAGCCCTCAACATATCCTCGAGCGTCTGAATCGTGCGCTCGGACTGTCCATCAGTCTGCGGATGAAAAGCTGTGCTAAAATTTAACTTAGATCCCATGGCTTCCTGAAAATGCTCCCAGAAATGGGAAGTAAACCTGGAATCTCTATCAGAAGTGATGCTCACTGGAACACCGTGTAGTCTTACGACATCTTTTACATACATATCTGCCAAAGTATTGAGTGTATCAGTTGACTTCATAGGTAGGAAGTGAGCTGATTTTGTCAATCTATCGACAATCACCCAAATACCATCATGATTCTTCTTAGTTCTAGGCAATCCCATAATAAAGTCCATCGTAATGTGTTCCCACTTCCACATAGGTATAGGTAGAGGGTGCAGAAATCCTGCTGGCTTTTGGTGCTCTACCTTGACCTGTTGACATGTGAGACATCTTGCTACAAAATCTGCTATGTCTCTTTTCATGCCATTCCACGAATACACCTTGCGAAGATTATGATACATCTTCGTACTTCCTGGATGCAATGTGTACTTAGTGGCATGTGCTTCTATCAAGATCATCTTCTTCACTTCGTCATCATTAGGAACACATATACGATTCCTGAACCTCAAAATCTCATCACTACCAAGACCGAACTCTGAGGTCATACTTGACTGTATCTGATTCATAGCCTCTATGCATCTATCATCTTCCTTTTGAGCACTTCGGATCCTATCCATTAAATCCGGCTCAATCCTCAAACTAGCCATTATTCCAATATGCTCGTGAGGCATAACATTAAAATTGAGACTTGCAAATTGTTCAATTAATTCATACTCTTTGATCATCATATAGGCTACCATACTTACATGCTTCCGGCTCAGAGCATCCGCCACGACATTGGCTTTACCCGGGTGGTACAAGATCTCACAATCGTAATCCTTCAGTAGTTCGAGCCATCTTCTTTGCCTCATGTTTAATTCCTTCTGAGAAAACAAATATTTCAGACTTTTGTGATCCGTAAAAATCTGAAATTTCTCACCATATAAGTAATGCCTCCATATCTTCAGGGCAAACACTACTGCAGCTAGCTCTAAATCGTGAGTCGGGTAATTCTTTTCATGGTCCTTCAATTGTCTGGAACCATAGGCTACTACCTTACCATGCTGCATTAACACACATCCCAAACCTTGCCCTGAGGCATCACTATACACCGTAAATCCACCTGAACCACTAGGGATGGTGAGAATCGGTGCAGTCGTCAGCCTATGCTTCAACTCCTGGAAGCTACACTCACAGGCTTCATTCCACTCATACTTCACTTCTTTGCGCGTCAAGCGCGTCAGTGGAGCAGCTAACTTCGAGAAACCCTCTACAAACCTCCTATAGTAGCCAACTAAACCCAAGAAACTCCTAATCTCCGTCACAGTCTTCGGTCTTTCCCATTGAACCACCGCTTCAATCTTTGATGGATCAACTGAAACTCCATCTTTACTGATCACATGACCTAAGAAGGAGATTTGATTTAACCAGAACTCACATTTACTTAGCTTGGCGTATAGTCCTCTATCTCTGAGGGTCTCTAAAACAATCCTCAAATGCTGCTCATGCTCTTCCCATGACCTCGAGTACACCAAAATGTCATCAATAAAAACAATGACAAACTGGTCCAAGTACTGCTTAAACACATCATTCATCAGATTCATGAAAGCTGCAGGTGCATTGGTTAATCCAAACGGCATCACCAAGAATTCATAATGGCCATACCGTGTCCTAAAGGCAGTCTTAGGGATATCTTCATCTCGGATCTTCAACTGATGATATCCCGATCTCAAGTCTATCTTTGAGAAGACTTGTGCACCCTTTAGCTGATCAAAGAGATCGTCTATCCTGGGAAGAGGATACTTGTTCTTGATTGTCACTTTATTCAACCACCGGTAGTCAATGCATAACCTTATACTACCGTCCTTCTTCTTGACAAAAAGCACAGGAGCACCCCAAGGGGATACGCTAGGTCGTATAAATCCCTTGTCTAGCAACTCCTGAAGCTGCTTCTTAAGTTCTTCCAATTCTACTAAAGCCATCCGGTAAGGAGCTCTTGATATAGGCTCAGTCCCCGGCACCAAATCGATAGTAAACTCCACTTCCCTATCCGGAGGAAGTCCTGGAAGATCATCCGGGAACACCTCGGAAAAATCTCGGACTACAGGAATATCATTGAGTCCGGGACGTTTCTGATCTACGTCCTCCACATAAGCAATGAATCCTTCATACAACCATACATGCTTCTCATTATTTTCATATGAATTCAAATCAGTAACTAAACAGGTTTCATATTAATTTCTTGCAAAACTTACAACATAGCTAACGGGTGAAGAAAAGGTTACACTCTTAGCATAACAATCTAATAAAACATGATTATTACCTAACCAATCCATACCTAAAATAACATCAAACCCATACATATTTAGTAGGATTAGGTCAGCCTTAGATTCTCTTTCTCCTACCCGTAGCTCACAGTTTCTATACACCAACTCTGTCACTTGTGATTCTCTAAATGGTGTGCTTATCTTTAATGAGTATTCTAAAGTCTCAAGCTCAACAGGTATTTTCATAGCAAACTTAGGAGACACAAAAGAATGCGTAGAGCCTGGATCAAACAATGCTATGACATTCACATCAAACAGGTAAATTGTACCTTTAATCACTTTGGACGAGGCATCGGCAGACTCTTCATCGATAGCAAACACTCGTCCTTGAGTCACAACTTTCTTTCCCTTCTCAGCAGCAGTGGCCTTAGGTTGTGGTTTAGGGGTCTTATCTAATTCGTCAGGCATTCTCGGATCTCTCTGAGGGCAATCTCTAATCATGTGTCCTTTCTCCCCACATCTAAAGCAAGCGCCACTCGCCCAGCGACATGGCTGTGATCCATGAAACTTTCCGCACTGCTCACATCTTTGCATCGTACTCTTTTGTGAGCTAGCGGTACTTCCAACTTGATTTCGGGATCGCTCATCACTTATCTTGATCCCTGTAGCTTTAGGAGTACCTATATCATTACCATCATCATTATAACTCCAACTTCAATATAATTCCATATAACTATTAAATTAATTTAAAGATCATCTTTCTATATTTTACTTACCTATAGAAACTCCTTCAGATCGTCTACTCCTCCGAAATGGATACTTATCACTCGAAGCTTTCTCATCCGACTTCCGCTTCATGGGTTCCTTGCCTTTACTCTTGGCTCGGAAATCAGTATGGTGTAGATCATAGTCCTGCTCACACAGCTGAGCCTTACGAACAGCTTCTCCATAGGAGGTGATATCCATCGGATACAACTTAGATCTAATCGGGGACTTCAATCCCTCGATGAATCTGTAGATCTTATGACCTTCATCTCTTCTGACCTCTGGATCGAATCTACTCAAGGTGGTGAACTTAGATTCATATTGATTCACCGTCATCGTACCTTGAGTTAAACTTAAAAACCCAATCTTCAATCTATTCTGATCCGTGCGTGGGATGTACTGTTCATTAAAAGCCTCCACAAATCTATCCCACGTGACCTCATCATATCGGGCCTCTAACACGGTTCGAGTGGCTTGCCACCAATATTCAGCATCATCTATTAGCAGATAGGCAGCCAAGCCTACTTTCTCCCTTTCGGAGCAGGGCATGTATTCAAAAGATTTTAAAACTACTTTCATCCAATTCTCAGCTGTCAACAAATCTCTTTCCCCTTTGAACTTGGACGGATCCAATTTCTTAAATTCCTTAATCAATGCCACACTGCAATAAGCTCTAGAATCCCGCCTTCCAATAACTGGGACTGGTGGGGTTTCTTCCATAGGAGTAACAACAGTTGCAGTTTCTTGGGTACTTGTGGCCACATTCGGGAAATTAGACATGAACTGCGTAAACATTGTGGTCATGTTCTCCATATGCTTTTCCATCTTCGCTAGCCTTGTATTCGGGCTATGTGGTGGAGATGGTTGAGGAGACGAAACTGGGGGCTCTTCAATGCGAACCCGTCCTCTTCCTCTTCTTGTACCTCTTCTTTGTGAGCTCATACTGTAAATATCATCATCATTGAGCTCTTTAGTATAACTAAAAACAGCTATACTATATATTTGTATTCAGACAAGTACAGTACAATTGGGGGATATACTCTATTTCTAACTTCTCGACACTATCAAACCTCAATCTAAACTGCTCTGATACTACTCTGTGACGTCCCCGTCACTTCATCTTATCACTTATCTTTTTCTTTCTTTATTTAGATTTAGTTTACCCAATGTCGTTCTTCCCTTAATCTTAAGCTAATCATTTAATAGCTTATGAAATTTTATTCAATTTCCATAAACATAAAATGATATATATAAATATCATTCCATTTCCACAGGATCTCTTACATCATCTTAACTTACATCCCCGACATCTTATATACATAAATTCTACTTGTACCGTACTGTAGCTGAATTACAATTTAACTTTACATAGGAGTATATGAGTATACCTTCTATACTAACTGGGAAGCGTATCGAGAAGGTACACTTCGATTCTTCAAGCACAAGCTCCTCTAGTCGGAGCGTGGTTCACTTCAAGTAGTCTGTAGGAAAATAGTTGTAAAAGGATGAGTTTACGCTCAGTAAGAAAAGTATGTAAAAGAGCGTACTATGCCTCTATATGCATTTTTCCTACTTGGCTCTATAATGTCATGTAAAGCATTATAAAGCATGTATCATAAACTTCTTTCATGCATTGTTTGTAACCATGCATATTCATTTAAAATGACATGGTAATCATACTTTGTATGCTTTCGTTAAAATATAGCATACAAATAAAACATGCATCATACTTCTTTCTTTAAAACATCTTACTTCATACATACTTTAAAACATACATCATATACTTCTTCATACATAATCTTGTACTTTAAAATAGATGGAGACTATGTACAATGTTTAAGCGATTGAGTCGTCATATGAACCGTTCATTCCCATTCATATGACTCTAATCATGCATTAGTACATTGGTATACCATGTAGAGGTCAGGGATTCTCTCCTGCCTTAATAATACCATAGTGAGCACTAGTCAGGTGTCACTTATGGTCTTGAGGACCGGACTAGGGTTCCTCACTTAACATACATATTACTGAGGACTTGATCAGAGTCTCTCAGCCATCAAAAATGCATAATCATTACGCAGTCCATAGCCTCAAAACATTTGTAATATTCTTTTCAGAAAACACCTTTGTGTTTAAATTGAATAAGCTTTGAAAACTCTTTTCATACATGGCAGTCGACTGGTCTTATAGGGCAGTCGACTGCTGCTTCATAACTTTATTTCTCGAAATTATTTTCTTTTCGAAAAATACATAAGGGCAGTCGACTGGTCCATATAGCAGTCGACTGGTTTTCAAACAGAATGCTTCTTTAGAAATAGCAGTCGACTGGTCCATATAGCAGTCGACTGTTTTTGAAACAGAATGCAATTTGGTAAATAGCAGTCGACTGGTCCATATAGCAGTCGACTGGTTTGAAACAGAATGCTTCTGGAAAAATAGCAGTCGACTGGCTTACATAGCAGTCGACTGGTTTGCCTCGGTTTTGGAAAAACAACGTTTTGGTTGTCTCTAGGCAGTCGACTTCCCTCTATGGCAGTCGGCTGCCCCTAGCCTAATTGGTACTAGGAGACAAGTCCGAAAATGCACTTTTCCTGCCAAAGACAACTAGTATTTCTCATCAAAGCAGTTCAAAATCATATTAAAACATGCGGACATAGCCGCCTTACGTCCGTTACATAAATTTCTTACCTTAATTCCTTCGAGAACGCAAGATCACTTGGTGCGTTAACCCTAGCTTTTCACTTATTCAAAATTGTAACATCAAATCAATTGAAATCTTAAATCAAACAACATACATACATCATACCAACTCAGAACAACTTCAAATCATCAACAAAGTTGGCTAAATCATCTTCTTCTCTTACCTTCACTAGAGACCAAAATCCCAAACCTTGAGATCTCTTCCAATACTTGGAATCAATCCACTAAACTTTGGATATCTCTTCGTTTAGTGGTAAGGATCATTTTTCGTTCAACAACCTAAGGAAATCGATGGAGGGATGAGGGGCTTTGTCAAGGTAGCTTGAAATGGAAACTATGGAAGTTGGGATGGAACGAGAGGGATGGGGCTGGCAAGGGGCGGACGTTGGTGATGAGATGATGGGGTGATGACTATGCATGTTTGCATTAAATGCTTCCTTATCCATCATCAATCTCAGCCATGCACTTCTCCCTTTGACCCTTTGACTATTTAATTCCTCTCTTCCTTCTCTTCTATGACTCATCCATTTAATCATCAATTAAATCTGATTTTATTTTTTTTTCTTTATCCTCTATTCAATTCTATAATAACCAAAATAAGCTATTTGCCTTATTGGCTATCAACTTTCTTATTTCTTCTATATTCCATACATCATTCCTACATTATTCATACATCAATTACACATCGACTTCATATTCATTTAATCATATTTACTTAGAATACTTTACATACATGAAGGAATACATGGAAATTGGGGATCTCACATAAGAGGTCCTCCACTACTGGAATGGGAAATTTGTTCTTAACTGTCAAGGCATTGAGTTGCCTATAGTCCACACACAACCTCCAACTCCCATCTTTCTTCTTAACAAGCAGGCAGGGAGAAGCAAAGGGGCTGCTACTAGTTTGAATGTTAGAGGAAGATAGCATAGAAGCTATTTGTTTTTCAACTTCAGTCTTTTGATAGTGTTGGAATCTGTAGGGTCTTAAGTTGATTGGTTGAGCTCCTGGTTTTAGAGGAATGGTATGATCATGCATCCTCATAGGTGGAAGGCTAGCTGGTTCCTCAAAGACATCTTGGTAAGACTCAAGCAATGTGGTTAGTGGTTGAGGAATGTTTGATTCAGAATATTCAACACTCAACATATATATTTCTCCTAGTAACTCTTGGTCCTTATCAGCCAATTTTTGCAACCTGTCACCTGAAATAAGCTTCAAAATAGTATTGTGTTGACCACCCTTGAGTACCACTTCCTTTCCATCCTTAGTAAAAGTTACAGACAGCTTGTTAAAGTCAAAGACTAGAGGAGTGAATCTCTTCATCCAATCAACCCCGAGTACCATATCACTACCACCTAAAGGCAAAACTCTAAGGTTGTGATTGAATGTATGTCCCTGCATCATCCACTCCAAATCCCTACATTCTGCAGTGCTAAACACCTTTTCACCATTGGCTACTGTGATGCATAAAGGTGTGGTTTGTACCAGTTCAACCCCATCTTTGGCTAGCCTAGGAGTTATGAAGCTATGTGTGCTTCCACTATCAATAAGTATGTTGAGTGGTTTGCCCTTGATGTGGCCTTGTATCCTCAGAGTATTATGTCCCACATTGCCTGTTAAAGCATTAATGGATATCTCCAACCCTTCTTCATTTGTTTCAACCTCTTCTGCATTTGACCCTTCTCCCATAGCCTCTCTTGTAACTTCTTCAGTATCTATTAGAGTTGGATCTCCAGTCATTGTGTGAAGCTGTCTTACCTTGCAAACATGACCAGGACTAAACTTGTCCCCACATTTGTAGCATAGGTTTTGGGCTCTTCTCTGCTCATATAAGGTCTGTTTGGTGTGGGTGTTAAGGGTAGTAGGTGTGGCTTTAGTGTTTTGGTTCCAAGAAGGGTAGTGGTTTTTTGGTGTAAGGTTAGAAGTAGTTGGGTTATGGGGTTTACTGAATTGCCTATACCTCCTATTCTCAACTTCAATTGACAGTTCTTGAAGCTTAGCTTGTCTATACGCAACAGCTAAGGATAAAGGCTCACTAGCCTTAACTCTATGCTTCAATTCATCTTTCAGCCCACTAATAAAACTGGATAAAAAATAACTTTCATCCAAGTAAGGGTTTGTCTGTAACATATAGGGTTTGAGTTCTTCAAACCTTTCTTGGTAATCCTCAACAAAAGATTTCTGCACCAATTTATTAAACTCTTCAACTATGTCAACACAAGTCCTGTCACAGAACCTTTGGCAGAGATCATTAACAAATTCAGGCCATGTAAGCCTAGGTTTTTGCATTATATGTCCCTCGAACCATGTTTCAGCCTTACCAGCTAAAAACATTGATGTTAATTCTAACTTTTGGTGCTCTTCAACAGCAAGGATACTGAAGTATTTCTGACATTTTCTAACCCAACCTCTTGGATTATCTCCTTCAAATATAGGAAGTTCTATCTTGGGCCTAGGTGAGAATATATTCTAATTCACAAGTGCTGTTCTAGCTACTGCATCATGATTTCTTCCTTCCAACCTATTATCTATGGGCTGTATTTGGTTAGTTTCTGGTTGGTATCTAGGTATGAGTCCAGGTTCATTAGGCTTAATATTGTACTTAGCATGATCATCAATAATAGTGATTTCATCAGGAGCTTTACCTTCTCTTCTCTGAATGCCTGATTCTGATTGAGAGTTGCTGGAGGAGCCTCTTCCTCCAGGGTCTGTCTGTACATAACCTCCCTCCTTCAAAAGCAGAGACTGAATCATTTTGCTAAGGGAGTTTTGGTTCTCAGCCATCTGGGTTTCAATGGCTCTTTTCTGTTCTTCCCACCACTTTGGCATAGAGTTCTCAACTGCCCTCATGGATTCTAACTGATTTTGGAGAACCTGGACATGTTCCTGGAGAGAGCTTAATCTAGTGCTATCTGCCATCACCTTCAAGGGATTTTTCTTTGTTTTTCCCAGTTTCTCCGGTGAATCTAACCAGCTCTAGTACTAGTTTTGTCACAGATTAGAGTCTGTGATATGAATAAATTAGATGAAGAAGAAAAGAAAATAGAAAGGGGATGAAGAAGCAGAAAAGAGAGGGGATGAAGAAGTAGAAAAGAAAAGGGAATTAGAGAGAAATAGTCTGAAATCTCATTCATTAACCATCATTCGGTACAAAGGCTAATATGTATATCATGAGCAGTACAATGATGAGCTGTCAATAAAACAAATGCAAAAGAATAAAATAGAGCTGCATAACATATCTGATCATTAGCTGCCACTTCTGCTCCTCGTTAAGCTTGTCCCCTAGTCCTTTCTCCTCCTTCAGCTTGGCTGTTGTTACTGTTTGTTCTTGGCTTAGCTGATGGCTTAATTGGCTCATCTTCTAGCTGGGTCTTTTCTTTTGTCTTTTGTAAGCTCTCCGCAATTATCCAATTCATCACACATGGTTAATTCAGTTGTGAAAGACAACAAAATTCAAAGTATTTTCATTTCAAAAAAAAAATACTTTTCGACAGTTTACTCCCAACCATGCATTTATCACAAACCAGCTGGTGTAACAGCAATAAAGAGAAAATCTACAATTTACTTTCTTTAAAGCTAGCCCACTGGTGAAAAATCGAACCATATATTTTTTTCTTTTTTTGAGAAACCATAATAAAGGTCTATCTTTTTGTCCTCGGGTTTCTTTATTTTATTTTCTTTCAAATATATATAAATTCAAAGCAGAGTCAAGTTCTTCTTTTTCTTTCTCCCTTGCAATTTAAAGCTGACTTAATTTAAGACCAATGCTACTATTATTAATTTTATCATTTGAGATTAGATATTCGTCCAGAATATATTTTTTTTCTTGGAATTGTCTCACCATTTCTATATATAGGCAAAAGACGACTTTGTTTGCGGGGACAGTAGAGTTTGTTACCTTGATTCTCATCACATGGATAAGTACCATTCTTTTTATATTTATGGATTATATATTATTTCAATAAAATTTTTAAATTTTATGAACAAAATTTAAAAATTAATGCGTGTTCCATAAGATTATGATTAAGGAAATTAATAAATCAATATAATAATTAAATAGTAAATAATACATGTAATTATATTTTATTCGTTGCTTATTAAATTTAAAAATTCATTTGTTAGTGTGCACATAGAATATTAATCCTTATTTCTTTACTTTTTTGAACAGAGATGTAAAAGATGTAAATTAGACTTAGTTATATACTTTCCCTTTTCCATAAAAAGGTCTTGTTTGCATATTTTTAGTTGTCACAAATTAATGTCTGTTTGAAAATAAAAAAAAATAAAAATCATTCTTCCGTTCGCTTATCATCCTTTAACTATAATTATTTTTTTTCTTTTTCGTCAAAGTGAAGATAGTTTGAGAAAGGAACTTTATAACCAATAAAAATCAAATTTTAACTTTAAAAGAGAGATTGAGGCGATTCTTATTATATTTATAGTTTAATAAATTTAAAATTACACATTTTAAATCTGAATACAAGCCATTTTTAACCAAAAATTAAGAGTCTTGATTTTAAAGTCAATTATACTTGCTTATCCAAAACTTCCTTCTTGATGTAAAATATGATGCGACGGGGAGTTGACATGATAACATATCATTTATTTAGTTATTTCTTAGTATTATTATCATACTACAGTAAAATTTTTTAATTTCACAACTTGAATTAAAAAATTATCGTGTAATTTTTTTATTTATTAATTTTTTATTTTGTTCAATATTTTTTAAGTTGTATATATAGTTTTATTAATTTCACTTGTAGAGTCGGGGGCGGATGGTAATGGATGCTAGGAGGAGCCATGGCTCCTCAAAAAATTTTAAGCTGCCTAATAAATATTTACTATATATTGATAAAATAATTTTAAATGATCATCTTAAATTGTTTTGGCCCCTCCAAAAATTATAAATCTTAAAACCTAATATATATTTAATATATATTATATAATAAAATTAAATGGTATTGGATCATCTTAAATTATTCCTTAAAAGATATTAAATCTAATATTCGAATCCCTTTTTTTGTACCTTTCTATGAGCAAAAATTTCTTTTTAAAGCAAATTACAACTTTTTCTTCTCATATAGTTTTTCAAATTTAATTCTACGTCCCTAAATCTTTTTCTCTCCCATCATGTATATTTTTTCAACACAAAAATCAATTGGAATCTTTTATAAAAGGTTAAAAAGCCCCGAATTCTAATCTCAAATTTCAACAGTATCATTTTATTGATAAATTTTATTTTATAGTTTTGATGAAAAATATAATATTGTTTAACAATTGATTTATTTATATTTTTTCTAAAAGAAAGCTGCTCACAATTATAAGTAAGATAATTTATTTGATGTATTATATTTCTTTATAAACTTATTTATGAATTGATAATATTATAATTTTAAAAGTTTATTTTTTTATTTAATATGCTCCTTGCATACATATATTATAATAATATAATAAGACGTTTTATGAAAAAAATTAAAATCAGTATAATATTAATTAGCCCTCTCAAGGTTAAATGTCAAGATCCACCACTTTGTGGAGTCTAAAGTTACACTGACAATGTATCAAATAAATTTCCTAATTCGTATTTACATGTTCGATTGCTTCAAATCAACAACACCTAAGACCTAAATATTTAATTTAATGATAAATGTGTGCGTGTATATATATATATTAATAAAACAAATACAAAAATCAATAGCACCTAATTAAGTTTTTTTACTGTTACCTACATTAGCATTCAAGGAAATTATGAAAATATTAATGTGCTACCAAATTGCATCAAATAAGGCTTGGGAGTGGTGATTCGCCACTAAGCACCTTAATGTATTCTTCATTTTAATTTCACCTTAATCATGATTAATTTTGAAGATATTCACAGTTAATTGAAACAGAATCTACATTTTCTGTTTTTTTTTCCTCTCTTATTAGTAAATAATTAGTTGCTCTAATTTGCTTCACATGGTTGGTTGGGCTGGCAAGTAGGTATATTCAGCACCTTATACATTGGTTAGAGATAATTTTTAGATTCTTTAGGTTATTGAGTTAAAGGCAACTGAATTCAAGTAGACAATAATTTTTTTTAATCATAATTTCCAACTTTCCATCAACCATATATAAAATAGGGATTACAAATAGAATTTGGTAAAGACCTCCGCCAAACTCGCTGATCTCCTATTTGACACTTCTTTCTTACTAACATATGAGCAAGCTTATTAAGATATAAGTATTATTTAATTAATAAAAAGTATTTTTATATAATTAATTAAAATATATTTATATATATTCATGTAAAAACGATTGTTAATATTTTAATAACTTCTGAAACAGTACCCAGTTCAAATGAGTGTGCTTGAGCAAATCAGGCCGATGATTTACGTTAAAACTTTCAATTTGATCTGATCTAATTTGTGGTAATTCAGTCCATGAACGCCTCAAAATTAGCAAAAAAGTTATTAAAAGTTGGTTGATTTAATTTGGTTGTGGCAATAAGCTTTTGCAGTCAACTTTCTAGGCAGCTAGCAGCGCCCTCAAAAATGGCAAATCCCATGTTTTATCCGATTCAAGTGAACCCTAATGATTGGCTTCACCACAATAATTGGTCGCTTCAAATGCTAACTAAGCAAGCAGCAGCCTTCTATTTTAATGACCAAAATCAAAAGCTAAACTGGTTTTACAATTTATATATAGCAATAAAAAAACTATTGACAATAAATAAATATATTAATTAAATATAAAAGAAATGAGGGATTTATTTAATGTAATTAGATAAATAGATGCGTCAGTATATAGCACATGAACTGATTGATTAGAAATGAAATGTGTGCATAATAATGGTCATGTAACCCTCACAAACATACTTAAACCTCCAAATATTTTAATATCTAATAAGATATTTCTTCCTCAAAAATTTATTGAAGTGTTTAGTGAGAAGAAAAAAAAAAGTCTTCGTTTCACCCATTTCCGAAAAAATCAAAAGCAGAAGAGCTTTGATTTTTGTCTTTTTCTTACAATTGCAGTTTCTTTGGACTTCTAGTAATAACTGCAACGTAAATTCTGTGGAGTACACCAGTTAATCGAACTGCTGGTAAATGTCAGAAAGAGATAAAAAGGGGAAATTGATTTTTTAGATATTTAAAAGTAAATTAAAGAAGGGTTTATATTTAAGTTAATTAATTAGGAACTTCACTCAGCTTATTTTTTAATTTCTTTTTTTTTTGGTACATAATCGGAACGTCCCTTTATCAAGGAATGTAGGATACGCGTGGAATATCAGTGACGATCATGCTATACCGTCGCAATTCATTTGGGACGAAATAGCTACTGCGGGAAGGGAATAATTTTGTGTCAACTTCAGGTGAAAATTATTATGAAAGTTAATTCGACCAAATTCCAGATGATTTGTTAAGGACAAATTAATAGCATAGCTCAACTTGTAGACATGAAATAACACTATTAAACAAAAAACTAAGGGGTCATTTGTTTTTATTTTTTTTCTTGTTTTTTGTTTTTGTTTTCAGTTTTTTTGAAAACAGAAACAGAAAACACGTTTGGCAATATTTTTCCGTTTTCAAAAAACGAAAACGAAAACAAAAACAAGAATTTTCAAAATTGTTGAAAACAAGAATTTCTTGTTTTTATTGTTTTCGAAAACATGTTTTCATTTCTGTTACTGTTCATAAGTAAGTGAACAGAGTTTATATATTAATATAATATTAATTTTTTATAATAAAAATATAAATAAAATTAATTAAATTTTTAAATAAAATAATATTAAATTTTAATATAAAATATTATTTAATATTTTAAAATTAATATATTTATTTTAATATAGAAAAGTTGAAAACATAAAAAGCAATTAAATAAATATTACATTGAACTATAATATTATAATATTATTTAATTTAAATTTTTATAATAATTTATTGAATATATTAAATGTTTTAAATAATATCATTTATTATAATTTTGATATGTTAATAATTAATATTATTATCTAATACAATTAATTTTTATTTTACTAAACAATATTATTATTTAATATTATATTCTATCTTAAATTTAAAATATATCACTACTACTATTAAATAAGTTAATATTATTAAATAAGTAAATACTTAACATTAAATAATATTATTTATATTAAATATAATATATTTCAATAACTATATAATTTATTATAAATTAATTAGTTAAATATTTTATTTAATAATGTAATATTATTATTATTACAATTAAATAAAAATTATTATTAAATATAATTTATGATTATTACAATTAAATTCAATAATATTATTTTATTTAATATTTTATTTAATTATAACATTATTTAAATTATATTAAATTTTTATATGATTAAATAAAAATATTTAATATTAGTATTAAATAATATAAAATAATATTATTTAATATTATCTACATATTATTATTTAATAAATATCTTATTTTTATTTAATTTTTAAAATTTTGTTTTGTGAATTGAATTATTATATCTGAATCAGTTTAAATATTTGTTTTCAAAACGTAACAATATTAAACAAACATGTTTTCTGTTTTCAGAAATTGAAAACAAAAGAAAATAAAACAAAAACAAAATTTTCAAAAACAGAAAACATAAAACAGGAAACAGGAAACGATACCAAACGACCCCTAAATTTGTGATATGATTACTGTTTTAGATATATATATATATATATATATATATATATATATATATATATGGATCAGATTATTTAAATAAAAAAAATGAAATAAGAAAGATTGTGGAAAAAAGAATTGGATGTAATAGGCGGTCATGCACGCAAGCATGAAGCATGACAAGAAAAAGAAACACAAGGAAAGCAAAGAAAAGAAAGGAAGCAAAGGCGGGGATAGCACCGCGCATTCCGTGGGTTCCAGGCTTGCACTCCAATCATCTCATTATAGAATAGAATCGTTGAGGCAAAGTAATGGGCTTTCCTTTCCTCTGCTTTCCCATCCCATCCCCATCTCTATACTCTATGCATACACCACATTCGTATATTTACACTCTCTTTTCTTGTACAAGACGTGTGAAAGCTCCTTCCCTCACTCGCCTCTTTCCAAAATATTAATTACCTAACCCATGCCTTATGGCCAAGAACAACAAATCTCAATTAAAACGGTTATTACTTTTGCTTATAAGGTGTATTAAGTTCAAGGTTCAATTTTCTTTTTCTTCACCTCATCTGTTCATATATATGAGATCCACATTAAAATTTAAAACTTTGAATCTTAAAACAATAAAAATAAAGACACAATAAAAAATTATCTTACAGATCATATATAATATTTCAAAACAATGAAAGAAAGGCAAGTGAGGGTGATTGATGACACAATGAAAGAAAGGCAAGTGAGGGTGATTGGTGTAATCAAGTTTATAATCAAAGGACTAGGAGCAAGGTGGGTTGGGAGCATGCTTATATCGTGCAACCAAACATTGGATGGGGCCATGGGGGAATTGTTGCTTTAGTTGATGTATATATTGTTCTTGATGATGATGAATTTGATATAGAAAAGTGTGTTGGCAAAGTGTGAGAAAGAGAGAGTGAAACGGACTTTACGTTAACAACCTTCCTCACTGTTTTACTCTCCATCTCTTCTAATTTAGCCTCTTTTCAGTTACATTTGCTTTGTTTTTGGCCTCTCCTCTTCTTTGTTTCTCTTCATTTCCTCTCTTTCACTCCCTTTTCTCCCCATCTCTTTTCCAGCTAAGCCTATAACTATAAATAAAAAATATTATACTTCCATTTACTAACAAAATTTTGTAAGCTCAACATAATCTTGGCTTTACTAATTTACTCTCATTCTTCCATTGGGTCTCCCTTTTGACTCAAAAACTGACCCCAAAGGCCAAAACCTCCTTCCTTTTCTCTCTCCCTTTTCTTTTTTATGGTTTCCTTCACTATATATTGAAGCCCACTTCCTCTCCCTATCCCCTAACCCTCTCTTACTCTCAAACTCTTCCTGTTTCTTTTTCTTTTGTTTTTCTTCTGTGGTATTGGGGGAAGATGGAAGCTCCGGAGGAAGCCGCAATGGGGTCTAAAGATCACAGCAACATCGTAAAAGGGAAGCGAACCAAGCGTTTGAGGCCTCAATCACCAATCCCTTTTGCCATAGCTTCCAATAATTCAATGTACAATGGAGATGGAGGCCAATTGGATGGGACTCCAAACGTGGAGAACAAGAATTATACTCAGCATTTGTCGGCTTCTTCGTCTTCCTCTGAATACCAGGATAGCACCGAGGAAGAAGAAGACATGGCTAACTGCTTGATCCTCCTCGCGCAAGGCCAATCAAGAGAACCGACAAAACAAGCTGAACATGATCATGATCATCCCGATGCGGGAGTTTACAACAAATTCACTAGTAGGAGGTTCATGGAAGCAGCTTCAAACGGGACAGGCAAGGCCGGATACTATGTCTACGAGTGCAAAACTTGTAACAGAACCTTCCCTTCATTCCAAGCCCTTGGTGGTCATAGGGCTAGTCATAAGAAGCCTAAGGCGGCTGCGGCAGCCATGGTTGATGGGAAAATAAGGCAATTCACAGCAGCATCATTGTCAGATGAAGAAGAAGGACAATTCATCAAGACTAACAACATTTCTTCTCTTTCTCTTCAATTGAGTAATCATAATAACAACAATAGAGGTTTGTATAGCAATAACAGCAAGGCTAAGGTTCATGAATGCTCCATTTGTGGGGCGGAGTTTACCTCCGGACAAGCCTTGGGAGGACATATGAGAAGGCATAGAGGGCCAATAGGTAGTAATATTAATACTACTACTGCTAACACAGCCTTGTCATTGACAGCACCAGTATTGGCAATGGAATCTCAAGAACCTAAGAAACCCAGAAATGTTTTATCTTTAGACTTGGATCTCAATCTTCCTGCTCCGGAAGACGATCACGGCCGGGAATCTAAATTCCCCTTTGCTTCCAAGCAACAGCAACAACAGCAGCAGCAGCAACAACAACAACAACAACAGTCACCTCTTGTCTTCTCCGCCCCCACTTTGGTAGATTGTCATTACTAAACAAGGTTAAAGAATTCTTTTTTTCTTTTTTAAACTTTGTTTTTCTTACTTATACGTTACACCCACGTTTATGTTACACAATTGATGATCATCCAAAGCTGAATTGGGTGTTTTTGATTCTTTTGTATTTCTCTTATATATTCAACATTTACAAGATTCTTTGATTCTTTGTTTCCTCTTGTATTGATCAAATGTTACTCACATGAAACTTGAACTCTTTGATGAAAAGCAATGAATAATGTGTTATATTGAAAGGCATCTAAATTGTTCATGTAAAAGTTTCATGATGGGCATCTTTTCCTTCTCTTTTTCAATTCGGTTTTTTGTTCTTTTTCAGTGTAAGGGAATGTGTTAAACACTTGAGAGAGAGAAAGAGTTTAGGCTTGGAGTTGTCACCACCGCAACCAAATTAAAAGCCTGTGGCTTAGGTTTCATTGTTTACATTTACAACAATACCTCTCTCTCATGTTGGTGGTGACAAAAAATAGAATAAAAGTGTAGAAAAGGCAAGTAAGTAACTGCACTTCTCATATGAATCCACCTCTTGTCCTTTCTCTTTAAATAACAATAATATTAATATATTCTTCTAAAAGGGTTTCTTGCTTAACTAATTTTGTTCTTTCCTTTGCTTCTTCCACCTCTTTTGTTAGTTACCAGTATACTCAAAGACAGCTAATCAATCACCCCTTGTAAAAGCCATCCACTGCTTCTTGACCCACAAATCTTACAATGCACCCCTCGATTTTGGATCTCCTGATTGACTGCGGATTAATTCAATCTTTCTTGCATTCACTATAATTTTCAGTTACCATCAGCACATTGATCTTAATTAATCTAGCCAGTAGTTTAGGTTAAAATTAATTAAGTAAAGGTCAGTTATGTATAGTAGATCTTTTTTTTTTTATATAAACCACAGGTATCCTTATCCGTTTTAAGGGTCTGAGTCTAATCTTGTTCGTGGTTTAGTCATAATTAAGGCTCTTCACCCTTCCCTAAAGATGTGTTTAGTGGGAGTCGAACCTGAGAACTCTTTCCACAAACTCAGCCTACATTGCCAACTGAGCCACAATCCTTGGGTTATATATTGTAGATCTTTTTGATACAATGAATTATTCTATGTTATATGTTATGTTCACATATTAGTATATCTTTTCCTCTAGCTAGCTACCCATAACAGCAAATACCTTTCTTAAACTTACTCTCATTAGAAACCAAGCAATTAAATAATGGCTTTTATTTCTATGATAGGCCACTAAGACAGGTATCTGACTTGGGGTGCATTAAGTCATTGGTTTTCCATTTTTTTTTTCAAGTCTTTTTTATTACATATACATAAAGATTTTGAGGTACATAATAAAAAGTACATAGCATTTTTTCATCTCATAAATTCCATCTCATCTATCTCAAACTTTGAATTCGAAATCTATAAATCCGGAATGACATCATAAATTCTAATCTTTCGGAATGTCCCTTGGGGAACTTCGAATATTGGCTTATATCTAATACTAATGTGCCTATTAATTCATAGCTATAGGTCACAGACAGCCTTTATTTGGTGGTTTTGGAAGTGCTTTATAAGTTAATTAAACTGTGGTATGAGAGAGGTTGAATGTCAGCACAAAGTTGGCGAAAATATCGAATTTAGGCTTAATAGAAGAAGACAAATGCCCTTTTAATCCTTGTATTATGGCTTTTTTTAAGCATCATTAGCTGTTCTTAAGTAAGAGTTCGGTGTTCGTCTACCTCACACACAAGAAGAGAGAGGAGATGCAATAATTTATGAGGTCGCTATTGACTTTGCCAAGTTGAGCAGATGTGCCAATTTGGGAGTTGAGTCAATTCTTTTTTGCCAAATAGAAGATGCAAATTGTGAGGTTAGAGAATAACTTGCCAAGCTGTTTAACTAGGTGCTTTAAAATATGGTCATTTCATGTTATAATCTTATAATTGTAATATAACTGGGGAAACTTAATTTCAACAAATTATTTAAAGATTTAAAAATCTGTGTTTTTGGTTTAAGCCTTAATTATGGCATCTGGCCAAAAAAAAACAAGTTTAAGGTATTTGACTAAAGATTTTTGGATCTCAATTTATTGAATTAACATTTCAATCGGCTGCCAGATCTAGCAAATTAAGGTGTAAACATATCAGCCTCATTCCATTTCGTGTTTAGCACGTGAACAGGTATCATGTGTTAATTATTATGGTTGAGAAGACAACTCTGGCCTTAACATACAACAACTAGCAATAAGTCAATGGTTTGTAGGCATCGATCCCTTAAAGGACGAGAGTGATTCATTATTTGAATGAAACATTTGCTATGAGGTTAATTACCGGCATTAATTCGGGAGAAAAGAGCTGGTGAGCTGTGGCTTCATCTGTCGTTGCTCAGTCATAAACTCAGTTGGGGCAAAAGAAGATGCAACCTTTCGAACTAGAAATTAAAGTTTTGCTTCATAAAAAGAATGAAAATGAAATGGAAATGAATAAAGAAGAAAAATTTGCTACTCCAATGTTTAAATTAAAATGTAAAAACATGATTATGAAAATTAACCATTTTATTAACAAAATTTTCATACTTTTTCTTTTTTATCTTTTTACCAAGCAAAATCTAAAAATCTATCCTTGAGGCTTCTATAATTAGTCATGTGCATGTTTGCTTCTTTTTTTTTTCATATTTCATGTGCAATTACTTCATATGGAAAAATAGGTTTGCTTGGAAACCAAAAATGAGAGGGATTGCATTTATGATGATAATGAACAATGTTGGAATCTCATGAATATAATTTTGGAATATAAAGAAAAGATGGAAATGAAAGGAGAAAAAATGGCAATCAAGAGGTCCATGACTTTGGGGTAATGGTTCCTATCCCTCTTTAAATAGAGTTGTACTGAGCTAGCTCACATGCATGTACCCAAAAGAACACAAATTCCATTTTTTTTATTTTTTACACATGGGATGTTTCTTTAACTGATTGTGGGAGAGATTTGAATATGATATTTAAATTTAATACGTTATTTGCTTTTAATGACTGTGGTGAATTCCCTTTGGTCATTTTCCATCCTTTCTTCAATATTCAATAAGTAGATATAAACCTATTTCTCAGGCAATGTTATTAACTACTGACGAAGTGGTAATTAATTTTCTTGTCTAAAAAATCATACTTTTTTTATTGTCACTTGACTTGGACCTAATTTTCATAATTTAAGCTGAGATTTCATTTTATACGGATTTTATATATATAAAAAAAATATTTTGTATAAGCAGAAGAGAGAGAGAGAGAGAGAGAGAGAGAGAGAGAGAGAGAGAGAGAGAGAGAGAGAGAGAGAGAGAGAGCGAAATTGAAGCAATCATGAAAACTAGTAATGTTAAATAATACATTAAGATATACACATTTCCCCCTAAAATATGTCTATAATTAGTTTAATAAGATTTTATTTATTTTTTTTAAATAAATGGCAAATTTTATTTATCCAAACTACCAAAAAATAAACTATACTACAAGAAAACACGGTAGTCATTTACAAGTAAGTAGCTGTATTTCTCCAGCATGTATATCCTTTAACAAGATTTTCACCTTAAAAGTAGACGTGACGATTCGTGTCAAAAATTCGTTTTCATGTCATGTAAAACCGTATTCGTGTCGTGTATTCGTGTTAAAAATTCGTGTCGACATGAAAAACTTAAAATGTTATTTTTAGCTTGTATCACATTCATATATTAATTTATTTAATTTTAACCTCGTGTCACCTTGTGTCATTTATTCTTGTCGTGTTCGTGTCATGTATTCATATCGTGTCTAAGATTGTTATGTCTACTTAGAAGCCAACTAAAGTTATATCTTTGAACTCTAATACTAGCTAACATATTTATCAAAACCTCTTACATCCCTCTCCAATATTTCTTGCCTTCCACTCCTGTCTTGAAGCAAACGCATCAAATATTATAGCTTAGCATTAATTACCACAGACACATTTTCCACTAATTCAGGCCACTATCATATGAAAAGCCTTGCCTCTCATGGTTACAATTTTGAACAAAAAAAGAAAACAAAAGGATTACATTTATAAACTCGGTATTTTGATCAATTAATTCATAGAGCTTTATTAAGAGATGGTTTTTAGTAAATTTAATATTCAAATTTCAGCACATGTAATCATTTCGTCTATCATCAATCTAAAATCTTCTTTGTCCCGAAAACAAAATTACATTTATCAAACAAATAAGAAAATACTATAAAAGGAAAGGTGTACATGAAAGTTTAGGTAAGTTATATGTCATTTACATGGGCAAAATCAGCATGCATAGGACGGCTTTTTCTATTCTATAGCAATCACTTGTTCATGCATGTTAAATTAATTATTGCATTTTTATATATGCATTGAGGTTTGGTTCATTGAACAAAAACCAACACAAATGAAGTTGATAATATATACTCCCAAAAATCACTTAAGAGTAAATATTCTCAACTAATTTCCATCACCCATAATGTAAAAAAAAAAAAAGTAGAAGTCAATCATAATTTACTTCATGGATGCCTCGGAGCATAAGATTTAAGCAATTTCCTCGGGATAATAAATTGTAAGTATCTCTTTATGTATCTTTATACTAGGAACTAGCTTTATATATGCACATTGATTATAATTAATGTGGATGGGAATTGAAATATTAAATGATTTATTATTAACATAAAAATTATAAAGAAGAGAAAAAATTAAAAAGTTGTAGTTATTTAATCATGAGAAAATGGGAGAAAAAAAATGAAATAATTAAAATGTAGATGATTTGAAAGTGAGGAAAAAAAGCACAATAAAAATTTAAAAATATTTAAATCTAATTCCAACAGGAAAAATAAAAGAATTTAATATTTTAAAAAATGCATACTCTTTTATTTCCTTTAATCTTTATGTAATTTTATAACTAAAATGGTATCATTTTGATTTAAGTTGTAAAATCAAACAATCAAGACTTTTGTATTAATATAGATAAATTATTGAATGAGTTTTATAAAATGAGTTAATTTTGATATTAATTAAATAGATAAAATTACTTAAAAGCTAATAATAATAATAATAAAATAATAATAATTCAAAAGTTAAATGCTTAATTAGGTTTCATAATGCAAACTACTTGAGTTAAATAAGTTAAATAGTAGGCTAATTTTGATATTAATTAAATTGATAAAATTACTTAAAAGCTTATAATAATAATTCAAAAATTAAATGCTTAATTAGGTTTCATAATGCAAACTACTTGAGTTAAAAAAGTTAAATAGTAGGCTGTTCAAACGTGACCGAATTTAAATTAGTCACTAGAGTGTTTTTCGTTTTTTTATTCCATAATAAAATAAGATTAAAATTAAAAGAAAATGAAAATGAAATTTTTCTTAATTAAATATGAACAGGATTTGCATGGGTCACGGGCCTTGACTTAGCTCCAACCCCGTGATACATGCTGTGCGTGAGACTGTTAGATGTTATAAAAGAGCTCTGCGATGAATGAAACGGCACCGTTTCATCCTCAAGGGTTAAAAATTAAAATTAATTTTTTGGTCCTTGCAGGTCTCGAACGTGCCGGTTATTAGCGCACCGCTTTAACCAACCGAGCAAAAAGTCCTATTTTTTCTACATAACAGATTTTTAAAAACCTAAAGCGTGTGCTAGGATTAAAATGGGCCTAGACTCAATTTTGGGCTTCTAATTCCAAATCACATATTTATTATTTAATAAAAAATAATTATTTTAAAAATATTAATTTTTAAGTGAAACTAATAATATTTAATTTATCAATTAACCATTTTATTTATTTTTTATTTTTTAAAAGATAAAATAAAATTCTAACACAAAGTTAAAAAATTAAATAGAACAAAATAAAAAAAATTATAAATATTTAAATCTTTATTGACTTTGACCCAAATTTGCTAGTCTCAATATAAATTCAATTTTGGCTAGTCCTCTATCACCATTCTTTTTTTTTTTTCAGTCTATAAGTGCTTTAATATTGAAATTGTCTATTTATTACTTTACTTCTTCTTTTACTGCATTTTATTTTCATAATTAACAAAAATATTTTTTTCAAAGTTTTCTATTCATATATTTATTTTTATAATTTTTGGTGTTTAACTTTTTAAAAAATTTTATATATAATGCACTGACAGTTTATAGTTTCTATATACTATCAATTAACCATGGGATGACATCTCATATAGAGATTCTTAAAAATAAATATTAACAAAGTTTTTAAATTTATTTTTAAAGATCAATACATTTTTTTTGAAGTAAAGATCTATACATTTTAGACTTTATTCATTATACACTTTTAGACTTTATTCATTAATAGGGTATCATCTCATATTTAACTGACAGTGTATAGAAGCTATATACTGTCACTACATCATATATAAACTTTTGCGAAAAATGATCTTTGGAATTTTTTGCTTTATTATATAATTTTATCATTTTTTGAATTTTTATATTATTTTTAATATTTAATAGATTTTTATATTTTTTGTAATTTTTAAATTTTGAGAAGCATACAAATAAGACAAAGAATTATGGTTTGATTTAAATGATATTTGAATTTTAGTATTTAATTTGAGCTTTTGCAAACCAAAATTTTGGGTATTTGATTTGAAATTTTAAAAAACTTTGATACGTATTTTTGAACTTATTTTTGCTACACCAATATTTGGTTTAATTCTATAAAAAAGATCTGATCTTTTAATTTTTTTCTCTCTCTAGTTTTCATATTTTCGCTTTATTTTTGTATTTTAACTTTAAAAAAGTAATAAGAATATTTATAAAAGAAAAAAGTTGGAATATTTGATTTAATTCTTTTCAATTTTTTTGCTTGAACTTTTCATATCTCTCTCTTCTCTCTCCATAGTAAGTTCATAGTTTTTTTTTTTTGCTGTATTTTTAGTATTTTAATATTAAGAAAAAAATTTTAAAGTAATATTTTCATTTGAATCCAAAAATATCACATATGAAACTAAAAAACTACCATTAAATTTATTTTTAATATTTTAATTTTAAGAAAAATATTAAAGCAAATTATAAATGAAAAAATATTCCTTTAAAAAGTAATGAAGTGCGATGAGGCAGCCACTCACCCATTAAAAGAATAACTTTTATATTAACTAGTGAATGATTTTTATGTTGGTAGGTGGTTATCGTTAATTTTTTTTTAATTTAAAAAGAAAAGCATAGACTTTTTATTTTTTTATATTTTTTTCCGGGCATGAATTCTTGAAAAAGAAAAAATTAAAACTCAAAATCTCACTTTTTTAAATTAAAAAAATTTTATCTCTACTTTCTATTTTATTAGTAGTTTTTTAATTAGTCATTTTTTAGAGCTAATTTTTAAAAAATAATTTTTATCAAATTGTTTTTTATAAAATGTCATCAGTATCATTAACAACTAAAATAATTATTTTGATATCTTAAAAGAGATATATGGCAAGCAATGATGAACCGAGAGACAAAAATATATGTACGCATAGATTTTGTCCAAATGTAAAATTGGATGCAACAGATTTAAGTAATTGCACTTTATAATCCAACAAACTTTTTTCTTTTAATAACTTGCGCTACATGTTAACTTAAGAGCTATTATGTAGTTTCTTATTTCTGTTCCATAACTGAAACTAAATCAACAACTCTAAATCCAATCAGCTATTACCTTATGATGTATAATTGTAACAATGTAGATCACAATAATGTTAAACCTACCAACATGCAAGCATTTTAGTAATTTCAGATTGTTAAATTAGTATATGCCACAAGCCAAAAAATCATACAATGTTTGACTCAAACAATACCTAGAAATGCATGACAATAAATTATTATAGTTAAAAGTTTCATTCACCATGTTAATTGTTTAGATAATTCATATGCACAACTGTTTGTTAGGGCCATAGGAGCTGAAGTTGAAACTTAAGAGCCAAATATTCTTGAAAAAAATAAAACACAGATTTAACTGTTGCATAAGCTTTTATAAGACGGAAAAAATAATGTCGAAAAATAACTAGATGTGCATATCACTAACTGCAAAGGAGGATTTTTTATGGGTTTTCCTTTCATTGGCAGTGTTAGGATTAGGATCATAAACTCTCAAATACAGCTCTTAGCCCAAGTACCAATTTTTCAATTGTTGTGATATCAAGTTCCACATTGCGAGGTTGTCTAGCTATTCATAGACTGCTGTATATCTTCCAAGGTACACCCAAAAGATTTTTAATATAAAATTTCTATGGCTTTAATTTCTGCAATTGAAGTTTAAAAATTTTGTAAAAAATATTTTTTGCAAAATTATAAATAAAATTAAATAATAATTGATATGACAAAGTATATTTTCTTTAGGCCAAGCCCAAGGTTCATCAAGACCATCACGTGGCGGGAGATCACTAGGCCATGTGGCATTCGGCGACAGACGACATAGGCTGCCGCATCACACCTGTCGCCTGACGACAGACTCCTAGCCTATCGCCTGGCGTCACAACTCGACACGTGGTATCATTCGTCTACCAACCTGCGACAGACCACATTGGCTGCTACATCACACCTGTCGCCTGGCGACAAACTCCTAGCCTGTCGCCTGGCGACAAACTCCTAGCCTATCGCCTGACGTGACAGGGCGACACATGGCATCTTCCCCACCTACCGATTGGCGACAGACCCCTGATGTCATAACGTGATTCGCGAGATGATCTCTCGCCAGCGACAGAGTCCGAGTTTATCTGTACGAAGGAATTTGTATTACATCTGGATACAAACTCTTAGCAAAATTGCGTACTTATCCCCATGTAATTAACCTAGAATATCCCCCTATAAATAGGCTTCAGGTATAATCTTATTCCCCATTTTTGGACTACTGGCTTTTACGTTTCCCAATTCTGAATAACTTTGGGCTGACTTAAGCATCGGAGTGTCTACGCAGGGAACCACCCTTGCGTCTCTCTGACTTTTCTTGTTTTACAGAAGCTTCTTGGAGACACGTGGAGACTAAGTACAAACATCGACATCAGCATACCTTTATTGTTGTTTTGTGCAACAACAATTGGCGCCGTCTGTGTGAAACGTATAAAAAGCCAAGATTTTCTAAGATGGTGAGAACAAGATCTACAAACGTAAGGACAGGAAGTGAGGAAAATCTGTGAGTTCCCCTGAACAACAGATTCGCCAGACAAACCAAGTGAACAGGGAGGAAAAAAGAATTATTGTGTCGACGGCAGAATTCGAAGCTCTGAGGCGACAGAGCTAAGAAACTACCCAGGCACTGCGAGCCATGGTGGATCTGTTCCAAGGAGTTCTCCCGGCATTGGATTTGCCGCCTGCCGTGCAGAACTTGGTAGGAGGAACAAGTAGAGGTGTCCCGCCGCAGGTGTTTGGGCGACAGGAGGACACGATAGTGGCAGACCCCTCTCGTCGGCGAGAGGTTCCCTTGTGGAAGAGCACGACATTCATCTGGGTGCGGCAGGGCAGGGGAGCGGGAGGCCTGTCGCAGGCACCCAGCGAGAGACTGAGGAAGCATTTGGTTCAGAGCCCGCGACAGGGGTCATGCGATAGGGGAGCGAGAGGCCTGTCACAGGCATTCGGCAAGAGATTGAGGAAGCAGCAGGCTTGGATCCTGCGGTAGGGGTCAGGCGACAGACTCCAAATGTAGGGCGACAGGATCTACCGCCCACCACCATGACTTATCAAATTTTGATGTGCTAATTTAGACCATGGTATTGGAGGTGCTGGAAAGAACGGGGTCGAAGATCAAAGCACTTGGGGAACCGGGTCGGAATTTGACCCCACTTGGTGCACGCAAATGGTACGAACAAACGCACCTCAAGCTAAGGGCAAGCAAGTAGTCAGAGACCTACCTGATTCGTCTCATGCCCGAAATCAGCTCGCTCCCCCCATGGACATAAAGAAGATGATAGAACAGGTACTGGAAGAGAAAAAGTTAGTATCTGCAGAAGAGAGCCAGAGGAGGAGAGTACCGTTCTGCACGACCATCATGCAAAAACCTCTGCCCCCAAAGTTCAAAATGCCGCAGATGACCGCCTACACCGGAAAGATGGACCCATACGACCATATGCAAAACTATGAGGCCCTAATGTTGTTACATGGATGGGAAGACGAGATAATGTGTAGGGCCTTTTCCTTAACTTTGTCCGAAAATACGATGAAATGGTTTAATAACCTGCCTGAAGGGTCCATTATCTCTTTTGACCAACTGCGAAGTGAGTTTCTCAAGGCGTTTGCGGTAAATAGTCAGAGAAGGAAGGAACCGACCTATTTGCTCACTATTAAGCAAGGAGCTAAGGAGTCATTGAAAAGTTATGTGGATCGGTTCAGAGATGCTACTTTGGAGGTGCGAGATCTGCAAGTCGGTATAGCCGTGGCAACCATGTTACAGGGGATAAGGTCTGAGAAATTGCAAGAATCCTTGTCGCTAGATCAGCCCTCAACCATCTCAGACCTACTTTCCCGCGCACATAAGTATGTAACCCAGGAGGAAGTAATGAAAATGGTGGCGATAGGAGAATCCAAGGATGGAAGGAAACGAGGAAGAGAGGTCACTGAAGCATCTTCTAGCCAACCGAGAAAGTTTGATAAAGCTCCCGTATTAAAATACAATTCCTATACTCTACTCACCGAATCTCAAGCTTCAGTATTGGCAGCTATTGAGGGCACAGGTCTTATACAGACTCCAAAGAAGGCGTCAGGGAATCTGGGCCGTGATTTAAGGTCGTACTGCGATTATCACTCAGCGCATGGGCACACAACCGAAAAATGTAGGGAGTTGATGAATCAGCTAGAAAAGCTAGCACGAGAAGGAAAAATAAATTGTTTTGTATGGTGAGGTGATAGAACTAACTACCCTGCGCAGAACAGAGGAAACAATTTCAGAGATAGAAGAGGTGAAAACAGAGGACCTATTAGACGAAATGAAGGTGAAAGAAGAGATAATGACAGAAGGGTAGAAAGAAGGAATCGAGAGGAAGATAATCAACCCACAGGGCCAGCTATTAACATGATATCCGAAGGTGAGTCATTGGCTGGCACTTCTTCCTCGTCTCGAAAGACCTACGCCCGACAGTCTTATCAAATTAATTCGGTAATGGATGAAAAACATGATGAAGAGCCCATTACTTTCACGCCAGCTAACAGAGGTGATGTAATGATCCCTCATGATGACCCAATGGTGATTTCAGCGGTAATAGCAAAACACCTAGTGAGTCGCATCCTAGTCGATAATGGGAGTTTGGTAAATTTGATTTACTGGGGTTGCTTTGAGAAAATGAACATCTCGAATGATAGACTAAAGCCAGTAACCACACCACTGTATGGCTTATCAGGAGAAAAAGAGAAGGTGGAAGGAGCAGTTCAGCTACCTGTGACATTGGGGGAAAGCCCGAAGTGTGTCACTGGACAAGCGTTGTTTATGGTGGTGAGATCAACTTCCGTGGCGTACAATATGATCCTCGGGCGGCCACTGTTAAATGACATGAGAGCGGTGGTGCATCCCTACTATTTGTTAATGAAGTTTCTGACTCCCCGCGATGTTGGACAAGTGAGGGGAGATCAAAGGAAAGCCCGGACATGTAATGTCGCATCCACCACATGTAAATGGATTCAGAGGAAGGAAACCCTTACGATCGAAGAAAAGCCTAAGCCAAAACCTGATGAGGAGATGGAAGCAATCCGGTTGGACGAAAAAGATGAAGAAAGAATAGTGTACGTAGGAAGCCAGCTGCCTGAAGAAGTAAAAAGGGAGATAGTCCGATGCCTAAAAGAAAATTGTGATGTGTTTGCATGGACTCCAGCCGATATGCCTGGAATAGATCCTGAAGTTATTTGCCATCGGTTGAACGTAATCTCAGGGGCAAAGCCGATAAAACAGAAGAAGAGGAATTTTACTCCAGAAAGGCAACAGTCAATAAACGAAGAAATATCGAAGTTGTTGCAAGCAGGATTCATCAAAGAAGTTAATTATCCGGAGTGGTTGGCTAATGTTGTGATGGTGAAGAAAACCAACGGGAAATGAAGAATGTGTGTGGACTTCACAGATCTGAATAAAGCTTGCCTTAAGGATTCGTATCCACTACCTCGAATTGATAAGTTGATAGACGAAACTTGTGGGTATGAATTACTTAGCTTCTTGGATGTCTTTTCGGGATACCACCAAATCATGATGCATCCAGATGATGAGGAGAAGACCTCGTTCATTACTGATGGTGGGACATATTGCTATCAAGTAATGTCGTTCGATTTGAAAAACGCGGGTGCAACCTACCAATGCATGGTGAATAAGGTGTTCTAAGACTTATTAGGCAACACCATGGAAGCTTATGTTGATGATATGATCATCAAAAGCCGACAGGGAGAATCACATGCCGAGAAAATGACTAAGGTATTCAATGTGCTGCAACAATACAAAATGAAGTTGAATCCCAACAAATGCTCATTCGGGGTGAGATCTGGAAAGTTTCTGGGATTCATGATTACTAATCGAGGGATAGAGGCTAATCCCGAGAAAGTTCAAGCTATTTTGGACATGAGGCCGCCTAATACAGTAAGAGAAGTCCAAAGGCTAACAGGAAGAATAACAGCCTTGAGTCGTTTCTTGTCCAAATCAGCTGAAAGAAGTCTACCATTTTTCAAGGCGATAAAGGCAGGAAAGAACTTCAAGTGGACGGAAGAGTGCAACGACGCCTTTGAAAGGTTGAAAGACTACCTGAAAGAGTTGCCTCTATTATCTCGGCCACATCCCGGAGACCACCTCCTTATGTACCTCGGTGTAGGAAAGAAAGCTATAAGTGCAGTCCTACTAAGGAAAGAAAGGGATAGAGATTGCTCGATTTTTATGTAAGTAAAGTCCTGCTAGATGCCGAGGCAAGATACCCTTTAGTTGAAAGAATAGCTTTATCCCTGGTGATGGCAACTCAAAAGTTGCGGCCTTACTTCCAAGCTCACTCGGTGACTATCTTAACAGATCAGCCCATCAGGCAAATACTGCAGAAACCAGAACACTCCGGACGTCTAATTAAGTGGGCTATCAAATTGAGTGAATATGACATTCACTTCCAACCTCGCCAAGCAATAAAAGGACAGGCATTGGCAGATTTCATTGTAGAATGCACTGGTCGAGAGGTCCAAGGGGAAACAGAGTTAGTCTGGTGGAAATTATTTGTTGATGGAGCCCGTAACATGGACGGCAGTGGAGCCGGAATTGTGCATATATCGCCTGAAGGGGAAACCTACGAGTATTCCCTACGTTTCGATTTCCCAAGTTCGAACAATACAACCGAGTACGAAGCCTTGATAGCTGCGATGAGACTCGCTGAGAAACTAGGAGTCAGCAACTTAATGGCACATAGCGATTCACAATTGGTGGTAAACCAGTTTTCAGGTGAGTATGAAGCACGAGAACCCGCCTTAGTCCCTTATCTACAGAAGGTACAATTGTTGGCACAGTCATTCAAGCACTTCCAGCTGACTCAGATAAATCGAACAGAGAACAACCATGCAGACGCTCTTTCAAAATTGGCTTCTTCCAGAGGGGTTAAAGGGGGTATGGTCAAAGTGGAATCCCTCGCTAGACCAAGCATTGAAGAAGAAGATGTCTGTGATGTCAAAATAGGAAGCGTTTGGAGGAGCCCAATCAAAGACTACATATTGGGAGGTACACCCCCCACTAACAGAGACGAAGCTCGAAGGCTGAAGCTAAAAAGTGCCAAGTTTACAATGGTGAATGGGGAACTCTATAAACGGGGATTCACAATGCCCCTGTTGAAGTGTCTAGGGCCCCAACAGGCTGAGTACACCTTAGCTGAAGTTCATGAGGGAATATGCGGTGAACATTTGGGGGCTCGAGCCTTGGCCTTGAAAATATTGCACACGGGGTTTTATTGGCCTACACTAAGGAAGGATGCCACAGACAAAGTGAGAAGATGTGAAAAGTGTCAGAAATTCGCTCCTATAACTACCGCGCCTATTTTGGCTCTTCAGAACACACTTCAACCAACTCCATTTGCACAATGGGGACTAGATATCCTGGGACCTTTTCCCCTAGGCTCAGGACAAAGAAAGTATTTGCTTGTGGCCATAAACTACTTCACAAAATGGATAGAGGCCGAGCCTTTGGCTACAATTTCTGAGAAGAAGGTGGAAGCAATGGTGTGGAAAGACATAATTTGCCGATTTGGAATCCCCCGTGTGATAAATGCAGATCATGGGAAGCAGTTCGACTGTGATGCTTTCTGAAACTTTTGCAGTGGCCTGAAGATTCTCCTAAGAATATCTTCTGTGTCTTACCCACAGGCCAATGGGCAGGCAGAGGTGAGCAATCGAACTATATTGCATGAGTTGAAGACTAGACTGGACAAGGCAAAGGGAGCATGGGTAGATGAGCTCCCAAGTGTCCTATGGGCTTACAGAACGACAAGCAAAGTGTCAGCAGGTGAAACACCATTCAATTTGGTATATGGCACTGAAGCCCTCATCCCAGTAGAAGTTGGAGCTGAGTCACCCCGATTGGTCCCCTACATCGAGGAACTCAATTCTCAAGGACTAAAGGAGAATCTAGACCTGCTAGATGAGCTGAGAGACAAAGCAAAAATGAGATTGGCTGCTTACCAACAGAGGATAGCTACTTATTACAATGCACGGGTAAAGAACAGAGAAATGCAAGAAGGAGATCTAGTGTTGAGAAAGTCGGCAATCACAAACGCCTATAAGGAGGATGGAAAGCTCTGGGCTAATTGGGAAGGACCATACAGAATCAGAAAGATGGTCGAACCTATCACATGTACCTTAGAAACCTTGCAAGGAAATAAGATCTCAAAGACTTGGAATGCCAACCATCTTAAGCTATATTGGCAGTAAACATTGTAATTTCTCATTCCTGATTGTTATTATTCTTACTTTCCCATCTATTGTTACATTACTTTACAGATGTTCTTGTTTTTCTGATTCATGAATAAAGGCCAGCCAATCATTTCCTGTATTTTCTAACGCAATATGTGAGACAGATTATGTGTTACAGGAATTAAAATGAGGTAACAGCTGGCAAACACAAAAGTCCCTAAGCACAAGAGGTGCGAGACGGGTAAATCAAAAGTCCCTAAGCGAAAAATGCGCGAGACGGGCAAATCAAAAGTCCCTAAGCGAAAAATGCGCGAGATGGGCAAATCAAAAGTCCTTAAGCGAAAAATGCGCGAGATGGGCAAATCAAAAGTCCCTAAGCACAAAGGTGCGAGACAGGCAAACAAAAGTCCCTAAGTGAAAAATGCACGAGACGGGCAAATCTAAAAGTCCCTAAGCGAAAAATGCGCGAGACGGGTAAATCTAAAAATCCCTAAGCACAAAGGTGCGAGACAGGCAAAAGACCAATCCTCAAAAAAGTACAATTGCGGAATCATCAAGCACTGGGCAAACAGACACGTGCGAAAGCCAAATAACACAAAGATACAAATCATATAGCATGTTACGAGGTACGTTGCAAATCCTTCAGATTAATATGTCGCAATAAGTTGACAAATTACGGTTAACACTTGGACATTTTAGTCTTGCTTATTCTACTAAGTTCTTAAGCCAAAAGAGTGCGAGATAGGCACAACGCTCGAGCAAAGTTCATCTTTGAACAGTAGTGACAATGTTGTCTCAAAGTAGAACTCGAGGAGCAACATGGTGTAAATGTACGCTTTATACCGTGAAAACAGAATCACTTCATATTTTTATGCTTTAATGCTGCTCTTTAGAATCTTGTAACAAAAACAAAACATCCATTCAGAGAAGAAAAGAGGAAAATACAAAAAACTACAAAAAGAAATGTACTTTTCATTGAATATTTACAAACAGAGGAAAATACAAAAAGCTGCAAAAAGAAATGTACTTTTCATTGAATGTTCACAGAGTAAAATACAAAAAAATCCTAATCTACGCTGAGTCCTAAGTCATCCAGCTGAGAAGAAGCCACCTCGACACCAGAGCCCTCAATAACCAAAGGGATCAAGAACTTGAGGAACCGAAGCACCAGGATCCTGGGGAGCCGAAGGAGCCATCCCGAATGAAGGATCATCACTTTAGGGCCCGACCACAACTGCAGAGTCTGGCACAGGATCAACGGCTGTGGAATCAGAAATCTGGAACTCATCGCTGTCCAACCCTAGAAGTGCCTCGATAGACTCAGGCTGATCGCCCGCCTCGATAGCCTCAGGAACGTCTTGCACTGTTGACGGTTCGA
The DNA here is from genome assembly GCA_032173925.1 of Heritiera fomes. Lineage (NCBI taxonomy): Eukaryota > Viridiplantae > Streptophyta > Magnoliopsida > Malvales > Malvaceae > Heritiera > Heritiera fomes. The sequence continues at coordinate 15,219,505 of JAPDPM010000002.1, forward strand.
CTCGATCATGTGCGCCAGAAGACTCAGGCTAACATTGTGGCTGTCGAGGAGGCCATAGGACCTCAAGATTGTCCAATTCATCCCCAGCACCCTCCTCCAAATAGGCATCCGGACCTTGTGAGTCAGGCTCGTACTTAGTCCAAGGAGGAGCTGCGTAGTACTTGGCCTCCTCAGTAAAGAGTAACTCAGGAAAAGTCTCGCCAGGCCGATGCTTCTCCAACCACGAACGAGCCAAATAAAAATCGTACTTGGTGAATCCCGCCGCGAACATTGCTTTCTTATCATAGCAATGTTGGGACAAGCGGTACTCAGGGACGGCCTCGGCCCGAACCTCTCTCTGACGGTCCAGTACGTTGTGCAGCTCCTCAATGGCTTCATCCCGTTGTCTCTCCATAGCTTCCCGGTCATTGACGGCCTTATTATAGGCTTCTTGGTACCCCTGAACGGAAGCCACCTTCGCTTTCTCTTCCTGGAGCTTTCGCTCAAGATCAGCATTCCTTTGCTCGAGATCAGCGCTCTTTTTATTTAGCTCCTCCATCCTTTTGGGATAGGGGCGAAGCTGGACAACCTCGTTCATAAGCTCCATTTTCTGCTCTTGAAGCTCACGAATGTCCTTATCGGCTTGCTCCCTAAGGGCCCTGTGTCGAGCATTAACATCTGCAATTTGCTGAGCCGTCTGACAAGACAAAAAACAAACAAAGGCTCAACAAACCTGACGAAAAAGCATAAAAAGGAAAAAGCTAATTACCAAACAAGCACAAAGCTTACCTTCATCGTGAGGTAGTCGGAATTATCCTCCGCCTCAGTTAGATTGGTGAAAAGCCTCGCCTCGTCGCGAGGGAGAATAGTGCTCCAAGCCAGACGGGATGCTATCCCGGCATCTTCAATGTTGTCGTTGTCATTCACCCAGGGATAGACCTGGAAGTCTTCTCCACCAACAACGACCCCGCTATCAACTTGATGGCGCCTCAAAGTCGGATCAGTCACCTTAGGCAAAATCGGTCTTCTAGGCATTGTGGCTTCTATAATGAGCCTCTTCCTGTATTTGCGCCTAGGTTGGCAAGGAACAGACCTATCCTCAGCAACACGAGATCCACCCTCTTGAAGGGCTGAATCACTCTTCTAGGACTCCGAGCTCTCGCAGTCGTCAGAACCACGATCAGGGACAAGAGGCCTCTTTCGTTTATTTCTCCCGGCCTCTTGTGTAGGATGGCTGGATACACCAGCGGCAGGAGGAGGGACAGTAGGAGCACGAGCTGGTATGGATGAGGGAGCACGAGCTGACCCGGATGAGGGAGCACGAGCCGGTCCAGATGAGGAAGCCCGAGCTTGCAACTGAGAAGCAGGAGCCGCTCGAGCAGCATCGCTGGCATCCCTCCTACGCAAAAACTCCTGGAAGTTCATTCCTGCACAACATAAGAAGGAATTAGCTGACCAAATAAAAACGCCACACCCACGAAGTAAAAAGGAAATTAGAAAACTAAAAAACCACCAATATCCTCTAAACTATTCAAGGATGAATCCAAGGGGAAATCGACGAAGGGACTCCCAAAGGCATCGGTCCAAGCCCACTCAGGATTCTCCTCTGACTGATCGCTAGTACCCGCAGCCCCAGGGGTCTCATCCTCCAAATCCGAAGAGGATTCATCTACAAGATGGCCTACAGGGGTAGACGCTTCGGCTATGATTACCGGAGATGGCTGACTAGGACCAGCATCAACATGTGGAGTCACAGGCAAGTTAGACGGGGCAGCGGAAGTCCCAACAACGGTCCTACTTACCCCCCCAATCGGCAGCGGCGATATTCTCCGAGGCTAAAAGGGAGAATAAGTTACGCTCTCCGGTAGAACAGATCCGCTGAATAAGCTCACCAAATTGGTCTCTCAAGGTTTCTGCTTTGAACCTTTCTGAGCGCTGTGAGTGGTCAAAGGTATCACGATTCCATCTCTTGCGGATCCGTAGGTCGCTTGGAATCTCGACAACGACCTACTCACTTTCAAAGCCACGCAGTTTATTAGGAAGATCCGAGAAGATCTTATTATTAGGAAACTCGTCAGTCTTCAACCGTTGGAGAGAGAATGTTATCATCCCTTTCAAACCACGAACTCTGAAAAAGGCGCTTAAAAGAGGAATAGTTGGGACAATATCCAAGTGATAACACACTATGGAAAACGCTACTAGTTGGGCCCACGCTTGGGGATGGAGTTGACACGGGATGATGTCCTTATACCTAAGAAACGCTTCACCAAACTCCGGAAGAGGGAAGCGAAAACCGAAGGATAAAGAGGCCTTATGAACGGCTACACCATTTCTAACCAAGTCGGGTGTAGCCTCCCCTTGGACTGGAAGTCTATAACTATAACCTGACGGAACGAGGAAACGAGTCCTAAAATCCTCTAATTCAGCATTCGTCAAAGAACACAGAACACCACCGGTTCTGAGTGTTTTACCCGGACGTAGCAAAGACATGGTGAAGGAATTACCTAATAGGCGACGACCTGTTACGGCGACAGACCTTCTGAATGAAAGACCTGCGGGAGACCTAGGCTCTACGCGGAAGACTAAAAACACCTCTAGGAGGCCTAAATCTGAATGCGAAAAGGTTATAAATAAAGGTGACAGATATGCACTTACTGTCACTGAGATGAGCGAGAGATCCTGACGAGAGAGCGACAGACTCTTTTAGGCAACAGACTCTTTTGACGAGAGAGATGAAAGATGGGCGACAGACGGCTGCTCAGAGGTTTTCGTGCACTCTCTCGACGAGCCCCAGCAGTTTATATAGCCGCGACAGGGAATGTCAAACGTCGCACCCGATCACGTCTGTCGCAGATTGGAGATTTTTCACCTGCAAAAAATACCAGAAGAAGTAGCAAAAAATAGAGAAAACTATTCACGGTGGGCTGAAACCCAAAAAACACATATTTATACTCTCTTGTTTAGAAAAATCCAACAAGAGAGTGGGGAGCAATTGATATGACAAAGTATACTTTCTTTGGGCCAAGCCCAAGGTTCATCAAGACCACCACGTGGCGGGAGATCACTGGGCCACGTGGCCTTTGGCGACAGACGACATAGGCTGCCACGTCACACCTGTCGCCTGGCGACAGACTCCTAGCCTATCGCCTGGCATCACAGCTCGACACGTGGTATCATTCGTCTACCGACCTGCGACATACCACATTGGCTGCTGCATCACACCTGTCACCTGGCGATAGACTCCTAGCCTATCGCCTGACGTGACAGGGCGACACATGGCATCTTCCCCGCCTACCGATTGGCGACAGACCCCTGACGCCATAACGTGATTCGCGAGATGGTCTCTCGCTAGCGACAAGGTCCAAGTTTATCTGTACGAAGGAATTTGTATTACATATGGATATAAACTCTTAGCAAAGTTGCGTACTTATCCCCAAGTAATTAACCTAGAATATCCACCTATAAATAGGCTTCAGGTATAATCTTATTCCCCAATTTTTGGACTACTGGCTTTTACATTTCCCAATTCTGAAGAACTTTGGGTTGACTTAAGCATCGGAGTGTCTACGCAAGGAACCACCCCTGCGTCTCTCTGACTTTTCTTGTTTTACAGAAGCTTCTTGGAGACACGTGGAGACTAAGTACAAACATCGACGTCAGCATACCTTTATTGTTGTTTTGTGCAACAACAATAATAATAATTGTAGACACCTAATTTTGTCCGAAACTATAAATAAAATTTAAATTGAATCTTGTTTCAATCTTAATAATTTGAGATTGAAATTTGCTTGTTAATTAATTTGATTTAATCATGCACTTGAATTAATTTGTCAAAAATAGACTTTGAGATTAATTAGTTCAAGTATTATGAAAATCGAATTTTGTTTATCGAGATCAATTCTAAATTTGTCTTAAATAATTGGACCTATTTTGTTAAAATTAATTAAGTTATTTGGGCTAAAGCCCAAAATCTAATGAGCCCAAATTAAATTAAGGCTGGCCCATCTTTTATTATGATTAAAAAATATATAATAATAATAGTAAAAAAATAATATAATAAAAAAAGGGAAAGAAAGAAAGCAGGGCCGCATTGACATCGACGAGAAGGCTATCAGCCAACCACCTTAAACTTAGCCCTGCCATCATCGCCGACCCCTAAATAGACCTCATTTGGGAGTGAAGTCTTATGCAAATTAATGCTATAAGATTTGTTCCGATTTTTATTGATTAAAATAACATATTAGAAGTTGCTCAGAAAAGATGAAGAAGAAAAAGGGGAAGATCAGTTTCAAGAAGATTACTATACTCACATGGAAGAACCACAGTTTTTCAAGCAAGCATTTAAGAATGCTCAGAAAAAACCAGCGGAACAATGGATTACAGTCCCTGGTTTCAAAGATTTCATCTGATTTCCTTGACTAAAAATGCCTATAAATAGTCTAGAGGAGATCAGAGATGAACACAGAGAAAAACACAAAGGAAAAAAGAAAAAACAAGGGAGAAAAAAACGAGCTTGAGAAAAAAACCCAAAAAATCCTCTCTGCCTTCAACCAAAACGCACACCCGAACAACCCAGATTATTAAAAAAAAATCAATCTTAGCTCAAAAATCAACAACCCAAAACACAATATGAGATTCAATCAAAAAAATAGCAAAAACACTGTTAAAAGAAGCATAGGAAATAAAAAAAAGGAAGAGAATAGGAGCAGAACCGGCGAAGCAACCGTGACAGGAGGAGATCTAGCGGAAGCCGTGACCAAGAGAGGAGCAGGTGACATCACGGTAGGTGATTAGCCGGTGATTTACCTGCGAGGAGAAGAGACCCGTTTAGAAAAAGAAAAAAGAACGAAAGAAGAAAAGAAGGAGAAGCTACAACTAGATGTAGCAAATGGGCGGGTCAGATCGGGTTTGGGTTGGATCATTTTGGATCGAATCATTTTGGATTAAGGAAAAATCGGATCATTTCGGATTCGGATCATTTCGGGTTCGGATAAGGTCGAGTTTGGGTCAAGGAAAAATCGGTCTATTTCGGGTTTGGATCATTTCGGGTTCAGATAAGGTCGGGTTTGGGTCGTTGACTTTTTTGTCAATTCGAATTGGTCGGATTTGGATTCGGGTCGATTGGACAGATTTATTAGATTAAGCTTTGATCTTCTTGATGTGATTTATCTAGTTACAAAACTCATGAAAATAAAATTTTCTTCTTACATGACCTATAGTACAATTGAGATTGAAATAATCAAAATATTTAATAATCTGTATGATAGTTTTCTTTATAATATATTTACCAATATTCATAAATTAATTATATTTTTTTCATTTTATTTTTATTATCTACAATAATTAATAACTTTTAAATCAAAGTGATTTAATAATCCCTACTAAATATCATAAAACAGTACTATATATCTCTTTAATTTATTTTGATTTTTTATAGAATAATTAGAGATATTAGTGTAAATGATATAGCTTCTGTACTCTATTATAGATTAGCCATTAAATAATTATACATTAAGTTCAAATAAATGCAATATAAAAGTGAATATTTAAATTTAACTATATTAAAAATATATATAACATTCATATTATTGAAAAAAAAATTATATTTTTACTATATTAAAATACTTTGATATTTAATTTTAATATTTAAATATTTATTGATAATATTAAATTTAAGTTTGAATCTTTTCAGGTTTGGGTAAATTTGGATTAGAATCAATTTAGATTCTGGTCAATTTGGATTCGGATCAATTCAGGTTTGGATCCGGTCGAGTTTGGATCAACATAAATTTGGATAAATTTGGTTTCAAATCATTCGGATTCGGATTGAGTTGGATTTGGATTGTTGACTTTTTTAATCAAATCGAATTAGTCGGGTTTAAATTCAGATTAATTAGATGAATTTTTCAGATCGGATCAACTTTTACCACATCTAGCTACACCCAATTCTGCGAGGCCATGATCCTTTTACTTACTGTTTCGGTTTTTTTTTTAATTCATCTGCCATGTGTTAATAGGCTCAAGGCTGTGATTATTTGATCTGGGCCATGTTAAAAAACGTAATGGACACATTTGCTTGATTTTGAAAATTTGTTCCATGTAAAAAAAAAAAAACGGTGATGGATGTTTGGGTTTGGGCTGTCCACACGTTTGTTTATTTTGCTTTCTAATTATTTGCTTTTTATATTTTGTTTTATATTTATTTACATTGCTTTGGGTCATTTGCATAAGAACCTAATTGGATGGGAGTTTTGACTTGAATTTTGTTTACATGATTTTTTTATATCTCTTCTTTTATATATTGTATATACATAAAAATAAATAATCATACCAGATTCAAAAAAATAAATTGAATAAAATTTTTAACAGTAAAAAATTTAAATTAAAAGTCCTTAAATGAGGGGCTTACTCTAAAACCTTACCAAAGGTGTTGGTAAGGTTTAATGAAATTTTTACAAAAAAATATCTTAAAATTGGTTATTTCAAAATAAAAGATTTTTGGTAGTTAGATTAAAAAAGCATAATAAGTTTTTAAGGAAGTCCCCAAGTGAGATACTTACTCTATGAATTTCCCAAAAGTGTTAGGATATTTAAATAAAAATTTATAAAAGGATTTATATAGCATAAACTATTAATAAAAAATAATAAATATAGAATTTCAACTAAGAAATAAAATCCGCTAAGTAATAACATTTATGAAAACACATATAGCTATTTTCTCAAAAAGTTCCTAAGTGAGGAATTTTTAATTTAAAGCTTTCCAAAAGTGTTGGATGGTTTGTCACGAAATAAGATTTATGAGAAGGTAACTTAAAATAAAACTTGCAAATGAAAAATAATAAAATAAAATAATTTTTATAAACTTTAATAAAATTTATTTAAATAAAAGAAATATAATAATTTTCTTCAAAAAAATAAAAAAAATAAAAAAGTTCCTAAGTGAGGAACTTTCTCTAAATACTTATCAAGAGTGTTGGTAAGGCTTACTTTTTAATAAAGAAAATAAAAAATGTGTAAAAGTAATTTTAAAATATTTTCAAAACAATAACATGGAGTTTTCCATTAAATATAATTGAAACTAATTCTAATTTTTAAAATGAGCAAGAAATGATTTTCAAAAAAATTCCTAAGTGAGAAATCATGTTTAAATCTTTCCAAAGTGTGAAAAGATTTTAAAATATTTTAATAAAAAATTTTAAACAAAAAAATATTGGAGGTTAATATGATTAATTTACCTTAAAAACTTTGATAAATGCTATTTTTCTAAAAAAATAGATTAATAAACGAATAAAAATATAAATATTGAATTTCCTAAAAGTCCCTAAGCGAGGGATTGTTTCTATAACTTTCCCAAAGGCGTTGGGAAATGCAAATAAAAATTTAGAAGATGAAAATAAAATTAACTATAAAATCTCAAGTAATAAAATTAACTATAAAATCTTAATTTTAGTAATTAACTTGAAAAGAATTTTCATATAATGATTTGCTAAAAAAGATTCCTAAGTGAGGAACTTTCATCTCACCAAAAGTGTTGGAGAGATTTTAAAATATTAAAATAAAATATGAAAATAGAATATTAAAATAAAATATAAAATATTTAAAGTTAAGGTTTAAGTAAAAGTCTTCTATCTAAATATATTAAAATTAAAACCGACGACGGAGCCTCTTTAAGAGAATAAGTGATTTTCTTAAATACTTTTGAGACAAGAGAATTTCTTAAATTATACCGAAAGCGTCGAAAAATGCTTAAGATACTTTAATAATAATAAAATAAAATAATAAATAAAAGACCACTTTGGTTAAGACATTTTAGAATAACATGTGATGAATTGGTACCGTCCATTAGATGGACGTTGTGGGAGTGCTAATCCCTTCCCCACACGTAACCGTACTCTCGAACCTAATTTTAGGAACGTAGACTAAGCTTTATCTTTAAAGTCAAATAGGTGGTCAATCACACCTAGGTTAAAAAAAAAAGATTGGTGGCTGTGAAATCCCCAATTTCCTGTAAATTCCTCATGATTGTAAAGTATTTACAACCGCAATGATATAAATAAATATGAAAATTGATGTATGGAGGATAAATGGGACATAGATGGAAAAAAGGGGATGATGGGTCAAATAGTCAAGAAGTCAAATAGTCAATGGTTGAAGAAATAAATGGATAGGAAAGCATTAAATGAAAATTGCATGAGTCATCTTTTTCATCAACCAAGGTCGGCAGCCATCCTTGCTCTCCCCGTTCATCTCTTCAAGTTTCCATCCCATTCACCTTAACAAACTACCTTATTCCTCCATCGAAACAACAAGCTCCTTAAACGAAAATCGTTCTTTGTCACTAGCTGAAGCTATGCCTTTAATATGAAAGGCTGAATCAAAAGAATTGAGGAGATTAGAAATTCTGTAAATTTGGTCATTAACAAAGGTAAGAGATGGAATTAGTTCTAGTTGATTTTATCCATGGTTTGGAGTCATATGGAGTTGGTATAGCATGTGTATAAAGGTTTCTTAAAGGTTTGATTTGTTATGAATTATTCAGCTTTGAAGAAGTGAAGAGAAAAAGGATTGGTGCAACCAAGTGATTTGCATATTTGGCAATATTTGAGGTAAGGAATTTATGTAACGAACGTAGGGTGACTATGTCCGCATGTTTTTAATTGTTTTGGAGAGAATTACCAGCTGATTTTAAGTGTAGAAGAGTAAATTTCGGGTTTTACTCCTAGTTACCAAAATGCTAGGAGCAGCCAACTACCTTGAATAGCAGCCGACTGCCTAGAGACAACCAAAGCGTAGATTTCTAAAAATCAAGACAAATCAGTCGACTGCTATATAAGCCAGTCGACTGCTATTTCCCAGAAGATATTTGTCGTAACGGCTTTGCGCTCGACGAATTTGAAAAATATTTAAAAACAAAAAGGGGAGTCGCCACCAATCTTTTTTACTAGGTGTGATTGGTCACCTGAAAATCTTGTCATTTTAACAAAATCTTAAAATTAATTAAGTTTTATTAAAAAGATAATTTTTGGTCTGCGAAAACAAAGTTGGGTCCGGGAGTACGGTTACGCGTGGGGAAGGATTAGCACCCCCACGACGCCCGTTAAAAAACGGTACCATAATAATCATATGTTATCCTTTGGTTTTAATAAAATGGTCTTAACTTAATATTTAAAAATAATTCATATTTTTATTGAAATCAATTTTATTCTTTTAATTTTGAAACATTTTAGTTTTATTTTTTATTTGAAATAAGTGAAAATCTTTTGTATTGAAACTTATTCCGAAGTACCCCAATACTCTGGTAGCATTTCGGATAATTTCCTCACCTAGAGATTTCTTAAGAATCACTACTTGTGAGTTCTATAGAATCTCATCATCAGAAGATTCACACTCGTTTCAAAAATTATTATGAATGCATATGATGCAAACAGTTAATAAATGATGCAAATGAATTTTTTGATTTTTTATATAAATATTTCCTTATTTATTTTAAATAAAAATTCTTATTATTGAAAAATTTCACTAAGTATCCCAATACTCTGGTAACACTTAATGAACTCTTCTCACCTAGGGATCAGTCAAGAAATCACTACTTGTGAGTTTCATGACATCCCATCATCGGAAAATATTTAATTAAATTTAAATTTTTTTATTTATTTGTTTATCTATATTTCTTTTTTTAAAAAACTTATTTATTTTTATTTTTAATAAAAAAATAAATTATTGAAAAATCATACTAAGTATCCCAATACTCTGGTAACATTTAGTATGACTCCTCTCACCTAGGGATCAGTTAAGAAATCACTACTTGTGAGTTTCATAACGTCCCATCATCGGAAGAATTCCATTTATTTTTAATTATTATATTATTCTATTTATTTATTTACTTATTATTTTTGCCATGATAATACATTAAAAATACCTAAACAAATATTTTTATAAAACAAATGAATGAATAAGTAAAAACCAAAAAGAAATATACCCTCCTCGGCGGGCGAGCTCCTCGAGCGGGCGAACACCCGGGATCTTCACTATCCTCGGGCAGGCGAGGTCCTTTGAACGGGCGAGCTCCATGAGTCGTCTAGCTCCCTGGCGGGCGATCTCCGTGAGTGGTCTAGCTCCTTGGCGGGCGATCTCTTTGAATGGGCGAACGAGTGGATGTTCTTTATCCTCGGGTGGGCGAGCTCCTCAAGCGAGTGCGTGGATTTCCTTTTCTTCGGGCGGGCGAACTCGTGAACGAACGAGTAAGCTCGCGGATCCTTCCTCTCTTGAGCAGGCAGGCGATCTACCTGATTGGGCTAGCTCTTTGGGCAGGCGATCTTGTGAACAAGCGTGTAAGCTCGTGAATCCTTCCTCTCTTGAGCAGGCGGGCGAACGAACACGTGGACTGACCAGTGTGTCGTGGATTCGGCTTTTCCTCTGGCGGGCGAGCTCGTGAAAGGGCAAGTGAACTCACGCCTCTTTCCACAGGCGGGCGATCTTGCGGATGGTGTTTGTCCTCGAACGGGCGAGCGCGGGGATCTTCCTCCCTCTTTGGGTCGGGCGCACGGATCCTTGGTCGGATCCCGGGTCACGCGCGGGTCGCCGGCTTCCTTTTTCTCCTTTTTTTTTCAACTATAAAAACCTATCTTTTTTTTTCTTTCTTCATTTTTCTCTTTTCCTTCTTCAAAAAAAACTAAAGCCTTTAGAGGCTCCTAGCCGGGGCGATTCCCGACCGCCGCTAGGGTTGCTTCCGACCACCGTCCGTCACCGCCGGCCGCCACCTCCGATGGTCGGATCACAAAAAGCTTCCCACTTTCCGGAGGCTCTCCACCCCTTAAGTTCAATTCCGGCCTCCAATTCACCAAAAAATCCCCCTAACCCTGCAAATCTGACAGACCGAAGCCCTCTCCTTTTTTATTTTTTGTTTGTTTTTTTTTTGGATCTGGTTGTGGTTTTGGTTTGTTGGTGGTTTGTGTGTGTTTGCAGGTATTGGTTGGTGTCTTAGATCTGGGTTTTAGGGTTTTGGGGGTTCTCGGTTCTGGGTTTCCAGATCTGGGGTTTCGGGGTTCTCAGATCTGGGACTATTGGGCGATGGGTTCTGTTGTGATGATGGTTGTGTCTTGGTGGTTCGGTGATGGTGGTTCGGTGATGGTGGTAGTGGTCTCGGATGAGTTTGGGTGGCTGTTGAGGGTGAGCAACGATAGAGGCTCTGTGTGAGCTTGGTTGGTGGGTGTTTCGGTTTTTTTGGGTTTGAGGGTGAGGATTGGTTGAAAAAAATGGTGAGCCCCCGGTGAGTCAGGTTGGGTGAGGATGATGCTCGGGTGTGGGAGAGAGCTTAGGTCTTGGGTAGCTTGGCTGTGGCAATGGAGCTTGGGATCCCCCCCCCCCTCCCGTTTTTTTTTCAGGCTCCTGAAATGGTGGTTTTTAGAGGGGAACTGGTGTAGGGTTTGCCATGACAGGATGGGGTAGAGTAGCTGGTGACCGGCGGATGGGATGGGGTAGGCAGAGGCTGACTGGTGGTGGCAGGAGTTGGCAGTGGTGGCTGGCGGCAGATTGGATGGTTGATGGGAGACAGATTGGATGATAATAATAATAATAATAATAATAATAATAATAATAATAATAATAATAATAATAATAATAATAATAATAATAATAATAATAATAAACCAAATAATAAAAAAAATAAATATAAATATAAACCAATAATAATAATAGTAATAATAACAAAAAGGGACAAAATTAGGTGTCAACAGCTGCCCCTTTTTGCTCATTGCTGAGGATCAGGAATAGAGCAAAGACAATTGACAGTAATTTTGTCCGGCTTATGACTCATTTCTTTCCTTTTCTCTCTTTTTTTCTTTCTTTCTTCCTTTTTCTTCCTTTTTTTTCTTCTTTTTTTTGTATGCGCTCCTCTTGCAGCAGAGGCGATGAAACTTTAAATTTAAATCATCCATTTTTTGTTTTGTTTGTTTTTTTTAAATGTGCTCCTCTTGCAGCGGAAGCAATGAAACTTTAAATTTCTTTTTGTTTTGTTTGTTTTTTTTTCTTTTTTGAGAAAGCTCCTCTTGCAACAGAGGCAATGAAACTTTAAATTTAAATCATCCATTTTTTGTTTTGTTTGTTTGTTTTTTTTTTTTTGAGAAAGCTCCTCTTGCAGCAGAGGCAATAAAACTTAAAATGTTATTTTTTTTTGAAATGTGCTCCTCTTGCAACAGAGGCGATGAAACTTTAAATTTAAATTTGTTTTGTTTTTTTTTCTTTTCTTTTTTTTTCGAGAAAAGCTCCTCTTGCAGCAGAGGCAATGAAACTTTAAATTTTTTTCTGGAAAATGTGCTCCTCTTGCAGCGGAGGCGATGAAACTTTAAATTCCTTTCTGAAAATGTGCTCCTCTTGCAGCAGAGGCGATGAAATTTTAAAATTTTGCCCGAAGGACTTGAGATTTGTGCCCGGAGGACTTATGATTTGTGCCCGGAGGACTTAAATGCTTTTTCTGAAAAGTGCTCCTCTTGCAGCAGAGGCTATAAAACTTTAAAATTTTGCCCTGAGGACTTGAGATTTGTGCCCGGAGGACTTATGATTTGTGCCCGGAGGACTTAAATGCTTTTGCCCGGAGGACTTGAGATTTGGTGCCCGGAGGTCTTGAGATTTGTGCCCGGAGGACTTATGATTTGTGCCCGGAGGACTTAAATGCTTTTTCTGAAAAGTGCTCCTCTTGCAGCAGAGGCAATGAAACTTTAAAATTTTGCCTGGATGACTTATGATTTGTGTCCGGAGGACTTATGATTTGTGCCCGGAGGACTTAAATGCTTTTTCTAAAAAGTGCTCCTCTTGCAGCAGAGGCGATGAAACTTTAAAATATTTTGCCCGGAGGACTTGAGATTTGTGCCCGGAGGACTTATGATTTGTGCCCGGATGACTTATGATTCGTGCCCGGAGGATTTAGATTTTGAAATTTGCACATGAAAAGATTTGAAATTTTGCCCGGAGGACTTATAATTTATCTAAAAAGTTCGAAATTCTTGCCCGGAGGTCTTAAAATTATACTTGAAAGTTAAACTTTGTACCCGGAGGACTTAAGATTTTTGAATTTGTGCCCAGGGGACTTGAAATTTGCTTATCTTCTGAAAATCAAACTTTAATCTTGATTAAACATTGCACTGGTAAAACTGGATTTGAAATTTTTTTTATCATGAGCAAACTTGCCCCTCTTTTTTTTCTCTCTCTTTTTTTTTTCTCTTTTTCTCTTCTCTCTCTTCTTCTCTTTTCTCTCTCTCCTTCTTTCTTCTCTCTTTTTTCTTTTCTTCTCTTTTCTCTTCTTTCTCTCTCTTTTTTATTTCTCTCTTTTTTTTCTCTTCTTTTCTCTCTTCTTTCTTTCTCTCTTCTCTATTTTTTTCTTTTTCTCTGTCAAAGGTTGCATAACCTTTGAAATCTTGATTGAATGGTGTTGAGTTTTCAGCTTGAGAAACATGTTTTAATCTCAAAATCTTTACACAAAAATTTTCAATGTTGATGCCAAAGAGGTACATCATTTGCCTTTTTTATCTTCTTTGCCCCCAACATGACCATGAAAGCTCCTTCCTATTTTCCATTTTTGCAGAGTTCTTACATTCTCATCATAGCCTTTTGACTAATAGCACTAAATTTTCCTCATAACTATTTTCCAGGAGAAATGAATCTAAATTTCATAAATGATACCTGATCCTTTCGAAAGATTAGTGATTACTTTTCAAGATGAATGACATAAACCCTATTCGGATCTTTTCAACTAGACAATTGAAAGTTTGGTGGCCATGATGCTCTTTGTTTGGGGCATACTTTGCCATTTATACAAAAAAACAATGATTCCTTACTTAGCTTAAAATAGCTTTCTTAAAATACCACCACTTTTTCTCCATCCTTTTTTGTTTGTTTTAAACAAAATTTTGAATGAGAAGAGAAACAAAATATTTACAACTTGGTTTGGCAATCTCTTAAATTCTCGAATAATGGCGTTCCACAAATGCAAAGATAGGATACAAATGACTGAGGTCTTTCCTGTTCAGGGAGAGTATTTACAAGAAGAAAGGTTCAAACTTTTTCAAAAAATGTCAGCGATCAAATGACATCAAAATCTTTGGATATTTCGAGGGTCTCTCAAGGCTTGTTGATTCTTTTTCCATATTTTCAATTCATGTCACTGCTTGACTTGGTTGCATGAAAAGTTCATTGTTCGCTCTAGACTGCCCTTTTCGGGTTTTCACCCTAGAACCTCATTCTTTCTCTTGTTTTCTTTTGTTTTCTCTTTTTTCTTCATTTTTTTGTTTGATTGATTGTTCCACCATGCATTCAAGAATTCAAATTTCATTCAAACCAAATAATGGTGAGAATCTTCCCAAGAAGAGCTTTTCGATACAAGCATCCATATTTGATCAAAATGGACTTTTAAGTACGTAATGTAGGCCATGGTTCAGGGTTCTGAAAGAATGGATAAATAGGCCCAAAATGTGTTTGAAGGTGATCAATCCAAGGATCATTTCTTCTCTTATGGTTGTCCATCATTTTCCTTTTCGAAGCACCTTTCTTTTTCCCATTTTCCATGTATCTCTTCTCCTTCTTCTTCTCTCTTTTTCTCTTTTTTTTTTAATCTTTTTCATTCTTTGAATCACCTTTCTTTGTGTACTTTCACATGTATCCTTTCTTCTCTCTCTTTTTTCGTTTTTTTCCTTTTCCATTGATTTATGTCCAAGATTTCAAAAACAATTTGCCCCAAATTGTCCCACAACATAGTTAATCTTATTTAATCAAGTATAGAAGTTGAATCATTCATCTTCTTTGAAGAGATATTTTTCGTGCATGCCCTCCCAGTGTGGAGGGTGATCCTTGGAGGAGGTTTATTATGAAAGAAATTATCAGGCTCAAAAGGGGTAGCAAAAGGATAATGTTTATATTTGTGAATGGAATATGAAAGACGGTCATTCATCATCTCAAATTAAGATGCTTCTATTGAAAAACAATTCTTATGATAAGTTTTTCCTTTGGCATTTGAAATCCTCTAAATGTCATGTTTGCATGATGTCACAATCAATTTCATTTTTCTCTTCTCCTTTTTTCCTTTCTTTTCTTCTTTTTTCTTTTTTGTTTTTTTCTTGTAATGCAACACTTTAATATGACAGAGCTTGACCTCACACACCACATCGTCATTTGAGGAAAAAGACGATGTGTAATAGTGAAAAACCCTTAACCTCTTTTTTTTTCCAGATCATGGTCGAAAGGCATCTTGGGAGTACAAGATTGAAGAGTTTGGGATTTGTACAAGAATTTAGGTGGAAAGGTATTTCAAAATGATCTTGTCAAGTGTAAAATTACCAATATCAAGAACATTTAGAGATTGTCATTGATTTTCAAATTATTCTCAAAAGGTTTTGCAAATCAATTATTTCTTTGAAAATTACTTACAATGAAACCCTGTCATGATCAAAGTGAAAACAAAATAGAACTTTCAAAATTTTATGCCCCAATTTAGCTTTTTAGCTCTCGACTGCCTTAGATTTTATGAAGACATGATCCAAAAATGATTTAAGACGTTCATCTTTGACCATAATCACCGATTTTCTTATAATCATTTATCATTATTGTGAAGAAAAGAAACATTCTTGTCATATGCCACTGGAAAATAAATTATGCAAAAAGTTGTGCTCATACAATTGTCACCTAGGCCAACGAGAACGACAAGCATTTTTTCGACAAAATACAGACTTCAAAATCTCAAAATCTCCGTGTTCCTCCAGATTGATCTGCCAAAATGCCATGATTTTACACCAAAGTGGACTTCCACTGTTCCATGAGTTCTTGAGTCAAGATTCCACCATTGATGAGCTCTTTAATCCTTTCCTTCAATTGTCTGCATTTTTCTGTTGCATGCCCAATTGCCCCCATGTGATAGTCACATCTGCTGTTCGGATCATAGCTCTTGGCCAGCAGGTTTGGTGCTGTTCTCAAAGGTATAGGGGCCAAATATTGGTTTTTTATCAAAAAGGGCAAAAGATCGGAGATTGGAATTGGGATTTTTCCTTGATTGCTTCTCGATCTTTTTCTGTTGTTTGTTGATTGTTGAGGAGGTTGAGCTACTGGCCTAAGCATGAAGATAGGCGCATGAGAAATCGTTGGAGAACAAGAGTTTGTTGGAAATCCTGGTTGCGGGATTGGTAAGAAAGGATAAGAGTCATAAGAGGCATTATTCAAGGTTGGACCATATGATGGGTGAGACAAATAAGGATTATGTGGAGTGAAATTTTTGGGAAATTGTTCCTCAAATGTGCTGGAAGATCATCCGGAAATACTTCGAAAAATTCTTTAACTACTGGAATTTCGTGAAGTGTGGGACGTTTCTGATCTATGTCCACGACGTGTGCTACAAACCCTTCACATCACAAATATGTTCTATCAATTAAATCTCAATTAAACCAAACAAGTAATTATGTTTTTGCATTACATATTTGCAAAATTTACAACATAGCTAACGAGAGAGGAGAAAATCACACTCTTAGCATGACAATCTATCATCACATGATTTTCAGCTAACCAATCCATTCCTAATATAACATCAAATCCAGACATATTTAATAAGATTAGGTCAGCTATCGACTCTCTTTCTCCTACCCGTAGCTTACAATTACGATACACTATGTCCGTCATTTGGGATTCCCTAAATGGAGTAATTATTTGTAGCAATCCTCCTAACTGCTCAGGCTCAATATTTAATCTCCTAATAGCCATAGGGGAAATAAAAGAGTGCGTAGAGCCTGGATCAAATAAAGCAAGGACATATGTATCATTAACGTAAATCTTACCCTGAATCATCTTCGATGAAGCATCAGCGGACTCCTTGTCAATGGCAAATACCCTTCCTTGAGTCACTGGCACCTTTCCTTTCTCTGCCGCTGTGGCTTTACGCTGGGGTTGTGTGGTCTTAGATTGTGGTTGAGGGGTCTTTTCTGACTCTTCAGGTGCCCTCTAATTTATCTTGAGACAATCTTTAATTCTATGTCCCTGTTCACCACACCAATAGCACGCCCCACTCACAAACCGGCAAGGCTGTGCTCCATGAAATTTCCCGCATTGCACACACTTCTGCATCATACTCCTCGGTGAGCTAGCGGTACTACCAACTGGATATTGTGATCTTTCATCACCTATTTTGATCCCGGTGGATCTAGGAGTTCCTGTGTCATAATCATCATAACTCCATATTTATCATAATCCTATATAACCATTAATGAAGACAATATATTTTCTTATAATTGACTTGCTTACCTGTCGAGGCTTTATCATAAGGCCTATTCCTCCTAGATAGATATCTATCCCTCGAGGCCTTCTCATCTGACTTCCGCTTCATAGGCTCTTTATCCTTATTCCTTGCTCGGAATTCTGCCCGATGAAACTCATAGTCCTGCTCACACAATTGAGCCTTACGGACTGCCTCTCCATAAGTAGTGATATCCAACAGATATAGCTTAGATCTAATGGAAGGTCTCAATCCCTCCATGAATCTATAGGTCTTATGATCCTCTCTTCTCAGTACTTCAGGATCAAATCTGATTAATGTAATGAACTTCGACTCATATTGGCTAACCGTCATATTTCCTTGAGTCAAGTTCAAGAACTCTACTTGTAATCTCCTCTGAGCAGTACGTGGGACATATTGTTCATTAAAAGCTTCCACGAATCTATCCCACGTTACCTCTGGATGCTTAGCTTCTAATACTGTCTGAGTAGCCTGCCACCATGGCTCGGCCTCATCCACTAGCAAATAGGCGGCTAATCCCACATTCTCTTTCTCAGTACAAGCCATGTATCCGAATGACTTAGTGACCGCTTTCATCCAGTTCTCCGCGGCCACTGGATCACTGTCCCCTTTGAACTTTGGCGGATCCAGCTTCTTAAACTCCTTTATCAATGCCACACTGCAGTAAGCTGTAGGATCTCACCTCTCATTAGCTGGGACTGGTGGAGGTTGTACCACAGAAGTAGGAGGTACTGTAGGGGTAACTGCCGGTGCATTATCGGCCACGTCCGGAAATTTAGCCATAAACTGGGTGAACATTGCGGCCATGTTCTCCATATGTTTCTCCATTTTAGTTAGCCTCGTATTCGGGCTATGTAGTGGAGATGGATGAGGAGACAGAACTGGGGGCTCTTTAGTGCGACCCCGTCCTCTTCCTCTTCTAGTACCCCTCCTTCGAGTACTCATTCTGTTAAGATCATGATCAAATAACATCATTTAGTATAACCTTAAGCCGTTATACTACTTAAAATCAAGTAAGCTAGTACAGTACATTGGGGAATTACTCTAATTCTAGCTTATTGACATCGACAAACTTCAGTCGAATCTGCTCTGATACCAATCTGTGACGTCCTCGTTACTAACCAAATAGCAACTAATTTACTTCAAATAACAAATAAATCGACTAGTTTATCCGATGTCAATCTCCCTTACTCTTATGCTTTAGGCATTTCTATCAGAGTATAATATTCATTTTCACATGCATAAAATTTTTCATTTATAAACATGTGCCATATACATCAGGATCTCAAATATTCATACACACTAATCCCCAACATATACAAAACTGTAGTATTGTACTATACATTAGCCGAAGTAACGGCCGACTAAATATACCTTCAAAAGATAAGTAGGAAGCGTGCCTCGAAGGTATCACAAATATCCCGAAATGAGCTCCTCTATCCGGAGCAGAATTACTTCAAGTAATCTGTATGAAAAATGTTTGTAAAGGAGTGAGTTTACGCTCAGTAAGAAACTTATGTAAAAGAGCGTACTATATCACTATATGCAGTTTTTCGTGCTTGGCTCTATAATGTTATGTAAAATCATTATAAAGCATAGATTGTATATTTCTTTCGCAATTACCAAATACAAGTAAATCATGCTTTCAAATATTTCCACGGATCTCAAATCACGTGAAATCAAGTGGGCAAGTACAATCATGCTTTCAAATATTTCCACGGATCTCAAATCGCGTGAAATCAAGTAGGCAAGTACAAATATTTTCAAATAGATGGGAGACAACTCATATCCAACAGAATCATGCACCAAATAATTCTCATCATGGATACAACAAATATATCCCATAAGGGATAATCCAGAGAGATAATGGATACAGCAAATATATCCCGTAAGGGATAATCCAATATAAAGATATCATGAGGATACCACAAATATATCCCGATAGGGTTAATCCTGAGAGATATCAAATAAATGGCGTACCCACGTATGGGCCAGGGATCCTCCCCAAAGCCGAATCAAATAAAAGACTCATGGCCATTATCTATAGCCCACAGTTTCACTAGTCAGGTGCCGTACTGCGGGTCTGAGGGCTGGACTAGAGCTCCTCAGTCAAGTACAAGTAACAAATAATGTGCATGCTCTTTTAAGAGATTCATAGTCTCCAAAAACCTTATTCATATAGGTTTTAAACAAGTATGAATATCCTTTCTTAAAACAGGTTCTTAAAACCTTTCTTTCAAATAGGCAGTCGACTGGTCATATATAGCAGTCAACTGCTACCCCATGTTTTGCCTTATTGAATTTCTTTCCCTTTTTGAAATTCAATTATTATATTTTTCAAAATACAAATAGGGCAGTCGACTGGTCCCAAATGGCAGTCGACCGGTTTTGAAACAGAATGTTTCCCGAGAATTAGCAGTCGACTGGCCCCCTTGGCAGTCGGCTGGTTTTGAAACAGAATGCTTTCTGGAAAATGGCAGTCGACTGGTTTGAGTCGATTTTCGAAAGACGACGTTTTAGATGTCTCTAGGCAGTCGGCTGCTACTTAAGGCAGTCGGCTGCTCCTAGCCTAATTGGTACTAGGAGTAGGACTCAAATTGCCCTTTTTCCTGCAATTAAAACAGCTGTACTTCTTCCCAAAGCAATTCAAATACATTTAAAACATGCGGACATAGTCACCCTACGTCCGTTACATAAATTCCTTACCTCAATTAGAAATTAATCCACAAGTTGGTTGCACCAACACTTGTCCTTTTTCTTTACTCTTCAAGCTGTAAACATCATAACAATTTAAACCTCAATAAATCTACTATATCAACTTCATACAATCCCAAACCATCAAAATATCAACATAAAACCATCTACCTCCCTTACCTTTGAAATTCACCAAATCTTTGGATTTCTGGATCTCCTTATTCACTTGGATTCACTCTCTCATATTAAAGGTATAGGTTAGGCTATCGACCAGGATCGTTTTTCGTTAGAGAAGCTTAACGAATCGATGGTATGAGATGGTGGTTTGTCAAGGTGAGAAACTTGGACACTTAAGAGAAAAATGGAAGCAACGAGAGGGAGAGGGAGATGGAGATGGGTTCTGCCGTAGGGTGCAAGAGATGATGATGATGAGTCATGTTATTTCATTTAATGCCCATTAATGCATTCTCATCATCTCAGCCATTGACCACCCCCTTTGACCCCTTTTTTGATCATTGATTGTTTGACCATCAATTGCCTTAATTCCCTCTATGTCCCCATACATCATTTATAAGTTCAGAAAATTCATATTTATTCCATTAACCCAAATTGGAAACTGTACAAGTATGGGAAAATTACAGAGAATTGGGGATTTCACATTCTCCCCACCTTAGAGGATTTGGTCCTCCAAATTCAAGCAAGGTTATGTCTTAAACAATTCCAGATGCTTTTCTTTCATCAAGTTTTCTAGTTCCCACGTGGCTTCTTTCGTCGTATGTAACTGCCAGAGAACTTTAACCAGTGGAATTGTCTTAGACCTTAGCACCTTATCTTTCCTATCCAAAATCCGAATCGGTTTCTCCACATAGCTCATGTCTTCCCGAATCTCCAAGGGTTTATATTCGATTACATGAGATGGATCCTGATTATACTTCCGAAGCATTGATACATGAAAGACATTATGCACTCCCGATAACTCCGGAGGTAGTGCCAACCTATAGGCCACATCTCCAACACCATCTAGGATCTCAAATGGTCTAATGTAGCGAGAACTTAACTTACCTCGTTGACCAAACCTCATGATCCCTTTGGATGGAGAAACTTTCAAGAATACAAAATCTCCAACCATGAACTCAAGTGGCCTCCGTCGAACATCTGCATAGCTCTTTTGTCGACTCTGAGCTGTCTTAAGTCTTTGACAAATCAGTTTAACATTCTCAGAGGCTTGCTCGACTAAATCTGGAGCCAACAACTTGCGCTCGCCCACTTCTTCCCACCCAATCGGTGATCGACACCGTCTTCCATACAAAGCCTCGTATGGTGCCATCCCGATGCTTGCATGATAGCTATTATTATAAGCAAACTCAGCCAATGGCAGATGGTCGTCCCATGAGCCTTTAAAATCCAAAGCACATGCTCTCAACATATCCTCGAGCGTTTGAATAGTGCGCTCGGACTGCCCATCAGTCTGCGGATGAAAAGCTGTGCTAAAATTCAGCTGAGATCCCATGGCTTCCTGAAAATGTTCCCAAAAGTGGGAAGTAAACCTGGAATCTCTATCAGATGTGATGCTCACTGGAACACCATGTAGTCTTACTACTTCTCTCACATATAAGTCTGCCAAAGTACTAAGTGCATCCGTAGACTTCATAGGTAGGAAGTGAGCTGACTTGGTTAACCGATCCACGATCACCCAAACACTGTCATGGTTCCTTTTGGTCTTGGGCAATCCCATAATGAAATCCATCGTAATGTGTTCCCATTTCCACATAGGTATAGGTAGAGGATGTAACAATCCTGTCGGTCTCTGGTGCTCTACCTTAACCTGCTAGCACGTTAGACATTTTGCTACAAACTCAGCTATGTCTCTCTTCATGCCAGTCCACCAATACACCTTGCGAAGATTGTGATACATCTTCGTGCTTCCCGGGTGTAATGTGTACCTAGTGGAATGTGCTTCTGTTAGGATCAACTTCCTCAATTCATTATCCTTAGGAACACATATACGGTTATTAAACCTCAACATCTCATCCTTACCCATATGGAATTCTGAGGTCATACCTGATTGAATCTCATCCATAGCCTCAATACACTGAGTATCCTCTCTTTGAGCAACTCGGATTCTATCCATCAACTCTGGCTCAATTCTTAAACTAGCCATCATCCCATTTTGCTCAAGAGGTGTAACACTTAAGCTGAGGCTTGCAAACTGCTCAAATAACTCATATTCTCGTACCATCATGTAAGAGACCATACTTACAGGCTTCCGGCTCAGAGCATCCGCCACCATATTTGCTTTCCCTGGGTGGTACATGATGTCACAATCATAATCTTTAAGTAGCTCGAGCCATCTCCTCTGCCTCATGTTCAACTCCTTCTGGGAGAACAAATATTTCAGACTTTTGTGATCTGTAAAAATCTGAAATCTCTCACCATACAAGTAATGCCTCCATATCTTCAGGGCAAATACTACTGCAGCTAACTCCAAATCATGAGTCGGGTAGTTCTTCTCATGGTCCTTCAATTGTTTGGAACCATAGGCTACTACCTCACCATGCTGCATTAACACGCATCCCAAGCCTTGCCCTGAGGCATCACTATACACCGCA
Organism: Heritiera fomes; assembly: GCA_032173925.1. Classification (NCBI taxonomy): domain Eukaryota; kingdom Viridiplantae; phylum Streptophyta; class Magnoliopsida; order Malvales; family Malvaceae; genus Heritiera; species Heritiera fomes. The sequence continues at coordinate 15,242,053 of JAPDPM010000002.1, forward strand.
AATCCACCTGAACCACTAGGGATGGTGAGAATCGGTGCAGTCGTCAGCCTGTGCTTCAACTCTTGGAAACTTTGCTCACAAGCTTCATTCCATTCATACTTTACCTCTTTGCGTGTCAAGCGCGTCAATGGAGCAGCTAGCTTTGAGAAACCCTCTACAAACCTCCTATAGTAGCCAGCTAAACCCAAGAAACTCCTAATCTCCGTCACAGTCTTTGGTCTTTCCCATTGAACCACCGCTTCAATCTTCGACGGATCAACTGAAACTCCATCTTTACTGATAATGTAACCTAAGAAGGAGATCTGATTCAACCAGAAATAACATTTACTTAGCTTGGCATACAATCCTCTATCCTTGAGGGTTTGCAGAACTATCCTCAAATGCTGCTCATGCTCTTCCCGTGACCTCGAGTACACCAAGATGTCATCAATGAAAACAATGACAAACTGGTCCAAGTACTGCTTGAACACGTCATTCATCAAGTTCATAAATGCTGCGGGTGCATTGGTCAAACCAAACGGCATCACTAGAAACTCATAGTGACCATACCGTGTCCTGAATGCAGTCTTAGGGATATCTTCATCTCGGATCTTCAACTGATGATATCCCGATCTCAAGTCTATCTTGAAGAAGACTTGTGCACCCTTTAGCTGATCAAAGAGATCATCTATCCTGGGAAGAGGATACTTATTCTTGATTGTCACTTTATTCAATCACCGGTAGTCAATGCACAATCTCATACTACCATCCTCCTTCTTGACAAAAAGCACAGGAGCACCCCAAGGGGACACGCTGGGTCGTATGAATCCCTTGTCTAGCAACTCCTGAAGCTGCTTCTTAAGTTCTTCCAATTCTACCAAAGCCATCCGGTAGGGAGCTCTTGATATAGGCTCAGTCCTCGGCACCAATTCGATCGTGAACTCTACTTCCCTATCCGGAGGAAGTCCTGGAAGATCATCCGGAAATACTTCAAAAAATTCCTTAACTACTGGAATTTCGTGAAGTGTGGGACGTTTCTGATCTACGTCCACCACGTGTGCTACAAACCCCTCACATCACAAATATGTTCTATCAATTAAATCTCAATTAAACCAAACAAGTAATTATGCTTTTGCATTACATATTTGCAAAATTTACAACATAGCTAACGGGAGAGGAGAAAATCACACTCTTAGCATGACAATCTATCATCACATGATTTTCAGCTAACCAATCCATTCCTAATATAACATCAAATCCAAACATATTTAATAGGATTAGGTCAGCTATCGACTCTCTTTCTCCTACCCGTAGCTTACAATTACGATACACTATGTCCGTCATTTGGGATTCCCTAAATGGAGTAATTATTTGTAGCAATCCTCCTAACTGCTCAGGCTCAATATTTAATCTCCTAATAGCCATAGGGGAAATAAAAGAGTACGTAGAGCCTGGATCAAATAAAGCAAGGACATATGTATCATTAAGGTAAATCTTACCTTAATCATCTTCGATGAAGTATCAGCGGACTCCTTGTCAATGGCAAATACCCTTCCCTGAGTCACTGGCGCCTTTCCTTTCTCTGCCACTGTGGCTTTACGCTGGGGTTGTGTGGTCTTAGATTGTGGTTGAGGGGTCTTTTCTGACTCTTCAGGTGCCCTCTAATTTATCTTGGGACAATCTTTAATTCTATGTCCCTGTTCACCACACCAATAGCACGCCCCACTCGCCAACCGGCAAGGCTGTGCTCCATGAAATTTCCCGCATTGCACACACTTCTGCATCATACTCCTCGGTGAGCTAGCGGTACTACCAACTGGATATTGTGATCTTTCATCACCTATTTTGATCCCGGTGGATCTAGGAGTTCCTGTGTCATAATCATCATAACTCCATATTTATCATAATCTCATATAACCATTAATGAAGACAATATATTTTCTTATAATTGACTTGCTTACCTGTCGAGGCTTTATCATAAGGCCTATTCCTCCTAGATGGATATCTATCCCTCGAGGCCTTCTCATCTGACTTCCGCTTCATAGGTTCTTTACCCTTATTCCTTGCTCGAAATTCTGCCTAATGAAACTCATAGTCCTGCTCACACAGTTGAGCCTTACGGACTGCCTCTCCATAAGTAGTGATATCCTACGGATATAGCTTAGACCTAATGGAAGGTCTCAATCCCTCCATGAATCTATAGGTCTTATGATCCTCTCTTCTCAGTACTTCAGGATCAAATCTGGTTAATGTAATGAACTTCGACTCATATTGGCTAACCGTCATATTTCCTTGAGTCAAGTTCAAGAACTCTACTTGTAATCTCCTCTGAGCAGTACGTGGGACATATTGTTCATTAAAAGCTTCCACGAATCTATCCCACGTTACCTCTGGATGCTTAGCTTCTAATACTGTCTGAGTAGCCTGCCACCATGGCTCAGCCTCATCCACTAGCAAATAGGCGGCTAATCCCACCTTCTCTTTCTCAGTACAAGCCATGTATCCGAATGACTTAGTGACCGCTTTCATCCAGTTCTCCGTGGCCACTGGATCACTGTCCCCTTTGAACTTTGGCGGATCTAACTTTTTAAACTCCTTTATCAATGCCACACTGCAGTAAGCTGTAGGATCTCACCTCTCATTAGCTGGGACTGGTGGAGGTTGTACCATAGAAGTAGGAGGTACTGTAGGGGTAACTGCCGGTGCATTATCGGCCACGTCCGGAAATTTAGCCATAAACTGGGTGAACATTGCGGCCATGTTCTCCATATGTTTCTCCATTTTAGCTAGCCTCGTATTCGGGCTATGCGGTGGAGATGGATGAGGAGACGGAACTGGGGGTTCTTCAGTGCGACCCCGTCCTCTTCCTCTTCTAGTACCCCTCCTTCGAGTACTCATTCTGTTAAGATCATGATCAAATAACATCATTTAGTATAACCTTAAGCCGTTATACTACTTAAAATCAAGTAAGCTATTACAGTACATTGGGGAATTACTCTAATTCTAGCTTATTGACATCGACAAACTTCAGTCGAATCTGCTCTGATACCAATCTGTGACATCCTCGTCACTAACCAAATAGCAACTAATTTACTTCAAATAACAAATAAATCGACTAGTTTATCCGATGTCAATCTCCCTTACTCTTATGCTTTAGGCATTTCTATCAGAGTATAATATTCATTTTCACATGCATATAATTTTTCATTTATAAACATGTGCCATATACATCAGGATCTCAAATATTCATACACCCTAATCCCCAACATATACAAAACTGTAGTATTGTACTGTACATTAGCCGAAGTAACGGCCGACTAAATATACCTTCAAAAGATAAGTAGGAAGCGTGCCTCGAAGGTATCTCAAATATCTCGAAATGAGCTCCTCTATCCGGAGCGGAATTACTTCAAGTAATCTGTATGAAAAATGTTTGTAAAGGAGTGAGTTTACGCTCAGTAAGAAACTTATGTAAAAGAGCGTACTATATCACTATATGCAGTTTTTCGTGCTTGGCTCTATAATGTTATGTAAAATCATTATAAAGCATAGATTGTATATTTCTTTCGCAATTACCAAATACAAGTAAATCATGCTTTCAAATATTTTCACGGATCTCAAATCACGTGAAATCAAGTGGGCAAGTACAATCATGCTTTCAAATATTTCCACGGATCTCAAATCACGTGAAATCAAGTAGGCAAGTACAAATATTTTCAAATAGATGGGAGACAACTCATATCCAACAGAATCATGCACCAAATAATTCTCATCATGGATACAGCAAATATATCCCGTAAGGGATAATCCAGAGAGATAATGGATACAGTAAATATATCCCGTAAGGGATAATCCAATATAAAGATATCATGAGGATACCGCAAATATATCCCGATAGGGATAATCCTTAGAGATATCAAATAAATGGAGTACCCACGTATGGGCCAGGGATCCTCCCCAAAGCTGAATCAAATAAAAGACTCATGGCCATTGTCTATAGCCCACAGTTTCACTAGTCAGGTGCCGTACTGCGGGTCTGAGGGCTGGACTAGAGCTCCTCAGTCAAGTACAAGTAACAAATAATGTGCATGCTCTTTTGAGAGATTCATAGTCTCCAAAAACCTTATTCATATAGGTTTTAAACAAGTATGAATATCCTTTCTTAAAACAGGTTCTCAAAACCTTTCTTTCAAATAGGCAGTCGACTGGTCATATATAGCAGTCGACTGCTACCCCATGTTTTGCCTTATTGAATTTCTTTCCCTTTTTGAAATTCAATTATTATATTTTTCAAAATACAAATAGGGCAGTCGATTGGTCCCAAATGGCAGTCGACCGGTTTTGAAATAGAATGTTTCCCGAGAATTAGCAGTCGACTGGCCCCCTTGGCAGTCGGCTGGTTTTGAAACAGAATGCTTTCTGGAAAATGACAGTCGACTGGCTCCCATGGCAGTCGACTGGTTTGAGTCGGTTTTCAAAAAACGGCGTTTTAGATGTCTCTAGGCAGTCGGCTGCTACTTAAGGCAGTCGGCTGCTCCTAGCCTAATTGGTACTAGGAGTAGGACCCAAATTGCCCTTTTTCCTGCAATTAAAATAGCTGTACTTCTTCCCAAAGCAATTCAAATACATTTAAAACATGCGGACATAGTCACCCTACGTCTGTTACATAAATTCCTTACCTCAATTAGAAATTAATCCACAAGTTGGTTGCACCAACACTTGTCCTTTTTCTTTACTCTTCAAGCTGTAAACATCATAACAATTTAAACCTCAATAAATCTACTATATCAACTTCATACTATCCCAAACCATCAAAATATCAACCTAAAACCATCTACCTCCCTTACCTTTGCAATTCACCAAATCTTTGGATTTCTAGATCTCCTTATTCACTTGGATTCACTCTCTCATATTAAAGGTATAGGTTAGGCTATCGACCAGGATCGTTTTTCGTTAGAGAAGCTTAACGAATCGATGGTATGAGATGGTGGTTTGTCAAGGTGAGAAACTTGGACACTTAAGAGAAAAATGGAAGCAACGAGAGGGAGAGGGAGATGGGTTCTGCCGTGGGGTGCAAGAGATGATGATGATGAGTCATGTTATTTCATTTAATGCCCATTAATGCATTCTCATCATCTCAGCCATTGACCACCCCCCTTGACGCCTTTTTTGACCATTGATTGTTTGACCATCAATTGCCTTAATTCCCTCTATGTCCCATACATCATTTATAAGTTCAGAAAATTCATATTTGTTCCATTAACCCAAGTTGGAAACTGTACAAGTATGGAAAAATTACAGAGAATTGGGGATTTCACATGTAAGTATTTGAGATCCTGATATATTTGATTTATGTGTATATATAAAACTCATATTTCATGAGAACTTTAATATCATGTTATAAGTAATGATACTTAAAGCATAAGAAGAAGTAAGGATGATATTGACGGATGAGTCTAACCAAAGTGTATGTGAGGAAAAAGTTAGTTGATAATTAATTGTTATGTGATAAGAAGTAGAGGTCGCGGGTTGCAACAGTGGTGACTCCCATAATTTTGACGTCTAGCGATTAGGTTCTCGGACTAAAATTATTACGACAATAATAATAATAATAATAATCTAAGAGTACTAGTTCGTATTAATTAATAATCATTTTTCAAGTGAATTATTAAAACAGTTTATCACTTAAAAATTATATTTATGAGGAGATAAATTAAAAAATTTATTAATAAATTAACGGATTAAAATTAGGTTTTTATTTGAAAAAATTTATAATTCGACTTCAAAAGTCATTTTTAAGTGAATTATTAAAACAGTTTAGCACTTGAAAATCAGATTTCTAAAAAGACCAACGAAAATTTTCTTAGTAAATTAACGGTTAACGAAAGTTAAAAAATGAATTTATATCCGAAAAAAAATTATAATTGGACTATCAAAACTCAATGTGATCTATAATTATAAGCAAAAAAACTAAAAATGATACTTTTTTTATAATTCGTTCTACTTAAGGTATTAATATGGAGATTCGCACTTAATATGCAATAAATTATTCATTTTGATAAAAACAAAATTGAATTAGGATTGTAAGAGTAATAGTAATAGAGGATAGAAGTAAAATTTATACGAGGTTTGATAACACTATCCTTAAATATAAATTTTGTCCAAATGTAAATTGGATGCAACAGACTTAAGCGATTACTTTTTAGAATACAACAAACTTTTTTTTAATAACTTGCACTACATGTTGAAAGCTACATGATCAGCAAAAACAATTAAAAAAATAAAAAAGATAAAAAAAAAGTGAGAATAGCGAGCAATTAGGAGAATGAGTCCAAGATTGGATGAATTTTGTTGCTATTGTGCTACAAGCTTCATTCATAACATTTGCTTGCTTGGCCCTCTTTTGGTTTGAGCTGTGGTGATCAAAACTATCTCTTTTATGCAAGTTTAGAGATTGTAAATTTATGAAATTTCAAATTTCACATAGACAGAAATCTGGGGAAGAACAGGGAAAAGGCAGAGGGAAAGAAAAAGAGACCAAACAGAGCAGAATGGACAATTTTAGAATACAAGTTCCAATTATCCAAAAACTTACTAAAATTAAAACAAACCAATATATTTACGTTCCTAATATAGAATATTAGATCTCAAATATAACTACTATTAAGAATAAAACCCTAATAATGTCTAACTTGCTTGCATCAAAAGTACTATGTAGTTTCTGATTTCTCTTCCATGACTGAACTGAATCAATAGCTCCAAATCCAATCCGCTATTGCCTTTTGATAAAAACAATTGTAACAATATAGATCACAATAATATTAAACCTACAAACATGTAACCAGTAATTGTAAGCATTTTAGTGATAATGGACTGTGAAATTAGCATACACTACAAGCCACAAAATCACACAATTTGACTCAAACAACACCAAAAAATGCATGGAAATGAATTATTACTAGTTAAAAGATTCACTCACCATGTTAATCGTTTGGATGATGCAGATGTACCACTGTTTGTTGGGGCCACTGGAGGTGGAGGTGGAGCTGGAAAGCCAAAAATTCCTGTAAAAAATCAAAACACATATTAAACTGTTACATGAACTTTAATCAGAAGAAGAAACAATGTGAAGAAATAACTAATTATGCATGCCACTAACCGCAAAGGAGGAGGTTTTCAGGGGCTTTCTTTTCCTTGGCAGGGTCAGGATCAGAATCATAAACTCTCAAATACAGCTCTTGGCCCAAGTACCAATTTTTCAACTGTTGTGATCTCAAGTTCCACATTCCAGGGTTGTCTAGGTATGCATAAACTGCAGTCCATCTTCCAGGGTACACCTGAAGATTTTTTTTTTATCACAATTAGATTTAGTGAGACTGCATGAATGTCGGAAACCAAGAGCAAGCAGTTCAGCAGAAAAATGAAACACATGGTGAGGAACAAGTCACCTGAATCGTGGAGCGAACAACAGGATCATAAGTATTGTAAGAAAAGCGAGAGTTAGGCGTCCATTCTCCATCACCAAAACTGACAGAAGTTAAACCGAAGATGCTTAGTTCCCTTGGTGTATCTATCCTCCGGGTATGAATGTTAAGTTTTAACTATAGTCTACTTACCCTACTGCAAAGAATCCAAATCCATCCAAATGCCAAGTGTCTATGACTTGTAAGTCATTCTTGAGAACAAGCTCTATCCACCCTTTGTGGATCCCAGTTGCTACAAAAACTCCATTGACAGCTTCAAGGTTTGAAGAATTTGTGGGGAATTTGTCGAGTTCAAAAACACCGGCCCCCCCATTGGCATAGGCATCAGCAAGTTTTAGTGGAGTATCCGGTGTAAGGTAGGATACATTGTTGACTGTATAGAGAGTTGTTCCATTGATCTCAGCAGCTGACCCGTGGAGAATGTAGGTTTGTGACAATGTCACATTTGAAACATTGAAGGTTCCTTGTGGGTTAGGTCTCGCTGCACCAGCGGTCAAGTTCCACCTAAACACACAACAGAAGAAGGAAGCAAGTAATAAAAGATAGAATATTCACATCAAATGCAGCAGCTTACAAGAAAGCATTTTAGAAGATTTTCTCAAATAAAACAAGTAGTGGAAAGCTTTTTTTGCCTTTGAGAAGCATTTACCTGATGGATTTAGCTTGATGAATAGAGAATTGGATATCAAATGGATCAGGCTCCGCTGGAAGAACTCCTCTAGCAGGAATGGTGGAGTTGTCATAGTGCAGCACTCCAACTCCATTAAGAATGCTGAAACCAGTGGCATTGATCATCTTAGGAGATGCCACAATGTAATAATCAACTTCTTCTTGATCAGCTGTGACAAGCACAGAATAAGACTGGCCAACATGTACGTCAAGAGAATTCAGTGTGATCTGATTTACATATGATCCTTCTGTTTCCACCAATACCATCTGATGATTCTGAATCCTAAAGTTGAAACTCCAGGCAGTCCCAACATTCGATATTCTGAATCTATATGTCTTTCCTGCGTACCCAATGAGCAAAGATTAAGAAATGAAGAAGAGAAGGTATTTTTCTTGTAGCCAAAGATTAGCATATAAATGAGAAGTCTTCTCTTTTGGTTTTAATTATCCTATAGAAAATAGAAAAGATTATTTTCATTTTTGTACCTTTTGCTACAGAAAAGGATTCATAGGCTTTTGAATCATCGTCCACATAAGAGCCCTTCCCATTCATCAGGATCTTATCAGGAGAGCTTTCATAGGCCATGGACCTTACTTCCTGTTGCATTCATATATTAGAAAGAACTATACTGTTTAGCCTGAAATTCTTCTTATGATGCAGGGAAATCTTTTTCTGATTTTAAGCACTTGGAACTGAAGCAGAGCATATATAGAAGGAATCCAAGAAAATGTACAGTTTGTAAATTACCTTGTAACTTCTCAGATACCAATCACCAATAAGAAGATCAAATTCTGCCTCTGGTTTGGGGAATGGTACTTTGATCACTTCACGATTATTAACTCGAATTGGACCAAATCCTCCTCCAGCTTTCAGGAAGTTGATGGAGGGGAAGTAAATGAAAGTCCCAATCTGGTCCTTCACCTGAAACTCATAAGTCCAGTTCTTACCAGGCTGGATTGGACAGTTTGTTCCTGAGACTCCATCCTGCCATGAGTTTAGCCTTTGCTGTATCCCATTCCTGCACCACCAGCAACACCAAAATCCTGAGTTTCTTTCCTGCTCTGACAGAAACTTCACAAAATCTTGATTACAAGTTTCCTAATGAAGAGAAAGAATTTTATGTTTTACCATGTAAATAGTAGTGGCTCATCCAGATTGTTAAACACATTGACATGAATATTGTCATTGGTTGTGGCATTGATGAGGGGTCCTGGAAACATCCCATTGATGGTAATGACCTGTCAAGGACACATATCAGCATGAATACAAACAATTAATAAAAAACTGCAAAATCACAGTTAAAAAAAAGTTTTAATGATAATTTAACAGAAAATAACATTATTATTAACAATCTTACAGGCTGCTCTACGGGAAACGGATTAACAGATGTGTTGATGGCGACATGCCACTCTAGGAAAATATCAGCAGCATTAGCTATGGTGATTAGCAGAGTAAAGATAAAAGCTGATATGATTAGCCTATGGAAGTCACCGGAAAATGCCATTACAATCGCCTAAATGGTGGTTGTGACCACCCTTATTATTTCAGAATATGAGCAAGAAATGCTCCAATTTTAATATTGCATGAAGTCTCTGGAATAATTAACTGAGATCGGGACAAATGCAATAACTTGGTGGAACTTCCAGAGTAAACAGAAAGAGCCAACTAATAAAAAAATATATAAAGAATTCTAATTTGGATGTTGCGATGGCAGTCCATTGACATGAAAAGGAAAGTAGAGTAATGGTTTTGCTTGGTTCTAGGCCTTTGATTTCTCAGCACAATGAACCAGTTGGCTACAGTGGTCACACCCAAGCTTTGTGTTTGTCAATAGTATAAAATAAAATAAATCTGTGAAGATACAGAAAAGACACTTATGTTTGTATCAATTAAAATCGAGTTCTTTTCTTTCCATTGCTTCAATGATCTACTTCCTTTATAGGGAAAACAATGCCTAAAATAACTAGATTTTGGGTAATGATCTTTTAGAATTTGGCTGTATGGGAATAATCACAGGATTTTGATGCAGATTCACAACCAACCATACCATTTTTTACTATGAACACATATTTTATTTCTGATTTTGTTTTATATTCGGCAAGTGTTCATTATTTATGGTAAAATATATGTGATTCCAATGAAATCATGAATAATATTCCCACATGCTCAATGATGTTACAATTATCACGAAATTTTAACTGGAATCATTTAAGTCCAAAAACCATTAATCACAATAATTGTGTGTGCATTTGTAATTATATAAAAATTTGATGATTATTCTTATCAAACCAAAGTCATGAGATCATTGCTCACGTTTTGAAAGTAAAAATATATACTCTTTCAAAAAAAGAAAGTAAAAATAAATATCACAACTAAAATTCATTATCATTCTATTTCCACATAGTTTGACTTCTTTTGGTGCGCAAAAGTTTAAGGAAGGGGAGTTTTTCCAAAGTCAGGGCATGCCGCAACTCTCAAAGTGCTACAATTATCACAAAATTTTAATTGAAACTGTGTAAGTCCAAAAATCATTTAACACAATAATTGTGTGTGCATTTGTAATTACATAACAATCTGATGATTATTCTTATCAAACCAAAGTCATGAGATCATTGCTCAAGTTTTGAAAGTAAAAATAAATATCACAACCAAAAATCGTAATTCATCTATTTTCACACAGTTTGACTTTTTTTATGCACAAAAGTTTATCTTCATAACATTCAGTAACATTGCATTTATCTCATTACAATTAACTTACCCATGAATTGATAAATCGATTTTTGAATTTATCCCATAATTATATATGTCATGTGAATACAAATATTTGAACAATTGAAACTCGCCTATTAGTAAATGTGATTGGTTGAGCAAAAATTTTGACTTTATTATAAAATTTCCCCTGATTGATTATATAGGCGCAAATCACTAGATTTCGTTATTTTCAAAAGCCCTATTGTTTTTTATCTACAAAAACATAACTTTTTGTTAATTTTAAATTTAAGAGAGTCCAAGTCGGAAGTTTGATATGAACATGGTTCTTAATTAACCTTTTTGTTTGACTTCATTAGTTTTTTTTCCTTAAACTTTTATAGTCTTTTACCTTCAATTTTGAATGGGAGGCATTGTATAACATATAAATAAATAAATAAGATCATTATAATTGGAAGATTCAACAGAAAATCATTTTTGTTTTTTGATAAACCAAAGATGATGTTAAGTAATAAGTTTCAAATATGGACAAGCAAATTAAAAAAAAAAGAAACACATGAGACAATTAAAAAAAAAGAACAATACTAGATCGCAACTTAGACCTAATTTGACATTCTTGTTACAGTTGAAAAAATAAGTTTAAAAAATGTTGTAAGCATTTGTTGTGAAAAAACAGGGTTTGAAATTTTTGTATTTGATATTATGTGAACACTTAAAATGTCTAAACAAAGATGAGAAAATAAAATAAAATAAAATAAAACTCATTTTTTATTTTAAAGAAACTATTATTAAAAATGCTAAAAATAAATTATTGTAGAAGTTTCATTTTCTACAATATTTATACATATGCCATTTGTTATTTTCAGTGTTACCAAAATATAAAAGAATTAATTTTCTTAAAATATTTTTTAAAGGGACATAAGATTTCATTGGCAGTAACTACCCCCAATAACCCCATTGTATATCTGTCACGACTCTCGACCTCTACTTCTTATCAAATAACAATTAAATATCAACTAACTTTTTCCTCATATACACTTTGGTTAGACTCGTCTATTAATGTCATCCGTCTTCTTATATACTTTATTATTATAATATGATATCAGATTCGCCATATGAATTGAAATTTTCATATATTCATATGAGTCAACTACATCAGGATCTCAAATAACTTACATAATCTATATCCCCAAAACATACACTAATTGTAATATTGTACTGTACAATCGTTGAAGTACATGGCCAACTAATTATACCTTCAAGGGAGAATTGGGAAGCGTAACTCGAAGGTATACTAGAAGATCTCAAAATGTGCTCCTCTATCCGGAGCGGAAATCACTTCAGATAATCTGAAAATAGTTGTAAAGGAGTGAGTTTACGCTCAGTAAAAAAACATATGTAAAAGAGCGTCCTATGTCACTATATGCAGTTTTCCTGCTTGGCTCTATAATGCAATGTATAAAACATATACCATATACAAGTAAATCATCTCTTTCAAATACTTTCACAGATCTCAAATCACGTGAAATCACAAGTGCAAATACAAATAACTTCAAATACTTTCAAATAGATGGGAGACAATTAACTTCCAATATAATCATGCACCAAGTAATTCTCATAAGGATACAGCAAACATATCACGTAAGGGATAATCCATAAGAGATCTCATAAGGGATACCACAAGTATATCGCATAAGGATAATCCCGAGAGAAGTCAAATAAGTGGCGTACCCACGTATGAGCCAGGGATCCTCCCCAAAGCCGAATACAAATAAGAGACATATGGTCATTGTTTATAAACCACAGTGAACACTAGTCAGGTGACATCTGTAGCACTGAGGACCGGACTAAGGTTCCTCAGCCAAGTACAAATATAAGTAATATGCATGATCGTTATAAGAATTCACGGTCTCCAAAACCTTTGTTATGTAGCTTTTTACAAATATAAGTATACTTGCTTGAAATGGGTTTCAAAACCTCTTTTTCAAAGGAAGCAGTCGACTGGTCTTTAGGGCAGTCGGCTGCTATACCATATATTGCTTTCTTGAATTTCTTTTCCTTTTTGAAATTCCAATAATTTATTTTTCGAAAACACATAAGGCAGTCTACTGGTCTAATAGAGCAGTCGACTATTTCGCAAACAGAATGTTTCTGAAAACAGGGCAATCGACTGGCTCCATAGGCAGTCAGCTGGTTTTGAAACAGAATGCTTTTTGAAGAAAAGCAGTAGACTGGCATCCTTAGTAATCGACTGGTTTGAAACAGAATGTTTTCTGAGAATTAGCAGTCGACTGGCTTATATAGCAGTCGACTGGCTTATATAGCAGTCGACTGGTTTATCTCAGTTTTCAGAAATTTACATTTTGGTGGTCTCTAAGCAGTCAACTGCTCCTAGCATTTTGGTGACTAGGAGTAAAACCCGAAATTTAACCTTCCTATATTTAAACCAGCTTTTGTTTCATCCCAAAGTATTTAAAGTATGCGGACATAGCCACTCTATGTCCGTTACACACATTCCTTACCTCAAATAATTTCCGAAACGCAAAATCTCTTGATTGCACCAATTCCTTCCCTTTACTTCTTCAAAGCTGTAAACATCATATAAATCGAAACCTTTACGAAATCTTTACAATTATGTTATACAAACTCCATATGACTCCAAACCATAGATAGAACTCAAAGAATCAACCTCTTCCCTTACCTTTGTCAATAGCCAAAATAACAGAAAATTTGATCTCCTTAATCCCTTGGATTCAGCCTTTCATATTACTAGCATAACTAGAGCTAGTGATGAGGAACGTTTTTCGTTAAGTAAGCTTAACGATTCGATCACTGAACAGGGGTGTTTGTCAAGGTGACTATGGAAGGAAACTTGGAGAATGAACGGGAGAGCAAGGATGGCTGCCGACTTGGTGATGGGAAGGATGATGACTATGCAACTTCATTTAATGTATGTTAATCCTTTTCTCATATTTAGCCATTGACCCCCTTTGACCCCTTTGACCATTTGACCATCAATTCCTTTTATTCCATCTATGTCCCATACATCATCTATACTCAAAAATTTCATATTTATTTAATCATTTCAGCTCATAATACTTTACAATTATGAGGAAATTAAAGGGAATTGGCGATTTCACAATATCTGTCCATGAATGTCAGTAGATACTAACTTTTTATATCATTAATTCAAATAATTTAAAATACCTTTTTTTAAGAAATAAATTTTGTTAAATTCATTGTTAATGAGGTGCTATGATATAGTTCAAAGATTTATATATGATGCACGACTACAAAGTGCCACCTTATTAATAAGTAAAGTTTAAAAATACACAAATTCTTAAAAATAAATTTAAAAACTTCATATTTATTTTTAAAGGCTTACATATTTTTAAATTTTGCTTATTAAAGATATGTCAGTTTGTGTTTATTTGATAATGTATGAAAACTATGCAGTGCCTGTATATTAGATATAAACTCATAATTCAATTATAGTGTATAAATTTTATACATTAATAATGTATTAAATATAAAAACTCTCCCTCTGTTTGTGTGTGTATATGATTAAGCAGTGAATATGTTGCATTTTAAAATATAAGCCTATATTGATGCAAATTAGGTTAGCTTCCATACATCACAAAAGAAGTACTGCTTGATCAAATCACTATAGCACCATACCCGAAGGTTTTTTTTTTCATAGAGAAATACAAAAATAAATAAAAAGAAACACTCAAACTTTAAATTGAATTCTTCCTAAAAGGAGTAACAATCATTAAATTTAAGCCTTAGTTGCTTAAGGTCTATTATTAATCTTAAGCAAAATCAACTGAAAAGTAACCTATTAGACAAAAGCATAGTAGTTGATTATCGAAAAAAAAAATAGTAAAAGGTTTTGTTGTTAAACAACTTTAAAGACCACTTAGAAATTTGTTAGTACGAGCAGTGGCGGAGCCAGAAAATATATTTATTGGGGGCTTCACTCAAATATATTAAATTATAAAAAAATAATAACAACAATATTGTTAATAGTATTAATTTAAAAATTAAAATTTTTGTATCTAGTCATAATTGTAAAAAAAAATTAATCATTTTTTGTTCTATTTTATATTTTCAAAATTATGTTTAATAATTTTGTACAATAATTTCGTCAATAATACTTTGGAACACATATTTTTTAAGATACACAACTAATTTACCATTAAATCATTAATCTCTCATTTTGTTACACAAATAAGTTTTCAACATGTTGTTAAAAATATGTTACATGTTGTTATAATAACTAATAAAATCAATGTTAGTGTTTATAACAAATAAACTAACGAATGCATTTTCTCATTTTTCATCTCCACCATTTTTACTGTAAAATTGTTAATTCTTTTCAACTTCGAAAATTCAATGCTAGTATATATAAACTTAAACTTTATTTACTAATTTCACTAAAAAAGAATTTTGAATAAAATTTAATAATATATATACATACATACATAAATATATATACATATATTTATATGTTGGGGGTCAGTGGGGGATTGAGCCCCCACTCGCCCCCATGTAGCTTCGCCACTGAGTACGAGTTTGTCATTGTAACAGGTTTTCCAACCACAGCCGATTACACTTACATATCCGTACCTTGAATTTAAAGTAAGACTGTAATTAAACCGAGTAAAAAGAATTAAGCTTAAGTTTGGCTAAACTCAAAAACTCGAGGTTTAAAGCTTAACTTAAGCTCGATCGAGCTTGATTTTTTAAGCTTAAATTCGACTTGACAAAATACTCAAACCGCTCGAGCTTAATTCAACAAGCTCGAACTTGATTTAATCTGTAAATTTTTAACTATATATTTTGAGAATAAAATCATAAGTTAATAATAAAATTTTAAAAATATATATTAAAAAAACTCGATAAAGTTCGCAAGCCGTTTAAGCCAAGTATTAAAAAATTTGAATTCTAGTCAACTCATTATTCAGATAGTTTAAGCTCAAGCTCGACTCGAAAATTTACAAGTCAAACTAGATAATCATTGAGTTGAGCTAAAATAACTCACGAATAACTTGACTCGTTTATATCCCTAATTTAAAACACCACACTCCGAGCTCCAATCTTAAGATAACTCAAAAGTATATTATTGGACAAAAGGACACTGGTTGATTATAGAAGGGTTTGTTGTCAGGAAATTGCCCCTCAAAAATCTGTTAAAACTTAAACACAGCTTGTCATTCTAGCAGGTTGCAAATCACAATCCGGTTAATGGCCCAGGTGCTGGTGCAGAGCATTAGACGGATCAAAAATTCCTGCAAATTGGAAACAAGTTAACTCAGAGACCAAACTTAATACAATTCATGTAGCAGACGACAATGAGCTAGTTAATCCTGTGTACTGACCGCATGGTAGGAGGTTTTCTGGCGGACGCTCCTTGGCAGGGTGAGGATCAGCATCATAGACTCTGACATAAAGTTCCTCACCCAAATACCATTTCTTCAGGTTCTAAGACCTCAAATTTCAGGGTTGTCCAGGAATGCATATACTGCAGTCCACCCAGCTGGACAAACTTGTGCAGAGGATCGGGCGACAGGATCATTGACATTTTAGGCGTTGCGTGAATCTGGTGTCCAATCTCCATTGTCAAATCTGTGATCAGAAACATTAAAATGTATGACAAGTTGTTTGGTTCGGTTTATTTCTTCTTTTTCAGTTCAGGAGGCTAAAACAAAGCAAGCCGTGAAGATGATACATACCCAACTACAAAGAAGCTAAAACCATCTAAATGCCAAGAGTCCATGCCATCCATGTTGTTTTTGAATACACGTTCTATCCACCCTTTGTGATTCCCAGTAACAACAGATTCCATATGCGGCTTCGGCATTGACAGATTGAATTGGAAACTGAGCGAGTGTATAGACGCCTGATCCATTGGTTAAGTAATCTGCCAGTTTCAAAAACATTGTTAAACTACAAGACGTGGTGCACCATTGATTTCAGCCCTTGAGCTTGGAGGATAAAGGTTTGGGACAGTGTAACATTTGTTGCATTAAAGGTTCCTTGTGGATTAGGCCTTGCAGCTCCTGCGGTCAAGTTCCACCTGTTTTAACATTTGCTCTCCATCAAAATCATTTTTGTAATTTGGAAAATAGATGGCAAAGTAAATGAAAGCTCAGACTCAGTTACCTAATGGATTTAGCTTGATTCACTGAGAATTCTAGATCAAAGGCATCAGGTCCAGTAGGCTGAGGACCACTAGCTGCTGTAATGGAATTGGAATAATGACTTGCTACTACGTAAAAGTCTGCATCATTTTGGTCGGCTGTGACAAGAACTGAGTAGGATTGGCCAACATGAACGTCAAGAGAATTCAGGGTAATCTGATTGGTACAAGACCCTTCTGTTTCAACCAACAACATTGCATGATTCTGAATCCTGAAATTGAAACTCAATGTGCTTCCCACATTTGATATCCTGAACCTGTAAGTCTTCCCTAAAGAACATAAAATTAAAAGTCATGTGTACATGCAAATCAACATGAACAATTTTTCTAAGAGATCAAATTTTCTGTATATCATCTGAAGATAATCAGAGAGCAGATAAACCTGCCTTTTTTCTATTTTCTTCTCCCCTCTGCTTACCTTTCTCAACAGTGAAGGATTGATGGGCTGTTGACATTGAATCTATGCAAGGGCCTTTCCCATTCATTAGAATTGCATCAGGGATGACATCAAATGCACTCACCTCTGTTCCCAACATTGTCCTGTAAAACTGTTACAATAACATGCCAAAAGGAAATTTTGAATTTAAAAAGGAAGAAATGAAAGTAAAGATAATTTCCAACGGAAAAAAAGTTACATTCTTGAATAGATATAATATGTAGTGATAATTCACCTTACAGTCACCAGCATACCAATCACCAATCAGAAGATCAAATTCAGCTTCTGGTTTGAGGAAAGGGACAGCAATAACATTCCTATTATTAACTCGGATTGGTCCAAATCCACCATAAGCATTCTGGAAGTTGATGGAAGGAAAGTAGAAAAAACTGCCAATCTGATCCTTGATTTGGAACAACGTAAGTCCAGTTTGTAGATGGTTTGATTGGACAATTGGTGCCAGAAGCCCCATCTTGCCATGAATTTAGCCTTTGTTGTATGCCATTCCTGCACCACCATCACTCCTTTATTCAAGCCTATTTTTTTTTTTGGTGTAAACCACAGGTATCCTCATCCGTTTTAACGATCTGAGATTAATCCTATTTGGGGTTTAGTCACAGTTAAGGCTCTTCACCCCTCCCCAAAGATGTGTTTAGTGGGAGTCGAACCCGAGAGCTCTTCTCACAAACTTAGTCTACGTTGCATTCAAGCCTATTTGCTACCCCTTAACCTGAATGAAAAATGTTCAATTCTTGCTAAGTCTTATCATGAACTGCAATATTGCTTTCTCTGCATACCATGTAAATGGTAGGGGTTCGTCCAGGAAGTTAAAGACATTGACATGAATAACATCATTGGTTGTGGCATTGATCAGTGGCCCCGGAAACATCCCATTGATAGTGATAACCTTTCAGCAAAACATACATAATTTTCTCTTTCAGTGACAGAAAGAAACACGGAGAAAGTATTTATTGAAACGCAGTTGCGAGTGATGGTATAAGCATGCCTGTTGGTCAACCGACAAAGGACTGAAACTATTACTGAAGGAAACATTCCAATCCACGAAGATATCAATGCCATTAGTCTCTGTAGCAAAAACTGTAAGCAATGCTGCCCACACCAGTATCCAGTTAAGGTTGCTAGAGCAGGCCATGGGAGCACTGAAGTGAAAATGGTGCTTGTTTTTTGCTTCTTGCCTTATGCCATGTGTTTAAATAGGCTTTTAAGCTCATTAATATGTGAATGTGAAGGATGATTTTGTTTCCTTTTGGATATGAATGGTGAAGCTTCCAAAGAAAACGCGTTAGGAAAAGGAATGAAATGGAATTCAGCTCTGGAAAGTATTAAGCCGGCAGTAACTGCTGAATATTTGCCCAAATATGAAGCTATTAAAGCCTTTGTTTTGTTCAATATTGATGATATATTTTACTCTGGCAAAGCTCTATAAACTGTTTTCTATTTGTTCCCAATGACATGATCCACAACTGGACGGCCATTAATATACAAGTAGTTAGCAATTCTTTTTCTTAAAAGGAGATTATAACTCGTGCCAACACTTTTGTTTCACTTGATGATAATAACATATTGATTTAATTATGATATATTTTATGAATTAATAAATTTCACCTTCAATTTTATCCAATAATTGCATGTAACATGGAAGAATACAAATATTTGAAACAAAATTAGTAGGAAAGTAGCATGAAATCTTGAGAAAAAAATACAACAGAAACAAATTCAAATGATTAGAGAGAAGCCATGGAATTAAATTTAAGCAATCAAAATACCAAATGATATTGCTGGAAACTGACACTTGCCAATGATCATGGAACCAGGCCACTTCTTAGACACAATAATGACCAATACAATTCTTGCCATATTTAGTTCACATTAGAATTGATTAATGGGCATTTTCATTTGGTATTATTCAGTCCACAATCCATGTATTCCTCTCACATCTCCAATTCTCTAACCAAACCTCAAACAATTCTTGAAAACCTAATAACGAGTGTATCCTATGTACAACAAGAATAAACAAGCATGAGAACAAAAACATCTGGCAAAGCAAAATTTACATTAACCTAATTAGATGATACAACATCTCCCTATGTTTCGAAAATTGCAGAGGAAGCAATGACAATGTCTCCAACAGAACTTACTATCTATATCTAGAACATATAACCGGCTGTCCTATCAGTTTGATTGTGAAGGGCATCCAGGGAGATCTGACCATCCTTTTGCCACTATCAAACAACTGCTGTGGAGCTTCTATATGTAGTCTAGCAGTATTGTGCAATATTATACCTCAAGCGTCACAGAAATTTCATTGAAAACAGCAACCATTGCTTTGGGGTGCTTTGCGTACTTGTTCCTGCTGCAAAATCTGTTTCTTCACCACTGCAGATCCTTTCTCCAATAAAGCAGGTACCTCGAGAATCTATAAACAAATAAAATGCATTAGTATAGGTCAAAACCAGAATAAAATGAAGCTCCCAGAATGGAAAATGAAGCTCCCAGAATGGACATTATAATAGCACCTATTAAAACATTAGAATATGTTATGAGAGATTTGAAGAGTTGAGAGATGCCTGCATTTGTTAGAAGTTTACCTTTAAAATTAGATCTTTAAAACATTGATGCACATTTTCTCTAGTTTTAGCGCTGCATTCAAGAAAAGAACATTTATGTTCCTGTGCAAGAGCCATACCCTCTTCTCTGGTAACAGCCCTTTTACCGTCCTGAAAATAACACATTGCTTTCATAAGAAGAAGATACCTCATAAAGCATAGAAAATTACATTTACAAAATCAAGCTATATGCATATATTTTAAGCATCTTTCCCCTAGTAAAAGAATAAAGCTAAGCACTGCATTATTCATCAAGGCATCAAAGAATATATTCGATCCATATTCCATGGGAGATATGTGACAATAATAATTTTATAGGACTTACCCTGTCAACTTTGTTTCCAACCAGAATTTTTACGCACTCGTGATTGGTGGAGTAGAGCTCAACCTCCCTTGCCCAAATTTCAGACAAGTTGGTGAAGGTTTCTCGCCGTGTCACGTCATAAACTTTAAATAATAAAGAAATTAGGTTCCAAGTCCCCATAATTTAGCTATGCAAACTGCAGGAAAATCATCATAGTCTCCACAAATATTTGCTACACATCTTAAACAAGACGGTATTGAACTATTTTGACCATGTGATGATTCAAGGATCTAGAAATACTCGGAATACATGGAGCCAAAACAGACCCATTTATGTTGTCAGTAAAAAACCAAGAGATGGTACTTGTTAACAAGGAAATGGCCCCAAAATGCTAGAAAATGTTGTTTAGCTGCTTAATGGAGCTCTTTTTCCTCAATATATAATATTGATTGTATTTGTATAAAGATAACAATGCACAATTATCTCAAAAGAGGACCATACTACAAAAGAGTAACAATAAGGCTATTAACTTAATTCTTCAGATCTACTTCCACATGCATTAAGTAGATGTTTAAATCTTTCATAAACTGCTTTAATTTTTTTTTTTTAGAAAAATATAACAAACATAGAAAAATTTCATCAGACTGGTTAAAAATATTTAGACATTCTATAGAATTTGTCGCAGAAAAGTGGGATCTGTACTTTCTTATCACCAAGGAAAACGAATGACCATTCCACAAGGAAAAACAAAAGCTTCATTTTGAAATAATACATATTAATCAAATATTGATATCCAAGTTTAAAGCTTAAATAGATGAGCAATCCAATAAGCAATGCTGACGGTGGGGTTAAGCTAACCAGTTGCATAACAAAAGAACACAAGCATACATAATGGTAATGGCAAAATACTACATTTACAATGGTTCAAGCATCTTGGAATTTGCTGTTTCACAAACTATGAAGTCACGATCTACGAAGGGAAGAACATTCATGTAAAAATTAAGAATAGCTGATGTGAAGTATCATCCATGCACGAATGTCATCAAGTATCAGCAAGTTTATAGATATCCAGTACTTCAGAAAAATATAATTACCTAAAAATATTCAGGACTAAATATTTCTTATTTGCAAGGACATACCAAGGATAATACCATGTGCACCCCTATAGTAAGAGCTAGTTAATGTTCCAAATCTCTCCTGACCAGCTGCAATAGGTAAAAGATATTATTAACATGAGAACTAGGTGCACTGTGAATTCCCAGCTCTAGTTACACCAAATGAAAGTTAAGATTAGTCCATTGTAAGAAATAAAACTCAAACTGGACATCAGAAATTATATTGGATAGACACTTTTTCTTCTACTGTAAAAGTACAGAGGACAATCCAAGCATAAAGGCTATGTTTCTGCTGTAATGAACTCATGGTGCAGATTTACAGTCTTTGATCTTTATTGATAAGTATTCCATATTTTATATCATCCAAAAGAAAAAATCAATCTCATGAAATCCATGATGTTAGAGATTTAAATTTATATCCAAGGCACTCTAGCGTCAAAAAACAGTATACAACACAAACACTCACTTGCAAACAATTGTGCAAACACAAATGCAACCTTGTATGAAAAAGTACAGAACATTTAGTCAAGCCTTTGACATCAGTAAAAAGCTAAGAATGTTTGAACAAAAGTTCATTGGTCCCTCAAATGATCAAGGTATGAGAATGAAGCTTCTTGCAATTGTATATTTTTTCTCTTAAATTAAGTACCCAACCATTCCTCTCACATACAACACAAACACTCACTTGCAAACAATTGTGCAAACACAAATGCAACCTTGTATGAAAAAGTACAGAACATTTAGTCAAGCCTTTGACATCAGTAAAAAGCTAAGAATGTTTGAACAAAAGTTCATTGGTCCCTCAAATGATCAAGGTATGAGAATGAAGCTTCTTGCAATTGTATATTTTTTCTCTTAAATTAAGTACCCAACCATTCCTCTCACATACAACTCCACATTAATTGTTATGATAGACCAACAACAATGATACACCTTACCCAAAAAAGGGTAATGTAATGCCACATTGGTACATCAATAAACAAACCATAGGTGCACTTTGCTGCAATAGTTCGTGAATATGTCATAACAGTTGGTCCCAATCTAGAACTGACCATCATTTTGCATTTAAAAAATCTCACTTTCTTATTTAAGAAAATGGTTCATCTATATCACCATATAAACAGATGTGCTTTCTAAGAAAATGATACATCACAAGTCCTAGTTGAGGCTTCTCACTAACCCATTGCAGCCCATTCAGATATAATTCTTGTCATATTCTTCCACTGACATCCAGTAAGCAGGATCTCAGTTCATAAATATTAGCATCTAGAGCTCCAATGAGAGGTACCTAGCAGTGTAATATTCTACTGAGACTTCCAGCTACATGTTTCTAGACATATAAATCCGGCTTTACTGCTTATCTTATAAAAGGCATGATTTTCAGTAAATTTTTGTCCAATATTTACTCTTTCTGTTACCTCAATAGCTGCTTCATGAGTTCCAACAACCAGCAGCATATCGAATACAGACCATAACAGGCCCTCACATATGCACTCATCTATGTTATCTTCACTCCTGAGCACAATTTCTATACCCTTTAGCAGAAATGGCATCAGACTATCAGAGTTATAGGCTTAACAATTATTGCATCCTTACTTCAATATCTCTGAGTTTCTCTCAACATTTACTGCAGTATTTCAGTTTTTTTCTGATCATCAATACATTAATACTATCATTTCTGGAACTTTTTTTCTGAAATTGTTGGCTAGGTGTCCTTTTCTTGCAACTTGATAGATAAGTTCCTTTGGCTCCCTAGGAGGACCTACCAGCATATCCAACATTTTCACATCACACCTCAGATGCAGTCACTTTATGTTATTACTCTATAAAGCACAGTTGTCATTCTACTAAATCATTCAGTACAAAGCATCAGAAGTTTAGCCTTGATAATCATTGCACAATTACCAGAATATCTCAAACCCTTTTACTAGCAATTACCAGATTTTGTAATTGGCACATCATGCATTCAACTAAAACCAGATTCTAAACCAGATTCTAAAGCAGCAAATCAGATTCCGTAGTGACTTTCTCTGCATTCCAGACACTCCTCAAATCATTTATTGTTAAGCTTCTCAAAACTTACATATATTGTTAAATTCCTCTCCTCGTAATTTTGATTCAAAGATCAAAATGACACATCATCTAGATCTCAAAATTTTATCAGTCAATAGCAATGTTGAAATCTTGACAGGTTTCTATAGTTTTGCTACAACTCCTGTACTGGATCTCCACACTTACTGATATCTCATTAAACTAAAAACCAAAAGTTAACACTAGCAAACATCCATCAAACTCCCTGTTGTTTCCAATGAGGATGAAAACCATTCTGACACCTTTTTTTTTCTCTCAATGAAGACTCCAGAGGAGTGCAACAGAATAAATCAGTAGTATCAACTACAAATCTATTGCATGTAAAACAGCTGTGTAACTAACAAGATGCAAAAATGGAAATGCCAGAAAAAATTCAGACAATGAAATCCTACCAGGATCCACGCAGTGTAGAAGTCAAAGTAAAAACTAGTTGCAAAGTTTTGGCAATATGCATCAGTTACCTGTGTCCCAAATTGTAAGTTTCAATCTTTTCCCACCAATTGTAACCATCTTGATTTTGAAATCCACCCCTGAAATTATTCAAAACAACAAATAAAGCTCAATAAACGTCAGACATAAAAATTCAACATGCAGAACGAAATATTTCCAGGGCATAGGGAATGAAGATGTCAAAGAAATACATAGAAAAATCACAGCTCTGCTCATGTTTGTTTCCACTTATCATGCCACACAGCTTTTCTCATGTTTGTTTCTACTTATCATGCCACACTTTCCTTTCAAACTTTTTTCTCTTATTTCAAGTTCACATCATTGCATTAACAGGTGGATCCTAGAATGACCCGGAAGGGGCTCCAGAGTCCAGACCATAGAGCAAAATTGTCTCAAGAACAGTTGAATTAATTTCCATGTCTAGTCTTAACAGTTATCTACTAAGCTGCAATTGCCTATACTGTTCATCTGTTCAGTGTTTCATCATTGCTAATTTAACTAAAGTAACCTTCACCGTTGAGCCTATTTCCTAAAAACTATATGGCCAAACCTTACAAAACCCCTTGGAAGATATTTTAACTTAAATGAACTCTGTGACTAAAACAAATTCACCTAAATTTTAATTTTTTATGTCTTATCTCAACTCCCACCCCTGCTTTCATTTTTGTTCTTCTAGCATATAATTTTAACAGTTCTAATGATGCAAACAAAATTTTCCCCTATCTCATACTCCCTAAAAACAGTTGAAAAAACAAAGGAGTGCTTCTAATTCCTACTCTTCAATCTCTAGCAAACCAAATACATAAGAACAAACACTTTCATTCATTTCATATTCTTTCAAGGGGCTGACTAATGAAATTGTTAGATAGCTTAAAGCTCTAAACAAAAAAAAATAAAACTAAAAAAAAAAGGAAAACACACACACATGTATGTATGTATGTATGATTTATGTATGCATGTATGTGTATGTGTGTGTGTCCAACATGCAAGAACAAAAACATAGCAAAAAAGAGAGTAGAGCAATTACCAATAGTTGGAGAAAGATCATGAACAAAGTTGGAGATGAAACTAACAAGTAAACTACTTTTTCCAACACCAGAATCACCAATCAACAGTATTTTAAATGAATAATCATAGTTGTTATTCACTCCTCCCTTCGAAGAAGAAGAACCCAACATTTTTATAAGTAAATTAAAAAAATAGTTTTTGTTTAATCTCTCCCTTGTAAAGATGGGTTCTTTGTTCTTCTCTGTTCATCAACAACAAGAAACCAGTAAAAAAATTTAGAAAAAAAAGAACAAAATAAGGAAATTTCCTCAGGTAGTAATAGAGAGAGACAATGGTGGGGTTGGCGGGTAGTGTTTCTTGACAGTCTGTTTTTTCTTTTGTCCCTCTATTTTCAATCACTTATTTTTTAAAGACGATAAATAAAAAATATTTATATATGATGCATTAATAATGTATAATTTTTATATACTATCAATACATCACTTCATCAATAAGTTCTTATATATAAATATAGATAAATTTTTTTAATTTACTCATAAAGACTTATTGATGAGATATCAATTTTTGATATATTGATAATGTATAAAAACTATACACTATCATTATATCATATACAAACTTTAAAAAAATGGATCGTATTTTTTATTAAAATATTATTTTTACCTTTCATCTTATCATTTATATTCTGTTCAAATTATTTATATTTTTATTTTTACAAAATTTAAGAAATAACATTGTAGTGCATTTATTATTTAAATTAAAATTTTTATAAAATAATATTTCAAATTTTCGTCAAAACTAAAAAAAATGTAAAATTAAAAATTAAAAAGAAAAATTTTATATTGAAGAAAAAACACAATTTTGAGGCATATCAAATAAATAAATTAAGAGAATATAAAATAAAAATAATCGTACATCCATTTTATTAATCACTTTTAAGTTTTAATGCATAATTTTAGAAAAACATCGCTTTACAGCTTTTATTTGTTTATTTATAGGATAAGACAAAATATATTTAAAAATAATACTTGTTTTTTGATAGATCCACGCTGCCGTTTGCAGGTGTGAGGTGTACCAAGAAAGATTTGACTGCAAAAATCAAAAAAATAAGTGGCTGGATTTTGTCAATTAAGAGTTTGTCCTCTTCTCACTTACGTTTTGCTCCTTTTAAGGGAACTCCGCCTATTCTCAAACGTTAGTTTCTTTAGTTAAGCAACTTCTTAGTTCTTACGCTGCACCAAGATTCTGATATTTTTATTTTTTTAATCAATAATGATTTTTATTTTTAAGATTTATTTTTAATAAATATAAGTATTTTAATTTATTTTATAATTTGATATTAATTTTATTCGGATTAAAAATAATAAATAATAAAATTCTAGTAATAATTTCAAAAATCAAATTATATCTAAATATATGAAAAAAAAATCTATTTTTACTTCATCTAATTACTGGTTAGTGATTTTTATTTTTAAGATTTAATAAATACAATTATAATAAAATAAAATTTTATAATCTTACTTTTATGCAATGAAAGATACATTATTTATTTGCATTTTTAGTAAAGTTTCAAGATTTATTTGGATCTTATGTTGTTTTTATATTTTGTCAGATTTATTTGGATATAGTGCAATGTTTGAATAGCGGTAAACTGGAAATTTAAAGGAAATAAAATTATTCCTTCTACTTCAGAAATATTAGTATCTTAATTTGATTTTTATGAATTAAAATCTTTTACTATTGTTTCATTTTAATTCAAATATAAAAAGCACATTTTAAACATTTTGAATGAAAAATATTTTTAAATTGTTATAAAATATCAAAAACTAAAACTTCGAATCATTTATTATAAAAAAAAAAGTAAAAAAAAGCATTATTTAGGGAAAAAAGCAATAATACATAGTTAACAGTAACGGCACCTGATGAATGACGATGATGATGATCCCAAAAGCCGTCGCAATCAAACAATCGTAGCAGATAGATAAGCGGCTCCAATTTCTTTTTCATCACCAGACTGATAAAAGGGGCCACGTTGCCATGCGAAACCCGTAAGCTGTTGACAGCTGAGCCCACAGCTGCCCTGCCCCCATCCCGTCTCTTTGACCATTCAACTCCTTGGTCAACAGTTAAATATTTAGCATCACTCACTTTTTTTAGGGATTTTTTTTTTATCTTGTCTTTTAGCAAAAGCTATTATTATAAGCATGGTCGATTTCAATCAATTGCCAATAAACAAAAATTATTTTTATTTCAATTTCAAGATTAATGCTTGGATTAAAATCAGCTCAACGTTGTTGCTTAAAATAATAGAAAGGTATGAAAGTTCCTCAAATAGTGGAAAATGAATATGTTAAATCTCTTTGTAGTGTCTTTGGACCAAATATTTTGAAATTTTGAAGAATTTTAATATAAAAATATTTTAAAATTCATCAATTTAAAATATTAATATTTATAATTAAATTGTTCCAATAAAAAATTTTAGAAAAAATTTGATGAAATAAAAATAATGATATTATATATAAAATAAAATATGTAATATAGATATGAATAGATTTTTAAAAATGTATAAATATTATTTTTTAACAGAAACAATGGCATGCGTTTATATATATAAATGTATAAATATTTTTGATGATATGAAAA
Organism: Heritiera fomes; assembly: GCA_032173925.1. Lineage (NCBI taxonomy): Eukaryota > Viridiplantae > Streptophyta > Magnoliopsida > Malvales > Malvaceae > Heritiera > Heritiera fomes. The sequence continues at coordinate 15,269,771 of JAPDPM010000002.1, forward strand.
AATAAAATAATAGTATATTTCTTTTTTTAATTTTGTATTTGACGTGAATCATGTGTAATAAAATAATGGTAGTTTTAGAAGAATTTCGTAGAACCATATTTTTATGTAGATTTTCAAAAAGAAAATTTAAGCACCTTCAATCCTTTTTCAAAATTCTTTTTGATTTTTTATTTTTTTTAACTTTTTTACCAAACAAAAAAATTGAATTTTAGAATTTTAAATATCCTAACAAAAATAAATTTCTCTCTAAAACTCTCTCATTCAAATGAACCCATAAATTTAATGTACAAATGGTAAATGACAATATTTCAAAATTGAATGTAAAATAATTTTATTATTTCGGTCCCATTTTTTTGTGTTTGTGTTATTTTCTTAATTTTATTTTTTATATTTTTGTTTTTATTTTACTTTAAAAAAATAACAAAATCAATCTAGATAAATTTATTAACACGGAATCGTCATTTAACTTTAATCATACTAGTTAAGATCATGTTTATTACTTTTTTAATAAACTCATAATTATCATTTACATGTACAGATTCACTCAAAAATTATGAAAGTCGGCAATGATAATAAAATTGTACTAAAAATAGACTGAAAAGCAATGGAAGGATCCGACCCGTAACCTATATATGGCTCTGACGTTCTAAGACCTCTCCTCAATTGGACTGAGTTTTGGGTGGGCCTATGGGCTTTCTTTTGGGTTATGGTTGAATCATAGTGAGGCCCAATTTGGTGAGGCTTAAGGCTGTGTTTTTGGGTCATGAGTTAAATTTTGTACATTTGGCTCAGTTTATGTTAAATAAAAAAATCTTTAAAATGGTAATAAAAATAAAATGGAATAAGAAATTAAAATTTTTAAAAAATTTCAAAAATAAAATCATTATAAAATTTTATAATTTTTATTATTTTCTTTTGTTCTATTTTTTAAAATATAAAGGTTTATGATTTACGATAAATTAAAAAATTATACATTTGATCAAATAATTTATATTTTTGAATATTAAAAAAAAACTCACAATATAGTACCAATAACCAACAATGAAAATATGATTTCAAGATTTTAGATATTAGATTAAAATATGTTTAAATTTGTTATATTTGTAATGCTTTGCGTGTGGATTATATAATTATATATTAAAAATGAAAAATTTTAATAGAAAAATATTTGACTCAAGGTAGAGAGAGACAATTTCTGATTTCATATAATTATCTCTTTTTTATATTAATATAAAGGATAATTACTTCATACATACTCTACAAACAAGGTTAAGATTCTGACATATGTATTATTTTATTTATTAATTTAGTTTTTAATATTTTTATAAAGATATATGTTATGATCCTAACACCGCTTATGGAATAAAAAAATTTCATCAGTAATGTATGAAATAATTATCTTAATATAAATCCTATAAAAGAAAACTAAAACCTTGTATCACTTCCCTAGAAAAAAAAACAAATAAATACAAAATGGATAGAATACAAAAACGTAAATAGAAAAATAAAAAACCAATAGACTTGTCTATAGACTATCGACTAGATCTTAGACCACATTTTAAGATTCAAATAAGATCCAATCGATTATGTTATTATATTCATTGAATAATATTTTTAAAAAGTATAAAAAATAATATAAAAATATTTATAATATTTAATATTAAATAAAATTAGATGGATATGTAAAATCAAGCAGGCTTGAACTTGAGTCTAAGATGTGAAGATAGTAAATCCGAATCATAAGCACTTATAAGAAAAATAACAAAGCATTAACAAAATATAGTCTAAAATTACTAGATTACTTTAATGCTTAATACAATAATGAAAGAGGAGGCACTTTGAGTGCAAACTCATTAATCATGACCAACAAAAAAAAATTATTTTCCCCATAAATCATGCGTGAACCAACATTTTCAGCAAAGATATGATTGCTGCCACATATACTTGTCTTAATCCCAAAACAAGAAAAAAAAATCAAGATTTGATCGATTTGAAAAGGAAGCATTAGAGTCCACGTATGTTCATTAGCCGCCCTTTAAGACCCGAGCTTAGTTCCCTCAAGACACTGTTGTGATGAGTCCAAACGCAAGTTCCACCGGCATTTTCTTTTGATTTGTGTTTGAGGTTTGACAAGTGCGACAGGACAGGATGATAATGATTCCAACTTCAGTTAAAACCTACTGGCAAGTGGTAACAGAACCTGTGCTTTGAATAGATATCTGAGCCGAAAGTTATACGCCAACCACTGCATGTAATGCAAGAATCCGGCAGCCGATTGGTCGGTATCTCCCAGGCCAGGCTTGAACTTTGAGCCTAGTATTCTTGCACTCCAAGCCAAATGCAAAGCTTTTGCTTGTTTACGTACAGGTCAAGCCACTTTGCCTTCCAATCCGGGGCATAGTAGCAAGAAAATGAAAGGGATTTTCTTTATTTTTGTTTTTTTCTTTTTGGATTCAGGTATCATAGAGATTAGAGAATGATTGATTTTTTACTTTTTTTTTCTTTTTTAATTGTTGTTTGTTTCCTTGTTTAATTTTAAAGACGAGTTATTCAAAGAAAAACCTAACTCAAATTTATCTAGTAAAAATTAAACAAATAAAATCATAAGAAATCCATTAAAAGCAAAGAAAATCGATAGAACTCTTATGACAATAGTAGAAACCAATCAAAATCACACGAACATGATCAGAAAATAGAACCATGCAAAACGAAGAGGATTAGAATTAACTTGGGACTTCGTTCAAACATGGCTGCGCGCAAAAAAGGTCAAAGATTTTGCATCGACAGGAAGAAGGAAAGAAGAGAGGAAACTAGGTGTTATGCTAAAAACATAGGTTTCGACCAATTTTACAAGGTGTCTGAGGCAAAAAGGAGATATGCAGGAAAACAAAGGAGGTAATGACAAATAAAGACAAAGAGTCGACAGGTGTGTGAGAGAGAGAAGCGTGGCAAACAGTTTGAGGAAAGAAAGAAGGAAGCCAAATTTGGGAGACTGGTGAAAAGGTAAAAGAAACCAAAGAAAGAAATGAAGAAGTGGGGCCATCCTCATGGGTAGCCTCAGAGTGAATAAATCTCAAGCAGATTTATATTATAGATAGATAGATGTTAAATTTTATATTATATTTTTTGCATAGGTATTTATGAAAATTACTCTACTTAAACTAATAAATAATTAAAATTGACTAAATTTGTTAATAATTAAATTAAATTCAAACTCTCACATGATGAAGCTGAAACTTGAGATCTCAAAATTTCAAAACATCCTTCTTATCACTAAATCAAAACTTCATTAGCATTTTTTTATTCAATTACTTTTAAATTTAACACTTATAATAGTAAATATTATTTTATTTTATTTTTATTTCTTCGTTTACTTGCAAGTTGCAACTAACAATAAAATATTATTTGAAACTAGGCCTGTTTAAAGATTGAGTTATTTGCCTATTTTTTGAGTATGTTTGAACAAAAATATCAAATCTGTTAAACGAGCTTAGGCTTGAAAATAAGGCCTGATAAAAATTGGATTGGGCTTCAACTCGATAAAAAACTGAGTTGGTGAAGATGTTATTTAGTGATGTTGGTGTTGTTCCATGAACGTATTCTAACAAGATGTTGTTTTATGAAAGTACTGTTTGGAGAAGATTTTGTCCACTAAAGCAACTTTTAATGAAGCAACATTGTTACCTATTTTAACTTTCCTTCAATTTAGTATGAAATTTAGATAGATAAAACATTAGTTTCTAAAATCAAGTATTTATCAAACATTTTAAAAACAATAGAAATAAAATAAGGTGTAATTAGATAATATTGAGTTGAAAATCTTTTCGTTGCGTCTTAAAAATTAGATAATAAATCAACATAAGTTTCAATAAAAACCCAATCATATTTTGCTAACATCGAGCTATTTGTAAAATTATTATAAAAAAAAAGTAATAATATTTTTATAAGGTAAAATAGAAGAAAGTAAATGATTAAGTGAGTTCCATCTTGTTTTTATGGAAAGTGGAAATACTTTAACATTTATGTTATGCACTTGACAAATTCACTTTCTTTCAAGTTTGTGATTTAGGCTATGAATCCCTTTTGTTAAAGCTTTAATTTTATCAATTGAATCTTTGCAACTAACTTTTAAACCATTTTAAATACACAAATTTATTATATGACATGCATATCTAACATGAAAAAATACACCTTGCATAACTGAATTTACATTTTTAATTAATATAGGAATAATTGTGGTATTACTTGAAACGTTATCTAAAATAGCCAAAACTTTATTTTCATTTCTATACAAATTACACACATTAGTAATATATTGACTAATAATATGTGTTATGCAATTCTGCTATTATATCTAAAGATAAAATACATTTTTGCATGTACTAATCTTCATCTATCCAATGATAAGTTATGACAAGTTAACTAAAATAGTTAATACTAATCCAAATATCATTAGTTAAACTAACCTTAAATGAAATATTAATAAGGTTATGCCTTAAAGCTTTCTTTTATTCTTTAAACATTTCCTTGCAATCTTTTTTCAATGTATGTCTAGAGTAAAATTTATATGTAAGTTGTAAATATTGACAAACATATTCATGATATTCAATCTTTTCACATATTGTGAATGATTGTTCAGTTCGAATTATAAATCACATTTTGACAAGAGCAAGCTGCAGCCTACTGGATCGACTAGTTCGATCCCAAATCTTACCAAACCCGATCTGAGTTTATTGAATCAATCTAGTTTGATCAAAAACCAAATTGGATCGTGTTGATGTTAAGGAAGGTTTTTAAGGATATTTTTGGCACAATGAATAATGGTAGACCCTCCCCCTTTATAGGTTTTTCTCTAGTCCTCTTATTCATGAACTAGGGTGGTATTTATAGGCCGAGGAAGGTTTTGGGATGATGTGGAGGGCTTATAGTGAGTAGTCCAAGTTGTCTGGTCATGGTCAAATGGGAAAGACTCGAGCTTGCCAACTTGTGATATAGGTTGGCAGGATAGCGGAGACCATTTTTCTCGCCAAAAACCTCCCTTCAAATGGTGAGTTCCGAGGCAATGATAAAAATAGAGGGTCAGCACATCATGCACTGACCTGAACGTGTTATACTGAAGTTAAAATAGAGGAATGACTACCATAGTCACACCTCTTGTTGATGTGTATCTTATCGATTCTCTATGTCAGTCCGAGATGAAAAGATTGAACTGCCCTTAACCCCAAAATACCCCTCATCAAATTAATTCCAAAATCAATTTAACCAATTTCGATTATGGGCTGAATTAATCCAAATCCGATTCGAGTTTATTGAATCAGTCCAATTCAATCAAAAACCAAATTGGATCAACTCCAAAATCAATTTAACCGATGTTGATTATGAGCTGAATCACACAGTACTGATTTCAAGCCAGATCTGGATTGATCCGGCCCGTTAAGCACCTCACCCTAAAACGTCTTACAAGGAGGCGTTGGCTTTCTACAAAATCTATGATATGGATAACAGTACAAATTAATAATTTATTTTACTCAACTCTGCTGAAAAGAACGTGAAATTTCTTGCGATTGAAGCTACCTTGTTTCTTAACCGTCAATCAAAAGCTCATATTTGTTTCTTCATTTCATTTCTTCGACTCTTCGTTACCCACGAAAGGACTCTTTTGTCCGTTTCCCCAAAAATTATTGCTATGGGTCGTGAAAATTCTTTAGCTATAGTTCCAGAACCAACTGCGGCGGCGGCGACGGCTGTGAAGACGGGAGGTTCAGCGACGGCGTTAGCACCCGGGTTTCGATTCCACCCAACGGATGAAGAGTTAGTTAGCTATTACTTGAAAAGAAAGGTTTCCAGCAAGCCTGTCAGGTTTAACGCTATCGCTGAAGTTGATATTTACAAGCACGAACCTGAGGACCTTTCAGGTTGATCTTTTTTCGGGCTTTTTTCTTTTAATTTTTATTTGCATCCCTACATATTTTTTTGGATGGGCTGCTGAAATTTTAGAGCTTATCTTCAATTTTATTTTTCAGTTTTGGTAAAGTTGAGCTCTTAAGGTTTTTTTGAAGGTTTATGAGCTGAAATTTTGAGAATATGGTGAAATAATTGGTTTGTTTTACCTTTTCAGTATTTCTCTAGTTGGTAAATGCAGTGTTATTGAAAGTGATTTTTTTCTTTTAATTTTAGAAGGATTATCTGTTCAAAATTTAATAATCTACGAAAATATTTCTTTTTCTGTTGTTTTTTTTTCTTTACTAGCCAAATGCAATATTTTTGCTTATATCTTTCTTCTAAGAAATGACATTTTTAATATTAATTTTTCTTCTTTTAAGCTATATAGAATCTTTGTACATTTTTCTTTCATTTTATTTGTTCTCTTTTCTTTTTTCTCTTTTGGGTTGTTTGTGAGAACATAGTTATCACGCTTACACTGTTCTGCTCTGGTTTACGGGGTCTGTTTTAGTTCATTTTGAGCTATGGTGCTAAAGTTTCTTTTTCTTGGTTGTTTTTAGACAAGTCAAGATTGAAAACCAGAGATCAGGAATGGTATTTTTTTAGTATATTGGACAGGAAGTATGGCAATGGGGGAAGATTGAATAGAGCCACAAACCAAGGTTACTGGAAAGCCACAGGAAAGGACCGAAATGTCTGCCACAATTCGCAGGTTATTGGGATGAAGAAGACGTTAGTCTTTCATAGTGGGAGAGCTCCAGGTGGGGTCCGAACCAATTGGGTTATGCATGAGTACCGGCTTGTTGAAGGAGAATTGGAAAGAATTGGGGCATTGCAGGTTTGAGACCATTTAAATTGACCTTGATGCTTATGGTGATCTGTTATGTATGTGTGTAGCGAGTATTGATGTTGTGGTTTACACTTTTATGTATGTTAAATACTGCACCACATTTCAGCTATATTTTACATGACAAGAAGATATAGAATGATGTGGCATGAATACTTAGCATGTTGTGCCTCAGGTGATGGATGATACTGCATTGGTATGATTATCTTGAAGAACTGACATAGTTGAGATGCATTTTTATGTTTGGGAAAAGAATGAGATAAGAGGAGAAAATAATGGGTTTGAATTGTGTGTATATCTGCTGCTTTGGTTAATCACAATCTGGTTGCTGAGAAAATTTAGGAAAAGCGTAGTAAATGAGATTCCTGTTGTCACATGTTATGATGTTTTTATTTGATATGGTGAATAATGTATGTGCACCCAGCTTGAGTTAAGTAGAATTCTGACTTTATTCTGTAGGGCTATTAGGATTATGAAACCTAATGTTTTGAAGTGCTACAATTTTCTCAACCAAACTTTACTATTGTATAATTCAAAATAATCTTATAATAATTGTTTCTTTTATTTTTATTCTTTTTTTCTTCTCTCTTTTTGGTGGATTAGGGGTATGTACTGTGTAGAGTATTTCTTAAGAACAATATAGGACCCCCCAATGGAAACCGATATGCACCTTTCATTGAGGCAGAATGGGATGACGGTTCTGGAGCTTTGATTCCTGGAGTAGATGCTGAGGATGATGTTGTAGCTGGTAATGATGTAATAGCCGGCAATGATGTGGCAGCTGCTGAGAATGCAGTGTTTGAAAGCAATGGTGTTCAAAAGATTGATTTTGAGCAGGTTTGTGCTTATTTTTCTTGCTACTGCACTTTACAATATTGAACTTTATTGTAGGTGCTTATAATTTTCATGGTATTGAACTTTTCTGTAGATCCTTACATATGATGACTTAACATGTTTTAAAATACTCTATAACAATATCACTGCCCTAGTATGGCTAGCATAATGTGTAATGGCCTGCAAGTGATGCATCTTGGAAAGATAAGCCTTGATAATGTTTTAATCAAGATAACTAAAGATGCATGTGAAGATCATTTTTTTAATAAATTCCCTTCTAAATTTTTATCACTTTGGGGTATAAGTGTTCCTCTTGTCTACATTAACTGATATGAACCCATAAAAACTTTTGTGTTTCTGTGTAGTGACAGAATTGAATTATTCTACTCTTCTTTAACTTATTCATTGAATGGAAGATTCCATGCCAAGAACTGTCTCATTTATCCCTTTATTTGTCTGAAAATATTCTTCTACAATGGTGAACAATGTTATCAGTTAGCCTGCTAAGCTCTCAGCAACAAGGATAGTTTTATAAATGCAAGTATAAATGCACTTAATAATGTATCCTTATCCAGGAGGAACTCTCAATGAATTGATATTGTAGAATGCTTTTGAGGTTGGATTTGCCTAGGACTTTGGTGATGTGCTCTTTTTCTTGGTGCCTTTGTGGAGATGTTGGAGTTGCCAAGCAATCCTTGTGACTAGTACCGGTGGGATGCAATAGTAGGCACAAGGAAGCCAATGGGATTGAATTAGTCACTTCGTTTTCTAAAATTGGGACAAGTGTCTGTCTGCACTCCTATGTTAGAGAACCTTTTTAGTTCTAGAATTAAGGTTGCTATGGCATCGTGGACTGGGGTGACTCAGAGGCTTGATGATTGTATCAATTAAGTAGTTAAATAGTACAGTCTCGACAGTTCTCTTGATTTTCATTCTATTAATGACTTTCATCCAGCCGTATTTGATTCCCTTATGGAATATCAAGAAAGCTCAACACTTTTCTGGTAACCCTTAACTTTGAAAAAAGAGTGAAGCATGTGGAGTTCATAGAGGCTCAATCAATAATGCTTGCGGTGGATGTCTTGGACAACCATGATAAGAACCTTTTTTTTTTTTAGGTTGGGGGTTGGGGTGGTAAGGGGGAAATTGTAATCACAATAATCTTTAAGTGGATATGACACATGTAGATATGTACAGAAACCTGGTTGTGGTGAGACAGTAGTGGTTTTGCTTATATGATGTCATGTAGTCAGTTTTGGCTTAAAGAATGTAATAGATCTGATATGTTACCTTCTGTTCATTTGTTCTTTTTTTGTCCTAATAAAAAATTGAAATTGTCTTGTTGATCACTAATTAGTTAAGTGTGTGTTAAACCTCTTCCTATAAGTTTGGAGCATGCATTGTAATCATTATATTGGATTGCATCTGGCTTTTGGGCACTTTCAGATTTTGGTCTTAATAATTTCCTGAAATAGATGAAGATTACTATGAATTAGCAAGAAAGCCTCTGCTATGATGTGAGCATTTCTTAGCAGGCCTTCTCGTGTAGTGTAGATTTTCTCTTCAAATTATAGGCTGTATTATCTTCACTGATAATCTTGTGGAGAATGAAAATGTCAAGTTTTGCTTCTTGTACGGGTTAATACAATATAATTTCCTTTTGTTTCATTAATAATAAGTTGATGGGTTCACTTTGTTAGGATTGATACCAAACTGATACCATGAACATTTAGCTTTCAAACTCAGAGTCTCACCATTCTTTAACTGACAAGGTAAATGGAGTCCACTTGCAGGCTTGCACCAACTCTGGAAACTATTTAAGCCAAGGAGGTCCGGGCTTTTTACTTTATTATCAAGCAAATTGTCTTGTAATTCTTTTGAGTAAACTTACAGAAGATTACAGTCAGATTGGTAGTTTAGTCCCAAATAGCTAGTGAATTTTAAGTGTCGTGTGGTAATCTTGGTATGTTTTGACTTTAGAAAGAGGCATGTAATAATTTGTTACTTTAGCATTTATGCTGCTACCACTTTCCTGTCTTGCCCCTTAGAGAATGCAGAGTGGTGGATTCCCTAAATTAAAAATTGTACTGAAATTCCTATAAAGCGATAGTATGATGCTACAAAGAATCTTAACAATAATGGTGAGATTGGGGATGTTCAAACTGAATTGATTTTATTCTGCATCTCTTCATGTGTCATGTGGCACTTAATTTTTCTCTTTCATTTTCTTTTTCAGGTTAAATGGTAAATGTTGTTTGCTTGTGAATACAGTTTTATTTTTATGTTATTTATTTATGATATAGGCTGGACTTATTTTAAATATACTTCAAAGTTCAGTTTTTTAAAGGGACATAACAAGTTTGTATTTGATTCTTAATTCTGCTATGATTATCATTACTATGTTTTTGTTTCCCCTAGTAGTGAAGATGTATGCAAGTTTTTATATGCATTAAGATGAAGTTTTATTTGGAAATGAAGTGTAAAAGTCAAACTATAATGGTGCGACGACTATGGATAGACACTGTTATTGGTTTAGTTGTCCGCTTTATATGTTGGATAACACTTTTATATTAACCAAATGTCATGAGCTTCCTTGTATTCTTAAGCCTTGGTTGAAGAATTATTTCTGAAGTCTCTTTTAAATAGCAGGACATTAAACATGCCGATGAGGATGCTCTGCCTAATGACGAAGTTCCAAGAGAGTTGCAGAATGAGAGAACAGATAACTCTCCTTTACCTCCATGCAAGATTGAGAGATCAGATGATTGCCCTACGCTATGTTTGCTTAATAGAGAAGCATCCTTACCTCTACTCCAGTATAAGAGAAGGCGGCCTAATGATTCAGGTCCTAGCCATGCAGATGTTTCTGAGAATTCAACTAGAACAACTCAGGATCACTGCTCATCTACAACAACGACAGCAGCGACAACCACAACATCACCATCATCCGCGACAACAACAGCAATCTCTGCACTCCTGGAATTTTCTTTAATGGAATCTATAGAACCCAAAGAGAATCCTCATGTTCCTCAGTCAACAAATGATACTGCTAATCTAGATTCAGTGGTGCCTCCTGGCTGCATGAAACTTATTAACGAGTTGCAGAATGAGATCCACAAGATTTCTGTTGAGAGGGAGACACTGAAGCTTGAAATGATGAGTGCTCAAACTATGATTAATATTCTCCAGTCAAGAATAGATTCTCTTAGCAAGGAAAATGAAGAACTAAAGAGGAGCAACCGAGACGTGTAGCATGGGGAGCCTTGTTACTTTTACAGTTCCTTCCCTGTTTTCCTTATTATCACCTTTATTTATGTATGAGTTTTGTTATTCACCAGTGCCATTGTAAAATTCGCATGACATTAGCATTTAGTTTGTTGATGAACAATGTTGTAGCTTTCCTCCTTATTTAATCCCTAGTTGATGATAGATTTTAAATCTCTATCCAAGTTTTCTCTTCTAAAATAAATAGAGTAGGATGGTTTTATTTTTTAGCTAAATTTGATGATCATGATGTCAACTACTATTTAGTTTCCAATACGTCAAACAAACTCCCATAGCAGCTGAAATATTAGTTATCAATTAATGTTTTAAACAGATTTGTAAAGAGAGGATTGCTTTATAAGTAATTTTCGTTCATTTTATAAGCAACATTCCTTTTCTTCATTGAGGTTTTAATAATAGGAGTTGAGATTTTCAAGTTGAAAGTTCCTTTTCTTTCCTGGCAAACTGAAATCTCACTACAGAATAAAGTTTGCCTACGGCTACGATGTTACTTCTTCAAGCGTCCAAGTAAACATAAATATAAAATTATTGCATGAGCATAAATATTCAAAAAAACTCCAACTGCCGTATATTGGTCATTGTTTGTTTGCATGCCGAGGGCCGAGGCAAATGGTTTTGAGAAATGCCAATGGCTGTTCCAAATAAACCCAGCGATTAATCTCTACTAAACTCTATCAAACCCAAACCAAGTAAAGTGTAAAATCCTTCGTGATTGCATGAATCATCATGATGGTCTACAGCTATTTTTTAATATGGTGTAGATGTCACGTGGTCTTTACGTGCTGCCCGCAAAATCAACTTATTGGTGTGCAACAGCACTTTTTATATGCCAATGATTTTCTCTTTGATATCGGATGTAAGATTGAAAATCCAATTTACAACGCGTAACATGATATTTTTTCTTAGTATCGTGACAAACCCTTTTGGAACCCACCTTGCTCTATCTCTCTAGGACAATCGACGTGAAACTGATCTATCATGCACTACCCTCGTTAGGACACTCAATGTGGAATCGGATAGTCGAAGTTAATTCTGATACTTTATATCACGTGATTTTACCTTCTTGTTGTAAAATTAACTTATCAAGACATGCAACATCACCTATTATATGTCTAATAATCTTCTTTTTCATATCCGATGTTAGATTAAAGCACTAAAACTACAGTGCATGTGTGACACAAACAAGAGGTTAATGACTCGATAGATAATACTACTTACACAACTAGATCATACCTAGATTTTTTTCCTGCCTCCTAAATCAAACAGCTCCATTTGTCATTGTCAATCTGAGAATTTCTACGAGCTTTTTCTGGCAGAGGGTACTTCAAAATTTTTATTCCTTAACAAGAGTTGTTTTAAACTTACTTCCTTAAGTGAGGATTTTAAGCCATGTCATAGCCATCTCATTTTTTTTATTATTTTAAATATGTTTATCCTATTTAACAACCCACGTTTCCCGCTCTCACTCTTCACCAAACACGCAATCCTTACACTAGAACTCGACTTACCCTACACTTCTCAAATCCATCTATTTCTTCAATGAGGTGACATTGGTTTTGAAGCAACAAGAAATCATTAGGTAAAAAAGAAACAATTAATAGCACTGTTGATCTCATTGGCTTATCCAGAGACAAGAACTATCTTTCTGTCTCGACACTTGATCAAATTTCTTTGGCCTGTCGAGAGTGGGGTTTTTTTCAAGTGGTGAACCATGGAGTTAGCCTTGAACTAATGGACCAAGCGAAACTTGGGAAAGTTTCTTTCATTAATCTATTGATATTAAGCAAGCTTATGCTAACTCTCCATGACTTATAAAGGTTTATGGCAAGATATTAGGAATTGGAAAAACTAGTACTATCTTCCATTAACTCCTAAAGACTATAACAAGTGGCCTTTCTCCATATTCTTGCAGGGAAGAATAAAGTTTCTTTTGTTAAGATCTTCAGGCAGGCAAACGGGATGATCGACTTTTTTGCCAAAGCAGGAGTTGATCAAAATGAAGATCTTGTTGCCCAGTGGTGATAACTCCTAGGCTGTACACTGCATGTTTCCTGGATCCCGGTTTCTGTTTTTCTTTGTTTTGTCCAAAGTTTTCTGTCATGATTGTTTCTCTAGGTCTGATCTGTTTTTCTGCTTATTGATCCTTCTCTTTCTAATGATTTAAGATGGACTCTGTATTTTCTTCATGTTAGAATTTTTGGTCGAGCTTCCTTAATGGTGGATGAAGATGAATATTCCTTCTTGAGTGCTTCCAACACTTTGTTTTTTGAACTCCTTGTTGAACTCTGATGAAACACGAACAAATGCAGATATGACTTCAAGGCATGCTGCTAATGCTATTTTTCTTATGCTTATTTCACCCCCACCAATTACGATATGCAATAGGGGTTTGTTAAATAGCTCTAGGATACAATAAAGCTACCATTTGAAATCACATTGCACTTGTGAAATCAAACCACTAAACATCCTTAACAAAAACAAAAGTATCTTGTCTTAATTATTATTTTTTACAGTAAACAATGTCTAAAAGACTTGTTTCTACTTTGAGAATGAGAGGAAAGAGAGAATGTCTAAACTTTTCAGATAGTTCAATATTTCAAATATATCACAAAATGAACACTGACATCTCTATTTATAGAGATCCAATCCAAAAGTTGCGTCGTCACAATTAAATGTTGTGATCTTTTAATTGTGTTATTTGATCCAACAAACACAATTACTTAATATAATAATAAATTTTGGAATCTAGTAGTTATGTTTTTTAACCATTTATAAGTGAAAGAACACCTCTTCAAAAAATATGTAACTTTTTGAAAAAGAAACTATTCATTAAATAATTAGATCTAGTTTCTTATTCCATTGATTAAATATAACTTTTAATCAATCATTCTGTCACTATTTTGAAAATTTTCAACAATCCCCCACAATTTTCAAAATAGAACAAATCCGATACTTATGGAATCCTCATGCATAAATGATGGTGGACTAGGTTTTAAACCATCACCTTAGAAAAATAGTACTTTCAATTAATCAGAACGGCATAGTGGAACAAAGTCTTTAAACAAGCAATTCTATATTGATCAACTAATGACTAATTTTCACACAAGACTTCAAAATTTTTTTAAAAGTCATTTAGTAAAAACTTCAACACTAGTACTAGCCATGTATCTTGTATCTATTCATAAGTACTTAAGAGCCAAACCCTTTGCTCCTAGAAACGGCACCACTTCCACTCATATAGGTGAACTCCATCAGAAATGCAGTCGCATAAGCATTTCAACATTATACTTACGTGTTGTAAGTTTATTAAGAGTAATAACTTAACCTCCCCTCTTATCATAAGTTTCAAGTACTTGTCTACCTTGGGATGTGTTTATACATTTACGTGCTTGCAACCACATTTAAATAATGTACTTGGACTCATTAAACTCAAGACTTAATGTCCAATTAAGCGTTGCATTGAGGTTCCATCATGTGTGATTAAAATTAATGAGCTTGAGTACCATCTTCCTTGGAAATTCTAGACATCATTTTTGTTATAATTTTCTTTTGTCAAAGGATTCTTAAAACTTCCTTTTCCTGACAAAATATATAGTGCGCACCCTCTTGCAAATACATAGCTATGTTTTAACCAATGTATCTAGATTCCAATGAATACTTGGCTTTTAGCCCTTGATAATGTAGTTTTACTATCAAAATGATTTATAAGACATTAGCTTAGCCTAAAGGAATTTATATTATAAATTTATTTGATTCCTTGCCATATATAATGCTAACCGCAAAAATAGTAGAATACATATTAAAAATATATCACCCCCACCAATCATTGCAACCAATCCATTTATGAATTCACTTTTAATGTCATATTGATTACTAAATCACATTGACCCATCCTTCTAATATTGAAGGATTACAATTTTCAAAATCATATTTTATTGCCTTAAATATCTTATGATAGTCCCAATGCAATTTATGTTGGGCTTCTTTGTATATCTACTAATATTTGCAGACCACAAAAGTAACGTACCAACCACACTATATGTCATAGCATACGTCAAGCATTTAATTACTTAAATTTTTCATTGTGCAACTAATATTTCTTTATTTCATAAAGTGTTGCATTCGTTGCACAATTAAATAATAAATTTTGTTTAGAATCTTTTCGATGTAGTGAAATGAAAAAATTAACTTGTCATTTTATAATGTCTTATTCCAAAAATAACATTCGCAACACTTATGTCCTTTATAGCAAATTGCTAAATAAAGATCCTTTAGTACTTTTAAATTATTTTGATTTGTATCAAAATTAACATGTTATCTTCATATAGTCATTTAATGATATCATGTTGAACTTACTATAGACACAATCATGATCCTAAATTATCTCATCAAATTATTGTCACTGCTTAAGACCTTGTTAAGCTGATTCCAGAACTTGACTAATCTACACATTCTTATTCTTATCATGGAATCAATGACTATTTAGGTTATTCCATATACACCCTTTTGTCTAATTTATGTGAATTTCACATCTTTTGGTGAATTAATACCAATTTTAAATTGATATGAACGCAATAAACATTTTCTTTAGCAATTAAATCTTGCTATAGTGTATACTTATCAAAGTAGCCATTCCATATTTGTTTAAATCTTTCCTTAGCAAAACATTTGTCTTCTTATCTTTAGCTCTATCAACTATACAATCAAGTTCATAATCAAAATATATTTAATGATCATCCTTTACATGCATCATATAGTTATAGCACAACTTACACAATTAACATAGAAGTCATTTGCTAAATCTTGCATTCTATCAAAAAATAATGTTATGTAAATCACATATAATACTATACACTAATTCAAGTAGTTTTAAAAGTACTTCTATTTTAGGAATTAAATTCCTAAAGAACTTAATAAGCATGTTTTTTTTACTAATAAATCATCTAATGCATGCTTAATGAAAATTCATTTTAAAACATGAATTTCTTAATACATACTTTTATAATTTCATTCATAAATAATATGATTTAATTATATCATACTTTTTATCAAAACATACTTTAACAATTTATCTTAATAAAATTAAAGATCATTTAATATAAAATGTGTCCTCATATAAATAGTCTTTTTCGAATATTCCAACTTTAGACAAGATAATTTAATCGTCTTCAATATTAACTAGAAACCAAACTTATTATTAATCTATAAATTTCCAATTTAAAGAGCTTCACTTTTGGTTTCAATATTAAAAGATTTTTTGTATATTACATTTCCTTCATTATCTTACTTGGAATATTTTTTAACAAATCCTAGTTCTTATTAACTAGTCTTTATCCACCATATCTCACAAGTTTTTCAACTTGAATGATATTGTAACAAATTTAATTTGTTCCTACCAGTGCATTTGTCTTTTTTAAGAAGAAGTAATAATCATTAGTTGATGACTTTATGAAAACATGCACCTTTTATTTATTTTTAATTTCATAGGCATGAATTAAGCTTTTCCTTTGTGCATTTTTTTTACTATCCTTCTTCCATCTCATATTCTAACATTTTCTTATATTCCTTGTGATATTACTCACACAAGCTTTTCAAGAAATACTTTTTCATTTTATACGAAATGATTCTCTTGAAATCTTTTTTTATGATGATGGAAGAATATATAAACTATTGAGGACAAATTATAGATCTATACGAAACAATTTCACATAGTTCTTACCGCATAATCCAAAGTTTATATGCAACAACTAAAAACTATTGTAATCATGCACAAAATTCAAAAAGTCAATGAAACTTATTTGGTAATTCCATTTCTTCATCCCAAAGTTGCTTCATTATATTATCTTCATCATTTCTGGAACTTAGTAGTTATCTCCCTTAAGGAATCCATTTTCAAAATCGAAAATAAGTCTAAGATTGTTAGAATTTTTGGTCAAGCCTCTTTAATAGTAGATGAAGATGAACGTTTCTTCTTGAGTGCTTCTAACACCTTGTTTTTTGAACTCCTTGTTAAACTTTGATAAAATATGAATAAATGCAAATATAACTTCATGGCGTGCTGCTAATGCCATTTGCCTTAGGCTTATTTCACCCCCACCAATTATGGTATGCAATAGGGATTTGTCGAATAGCCGTAAGATACAATGAAACCACCGTTTGAAATCACATTGCACTTGTGAAATCAAACCACTAAACACCCTTGACAAATACAAAAGTATCTTGCCTTAAATATTATTTTCTGCAGTAAACAATGTCTAAGAGACTTGTTTTTACTTTGAGAATACGAAGAAAGAGAGAATGTTTGAACTTTTCAAATAGTTCAAATATTTCAAGTATATCTCAAAATGAACCTTGACATCTCTATTTATAAAGATCCAATCCAAAAGTTGTGTCCTTACAACCAAGTGTTGTGATCTTTTAATTGTGTTGTTTGATCTAACAAATACAATTACTTAATATAATAACAACTTCTAGAATCCAATGGTTATGTTTTTCAACCATTTACAAGTAAAAAACGCCTCTTCAAAGAATATATAACTCTTTGAAAAAGAAACTATTCGTTGAAGAATTGATCTAGTTTCTTATTCCACTAATTAAACGTAACTTTTAATCAATCATTTTTTTACTATTTTGAAAATTTTCAACACTGAAATCATAAATAAAAACTCCTTTTGACTAAGCAAAAAAAAAAATAATAAAGTTTCTTTATTTTTACAAGTTTTACTGTGGTATTTGGATGCAATACCAATTACGCAAGGATTTATGTAATTAGGAGCCTTGAGTATAGCTTTGAAGAGGTCCAAATCTACATTTTTGGAGCGGTAGGCAAAGCCGCAAAGGATCCAAGTTCATAGTAAAAGGTTTGATCTGCAGATATGGATTTTTGGATACCGAGTTAACTTTTTGGAAGAAAGAGTTCTTGGTGGAAGCTTGGGGTTGAACAATAAGCTTCCTCCCGTTTAAAGTTTGTTTTTGTGGACCAGTAGTAGTAGTTGACCTGGCTCAATGTACCTTATTTGTGGAAAAAAGATTGCGAGTACCCTTATTCGACAAAAAAGATTTTAAAATATCTTATTTTAAGAAAAATCTCGAATTTTTACGATAATGTCACAAATATTAAATTTTTTTAAAGTTAACATAAAAAAATATGATTAAACGTAAATTTAAAGTCATTACATGTAAAATATATTAAAAATATCATAAAAATATGATTATCAATGTATACATTAATATCAATAGATTTAAACACATAATAATTTTATTATAATGAATATTTATGTTATTTATTATGTGTTTATATACTTAATTTTAGTTTTATGCTTAATCAAACACTTCGTTTAATGACTTTAAATTTACGCTTAATCATGCCTTACAATAAAATAAAAATTTGTAACTTTATTGTAAAATTCCCCAATTCAATAACCTTTCCTTCATTCTTATCTATCTTCTTGGTTGTATGTCCGGCAATCCTGCAATTTCACAGTTCTAGCTTCTTGGCCACAATATCTGGCTGCTTGTCGCTCAACAAACCACGAACACTTCTCCTCTACCACATACTCCCTGTGCAGCATAATCCTCAACTTCCAATGTTCTTGGACACTTCTAATGAACTTGATCAAAATTGATAAATACACAAACGCAAAATTTTAATCACAAACAAGTTCAGTTCAACCCTAACATTCCATATGGGACAAAATGCACCACGAGCATTGGATGAAACTTCTATAGTAGACAAGTGAGAAACTGCAATAATTTATAAATTAATACCTCTATAATTCTAATTATCCAAACAAACTAAAAGCGGAATATAAGAGTTTCGAAGGGAAAAAAAAGAAAAACAGATCAAGAGTGCTTATAGTTACTGAAACTACAGGGTCGAAATATAAGACAATATGAGCCATCCCCAGCAGTAGTTTTTTATTAAACCTTTTCACCATTGCCCTACTACCTAAAATGGAACTGAAATTCTAAAAACATGAAAGTCTTTCATCTTTGTCCTTGATGCCTTGCATCTTCTACTCTTCACAAAATACTGTCCCACCTGGTTACTCTCTGCCCCTCTTGGAGCCACTCTTTCTGGACCTCTCTTTTCCTCGTTTGCCCATGGAACTGCCTCCAGAAGAGACTTGGGCAGTCTTGGCAGGGCGAACAGGCACATGATGCCCAGGAACCAAAGCAGGGAACCCAACAGCAGGGATTCTGCAAAGCAACAAAGATAAAAACTACTCAACAGGCCTAAAAGAATAAACCCATCATTATAGTGACACTATCCTAATAAGAAACAAGAAATACAAAATGCATCAAGCTTCTCGAAGGCCAGTGAAGATCACAGAGGCTTTAATCTTTATCGGATAAGAAGCATATTAAGCCACAAAACAGCCCTCCTCTTGATATCTGTACTTCTCCACAAATAGGTTCATACTAGTAGGAAAAAGGGCTTTACTGTTAAAAACAAACCTATTTGTGTACATTTCTCATACGATGCTAGTACTCCTTTTTCATTTAGTTTCAGTTTGTTGATTGGTACTGCTGAGTACTGCTAACATTAAGCATACCCTAATAAAGCTTCAGTTAATGAGGGCAAGGATGAACATTTGCCAACCCCATTAGAGTTTTGAACTAGAAGAACTAAAAGTGGAAAATCACACTTGGAGAGGCCCTAAAACAGCATATATTTGTGAAGACAAGAAGACTACTTTCTTCGTATTGTAATATATAAACAAAACAAATGGAAGCAAGGAGACTGGTTTAGTGAAAGACTACTTTCTTCCTACTGTAATATATAAAGAGAAACACAATAAAAGCAAGGAGAGATGGTTCAGTGAAAGACTACTTTCTTCCTATTGTAATATATAAACAGAAAACAATGGAAGCAAGGAGAGATGGTTTAGTGAATCGTATCATACCCAACAAGAGCACGGCAGACTCCTGCTTGGCTGAGGATGCATCAAATGCACAACCCTTATGCAAAGTAAGACGAAGAGCTTGATTCTCTGCAATGAAGCATTGAAGCATGCGGCTAAGTCTCTTACATTCCCCTTCTAAATACCTACTCTTCATCTCAAGATCCTTAACATACATCTTCTTCCTCTCCCTTGATCTCATAGCTGCATCTCTGTTACTCAACAGCCTACAAAAAATTCAGATCAATCAATTACTGTAAATCCATTTTATAATCTTCAGAGTAGACATGCAGCAAATAAATTTGAAATAGAAGGCAATTTTATATTACATGGAAACGCCAGAAACCATTAAAAAAAAAGCTAAAAAAGACTAACAATAGTAGAAGATGATAAATTGGGAAAATCCATTTATACCTTTTCTGTTTCTTAGCAATGGGATCATCGTTACCGACATCGGTTTGGTTTTGTTTATGAAAAGAAGCATCATCGATGGCCCCATCGCTGCCACTAGGAGGTGAATCAACCAGTAAATCTGCCAAAAAATCATCAGAGGCTGGTTGAGTCTCAACCCTGTCATCAAAATGATCGTCCTCCATCAAAGTCTTCTCGATCTCCCCGATCCACGAAGACAACACGGGTTCTTCATCGGAATTTTGGGTGGACAAAGGTTGAGGAGACGATTGTGCAACCGAATCTGGTTCACTCTCTAAGATATTTTCAAAATCGGGAAAGTCAGGCTCAATCAACAGACTGTCCCAATTGATTTCCTCCATAATTACCCAAAAGATTAGGAAAGGAAAGTTGTAATTTATTAGAATTTACAGAGAAAGAAAAAGAAAATGGAAATCATGTACAAGGCGGAAAAGCAGTGGCTGAGTTTTACAAGAAATTGAATCAATCCGGAGAGATAAGAAACGCCTACTTATATTAAATTAGGTTTCCTTAGGGACGAAGGCACGTCGAACCCCGGACTCTTTCCTTCAGCCTTCCGAGTGACAGCTAGCATATTTAAATAAAAAAAAATAAAAGGAAAATGTCAAAAAGAAGAATCTATATCTATATTTATACATGGATAATTATTATATACACTGACAGTAGAGTTTTTTTACTCCACAAGTAGCGTTAAGATCGTGACACATGTCTTGTTTTATTTATTTTAATATTTTTATAGGACACATGTCATAATCTTAATGCTGCTTGTGGAGTAAAAAAACTCCACTGTCAGTGTATGTAATAATTATTCATCTATACATATATATCTATACATATATATGTGTATATATTTTTGTCTCCTTACGTCTTTATTATTTGACATTTGTCTCTTTTTATTGCTTGACACTTGTCTCCTTTTATGAAAAGAATAATTAAATATAAAAGACAATTAAATGTAAAATATTTAAATATTATTAAATGTAACAATTTTTTAATTAGTTTTAATTAATACTTCATTAGTTATATATTTTTGTTTCCTTACCTCTTTATTGCTTGACATTTGTCTCTTTTTATTGCTTGACACTTGTCTCCTTTTATGAAAAGAATAATTAAATGTAAAAGATAATTAAATGTAAAATATTTAAATATTATTAAATGTAACAATTGTTTAATTAGTTTTAATTAATATTTCATTAGTTTTAATTAAAAAATATTAGTTTTTAATTTATACATATTAATAAAATTATCTCTTAGACTTTCTTCTCATTAAGTCATGTTGCTCATTTATTTTTTTATAATATTTTTTATGTCTCGTTGACTTCTTTTTGTAGCAATTATATTTGTTTGTTTAAAATAAAAAAAATCCACTTTATTTAAAAGTTAAATTTGCTCGCAAAGTTTATTCTCATATAAAAGTAGGACAATTAATTGTTGTCTTTCGATTTATTTAATCTTCCAACTTTATGTTATAATTTTATTTTATATTTTGAAAAAAAAATCAAAAATAAATAATATTTTTAATAGATAAATTAAATATTTTCATTTTCATTTAAAAAATTAATATTTTTAAATAATTATCTTGATTTATTATTATTTTTAATAAATAATAGTTATAACTTTTTTAAGGAAAAAAAGTACCTGTGCGTAGCAGGGGTATCTTCTAGTATATATAGATTTTTGTCTTCTCCTCTCCCATAGTGTGACACTTGTCCATTTTCTTTTGCCCTCAACAATTTATTTTTACTTAGGTCCTTTTATTTTGCTTTCTCAATAATTTTTTTTCTCAACAATTTTTCTAGTTAAATTCTTAATATGTTTTTTTTAATAGTACATTCTCATCAAAGTTACAATCATAATCAATATCTTACATTTTATGAACCGGTAACTTGATAAATTGGTAAATACAAATGATAACAAGAAGCTAAATAAATAACAAAATAAACTAACTCGAACTCACATTCAGTGAGACTCGAACTTGGAACCTCAAAGTTCCAGAGCTTCCTCCTTGCCACTAAGCCAAGGCCTCATTGGCAATCCTTAATATGTTTTTTGTATGACTTTTTTACTCTTTTTAATCCAGTCCTCTATTATTGTTTTATGGTATTACTTTATAATTTTATCTATTTGCTTCTTCTACTTGCATATATTTTGCTTTCGAATGAAAATTATTATATGAAAGGGTTTTTAGTTCTAATTTTTTCAAAAAAAAAATTACTTTTACTTTGCATATTGTACTTTGTAGTAAATATAAATAATTCAATTAGCTATTCTTAAAATAAAAATGTTTACAGATAAATTTAAAACTTTACACTTGATTAATAATATGAACAAAGCATTCTTAGCTAATTTTTCTATGAACAAAGCATTCTTAGCTAATTTTTTTTACTTATTCGTTAAATTGTCTGAACTACTATGCCGTATATATATAAATATATATATTTTGGTATTTTACTTTTTATTGTTATAGCATAATTATCTTAATTTGTTTGTTTCTAGAACAGATTATCTGTTTGTCATACTATTTAACTTAAGTATTGTGCATTTTTTTATTCAAGCTAATCCAATTTTCTCAAAAAATTATTTTTGACATTTTATTTTATATATAAACTCTATCCTTAGTAAACATGTTTTTTTTGTACTAAACAATATGAAGGAAATAAATATTTTTATAACCAATAACTTTTATCTAATAATTAATTTTATTAACTTTAAAAATTGCAAAATAAAAACAGACCCGCAGCATCGCACGGGTTTATTTCTAGTTATCATATATTTTTGTCTCCTCTTTTATCATTGCTTGACACATGTCCATTTATTTTTTTCCTCAACAATATATCTATACTATATTATATTTTTATCTCCTCTTTTACCTATGTTCGACACATGTCCTTTTATTTTTTTCCCCCTCAACGACTTTTTTTGTTTAGTTAAGTCCTTTTACTTTTTTTTCCTCAACAACATTTTTCTAGTTAAGTTATCAACATGTTTTTTACATGGCCTTTTAACTCTTTTTAATCCAGTCTTCTATTATTGTTTTATGCTATTACTTTATATTTTTATCTATTTGCTTCTTCTACTTGTATATACTTTTGCTTTCGAATAAAAATTATTATATGAAAGGTTTTTTTACCTCTAACTTTTCAAGGAATAAAATACTTTTACTTTACATATTTTACTTTGAAGTAGATATAAATAGTTCAATTAGTTATTCTTAAAATAAAAATGCTTATAGATGAGTTTAAATCCTTATACTTGATTAATAATATAAACAAAGCATTCTTAGCTAATTTTTCTTACCTCTTTGTTAAATTGTCTGAACCACTGTACTGTATATATTTTGGTGCTCTTACTTTTTATTATTGTTACATCATTATCTTAATTTGTTTGTTTTTAGTACAAATTATATGTTTGTCATGCTATTTAACTTAAGTTTTGTGTATTTTTTTAATCCAAGTTGATCAAATTTCTCAAAAAATTATTTTTGGACATTTTGTTTGATGTATAAACTCTTTCTTTAGTAAATATGTTTCTCTTTTGTACTAAACAATATAAAGGAAATAAATATTTTTTATTACTAACAACTTTTATCTAATAATTAATTTTATTAACTTTAAGAATTGCAAAATAAAAATAAATTCGCAGCATCACGCGGATTTATATCTAGTTATCATATATTTTTATCTCCCCTTTTATCATTGCTTGACACATGTCCATTTATTTTTTTTCTCAACAATATTATCATATATTTTTGTCTCCTCTTTTATCAGTGCTTGACACATGTCCATTTATTTTTTTCCTCAACAATTTTTTTTTACTTAGGTCCTTTTATTTTTTTCTCAACAAATTTTTTAATTAAATCCTTAACGTGTTTTTTACATGGCTCTTTAATTCTTTTTAATCCAATCCTCTATTATTATTTTATGGTATTACTTATTGATATGGATTACACAAATGGCAAATGAAAAACAATAATAATATTGATTTTACTATTAATAATGATATTATCGATGGAGAGCACTATCCCGTATGAGAGAGTGCACCATGCACTCACATTTGAGGGAGAGTGCGTCAAGCACTCTCCCGAAAAGCGGGAGGTCGCCAAGCACTCTCCCACAAGCAGAAGGTCGCCAATACATTCTTCCACATGTGAGAGGACCCTGTTGCCTAATGAAATTCTGGTGCATAAGTGTGGTCTCCGTTTGTAACCTCCGCCTAGTGACAGCCATCTGCCACTCACCTACGACAGATATCTAATGGTCATCCGCTTTGTAGCTTGTCACCTGATGCATGTGGCCTCTGCTATGGCCTACCGCTTGGCGATAGGCCTCTGTCGCTTCGAGATTGGTTATGTTTGTGCCGTATTGGGAACAAACTCTTCTAAAAAAGACTAAATTATCCTCCAAGTAATTACTACTAGCCTATAAATAGGCCACATATATTATTTTACTCTCTAATTTTTTACTTCTAGCTTTTACATTTCCCATTATCTAAGAATCTTTGGCTGACTTAAGCATCAGAGTGTCTACACAGGGAACCACCCCCTGCGTTCCTTTGACTTTTCTTGTTTTTACAGAAGCTTTTTGGAGACACGTGGAAAAAGAGACAAAGATTGACGTCAGCAATTATTCATTGTTGTTTTGTGCAACAACAATTGGCGCCAACTGTGAGAAACGAAATAAAAGCCAATCAAGGACTTTGAAGATGGTGAGAACAAGATCGACTACTATCAGAGATGGAAAAGATGAGTACTTCGTGAATTCTCCCAAACAACCAATCCGAACACAGGTGAACAGGGAAGAGGAGAGAACAATAGTGCCTGTGGCAGAATTAGAAGCTCTGAGGCGGCAGAGTGAGGAAACGACCCAAGTGCTGATGGCCATGGTTGATCTGTTCAAAGGAGTCCTCCCGCAATTGAATCTACCGCAAGTCGTACAAAACTTTGTAGGAGAGATAAGTGAAGGAGTCCTTTCGCAATTGAATCTGCCTTAGGCGACAGGCAAGCAGATTGCAGCAGGCTTACACACTGCGATGGGCGAGCAGGCTGCGACAAGAGTGTAGGGTGCGGCAGGCGTGCATGATGCGAAAGGGGAGCATGCAGCGATAGGCAAACAAGCTGTGGCAAGCGAGCAAAGGACAGTGGGCGAACTCACTACTACAAATGGACAAGCTAATATATGCAAGCGATCAGTGGCTCGAGGGTGAGTTGCAGTAGGCAAACTCGCTGCGGCAGGTGGGTGAGCTAATGCAAGCAAGCAAGCTACAACAGGCATGCGGGCTGTTGCAGGTGAGCAAAGGGCGGTAGATGATCACGCTGTGACAGATGGGCACATTGTGACAGGTGGGAGATCCGCTGCTCAAGAACTCGCTACAAGATGTGGGCAAGTTGATGCGGGCGAGCTGGCTACAGTAGGCTCCTTTGGGTGGCAGCGGAGTATGTCCAACATTCCAGCTTGGCAAACTAAACCCGAAACAGTGCGAGGTATGGGAAGAGCTGGAAAGATAGGGCCTAGACGAACATAGCCAACCCTTGACGGAAGAAGTGCTTGGTGGACTGGCTCAGAGACTGACACTACTTGGAACACAAGAATGATGCGAAAAGATGCATCCCAAAGCATAGAAAATGGGAAAAATTATCCTACGTTCGTAACTAATATGAAGAAGATGATAGAACAAGTGCTGGAAGAAAAGAAACTAGTATCTGCAAAAGAAAGCCAAAAAAGGCGAGTACCATTTACTGTAGCTATTATGGAAAAATCCTTACCATCGAAGTTTAAAATGCCGCAAATAGCTGCATACTCGGGAAAGACAGACCCCTATGATCATATCCAGAATTATGAATCAGTGTTGCTACTCCATGGGTGGGAAGACGAGATCATGTGCAGAGCTTTCTAACTCACCCTAATTGGACATGCTATGAAATGGTTCAATGGTCTGGCTGAGGCATCAATCACCTCCTTTGACCAATTGCGAAGCAAATTTCTGGAAGCCTTCATAGTTAACAGCCAGAGGAAGAAAGAACCTACTTATCTACTTACACTTAAACAAGGAAGTAAGGAATCACTAAATAGCTATGTGGATCAATTCCGAGATGCAACTTTGGAAGTTAGGGACTTACAAGTCAGTGTTGCAGTAGCAGCAATATTACAAGGGACTAAGTTTGAGAAGCTACAAGAGTCACTCTCTCTAGATCAGCCACCAACACTCTCGGAGTTATTCACCAGAGCTAACAAATATATCACCCAGGAGGAAGTGTTGGAAACGGTACAAACTAACAATCTTGAAGGAGGAAGGAAACGAGAAAGAGAATTTGTTGACAAAATCAGAGATAAGTCCAACAAGGCTCCAAAATTGAAATTCGATAGTTACACTCAACTTAATGAGCCTAAAGCCTTAATTCTTGCAGCAATAAAAGAGACAAGACTACTATAATTTCCTAAAAGAGCAACGGGAAGTATGGGAGAAGACGTAGATTCTTATTGTGAATTTCATTCTACAAATGGGCACTCAATTGAGAAATGTAGGGAGCTAATGAATCAGCTTGAGAAACTGGCTCGAGAAGGGAAAATAGACAGATACCTTTGGAGGAATGGGGGAGCCCACTATTTTCCACACAATTGGGGAAATAATTTGCCACAAAATAGGCAATATAACAATAACAGAAGAGACGGGAGAGCAGATAGAATGAGGAATGATGAGGCAAGGGGTGATTAAGAAGATAATGAACCAACAGGCCCAGCCATAAATGTTATCTCGGGAGGAGATTCCATGCTTAGAAATTCATCTTTGTCATAAAAGGTTTATGCTCGCCAAGCATGTCAAATCAATTCAGTGATGGGAGAAAAGAAGGATAAGGAGTTGATCATATTCACCCCCTCTGACAAAGGAAATGTGATCACTCCTCACGTTGATCCAATGGTAATATCTGCAGTGGTGGCCAAGCATCTTATTAATCGAATTTTGGTGGATAATGGTAGTACGGTGAACCTCATTTATTGGAGTTGCTTCGAAAAGATAAACATTTCGAAGAATGAGCTGAAGCCATTATCTACACCCTTATACGGGTTTTCTAGAGAAAATGTGAAAGTAGCTGGAGCAATTCACCTGCCAGTTACATTGGGGGAAGACCCAAAGAGTGTCATCCGACAGGCATCGTTTATGGTGGTGAAGTCGGCTTCAGCCGCATATAATATGATCTTCGAGCGATCATTATTGAACAACATAAGGGTAGTGGTGTATCCCTGTTATTTGCTGATGAAGTTTACGACCCTTCATGGTGTAGGCCAAGTAAAAGGGGACCAAAAGAAGGCAAGGACCTGTTATACCGCGTCAACTACATGCAAGGAAATTCAAAGAAAAGAAACCCTCGCCTAAGCTGCATCTACAATAAAGATATTTTGTACTCTTTATTTTACCATCTTATTGCAATTATTTAAGTGTTTTATATACAGCGAATACTATGTGATGTTATTAATTAACCAATGAATAAAGACTAGTTATTCACATATTATGCTTTTTGATACATGTATTACTGGAATAACAGTGACAGAGTCAAAAGCTGGCCAAACAAAAAGTCCCTAAGTGAAAAATGCGCGAGATGGGCAAATGAAAAGTCTCTAAGCATAAAAGGGTGCAAGACGGGCAAACTAAAAGTCCCTAAGCAAAAAATGCACGAGACGGGCAAAGAAAAAAGCCTAAAGTGAAAAATGCATGATGTAGGCTACGAAGCATGTACTTGAAGCAAAAAAGTGCGCGATGTAAGTCATGCATGAAGTGTAAGGGCTTGAAGCAAAAAATGCGCGAGGTAAGCCACACACTCAAAGAAAAAAGTCTGAAGCAAAAAATGCGCAATGTAGACTACATAGCATGTACTTGAAGTGAAAAGTGCGCAATGTAAGTCATGTAGGAAGGTAAAAAGTGCAAAGGCTTGAAGTGAAAAATGAGCGAGGTAAGCCACGCACTCAAAGAAAAAAGCTTGAAGCAAAAAATGTGCGATGTAGGCTACGTAGCATGTACTTGAAGCGAAAAAAGTGCATGATGTAAGTCAAGCAGGAAGGTAAAAAGTGCAAGGGCTTGAAGCAAAAAATGCACGAGGTAAGCCACGCACTTAAAGAAAAAGCCTGAAGCAAAAAATGCGCGATGTAAGCTACACATGTATTTGAAGCGAAAAGTGCACAATGTAAGTCATGTATGAAGTGTAAGGGCTTGCAGCAAAAAATGCGTGAGGTAAGCCACGTACTCAAAGAAAAGAGCTTGAAGCAAAAAATACGAAATGTAGGCTACGTAGTATGTACCTGAAGTGAAAAATGCACGATGTAGGATACGCATGTACTTGAAGCGAAAAATGTATAATGTAAGTCATGCATGAAGTGTAAGGGCTTGAAACGAAAAATGAGCGACGTAGGCTACGCATGTACTTGAAGTGAAAAGTGCATAAATCAAGTCATGCGTAAAAACCAAAGTGCTTGGGCTTGAAGCGAAAAAATACACGAGGTAAGCCATGCACACGAGAAAAAAAGCCTCAAGAAAAAAATGCGCGGAGTAGGCTACACATGGGCTTGAAGCAATAACTGAGCGGCATAGGCCACATATGTAAAAGATGAAAAAGTGCACAGGCTTGGTACAAAAAAATTCGAGATGTAAGTTGCGCATGTGAAGGACTTCGAAGCGAAAAATTTAAATATAAGGTAAATATGCAACCGTTGAAAATTTTTTTGCAAAAGACTGAGTTCTTTTACAAAGAATTGGGGAGCAATTGATATGGGTTACACAAATGACAAATGAATAATAATAATAATAATAATAATAATAATAATAATAATAATAATAATAATATTGATTTTACTATTAATAATGATATTATCGATGGAGAGCACTATTTCGTATGGGAAAGTGCACCATGCACTCCCATTTGAGACGCACTCTCCCGAAAGCGGGAGATCGCCAAGCACTCTCAATCTCCCGCAAGCCGGAGGTCGCCAAACACTCTCCTGCAAGCGGGAGGTTGCCAATACATTCTTCCGCATGCGAGAGGACCCTGTCACCTAATGACATTCTATTGCATAAGTGTGGTCTCCGTTTGTAACCTCCACCTAGTGACAGACATTTGTCGCTCGCCTACGATAGATATCCAATGGTCATCCGCTTTGTAGCCTATTGCCTGACGCATGTGGCCTCTGTCTATGGCCTCTCGCTTGGCAATAAGCCTCTGTCACTCCGAGATTGGTTATGTTTGTCCCGTATTGGGAACAAACTCTTCTAAAAAAGACTAAATTATCCTCCAAGTAATTACTACTCACCTATAAATAGGTCACATGTATTATTTTACTCTTTAATTTTTTACTTCTGGCTTTTACATTTCTCATTATCTAAGAATCTTTGGCTGACTTAAGCATCGGAGTGCTTACGCAGAGAACCACCTCCTGCGTTACTCTGACTTTTCTTGTTTTTACAGAAGCTTTTTGGAGACACGTGGAGAAAGAGACAAAAATTGACGTCAGCAATTATTCATTGTTGTTTTGTGCAACAACACTTATATTTTTATATATTTGCTTCTTCTACATGTATATATTTTGTTTTCGAATGAAAATTATTATATGAAAGAGTTTTTTTACCTCTAAATTTTTCAAAAAAAAATACTTTTACTTTGCATATTGTACTTTGAAGTAAATATAAATAGTTCAATTAGTTATTCTTAAAATAAAAATGTTTACAGTTGGGTTTAAAATGTTACACTTGATTAATAATATGAACAAAGTATTCTTAGCTAATTTTTCTTATTTCTTTATTAAATTATCTGAACTACAATGTCGTATATATATTTTGGTGCTTTTACTTTTATTGTTGTTGCATCATTATCTTAATTTG
The DNA here is from genome assembly GCA_032173925.1 of Heritiera fomes. Taxonomy (NCBI): domain Eukaryota; kingdom Viridiplantae; phylum Streptophyta; class Magnoliopsida; order Malvales; family Malvaceae; genus Heritiera; species Heritiera fomes. The sequence continues at coordinate 15,299,879 of JAPDPM010000002.1, forward strand.
TTTGTTTCCAGAACAAATTATCTGTTTGTCGTACTATTTAACTTAAGTATTGTGTATATTTTTAATCCAAGATAATCCAAATTTCTCAAAAAATTATTTTTTGACATTTTGTTTAATATGTAAACTCTATCTTTAGTAAACATGTTTTTTTTTGTATAAAACATTATGAAAGAAATAAATATTTTTATGACCAACAACTTTTATCTAATAATCAATTTTACTAACTTTAAGAATTGCAAAATAAAAACAAACTCGTAGCATCCCGTGGGTTTGTATCTAGTATATTACAAATTTTCAGGAATATATGCCACCAAATAATTTTTATTAAGAAAATAGTAAATAATAAAATTTGTAAGAAGGAAATCGTTTTTTTTTTGTGGTGAATTTTTTTTTTTCACATTGCTGTCATTTTCTTCTTTACCATTGTTGTCAATACTTTACCCCACTCGATACTTATTGGACAGTAATTAATAATTATTTATATAAAAAATTAATTTTATCATGAATATGAGACGTATTTGTTGACATAGCAACGAATAGACGCATATCTTACTGTCCATGTGCATTTTGATATACTTTGTAGTGATTTGAGCCAATCATAATCTAATTAGATTTAATTAACTAAAAATACAATTTTAATAGTTTTTAACCTAAAAAACTTACAATCACGTTCTCTACCTATTTTGAACTTAAAACATATAAAAATTTTAGACTTTTAGTTAGTAAATTAACGTGAAAATATATATATATATATTTAAAATTATAAGATGTTAATAAGCATGTTGAGATTGAGGAACAATCATATATATTTATTTATTATATATATTTAACCCTATAAATATATATGTAATATTTTTATTATTCATTATGTAAATGTGTGTGTTGTTTATAATTATGCTTTTATGTTTAATGATTTAATGAGTAATTAATCAAGTTTTTTGTCCAGTTAGCAGGAAGAAAAATCATGCATTCACAAAACCTTTTCGTTAGCGGCAAGAGCAATTGTTTACTCTCAGAGCTCTCTCCGTTAGCAGCAAGAACAATTATATATTCCTAGTCCTAGAGCAAAGTCCATTTCTTTGTCGGCCTTTTTTAATTTATCTTACGCTTATAATTTTTTTTTTTGTCTTCCTTTGTCTTCTCCTTTCCAACTCTCGTTCTTTTCCTAGTCTTCTTAAACCTCGTTCTTGGTTTTTTTTTTTTTAATTTCCAAACATTATAAGAGCAATTCATAGTTCAACAACTTCAGGAGTTTTCAAGCTTTGTTAGGACTTTAATGTATCAATGTTTTGGTTTTATTTTTGTTGTATGATTTTGATTCCATAAAATTGACTTGGTGGGTATTAAAGAATATAAGTTGTTACAACCTAGTTATAGGTGGTCAGCCCAACTACATTAGGCCTTTTAATTAACAGTCCAAAAAAGCCTAAAAATTAAGGTCGAAAAACTTAATTTGACAAAAAATTATACACGTTGATCATCGATTTCTCTATTAAAAAAATGTGAGATGAATAGGTGCAAAACTACTCACTACTCACGTACCTCGAAACAATATGGTTGCAAAAAGTAGCTCCCATTCATGTAAATAATTGCCCACTAATGCATGCTTTATGCACGAAGAACGTGAATTGCATGCAAAAGAGAATTATCTCGTATAAAAGGAGATAATACAAAAAAGCAAATGCATGAAAGCTTTCTCATACTCTAAATTTACAATTAAACTCTCTCAACATTGATACTGACTTAAGCATCAAAACAAATTTCATTGGAAGAAATCTTAAATTTTTCCCGAAAGCACCTCTCCACCAAAACTTAACCTTAAATTTTTCGTAAGAATCAGAACAGCAAACCAAAATCCTAAATTTCTACAGAAAATTGAAACCCAAAGAAGATCATTAATTTTCAATGACTCTGTTTCTATTTTGTGTGATTATTATGCAATTGACTCTTATTTATTGCTTTGGTGTTGCTTCCTCATTAGAGGATGATGTTCTGTAATGGTAGGATTTTTTTTGTTCGAAGATTCTTTTTTTTTTTTGTGATTGTTGCTTTGGTGGGTATACTTTTTTGAATTACTTGCTTTTCTGCTTGGTTCGTTAACAGGTTGTTGATTCTATGTTGAAGTCTCTTTTGTGTACTGATAGGTTCTTCCCCTTTTCTGTCTTTTGGTATTCTCTTCAAATAGAATTTCCTCTTCAATTTAGGTCCTATTAAAACTCCAATTCAGTTTCTAACTTATCAAACTTGTATGATTTGATCTTATTAATTTCCTTGATTTTATGTGTCCTTGATTTATCTAAGTTTTTTCATGAATATCTGAACTTCTTCATCTGTAAACGAAGCAAACACTGCATTTTTTATAATTTTTTGTTATTTTTGTCTTCTTTTTTCCCCTTTTTACTTATTATTATTATTATTATTATTATTAGTAGCTGAAACTAAAAAACATAATAAAATAAATGAAAAAATAAAAGGAAAATGAGCTAGACAATCTTAAATTTAAATCCAAGGCAAGACCCAGATCAAACTTAAATGAAAAACAACGATTTGACTGTGAAAGCCCAAAGCAAAATTAGAGCCCAATTAGTACTCTTAGCTCAAAACCCAATTTATACTTGATAAATTAATTCCTAAACTAATAAAATTTGAAGACAAATTTCAAGGCTCAATTATCACAATACAAACTTCCAAACATAATTACACAAACTTAAATCTAGACTCAAATTTAAGGTTGATAAGACAAAGGCACTAGAAGACCGAAAAAAAAAGAAGTTTTTTTTTTTTGGTCTAGACCATCCGGTATCCCTATACTTTTGGTATAGGACTAATCCGGATTCGAGCTGGACAGGACCCAAAGGGCGGCAAAGCTCTCCCTCAAGAGTTTTAACACAGCTGCATACCCAAGGACTCGAACTCGAGATCTCTGGTTAAGCTAGAACAACCCCTTGTCAGTTGATCTACGTGCTCTTGGGAAAAAAAAAAAGAGGTTTCTATAGACTATACTTATTGCCGTATTGATGGTGACCTTATAATAATGGCAACTCTATAGATTATCTTGAAGGAAAAATAGTTCGTGTGATGTTTAATAAAAAATACTCCGTTTTGAAGAATCAATATGCAAGAGCTTAGGAGAAATTATGGAAGAATGTGGTGGGGAAAATGTTGAAGTATACATTGGATATTAGTAAGATAAAACTTAATTAACAAGTTGTTGGAAGAAGTAAAAATAGATTTTTTTTCAAGCATTTGGATATAATTTGAATCTTAGAGTTGTCACTATTAAGAGGGTTTTACCGTTTATCACTCCGGCTCAAATAAAATTAATTTCAAACTATAAAATGAATGAGTATACATGTGATTACACAAAAAAAATTTAAAACTTATTTATTTGGCTAATGATGTTGATTTGAAATATTTGCTCTATTTTGGTGACCGATTCTCCTATTTGTATTTACTTTCAGCATAAGTCATGGAATCTGCGAATCAAATTGTGGAACATGTCGTGAATGCACTTGAAAAACTTGCATGGTAATTAACATTCCTTATTTGAGGAATAACGTATCAATTTTTGACATCCTTCTATATGGTAAGTATTCATTTTGCTTATAAAGAAAAGAGTAGCTAATTCATGCTTGTTTTTTGGTTTACTTTCTTCAATGTGCTTGGTGTTAGTTTAAATGAAAACAACATAAATTCTCCTCAAAAAAATTTACCCAATTCAGGATCCTCAACTATTGTTGAATGTACAGCAATTAGTAAAAATCATCCAAGAGTGAAATTTGGAAATATGAATCCCTTAGTAGTAGTCAGAATTTCAAAAATGCAAATGCTCTCAGATTGACAGTTTATTGATTTATTTTTTTTTTGGTCGAAACTCCCCAGTTTTCACATTCGGTGACTATTCCGGAGTCGGAAGAAGCAGAGCGTGGTTAGGCTTGTCCCCCTCCCAACACTGGCACTCCATACACAAGTCCGGATTCGAATTCTGGCCTTGCTTAAAGGACAAGGGCCGCTTACCACCCACGCCAACCAGTTGTTGGTACAGTTTATTGATTTAATGTTGCATATAGATTTTACTAAAAATATTGAATGATTATTAAGGCTTTTTATTAGTATTGATTATAAAGAACTAATTGGTGCCTTGGGTATTTAATGGCTTGAAAGCTACGGTTTACCAATTTTAGGATTGTTGGAAGGGGAACCTTTTCAATGTCCACAACCACTTTTGCACAAAATGGTATTGAATGTAGTTGGTCTTAAAGTCAAAATTCAAAATCTGTTGTAGCAATAGTTTCTAAGAGATTAAGGCTACAACTTGACACCACAACCCATCAAATTCGAGTTGCATTTGTTCTGAATGTGGATTATCAATTAGCTACCACCAAGCATGGTTATGAGAACTCATGCAAATTAATTCCATGGTTATGCCAACAGTTAAATAAGGCAAATCCGCAAATTGTTTTAGAGTAAACTTTTGATATTGCTAATCGTTAATGGAAGTCTTTGTGGCATATTGGTGCTCAATAATGGAGTTTTTTATATTGGTGTCGAGAGTTAATGACTGCCACTTGAGTGGACCTTACAATAGAACTTTATTGCCTGTATTGACAGTTGACGTAGCTAATCAACTTTGTTTTGAATAATTTATTTTCATTAGAAATTATAATTATAATCAAAATCTTAAGATTTTTTCTTTGTCACTAAACCAATATCTCATTAGCAGCTTGCTAATGCAATAGTTAGCTCTGGAAGTTCTAAAAGTTGGATAAGATTTTTGGAGAATTCCAATGTCACTAAACATTTTCAAGTAACCATCATATCTACATGAACAAGAATATTATCACAAGTGTAAGAGATATTTGTGGGCAAGATTTTGTCATGCATACTGTATAGACGTCTTAAGGATATCTTTATTCTTGAAGTAAACAAATCAATGCATAGGACAAAAGTGAAGGAACAAGTCCTACAATTGTTGAATGTTGCGGTTCATATAAGACTTGAAAAAGATTATAATGTTGGATTAAGAAATTTAGTATGTATAAGAAGATGCTAATTGAATGGGTTTTAGATAATGAAGCAAAACACTAGGTGAGATGTGACTTGTACCAGAAAACATTGAAAAAGGTTAGCTTTCCAATGTCTCATCTTATAGTGATTTCACTGCTAAGGTCAATAATGACAACAAAGACAAGGTCTTGAGCTTGGCTATTCAAGAATGCACATGTTTTGGGTGTAAATGTGTGGATTCTTTGTACCTATGCTTATGCCATCATTAAAACTAAACATGAAGCCAACACACCATTTTTTACTCTTTTTATTTTGTTTTTTTTTATTTCGTGATTTTTAATTATGTAATGCATATATTATTTTATAGTTATGACATATAATTATTAAAATTATTTATTACTTAAAATCCTAAATATTTTATTTTAAAATAAAATAATATATCACTATTTATTAAATAAAATTTTGAAATTTTAAATTTTAAATAACAATAAAATATACAATATTTTTGGAAAAATAATAACAAAAGCATGATTAGATAAAAAATTTATTTTAGTAATTTTTAATTTATTAAATTAAAATATCATTATTGTGTTTACATTAAGAAACATATTTCACAACTAACTTTATATCACCATTATAGTATAAAATCTCAACTCTATTATAACTAATTATACTGTCACCATTATTTTCAATCGCACCAGAATCAATCTTATTGCTAATTCCACTAGACCGTTAATACCATTATTTTAGCTTTTTTCGTCGCATATCTACATATCAAACATAATACTTGAAAAAAAAATATAAATAGTTGAAACCGTAAGTGATGCTTATGATTTTTTTTTTTTACATTTAGGGGTTTACATTTTTTCCATCATAAGAACTAGAATGTTCATTCTATCGGCTCGATTCTTTTGAATTGAATTATTTAAAATTAAATTAATCAAATTATGTTTTTTTTATTTTCATTAATTGAACTAAATTTATGAATTTAAAAAATTTAACCGACCAAATCTAATTTGATTAATTTAGTTAATTTTTGAGTCAACCAAATAATAAAATATATTTAAGTTAAATTAAATTTTAGACTCTTAATTTCTCATAGTTGACACAAATTAAAAAAAAATGTCCATTAAAATATTCAAATGCTAAAGTAGTAAGTTAAAACTCTTATAACACTAAACTAAAAATATCACCCGAAATCTAAATATTAAACATAATTTTGAATTTCATATATTTTTAATTTTAATATTTAAATTTTTTATATTTTTATTAAAAATTTGGTGAATTCTATTAATTCGATTTGAAAACAAAATTAAGCTAAAACTGAATTTTTTTTCAAAATTATTTTCAATAATCTATCAAAATTAATTCTATAATCAAACAATTAAAACCTATTAAATCCTAAGCCTTAAATCAAAATATGAACATGCTAATACGACTTAAATCACTTGTCAAATGAACAAACTATTCGTCTTTTTTTATTTTTTTACTTTATATGACTTGACTTTTTAGCTTTTACCAAGATTACGTCAAATTCTGATAAAAAAAAAATTACGTCAAATACATGACGTTTTTTTTTTATGATTTTCACACGTTTGGGCTGTTGGCCAGTAAATTATGGGAATCTCAAAGAAAGATAGACAAAGTCTTAACTCTTAAGTAAGGATATTAGCTGAAAGAGACACTTAGTTTATTACAAGGAGACAAATAGGATAAGAAATTAGACATTTCCTAAGAAAACAAATTAAGGAATATTAATGAAACTTAGGACAAAAAATCTGGAGACATTGTAATTCACGCAAATATGTTCTTTCCATTAATAAAAAAATCCCTCCCTGACATAAAATAAAAGCATATATTCATTAAAAATTTAAAAAAAATTGATGAACAGCTATTAATAATTAATAAAATATTTGTAAATAGGTGGCAAACATTATAAAGTTTATAAATATAATTAAAATATTATCATAATATATTTATTATAAGTAATTTATAAATTATAATAAATAAATGCAAAATTTACCTCAGATTAAAAGTTTATTTTTTGAAAGTATCTCGGATTAAAAGTTGGTGTTCCTTTTAAATGCACTGACTTGTTTATATTTTTAAATACGATAATACTAATAAGATTATTATCTTATTTATTTCGGTAAAATTTTTTAATTTTATAAACAAATTTAGAATGATGATATATATTTTTTAAAATATTAAAAAATAAAAAATAAATAAAAAAAGATACGTGTCATCATCTTAATCTGACTTATAAAAATAAAAAATTTTATCCATGATAGATAAGATAATAATCTATACTAAATTACTAATAAGCCTAATAAAATGTTAAAATAAATAATAATAATAATAATAATAATAATAATACTATTATCAGTTTATTTATTTATTTTTTTTACTTTCTAACAAAAAGTAAAAGAATCCGTTAAACAAAATCTACTCGGATAGGCGATAGATTCATAAAATCTCGCACAAGAATTTTTTTTATTCAAGCCGCCTTCAAGGATACAACCGTCATTTCACCTACACCTAATCTTTCAAACATTTTGAGTTTGACTGATGAAAAGAACGAACATCCAATCCGACGCCCATCAATACGCGTAACGCAACCAAAACAAATGTGTGCGTATATGCACAATATATAAATCTAGAACCTTCTACCGTTTCACGCGCAACAACTGGCTCACGCGCCGCTCCACTGGCCTCGACTACCGTCAATTCCACGTGTCACTCCAACAACCTTGTAGACACGCACTGGTGTATCCCCGCATGGGCAACTTTATCATCCGCTCCTCAACTATTTTTTCGCTGATAAATCAGAGCAGTTAGACAGCGCCCCCACTTACATTTCTAACTCTTTTACGCCAATGGCTGTTCTTCCTTCTAACACTGTCTAACTCGGAAAAAGAGTAAAAAAAAAAAACTCAAACCCTTATCTTTGTTGCTCCAAATTAAAATCTACATTTCTTGAAAACCCTGATTCTTTGTTCTATTCATTTTGTTGACTCGATGAGTCGTGCCTCAGCAACCTCGCTAGCTCCCGGGTTCCGGTTCCACCCGACTGATGAGGAACTCGTTCGTTACTACCTAAAACGCAAAATCTTGAACAAGCCTTCCTTTGATCCCATCTCTGTTATCGATATCTACAGATCCGAGCCTTGGGATCTCCCTGGTAACTTTTTCAGTTTGAGTTTTCTTTTGTTTGGCTTGGTCAGTTGTTTGTTTGATTCTTGAATTTTGGGTCATTTTTCCAGTCTTGTGCTAAATTTCAAGTTTTGAAATTGGGTTTTCGTTTTTTTTAATTATATGTTGATTCATGGGTATCTGGTATATTTCAGTTTTGTACTTGAGGTTTGATTCTTGAAGTTAACCCTGTTTTGTAAATTGGGATTGTTAATTGGTCAATTATATGTTTAGATTTCTAATTTTGGGTTAAATTTTCAGTTTTCCGCTTTAAAACTTTTGAAGATACCCAGTTTTAAGCCTTTGTTTTTAATATCTGAATCTGGATTTTCTTACTTTTCGCTTTGGTTTCGTTTTTGAAGATACCTACCTTGAGTCGAAGTTTGTCTTTTATATGTAACTGGATTTTAGGTTGGGTATTTTAGTTGTAAATCAAGATTTTCTTCTTAATAGACAAGTCAAAGCTGAAGAGCAGGGACTTGGAGTGGTACTTCTTCAGTGCGCTGGACAAGAAATATGTGAATGGGTCGAGGACTAATAGGGCAACTGAGAGAGGCTACTGGAAGACAACTGGAAAGGACCGCCCAATTCGCAATAGGGAAAGAGTGGTTGGCATGAAGAAAACCCTTGTTTATCATAAAGGTCGTGCCCCAAGTGGCGAAAGGACTAATTGGGTAATGCACGAATACCGCCTTACTGATGAGGCATTGAAGAAAGATGGAATTCAACAGGTAAGATTATGATCTATGTCGTAGTGTTTTGGCCTTTTGAACTTTGATGCTTGTTTGCGAACTAACATTGTGTTGTTGGGGCTGGAAGGATGCTTTTGTATTGTGTAGGGTGTTTCAGAAGAGTGGGTCTGGGCCGAAGAATGGGGAGCAGTATGGGGCACCCTTTATTGAAGAGGAGTGGGAGGATGATGAGACAGTTTTTGTGCCTGGTCAAAATGATGTAGCATTTTATGAAGAGGTTGCCAATGATGATACTTTTGTTGAAGTGAATGATATTGACCAGGTGACATTTGCTGTATTTTATGTTGTCATGTATTGAAGTTTGAATGATTTTTTTAATGATAGCTTGCAGTTTAAATTGAGAATGGTAGTAACTATTGATAGTTTGTATTGATGCAGAATATGCTAGTAAATATTCCTAAGCAAGCTATTTAACTGCCTGCATCTTGTTTCTTATTGAAAAGAAATATGACCAACCTTGCCTGTTTTCTTGGCACGTCTTGGTAAATGCTTTTTTGATAATCTCAATTATTTCTGATCTTTTGTTGAATGAAAAGTGATTTTAAATAAAAGTACTGCTTGGTTTGTGCCGGAACAAAGTGCATATGTTGTGCTCATGTATAGAGTTGGGTTGAGGAGTATCTATGCTTTTTCTAGGCTTTTTTTTTTTGGGTGATCAATTTGGCATTAAATGCTTCTTGTTCTTGAAGTCATATTATTGCTGCGTAAATTCCTTCAACCAGATTCACTCTTCAGGCCTGACATGCTTGGGAAATTATTGAGACATGTTTTTCATAATTTGATATGGCTTTAGTTAATTCAATGATAGCATGTAGCAGTCCTAGGTCAGACACTCATGCGATTTACAAATTGGTTTCATTGCTAGATGCTATCCATCCTTCTCTTTATTTCTAGTAGGCATATTTTGGTTGTCTGCCATTATCTTGGTAATTAGTTCGTCCCTTTTCCTAGTAATTCTACTGTGCCTTTTCGGCCATGATTTGTCCTAATTTGAATGTCAAAATTCTGAAAATTGTTGCACCTTGACAGAATCTTGACATTGGCAATCCATCTGAAAATGAAATCCTCCCATTGAACTTCTATCGTGGGGAATCAAGCAACCATGTTGAATATTCAAGAGAGTTCAGTGAAGACAATCAAAATCCACCGGACGATATGTCCAAGAATGCATTTCTCTCTTCCAATTTCTGTTATGGTGAATCAAGTAACTGTGCTGAACATTCAATGGAGTTGAGTGAAGACTATCAGAGGCCTACTCGCGTGCGTGCTACTGAAAGTGAGTCAAATCCATATCATGAGCTTGTGGTCTCTGATTTACCTGAGCCAAGTGAGATAGCTGCAAATGGAAAATCAGTCAAGGATGAACATGTGTTTGAACCTATTGAAAACATCAATCCTGCTGACAGTAACTCTTTGCTTGAAGAGCCATACCCGGTTGTTATTAATTTTCCTCCAACCAATGATGGATTTTTCCTTGAAGCTAATGATCTTTCAAACCCCATTGACCCAGAATCTGACCTTTTTGACATTGACGAGTATCTTACTTTCGATGATGCTGATGACAAGCCTCTGGCTTTTGATTATGATCAAATGGAGGCAAATGAGATCCCCGTTCCTTGCCAAGAACCTCTTGCCCAGATGGTACATAATTCTTTCCTGTCTTTGTTATTTGCCTTAATACATGCGGAGATATTTTGTAGCTTCTGGTTAACTTATTACATGATAACAGAATTCAAATGGAGGAACTGAACAAGTCTCTAATGCGATTGAACATATGGAAGAACATGGCAACAGTGATGTATCCTCTTCAAAGCAAGAGCTGGAGGCCACAAAATTTGAACTTGGTAAGATGATGGAAATGCTTATCTCTAAATGCCTATTTTGTAAGTTATTTTTCAGCATTTGTATTCAGTTGAGCTCACTTTTGGTGCATGCTTTATGGTATAGGCACCAAGTATCCATTTATCAAACAAGCTAGTGACTTGTTGGGTAGCTTTCCTGCTCCTCCTGCATTTGCCTCTGAGTTCCCTTCAAAAGGTGCAGCTGTGAAGCTAAATTCTTCAGCGCATGCTTCCAGTTCCGTTCATATTATGACTGGCATGATGAGAATAACGAACATGACTTCATCTGGCAATCGGTTTGACTGGTCGTATGGCAAAAATGGGAATGTCAACATTGTTCTCTCGTTTAGCTTGCCACAAGGTGATATTAACCCTTCCAGTTTTCTGCCAATGGCTAGCCTACTCTCAGTCAAGACGGGGCCTGTTGTGACAAGAGGGTGGTTCTTCTTGATGTTATTTTTGGTCCTAATTATGTCTGTCAGTTTGAAGTTTGGGACCTGTATCTATACAAGGTAATACATACTCAGGAGGTTTGGCAATTGTTCACCCATCACATGAATTGAAACAAATATTGGGTACTATATTAGTTACACCTATAGGTTGACTAGGATGGCAAGCTGTTTACGGTTCGTAATTTAATTTTTTTAGGATGATTGCCAAAATGATAACCTACACCTTTATTATTTCATTATAGTCCTTAAGAATTGCTCACCTTATATACTGTAAGGTACTAGATCATACAGCAACAAAACTCTGGGTTTGTAACGTATCATACGGCAATTGCTTGGTTGCGACTTTTCCTAAATACCTTTTCACCATATTTGTGGACAATGCGCATTGCTCATTTGTAGAAGGTAGGTATCAAGTTGTTAAAAGCTGACTATTATGCTTTCCATTTATGATTTACCTGCTCATTAGCGAGTGTTTGTTTTCAAAATTATTGGAAAGTTTAATGGCGAATAGCATGTATGGGTCTTTGGAACTGTATTAGTATGACTTCATTAGCTTTTTGGAGGAGTTAAATTTTATTTGTTAAGTGGGTTTGAAGCTCAGATTCTTATATCAACTGAGACGAGTTTGATTTGTGTAGTTTTTGTCTGTCTGGTTCAGAATAAATGTGATTTTTTTAGTTAATTTATCAGCTTGGGTTTGAATCAACCCAAGATGAAAGAAAGAGTGAATCGGTAAATTTTTTTAACAATTCAATTTTCGGATTTGTTATGTTTACCTGAGATCTAAATATTTTTGGTTCATTAATTAAGTATTAAATTTAAATTGGTATTATATTCGTTTCTATGTTTCAGTTTTGTCATTAATAAATCACCACAACTGAAGCCATCGTTTAGTTCCTCGTTGCATTTCTGTTTTTCCTGTAGGATACACCTTAGTGATAGAAGCTAAGGGGTCTGAGCTCTGAAGACTGAACTTAAACCTGTACTTTGCCGGTGCTATTCCGCTTGCACTGCAACCAACCCTTAGGTCAAGGCTTAAGCTGACAACAATTTTGCCAACAAATTTATATTTTTTTAACCAATTTAATGTGGAAAATGAATCAAAACCATAGTAAGAAGTGAGAACTGAGTACCCTTTTCTTGCCAAAACACAGGAACCTAAATCGTGAATGTCAGCAACGCTAGAGGAATGGAAATCTTTCTTGCTCATGAATGGATGTCAGAGAAAATTACCATATTGAAACTTTGGGTTCAAATAAGAATGTAGGAAAGATTAAAATAGACTTTATACTAATGGCCGGAGCGAAAATTTTATTATCTCCATTCAGTTAATTTTTCAATCTTTACGTGTTTTTTCTTTTACGTTTCTAGTTAAGGTGAAGCTTTATATAAAGGTAAACACAAAATGGGAAACACACTAGAACTTGGTAAATGAGTAAAATATACTTTGTTGCAAAGTTTCTGGCACTAATTTGAGCTTTAGATCGAGTACTTTAGTTCCTTACTACCAAAAGGCAGTTAATAGCTTGGTAGTTGCCTGTGCTTGTGTAGTAGTTCCGACCTTTGAAAGATAAAACACTTTACATTTCTGGAATTGCAGCTCAAAGAAGCAAGTTTTCAGTATTGGAGTTTAAAACCCCACATTTGAACATTAATTTCAGAGAGAGTTTTGCTTTCGCTGCAAAAGATTGTCAAGTTAACAATGGAGTTTCAGGAAAAATATGCTTGTCAAAGTGCATGATACGATGTTGCAGAAAGAACCATGATGATTCAGACCATCTGGTGTAATGGCCATGATAACACAAGGCAAAAGGAGCCAGCTTAATGGCAGTGACAATCAACAATACAAGATCAAAAGTACATGCTGGAGTGGAGACTAGATTTTATTTTTTTTAGTCCCCACCTACCAGATGGGTAAACTTTCATGTGTTATTTTGTTATTACTGGTTTGCTACCTGCCATGCTACTCATACAATAACAATGTAGCATACACGTGATTTTTCATTTTCTTCTTTCTTTTGCCCAACAGCTGATTTGTGGTAAATGGACAAATAAAATGGAAGAAAAGGCTCAACATGATTTACATTTCTCCAGGAAGCATTGTATCCTCAGGCAGATCGCAGAAAGCAATACCCTGGAAAGAGAATAAACAGAATTAAATCATTGATACACTGTTTTCAGCGATGGAAAGAAATATGTGGACTGTTGTCATTTGAAATTTACCTCCCCTGTAAGATGGGCCACACATCTCTTCTCTGCTAGCAACTCTGCTTCCGACTGCAAGTTATTTGGTGTAAAAATGTAAGAAAAGCAGCATGCGAGCGTAGAGTAGTAGTGTCCTTACTTTATAGTGTGAAATCCCAAATTTCCATTTTCACTCTTACATCTATAAAATTCTTAATGTACCTTTCTGATTCGCTTGAGCAGATAGTCATCGAAGATTACTTCCTTGACAAGTTCATAATCACCATCTCCCTACAAAGTGTAATTCAAAACAATATTTTAAAGGTTGCCTTAAATCTGATGAGAGTGAACAAAAGGATGTCTAGAAAAGAAAGTCTTTGATTTCATACTTTTGATCTGCATGGCATGCTGAAAACAATATCCTCTGCTATACCATAGGGATTTCTGTTGGTATAAACCTACATTTGCATTGTAAAAAGTGAGAATGGAAATGCAATTACACAGCCAAAACTTAATAACTGTTTTTTTTTTCACTCTTGCCATATTACACTTCTTCAATGTAGAATCTCAATCAGACACCTATATAGAGACTAATGGCTTGGATCAATATCATATGCAAATGTGCACCTTTGACAAACGCAATGTTTTCTTCTTTATAGTGGAGATTAGACTCAAAATAGTAAAGGATTAAGGGTAATTTATCTCATACATAAAATTATTTCCGAAGGGTTTTAGGTTGGGCATAAAAATTATTTCTCTATAAGGGTAAAGATGGAGTTAATGAAGGCAAATTATTCATGCGATCATGTGTTTTATGTGGGAATGAACTTACTCCAGAAGAAAACCAATCACCCTCAGGTGTGGGAGTTATTAGAGATTTGATAGCATCAACAATTGACACAGCAGTAGATGCAGCTGAAGATCTTCCCCATTTCTTAATTAAAACACCACCTCTCTGCAAATCAAATTTTTACATGTTAACTAAGTAAATCTAAGGCCCTTGTTCAAGAAATTTTATTGAGCTTGCTATTTCAACTATTTACAAATAGTGATTCCACATATCTTACATTTTGAACCTTTTCAGTGAACTCCTCTTCTAACCATTTGTGATCCTTGATGACCTCTTTGACAGGTAAGCCATTGATTCTAGCATTTAGGAAGTCTGGAACCTAAGCAAAATCGCAAGCTGAATATCTTATGACAGGGTCTTCCAAAACTAATCTATGCATTTTCTAAAACAGTGTTTATTACCTGAGTGGTTGAGTGATTTCCCCAGATTGTCATATTTGACACTTGATCATAGAAGACACCTGCTTTTAGGGCAAGCTGCAGAAACCATTGCTTTTATGTAAAACTGTACTTGTATTCTTATATTTGCAGGTGAAAATTAATAACAAACTATTACTGGAACTGGTATTACTCAAGTTATACATATACCTGGCATTTTGCTCTATTTTCATCCAACCTAGTCAAAGCATGAAAATTCTTTGCAGGTATATTTGGAGCATTTTTCATACAAATTAAGGCACTGCATCAAAAAGCATAAAATAATGAATTAGAGGCATTAAGGAGACTAGACCACAGAAGAATCAAGCATGGTGAATAACAAAGATATGATGCATATCATTTTGACAATGAAAGAAGCAGCAGCAGCAGCTATAATGGCAAATATCCTTACTTAGTGTTGCAGGGGTTGCCCACTACTATCACCTTGACATTAGGAGATGCAGCAGCATTAAGAGCCTTTCCCTAAAATGTTTAGAACCAAGTTAACGAAGATTCTTGATTTAACATGTGATAAGTTAAAAAACAAATAAATAAAAAAAAGGACCCAAATCTGAAAGCACCTGCTCAGCAAATATCTGCCCATTGATGTCTAACAAGCCAGCTCGTTCCATTCCGGGCCCTCGCGGCTTTGCTCCAATCAGAAGGGCCCATTCAGCATCTTGGAACACCTCATATGGATTTATTCCAATACTAACCTCCCTCAATAGAGGAAACAAGGAATCTTCTAGTTCCATTGCGACTCCTGCATGTATTAGGACATCAATTAGAAGAAAATTGCAGCATTTACAGAAAACAAGCCATTGTTTATCTTCCTTGCATCAAAAGAGTCTCCATAGGACCATTTTCTCAGAATATAAAGTTACTTCAATTTCAAATCTTGAGATTTTCACAATAAATGTTCCAACAATAGTTTCGATGTCCATAAAGTTTATTGTCCTAGATACACATGCTGCTCATTGAATCTATACCCATTTAACATAAGAAAAAAAGTTTGCTTCTTTTTGAAATGACATCTACTTAGCACAATAATTGTTGTTAATGTAATTAATATAATATTATGTAATTGTAGTCAAAAGTAATCTAAGATATTACGATTCTATAACTAGAATAATATCTAGGATTATATAATTATTGGTCGATTCTCTTCCTAATTGGTGAGAATTTTTTATATATAAATAGGACACTCCTGTATAGTTTTCAAGTCAATGAATAAAAGCTTTCTTCTAACATCTGTTGTAAGAATAAGTCAAGAGCCATACCTTCAAGAGCCTGTATTGACCTTCCAGATCATAATAGTTTTTTATATATAAATAGGACACTCCTGTATAGTTTTCAAGTCAATGAATAAAAGCTTTCTTCTAACATCTGTTGTAAGAATAAGTCAAGAGCCATACCTTCAAAAGCCTGTATTGACCTTTCAGATCCTAATAGTTTTTTATATATAAATAGGACACTCCTGTATAGTTTTCAAGTCAATGGATAAAAGCTTTCTTCTAACATCTGTTGTAAGAATAAGTCAAGAGCCATACCTTCAAGAGCCTGTATTGACCTTTCAGATCCTAATAGTTTTAGAGCAATAGGCTGATTTGGTCCAAACACCTCACCAGATGCAAGCTAGAAGAGAAAAACAAATTGGCAACTTAGTTATGATAAATACAATTTGCATGAATTAATATGAAGTGTATTTTCTTCCATGAAAATATGCCCAGGCCATGAATGCAGTATTGTAGTTTTCAGCTGTAAAGAAAGGATAGTTTCACTGAACAAGAAACCTTTTAAGCAAAGATGATTGATGTCAAGCATCAACCTCAATATTATTATTTGAGCGTCTTTTGGACACGATGGAGATTTATCTCCTTTATTTCTACAGCATTTAAATGAAAAAGACGACCGAAATTTTAAGGAACGGGAAAAATCATTATAACTGGTACTGATTAATGCTCTAAAAATGGTAACTACAATATCATTTGTTGTTAAGGTTCTATTGTCTGCATTTGCCATATTCTATGCGACAGTCCTATCCAAGCATGCAGCTGGATTGAACTTAGCTTGTGCTTGGTAAGTTTGTTTACCTCACATGATGCTCAACTGTACTGATGCAGACGACCTTTCCCCAGAAATAACTTTTATTTATTATAGTCAGTGTTATAGAAGGGCATTTAGCTTAACTGGTTAAACAGCTACTGCAGCAGATGATAAAATCAGAGGAAAATGTACAAACATATAAATAAGAGCTTAAATGGACATAAAAGGGATTTTAAACTTGTATCAGAGTTCTTACTTTGAAAAGAAGATGGTTAGAGATCATTCCCGCAGCGCCAGAAACAGCTATTTTTATTAATTTCTTCCATGATTTTGTCTCTTCTTCCTGTTAACAATTAAAACAATGATACATTGATACCATCAAGATTTGAATAATTCAAACAAAAAAAAGGACCACAATGAAAGTTGACCAAATTGTGGACAAGGAAAAACAATCAGGTGATCAAATTGTTGGTTCTAAAAACATCTGAGTGAAATGGTTCTACCACTACATCATTACAAAAGATTATAAGAACCTGGCTCCAACATTATTTACGGTGTGATCGAGTTTAATCCCATAAGCAACTAAAACTTCATTGAAATTAGCTAATGAATACGTATAGAAAGAATGAAGATGACATGACACTTCTGCTTCATTTTAACTTTTTTTTTTACTTACTCTCATTTGCTTACCTAAACTGCTGCTATAAAGCAAAATCAAAATCAAATAATTCAAAAGAGAAACAAAGTATTAGCATTTGACATATAAAGAATTGTTTCTATATAAAACAAAATTCATGCAAAATGCGTAATAATATTGCCTGGGTTCAAGCATGTTAACTAGTACTGGGCCACCAAGACATTCCATCCTCCATGGTTGGTTAGCAACCAAAAAAAAAAATCATGCAATATATTTTTAATTTTTATTTCTCCAAAAACTTTGTTCTCATATGCACATTTTGCTTACATGCAATACTCTGTTAATGCAGGAAAAGACTGGGCCACTAAGACACCCCTTCCTCCATGGTTGGTTAGCAAAATATATATATGCAATATATTTTTAATTTTTATTTCTCCAAAATTTTTTTCTCAATGCCCTTTTTGCTTACATGCAATACTCTGTTAATCCAGGAAAAGGTTGTGTACATGTAACCTCTCCAGATCTCACAACGTAGAAGTCTTGTGCATTGGGCTGCACTTTTGTTTTATGCACTTTTAGCTTATTAAAGCAGCAGACAGCAAAGCTATCAAGGAAATAATACATAAAATTATACAAAGCAAGAAACAGCATCAGTGCCCTAATACTACAACCATATTCCATGATACTAGCTAGGAAAGAAACCACACATACAAAAAAAAAAACACTAAGTTGGTTTTAAAAGATAAAAAATAAAATTAAAAAATAGAGGAGGAAAACATACAGCTTTGAGATCGTAAGTGAGGCAGAAGACACCATAGCATTCACTCTTCCCCTTCAAACTCTCAGCCTGTACTGGAATCGGGGTTTGAACTTGACTAAGAAACAAAAACAAGAAAAACCCATCAAATTAAGAATCAAGAAAACCCTTAAGAAAGTTCAAGTTAAAAAAAGAAAAAGAAAAAAGAAAAGCTTACTCTGATGCAACAGAGCATGAGATTGTGAAAACCCGGGTTCTGGGAATTGGTCGGAACGAACGACGAAAGTGATCAGAGAAACGTGAAGAAGCTGATGAGAGAGAGAGATGTGGAGAGTAAAAACGGGTTGTCGTTTTGGTACAGGGAGTTGATAACTCTGCCACCGCCATTTGCAGCACAGTCCTTGTTTGGTATAATTCAAAAGAAACAGAGTAAAAACAGAGGCAAAGAGAAGAGTAAGTTCTTTGCAAGTCAAAAGGACAGGTCTCAGAGAGGAATACGAAAAGAAGAAAAAAACAGACTGAGAAGAAATGGAGGGAGAGAAGGAAAAAGCATGAAGGTAAAAGGAGTTGGATGATTTGAAATACTAGTATAAGGCCGTGCATATGACACTTGTCATCAATTGCATCCAGAAATCTAAACTCCTATGAATTTTTTTTTTTCCTAATGTTAATCGAAATTGAGAGTTGAACTTTGGTTTGGTGGGCTGGATTTTGTGTAGCTGGAGACCAACTAGGGTCTTGAATTTGAACAAATTTTTTTCTTTATGGTTTTGGGGTCTTCTAATAAAGAGTTTTGTCATGTTAAAGGACTTCTACTATGGTATTTTTGTTTTGTATTTTACAGTATTGAAACCTCTGAATTTTGGAAGCTTCATTTTCACTTCTTTTTTTTTGTTTAATATCGAAATATGTTCATCACGTTTATCATAAAATAGAGTTATATTCTCAATGTTTAATTATATGAAAATCAGTTTTAAACATTTTAGAATAACAGAATTAAAGATATTTCTGTTAACTTCTTTCATCGTCGTTGATGGCATATTTAGGTATTAAACTTTTTTTTAATTAAAAAAATACTGATTTGATTGAAATTCATCCCTTAATAAATTCATTTGGCAAACTTTTAAACAAGCATTAATGAGATGACTTTGAAATTGAAAGTTTGCATGAGAGTTGGCATGTTTACTGGCATTCTAGCAAAAAGTAATGTGATAGCCTATAGCATATATCACAAAGCCAGTATCATTTCTCTGAAAAATTAGTTTATTGGGGTGTCAAGCGCCAATACTTATACGCCCCATGATTTTTTATTTCGTATTCATTGTAGAATTAAAACATTTTACCTATTCTCTTTGGAGCGTGTGGTGTAACATTGATACCCTTGTCACAGCTAACCTCTTCTAGGGCCGACCTTACCTATCCCTTTAAGGTGTTTGGCGTGGAACTGGCCCATCCTACCTACCCTCATTGAGGCATTTAGTGTGGAGTTGGATGATAAGGGTATTTTCTAATATAACTTATCACATGACCATTACCCTCTCCCTGCAAAACTAGCTTATTAGAGTGTGCAACACCAATGCTTATATACTCAATAATTAGAAGTGAGAACCTCATTCAACTTAGATGAACCAACAGTTAAAAGCAAAACGAGTAGTGCAAAACCAAGCAAGATTGATACAATTGCACCAACTTCAAGTAATTGTAGTGACTCTAACTCAGTTGCCGCCCTTAATATCTAATACATAGTGGAGTTTTTAAATTTCACAAGCGGAGTTAGGATGATGACACATACTCTTCAAGGAATATTAAAAAAATAAAAAATAATTAAAGTGGGTATGTATCATTATCATAACCCGCTTGTGGAGTTTTAAAACTCCACTAATAGTGTATTGAATAATAATTCTAAAAAATAATATAAACAAGAATAAGCAATTAAAGATAGATAAATATAAGATAAAAATAATAATCATAAAAAATAAAATGAAAATAATAATAATGGAAGACTTTTATCATTGGGTTTTAGGCTAAAAATTCAAGTATAAAGGTTAACTTTCATCCTGATGGGCCTTTGGGTTCAATCCAATTGCAAACGAAATCTAAAATCAATTAAGGTCCAATTTTAATTAAATCTTACTTACAAAAATTCAGTTACAAAAAAACTTTAATTTTTACTAACCATCATGTGATTCATGTCCGAACTAATCAACAAGTCGATAATTATTCGAACAAAATATGGTATCTACCTACATTATTTCATATCTTTTTAGGCTAGAAAATTCAAGTATAAAGGCTAACTTTCATCCTATTATGCTTTTGGGTTCAATCCAATTTCAAACAAAACCTAAAATCAATTAAGGTCCAGTTTTAATTAAATCTTACTTACAAAAATTCAAGCACATCAAAATTTTAATTTTAACTTACCATCAAGTCTGAACTATTCAACAAGTTCATAATTACTCGAACAAAATATGGTGTCTACATACATTATTTTGTATCTTCTTATATTATTTATATTTTTTAAAATCGACCATTGAGTTTTATGTTGTTTTTAAGTAAATGATGCATGTCATATTCTAAATTAATAAAAAATACCTACCAATTTTTTCAATAAAAACATATTTCAATTGTTAATATATATTGAAAAAATATTATTTTTAATGAAATCATAAAAATATTGAATCCATATAAAACTTTACGTACATGTGCATGAAGGTACAAGTAAATTATTAAATCTAATTGTTGTTTTTAAAAATATTAGTAATTTTAAATGGAGTTATAAAAATCACACAAAATAATTTATTTTACATTGATTTAACTTATTCCTCCATTACTCAAATATACTAATTTGTTATAAATACTTTTAGACAATTTGTTTTCAAACAAAAAATTTCAAACTTGATCATATTTTTATAGGTCTTGCCATATTTTTCAGTTGGTGCAACATTCTCACATTCGTAAATAGCTAAACTCGAATCCACTTGGGCACTAATTTACACAAACAGACTAGGATGTTTATAATTGTCACAAATCGTTATCAATCAAATAAAGATTCATTATTTATAGAAGAATGAATCGATCAAAAAAGTGAGAAATGATCACTATAAATATAAGTTTTTTAATAAAATATTTTTAAAAAAAAGGTAAAAAAATTTTACATATATATATATTTTGTCTTTTGTTGTTTTTTATTTTATCTTTTCTGTTGGAATCAAACCACTGAAGGTGCATTTGATTCCAAACTAAGCTTGCTACGATCCTCATGAATGACCAGAAATTAAGGTTAAACAATCTTAACATCATTATTGTATATAACTTAACATCATTATGCATTATGAAATTTTGGGCCTAATTAATTAAGAGGTGAACTCTACCTCCTATTGTAATATAACTTAACATCATTATGCATTATGAAATTAATAAAGTAGATTGCAATCTTTAAGCTTTTGCTTGGCAAGAAAAATGCCTGAGATGAGGATGAAAATTCTGTTAATCCAGTGATTAACTTTCACAACTACTTTCTTACTTTATAGTTTAATTATTGGATTTAAAAAATTTTTATGTTCACCTTTTTCCTTCCTTCATACCAAGTAAAACCTAAGATAAGTTGTTCCTTTTGTATAAAATCTCCAGGCGTCTCCTTACGTTACAAGGAAGTGGGTAGCGGAATTCATAAATGCCATCCCAAAGTCAGCAGGTGGGAAAGCAGCTGATATTACAAAGCCAACAGCAAAAACAAAATCTCTCCAAATTGCAACTTTTATGGTTCTGCCATGCCCATATGTTGCACTAGTTTACCAAACCGACAGAAATTATGATGAAATGGTAGTAGTAACAGTAGCTGTTGTCTTAACCAAAACTTGACCTAATCGTTGTGAAAAAGAAAAAAAAAAGTAGTTGTGGGAGTTGTTTAAATTTCCTTATAGAATGTAAGAATTCTGCAAAAGAGTGACAAGCTTATCGGATAGATATATGATTTCTACATTAAAATCTCTTCAACTAAGTTCCTAAAACAAAAAAACAAAACACATTTTGGAATTAATATTTCAAATCCCTCTCTTTGGGTGTGGGTAAATAACCAATTTCTAGTTTTATGCTCATCCCTGACTGCTCAAAAAAAAATAAAAAAACCGAAGACAAGTAAAAAGAGAAGTGAAAAAAGTACATGCTCAGAAAAATTTATGCAAAAGTAATAGGTTAATAGAATTTCTTCTCTTCAATTTACGTCAAGGATATTTAAATTACAAGAATAGGTACTTCACATCCAGGAAAAGACAGATTGATTTTGAAAAATTTATGATCACAAGAAGGGCAAAGCAGCTGTAATGTGTGAGAGATTCCTTGCATATCCAGGAAATGTCAAGATTTGCTATAATAGGGGCAGTGGTACAGGAAAAAACAAACAAAATCAAGACAACAAAACTTGCCCAGTTTGCAAGAGACGGAACATCTATCATTCAATAAAAAAACTTAGAATAAATAAATAAATTGCCCACGCAACCTAGCTAGAAAGTGCAGTTTCATATAGACTCTAATCTTGTAACCAGTTAAGAATCTATCACCTCAAGAAATTCCAATGGTCGAAACTCAAAATCCCACAAACACTTATTGGGAAAAGTACCCTAACACATGTAAACCGTGTGCAAAATCTTTCAAGTAGATTGCAATCCGATATCAGCTGTGTTGGATCATACCTAGTCATTGCTTTAAAGATACCAGAGCAACTATGCCATGATCCTTTTTTTTTCAAATGGTATGCAAGTTCTATGTGCCTCCAGCTATCCACCGCCAAACACCACCAGAACCTTGCCTCTGGGCAGCTGAAAACTCCATCTCCTCGTCCAGTGCTGACTTTTGTCTCCTAAGTATTTGCACTTCTTTTTCAATGGACTGTAATGATTCCAACATCCTCTGTAGTTCTGCAATTTGAGCCTGGATATATAACCACCAAGCATGTGTAAATCTTGAGTCTGTAAAGTTTAAATAATAATAATAATAATAACAACAACAACAACGCTAGAATGAAATGAAAAGAAATGAAAATTGGCAAACCTCAAGTTTAAAGCATCTTGATCTCTCAGATATCAGCTGACCTTGGACAGATTGAAGTTCCTGCAAGACAGCAACCAATTAAATATTAAAAAAGAAAAAAAAAACCCTTTAAACTGATTGGTGATACCTTTTTGAGTCACTGAAAGAGCATACCTTGGATAATTCAGTATGATTACTATTTAATTCATCGATCTTCTCCCTCAGCCTAGAGTTTTCTGCCCTGACTTCCTCGATTGACATCTCCAAGGCCTTTTTCTCTTCCTTGATTGCATTAATTTGAATATTGATATCCTTTTTAGGAACACTGTTTTCAACTCCATTAAAGTTCAGACCTATTATTGGTGGAAAATCCAACTTTTCAGACTTTGCCAAGGCATACGCAGCAGTAACAGAAGCTGCTGCTGCAGCTGCTGCTGGGGACTGGAAAATCTTGGGAAGAGATGAGTCTTTTGGTTTGAGTTTCATAACAAAAACCTAATATTAGACAACCACTAAAATATCAGGGGAAAAAAGGTAAAAGGATGCATAATGGCA
The DNA here is from genome assembly GCA_032173925.1 of Heritiera fomes. Lineage (NCBI taxonomy): Eukaryota > Viridiplantae > Streptophyta > Magnoliopsida > Malvales > Malvaceae > Heritiera > Heritiera fomes. The sequence continues at coordinate 15,323,596 of JAPDPM010000002.1, forward strand.
TAGATTCAGCATTAGCACTTAACGGAAATGATTTCGTATAAACTGTTGTCAAACAATATACCTCATTATTATATTTCCCATTGTATCCACCAAAGGCAACCAAATGCTTTTCCCCATCAATTACAGCAGAGCAAACACTTAGCCCCTGCATTTTAATGACAATTAGATTAGATCACATATAACAAAAGTCTAAAAAGTTTCCAACATAAATTTAGTCATACACAAAGTAAAATCATTTCATACAGAAATGGAAGCATAAGACATAAAATGTTCGATAAAAAACAAACATATGCTTCTTTGACAGTGTTGATGAAAATGATAAAATAGATGATATTTAGGTCCTATAGAGCTTCTTGAAAACCAAGCCTGTTGATGGCATCATGAAGCAGAATTAGAAACAAAATGAACTAGGCAAGATAAAAACTACAAAACTTACTTTTCAGGAGCATTGAATACCAACAGTGGAAATACCACATGTGGATATGGAGATTCAATTTTCCTCAGCTTTCAGAAAGCAGTACAGACTATCACAAAAAGTTATTTTAACAGAAAAAAAAAATCTGCAGCCAAATTCCTAAAATTTTGTCCAAGTAGAAGTTTAGAAAATCACACAGATACAGTTAATTAAAGGCATAAAGCAGACCTCACTAGCAAGTGGATGTCTCTCCTTCAAAGTTGTCAAAGTGGACCAAACTAACTTAGACATATTTAAGCCAAGAGTCTCCGGGCAACCTGTAAAGACAGAATTGAATTAGCACATGAAATCCCAACGTAAATAAAATTACATGAAATATTACATCACACATACCATTGCTGTTATCTCCGCCACCAACAATATACCACATTTCATCAACAGAAATACCAGCATGACCCGCCCTAGGACTCACCAAATCACCCTGAATTTGTGGCTGGGACCACTCCATCTGCATGGCAATCCATGTTCAACTCCAATCAATCAAACCATTCAGACTACTTAGGCACAATAAGTTAATTATGACATTAGAATAACCGTATCTCTAGTTTATTAGAACTATGAAGTCTGCTTCAACTGCTGTTCATATTTCTCTAGGATGGAAAGAATGACCAAATCATAGAACTGGTAGTACTTGCCATGGAAGACACTGTGCTCTATGCAGAATTGCTTAAACATATCGAATGAAATGTAAAGGTAAGGAAATCTCAGCTTTTGTTTTGACACAAAAGAAAACATACTTTATTAAGATCAAGATAAAGGAAAGGTACTTGTATGAAAAAGTTTCAGCATCCATCATGCAATTTATGTAGACTGTCTAGCCAACATAGGGTTGGACCAACTTTATGAAGAATGTGGGAATATCTTGGAAGAGTTCTTTTGTCTAGCCGACTTAGGTTTGGACCAGCTTTATAGAGAATGTGGGAATATCTTGGAAGAGTTCTTTGCACCTCGCAAAATATATTTCTCCCACTTCAACAAGCACAAAGTGAGCACATGAGAGAATAAGCTATCATCTTTACTCTTTTCAGCTATGCCAAAACAGCACTCAAATGATCTCAGGAGGCCCAATTAGTTACAAAGTTATTTTATAAGCATTGCACACACTATTCATCATGGAAAAATGTGACCTCTTTCAAAAAAGAAAAAAAAAAGACAATTAATGGCATTCAACTCATACCAATAATAAAGTAAAACAGAATATTAACACAAAGACAAACTATTCCAACACTTACGGTCTGCAAGTCTAACACATGCAGATCATTGAAGAATATTGAATAAGAACAACCACCAAAAATCAGAAGGTAGCGCTCTGCGTGCACTGCAGCTGAGTGATCAAATCTTGGAGCTGGGGGTGTCTGCCTATCAAAATACAAAATAGTGATGCAGATTACTTCTAAAATTCTGAAGAATAACCAACACTGAAAAGCAGAAAAGATGCTTACGTTGCCTCCACCACACTCCAAGTCATTGTCTCCAAATCAAGAACATGTACATCATTCAGCAATTTCCTGCTCCTGTCTTCTCCACCAAACACTATCAGTTTAGAACCTACCAGTGTCACAGAATGACCCCCACGTGCTACCTGGAACATATAGCACAACAAACCAAATTTCCATAAGGGAAGACTCCTATAATGGGTAGAATGACTTCTATCCTTCTTAACGAACATGTAACTGAAACTGAAAATTCAGAGGATAGCACAAAACAAGAGGTCAAAGCATTGAGAGAAAGGGAAATTTTATTTATTTATTATTTTATTTTACGTAAAATGCTGTAAAAAGTAAGTTACCGGAATTTTTCCTGAGGTCTCCATAACACCACAGACAAGTGTCTCTAGATTGATAAAATGCACTACAAAAAGCCCATTAACTATTATTAGATTCCAAACAATGTACAAAAGTCCATTTGTCAACCATTAAACAGAAAGCTGGATTCACTAAATTCTACTAAATACGTAATTGTACCAAAATGACCCTCAAAATTACAAACCTATCATTACATCAGAGGATTTCTTGGAATGCCCACCAAGAAGAAGAAGTTTATCTTCCCACTTAATCTGAAAGAAAAAAATACATAAATATTTGCTCAAGTGCTTATTTAAAGTTGTATTGAGTCACTGCATAAGTGTGTGGAGTTTAGCTAGGAAAAAATGAAGACATCTAATGGTGCATCTGAATTCCTACCATACTGTGATCTGAAATGCCTGGAAGAACTTCCTGTAAGCCACTGTCCTCTGATTTATCAGCATTAGGTTCAATCTTCAGTTCCAGACTAGACCATGTCAAACTTCTAAGATCAAATACCTGCAAAAGAAGCCAAAGATCACATTACAAAAAGAAAGTATTTCAATATATATGAACCAAGGACATGTACCAAAACCTGAATATCAGACAGGTATCGACCATTACGACTGCCTCCAGTGATAAATAGTTTTTCATCAACCACTGCTGCAGCATGCTACAGTGAAAAGGGCAAAAATAACATGATAAGCATCTAGCTATAGAATAATAGAAAAAGAAGAAAAGTGTAAGCACTTAAAAGAAAATTGAATATTACGGCAGCTTATTAATGATTAACAAACATGATCAAACAGCCCAAAAGAGAGAGAGCGCATAAAACAACACAAATAATACGATCTTGTGCGAACTTGACAATTTAAAGCAAAATACCTTGTATCGAGCTGATGGTCGTGCACCAGAAACTGGGAGTGCTACCCACTGCTCATAGGCCAAATCTGAAGGCCAACTGCTGATATTCATGTCTTTTTTAATCTCTTCTGCTCCCATAACAGCTGTTTGTGTGTTAGTCAAGTTCTTCAATTGCAAAATATAGATAATCATCTTAATCAAAGAGACTCAACTCATAACTCATTAGTTTCTGGAAAAAGCGAGAGGAGTGGAAAATGAATTGAGGAGCATGACAGAATTTTACAGTCGTCTATATAAAAGATGGTGTGATGGCAGAAAAATGCAAAGGGAAGAAGTTTTTAGGGCAGTTTTAAAAACCACTTCCTTCCCTATTGTTTTCAGGATACAAACAAAACCTCAATCTTAAAACTTGAGAAATACAGCAGAGATTTACAATATCATACACACCATCATTTAATCCAGTAATAAAAAAGGATTATGGGAAAACTTATTAGGAATGATACTGATATCATCTGTAATTGAAAAAGAAGTGAATGGCTCAGTGGAAAAGCCAGCGGAAGGATGTGCTATGAACAAGACCAGAGAAAGCTGCCTAAAATAAGGGCAAGTCAGTCAAAAAAGACCCAATAAGTATGAACTTAAAGAACAGAAAATAAAAATCCACTACCATAAAGATACTGCTATTACGGACAGCTCATACATATAGCTAACGTTATCTACTTAGCAGCAAAAGAAAAACATTTTAGCGGGAGGCTTAAACTTGTCAAACTTAACATAATCATAATATTTCAGCAGAATTCTAGCTATGATTATCTACTTCCAAACACCAATGTAATACAGAAAACATTATATGATAACTATGCTTCTTCAAAATCAACTTGATTGAAACATTTCTTTTGACTGCAATTGAACTACAATAAGTCTTACGATTCTATTTGCATACTATTTGAAGTCAAAAATTACCTAAGGTAAATCCCATCTAGGTCCTTCAATTTTAACCTTAATTCAATACTAGTTCATTAGTTTGCGAAATGGACATTATGGTCCAAAATTATCAATTTGACAGTAAAAAAGATCGTTCTGTTAAGTCACTATTAAAAATCTATTAACCTAAACATTCGTTATGCAAAAAATATACATAATGCCCTTTTTCGGTATTAAAAAATAAATATCTTACATAAAATGATTTTTTAAAAGATACTTAAAAATAATAAATAGTAATTAAATTCATTGTTGATACTTGGGAATGTGATATTATTATTTCAAGTTTAGTAATTGATTGATACTTGCTAAAATCATTTGTGATTTTAGATCAAAGTGTCAATTTTTAAAACTAATGTACCACAGTTGAATTAGGATAAAATCATGAGGACTTCAATGAAATTTACCCATCACCTAAAGTTTTCAAAAGCAAAATAGAAGCATAAAAGTTGATGTAACTAAACTCTAATAAAATGCAAAAACAATGACCAATGCTAAATTCAAAGCTAAATTACATACTCGTTCGTAAGTCAGCTATCATCTGATATTTAAATATTATATTGTATTATATTCCCTGATTGGTAGCAGAGAAAATGCAGGAAATCAAGAAATAACAGTAATTCATATCCCTGCACTCAAATTAATTAGATAAAACTTGTTTGACTTAACCAAGTAAACACACTCCCATTTTCTTGGTAACAATAAAATTCAATTTCCTTCCATTTTTCTCAGCAACCAAACAGAATTCTCCAAATTCGACATTCCTACGAGATCTAATCACTGAGAAACAAATTTAAATCAAAATTTAAAGCATAAAAGCTTAAGATGAAAGAAATAAACTAAATTTACCTGAATTATGCAAAATTACGGCGAAAATGAATTTAGAGCCGTTGATTTTGGAGAACAAGATCTAAGAATTTGTTTAGATATATGGAGTCGGAGGTGGTAGGCAATGCGGGATGAGATCAAACGGTGTTGATTCTCCGATAAGACGAAGAATCGATCACCAACCGTCGGGATCTAAATCTCTCAGTCTCAGGCGAAGGCCTTTTTTTTTTCCGTTTTTTTGGGTGATGCCAACGTGTGTTTTGGTGCAGACAGAAGAAACCGTAAAGCCCGATGTCGTCCCTGAAAAGCCTCGGTCTTTAAAACCAAAATAGAATTATAACAAAAATATAAAAAATGGAAATTTGAAAACAGACCTACTAAAAATGTAGAATAAGAATAATATTGGGTAAATGTACCACATAGTCTGAATTATATCATTTTTGCCATTTTGATATTAAATTAAATTATCACTTTTAATGCAAACCAAAAAAAAATTTTCACTTTTAAACCTGAACTTCAATTCTGTCCAACACTGTAGTACTAGATCTAACTTATTTAAAAAAGATGACATGGTATGTAAAGTCTTATAAAATAGTGACACATTGAAATAAATAACATGTTATTTGTGAGTTATGTCAACTTCATTTTTTTAATATTTAAAAAATATTTTGAAATATTTCAAATATGCAAAAATATTTTAAATATATAAAATATCTAAAAAATATTTAATTTTTTTAAAATAAGTTAAAATATTTAAAAATAAGTCAAAATATTTAAAATTTTTCAAAATATAAAAAATTTAAACTATGTAAAAATGTTAAAAAACATATTTAAAAAAATATTTAAAATATATACAAATATTATAAAAATATGTAAAAATAGTTCAAATTATATAAAAATATCTAAAATATATAAAAATATTTAGAAACATCTAAAATTATTTAAAATATTTAAAAACGTTTTAAAAATATGTGAAAATATTATAAATATGTAAATTATTTAGAAATATTTAAAAATATTTCAATTTTAAAAATAGCTCTAAATATTTTTATATATTTAAATATTAAAAAATAAGTAAAAATATCTAAAAATATAAAAAATATTAAATAAGCTAAATATGTAAAAAATTTAGAAATATATATATGAATATTTAAAAATAAAAAAAAAGAAAAAAATATGAAAAAAAATTACAAATATTTTTTGATAGTTAAAAATATAACAAAAATTATGTATAAATGTTTAAAATTCAAAAAAAAAAGAAACTAAAAATCTACACCAATATTAAAAAATCTAATTTTTTAAAAAATGAAAACTAAAAAATAAAAAAGAGGGAGTGAGGGAATTAGAGAGAGAGAGGGGGGAAGGGGGAGAAGAGGTAAAGGCAAGGGAGAAAGGGAAAAGGGATTGACATCGATCCAACGTGGATAAGCATTAATCAACATGATTTTGGACGGATTAGTCTTGATTCGCCCAAAGGTGACTCCCTTCTCCTTTTAATTCTCTATCCTTAAATAAAAACAATCACTAAAAATTTCAAACAAAAACTTCTTATTTAAATCTAGGCAAATAGGTCATTTTGAGGAAACTAGTAAAAAAAAATGAAAATAAAGAATTAAAAGGAGTTCTTGGGCATTGTATTTAAAGATTTTTGCAGTAGATGACGGTAGGGTAGGACGACTGATCTGGTGGTCAGTTGACATTTTATGAAAATAAGGGTAAGTTGGTTGGCTTTTTTCAATTTTTAATTTATTTTATATTTTTATAACTTTTTATTTTAAAAAATTATATTTTCTTATTTTTCTAAAATTTTTCTTTTTTCTTTTTTTTTAATATTTTAAAAATATATATTTTTATTTTTCAAATTTTTTTATATTTTAAAATATTTGTACATATTTTTATATTTTTTTTAAATATCTTTACTTATTTTAAAAATTTATAGATATTTTTTAAAATATTTTTACATATTTTGGAATATTTTGATAATATTTTTAAAATGTATTTAAATATTTTTTAAATTATTTTTACATACAGTTATCTTTTGTTATATTTTTAAATATATTTACTTTTAATACTTTTACATATTTTAAAATATTTTTACATATTTTAAAATATTTTTACATATTTTAAAATATTTTTACATATGGTAAATATTTTTAAATTTTTTACATAATTTATATTTGAAAATATTTTTACTTATTTTTAAATATTTTTACATATTTTTTAAAATATTTTTATATATTTTTAAAGAAAAATAACTAAAGTTGACATTGCATCAAATGACATGACATGTATTGCCACTGTCGCAATTTTTTTGAACATTGATCTTGGTACCATAGTGTTTAACTGAAGCAAAATTCAAATACCAAAATGACCATTTTTTTTTAGGTACCACAATCACAAAAATGATATATTTTAAGGCCAAATAGTATATTAACTAAACAATATTTTTGGATGTTGCTACATAGACATTCGTTTCTCTAATGATAATAATAGAATAAAAGCTTACATTGAAAAACAAAATACACCATAGCTCGTAAGCGTTTTTGTAATATTTTATTTTCATCCAAAAGTTTGAATCTCAAACTTTAAATCTACGATTTTTTAAGAATGTTACAAATACATTCATCTTCTCACATTAAAAATTTAATGAAATTTGTGACGTTATTGTCACATGGCCTAATTTCAATCCAAAAGTCAAAAGGGCTTACAGTTTTTGTTGTATGGACATCCGCATGGTATTGTGATGGTAAATTATGTTATATTTTAATGTTGTTTTGACGTGATTTGAATTTGATGTAGTTGATGAATTTAAAATATTAATTGTGAATGACATTAAAATACTATAAAAATCAGAGTGAATTTCGAATAATCTTATATAATTTGTCTTTATTTCTTGCATTTTCAATAATTGACCATAATCTTCTCAAAGCCACAATTATAGGGATGACAATGGTTACCGTATAAATGGGTATCCGGTACTACTTGACCTGTTTAAGTAGGGTTAGAGTAGTGTATAATCGGATTCGAGTAGGATTCTAGTAGTGAAATTATTACTCGTCACGGGTTCGAGTAGGGTTGGAGTAGTTATCTTAGAATACCTACTACCCGAACCTTATTATAAATAATAATTAATTAATACAATATTTTTATTTTTATTTATAAATTATTTATTATTAATGTTGTATTTAATTAAATTAAATCATTAAATATTATAATTATGATTTTTAACTTTAAATTATTTTTATGAGTTAAATTAAATTTATTAATATAATTTTTTAATTAAGTTATTCCAAAATTGATTTTAAATTTAAATTTAAAAGTCAAACTTTGACTTAATAAATGAATAGTTAACGGGTTCGGGTAGTTAAACGGATATTTTATATTTTATAGGGTTAAGGTTCGGGTAACACAAATAAAAATAATCGGATAATTAATCGGATTCGGGTATTATTAAAATTAATCGAGTTCGAATTCAGGTATTAAAAATTTAACAGGTACCCGATCTGTTTACATCCCCAGCCACAAATTCTATTTTAGCATTGCTTACTTTGCCATTGAACGTATAGGCGGTGTTCTCCTTTACAGAACAATTGAAAAGAGCAACCATACTAATCTATATTCCGTAAAACAAGGAGAGTGAGGGTGTCTAAGAAATATGATACTGTAACATCCCGTTAAAACATTTTTCACATCTTTCTTTACAATTTTGCCGGTTGGGCTGTCTGTGATGCCATTAACATTCAACAACGACTGTGATAAATAATAATATTTATTTATCATATACGGAATATGAAATTTCTCAAACAATGCATTATTCCTTACATCTGACATCCCCTATTATCCTTCTCTCAATAAAGTAGTACTGTATACATATGTCTGAAATGTAAAAGAGAAGTGACTATACCTGTCATTTTTGACATTACTTGTAGTTGCCCCCGCCCCCCCTCCCCCCGTGCTTGATATGTAGCTACCCATATGGGAGCTAAATTTCTCAACTTCGTGTCTTTTATCTGTGGAGTCAAAACAAAGGGGTGAGCGATTCGTACGCTCAGTAAAGGAAACATATACTGTTTTATAAAACCAAAACCATATTCCATAATTTATTTGTTTTCCAAAAATCACATCAAATAAGAAAATAGTGGATATGGTACTAACACTTTCTATACACCAGTCAAATCACTGGCTAAACAGTTTACTTTAAAATGTAGTAAACAGTAAACAGGATTCTATAAATCCTTTCAGTAAACAGAAATCAATAAGTTGAGACTAGGCAACAAATAAATCATGCTATCATTGTTCCCCCAAGAACATAAATCCGCTTTTGGGGTGCACCCGTAGGCCACTGCCCCTCACGGCTATCTCAGCTAGATCTATGACCATAATCTATAAGTGGTCCTCGGGTCCACTTGCCAAGTGACCTCGAGACCGCTGATGACTTGGCGGGTCTATCAGCCCTGTGACGCCCTGAGGTGCACTCGTTGGTCCATTGACCAAGCCACTGCCCCAGGCGGGTCACGCAACTACATGAATCATAAAGCATGAACTCAGTGCCTAAAGTCTCAAAAATACTTTATATATCTCATGACAACCCTTATGGAATTATCTCAATCCATATTATCATTTTCTCAAAATGATTTGCTTTCCAAAAAGGTTTAGGCTTTCTATTTACCAACACCTTGACAACCTTTCAAAATCTCAAGTTCTCAACCTTTAAAACCTGCTCGCCCATGGTCAACTCGCCTAATATGGCTAGCCCATGCCAGCTCGCCCAGTGCGGAGAACTTGTGTTCGCCCGCCCAACTTTGCTTTTAAAATCAGAAAGCAAAACTGGCTCGCCCTCAGTGGCTCGCCCATTAATCAATTCGCACAAAAGGGTTTATATTTTCTATTTTCGAAGATATTAAAATGGCTCATTTTTCCTCAAGAAAATAACATCGAAATCTGTTCGCCATGGTCAGCTCGCCAGTCCGGCTCACCCATGGTCAACTCAAAAAGGGGTGAACAAGTAATCACCCGCCACCCTCTATATTTAAAACAAAACACTGGCTCGCCCATTTCTGCTCGCCCATAGCTTTCTTAACAATTAAGGTCACCCACCCCAAAATATTATTAAAGGATTGGCTCGCCCGCCAATACCAGTTTGCCCAAAAACAATGTAAGGGTCGACTAACTTTGTAGCTCGCCCAAGTCAAATTAATTTATTAAATAAATGCATATCATAAACCAAAATAGTTTTTTAGATATTTTCATAATATTTTTACTCCACAGGACATGCATTTACTTCACATACAACTCCCTTACTTGGTTCAACAAAGCTTCGCTTCCCGATCGCTTTTACCGAGTCCATAATTCCCGGCTGCAAAATAATTTATAATTTCTATTAATATTTCTTTTTCAACTATTTCCAACACTTTGGCGAGACTTAATATTCAACTAGCTTGCCCAATATTCAATTCGCCAGGAGAACCTTGGCTTAAATGTGGAAGTTCGCCCACAATTCAACTCGCCATGCTTGAGTTCGCCAATGATGGCTGAGCTTGCCCATTTATCAGTTCGCCCATGAATTAAACTAAGTTAGGCGACCTCGCCCTCTTGGACTTGGCGAGTTCTTATTGCCTACTCGCAAAATTAGCGATCACTAAATTTTAACATGGGCGATTACAATAGTCGTCATTCTCATCATTTTTCCAGTGTTTTCCCATCATCTTATTACAATTTCAACCCAGTTTCATTTTTATTCATCATCTACTTCAAGATATGAATTTATTCTATTTCTCTAATCTAACAAGAATAAATCAAAAGCATTAATTTTATGTAGTTGATGAATTTAAAACATTAATTTTAACTGTGAATGAAACTAAATTACTATAAAAATCATCGAGTCAATTTCGAATAATCTTATATAATTTGTCTTTATTACTTGCATTTTCAATAGTTGACCACAATCTTCTCACAGTCACAAATTCTATTTTAGCATTGCTTACTTTGCCATTGAACCTATAGGCAGTGTTCTCCTTTACAGAACAATTGAAAAGAACAACCATACTAATCTGTATTCCGTAAAACAAGGAGAGTTAAGGGTGTCTAAGAAATATGATACCATCCAAAAACAATTCATAATGTGATTTGTCAAAGAAAAAGCAAAATGTTCACAGAAACCATCGTCTCTACCACCTTCCATCTTGAAAGGTCGCTGTCATTCATTCTGTTCTAGTTCAAAACCTCAAAAGTTGCAGGGATGCTGACAAGTGGTGAATAAAGTTGACGAACAAATGCAAATGAAAATTTCCCATGTAGAATACTAGGTAAGTTTGTTCAAATAATGTTTTATTTATCCTCTGATGACGACCACAGTTTTAGACATTGAGAGAGTTGAACAAAAGAACTGCCTTTCTATGAAGATAGTTGTGTGATATTTCCACTAAAGGAATCCCACACTACAAAAAAAGAGACTTTCAGCGACGGAATTAGCGACGGAATTTTCCGTCGCTAAAAGTCTTATTCCGTCGCTAAAGGGTTTTAGCGACGGATTAGCGACGGATTAGCGACGGAATAATTCCGTTGGAAAAATCAATGTCGCTGATGCTCATTCCGTCGCTGAAAGAAAATTCCGTCGCTAATTCCGTCGCTAATTAGCGACGGAATTTGTCCTTATCAGCGACGGATTTTTTGTTATCAGCGACGGAATTTTTCTGTCGCTAAAATGGAAATCGGTCACCTATTATCCGTAGCTAAAAATTTCAACGACGGAATTTTCCGTCGCTAATTCCGTCGGTAATTTTTTTTTATTTTTTAAATTTTATGAAAATATTCCGTCGCTAAAAGTTTTACCGACGGAATATTCCGTCGCTAATAATAAAATTTTCCGTCGCTAAATAATTTTACCTACGGAATTTTCCGTCGCTAATAATAAATTTTTTCCGTCGCTAAATGTTATCAGCAACGGAATATTCCGTCGCTAATAATAAAAATTTTCCGTCGCTGAATGTTATCAGCAACGGAATATTCCGTCGCTAATGCTATTATTTCCGTCACTAATGCTATTATTTCCGTCACTAATTTTTTTGAATTCCGTCGCTAATAATATATTTTTTTATCATCATATATTATTTATGCATTTCGCTACCAAAATGTTAAATTCCAAAATTGTTTCCAAAAGTTTTCCGAAATATATTTAAATTTAAGGTTAAGCTTAAATTCATGTTAAAACCCTAAATTCATGACTATAGCAACATTTAAAAGACCTTAATACATAAACATAAATTTTTCCATAAAATTCATACATAATCATAAAACATGATTAAAATTAAACAAATTCATAACATCTCTCAACAACCATCAAATTCTTAAAACATAAAAAGAACAAAGTACTTAAATTTCTTACATTATAACAGAGATCTATGAAGAAGGCCCATCTCCGAGGTTCGGTGTCTGGCTATCATCGGGATTTGAAGGGCCTCCTTTGCTACTCTTCCATGCATTACTCATCTCAGCCATCCATTGGTGCATTTGCGGTAAATATTTGAGAACTTCATCAAGTTTCTCTTCTATAACATCGATGCGCTCATCCTGGCTTACTGTTGATTGAGAAACCGAGAATATTGGACTTGCTGAGGAGGCGGATGACTCAAGTATATCTCTGTTTTGTGAACTGCTTCCAAGGCCGTACACATGTGTGCGGGTTGTTTCCATTCCTCCAATACAGTCACACCAAGCAACAGGATCAAAGTGTGGTTGACTGCTAATATCCGTACCATACTTTTCAACCAATGAAGCATTATATTTTTCCTATAAAAAAAATTTATTATTATAAATATATCTATACTTAAAAAGTAATTAAATAATAATTAACATACATAAAACAAAATTATTTTAAATATACGTACACTGACAACTTTCGACTTATTGTCCACATATTCACCTTGGCCAGCATTTTTTTTGTGAGTGCGATCAAATACCTCCTTATATGTAGGTGTTCGACCAAATTAAATTTACATAAATAAATTTATATATTTAAAATGTAACAAAAATAACTTTAAACATTTAAATTCAAAATTTCTAGTAATATTATTATAAATACAGACAAACAAAAATAAACAACTAAAAACAAATTAACATTTTAAATATATATTTTAAATAAACAAATTAAACAAATAAATAAAAATTAATAATAGTAGTTCAATCAATCTATTACTATCATATAATTAGATACAATAAAACAACAATAAATTTTTATAATTCATAATATTATGACCAAATTAAATTGACATAAATAAATTTATATATTTCAAATCTAACAAAAATAATTTTTCCCAATAAATACAAAATTTCTACAAATATTATTATAAATACAAATAAATATATATTTTACATAAACAAACTACCAAACAAATAATTATATCTTTTAAATTTAAAAATAATACAACTACTATATACCAATAGTATGACCGGCGGTAAGGACGACCGGCGGCAGGTCAGCGGCGGCGGGCAGTGGGGCAGCAGCGGCGATGGCAGGGGCGGGCGGCAGCAGTGGCAAGCTTCAGAGGAGTGGGCTGTGTTGGTTTTCTTCTTTAAAAACCAGACGGCGCCGGCGGTGATGAGAGGAGAGAGGTGACCGGCGGCAGGTGGAGGTGTAACAGACCGGCGGCGCAGCTTCGGACCTTCGGTGGGGCAAGGGACGGCGGCGCAAAGGGGAGAGGAAGAGAAACACAAGCAGAAAATTTGACCATCACGGGCGGAAGAAGAAGAAAAAGAAAGTGAATCACGAATTTCGAGGTATTAGCGACGGAATTTCCGTCGGATTAGCGACGGAAAAATTCCGTCGCTAACTAGATCTAACACGCTATACGAGGAATTAGCGACGGAATTTTTCCGTCGGTAATTCCGTAGCTAATGATCTTTAGCTACGGAATTAGCGACGGAAATATTCCGTCGCTAATTTTTTGACCTTTTCTAAAATATTTTGGAGGGAATTTTGGAGGGAATTTAGCGACGGAATTTTTCCGTCGCTAATTCCGTAGCTAATGGGCTTTAGCTACGGAATTAGCGACGGAAAAATTCCGTCGCTAAATTCCAACATAATTTTTCGGTCGAAGAATTCATGGGACTTAGCGACGGAATTTTTCCGTCGCTAATTCCGTAGCTAATGGCTTTTAGCTACGGAATTAGCGACGGAAAAATTCCGTCGCTAAGTTCCCATGAATTTCTCAACCGAAAAATCATATGGGAATTTAGCGACGGAATTTTTCCGTCGCTAATTCCGTAGCTAATGGGTTTTAGCTACGGAATTAGCGACGGAAAAATTCCGTCGCTAAATTCCCATGAATTTTCTTTCTAAAATGTTCATGGAAACTTAGCGACGGAATTTTTCCGTCGCTAATTCCGTAGCTAAAGCCCATTAGCTACGGAATTAGCGACGGAAAAATTCCGTCGCTAAGTTTCCATGAATTCTTCACCGAAAAATCATGTGGGAACTTAGCGACGGAATTTTTCCGTCGCTAATTCCGTAGCTAAATCCCATTAGCTACGGAATTAGCGACGGAAAAATTCCGTCGCTAAGTTCCCATGAACATTTTAGAAAGAAAATTCTTGGGAATTTAGCGACGGAATTTTTCCGTCGCTAATTCCGTAGCTAATGGGCTTTAGCTACGGAATTAGCGACGGAAAAATTCCGTCGCTAAATTCCCATATGATTTTCGGTTGAGAAATTCATGGGAACTTAGCGACGGAATTTTTCCGTCGCTAATTCCGTAGCTAAAGCCCATTAGCTACGGAATTAGCGACGGAAAAATTCCGTCGCTAAGTTCCCACATGATTTTTCGGTGAAGAATTCATGGGGACTTGGCGACGGAATTTTTCCGTCGCTAATTCCGTAGCTAATGGGATTTAGCTACGGAATTAGCGACGGAAAAATTCCGTCGCTAAGTTCCCATGAACATTTTAGAAAGAAAATTCATGGGAATTTAGCGACGGAATTTTTCCGTCGCTAATTCCGTAGCTAAAGCCCATTAGCTACGGAATTAGCGACGGAAAAATTCCGTCGCTAAGTCCATGAATTCTTCCACCGAAAAATCAATTGGGAATTTTGGCGACGGAATTTTTCCGTCGCTAATTCCGTAGCTAAAGCCCATTAGCTACGGAATTAGCGACGGAAAAATTCCGTCGCTAAATTCCCATGAATTCTTTTACCGAAAAATCAATTGGGAACTTAGCGACGGAATTTTTCCGTCGCTAATTCCGTAGCTAATGGGCTTTAGCTACGGAATTAGCGACGGAAAAATTCCGTCGCTAAATTCCCAATTGATTTTTCGGTGGAAGAATTCATGGACTTAGCGACGGAATTTTTCCGTCGCTAATTCCGTAGCTAATGGGCTTTAGCTACCGAATTAGCGACGGAAAAATTCCGTCGCTAAGTTCCCATGAACATTTTAGAAAGAAAATTCATGGGAACTTAGCGACGGAATTTTTCCGTCGCTAATTCCGTAGCTAAATCCCATTAGCTACGGAATTAGCGACGGAAAAATTCCGTCGCTAAATTCTTTCTATGTTTTGGCTTTAGCGACGGATAATTCCGTCGCTAATTCCGTCGCTAATACTTTGGCGCAATTAAACAGTATATCCCGCCATAATTAGCGACAGAATTAGCGACGGAAAATATTCCGTCGCTAATTACCGACCAATTTCTGTCGCTAATCCGTCGCTAATTCCGTCGCTAAATTCATTATAAATTCCGTCGCTAATCCGTCGCTAATCCGTCGCTAATACTAATTATCAGCGACGGAAAAATTCCGTAGCTAAATTTCCGTCGCTGAAAAGCAATTTTCTTGTAGTGCCATTTAACAAGATCTTTCCCTCCAGAGGATCATAAATCCTCTCAATCTATAAGTTTGCTATTGTCGTTTTGCCACCACCACCGCTTGGCCTATACAGAAAGTTCTATCTATAGAGAAAGTTTAATTAGGCTTGAAAAGTATGCCAATTTTAACAAACCAATTAATAAAAACTGTAGAATAAGAACAATAGCAATAAAAGAATAAAAGGGGGTTCGATGTGTGTGTGTATATCGCTACATGCATGTTTTTACCATGCACATGCAGTGTTTGATTTGCACATTAATCTTGGAAAAGATCCATGTAAGTATCGTTTTATTCTTAACGTGCATTAAGTTTTAGTAATAACATGAGAAAAGAAAGGGATCGTCATAAACAGGAGAATCAAAGTTTTCTCATGTCCAAATATAATTACGCGTATCCTCTACGGAACAAGTTACATTTTAATTTTTTTGAAGAAACAGAAAGAAATCCCCCCTAGCTAATAACATATAATACTAGTTTTGAAAAAAAGGAAATTAAGGGAATAATAGGATTCAACCCTATATGCCTAACAAGTTGTCCACCTCGACAAAAGGATCGTCCTCCTGCAAGCTTTTTAAATCCCTCGATGCACACTGGGGCTCCATTTCATTGGGAGATGTATGATCATCAACAATCTCGCCCGCCCCTGCCTCTGGAAACCAGCTTTGATCATGTGCCGCGGTGGCCGCTTCTGATACCCGATCACCTTCATAATCATCCCAACTGATCCGCTGCTGTAACCGCGATTGCCCATTCTCTTCATTCCAAACAGCTTCTGGTTCTCCCACCGCCACCAAGTTGCTTTGTTGGTGAAACTGATACCACTGATGAAGCCAAACAACGTCGTAATCATCTGCCTCTCGATATGCAGTATTCTTTATTTTACAAATCACCCACTCTTGAAACACATCTCCAGGGAGCCGATACTCGTACATAATCCAAGCAGTCTTGATGCAATCTTTTCTGTTCTTTTTCTCGGTATTGTCCTCGTAAAAGTTAAGCATATTCACATACCCTAATATTACCTCACCATTATCATCATCCAGAATAGGCCTTTCACCCGTAGACGATTTCCAATATCCTCCGCCATCTCCTTCGCTTACTCCTTGGACGCTCCTCCTGGATCTTTTCGCAGTACAATTCTTCTGAGCAATCTTCTGACGGGGGCTGAACACGAACCGTTGATTGCCTTTCATGAAAGGACGCGGTTCATCGTTTGCAAAGAGAAGCCAAGGCTTGCAGGAGTAAACATCAGAGACTTTGAAAACGTAACTGAGATCGCCTAGCCCCACGTCGCCGGTTGCAATCAGCTTTGGGAGATAGTGAGAAACTATCTCGCCATCGCTAGGGTCGAACACCATTCCAGGCAGCATTTTTTTTTGATACTTTCTTTATTCTTGTAAAATTTTTGTTGAGGAATGCCTATATATACTGCTTTTATGAAGTCGGCTGCCATATACTTGGACCAGAAGTTACCTTTTACCATCAATACTATGATTTCCAAAAGCTGTAAGGACTCCGAGCCATCTTAGACAGCAATTCATTGCCCAGTGTAATTCTCCGGAGAAACAAATCCTTCAATCCTGCGTTCAAGAAAGATTAATCAAAAGAAAGTCTTTAATCTTGCCATAGCAGATAAGTGTTAGATATGAGTAACCAACTTTTGCAACCCTCCATTGATAACTCTTAATGTTTGTAGTTTGTACTAATTCCACATTCCTTTAACGCGCAAAAATCTGTCAGAGTTAAACTCTGCCTTTTTAGTGACCAGAATTCCCACAAGATGGGCTAATAACCCAGTCAAAATTATCCGATAGCCATATACAAATCAATCCCTCTTTTATCAAAAGAATACAACTTAGTTTCTTGAATAAGGATCATTTCAAGCTTCGTTGACATTGTCAAATTTCTTAGTAAACTTTTTTACCATTGAAGATAAACCCCGAATATTTCAAGAAATAATTCTCACGACTTTCGAACAACTCACAAAATAGAACACTTGAAAAAAAAAAAAAAAGAGAAACTTTGACACCCATAACTGACGTGCTGGATAAAAAATGTTTCACTACTGTAAACTCATAAATTCCAAATCCTTCAGTTTTTCCAAGATTATATGCTCTTCACATCGTGGTGACAAACCAAGTCTTTTTCCTAGGCTCCAAATTGCCTCTGCTTCTTTCATGAGAATGTATTTTCTATCTTGAAGTCACCATCAGATAAAGAAGCATTGACTATATATCCTATCATTTGCAACCGAGGCACCAGCTGCAATGTTCTTCTTCCAGCCTTTCCTTCGATTCTTCTTACGATTCTTCTTACCTTTCTTCTTCACGTTGACACTCAGTTTTTCCTCAATATCAGCATAGAATTTCCATTTCTTTTCCTTAGTGGCAAAAGGAAGCATGGGTAAAATCAACACCTCTCTTTTCGAAACGTAAAAAGCATTATCATTAATCTGTCAAGCTTCTCGAATAAAAAAGCTAATTAATTAATAACTTTAATTAGCTAAAAAAGGTATAATATTAAATCAATTTATTTATTTTTTAAAATTTGTTTAATATCTCTTTAATGAAACAATTACACAAAAATATAAAATTTGAAAGTCTTCACACACTATTTAAATTATATCATGTAATATATACAATAATATCATTTGTGTATGTTATATTACAAGGATACCGTATAAAGCATACTTACATGCACAAATATAGGATAATTTATCTTCATGACTCATGGAAAATTTTTTATATTCTTATTTTCCGAAACATAATTCAAATATCAATCTAATAATTATGTATATTTAAACAAATACCTAAATTTATGACATTTTAAAACAAAAAAAAGTATACTGTATACATATTTTTCAACCAACTATTATCCTAAGGTTTTAAGCCTTTAAATGATATGCATTACAGCATTTTTATTTATTTTCATTTTGTAACTTTTCTTTGAAAAGTATATATTACTAAATTCAAGACTCTGAAATTCATAATTAAAATTTTTAATAAATTCATAATATCATCTTATTTGATTTAGTTTATTAAATATTTATATAATAAATTAATTATATAAAAATAAATTATGAGTACTAAGGAGGTAATGGTATTCCATAAATAGGTACCTTGCACTACCAAACCTGATTTAGTAGGATTAAGGTATCTAATAATTGGATTCAAGTAAGATTTGGGTCGTAACTTTACTAATGATCTTAAGATACCTTGCTACCCGAAGTTGATTATAAATAATAATTTTTTAATATTATTATATATATTATTTATAAATGATTTATTATTAATATAATTTTTAATTAAATTAGTTCATTAAGTATTTTAATTATAATTTTTGAATTAATTTATTTTTATGAGTTACCTTAAATTTATTAATTTAATTTTTTAATACTATGCATTAAAATTGATTTTAAATTTAAATTTGAAAGTTAAATATTAAGTTAATAAAAATGTATTTAGCTAGTTTAGGTAGTTAACAAATATTTCTTATATTACATAGAAGAGTTCAAATAGTAAAAATCAAAATATTCGAATAATTAGTTGGGCTTGGGTATTATAAATAATAATCAGGTTTAGGTTTGAATACTCCAAAATTAACGGGTACCTACCATTCTCATTGTTTTTTATTTTTGGTTTTATAGTCAGGTAGTCTATGAGTTAATTTATGTACACTTCGAGACTAATTCTTTCTCAAACGATCTTAAAGGTGCGCCTTCCACATTGGCATGATGCACTTAAGAAAATTAATTTCCTTGGATATTGATATCAAGACATAAACCTTAGATCTGACCTACAAAACGATATTTATTTATCATTGTATTCAACCTTGGGGTTATTGCCATTTCTAAATATGATGATACATTTATTTTTTTTAATTTTAATAATATTATTTTATATATATATATATATATCATAGAGAATAAATAAATAAAATAATAGATGGGTCTAGCCGTCTAAGTCCAGCCGGGTTTTTGAAAGAAAAGATTGAACTCAAACCTTCGGATCAAAATAAATAACTGAAACCCAACTTGATACCCGCAGACACCAATTGCTGGTATCACCTCCTGGGCCCTGTCTCCTACACCTACTAAAAAAAAATAATAATGTATTATTTCAAAAAAAGAAATAATGCACTTCAAATCTTACAAGAGCGGGAATTTAAATTCTCCTTCACATTTTTTTTTTCAAAATTCTCTTCAAAAAAAAAAAAAGAGAAAACCTCTCCCTCAAAAACTTTCTCTAGATTTGCTTTGTTCACCCGATTCAATCTCAAGTACTTCTCCTTCTCTCTTCTTCAAATTTCATTATTTTTCCTCATTTTTGTTTCTTGTTTTATTTCTCTTTTTTTTGGTCTCCGATGCTACCTGTAATGGCCGATTGGACGCAGGAAAAACGAAAGTGAAAAGAAAAATTTTAAAAATCTTAAGCAATTGTTCTTTTTGAATTTTTCCTTCATTTTCTCACCTCCCAAACAATGCTCCAGTTTGAAATATTTTAGTAGATTTAGGGTTTATGTTACCTGTTCATCTTGAGAATCGAAATTGATTATAATTAAAGTAGATTTTAGATTCAAAGTACTTCCTTGTTTATTATTTTTTTCGTTGCTCAGCTTGAAAAGAAGCAGATAGCTGAAAAATTGTGGAATTAAAAGGATGGGGATAGAGGAGTACCATGTAATAGAGCTAGTAGGGGAAGGCTCTTTCGGTAAAGTATATAAAGGAAGGCGAAAATACACCGGTCAGGTGATTGCTCCGTTTTCCATTTCTCTTTTTCTTTTTTCTTTTAATTTTTAAATTTTTTGGTTAATTTTTGTAATATTTTTCAAATTCAGACTGTAGCAATGAAGTTTATAATGAAGCATGGGAAGACTGAAAAGGACATCCATAATTTGAGACAGGAAATCGAGGTATCATTTAATGTTTCCTAAAAAGCATGGTTTTTCTTGTAAGATTTGTCCATGTCGTGGCTGCTTAACTTTTTTTTTTGTTTTTTGTAATTTGAGATTTAATTTCTTACTCATTGCAGATTCTGCGAAAGTTGAAGCATGAAAATATCATCGAAATGATTGATTCATTTGAAAGCCAACAAGAATTTTGTGTTGTCACTGAATTCGCGCAAGTAATGATCTTCTTTCTATATATGATGAGAACAACTGATTAATTTGGAAAAATGTTAGAAGTTGTGGAATTTCTTGGTATGTAGGGTGATCTATTTCAGATTCTAGAGGATGATAAGTGCCTTCCTGAAGAACAAGTACAAGCAATCGCTAAGCAATTGGTACTTTCATCTTACAAAATGTTGCTGTCAAATTGATTTGTTTGATTTCTGGCTTCAAGCTTACTGCTTTTCTTAGCACGGAATTCTGCTTTTTTTGATGTTCTTATATAGGTGAGGGCGTTGCATTACCTACATTCCAATCGTATTATCCATCGTGACATGAAGCCACAGAACATTCTCATTGGTGCTGGTTCTGTTGTTAAGGTTGGTTGGTTAGATGATATGCACATGTTTTTACATAGTAAGTTTAACTTTGTGTCTATGCAGATTAGTCATGTTCTATGTTCTCATATTTTAGTTCGGAGTTGGTAGCATTTTTTTTATCTTTATGCTCATTTTACATCTTTCAGAGTTCATATCATATTCTGAGATTAATGTCCACTCAACAGTAGGCCTCTTTGTTCTATTTTTTCTTCAAAGTACATCTTTTGTTTCTAACTTACACTGTCTTTCACTTATTGCAGCTTTGTGATTTTGGGTTTGCACGTGCAATGTCCACAAATACTGTTGTTTTACGATCCATAAAAGGTTTGCCTGATATTAAAATCTATATGGCTTTTCAACTTTTCTCTAACTCAACCACTTTAGATAGCATCCTGTGTATTTTCCATCCTTTGTGTTAGCTCTGTAATGCTTTACACATGTTTTTCAGGCACGCCATTGTACATGGCCCCAGAGCTTGTACGAGAACAACCCTATACCCACACTGTTGACCTGTGGTCTCTTGGAGTTATATTGTATGCATAAATTTTCCTGATTTTGTAGTGAGGAAGCTCTTTGTTTAATTGGTTTTTTGTTATATGAATCAGATGTGCCATCATGTTCTTTATCTCTTGTTGACATTGAATTGAAAACTAGCCATAAATCCCTCAGGTATGAATTATTCGTCGGACAGCCTCCCTTTTATACAAATTCAGTATATGCACTCATCCGGCATATAGTTAAGGTACACATAAGAGGAATCTTCTTTTTAAAATTTTTTTGTCATTAGCACATTATTAAAGCACATTGCCAAAATTTTTTTTCTTTAAAATATAATTTTTCCTTTTGAAACTGTAAAATATGGTGTGCTAAGTAACACTAATTTACAATCAACATTTCAGGATCCGGTCAAATACCCTGATGAAATGAGTGCAAGTTTCAAAAGCTTTCTGAAGGGATTGCTAAATAAGGTTTTTCTGTTGGCTAGATGCAGAATTTATATGTTAATCAGCTTTCAAGTTGAAATCTTGATTTTGTTTCTAATATCATTTGAAACAGGTACCTCAAAATCGATTGACATGGCCAGCACTTCTTGAACATGCATTTGTTAAAGAAACCTCAGATGAAGTGGAGGCCAGGGTAGTGTATCTGATTTGTACAACAATTTTATACTTCCATTAAACAAAAAAGCAATTAGAAACTTTTGTTTCCTCTAAAGCAGCAAGATTGTATACTCCTTCCTAGACAATTGTGATTTATCTTCTACAGAAAAGAAGCTTGTTAGTTCTTTCCTTTCTAAATTCATAGAATATTGAAGTCTAATTTTAGTGAAACATTGAAGGAGGTGCTTGCTACAGCCACTATAGCGAGGCGGTCTGATGTTGACTTGAGGGGTGAGGAAAGCAATTTCCAAACACCAAATGGTATATAATCCCTTTCGAAAGCATGGTGCTTATTGCTTATCTGAAATATATTGGTTTTACTGTTTTCACCATCATGAACTACTGTCATAGGTAAAGGCAATTGTCCTGCTGCTTCAGACACTTGTAGTGCTCCAAGCCTTCAGAGTGATGCTCAACAATATAGTCCTGATACTGTCCAAGGAAATTCTGAACATGAGGAGTTTCCTGGATTTTCAAATCCTAATGATGTTAAACAGACAGGTAGATAATTGTTATTTTCAGTTTCTGTTTGTGCATTAGTGATGTAGAACGAGGGAAAAGAGAATAATACTAGAAATCAGAATAAATATAAGGGATGGTTGGAATCAGAAAAATTGGGTGGGTGGGGGAGAAATAGAAAAATGGTGAGAAAAATCAGGAAGAATTTTTAGAGAAGCAGTCTCAAGGTCAATATCCCACAATCTCAATTATTAATCATCCAAAACCTACTAGAAACTAAAAAAAAACATATGTACCTCTAAAACCTAAACAGAGTAAAGATGCAAAACACCAAATATAACCTCAATGCCCTAAAACTTGGAAATGAGGAATAATTAATATAATATAGCCTAAATGGTACAAATTATCTTAAACCACAAAATATAAAAAAAATTACAAAATTTAATCTTAGGTTCAAGCAATTGTTGTCCATGCTGCATTGATTAGAGAATCATGTCAGTCTGATGATTGTCAAACATCCACATTAGCTTTTGCTCACAGATTGATGATTGAAACACTCTTTCACTGTTCTTTTTTTTTTTTATAATTTTGTAACTGATATTCCTAAAGTAATTTCAATTGAGTTTCCTTGTATAGTTTTGTTTATTTATTCTTTGATTTTATCATTTTTTATTTTTCTCAGATTCCCATAATTTGCTATCTTGTTGAGTAACTTTCGGTATTGTTTTGTTTGACTTACCTTGAAAACATTGGTAGACCAAGTTTCAAACTTGTAAACTGAATTTCCTGAAGTAGATTGAAACTTGCTCTTTTCTATTTGTTTTTCAATTTGAGGTGATGACAGTTATGGTTTTCTTTTTCTCATATTTGTATAATTTGTTGATGTTTTGAATTCTTAGTTAAGTTTGAATTCCTTTGAACAATTGGTACATCTAGTTTTTAATTTGTAATATTTGACAAGGTGAAAGAAATAAATCAGTTATTATTCTCTCTGGTGCTTCGTTTGCTTCTTCTTTGTAATGTTGCAACTTTTTCATGTAAATGTAATCTTCTTTTTTGTTAAATAGGTTACGAATTCTAATGGAAGCTATAAACAAAATACTTGTTTAATAAGGGTTCAAAGCCTTTAAGATGAAGCAACTGATGCTCCATAGAGAAATTTGTCCTTGCTTCACTCTGAAAATAATAGAACCTTAACCGCCTCTTATTAAAGCCAATCTTGTTGTCCCTAGAGTTAGTGTTATTTAGCTTATTATCTTTACAGTGGTTGATTTTCTCTATACATTTCATTGTTCTGACTTATTATGAATTATATATCTCTCCAGGTAACCAGGCATTAGACAGATTAGAAAATAACTCCCGCACAGTTAATGGTGCACAAATTATTGGTCAAGATACTGAAGCTTTGGTACTTGTTTTGCTGCCAATTAAAAGATGGTCAGAAGGATCACAAAATGCTTGCAGGTAACCTTTAGTTTATGAATCATCTTCCTTTAGATTATCTAACTGGATTGCCTGTTGTTTGTCAGTTCTAACTCAAATGCATCTTTCCTCTTTTTTTTTTTCCTATGAAGCAAAACATACTCAAAGTTGGCTGGCAAGTTTGTTTTAAGTTGCCTGCTGAGACTATGACCAGCTTCCATTGCAAGACAATTTTTTGGCTTGTTAGGAACATGAAATTTCTAAGAATGGTTTATGATAAATCTCATTTCCTAAGTGTTCTATCACAAAGTTATTTTAGATTCACATATTTGCTGTTTTCAAGGCCTTTATTGAGTACACAGTTTTGCATTTTTTTTTTCCCAATGGTCCCTACCATGATTTCGAAACTAAACCTTATGTATGCATGCTAAGCAGTTAAAACTGAACCAGAAAAAGGGAGAAAGAGAAGTGTTACTTACTTTAGTGGAATATTTAACTAATAACAATCAGCATAATAAAGAAAGTTAACTAATTCCACCCAGGAAGTAAAATAACTGGTATTTGCAAGCATAATGTTAGACTTATTTCTCAATTTCTCCAATTGGTGATTTTTTGTCATAATCGTTGCCAAGTTGTGTTGATAAATGCTACATTCCTGGATGAAATTTGCGCATTAAAATGGCTCAGGATAAAAATGACAATTCATGTCCAAGACTCCAAGGAAAGCATTCATACATAATTAATGAAACAAAATAAATGAAAAAAATGTAGTTATTGCCAAGTCATTAGCCAAAAGAATCTTATAGATTTCCAGCCAAGAAGCAGGACGAGGAAGCTGGAATTATAAATCATATTCATCAAGGCGCAGTTAGGGCAATTGTTTTTTTTTAAATGATGGTTTAGGTAGATTTTCTTGAAAGATAAAGCTTGGAATTTTTCCAAATGTGTTTACCAGAGTTATTATTTTGAAAGGTTGGATAAAATGGTGCTCTGCCATTTGGTCATTTTGATTTACACTATTCAGTGTTGCTTTAGCATTCTGTAGTTGCTGAATATAAACTTCCTTGAATTGAATACCAGATATTATCCATTGATGCTTTCTTGAAGTCAGTTCTCATTTTTAGTGGCTTATACAGGGATCAAGATATTGTCCATTCAAGTCAGTCGTTGAGAATTCTTTCAAATTTAGTTGCAGCTGGTGCTCTACAATCTGGCGGAATCCTTGATGAAATAATGTGTGAACTTCTTAATTTCACTGCCATTTTAGTTGGTTTGAAATCATCTGATGTTAATGAGTTAGTAGCAAAGGTACATAACTAATTCTCATCTAGAAATTTGTAACCCTCATTTGTAGCCCAATGTATCATGTGCCGTGCTAACTTGTCCTTTGATTTTATGAATAAAACTTGCCTTTTTCATGATTATTCTGATTTTTGAGATGGCCATCCAATTTTTTTGTAACTATAAACATGCTGCTTCTTCCAGGTTCCAGTTATCAACTTGTTTTCTTTTCCTTCTTCTAAACACAGCAATAGTTTTAATTTCCTTTTCTTTCAATTGTCTTGAACTTCTCTTCTGATTTTCTGAAAACAAATGACAATCGTGAAAAGTTATTGAAGACCATGTGAACTGTGAACATTAACCTCTAAATTTATTTACAAAGTCAAATGCTCTTTCTATTATTATATCTAGCTGAAACTTCTCTGGTAACTTTGCAGAGTTTTTCAGTTATTAAAATGCTGTTGGCAGAAAATAATGGAAGTGGTGTTGCCAATTCATATTTCAAGCATTGGGTTATCTTAGTTGAAATTTTCTCACAGGTATAATTTTCTATGGCTTATATTGGTCTCTGCCAACAATTCATACATCTTATTCAAGCTCCATAACTTTTATATATAGGTTGTCAGCCACATTGAAGATGCCTCTGGAAGAGTTTTCTCTGAGTCTTGTGGGTGCATCACAACTATATTAGCTAGAGTAGCTCAGGGTCTTAGAGCATATTCTCTGAATCAGGTTCCTAAGGGAACCTCTCCTTCCTCTGTGGTGAAAGAATCAATGAAACAGATTTTGGATCATGCTGTGACATCCCGTTTGGTGGACCATTTGTGTCTATGTTTGGCAACTTCAGGATCAAGTCTTAGTTCCGGATCCACTAACATGCTACGTGCTGCTTGCGAAGCATGTAGGGCTATCTGGTCATTGATGGACGCCCTAGAAATTTCTTTTGTGAGTGAAAATCCCAATTTGTTTCCCTTGGATGCTTTGAGGTGTCATTCTTTGGTTCGACTTGACATTAGAGATCATGCTCGAGGTTTGCTGGCTGGAACAGAATCAGCAAAAGTTCTTGATGCTGTAACTAGGGCATTTGTCAGATCAAAAGCTGTGCAGTTTGCTATAGTCCATTGCCTTCATCAACGTGTAGAGCCAGCATTATCTGCTGCTATTCAGGTATTTCTTCCCGTGTCTGAAAATTCTTCCATACTGAGGAGCAGCTAAGGACTTTAATTATAATTTATTTTGTCATTAATTATGGTTGCCTAGTGTAGCAAAATATATCACATATATTTCTTTCTTATCTTGTTTCAGATTTTATCAAGATGTTGCCTCCACAATGGAATTATCCCAACTGTTCTATGTGGCTTTCCCAATTCCCTGCCTGTTACTACTGTTGTTAGCGGCGGAGCAGATGGTACCATTGTTTCAGAGCTATTCTCTATATTATTTTTATGTTCATCATTAATCAAAGATGCTCAAACTGAGACATCTAACATGAAGTGTAAAATAAGCAATCCTCCTGCCTTGATTCTGCACTCGTGCCTTCTCCTTGCTACAATTGCTCAATGTTTAAAGTCTACTGGAAGAAATTCTGCCTTATTTATGCTTACAACTACCCCAAAGAAGCAACTCTCTCGAATTTCAGTCCTTGCTCACCATGTTTCTTCTAATGATACAACTATAACTTCATTACAACCTCATTCTGCATCAGCCATGCTGGCTCTTGCTTCCATTCTTTCACTTGAATGTGGACTATCTGTTGAGTCTTCCATATCTGAAATTGCAGTACCCTTGATTCCTCCAACTAGCACACTTTGTGATCACCTTAAAATTTCATCAGAAAGTGAAAATGAAGTTGGCCCTAAGAACCCTAAAGTTCTCTCATATTGGCATGGTCTTAGGGATGGATGTGTAGGCTTGTTAGAATCTAAACTGAGATGGGGAGGGCCATTGGCTGTGCAACAATTGATTGCAAGTGGTATCCCTTTGCTTCTTCTTAATTTGTTGGCCAGCAACCATTCAAATGCTTCACGCCATGGAGTTGATGGCCCAAATGGTGGAGTTGGCTTATCCCCTATAGGGGTTGTATGGGCAGTTTCATCAATATGCCACTGCCTTTCAGGTGGAGTTTTAACCTTTCGCCAAACGTTGCTCAGCAGTGAATATATGACAATTGTCTGCAGTTTGATATCTGATGTTCATCTCAAGCTTGTGAGGTCCTGGGTTGGGCCTGGTGGAGGGAAGGATGGAGTCAGAGATGTAATAAATACTGTAATTGATTTCTTAGCGTTTCCTTTTGTTGCTGTACAAAATGCTCCTGGCTTGCCACTTGCTACTACTTCTGTAAATAGTGGGTTCATTCTCAACATGGGCTCAGCTGCTGGGAGAGTATGCATGGAAGACAAGGACATGGTGAAAGCAATTGAGGAAGACATGGGGAAATATATTAAAATCCTCCTGGAGGTTAGTTCCTGTCCCTTTCTTATCTAGGCCATAGGTTGGCACTGGAAGGCTGTTCTCCTGCCTGCTTTCTTGTATTTAATGAGATTTTCTGGCTGAATGGTGCTTGGTTAAAAGGAGGCAGTTTATAACTTGTATCTGACCTTTTAGTGCACAAGACTGTGTGTATTGCTTTAAATAAGCAACTCATTAACTTTCTAGAGATACCTTCTTGTTTCTTTAAGTGTTCTCTGCCCCCTCAAACCACCCCCTCCCAAACAAAAAAAGATCAAGGAAAAGCACACCTTTGATGAGCTTGTCTTCTTTTCCAATCTTAGTTTTGATGTAAATGATGTTTAAGGTGCCAAGATGGCATCAAGTTACTGGAAGTCTATACTTTCTCATTTATTATCTTCTGAAATTCTCAGGTGGGAGCACCTGGCATCATTATTCGTTGTTTGGAACAATTAGAGTCGAAGGATATGGGAAGGCCTGTCGCATTTCTTGCCAAAATGATAGGACATCGACCACTTGCAGTTCAACTTGTTGGAAAAGGGTTGTTGGATCCAAATAGAATGAGAAGGTTGCTTGATTCTACAAGTCCAAAAGAAGTCACTCTGGACACACTGATGATTGTTTCTGATCTAGCTCGCATGGACAAGGTTAGGTTATGTTTTCATCAAATAGTTGCCTGCTGCATCATAACTCTGGTCATTTCCATGGTTAAATTTAACTTTCTAAACCAGTGCTTAAACTGTGTTTTCCAAAATTCAAAGAAAAGCTCAAGTAGCAGCTTAGAAGGAAAACTTTTTTCCTGTTTGAGCAGTCTTATGAAGGAGATCTTGTACATTTCTATTTGAAGCTTTATTTTTGGTAATGGTGCCTGTTCTCACCATTTCGCTTCCTTCTTAATCATCATGTTGTAATATAAGTTTAATTCCTGAAATGATTTGATTGATGTCTTTCCTTCATTGTTTAATGGAAATGACTGTTGTCTCCCATGAACTGGGTTATATACTCTGAAGTTTCTCTTGGAAAGCAGGATAAAAAATAAATTTGTGGGCTTTTAGATGTTCTTTAAAGGAAGATAAGTCTGTACTAAGCTCATGGTCTGACTAATGAATTTTGGAAAATGTGGTCATGCAGGGTTTCTATGAATTCATTAATGGAGCTTCAATTTTAGATACTCTGAGGGGCTTTCTCACTCACGAAGATCCCAATGTTCGTGCCAAAGCTTGCAATGCTCTAGGCAATATGTGTCGCCATAGTGCTTACTTCTATGAGGCCCTGGTAAGTGCCACACCTTATATTTCTTTGTGCTAGCTGAACTGTATGAACCGTTATTTTAATTTTTTTGTCAACAATTTACAGTTCACTACTAGGACTTCGGAAACTATGTTGGAGATAAACTTTGTATTATTGTTGGTCATTTAGCGCAAGCACCATCTGACAAATTATGTTACAGGCTATCAGTTGTCTGATTCTCACTGACCGACATAATGCTGCAGGCAAGACATCACATCATTGGGCTCCTTATTGATCGATGTGCTGATCCAGACAGACGAACAAGGAAATTTGCATGTTTTGCGGTAAGATCTGGTCTTAACTATTATCAGCAGCATGTCTTTGGCTCTGTTGCTATGACATAGATGTATATAACTTACAGCTGCCTGTTAATTCCCTCTACAGATTGGGAATGCTGCCTACCATAATGATATGTTGTATGAAGAACTCAGGAGATCTATACCTCAACTAGCAAAGCTGCTGCTTTCAGCTGAGGAAGACAAGACTAAAGCAAATGCGGCAGGTGCACTGAGTAATCTTGTACGCAACTCGAACAAGCTCTGCGATGAAATCATCTCCAAGGGGGCCATGCAGGTATGTTGACATAGTGCATTAATCTTAAAATTATTGCTTGCGTGAGTATTTAACAATCATAAATCAAACAAACTCTGGGAAGCAGTGCAGAACTTTTAGATTAGGCCCTCAAGTCACATGTTTTAGTCATCCAGTAATATTTGGTTTCAATGACGTGAATGCTTTTGAAAAACCGGTAACTTAATTTATTAAATTGATATGGATGCCAGTAGACAGGAGCAACGGAATTTGCTACTTCTTACCATCTAATTTACAATCTTGATTACCGATTCCTTCTTGCTTTTTGTTTTCTTTGTTATTGGCAGGCTTTATTAAAATTGGTAGCTGACTGTTCCGTGGTAGCTTTAAACCCAAGCAAAAAAGATGCTATTAATGAGTCACCTCTAAAGATAGCTCTTTTTTCACTGGGAAAGATGTGTGCATATCCGCATTGCCGACAGTTCCTCCATTCATCAGAGTTGTTCCCAGTGATTGGACGGCTTCGACAATCCCCAGAATCAAGCATCGCAAAGCTTGCCTTGGCAATTGTCAGCAAAGTTACTGATGCATGAAATCTGAAGGTAAAAACAGTTGATGGTCATTTCTTTTGACCTCACCCACTTGATTTCCACTGAATCATTGATGGTAGTTCTTGGTCAGTAAAGCTGTGTCTTAAGAGAACAAAGAAAATAACGAATTATCTTAATCTTGTGATTCCAGAAGAATTTTTGAGGTATAAATACTGCAAAGCATTTCTGTATATATATATATATATATATATATATATATGTTAGTATTATAGTGCATGATGTTATTGTTCAATCTGCCAAGAATGTGTTTTCTTTATGACTGTTTCATCTCACATTAAGATCAGTTTTCTGCACTGCCATCGTTTTGATGCATTCACCCTGAAGTCTGAACAAATTGTTGGGACATGCATGTTCCCAACTCATGTTAGCTTACCCAATTGTAATTTTTATAAAATGTGTTTTAGGAGTAGAGCTGTTTAAAAAGTATTATTAAAAGAAATTAAAATAGTATCTGATAAATTTAATAATAAATGTGGTAGAATGTTAAAAATTATTTAATAATATTTTTTTATATTTATATAAATAGAAAATAAAATATTCAACTTTATTAAATAAAATTATAGTTTTTTGTGAAATAAATAAATAAAATAATTTTGTTAATTAAAATAAAAAATAAAGTCAATAACATAATTGAATAAAATAATGTGAAATGACATTTTTTTTTATAATTTTGTGAATTATTGTATGGTAAAGTGAAATTACAAAAACAAAAAATATTAAATATTTATTATTAAAATCAGCATTTCTTAAGAGTTAAACAGCTGTATTAAACATGCATTGGACGTGTCAGATTGTCAAATTATTTTGGTTCAGTGTTGTTTTATAAATTGAACAAAATTCAACATTAAATTTTTTTGGTTTTGAAAAACTTAAGTAATGAATTTATTATATATAGTTAATTTAAATTAAAGAATAACAAGGTTAGGCTATGTTCAATACAACGTGTTTCTTGTACTAAAAAAAATATTCAGAGGATTATTAGCAGATTAAGCACTGGCTAGGATTATAATATCCTCTGATTATGGATGATTTGGAATACGCCAATTTCAACAACATCCGAAGCATGCGATTCGTACATCACGATTATCGTGTGAAATTATGTTAACAACATGGCTCTATGATAATTGATTGACTCAAAATGCAAATATTTTTAAAAGAGAAATTAAACTATAAGTCATTTCAATTTTCTAGCTCAACTGTTATTAGTCTTTATTAATGGTGTTGATGTTTAAGTTCGAATTTCTTTTATTTTTTAAAAATTAATTTATTCATATATATATATATATATATATATATATATATCTTAATCTTTGATGAAGTCTTTAAAATTCATTTCTTTTTTACTTCTTTATTAGATAAAATGCCTTCACGAAATCGTCCTTGCTCATATTGTCATCTCATGTATGTCCTAGTAAAATCAAGAGAAAAAGAAGAAAAAGCAAAAAAAAAATTATATATTTAGCTGTTAATTTTTTTTCTAATTAATTTAATACTAAGATTATCCATGAGTAAAGGGAGAATTAACATCCAAATTTTGGATAAAGTATGACGGGATTCATTTAATTTTAATTAGTGATGAAAGGGCAATCTAAATTACATCTAGACATAATAAATTAATAGTACATCATCTCAATTTCTTAAATATTTAAATTTATTAAGAGTTGTTGAACTCTGATAATTGGAACTAGTAATCTACATCTAGACATTTTATCAATAAATCTTATCGTTGTTGGTATGCTTTTTTGGTTATCGATTTATTTCATTTATAATATTTCTCATTACAATCAGTATCAGTTTAATTCATACTTAAGGTGCCTATAATCAATATTCGATGCATCAAAAAGTAGCTATGACTATAAGCTTAAGTTTTTCACTTCACTAATTAGTTATTCAATTAATTTTCACAAGTTTAGGTATTATCTTCCTTTATTCTAGGCCATTAACATCAATCCATTATCATTTTAAGGATATATATGATGTTTTAAACAAAGTGGGAATCAAAATCCAATAGATGATGAAGAAGAGAATCTCAATATCTATCGAAATCAGTTGTTAAACCAAAAACACAAAATAACCACTATTCAAGAAGACTAAGCATGCACATAATGCTTGCCACTAACCCTTGGCCTTCCATAATGCCTTCCACTGCATCCTTGGGCATCAACATCATCAATTCAAACAAAACTATAATTCTATCTCCAACTAATCGAGGTGTTCAATATTTTCGTTGTCCAATCTCATCCCCATTTAGGGGGTTAACATATGAAACCACGTCAAAACATTGTTGACAAATGTCATTAGATTATCAACCAATCTAGAGAAAGTTGAAAAGATTTTTTTTTAAATACAAAATGGGTTGATTTATTTAAAATCAAAACGATGTAAGTTCCTACCATGTCACATTAAATTGTCCAATTAGTTTTTGTTTTAAGAAATTCTACTTGGATAACATTGTGGAATGGATAAATAGAATTTATGAAGTGAGATAAGATTATTTCTTATTCATCATCATTATTATCAAAGCTTTTATCTCAATATTGGGGTAAGTTATATGAACCAATATATACCGTTATGCTAAGTTGTTAGTATGAATTTTTCTTCTCCACTCATTTCTATTTAAAGCAATATGTTCTTCTAACTCGCGTTCCGTTAAATTTTTCTAAATTACTTCCAAATTTTTTCTGTTTTTTCTTAGCCTTAATTCTTTTTACATCATTTTTCGCCTCTACCTTTATTGCTTAGCTTAATATAATGTGTAAAAGAATAAGAATAAAAATAAAAATAAAATTGATACTATAAATTTAATGATGTAGACACCTCAACCTATATAGAGATATGTAACTAAACCCTTGTGCAAAAGTTAACCAAGTGCTTAGTAGCTGTAATTCATTCAAAGAATAGTCGGACTGTAATTATCCCCATGGTATTTGGATAAACGAGTGTGATGGGTAGAGTGCCATGATGATTGAAAGCAAATGGCAAGCAAGCATGCTCTGGTAGTCAAGCAAAGAAGAAAGCAAAATGCCAGTTGTCATTCTAAACGTATATTTTAAGCAAGAAGAACAGTCCACTACCGACTCTAAGAGAGGAGGATTTTGGGTAGGTGAGTTGGTGGGTGTATATATTTGTGGCCTTCGATTTTTAGGTCTCCCAAAAGTATAATGTGTCGAAAAGACTAACACCATCACCATGACATGATCATTCTTGATCCGCGTAGGGCTACAAAGGTCTTCAAACATTCCTCTATTCATTTTGGTTTTTTTATTGTGTTAAAATATTATATGAGTTTTCTCAAGAATATATAATACACACACGAGTAAAGATTCAATTATAATATCAGAGTAAAAAAAATTTATTTTTCACAATTTTTTAACTTCATATAAATTAATTACAAGTCAACTGTTAAATTTAATAACTTAAATGTATATGTTATGCACATAAAGTGTTTTGAATCTATTTCAAATTTTGATCAAATATAGTATATTTTTCAATATATATTAACAGTTAAAATTTTAGTATTATTATTATTAATCAAGATTTGGTATGACGATTATTACTCCTCTTTAAGAAAAATTAAGTTTAAAATTCGAATTTTCTTACTTTCTTTGTACCTCCCTAGGGTTTAGGGTTAACTTAAAATTTATTATTAAAATAGTTAAATATTTTTAATTAATTTAAAATTTGACATGCATAAACTACATCAGATAAAACACAAAATTCAATGATCAGATTAAAATATATATTGTATAAAAAGATAACAGTATGAAAATTTAATTTTAAAACTAACGTGAATAGACCCATACTCTCTCTATCTCCCATCAACAAGTGAGGGACCACAGATTCAAAAACTATATGTATCTTTTATTTTCATTCTAGAATTGCCATGTGTTTATCATTCAGTTTTGACTTTTAAACATGTTCTAGTGGCCATTATAATCATTTTTTTATCAAGATTACATTTGATCATTAACAGTTATTAGTGCATGATTGAATAAAAGTATTGAAATATTGGGCCATCAAAGATATAATTTACTCTATCACGTACAATTAAAAAGGAAGGATGATGTTTTCTACAATTTTATGGTATCTTGACCTACCATCTAGCATATTAAGAGAAATTAATAAAGAAAGAAGGCAAATCTGAGAGGTCAGAATGAGTCAAGTAGCTAGAAACATAATAATGGATCTGAAAATTTAATGGTAATCATAAACCCTCTGTCATATTGAGCAGTGGACTATTCTTAAATTGAAATTGTCGACCCAAATAACACAAATTAATTATCTACTAATCCAAGCTAACTGATACTTGCAAAGACAAGTTGATCAATTTGTATCATTATTATTATTAGATAAGTAAAGATTTGTGATGTATGGGAAGTCCACGCACTCAACTCAACTCAGGAGTCTGCATATTCAAATATGAACAGAACAGAGAACAGAGAACAGAGAATTACACAAACAAGTTCACATTGTATTATTATTATTATCACCAGATAATTAAAGTTGATATGAAATATGAATGCATCTGCAATATGCAATTGGTCCCATTCCCAAAGTATATATTTTTATAGGACCTTAAGTCAAAAGTGGGATAGAATAAAACTTTTTATACTGAAACTGCATACAGACAGAGGAAGACAGTAATCCTCCACCACACCACCACCACCCACACCACTAACAAGCCCAAGAGCAAGAGCAAAAGACACGTCTCCCAATTATTAACATCATCTCTAACTTCTTTTAGAGACAGAAGCTACTAGAATTTCATTTTAAAGCTTTTCTTTCTTTGCTGTTGGCTGTTGCAATGCCTATAAATGGAGACGCTGGGCCTCAACCTTTTTTTTCATTCACAACAAGGCTTGTTAATTT
Source organism: Heritiera fomes (assembly GCA_032173925.1). Classification (NCBI taxonomy): domain Eukaryota; kingdom Viridiplantae; phylum Streptophyta; class Magnoliopsida; order Malvales; family Malvaceae; genus Heritiera; species Heritiera fomes. Next base: position 15,358,941 of record JAPDPM010000002.1, read on the forward strand.
TTGTTGTGTTCTGAGTGTTATATACATAGATTTTTAAAGCTGCACTGAGCTTTTTTTTGTGAGCTTCAAAATAATGAGCAGCTCTAGGCTAATTGGTGCTGCGTTCTTGGTTTTGCTTCTTGTGGACTTGGCCTTTGCTGCTAGGTCATTTAAGGCTGTAGGAATTGCAGGTGGTGGTGGTGGTGGAGGAGGACGTGGTGGAGGTGGAGGTGGTGCCAATGGTTTGGGGTCAGGTTCTGGATATGGTTCAGGGTATGGTTCTGGAAGCGGCTCAGGATATGGTTCAGGAGCTTATGGTAGTGGAGGTGGAGGTGGAGGTGGTGGTGGTGGCGGAGGAGGCGGTGGTGGTGGGTCTGGGTCTGGATATGGGTCGGGTTATGGGTCCGGTAGTGGGATAGGAGGTGGTGAAGGCGGAGGTGGAGGTAGAGGAGGTGGTGGTGGTGGAGGCGGAGGCAATGGAGGTGGAGGTGGAGGTGGGTCAGGCTACGGATCTGGATCCGGGTATGGAAGTGGATCTGGATATGGAAGTGGCGGTGGTAGGGGTGGAGGTGGAGGTGGAGGCGGAGGTGGCGGTGGAGGTGGAGGTGGAGGTGGCAATGGTAGTGGCCGCGGTTCAGGGTATGGCAGTGGGTCTGGCTATGGTTCAGGGTACGGCGGTTTTGAAGATGATTACTCACCATAAATATATATGTTCTATATATTTAGGTAGTGGTACATTCAATCCTTGTGATTTGGTAATTGAAAATAAAACTGCAACGTCTTAATCACTGCATGCATTTGCATGGAGTACGTTGCAGAATATAAAATGGTTTAATAAGAAGACTCCATATAATGTGTCATTGCCATTTATATTGTACCATTTTCATTATTATACATAATAATAATAGTAATTGGAATAATTGAAATGAAAGCAAAATATTTTTCTTCTTTTAGATTTTGTACTATTTATATGCATCCTATTTGCCCTTTTTGTTTGGATTGCAAATCATTCTTTACAATCCTTATATATGTGTGTCTATATATAAATATAAATATATATATATATATATGTACTATGTTAATATTGTAAAAACCTCTCTAAATTAAACTTTTTTAAATTAATAATCTTTTTAAATTAATAAAAAATCACAATCTCAACTCATGCTAATGTAAAAAAAATAAATTAACCTCTTTATCATAATAATTAATAATTTTGTTTTAAAATCTAATGTAAATTTCACTGTCGTATAAATTAATATATTGATAAAAATATACAAAATATATTACATAACATTCAAGAATTAAAGAGTACTTCAAGATGTTAATTTGTAAAAGATTACTATATTTAAGATTCTTTATTTCAAGAACTAAAAAAGTATAAAATATATTAAAAAATATATTTGTAAGTAGATTTGTTTAAAAGTAAAAGGTTATAGAGTTATTAGAGGAATTTATAAATGTAAAAATTAAATAGACACCTTTTTTTTAAGACTAACAATTTACAAGGTAAAGCACTTTAAATTAATAATCCATCTAAATTAATACTCAATGACCAGTTTTAAAAATATTAATTTAAAGAAATTTTACTGTATATACAAGCACAAGTATGTTGTCGTGTAATCTCTACTTCTACTTATTAAGAACTTTTTCATGACCAAAATATGTTTAGGTAGAGATGTTTCATTTTAAAATCTCCTTTTCCTAATCATTGTTTTCATTATTTTGAAGTTCTTAACTTTTTTTTTTTAACTCTCCAACTATAATTCTTTGAACTCATTAGAAAAATAAAAGGCGTTTAAACTCTCTTGTATTCACTAAAAATCTTCATAATACATAATACACGTATCATATGAATTAAGGTTCAATTGACATTAATATAGTAATAGTTGACTCTTTTTTTTAGTAGTATATTTTTATTAGAAGTTACAATCACAATCAGCATATTACATTCCATGAACAAGTAACTATGAAAATAATATTACTCAAACTAAGTAAACTAATAAATAACTATAACAAACTAAACAAACTAATAAATAACTAGACTAACTTAAGTTCACACTTGATGAGACTTGAACCTGAAACCTCGAAGTCTCAGGACTTCCTCATTGTCACTAAGTCAAGGCCTCATTGGCTAATAATAATTGACTTAAATGATTGAAATTGAGTTTGAGTATGATTGATGGGTCATGTTGGCTCGGATCAAATCTAGATTATACAATAGTAACTTACATACAAACTCAAATCTGGCTCGACTTGCAAGTTTGACTTTGATTTTTATGGCAAACTTATTTTTATTTTATAATGCAAGTTTGAGACCAGTCCAACCTAGTTCAAATATTGTTTTATTTATTTTTTTGGTATTTTAATTTTTTTATTCTTTTAGTCCCTTTGAAGTTTAATTTGGTTTGTCAAAATTTTGCATGTCGATTTTCTTATTAAATATATATAATCATGTTTGTTAATTAATCATGTTTTACATATATATACAATTACAATATACTTAATAAATATATTTAAAATTTTTTTTGATTTTAATTATGTTAGGGTCGGATCGGGACCTGAGCTTCAAAGGGTTAAGCTGGTCCATCCTGATTTTTTATCTGGCTTAAAAATTTTGTTCAAACCCATTAATTGCATATAATATTCTTACCCAAACCCGACCAAATATTAGATGAGCCTTTAGGCTTGGATAAATAGTTCGACTCTTGAATAGGTCTATTTTATCCGATTTAAATCAGAATAACTCAAAATTGATTTATATTCATATTGATTTAAATTCAACTTGACTCAAATTCGAATAGACTCGAACATATATTGTTCCAGTCTCTAATTAACTCAAAAACAAAATGACCTAGTCATAAATTTTAGACTAAAAATAAATATTTAAATACCATAATTAATAGTCAAACTACTTTATTATAGTAAGATAATTCTTTTTCAATAACATAAAGATTATATTTTTGAACTAGTGAAATTTAAATACACTTTTATGATGCATTCGTCCAAATCCAATCATAAACAAAATTTAAAAAAATAACATAAAATTATTGTAATGGTGACCTGTATTCACTTTTTTTGATGCATTCTTCTAAATCCAATCATAATTTTTTTTAAAAAAAAACTAATATAAAAATATTTCACCGATAATGTATAAAATAATTATCCAATATTGTAATGGTCCTAGGTCATCAAACACAAGTTTTATTAACTAGACTCAATGCCTTCAATTAAACTATGAAAAAAAGGGAAAAAGAGATGTATAATAGTATTTAGTACTTATTAGGAATCATTAGATTACTTCACACGCTTAGAATTCACAATTATTATAGACAATACAAACAATATGAAAAATATATAATAAATTTATGAGCAATGGTAAAAAAATTATAAGGAAGACTACCATAACAATTAGGGTAAATTTATGTAATAAAAAAAATAAGGGTAAATTTGGTCTATGTCATTCTGATTTGACCTTAATTCAATATTAATCCATTAATTGAAAAATAAACATTTTGGTCCAAAATTATCAATTTGCAATAAAAAAAATTTCTGTTTGGTTTATGAAAATATATATTTTTTGTATTGCAAATTGATAATTGTGGACCAAATTATTCTTTTTTGAAAGGACAAATTATTTTGCTATGTCATTGATAAAAGATCTGTTAAATTAAGCACTTGTTCTTCATGTAATGTCTATAATACCTTTTTGGTATTGAAAAATAAAAATCCCTCAAAATAATTTAAAAAATACTTAAAAGTAATAAATAATAATACAATTTATTATTGATTCATGATAATATGATATTCTCAATTATAGTTTAATAATTAAGTGATATATGCTAACATCATTTGTGGTTTTGAGGCGAATTGTCTATTTTAAAAACTAACGAATTAGAATTGAATTATGACTTACCCTAACAACTACCAAATATTTTCTACATTTCAACCCCAAATTCATTAAGTCATGCAAAAAATTAAAACTTATGAGCCATGTGATTCCTAAAAATATGATTTTGAATTCATTTTTAGACCAAATAGATCACGTTATAGATGACAAAATTTCATCTAATCTAAAAAATTTAACCAATCGAATCAAATCCAAATTCAACCGACTTGATTTGAATAAAAAGAATTAACAACCCAAGCTAAGGCCAACTTGAAATCAAATCGACTGAAATCCCAATTGACAAAATCAAATAAATCTACACCCAACTTAGTTCAAACTTGAAATAATCCTATTTTCTTTTTGCGCATTGAGTTGGTCTGAATTCAAAATAATTTAAATTTAAAATGATCTAACCAGAAATAACTCAACTCAAACTCGATTTAACACAACTATTTACCTCGTCTATAAAGATATTGTACAAGTTCAACCAATATTTTCATCCTTTGGAGTTTCCTACTCTCTCCCAAAGTTGTTCGTATAGAGGAAGAAAGAGAAGCAATCCTCAATAATTGACGTATAGACTTTGGATCTAACCCAAAGCATAAATTTAATGTCAAAAAAAGTATCCTCTCAAATTATAATTCATATGTTCAATAATGAAAAAGCCTACAAGATAATATACCAGTAGACAACAGCTAGCTGTTACAATTATATAACCAAAGGAAATGATGCCAATTTGAATTCTCAGTCAAGCAATGACAACCTATTCCAACATCTTTTTTCCCTTTTTTTTTTAAATCAATAAATTTAGTCTGTATGTTCCAAAAAATACCTAATAAGAGCTCTGCTTGATAAAATTTTCCTGTTCTTGCTGCTACCATCATACCAAACTTTGTCAATTTGTCAACTCATTGCGCACAAATGAATGGGTATATGTTTCTAGTCAAACTATATAAGGAAGTCATAAGCAGTTGCATCAAAAGACTCAACAAGAATGGTTCTGATATCCGGAAAACTAATCCATCACCCTCTCAGTGGCATATGCTACCTTCTGCATTATCATCGACTCAGCTTGCTGAATTGCTCTATGTGATCCTGTGATTGTGACTTTCCTGCCACACAAGGTAAAAGATTGTAAGCGGTATTAAGAAAAGGAAAAAAAAAATTACCCCAGAACTCATTGCTTAGTAGCAGATTGATAAAATGGGGATTGTTATACCTATCTGTTGTTCCAGACATGAAATCGCCTCTGTCTGATATTTTTATCCTGGCCCCACTTACCTGCAATGACAAAGTGGCTCAGATTAAGAAGACAAGCAAAATGAACCTCAGAAAAATGACAAAACCAAATGATATCAATTTATCATTTATAAAACTTAATTTATCAATCGTGACAGAGTTGCTATGATCCTCCTGGATAAAACCAAATGATATCAATTTATCATTTATAAACCTGACTAATTTCCGTTATATTCCTTCCACCACGACCAAGAACCAAACCAATATGCTCATCCGAAACACCAATCGTGACCGAGTTGCTATGATCCTCCTGGATAGACATATGAAAGACTTCTGTCAAGCAAGATCTATTTAACTATATAGTCTACACATAGCATGAGTCCTTGAATTCAGAACATCAGTCATCGCTTGCTAAATAAATAGTAAGGGATTTAGGAGGATACTAAAAATAGTGCAATACATCAATTCTAGAGGAAGTGCGATACAATTAGACAGAAATGAGTTAATAAAGAACTATTGTATGTCAGCAAAATACATACAAAACGAGCATATCCATAGATGCAAAAGTAAAACAACTAATTAATATATTGCTTAGCCAAAAACAAAGTAAATAACATCAGTCAGCAGGTAAAACAGATAAAGCACATAGAAAGAGATGAACCTTGTGATTCTGAAACTTCCCTCCTGCCCCATTTGGTGCATAGCTCATTGAATTGTAAGCCGCTGTTGCAACAGAAGGAAGCACATATGCATATGGAATACCATGAAAACCAGAGAAGAAAATACCTAAAATTTCAAGTTAAAGAAATCTTACTAGGACCAAATTAAAGAATCTTACTAGTAATATATAGTAAGAACTCCAGAAAGGACATGATACCAAGATAGATAACAATCACACATTAAGGATAAATCACATCATAAATTCACAAAGAAAAATAACCATTTAGGATCAGAGTACTTGACAACTGAAGATTTCGTTAAGCATTCCAAAAGAAAAACTTCCAAAGAAGTGAATGACTGGAACACACAAAGGGACTCCCATAATATCTCATGCACAAAGGTGAAAGAGTCATCATGCCTTTTTTGGCTACATTTTTTTGAAGAATATGCTTACTTCCAATCATTTGACCACCATCAGGAAAAATCTGCAATCATCCTGCAGTTAGGATAAATTACATTGGTTCAACACCTTCTAATTTGTTGTGTCCGTTATGACCCTTTGCTTTAAGGTTGGTGTGATCAGACTAAATGGCTCAGGTCCAGTGAAAAATAATATAAGAATAGTTCTCTAAGCATTCAGCCTATCCCCCTCGAGTAAAAAAAAAATCCCTTTTCCGGAGAATAAATGTGAAGGCAAAAAATGTGAGAAAACATAGAAAAATGAGATGGAAGACTTCTGTCAGACTTGGGCTTAGTGATAGGTAAATACTGCAAAATGATTATTATGAAGGAAAGAAAATGTGTGTTTTATCCAAAAAAAATTGTTAGAAAAACATCATGCTGACAGCTAAGCTTTAATGTTTAAATTTATAGCACAACTAAAAGGCTTTAATGAAATAGAAGACAACTGTCAGCTTGGGCCTAGTGATAGACTGTAAAAATGATAATAAGGGATGACAGAAAGTGTTTGTCCCCACCCCCAACCCCACCCCCCCAAAAAACAAATGTTGAAAACATATCACGCTGACAGCTAAGCTTTAATGTTTAACGTCACAACACGGCTAAAATGCTCTCTTTGCGAGATATGAAATGGTAAATAAACAACTGTTCGCATATCAGGATTACGATATATCCATTAGGGAATTGGACAGATAAAAAACAATAAGAGTGTTCATACAGCAGAGATGATTGGTGCAAAAGTAGGATTCTCTTTAGACTCAGCCAAATAAAAAGAGAACACACCTGCATATGAAAATGGGGCATGCATAGCTTGTGAGTAATGAGGGTCTTCAAAAAGCTTGGAAAGAATCAAATCAATTGCTCGCATCTGCTCATCTATAGTGCCAGTGAGTGTCACTAGCCTATCATTCAAGCCATAAAAATTATTATCCTGTGGAGATATCTTAATGCCAGCTTGGGAGTTTTCAATAAATGACCTAAAAAAAGGCATAAATAACAATCAGTACTTGCCATCTGTTTAAGGCAGCCAAGACTAAAATAAGGGACCAATAAATAATAGTAACAAGCCACAGACCACACACATATAACATGAGACTATTTTAAAAAATCATTTTATGCAAATGTATTGTTTCTCATTTCCTCTAATGCATTTGCAAGAAACAATTATGTTCGCAATTATAGTGTTCTTGCAAGGCAGGGAAGACATTAAGGATATATGAGCTTTAAATAACCAATTACAACTTCTTGCAGGACTCAAGCCACAAGTATCAGCTATAATCCACTAAGGAAGAAGTCACACTTCCTGGATCAGAATGATTTCTCAGTCAAATCATGCTCACTTATGTGTAAGTAGTATATAAGTGTAATAAAGCACAGGCCTGTTAAACCTATTATTTTCTTGCATGGACGTTACTTTTAAGAGTTTGGTCTATTGCGAAGAACATGTCCTCACTCCACTCAACACCTGTGCACCGAATCAAGTTTTAAGAGTTACTAACAACATTCAGTTGTTTCTTTTCCATGATTCTAAGTTGATATCTAAGCTTAAGTAAAGCCCGAGGTATTTTCATGAACCAAAAAAAAAACCCAAGGTATTTCAATTGAAAAAGAAGGCCGCATATTGCAGAATATCATGCAGTTCAGACATTGATGCCAGCTAGACCTTCCTTTAAGAAAGCATTCTCAAAAATATTAAGTCCACATCTTTAGATGTTATAATGAAACCAAAAGGCAATGAACAACGAAGGTTCTCCAAACAAGAACTCATGTTTATTTTTTTGGCCAAACAAGATTTTGACTTTACTAACCATTTCATAAAATAAAATTACTTGGGACTCTGATCCAAGTCAATTCCACATAAGACTTAACCACGATCTAGGGTGAACCTTGGTCAGACAAGTCTTCTATAAATGAAACCTCTGAAACCTTACCACATTTTGCCAAATATACCTGAACTAATTCATTTCCTAACGCCATCACCATCTACTTAGGATGAGCAGGCCATAAATAGGTAATTCTAGAAGTAACTCACTATGATGCATCAAAATTATCACTATGGTAATCTTTACTCAATTTACTCCTATTGCCAAATTTTCTTCTTTCCAACCCCTGTCTCCCCAAGTTAGCTCTCAAATTCATTGTAAAATGGCTCTTTGTATGCGAAGTTGCCAAATCATCCCCAACTCGTTGAAGTATAAATTTCATTGTACATATACTCACACATGAATCAATTCCAAAATAAGCAGTTCATTCACCACTACTGCTTATTTGAAACACTATAAATCAACAGTAGGTTAAAGAAATTTTTATGAACTTTATCACCTGCAAATGAACAGAATAATGTAAGAATAAATACACATTCTTTAGAAAACAAGCCTGCTCAGTATGCTTCAATTTGTAAACACTACTAAAAACTGCAAAATTCAAGTTAAAAATATTCTTTTGAATTCATGCCTGCAGAAAGTCATATATTTCACTGGTGAATTTTCAAAACCATATCAACAAAAACATGTACAATAATTAGAGTATCCAAGCAGACTTCTTACTTTATGGTAGCCCCTCCTTTCCCAATTATGCTGCCACAGGAACTATTGGGAACAATTAATCTCACTTTTGTTCTTGGTTCAACATCATCATTATCTTCAATATTAAGCTGACCAAGAAAAACAAACTTAAGTTATTATCAGAAAGGCAGAGAACTGTGTAGAGTTAAAAAAAAATTTACAAAAGAAAAGATAACCTCATTCAATAATTTTGCAAGGATTAGTTCCATTGCTTTAAGTACATCATCAATTGTTCCCGAGACCATAATGATCCTGTCTGATGTTCCTGGGAAAAATTCATGATTGCGTGACAACTGAATTCGAGCTCCTGATTTTGACTGAAATTCGGTAATTGTTGAACCACCCTTTCCGATTACAGAACCAGCCGCAGCATTGGAGACAAGAAACCTGATATATGTAGGCTTCTCCGCATTTTCTGACCAAAGAAGCACGGTCAAAAATTTCATTACTCAGTTCTAAGATCAGAAATGCACTTGTAGTCAATGAGGAAATTTGGAAGCTAACATGAAAATTTTCAACCAGTAGAGCAATCTCCCCTTTTAGCCCAAAGAACATGCAATGGGGAAAACTACCATAAGAATAAAACAGAAGCTAACCAAAAGAAAGTATGTACCACTTCACACAATATGTAATTGCTAATAAACAAAAGATTGCAGTAAAATGCATTAAATAAATACAAAACACATGTGGTAGCTTCAGTGGCAACAAGTACTGCTTATTTTTAGACATGCCACCTTGCACTTCTGATAATAGTTGAAATGGCAATATTGTTGATCTCACTGTGTAACATGCATTGGGGCTAGCAAACTAGAAAACACTAGATGACCACACCCCTAATCCAATATTAGGCACGACTGCAGTTTTAAATCTAAGCTTCATCTGAAAAATTAAAAAAAAGTCACTCCAGTAGTTTGCTTTTCCTTCCCCACATTTTATCTAAGCATACACGGAAAATAAGTGAGGGGAACCTTGGTGCAATGGTAAAGATTGTTCTTTTGTGACCTAAAGGTCATAGGTTCAAACGAAAACAGCCTCTTTGCTAATGCAAAGGGAAGGCTACGTACATATAACCCTCCTCAAACCCCACAATGTAGGAGTTTTGTGCATTGGGTTGCCCTTTTATACATAGAAGATGAGTATTGTAAAAATATGCTGCGATGGTTGTGTGGATATACGAGAAAATATAGAATGAAAAATGAAAACATTCGCAAAAAGGTTGAAGAGACACCTATTGAAGACAAAATAAGTGAGTTTTTTTTACGTTGGTTTGGACACATATGATATAGACTTATGCGTGCTCCAATTAGGAGAGCAGAAGCTATGAACAATTAAAAAATGGTCAAGATTAGGAAATACCAAAAAATACTTGAAAATAAGTCATTCGGAAAAGATATTGCGGAACGAGAGTTGGATGAATGCATTGCCTTAGATAAGAATGAGTGGAAAAGATGAATTCATACTAACGATTTAGTGTAAGGTCATATATTGATTCATGTAGGCTACTCCAATATTGGCGTAAAGGCCCTGATGATAATGACGATCCCCTTTTATTGTCTAGGAAAATAAAACTCCTCAGTTAAAGAAATCAATTGCCTCCAAATCTACTACGACAACAATATAAGATTTTCCACTTTTTAATTCAATCAAGTTATGTTGCCTTCTGATAGCATTCGCATTCTTCTACTCCCTTACTTTTCACAGCACTCAACCATTAGCTAAAAGACTCAGAACACATTCTTCTTTTTCCTCACCCTCCGGTTTGCATTTCTTGCAACACACAATGCTAGGGTTATTGTTTCAAATTCTATATTAAAATAAATAAATAAACAACCCGAAATTCAAACAATTGCACACATTAATCTTTACATTAGAATAAAAAAAATAAAAGAAAAACGGAATAAAAGAAAATTTAAGCTATTAACTCCAAAGAAAAAAAAAACTCAAAAATGAAAAGCTTGAACGAAGACAAAGAAGATCAGATCAGAAATTACCAGAAGTCGGCGATTTAGGTGGCGGTGGAGATCTCTTCCTCGAGACCTCCGGTGATGACACGTAAGACGACTCCGTCGACTCCATTTCTCTCTCCTTCTCTCCGCCTCTAAACCACAACCAAAAAATAAATAAAAATAAAAACAAAACAAACAATAACACTACATAAATAAGTTGACAAAAAAAAGCAGAGCTTAAGCAAAGTAATAAAAAAATTTCCCCTAATTAACAGAATGTTAAACAAAGAATTAAATAAAAAAAAGAGATTAATACTTTATTTCAATATTTCCTTTTTTTCCTTCCAGTTCGCAGCTTTTTTCTTCTTCTTCGGTCTGAGCTGAAGGTTTCTGATATTTTTTTTCTTTTTCTCGTTATCTATCCATCGCTCGCTCGTTCGCCTTTCTTATTTTATTTTAATTTATTTACAGCGTAAAAACCGCCTATTTTTTTTAATAAATAAAAACTGATAATATTTAATTGCGGATCTGAAGAGAGGAGGGGCCCACAAGTTGGGACAACACTAGCCGCTTAAGCTAACGATCGTGGCCCACTTGCTGCCAACCTGGGTTTAGCGGTCCTCCCGCCGTTGAATTTAACTTTGTAATAATTAATTAATCACAATTTGAGATCAATTTTGTTTTTAAACTCTTTTTTTGTGCATATTTAATGATAATGGGAAATTTTCAATGCCCAACTTGTTTGAAATAATAAATAGAAAAGGTGAATATAGTGAGAAGTGAGATCTACTATTTTTTTAATTAATTTTTATGTTATCTTCACATCTCTATAGTTGAATTTGTCACACATTTAAATTATTGTATTGTACTTAATAAAAATAGACTTAGCAGTATATTATTGTTTGGTTTTTTTTTTTAAAATTATGTCCCTAATTCTAAAATTATTACTTTAAAATTGGAGAAGGATAAAGAATTTGAAAATATAATAATTTCTTTTAGTTAATAAGAAAAATCTATGTAACCTATACATTAAAAGTAGAAAAAAAAAAGAAGAAAATTATGTTTTTTTTGTCATGTTATCATATTTAGAGTTGATTTTGTTGTAAATTTGGCTCTCTTTGTAATTGAATGGTACAATCTTCGTTATTTGAGGGTTTCATACAATAAATATTTAAAGACGCATGATGTCATGAGCCAACCATGTATAGGGCTATGAATAGATAGGAGTGCCTTGGGAGGTAGAATCTATGTACTTAGGGAAAGTGTCATTGTTTCAAACATTATAATGGTTTGATGGTAGCATTCTTGTAAAAACTTTTTTGTTACTATAAGGGGTGGACAGTTGATAGATGTTGGACTGTTTCACTGGTTAAGGTATGAACTAGCACACCCATCTAAGGTTGCGCTTCGATTCATGGTCATCTACTTAGAATGGTTTTAGCTTTACCTTGGAAGAGCACTAGGATCATTTGAAACTTGTCTTCGAAAGGCTGCGAGAGAACTATTTGTATGTAACAAAGGAGAAATGCTATTTTGCTCAAACCCGAGTCCATTTCTTAAGCTATGTTGTAGAACAAAAGCAGATTTAGATGGATATGAAGAAAGTTAAGGCTATTAAAGAGTGGCCTACTTTGAAGAATATCAAGGAACTTCGCTCATTTTTGGGACTGGCTAACTATTATCAGAGATTTATGGAGGGATACACTCTCAGAATAATGGCCCTCACTGAGTTATTGAAGAAAGATAGGAAATGGGAATGGTCGAGTGAATGCAATGAAGCGCTTGGGGATCTAAAGCAAATATTGATGAAAGACCCTATACTGGTCCTCCTTGGCCTTAGAAAGCTTTTTGAAGTACAAACGATGCATCAGATTTTGCCATTGGAGGAGTGCTCTTGCAAGAAAGGCATCCAATTGCTTTTGAAAGTCACAAGTTGAATGAGGCAGAAAGAAAGTACACAGCCCAAGAGAAGGAACTCCTAGCAATGATAGATTGTTTAAAGGCTTGGCGACATTATTTACTTGGATCAAAATTTGTCGTCAAGATAGACAACCCAACAATTAGCCACTTCCTTACACAACCAAAGCTCATGACGAAACAGGTAAGATGGCAAGAGTTCCTAGTAGAGTTTGACCTTTGTTTCAAGTATAAAGTTGGGAGTGCTAACCAAGCGGCAAATTGTCACGACCCGAAGGCCGTGATTTTCACTTATTAGTCATACTTTTTCTCTTACAAATTTCTGGACTAAATTTTTCTTTTTCATTTTAAGGTTTGTATTCGGTGTCAGTGTAGTTACTAATCTAATTTCACTGATTCTCCATACAGTGCTTTACCACACTTCTAAGTTACATCTCGACTCGTTAAACAAAATACGTACTGTGTATTAATTCTATACATGTAAGCAAGAGATTTACAAAGAACGTATACCTCAAAGGCAATGAAGCGGATTCACAAGATAATAGTCAGTATTAAACCTGTATACCATCTCTGAAGGCCCACTTAAAAGCTCTCATAGCAGATTGTAACTTTAATAATCTGGAAAGAGATGAAATTAAGTGAGGTGAGTAAAACCACGGCTCAGTAAGATACTAATATAAATACAATAGTAGAATTATATTGTCTTAATCCTCAATGCTTAAAACCTGCAAGTTTGCAATTACAATTCATTATTTTCATCAATAACTTCTCGTTATCTCAATCCTCTCATCTGTCTATCACTCAGATCTCTATATAATCATCATAAGTACTTTTTATTTCTCTTATCATTATAATATAGTGCATCGCACAACAATATGTCATGTCCAATTTGAATATCATGTACTATTAGTCCATACTCTCATCAATCTCATAGGACATCATTTCCAAATAAGATATCGAATCAAGTCACTTTTCCATTCTTAATCATACTTCCGTATTCTATCATCTCATATCACTTTCCGTATAGAGGATCATGATCACGATGGTACGAAGTGTTGGCTCTTATAGGCAATACCGAGAGGGGGGTGAATCGGTTCTTAGCTAGCCTTAAGCCCATTTTTCGATTCTTCTAAATTCTCTAGCCTATATGAATATTTTCTAAGTTCTCTAGGCTATTCAATCATGCAATATAAATTTAATTCAATGAGCACAATATAATTGTAAATAAAGAGAGTAAGGAAAGAGAGATTTACACAAGCGATTTATAGAGGTTCGGCTACCTTGCCTACGTCCTCTACCTTGAGACGCTCCCAAGGATTTTCCCCAAATTCACTATCTTTGAATTTGTGATACACTCCCTCTTTTCAAGGCTCAAGAGAAACCTCTCTTTTTTTCTAGGCTCAAAAGAAACCTCTTCTCCCTTTTTTTCTAGGCTAAAAAGAAACCTCCCTCTTTTTCTTAGGCTAAAGAGAAACCTCCCCTTTTTTTTACAAGGAATGAATTGGTTTACAATAGGTGTAATCAAAGAAGGCCTCTAAGTAGGCAAATGATTACAAAGATTAAGCACAAGGAAAAAGCCTATACAATATTTGTGCTATTCTATACAAGGAATATGAGAGTGATGGAAGATGAAGACTTTGTAGCTCTTGATTTTTTGTTGAGGCTTGAGGATTTGAGGAAAATGTGTTTTGGAGTTGCTGAGTAGTTCCTCTTGCTTTCTTTAGCTTCTAAGCCTCTATTTATAGTCCCTTGGATGTATTCTAATCGTTGGGTGGAGCCAAAACTTGAATATGACCGTTGTCTCACAAAAACTAGCCGTTACAGCACTTTTTCGTCCCGAAGGATCGATCCCATGCCCAAAGGGATCGATCCCTTTTGTCCAGAATCTTGATTCTTGGCTTGAGGGACCTTAGGAAGACATTCTGCCATAAAGGGATCGATCCCTTCCCTTAAGGGATCGATCCCATGCCTCCATAAAGCTTTTCCTGCACTATTTTGGGTTAGAAATGATGTGGTCTTTGATTCTAATTCACCCCAAAACATTTTGGCATTTTTGTGGGAGTTTTTCTTGACTTTCTCTGATGAAAACATGGTCCAAAAATTCATCAGGTGATTTTCTAAAATATTCAAAACATTTACAAAGTATTAAGACCAATAAGAGTATGCATCATTAAATGATGGTCTTAATGTTTGATATGATCACTTGAAATGTATTGAGAAAATCATGTGTGATAAGACAAATTTACAATATGAATTAAAACATTAAAGCTTACTTAAGTTTTTGTCATTTCAAAATATATATGTCAATTTAAAGCTAACAATCTCCCCCTTTTTGATATGACAAAACTTAATGTAAATTTGCTTTGAAAATTCTTTGATAAAATACTCCCCCTCAAATAAAGCAGGATTTTATAAAGCTCCCCCTTAATATAAGCATGGGTTTTGAAAATGAATTTTCAAACTATTTCTCCCCCATTATCTCTCCCCTTTAATATCTCTCCCTTTTAATATCTATCTCTCCCTTTTTGTCATAGCAAAAAGAAGGAAAAATAATAAAAAATATGCTCCCCATAAAAGTATGGCTATGTGAGAAGAGATAAAAGAATATGCTCCATCCAACAAGAAACATGTTAGTACATGGGACTCATAGCACAAATAAGTCAATATTCACAAAGAGTATGAAAGATTCATGCAAAGAATATAAATTATGATCCTATACCAATTGTTTATAAATAATTTTGCAAGAAGTTCACAATTGGTAAGAAATGAAGCAAGTTTAGTATAAATATCTACTAAAGTCTATGACTTGCTCATTTCAATCTTATTAAGCACCTAAGTATAGCCAAATGTGTTCTCTACATTTGCCACAAAATGGAATTAAGTCCTCCACGTTTGTCACAAAATGAAATTAAGTCTTCTACATTTAAATGCATGGAAATCAGTCCTAAATGATACAAAATAATTGAATTAAGGACATTACCATTAAATCCTTTAATTTCCGTTAAGTTTTATTACTGGTAGGGGTAACAAAAATTAAAGGATTTAACGAAAATGCCCTTAATTCAATTATTTTGTAACGTTTAGGACTGATTTCCATGCATTTAAATGTAGAAGACTTAATTTCATTTTGTAACAAACGTGGAGGACACATTTGGCTATTAAGCCTTACAAATTCAGATGATAGATGAAGAAGAAGATGTGATTCTATTAGGGATTTGAAGAAAAGAAGAACGTGAAAGATGAGAAGTTGTGGTTTGTTTGGTAATTTTTTTATAATTTTGAAAGTTGACTGAGGATAGCATTTTTATTAGAGGTTATGGTGTATTTAGTAATGAGATGTGAAGATGAAATTTTGTAATGTATTTAAATTTTCTCCATACCTATTTTACTTTCAAATTTTTTTTAATTACTTGCAAGTTTAATACATCATTGCATTAGCATTTTGTATTTTTGGCTCCAATTGGGAGTCCACCTTATTGTTAATTGGAGCAAGACCTCATCATCTAATTAAGTGGAAGCCCAAAAAAAAAACGTTCCAAGGTAGGTTAACCCACCAAAAGTAAAAGCTACGTTTTATTTCCACCTTGTTGGGAGATTTTTTTTATATATAAAGAGAGTATTTTTTTAACAGTACGTTTTCATTCAAAATTACAATTATAATCAATTGATGAATAGATAATTTGATAAATTAGTAAATACAAATAATAATAACAAACTAAACTCAATACGAATAACAATAACAAACTAACTAAATATGACCTCAAAGTCTTAAAACCTTCTCATTCGCACTAAGACAAGGCCTCATCGGTGCACTTAATATTACATTGCAAATTGTAACCAAAAAAATTAAGTCGCGAATTTTTTCTAGCATTTATTTTTATTTTAACATATTTGTTGAATTATCAAAATATTTTATAAATAAATATGTATCTATAATAAATTATTAAATATCAATACAATTTTATATTTATTTTTATTCATTTAAAAATTATAACTAAATATTCCATGATCACAAACTTAATTTAATATACTGTTTTTCTTTTTCTTTTAAAAAATTGAAATATCTATATATTTGAATTTTTACCAAATTGTATTGACTAATTAACTCATACCAAAAATTATAATAAGTTCATAAAATGAAAATTTTAAGAGAAAAGGAAAAAGTTTCTAAATCTTATATAATATTATATAAATATATAAAAGGTTTATAAACTAATATTGTATAGTTTTTATACACTATAAGTACATTTTGACATCTCATTAATGTGTAAACTTAAAATATGGTAAGCCCTTTATGAACAAATTGAAAAAAAAAAACTTATTTGTATTTATTTATAAGGATTTGACATATTTTTAGCTTGCTCATTAATAAGTTGTCAATCTCTGATGCATTAACAATGTATAAATACTATATATTTTCAATATATTATATATAAACTCATATATAAAAGACAAAATTGGCTAAAAAAATCCTACGTTCATAGCTTAACTTTTTGGCACATAGGATAATAAATTAATTTTAATTTTCTATGTTATAATCATGTTCAATTAATCATTTAATTTAAAAATATTTAGAATAAAAAATAATAAATTTCAATCTTTTTATCTTCATTTAAATCAAATAAAATTTATTTTAGATTTTGATTTCTTCTTTATCACTCATTATATCATTTTTAAATTATAAAAATTATCCATATATTTTAATAGGAATTATCCTAAAGTTTTAATTCTTTTCTCAAAAAATTCAAAATGATTATTTAAATCTATATATTTTAAAACTGAATTAAGCATCCATTGTCACGCTTTAATTTCTAAATATTAGAACTAACTTTTTCCATTTTCACTTAATCGGTTGGGTTGTGTTCAATGTCCTCACTCAGACATTATGCTAAAACTTACTTAGCTAATTCAACACTTAATCATTCGATTGGTCATAACACACTAAATTACAATACGCATTTGTTTTTCTATACAAATACCTTAAAATAAAACTATGGTTGACATTCAAACTTCTTTAATTTACTGTTTACATCCCTTTTACATACTAAAGTACTGTACAATAAATGTCTGAACACCATACTTGCAAGGTATAACATCGAAACCTTGTAAACATCCGATCAAAACCTTCTTTTACCAATTGGTTATTACTGCAAATAAATCTGTAAGGTAGAAGGGGGTGAACTTACACCCAGTAAGGAATATATATAAAAGAATTGATACTAGGTATACCTAGATGTATATGTCGAAAACATATTTCATAAATATGCAGTTAGTATTAAAATAGTATGAAGGAATTCTATCGGAAATGATACTATAATCGGTTAAGAGTATCAGGCTGAGTATGGAAAGATGTTTTAGAGTACCTCACTTGTCTTGGTCCATAAATCTAACTATAGGGAGTTTTTGAAAACATATAAAGAAGGAATTCATGCATAACAAATCAGGATTAAACCTTCCAAATCTATAGTGACAGTACTTAATAGTAAAGAATTGTTATCAAATGATTCAATAAAATATCCAATAAATCATTCAGTTCTTCGTTCAGTAAATCATTTTATAAATAATTTAAAAATCAACTCAATAAATAGCTCAGCAAATCGATCAGAAATCACTTATTTAGGATACAGTTCAGAAAATTGTTCAAAGAATCACATGCTCAGAAAATTGTTCAGAAAATCAATCAAAATTCACTCAGTCAAAATGTAGTTCAAACAATTGATTAGAAAATTGCACGCTCTGAAAACTTTTCATAAAATCGCTCATTCAAAACATGATTCAGAAAATCAATCAGAAAATTATACTCCCAGGAAATCGTTTAGAAAATTAATTAGAAATCACTCTTCCAAAACATAATTCAAAAAATCAATCAGAATGTCACATGTTCAGAAAATTGTTCAGAAATAGTTCAGTATTCAGTTCAGTAAATACTTAATAAACATTCAATGAATTGATTCGATAAATAGTACAAAAACCCTTTTCCTACATAGTTGAGTACGGAATATATCAGAGAAGGAATTTATGTATTTCAAAATCAGAATCATGACAGTTTATCATTCAAAATTCTTTTTCAAAACCGTGCAATGCAAATGTCTTAAATCAATAAGAAATGATGCAGATTTCAGATGTTTAATTGACATTCATATAATCTTAAATTAGTGATAAAACATGTAGATTTTCAAAATTCAAATAACACTTATACCATCAAAATCAAACCATTTTCAGATTTCAGAGTTAAATGTTAGAGGTTAAGAAACCATTCAAAAATTCAGATAAATCATAATCGTTTCAAAATTCAAAATTCAAATATAAAAGCTTCAGAAATCATATTGATTCAAGTAATTAGTTCCTAAAGCTCTCCATAAATAAAACAATACAGTAGATAGTTCTATAATACAAGTCAGTAAGCAATTTAGTAAACCATACAGAGATTAATTCGATAAAACCTATTCAGTAATCGTTCAAAAATCAGTATAGTAAACAGTATGAGTGGAGACCTGGTAACACTCAATAGAATCATGCACTAAAAGATTCATAAGACATATGGCCACAGTCTGAAGGGTCTACAGAGTACACGGGTCAGGTGACAACTGTGAATGCTAAAATCACTGATGACATAATCAGGTCAAACAATGAAGTCACTCACTAACTCAGAATAACATGATACACCCAAAGACTACTATGGGGCCAATAGTCTCAAAACAGTTCATAAACTAATTCAGAATTATTTACGAAGATCAATTTAATAAATCACATCTTCATTCAGTTCATAAAGCATTAAAAATCAGAAATCATTATACTTGAAATATAAAAATTCACCAAATATTTTCAGTTCAATAATCAATGTTCAAAATATATTATTTACGTTTAACGGTAATATGGTAAACATAAGTGCATCATGAAACGTGTAAAAATTAATAAAAATCTCATTAAAAACTTAATTACAAAATTTATAATGCAATAAGACTTTTGGAAGCTATTAAGCCAAATCACATTTTCCACTTCATTTCCCATTTCCAAAATAATGCCAATGATGATTTTAGAAGTTTAAGATTCGTTTTAGAAAATTTCAGCAACATAACAACTGTACCTATCCTAACCTCCTTGCAGGAACACAGTTTATAATTCCACAATTCTAGTTAGACCTGGCAATCTGTGTCTCTGTGTCATGACACAACACGAATTATTAAAACATGAATACGACACGAATTATAAAACATGTCTGAATCTTAAACATGAACATGACACGTATTTTTTACGTGTAACACGTGACACGATATGATCGACACGTGATAATTATCCATGTCACATGACACGATATGGTTAACACGAAATTGACACGACACGAATGACATGATTAAAAATCAAAACATAATAAAAAATGATAAAAAAAACATCATATTTATATTTATTCACATCTGTATTAATTAAAATTCAAATATTAGTAACAAATATAACAAAATAATAATATCTTCAATCCATACAATCCATAATATTAGTATTTGCATGTTAGTATACTGAATAATGTAATTCTATAAAGTGTAAACTCTTAATTTCTTATTAATATCATGTAATATAATGTCAATAATATTTTATACCATTTTTTATTAGTATAATGCAGACTTATATTTTATACATTATAATAAAAAATATCATATATATTTATACATTATGGTATCATATGTGTAATGTAAAAAAAATGATAATTGTATCTTAAGTTCTTAACTTACAATAAATTTTTTTTAAATTCAATACTTTATTTTCCAAATTTTAAAATTTTATTATCTTAACCATAATTAACTAATTTAATTTATTAATTTATTTTTTTACAATATTTATTAAAGCATTAGTTTGTTTTAAGATATAAATTTTCATAATATATTATATCAATATAATACACTTGTTCATTTGGCAAGGCACTTTTGCATTTGGCCGAGATTCAATTCCCACTAAAAGCATATATGATTACCGTGTCTTACATGTGTATTCGTGTATCCGTGTAACACGATTTTCTTTAAGCATGTTTTCGTGTCTTGTATGTGTTATTCGTGTATTCGTGTAACACAATTTTCTTAAACGTGTTTCTGTGTCTTACACGTGTTTAGCCGTGTCTGACACGGTTAAACAAGAAAATTATCGTGTCTAAATTCGTGTCGACACAGATAAACAGGAAACACAGATTTTTCAAACACGGACACGGTTTTTTCGTATCGTGTTCATGTCGTGTTACACGTGTCGTGTCTAGATTTGCCAGATCTAATTCCAGTTTCACAATTCAATCAAAATGAAACAATCTCATAAAATCCATTTTATAATTCCACGTGCAACATAATATCTTTACGTCTCTTACATATATCTCTTATCACTCAAATTGTTGCAGTGATACTCATCAGCACCAATATTGTTTTCTGACTTCCGAGTAGAAAATCACCACATAATTACAGTCAATTCTTCACACTTTAGTTATAAAGAATAATTAGCTCTTTAAGACTTACTACAATGCCTACAGCACTTGCCATTTCGATCTATTTCATACCAGTGTCCACATTACAACTACCATCAAATCACCTTCGTTTCGGTTTTGACTTTTGTTTCTACGATTTAAGGCCATAATCAAGTTCTAGACAATCTCTACACTGTTTCTATACCACTTTTGCATTGAACACAATCACACACACACATGGGCTACCTTGGTCAAAACCCCTAGGGAAGAGTTCTCATGATTTCAATTTAATCGAAGCTTAAATACCCACTTAATCACCTTAAATACATAGCTTAAAACCATTAAATCATGAAAATTTTAAGATTTCTCTCACCTTTCTTCTTGACTAGATCTGTTGGGGGCTGTTTCACCTTGAATTTGGCCACTTTAACACTTAATTTTGGTACCAAAAAATAGAGCACTGAAAACTAGACAGTGTTTGTGAAGACTGTTTTAGGTTTTGGTGAGTTTAGGCTAGTGTTTTAATGATTTTCTCACTCTAAAACAAAACTTTTAGTGTGAGAAAGCTTGAGGAAGATGGTGATGGACGGCAATGGAGGAGAAAAGAAGAGAAAAATCTTTTTAAAAATATCTTTAAGGCAAAATTATAAGAATGCCCTTACACTATTTTAAAAATTTCAAACATGTCCTTTTCTTTCCAATTTCGGTTTAATTATTCAATTTGACTTCTAAATATTTAATTCACTCATAAAATACATTTATTTAACTTATTCCAATCATTGAATAAGCTTTTGTAGGGGTTTGGCTGGCAACAAAGGTAAAATTACCAAAATACCCCTAACCGTTGAATTGTGTAATTTTATACATTTTCGTGTGATTCAGTCTATCATTTGACATGACATGTTCACACAAGGGTTTATCCATGGCTGTTAGTTGGTCAAAAATCAACTCAGTTTGAACATTATTCACGAAAATTTCCCGGGCCTATGGATGTAATCGTAATTTTTGAAATTATTTCACGTTTTTCAAAACATACTCAAATGAAGAAATTTCAAGGTGCAGATTCATCTTATCTCAATGTTTCACTCCAAATATCATAACTTCGAAGTTTCACCCCAATCTAGATTATAAAAGTCTCGTGGGGCTCACATAGGAATTTCCTTTTATGAGTTTGATTATTATATTTCTTAGTAATTCATCCTTTATTTTCATTTCCACAACCTCTTATAAAATTTATTTGAAAAATGTGGTCCTCACATCTAGTCTTCTTTTTTCCACTTTTCAATCTATTTCTTTTTTAGATTTTTGTTTTATTTAACATCTTCATTTCTTTTTGTTTATATTGACTTCTTTTTCATTTCTTCGTTTTTGTTTATATTGACTCCATTTGTTTATTTATTCAAACATCCCACATGAAAATTTTGTTTATTTGTTCAATCATTTTATTTATTTATATTTTGAGTTTATAAATATGATGCACTAACAGTGAATAGTTTATATACATCGTCAGTCAATTATAGGATGACATTTCATATACAAGTTCTTACAAATAAATATTTATAAAGTTTTTAAATTTATTTTTAAGAACCTATACATTTTTAGTCTTCGCTTATTAATGAGCTATCATCCTATGATTTACTGATAGTGTATGAAAGCTATACACTGTCAGTACATCTTATATAAACTGTTCTATTTTTATCAACTACTATTAATTGTATTTATGATTGTAGCTATTTAATTTATTTATTTAATATTTAGAATTTGTTATATTTAGTTGTTTCTATAGTTTTTTAATTAGTATTTGATTTCAAATTAATTTTTTAATTTGTGTTTACAATACATGCATCTTTTTAATACATTATTCAACATGTCAAAATAATTTTTTATAATTTTATTCTATTTTTAAAAAATAAAATAAATAAAATTATCACCTTACGTCCACAAATTTAAATCTAATATAATATATCTATAACAATATATGAAAGTAGTCTTTCAATTGATACTGTTCATTTTTGAGTTCAAGTTTGAAGACACGTGTCATCTTTCAATCCGTTAACTTTCTTTTCCTACTACAAAAATCTTGCACTATTTTATTTTTAGTTTTGCGCCACGTCGAGCGTGACATTTGTCTCTCATACAATGTCATGTCTCAATTTATTTATCATTTTATTTCTATATTTTTACAAACAGTTACTTTTGATTTTTTGTCAAATCTTCTAGCTTCTATTCTATTTGGCTCCTAATGTATTTATTTCTCAGTAAAGTCTTTTAGCTATTTCTACCTCTCCAATTTTTTTTTGTTAAACCCTCGAATTTGTTTTTGTTTTCAATTTTTTAATTTATATCATAATGTTATTAGAAAAGAATTTAATGTGAAACAATTATTTTTAATTAAATCCTCTAACTTATTTAAATTTGAGTTTTACATAGTACTCTAACCTATTTTTTCTTCAACTTTTATTTTTTTTAATTAAGTTTGCAATTTTCTCTTCAAGTTTTTTAGATCAAATCCTCCGTTAAAAACACACATCAATTTTTTCACTTCACTTATGCCATCTGATTTTTTTAACTTTTAAATGTTTTATTTAAGGTCTTTAATCTATTTTTATTTTTTTCTTCTCAGTTATATCCTTTAATTTATTTTATTTTTAATTCTTCAATTTTTTGGTTAAACCCTTTAATCTATTTTTATTTTGCATTTTCTAATTTGTGCCCAATTAGGTATTTTTGCTTTAAAAAAAATCTATACATGACCAATCATCTTTGCAACGTTAATTTTAGACTCCTAAAATAATATGTTTTTATTTTTACATTTGATTATAATGACACCATCATTGGTTGTAGAAAAAAAATAAACAAGAAAAAAAAACAAAAGCTATACTCTTTAATTTTCTCTATATTTTATTTATTTTTTTGTCCAAATTTTTTTTAACTTCCTATACTGTAACAAATAATAATTTAGTTACTATACTGTAACAAATAATAAAATTTACTATTAAAATTTTATTTGAATTCGAATATAAAATACTTTAATATTATTTAATTGGATGAAATGATATAGTATAGTTTTGGGTTTGGCCAATAACATCTTAGTTTAGTAGTTAAAGATGAGTTGTGACATATTATAAGTCTTGAGTTCGATCCCAAACATTTCTATCATCAATTATTTAATATTTTTTTGTAAAAAAAAAAAGTTTTGGGTTTGGTCAAAATTAATTCATTGCGATTTTGACATTTGGCAATAACTTATTTATGGGGATTACAAAATTTTAAAAATGATTGCATTTGGTTAATGTATATCAATGTTATGTAAATCTACATGTTTTTTTTTATTAAAGGCTTAATAACTAAATATATCCCCAACGTTTATTAAAATATGCAATTAAGCCCTCGACGTATAATTGCGTGGAAATAAGGATATTAGGTTTTATTTTCAGCATATTAAACCTAAACGTTATAAAATAACGGAATTAAGGATATAACCGTTAAAAACCAACAGTATCCGTTAACTTTGCCCAGCTGGCCTACCACGTCGACACTGACCTGGGTGATAATGCCACATGGACATGTGACGTGGCAAAATATTGCCACGTGTCATGATGATGTGGCAATATATTAATTTTTTTTCAAAATTTCATTTTTTTTTCAAAATAAACAATTTTTTAATCTACATTTTTCATAATTTCATTTTTTTATTACATATTTTTTAAAATTTACATTTTCTTTCATAACCTCATTTCTTTTTTAAAATTACATGTTTTTCATAACTTCTTTTTTAAAAAAATTACTTTTTTTTTTCATAATTTCATTTTTTAAAAAATTATATTTTTTTTCATCATTTTATTTTTTAAAAAATTACATTTTTTCTTCTTTTTCTTTTTCAATCTCCCTTATAAGGAGTTCACTGAAGATGTTATTGGCTCACGAAAAAAACAGATATCTTAAAACAAAGTTGAGATATATGTTTCTGGTATGGAGGATGTCATTGCCTCGACACAAAAACAGATGTTTCAACCCCAACCCCGAAACATCCTAACCCATAAACCCCATTACTAATATACGGAAATAAAGAAGCCAAAACAGAATTTTTTTTTACCAGCCATAAACAGATTCATTAGCAAGAAATTAACTATAATTAATCCATTAAGCCATCACAGCTAAATTAAACTAGAACTAACGATAATTAAGCCTAAAACTAAGGTTCATGACAATTACAAATTCAACATAAATCAAATCAAATCAAAATGTAATTAGCAATCCACCATTGCTTGATAAGAAATTGAACAAAACATAAAGCTCAAATTGATGGTGGCAATAGCTACTTCAACAAAATGCATCACGGTGGCAATCACAACTTCAACCAAAAGCATCCCAATTCTGACAAAAAAAAGGTGAAAAT
This sequence comes from Heritiera fomes, assembly GCA_032173925.1. Classification (NCBI taxonomy): domain Eukaryota; kingdom Viridiplantae; phylum Streptophyta; class Magnoliopsida; order Malvales; family Malvaceae; genus Heritiera; species Heritiera fomes. Next base: position 15,384,430 of record JAPDPM010000002.1, read on the forward strand.
GTATACAAGCTCATTTGCAAGAAGTAAGTACCTATAATCTTGAACTAACTTACTTACATGTCAGGTTAGTTTTTCCTTCCCCTTATCTTTGCCTCTTAAATGTTGTGTTGGAGCAACATTTTGTTCTTGGCTAATCTTCATTAACAAAAATAGGAAAAAAAAAGTTTAAGAACACACATGGAACATAAATAGCACATCCAGCAACATAGCACATTTAAAGTTACGCAAAATTCAAGCCCAAGGATAAGATTACATAATCATTCCCTACATCAGATTCAGATCAAGTTTGAAAGCTTTTGATATCAAGTTTTCTAGGCCACAAACCAACAATTGATCCATATGCAAATCACAGCATCAAAATTTAGCAAAACCTATTTCTTCAAAACCAAAGAAAACCTCAAAAGCAGAAGTCCAATAGAAACACCATGAAGTTCAAGTCCAAATTCAATAATTCCAAGTTCAACAAGTTCATTAACTAAACAAGTTCAATAACAATGCTAATTGGTCATAAACATATTAGAACGTATCATAACACAGTAGAACATATCATAGATATGAAAAAATTCATTCTTACCTCTCCTGCACCAGGAGGAGTAGTTTCTGTTCGTCTTCCCTTTCCTCATCCTCTTCCTATTCCTCTTCCTCTTCCTCTCTGAACAGTAGCATTTTCTGATCTAGGAGTACCAATTTCAGCTCCTCTTCCCCTTCCAGCAGTACCAGATTCTGTTGATAACCCTAATCCCTTTCCCTTTCTTCTGTTGATAACCCTAATCAAACTCGAATCTGCCCTTTTCTCTTGTTTGAACGCTTTCGATAACCCTAAATCAAACCCAGGAAAGCCAAAACCGAACCCAGGCAAGCCTACCCATTCTCTTTTTCATGTCACAGATCAAGAACAGTTCGAAAAAAAAAAAGAGACCCAACAATCGACAATCGAAACCCTTAGTAGATTTCTTCGAAACCCTTAGCAAATTTCTTCAAAATGTCCCTTTCTCTTGTTCGAACCCTTTCAATAACCCTAAATCAAACCCAGGAAAGTCTAAATGGAACCCAAGCAAGCCTACCCACATTAGCATTTCATGCCACAGATCAAGAATAGTTCGAAAAACCCTAGATTTCTCCTAGTAGAAACCTTAGATTCTGATAGGAAATCAAATCCCTAACAAAAATCGAAACCCCTTAACCAAATTGTTCGAAAACCTAAGCAAATTTCTTCGAATCCTCTAATTCTTCGAAACCCCTAGCAGAAATCACACCCAAATTCTTTTTTTTTTTCACGAAATTGATTTTTCAAAAACAAAACAAAAAATAACCTTAATTATTAATGTGGATTTTTATCTTAATTCGCAGGGGTTTTTTTTTTCTGAGTTGTATTTTACACGTGGCAATATTTTGCCACGTCACATGTCCATGTGGCATTATCATCCAAGTCAGTGTCGACGTGGCATGTCAGCTGGGTAAAGTTAACAGATACTGTTAGTTTTTAACGGTTGTATCCTTAATTCCGTTATTTTATAACGTTTAAGTTTAATATGCTGAAAATAAAACTTAATATCCTTATTTCCACGTAATTATACGTTGAAGGCTTAATTGCATATTTTAATAAACGTTGGAGATGTATTTGGCTATTAAGCCTTTATTAAATGATAATAAGTTATGTCTTTCATGCACATGCATCACAAATGATAAGTTTATACATTTTTTTTTTGTTATAAGAGATATTCAGTAATTCGAATTCAAATCATATAATATTTAATAATTTATTTTTAACTATTAAGTTAAAAAATTATTAGCGTAAGTTTACCCGGTTGAACATTAAGATCAAAAGTAATTATAATTTTCTTTTTATCTATTTTACATGTTTCATTTCTTTTCGTTAAGAATTTTTTTGTCATGGGAATAACAACATATTGTATCTTCCACCCAAAAAAAAAACATATTGTGTGTGTCAGACTGTCTTCTTTTGTAATTCTAGCATTTTTTTTCCGGATAATTATTCTAACATATTTTTAAATTCTTTATTCATTGGCGCATTTTAGCGGAGTCAGATTACAATCACGTGACTAACTCTAATGTACGCCTTGGTTTCTCGTTACACGGCTAGTGCAAAACCCACACTCGCACACCTCTTATCCCAAAGAAGCTACTGTCCGTAAGGTTCTTCCGACTGTCCAAACCACACTCGGCGACCATTTCCCGACGTCTTTTTGAAATGGCCATAGGGTCGTCTTCATTCACTTCAACTCGGCTAACCTCTCTTCCGTTCAGTTCAGAAAAAGCCATTAAAACGTCGAAAAATCCGCTTTGCTTGAGCACGGCGTCGTTTAAGTTGCCGCGCGTTCAGGCCTCTGCCACCAACTCCCCCCCGAAAGCCCGTTTCGTTGCCCGTCGAAAGGAGTCCGTTTCGCTTCGGCAGTTGAAACGCCCCCTAAGTAATGTTAGAGAACAAAAAAATTTGAAAATATATATTTTTTTTGGATTAATAGTTTTCTTTATGTTTGTTTTTACTTGTTTGTTGCAGTTTATCATGAAGTTTATAAGATAATATTTAGGCAATTAACTATAAATAAGAATAATAAACTTAAATTGTTAAAGGAAAATTATCTTGTTAATCGCATTTTAATTTTAATAAATAATTAAAAGTACAGATGGTAAGCTTATAATGATATTTTTATTTTGTAAACAAAATTGATTATATGATTAAAATAAATAATTAAAATGTAATATTAAGTATATCATAATTAATCTATATACAAAAATATTATGCTGTTTTTATTTTATTAATTTTAATTATTTTAAGTTTTGTTTGTTTTTATATCCAGAGTTATCAATTTTCTGTTTGTTTGTTTTCATTAGCAAAAGGCAAAGTAGCAAAAGCAGCAATATAATGGAATTTTTTTTTAATTGGGATTTTCTTTGATGGTGCAGTTGAGTATATGAGCTTACCGGCGAGCCAATACTCGGTGCTGGATGCAGAAAGGATAGAGAGGATAGATGATAATACGTTTAGGTGTTATGTATATAGGTTTAAGTTTTTTAATTTTGAGATTTGTCCTGTTTTGCTTGTTAGAGTTGAAGAACAGCCTAATGGATGCTGCATTAAGCTCCTGTCCTGTAAGGTAACTTCAAAGTTTCATTACCATGAATTTGTACAGTTTCTCATATAAGGAATTGAAGACGGTTTGTCTAGGATTAGGTTATATGCTTGACAAGTTAAAACTGGTTGAAAAATAATTGTTACTTTATATTGGTTTTAATTCATTTAGTCTCTTTAAAATTCAATAGGGTAACTTTTAGCTCATTGAACACATAACATCTCTTGAAGTAGTATCTTAACATGTCCTTAAGCACAGTGCTTAGAAAAACTCTTTGGATATGAAGAAGAGATAATAATAGTTGATGGATTTTGATAATGTTATGATGTTCGGTCCACTGGTTGCAGCTGGAGGGCTCACCAATTGTGGTTGCACAGAACGATAAATTTAATGGTAAGAATCTTTCTCTGGCTTTTTCATCCAAGAGAATTTTTGATAACGACTTTTTTTTTTAATTTTTAAATGAGGAAAATATGATACCCATGATTATACAAAATAAAAACTGTAAGTATATGATGTCTCCTTATGATTTTGCATCTGCAAGAACCAACAAGACATGTTGAATTGATTGTGCCAGAGAGGTCCTCAGTTGGAAAAATTCTGGTTCAGTTCCTTTTCTGACTTCTGTAACTGGAAGTGCATATTGAGTTTGGAATATTATGTGCTAAGGCCGATTAAGGATAATGGCACAGGTGTTCTCAATAGTTAGTGTCATTTTAGTTGAATATTGTTGTCTTGGTGTTTTCTATGTTATGTACAGATATATTGAGCCATGGTTCATCAAAGTTTAGAATTGATTCATAGCTGAGGCAGTATCAGTCAAAGAACACAAGAGTACTATGTGCAAACTTTTTCTTACACTGCTTTAGAAAGAAAAGAAAGGCAATGAGACATTTCTGTAACTTGAGCATCACAAAGTTATATATGTTGGAGCAATGCATTTTGATCCTATTTTCCTTTAATAGGATAAGTTGAGTTATGTAGGTGTCCTGCCGATTTTACGCTGATTTATTTTAATTTCTTTGAAAGCTAACAGATGTCATGAGATACATTCTAACTCAAATCAAAATCAACAGATTCTGCAAATAGTTATTGGATAATGCAAACTACAATCGCGTGGTTATGCTTATTGCATTATACAAGTGTTTTTTTTAATGAGGTTGTAGTTGATTTCATTTCTTTGTTTTTCATTAACAAGTGATCATATATTGATTCCAGTTCCTCTTTTTCTATTCAAATATAAAAATTTTGCTCCTTTTGATCTCTTTTTAGCAATATTTTTCTCTAGCATGTTGAAGGAACTTGAATTGAAATTGGGCTATTTTGATATTAATGGAACCAAAAATTTTTAGCATAGCATTTGAGTTCAAGCATACCTCCCTTCCGCAAATTATTCATTGTATATAGCTTTCATCTAGCTTTTGTCAATTAGTCACTACATGTGCACTTGGACTTCACTTTGGTAAACATTTAGGTTGTGTTCTCTTCCACTCTCTTCCTCTCTATCTCTCACTTCCAAAGGGTATGCAATGTTTTAACTGGTAGAAATCACCTTTCTAGCTTTCTTTGTTAAAAAGCCTTCTTATGTTTGTGTGGCAATACTGCCAGCTTTGTTCTGACAATCTAACCCTCACATAAAATTTTGAGAAAGGTGTTTTACCTTTGATGTAATTAGCATAAAATTTTTTTTCTTTTCTCCACACTCCCATACTTTCTCTGTTAATTGAATCCCACCTTGCAAATTGATTGGATTTATCTAGCTCATTTTGACCTGATTGAGTGTTTCAGCTACCTTGATGTGGTATATTTCTGGTAAGCTTGAATGTTAACTATTTTCTATAGCTAATAATATTGTATTCATTTTTGGCTTGGGGTGAGTGGGGTGAGTACCGGTGGCGAATATGGAACATTGAACAATGCCTTGCAGCATGTGCAAAGGAAATGTCATAAGTTCCTTAGTATCATAATCCATCTGTTAGACCTAAATTAAGATGCAATGGTTCTTTCAGGAGTGCTTTGACATTGATTTGATATGGGAATGCAGCTTCCATGGTGAATCGGATATCTTGTGATACCAACCGCATTGACTCGTTAGTTCAAGAACTTACATCAGATGCAGTAATTGAGGTAGCCTTCGCAAATTATTCTTTTTCAATAGCACCATAGCATTTCATAGAAGGGCATATCTTTCTTACTGTAATTGTCTTCTGTTAATCTAGGTTAACATTGAGGTTCCTTTTGCATTTAGACCAATTCCATTGGGAATGATTGAATCAACTGGGACTCAAGTCCTTGAACAAATACTCAGGCTAATGCTGCCTCGTTTTATGGCACAGGTTTGAAGAATATTACTTAAATTTCTTTTGCAGTGTTTAAGAAAAAGCTGGCTAGTTGATGATTTTGTGTTCTGCACTTCCACTTAAATTGCAGTCAAGTCCTACCATGTTATTTTGTATGCATTCCATAAGCTCTTATAAATCCTGAGTCTTTTCATGCTTATTAAATTTCAAAGACCATGCCTTACCTTTAGTAAGGAGAACTTCAGCCGCTTTTTCTAATCTCCATTAGTTTTCTTATCATTATCAAGAATTTTGCAAGAGATATGGTATATATCATAGATCTAAGCAATCACAGTATTGCAAAGGAATTTTGGGTTGAGAAGCGAGGAAGATGGAATGAAAATTTTAATAGCAATAGAATTGGCCTATGTGAAGTGGAATATGGATAAGCAAATTTACTCTGTAGGCAGATTGACATTTTGGGCAGTTTGAGATTTTTCTCAGATAGGTTATTTTAAAACTCATTGGCAGCAGCAACTGTATTTTTTTGAATGGATGAAGCAAATATTTTTTTAGCCATTTAGCAGCCATAGTCTGGTATGGTGGTATACATTGTAGTCTTGGGCTGTTAAAAGGAAGGTGTATAGTGGAGTACTAAAAGTGTCTATATTCTGCTTTTGGCATCCTTGAATGATAGTGGATGGTCTATAGATCCTATTCCACAGGTTGGAGACATTTAGATAATTAGCGAAACCATGATCAACATGGTGCAATTTCACCAATTCAATCTGGCTGTTTTATTTGACATGCATATCCACTTTTTGCATTCTGTGTGAAGAATTAGATGTGAGTTTTGAAGCATATAATGATGCGCTACTATTTCAGCAAAATTATTTTTTCGTGTTTAGCTATTTATAATTCAGTTGTTAGACTCTTAATTGTGGCCCATGAGGTCCAATATTCAAATAAAAATTTATATCGACTTACAACATTAATGGTATCTGTCCAAAAAATAGAAAATAAAAGATGGTGGCAGCATTTGAGATCCAACTCTTACATTATATTAAGAATTTGTGTTGAATTGTCAATTTGGAATTGTTGTCAAGATTTATGTGCTTTTAGAGTGTAAGAGTAGGCCATTTTGATTGCAAGTAAAGGATGAATATTTTGATTGGTGATGCAAGGGTACAATATATCAAAATGAAAAACTATTAAAGTTTTATACTTTTGTTTTGAAAATTTAATGCATTGTTAATGGTAGAAATCAAGCTCAGGAAGTTACCCTTGGAATTGTTCTTTAGAGTATCCATAAGCTTGTAGTTCCTGGGAAATCTGTGCTTTTTCAGTGTGAAGTTTAGCCAAAAGTCATGTTTATAATGCTTATATGACGGGGAATGATGTTAGAGGATCCCTTTTGTGTGAAACTATTCTCTCGGCATGTTTTATTGTCAAATAACTTTTTCCTCTTAAACAAATCAAGCATGTAATTGATGACAGGAATGGCGTCAACAAATAGCTAGTGGTTGTACGGTGTTCCAGAATAATTTTCTCTTGTTTGGTTTTAGCCATGCTTGCTGAATGCTAACTCTTGCTGCAAGTTATTATCAGAATAAGTAGCATTGTACTTTGTTGGTTTGAATTATGTCCCACTTATCAGATTAAACTATATGGACTGGTTAGGTTGTAAGTTGTGCCGTACATCACCAAAAAATCTGTCTTGATAGATTTGCTCCAAAAAGATAAATTAGGTTAGAGATAAATTGAATAGGGGAAGAAGAATAAAGCATGCTTGAACAAGAGAAAGGCAAACAGCTCAAAATGGTGGCTGCATGAGGTGAGAGGAGCAAGAGAAACAGCTATCATCCACATGTCTACTGGTTGAGTCCTTGAACGACTCCTTACTGTGTCTGTGAGATTGTGAAACACAGAGTTGAGCTCACACTTCTTCACTTCTATAATGTACATCACATTCCTTGACTACTAAATGATTTGTTCATTGAGGAATTTTGTGACTCTCAGATGCTAGCTGCACTTAAAGGGAAAGGAAAGTTGTTTAGAAAAAGGGTGGTGGCTGTGATTTTTCAGGTTAAAACTAATTAATTTGGAGGTATAGATTGGTGCTGTGCATTTTTCTTGTTTGTTCCAATCGGTAATGATATGTTTTAGGATACTGAAATGCTGTGTCAGAATAGTATGTACAGCTGCGATTTGTTGTATCTTTGTTTGTAGGCATCTTGTATTTTACTCCATTCATAAATTGCTTAAATGGAGCATGATGACCCTAGCACACTGAAAATTGTTTGCAGAACCATAGAACTAGCTGCTGAAAATACAATTAGATGCGGCATTTCTGTTCCTTGATTGCAATATGTATGGGAAAGGAGACTGGAATAGTGAGTGGGCAAATTATGATGCATTCAATCATGTTAAGAATTATAAAATTGAACCATTTCATTTCTTTCTTAATGTTCCAGTTCCAATTGCACAGTTACTGCAGCATCTTCTGGCTTGGTTTGTTTCGAAGTGTTGGTTCTGTAAATGTGAATATAAAAATATGAAGCAACAAATCCAACTTAAAGTAAATGAGCAATTCTGCATTTCAGACAGTTCTGACGTACTTACATTGTTGTGCAGCTTGTGAAAGACTATCAAGCATGGGCTTCTGGCGATACCTCAAGGCAACCTCTTGGAACTGGTGAGATTTGAAATCAAGAGAAGCAAGAGTTCTTTGAACCCTGTTTGATAATCAATTTTTACAGCATGTGTCTACTGTAAAATATGTAGGTTAGTATTTTCTCTTCTCGAGGTGCACCAATATACGCAGATTATTTTCACTAGGGAGGGCAAAATCATTTAAGAAAATAATTGTATTCATTTCATGTGTCATTCTGAGTCTAACTGCAACTTGCTGGCTCAGTTTCACTACAATCTATTCCTCTTGTGATTGAAATTCCAAGGCCTGCTAAGTTTTTCGTTTTTTCCTATAGGTAGAACTTTCTTTTTTACTTTGTCTTTTGATTTCTAAGTTGGATTAAATAATGAGGGATGGTATTTGACCTCTTTCTCTCTCTTTTTACAGCATTTAAGTTGGATGTAAGCATAGCTTTAGATAAAAATGTGTGAAAGAAAAGCGTAATTCATTCTATTGGAATAAAAGCATTGATGATGATCTCTCTCATTACTGTACTTAAAAAAAATAGTGTTTAATGAAAGAAGCAGTGTTGTCAGACCTGGACTGGCCTGTTTAACCGGGAATCGGACCTCCGACCGGCTTGATGATCTCTCTTATTTCTGTACTTAACAAAAATATTGTGTGTTTAATGAAAGAAGCAGTGTTGTCAGAACCGGACCGGTCTATTTAACCGGAAATTGGACTTCCGACCGGTTTGACAACCATTCCGGTTATTAGAACATTGGAAAGAAGAGATCACTTTGCTGCATAACGATCCAAAAGATGTAGGAAATCGAATTTTGCATTGATTATTTCAAAAACTATGGTTCCACATCTATTGTCGTGTTGATCCTCCTCTATTAGTTTTAAGGAGGTCAAGCAAAGTGCAAAGCTTTCAGGTGCCCATTGATTAGGCTGGACGCTGGAGCCAACCCCAGAAGCCCTTGATGACAGGAGAAGAAAATCAGCCTGAGTTCATTTTCTTGGGCCTTCATTATCTTTGCAAAGACCAGACCCAAAATTGAGTTGGCGGGGTCATTGTTAGAATAGATAAGCAAAAGCCTAACACTGACGAATGCATTGTTTAGGTGGAGAGTAGAATGCTAGTTAAAACACAATTTTCCAACCTTAGCTCAACTTTTCTTTATTTCTTTGGTTGCAAATTGCAATTGAATAAAGCCAAAAGGAAGCTGAGATATTTGTATTCGATTTAAACCTTTCATCAAAAAGGTAACAATCACCACACAAAGCGTAGGAATGATAGATAGCTCACTTATCAGACTTGGTTGTTTAAAATTTATCATTAGAAAAAAAAAGAATAAATAAAAGAAAAATAGGAGGTAAATAGGAACTAATTAGACTTCCACTAAAGTGATGTAGCAAGTGTGATTAAGCTCCATTAAGTAGGGCCATGAATATCTAAGCAAATCTGTGAAATGTTCCCCCTTTAATCAATAAAATGCCAAAAAACAAATAGAGCAAAACAAGCGGAGGCCTCCAAATGGCCAACAACAAATAATACCAAATCCTTTTACAGGTCTTTCAGTTCATATTAGTTAGTGGAGAGTGGTGGTGGATAAGGCACAGTTGTGGGCAAATCCAGGACTTTCCAACGCAGTCTTGATCCTTGAGAACTTTTTTCGAAGCAAAACTGTTCATGTGCTTGTAAAAACCAAGAAGAAAATGCCATTGTCACAAGAAAAGGAGGGGCAGTCTTATTCATATGTGCTGAGTTGTTTACAAATTTGGAAAATAAGAAAAGAAAGACATTTTGGATGTTTTCACACAATAGTTTTTGATGTTGATTCTTGTAAATAGATCCCTTTTTCTCCCTCTTATATATGAGAGCAACCCAACTATACATACATACATACATACATACATATATATATATATATATATATATATATACATGATATTTTAATCATATCAGATTGACTTAAAACTTTAAATATATTTGAATATAAATAGATTATTAAATAATTAGTTTATAAAAATATTAATTAATGTTACGTGAAGTTATAAAAATAATATAAATTTTTTTTTGGTGTAAGCATAGGTATCCTCATCCGTTTTACGGTCTGAGATTAATCCTGTTCGAGCCGAGAGTGGTAAACTATTATTTTACATTGTATAATTTGATCTCTCTTATATAGAGAAAGGAAATATCCACATACATGTGTAAAACAAATTGTTTTATTGACTTTTTATAATTTCATATAGGATTAATATTTTTGCAAACTAACAGTTAGATATAATAACCTACTCGTATTTATTATACACATAATTTTTTAAGTCAATTCGAGAGAATATTATTTTAATGGATAATAGCATTTTTTGTTCAAAATGTATTAACAATTGAAATTTTATTATTATAGAATAAATAGCTAGATATATTCAATTAAATTGAAATTTGACATGCATAGAACATGAAATTCAATTATCAGTTTAAAAACTATATAAATAATATAAAAGTTATAAAAGTGTGTAAAACTCAATTAATTTTATACATATGTAAGTGGATCTCTATTTACACACACATATATACACACACATATGAGATAACAATTCCAACCATTGTCTCAAATCAAAATACTTGATTGCCTTGATATTTTTAAAAATCCCATTACTAAGTCAATTAAACAACTATTATAAGTAGTTTTTTTTAGAAAACTTTTATAAGTAGGTTTAAATTATTATTTATAAGTAGGTTTGCCATGTGCATATTGAAATTATTATATTTATTTTTAATTATTTATTTATAAATCAATAAACATGTATCATTATCGAAATCTGTTTTGTTAAGCTTAAAATTTCCACAGTTTAAAGCAAATAATGAGAAATGAAATTCATAATAAAAGATTTGTTAAGATAATGACTATGAAGCAATGTTGGAAGATTAAAACAAAACTCCACAAAATAGCATTTTTTTTTCTCTTTAATAGTTACAAATTGGAAAGAGAGAATATATCAAACCCAAGACCTTATTTTTGAAGGAAAAATATGGCTAGTATTAAGGCATTGCTTCATTCACACAAATACTTCGTCATGTACTCTGACTAAAATGAAGTGAAAAGTAGCAGTTGATATAGGCATAAACAGCCCACAGAGAAAGACATATGGTGGTGAGTGGTGAGGAAAGGAACAAAGAGAAAACAGATTGTCATTCTTAATAGGTGATTCAATGAGATGAGGACATGAGAGTTACAACAAAAGAGTGGGATTTTGTTGCCATTGCATGTGGCAGAAGTTGTAACTGTCTTGACAAAGGGAAAAAAAGAGAGGAGAATTTGAAACTAGCTATGATTGTAGCATTTTCTGTGTTTCTACATACTACTTTCTTTGTCAAGTTTTCGTTTTTCAATGTTTCAAAACTATGTTTATTTTTTAACTTTGTAATATTTATACTTTTTAAATATATTTTTATTTTTTTGACATTAAATGTCATAAGAAGTCAATCTTAGAAAAGTTTAAAGTTAATACACAATACATAAGATCGAATAAGTATCAAACTAGTGATAATGTTGTGTTATGCATCGTATATCTTTTTTTAAAAAAAAAATTGTAGTTTGGAATAAGGAAAAATTGGAAAAAATTTGGAAATGCTAAATTTTGAACTTTAAATTTTTTAGAAGTTATCTATAAAAGGGATTGCATGAATCATTTAGTTCATACATCAAATATCTTTAATTTAGAATCCTCTATTTGTAGGTTATCAATTAAGAGGACTGCATGAATCATTTGAGTTAAACTTTGAGTTTATACATTAAATATCTTTAAATCAGAATCTTCTGTTCGTAAAAAAATTGGATCTTTTGGGTATTTCTAAAATTTCCAATCTAAACCTATGTACTTTAGCTAGAAAAAGAAAGAAATACAATAATCTTGATCTCATCCACACAAACATGTGAAAATGATGGTTAACTAAATCTTAATTGTGATGAAGGTCATTGACTTGGCCTCAAAAAGAATAAATTTCTAGTTTATAGATTAAGATAGGTCTTGGCTTGGAGACAAATTAACATATATCTCCAAGCCAAGACCTATCTTAATCCATAAAATTTGAAATCCTAGTTTTAAGGTTTCATATTTGATTTCTAAGATTGAAGTGAAATCATATTATTTGCTGCTTGGGGTATCGAAATTATATAAAAATTTGAACTAATTTCAAAATGATTTTTGTTTATTCATTCATTTCATTAACTGATACAACTATAAGGAGTAAGAGAAAGCAAAAGTAAAATCATATTTATACTATATATGTTAATTGTATCCAAGGCAAGACATACTCTAAGGAGCCGTTTGCTTCGGCAGAATTGGTTTTTAATTCCAGCTGCATTATGTGAGTCAATCAATTCTTTTGATTGGTTTAGATTTTGCGCAAAGAATTGGAATTGCTATAGATTTCCCATCCCTCCGCCCCTCAATTCCCAATAAGGTTTGTGAGGCTGGAATACAAAATTTAAGCTGGGTGAAAAGAGTTAAACAATTTGTATTTTGAATAGTTCCATCATTAAGAAATCGACCTTAAATAATTACTGAAATTGTTTACAAGTAGTTTGAATTTTTTGCATTGATGAAGAAAAAAATTAAAAAAAAAAAGTTATCCACGGCCAGCTAAAATTTGCATCATAACCCTAAATGTGATAAAAGAGGGTTGGGAGTTGGTCCAAGGATTTAGTTCTTGTCGTGCTTTAAAAGAGAAAAGAAATAATTCTGTTCAAAATCTAGCCAAACACAAAGGGCTAAGCCTAAACAAATTATGTATATAAATTCAACTAGCATAGAAACAAAACAGAAGAAAAATGAAAAAAAAAAAGAAGAGAAAAAGCACTTTTTTCCTTCCCCATGTATATTTGCTAAAAGAAATGGCATATTCCTTCCACCATTACTAGACAGTGGGAACTCCCAAGTAATATATGTTGCTCTGTACCAATCATAGAATTTTTCTTTCAATTTTAACTCTCAAAAAAAAAAACCCGAACTTGGTTCTAATGATAAATAAGCGGTCTGGCATCTTTGAGGTTTTAGCTTTAATTCTCAAGTTTAATATGTATGTATGTATGTATGTATGTATGCATACACACACATGGCAGTTTGTTATTTTATTTGTTTGATTTCTTCATGAACTTCTTATAAGCTTATATTTTATGCACTAACAATTTATTACTTTTATATACTGTTAATAGATCACAAAGTGCGACCTCCTTAACGAGCAATGTCTAAAAATACACAAATCCTTTAAAATAAATTAAAAAAGTTCATTGATATTTATTTTTAAGGACATAAATATTTTTTTAACTTTACTCATTAATAAAGAGATACTTTTGTGGTTGATTGCTTGTACACTATCAATGAATCAAATTTAAGCTCTTTTTTATTTACGTATATGTGTGTTGTGTGTGTTGAAACAATGTTTAATTTTTTTTGGTAATTCAATCAAAAGTCTTTTTGTGTATGTTTGGCACATGAGATTATTTAAAGGATAGGATAATTATCATCCTATCTCATGTTTGTTATTCATTTAAGCAAAATGATAGGATTAGTGAGAAGATAAGTCATCCTATACCAAGAGAATAACTTAATCATTTAGAAAAGTGAAGGATTATTTTTAATCCATAGGATAGGATATGTTTTAAAAAAAAATTATTAATGAATTTTCCATTTTATCCTTAAATTTTGTCCAATAAAAAAATATCATCATATCCTAATTTTAATCTTGCACATAACAAACATGGTAAAGGATAAAAAAATCATCCTATCTTATGCTTAATCATTGTACACACCAAACATAAGATAGGATGTAATCATTTAATCTTATCCTATCCACAATATTATTTTATCCGATCTTATCTTTATCCCATGCACCAAATATGCACTTTAGGTTTTGTCTATACCTAATTTCATTTTTTAGAGATCTTGAGGATCTAATTTCTACTTCAATTTGGTGCATTTAAGATTTTATTCTCAAAATGTTTTTCACGATTATCAAATCTTGGTTGACCAAAAAGATATCATTCAATTATGATTGTAATGTATTTCATATAAAAAATAAATAAAACTCTATCAATAACTTAGGATTCTGATCTAAATTTCAATAACCTTGAAACCCTAAAAATAACCATCAAAGAGACAATGTGATCTGTTTCCCAGGGAAGCCACCATTTCTGACCCATGTTATTGTCCAAGGTAGACCAACCTCAATGTAACTCCAAAAGGGTCAATTCCTTGTGGGAGAAATGATTTTCTGGCTTCTTGGGGATGGAGTTTTGCTAAAACCTTAGAGAATGATGGGAGAGAAGAAGGGGGAGACAAGTTGCAAGGAAATGAAAATTATTTGAGTGACACTTAACCTAACATTACTTAACTGTTTTTTATATCTCAATGCCCTTGTCTGGTTTCCAATGGACATACGCAAATAATTGTCCTTCAATTAGGGTTCTAACACTTATTATACCTAACATGTGATTTACTACTTTAAGGTCAATATAAAATACATATGGAATGGATTTCTCTTTGTTACTTTTTTGTACTATTTGTAGTCAATTATTTACACAATATCATTACTAGTGATTTGTTGAAACTATTAGAAAAGTATAATTATATATGTTTTATCATTATACTTCAGCAGTTATAATTTGAGACTCTATTTTGGGTTGACACTAGTGTCTTGTGGGTCAATATTGAATTTTTCCACCGTATTTTAGTTTTTTTTAATTGTTGCATTTTGTTTCAATTTTTTAAGCTTTGTTATTATTGTACTTTTAATTTTGTTAACTTTATAAAACAAATTGTATATATTACTAAATCATAATATAGTGACAAAATTCACCTTAAACCGACTTTAATTTTAAGGTTTAAGTTTGAATCTTGAGGTGAGAGTAGCTGGATTTATGAGATCGATGAGGATTATCATCGATAATGTAGCAAAAGGAGTACCGAGTTTCTTTTAAAATATATATAATTTGTTTTGATAAAAGTTAATATTGAGAAAAAAAAAGTAAGATCTTCAAAATAAATACAATTATAACAAATATATCAAAAAGATTGATTGAAATTAAAATTCCTGCACAACAAATATATCTGTTTTGATAGTGTTGTTGCACAAAACAACAATAAAGGTATGCAGACGTCGATGTTCGTACGTAGTCTCCACGTGTCTCCAAGAAGCTTATGTAAAACAAGAAAAGTCAGAGAGACGCAGGGGTGGTTCCCTGCGTAGACACTCTGATGCTTAAGTCAGCAGAAAATTCTTCAGTAATGGGAAGCGTAAAAGCCAGTAATCAAAAATTAGAGACTAAGATTGTACCTGGAGGCCTATTTATAGGCCAATATTCTGGGTTAATTATTTGAGGATAAGTCTGTCATCTTACTGAGAGTTTATGTCCCAATATAACACAAGTTCCTTGAAAACTGGGAGCATTCGGAGCTTGTCGCTGGCGAGAGATTCGTACCACGTGGCGCGTGTGGCGTCAGGGGTCTATCGCTAGCGGGAACATGAGTCAAGCGCCACGTGTCGCATTATGGATGCATGCGATAGACAGGGGTCTGTCGCACGGCGATAGGTGTCATGCATGCCATGTGTCGCGTTATGATTGCAAGCGATAGGTGATTGAGTCTGTCGCCCAACGACAGGTGTGATGATGGACTTTACCTTTGTCGCCAAAGGCCACGTGGGCCAGCCAGTCTTCATCACATGGTGATCTCTGACGCTATTGGGCCTGGCCCAACACGAGTAGACTTTGCTATATCAATTGCTCCCTACTCTCTTGTTGGATTTCTCCAACCAAGAGAGTATAAATATGTGTTTTTGGGCTTTAGCCCAATGTGAATAGTCCCCTTTGTTTTTTGTGATTTCTTCTGGTATTTTTTGCAGGTGAAACAACTCCATTTTTGCGGGAGATATAATCAGGCGCGACGTTTGGCATTCCCTGTCGCGGCTATATAAACCGCTAGGAGCCGCCGAGAGACCGCACGAAAACCTCTAAACAGCCGTTTGTCGCCACCTTTCAGCTTTCCCGCCTAAGAGTCTGTCGCTGAAACACTCTCTCGCTCTCACACCAGGAGTCTCTCGCTTCTCTCATCGACAGTAAGCATACATCTGTCGCTTTATTTATTCACCTATCGCATTGGGTTTAGATCACCCGCAGGTGTCTTGGTCTTTCGCGTTGGGTTTTAGGTCTCTCGCGAGTGTCGTACTCAGTATGTCTTTAACCCAAAGGGTCTGTCGCTTGTAAGGTCTCTCGCCTGTAGGGTTTGTCGTCGGTAGAGTCTGTCACCGGGTAGTTTTAACCTTTTTCGCCATGTCTGTACTACGCCCGGGTAAAACACTTAAAAGGGGTGGTATTGTGTATTCTTTGACAAATACTGACTTAAAAGATATTAGGACTCATTTCCCTCTTCCTTCGGGTTATAGCTATAGACTTCCAGCGCAAGGGGAGGTTACGCCTGACTTGGTTAGAAATGGTGTGGCCGTTCATAAGGCTTCTTTGTCTTTCGGTTTTCGCTTCCCTCTTCCGGAGTTTTGGCGAAGCATTTCTTATATATAAGGACATCGTCCCGTGTCAACTCCATCCCCATGCATGGGCTCAGCTGGTAGCTTTCTCCATAGTGTGTCATAATCTGGGTATTACTCCAATAGTCCCTCTCTTAAGTACTTTTTTTAGAGTCCGCAAGCTGAAAGGGTTAATAACGTTCTCCTTTCAACGGTTAACGGTCGAGGAGTTTCCGAATAATAAAATCTTCACGGATCTCCCCAATAAACTGCGTGGCTTTGAGAGTGAATGGGTAGTTGTTGAGATTCCAAGCGACCTGCGGATTCGCTCTAGATGGAATCGTGATACCTCCGACCACTCACAGCGCGCAGGAAGATTCAAAACAGAAATTTTAAGAGACCAATTTGGCGAGCCTATTCGGTGAATCTGTTCTACTGGGGAACATAATTTATTTTCCCTTTTAACCCCAGAGAACATTGCCGCAGCCGGATGGGGGGTAAGCAAAGCCGTTCTTGGGGCTGCTACTGTTTCGTCTGACCTCCCTACGACTCCACGCGTATCTGCGCTGGTCCTAGTCAGCCATCCCCGGCACCCGTAGCCGAAGTGTCCACCCCCGTCAGCCGCCTTGTAGATGAATCCTCTTCAGAATCGGAGACGAGATCCCTGCAGTTGCGGGTACTAGTGACCGAATAGAGGAGAACCCTGAGTGGGCTCAGGCTGACTCCTTTGGGAGTCCTTTCGTTGATTTTCTGTTGGATTCCAATTTGGATAGTCTAGAGGACTTTGGTGGTTTTCTAGGTTTTCAATCCCTTTTTTTACTTCTTGTACGCGTGTGCATGGCGTTTTATTTGGTCGGCTAATCCTTTCTGTTTATACTGTGCATGCATGAACTTCCGAGATTTAATGCGTAGGAGGGATGCCAGCGGTGTTGCTCGAGCGGCTCCTCCTCCTCAAGCGCAAGCCGGAGCCCCATCTGGACCGGCTTGTGCTCCTACCCCTCCTCCACCTTCTACTGGTGAGTCCAGCCGTCCTACACAGGAGGCTGAAAGGAATAAACGGAAGAGGCCTCTTGTTTCTGATCACAGTTCGGAAGGTCGTGAGAGCTCTGAGTCCCAAAGGAGCGATTCGGCCCGTAAGAAGATGGTTCTCGAGTCGTTGAGGGTAGATCAGCTCCTCGCCAGCCTAGGCGCAAATACAGAAAGAGGCTGGTTATTGAAGCCTCAATGCCTACGAGACCGATCCTACCGAAGGTGGCCAATCCTACTATAAGGCGCTATACAATTGACAGCGGGGTCGTCATCGGTGGAGAAGATTTTCAGACTTATCCCGGAGTGAACGACAATGACAGTATCGAGGATGCCGGGATAACGTCTCGACTGGCTTGGAGCACTATCCTTCCTCGTGACGAGGCGGGGCTTTTCACGAACATCACAGAAGTAGAGGATTATGATTATCTTGCTATGAAGGTGAGAATTTTGTTTTTGGTAACTAAATTCCTCCATTTTTAACTTCTTTTGCCGAGTTTTCTGAGTTATTTCTGTTTTTTATCTTGTCAGATGGCTCAACTCATTACGGCGGTTAATGCTCGGCATAGGGCCCTTAGGGAGCAAGCTGATAAGGAGATTTGTTAGCTTCGAGACCAGAGAATGGAGCTTACGAATGAGGTTGTCCAGCTTCGCCCCTATCCCAAAAGGATGGAGGAGTTGAGTAAGAAGAATGCCGATCTCGAGCAAAGGCTCCGAGAAGAGCAGGCGAAGGTGGCTTCCCTTCAAAGGTACCAGGAAGCTTACAGTAAGACCGTTGATGATCGGGGAGCTATGGAGAGGCAACGAGATGAGGCCATTGAGGAGCTGCACAATGTACTAGATCGTCAAAGAGAAGCTCGTATCGAGGTCGTTCGTGAATATCGCTTGTCACAGCACTGTTTTGACAAGAAAACAGAGTTCGCGACTGGATTCATTAAGTACGGTTTCTGCTTAGCTCGTTCTTGGTTGGAGAAGCATCGACGTAGTGAGGCTTTTCCGGAACTGCTCTTCACTGAGGAGGCCAAGTACTATGACGCTCCTTCTTGGACAAAGTATGAGCCCGATTCACAAAGTTCAGAGGCCTGTTTAGCGGAGGGAGCTGTTGATAAGCTGGACAATCTTGAGGGTCCGTGGCCTCCTAGGCAACCACAACATCAGCCTGAGTCTTCTGAGGCACCTGATCGATCTGAGCCTCCAGCAGTGCGTGACGTCTCTGAGTCTATCAAGGCAGGCGATCAACCTGAGTCTATCAAAGCACTGCTGGGGTTAGACAGCGATGAGTTCCAGATTTCTGATTCTGCAGCTGTTGATCCTTTGCCAAACTCCGCGACTGTGGTAGGGCCTTCAGGTGATGTTTCTGCTTCCGGGATGGCTTCTTCGGCTCCCCAGGGTCCTAATTCTTCGACTCCTTCAGTTCTTGAGCCTCAAGCTTCTCACAATGCTAGCGATGATGTAGTACCTTCTCCGCCTGCTGATTCGGTTATTGCCGTAGGTTAGAGTTTAGGACCCCTCCCTTTTTTTTTAACTTCGATGTACAAATGAAAGATACTGTTTCCTTCTATGGCTCTTTATTTTGCCTATGTATAGCCTTGTCATTTAATGAAAAATACTGTATCATTTGGTAGCTCTTTCTTTTTGCCTATGTGAATTGGTACACAGATTTATCTTGCGTAGCTTTTACCTTTACACCATGTTCCATGTTGCTCCTCAAGTTCTTCTTTGAAGCGGTGGTGTCATTTCGTTCAAAGATGAACTGAACGTTATGCCTATCTTGCGTTCTTTTCGCTTAAGGACTTATCAAAACTAAAAATGCCAATGTGTTAACCATAATTGCAATATATATTAATCCGCGAAGTTTGCAACGTACCTCGTAGTTTGTACCTTTACCTTTCGCACACACTTTTCGTGTTTGAGGACTGGTCTTTGCCTGTCTCGCACCTTTTGTGCTTAGTGTCTTTTAGATTTGCCCGTCTCGTGCATTTTTCGCTTAGGGAGTTTTGTATTTGCCCGTCTCACGCATTTTTCGCTTAGGGACTTTTTTATTTGCCCATTTCGCGCATTTTTCGCCTAGGGACTTTAGTTTGCCCGTCTCGCAAATTTTTCGCTTAGAGACTTTTTTATTTGCCCGTCTTGCGCATTTTTCGCTTAGGGACTTTAGTTTGCCCGTCTCGCGCATTTTTCGCTTAGGAACTTTTTTATTTGCCCGTCTCACGCATTTTTCGCTTAGGGACTTTTTTATTTGCCCGTCTCGCGCATTTTTCGCTTAGGGACTTTTTTATTTGCCAGCTGTTGCCTCATTTCAATGCCTGTAACACATAATTTGTCTCACATATTGCGTTAGAGAATATAGAAAATGATTGGCTGGCCTTTATTCATGAATCAGAAAAATAATAACATCTGTAAAGTAATGTAGCAATAGATGGGAAAGTAATGACAAGAATAATAACAATCAGAAAGCAAAAGTTACAATGTTTACTGCCAATATAGCTTAAGATGGTTGGCATTCCAAGTCTTTGAGATCTTCTTTCCTTGCAAGGTTTCTAAGGTGCAAGTGCTAGGTCTGACCATTTTTCTGATTCTGTATGGTCCTTCTCAATTAGCCCGGAGCTTTCCATCTTCCTTCTAGGCGTTTGTAATTGCTGACTTTCTCAATACAAGGTCTCCTTCTTGCAATTCTTTGTTCTTGACCTGTGCATTGTAATAAGTGGCTACTCTCTGTTGGTAAGCAGCCAGCCTCACCTTCACCTGGTCTCTCAGCTCATTTATCAGGTCAAGATTTTCCCTTAGTCCCTGAGAATTAAGTTCCTCAATGTAAGGGACTAGTCTGGGTGACTCAGCTCCAACTTCTACTGGGATGAGGGCTTCAGTGCCATATACCAGATTGAACGGCGTTTCACCTGTTGACACTTTGCTTGTCGTTCTATAAGCCCATAGGACACTTGGGAGCTCATCTACCCATGCTCCCTTTGCCTTGTCCAATCTAGTCTTCAACCCGTGCAGTATAGTTCGATTGCTCACCTCTGCCTGCCCATTGGCCTGTGGGTAAGACACAGAAGATATTCTTAGGAGAATCTTCAGGCCACTACAAAAATTCCGGAAAGCGTCACAATCGAACTGCTTCCCATGATCTACATTTATCACACGGGGGATCCCAAATCGGCAAATTATGTCTTTCCACACCATTGCTTCCACCTTCTTCTCAGAAATTGTAGCCAAAGGCTCGGCCTCTATCCATTTTGTGAAATAGTTTGTGGCCACAAGCAAATACTTCCTTTGTCCTGAGCCTAGGGGAAAAGGCCCCAGGATATCTAGTCCCCATTGTGCAAATGGAGTTGGTTGGAGAGTGTTCTGAAGAGCCGAAACAGGCGCGGTAGTTATAGGAGCGAATTTCTGACACTTTTCACATCTTCTTACTTTGTCTGTGGCATCCTTTCTCAGTGTAGGCCAATAAAACCCCATGCGCAATATTTTCGAGGCCAAGGCTCGAGCCCCCAAATGTTCACCGCATATTCACTCATGAACTTCAACTAAGGTATACTCAGCCTGTTGGGGCCCTAGACACTTCAACAGGGGCATTGTGAATCCCCGTTTATAGAGTTCCCCATTCACCACGGTAAACCTGGCACTTTTTAACTTCAGCCTTCGAGCTTCGTCTCTGTTAGTGGGGAGTGTGCCTCCCAGTATGTAGTCTTTGATTGGGCTTCTCCAATCGCCTCCGATTTCGACATCACAAACATCTTCTTCTTCAATACTTGGTCTAGCGAGGGATTCTACTTTGACCATACCCCCTTTGACTCCTCTAGAAGAAGCCAACTTTGAAAGGGCATCTGCATGGTTATTCTCTGACCGGTTTATCTGGGTCAATTGAAAGTTCTTAAATGACTGTGCCAACAATTGCACTTTCTACAGATAAGGGACAAAATCGGGTTCTCGTGCTTCATACTCACCCGAGAACTAGGGCTGATAACGGGTCGGATCGGATCGGTTTTTTGCAAAAACCCGATCCGATCCGAATTAAGCGGTTTTTTTGTTTTGTGATCTGTATCCGATCCGAATTAAAAAAATATCCGATCCAATCCGATCCAAATTTATACGGATCTGATCGGATCGGTCATTCGGTTTTTTTAATGTAATTTTAAATTTTATTTCAATTTTTAAGGCAACTTTATTTCCAATTTTCCTTAGGATTTTTAATTAAATATAAAAGTTCAGCTTTTAATTTAAATAGTAAAAATTACAAAATACCAAATAACAAAGTATTCGGATATTATCCGTATCCGAATCCGATCCGAATCGATCCGAACCGATTTTATTCGGTTCAATGACATCATGATCCGAATCCGAACCGAATTTGTTTATTATCCGAACCGATCCGATCCGAATCCCTCGGTTCGAGTCGATTTTTCGGTTTTATCGGTTTTTTTTCTTAGCCCTACCGAGAACTGGTTTACCACTAGTTGCGAATCGCTATGGGCCATTAAGTTGCTGACTCCCATTTTCTCAGCAAGTTTCATCCCAGCTATCAGGGCTTCGTACTCGGCTGTATTGTTCGAACTTGGAAAGTCGAAACGTAGGGAATACTCATAGGTTTTCCCTTCAGGCGAAGTTAGCACAATTCCGGCTCCACTGCCATCCATGTTACGAGCTCCGTCCACAAATAATTTCCACCAAACTATCTCTGTTTGTAGACGGACTTCTTGGCTAGTGCATTCTACAATGAAATCTGCCAACGTCTGCCCTTTTATTGCTTGGCGAGGCTGGAAGTGTATGTCATATTCACTTAATTCGATGGCCCATTTGATCAGACGACCGGAATGCTCTGGTTTCAGCAGTATTTGTCTCAAAGGTTGATCCGTTAAGATAGTCACCGAGTGAGCTTGGAAGTAAGGTCGTAACTTCTGGGTTGCCATCACCAAGGATAAAGCTATCCTTTCAACTAAGGGGTACCTTGTCTCGGTATCTAGCAGGACTTTACTCACATAATAGATCGGGCAATCCCTATCTCCTTCTTTTCTTAATAGGACTGCACTTACAGCTTTCTCTCCTACACCGAGGTACATGAGGAGGTGATCTCCGGGTTGTGGTCGGGATAACATAGGCAACTCTTTCAAGTAGTCTTTCAACCTTTCAAAGGCGTCGTTGCACTCTTCCGTCCAATTAAAGTTCTTTCCTGCTTTTATTGCCTTAAAAAGGGTAGACTTCTTTCAGCTGATTTGGATAAAAAACGATTCAAGGCTGCTATCCTCCCTGTCAGCCTTTGAACTTCTCTTACAGTATTGGGTGGCCTCATGTCCAAAATAGCTTGAACTTTCTCAGGATTAGCCTCTATCCCTCGATTAGTAATCATGAATCCCAAAAACTTTTCAGACCTCACCCCGAATGAGCATTTATTAGGATTCAACTTCATCTTGTACTGCCGTAATACATTGAATACCTTTGTCATTTTTCTGGCATGTGATTCTCCCTGTCGGCTTTTGATGATCATATCATCGACATAAGCTTCCATGGTGTTGCCCAACAAGTCTTGGAACACCATATTTACCATGCGCTGGTAGGTTGCCCTCGCATTCTTCAAACCGAAGGGCATTGCTCGGTAACAATATGTCCCAACATCGGTAATGAACGAAGTCTTCTCCTCATCATCCGGATGCATCATGATTTGGTGGTATCCCGAGAAGGCATCCAAGAAACTAAGTAATTCATACCCACAAGTTTCGTCTACCAACTTGTCAATTCGAGGTAGTGGATACGAATCCTTAGGACAAGCTTTATTCAGATCTGTGAAGTCCACACATATTCTCCATTTCCCGTTGGCTTTCTTCACCATCACAACATTAGCCAACCACTCATGATAATTAACTTCTCTGATGAATCCTGCTTGCAACAACTTCGAGATTTCTTCGTTTATTGCCTGTTGCCTCTCTGTAGCAAAATTCCTCTTCTTCTGTTTTATTGGCTTTTCCCCTGAGATTACGTTCAACCGATGGCAAATAACTTCAGGGTCTATTCCAGGCATATCGGCTGGGGCCATGCAAACACATCACAATTCTCTTTTAAGCATTGGACTATCTCCCTTTTAACTTCTTCAGGCAGCTGGCTTCCCACATATACTATTTTCCCTTTATCTTCGTCATCCAACTGGATTGTTTCCATTTCCTCATCAGGTTTTGGTTTAGGCGGTTCTTCAATTGTAAGGGTTTCCTTCTTCTGAATCCCTTTGCATGTGGCGGATGCGACATTACATGTTCTGGCTTTCTTTTGATCTCCCCTTACTTGTCCAACGCCGTGGGGAGTCGGAAACTTCATTAACAAATAGCAGGGGTGCACTACCGCTCTCATGTCATTTAACAATGGCCGCCCGATGATCATATTGTACGCCACTAAAGTTGACTTTACCACTATAAATAACACTTGTCGAGTGACACACTTCGAGCTTTCTCCCAATGTCACAGGTAGCTGAACTGCGCCTTTCACCTTCACTTTTTCTCTTGAGAAGCCATACAGTGGTGTGATTATTGGCTTCAGTCTATCATTTGAGACGTTCATTTTCTCAAAGCAACTCCAGTAAATCAAATTTACCGAACTCCCATTATCAACTAGGATGCGACTCACTGGGTGTTTTGCTATTACCGCCGAAATCACCATTGGGTCATCATGAGGGATCATTACATCACCTCTGTTAGCTGGCGTGAAAGTAATGGGCTCTTCATCATGCTTTTCCTCCATCACCGAATTAATTTGATAAGCCTGTCGGGCGTAGGTCTTTCGAGACGAGGAAGAAGTGCCAGCTAATGACTCACCTCCGGATATCACGTTAATAGCTGGCCCTGTGGGTTCATATCTTCCTCTTAATTCCTTCTTTCTGCCCTTCTGTCATTATCTCTTCTTTCACCTTCATTTCGCCTGACAGGTCCTTTGTTTTCTCCTCTTCTATCTCTGAAATTGTTTCCTCTGTTTTGCGCAGGATAGTTAGTTCTATCACCTCTCCATACAAAACGGTTTATTTTTCCCTCTCGTGCTAGCTTTTCTAGCTGATTCATCAACTCCCTACATTTTTCGGTTGTGTGCCCATGCGCTGAGTGATAATCGCAATACGACCTTAAATCACGGCCCAGATTCCCTGACGCCTTCTTTGGAGTCTGTATAAGACCTGACCCCTCAATAGCTGCTAATATCGTAGCTCGAGATTCTGTGAGTGGGGTATAAGCAGAGTATTTCAGTATGGGAGCTTTTTCAAACTTCCTTGGTTGGCTAGAAGATGTTTTAGTGACCTCTCTTCCTCGTTTCCTTCCATCCTTAGTTTCTCCTATCGTCACCATTTTCATTACTTCCTCCTGGGTTACATACTTATTTGCACGGGAGGGCAGGTCTGAGATGGTAGTTGGCTGACCTAGTGATAAGGATTCTTGCAATTTCTCAGACCTTGTCCCCTGTAACATAACTGCCACAGCTATACCGACTTGCAGATCTCGTACCTCTAAGGTCGCATCTCTGAACCGATCCATATAACTCTTCAAAGACTCCTTAGCTCCTTGCTTAATAGTGAGCAAATAGGTCGGTTCCTTCCTTCTTTGACTGTTCACCGCAAACGCCTTAAGAAACTCACTTCGCAATTGGTCAAAAGAGGCAATAGACCCTTCAAGCAAGTTATTAAACCACTTCATCGCATGTCCAGACAGAGTTAAGGAGAAGGCCATGCACATTATCTCGTCCTCCCATCCATGTAGCAACATTAGGGCCTCATAATTTTGCATATGATCATAGGGATTCGTCTTCCCAGTGTATGCGGCAATCTGCGGCATTTTGAACTTTGAGGGCAAAGGTTTTTGCATGATGGTTATGCAGAACGGTACTCTTCTTCTCTGGCTCTCTTCTGCAGACACTAATTTTTTCTCTTTTAACACCTGTTCAATCATCTTCTTCATGTCTATGGGGGGAGCGAGCTGATTTCGGGCATGAGACGAACCAGGTAGGTCTCCGACTACTTCCTTGCCTTAGATTGAGGTGCGTTTGTCCGTACCATTTGCGTGCACCAAGTGGGGTCAAACTCCGACCCGGTTCTCCAAGTGCTTTGATCTTCGACACCGTTCTTTCCAGCACCTCCAATACCATGGTCTAAGTTAGCACCATCAAAATTTGACAAGTCATGGTGGTGGGCGGTAGACCCTGTCGCCCGGTCAACGTCCTGTCGCCCAGACATCTGCTGCCCTACATGTGGAACTTGTCGTCTGAACCCTGTCGTAGGCTCTAAACCAGCTGCTTCCTCAGTTTCTCGCTGGGTTCCTGCGACAGGCCTCCCGCTCGCTTGTCCTGCCGCACCCTGATGAATGTCATGCTCTTCCACAGGGGGAACCTCTCGTCGACGAGAGGGGTCTGCCACTGTCACGTCCTCCTGTCGCCCAAACACCTGTGGCGGGACACCTCTATTTGTTCCTCCTACCAAGTTCAGCACGGCAGGCGGCAGATCCAACGTCGGGAGAACTCCTTGGAACAGATCCACCATGGCTCGCAGCGTCTGGGTAGTTTCTTCGCTCTGTCGCCTCAGAGCTTCAAATTTTGCCGCCGACACAGTAATTCTTTCTTCCTCCCTGTTCACCTGGTTTGTCTGGCGAATCTGTTGTTCGGGGGAGCTCACAGAGTTTTCCTCACTTCCGGTCCTTACGTTTGTCAATCTTGTTCTCACCATCTTAGAAAATCTTGGCTTTTTATACGTTTCCCACAGACAGCGCCAATTGTTGTTGCACAAAACAACAATAAAGGTATGCTGACGTCGATGTTCGTACGTAGTCTCCACGTGTCTCCAAGAAGCTTCTGTAAAACAAGAAAAGTCAGAGAGACGCAGGGGTGGTTCCCTGCGTAGACACTCTGATGCTTAAGTCAGCAGAAAATTCTTCAGTATTGGGAAGTGTAAAAGCCAGTAGTCAAAAATTAGAGACTAAGATTGTACTTGGGGGCCTATTTATAGGCCAATATTCTGGGTTAATTATTTGAGGATAAGTCTGTCATCTTGCTGAGAGTTTATGTCCCAATATAACACAAGTTCCTCGAAAACTGAGAGCATTCGGAGCCTGTCACCGGCAAGAGATTCGTACCACGTGGCGCTTGTGGCTTCAGGGGTCTGTCGCTAGCGGAAACATGAGTCAAGCGCCACGTGTCGCATTATGGATGCATGCGACAGACAGGGGTCTGTTGCACGGCGATAGGTGTCATGCATGCCATGTGTCGCGTTATGATTGCAAGCGATAGGTGAGTGAGTCTGTCGCCCAGCGACAGGTGTGATGATGGACTTTACCTCTGTCGCCAAAGGCCACGTGGGCCAGCCAGTCTTCGCCACGTGGTGATCTCTGACGCTATTGGGCCTGACCTAACACGAGTAGACTTTGCTATATCAGATAGAATGTGGAATTCAGGTATTGGAATTGTGAAATGATGATAATAATGTATGAGGGCATTGCTTATTATTAATTTTTGTCTTACAAATACCAATATGAATAAAAATGCCATATATATTTGATTATTAGTACTGGTTTGAAATTATCTAAATCCAATCTCTTCACCATGCCCCATCTAATAATCAAAATACAATTTTAAAATATTTCCACATGAATTTATTAGGCGCCAATTTTTCTTGTCTCAACCTTATCTTTTAAAATTAATCATGTAAATATTTTTTAACTATATTAACGTAAAATATTGTATATATTACAAAATTTTACATGTAATTGCACTCGAAGTTTATCTTAGTTGCCAATGAGAGTTGGCACAAGTGGTTATTTGAATCTCTACGGTTCCTCATTAGTAGATGATCTATAAATTTTGAAAAATTTACAAATAAAAATCTAATGGATTCTTAAATTTTAATAATAGATTGACGTATACTCTGACTTTATAAATAATGTAACTTTTCCTATTGCTAACTTTTTGCAATAATAATAATAATAATAATAATAAATGCTTATCTCAATCAATTGGTTCATACAAATTTTAAAAAAAATTTTAATAGGCAAAAAGTTTAAATAATCATGTACAATTTTCTCTTTTTATTTTTAAATTACGACCACTTTTATAAAAAAAATACATAAATTTTAAAAATTTAATGTTAATGTAATGATAAAATATTTTTATTTAAAAAATATTATCCTATTGAAAAACAAAAAATACATATATATTTAAGATTTATATATGATACACTGACTGTGTATAGTTTCTATACTATCAATGCACCAGAGGTTAACACCTCATCAATAGGCCTTTATATGCAAATATAAATAAATTTTTTAATTTGCCCATAAGGGCCTATTAATGAGGTGTCAACCTCTGATGAATTGATAGTGTATAAAAACTATACACTGTTAATGCATCATATACAAACTCATATATTTATATATTTACACATTATAAATAAGTTCTTATATATATATAGACTAAAGAAAATAAAAGAAAAAAGAATACAGGAGGAGGAAGGAACGCAGCATGTCGCCACGCAGGTGGGCTCCATTAGGAACATTCCTCTTTATTGATCCAATGCATCACTATTTCGCAAAATTCCAGGAGGACAATCCAATATTGCAATATTATTTTTCTTTTTATATCTTTTTTTCGAATAAAATTGTACTTGTGTTGCATTTATTTGGGTGGTAAATAGTACGTTGTTTGATTTGCACCGCCAGAAGTGAACAATAATTGCTTTACAGCTAAGCATTTATTTTTGGTAATACATATGTTTAAAAAGCGTCGTATCTATATTTTTTTGAATAAATAATTATTAGAGTAGTAGGTCTCCTAGAATAATTCTCAACGTCAAGAAATTTATTTACAAGTGGTAAAATATCAATTTTATTGTAAGATCATAAATATTTCATCATTACTAAAAAAGGATTGTTACTTTGTTAGCAACGCTTGAGATTGTTACAACATGCAAATTTATCATTGTTAAAATTTTTTTCACAATAATTTTTAATTATTGTAAGGTCGTTGAAAATAATTTTATTGTTAAAGTATACACAACAACTTTCATTGTATAAAAAATGGTTGCAAAAATATGTTCATTGTAATAACTGTTTCTGGTTACTAATTAAATTTTGTTTTTGCAACGAGTAATATTTTCTCGATACTTTGTTTTCTCAAGTAGTCTTCTTTTACTAATGTGTGGTTGAAAAACATAGCCATTTTTTTTCTAAAAGTTGTAATTTTATTGAAAAGATAATCTTGTTGGATTAAATAACACAATTGAGAGATCACAATATTTGGTTCATAACTCTTGAATTAGATCTTTATAAATGGAGATGTTAAAGCTTATTCAAATAGACTTGAACATATTAGTATTATAATATTGTTCTCTCTTCCATTTTCTTCTTGTAATAGAAATAGGTTTCTTAGACATTATTTATGCAAAAAATAGTGGCTAAGATAAGATATTATTGTACTTATCAAGGGTATTTAATAGTTTAATTTCACAAATCCAAGGTGATTTCAAAAAGTAGTTTCATTGTATTCTAAGAATACTTAAAAAATTCCTATTGCATACTCTAATTGGTGGGGGCAAAGTAAGCCTTAAGAAATATGGCATTAGGTGCACACATTAAAGTCATTTCTACATTAATTCTATATCAAAGTTCATCAAAATCACAAAGAAGAAGCTTGAAAGTGTCAATGAAAAATAAGAAACATCTTCAACAACTAGTCCGATCAAGATATTTCAAGGATATCTTTGATATTTTAAAACGAATTTTTGTGTACTAAAAATTATTACTGTTTGTTTTTTATAATATGATTTATTAGTAGGATATATTTTTTAAATGAAAATTAGATTAATATATTTCACTGGTAAATATTTAAAATTATTGCATTTATTTTTTTATAAAGTGTGATTTATTAGTAAAAGATATATATTTTAAAATAGAAAATAGGTTTTTAAAAATTAATATAAAAACAAAAAATTCCAACAAAGAAATTAATTTAATTTATAAAATTAAAAAACAATTAGTATTTTTCATTATAGTATGATTTATAAGTAATATATATTTCTTTTTTAAAACGAAAAATTGGTTTTTAAGAAATTAAGACTGAACTACAAATTCTAACAAAATAATTATTTTAATTTATAATATTGATATCCATTAGTATATAGGGTGATTTATTAGTAAAATGCATATAAAAAAAACTTTTTTTTAAAAAATAAAGATTAAATAAAAATTTCAGCAATCAAAACGAGTGTTTGACTTATGGGTGGCATGTATTGTTTAGATGAACCTTAACCTCAAAATTAATGAAAAATTTGATGAAAAGATTGTTTCCTTATATTATTGATATTGTAAAAATCAACAAGTTATTTTTGAAACTACAAACATCAAGATGAAGTGTCATTTAAAATTTAGAGAATATGAGTGTTATTTACCAAAAAAATATATGAAGGGCAGAAGGTGATCATGAAAATTTTCTTAGCAACAATGATTAAGCAAAATAAGTTGGATAGGGCAGCTTTTGCTTCTAACATAGATAGAAGTAAACATGGAAAGCTCAAGCCCTTCAATCAATGGGTCCACTATACAAATAATTTTGTTTTGACATCAATGTTATAAGCATGCTCATGAACTTAAGTACCCATCACTTTGAAACCCTTTAATCAATAATTTACATAGAAAAAAGATAAGCTAATTAGTACTTTAATTACTTGATTAATTACTTAGTCTTTAATTTGCAATCAAATTATTAAAAATTTCATACTTTCTTGACTTTGGGAGAAAGCAAACCTCCAAGAGAATCTTGTTCTCCAATCACTTAATTTGCTTCATCATAGTTTTTCAAGAATACTCTTTCTATGTCTGCTGCAAACACAACTGAAAAAGTAAGCCGCAGGGTAAATGTGAGGGCCATGAATAATTTAAAAAAAAAATAAACTATTAATTTTTTAATTCTGGGTAATGTTTAACCTTTATGATTAATGTTTATTTTTTACTTAATTATAATTAATCTGCAGGCTGACTAATATCATTACTAGTATGGGGCTTTTTATAATAATTAAAACTTTCTACCTTTGTCTGCCAAGATATAAAATATACTGTAAATGAAAAGGGAGGTAATGGACCTCTAAAAAAAGATAAATGATAATAGGATTTAATTTATCCACAGAGAAAATGCACTTTTATATTTTTATATTTTGGTTAAATTTAAATCGTGTAAAACTTTACTACTTGTATGACCATAATTTGTTTTTTTTTTCATTTTGTGATTTTTCTTTCCTTTAATCACATTTTTTAATAATCAACACAATGATTTATGCTTTCAGCAAGGATTAATTCAATTGGTGGGAAATAAGTTCTCTTTTATTTTATATATATTGGTGAAAAATTATTTCGAGAATTAAATTTTTAATATATTA
Organism: Heritiera fomes; assembly: GCA_032173925.1. Classification (NCBI taxonomy): domain Eukaryota; kingdom Viridiplantae; phylum Streptophyta; class Magnoliopsida; order Malvales; family Malvaceae; genus Heritiera; species Heritiera fomes. The sequence continues at coordinate 15,415,376 of JAPDPM010000002.1, forward strand.
GATTAATGTGATAAAATACACCTTTAATGTTATCCTAAATTGAATTAAATCCAATTAAAACATGAAAATAACTCATACAAAGAAAAGATTCGTGCTTGCATGTATGGTAAATTAATGCTCAATCAATAATTTTTACAATAAAATCACAAAATATGACATTGTTGTAAAGTCAACGTAAATAATACATGATTAAACATAAATTTAAAGTCAATAAACGTAAACTATATTAAAAGCATCATACTAGTTTCCTAACAAACATAATCAAATTTAAACGCAAAAGTATTCATTTCAAGACTTTGATTCACAGTGATATGATATTGTACATGGGCCTCCCAATTTTCACTTATCCTATCCCAAAATCTTGCATCATCAAATCTTGAAATTCCTCTTGGGAATATTGTTTCATCCAACAATAGTTTTCTCTGCTGATATATTCTGAATTTCTGATACATGTGGCAAAACCAAAACAATGATAGAAATTTTGATCAGATTTTGATGCATAAAAAATTTATGGTATATTCTATCAACCAATTCAAACAGTAGCTAAACCATTGCTATCTCAATTTTAGGTTCAACATCAGAAAAAATAAGGGCATATTCTCCAGGGAAAAAAATCATTGGTGCCCTGGCTGCTTCCAAACAAGACCATCTGTTCCAAGAAAAAATATTCGAAAGAAAGAAAATATTAAACATCAGCATCATTGAAAAAGGCTGCCCAACATGCAAGAATGATGCAATCCTCAAATCCACACCCACCAATGGCCGAAGAGTAAGACAACGCCCTGATTTCCCTCTTGCCAATTCGAAGACAATTGCGAAATTAGTGGTCTTTCCCTCTCTTTCACCTAATCAATAATTATAAACCTTATACCTATTTTTTTTTCTTTTTTCTCTTTGTCAATTGGTGCTTCTCCAATTTTATTCTCTAATTCAATTAATTACCTATTTACCTTTTGGTTTTTGATTATTTTGTTCTTCACTTGGATGTTAACTTAGTTTAGAATTGGTTATTACTAAAGGGTTTTGAAAATTAAGATGTTTCATTATTCACACTTTTGCAAGATTATTTAGAAGAATGAAACTCGAATGATAAATTTTTTTTGTTCAAAATAAATTTTTTAATTTACAATTTATGATATATACATTTATGTAATATATAATTAGTACCCCAATCCTGTTGTTTCATTTTTTTCTTTCTTTTTTTTAGGATACCTAAAATCTTTTTTTTTCCATAACTAAACACTAAATATGCATTTTTTTGGTCAGATTATATTTGGTTCTCAATTGCATGTCTTGATTTGTTGGAACTTAGAACTTCAATCTTCAAATTGGAGACCAAAAATAGGTTTGACTTTTAGAGATTAAATGGTAGATAATTAATAAGATAAGTGGGAATAATTATCATCTCAAATTGCTAATAGTACTTTTAAGTCTCTAAAAAGGTGAAAATATAGCCACCACAACTACTCTCTACATCTTTTCTTTTAATTCCTATCAGTTTGGTGCAGCTTTAGCTGTCCAGTAGTAATCAAACTTTGATAATGGATATTCTTATTAATGGATATTTTCCTATACATGTGTGTGTATATGGAAGGGAATATATTGTTAGTGAAATTTTTAGATTTGACAAGTGGTATTAAGATAGTAATATATATTTCACTTTATTTATTATTCTTTTAATATTTCTTAAAAGGTGTGGATCATCATCCTAACCGAGATTATGAGAATATATATATATATATATATATATATATATGTTATATGTCATCATCTCAAACCGTTTATGAAATCTGAAAATTTTACTGACAATAAATTGAATAAAAATCTATATATATATATATATATATTCACAATTTGATTTTGTGTCATATTAAAAAAATAAAATTTGTTTTAAATTTTAATAGCCAAATGTTTAAATATTATTGGAACTTTTGATTTAATGATGTGTTTTCTTTTGTTCTGATAGCTGAGTCGGCTATATTCATAAGATCATACTATTTTTTTTTAATATTCTGTGGTAGAAAATATCCTAGCTAGTTGCTTCATTAAGTCAATTTGCAAATTAATTTATTATTGTTGGTGACAGGTCCCAAACCATTAGCTGATAACCAATTGTGTGCCAAAAGATGTGTTCATGAAGAATCTGTACTTTGCACCTATAAAAGTTTTCCAATTTCAATCATAGTCCATTTTTCCATTATACTTCCATTAAAGCTTGCATATTGCTATTTTAGTTATAAACTTAACAATCAAAGTTAATTGCTTGGATAGTTCTGTTTTTTTTAGAGTCATAGACTAGTTTTTCACCACCTAATTTTTTATTTGGATGATATATTAATTAGGGAGACTATGGGTGTGGGTAAAGATTTTGAGATTGAGTTGTAACATTAGTTAACTTATCTTTCTCCAATAATTTTTTATCAAATGATTAAGAAAGAATTATAATATGTGTAAGATTTGGGTTTGAATCCAATAACTTTGTGTGAAGACCGAGAATTTTCTAAATAAATATAAGGTATCCGAAAAATTTAATTTGGACAAATTGAAATCCAAATTTAAATAAGAAATGAAAAGGAAAATTAAATTGGAAATAAGAAATGAAGGAGGAAATTTAATTTGGATAAATGAAAATCCAAATTAAATAAGAAAATGGAGAAAATAATTTTGGATATTTGGAAATCCAAAACTTAATAAGAAATAAAAATATTTTTTTGATATATTTATATAATGATATTATATAAATATACTTTTGATAAATATAAATATTATTTTTGTATTAAAAGTGTAAAAATATGTATATGTATTTTGATACAAAAAATATGTATTTAAATACATATTATAATGACATATTTATATATAATTATAATTATATGTATAATTATAATGTGTATATTTACTATTATTAATTAAGTATATTAATAAAAAAAAAAGAAAAGAACGGAAAGGAGGGTCGGGCACCCCCTTCCCATTTCCTTTCTCCTCTGTTGCAAACAGAGGAGAAAGGCCAAATGAATACCGGCCCTTGCCGGCCAGCCAAAAGAGAAAGGGGAAGGGAGGAGCGATGTCACCGGCGGAGAAGAAGCAAGCGGTGACGGCGTGAGGCGGAAAGGAAAGAAAAATTGGGCGGAGACCAAAGCGGGAGGAAGGAAAACCGAAAGGAGAAGGAAAAAGGAAAGGAGGCGACGCCGGCCGATCTACCGGTCGCCGTCGCCTTGCGAAGCCCCGGTGAAGCCAGATCTGGAGGGAGGAACGCTCGACGGTGAAGAAAACGACGAGAAAAGAGAGGAAGAAAAGAGAGAAGGAGCCGCCGCCGCCCGTCCCAGATCTGCTACCGTCGGCGCCGCCGATCGAGAAACGGAGGCCAGATTCGGCATCCTCACGATGTCGACTAGCTGTGGGAGGCTAGAACCGGCGGAAAGGGTGACCGCCGGTGGTTGAACCGGCCAGGTGAAGGTGAACCGGCCCGAACCGGCCTGAACCGGTCTGAACCGGTTCAGGCCAGAAAAAAAACAGAACAGAAAAGAAAAAGGAAAAAAAAAGAAAGAAGAAAAGAAAAGAAAAGGAGAAAGAAAAGAAGGAAGAAGAAGAAGAAGGAAAGGAAAAAGAAAGAGAAGAAAAGGAAAAGAAATTGGTAAGGAAGAAACAATAAATTGATTTATATTTATTGAATAAGTTTATTAATATGTATTTATGCAAGTGCAATTGGTGTTGTTGAAATTGTAGCGGAGGTGACAAAGATGTGATTTGGTGTCCGACGATGCTGGGAGCTCGTCAAGGCGCTAAGCTTCAACACTAAGTAAAATACTTTTATAAAGCATTAGTAGCTTTATATTGTATGTGGGAATTATGATTTTTTTTATATGATGCATTCATTTAAATTGTTTTGCTAAAAATGCTAAGAGGACCCACAACTGATGGTGGGGGTCTTAGTAAGAGGTAAAAATTGGTGAGAATCAACGGCTGCAAGTATAAATTGTATTTCCTTGCAGGAGGTTTAGAGGAAATTAAGCCGTTATGCTGCCGAAATTTCCACGAAAATGTTTAAGGAAAAATATTAATTTCTCATCTAAATGGAATTTTGAAAGAATTATCGAAGATAAGCTTGAAAGGATATTACTGCGTCATAGGAAAAAAATGGATTTTTAAATAGTTGAGAAGGTTAATGGATGAGCACAATAACGTGAGAAATTTTGTTGTAAATCTTATAGAGTTGATGATTCGAGTTATTTTAATATTATAAGTTGACTATCGAGCAGAAATTGAGGTGGAATATCGATAATTGGAGTATTGATGGAAGTAACGATGATTATACGATACTACCTTGAAGAGAAGATCATAGTTGAAAATTGATGGTTAAATGATTGGATTGTGAAGCTCTTAACGGATTAGTGATTTCCAAAATTTACCGAGTTCGGTTTCCTGATTTTTGAAATAATTCCGAACGTGATAATATGGACAAATTCGAGAGATCGAAATGGAGATTGAATTATGATACAATCCGATCAATTATGGATTCAAAGAAATGAGTGATAAATATGTGAAAAGATGATTGTGCTTATAACCTTAGAATAGATCTTGAATAATAAGATCGACAATTTGCATAAGTTCGGATAAAACCATAAAGGCCACATGAAAATTGATTTGAGGATTTAGATACGATTTTGTGATAGTAAATGAAATTGAACCTCAAACCGGAAATGATGAACATGTATCAATAGATCAAATCATAAATGGATTTGATAAGTGACTATGATTTTGTGATTCTGTTATCCTTGATGTCGATTCTGGAACAGATATTGAATGATGACATTATTATTTGCATAATTTCGGTAACTTGATGACTATTTAGAAATTGATGTTTAAATGCTTATAGAAACTTAAAGGATTCATACAAATGAAGCGATCCTAATATTGATGATGAGATGTATAAATGATTATTATAATAGTTGATGACGATTGAGAAAGGATATTGAATACCGAATGGTCTGAATACCAAGTGATTCGATTTTCGAATGAATTGAGTACTGAGTAAAATTGAATACTAAATTAAATGAATAGTGAATGAATTAAATAGTGATTTACTGATTTGACAGAAAGAAAGTCTTGAAATCGAATAGTTGATGGTGATAAAGTTGAATGAATCGCTCCTCTGTATTTGATGAAAATATTATCAAATTTACATACGGAAATGATTTCATAGCATCGCTTTTAAGCATAATTTGCTATAGTTTCAGATGTTATAATAGCATTTATATAAATGCTATAAAGTATAGATTAGCTTTAAAAAGAAAGTATATGGTATATATGTATTTTTATATACGAAACCTCTTAAAGAACTTCACCATATGCTTTACATGATTTTAAAAAGAAAAGCTAAAGATTTAAATGTTTTATGAGACTGTAGGCACCCTAAAAGAATTAAATTCAATAAAGCATAGTGGAAATAGCCTAATTGGAGCTTTGCTCATTAGGCAGATATGCTTGTCCGACAATTGTCGTGGACAGGTCTTAGTCACGCCTGATCAGTGAGGCTGAGAGAGATGAGGTCTATGGCCATAGATAGCGCTCTAGTTGGTTTCCAGGGGACGATGACATGATTTTCACTGCTAGCTACAGTGATTTAAGTCTTTATTGATAGAGAGATGATAGGGATCTAGCCTAGTCTCTAACTGATATGATATGAAGTCTAGAGTATGATTTTATTGATATGAACTCTAGACTTGACATGATTTATACTGTACATGAAACAGATTTGAAACGAAATATGTTTTGAAACAGTACATGTTTTAAACATGTTTTAAAAGTCCATGAGATATGATTTCGACACTTATATGATTTATACGTAATTTTGTGTCGAACAAGGCATGATATGCGGTCTAGAGTATAGTTTGATTTGATATGAACTCTAGACCTGATATGATTTACAGTATATGTTTTAAAAGTATATGATAAATGATTTCGACACTGATATGATTTATATACGATTTCGTGTCGAATTTAAAATGATATGCGGTCTAGAGTATAAATCGATTTGAAATGAACTCTAGACCTGATATGACTTATAGTATATGAAAAATGTTTTAAAACCGCACATGTTTTAGACATGCTCTGAAAATGAATACATGAATTGAAATTGAACATGTTTTTATCATGTTATAAAGGTAGACTTGAATGAATTGAAAATTCATACGTGGAGCATGTTCTAAAGTACATATGACACGATTAGAGATAATAGCGGTTTATACAGTAAAGTTACATAATTGCATATTAAACATGAAGAATATATGAGGAGTATCATGACTCGGTGGTAACGATATTTCATCTATATGATGTCATGATACGATATGAAACATTAATATAGAAATACACGAAGAGAATTATGACTTCGTACCACCGTGATCATGATCCACAATATGAGAATGGATAAGAGATGATATGAGAATTGATAAGAGATGATATGAGAATCGATACGAGATGATAGAATACAGAAATATGATTATGAAATGAAAAGTAAATATGAGAATTGATATGGGATGATAGCATACCAAAGTATGATTATGAAATGAAAAGTGAAAATGAGAAGTGATAATGAGATGTATCGATGAGAAAGGATTAACTGTAATTGCATCCTTACAAGTTTTAAGCATTGCAGTTTAAGACAGTATAATCCTACTCATGTATTTATATTAGTATCTTACTGAGCCGTGGTTTTGCTCACCCCACTAAATTTCATCTCTTTCAGATTATTGAAGTTAACATCTACCATGTGAGCTGCTCAGTGGGCATCGGAGACGGTATATGGACTTAGTACTAGTCTTCCGAGGTATATGTTTCTTATAAAATACTTGTTTACATGTAAGACTTAAATTGATGCACATTACATATTTTGTTTAACAAGTCGGGATGTAACTAAGAACCGTTTTCGTGTTTGTTTAATATTTAAATGGAATGACTATAAGTCACCTAGATAGTATAGTAACTACACTGACACCGAATACAAACCTTAAAATGAAAAAGAAAAATTTAGTCCATAAATTTGTAGACTAAGAAAAGTATAAGAATCGAGTGAAAGTCGCGGTCTTCGGGTTGTGACACTTTGACTCTAACTCAAATTATCAAAAAAAATTAACATCTCTTTTTTGTTTATATGTGTCAAAAAAATTAAGAGCCTTGTGAATCTTTGCTAGAACCAAGGAGATCTCAAAGCAGCACTCGTATTTGTGGGAATGAAGAGGCATTATTATTTACGTTTTAAATTTATCAGTGGACAGAGTTGGTTCTACTTTAATCACGTAAGGAGAACTGCTAATGCTAATTGTTTTGCTCATACTTTAGTTAAGATTTCTTGTGACGTGGGAGAGCATAGGGTTTGTTGTGGAGAGCTTTGCATCCTTCTGTAATCTTGATACTAGACCTATTCATGGGTTGAATTATAAAGCTTATTAAATAAACTTGAATTAATAAATAAGGTCTGATTAAAAAATGAGCTGAACCTTAGTCTTGCACTCAAAATCTTAGGTCCACCCAACCCATTGTTTGTTAATTAGTAACATTTAAAAAAATTACTTTTCTATCTTGTTAATTAATAATTAAATTGATTCATTTCATATGTTACAATAAAAAATTTTATAATTGTAATTTAATAACATATGACACATTTACTTTAATCATGAAAATAACATCATGCAAACAACCTCTTGACTGAGTGATTAAAAATGAGTTGTATATATTGTAAGTTTAGAGTTCGAATCTAAGCACCCCATCCTCAATTATTTCATATTTCTCTTCTAACAAAAAAAAATAACATCATAAAAATTTTAAGTATTATTCAAGTGATATTTTTAAGCTTTGAATAAGAGTTCCAAAGACTAAAAAATTGTACAACATAAATATTAAATTGAAAAAAGAATTAAAAAATATGGACGGGTTTGGTTTTCTTGTTGTTTGTAAAAAATGGACTTGTACGAAATATTAGGCCCAAAATTCGATCACATTAGGCTTAGGCTTACATGAGGTCCCATAATATACTGCTTAGGTTCAGCTCGAATCCGGTTCGACCCGTGAATAAATCAACTTGATACAAGTTTTTTGGGTGTAGTGATACACGTTTATCTAATAAATGTCTCGTTCTCTCTCTATATATAATTTTATGTTGAAATTGAAAAAATGTTATACTTCTCGTTCTTTTCTAATAAAGTTCACGAGGAAGTGTGTTCAAAGTCATCTTAATTTAAATGAACTGGCAACGTAGAAATATATTACTAAAAGGATAATTATTTCATACACTATCGTTAGAGTTTTTTTATTTTACAAGTAGGGTTAAGATCATGACACATGCCTTATAAAAATATTAAAAAATAAAAAATAAATAAAATAGGATATGTGTCATGATCCTAATCTCGCTTGTTAAGTAAAAAAACTCCACCGACCATGCATGGAATAATTATCCTTACAATTCATGCATAAATTTTATACAAACTTAAGAATGAAAACACTATTTTGTACAAACTTAAGAAGTGTTTACATTTGATTCACTATTCATGCATAAATTTAATACATTGATAGTAAATTATATCATGATATTTTATTAATTAGTGAATTTAATATTATTTATTTTTAAAGATTTTTTATTTTATAATTTATGAATTGATGAAATGGTATGTTATGATTTATTGAGAGAGAGTATGAGATTCATCTTGTGATATATCAAATGTAAATTCATTTAAGAAACCTTCGAGATTACATAATATAGAATTGTGTTTATATTTGATGCATGGCTAGGGTATAAACTCCATACATTATTAGTAGATCATAACATTCCGTCACATTAATTAATTAAAATGAAAAATTCTTAAAAATAAGTATTATTAAATTTACTAATAATAAGGTGTCATAATTTAAATGAATAGCAATGTATGGAATTTAAACACTATAGTGTATCAAGGGGGAATTTTACAGTAAAAACATAAATTTTGACTTTATTGTAAGATTAATGCAAACAATACATTATTAAGTTAAATTTAGAGTAGTTAAACTAAAATATGTTAGAAGCATTGTAAATAGATAATAATCAATGTAAACATTAGTATCAATAGACTTAAACACAAGATAATTTTACTATAAGGTATGTTTACGTTAATTATCACGTGTTTACGATATGTCTAATATATTTTATGCCTAATAATTTTAAATTTATGCTTAATCATGTATTATTTATGTTGATCTTATAGTAAGGTCAAAAGTTATGATATTATTGTAGAAATTCCCCTGCATCAAATATAAACTCTATAGAAACAAGATCCATTATCCTTATAATATTTTATTATATTAAGACAAGAGTAAGAAAATTGATATAGTTTGTATAAAATTTTAGGTATTATTTTTTTTAAATTATAAATATTAAAGTAAATAATAATTAATAAATATAACATAATATGTTAAAATAAATTCTTACAAAAAGATTATGAGAAACATGAAAATTTTAAACTAAAATCTAAAAAAATAATACAAATTCAAATTAAATTGCACAAAAACAATCAAAAGTAAATAAAAAATGTACTAGTATAAAAAAACAGTAAAAAATTATAATTATTAGGCTAGGCTTGGACTTGAAATAGTGAATCCAAGCCTGACCTGGTTTTTTTATCAAGCCTTGATTTTCTAGCCCATGCTTGTTTAACAGATTTAATATTTGTGTCCAAGTTCGACCAAAAATTGGATGGGTTTTCAGACTTAGACAGATAACTCAACCTAATAAGAAGTTAATTTTGATGTAAGTATAATAATCTAGTACATTGCTAGTAGAGTTCTTTAACTTCATAAGTGATGTTAAACTAATGACGTATACCCTTTAAGAAATATTAAAAAAATAAAAAAAGTGGAGTATATTTCATCATTCTAACCCACTTGTGAAGTCAAAGAACTTTACTAACATTGACACTGTTTTATATAATTATCCTTGATATAATTACATGGAGGTTTTTTGTTATCTGTTCCATGACTTGGATTAATTTACTTAACAAGCTAATTTTAAATAAAGATGCCCAAATTCACTGAAGTAGCAAGGAATTTTCATATAATAGCTAATTTTAAATGTACATGACGCTATTAGGGATGTAAAGGAACGGGTACTCGTGAAATTTGAAGTACTCGAATTTAAACCTGATTATATTTTAAAATATTCGAACTCGATTAAATACCCGATTATTTTGATTTTTACTACCCAAACCCTAGCCATTTAATATAACAATTACCTGTTTAACTATCTGAATTTGCTAAATATCCGTTTATTAAGTCAAAATTTGACTTTAAATTTTAATTTTAAAATTAATTTTAAGAAAAATTAAATTAATACATTTAAATTAACTCATAAAAATAAATTAATGTTAAAAATCATAATTAAAATACTTAATGAATTAATTTAATTAAGTATTATATTAATAATAAATATTTTATAAATAAATATATATAATAATATTTAAACATTATTATTTGTAATTGGGTTCGAGTAATAGGATACCCTAAAATCACTACTCGAACCCTACCTGAACTCGTGACGGATAGTAAAATTACTATTTGAATCCTATCCGAACCTGATTATTAACTACCCTAACCTTACTTAATCGGGTCAGGTAGTGCCGGATACCCGTTTATAGGGTACCCATTTACATTCCTAGACGCTATCTTAGTAATCTAATACTTTATAAAGCATAATTTCTAGAGGCATTGATTAGAATATTTCATTTAACGAAATTTCCTTGAATTTACATTAATATATTTTATTTTTTAGATGTGTTTCTCACCAATAATTAGGCTTGATAGCAACCTGATTATGACAATGTCACCATATTTTTCTTATGTGCAACTACAAGTTGCATGAACCAGCACAGATTTTTGGAAGAAAATTTTCATTTTTAAAGATTCCTTGTTTAGTCAAAGACTGGAAAGTATGAAATTATACATGCATAGAAGAGACATTGCCAAATCCTAGTATGTATGAAAGAAATTGTTAATCTTTGCTTTGTCGGTTAATGTACGGCAATTCTTAAACACAATCATTTATGAGGTGATAGTTTTTACTTTTCATGCAAGGGTTTTGATCTAGTAGTAACTTATTTTTTGTTTTAAAAATTATTTTTTTAAAACGCTAGATCATTTGATTTAATAATATATACAACTATATTTTTTGTAATTTTAAAAAAATTAAAATTAAAAATTTTAATTCTTTTCTCAAAGAAAAAGAAATTATTTTAAAATTACAGAATGGTTTAAAAGTCTTAAGTACTTGAATCGGTTAATCTCTCTCATGTGGTAGTCTATGTAAGAGCAATTAACTTTACAGCCTAGAAAGATAAGTGTTGCTAGGACAGTAGCATATCTTCGTTCCTTAAAACTACTTAAAAAAAAATATATTTTATAGTTTAATTAACAAGAAAAAAGAAAAAAAAAAGGGACTTCAAAAATTTTTTTAATAAAAATGTTCTTTAAACAATAGACCAATCATCACAACAGCATAGGCTTTGTTAGATTGTGCCCTAACCCCACAATTTTCTTTATTACTCTATTTTCCTCTCTAATAAATGACCACTATAGTAAACCAAACTTTAATTTCGAGCCCTTTGGCTATAAGTTTATATGAAAGAATTGAATACCTTACAATTTACGAAGTTGAAATAATTTAGGCCTTAGGATGAAGACGCTTTAATTTATTTTATTAGAGGAATATTTCATGGTTATAATTATTTTACGGTTACACTTATTTCATGGTTATATAGTTTTTAATTTATATACTTATAGTTATTTAATGATAGTATAAATTTAATAGATATATATATATATATATATATATAATTTTTCGGTATAAAAGATATTTGGATTTTACAATAATTTTTTTTATTCCATAAATTTCATGTTACTTATTTTAAGATCAGAATTCAAAATTTTGAAGTGAAATCTTCAGTTATAATCATTGAAATATTATGTTCCAACCTTCAAAAAAAAAATGCTCAGAACATATTAGTTTGTAAATATACATGTTTATAACTTATGGATCTTATAATATGCTAACTGTGGAGATAGAGTTTGATTTATACTACAAGCTATTGACTTCTAAGTTTTAATAGTCAACATATTTTTTAATTAAATGTGTTTGATAAATATGTTAGAACTAATTAGGTATATATATATATATATATGTATGTATGTATGTATGTATATATGTATGTTTGTGGGTGTATATATATATATATATATGGGTATGTTTGTGATTATTGTATCTATTTAGTGGTTAGCAAGACAATACTTTGAAGTAACTTCAGTCATTTATTAAGTTAATTGGAAACTTTTTTCATGCAACTTGTTTTCTCTTGAGTGACTCTTGTTATTTTTTCTATTTTTCGAAAAAATTGAGATTCTCTTTTACTACTTCATTTTTACTTAAATAAATAAATAAGCTTTTTTTTTTTACTACAAAAGCAAACAATATTATTGAGCATTATAAATAAGCAACATATTTTCTTTAAATAAGAAAAATGTGATTATTTTCTCAATTTTTAAGTAATTATGATTTTGCTTTTTACCTTTCACTTAATTTTATAACAATTTTTCAAAAAAATAAAAAAACAAATACAAAGAAAATAATCAAAAGGACCCAAGAAAAGAAAAAAGACAGCATATTTCAAATTTTTATTATTTTTTTTTATCATAAATCATATGACCAAGCAAAAGAAAAACACTACTTTTAGTAATGAAAGAAGCAACATTTTAAAGACAAACATAAGCAATGAGAGTTTTAAGAAAATTTGCAAATATCAAGACTATCTGAAAGTTCTAATAACAAAGCATTTTATGGTGCATAAAAATACAAATACAAACATTTTCAAAAGTAAAATCAATTGGTTTTTATCATATTTGATTTTGGTTAAAAGGTAGAAAAGAAAAAATAATTATATGATATGAAAAGTGGTGGAGCAACACACTATGGATGGATGCGCCTCTTCCAAAACACACAAAATGAAAATGACAAATCCTTCACTTATACATTAAATTATTATCTTATATATTAACAAATAATTTTTAAACTTTACAAATAGCTTATACAATTAACATGTGTTTACTTCAACGAAAATGTTTTTCATTAATTCTTTATTGATAACTAAATGGGTGTGGGATAAATTTAAAGACTTGTTCATATTTTGTTTTCTAAATATAAATTTATTCCTATAAAATTTATATAAATCATACATAAGATATTTAAAAAAATTTCTTTTTACATGTGACAAGCAAGTATGGTTATTTTGAAAAAAAATGTAATTATTAATATGAAAAAGATATTTTTATTTGGATTATTATGAAAAGAATTGATTAAGTAAAAAATTGTATAGTGATGGTTGTGGTGTCATCAAGCATGAAGAAAGAAGAGTGCCCAACTCTTTCCAAGTATATTATGACGTGGCGTAAAGTGATTGACCTCCAAAAGTATAAACAAAAATTAAAAAAAAAAATTAAAAGCCACAATTTTGATTACGTGTCACTTCTGTATAAATCGGCGCGCCTCTCCCTAAATAAATAAATAAATAAAAATACCAAAAAATAATTTTCTCTCTCTTTCATATAATTATAAATTTCTCCATCATTTCTTTTCGTTGATCTCTCTCCTTTTCTTTCTCCATTTCTTTTCTTTTTTCTCTGTGAACAAACAGAATTTCTGTTCTGGTTTCCTATTTTCATTTTGTGGGAAAAAAATCACACATTTTAATACACGATAAAGAGCAATAGAAGGTTAGGGTTTTTCTTTTTCTTCTCAAGTTGTTATTGTAAAAATTCACAGGTACGTCTCCTTCACCTGAAATTTTCTTTCACTCTCAACAAATTTCTATCAAATTCCCTCATTTTTTTCCTTGATCCAATTTTTTTGGATTTATTTTGTATTAAGTTTTTGACATTTAGAATTGTTATCAGGTGAAGAAATGAATTGGAGCTCTGTTCGTCTCCTATTTAGGGCATAGGGCATAGTTTTTTCTGTGAATTTTCGTTTTTTTTTGATAAATTTCGAAAGCTAAATTAAGGTTTGGTTTTGTAATTTTTAGCATATTTATTACAAAGTTGTGATCTTGGGTACATTAGAAGGAAAATGAGACAAATGGGTTACTTGCAATAGGAAAAAGATTAGGTGTAGGAAAAATGACAGATTTTCAAGCTTTACAACAAAAACCAGAATCCCCAAACGATGCCAGAGCTGAATTTGAAAGGGGTTTGGAAGTATTAATGAGAGGGCATTTAGATGATTGTATGTCATTTGCATCATGTAGTTCTAATAGAAATCCTGATGATGAGGGTGATGAAGGTGATCAACTTGTTAGGAGGAGGAGAAGGTCCGATCTTGAAGGTGATGACTTGGCTGAGTCATCCGCTGCTAGAAGGCGGCATTCTAGGATTTTGAGTAGGTGGGCTGCTAGACAGGCTCAGGAAATGATAACGACAATGGAGAGAAGGAATAGGGAGTCTGAGTTGATGGCTTTAGCTGGTTTACACACTGTTTCAATGCTTGACTCTTCTTTCTTGAGAGAGTCGCAGTCTCCAACTTCTAGGCGACAAGGGGGGAATGTTGAGAGGCCCAGTACTCGGGCTTCTGCGATTTTGCAAATGTGGAGGGAGTTGGAGGATGAACATTTGTTGAATAGGGCACGAGAGAGGGTGAGGGAAAGGTTGAGACAGCAAAGGAATGATGATAGTAATACGACAATGTCTAGTGCGACTTTGTCCGAGAGTCGCGGGAGTGAGAATCATGGGAGTGTTGGGGATGTGAGTGAGAGTGAGAATGAGTTTGGAACTTGGTCGCATGATCAGGGTGTGTCACAGAATGATCGTGGGGATAATAATGGGTCTAGTAGGGAACAGTCTCCTGATCTTGGCGAAGTCGAGAGGGAGAGGGTGAGACAGATTGTTCGGGGATGGATGGAGAGTGGGATTAGTGATCATTCGCCCAATGTTACCCAAAGGGCAGGCAGTCCGAGAGCTGAATGGCTTGGTGAAACAGAGCGTGAGAGAGTTAGAATTGTCCGGGAGTGGGTGCAAATGACAAGTCAACAGCGAGGAGTTCGTGGAGGACGTAGGGAAGATCAGGCAGCTACAATTGGTGCGCAAGTTGATCAAGTTCGTGAAGGCTCAGTTGCTGACCAAGATGAAGGCCAACCAGAGCATATTCGGAGGGACTTGCTGAGGTTGCGGGGAAGACAAGCTGTCATTGACTTACTTGTGAGGATTGAAAGAGAAAGACAGAGGGAACTTCAGGGTTTGTTGGAACACCGTGCTGTATCTGATTTTGCTCATCGAAACCGCATTCAGGTCAGTTGGCTATCATGAAGTTTGTTAAGCTTGCAATGGTTATGGTACTAGTTCCCCTACATTTGGTAATCCTGCATAAATGCTGTTTTATTCTTCAGTGAATTATAGTAAGCTATACCTTTTAAATTTATTTTTATCTCTGGGAATTTGAAGAAAATATCTCATATTTTTTAGAGTTTATATTGAGATAAAATAAATGTGCATATTTTAGTTTTCTACTAATGTTGTGCTATTTGGATTAGCACAAATGGTATGGTGTGGTGTACATATATGCTTCCTCTTGGTTTGAACATTTTTTATATTCGTTTGTAATAAAAGGATTAGAAGTTATTTGCTCCATTGATGGATGTTAATTCCATTGTTTGAGTCAAGGTTTTGAGTCCAACGTGTATTGTAGTTTCATGTGGGATTAACCTTTTTCAATGATAAGGTACTAATGATGTCTACTAGAGGAGGTGTGCTTTTTGTTTCTTTTTTTTTTAAGATGAATAATACTTTCTATTTCTGGGTTAAGACTGAAAGCAACAACAATTCTGATGCTTCTAGAAAATATTTTAATTTTAATTTTTATTAAAGTAAAAAATGTCTATGTTGGAATTAGCTTTTATACATCACTCCTGGATTATTATGTAATCACATGTCTTGACTCTTGATGTCAATATATTTTTAGTTTTGCTCAATAAAAGTCCTTGTGTAGCCTTTGTTGTTTGCATATATGGCTAAGCTTAACTAGCAGTGCTGTTAACCTTGCAGTCACTACTCAGAGGTAGATTCTTAAGAAATGAAAGACCTGTTGAAGAGGAGAGACCTCCTTCAATTGCAGCAAGTGAATTAAGTCAACTAAGACAAAGGCACACTGTGTCTGGTTTAAGGTAGGAAAATTTTTTATTCATGCTTACATTAAGAACTTTTTAAAGAAATTTTCACTGTTATCCAAAATATTTTATTGATGATATTTAAAAGATTGATGTTTGTGAAACAATGATGTTATTGACTGAGCATAAGATGTAATAGAAGAAGATGTTTTGCTATAATACATGGGATTTGGTGTTCAGGATTGACAATCTTGGTACTTTTTGTTGATTTACCATGCAGTTACACCCTATGTAAGGATAAGGTTTTATTTATGGTTCTACTATGTGGTTATATATTGATTTTTAACCTCTGCTGCTCCTGGAAAATTGGAACAACTTAGTTTGATATTTGTTTTCCTTTTGTGCTTTTTGTTTGAGAACATAAAAGTAGATCTTGACTGTAAACAATGTTAGATATGTGGGTTTTTTTTTAAACCCATGGATCACAAGCGCAGAGACCATCTACCTGTGTCTAGATTATGGCTTTAACAATTCTTTGCGATGCCCTTCAGCTCATTCAAGTTGTTCATTGATTTCCATAAAAGTCTTTTTTTCTTTTCTCATTCAGGGAAGGGTTCCGCAACAGATTAGAAACAATTGTACGTGGTCAAGCAAGTAGCAATTCTGAAACCTCATCTAGCAATGTCATTAATGATTCTAGAAATGAACTCTCCCAAACAAATACGTCACCAGATGTCCAACGTGAAAACAATGAGCATACACAACCTAGGAGTTTGGAAAGTGACATTGGACAGTTGCCTAATCAAACAGGAGATATGGTTAGCAACATGGCTGTTGAGAGCATAAGTTGGCAAGAAAATGCTAACCAAGGTGGGAATAGGCAGGAACCAACAACCAATGATGCAAGAGGAAACTGGCAGCCGCCAACATATGCTCAGTTCAATGAATGGAGAGAGAGAAATGCAGAAGAAATGGATACAAATTGGCAAGAAAGTTCAGTTAGTGAGTATCACCAAGAAATTCCTGGAAATGTAAATGGAGCAGAAAGTCATCCACAGGAAGCCCAGAGAGTTTGGCGTGAGGATGGCTCTCGGGAGGCTGTAGTTAATTGGTCAGAAGGGCCCTCTGGTCCTCCAAGAGCACGCCGTGCAATCCCAGTTAGAAGGTTCAATAGATTTCATCCACCTGAAGATGATAATGTGTATAGTATGGAACTTAGAGAACTTCTGAGCAGGTATTTGATCACATAGTTGTTTTTTTTTTTTTTTCACTCTTAGTGTAAAATGTGACTTCTTTTATGGATATAATTTAATTTGTAGGAGAAGTGTCTCTAATCTTCTTCGAAGTGGTTTCCGGGAAAGTCTAGACCAATTAATACAGTCTTATGTGGAAAGACAAGGTCGTTCTCCCATTGATTGGGATCTGCAGAGAAACTTGCCAACTCCAGCATCGCCAGAGCATTATCAAGAGCAGCAGAGAGATGAAACAAATGATGATCAGAATGATGCTATTAACAGGCCTTCTCTGGTGCTGCCTTCTCCTCCAGTGCCACCACCACAGCCACTGTGGCATCAGGATTTACATCACACTAGCTGGTCTAGGCACAGCATGCATAGATCAGAAATTGTGAGCCATCTTTCTTAGTCTTGCAACTGCATATTACCATAAGTATTGAATCTCATCATTTCCATTCTCTTTTTTATAAAGTGTTGCGTTGATTTAAGTTTTTCTTGGAACCAGACTGATTCCCTAAATGCCTTTCTGGATATTCCTCAAATGTCCTGGCTATTCACAGAATGTGAGAAGCGGATGAATAATCATCTGCTTTTGGAAGAAATCGAAGAATTTCTTGGGAATCCTACAAGATACAATGGTTACCTCCTCCTCTTTTTTTTGTCCTGATAGATGGTCAGATTCGAGCCCTAGGAATTCTTATTGTGGGTTAATAACGAAGGCAAAATTAGTTGTGGAGATGATCCCATTTGGAGAGACATTTTGTTGGATAAGTAATTGAATTATGCATCAGGGATTTTATTTTTCCTCCCTAATTGTGGTTGTCTGTTTGTTTTCTTATCTTATGGTGAAATTATAGTGATAATAATCAATTTTATAGAAAACTTTTGGGTGAATGCTGGATTTAATTATGGTGCTTCTTTTGTATCATTATACATTGTCAGTCAAGGCTAGTTGAATAGTTGCTGAATATTCTCTGGAAATAGGTCCAGACTCTAGATATCTTATTTTGAGTCTCTGTACGTTACTTTTTGTTACTTTGCATCTTTAAATTATTTATGAGGCTGCTTATTTTGTGTAGGAATGGGAGGTGATTAATGATCTAAGAGCTGATATGGCAAGACTCCAGCAGGGCATGAACCACATGCAGAGGATGTTGGAAGCCTGCATGGATATGCAGTTGGAGTTACAGCGATCTGTCAGGCAGGAAGTATCTGCAGCTTTGAATCGATCAGCTGGTGACAAAGGTTTGTAAATCCTCCCAACTTTTCTTTCCCGCAAATTATTGTTTTGAATTTTGTTTTCTTTATCAGTGCCCTTGAGGTAGTTTTGATTCTTATTTTTACTTTTTCACTTGCATTCCAGGTTTGAGTGCAGAAACTTCAGAGGATGGCTCGAAATGGGGTCATGTGAGGAAAGGGACATGCTGTGTTTGTTGTGATAGCCATATCGATTCACTTTTGTACAGGTTTATGGTCTTAACTTTTCCAAGTCTTTCCACACCCAATATTATCTGCCAGTACCGGTGTATGCCTTTTCGTGAAAGCATCCTTCGATGCTGATTAAATGTTGCAATTTTTTTTTCACATTAAAAAATTGGTTGCAGATGCGGACACATGTGCACTTGTTCAAAATGTGCAAATGAGTTGGTTCGTGGCGGAGGAAAATGCCCATTATGTCGAGCACCTATCGTGGAGGTAATCCGTGCATACTCAATACTGTAAAGAGTCAGAAAGAACAGAATAAGAATTGAAAAGAATGACTGGTAAGGTCTAAAAGAGCCAATGTCAGTTAAAGGCTCCAACTATAGAGTGTTCAGTTGTTGCCGGTGTTTTTTCTGATTATATGTGGAACACTATGCAGTGTATATCAGTGTATAATTGGAATAACAATTGGCATCATTGATTCATTATTCATGCGTAAATAAAATGATCATCCATAATTTTTTCCCTCCTGTCTCCTGTCCTTGATAACTAGTTTTAGCAGGCCTCCTACATAATTTTCATCTTCATCTTGGTGGGGTAATCAAACAAGTTTGCCCTGGAAATCTGCTCTGTGAATACAAGTTTGAACTCTCTGACTCGTAGTTGGATTTCTAAACAGTTAGCATGGCATGGATTGTAAACTCGGAATCCAGCATTGGAAGTTTGCATATGATTTTATTTTGGGTAAATAAATTACACAGACCCACCTGCATGGGCAACTTTTAATTGAATCAATGGATGAATGGTTTAGTTTGCTAATTGCTATGCGTAGGTAGTGGTATATACTGATACTAGCATTTTATAACAGTAAACACAGTAGGAATTTTATTTTCCTTGAAATTTTCCTGTGAAAACTTTTTCCACCATGTTAACGTGGTGAGAAAATCTTATGGAAATCTGCTTTGGAAATAGTGGAGTTGATAAACGCCAATTTAACTTCAGTATTACAAAACAAAACCTTTTTATCTGGGAAGATTATAGTACCACTTTTAAAAAAGGCAAACAAAAAAGGGAAAAAGTAAAACTGATCTATAAACCTTCTTTTTTAGATCCATAGCCGTAGGAATAATATTTACTTTTCTGCACTTTCCTGAGTGAAAAAGTAATGAAAACGACAATAAATTGGAGCCTGCAATATTTCGGAAGGCAAATGATTTTTATTGACCCGCAAAGTGATGGGAATCCAATGTCACTACATTCAACAGACCAAGGATGATACAATTTAAATTTTCTAATACTTAATATGATGTAAAATCAGATCAAAGAGTTCCAGTTTTTATTAGAATCAATTAAAAAACTTGATATGAACTATATATATTTGATTTGATTAGAGGCCAAACCAACTTTGATCAGCTTTCTCAGCTCAAAATTTTAAAGAAAAATTATATTAAAATATTAATATTTTAAAAAATGAATTACATCGAACCCAAACTCAAAAAACATTGTTCAAAACTCACGAATCAATCAAAAAATTTAACTCGTAGACATGACCATATGAAGATTATTATTCAAGCATAAGTTTTATTCAAAAAACCACTATTAATTCTTACCAAATTTCTTCTAACTTTTGTTTTTCGTTAAAATAGCTCTCATCATTATTGATTGATAAGATTTGATCATTATTTATTTTTAATGTGTGGGCATTGAGATATTGGAGAAAACTTAAAGACATGTTAAAAACGAAGGTAAGTATTAAGCAAATGATAAATTTATTTTTATCATGTTTTGTAACATAATTTGATTATGGGTGGGGAGTTTTTACAAGAAAATCCTTAGTCTTTCAAATCACCGTTTGCTTAACAAGAAAATCCGAACTTATCGTTTTGCATTTTGCATTCTTTTTTATTTACGTTGCACTTATATAATGTAACATATATACTTTGTTTTTTCTGTCTGATAATGGAGCTCTATTCTATTTTTATTCTGATTGTTGACTGCGTTTGCTATTTTGTGTTGTTGATTTCACTGTTTTTATAGACAATATAAGTAGCTTTATATTTTTATTTTTATCTCTATGATTATTATTAATAATGTAGTTGCTGCAAATGTGTTTGATCAGAAGTCCTTTCTGTATATTTATGACATTGATTTGGAGAAAACAAAAATAGGATACTACAGGCATTCTTCAACACCTTAATAAATCTAGGTTGTTCTTGTTCGTCAAATGTACTTTAATTTAAAGAGCATGCCTATTGAGCGTCTTAGACGTGGAAATTGCAAATTTTAGAAAATTAAAATGCATAGTAATTATTATATAAAATTTTAGTCTCTCAATTTTGTCCAGGACGATATATACCGTAAAATAAATTAAGATGCATTAATTTCATTTTAATTTCTAGAATTTAGACTTGAAGCTTGCTCATTAGTAGACTTAATTTAATTAAATTCTTTAATCATTCGTTAATCAAACTCGAAGTTGTTAGTTCAATTTAATTTTTCATAACGGATTTTGAGTAAAATTAACAGCTAAATTTGTTTTGGGCCTCTTTTTGGGTCAGAATTCAATTTGGGCAATTTAAAATCACAGCCTTTTTTTTTCTTTTTCTATTTTATATTTTTGTCTTCTTAAGTTGAGTTAGGTTATTTCAGCTTAAAGCTCATAATTTGTTGGGCCTAAGTTCAAAATGTTAGTCATTTGTTCACGTGCAAGCCCAAATAAAACCCATTTTTTAGGAAGCCCATTTTTGGTCCATGGGCATGGTTCAAATAAAATAATAAATAAATTTGTTAATTTTTTTTAGAAGAGGAGAAAGTAGCTAGTCTTGTGCAGAACACCAACTTCCATTGCCAAACGCCCTCCCTTGCACCATAGTCCAAATCCAACCATCATGGTAGTTGAAAATCAACAGCCAAATGTTGTCATAGTCCCCAAGATTGATGGACTTGACAAGGCTTCATGATCTATTACAAAGGTATTAAATAAAACAAAGAATAAGGATCCAAAGACCTTTTAGGGAAAAAACCAATCATACCCACCTTTCTCCAAGACCCAAACACCCCTTCTAAGCTAGCCCTCTCCCACCATTATCAACCCCCATAGCTAGCACAATCCCAAAAATAACTCTAGTCAAGATCCAATAGAACATACCTTTACCTTCTATTTGAGCACTACTCGTTCTCGACCTCCATCATGACCACTACTGTTGAGTAATGAATTTGGAAGGTGTAGTTGAGTGCAACTCTAAGAGCTACCAGCATGGGAAGGGAGGATACCATAATGAATCGAGCCAACAATTGCACACGTGGTTGAAGGGAGCTGAAACAAAGCCAATAACTCAACTAGAGAGCAATAACCTTATTGAGGACCCACGTGTAGTTATTGAGGAGACAAGAGTAATTGTCTAGCTGACGTGGCAAGGATAATTACATGGGATCACGTGATATCATTTTATCTTTATTGTCTATGCAATTCAATAATTGTTTGATATATATATATATATATATGTATATATGAAAAGTGATGTACACAACTTATGAAATGAAATACTCCTAAAAGTTTCTATTCTCTTTTATTTCCTTTACAACTATCTGCTATTTTGGTCTATACGATATTTTGCTTCATTATTTCTTCATTCATCAGTCATTGGTTGCGACAAATATGGTATCAGAGTGGTACAATGTGCAGCCTTTAAATTGGGAAAAGACAAGAAACAGTACAAGATGACTATTGGAACAAGGTTAAATATCTTGCATGAGCAAGTGCAGGCCATTCAAAACCAACTGGAATTGCTTAAAACCAACTGAGTTGACCATTCCGAGGTGGCGGGAGGAGCAACACCAAGGGATTGAAGCTAATATGGATGAGAACCAACTTTATCTAAGCAAAACACTTGAGTCATTGATCGCAAAAGTTACTATCTACTCTCAACTTGATCTAGGGGGTAAAGCAACATCTAGTACTTTCCAACTTGCTACCGTACCACAAGGAAGAAGAGAATGCAAGAATTTAGTTGAGGTTACTATTATTGATGAGCATGGTAGATATAGTTACCGACCTAATGATCTTGGAATATTAAGTAAGAACCAAACTAGCTTAGCCAAAACCTAAAAGGTCATATCCTCTAGGAAATCTCATAATACCTTAGCTAAATCTTTGTTAGGCATGAATGCTTTTTCTCCAAAACCTAAGATAGAGTTGCCTATTTTGTATGGTGACAATCCAACGGGATGGATCAAAAAATGCCAAAAGTATTTCACAATCTTTGCTATAGATGAGGAAAAAAAATTGAGCTTGTTGGCATGTATTTGTTTGGAAGGGAAGAGATCTTGTTTGATGGATACGTGATGTAAAAGCCTAAAGTCACCTAGCAAGAGTTTTAGGTTTAAGCTTACTACTTTCTTTTCTAGTTGTAACTTATTCCTAGTTAAAAATTCATTCTCACTTTTCAATTTTGAAACTAGTTTTCTATATTTAGCATTCATACATTCATATTTATTTGCTAAATCATTAAAGATATCATGTAGTTCATCAAATAAGTAATCATTAGTCTCATGAAAGTTAGAAGCTACCTTGGATTCATTATTAGCCATAAAACACCAATTAGTAACTTCATTCTCTCTTTACTTCCTCATCGAAGCAATCATTATCGTACCATGTGGCTATCATGACCTTCTTTCTAAACTTATTTTCATTTGCCTTTTTAACATGGGACATTCACTATAATGTGTCACGACCTTAGATATTCATAACATATGATGGGATCTATATTCCTTCCATTAGATTTTCCTTTAAAATCATCTCTTACTTAGTCTCCTATCAATTTCTCTAAACCTAAGTTTCATGAACCTATCAAACCTTTTAGAAAACATTGTCATTTATAAACCTTTATCCTTAGTACTACCTCCTTTTTCTATTATAGAGTACTCAGGATTTGAAGACTTCAATGCTACTCTTACATTCCTAGGATGTTCTTCATTTTTCTTCATTTTCATCTCATAAGACAAGAGTTACCCCATAAGCTCATCTATTGAAAGTGTATGAGGATTTTTTGACTCCTTAATGGAAGTTACTTTAGCCTCTAAACTTTTAGGTAGGCTATGTAAGATCTTTTTCACCATCTCCATGTTAGAATAGGTCTTCCCTAATCCTATGAGTTCGTTAACCATTGTGAACCTATTAGCCATGTCAGCTATAGAAACTTTAAGTTTCATCTTAAATAGCTCATAATCTTATGTAAGCATTCCAATTTTTGTTTCCTTAACTTGGTTTGTTCTTTTGTGTGTAATTGCAAATTTGTCCTATATTTCTTTTTCATTTTCAAACAAAGAAACCCTATTGTATTCACTTGAACCTGTCACAAAATAATGTATGCATTACCTTCTCATTTTTTAGTTATGCCATTTTGATGTCATTGGCATCCCATTGTTCTTCATTTTTAATGAATTCTACTCCTCTTATCATTTTTTATGTAACGTGTGTCGTAACGATTTTTGTCCGAGGATCTAATCGCTAGACGTTAAATTTATGGAGTCGCCACCAATCAATTTTAACCTAGGTGTGATTGGCCACCTATTCAAACTAAGGATAAGTACATTGATCTACGTTATGAAATTTGAGTTCGGGAGTACGGTTACGTGTGAGGAAGGTATTAGCACCCCCACAACGCCCGTTCGATGGACGGTACCAATTAATCACATGTTATCCTAAAAAGTCTTAACCAAGTGGTCTTTTAATATTTATTACTTTATTTTTATTTTTTCATTTATTATTTAAGTATTGAGAATTTTCTTAAATATTTTCCAACACTTTTGGTATAATTTAAGAAATGCTCTCACCTCAAGAGTATTCAAGAAAATCACTTATTCTCTTGAAGAGGCTCCGTTGTCGGTTTAAATTTCAATTTTTTTTTAGATAAAAGACTTTTACTTCATTTTGTACTTTAACTTTAAATATTTTACCCCTTTTTTAATATTCTATTTTTATTTTAATGTTTTAAAATCTCTCCAACACTTTTGGTGAGATAAAGTTCCTCACTTAGGAACCTTCTTAAGAAAAATCATTATATGAAAATTCTTAGATTTTAATTATTAAAAATAAGATTTTATAGTTAATTTTATTACTTGAGATTTTATAGTTAGTTTTATTATTTATGATGAATTCTTTATTTATTTTATATAAATCATCTTAGAAATTTTTATTTGTATTTCCCAATACTTTTGGAAAATTATAGAACCAATCCCTCACTTAGGGACTTTTAAGAAAATCAATATTTGTTTATTTTTTATTTATCTATTTTTTTATAATTTATAATTAGTTCCAGTTATATTTGATGGAAAACTCTATATTATTGTTTTAAAAACATTTTGAAATTACTTTTACACTTTTTTTTTTATTTTCTTTATTAAAAAGTAAACCTTACCAACACTCTTGGTAAGTATTTAAAGAAAGTCCCTCACTTAGGAACCTTTTTATTTTTTTATATTTTTTAGAACATTATTATATTTCTATAATTGAAATAAATTTTATTAAAGTTTATAAAAATTATTTTATTTTATTATTTTTCGTTTGCAAGTTTTGTTTCATTGTAAATTACATTTTCATAAATCTTATTTTGAAACAAACCATCCAACACTTTTGGAAAGCTTTAATTAAAAATTCCTCACTTAGGAACTTTTTGAGAAAATAGATACATGTGTTTTTATAAATGTTATTAATTAGTGGATTTTATTTCTTAGTTGAAATTCTATATTTATTATTTTTATTAATATTTTATACCATACTAATCCTTTTATAAATTTTTATTTAAATATCCCAACACTTTTGGGAAATTCATAGAATAAATTTCTTACTTAAGGACTTCTTTAAAATTTTTAATATTCATCATAGTTGAGATTTTTTTGAATATTGTATAACTATTTATTTTCATGTAATTTGTTTAGCAATATTTTGACATCTTACCACACTTTGGCAAGATTTAAAGAAAACTCCCCACTTGGGAGCTTTAAGGAAAATCCTTTCTAATATTTATTATTTTTTTAAAAGCTTTTTTTATCATTTTCAAATATCACTATTATTTATTATTATTGTTATTATTATTTTTTATTTATTTTAATATTGACATCTAAGAAATTCTAAGCCCAAACGTGTATACATATATGCATACAAAAGTGGAAGCTATAAAAACATTACTCAAATAAAGTCCAAATCCCAGCTTTTACCCAAACCCAACCAAATCATGCATATCACCAGCCCATATCCATTTATGTGACCCAAGGTCAATAAATTATAGCAAGTTAATATATTGTAGAGAAAACAAACGTAGCAGAGGATTGATAGATAAAAACCTCAGAGGCAATCAGGTTCAAGCTGCTCCTCCTTTTCTTTTCTTTTCTTTTCTTTTTTCGCTCCTTTCCTTTTCTAAATGGGTCTTCTTCTCCTTGCAGATCAGTCACCGGCCAGTCACAGCAGCACCGTCACCTGCTCCTCTCCTGCTAGCAGCCTCCGCGTGATCGCCTCCTTTCACGGTTGCTTCGTCGGTTCTGCTCCTATTTTCTTCCCTTTTTTAAATAGTGTTTTTGCTATATTTTTGATTGAATCTCATATTGTGTTTTTGGGTTGTTGATTTTTGAGCTGAGATTGGTTTTTTTTTTAATTTGTGTTGTTCAGATTTTTTTTTCTCTCTGTTTTTTTCTGTTGTTTCACTGTCTCTGTATATTTTTCTCCCTGTTTTTTTTCGTGTTCTTCTCCTCTTTAAATAGGCATATGATGTCCAAAAAGACCGATAAAATCCCTGAGATCCAGGGATTATAATCCATTTTTTTGACTGATGATCTTCAGAAAAGCTGGCTCCTCTTAAATATCGATGAAAATAGGTTTGAAAATGGTGGCTCTTGCATGAAGGCCATGGCTAAAGAAGACGGTCTGTAGGATCTTTAGACCATGGTTTTTCTGAAATCGGTGTTCTTCCCTGTTTCTTCCTCTCCTCGAGCAGCTTTTGGTGTGTATTTAGTCAATGAAAACGGATTAAATCTTTGAAATTCAGAGATTATAATCAACTTGTAAATGAGCTTTAAATGCAGATGGCATTTGTCAATGGCGTTGTTGGGATGACAAGGTTATTTTTAGGGTGGCCAGTTTAGCCTTCTTTGCTGGTGTCGGCACCGACACCGGCACTAGCCCCTTTTTTTTCATTCATTATTTTATACTTTTTTATTTAATATTTTTTGTTACAAATTATCTAAAAAAATTTAAATATTTGAAATACTAATTTTTTTTATTTCTATTTTAATATTAATACAAATTAATAAAATAAAATAAAACATGTGGGCTTAGACCTTTAAATCTAACAACCCAATTTCAATTAATTTAGACCATTGAATTTTGGGCTTCAGCCCAATTAATTTTCACACATTAAGTAAAAGGCCCAATTATTTAGAACAAATTTGAGAATCGATCTTGAAAGACAAAATTCGATCTTCATGACACTGGAATTAATTTAAGCTTTAAATTTCATCTCGAAAGCCAAATTATTTGAAATTAATTCAAACACACGATTAAATCGAGCAAATTTCAATATCAAATTACTAAGACTGAAACAAGATCCAATCCAAATATATTTACAATTCCGAACAAAATTAGGAGTCTACAGCTGCCACTCTTTGCGCATTGCTGAGAATCAGGAATACGACAAAGACAATAGACAACAATTTTTTCCGACTCATAGCCTACTTCTCTTTTCTTTATTTTTTTTAATTTTGATTTTTGATTTTTTAATTTTTCTAATTTTAACAAAAAGATTTAAATTTAATAATTTCTTTCTTACCAAAAGCTCTTCAATTTAATTTGGCTCCTCTCTCAAGAGGCATGTGACTTGGAAAAATAAACTGGGCTCCTTTTTTTTCAAGAGGCTCACGACTTTGAAAAATAAACTGGGCTCCTCTCTTTCAAGAGGCTCACGACTTTGGAAAAATAAACTAGGCTCCTCTCTTTCAAAAGGCTCAGGACTTGGAAAAATAAACTGGGCTCCTCTCTTTCAAGAGGCTCAGGACTTGGAAAAATAAACTGGGCTCCTCTCTTTCAAGAGGCTCACGACTTTGGAAAAATAAACTGGGCTCCTCTCTTTCAAGAGGCTCATGACTTTGGAAAAATAAACTGGGCTCCTCTCTTTCAAGAGGCTCACGACTTTGAAAAATAAACTAAGCTCCTCTCTTTCAAGAGGCTCACGACTTTGGAAAAATAAACTGGGCTCCTTTCTTTCAAGAGGCTCACTACTTTGGAAAAATAAATTGGGCTCCTCTCTTTCAAGAGGCTCACGACTTTTGAAAAATAAAATGGGCTCCTCTCTTTCAAGAGGCTCACGACTTTTGAAAATAAACTGTATGTTCACAAAAAGTTCTTAATCAATCATAGTTCAGCTTTTTCCTTTTTAAAGGTATTTCTATGTTTGGCTAATTATTCACTAAAAGCCAAATCCTACCCAATATTGCAAATTTTCCCATAGAGATGAAGTCACAAATGAGAATGCATTGCACAATTTTTGGGGATGTGTATGTAAAATGTGTATACTTCTTAAAGGGATGTGACATGCATGTGAGTTTTAATTCAAAGTTTCGCAATCTCATGCCCCTTTCTCTTCTTCTTATTTACTTTTCATCATTCCATTAAGATAACCTTTGACCTTAATCCTTGCAGTTGCATTCATGCACTCTTAATCCTTTATCATGCCAGCTAGATCTCATCATTGGTATTATTATACTTTGTCTCATTTACATCTCACTCCTGTTATTATTAACTCTCTTATAAGTAATTCGGTAAGTGGATCTTCTTATGCTTTCATAATTTTATATACTATGAGACATACTGTAATTGTGAATTTCTTTCAAAAGATGGGGTAAATGAAGATGAGTGTTAAGTTAAGACGAAAAAAGAGGAATCGGTTCTTATTCAAATGGAAGGCAATTTAAACAGATACCATGAAATGGTTGATCAAATTTCCACACGAGGATGCCCTTACAATAATTATTCTGATCATTGTGAATTAATCCAAAAACCTTCTTTTGACCTCACTGTCTAGCCGATGGCTTTAAGCTTCAGAGAATACCACAGACTGAACTCTGCCCCTCTTTGCTTATGAGCATGTAAGATATTTGGCTACCAACCTCATGGACCATAACTTTCTGTCTAAGTTACCCTTTTTTTGGGTTTTCAACTCAAACGCTCCCTTTTGGGTTCAAATCGCCCTTTTGGGTTTTCACCTTGAACCCCTCCTTATATATATATATATATATATATATATATATATATATTTTCTTTCTTTTTTTCTTTTTTTTTGCTTTTTTTTTATTTTTTATGCATAATACTTTTTTACTGCATCAGCATTTATTGGATTGGGAAGGTCTCTTCCGTCCATTTCTGCCAAAATCAATGCTCCTCCTGAGAATGCTTTTCTTACTACAAAAGGGCCTTCCCAATTTAGAGTTCATTTGCCCCGCAGGTCAGGAATATTGGGTAGAATCTTTTTCAAAACCAAATCCCCTTCTCGAAAATTTCTGGGACGAACCTTCTTGTCATGTGCTCGCATCATCCTCTTCTGATACAATTGCCTATGGCATAGCGCTTTGAGTCTTTTTTCCTCAATAAGGTTCAATTGCTCATACCGAGCTCGGACCCATTCAGCTTCGTCCAATTCAACTTCCATAAGGACACGCAAAGAAGGAATTTCCACTTCAATAGGCAAAACTGCCTCCATCCTATATGCTAATGAAAACAGGGTGGCTCCTGTGGATGTGCAAACCGATGTACGATAAGCGTGCAGAGCAAAAGGCAACTTCTCATGCCAATCTTTGTATGTATCTGTCATCTTTTGAATGATCTTCTTGAGATTTTTATTTGCAGCTTCGACAGCTCCATTCATTTTTGGACGATAAGACGCCGAATTATGATGTTTAATATGAAATTGGGCACATGCTTCCTCAATCAACTTATTGTTGAAATTTAGAGCATTGTTTGAAATGATCCTTTCTAGTAGCCCATACCGGCAAATTATCTCTTTCTTGAAAAACTTGCACACTACAGACTTTGTCACACTGGCATAAGATGCTGCTTCCACCCATTTCGTGAAGTAATCAATCATTACCAAAATGAAGCGGTGTCCATTTGAAGCTTTAGGGGTAATTGGTCCAAGCACATCCATTCCCCATGTAGAAAATGGCCAAGGAGTTGTCATGACCTGTAAGGATGTGGGATGGGCATTTATCTTACTTGCATATATTTGACATTTATGACAACTTCGAGCAAAGTTGATGCAATCACTTTCCATTGTCATCCAATAATATCTAGCCCTCATGATTTGTCTAGCCATCATATGACCATTTGCATGAGATCCACAAATACCTTCGTGAATTTCTTTGAGTATCCTTTTGGCCTCTATGACATCCACACACATTAGCAACACTTGATCTTTTCCCTTTTTGTACAAAATTTCACCATCCAAGAAGAATTCCATGGCCATTCTTCTCAAAGTCCTTTTGTCATTTTCTGATGCCCCTTCTGGATACTGGCGATGCTTTATGTATTGCAATATATCATGATACCATGGTTTCCCATCTATCTCTTCTTCTACATTTGAGCAATGTGCGGGTGATCCATGAATGCTCATCTTGATGGGACAAATTTTAGCGCCTGAATTTACTTTGAACATCGCAGCCAAAGTAGCCAATGCATCAGCCATTTAGTTTTCTTCTCGAGGCAAATGCTTAAAACAAATTTTCTTGCAATGTTTAACTAGATCGGTCACAAACTCACAATACTGGACCAATTTTGAATCTCTTGTTTCCCATTCACCTCGCAATTGATAAATTACCAAGGCTGAATCTCCATATACTTCTAGTACTTTAACACCTTTGTCGATTGCAGCTCGGAGCCCCATGATACAAGCCTCATATTCTGCCATATTATTAGTGCAGTCAAAATCCAATTTTGCAATGAATGGACAACAATCTCCTTCAGGGGATACTAAAACTGCCCCAACACCGTGCCCGAAAGCATTAGATGCCCCATCAAAGTACATTCTCCAAACAAGTTCTTCTGCGGAACCTTCAACATTTATTTGTGATATGGCCATTAAATCCTCATCAGGGAAATCAAAATCCATTAGTTCATACTTTTCTTCAGCTTGATCTGCGAGGAAATCAGCAATCGTACTACCTTTAATGGCCTTTTGAGTCATATAGACAATGTCATACTCGGAAAGCAACACTTGCCACCTTGCTATCTTCCCGGATAATGAAGGTTTCTCAAAGATATACTTAATAGGGTCCAATTTTGAAATTAGCGATATGGTATGATAAAGCATGTACTGTCTTAGTCTACGAGCTATCCAAGCCATAGCGCAACACATCTTCTCCAACGAAGGATATCTAGCTTCATAGTCAGTGAACTTCTTGCTCAAATAATAGATAGCCCGCTCTTTTCTCCCAGTTTCATCATGTTGCACCAGCACACATCCCATGGAATTTTCATGCACTGTTACATACAAGATGAGGGGTCTCCCTGGCACAGGTGGCATCAACACAGGAGGATTCGAAAGGTACTCTTTAACCTTATCAAATGCTATTTGGCATTTGTCATTTGTCATTCCATTCTCCTGGGTCCCGTTTTCGGAGGAGTTTGAAGATTAGATCACACTTAGCAGTGAGTTGGGAGATGACACGTGCGATGTAATTCAATCTTCCTAAGAATCCTCTTACTTCTTTTTGGGTACGAGGTGGTGATAAATTCTGGATGGCATGTATCTTATCAGGATCCACTTCTATACCTCGCTCACTGACTACAAATTCCAATAGCTTTCCTGATGTCACTCCGAAAGTACATTTGGCCGGGTTGAGCTTAAGTTGGAATTTTCTCAACCTTTCAAATAACCTTTTAAGGTTAGCAACATGATTTTCTTTTTTCTGGGACTTTGCAATCATATCATCAACATAGACTTCTATCTCCTTATGCATCATGTCGTGAAACAAGGTTACTATGGCTCTCTGGTAAGTTGCACCAGCATTTTTCAACCCAAATGGCATGACCTTGTGACAAAATGTTCCCCACATAGTCACAAAAGTGGTATTTTCCATATCTTCAGGCGCCATTTTGATTTGATTATAACCCGAGAAACCATCCATAAAAGAAAATAAAGAATGTCCAGCCATGTTGTCGACTAGGGTATCAATATGTGGTAGGGGAAAATTGTCTTTCGGACTGGCCCTATTTAAATCACAATAATCCACGCACATTCGTACCTTTCCATCTTTTTTAGGAACTAGAACAATATTTTCTACCCATTCAGGATATTTTGCCACCTCCAAGAATCCTGCATCAAATTGCTTCTTGACTTCCTCTTTTATCTTTAATAACATTTCGGGTTTCATCCTCCTCAACTTCTGCTGAATTGGCTTGCATTCTGGTCTTACTGGTAGCTTATGAACCACAATATCAGAATTCAGACCCAGCATGTCCTGATATGACCATGCGAACACATCGGCATACTCATGGAGTAAGCTTATTAGCTCTTTCCTTATGGACGATGATAGAAATATGACGATTTTAACCTCTTTTCTTACTTCGTCACTCCCCAAATTTAAGGTCTCAATGGGTTCTTGATGGGGTACAATTTGCTTTTCTTCTTGTTCCACCAGTCTTGTAAGTTCAGGAGGCAATGTATCATCATCAATACCCTCTTCTTCATTAAATTCACCAGCACAAACAGTTCTTTCAAAATTAGGTTTCGGAATATCATCACAATGGCCTTCATATTCATTTTTGGGTACCTGCATATGAGGAAAAAGTTGGCAAAATGTAGATGGACTCGAATATGCATGTGCAGAAAAGATGCAAATGAAAGAATTCACATGGAAAAAGGTATGACAAAAGGCCAAATTTTATTGAAATAGAAATAGCCCTACATAAGAGACCTTGATACCCTTGGGCAGGGGTGATCAGGCTTTACTTATTGAATTATTTTGGCAGAGATTTAGTGATAACAGGAAGATCAATGTAATGCCAATTCCTCAGCTGAAAGCCTGGCGGGCAAGGGCGCACTTTCGAACTTCTTTGGGCCTCTTCTTTATCTGTGTTTACCATCTGGATAGACAAATTCTCGAATTCCTTAACAAGCTCATCCTTGTTAGCCTTTACTAGGTCTGGATAAATGTATCCCACAGAATGAAAGACATCCTCTAGAGGAGGAAACACCATTGGCTCAGTTTCCTCATTGACCCCTTTAAGTTTAGCCATTCTTCTTTCCCTTTTCTTCTCCAAAAAACTTTCTCCTCTCTAGCCCAGTTGGCTTGTAGCCAAGACCAAAGCTATCATCCTTCACTTTTGCTGTCAAAGCTCGTTTTATCCCTTGCAAGTTCTTTCCTAATCCTGCTCTAGCATAACATCCATTCCCAACAGTTTGTTGAATTCCCGACATTGTGGCGCTGGACAACTGTGGCATTGGTATCTTAGATCCTTCTCCTATGTATGTAGCATTTACAAATTCTAAGGACCTGAAAGAACATTTTGGTGCATTCTTATTCACCTCGATATATGGGGTAGTGGAGGAAACTGTAGCAATCATATCTTCTTCTCCAACTACACCTACCACTTTTCCATTTATTATAAATTTGACTATTTGGTGTAAAGTCGAGGGGATTGCTCTAGCTGAATGTATCCATGGATGCCCAAGAAGGCAATTATATGCAGGGTTAATGTCCATGACTTGAAATTCCACATTGTAGACACTAGGGCCAATTTGAATTGAAATTTCTATAGTCCCTATTACTCCTCGATGTGTACCATCGAATGCTTTTACTACCATATGACTTTTCCTCATGTGCGACTCATTCACAGGCAATTTGGATAGAGTTCCTAGAGGCATAACATTTAGAGCTGAGCCATTGTCGATTAGGACTCTAGGTAGGATGTAGTCTTTGCAAGTGGTAGTAATATGCAAGGCTTTGTAACTGCCTTTTCCATCAGGCGGAATCTCATCATCATTGAAGGATATAAAATTGTCTGCCACGATATTTCCAACAAGTCGATCTATCTTTTCTATTGACACATCATGAGGTACATATGCTTGATTGAGCACTCGTAGAAGAGCTTCCCGGTAGGGTTCTGAATTCAGTAATAGAGAAAGCAGAGTGATGCGCGCTGGTGTACGATTCAACTGATCTACTATATTGAACTCATTGTGCTTGATGAATTTCAAGAACTCTGAAGCTTCTTTTCCAAACACCGATTTGCTTCGTTGCTCCCTGAATTCTTTTTCTTCACCCTCAAAAGGGATTTCTCTATTACTTTCTTCGTCTTCTCCCTCTTTAGCCTTTCCTTTTTGAATTTTCTTCAACATTTCAGGCGTGTAACATCTCCCACTTCGGGTGATTCCTCCTGTGCCTATTATATCCACTGCAGCTATAGTGCTTGTTATGGTGGCCAAAGGGATACTGACTGACCCGTTAGTAGTGATGTTGCAGTTATAGTTCCATGGGACTGCTTGATTGTCCTTATATGAAAAAGGACTTGGAACCTCAATGGTTATCCTTGGCAATTGAAACTTTGGCTTTGAATCAATTATAAGCTTATCTTTGTCCTCATAATAGATAGTCAATGGTTTCCACCGAACAGGACCTGTTTCTCTTTCGATGACATTAACTGATTCTATTTCCACTTCTTCGTAAAATTCTGCAATACCCTCATCCATCAAGCCTTTCACCTTTTGGCAAAACTCTTGACAATTTTGGATTTCATGCCCCACATTCTTGTGGAACTCACAAAACTTTCCCTCTTTAGGCATCTTTTCATCATCTACCTGGATTGGTTTTGCCTTGACCATTGCGTCGAACACCACCTTCATTTTCATTTTCACCTCATAAATGCTTTTCTTGACCCAACGATCCACTTCTTCAATTATGGCGTTTACTTTACCCTCGTCGTGATTCGGTAATGGGTTTTTGTTTACACTTGGTTCTCCTTTTTTCCCAAAATTCAATATTCCTTCCTTAATAAGAGTCTGCACTTTGTGTTTTAAAGCAGTACAATTTTTTGTTGAATGGCCTGAAACCCCGTAATGATAATCACAGTGGGTATTTGAGTCATACCATGCAGGGTAAGGAGGTTTAAGAGGTTCTATATAGACTGGTGCAAGGAAGTGGTTTTCGATTAATTGAGGCAAAAGGTCTGTGTAGGTCATAGGGATTGGATCAAAATGTTGCCTATCTCAACTGCATTTTTGCCTTCTCTGATTGTCATCTAATTGGTTGGCAGGTGGAGGTCATAGAGCTAATGTGGATGTGATTGGTGAATTGGGAGCTCTCGGCCGATAATTGGGGGTATATGTTGGTCTTGAAATTGATTGGTATGGGTATGGGCCTACTGTGACATTGTTTGTAGGTGTGTAATAAGGTGGATAAATCGGGTAAGGAGAATAGGGGGTGGGGTTTCTAGGCGGTTGGCCTTCAACGGTCATAGTGTGGACGTCACCTTCTTTTCTTTTGAATGTTGCACCCTTCTTGGATCCTTCACCATTAGGTACCTCTATCTTACCATTCTTTATGGCATTTTCTATCATTTCTCCAGAAATTACCATGTCAGCAAAACTTTTTGTGGCACTTCTAATCAACTTTCCATAATAGGGTTCCCGGAAGGTATTAACAAACAACATAGTTGTCTCTTTTTCAGTAATAGGTGGTTGCACTTGGAAAGCTACATGTCTCCATCGCCGGGCATATTCTTTGAAAGGTTCATTGGCTCTCTTTTCCATATTTTGGAGTGTCATCCTATCGGGAGCTGTATCCACCACATGCTGGTACTGAGCCACAAAGGCCCTAGCGAGATCTTTCCATGAGTGTATATGGTTCCTATCTAATTGGACATACCACCTTGCAGCGGATCCAGTAAGTCTGTCCTGAAAACAGTGGATCAACAACTTATCATTGTGAATATACCCCTCCATCTTTCGAACGAACATTGTGATGTGGGCTAATGGACATGTTGTTCCGTCATACTTTTCAAAGTCAGGAGTCTTAAATTTCGGGGGGAACACCAGGTCAGCCACTAGGCTGAGTTCTTTTGCATCAATTCTACCAAATGTGTCCTTTCCTTCTGCTACTCTAAGCCTTTCTTCTAGGAGGTCATATTTATGTTCTATCCCCACTCCAGAACCAACTTCAAGGATTGCCTTTCTCAATTTTTCTTGCTCACTAAGTGTTGGATTATGCCCTTAGAACCATTCATTAGATGATTGAATTTGGCATTTTTATGTATCATGACATTTTATTATAGCTCATTATTATATTTGTCTTATAACTGCGTAATGTAATCTTATATGATAATGTCCTTAGAATAGTAATAACACACTATTCTTAAAATATCCCTAGTCAAGTATTATTGTGAACAAGGATAACAATGATACGATAAGACTAGTATGTGGTTGACTGATGACCATTGTCATGGATATAGGATATCAAGTCATCACATAGGTACATGTTAGAGAACTATGTACTGGATCGACCCTCCATGAGAACGCTACATGGATTGTTATATGAGTGTCATAAGCGATTCTCATAGTGATGATAGTGTATGTGATCCTTTGACTTGAGATCATCAGAGATCCCAACATAGAGAATTGCATACTTTAATGCTGCTAGATGTCATTCGTAATAGGATGGACTATAAAGGTAGTAATTGGGTATGCCTTGATCTATGTAGAGGGATGTTGAGTGATCAAGATAGGATTTATCCCTCTTATATAACAAGAGTGATGTCTTGGGCCCTTTGATAGAGTGAGACTAAGAAATGCATGGCCGTGCTCGAATAAGTCAATATGAGATATTGATTTTATTTGTTTAATTAGTCTACTCAGGAATCAAGAAACGCTGATTAGACTATACAAGTGTGACACATTCCATGACTTGTGTCTAATCAAGACATCAAAGGATAAAGGGATTAGACTACACAGTAACATCTATCACGAGTAAGGTTATGTCGAGTCATTGACATTCTCGTTACATGGGTAGCAATGATGTGTTGCTAGATACCGCTCATTGCCTGTGACAATTTTGTCATTGCCATTGTTTTGAGAACCCATTGGGTCGCACACTTAGAACAGATCAATGAGGAGCTTAATTAATCCTATTCTGAATTGGATTAAGGATATAACTAATCCTATTCTGAATTGGATTAGGGATATAACTAATCCTATTCTAAGTAGGATTAGAGTTCTGTTTGGCAGTAAATTTTAGGGTAAAATTTACTGCCTATAAAAGGATGTTTTCTGAAACATAGCCGTATAACACTTTTTAAAACAGAAAACAAAAACATTCCTTTTAATCGAAGCTAGCAATTCGGTTATAAGGAATCAAAAGCTCTTTAAGGCTTCTGATCGTGAGACGTTCAAGAGTCGTGAGATCCGTTCGTGTGGATACCGTAGAGGTAGGAACGAAAAAGTTGTTGCTTGTGACTCGACCAACGAAAGAAAAATTAGAGAAAAACGTTAGGTAAAATCTCGAAACCCTAATCAGGCAACTCTCCGAATCGATCCTGGTGGAGGCCGAATGATTTATTTCCGCTGCGTGTTAGTTTCAGTTTCCTTCACTAAGGTCATCAAGATTTGGGACAAAAATAGGATCTGTAGGATTGCCTCTGAGACCTGATCCCGCTTGTCCTTGATTAGATTGGCCCATTGGTGGGTTTACCCCACTAAAAGCATAAGGTCGACCACCCTGGAGCGGCATCACTCGTTGGTAGCCTTTTTGACCAGGTTGAACATGTGTTGGGGGTAAATCTTGGAGGGTACAACGGCTCCTCTTACCCATCTCCTTGATTATGCCCTTCTTCTCTGACTATAGAAGTTTCCACCACATTTTTGCCTTTAACCATCCCTCTCATTAATTCCATCATTTCAACCATCTGTTTCCTCATATCTTCTTGCATCTCAACTATTTTCCCTCTCATTTCTTCTTGTGCTTTCTCCATTCTGTCTATCCTCATTTGTTGTTCGTTTTCCATATTCCTAGATTGTAGACGAGTGTTGTATGGATGATTAGCAATTCTCGCTGGTTAAGCTATCTTTACACCTTTATTACCCAAAACTTCTGGAATTAGGGCATGTTTATTTTATTTTTAAACAAAGTCATTTATGCATGCTAATGTTTTACTAAAGAAT
Organism: Heritiera fomes; assembly: GCA_032173925.1. Lineage (NCBI taxonomy): Eukaryota > Viridiplantae > Streptophyta > Magnoliopsida > Malvales > Malvaceae > Heritiera > Heritiera fomes. The sequence goes on from JAPDPM010000002.1 coordinate 15,453,389, forward strand.
GTATGAATGAATGAAATGGGGAAGTATTTGCCACATAACTAACAAAAGATTCTTTTATTAGACTTTATAAGTTATTTTACAACAAAAGTCCAAACTACATCCATGAAAGTCTAGTCTCTAAGCCCTTGGTTTCCTTAGGAAGTTCATAACCTGCAGATAATGGTCTTGTGCTTCATCTAGGAATTTTGAAAAACGATGACTATGCTCAGTAATTGGACTCACTCCTGGCTTTAGCTCTCGCACCATTTCCTCCATTTCCTCAGCTTTCCTGGCAGCCATGCTAATTTGCTCGAATAAATGCTTCAGATGCTGTTGTTGCAAAAAAATGAGCACGTATCCATTCCTCGCGTTCATCAGCCAAGACTCGCAGGTCGTCAACTTCTTCTTGGAGTGTTATGAAATGGCTTTGAGATTCTGATAGTGTTTTTCTCATCATTTGCATTTGAGCTTGCATATGAGACCTTTCACTTTCAAGTTGCTTGTACTCAAAATTGTTTTGACTTTTTGCTTGGAGTTGTTCATTTTCCCTTTGTATGCGACCCAATTCAGCAGTAGTGGACGAGATCTTGCTATTCATGTCCTTTAATAGTGTCCTCCATTCATTGCGCTCGTCTTGGATTCTCTTGTTCCAATGCTATGAACTGCTTTTCATCTTATGCTTGAGTCTTTTGTTTTCATATTCTAACTTGTTTTTCTCTTCCTGAAGCTTTCTTTTAGCAACTTCTGCCTCTAAAAATAAGTCTCAGGGCTTTGGAGAGGCTTCAGTATCTAAGCTTTCTTCCTGTGGGAGCACAAGATCTCGAGCACGTCTACAATGCCAAACAGAATACTCAGCAACAGTATTGTTTGTTAGCTTTCCTCCTTCCATTCTTCGAGCTTGTTTCCATAGCTTAGCAATTTCTTCAACCTTTTTAATGGTTTGGGGCTCTCCATATGTGAATTCCAACTGGTTAAGTGTATGCGTTGCCAGGACAAATTGCTCGTATCCATATTGTCTCATTACCAAGATCGGAGTGTAGCTAACAACACCCCATAGTCCCATGAGAGGAACCCAATACTTGCCTCCACAACCATACAATATCGGGTCAAGCTTCATCCATGGAGCTCTCCATACCATGTCTTAGGTTTCTAAACAACATAGGTATGCAACCCATTGCTTTTCTGTCTTGGGCTTTGGCCACTTAATCTCGCAAAATTCCTTAATGGGAATGCTTGAAGCAAAGTAAGACTTTCGAAATTTTCCCTCTTCCATTTGACGTGGCTTTGCATTCAAATATATAGGAGTTGCGTGCAACCGAGGAATCGTCCTTTTCCTTTACGTAGACAAAAATTCAAGGATCTCACAGTTTCAGCCAAAATTACCAGTACAAGATTAACGTGATTCTCTATTTGCTCCAAAAAGTCAACCACGGCCACATCAATGTATCCCAACACTTTTGGAAAGATCACTAGACCGTAAAGAGCTAGAGCAAAGACACATCTACACCGTTTCTCATCGGTGTTTTTCATAAGATAATCGTGTAGGAAACTCCAAGGAATGCAAGTACTCTCACCTTTTTGCTTGGTGTGCTTGTCCACATCTTCAAGCCTAATCCCCATCATCTTTACAAGCTTTTCTCGATAACCAGTCTTCTTATCACGTAGGTAGACTTTGTCCGGACTTAAAGGTTCCAAACGGAGCATGACAGAATACTCTTCTATAGTTGGCACCATATCTTCCTTGTTGAATACAAAACATCTATGTAAAGGATCCCAAAACCATAACATAGCTCTAATAAGTTGATCATCCACATTTATTGAAAGTAATAATGCTATATCTCCATATTGTTCTTGAAACTTCTCTTGCATCGGCCCTTTCTAACGTGCCCAAATCATAGACAAGTCGGTATAATCATTCCTTCTTAGATCAAGATGCATTTCTCTACCCAAAGCTGACACATATTCCATTGGCAAGCAATCTCCATTTTTGATTTGAGCTTCCATTGACCTAGCCTTCAACACATTGGCATCCTCATATCGGTGTGCTCTAATCCTAGGCTTTCCATGGATGTAGCAGAGATTCTTTGTGTGAATGTCTGATGTGGAAAATACCCCCTGTATGGTAATGCAATAATGTAATGTATGAGATGAAGTAACAAACTTTACCAAGGTGTGCAGAGAAGAGGTAATAAAGTTCCTTCATGTGTGCCTAACCATAGGTTAAATTCTACGTAAGGAATCATCGTAACTCTTCCTTAATGGTTAGTTACTTAAGGTTCACTACATGCTGGGTTTTGGATTTAAAGGTCTAAAGGTTCTCAAATTGCTCCTTACTGACATCCACACAGAACTAGGAAGGCACTCCGATCCTCACCCATAACAAGCTACAAACGGAAAGGATTCAATTTGAGTGAGTATTTCTCTAGCCATTGTGGAGGTTAACACCTCACGAGAGCGTAGGTACTTTACCCCCTTCCTAAGAAGGACAAAACTCGGGTATAGAGCTTATGTTATGAACATGTATGTGAAGTGTGTGAGAAGGAACATGTCAATCATACCATAACTCCTATCCTAGATACCCTAAGAATTTATTGACAAAATATAAAAATAACAACTTGAATAAAATATGAATACAAACAAAATCAAAGAAATTGAAATTAAGTATCCATTAAGACCATCCAATTAAGAGTTAGAATAACTCATGATCAATTATTGGCTCGACTCTCCAAAGTCCCCAGTGGAGTCGCCAAGCTGTCGTAACGATTTTTGTCGGAGGATCTAATCGCTAGATGTTAAATTTATGGAGTCGCCACCAATCAATTTTAACCTAGGTGTGATTGGCCACCTATTCAAAACTAAGGACAAGTACATTGATCTACGTTATGAAATTTGGGTTCGGGAGTACGGTTACGTGTGAAGAAGGTATTAGCACCCCCACAACGCCCGTCCGATGGACGGTACCAATTAATCACATGTTATCCTAAAAAGTCTTAACCAAGTGGTCTTTTAATATTTATTACTTTATTTTTATTTTTTTCATTTATTATTTAAGTATTGAGAATTTTCTTAAATATTTTTCGACACTTTTAATATAATTTAAGAAATTCTCTCACCTCAAGAGTATTCAAGAAAATTACTTATTCTCTTGAAGAGGCTCTGTCGTCGGTTTAAATTTCAATATTTTTTAGATAAAAGACTTTTACTTCATTTTTGTACTTTAACTTTAAATATTTTACCCCTTTTTTTAATATTCTATTTTTATTTTAATGTTTTAAAATCTCTCCAACACTTTTGGTGAGATAAAATTCCTCACTTAGGAATCTTCTTAAGAAAAATCATTATATGAAAATTCTTAGATTTTAATTATTAAAAATAAGATTTTATAGTTAATTTTATTACTTGAGATTTTATAGTTAGTTTTATTATTTATGGTGAATTCTTTATTTATTTTATATGAATCATCTTATAAATTTTTATTTGTATTTCCCAATACTTTTGGAAAATTATAGAACCAATCCCTCACTTAGGGACTTTTAAGAAAATCAATACTTGTTTATTTTTTATTTATCTATTTTTTTATAATTTATAATTAGTTCCAGTTATATTTGATGGAAAACTCTATATTATTGTTTTAAAAACATTTTGAAATTACTTTTACATTTTTTTTTATTTTCTTTATTAAAAAGTAAACCTTACCAACACTCTTGGTAAGTATTTAAAGAAAGTCCCTCACTTAGGAACCTTTTTATCTTTTTATATTTTTTAGAACATTATTATATTTCTATAATTGAAATAAATTTTATTAAAGTTTATAAAAATTATTTTATTTTATTATTTTTCGTTTGCAAGTTTTGTTTCATTTTAAATTACATTTTCATAAATCTTATTTTGAAACAAACCATCCAACACTTTTGGAAAGCTTTAATTAAAAATTCCTCACTTAGGAACTTTTTGAGAAAATAGCTATATGTGTTTTTATAAATGTTATTAATTAGTGGATTTTATTTCTTAGTTGAAATTCTATATTTATTATTTTTATTAATATTTTATACCATACTAATCCTTTTATAAATTTTTATTTAAATATCCCAACACTTTTGGGAAATTCATAGAATAAATTTCTTACTTAAGGACTTCTTTAAAATTTTTAATATTCATCATAGTTGAGATTTTTTTTGAATATTGTATAACTATTTATTTTCATGCAATTTTTTTAGCAATATTTTGACATCTTACCACACTTTGGCAAGATTTAAAGAAAACTCCCCACTTGGGAGCTTTAAGGAAAATCCTTTCTAATATTTATTATTTTTTTAAAAGCTTTTTTTTATCATTTTCAAATATCACTATTATTTATTATTATTGTTATTATTATTTTTTATTTATTTTAATATTGACATCTAAGAAATTCTAAGCCCAAACGTGTATACATATATGCATACAAAAGTGGAAGCTATAAAAACATTACTCAAATAAAGTCCAAATCCCAGCTTTTACCCAAACCCAACCAAATCATGCATATCACTAGCCCATATCCATTTACGTGACCCAAGTTCAATAAATTATAGCAAGTTAATATATTGTAGAGAAAACAAACGTAGCAGAGGATTGATAGATAAAAACCTCAGAGGCAATCGGGTTCAAGCTGCACCTCCTTTTCTTTTTTTTTTTTCGCTCCTTTCCTTTCCTAAATGGGTCTTCTTCTCCTTGCAGATCAGTCACCGGCCAGTCACAGCAGCATCGTCACCTGCTCCTCTCTTGCTAGCAGCCTCCGCGTGATCGCCTCCTTTCACTGTTGCTTCGCCGGGTCTGCTCCTATTTTCTTCCCTTTTTTTAAACAGTGTTTTTGCTATATTTTTGATTGAATCTCAGATTGTGTTTTTGGGTTATTGATTTTTGAGTTGAGATTGGTTTTTTTTATATGTGTTGTTCAGATTTTTTTCTCTCTGTTTTTTTGTTGTCTCACTGTCTCTGTATATTTTTCTCCTTGTTTTTTTCGTGTTCTTCTCCTCTTTAAATAGGCATATGATGTCCAAAAAGACCGATAAAATCCCTGAGATCCAGGGATTATAATCCATTTTTTTGACTGATGATCTTCAGAAAAGCTGGCTCCTCTTAAATGTCGATGAAAATCGGTTTGAAAATGGTGGCTCTTGCATGAAGGCCATGGCTAAAAAAGACGGTTTGTAGGATCTTTAGACCATGGTTTTTCTGAAACTGGTGTTCTTCCCTGTTTCTTCCTCTCCTTGAGCAGCTTTCGGTGTGTATTTAGTCAATGAAAACAGATTAAATCTTTGAAATTCAGAGATTATAATCAGCTTGTAAATGAGCTTTAAATGCAGATGGTATTTGTCAATGGCGTTGGTGGGATGAAAAGGTTATTTTTAGGGTGGCCGGTTGCAGCCTTCTTTGCTGGTGTCTGCACCGACACCGGCACTAGCCCCTTTTTTTTCATTCATTAGTTTATATTTTTTATTTAATATTTTTTGTTACAAATTATCTAAAAAAAATTAAATTAAATATTTGAAATACTAATTTCTTTTTTTTATTTTAATATTAATACAAATTAATAAAATAAAATAAAACATGTGGGCTTAGACCTTTAAATCTAACAACCAAATTTCAATTAATTTAGGCCATTGAATTTTGGGCTTCAGCCTAATTAATTTTCACACATTAAGTAAAAGGCCCAATTATTTAGAACAAATTTGAGAATCGATCTTGAAAAACAAAATTCGATCTTCATGATACTTGAATTAATTTAAGCTTTAAATTTCATCTCGAAAGCCAAATTATTCGAAATTAATTCAAACACACCATTAAATCGAGCAAATTTCAATATCAAATTACTAAGATTGAAACAAGATCCAATCCAAATATATTTACAATTTCGGACAAAATTAGGAGTCTACAACGTGGGTAGAGGTGTCCATGGACCGGGTTAGGTTCAGGCTGGGCCTAATCTATATATTAATAGACTTTATCTAGGCTCAAGCCCGACCCGGCATAATCATTTAGGCTTGAATATAAGCCCAGGCTCATCTGTATAATTTATTATTCAAGCTTGAGCCTAGTTCGACCTGACTTAATTTTTTTTTTTGCATTTTGATTATTTTGATATTTTGTTTCTTTATTTTTTTATTCTTCTATTCCATTTAAAATTTAATTTGGTCTATCAAACTTTATATGTTAATTTTCATATTAAATATATATAATATTCATTAATCATTAATATTTTAAATACATATACTTACATTATATTTAATAAAATATATATAAAAAACTTTTAAAATTAATAATGTTCAGGCTAGGTCAACCCTAAGTTTCCAAAGGCAAAGCCCAAGCTCAGCCCGAAGATTCATTGGGCCAAGTTCTTTTGTTCAAGCCCGTTCATCGGGCTTTTTTTTTGTCCAAGCTCTTTAAAATATCAGACTAAATTTCGGTCTTTAACGGGCTACTCGGTCCTTCGATAGGTCTAATCGTGGGACGACTAACTATTACTCTCCACATATTGTAATCTTTTTCTTGTATGCATAGCATCATTCTAGTCTTTTAATGTGCATAATTCTAATCTAAACGAGGGTCTAACAATAGAGTGATCTTCTAAGCCTATGGGATTTCTTATGTTTAATTGGCCATTTTAGGATTGTTCAAACTCTTAGGTGATTAAACCTATGATCAAGAGCTTGAGTTTTAGAACTAATTGTTGGCTTAAATACTAATTCGAGAAGGGGGTGAATTGGTTTTTTTAATAAAAGTTTGTTTTTTTGAATCTAAATTCACAATAATCTTTACCCTACAACAATTATAATTCAATCAAATAAAAAAAAAGTAATAAATGAAAGTACGAGAAATGTAGTCGTTTGGCATTCCTTGCATACATTTTCTCTCTTGAGCTCCTCTCAAGGTATTTACCAAATTCACTATTGAAATTGGACTTTACATTTCTTTTTTTTAGGCTCAAGAGTAACCTTGCAACCTCATTTTCCTTAGGCTCAAAGAGAAACCTTTACTACTTCCTTTTCCAAGGCTCAAGGTGGAAACTTTTCAAAACCTCCTTTTTTAAGGCTCAAGGAAAAACCTTACAATTTAGCACTCAAAAGTTTCATTCCCCCTTATACAAATGGTCGGTTAAGGTAACAAATTTGTGTAATCCAAATACCTCCAACAAGGCTGGGTGATTACAAGTTTGGGACAAGAAAGAATTACAATGAGACTTAAAGAATATATAAAGAAATTTTGTCTCAAATATAAAAGATAGCTTGTTAGATGAATGATGGTTGATTTGGAACTTTTGACTTTTAAGATTTTAACTCTTTAAAGCTTCCTTTTATACCCTTACTATGAAATATTGCCATGGTGTGCTTGATTTTTAAAATTCTTCCAATTGCAAGGCAATAAAACTAGTTGTTGGAACCTAACAGGCATAAGGGGTAACGATACCTTTCTTTGGGGTATCGATACTCTATGAAGGATTTCTACATAGTAGATGGAGGGTGTCAATACCATTATCCTAGAGTATTGAAACCTAAAGAAAGCATTTAGTTTTTGTCTAAGGTAACTATGAGCATATTGATACCATGCATTAAATCCGTCAATATTTAAATAAATAGTATCAATACATTTACCAAGAGTAATTAATACCTTGAACATTCAAGACATATATTTGGAAAATTAAACATGTAATCACTTCAACAAGGCAATAATTAAAACATCAAACATGCTTTTAATAATTCAGTCATTCTAATATGTTCACATTTGAGTTTCAATCAATTTATAAAACACTTCACATGGTTTCTACACAATTTCACAATTAAATTCATGCTCGAAATATGCTAGTGTAATTAAAATATGCTAAGATTAGTTTCAGACTATTAAAACGGATGAAAATACATGTGACTTACACAAAAAAAATTCAATTCTCTTAAGTTTGCAAAGTCATATCAATATCCTAACAATTTCAAAGCTAACAGTGTTCGTGGGCTGAGGCAAAGTTTAGGTAGGGTATTTATGGTAAATTACTAGTAACATAATAAAACAGTGCAACCAGCTCATGACATTTATGTATTTGTAACGCTTTTCAATTTCATTAAAGATTTGCCAAATATGAAAATAAATGACAAAATCCTAACAATAGATATCGTTTGGTTGTTTATGCCTATAAATTGAAGAGGTCACTTAGTAAATGTTCAAGAGCAAAGTATTGAGTTTCATTTGTGCATAAAATTTTTCTTTTATCTTTTTTGGTAATCTAAACTTGCAAAGCGGAATATTCTTCCAAGGTAATTTTTTCTTGTTCTTTAAACTTCTATTTTTTTCTTTCTTGACTAATATTTATATATAAAAACTTGGAAAATGCTTTTATTATAGATTTATATTTATTAATTTATTATTATATTACTAATATTTTTTTATTTTTTCTCAGGTGAAATTTAGTCTTTGAGGAAAAAATGCCTTTTTTAAAACAATTTTACAAAAATGAATATTATCGGATCAGTGATATACCAGATATAAAAGAAAGGAAATGGTGGGGGTGGAGGATAAGCTCAAGAGGTTGTTACTAGAATCACTAATGTCAGGTAGATGAAGGAGATTTTGAAAAATGACAAGAAGTCATGGAAATTAATTAATCTATGGCTTCTTCTTGTTCTAATTGACATTTTGTGATTTTAGTGTTTTATTTATATTTGTGACAGTGATTTGGGCTTAAGGGTTAGTTTGGAGAGATGGTACTATTGGTTCTGATTAACTCCAATGAGATTGAAAACAATGGTGATGGCGTAATTGATGTCAAATGGTGATGCGTTTAGATTCAATCGTGGTGGTGACAATAACATGAATGATAAAATAACAATAATAGATATTATATATAAATCAAAAATACAAAATAATGGGTAAAATTATACTTTAACTTGTATCCTCACTGCATCGGTCTCACCAGTGCTGTACCAGTGATCCAAACTAAACTTAAGATAGGTTAGGTTAGACAATCCTGTCCCTTCCTCCTCCCATAAAACCAATACTCCCTCAACCATGTTCAGATTCAACCCCATTCTAACTTTAAAGAATTGGGGTGTCCTCTTAGAAGGATGTTTGTAATTTTCTCAAGGAAGACATGGAGGCATATATTAAGTAAAATTGTAATCATAGAATGTACATATATAGATTTTGAGATAAATGTATTCTTTCTTTACACTTGAATTTGAGATAAAAAATCGTTTTATGTTTTTTTTTTCCTTCGACAAGATAAATGTGAACGTGCATGCATGCACTTATATTATTGAGCCAAATACTCGACAAATATCAAGTACCATATCTTATCTCTATCTTCTACTTCACTAATTGATTATTTTACGGATGACAAGTTTTTTTTATGATAGTGTTATTTAAAATAAAATCAGTTACCATTACATTACGACTATTCCTAATTGAATGACGTTCCTCAATTTGAAAAAAGTCTGAAAGAAAATAGGAGAGAAAGAGGTACTTTTCTTTATAATGGCTTTTAAATACAAATACAACAATACAGGTACTTTCTTTGCTTTTTTTTTTATGTGATGATATTTTGGTTCATTTAAAATTTTATGAGCTGGATTCTAGTTTTTTCATTTCGATTTTTTTTTCTTTTTACTTTTCTCAAACCATTTTATGTAAGGTCAAAGTTTGCTAAGAACTGTAGAAAAAAACTATAGAGCAAGAATTACCTGTATGCATTAAATTTTTAGTTTGTCAATTATTTTTTTATTCCAAACCATGCATGTTGCGAATAATTTAAATTCTTATATTAAAAGGAACAAATGTTACTACAGTTTGTTGCTAATTATATGAAAGTTATGCTTAAATTAAGTATGGTTTGAATAACATCTTTTAACAAGATCTATTCATGGGTTGTGCAGCTCATTCAAACCCAATGCCTAGTCAGCTTTTTGGAAAAATTTGGGCAAAAATATCAAGGTTGATAAAAAATTGGATTGGACTTAGGCTTACCATTTAAAGTCCAAGTCCGACCATGCTGTTATTTTTATATATATATATATATATATATATATATATATTTATATATATATATTTTATTTTTATAACTTAAATAATTTGATATTTGATTAAATTATGATATTTGTATTTTGTAAATTTTAAAAGATTTTATGAGGTATGCCAACTAAGTAAGGCATCATTGTAGTGTGTTAATGCATTTTGAACTACTTTATAATTTTTTATGCAATTTATTTCAAGTTTGTGTTGTTTTTTTAGACTTTAATTTATATACTCTCCTTGTAAAAATTCATTGGCAGGGCCATAATACTAGTATTGGGGTTTAAAGACTTGGAGATTGGAAAGTTTAGAAGTTCTTGATGGAGGTAGGTTCAGAGGAACAGTTACAAACAATTATCAGCAATTTTCAGAGATATATATACTGTAATCTTCCAACAATTTTCTGGCCAAATGACTAAAAAATGAATTGAAACATAATGTAAGCTTGAGTTCAAATCCAAATAACCTGACCCTTATTTAATTATAAAAAAAAAAAAAGAACCCTCAAATATCATCCCACTTGATGTTCATCATGCATCAAACACTCGACAATATCATTCGGCATCTAAATAATAATCTGAATGCAATTCCCTAATGGACCTGTAAAGATAAAAAACTGAGGGAAAATAGTACGGTAAATAAATGAGAAGAATAGCAATCTATAACAGCCGGGCATACCGTTAACTTTTCATTTTCTGGCATCCGGACAAGAAATATTAATATAACATTGGTATTTTTTTTTATAATATTACAAGAAGCCATTACTAAACTCAAAAAATCCCTATTCTCAGCCCAGGCTCCCGATATAGGAACAGCACTTGGCTTAGAAAAGAATCCATAGCATCATATGAGCAATAAATAGTGGAAGAGAAGTTGTCAGTGTTGAGGTCAGAGCCGGAGGAAAAATGACCCAAGTTATAATAGATTCATGAAAACCATCCCTTTCGACCACTAGCACCTTTAAGCTGCATTACAAGTTGCTCCCGCTGATCTTCTACCTCTGCATATTTGAGACTCATGTCGAAATACCGCTCCCGTAATTCTTTCAACTCTGTTTCGAGCACTGATGCCTTGCACTCACACCTACCTTTTCTTTCAGCCTCTTCACCTACTGACTTCTCAGGAACTTCTTTCGATAACAAACTGAACAGGAGTAAAATATACAAAGATTGTTAGAGAGTAAGAATCTGATGTCTTATTTATGTTCCAGAGATTCTGGGAGGGAGCACACACTTTCTGTAAGAATGACTGAATATAAATATGATGATTCTTTGTTTTTAATTCCTTTCCCTACCCCTTTCAAGCCAAAGTAAAGAAAGAGATTAGCAATAGTTTTTGGCTAGCCTATTATTCCATTCCCAAGAAGAAACTACAGTATAGAAGTAGCGCATACAACCTAACCCTGCATTGGTACATGAAGACATGAGAAAACCAGATGTTGCAATTCAAAGAGAGTTTCTACGTTTAAGGTTCAAAAGCACCATTGAGGATCCAGACCAAACCCTTTTCTTTTGTTTCTTTGATCTTTTTAATGGAATAGGAATATCTAATTATCATCTTAAACCGATCAGAATATTTTCTTAAAGGGGCCCAACATGAGGTTTTGTGCTTTTATCCAACCCACTTATCAAATTCATTAATGTGGTGCAAAAGCATCCGAAGGTCTGGAAATAATATTTTTATTTTAACTAGAACCTGTGTCAGTAGCTGCTTGCCATCATGCCACTCATCCTTTCATCATGACACAAATTCATTAGACTGCAAACTTTATAAAGAAAGCACATGGTTGTTTAGACACAATGGTCATAGCATGAAAAACATGAAATAATATCTAAGAAATGGAACACGGAAAATTCGTTGTAGCTAATTCCTTGTTTACTAAAATAAAAAAACTACATATCCTATTTCAGATGATAGGTTTAAGAAGTAAAATAAGTATATTGTGAATTAGGAAATCTACCAATTGTACCCACCTCTTAAGCTGGCCTTTATACATGTCATTTGCCTCTAAAGCTTCTGCAAGTTCATTTTCAAGATTCTGAACCTTTGACGAAAGATCAACTCCTGTAACTTGAGAAGCTTTATTATTGCAGTTTTGATTTTTATCAACCTGAAACAAAAAAAACAGATAAGAACATAAGATAAAGTGTGTAGGCAGTTTATTAGTTCTGAGTCATAGATAACCTTTGCAAACAACTGATGCCCAATCTAAAAACTTATGATCAACTAGCATGAATTAAAAAAGCTGTAGAAAGATTTACCTGTATGTTGTCTAAATAATTTTGTCCTTGGTCCATTTCAGGGAACAGCTTCTCACTTGATAGCAGATTATTGTTTTCTTCTATTCTCTGCTATTTCAGGATCAAAAAGTAAAAACCATCCCATATTTTTTAAGCTGATTGTTAATGAAATCAAGTGCATAAGAAAAAGAAAAATTCTTAACATAACTTTCTGATCATTATTAATAAACCTACTTCTATGCTTGGAATTAGAGTCAAGAAGAGACTCACATTCTTGGGCTCGCATTGATCCTGTTTAATTTTCTTCAGTTCCTCAGCAAGACCTTGGGCTTTCTTCAGGCACTCTTCTTTCTCCTCCTCGAGGAACTTTGTCTTCCTCTGGAATTGGCTATTTTCTCTTCTAATCTGGGCTAGCTCATTTTTCAGTGCAGCTTCCTGAGTTCCTATGGCTTCTCGTGCAGTTAAATCACCCTGCAGCCGCAGGACCTTTTCTTCAAGTGCAACTTTCCTACGTCTGCAATCATCTAATTCAGAAACAGCTTGCTGACTATTAGAGATTTTCTGTACAATTAGGTTTCTTTCAACCTTAAGTTCTTCATGATCTTTGGATAGCATTTGGAAAGAAGCTTCCAGCCTTTCATTTTCAAACTTGGTTTCACTGATTGTTTTTTTAAGAGTTAAAATTTCATCCTGTAGGAGTGCTGTTTTCTGCAATTGAACCTTAAGGCTGGAAATTTCTTCTGCTAACTGTTGATTCTCATACTCCGAAGCTTTGAGTTTCAGTTCAAGCCCTCTAAAAGTGCCCTTCAGTTTGTCTTCATTGGATTTGACATCTTCCAACAAATCTAATAGCCTTTCATGGTCAGCCATCAATATTTCCTGTTTCTGCCTTGCAGCAGCTAGCTCTTCCTTCAGCCCTTGTATCTCAGTTTCAGAATCCACCTGCAAGGCATTAAGCTTGTCCTCAGTTAATCTAAGTTTTCCTTGAACATCTAGTAGAGCAGCTTCAAGCATCGCTTTATCTGCACGTAAATGAGAAACTTCAAGCAGTGCTTCTGATGCTGTTTTCTCCTTTTCATCCTGGGTTGCAGATATCTGTTCAGTGAGGTCTGCAACCTCCCTTTGGAGGCTGTCAACTTCAATTGTTTTCTCCAAGTACTTCTGATTTAACAGGCTCTCTTCATGAACCAGTTTTTCTTTGTGCTTCTTGTTCTCCTGAAGAAGTACTTCTAGTTCCAAATTAAGGGCCTTCTCTTTTGAGGCTATTGCTTCAAGCATCGTGGAATACTTTTCTTCAAGAGCTTCAATTTCGTTAACCATATTAGAAAAAACTTTTCCAGATTCCTTCAATTCTGCCTCCAAGACTGCGCAATGCTCATGTAACTCCATCTTTTGCTTCCGTAATTCTCCATTTGCTTTCTGAAGCATACTACATTCTTCAATTAGACTTTCAGTAGTAGCTTGCAGTTTGGGATTCGCAATTTTTAGATACTCACACTCTTCTTGAACCTCTAACCACCGCTTTTGCATCTCTTCCATCTTCTGTCTCATATCAACCTTTTGTGCCTCCATTTCATTTTCTAATCTTATTATCTCTTCCTTGAAATTCATTGCTTCAGATTCTGAATTTTGTAGTTCCAGACGACAAGACTCTCTCTCATCAGTCAGATACCTTAATTGTGCTTCCAGACCACATATCCGTTCCGATAACTGAACATTTTCTTCTTCTAGTTCAGACAAATGAACTTCCAGTTCCTGCTTACCACTTTCGAGTTCTGAAGATTTCTCTACAAGAATCTTGTTGGCTGAAATCTGGGAATCCATATTGCTATTAAGCACCATCATTTCACTGCGTAAATCATCCAAGCATTTCTCAGTAAGAGCACCTTCTCTGAGCATGATTCCTAAATTTTCCTCCAATTGTCTTTTATCCTTCTGAACAGAAGAAACCTGAGCTTCTAACTCTTTTTGGAGATGCCTTAAAGCCTCAAGCTCATTTTCCTTGAGCAAATTGTCGGATTTAAGCTTCTCTATCTTGGAGATCTTCTCCGACAATTCCTTTTGAACACTGTCTTCCTTACAAGGAGAACTTAACTCTAATATATTATCCTCAAATTTATCCAGGATGTCATCAGAAATCACTGCTGAGCCTGTGGCCTGTTCAAGAGCAATTTTTTCTCTAAGGAATTGTTTTAGCTGGACAAAACTGTTCAAGAGATTCTCAACTTGCTGTTTTTCACTTATCAAATCTGTACTCAAAACCTCTGAGTCACCAGAACCACAAGTTCCCTCAGGATTTGCATGTGAATCAAGAACATACAGCCGCTTCAAGTCAGCTAAAGAAAGATGAATCTTTTCATCTAACTCAGCAAGCAATTTAGAAATTTCAACAGCAGCAGGTGATTTAGGAATCCTGGATTCTGTAACAGCAAGAGCAGGTTGGTCCTTACTTTCTGTCTGTTGGTAAGACTCTAATTGTCGTTGCAATGCCACAATTTCAATCTCCTGTTCTTCTGCCCTGGCACGATATTTGGAGAGTTCACCATCAAGATAAGAAGCTTTGTCTTTGAAAGCTTCCAATTGTAGCTCAAGGTCAGCACATCTATTTCCAAGAACTGCCGATTGAATCTGTGACTGATCAGAAGAAAGGACTTCAGTAGGTCTTTTGTCCAGTTCATCTTCATAGTCGCAAGAGGTTACTTCTGGTTCATGTCTAGAAAGAGATTTCTTTCCTGGATGATCAGGTAAAAGAGAATTAGTGGTGGCACCATGATCATTTCTTGATTCTTTGAGCTTGAAAAGAAGTTCCAAATTTTCATCAGTAAGCTCGTTGCAATCTCTTTCAAGTTCCTGCAGCTTCAGTTTTAAAGCTTCAATTTCTTTGATTAGATTAAAATTACCCTCTTTTTCAGAACCCATTTCCTTTAAACCTTGAACATCAAGAGCTTCGGACAATTTCATTTCCAAGTTAATGATTTTTTCCTCTTTTTCAGCTAATTTGCCCCTCCATTCAGCCTCACAATCCATAAGAGATTGACTCCTTAGACCTTGTTCAATCTCCATTTCATGGTTCTGTTCTTCCAGAGCTTTCTCCAGGAGCTGAATAGTGCATTCCAAGTTCCTATGTGATTCCTGCAGTAGCTGAAACTGGAGCTCTTGATTTCTGTTCTCTGCAAGCAGACCTTGTCTTTGGTGTTCAAAAATACCACTTTCCCCATCAGAATCAGAAAATTTTATGGTCTGTTCTGCTAAAACTTGCTTACCAGCATTTCTTTGCCTACTGCCTTCAAATCCGAAGTCATCCTTTTCTAATTCTCCAAATTTAGACTTCGTACTGGAAAGGTTATCAATTTCTACTTTCTGTTTTTCTATGGTTTCTTCCAGCTCCTGAAGAATGGAAACAAGCTCAATATTTGATTCTTGGGTTTTTTTCAACTGTAAGGCTAAATTAGCAGTCTCCTCTCTCTGAAACTTTATCTCATCTTCCAACTCCTTTTGAACATTGTCAGCATTTTTAGTCTGAGACTTCAAATTCTCAGCAGCGACCACTTTCATCTGTGACTCCTCGAACAAGATCCTTACATGTTTGACCTCCTGTTTCAAGCAGTCACATTCTGCCGTTGATGTTGAAAGCGCCACCTCAAGACTCTTTTGGTGTTTTGACTGGTCAAAAAATTCCTTTTGCAAATTTTCCAGATCAATCATCAACTTTCGAGCATTTTGCTCCCACATCCTAGCTTCTGCCCGAAGCTCCCCAATTGTAATTTCCGCAGCTTCCAACAGATCTTTAGATGAACCAGTATTACGTAATGGAGAAGAGGGAACAAGACGTGAAACCCGATTCAAGTCTTCTCTATGATTATGAGAATGGTTTCCAGAAGTGGAGACTTTTGAAGCAAAGGAGTTGTCTGGCCTGGAAGATTCATTAAAAGAATAAGATCCATAAGGAGAACCAGATTGAGAACTAGTTGAATCTTGTCTTCCAATTAGATTGCTCATAACCCCATTATGAGGTGAGTAATTTTCCCTGTTAAAGGAACCATCGAAGGAGTCAAAGCTATTACGTGAATCTGATGCTGAGAAACTTGCTTCCTGCGCAGACATGAGACAGTTTCATCAGCCTCATTAAAGAATGTGCACAGGCAATTAACAATGCTTGAATTGCCTTCCAGTCTACAAGAGACAAAGGTCCTTACACAACTCTTTGCACATACAAGCCTACTATTAGTGTTTTTGTAACTCAACTAGTTTCAGCGATATTAAACTTTTTTTTTTATAAGTTTGAGTTGAAAAGAAGCACTGAATACGTAAACGTTTAGACTAACTTTAATACACCTTGATTGGATGGCATACTTTGTAGTCACAATGAAGCTCCAGGTTTGGATGTATGCAATCTAGATAAATGTGTAGATGTCAACTATTCATAAAGTTAACAGTGAACATGCATTCTTTGTGGAAACATCAACAAGAAAAGAATCCTGATACTTTAGTGTTACCAAGTGTCATAATATCTAGAATTATCTGATAGTAATCAATTAATAACCTTGATAAATATTAATGGTAAAGAATTTTAATTATGTTCACATAAAATTACAGAATTAGTTCAAAGAAGAACAATTGAAGAAGGGAAAGTTGACCAAAGAAAGTCTTAAGTCCTAACATATTCCCAAAACAACTAGTTATGAGATCAGGGGGACCATACCCTACTAAACGGTTCTCCAGGATGAAGGATACCCTCTAAATGATTACTAGATGAAGACCCAATACTCCTGGTAAATGTACCATCAGAAACATCTGATTTGTTTTCCAAGTCATCATACTCCAGAGACCCATCCTCCAAATACAAATCTCTATCTTTCCTTTGCTCATCCCTTAAAAGATCCAAAATTTATTACTTTCACATAAAAACTGTATGTTAAACAGTATAAGATTTCACACATAATGGCAAACCTGAGTTTTTCTCTCGGTGTCAAGCACTGAATTTTAACCTGCAGACAATCATGAGGGAGCAATTGTTAACAATTACATGAAGGAAAGGTGAATAATTTGATTCAGATCGAAAATAAATCAATAAATCGTCTGGCAAAAATGAGAGCATTAACTGGCAATCATGGTTCAGGTATTAAAATACAAAATCTACTGCACCGTGAACAATATTATCTTAATAAGCTTATGGGAAAATTGAATAAGTTTCTACCTATTAATTCCTCCCTCAAAAGTAACTCTACTTTGGGCTATAACTAATTATCTCTCCATGGATAAATTTCACTTCAAGAAGCACTGCCAATGTATGTCATCCACTACTCTTCAGTTAGGTGTTAATACAGAATGGTAATATATCTAACCTTTAAGTTACAAAATTACTATTTGGCAATAAGCACCACACAATGGCAGCAAGCAATTCAAAAGCACATGCTAGTTTATCTTTTTCCTTCTATTTAAAAGAAAATTCTCTTTTTAAATGAGGAAATGGGTGTTTTAAACTTTTATGTGTCAGCAAAAAATGGTACAACTATGAAGCACTTGAAACAATAATCAACTTTAGATCTTACCTGTAATACTGTCCCATGGTTACATTTCTTTAATGGTAGTGAAAGAGGAATGGTACTTTTTGAACTTATGTAGCTTGCAAGATTAACTGTTGCCTCTCCAAGGAAGCTGGATCTAGATGATCCCTACAATAATATCAGTTTAAGTTGGCTATTTGTAACCCCTGACATAAATGAAGTCCACAACAATAGATAAAGCTTCAAAAAAAGATTAAGGCAAAGCACCATACCATGGCAACAACAAGCTTGAATAAGCATTCATCAATTGCTTTCGAAGTATCACCTTGTGCAATCCAAATAGACTCTGAAAAGGTCTCTGTCCATCGACAGTTTCCATTTCGCACTGATGCTTTGCTTGACTTGATTATGGTTTTGCCGGTATCCACAGAAATAATTGACACAAAAAGCTTGTCCCATCCTTTTGGAACCTTCAAGCATTCAATTATCCAAAACTGTATCAACAATCACCTAAGCACAAGCAGCACTTAACTAGACAATGACATGCCTAAGATGAGAAAAATTACAAAGAGACAAGCACACTATAAAACTAAAACAAACATCCAAAATTTTGGCCTACAAAAAACAAACATGTAACAAAGAGACAGCACTTTTGCTACTTGCTTTTTTACACTTTGCTTATCGGCTCCTTAAAAATTGTTAAGGGCTTGAAAAGCTAAGAGAAAACTATATAAATTTATTTTTTATTAAAAATAAGCATGTAGTTAAAATCTAAAAAACACAATCAAATGTAACTGCTTCAAATAAAATTAAAAAGCCATATTTTGTTAGGGTCAGCCTATTTTCACCCACATTTTTTCTTCTCACACAAATATCAATTGATAATTGATATGTGCATTAAGGAAATCAAGTCATATGCTGAAATAGACTCACAATTTTGCAATTCAAACTTTCAAATTTCATTTTAATTATTTAAAACAACTAGTTGCTTTTGTATCAAAAGGCATTAATTACTTTTTTGCTTACTCAAGTAAATCACAAATAGCAAAAGTAACCACCGAACAGAGCCTAATAAATTGAAATTTTTTTTCTCCAATTTTATTTTTTTATAGGAATCAATATCCTCATTAAATCACCATTTTTTTTGAATAAAATTTTAGAAGAAACTCCAAACTATATACAAAAATTCCACAACAATTTGTATAATTATTTCAACTTAGCAATTTCTAGTTCACAGTTACGATCCAACCAAATGAAAACACTATAGAAGACAAAACCGAAACGTCAACTGATCTGGCTAAAATGAAAATCTAAGCTGAAAATTTAGCCGTGCTTTCCAAAATGCCAATAAAAGATCTTCATATATGGAAATTAAAATCAAATTACATAACCGTATCATCAATAAATTAGAACAAAAAAAACAAAATAATAAGTCTATGATTAGTAATATTCCTTTAATTCAGAAAACAAAAAGTACTAACAAAAAGCACCGCCCAACCTCGTCTTTCAGTCATGATTAAGGAAAATAAAAATCATAAAAATCTGTTACGAATTAACAGTGAAAACACAATTTAAAAAAGGAAATCGAAGGAGAAATCAACGGAAAATCAAAGAGGTTGAACTTTGGCAATGTAACAGCGGATAACAATGAAGTAACAATTTAGAAACTGAAAATATTACGAAAAAAAATAGAAAACAAAAGTGAAAGAGAGACCTGAAGAGCTTGGAAGCTGGAGAACTTGAAATCAAATCTCTCACCAGAATTATCAGACTTCTGCTTTTGTAATCTGAACATTTTTCTTTTCCTTTTGCTCAGATTTTTGTTTTCTGTTTCAGATTTCCGTTTACTTATGGAAATGTATTCTTGGAGTTGACGAGAATTTAGCCAAAAAAAAATCAGGTCTTCTCTGGTAGAAGAAAGGAAGAGTATGTACTTAAAGAAAAAATAACGAGAGAGAGAAGACCTGCAGAGAGTTAGCTGTTGTTTTGTTTTGAAGTATGTTAGATGTTTCCTTGGAGCTTTATTTATTAGTTTTAAATTTTTTTTCAAATCTAACCATGTTTTATGCTCTATTTATGAATCCACCCCTTAACTTTTACAATATTGGTTAATACTAATACTATTTTTCTTATGTTTTTACTTTAAGAAAATAAAAATGCATTTTTTTTAACAAAGTAAATAATATTTTAAATTAATTACAAATTAATTAAAAATGTATTAAAATTATTATTATTATAAAAAATAAATCGATTCAGTAATATCTTTAACAGTATTATTGATATATTTGTAGTTCAATACTTTAAGAATTTTGATATGTTTATTATTAATGCAAGTGTTAAGAACTTGATGTTTAATTAAAAATGATAAAACCCAATTGAGTTTGAAAATTTGTCTAAATTGATCTGAGATCGAATTTGATTTAAATTGATTAAAAATATTAAAAACAATTTCACACTTAATTCTTCATGCCGATCCAAAACATGTAATAATTCAAAATTATACAATTACCATCTCTGTTTATATTGTCGATGATGTTCAAATGACTAGTTTGGATTAATAACAATAACATTTTGTATTTAATATTAGGTTTCTTTTGTTTTTAATTAGTTCATTAAAAAGGGTCCTCTTTGTTTTTTTAATTTCATTTTTGCATTAAATTGAACTCTTTAGTAAATTAAAGGGAAGTTAGGCCTAATATTAATATCTAAGAATTCACGAGCTTTAATAAAAATATCTAATTGCATTGGTAAAAAAAATTGTAGTTTTTACAAACATTTTTCCGTTGCGAAATTAAAATTTTGAAACATTTTTAGCGTTACTGCATGTTTTAAACGGTAACACTAATTCCGTGTTAATCTCCAAGTCAATCTTTTTTCTTTTGATGAATATTTCCAAGTCAACCTGACGACAGGAAAATGTTGACTTTAAATTAATTAATTAAGATAGCTAAACTCTGGCAACGTTACCTTTATATAGACATGAGTATGGATGGTAATTGGTACCCTATAAACGGGTACTCGGCACTATCTGATTCGTTTAAGTAGGGTTAGGATAGTATATAATCGGGTTCGAGTAGGGTTCGGATAGTGAAATTACTATCCATCACGAGTTCGGATAGTTATCTTAGGATACCCGTTATCCGAACCCGATTATAAATAATAATTAATTAATATAATATTTATATTTTCTATGTATAAATTATTTATTATTAATGTTGTATTTAATTAACTTAAGTCAATAAATATTATAATTATGATTTTTAACTTTAATTTATTTTTATGAGTTAAATTAAATTTATTAATTTAGTTTTTTTAATTAAGTTATTCCAAAATTGATTTTAAATTTAAATTTAAAAGTCAAACTTTGATTTAATAAACGGGTAGTTAACGGGTTCGGGTAGTTAAACGAGTATTTTTTATTTTATAGGGTTAGGGTTCAGATAACATAAATCAAAATAATCGGGTAGTTAATAGGGTTTGGGTATTATACATATTAATCGGATTCTGGTATCTCAAATTTAACGGGTACCCGACCCGTTTACATTCCTAGACGTGAGTGAAGCAATCCAATTGATATAAAAATATTGATATAGGCATTAACCAAAAAAAAGGTTGATACAACATATCTGGTTTTACTCAAATATAGTCTATAAATAAGGAGAAAATCCATTTGTTTCTTATATGATTAGGTCATATCTCTTAAAAAAAAATTCATAAAGTAATTTTTTAGTATAAAATACATTGTAGTCCTAAACTTTATATGTGGGTTTCATTTTTATCTCTAATTCTTTAATTATACAATGATATAGTTCCAAGGTTAGCATTATAATGGTCCTCTCACCCAATTTTGCAAAAAAAATAAAAAAAAGTTATAAATTAAGATAATAGATATCGAATTATTACTCATTGCTAGTTGCTACCATACTAAAATGTATTCATTTAAAAAGATAAAAGTTTTAAAATTTTTAAAAATGAAACAAAAGTATAATCTTTTACATAATTTTAAATATTTAACTTAAAATTAAGGGAAAAATTATAATTTAGTTTACTTCTGAAGAATTTTAAAATTTTATTTTTTTAATAGATGCATCTTGATATGATAGTAAAGATTAATAATTTTGACCTGATTTTATTTTCTTATTTATTCTTTTTTATCAAATTTTATTTCCCATATTCTATAAATTTTGATCAACAAATATTTAAATCCTATTAAAAGAAAATTTAAGAATTTTCTAATAGAAAATAAATAAATGAAACATATCTAAATAATTTTTTTAACACATAACCAAATAAAAGTAAATGTTAATTAATAGTACTTTAGTTAAATTATTATTTTATAATTTGAAAATTTCTAAAATTATACCAACCTAACAACATTACCTTATTGGGGAATGCTAGGTCAGTTACATTGACAATCTCATTTCAACACTCTCAATCTTATTGGGCCACGTTACTTTCTAGTTTTATATGAAAATCAGTTATCCATGTAAAAATTTAAAAAGCTGAAGTATGTGTATGCTAAAAAATACTTTCCAAGTAACCTGTAATAGTAGATAACAAGTTTTTTCGTAAGATTAGAAAATGAGGTGGTCCAATAGGATGAAGATTGTTGAAATGTGACTATTCTTAACATTCCTCTTACCTTATTTGTTTTTATAGTATCTTGAGAATGCTACGGACAATCACTTTTAACACTCTCACTCTTATTGGGCCATATCATTTCCTAGTTTTATATGAAAATAGGTTACTCATATGAGAAGTAAAAAGCTAAAGTATGTGGATAGTAGAAAGGCTTAATAGCTAAATATATCATCAACCTTTTGCGCCAACTAGATATAAGCCCTCAACATTTTATTGTATGAAAATCAGTCCATAAATTTTTATTTTGCTATAAATAAGCCCTCAACCATTTAAAATCATGCAATTAAGTCCAAATCTATTAAATGACACTAACTTTCATCACTATTGTAGATGTGGCATGTCACAGGGCAAATAACTAAGCTATTCATGTCAACTTCCACGTAAGATATCCTAACAGCAGTTAGTGTTATTTAATTGATTTGGACTTAATTACATGATTTGAAAAATTGAGAGTTTATTTATAGTAAAATAATAGTTTATGAACTGATTCTACGTGATAAAACGTTAAGGGCTTAATTTTATTTATGCAAAATGTTGAGGGTATATTTGGCTATTAAGCCTATTCTTTTCAAGTAACTTGTAATTATAGGTAATCAGTCTCCATGTAAAATTAGGAAGTGATGTGGCTCAATAAAAGTGAGAGTATTAGAAGTGACTGTCAAAAGTAACTATCATTAGCATTCTTCAATATTTTATTAGAAGTAATCAATTCAAGATTATTTGGCGATGAATTTATTTTCTTACTATTTAAGTTCAAAAATATAACTAAAATATAAACATTATTAATTAAACATTCCTTTAATATATACAACTTTTTATATTTTTTGAGAAAATAAATGTCAAACTTGAGATTCAAAATTATTTGAGTATATTTCATTTCTTTCTTTTTTTTAAAAAAAAATTATCTTATTTTTAATCTGATTTTTTTACAAAAGTTATAAATATTTAAGAAATATAATTTAATAAATAAAAATAAAAAGAAAATAAAATCAGAGAATGGATCGGAATTTTATCATTCTTTGCATAGAGATATCAATTTACTAAAAAGGAAACAAAAATTTTAAAATTAATAAGAAAGAAAATGAAGAACCAATTTTCCGTGACTTTAAGTTGAATTTTTAAAATCCAAAGTAAAAATGATACTTTCGTTTTCTTTCAAAAAAATTAAAAATGTTAATTTTTTTAATAAATACATTTTAATTTGAGCAACAAGTAATAAATTTTAAATCTATTATCATGATTTGTAATTTTCTCTTATTCTTATGCAAAATTTGATGGAAGGACTATGTTAACAATTTTTTTAAAAAATATTGAAACTATCATGAAATAATTTAAAGTTTAAGGACCAAATGAAAAAGTTTGGGAATTCAAATGCTCATTGCCCAATTTTTTTTTAACATGCACATGTCAATTAATTTGCATTTATATATAAAATTACTGAATTTATGATATAAAAATTGTTTGAAATTTTACTAAATTTAAATGTAGAGTAAAATTTTTAATTTAATCTTACATAGAAAAGAGAGAAAACTTTATAGAAACTTAGATACAATTTTTTTATTAATTTTTTTATATAAACAAGAGATACAACAGCGATATAAATCAATTTTTGAAATGCGACTCAAAATTAAATAGTGAGTAGATTTCTTATGAAAGGGGCTAAGAGAGATGCAATTTTAGGAAAAAAAATTCAAAATTTGAATTTTTTTAATGAAAAGAGAGACTAATTATGATGTAAAACTACTTTTGGAATGTTAAAAAAATGAGTATTAATTATTATTATTATTATTATTATTTAATTTATTCAAAGCTTTCCCATAATAATTTGTGCACTAATTTTAATTAGGCCATGCCTAGGTAATGGTTTGTATATTTATAGCTTGGAAACAAAAAATATTAATGGGAAAAACAACAAAACTAGAAGGCTGTGGTGGGCTTAACCTAATAACCCAATACCCCACGTAAGGAATACTCTCTTCATTATTAAGAATGAAGAAAGAACAATGATACTTGCTAATAAGAGAATGAGCTGATTAAGGGAACACTGATATTTGAGACTTTAAGGTTAAAGGTTAAAATATTATGATGATTTAGTTTGAGTTTAATTTAGTTATTTATTAATTTAATTAGTTTTAGTTATTTATTAATTTATTTAATTTGAATAATGTGAGTTTTACTTATCAATTTAATAAATATAATATATTAATTATGATTATAACTTCTAATGAAATTGTATTATTAGAAAAAATGAGTTGATCACATGAATCAAAACTTGATTATTTGCAAAATGTTTCGTTAAGCAACCAATTAGGTAACCAAAAGCAAAAGACCTACCTCCATCCCCACTTGATTTTACTGACAATTTCTCGCCAACAACCCCATGTGGAGGGGTCGAGGTCAACAACCTTTTAAGGTGGCCTTACTTTAGTATGATTTATGAATTGATCCTCATTGGTTTTTAAAGGAAATGAAAATGAAATTCTAACTTTAATTTATAGAAAAATATTATTATATTAATTATTCTGTAAATTTTAATAGATACAAATATCAGTATAATTATATTTCGTTAATAATGATAATTTATCAATAATATGGATAGACTAATAATGAAATGGAATAAAAGTTGAATATATTAAAAGTAATTATACATAAATTACATAATTTATATCATTAACATATTTGTAGATGCAACTGATAAAATTCATATTTTTAGAATATTTATATGTTATTAATAACTAAACAGTGTGTATTAATATTTATGATATCAAAAAATATATTAACGCTAATGTTATCAAATTATTCATTGGCAAAACTTGATTCAAGAGAAACCATAATTTACAATACACTTTGTTCACATTGGGAAGAACTTTAATTCAATTTTTCAACCTTTTACATTTTGGGTTCCAAGCATTTTATAGCTGTTGATGGACTTGCTGTGGGCACACTGTAAAATTATGTTTCTGACGTTCCAAGGCCTTTTTCATGAATATGCAAAAATATTATTTTTTTGTGTAAACCACAAGTATCATCATCCGTTTTAACGATTTGAGACTAATCCTGCTCGGAGTTTCGTTACAATTAAGACTCTCACATTTCTCCAAAAGTGCATTTAGTGGGGGTCACACCCTAGAGCTCTTCCTACAAACTCAACATGCGTTGCCAACTGAGTCATAACCCATAGGTCAAATATATTATTTTAATTCCTTACTTGTTGAAACTAATTTTCTTTTGGAACATTAAAATTTAAAAACCTTTTGCATTAATATTATTAATAATAACTTTTTTCTTCATCTTATCATATTTCTCCTAAATTATTTGTTAGTGACATTGAATTTGCACAAATTATTTTCAAAATTCTTGTGTAATGAATTCTTTATAAACGAGGAAAATGTTAATCAGCATCTATTCAATATTCATCGTAAATAATGACTGCTATTGCCATGCTTACAAGTATTTTAATTAGATTATAATAGACTTTGTTATGTTGAGAAATCCACATATATTAATATAAAATTAATATATTTTTATATTATTTTATACTATTAATATTTTTTAATCTGGTTATTAAATTTTATGTTTGATTTATATAGGTCTTGCATTCCAATTTTCAAGTTAATTTTGAAAATGTCATTACTAGAAAAAAGTTCATAGATTACATTTAAAAAGCGTAGTCTACAATAAAAGACTACATTTTTTTAATCGTAGTCTATTTTAATGTAATCTTTTCTTAGGTAGTATAGACTACAGTTCTTGATATGTAGTATAATAAATATAAAACACGTTTTAGGGAGAAACCGTAGTCGAACTTACAAAAAATAAACTATGTTACTTTTAAATGTAGTCTAATTTTTTAAAATAAAATATGTAATTAAATTATTTATAAATTTTGATTTATTTGAAATTAAAATCAATAGACTACACATTTTTGAATAAACCACCACCACCACCACCACTATCATCATCAGAGTTTTTATCCCAAAAAATTACAGTAAGCTATATTAATTAATATTTGAACTTATGTTAAATCGACTATATGAACCAATAAACCTTGTTGCTTTATTTCATTAAACAAAATATTACAAAGAAATTACTACAAAATATTCTTATACCATATTTTCATGTATAGGAACTGTCTTCAATATTTTTACTCAAAAAAAGTGAACTGTCTTTAAGACTTCAACACAAAATATATACGAAAATCTTGCTCCTTCAAAGAGCATAGTGCTGAAGCTATCTTTTTTACCACTTCTTTATCTGTCATTTTACTCAAAAGGGTAAGTTGTCAAATTAATGGAAAAGTTCTTAGTGGCGATGAATGTATTATACTGGGCAAATTATTAATTATATGACATTGTCTATGTACATCTAATTCGCTTTAGAAATGGAATATTATTGTTTAATGGTTTTTTGTCCTGTCGATTTATAAAAATTAAGAATTATTGAGTTAAAGTGATGCAAACTAATATGTTAATAGATCTCGACTTTTTTTATTTGTGAGAGTTCTTGTGCAGAAGAAATTCTAAATGGCTTCAAGTATATATTGAAGTTTATCATAATTTAATTATAATGAAATCCAATGCTTTCTTAACGGTAGTCAAAATTTATTCTATCTGTTAACTTCCTAACTTGTATTACTTTAACTCATAATTCATCACAAATAATGAATTTTATACTCATTTTTATAAACTAACCAGACAAAAAATTATTAAACAACAATACTTTATTTTTAGTGAATTAGATGCACATAGACAATTTTATATAATGAATAACTTGCCTAATATAATGAATCCATCACCATTGAGAACTTGATCTCTTAATTTGACAACCTACCCTTCGAGTAAAATAGCAGAGCACCCACTATGTATAAACTTTTCCTTCCATCTACATCTTAATCAAGATGAAATTAACTCTTTGTACATAAACGTAATAAATTCAAAGAATTGCATTAATTAAAAGCACACTACAATAAATTTTGTTTATGTCACATCCCGTAGTATACGGTAAATCTCATATTTTACATATACAACAGTAATCGGTTGGCCTGTCTATGATGTCCTTATCACTATTCACTTTCACTTATAACAGTAAACACATTAGAAATAAAATTTACATTTATTTGATTTCAAATTTACATAACTGTACTATCTCTTTACATCCCCTGTACATCAATATACAATTGTAGTACTGTTCAAGATAATATCTGAACATATAAAAGAAAATAAATATACCTCCAAAATCTAATTGAAGCTGCCTCGGGGAACTATAGCGTAGCCAAAATCAGTGGAACGGTATATAGACAATCATTATAAGTAATATGTGGAGTGGAAAAATAAGGAGTGAGCTAATGTGCTCAGTAAGAGAATCGTATGTAAAGACTAATACTATGAAATCTATATGCTAAAAATATTTAATTTCCTATTAGTGTACTAAGGTACAAATCGAGAAGGATACTATAGTAAGCTAGGAAACCGGATGGAGTATGAGATGTATTTTAGAATACCTTTCGTGTCTCGGCTTCTAGAAGCAACTACATGGAGTGATAAATTGAATTTGATATCAAAACAATATAATATGCTATTGAAATCATTATAGTAAAACAATTTAATAATTAAATGAATATTTCTTTTCAACAATAATGTTCAGTTCAATATCAGTAAACATAGTACAATAAACAGTTAAGTAAACGATAAGTAAGCAGTTCAATATAAGTAGAAATTTAGTACCAGCAAGCAAATCAGTAAAACAGTATAATAAATAGTAACAGAGTAGTGGAGACCAGGCAACACCAAAGTATATCATGCTATAATAAGATTCCAAAAAGGGAATAACAATAAACACGTGAGACATATGGCCATAGTCTATAAGGTTCACAGTGTACACTTGCCACTTGCCAGTGCCACTAGTGGAGTCTGAAGACTAGGCAAATTTATCCACACAATAAGAGTTATAACAATACACAGGACACATGAGCATGATACGATGCCTAACAGTCTCAAAACAATAGATATACAGTAAAACCAATATTTATGAAATCAATTCCACTATGAATATCTTCAATCAGTTCACAAACAATCATATTGAAAATATATTCAATTTATGAATAAAAATTCATAAAATATTCATACTTCAATATTATTTTCTGAAAATATTCTATTCCTCCACAAAACAATAATAAACATATACTGGTACCTTCACGTGATTAAAATTCATTAACATGAATATTTAAATAATGTTTTTTAGGTAAATAATAAAATAATACAATTTAATTAAATTCCATGGAAATCACTTGGAAATCTATTTAATTCTATCATTTTAAAATATTAAAATTTATTTCTTAAAATTTTCTATAAATTCCGGTAGAATAACGACTATTTCTAACCTAACATTCTTGCACGGAAAACAAAGTTTAATTACCAACCAATATCCACAATTTCACCGATTCCAATGCAATTAATTTCCAAATCACTTCATAAAATTTAATTCAAGGAAATCATGCATTCACAGTATCCCTACAGCTCACACACTCTTCCCTTACCTATCCAATTCCTTCTATTTATTCAATAGCACCACACGTAATTTAATTCTCCCGAGCTGCAAAACATTACACCAATATTATTAATTCACTTCACTTTAATTTATAATATATTTTTCTTCCCTAAATTCAGCCACATTGTCTACAGTAAATATTGAACCAGTCTAAATTACACAGGTAGTAAAACATTACTTCTACTACACATCTCTGATTTTAATTCCGACTTCACCAACAGCTTCCTTATAATTTCTACAGTATTTTGGCATCCTAAACTCATCAAATGCAGCACAAAAATACCTCCCCTTAGCCATGGCCGAAATCACCAACATGCCAAACTTATGGATTTTGCAACAATTTAACATGAAATTCATGCTTATCCATGTTTCTCTGTCCTCCTAGCATCATTTTCATGCATCAAACATCATGTGTTCATGCTCTTCCTTCCATGACCGAAACCCTTGGATGTTGATTTAGAGAAATTTAATTCAAATTAATGCTAGAATCACACTTAGGACACTTAAACATATCATTTTCTAACTTTAAAACTTAAGTAAATTAAAGGTGTAAGAATTTCTCACCTTGGCCTAAAAAGAGGGAATGTCTTTCATCTTGATTTTGTCACTTTTACAATGAAATATTGGTATAGACTTGTAGATGATTAAATTTTAGGTAGGGT
Source organism: Heritiera fomes (assembly GCA_032173925.1). NCBI lineage: Eukaryota > Viridiplantae > Streptophyta > Magnoliopsida > Malvales > Malvaceae > Heritiera > Heritiera fomes. The sequence goes on from JAPDPM010000002.1 coordinate 15,482,996, forward strand.
AGTAGAAGAAAACTTGGTGAGAAAGTGTGATTTTAAAGGGTTTAGGAAGGTTTTTCTTTTCTTTTCAAGGTGTGTTAATGGAGGACAGTAGAAAGGTTGAAGATGATGAGGTGTATGGCTAGGCAAGGGTGTGTAGAAAATTTTAGAAGCTGTCCCTGTCACAGCTCGTGACCACATTTTTTCACGTTATTCTACACAACTTATCCAGTTGGGCTGTCTGTGATACTTTACTTTTCATATTCATTTAACTATTAAATATAAAATTAGTAATATCATTTACATCCCCTATCTTAATTCTCAAGAAAGTAGTACTGAAAGTAAGTCTAAATACAGAAAATAAATGATCATACCTAATATTATAAATCAAGCTGTCGCAATGTCTCCAAATACGCAGCTCGGAATCCTCAGATGTCAGATCTCACAGTCACCGAAAATCTGAAATGTTAAAATTGGGGAGTGAGCAAACCACGGCTCAGTAAGAGAGTTATATGCTACACTTGATATTCAGCTACCTATATGCTGAAAATAATTTTTCACTTTCTTTAAATCTTCCTAGAGGCTCTAGGCTCATATGTAGGAAGGATACTATAGTCGGCTAGGGATTCGGATGGAGTAAGGTAAGTATTTTAGAATACATGTCTTATCCCGGAACCTAGAAACAACTGTAGAGAGTAGTCGTTTTCTTTTGATATTCAAATCCCAGTAAAACATTAAATATTCATGTGATAAAACATTTAAGTAAATAAATAAGGAATAAATGTTCCTTTCACAAATACTCATTTCCACACTTGTAAAACACCGTATAATATTTAGTTCAACACGTATTATATCAAAAGCTTAGTAGCTATAGATAATTTAGTACCAGCAAAAGTTCAATGAAAAGTACAATCATCAGTACAGTATCATGGAGACTAGGCAACACCCTAAATATATCATGTTATAATATCATCCCAAATAGGGGAAACACATGAGATTTATGGCCATAGTTTATGGGGTCCACAGTGTGCACTGATCAGGTGTCTACTAGGACGCTGATAATAGGATTAGTATCTATTAGCACTAACACGTGATAAGTGAGCATGATATGGAGCCTAACAATCTCAAAATAGTAAACATGTGATATAAACCCCCAGTTATGAAATCAATTTCATTGAATATAAATTCAATCAATCCATAAATATTCATAAGGAAAATATTTTCACCTTATGAATAACAATTTATAAAATATTCGTACTGGGGTAATCACTCCCGAAAATGTTCTGAATATTATAGAACAGTATAAATCACATTTTCCATACGGTGAAAACAGTTTATAAAATAATCACTGTAAAATATAAAAGGTCATAACTGTCCTTTTTCACCGTAAAACATATACGTACGCTTTTCCGTGCTTTCTATCAAAAATATGATTTTCAAAGTTATCGGGATTCAAATAAATTATTTTTATGATTTATGAAAAATTAAAATATTTATTTTTCAAATCAACACTCTCGTCCCATGTTTTCTCTGTAAACACATGCGGAGACCTTCTAGTCTCAAAATACTATTTTTCACCTTTAATTACCTTTATGAAATTTTCTATAAACACTTATTTTCACAATTGAACCCATAAAGGTTATTTATAAAATCCAGTGAATATTTGGAGAAATATTATGAAAATATTCACTTTGGTCCTTTTCATTTTTCACCTCGTTTCACGTGAAATATCACCTATCGGGATAAATTTCAGTGATTTCCTTTTTCACCATTCTCAAAAACATGAATATTTTAAAATTAATTATCAATATATTCATGTTTTATGAAAACTAATCGATTTCTAGATTTTCGTGTTGGAAATCGTTTCTCGTGATGAAAAATCATTTATTATGATTTTCGGTAATTTTTCCAATAATTTTCGGCAGTATAACGGCTGCCGATTGGCTAGCTTCCTGCACAAAAAATACAGTTTAAATCTCAACCGGTAAATGACCACAATTTTTCCAACCAATCATTATTAATAGCACATTTAAAATTAAATGCATAATTTAAAACATGTGTGCCGAATATCCCTACAGGATGCATATGTCTCCTTTACCTTTCTCGGGTCGGCGACTGCTTCTCAAAGATCGCGCCCGTCTTCACCTCGCCCGATTCCATCGTCTCGATCATCGAAGAATTTTCTGGAAATTAAATTCTAAAATTTAGAATTTTTCCATAATTTATTAAAATAAATCACTCAAAATTAATTTCCGAAATTCTTATCGAATTTCAATAATTTTCGAGTTTTCGAATTTCCCGGGATTTCTTGAATTCCCGAAAATTCCTTTTCACTCTCTTTTCTTCTTTTCCTCTTTTCTTTCTCTTTCTTTTTCTTTTCTTTTTCTTTTTCTTTTTCCTTTCTTTTTTTCTTTTCTTTTTCTTTTTCCTTTCCCAGCCGAACCAGACACCTCCCCTCACCGCCGGTTCTTCTCCGGCGGCCAATTCTCCGGTGGTCCAATGGCCCCTCAGCTGGCTGGCGCCACGGCGAACTTGGCTCTGGCCTCCGTTCATCCCGAATCGGCGGCATGGTGACGGATCTACTCGGTTTACATTCGGTTTCTTCTCCCTCTTCACTGCTCCTCCTCTGCCGTTCTCTACCTCTCCGGTGGCCTCCTACCTCTTCCTCTTCCTCTGGCGAAGCTTCGATTGCAGTGGCGGTGGCTGATTTGGTTGGCACCGCCACTTTCCCTTTTCTTTTTCTTCTTGGCTTCTACTAGTTTCACTTCTGTTTCTTCCCGATTTTCTCTCCTTTCCGTCGTCGGTCTCCTTTCCTCACGTCACCGGCATCATCCCCTCTCTTTTTCTCTCCCTCACAGCCGACGGTGGTTTGTCGGTATCGTGGAAGGGGGTCGGGATCCCTCCTTCTCGATTCCTTCCTCTTTTTTTCTTTTTTTTATTTTGTTTATATTTAATATAATTATACACATATAATTATATTTATCAACTCTATATTATACATATAATATTATTATTTTGTATATATAGTATTGTACTATATATGAATTATATATATAAAGATATATATATATTGTGTATTACAAAATATATATCTAGTATATATATATATATGTATATTTATATACTTTAAAAATAAATAACCTTTATATATATTTATATATATATCTATTATACCACAATATATATTGTATCTACAATATATAATTATGCAATCTTTAATGTAAAATAATATTTACATTCTCATATATGTATATATTTACATATACATAAAATATACATATGTACTATTTAAATTTATGAAATAGTACATATTCATATATATATACCAATGTATAATAATATATACTATATATCATTTAAGTACATATGTATTTGTATAAAAATACATTTACATAATATATCATTATATAAATATATTTCATATTTCTTTTCTCCTTTTCTTATATAATTTGGATTTCCATTTATCAAAATTAAATTTCCTCATTGCATTATTTTCCATAATTTCAACCTTATTCTTATTTCCAAATTTAATTTTCCTTCACACCATTTTCCTAATTCGTCACTTCCTCCATTCTCAGAATTCCACTAATATTCCGATCTCATAATTATATTTATTTATTACAAATATTACTAATTTCCAATAATTGAAAAATTTACGGTTATCACATTCTCCCTACCTTAAGAAATTCGGTCCTCCGAATTTAACTCAAGTCAGAAGGTGGTACATTCCATATATTTACTATTTTTGTCCTTTAGATAAACCTTTACATAATACTACCAGCATATTCTTAACATCAGAATCACTTTTTAACTATTACATATCGTCTTTCATCATACATTTATACTCCCTAAGTTCATTTATCAAATCGGGAGTTATTCATTTCATTTCTCTTTTCACATAAAAGTCTATTCACACTATTTTTCATATCACAGCTGATCTATGCTGTTCTTTATCTATTTCTCTCACTTAGTACCAAGTCGATAAAATTCGGTACTATCATGTACACATGTCAATCAGTTGTATGTAATTGTCCCAGCAGCTTTTGCATCTCGTGCACTCGCCCTCTCAATATATCTTCAAGCGTCCATGTATTACGCTCGAGCATTTTTATCAGTACGGAACGGTGCTATTAGTACACTTGGCATCTCAATGCCTTTTGCTGTTTTCTATTAGTATATGGCAACTCAGAGACTCCTATCACATGTAATGCTGACTGGAACTGTACATATACGTTTTCATCGTTTCATCCTATCACATGTAATGCTGACTGGAACTGTACATATACGTTCTCATCGTTTCATACTCCGACTATGGCAGTAGAGAATCTAGGAAGTCTGATAGTGGAAAAGTGATTCCATTTAGACAATCAATCTTTAATCACTTCCATATCATCATATCTCTTTTGAACTCTTTATTGTCCACAATATCCATTTTCACATTTATTCCATCAAGGTTGCATCTCATTACAGAGTCTACTGTTAATCATCTCTTGTTCTTATTGTATATTCAACATCACTTAAATTTTAGAATATACTTGAGAATGTAATCTTCTCATAATTTAAATTCCACAGTAAAATATTGAAATCATCAATTTCGTCACCACATTATCCATATAATTCCATCATTTCTATCTTTCGAGGTGGTTATATGTATATATAACACTTTTCTATTACATTACTGACAATAAAAAGTTAAATCATTTATTTACTCCTTTGAGTATCATTTATTTTCACCTGTCAGTTTGGCTCGATCTCTCATCTAACCATAATCATGTGATAACCAACGTGAAATCACTTTCAGTCTTACTTTCAGGAACTGTTTCATATTTGTATTCCCTTCTCATCATGTAACTTACCTTCTTATTTCATTTTCATCTTTTCACGCTCATTATTTCAGTCGGTTTTCTCAAGTGGTATCGTACTTTACAGTTAAAACCTTTTAACATTTCGCATGCCATCGTTTCTTCACACTTATTCATTTACTGATTTTTATTTCTCTAATTATGTCTCACTAGTAGAGCAGCTAGTTCCATCACTTTTCTATAGATTGGTAACAATATCTAGTTAGACTCAGTAATTTCGTATCTCAATCATTATCTCACTATCATAGACAAATTCACTGTCATTCTGTCATCTCGAGATCATGTGTCCCAGAAAGAGATACCGTCTAGCCGAGTCTCTTATTCGCCAATCTTAACATAAGTCCACAGTCTCTGAGAGTTTAAAGGATTATATATCATAATGCTGCTTCTGTTCCATTTGTATCCTTAACTATTTCGATATCTCACTCCTTAGGTTTATATACCTCACAAGGTAATTCATTAACCTTGAAACCTCAATAGGAACTCGTAAAATTTCATCGAGTTCTAAACATTATTTCACGGACCTTAGTCTTCAACTTTTCTCAAATGACGCTTTATATCGAGGCTAGTCTTATGAACTCCTCATATATTTTTGATTAGATCAATAAAGCGTCCTTTTGCATATAGATGAATACTTGTTCTTCACAAGAACTTTATTAATAATAGGAATTTAATACATCCTTTTAATTTATTTACGTCTCAATATCATCTGTGTTTTTTTTTCATTTACACTTATACAGATAACTTCATTAACCTCAAATTACATTATCTGTATTTTCATCAGTCACACATTTACATGTGAATTTCATTATTCATACATTTTTCAGAGTTATTTTCTTAAACTTTTCAGATTCTTTCTATATTCTCCGATATAAGTTTAAAATTAGGTTTCCATATAACCAATCGAATCAATGTTAGTTCGATTTCTCCAATCCATACAACTCTAAAAAATTTATCAGGCATTACATCTGATACTTTCTTTAATCACTCACCTCTTATCATCTCGGACATTTCATCCTCATATCCTGTCATTTCCACTATGTATCCTCAAGGTAGAGAAAGTTAATATTCAAATCATTTTGAAATATTCTCCACCTTGATTTCATTATTTACTCATGTTTCACAGCATATTGCTCAAAGTGATTAGTATTGCTGTAACAAGTGTAACCATTTAATTAACCATACTGATATGGATTTCATTATTTGTTCTGTTCACTTTCTCAGTCATTTTCTGTAGTCATCTCACTTTTCATAATTTCCAACGATCCCGTAATAAACATCCAATTCAATACACTCTCAATTTAGGCCCTTACAATTAGTAACCAGGCTAATCATCTTGTGACATTCCATTATACACTTATGGGATCGCATCATGTAAGGCCTCGGCCCATTCGTCGTTCGCCTTTACACATCTGTACTGTCCTCTTTGGCGAGGACACTAGCCCCTTCAAGGATCTGTCGTGAGGCCCAGCCCATTCACTAGATCACTCACAATTCGCTTCTATACACTAAGTATCAGTGAAATCAGTAATAGGGATTGCTATATTTATATCACATCCTCTATGCCATTAATAACTCCATTACTATCAATGGATTCAAGATCAATTTGGTTTTATCACTGTTCAGAACATAGTCCAACATAGGGGCGTTTTCATTATTTCAACATTTATTTCTTTCTCCTCAGTATATATTTAAACCAAGGATCTTATTACATATGTGCTGATAGTATCCTTTCTCATACTAATATCAGCAGCTTAAGAGTTGGTCCAATCTTGATAGATAAGTCCAATAGGATCCATAATTGGATTATTTTGCATGAAATGTAGCTTTACATCATCAATTTCTCTATCAAATCAATCAATTCTAACTTTTGTTGGTCCATTATGACTCTAAGTAAAATTTTGGAGGCAGGGGTATTTTGGTCATTTTGGCTAAAAATTTTCTCTCTCTTCAAAATACCTTCAATCGGTGATCTTAAGATCTATTTAATGATAATATTTCATTCCCCTCCTTTATATCATCACTTTCAGGTCTCAGTTCGATCCGGACAAAAAAGTACTGGTGGGGCCCTCACCGAGTCCTTTCTATTCCTTACCGAACAAGCCTTTATTTAGATCATAATATCACCATTTTATGGTAAATTCTGAGCTTATTATTTCTCTTTACCATCATTAATTCATAAATTCTCACTCCCTTCAAATTATTTTACTCAATTTGCAATCATTTATTTTCTCTATATATTTAGACTACACAGTACTACAGGGGATGTTAACATTTCTGACATGTTTTCTCTCCAAAAGTATCAACAGACATCAGGCCAACCTTGCTCTGATACCATTAAATCTGTCACAGCCCGTGACCACATTTTTTCACGTTATTCTACACAACTTATCCGGTTGGGCTATCTGTAATACTTTACTTTTCATATTCATTTAACTATTAGATAAAAATTAGTAATATCATTTACATCCCCTATCTTAATTCTTAAGAAAGTAGCACTGAAAGTAAGTCTAAATACAGAAACTAAATGATCATACCTCATATTATAAATTAAGCTGTCGCAATGTCTCTAAATGCACAGCTCGGAATCCTCAAATATCAAATCTCACAGTCACCGAAAATCTGAAATGTTAAAATTGGGGAGTGAGCAAACCACGGCTCAATAAGAGAGTTTATGCAACACTTGATATTCAGCTACTTATGTGCTGAAAATAATTTTTCACTTTTTTTAAATCTTCTTAGAGGCTCTAGGCTCACATGTAGGAAGGATACTACAGTTGGCTAGGGATCCGGATGGAGTAAGGCAGGTATTTTAGAATACCTGTCTTGTCCCGGAACCTAGTAGCAACTGTAGAGAGTAATCGTTTTCTTTTGATATTCAAATCCCAGTAAAACATTAAATATTCACGTGATAAAACACTTAAGTAAATAAATAAGGAATAAATGTTCCTTTCACAAATACTCATTTCCACTCTTGTAAAACACCGTATAATATTTAGTTCAACACATAATATATCAAAAGCTCAGTAGCTGTAGATAATTTAGTACCAGCAAAAGTTCAGTGAAAAGTACAATCATCAGTATAGTATCATGGAGACTAGGCAACACCCTAAATATATCATGCTATAATATCATCCCAAATAGGGGAAACACATGAGATCTATGGCCATAGTCTATGGGGTCCACAGTGTGCACTGATCAGGTGTCCACTACGACGCTTATAATAGGATCAGTATCTATCAGCACTAACACGTGACACGTGAGCATGATACGGGGCCTAACAGTCTCAAAATAGTAAACACGTGATATAAACCCCATTTATGAAATCAATTTCATTGAATATAAATTCAATCAATCCATAAATATTCATAAGGAAAATATTTTCATCTTATGAATAACAATTTATAAAATATTCGTACTGGGGTAATCATTCCCAAAAATGTTTTGAATATTATAGAATAGTATAAATCACATTTTTCATACGGTGAAAACAGTTTATAAAATAATCACTGTAAAATATAAAAGGTCATAACTGTCTTTTTTCACCGTAAAACATATACACACGCTTTTCCGTGCTTTCTATCGAAAACATGATTTTCAAAGTTATCGGGATTCAAATCAATTATTTTTATGATTTATGGAAAATTAAAATATTTATTTTCCAAATCAACACTCCCGTCCCATGTTTTCTCTGTAAACAAATGCGGAGACCTGCTAGTCTTAAAATACTGTTTTTCACCTTTAATTACCTTTATGGAATGTTCTATAAACACTTATTTTCACAATTGAACCCATAAAGGTTATTTATAAAATCAAGTGAATATTTGGAGAAATATTATTAAAATATTCACTTTGATCTTTTTCATTTTTCACATCGTTTCACGTGAAATATCACCAATCGGGATAAATTTCGGTGATTTCCTTTTTCACCGTAATTTAATAGAAAATCCTTCTGCAATAGTTTAATACTTAAAATTTTGATTAAAAAGCTAATATGCAACAACAAAAGAACTAGAAAACCTCTAATCAAATGGCATGCTGTAAGAGCCCGACCCAGTCCACACAGCAAGGTCACCCCTTATAACGTGAGATGGCGATCGCCCATTCTCACCACCGTATTGTCCGCTTTGGCGATCGCCCACCTCACGGTTTTATTCACCACTGGGACACGTCATTCCACGTTCGAACCCAGGACGTCCTCAAGTATCCGGGTTCTACATACACGTTACCATTTGGACAACTTGTCCAAATAGTAAGAGTGTTGTAGAGCCCATGTACTTATGCGGTCTTGGGTTTGAACGTGTAATGACGCGTCCCTGTGGGGAATAAAACCGTGAGGTGGGTGATTGCCAAAGCAGACAATACGTTGGTGAGTGTTGGCGATCGCCACCCTCACATTGTAAGAGTTGGGCAACACAGTAGTTTAATAGAAAATCCTTTTGCAATAGTTTAATACTTAAATTTTTTATTAAAAAGCTAATATGCAATAACAAAAGAACTAGAAAACCTCTAATCAAATGACATGCTGTAAGAGCCCGACCCAGTCCACACAGCAAGGTTGCCCTTTACAACGTGAGATGGCGATCTCCCATTCTCACCACCGTATTGTCCGCTTTGGTGATCGCCCACCTCACGGTTTTATTCACCATTGGGACACGTCATTCCACGTTCGAACCCAGGACGTCCTCAAGCATCCGGGTTCTAAATACACGTTACCATTTGGACAACTTGTCCAAATGGTAAGAGTGTTGTAGAGCCCATGTACTTATGCGGTCTTGGGTTTGAACGTATAATGACACGTCCCTGTGGGGAATAAAGTCGTGAGGTGGGCGACTACCAAAGCAGATAATACGTTGGTGAGTGATGACGATTACCACCCTCACGTTGTAAGAGTTGGGCGACCCTGCTGTGTGGACTGGGTTGGTTGCCTCAATGGTAACATGAGTGTAAGGCTAGGGTACTTAAAGATACCAGGGTTCGAGCCTCAGTGAAAACGCACTCAAGGGATTAATCATGAGTTCTTCAGGACCCTTGGGACAAAGCCATGAGGTGGGCGACCGCCAAAGCGGACAATACGTAAGTGAGAGTGGGCGATAGCCAAAATCGTATGTCAGGGTAAACCTGGGGCACGGGGCACCTAAGGGATGCTCGCCGACGGCCTGGTGAGACGAGCGAGGCTCTGACAATGTCCAAATGGTAAGAGTGTTGTAGAGCCCATGCACTTATGTGATCTTGGGTTAAAGCGTGGAATGATGCGTCACAATGGGGAATAAAGCCGTGAGGTGGGCGACTGCCAAAGTGGACAATACGTAAGTGAATGGACGATCACCTATCTCACGTTGTCAGGGTAAACTTGAGGCGCGGAGTGCCTAGGGGATGCTTGCCGACGGCCTAGTGAAACGGGTGAGGCTTTGACAATAAAACGCACGTTTTTATTGTAAGGACCCGTCCCAGTCCACACAACAGGGTTGCCCATCCTTACAACGTGAGGGTGGCGATCGCCAACACTCACCAATGTATTATCCTCTTTCATGGTCGCCCACCTCACGGTTTTATTCCCCACTGGGACGCGTCATTCCATGTTCGAACCCAGGACCTCCTCAAGTATTCGGGTTTTAGATACACGTTTTCATTTGGACAAGTTCTCCAAATGGTAAGAGTGTTGTAGAGCCCATGTACTTATGCAATCTTGGGTTCGAACGTGGAATGACGCGTCCTAGTGGGGAATAAAGCCGTGAGGTGGGCGACCGCCAAAGCGGACAATATGTTGGTGAGTGTTGGCGATTGCCACCCTCACGTTATAAGAGTTAGGCGACCTTGCTGTGTGGACTGGGTTGGGCTCTTACACATGCAAATAAAAATCAACTTCAAATCTACAAAAAAGTCAAAGTATACAAAGTTAAAAGAAAAAAATCCTAAAACTAAAAATTAGCAAAAATTAAACCTAATATATCGAAAAGAGAGATTCTAGAAAGCAAACCTCTTTGTGTAGAAACCAGACGAGATAAGCAAAAAATGTCCTTTAATCTATAAAACAAGTGATAAATAAAAAATATTAAAAATTAAAATAATAGAAAATAAACAATAGACATTAGAAAATGGATTACATAGCGTACAAATGGAAATGGTTAATCTTCTCTGCTACAATTGTTTTGTGGTGTTTCATCTATCACAAGAGTCAATTTAGAAATTAAAATTGTTTTCTATGAATTTTTTGTTCGAAATAAGGTTACATTGAAAACGATTTGCAGTGTAAACAACGTCGGAGGTAGGTTATTTTTTGATGGAAATGGTTTTCTGTTTAAAATGAGGTTAAACTAAAAATGATTTTTTTATAAGACAAAGCAAGACAAAGAAAAAGGAAATGGTAGTCTTCAAAATGATAAAAAAAATTTGAAGGTAAGGAGTATACCCTAAGTCCGCTTATAAACTATAAATTATATGATTACCATATAAAACCATAGTCTTTCATAATAATAATTTAATTTGAAAAGATATAAAACTACTACGTTATATATAAGACCATGGTCTATTTAGAGATTAGACTACATTAGGATAAAACCTGTAGTCTTTGATTATTGTATGTGAATCCCAAAAGACAAATCACCAAATGCAAAAGACTAGGTTTAAAATTGTAAACCATAGTTATATTTATTCAAACAATAAATGTGTATCATAAATGATTAAAACCATCTATAATGTACTTGAATCTAGGAAGAAAAAACATCAAGTTACAAAAGATTACGTTTAAACATAGTAACTGTAATCTATTAATAAATAGAAATCGTACTTAAATTTATTCAAATGGTAAAATTGTCACATCCTGTAATATACATGAATTATTACATTTCACACACACAGTAATATGGTTGGGCTGTCTACAATGCTTTTATTTCACACGTGCTCTAAACAGTAATCATTTACAAAAGTAAACTTATTTATTTTGCAAGATAAAAATATTTACATATACAGTATTCTTACAATATTTACATTCACTAAATATAATTTATAACCAGTAGTACTGTACAAATACGTCTGATCGTATAAAAGAAAATAAATATACATCCAAGATCCACTAATAGCTGCCTCGAGGTAACAAAACGCAGCTAAAATCCTTGAAACGGTATATAAACCAGTCACTGCAAGTAATCTGGGGAGTGAAAAACAATGGGTGAGCTAATGTGCTCAGTAAGAGAATCGTATGTAAAGACTGATACTATGAAATCTATATACTTTAAAACATTTAACTCCTAATAGTGTACTAAAGTACAAATCAGGAAGGATACTATAGTCGGCTAGAAAATCGGATGGAGTATGGGACGTATTTTAGAATACATGTCATGTCCCGGCCCCTAAAAGCGACTATAGGAGAGATTTTTCCCAAACCAATGTAGTTGATAATCTTATTTCCTTAACTAGGATATTTTTAAACTTTATTCCTAAAACCGGGTAATCTTGTAATATTGGATTCCACGTTAACATGCTGCACCTTCCTTCAACCTCTCTCCTTCCCCCCCCCCCCCCTCCTTTTTTTTCTGAAACAACCTCACCTTTCTGTATCTCCTATAATTGAGTAAGTCTGTACTATAAATATATGTCTTTCATTTTTTTTCTCTTGACTAACTCCTTACAAGTCTACAATACTTGTAATACTTGAAGTAAAATACCCACTTGTCGACTGCCAAACTCTTTGAATCATTCTCATTTATAAGATAGTTTGAATGCTAGTGAAAACATGCAATCACAAACCTCTTTGCCCATTCACCTCTCATAAAAAATGAACCCTCCCAGTTTTATTTTTTAATTTTCCCCCAATTTTATCTTTCTTTTTTTTAATTATGCTTTTTGTCTTAGATTTTCATTTTCTTTTCTTTTGTCTACCAAATTTTGGGTTACCTATTTTTGTTATTAAAGACAAAGAACGCTCCCATTAGTAGGCAGCCTTCCCTTTCTTGCAAGTTGCAAATCACTTTTCTCGCAAGGCTATGAATACTTTGCAAAATTGGCTTCAATATATGGTCTTATCATGAAAATACATTTGGGATTCAAAATTTGGATTGTACTCGGTTCATCTGAGATGTCAAAGGAAGTATTTAATGGTATGCCTTTGCTAGTCAAGAGGTGTTGTTGCTTCCTTTTTCAGATCATATGGGTGAGAGTTGGTTTTTAAATCTGAAGAGTTTTATAGGAGACGAGCATAAAAATTGGTAATTTATAGTTTTATTACCATAAAACAAATCATTTGGAGGAGACTAATTCATTTGAACCAGAATGATTCAAAGAGACTAGAAATGGGTACTTTCCTCACTTCAAAACTTCTTGAAAGTATATATTTATTATGATTGACAGAAAGAGAGCCATTCCCTTGCTTACATAAAGTGTGTTTGCAAGTATCCAGCCAAAATTTTTTAAATCATGGAGTGATCCGAACTTGCTTTTTGTTATACACTTCTTTTTGTTAGGTTCTTTTTTGGTGCCTGATAACTATAAATTTTTTTTCTATTGGCAAAAGGGAAAAGTGAAAAGAGCTATGGATCATGGATGGTTACATTTGAAAAAAATGAGAATTAAAGAAGAGAGGTGAGGTGGAATTTTTATGCAGATGTGGCTTAAAGTATCCCATTTAAGAAAATAAGATTAAAAGTGCCCCTATTAAGGAATAGAGATTTTATTTTACCTTGGTGCAGGAAAAAACTCGACTATAAGGAGTAATCGATTTTGATATTAAAACAATATGAAATGCTATCGAAATCACATAGCAAAATAATTTAATAAATAAACAAATATTTCCTTTCCATGATAATATTCATTTTGATATTGATAAACACAATACAGTAAACAGTAGGTATAAAGCTTAATATCAGTAAACAATTTAGTACCAGCAAACAGTACAGTAAAACATTACCATAAACAGTAATAGCATAGTGGAGACCAATAACACCCAAGGTATATCATGCTATAATAGTATCCTAAAAGGGAGAATTAATAACATGTGAGACATATAGCCATAGTCTATGGGGTCTACAGTGTGCACTGATCAAGTGACAACTGGGACGTTGATAATAGGATCAGTATCCATCAACAACAATACAATAACAGTAACACGTGACACGTGAGCATGATACGGGGCTTAACAGTCTCAAAACAGTGTGTATCCAGTAGAAACACCATTTATGAAATCATATTCACTAATAATATCTTCAATCAGTCCATAAATAAGTATATTGAAAATATACTCAGTTTATGAATAAAAATTCATAAAATATTCACACTTCAGTATTCTTTCATGAAAACGTTCTATTTATCTGTAGAACAAAAATAAGCATATACTGGTACTTTCACGTAATTAAAATTCATTAACACGAATATTTAAATATTATTTTTTGTAAAATCATCATTTTATGAAAATTATTAAATAAAGTGACAAATGTTAGGAAATTCACTTAAGTCATGCACTAGAATATTTCACGATATTTTTATAAAATTTTCTAAGAAGTTTTAGCCGTATAACTTCTGTTATTAGCCTAGCCTTCCTGCACTTAAACACAGTTCAATAAACCAGCCAAAAGCCACAATTTCCACAATTCCAAGGCAATTGAGTTCCAAAATAATTTCATAAAATTAATTTCACTCAAATAATGCATTCACAGTATCCCTATAGCTCACACACTTATCCCTTACCTGTCTGATTTAATCGACGCAATCGATAGCATCACTCGATAATTACAACTCCCAGGCTACAAAACATTACACCAATCACCAATATTCACCATAATTAAATTTTTAATAATTTTTCCTTCATTAAATTCTACCACATTATCAATAGAAATTCCTAACCCAGTCTAAATTACACCGGTAGTAAAACACAACTTCTTCTACATGACTCCGATTTTAATTCCGACTTCACCAACAGTCTCTTTATAATTTCTACAGTCTCATGACACCCTAAACTCATCAAATTGAGCTACAAAACCGCATCCCCTTAGCTTGGCCGAAAATGACATGGTGGAAAATTCTTGAATTTTCAACAATTCATCACCTACATCATGCTTATTCATGCTTCTTGATTAATTTGGCACCATTTACAAGCATCAAACTACATGGTTTCATGAAGCTTCAATAATGGCCAAAACCCTAGGGTCCTAATTAAATGGAATTTAATCCAAACAAATGGTAAAATCATGCTTAGGAAGCTTAGATTAATCATTTTCTAACATTAGAATTAAATGAAACTATAAGCATGAACTTCACCTACCTTGGCTGAATGCTTCAATGGCCCTTTTCGCTTGATTTTCTCAATTTTCCAATGATCTATGGGTATGGGTTTGTAAAGCTCGAAATCGGACCCTAAAGGATATGATTAGAAGTATGATTAGTCATTCTTCTTTGCTAGAGTCACTTTTGGGGAGAAGCCTTAAAGATTGCAGTGTATATTCTTAATCGAGTTCTGAACAAAGCAGTAGCTAAGATCCCATATGAATTATGGACAGGAAAGAAGCCAAGTATTAGGCATTTACATATTTGGGGTTGTCCAGCTGAGCTAGGCTATACAAGCCTAATAAAAGGAATTGGACTCAAGAGCAATAAGCTGCTACTTTGTTGGATACTCCAAAAGATTGAGGGATTGCAAATTTTATGATCCCTCAAATAGATCCTTTTTCAAAACGGGGAATGCTAAGTTTATTGAGGATGTTGAATATGATGAGAGTGCTAAACTCAGGAATTGTCTTTGAGGAAGAACATGTTATAGTTCATACAGTTGCAATTAAGAATGATCAGACAATTATGTCTGACATTGTTCAAGATGCAAATCCGGATTATCAAGACACTCCTCAGTTACCTCCCACTTATATTGAAGAGGAACAACAACCTCAATTGGAAGTGCCATTAAGGAGATTCGTAAGAGAGAGGAGATTAACGATTCTAGATGATTACATCGTTTATCTTTAAGATCATGAATTTGATATAAGACTAGAAGATGATCCAAAATCTTTTAGTGAGGCTAAACAAAGTGTTCACTCTCATAAATGGATTGAGGCCATGAAAGATGAGATTAAATCAATGGAGGACAATACCATTGGAATCTTGTCGAATTGCCTAAAGGAGCAAAACCGATTGGCTGTAAATGGATTTTCAAAACCAAGTGGGACTCGAAAGGAAATACCGAAAGATATAAAGCACGTCTAGTTGCCAAAAGTTTCACTCAAAAGGAAGGCATTGATTATAAAGAGACTTTCTCTCCGGTTTCATCGAAAGACTCTTTTAGAATCATTATGGCACTTGTAGCTCATTATGATTTGGAGTTACATCAGATGGATGTAAAGACAACATTTCTCAATGGTGACGTTGAAGAAATAATTTATATGGTGCAACTTGAAAATTTCGTGTCAGATGAATCGAAACATCTGGTGTGCAAATTAAACAAATCCATTTATGGTTTAAAGCATGCATCCCGTCAACGGTATCGGAAATTTGATCAAGTGATCACCTCTTTTGGTTTTAAGGAGAACACTATTGATCAATTATTTATCACAAGATCAGTAGGAGCAAGTTTATTCTTTTGGTGTTATATATCGATGACATCCTACTGGCAAGTAGCGATATAGGTCTATTACATGAGACCAAGAGATTTCTTTCAAATAAATTTGAGATGAAAGATCTTGGGAATGCATCTTTTGTGTTTGGCATACAGATCCATCGAGATTGTTCTCGAAGAATACTTGGCTTATCACAAAAGGCTTATATCGATAAGGTGCTTAGCAAATTTGAAATGAAAAATTGTGCATCAGGAGATACTCCCATTGCTAAGGGTGATAAATTCAGTTTGCTTCAATGCCCAAGAAATAATATTGAAAAGAAGAGATGCAGAAGATTCCTTATGCTTCAGTAGTAGGGAGTCTCATGTATGCTCAAGTTTGTACGGATCTAGATATTACGTACATAGTTGGAATGCTTGGCAGATATTTAAGTAACCTTGAAATGGATCACTGGAAAGCAATAAAGAGGGTTATGAGGTATTTACAGAGAACTAAAGATTACATGCTCACGTATTGGAGGTCAGATCATTTAGAGATCGTTGGGTATTCAGACTTCGATTTTGCTGGTTGCCTTGATACAAAAAATCCACTTCTGGTTATGTTTTCGTGTTAGCTAGAAGAGTTGTGTCTTGAAAGAGTGTAAAGCAATCACTCATAGCTTCTTCCACCATTAAAGCGGAGTTTATAGCTTGCTATGAGGCATCGAACTAGGCGATATGGTTACGGAATTTTATCACTAGGCTGTGTGTTGTCAATGGTATTGAGAGGCCATTGAAGATTTATTGTGATAATAAAGCAGCAGAATTATACTCTAAGAACAACAAAAGCTCATCGAAGTCAAAGCATGTTGACATCAAGTTTCTTGTTGTTAAGGAGAGAGTTCAGAGTCTTCAGATATCTATTGAATATATCAATAAAAACTCCATGATTGTGGATCCGCTTACTAAGGGTGTACAACTTAAGGTGTTTCATGAGCATGTAGCTCGTATGGGTGTGGTTCATTTTGATGATATGTTTGTATAGTGGGAGTTTGTTTCATTTATTTTCATTTGTTATTGAGATATTTTTCTAATCAGAATAAAGTATTGTTGTTATCACTGAAACTCGAAAATAAAGTTTTATTCTTTCAAATTGCAGTAAAGTATAAAGTTTTTTTTAAAGTAGGACTAGTTGGAAATAGGCATGTTTAAGGGATCACGTTGCATGTAATTTCCATGCTACACATCCATATTTGATCTATGTCATTGATTATATTAATATACGTGACCATTGATGAGTTTAGTTACGGAATATATATAACGAAGATCGTTAATATAATTGATGGACCAGACTATTTAGAGATGTTTCCTAATGAAGATAGCAAGTTTGAGCTCTTAAAGTTATTTTAAAATGTACAATTATCAGGTGACATATGTGGCCTAAGTAGGAGATTGTTGGGAAATTCTTTAAGTGGGCCTACATATATCAATCAATTGTACATTATAAGCTATCTAATGTGTTTAGTCCATTAAAAAGTGATCAAATAAAATTAAGTTATTGGACTTTAGGGCATCTCAATTAGTATGGGCTTTGCAATATGTAGAGACCCAATATTTTATTTTATTTTCATGATGGACCAAAATAAAATAAATATTTTAGGTGGTGTTTTAGTAAGCTTTCTTAGTTTTGGATATGGTGGCATGAACGAGAGGAAGAAGAAAGATGCATAGTGGCCAGCCAAGCTTGGGAGAAAAATATAGAATTTTCTAGGTGGAGGTAAAAAGACAAAAATGTCCTTGGTTATGAGATTTTATGATAATTTTGCCCTTAAGCTTTCGTAATTTTTCTACCTATGTAATTAAACTCCAAAAATTCATATTTCACCACTAAATATTATTATTGGACATATTTTAATGAATAAAGATAGTTTCATCGAGGTTTGATCTAACATAAAGGTGAAATTATGAAAATACCCCTATCGGGTAAATCACGTAAATTTCTTATTCTACCACTGATTCAATTTATTTGTTGACATAACCTAGGACTTATTTCTATGTAGAATATCATGCTTAAATCTAGATTAAAATTCCATTTAATTTGACCACAATTTACAAAAATGCCATCGAGTTATGTAACTAATCGTCATTTTCTAAATTGTTGGCTCTAAATTGTTGGCACATTTCCCAAAAATAATCTAAATAAAAGATTTTAGGTTCTAGATTCTTACCATAGGCTTATTGGACTCCTTGAATAATATTAATCCGGTCTCACGTCCATCCGGGCATTATAGAGCCTGTAGGGCCCACCATGCTGTACTAGGTCATACCTACGAAATACACAGGAAATGAACCGTAGTGAATATCCCTGCATGTATAACAATACTAGAATACATAGCTTTCACAAAAATGTATTTTCATAAATGACTTAGAAGCAGCCTTACCTTCATGTGAAATGATTTTCCAATGTACATGAATCTAGGAAGACGAAATATTGAGTCATGAGCCACAAAAACTATGTTTGAAACAAAAAACCATAATCTATTTAAGTAATTTAAACGTATTTAATCTTGGAAGATAAAATATTGAGCATTAAGCCAAAAAATGATTATGTTTGAAACTAAAAATCGTAGTCTATTTATATAGTTTTAATGTGCTTAAAATTTAAAAGATGAAACATTGAGCCTCGAGCCCTAAAAACTACGTTTGGAGCAAAATTAGTATTTTTTTGTGTAATTAAGTACAAGTATAATGTGGTCTTTTAGTATCTTATACTATGCTTTTAATATAAACATTGTTAGAGCTTGAGCACCTGAAATATGAAAAGTTGTAAATTTAAAAGAAAAAAAACATAGTTAAAAATAATAGACTGTGTGCGTTTTCAGTAACCATAGTTAATGTTTTTGCATAACCATAGTTTTTGCATGTTTTCTAGTAGTGTGTCTAACTATTCGTTTGATAATAATAAAATTTCAACCATTAATATATATTAAAAAAGATACTATTCTCAATCAAAATCATAGGGAATTGGATCGATTAAAATTTTACGTGCACATGATAGATATGAGTAGAAATTTGTTAAATTTAAATGTTTTAATCAATCTATTATACTCTAATATAATTTTATCTCTTTTTGATCAAAAATTGAGTTCAACTTTTCATTTTTTTCACATAAAAAAGTGATAGAAGAATTGTAAAATTAACTAAAAATACAAAAAATCTATATGGGATAAGGATTAGTAATTTATTGATGGCAGCTCCAAAACTAATCCAAGCCTCCAATTGCTAGTGTTTTTCTTGGCAGAACTTCAAGTTTGGGCCATTTGTTATAAAGCTAGGTTGAGTTGGGAGAAGGGTTATATTCAACCCAGATTCTTTAAGGACTTGGGAGTGCAATAGGATATTCTTAAATTTAAGCATGTATTTGGGGTTTTTGAGATTGGTTTATTATTGGTTAGGTTATTCATTAAGTGACGTTGAGTTGAATATGGATAGGACTGAAAATCATTATGAGTGGTTCTGATGCAACTATGTAATATGCTTTATACCATACAATCCGATTTTTTCTTCAACTTCTCCTCGCATCTTTACAAACCCATCTCTCACATAAAGTCACATAGTGATTACATCTCTCTTACTTCTAAAGGCTAAGATAGACTTATATTTATAAAGCCTTATTACTATAATAACAAAAATTCTTATTCAATAAGAAATCTTACCCATGAAGCATGTTTATCTTAAATAAACTTAATCACTAGGTAATTTTTCAATGAATAAAAATTCATTGGAATTCAAAATAATCCAAGTAGAATTTGATTCAATATCTAACAAATCTCTACCTTGGCTCAAATTCCACCAAATATTAGCCTACATGAAAACCTTAGCCAAATCAACTCCACTTAGTTGATTTCAGATAGGAATCTTGACATAACCCTCTTTAGTAGGAATTGTCTCTCACTATTTTCTGCATCCAGAGATAGTAAAGCTGTAACAATTGAAATTAATTTTCTCTATCAATCTTCTACAAATAAAATAACCACACTTTTCTTCATGTTATGAACCTTGTCATATGTGATTTCCTTGGCAAACTAATTTTACACTCTACATATCTTTAGGACATGTCACACCGCCCAAAAATTGTTTATGTAGCACTCACCCTAAGTAAGAGTATAATATCACAAGAAAGGTTTCAATACTTCTTAGAGTAGTGAGAAAACTATTAAGGTATTCGATGTGCTCCATTCCTATAGTTCAAATATGCACTTTTGTCTTTAGATCTTTAAGAATACTAATTCTCACTTAGATCTAGAAATTCGTTAGATTACTGCTAACTCAAATTAAGAATTACTCCATCTGCAATTGACATCTTATTGTAGCAAATCTTCTTTTGCATGTCCTTGATCTCACGAACCTAATCTACAACAACAAATCTCCTAAATGGAATCATGACCTCTATATCATGCTTCATGATCACTTCATGACAATTCTTGAACTATAGTTCTAATGCCATTTGTTGGGATTTTCAAGCAAAAATGTATTCTAAAATAAGATCAACACAAAATTAAATTAGACTCACGAGACAATATTTAACTTGATTTGGTCTAAGTGCCTACATCATGTACAAGAAAGAAAAATATCTATCATATAACACTAAGCTCAAGTTCCGAAACAAACTTAGTTTCCATAATGTTTAAACTATAGAATGTGCTTTATCGCATGCAATCCAGTGTTTTCTCCGACTTTTTCTCACATCCTTGCAAATGTATCTCCCACATAGGTATCACATAAGAATTAGACATCTCTCTTACTTCTAAAGACATCA
This sequence comes from Heritiera fomes, assembly GCA_032173925.1. Classification (NCBI taxonomy): domain Eukaryota; kingdom Viridiplantae; phylum Streptophyta; class Magnoliopsida; order Malvales; family Malvaceae; genus Heritiera; species Heritiera fomes. Next base: position 15,504,168 of record JAPDPM010000002.1, read on the forward strand.
CTCTATATTTATAGAGCTTTAATCACTAGTAATTCTTATTCACTAAGAACTCTTGCCCATTACGTATATTTATCTCTAAACAAACTTAATCACAAAGTAATTTTTCAACCAATATAATTTCAACGAAATTCAAGCTAATTTTCAGTTAGAATTTAAGTTAATATCTAAGCCTTTTATTTCATTTGAAAATAAGGATTCAAAATCAGTTCATTGAGAACGAAATACAAGCACTTAGCACTGAACCAGATATTTAGTTGCACATCGAGCAGAAAACTATTCACACGACAATATTTGTCAATCATATACAAATCATTTGTAAAAAGCACTCCGGTAATTGGCACAAACGCTGGTGCATGTATTTCTGGATTACAGCTCAATCCGAAAAAGAAAAGAATTTGCATATGACCACCCAAGGCAACCAACTTGTACAATAGATGGTACTTTTTTGGGCTTTGGGCATGAGAATACTCTAAGATTTCTCAGTGATGGGCTTGGTTTGCATCCATATTTGTTTAGGCTATCCGCAGCTAGCTAAGCCTATTGCAGCTGGAAACAATTCACAGTTGATTTAAAAATTGTCCAAATTGCATAAGAAAAATCATCCTGAAAGTAGTGATCGAATAAAAAATACATTTATTATAAAATCTTCTACTGAAAGGTGAAAATGTATGAAATGTTTTTTAACAAAATTATGAAATATGCAATAAAAGAAAAATACCAGTATATTTTCCATTTATCTCTCATTTCTTTTTTTTTTCTTACCAAAGGTTTGTGAAAAAATAGGAATTACAAAAAGCTTAAAAGCAAATCTAGGAATTCGTGTATATATATTCTTATTTGTATAATATAAAATTATGTTTATATTATACAAAATAAAAAAGTTATATCAAAATTCTTATCGACATATCATATATAATTTTTTTGTAATTTTATCATATTCATATATAATTTTTATCAAATTTTAATAAATATTATTGTTATGCATTTTATTTATTTTTTATATAATATCAACCCTTTCGTAATTAATTTTTTTTTGTTACAGTTAGGGGTGTAAACGATACACTGGTGCTCGCAAGCTACTCGGGCTCGACTCGAAGAAAACTCGAATTCGGCTCGATTTTTGTCGAGCCGAGCTCGAGCTCGAGCTACTCGAGCTGTCGAGCGAGCCGAGTTCGAGCATTAATATGTCTGGCTCGAGTAGCTCGCGAGCTTAATCGAGCTATTAATAATTTAATATATATTTTATTATTTTAATATCAAATTACATATTTATCTTAATTTGTCTTAAAATTACATGTTTACCCTAATGCTTAAAAAACCCTAACAGATTTCCCTACTTCCTCTATTTTGACGTCTCCTCAACTCACACACCAGTCCACACGCCTGCAACCCTTGCTTTTGCTTCAATCTCCAACGGCTAACCCCATCCGGCGACACTCAAAATCCTCACCGATGTAAACCTATTGTTAGACGCCCTCTTCAGTCCTCACGTTCGCATCTCACGGTCTCACCTCCTGTTCAAGTATTCCTCAGCAGTTAGCAAAGCGAGTTCCTGCTGTCGGACTTCCCTACCGACGTCATCTTCCAATATTCCTCAGCAACCTGTGACAATCCAGATCTGCAAGTCCAACCCAGATCCGACGACAACCTAGATCCAACCCAGATCTGCGATTCCAACCCAGATCCGGCGAGGCGGTGACAACCTAGATCAGGCAAGGCGGTGACAACCTAGATCAAACCCAGATCCGGCAAGGCGGTGACAACCTAGATCCAACCCAGATCTGCAATTCCCACCCAGATTCGGCGACAACCCAGATCCGACGACCCTCGAAAATCCTCACCGGCGTGAACGGCAGAAGTTTGAATGCCCTCTTCAAGTCTTCATCATCCATTTCCTCAAAGCTCCAACAAATGGAGTTGTGGCTGTTCTGTTGTTTTTGATTTGGAGTTTCTGAATTTTGAGATTTTGTTTGAAGCATGTTGTTGTTTGGTTTTGTTGTTTTTTAACTCGATGTTTAGATCTTTGTTTGGTTTTGTTCTGCTATTTCATTCTCTGGACGATGTCTCTGTATCTGATTTGGAGTATGCATTGTATTTCTGAATTTTTTGGTTGGAGCCGATTGTTGTATGGTTCTGTTGATGTTTGGTTTGTTCCGCTCGAGCTCAAATAATCGAGCCTAATCGAGCGAGCTCGAGTAATTCGATCTCGAACCGAGCTCGAGCTCGAGCTCAAAAATTAAAGTTCGACCGAGCTCGAGCCGAGTACCGAGCACCGAGTTTGTGAGTCGAGCTCGAGCTCGAGCTCGAGCACGTCACTGTATCGGCTCGGCTCGATTACACCCCTAATTACAGTAATTAAATTTTGAAAACAGCACCTCGAATTCCCTTAAATTGGATTCCTATGAAAAACAGCACTTCTGCAAGAACACAGTTTCACAGAATGACACAAAATGTTTGGTCTTGAAAGGCAAAAGGAGTCTGTTCCAAGTACAAAATGTTGGAATTCGTTTCCTGTTCACTTTTTCCTGATTTTTCTTTTAAGTTTTTTCCCCGTTTCTCCTCTTTTTATTTAATTCTTTCGGTGACAAAAATTGGAATATGTAATGGAGACGATGCCGGCATACGACATCTATGAATTAAATAAAGTCCATTTATTTTTTTAATTATAACTTGCCTTTAACAATACGTTTCCTCTACGTTTTGAACTATGAAATTCATAATCTTCAAACATCATTTTGTTTCTTTCAACGAATACAGATAATTGAGATTCACATGTAATGTAAGTAGATATGATCAATTTGAGAAAAAAATGTGCCTAAAATAAGATCATTCTACTTTGTTACTATTTGGTTAGAAGCTTAAAATAAATTAGGCCGAATTTAGTCCAAGTAACTTGAATAACATTTTAGTTCTCGAAGTTCACACAAAACTACTACCCTTGTTATTGTGTCTATTTTAGATGTGATCATGTGCGGGTTTGAACTGAGGCTAAGCCATATAATAATAACTTATGTGAAAGTTCAAGTTCAGTCTAGTCTAAAAATTTGGATCTGATTTTTAGTTCAAGCCCTTTTTTATTTTATATAACAAACTTGAACCTAACTTGACCCTTTCGAATATTATTTTATTTATTTTTAGTATGTTAATTTTTGTTTATTTATTTTTATTATTTTAGTTCCTTTGAAGTTTAATTTGATTTGTCAAAATTTATATGTCAATTTTCATATTAAATATATATAATTATATTTATTAATCAATAATGCTTATATACATATAATTACAATATACTTAATAAATATAATTTTTTAAAAAATTAATTTTATTTATATTTTGGGCCAAGCCAGCTGAGCTTGGGTTTCGAATGGTCAAGCCCAAGACCTGCCCATTTTTTAATCAAGCCTAAAATTTTTGTCCAAGCCTATTAAATGCATTATATATTTTTGTCTAAATCTGACCAAATACCAAGTGGACTTTCAAGCTTGAGCAGGTAGTCCGACCTTTGAGCAAATCTAGTCTATTTACATTAGATTCACAATTTTAAATATAATAGGATAATATAACATAAAAATGATACAAAAAAATTTAAAATGACATGGATATAAATTTTGAAAAATTGTATATAGATTTGATAAAAACTAAATAATTTTAATATGCGTTTGTTGTATAGGCATAAATTATGACTTTTGCATTTGACAGTATTTGATACAAAATATACAAGATACATATACACAACTAATCAAAATTATTCTGGCTTAAAAATGTTTGACACTATATCCCTTAGATATAATTATTGTAAGCACCGTTATAACTGTTTTATTCATACATATATAATGATTACTTATAAAATGTAAAGGATGGAAATCCAAAATGGACAATCATTCATTATTCTATCACTTATGTTATAGTTGACAATTCAATTTTCGAAAAGGATTTTTCTTTAAGGTGGACCCTAATGGATGATTAAGCTTCTCTATCATTTTATAATTGGTCCTAATCGTGGCCTTCCTATGAAATGGACCTAAATCTTATAAAAATTTATTTAATTATATCTTCCAATATGTTACAACAATGTGAAGAATAAAATAAAAATCAAAGCGAAGAACTGAAGATGTCATTGCAAATCTAAGCGTATATACTTATTCTTGTCCTTTATATAGAAGCAAATGAAAAAGTAACAATCCTCCTTTTAATCTAATTATATATTATGTTTACCACCTTTATACCTTAAGTAAGACTAGTTTCTTCTTCACAAAATTAATTGTTCTTTATTCAGTCAAAATTAGGATGCTAATTCAGAATCCCTTGTGTTCTAAGCTCTCTTCCAAAGCCACCCTTTTTTTCCCCAAGTATTAATTCTTTATTTCATTCACGAAATCCTCGATTAATAGCCTAGTTTTCTTCATTAATTATGCACTTTAATCTACTTTTACTTTTTTACTAAATTTATGAAATTGTAAAATAAAGCAAATGATATTAAATCAATAAAGAATAAATTCAATTAATAAATTTATCTGTATATATGATTTTGAATATTATGAGTATTAGATCTCCTGTAGTTGTTCCTATTAATCTCGAACATACTATTACTATGGTTATAGCAAATCTTGTCCGAATCTTAAAGATTTGAATAATTTCTTTTTATTTTGTATTTGTGAAAAAGAAAAAATATATTAAAAATATGCTTGAATAGAGGTCTTTTTCGTCATTATAAAATCTCCAAGTGATATGATATATCTTCCGTTATTTTTTTTTTTGTAATCACAAATATTTTTATCCGTTTTAATCATATAAAATTAATTGTGTTCAAAATTTTGTCATAATTAAAGTTCTTTATCTCTCCTTAAAAGTATATCTCCCTTTATTAATTTCATATATACTTCAAAGGTAGCATCCAGGACATGAACATCTCTATGTATTTACTATATATATATATATATATATATATATATATATATATATCTATATATATACTTTTTATGATTATTATTTCTGTAGCCATGCCCATTATTGCATGGATTGTTTTTCTCTTAAGCAACCATGGACCCCAAGCTCCATCAATTCAATAGCCGTGCTTGCTTTTAATGCACACAGAAATATTAATAAATTCTTTTTCTTACAAATGATAATGGTAAAAAATAAAAATAAAAATAAAAACTCGACTTGTTTGAATATCAAATTTTTTTTGTTCTATAGTTAATTAGAATGTGAAAAATTAAAATATCAAATTTAATTTAAATTTCACCACTTAGTCGATATCTCCAGTTAAATTAAAATATTAAATTTAACAATTGGGTGTTTCAATTGACACACACACACACAAAAAAATAATGCTATCTTTGGCTAAGTTTGGCATACTAATTAGCACAAGTGTGATGCGACCAGTGACTTTTTTATACAAAAGACAGAAATAAGGGGTGAGAAAAAATTATCTTTTTGTCTTTGATTTCAAATTTTTTTAAATTATTTTATTTTAAAATATAATTTTTAATGATCATTTTATTTTTTTCAATCTTACCAAAACTTATCTCACCATCTATCCAAACTAATTCATTGTCAACAAAAAAAAAAGTTAAGGATTACCGCATTTTAGTTTCAAGTACAAATATTGCTGAAAAAAACGTTTGGGTAGGATTGTACCAAAAAAAAGGTTCAATTAGGAACAACATATGTGAAGTGAAGCATTTATTTCACATTATTGAAGTTGTTTGTCTTTTAATGGCGGCTTTCAATATTTCTTTCCTCAAAGATGACACTACTTTTCGTTTAGTTTGAAAATAATTTTCAAAATATTGACTTTCAAAGCCATATGTTGCTAACATGGAAGTGTTTTAGAATTAGAATTTTTCTTGAGAAATTAAATTTGTAGATCACCTTTTTTTTTTGTAGATTGCTTGATTGCATGATTGATTTTTATTTGGATAAAATAAAATAAAGTGATTTGTATTTAATGCATTTATAAATATACATAAAATACAATTATGTTTTCTTAAATATAACTTTGGATCCATAATTTAAAATTTTTATTTAGAACATGCATGGTCACAATTCAAATTGATGACTTTAAAACCCAAATTCATATAATAAAATGAAAATTGATTTATCTTAATTTTTTTATGTTTAGTTGTACTTAATTAGTCAATCCAATAAGACATTAGCTTAATGGCAAAAAAAGAAGCCCTAAGACTTGAGGTCCTAGGTTTGTTCTCATTATGTGTGAGCTTAAGTTTAGTATAATTATTTACTAATTTAATTACTTTTAGTTATTTACTTTTTTTTTTGTTACATGACCAGAAAGCTCGAAGAAAACCATTATGAAGTAAGCTACAATTTTGATTAATCCCATGTCTCGTCTCCCTGTCTTGCCAAGTAACCGTCTCTCTTCCTTGGGCTACTTTTTTAGCCATTAGATAAACCTCTCTCACTAGTGCGTGCCAAGCATTTGCGAATCTAAGTGCCATGTTAGTCTTGATTATGCTACCGATGTCATGGAAAGCTAGTTGGATGCTCCAATGCACTCTTTTCTGCTTGACAATTTTGTTCTTCCATTTGTTGCTATCTTCTCTGCATATGATGTTGGTTGCCCCATTTTCTTTCAGTTTGAGCAAGATTTATTGGGAAAAATATCCCTCAAACCAAACACCAACAAAACGGAAGAAAGCAAATAATAAACACAATAATTTTTTAATGTGGTTTGGCCTAACTAAATTGGCCTACAACGACCCAACTAATCTAATAACCAATCAAACAATTATAACAGTGCAATTTTTAGAAGAGAAAAATTGCAAACTCCTTACAAACCCAAAGCCCAACTACCCAAAGAGCCCAACTACCCCTTTTATAATAGCTCAAACTCTATAACTCTCTGAGATACTTTACAAACTAAACTTGACACATTATTTATAAGGGAAGAGCCCTTATAACTTCTCCTATACTTTCAATGTGGGATTCAAGGCAAACCCCAACAAATCCTCCCTTGACTTGAATCTCCAAACTCCCCAAATTGCTCAATAACATCTGAAAAACTAACATGCCTCTGAATCTTCTTACTCTTGGAAACAACTCTATCCTTCGCATCATCAAGCAAATATAATTGTTTCTCATTCCTCTTTCCTTGCAAAACTAAACCACCATTCTTGTATACTTTGCAACAATCATTATTACCAACATATGTGTACCCACGTGAAGCTAACTCACCCAAAAAAATCAAATTGTAGTTAAAACTGGGTACATACCTCACATTACGAAGAGTCCTGACACCACCATCATGAAGCTTGAGTTGAACACTCCCAATACCTTCAATCTTCACTCGATTATCATTCCCAACTGCAATATTGCCTAAACTTTCAACCTCTTTCAATTTATCAAACCGATCTTTATCATTGCAAATATGCATCGATGTAGCTGAGTCCAAAACCCAACTTTTCTCATAAGTATGAGGCCCATCTAAACAAGTTGCCAATACATCACCATCTAAATCGGTCAAAACAACACATATCTCATTCTTCTTTCCATCATCACTATTTTGTCGAGCCTTCTTGAATGCAACCATATCCTTTCTTAATGTCTTGCAGCGTGTTTGAATATGACCCTTCTCTCCACAATAATAACATTCCACCTCACTATAATCTCTGAATCTTGATCTTGATCTCCCTTTTGATCCACCATGTATCTCATTAGTCCTCCCTCTAGTAGCACGTTCCACAATAGCCAGTACACCTCCCACAAATGAAGAATCTTTTTTGCGCATAAATCTTTCATTCTCACGCAACACAGCAATCACATCATCCAATGTTAAAGTAGTTTTACCTACCAATAAAGTCTAAACTAAAGGTCTATACGACTTAGGCAAAGATGACAACAACAACAATGTCTTCTCTTCTTCTTTCAACTCTTTGGAATCAATAGCTAATAAATGTGAAACTAGTCTATTAAATTCATTTAAGTGATCATGGAGACTCGTACCTTCATCCATCTTCAGAGAATATAAATCCATCTTCAAACACAATCTATTCGTTAGCAATTTTAATGCATAGATGTCTCCCAGCTTCTTCCACAATTCGGTTGGTGTCGTCTCAGTCAATACATTATACTTAATCTCTGGAGCAAGCGCTAATCTAATTGTGCTCACAACCCTCTTCTGAATTCCAACCCAATCTTTATCTGTGACGTTCTCGTCACTACATTTTACCATCTAACTTTTTCCTTATCTTATACAACTTGATTAGACTCGTCCTTTAATGTCATTCATTCTTCTTCTTCTTAAGCTTAATATTTAATAACTCAAAATGAATATTTTAATTTCAAACAAAGCAGAATAATGATATATATACATATCATTCATTCCCACAGGATTTGACACATCTTCCATACTAAAATCCCCAAAACTTTATAAACATTAATGTACTATAGTACTGCACTATAACTGAATTACATCTCACTAAGTATACCTTCAATATTTATTGGAAAGCGTATCTTGAAGGTACACTATAAGGTCTCAAAAGCAAGCTCCTTTACCCGGAGCAGGAATTACTTCAGATAATTTGTAGGAAAAATATTCGCAAAAGGGTGAGTTTACGCTCACTAAGAAATATATGTAAAAGAGTGTACTATGCCTCTATATGCAGTTTTCCTGCTTGGCTTTATAATGTCATGTAAAATCATTATAAAGCATCTTCATATACTTTCATCAAAACATACATCATATAGCTTTCAATTAACAAAGAGACTATTTGCATTTTAACAGAATTATACACTGAATCATGTGGCGTACTCCCGTAGGAGCCAAGAATCCTCCCCTAGCCAATTATATTTCAGAGACAGTTTGGCCAAACGTCGATGGCCACGATGAACACTAGTCAGGTGTCATCTGTGGCACTGAGGGCTGGACTAGAGCTCCTCAGCCATGAACATATACAGAAGTGCATAATCATTAAGTACTTCATAGTCTCAAAACATTTGTCATATAGCTATTTGCTATGACATTCATACTTTCTTGAAATAGGTTTTGAAACCTCTTTTCAGATAGGGCTGTCGGCTGTTGCATCATATTTTCATTTATCGAAATTATTTTCTTTTAAAATTTTGATATTTTTATTTCCTAAAAACACATGAGGCAGTCGAGTGGTCCATATAGCAGTCGACTGGTTTGGAAACAAAATGCTTTTCGAGAAAAAGGTAGTCGACTGGTCATATAGCAGTCGGCTATTTTTGAAACAGAATGCTTTTGAAAACAGGGCAATCGACTGGTCTTATAGGCAGTCAACTGGTTTTGAAACAAAATGCTTTTCAAGTAAAAGCAGTCGATTGTCCCATATAGCAGTCAACTATTTTGAAACAGAATGCATACTAGAAAATAGCAGTCGATTGGCTTGTACAGCAGTCGACTGGTTTGAGTCGGTTTTCAGGAAACTACGCTTTAGTTGTCTCTAAGCAGTCAGCTGCTCCTAGCTTAATTGGTACTAGGAGTAACCGAAAATCACATTTCCTGCACTTCAAATTCAGCTTTTGTTTCATCCCAAAGACATTTAAAATATATCAAAACATACGGACATAGTCGCCTTATGTCTGTTACATAAATTCCTTAACTCAATTCACTTCCGAATTGAAATTCACTTGGTTGCACCAATGGTCTTCTTCACTTCTTCAAAGCTGAAATATCATACAATTCAAACCTTTATAAATACATTCTACCAACTCTACACAACTCCAAACTATGGATAGAAGTAAGTAAATCAACTTCTTCCCTTACCTTGGTTAGTCACCAAATTTCAGAAATTGAGATCTCTTCAATCACTTGGATTCAATCCACCAAAGTTCGGATATAGCTTAAGCTAATGACAAGGATCGATTTTCGTTCAACAAGCTAAATAAATCGATGACTGGACAAGGGTGTTTGTCAAGGCAAGTGCAATTAGGAACTTAGAAAAATGGAAGAGGAACGAGAGGGAGGTTAGTATGGGGCTGTCGACTTTGGTTGATGAAGATGATGACTAAGCCATTTCATTAAGTGCATCTTAATCCCTTTTCATCTCAGCCATAATTCCCTTGACTCTTTAACCTTTGACCATTTAATTCTCTTCTCCTCTTTTTCATTTCAGCCACTTGTCCATTATACTAATTAAAATCTGATATTAATTCTTTAATTACTTAACTATCAATTTCATTATTCCCTCAATATTCCATACATCATTCATACAATATAATTCTCATATTTATTTACATCATTTAAGCTGAAATACTTTACAATCATAAGGAAATTACATGAAATTAGGGGATTTCACATTTTCCCCACCTTGAAAAATTTGGTCCTCCAAATTTGAATTGGTTTATCAAGTAAATAATTCCGGGCACTTCTCTTTCATTAAGCTCTCTAGCTCCCATATAGCTACTTCCATAGTGTGGTATTGCTAGAGAACTTTAATTAAAGGAATCGTCTTAGACCTCAACACCTTATCTTTTCTATCCAAAATCCGAACCGGCTTTTCCACATAGTTCATGTCTTTTCGAATCTCCAAGAGTTCATATTCTATGACATGAGACGGATCCGGATTGTACTTCGAAGCATAGATACATGAAAAACATTATGTACTCCCAATAGCTCCGGAGGCAATGCCAATTTGTAAGTGACATCTCCTACTCGGTCCAAGATCTCAAATGGCCCTATGTAACAAGGACTAAGCTTACCTCTTCTGCCAAATCTCATGATCCCTTTGGATGGAAAGACTTTCAAAAACACATAATCTCTAACCAAAACTCAAGTGGTCTTCGTCGAGCATCCGCATAACTCTTTTGTCGACTCTGAGCTATCTTGAGTCTTTGACAAATCATCTTAACATCCTCAGAGGCTTGCTCGACCAAATCAGGAGTTAATAACTTGCGCTCGCCCACTTCTTCCCACCCAATCAGAGATCGACCTCTTCTACCATATGAAGCTTCATATGGTGCCATCCCGATACTTGCATGATAGCTATTATTATAAGCAAACTCAGCCAATGGCAGATGGTCATCCTAAGAGCCTTTGAAATCCATAGCACAAGCTCTCAACATATCCTTGAGCGTCTGAATCGTGTGCTCGGACTGACTATCAGTTTGTGGATGAAAAGTTGTGCTAAAATTTAATTGAAATTCCATGGCCTCTTGAAAATGTTCCCAAAAATGAGAAGTAAACCTGGAATCTCTATTAGATGTGATGCTCACTGGAACACCGTGTAGTTTGACTACTTCTCTTACATATAAATCTGCCAAAGCACTAAGTGTATCTGTAGACTTCATAAGTAGGAAGTGAGTTGACTTGGTTAGTTTATCCACGATCACCCAAATACCGTCATGATTCCTCTTGGTCCTGGGCAATCCCATAACAAAATCCATCGTAGTGTGCTCTCATTTCCACATAGGTATAGGTAGAGGATGTAACAATCCTACTGGTCTTTGGTGCTCTACCTTAACTGCTGGCACGTTAGACACTTTGCTACAAACTCAGCTATGTCTTGCTTCATGCCAGTCCACCAATACACATTGCGAAGATTATGATACATCTTCGTGTTTCCCGGATGCAACGTGTATCTAGTGGCATGTGCTTCTGTCAAAATCGACTTTCTCAACTCTTTATCCTTAGGAACACATATACAATTATTAAACCTCAAAATTTCATCACTAGCAACATTAAACTCCAAGGGTATACCTGATCGGATTTGATCCATAGCCTCAATACATTGAGTATCCTCCTTTTGAGCAACCTGAATTCTATCCATTAATTTTGGCTCAATCCTCAGACTAGCCATCATTCCAAATTGCTCATAAGGTATAACATTTAGATGGAGGCTTGCAAACTGCTCAATCAATTCATACTCTCGGATCATCATGTAAGCCACTATCCCTATATGTTTCCAGCTCAGAGCATATGGCACCAGATTGGCTTTTCCCGGATGGTACAAGATCTCATACTCATAATCCTTTAGAAGCTCGAGCCATCTTCTTTGTCTCATATTCAATTCTCTCTGAGAGAACAAGTATTTCATATTTTTATGATCTGTAAAAATCTGAAATTTCTCATCATACAAGTAATGACTCCAAATCTTTAGAGCAAACACTACTGCAGCTAACTCCAAGTCATGAGTTGGGTAGTTCTTCTCATGGTCCTTTAATTGTCGAAAACCATATGCAACTACCTTACCATACTGCATTAGTACACATCCTAAACCTTGTCCTGAGGCATCACTTTATACTGCAAATCCACCAGAACCACTAGGAATGGTAAGAATAGGTGCAGTCATTAGCCTGCGCTTCAACTCTTAAAAGCTACGCTCGCAGGCATCATTCCATTCAAACTTCACCTTTTTGCGCATTAAGCGCGTCAAGGGAGCAGCTAACTTCGAAAAACCCTATACAAATCTTCGATAGTAGCCAGCTAGACTCCAGAAACTCCTTATCTCCATCACTTATTTCGGTCTCTCCCAATGTACTACAGCTTCAATCTTCGATGGATCGACCGAAACTCCATCTTTACTAATTATAGACCCAAAAAGGAGATATGATCTAGCCAGAAATCACACTTACTTAGCTTGGCATACAATCCTCGATCTCTAAGGGTTTGCAGAACTATCTTCAGATGCTGCTCATGCTCTTCCTTGGATCTTGAATACACTAATATGTCATCGATAAAGACAATGACAAACTGGTCTAAGTACGACTTGAACACATTATTCATCAAGTTCATAAAAGCTGCGGGTGCATTGGTCAAACCAAACGACATCACCAAAAACTCATAATGGCCATACTGTGTCCTGAATGCAGTCTTAGGGATATCTTCACTCCGAATCTTCAACTGATGATATCCCGATCTCAAGTCTATCTTGGAAAAGACTTATGCACCCTTAAGCTGATCAAAGAGGTCATCAATCCTAGGAAAAGGATACTTGTTCTTGATTGTCACCTTATTTAGCCATCTGTAGTCGATGCACAACCTCATGCTACCATCTTTCTTCCGGACAAATAGCATAGGAGCACCCCAAGGGGATACGCTGGGTCGTATGAATCCCTTGTCTAATAACTCCTAAAGCTACTTCTTAAGTTCTTCCAATTCCACTAAAGCCATCCGATAGGGTGATCTCGAAATGGGCTCAGTTCCTGGCACCAAATCGATAGTAAACTCCATTTCCCTACCCGGAGGAAGTCTTGGAAGATCGTCCGGAAACACCTCGGGAAAATCCCTAAGTACAGGAATCTCATGAAGTTCGAGACGTTTCTGTTTACGTCCTCCACATAGGCTATAAATTCTTCACATGACAATACATACTTCCCATTACTTTCATTTGCAATCAAATCAAGTAATAAACATACTTTAGCATTAAGCATTTTCAAAATTTACAACATAGCTAACGGGAGAAGAGAAGATCACATCCTTAGCATAGCAATCTAGTATCACATGATTCTTAGCTAACCAATCCATACCCAAGATAACATCAAATCCATACATATTTAGTAGGATTAGGTTAGCTATTGATTCTCTTTCTCCTACCCGTAGCTTACAATTACGATACACTAGGTCTATCGTTTAAGATTCCTTAAATGGTGTGCTTATTTGCAATAAGTTTCCTAAAGGCTCAGGCTCAACAGGTACTTTCATAGCAATCATTAAACAAATGAATGCGTAGAGCCTGGATCAAACAATGCTGTCACACTCATATCAAAAAGGTGAATCTTACCTTTAATCACCTTAGACGAGGCATCGGCAGACTCTTCATCGATGGCAAACACTCATCCTTAAGTCACAACTTTCTTTCCTTTCTCTGCAGCAATGGCCTTAGGCTGTGGTTGAAGGTTCTTCTCTGATTCCTCAGACGCCCTCAAATTCCTCTTGGGACAATCTCTAATCATATGTCCCTGCTCACCACACCTGAAATAAGTGCCACTTGCTAACCGGCATGGCTGTGATCTATGGAACTTCCCGCATTGCTCACATCTTTGCATCACACTCTTCGGTGAGCTAGCGGTACTGCCTACCAGATATCGGGATCTCTCATCACTAATCTTGATCCCTGTAGGTCTAGGAGTCCCTGTACCATAATCATCATAACTTCAAAAGTCAATATATTTCCATATAAACATTTAATTACATTAGTAGTCATCTTCTTATAAATTGCTTACTTACCTATCGAAACTCCTTCATAACGCCTACTTCTCCTATATGGATACTTATCACTTGAGGCTTTCTTGTCTGACTTTTGCTTCATCGGTTCCTTGCCTTTACCCTTAGCTCGAAAATCAGCATGATGAAGCTTATAGTCTTGCTCACACAAATGAGCCTTATGGACTGCCTCTCCATATGTGGTGATATCCATAGGATACAGCTTGGATCTGATAGGGGACTTTAATCCCTCTGTAAACCTATAAATCTTATGTCCTTCATTCCTGAGGACCTCTAGATCGAATCTGCTCAAGGTAATGAACTTTGATTCATACTGATTTACTGTCATCGTCACTTGAGTCAAACTCAGAAACTCTATCTTCAATCTATTCTGATCAGTGCGTGGGATGTACTGTTTATTAAAGGCTTCTACAAATCTATCCCACGTAACCTCAGTATATCGAGCCTCCAAAATGGTCTGAGTGGCCTGCCACCAATACTCGGCATCATCTATTAACAAGTAAGCAGCCAAACCCACCTTCGCCCTTTTGGAGCATGTCATGTATTCAAAAGATTTCATGACCGCCTTAATCCAATGTAACATCCCAAAACTACTGTATAACATGTTACTTACTCATAAATTATACTTAATTACCGGTTGGGCTGTCTGTGATGCTTAACAACTTCTACTACATTATTATGTAGATATAAATTATTAAAGTCTCTTCCTTAAGATGCAAATACATTCCCTTCTATTTAAAGTAGTACTGTACAACTTTGCTGAATATATAAAAGAATACAACATACCTTCTTATATCCAATCTCAGGAAGGTAAGTCTCTTAGTTCCAATCAGTTATCTGTGGAGTGGAAAAATAAGGAGTGAGCGACAATGTGCTCAGTAAGAAAGGTGTATGTTGCTTTAATAAAAGCTAAAATCTCGAAAACCAATTAATCATCCTAACGATCACACTCATTAGGAATTAATAAATACAGTTAACATGAAAACAGGATTCACCAAATCCTTTCATAAATCTTTTAATTGAGACTAGGCAACAATTTAAATCATGCAAAGAACACAAGTCATCCGCTTTTGGGGTGCACCCGTAGGCCATCGCCCCTCACGGCTATCTCATCTAGATGTATGGCCATAATCTGTAGGTGGTCCTCGGGTCCACTTGCCAAGTGACCTCGAGACCGCTGAAGACTTGGCAGGTCTATCAGCCCTGTGACGCCCCAGGGTGCACTCGCTGGTCTATTTGACCCGAGCCATCGCCCTAGTTAGGTCACGCAAAGTACATGAGTGATAATGCATGAACTCATGGCCTAATGTCTCAAAATCAAGTTATCATTCCCATAAAATGATTTAGTTTCCAAAAGGGTTTATAACTAGTAAAACAACCCTCCATTTTCAACATTTTCTATGAAAGAAAGGCACGTTGGGAGCCGGTTCACCCACGGCTAGTTCGCCCAGGGTCAGCTCGCCCATTTGCCAATTCGCCTAAGGGACTACTCGCCCGAGAATCGATTCGCCCAAGGGACTACTCGCCCGAGAGTTGATTCGCCCACTGGACTACTCGCCCGAATATTTGATATTTTCTATTTTCAAAAATAATTAAAATACTTCATTTTTTTGTTTACGAAATTACATATTTAAAACCGTTCGCCAGAGCCTACTCGCCCTTAGCAGCTCGCCCTGACTACTCGACAAGACGGCGAATAATAGTCGCCCGCCTCATAGTTTTAAAAACACAGTACGGCTGGCTGATAACAGTTCGCCCGCCTTTTACTTAAAACAAGGTTCGCCCGCCCAAACACTTTAAAAAGGGTTCGCCCGACTATGGCTTACCGGATTTCTCTTTAAAACAAAGGCACTCGCCCAGATCTCAAACAGAGAGCTCGCCATTGGCTCGCCCGAGTTTCTGTCTAATACAAAACTACTCGCCCGCCTTAGTTAATTCGACCAACCAAAGAACTTATGGCGGCTTATAGCTCGCTCGAAACCAAAACAATTTATCAAACGATGCATGTCAGAAAATAAAACAAATTTCGATATTTTCTTAACGTTTTTACTCCACAGGACATGCATTTGCCTCACATACAACTTCCTTACCTCGTCTGATACAGCTTAGCTTCTCGCACGCCTTGCTCAATTCCCGTCTGCAAAGCATTTATTCACATTATTAATATTTTCCAACAAGGATTTATATTTATCCTAAAAATATGGCACTTTTGGCGAACTCAGTTCGCCATTCACCCATCATAGCTCGCTGTCCATTAGCGGCTTATTCGTGCGAGTTCGCCCTTGTAATGGAATACGTTGGCGACTTCTTTTTCTCCAACTCGCCCTACTGGCGATCATCAACTTTACATAGGCGACTTCTTATCGCCATTCTCGCCTATTGGCGATCATTTGTTCTCGCCCGCCGGACCACATACTGGCGGACTCATATAAACATTTTCCTAACCTCGTCCCATCCTTTGGGCGAGTACTCACCCATTTTTACTAGCAACTTTCTACTCGCCCGTCGTGTTTCCTTACTCATTCTGGGTTATTTTTCCATCTATTTTCTTATATTGTTCAACAATATTCAACTACAACCAGGCTATGTCTATAATTAAATATCAAGAGAACTATAAAAGCTATGAAACTCACCTTTACTGAGCTGCTCTTCTAACAACAGGATGCTTTCTTGCCTTTCTTAGCTTTTCTTCTCTTGTTCCTTAGCTCTTCAACGGGGAGGAAAGGTTTAACTGATAAAAGGATAAAACTCTATGACTATGAAAGGAACGGAAGAACAAGGTGATCTTTGTAGCAAACAGAATGGGCGAGAAGGATTCTGGAGAGAATGAAGTTTTCATTTCAATCCATTTCTTCCTCTTAAAGCCTCTTATATAGCTGTTCCGTTTCACTTAAGTTCAACACCTGTTTCCTTATCCTGTTTTCCTCATCATTTCATGTATTAAATTCTGTGGAAAAACTGTAGCTAGTGGACTACGGTAAGAAGAAAATTCCCGGCAATGTGTTGAAAATTTTGTTTCTTTTTCCTCTTCTTCTCCTAGTCCACGCCTCTGCCAGTCACTCTTATTGGCTTGTTCCTCTTGCTATTAAATGCTAAATCTCCTTTGTCAAATAAAGCAACCGGCGAGAAGTCCTCAGCGCCCCTTTCCTGGACTTTTCTATTTCCTTTTCTGCACTTTCTCTTCGCCCTGTCTCCTCCAGCCAACGTTGATTGGCTAACTCCCCATCCTTTTCCTTGTTTTGTCTTCTAGCCCTTAATTCTTTTGTCCTTCTTCTTCTTTTCTCCACGCCAATGTTAGTCATATTGCATAATTTTATCTCATATCAATTAATGCTTTCACACCTTTTATCCAAATTAATTCCAACAATTTCTTGTTACTCTTTAATATTTGTTTCTCTTTCTTTATACACTACACTATAAATCATCTCTTAGATTGAAAAGTGAAACTCACATTCGATTTAATTTCACAAAATTTTTATTTCCACTATCAATAATGTACACATATGGCATACAGTATAATAAAATTCGGATTTTACATCCAATTCTCTACGGGCAAAAGGTCTCTTTTCCCCTTAAACTTAGGCGAATCCAGCTTTTTAAATTCTTTAATCAAGGTCACACTACAATATGCCTTGGGATCCCGCCTTTTAGTAGCTGAAACTGGTGGGGGTAACTCTGTCTGTGCTGGTGGAGGCTGTACAGTAGGAGTAACTGATGGTGCACTTGTGGCCACGTTCGGGAAGTTCGACATGAACTGCGTGAACATAGTTGCCATATTCTCCATATGCTTCTCCATTTTGGCTAGCCTAGTATTCGGGCTATGCGGTGGAGATGGAGGAGGAGACTGTACTGGGGGTGGTTCTGCACGACCCCTTCCTTTTCCTCTACTAGTACATCTTCTACGTAAGCTCATTCTGTCGATAAAACCATAAAATTGAGCTATTTAGTATAACTATAAACAGTTATACTACATACATGGATTCAGACAAGTACAGTACATTGGAGATTTACACTAATTCTAGCTTACTAACACTGACGAACATCAGTCAAATCAGCTCTGATACCAATCTGCGACGTCTTCATCACTACATTTTACCATCTAACTTTTTCCTTATCTTATACGACTTGATTAGACTTGTCCGTCAATGTCATTTATTCTTATTCTTCTTCTTGAACTTGATATTTAATAATTGAATATGAATATTTTAATTTCAAACTATATACATATCATTCCTTCCCACAAGATCTTACACATCTTACATACCTAAATCCCCAAAACTCTTATAAATATTAATGTATTGTAGTATTGTACTATAACTAAATTACATCTCACTAAGTATACCTTCAATATTTATTGGGAAGCGTATTTCGAAGGTACACTATAAGGTCTTAAAAGCAAGCTCCTTTTCCTGGAGCAGGAAGTACTTCAGATAATCTGTAGGAAAAATGTTCGTAAAAGGGTGAGTTTACGCTCAGTAAGAAATATATGTAAAAGAGCGTACTATGCCTCTATATGTAGTTTTCTTGCTTGGCTCTATAATGTCATGTAAAATCATTATAAAGCATCTTCATATACTTTCATCAAAACATATATCATATAGCTTTCAATTAACAGAGAGACTATTTGCATTTTAACAGAATTATGCACTGAATCATGTGGCGTACTCCCGTAGGAGCCAGGAATCCTCTCCTAGCCAATTATATTTCAGAGATAGTTTGGCCAAATGTTGCTGGCCACGATTAACACTAGTCAGGTCCATCTGTGGCACTTAGGGCTGGACTAGAGCTCCTCAGCCATGAACATATACAGAAGTGCATAATCATTCAGTACTTCATAGTCTCAAAACATTTGTCATATAGCTATTTGTTATGACATTCATACTTTCTTGAAATAGCTTTTGAAACCTCTTTTCAAACAGGGTAGTCGACTGGCCTCATACGGCAGTCGGTTGTTGCATCATATTTTCATTTATCAAAATTGTTTCCTTTTAAAATTCTGATATTTTTATTTCCTGAAAACACATGGGGCAGTCGATTGGTCCATATAGCAGTCGATTGGTTTTGAAACAGAATGCTTTTCGAGAAAAAGGTAGTCGACTGGTCATATAGCAGTCGGCTGTTTTTGAAACAGAATGCTTCTGAAAACAGGACAGTCGACTGGTCTTATAGGCAGTCGGCGATTTTGAAACAGAATGCTTTTCAAGTAAAAGCAGTTGACTGTCCCATATAGTAGTCGACTGTTTTGAAATAGAATGCATACTAAAAAATAGCAGTCGACTGGCTTGTATAACAGTCGATTGGTTTGAGTCGGTTTTCGGGAAACTACACTTTGGTTGTCTCTAAGCAATCGGCTGCTACTTAAGGCAGTCGGCTGCTCCTAGCCTAATTGGTACTAGGACTAAAAGCCGAAAATCACATTTCCTGCACTTCAAATTCAGCTTTTGTTTCATCCCAAAGACATTTAAAATATATCAAAACATGCGGACATAGTCACCCTACGTCCGTTACATAAATTCCTTACCTCAATTCACTTTCGAATTGAAATTCACTTGGTTGCACCAATGGTCTTCTTCACTTCTTCAAAGCTGAAATATCATACGATTCAAACCTTTATAAATACATTCTACCAACTCTATACAACTCCAAACTATGGATAGAAGTAAATCAACTTCTTCTCTTACTTTGGTTAGTCATCAAATTTCAGAAATTGAGATCTCTTCAATCACTTGGATTCAATCCACCAAAGTTCGGATATAGCTTAAGCTAATGACAAGGATCGATTTTCGTTCAACAACCTAAATAAATCGATGACTAGACAAGGGTGTTTGTCAAGGCAAGTGCAATTGGGAACTTAGAAAAATGGAAGAGGAACAAGAGGGAGGCTTGTATGGGGCTGCCGACTTTGGCTGATGAAGATGATGACTACATCATTTAAGCTGAAATACTTTACAATCATAAGGAAATTTCATGACATTAGGGGATTTCACATTATCAGACATTACATCTGGCTTATTTTCTTCTAATGCCAAGTCTAGACCTTGTGGCACTAGAAGATCCAAAATTGTACTTTGCCATAACATAAAATTACTTTTACCATCAAATAAAGGAATCTCAAACTTATGCATATCTCCAAACATAGCTTCAGCCATAGCTTTCCTCTTCTTGCAGGATTACAAACCTTCAGCTCTGATACCACTTGTTGGGAAAAATATCCCTCAAACCAAACACCCACAAAATGAAAAAAAGCAAATAATAAACACAATAATTTTTAATGTGGTTTAGCCCAACCAAATTGGCCTACAACCACCTAACTAATCTAATAACCAATCAAACAATTACAACCGTGCAATTTTTAGAAGAGAAAATTTGCAAGCTCTTTACAAACCCAAAGCCCAACTACCCAAAGAGACTAACTACACCCTTTTATAATAGCCCAAACTCTATAACTCTCTGGGATACTTTACAAACCAAACCTGACACATTATTTATAAGGGAAGAGCCCTTATAACTTCTCCTATACTTTCGATGTGGGATTCAAGGCAAACCCCAACAAGATTTGCTTTCCCATAGCTCTGGTTGTGGCATCCACACTCTTGCAAAAAACCACAGTTAGTCCTGTTGTATGTTTGACTCAAGTGCTTGTTCTAAACCAATTGTGGGTTTTAATTTGTGAATTCCAAGGATCATGACCCAACTATTGTCCTTAGAATTAGATTGCAGCTATAGAGCAATTTCTAGCAATGTGTCTTGACTTGTTCTTCTTGTTTCTGGATACTTTTTATTAGGAAGACAATCCACTTTTGTAGCATCCCAAATTCTTGAGATTGGAGCTTTGAGATGGTAAAGGGCTTTTAAAGGGTGGGGAGAAACCTTGTTGAAGACACAATTATTCCTATGGATCCATATCGACCAAATGATACTAACAAATTGACTGTAGAATCTAAAGGCTTCTGCTGATTGGAGCTTTTCCATGTTAAGCCATGTCTTGATCCATGTTGTAATGCAAACAGTCTCGAAAAGATCACATCTCAGAGTCAAGTCGCTTGCAAACCATACAGCTTTTGCTAGTGAGCATTTTAAAAAGAGATGGTCTACTATTTCCTCCTCTTCTTTGCAAAAGGGACAATCACTAGTCATGCCAATGTTGCGTTTCCTTAATTCCTACCGCATCGGAGGACAATTATTGCATATTTCCATAAGAATAAGAATCAACTTGTTTAGGATTTTTAAGGACCAAAGTTTCTTCCACATCATGGTATTCTTATTCTAATTGTTAGGTTCTTGTTCTTCCTAACAAATTTGCCAATAAGATGAGTTGGCTGAATATTCCCCATCAAAAGTATATTTCTAAAACCATCGGTCTTCTCCTCCCATGCAAGAGAATGTTTTCGCTTTAAGGTTCTGCCTATCTTGTTCCTCTATCTGAATTGTTGATAGAAAGGGGGTTCCATGTATTTTGTGTTTGATCAAACAGTGCTTTGATCGACACTCGTTCTAGGTTACTTGAGTTTTCATTACTCTTGTACACTTTCCCATTCCTTATGACTGTCTCCTTTCTCTCCCCCTTCCCAAAAAAAAATTGAATGTCTAAACCTCTTAGACAAACGTCTCTTCCTTCAAGCATACTCTTCCAAATCTAAGAGTCCCCTACTCTTTTAACTGTTTCCTCAAATTTTCTTATTTTACAATATTGCTTTTTGAATGTTGTTGCAACAATTGACTTCAGGTTTGATATGAACCTTCATGCTTGCTTGCTGAAGAGGGCTTCATTCATCTACTCTATCTTCTGTATACCTAGTTCTCCTTGCCATTTGTGCTGACATAAATCATCCCAATTCCAAAGCTACAGTTTCCTTTCCCCTACCTCATATCCCTACCAAAAGCTTCTAATATTTAGGTTAATCTTTTTGCAAATGTAGTTGGGAGCATTGAAGCATGATAAGGTAAATAGGTATGGAACTCAGAGTTGAATTTATGAGTGTGAGTTTACCTCTTTATGATAAGCATTTAGCCTTCTATCTCGCATGCCTCTCTTGTAATCTGTTGAGCAAGGGTTGGAAGAACTCTTTCTTTGTTCTCATCTTCCCAAATTCTATCCCTAAATACTTTCCAAGGTTGTTGGAATTTTTGACATCCAAGATCCCACTGAACCATATATTCTTATTTTGTTTACAGTTTGGGCTGAGGAAAGTGATTTTCATAATTATTAATTTAATAAATGTAATCTGTTGATTATAATTTTAACTTTTAATGAAAATGCAGTATTAAAAAAAAGCTAAAGATATGTGGTGCCAATAATCTCTTGATTGGTGATTAGGAAAGAGTTGTAGTGTAATGTAAAACTTGGCTCAAATCCAAGCAATCTCAACCACCAATTATTAAAAAATAAAATAAAATAACCTAAGGAGATTTTGAGAGGTAACTATCTCTTATATAATATATATGAGTTTATGTTTGATGCACAGATAGTGTATAACCTCTATACAACGCCTCATTAATGAACAAAGTTTTAAAATGTACAAGCCTTTAAAAATAAATTAAAAAATTTTCTTAATATTTATTTTGAAGGGTTTGCATATTTTTTTAACTTTGTTCATTAAACGAACTGGTACTTTACTGTTACCTAATAGTATATAGATACTATACATAGTCGGTGCATCAAATATAAACATATATAGAGTTTATATTTAATGTACTGACAATATATAAACTCTATATATTTTCAGTCAATCATAAAATGTTACCTTATTAATAACTAAAATTTAAAAGTGTACAGACTCTTCGTAATAAATTAAATACAAATGTATTAATATTTATTTTGAAGGGTATGAATATTGTTTAACTTTCATTAATAATGTGACACTTTATGATTGACTAACAAGGTATAGAAGCTATATATTGTTAGTTTATCAAATATAATACAGACACATACATACATATATATATATATATATATATATATATATATATGAGGCATCCCATTTTATTTTACTTGTTTCTTTGAAGAGTTTCAAAGGCACATTTTTATATTGATAAGGTGTATTTAAGATTTTACTTCTAAAATATTTGTCACAAATACCTATTTTTAGTTGACCAAAAAAAAAACACCCTTATCCCTTTATAACCGAACTAGCCTCTTATGAAAAAAGATCTCAAATTACATTTAATTATGTAACACAGACCAAAAAAAATTAGTTAGAGAAATTTTCATCTTTAAAAATATTAAACTCAGTGGGTTTAAATCTCATAACATGATATAATCATTTCAACAAAATACACTACAAAAAAAGAGACTTTCAGCGACGAAATTAGCGACGAAATTTTCCGTCGCTAAAAGTCTGATTCCGTCGCTAAAGGGTTTTAGCGACGGATTAGTGACGGATTAGCGACAGAATAATTCCGTTGAAAAAATCAATGTCATTGATGGTCATTCCATCGCTGAAAGAACATTCCATCGCTAATTTAATTTCGTCGCTAATTAGCAATGGAATTTGTTCTTATCAGCGACGGATTTTTTGTTATCAGCGACAGAAAATTTCTGTCGCTAAAATAAAAATCAGTCACCTATTATCCGTAGTTAAAGATATCAGTGACGGAATTTTCCGTCGCTAATTTTATTTTTATTTTTAAATTTTATGAAATTATTCCTTCGCTAAAAATTTTACGGACAAAATATTCCGTCGCTAATAATAAAATTTTCCGTCGCTAAAGACTTTTACCTACGGAATTTTCTGTTGCTAATAATAAATTTTTTCCGTCGCTGAATGTTATAAGCAACGGAATATTCCGTCGCTAATAATAAAAATTTTCCGTCGCTGAATGTTATCAGCAACAGAATATTCCGTCGCTAATGCTATTATTTTCATCACTAATTTCTTTGAATTCTGTCGCTAATAATATATTTTTTTATCATTATCTATTATTTATGCATTTCGCTACCAAAATGTTAAATTTCAAAATTGTTTCCAAAAGTTTTCCGAAATATATTTAAATTTAAGCTTAAGCTTAAATTCATGTTAAAACCCTAAATTCATGACTATAGCAACATTTAAAAGACCTTAATACATAAACATAAATTTCGAATAAAATTCATACATAATCATAAAACATAATTAAAATTCATCAAATTCATAACATCTCTCAACAACCATCAAATTCTTAAAACATCAAAAGAACAAAGTACTTAAATTTCTTACATTATAACAGAGATCTATGAAGAAGGCCCATCTCCGAGGTTCGGTGTCTGGCTATCATCGGGATTTGAAGGGCCTCCTTTGCTACTCTTCCATGCATTACTCATCTCAGCCATCCATTGGTGCATTTGCAGTAAATATTTGAGAACTTCATCAAGTTTGTCTTCTATAACATCGATGCGCTCATCCTGGCTCACTGTTGATTGAGAAACCGAGAATATTGGACTTGCTGAGGAGGCGGATGACTCAAGTATATCTCTGTTTTGTGAACTGCTTCCAAGGCCATACACATGTGTGCGGGTTGTTTCCATTCCTCTAATACAGTCACACCAAGCAACAGGATCAAAGTGTGGTTGACTGCTAATATCCGTACCATACTTCTCAACCAATGAAGCATTATATTTTTCCTGTAATAAAAAAATTTATTATTATAAATATATCTATACTTAAAAAGTAATTAAATAATAATTAACATACATAAAAAAATAATTTTAAATATACGTACACTGACAACTTTCGACTTATTGTCCACATATTCACCTTGGCCATCATTTTTTTTGTGAGTTCGATCAAATACCTCCTTATATGTAGGTGTTCGATTATATTGATTCCTCTTCACAAGTAAAACAAAAAAAAATTGAAGTTAGCTGTAAACAATATATATTTTAACTATAATATCATACATATGATTTAAAAAGTTACATACCAGTCTATGTGCATGCACAGGAAAAGAAATCGATCCACCTATATGCTTGGTAACAGTTCCTTCTTTTATGGTCAATCGATTTTGCTTTCCTTTCTGTGACTTCGCCTCCCATTCCGATTTGCCCCATAAGTCATCAATCAAGGAGTCCCATATCTCAACTTTGATCCAGCTGGACATATACCCTTTACAGTCAGCAATTCGATCTGTGCCAAAATGTTGCATTGCTTTTTTTCTTTCAGCTTGCAACAAGTCACGAAATCGTGTTTTGCAAATGTTCTCCCAAATATTTTTTACAATAATCGTTTCTTCAGAAGGCCACGCAAAAATTTCCTAAATCAATTGAAATCATTAGTAAAAAATCATGTTAAATAAAATAAAATCATAAAATAAAGTAATGTATTAATTATTTGCGATTGACATACCGAAAATTTTTCCCATATTTGGGTTTTCACAGCAATTGGAACACTTTTCCATGTTGGCCAAGGATCAGTAAAATACTCTTTAATTAATGTTGTAATTGTTCGAACAGCTTGAGGCTCCAAAAAAGCGCTGCGACATAAATAAATTCAAATTTTTTATATAATATTAATTAAGTAACTTCATATAGCAAAATAATATTATTATTTTTATTACCCGTTATTCAGAGAAGTAAGTCGTGCCCTTTGATTCGGATTACTTGGAGTCGAATATCCTTGATTGGGCCCTTTTGTTCATTTTCTACCTCCACTGCCACTACCATCGGAACTCGCACCACTGCCTGTATTGGTCCAAGTATGATCGATGTTAAGCTGCTCAATCGGTATTCCGTCAGGGGATATACCCTTGGTAGATGATGAGGCTTGGCCAGATAGACCATGTGTGGATGGGCATTAGGCAATTGGACTATCTCTCTGGTCAATTGGTTGGTCAGTGGGTGGGTCCATCTCATCAGTATCCACTTCTGTTGATGGAAATAATTGTGTTTCAAGGTTAATTACTGGGGTCTGAGATCGTGGAGTAGGCATGAAAAAAGACTTCCAACTCAATGTAGAAGATCCACCGGAGCGAGCCTTCTTACCAGATGATTTTTTTAATGATTTCATTATACCTGCAATACATGAAAAAAATAATATATGTATTAGATAATGAACTTAACATACAAAATAAATTAACTTTTTACAAAACATCTTACAAAATATCATAAATAAAAGCAAACAAAAAAGTAATTAAGTTATTAAATTCACATAAACATTTTCTTAAAAGAAATAAGAGCAATTAGCTAAAAAAGACCTCGTCCTCATCATCATCATCATTGTCGTCGTCGTTGTTGGTGTCGTCGTCGTTGTTGGTGTCGTCGTCGTCATCATCATCATCGTCATCATCATCATCATCATCATCATCATCTTCTTCTTCTTCTTCTTCTTCTTCTTCCGCAATATTTACCTCTTCATAATCTCCACGAACGAGAATAGTGGGATTGTCAAGGTCTTCTGAATATGTGATATTTATAGGATGTGGATTTTTAATTTCTTGATAAACCCCATCATTTAAATCCACTATGTCCACATCACAATTTTGAATATTAAATCTAGCTCTTGCTTTTGTCTTGAAAACAACCCACCAATCACGGGGATCTCTTTTTCTAGATGGATAAGGACTAAAATACACTTGTTGACTCTGTTGAGCTAATATAAAAGGTTCATTGCTAGTAAGTATAGACCTATGTTTGATTTCAACAAGAGCATGTCTAGGATGAACACGATAACCTCTCTCAATGTCAAACCAATGACACTTAAAGAGTATAACTTTATTTCCAATCCCAAAATATTCCAACTCCACTATATCTATCAATATACCATAAAAGTCACGGTCAAAATCATTGTAACAATCACCTTTCACACAAACACCGTTGTTCATTGTTTTTCGAGTTTTTCCATATTCTAAGGTATGAAACTTAAATCCATTTACAAAATACCCTTGATAACAACTTGCCAAACGTGCTGGACCATAAGAGAGGTCAATGATACGTTTATCAATTGCATTTCCTTGTTCACGAACCTTCATAATAGTGATTCTTGTGATGAGTGAAATGCAGTATCATCTATTAAAATAAAACGAATTATATTTAAATTACTTACATATTGTCTAAACCATTTCGTAAAATGTGCTTGACGTGTTTTCTCCAATTGTCCATCGTTCATCTCTGGTTCATTTCTTTTGACCATTTCATCAAATATCCTATAAAATCAATATATAGAAAATATATATGAAAATGCTTAGGATCAAAAAGCCTTCGTTGTATTTATTGTATGATATGTAATGCTATATACTTACTCAATGTACGGGAGAACTTCTTCACAATTCATTAGCACATATATCACCGCTGCATCAAACTCATCTTCTTCCAGATATCGACGATTGTTCTTTGCCCGCCCAAGTGGTCGTCCAAGATATTTGAAAATTGACAAATGTCTCAGGGGATCTACGTCTCCTCCATCATCATTCCGTGGTGGACGAGTTAGCCTTGTTTGAATATTGGGATCAAAGTATAATGCATAAAATGTTGCAATTTCCTCCCTCATATATGCCTCACATATAGATCCCTCCACATGCGCACGATTTTTCACATTCTTTTTTAGGCGATGCAAAAACCTAATTAAAGTATACTATACACATTTAATGGCATACAATAAGCGCTCTATTTCTTATAGCACATTGAAAAATGCTCATATCAAACAAATTATTACCTCTCAAATGGATACATCCATCGGTATTGAACGGGTCCGCCAACCTTGGCCTCGTAAGGTAAGTGAATGGGGAGATGTTCCATGCAGTCAAAAAAACTTGGTGGAAAAATTTTCTCTAATTTGCAAATTGTTTCTACAATGTTGCTCTGCAACTGTTCCATGTAATTCACATGTAATTCAGTTGAACATATATCTCGAAAAAAAATGAGATAGCTCAGTAATAGCATCCCATATTGAATTAGGTATGAAATCACGAAAGGCAATCGGAATTAATCTTTGCATAAAAACATGACAGTCATGACTTTTCATTCCATAAAACTTGCCTTCCTCAATATTTACGCACCGAGATATGTTTGATGCAAACCCATCAGGAAGCCTTAGCTCCTTCACCCATTTACACACTCTTCTCTGATCATCTTTGCTTAAGGTAAACGATGCTTTAGGTGCGAAAGTTTTTCCATTACTTGTCACCAATTCCAATTTCTTTCGTTTACAAATCAGCGCCAAATCTAACCTTGCATTTGTGTTATCCTTTGTTTTGCTTTTAACATCCATTAATGTATTGAATAAATTGTCAAACACATTTTTTTCAATATGCCTGACATCTAAGTTGTGACGAATAAGGTTGGTATGCCAATAAGACAGCTCCCAAAAAATGCTTTTCTTCACCCAATTATGAGTTACCCCAAAACCTTGAGGTTTTTGTTGAGGACATTTTGTCCCAAATGTTAAGTCTTCCAAACTATCTATCCGAGACAACACTTCTTCACCTGACAATCTCATAACCGGAGGATCATAATCAACCCTTGTACTAAATTTATCCCTTTGCTTCCTAAAAGAGTGATTAGGAGGTAAAAATTGACGATGACAATAAAAAAAACAAGGCTTTCGTCCATGTTGCAATCTAAAAGCTTTTGTATGTTCCATACAATAAGGACAAGATAATCTTCCATGTGTACTCCACCCAAACAACATTCCATATGCAGGAAAGTCATTAATTGTCCACATTAATGCAGCCCTTAACAAAAAAAGTTGATTTCTATAAGCATCATAAGTTTGAACACCCTCATCCCATAAGATTTTCAACTCATCTATCAAAGGCTTTAAAAAAACATCTATGTTTTGTGATGGATTGCTCCTTCCCGGAATTACCATATTCAATAACAAATATGGTTGTTTCATACACATCCAAGGAGGTAAATTGTAAACAGCAAGCATAACTGGCCAACAAGAATATGACCTCGTAGCTGGCCCAAACGGACAAAACCCATTTGCACATAAACCAATTCTAATATTACGAGGTTCCATAGCAAATGATGGATGAGTACAATTGAAATGTTGCCAAGCTTCACCATCAACTGGATGTCTAAGCACTCCTGAAGAACTTCGATTGTGCGCATGCCATGTCATAAACTCAGCAGTTGCAGCTGACATATAAAGCCTTTGAAGCCTAGGGATTAATGGCAAGTAGCGCAAAATCTTGTACGGTGTCTTCTTTCCTCTTACCCCACATTGTCTATATCTAGGATGCCCACATATCACACAATGCATTAACTCAGCATATTCTTTCCAAAATAAAATACAATTATTCTTGCAAGCATTTATCTTAACATAACCAAGACCGAATTTCTCCATTTTTTTATTCATTTTCATAAAAGTTTTCCGGTAAATGATTATTCTCCGGAAGCATACCTCTCACAATCTCCAACATTCGATTAAAACATGCTTCACTAACATTGTGCTCCGACTTCCAATTACACAATTGTGACATAGCAGATAATGTCGTGTGCTTAGAACATTCTGTCCACAATGGTTCATTTGTATCATTTAACAGAGAAGCAAAGTTTTGTCTTAATGAATTTTGTTCATGCTCATCAAATCTTGACTGATTAGCATTCTCGTCAAAATTAATATGACAAGCATCCCTCACCATTTTATTATACGGGTTTTGTTCTGAATACATTTCATACATCAAATCACCAATCTCGTCTCTATTTCTTGAGGATTCTCCTTCAACAATTTCACCATGTTTATCCCAAATAATATAACCACCCATAAAACCTTTGTAAAATAAATGTTCTCGTACCTTATCACATTCTAAAATGATTCTATTTTGACATTTGATGCAAGGACATTTTATTCTATCTCCACTGACAAACTGCCTATTTGAACATGCAAAATCGATAAACTCTTCAACTCCATTTAAAAACTCATTTGTAATATAACTATTACTATCTAACCGGTTGTACATCCAACTCCTATCCTTATTCATGATACGATCTGAATAAAAGATCTGTAATTTAATAAACAAAACCACACAAAATAAATAAAATATAGCAATCAAAGCAAATATCTCAACCAATTAAAAAACAAAATAAAATTTTAAATCAAAATTAACAATTATTTATTATAAAATGCATAATAAAATAGTTAAAATATTACCTCACGATTAGATCTGCTCAAGGGCCGGGCTACCCGCCCAAGCCCGAAGGCCCGTTCAAAATTTGGTCGGGTTTGGACAAAAATATTAGATGTATTTATCGGGCCTGGACAAAATTTTTAGGCCCGATCAAAAATGGGCCCGGGCTTGACTGTCTAAAGCCCGAGCCCGACCAGGCCCAGCCCGAACATATTATTAATTAAGTTTTTTTAAAATATATCTATTAAGTATAATATAATTATATGTATATAAAATATTATTGATTAATAAACATGATTATATATATTTAATATGAAAATTAACATGAAAATTTTAACAAATCAAATTAAATTTTAAAGGGAATAAAAGAATAAAAACAAATAAATAAAAATAAAATACAAAAATAAATAAAAAATAAAATACGGGCGGGTAGGGTCGGGCCTCGGGCTTATGTAATAAAATTAAAAACGAGCCTGGACTAAAATCCAGGCTCGAATTAACGGGCCAAGCCGGGCTTGGACATAGCCGAAATATGTTGTTATAGGCCTTCAGCTCGGCCCGGCCCGGCCCGCCCAATGAACAGGTCTACTCACGATCACAATCCATCAAAGCACTCCTTATTAATATTAAATAACCTACAAAAGCATAAAAACTACATATTAAAAATTAAATATTATTTTCTTTCTATTTTAAAATAAAAAAATAACAATTACAATACATATCAAAACTATTAATACAACAATATATACATTTATGCAATGAAAAAAAATAATATATATAACAATGTGTATATCTCACATTAATTCCAAAATTAATAATACTAATTCAATCAATCTATTAATATCATATAATTAGATACACTAAAACAATAATAAATTTTCATAATTAATAATATTATGACCAAATTAAATTTACATTAATAAATTTATATATTTAAAATCTAACAAAAATAACTTTAAACATTTAATTAAAAAATTTCTACTAATATTATTATAAATACAAACAAACAAAAATAAACTAAATAAACAACAATAAACACATATATATTTTAAATATATATTTTAAATAAACAAATTAAACAAATAAACAAAAATTAATAATACTAATTCAATCAATCTATTAATATCATATAATTAGATACACTAAAACAACAATAAATTTTCATAATTAATAATATTATGACCAAAGTAAATTTACATAAATAAATTTATATATTTAAAATCTAACAAAAATAATTTTAAACATTTAATTACAAAATTTCTACTAATATTATTATAAATACAAACAAACAAAAATAAACTAAATAAACAACAATAAACACATATATATTTTAAATATATATATTTTAAATAAACAAATTAAACAAATAAACAAAAATTAATAATACTAATTCAATCAATCTATTACTATCATATAATTAGATACACTAAAACAACAATAAATTTTCATAATTAATAATATTATGACCAAATTAAATTTACATAAATAAATTTATATATTTAAAATCTAACAAAAATAATTTTTCCCAATAAATACAAAATTTCTACTAATATTATAAATACAAATAAACATATATATTTTACATAAACAAACTAACAAACAAATAAATATATCTTTTAAATTTAAAAATAATACAACTACTATATACCAAGAGTATGACCGGCGGTAAGTCAGCGGCGGCGGGCAGCGGCAACAGCAAACGACGATGGCGAGGGCGGGCGGCAGCAGCGGCTCCTATGGGCGCAGTGGCAGTGGGGGAGTGGGCTGTTTTGCTTTTCTTCTTTAAAAACTAGGAGGCGCCGGCAGTGAGGAGAGGAGAGAGGTGACCGGCGACAGGTAGAGGTGTAACGGACCGGCGACGCAGCTTCAATGGGGCAAGGGACCGGCGACGCACAAGGGAGAGGGAAGAGAAAAAAGGAGAAGAGAAAAAATTGACCATAACGGGCGGGAAGAAAAAAAAAGGGGTAAATCACGAATTTCGAGGTATTAGCGATGGAATTTTCGTCGGATTAGCGACGGAAAAATTCTGTCGCTAACTAGATCTAACACGTTAAACAAGGTATTAGCGACGGAATTTTTCCGTCGCTAATTCCGTAGCTAATGACCTTTAGCTACGGAATTAGCGACGGAAAAATTCCGTCGCTAATTTTTTCACTTTTTTCTTAGATATTTTGGAGGGAAATTAGCGACGGAATTATTCCGTCGCTAATTCCATAGCTAAAGGTCATTAGCGACGGAATTTTAGCTACGGAATTAGCGACGAAAAAATTCCGTCGCTAATTTTTTTTACCTTTTTCTCAAATATTTTGGAGGGAACTTAGCGACGGAATTTTTTCGTCGCTAATTCCGTAGCTAATGACCTTTAGCTACGGAATTAGCGACGGAAAAATTCCGTCGCTAAGTTCCATGAACTTCACCGAAAAATTATGTAGGGAACTTAGCGACGGAATATTTCCGTCGCTAATTCCGTAGCTAAATGTCATTAGCTACGGAATTAGCGACGGAAAAATTCCGTCGCTAAGTTCCATGAACTTCTCCACCGAAAATGATGTAGGGAACTTAGCGACGGAATTTTTCCGTCGCTAATTCCGTAGCTAATGACCTTTAGCTACGGAATTAGCGACGAAAAAATTTCGTCGCTAAGTTCCATGAACTTCTCCACCGAAAATGATGTGGGGAACTTAGCGACGGAATTTTTCCGTCGCTAATTCCGTAGCTAATGACCTTTAGCTACGGAATTAGCGATGAAAAAATTTCGTCGCTAAGTTCCACGAACTTCTCCACTGAAAATGATGTAGGGAACTTAGCGACGGAATTTTTTCGTCGCTAATTCTGTAGCTAATGACCTTTAGCTACGGAATTAGGGACGAAAAAATTTCGTTGCTAAGTTCCATGAACTTCTCCACCGAAAATGATGTGGGGAACTTAGCGACGGAAAAATTCAGTCGCTAAGTTCCATGAACTTCGCCACCGAAAATGATGTGGGGAACTTAGCGACGAAACAATTCCGTCGCTAAGTTCCATGAACTTCTCCACCGAAAAATTATGTAGGGAACTTAGCGACGGAATTTTTCCGTCGCTAAGTTCCTTGAACTTCTCCACCGAAAATGATGTAGGGAACTTAGCGACGGAATTGTTTCGTCGCTAATTCCGTAGCTAATGACCTTTAGCTACGAAATTAGCGACGGAAAAATTCCGTCGCTAAGTTCTATCTATGTTTTGGATTTAGCAACGGCTAATTCCGTTGCTAATATTTTGACGAATTTCTGTCGCTAATTCGTCGCTAATTTCGTCACTAACTTCGTTATAAATTCCGTCGCTAATACTAATTATCAGCGACGGAAAAATTCCGTAACTAAATTTCTGTCGCTGAAAATCAATTTTCTTGTAGTGATATAAACTGGACACCTCCAAGTTAAAATTTTCACAATCTAGCAAAGGAAATTTTGATTTAGTGATAAGAAGGAAGTCCTATGATTTTATAATTTTAAGTTCAAGTCTCTTCAAAAATGAGATTAAATTGAGTTTATTATTATTATTTGTATTTATCAACTTATTAAATTATCGAATAGTATATAAATATTAAAAAATTATTAATTAAAAGGTGGAAATTAAACAGATCTGATGCAAGAAAATCAATTTATATTTGCAGAAAATTTAGCAAAATTTCCAAAAAAAAGAGAGAGGAAAATTTGGCGATTTGATGGTTGCAAGTGATGGTAGTCTGTATGTTGTTAGTGGAATCCTACGAGACGCAGCAATTTTCGTACACATGAAACCAATACTGCATAAAAAAAAAACCGTAAATAATCATTTTAGAAAACAAAAACATGATATCAATGATTCTTATCGAAAGAGACAAAAACAATTGCATATGTCGTGGCAGATTAAACCAAGCTCTCTCACTTTCTCCGTCACTTTCTCGCACTTTCTGGAGGAAAATCATCTCCGAGAAGTTAAAATCCAAGTTTTGACAAATCCCAAAGCGGTGTCAATCACTCATAAACTTTCCCACATGTCAAACAAAAAAAAAATCAACCATTTTAACTAA
Organism: Heritiera fomes; assembly: GCA_032173925.1. Lineage (NCBI taxonomy): Eukaryota > Viridiplantae > Streptophyta > Magnoliopsida > Malvales > Malvaceae > Heritiera > Heritiera fomes. The sequence continues at coordinate 15,538,409 of JAPDPM010000002.1, forward strand.
CATCTAATAAGATAATATAATAATAACAATTGATTAGAAACTTAATACCAACCCACCTCATCTACATATCTCGAGAACAAAATTTTCAAACTTGTTCCATTCTCTATTCTTCTCGAAAGCCATTGTATTAGATTTCGAAAAACATGAAATACAAATAATATATGATCTGGTAAATTTAAATTGGGAAACAATTCATATAAATGAAAAGATTTAATAAGTCTAGATCGGATCCAAAAAACTGTCTGAAAATTACAGACTTGTATAAACTTTTTGAATCATACAGTGGCAGATTTGCGTGTATTTTCAATTCAATACATACAAGAAGAAGTTAAATATATGTAAAAAACCAGAAAGAGAGAAACAACAAAAATAATAATAATAATAATAATAATAATAATAATAATAATGAAACCCCAACAAAAAAGGGGAATCTCATATTTTCATGTACATGGGCACCTTCTTTTTGAGATAGAAGCATCATGGAAACCAGCGTTGAAAAAAGCATCTACTTCTTCCCTGTTAACGATCTCGAAGAACTGAAGTTCAGACAGCTTTCTTTTGCATGGAACAGCTCTCGTCCTAGGTTTCCTTGGTGCTGGTGGACATGACAAAACTGCTGGGATCTTGTTTTCTTCAGCGGTTGGTGTCAAACACTCGCTGCTGCTGCTGCTGCTGCTGCTGTCTTGATTCTCGTTTTCTTCTTGAATTATGATACCAGTTTCATTGGAAGATTGAATCTTAAGTTTGGGTAATTTTATTTTCGCCAAATCCTGGAACAATTCAAGATCTGTAGACATTATTTAGGGAAAAGAAAAACAGAACCAACCCAAGACCAGGAATGAAGCTAGAAAAAATAGAATTTTCTGGTTTGCACAAATAATAATGGATAGAAGGCAGGCCGAGAGAAGAGAAAAGAAGGCGTGCAAGGGAAGGTAAGAGAAAGGTTGGGGGAGATGGGGTGTTGGATCTTTTTATATTCTTCTCTGAACTGTTGAGTTGGAAGCTTTTTTCAAGATCAAACGGAATAATAATAATAATAAATATGCATATCTTTTTTGTGTGAAAACTTTCTGTTTAAGCTGGCTTGTTGTTGATGAGTTGGTTTGGGACTTTGAGTGGGTTTCTTTATTAGGCTTTTTACCCCATTTTCTTTTAGCTGATAGCTGTGGGGAGGTTGCAAGATTTTGCTTTGCCCTTTTTTATACAAACTGCTTTTGTATTAAGATTTTGCTTTCTTTATTTCAGGTTTACTTTTTTAGAAGATGTTTTTGGGTTAAGAATCTTTCGTTTTTTTCTATTACAATTCTTGTTTTCTTAGCTTTTCTTGCAATAATAAGTAATTTCCTTTCGAACAATTTATTTGGAAGGTTATAAAGGAAAATTAAATGAAAAGATTACCTCAACTCTCAAATTAAAATGCACATGTAGGACTTATATATATTTATATTAATATAATGTGAGGAAATGTCAAGTTACATTGGTGTAAAACAATTTTGTTTTACTTAAATCATATTTTTTATATGATTTATTTTTTTAATCTGACTGTTAAGTATTATACTCTATTCAAGTAGGTTATCCATACCAAATTTTAAGTTAATCAAAAACATTTAACTTTTGTTTCATTATAATAAAATTTTAACCATTAATACATATTAAAATATATGTTATTCTCGATCAAAATTATAGCTATATCAGATAAATATGAAACTTTATACGCATGATAGACATGAATAGATTGTAAATCTAACAATTGGTTTGTCAAAATATTAATTTATGTGAAGTAATAAAAATGATTTAAATAAAATTGTCTTACACTGTATCTTAATCCTTTCTCTTTCTCTTTGATTTAAGGCAAGTTTGGCTCACCGGTTGGCACCAATGAGCCCCAGCTCGATTGAAAATTGTGAATAAAACAAAAAAAAAATTTTCATGTGTAAATTACATTTTTATCCTCAATAATAAATTCTTTTTATTAGTTTATTAAAAAAGATATATCTTTAAGCATTTTTTTTATTATTTTCAATCTCACTAGAACCAATTTCACTGTCTATCCAAACTAGCTCTTAGACTCAGTTTGGCTAATTGGTCGGCACTGATGAGCCATGATACATTGCTTTTTGTAGTATAAGACAAAAATTTTAGAATGGTACATTACTTTTTTATCCTTACTATTAAAATTTTTTATTATTTTATTAAAAAATTTATGCTTTTAATAGTAATTTTCCTTTTTTCAATATTACCGAAACTAATTGCACCGCTCATCCAAACTAGCCCTCAATTAACATTGAATTTTGATCATTTAATATTTTAGTACAAGATAATAAAAATTACTTTTGACTTTCTCTATATTATTTCATCATTTTCATATTTTTTTAAAAATAATAATTGGGATTTTTTAAATAGTGGATTTCAAGTCTAAAAATAAAAAATTTATGAAATAAACGAAACAAAGGACGTGCTATATCTATATATATATATATTATTCAATACACTGTCAACGAAATTTGTAGACTCCAAAAGCGGGGTTAAAATAGACCTGCCTAAGGGTCGAGCCGCCCATTGAAACCCGAAAGTCCGCCCAATTTTTTAGATGATTTGGGCAAAAAAATCTAATGCAATTAACAGGCTTGGATAAAATTTTTTAGGCCCGATCAAAAATCGAGCTGGGTTCAGGCTTGGCCATTTGAAACCTAAGCCTAACTCGGCCCGACCTGAACATAAATAAAATTAAAATTTTTTTATTTAATATATTTAATAAGTATGATTTAATTATATGTTTATAAAATACTATTGATTAATAAACATTATTATATATATTTAATATGAAAATTCACATGTAAATTTAGATAAATAAAATTAAACTTTAAAGGTAATAAAAAATAAAAATAAATAAACAAGAATTAAAATACAAAAATTAATAAAATAATATCCAAGCCAGGCTGGATCAGGCTTAGGCTTAAATAAAAATAAAAAATAAAAAGGGCCTGGATTAAAAGTCAGGCCTGAACTTATGGGCCAGATCGAGCTTGGGCTTGTGTCTAGGCCATTATTTTATGGTCTAGTCTTGGCTTAAACTCGACTCAGCTTGACTGACAGAATATATGGCCATTAAAACTTTCAGGGCGAGCTTAATCTTAGATATTATTTAATTAAAAATTAATTTATTTTTAATTTTAAAATATATTTTAAATATTAAATATTATTAAAAATTTTAAAAGATTTTAATATTTTTAATTAGTTTCAAATCTAACTTCACTTTGGGTTCATTTGGATAGATTGTGAAATTGACTCTACTGATATTAAAAACAGTGGTAGAGGTGAAATTAGTTATTATAGAGTGATTTTAAAATTAGTGATGGAATGTATGTTTGAATGCAAAGCAACAATGGCAGTAAGATGAAACGTAGTGAAAAGAGAAAATAACAATTAATAACAAAAAATTAAATTTATATATAATAAAATTTATTGTATATATTCATATTTGTGAAAGTAATAAATAATTAAAAATTTATCAAACTGTCAAATTAAAAATTATTAGGTATATTATACATGTAATATTAATTAACTATTTAATAAAATTTATTTAAATTAATAATGTTATTCTAACATTTTTAAATAAAAATAGAATAAAAATGAAAATAAATATAAAGTTTTTTATCAATATAAATGTTAAAAGTAAAATCGAATAAAAGTGGAATTGAAATTTCTCAATACTGATTGAGATAAGAATTTTTCACTAGATCTTATTGTATTAAGTAAAACTAAGGACAATGGCACGATGAGATTGCTCCCACCATGCCACACGTGATTCGATCACATCTAATCAACAATGCAATGGGATGATTCCTCTGTATCCACTCATGTGTTACTTCATTCTACATATCAACAGCTAAATCCAAAAAGCCATATGCTTTGGAAAGATGCATGTAGAAGAAGGGTTTTGATTGGCCATCAAAAAGAAGAACCAATAAGCAAAACTTTTATTAATTTACAAAATTTAGTCCTATCCAATCAGATTCATTAAACACTTAAATAGACAAAGTCTAATCGACAAATGATTAAAAAAATAAAAATAAATTTTTTTCAAGAATTTAAATATAATTTTTTTAATAATATATTCTCATCAAAATTATAATCATAATCAGTATATTATATTTCATGAATCGGTAACTTAATAAATTAGTAAATACAAATGACAACAACAAACTAAATAAATAACAAATAAATTAATTCGAACTCACATTCAGTGAGATTCGAATCTAAAACCTTAAAATTTTAGAACCTCTTTCTTATCACTAAATCAAGACCTCATTGGAAGCATTTATATATAATTTAAACCTTAAAATTATTTATTGAAAAAATTTTAACGCTTAGAGCAAAATTTGTCTTAAAATGAATAAGTATATCTTTGGTTGAGAGGAGGATAGAAATTATACTAACAATCTCACAAAATATTCTTAACACGTGTCAGATTCTTATAGCGCCAACATTTGAGATCAATAAAACCACATATTATTCTTTTTCTCTTTTTCATTTTAGCGGATTTCGATTTAACACGTGGAACGCAAAATTTACGTCGAAGACAAAAGGTAATAACTATTCTTTCTTCCGTACTCATCCACACTCTTTTCAAGGAGCGTGTAAAACACATTCCTCAACTTTCTTAATTTATCTTGCATGTTCGTTTTTTTTTTTTTTGACTCTTACATGTTTCTTTTCATCGTGCCTTCGCGTGTTCATATCTTGTAATATTTTGCCTTGTTTTACTTAAATTATGTATCTTTTTAGTGTGGATTTGTGATTTGATTGTGCTTACTTGTGTAATAATAGGTAATAATTGAATTTTATCAGTTATATAACTTAATTAACCGCCAATAAAAAAAAAATTTTTTGATTGGAAAAAAAAAATTATAACATCTAAAATTTGTGGATTGATGACAAATTATTTTTTGATAAATAATTTATAATGACGAAATTTTCATAATTAATGAAAATAATATTTAAAGATATGAATTTTTATATAACAAGACCATTATAAATATATTTAAATTTTTGGTATAAATGACTCCAATTCTTAATCTCAAAATTTCAAATAATTTCTTTGAATTAAAAATTTTAAGTTTTCTTATTGGATTAGATAATGGATTTTTTTTAATTTCACAAATAGAAATAAAAAAAATTGACACATGTCTCAAATTTTTTAATTAAATGGTGTGTATCATTCTATTAACTCTGATTATAAAGATTAAAATTTTCACTAACAATGCATGAGATAATAATCATATCTTATTAAATATAAATCCACATTCATTCCTTATTTTCATTATTAATATTTAAAAATATAAAGTGTTTGGTTCAATGATAATTAATCCATTTATGTCTCGTAAGCAAAATTAGCCCTTTTCATCCAAATCCACGTGCTTGTATCTCTCTCTCTCTCTCTCTCTCTCTCTCTCTCTCTCTCTCTCTCTCTCTCTCTCTCTCTCTCTCTCTCTCTCTCTCTCTCTCTATATATATATATATATATATGTACACATACATACATATTACAATTCTAAAATTCTCATTAAGAAATTTGGAGGTATGGCTAAAATAAGTTTCTTTCATAAAATAAAAAGAAAAAAGAAAAGGGTAAAGATAATTAATATGGGTAATGTCCTTAACATTTTTATTGTACCTAGTATATTTTAATAAATGGATATGTACTTAACTAGTATGCATTCCGATTAGTAATAAATAAATAAATAAATATATATATATATATATATATATATGTATATAGAATTTATTACGTATTATATATCCTAGCACGCCTTGATAACATACTTCCATGGGTGTGGAATTTTGTACCCAAGGTTTAAAATTTAAATCTTCCCACCATTGGGATAATAATAATAATAATAATAATAATAATAATAATAATAATAATAATAATAGAAGAAGAAGAACAAGAACGAAAAAAAGGATATTTTATACATATATATGGTAAAGATTGTACAATTACAAAAGAAATGTTGTTACTTGTTATTAATTGGTACTTCACTTGAAAAGTCAATGCAAAATTTGCATGCAGTATATAATTCTAAAATTACGCATATAAATTATCTTAGCTTTAAACAAATTTATTTTATGCATATTTATGCAGCGACTTTCTACCTCATTTTCTTGCCAAATTGATACTCATTTAGGATAATTTTGTTAGAAAATTAATACAGATAAAATACTCGGGATCTCTTCCTGCACAATTCTGTCTTTTTAAAATAAGTTATAATACTTAAAAAGAGAAATGGACTCTTAATGAGCTCATTGCTTAGTGTGTGTAAGAGGAAGAGAGGTTGAAACAAGAGAAGATAGAAAGTGCTCACTTAGCATCTTCTTCCAATAACATTGGTGTCAACAAAAAAAGAAAAAGGAACACAGGAAAAGGCACTACAAGTACTAGAACTTCACAGCCTAAGGGGCAACAGAAACAAGATAAGGTAATCACTTGTTTCTTTTGCCGTAAAGGTGGTCATGTGAAGAAGGATTGTTCCAAGTATGCTAAATGGCTTACCAAAAAGGGTAAACTTCTCAACTTTGTTTATTCTGAAGTTAATTTGGCTTTAGTACCCAATCACACTTGATGGATAGATACGGGTGCAACTCCTCATATAAGTGTGATTATGCAGGGTTGTCTAAGGAGCAGAAAGCTAATTGATGCCTAAAGATTCATCTACGTAGGAAATGGCGAAAGAGCTCTTGTTGAGGCTGTTTGTTTATTTCGATTAAAGTTAGAATATGGTTGCTATTTAGATTTGAAAGAGACTTTTTATGTACCGTCATTTAGACAGAATTTGATTTCTATTTCTTATTTGGACAAATAAGGATATTCTTGGTCATTTGGAAATGAAAAATTTAGTCTTTTTCAGTATTCAAATCTTATTGGCACAGGTTCTTTAGTTGATAATCTATATAAATTAGATCTTCATACCTCACACATTAATGAATCCTTGCATATAAATAATTATGGTACAAAGCGCAAATTAATTAATGAGAATTCTTCCATGTTATGACACAAGCATTTAGCACATATTTCTGAACAAAGAATAAAGAGGTTTGTGTCAGAAGGAATTCTCGATTCCCTTGATTTTTCAGATTTCAAAATATGTGTAGAGCGTATTAATGGAAAACAAACAAATATCAAGAAAACTGGTGCTAACAAGAGTTTAAACGTCTTGGATTTAATTCATACTGACATTTGTGGTCTATTCCCTATAGTTTCTTGGAATGGTCAACAATATTTTATTACTTTCATAGACGATTATTCTCGTTATGTGTACATATACTTGATTCATGAGAAGTCTCATGCATTGGACGTTTTCAAAACTTATAAAGTTGAAGTTGAAAATCAACTTGGGAGAAAAATTAAAGCCGTTAAATCTGACTGTGGCGGTGAATATTATGGTAGATACAATGGATCAGGTGAACAACGTCCAGGCCCTTTTGCAAAGTATTTAGCAGAATGTGGCATCGTTCCTCAATACACCATGCCAGGGACTCCAAGTCAAAATGGTGTAGCTGAGAGATGAAATTGGACCCTAAAGGATATGGTTAGAAGTATGATTAGTCATTCTTCTTTGCCAGAGTCACTTTGGGGAGAAGCTTTAAAGACTGTAGTATACATTTTTAATCGAGTTCCAAGTAAAGCTGTAGCTAAAATCCCATATGAATAATGGACAGGAAAGAAGCCTAGTATTAGGCATTTACATATTTGGAGTTGTCTAACTGAGGCCAGGCCATACAAGCCTAACGAAAGGAAATTGGACTCAAGAACAATAAGCTGGTACTTTGTTGGATACTCAGAAAGATCGAGGGGTTTCAAGTTTTATGATCCTTCAAATAGATCATTTTTCGAATCAGGGAATGCAAAGTTTATTGAGAATGTTGAATATGATAAGGGTGCCAAACTCAGGAATTTTGTCTTTGAGGAAGAACATGTTACGGTTCCTGCAGTTGCAATTGAAAATGATCAAACAATTATGTATGCCATTGTTCAAGATGCAAATCCGGATTATCAAGACACTCCTGGGTTACATCCTACTCATATTGAAGAGCAACAACAGCCTCAATTGGAAGTGCCATTAAAGAGATCCTCGAGAGTGAGGAGATCAGCGATTCCAGATGATTATATCGTTTATCTCCAAGAACATGAGTTTGATAGAAAACTAGAAAATGATCCAAAATCTTTTAGTGAAGCCAAACAAAGTGTTCACTCTCATAAATGGATTGAGGCCATGAAAGATGAGATGAAATCAATGGAGGACAATGACATTTGGGATCTTGTCGAATTGCTTAAAAGAACGAAACCGATTGGTTGTAAATGGATTTTCAAAACCAAGAGGGATTCGAAAGGCAATATCGAAAGATATAAAGCACGTCTAGTTGCCAAAGGTTTCACTCAAAATGAAGGCATCAATTATAAAGAGACTTTCTCTTCGGTTTCATCGAAAGACTCTTTTAGAATCATTATGGCACTTTGTAGCTCATTATGATTTAGAGCTACATCAGATGGATGTAAAAACAGCGCTTCTCAATGGTGACATTGAAGAAACAATTTATATGGAGCAACCGAAGAATTTTTTATCGAATGAATTGAAACATCTGGTGTGCAAATTAAAGAAATCCATCTATGGTTTAAAGTAAGCATCCTATCAATAGTATTGAAAATTTGATCAAGTGATCACCTCTTTGGTTTTAAGGAGAACACTGTTGATCAATGTATTTATCACAAGATCAGTGGGAGCAAGTTTATTCTTCTGGTGTTATATTTTGATGATATCTTGCTAGCAAGTAGCGATATAGGCTTATTGCATGAAACCAAGAGATTTTTTTCAAATAAATTTGAGATGAAAGATCTTGGGAATGCATCTTTTGTGTTAGGCATACAGATCCATGGAGATCGTTCTCGAGGAATACTTGGCTTATCACAAAAGGCTTATATCAATAAGGTACTTAGCAGATTTGACATGAAAAATTGTGCATCAGGAGACACGCCTATTGCTAAGGGTGATAAATTCAGTTTGCTTCAATGCCCAAGAAATAATGTTGGAAAGGAAGAGATGCAGAAGATTCCTTATGCTTCAGCAGTAGGGAGTCTCATGTATGCTCAAGTTTGTACGCGTCCGGATATTGTGTACATAGTTGGAATGCTTGGCAGATATTTAAGTAACCTTGAATGGATCATTGGAAAGCAGTAAAAAGGGTTATGAGATATCTACAGAACTAAAGATTACATGCTTACATATTGGAGGTCAAATCATTTAGAGATAGGTATTCAGACTTCGATTTTGCTGGTTACCTTGATAGCAGAAGATCCACTTCTGGTTATATTTTCATATTAGCTAGAAGGGCTGTGTCTTGAAAGAGTGTAAAGCAGTCACTCATAGCTTTTTCTACCCTGAAAGCAGAGTTTATAGCTTGCTATGAGGCATCGAACCAGGCAATATGGTTGCGAAATTTTATCACTGGGCTATGCGTTGTCGATGGTATTGAGAGGCCATTGAAGATTCATTGTGATAATAAAGCCACAGAATTATACTCTAAAAACAATAGAAGCTCGTCAAAGTCAAAGCATATTGACATCAAGTTTCTTGTTGTTAAGGAGAGAATTCAAAGTCTTCAGATATCTATTGAATATATCAATACGAACTCCATGATTGCGGATCTACTTACTAAGGGTGTACCACCTAAGGTGTTTCATGAGTATGTAGCTCGTATGGGTGTGGTTCACTTTGATGATATGCTTGTATAGTGGGAGTTTGTTTCATTTATATTCATTGGTTATTGAGACATTTTTCTGAACAGAATAAAGTACTATTGTTATTACTGAAACTTCGAAATAAAGTTTTTGAAAGTAGGACCAGTTGGAAATAGGCATGTTTAAGGGATCACGTTGCATATAATTTCCATGCTGCACATCCATACTTGATCTATGTCGTTGATTATATTAATATACGTGACCATTGATGGATCTAGTTATGGAATATATGTAACGAAGATCTCTTTGATCTTATATTAGTATAATTGATGGACAAGATTGTTTAGAGATGTTTCCTTGTGAAGATAGCAAGTTTAGAGCTTTTAAAGTTATTTTAAAATATACAATTATCATGTGACATATGTGGCCCAAGTGGAGATTGTTGGGAAATTCTTTAGTGGGCCTACATATATAAATTAATTGTACATTACAGGCTATTTATTTAGTCTATTTAAAAGTGATCAAATAAAGTTTAAGTTATTGGACTTTAGGACATCTCAATTAGTATGGGCTTTTGCAATGTGTAGGGATCCAATATTTTATTTTATTTTCATGATGGACCAAAATAAAATAAAATATACTTCAAGTATAAATAGGTTATAGTCCTCAGTCTAAACATAATATAATTCTCACAATCAAATCTCATCATTGAGCAAGATACAGATTCTCTTAAAAGGTTTAGACGTAGAAGACTTTAACCCCAAGAATTCAATTCCAATGGATTCAGGTACGCTTCCGTATTACTTTTCTTGATAATTAAACATGAGATCCTGGGTATGTTTATCTATATTAATTTTCCAACAAATTTTACATTTCGGTCTACTCAAGTTCTCATCTCATGTTTACCATTAAGTTTGGACCTTTAATACAATTTTAAATATGTATTTTTTTTAAATTAAAATATTGTTAAGTAAATTTCCTTTCTAAAAGTTATATATATGGATAATTATTTTATCCAACGTTAGTAAAGTTTTTTGATTCCATAAATGGAGTGAGGATGATGATACATATTCTTTAAAATATTAAGAAAATAAAAAATAAATAAAATAAAACATATATCATCACCTTAATTTCGCTTGTGAAATCAAAAAAATTCTATTGAAGGTGTATAAAATAATTATCTTTTATATATATATATATATATATATATATATATATATATATATATAACTACATATATACGTACATGCATAGGTATCTATTTTGCGTCATTTAATTGTTTAAGTTATAACTTTTTTTTTTTTTATAAAAGTGATTGCAGCTTGAAAATAGGAGAAAGAGTTGTAAAGAGAGACTTAATGAAAGTCATAATCACCTCTTAAAGAGACTACGTAAAATATCAAGGCTAAACTTTTGGTATTTTAATTCTTGAGTCTTGTAATAGATTTATGACATGAATATTGAATATCATAACTTTAATTTTTAATATTGTATTAAAAATCTGCTACTTGAGGAATTAATTACATACTACAAAAGAAAAACAATATTTCTTTTTATTTTTTAAACTAAATGAACATAATGTTTTTTGACGATGTGAGTGAACTATGTTTCATCTACCAATTTAATTCTCTTAGTTGTCTTCAAGCCATTTTGTAATGTTGCCATTAAAACCCTCAATATCGAAATGGTACGTTTTCTTCTCATTTTTGATTAACCCAACTTACTCTTTTAAAAGCCTTAATCATCATGTTAAATGTTATTTAAAGCAAATCTTTTTTTTTTCATACAAATAAGAGAAAAAATAGAAAAACAAATAAAAAGGATGATTATTTCCCAATTATTATTATTATTATTATTATTATTATTATTTCACTACTATTCCACTGAATAAAAATGCACCAATTTCTTTATTTCAGAAATTGGGTTTAAACAGTTATTTAATTCTAATAAAAAAAATAAGAAAATTAAAATTTAACTAAGAAAAATGGTGTGTCATTTTGCTCTCCATCTTTATCTCTCTCCTATATCAATTTGGCATTGGATTCCTTGTTAGAGCCTTGAATACTCTTATCTAATCAGATCTCTTCCTTCACTATTTTAATGAAAATTTGTTGGATTTAGTTTCACCAAATACCAACCCATGTTCACAAAGAAAAATGAATCTTTCCACGTGAAAACTGTCTGTTTCTGCTTGGTCAAGTTAGCCTCTCAATTGCATGGTTTTCACCACTTAAACCCTTTGCTTTTCATCTCTTTTCAGAAAGGTAAACGGTTGGGTCATATTCCTTAGACAAACATTACTGCTATATATAATCACTTTATTAATGTAATCTCAAGTTCTCAACCACATTTAAGGCTGCTAAACAACTTTTTTTTGGTAACGGGATTGAGGTTTTCTTTACTTTTTTCGAGTCATTTTTTTGTAAGCTGTGAGCAATCATTTTTACCCAGAATTCTGAGAAAAAAATAAAACCCTAATGATGTCAAAGTCAATGGATAAAAACCCTTTTCAGGTTCTCCATGAACTAATAAAACCAGACAACAACATTCCAAATCTTACACTGTTAACCCTTCCACTTTATTCCTTGTGTCCACCCTGTTTGAGAATTTTTATCCTTTTCTTTCTTTTATATATTATTTTCTTCTGTCTTTCTCTACGACACTACATCTGATATCAGATATCAGATGAAAAAATTTCACAAGAAGCCATGTTTTAAGGGTCTTCTTTTATTATGCATATATTAATATATATGGCGTTCAAAGACATTGAAGGTTTTTGCTACAAGCAGCAGTTTATCTGATGAGCTGTTTTGTTACCAAGCTAAGATAACTGAAACTTAAAGATTTTAAGATCTGCTGGCCATTGACCTATTGTCTTAATTCCTTTAAATGAGGCAGTAAGTAATGAAATGAAGAGGAAAAAAGGGGAGACCCAGACAAACAAGTTGATTATCGTATAGTTCTTTGCTTTGCTTAGCTACTAGGCTAGCTGAAGATGGGCTGTTCACTAGCTGTATTATTGAGGTTTTATTAGGATTTGCACGTGCTTTTTTCTTTTTCTTTTCGTTTTTTCTTCTAATATATTAAGCACGGCCATATTTGGTGAGAGGTCTTTTTCAAATGGGGTTGTTTTTAAGCTGCAATCAGAGGAAAAAATATCAAGGAACAAATGGAATATTAATGTATCTCAATTATTTGGTAGGAAAGAAAAAACAATGTGGTCCCTATATAGTTATTTCTTATGTTTCTTTTTTGACTAGAAAAATAAAATTATATTGATAATATATATTGCTCTTAGTACTAAATTGAATTTTGTGATTTGATCGTATCTGTACCAATTTATCATGAAATAATAATAATAATATTAATAATAATATATAGTCAATAATCTTTTGACTGAATGGTTAAAAAATAATTATAGTATATTATAAAGTTTAAGTTCGAATCCAAGCAAGCATGCTCTTATCCCCAATTATATAATTCCTTTGTAATAATAATAATAATAATAATAATATAGGATGGTTACATTTTATCGAGTTTTTAAACTCTTCAAAAGGATTAAAAAATTGTTTTGTGCCATCTTTTATTATTTTAATTTTTTATTCCAAAAGCTATGATGATCTACCCATGCTGATTTGATCATCAAGTTTAGAGTCTAATTAGATGGACTATGAGATTGGCTTAGATGATATTGAGACAGTAGTGACGATAAGATTAATTATTGTAGCCATGAGATTGGATATTATAGCAAAAATATTAAAATCAGTGGTGAGATATATGTTTGAATGCAAATGCAGTGATGGTGGCAAAGTGAAGTGCAGTGAAAAAAATTGATTATTAAAGACATTAGATAAAAAAAACATATAATGAAATTTATAGTATATATGTGATATATGTAAAATTAATAAATAATTAAAAATTATTTTAGGGCAAATAATATTTTTGTTACGAAATTTAAAATTATTTTTATATCAAATAATAATTTTATTATTAAATATTTAAAAATTAATATGTATATGCATACGTGTAATATTAATTTACAATATAATAAATTTATTATATTATAATAACATTATGATGACATTTTTAAATAAAAATTAAATGAAAAAAACTAAATATATAAGTATTTTTACCTAATAGTATAAATAATGATAAAGCAAAAAAAATGTAAGGATAAAATTGTTAAAAAAAAAAAACCCACTCTGGTGGGAAGCAAATTTTCCAATGAACGTAAGTTATTGGATGCAATGAAAATGTATGTTGTGGCACGATGAAAATTGCTCCTCCATCTTGTCATAGTTGTTGAATTGGACACACTAATCAAAGTGTTTGTGTTAAAAAAATGGATCCAATCGCACACCAAAAGATAGTGCTATTGAATCCAAATATAATCTTGGTAAGAGCTCAGTGATGCTGTGCGAGGATAATTTTTTTTTTTATAAATCACAAAAATCTTCATTTATTTTAACAGTATGAGATTAATTTTGTGTGAGCTTTAGTCACAATTAAAGTTCTTTACTTTTCTTTAAAAATGTGTCTAGTCAATATCGAACCTAAAAATTCTTCTCACAAATTCAATCTACGTTGTCAATTAAGTCACAATTCATTGGTTATATAAGGATAATCTAAGATCACTCATAGTGATTAAACTATTGCCTTCACTACATGCCAATTGATTTTACCGTTAAATAATTGTGGCAAAACGTGAAAACGTTATTGTAACTATGTCGGCAAAAATAATAGTGTTTTTATAAAAATACCACCAACGTAGCGGCAATTTTTTAGCATTTAACGGCATTTTGTAAACACAGTTAAAGTATTAAATTTTTTTATTTTAATTTTAGTGCTGTTTGGACAAAAAAAAGGCAACTAAATCACTTAATTTAACGACGTTATCGATGAGAAACACCACTAAAGTCAAATCATTTAGCGGCGCTCTTTTTAGGAACAACCGCTAATGGACTAATCTTAACGATGTTCTTCAAAAGAAAACGTAGCTAACTTACTAACATTAGCAGCATTTCTTAAATTAAAAAAAGAAGAAGAAGAAGAAGAAAAACATCGTTGAGTGAGGCATTATATATTTTTTTGCTAATGAATAGTATTTTTCCTTTTGAATTATATTTTTTCTTTTCATTATATTTATAATTATATAATTTTATTTTTTATTTTTTATTTATACAATTTGATTTATATTTTTTAAGTTATAAATTTGATTTATGATTTTTTAAGTTGATTATATTTGATTATTTTTTAATTATATTTTTAAAAAATATATTAATATGAATTACAATAAAGTATAATTATATTTTCAATTATATTTTATATTTTTAATTTGATTATTTTTAAATATAAATTACAATAAAATCTAATGCTATGTTTTATGGTTGTAGAACCAATAATTAACTAATTAAGAGCCCAAAGAAAAGGACTTGAATATCTGCTTATCTAAGCCCAGATCCCAAATTAAGACTTGGATTTTTTTTTAAAACATGGGTTTTAAGCCCAACTCCTCAGATTGAAGAGAATGGTTTGGGCCCTTTAATCCAGAATTAAATTAAATTTTAAAAAAAATTAACTTGGGCCTAAATTAAATCCGAAAGGAAAAGAATTTAGGCTAACGAGATTATAGGTTTCAATTCTAATCTGTCACCCTCCTACAAAAAACAAATGACCAACAAAATGAGCATTGAAACATAAAGAGCCACACCTCGTTAATTCAGCGCCAAATTAAAAAAAATGACTTGAATTAAAATAAATTAAGACTTGAATTAAAATAAATTAACTTATAATCTCAGGATATGTATTTTTATTTAAATCATTTTAATCAATAATATTATTAAAAAATTAATAATTTATTACATAATGATAAATATTTATTCCAATAAACTTATTAATTGTATTGATAATAATTAATAGGTTATTGATTTTTTTGATTTTTTGATGATGTGATATGATTTGAATGAAAGTGATATATGATAATTGTTTCAAATGATCATTTCTTTATTGAAGAGACTCTTAAAATTACAAATTCCAGGGAATTTACATACATAATATCCATTTTCAAGTGAGTTTAAAAAAATTAAGGATTAAAAATGACTCTATTTAGAAACTAAAAATTAAAAAAAAACCCTTAAATTAATAATAAAATGAAATCAAGATACCAACACATGAATTGCATACATTAGCAATATACTTCTAAGTAATAATTAGAATCGTTATTTGAAGGTAAAATGACTTTCGTCGATGGATATTTATTTAAGCAAATTTATTTTTAATTTCACTTGGTGTGAATATCAAATTCCTATGAAGAAAAGCAAGTTAATTAGAACTCCTTTTCATCAAATAATTTATTTCACCTATCACTATTTTTTTTTATTTACCATGGTATTGGTACAAAGTATCTACTGCCGAAAGCAGTGATTAATTTTCGTCGGGGACCCTGAGCACACACAAGGTGAGTAATCCTCTCCCAACATGGTCTACTCCGTACCCAAGACCAGGAGTCGAACCCTGGACAGCTTGGTTAAGGGACACAAGCCGCTACCGCTTGTGCTAACCAATGTTGGTACCTATCACTACTTTTATATCATATCATACATATATAAAAAGGTATAGCTAGCTGTGATTTGGTAATGTATTTTGATGTAAACTATAGGTATCTTCATTCGTTTTAACGGTTTGAGACTAATTTTATTCGGGGCTTAGTCATAGTTAAGGCTTTTCACGTCTTCTCAAAGATGTCCCACAAACTCAGCCTGCATTATCGACTGAATCACAACTCATGAGTGATTTGTTAATGTATTTTGAAATTTGCTTAAACCTAGCAAATTCTCTCCTTGAGTATAATCAACCAAGGTGTATATACATAGAAGAAGATGATGAACAAAAAGAAGGCTACTGGTGTTTGCTCTACTTTAGTCCTTCCACCCGAAATCGGGACAGAAATTTTATCAAGATTAACAGTGAAAATTCTCCTCCGATTCAAGTGTGTTGACAAAACATGGCGCAATCTCATCGAAAGCCCTCTTTCAGCACCATGCATCTGAACAGTTTTGGCAAGCACAATGATGGTTTTCGTCTCTACTATTGTATCCTAATCAATGCTTTCAGCAGTATTACAGAAGAAAAAACAGCAACAAGGGTAGTGATATTATTGCGAAGGAACTTCTCGTGTCATCAACTAAATGGTTATGTGGAGAATCAAAGCAATATATATTGGCTTCAAGCAACGGATTAGTTTGTTTAACCAATTATTTATTTGTCTCGGAGCTACATCGGGATCCCTGGAAAATACATATTTGTAATCCTTCCACAAGAAAAATCCTGGAACTTCCTAATTCTGATTATGGAGAAGTTGGTTCTTCTTTACTTCTTGGCTTTGGATTTTGTCCCAAACTCAATGATTATAAGGTGGTAAAGATTACAGGCTCTATTCTTTTGGGCTCTATTCTTTCTTCTGATTCGCAGACATTAGAGCTTCAGGTTTGATGAGGAGGTATTTGAAGAGATAAATCTGCCAAACCATCATGCTTTTGAGAATCCAGACCTTTCCAATTTATTCCTTACAGGATATCGAAATTTACTTTCTTTGATTGTCAAACGAGTTGATGCAAATGTTTTCGAGACGTGGGTGATGAAGGAAAATGGATTAGAGAACTCTTGGGTTAGGGAATTCACCATTAAAATACCACGAGTAGGGTTTCAAATAGTGGCCATTATCTCGCGGTAGCGGTGGTGGCCGCCGCCATTATCGCGGAAAAAACGGTTGTGATTGAAGATCACAACCGTAACGGCCGCTATTGGCAGTTACAGAACGACGTAACGGCGTCGTTATCGCCGCTATCCATCGTTATGTTTTGTTTTGAAACAGAATACAAAAGAAAAATTCAAGACTTCAGTCACACACACAGACACTGTCACAAAACGAAAGAATTAGAAATAACTGCCTCAAGCTTCACGCCAAGACCATATCAAAATCAATTAATCAACAAAAAATCAGATCGCACAAGCAAAACTCAGAGCCTTTGGACTCAGCTCAATCAGACACAAGCAAAGCAAGCAACGACAGGGAGCAGAACCAACTCAAAAATCAACAAGAGATGAAAATGAAATGAAGAGAAACGAGATTGGGATTTGAGGGGCTGCTCTGGACAGGTTGCGTAGAGGGCGGTGGTGGGGGCGCAAGGCTGAGTGAGCCGTGAGGCTTGGCTGGCTGACTAAGAGGCCCAAGGGATGAGGCTGACTATGTGAGGGTGTGAGGGGGGTCGGTCGACGGTGGGTGAGTTGGTGAGGGGCTGTGTCGGAGGTGTGCGCATGATCGACTAGTGTTCTCTTCAGATCAGATCTGATTCAAGGCTCGAGGTAAGAAGAGGGACGAGGGTCACGAGATGAGGGTGATGGGATTAGGGAGAATTGGGTAATGGGAATGGGATTGGCCGATTGGGAAGTCCGGTTGGGGGTAGAGACTAGAGATTAATTAAGTTAATCTTAAAATGTTGATTTAATTCTGTTGGTTAAATCATAAATGTTTTTTTTTTTACCAAAAGTTAATTAAGTTAAATAATGATTTAATATTTGATAATGACTTATATTTGATAATTGGTATTTTACTATAATAAAAAAATGTGGTATTTCACTAATTTATGATGGCTAATGGGTTTTAATGTTTAAGAATTTTTTTTGGTAACAACTAACAACATATTAATTTTGAAGAATTAATATTAGCTAATATTATGGATCATGATAAATAATATTAGGTAATCTGAATTAAAAAATTATTAAATAATGTTTAATTTAGATTATTAATTTAATTTTTTAAAGTAAAATTTGTAGAGTAATTAAATATATGGTATTAAATATTTTTTATTACAAATGGTATTGAATATTATTATGACTTAAGAAAAAAATTAATATTGATAATTTGATATTGATATATAAATGTGAATGTTTAAGTTAATTGGTTGTGGTAAATTAATATTAAATTCGTAATATAACCAAACATTATTGTAATGCAAGAGAATATTGATATTGATAATGTAAATGTCATGAATTAAATTATTAATTTATTATTAATTATTAAAGGGTTGAAAATGTGATAAATTAATGATTGAAATTCAATTTTTATCAATGTTTGAAAAATGTGATGACTCTATCTCATTCGTTTATAATTATTTGTTTAACAGAAAATGTCAGGCATACCACCAAATGATCGGTTTCCAAGTAAAAGACTAGAAGGTGTGCCAAGTAATGATATCGAGTGGCATTAATTTTTATTAGTACATAATTATTTATCTCTATTTTCAATATTTGTTAATTTTTTAATTATCATAAATAATTTTTTAAATATGAATGTTTTATTATAATTCAAAAAATTATGAATAACCTTTTTTTCACATAAATAATAGACTTGAGGTATCATAAATTACTTTAAAAACTATAAAACAAGACTTTACATGATTATAATTACAATTACTACACTTTATATAGAATTGTGTGAAATTAAAAAAAATTCACGACCGCGATGACCGCAATTACAGCCGTTATGTCCGCAACTGCGATAAACGCAACGCAATCAAAAACGCGGCCGCGACCGCAATTCAAAACCATGACCATGACTTAAGCTAATAAGTTTAGGACTAATTGTAATGAACTTTGAAAGTAATGGTGAGCTTCTTTTTCTAGTTGTAGATCAGAGTAAGAGAAGGCTCGTTTCGTTTGATGCCAAGACCAATCAAATTGAGAAGCGGAAATTTTTATATCCAGTCGAGCAAGCCATTAGTTGCAAGGAAAGCTTTGTTTCATTGCCTGGGGAAATCAGTGCTGAGTTTTTAGAAGAGAAGAATTCTATTATACCTTCATTATTTTCCCTTTGAATTACAGTGTTAATTTGTTTTGAGTTGATTATTTCTTTTGTAGTTGATTCTTGATGTATTGACATTTAGATGAGAGTTATCTAACGTGCTTTTTAAAATTTTATTTTCAGTGACCTCATACACATGATATAATAATATGAAATGTTAATAACCACTCTATTTAGAAACCTAAATCATCTTTTTACATAATGGTTTCATTTTTTACATAAAAATCTGTTACCACAAAGCAATTCCAAATTGGTTGGTTTAAAATAAATTAAAATATTTATATTTTATATTTTATAAGCAAATTAAAATAACTGATTCCATTATTACAATCCTCAAAATTGGCTTGGTCCCAAAATAATAAAATGTTTATATTTATTTTTGTTTTTTATAATCCATTAAAATTTGAAAAAAAAAATCAGAATTTTTTAAATTCCATCAATAGATGATGAGATTTAGAAAATTCTTTCAATATAAAATTTTCACTTGTTATTAAATAAAATCAATAAAATGTTCAACATAAAAAAAAAAAAAGAAAAAGAAGTATAATGAAATAAAAGATATATAACTAATATATTTATATACGTAAAAAATAATGATATTTATAAAATTTGACTCACATTCACATAATATAGAATCGATCTCCAATTAACACTGTTTAATTGAATATTGAATCATGAACATTCCAAGACATCAATTCAGAGGAAAGAAATAAGTCACAAAATTGTCACCTTTCCCTTCTCCCTCACTCCATTAGCCAAAAAAAATTGTCAATATCATAAATCACTAGTTGCTAATTATTAATTAATATATTTTTATGCAATATATCCTTCCAATAAAACCATTGTTTAAAAAAAAAGTTAAAACCATTGTTTATTGTTTAAATTGTATAAGTTTTTTTTTTATTACATGGGAAAATCTATAAATAAATTACATCATAAAGCCCCTGGGATATGATACACCCTAAGAATCAGCAGCTTGCCAAGCTTTCACAAGAACTATTCTTGATATTATTATTACTAGCATATTAGTATATGGACGGACACGTATTGCACACATGATTTACATATTTTTATGCAATCTTTTAAAAATTGTTTTCCATAAAATCTCATCGATGAATATTAATATAAAAAAATTTGAAAGTTGGTACTCGAATGTTATTTTCTTTTTTCTTGGTATATTAATATAAGAAAATTAGAAAGTTGGTACTCGAAAATTTTCATTGAAAATTTTAGATTATACAAAAAAAATAATTGTAATATATATCACTTTATTTATTTTAATATATTTTAATTTTTTTAAATATGTCATTATCTTTATCCCCTATTGAAATACAATTGGTGTGAATATTAAATACTCATAAAAGAAACCAAGTTAAGTAAGAACTCTTTTTGTATCAAATAACTTTTAGATAAATATCTAGGTATAGATAGATGTGATTTCTTAGTGTATTTAGAAATTGGCATAACCTTACGTATGCCCTCCTTAGCCAACATATATGGAAGAAGAGAAGAAGATGATGAAAAAGAAGAAGGCTACCGGTGTTTGCTCTTCTTTAGTCCTTCCACCCGGTATCGAAGCAGAAATTTTATCAAGATTGCCGGTGAAGAGTCTCCTCCGATTCAAGTGTGTTGACAAATCATGGCAAAATCGCATCCAAAGCTCTGCTTTCATCGCCATGCATCTGAATCGTTTTGGTAAGAACAATGATGGCTTTCTCCTCTACATTCATGATCCTCCTAATGAATACTTTCTGCAATATCATCATCCCATACAAAGCAACGAAATTCCATCAACTAAATGGTTATTTGGAGACTCAAGCCGATATATAATTGGATCAAGCAACGGATTAGTTTGTTTAACCAATATCTTGTCTACTTTAAACCCATCTATCTATAGCTTCACAATGCATATTTGGAATCCTTCCACCAGAACAATCCTGGAACTTCCTAATTGTGATTTTGGTGCCACTTTTTTTCCTTCTATTCTTCTTGGCTTTGGATTTTGTCCTAAACTCAACGATTATAAGGTGGTAATGATTACAGGCTCCACTCCTTTATCTGATTCGCCGCCAATAGTGCTTCAGGTTTACAGCTTAAGCACAAATGCATGGAAGAAGATTACTATAGGAAATCCAGGGTGGGATTATTTGCAACCTCAAATAGCACTAAAGGGGTTCATCATCAATGGAGTTTCTTACTGGCTAGCACGACAAAGAAAGTCACCAAGAAGAATATTGATCATGGCATTCAAATTTGATGAGGAGGTATTTGAAGAGATAAATCTGCCAAACCATCACACTTTTCGTAATCTAAACTTTGGGCATCTATTCATTACAGGATATCGAAATTTACTTTCTTTGGTTGCCAAACCAGGTGATGCAAATGTTTCTGAGATATGGGTGATGAAGGAATATGGTGTAGCTGACTCTTGGGTTAAACAATTCACAATTGCAGTGCCAATCCCACGACCTGAAGAAACTCTAGAAGTAACAATTATGATCTTTGAAAAAAAGGGTGAACTTCTTCTTCTTGTTCTACATGAGAAAGAGAGAAGGCTTGTTTGTTTTAACACCATGACCAATCAAATTGAGGAGCAGCAATTATCATATCCAGCTTTGCAAACCATTAGTTGCAAGGAAAGCTTAGTTTCATTGCCTGGGGGAATCAGTGCAGAGTTTTTAGAAGAATATAAATTTGCTAGGGTTTACATATAATGGATTGATAGTGTATAGTATAGTCTCTATATAACATCTTTGCATCATTAATGATCAAACAAAAAAAGTATGTCAAGTTTTTATAAATAAATGCAATTGTGTCTTTTTAGTTTGCTCTTTAATAAAGTGTCAACTTGCCTGTGCATTATATATAAATCTATTTTACGATACCTTCATTTTTTGCCCCTTTGAATTATAGGGTTAATTTGTTTTGGGTTGATTATTTTTTCTGCTGTTGATTCTTAATGTATTGACATTTAGATATGTGTACATTATCATCTTTTCCTTGATCGAGGAAATCAACATTCTCAGAATGTCAATGAAACAAACAATAGCAATGCTTAGAGTATAATTCTGATCAAAATTGCCTCTTCATTTAGAGATGAGGGTTCCGTCCGTAGTCATAGAAATAAAGAAAAAGAGAGAGATTCAACTCAAATATAAAATACCAACAGCAATAATAATCAAAATATATCAACAAATAATACCATAAACATCAAGATTCAACTTGAATACCATCAAATATCAAGATTCAACTCAAAATATAAACAATTATCAAGATTGAAGAGCAAGTTTAAGGCATTACCTAAGCGGGAAATTGAAAAAAAAAAAGAGATGAAATTTCTAACTTAATAGCATCTTTATTTGATGTTAAAAATCTCGTTTTGATAACTATAAGTGTTGCTTTATATTAGTCCTTACCTAAAACGAAATCTATGATTTAACTTTGAGAACAATAATAATAATAATAATAATAATAATAATAACTATATGCCGTAAATTAATAGTTTAAAAAAATTATAGCATAAAATGTTAAAAAATTAATAATCCCAAACAAATACAACTAATCAAATTTAAAGGTGTCAAAAAATTTTCAACTTAAACTTGGTTTTAATCATCGGAAGTTTAAAATAAAACAATTAAATTTAGGGTGGCAAAATAATAAATACAAATATTATTGCTCTGCAGATATTATGCTACTTAATAAATCACATTTTTATATCAGTATTTTGATTTATATTGATCCGCGATAAAGCGTGGACTGACACCTAATTATATAAAAGTAGGGATAGAAGAAAAAAACTATTTGATAAAAAAAGAATTCTTGCTTTTTGTTACCCCTCAAGTATTTGATATTCACGCCAAGCCACCAACTGATATTCTAACCCAATAAAAAGAAAATAAAGTTTTTCTTACATTCTAACAACGTTTATAAATATCGCATGTAACTATACATTTTTGGTTCGAATAAAATTAATTTTAAACTGTAAAATAAATGAAGATATATGTGATTATACCAAAAAAATTATTTTAATAATGTATGCATCCAATATATTGATTCAAATATTTCTTAAGCATGTGTTTAGATGAGCTATTTAAAGAGTTAATTCAATTTTAAAAAAGATATTTAAAAGTCTAAAATCCAATTTTTTTATTTGACAAAATAATTCAAGAATGCTGTAACAAAAAGAAAATAATTCAAGAATGTCAAATTTTAAGTCTTGAAAATCCACCTAAATTGAGAAATTTATTTTCCATACTAGGATATTTTAAAATTTTTATTCTTTAATAAAAGCAAATTTAATCTTGTTGCTCTCGATATTCTTATTATTAGCAAATTATTATAGGACGGACACGTGTTGCACACATTATTTATATATTTTTATGCAATATTTTATAAAAATTGTTTTAATGCAAAATCTCTGATGGATATTAATTTAAGAAAATTAGAAAGTTGGTACTCAGAATGTTGTTTTCTTTTTTCTTGGTATATTTGGAATAATTAATTAATAAATTGTTTTTGAAGTTTTAAGGTTTCACAAACAGAATTGTTATAGTACATATACCACTTCAATTATTTTTATGTTTTTTTTTAAATACAATTGGTGTGAATATTAAATACTTATAAAAGAAACCAGGTTAATTAAGAACTCTTTTTTGTATCATATAAGTTTTTTTCACATATCTCTACTTTTTTATAAATAACTAGGTATAGATAGATGTGATTTCTTAGTGTATTTAGAAATTAGCATAACCCTACATATACCCACGTTAGCCAACATTTATGGAAGAAGTGAAGAATGTTGGATATTTTGACATTTCTAAAAAGACTTTTATCATGTTTATTTTTTATTTAATTATTTTTCAGTATTTAATCTTATTTGAATAACTAGTGTTTTGATTTATGTAAAACTTTGACAAGATTTGTTTCAGATTTGGTTAAATATTCTCTTAGATTTAGTCAAAATCCTATCTTGATTTTCTCTAGATTATATGCTGATTTTATTATGATTTTATTACGATTTTATTACGATTTCCTACAGATTTTCTGCATCCATTTTTTACTATAAATAGATGACTGTAGAACACAACTTCTTAACCTCCTTATAACTTTCTCTGCTTCTTCGCTCTTTCTTCTTTTCCAGCTGGGTTAGAATAATATTCTTTTTTTTCTTGCTGTTCCTGTTACCTGGACAATCCCAGAAGAGCCTGTTGAATCCTCGGGGATTACACCTGTTGGTGAAATAATCCTTAAGGACAGTGCGATTGCAGCACGCCTCAGGCTATTTTACTGTTGTTTATTTCTTCTAACTACAACAATCTTAAGGATTATCTTCCCAAAAACATTGTCAAAATCCCAAATCTGAAACGCCTCAGAGTTGCTCTCTTGTTTTGGAATCTTTTTCGAAAAATGAGTTTCAATAGAAGCAAGAGCCTATCACATGGCAAAAGATTTTGAAGCATTGAACATGTTTCTTACCGCGATGCACCGTAATTTAGGAATCGCCGCAATCATGGAGGTAAAAGATACAAGTAATGTACATTTATATTAGGTGGCATATTGTTAAATTGAATCATTGAGAGTTGCATGATTTAATTGTAGAGTTTAAATGTCTTTGAGGATTATATATACAATGATTTAAATTGATTTATGGTATGAAGAAAATAAAATATATATATATGATTATATTTTGTGGAAATTTAGATTTAATCTCATGATTTGATAATTCTTAGTATGTAATAATTTGCATAGATTTGAGATGCTGAGAATTAATATGAAATGATGGAATTTAATAAGTAATGATGGTATTGTGATGAAATGAATATGGATAAATTCATAGATTAAATAATTTAATAATTGTTTGATGTTTTGAACATTGTGAATTTACTATGAATATTTGGTGAAGTAATTTTTAAATGTTCATTGGATACTAAGAGGACCATAGTAATGGTGGGGGTCTTAGTATTGGCACTTAAATATAAATGTGATTGAAATAATATTAATATCTTATGAAATAACTGTATACAGATAGAATTGGATGATGATGCAAGTTAAAAGGTCATGTGATTGTGGCACTAGGGATAATTATAATTACACCATTCTAATGCTGATTTTAGGATAAAATTCACTCTAGGCAGATTCCGTAGGGCATGTTAGGCCTACATTATGTGTCAATATTATTATGCATTCATTACATGAATGCATCTTTGCATCGAAATCCACTTGTATTTTCTAATATTGTTTTATGAAAGTATAAAATCCAATCTATATGTGATGTGAAAGCAATTACTCTGACAGCTTTGTTAAAGTGTTTTGATATTATATGATAACTGTTTATAGCATGTTTTATGCACGCTAATGCTTTCAAACTACATGTGTTTGCACGATGTAAGCTTTGACTATATAAACTTTGTTTTAAAGCTGTTTTTGCATAAATTTTGATACTTGAGACATATGGCATTGTGTTATACTTATGTGGCATTGTGATGTGTTTGTATGGCACTGTGATGTGCCCGTGTGGCATTGTGATGTGCCTGTGTGGCATTGTGTTATGCCTGTGTGGCATTTCGGTGCTTGTATATGTATATACATCATTGAGTCTGCCTGTGTTGCAATGGATACCAATATATACATATATAGGTTTGTGAGTTGTCCGACAACTAGTCGAGACATGTACCTCAGTTACTAATGATCACTAGTGCTGGGATGATTAATGATCATGAGATATTTGAGAGGTACTATGAATTATGGTATTTTATAGTAGATTTCCCACTGTATTAGAAGGATACAGTGATGCTAACTGGATTTCAGATTCAGATGAGATAAAATTCACTTGTAGTTATGTTTTTACCCTCAGTTGGGGTGTTGTTGCATGGAGATCAGCCAAAAAGACTATTATAGCTAAATCCATTATAAAATTGGAATTTGTAGCTATGGAATTGGCTGGTGATGAGGCTGAGTGGTTGAGAAACCTCTTAGCTTATATTCTGTTGGGTTTAAAACCAACATCTTTTATGTATATGTATTGTGATTGCCAAGCGACAATAGACACATTTGTTTGAGACATGATGTAATTAAGCAGTTGCTGAAAGATGGTACTATATCAATTGATTATGTGAAGTCAGAAGTGAATTTGGCCAATCCTCTGACTAAACCTTTGAGGAGAAAATTTTGAAACATCGAGGGGAATGAGACTTAAGCCAATTTGAGAATAATGGTGATGGTAACCCAACCTTTGTGATTGGAGATCCCATGAATAAGGTTCAATGGGTAATAACAAGTCACTGTTATTCCTGCTAGCACTAATAAATTTGTCCATTCCTATGATGTGTGTAAGTGCTAGATTGCATGAATTTGAGAGGATGAGCTAAAGCTCTTAATGTTTTTCATATCCCTTATGGGTGGTATATATCATTGCAGTATACACTTGATGAAAACACTTATGTGAGTGTGGAGTGGGGCCACTCTTATGAAATTGTGGCATAATTTCTGGAGCACTCATGAAAAAACCAGGCACACGCATGGCCTATTAGCGCAAAACGGCGTCGAACAGTAAAGAATTGTGAAAGTATAGTGTGATTAATAAGATCTCTATTTTACAATAATGAGTTATTGGTTCAAGAAGTTAAAACCTTCACCAATTACTCAATAAAATAAGTTTTATTATTCTAGGTCTAGTTCAAGTCCAAAGAACACCAGATACGAAGCATTATACTTATACATAACCCAGCAAAATATTTTTTCTTTCAAAAGTCTTTTTGAAATAGGTGGGGGATTGTTGGATATTTTGACATTTCTAAAAAGACTTTTATCATGTTTATTTTTTATTTAATTATTTTTCAGTATTTAACCTTATTTGAATAACTAGTGTTTTGATTTATCTAAAACTTTGACAAGATTTGTTTCAGATTTGGTTAAATATTCTCTTAGATTTAGTCAAAATCCTATCTTGATTTTCTCTAGATTATGTGCTGATTTTATTATGATTTTATTACGATTTTATTACGATTTCCTACAGATTTTCTGCATCCATTTTTTACTATAAATAGATGACTGTAGAACACAGCTTCTTAACCCCCTTATAACTTTCTCTGCTTCTTCGCTCTTTCTTCTTTTCCAGCTGGGTTAGAATAATATTCTTTCTTGTTGTTCCTGTTACCTGGACAATTCCAGAAGAACCTTTTGAATCCTAAGGGATTACACCTGTTGGTGAAATAATCTTTAAGGACAGTGATTGCAGCACGCCTCAGGTTGTTTTACTGTTGTTTGTTTCTTCTGACTACAACAAAGAAGATGTTGAAAAAGAAGAAGGCTACCGGTGTTTGCTCTACTCTAGTCCTTCCACCCGAAATCGAAACAGAAATTTTATCAAGATTGCCGGTGAAGAGTCTCCTCCGATTCAAGTGTATTGACAAATCATGCAGAATCTCATCCAAAGCCCTACTTTCATCACCATGCATCTGAATGATTTTGGTAAGAACAATGATGGCTTTCTACTCTACATTTATGGTCCTCCTAAGCAATACTTCCTGCAATATCATCATCGCATCGGACGAACCAACGAGAGCAACGAAGTTCCATCAACTAAATGGTTACTGGGAGACTCAAAACGATATATAATTGGATCAAGTAACGGATTAGCTTGTTTAACCAATCATAATACATATTTGGAATCCCTCCACAAGAACAATCCTGGAACTTCCTAAATGTGAATTTGGGGAATTTGGTGCCACTTTTTTTCATTCTTTTCTTCTTGGCTTTGGATTTTGTCATAAACTCAACCATTATAAGGTGGTAATGATTACAGGCTCCACTCTTCCTTCTGATTCGCCGACAATAGAGCTTCAGGTTTACAGCCTAAGCACAAATTCATGGAAGAAGACTACGATAGGAAATCCAGGGTGTGATTGTTTGCGACCTCAAACAGCACTAAAAGGATTAATCATCAATGGAGTTTCTTACTGGCTAGCACAACAAAGAAAGTCAACAGGAAGAAAGTTGATCATGGCATGAGGAGGTATTTGAAGAGATAAATATGCCAAACCATCATACTTTCACAATCAAAACCTTTCGCATCTCTTCATCACAGGATATCGATATTTACTTTCTTTGATTGCCAAACCAGTTGATGCAAATGTTTCTGAGATGTGGCTGATGAAGGATTATGGTGTAGCTGACTCTTGGGTTAAACAATTCACAATTGCAGTGCCAATCCCACGACCTGAAGAAACTCTAGAAGTAACAATTATGATCTTTGAAAAAAAGGGCGAACTTCTTCTTGTACTACATGAGAAAGAGGGAAGGCTCGTTTGTTTTAACACCCAGACCAATCAAATTGAGGAGCAGCAATTATCATATCCAGCTTTGCAAGCCATTAGTTGCAAGGAAAGCTTACTTTCATTGCCTGGAGTAATAAGTGCTGTCTTTTTAGAAGAATATAAATTTGCTAGGGTTTACATATAATGTATTGATAGTGTATA
This sequence comes from Heritiera fomes, assembly GCA_032173925.1. Classification (NCBI taxonomy): domain Eukaryota; kingdom Viridiplantae; phylum Streptophyta; class Magnoliopsida; order Malvales; family Malvaceae; genus Heritiera; species Heritiera fomes. Next base: position 15,567,483 of record JAPDPM010000002.1, read on the forward strand.
ATATAACCTTTACACAGTGTCATTGCATCATTAATGATCAAACAAAAAATACACTAAGTTCTTATAAATAAATACAACCATGTTTTTTTTTTTCAGTTTGCATTATATATAAGCCTATTTTACTATACCTTCATTCTTTTTCCCTTTGAATTATAGGCTTACTATGTTTTGAGTTGATTATTTCTTCTGCTGTTGATTCTTAATGTATTGACATTTGGATATGAGTACATTATCATCTTTTCTTTGATGGAGGAAATCAACATTATCAGAATGTCAATGAAATAAACAATAGCAATGCTCAGCAAATACTAGACTATAATTCTGATCAAAATTGCCTCTTCATTTTCCAACCCCTCCAAGAAAAAGAGAAAATATACAATGATGAAAGAATATATCTTCTAGACTGGTAGCACCTAAAGATAGTGAAAAAAAAGAAAGAATAATACCAGCTGAATTGAATGTTCTGTATGGTGAAAAAGAATTTCTATCATCCAGAAAACTTGTACTGGTATGCTGTGTGCCTGATGAGATAACCACGCAAAATGACTTGAATAGCAAGTGAACCTCTAAAATGCTGTGAAGCTGTTCTTGTCAAAGCAATTTACTTGATAAAAAGATTTAGAGGAATAAACTGTCTCGAAACATGCTGTTAGATTTAACTCAGCTTCTCTTGTCTGCAGCAGTTTTCTCCCGCTTCTCGGTTTGAGGAAAAAAAAACTGGTTCAGTAGCTGTGTTAGGCGTTTGGTGTTTCAAGGTTAGAATATGGTCATCTAACATAGCCTCTAGCTAGTATCCTATAACCCAAGTGGTCTCTGCCTGTACCCGTTCCTCATCCTTTCCAACAGTTTCTCCTTAGTTTTCCTCTTTTTGTCCATCTTCACCCTGTATCTGTCCTCCCTCTCCCTCTCATAAATTCCTCGCCAATGCACTTCCCCCATCAATGGCCACAACCACATCTTCCTAGGCTGGTCACCATCATCTGCAGCCTCTGCTAGATCTTCATCCATGCTCTTTAATAATGTAAAGTTAAAATATCTAGCCCACATAAATTCTTTTCGTTGTTCCACTGGATGTTGCTCTTTGAGCAAACCAGAGCTTGGCTCAATGTACATCATCCTCCGCCCAGTATGGTAAGCCCAGACATTAACCAAGAGCTCTAATACCCGGCAGTAACATTGTTTTTTCTGCCCATAATTAAATAAACCAAGAAAGAGCAATGTTATGGTTAGTCTCTCAATGGAATCTACAGAGTACAGATGTTATAGGATCAACACAGCTTACCTCAAGATCCGAGGAACCCAAAATACACATATTGACCTCACTAGAATTGGAATGCAAGGCATCAAGAGAATCAACAAACATACTGCAGTCCAATCATATAAATTTCCAGTCATCATCTTACCGTACTGTGCTCTAAAAGAATATCGAGGAAGAGTTAAGATGCAATAAAATGAGTAGTAGACTCTGTATATTACCGTGAAAACATTATGAACTCCAAAAAGGAAGTGGTTGGCATCACCCAGCTATGCAAGGCAGACCAGTGACCATCATCTTTGGGCATGGGAGGAAGAGCCTCCATATCTGACGGCAAGTTATACATCTTGCGGAAGGCATTTTCAAAAGCAGTTCTGCACATATTTAAAGGAATTTTCAAAGCCACTCCACATACTTTTCATATAGAAATAAAAGCAATCCAATATACAGGCCTATCTAGTCTAAGTTAAATCACAAGGAGGCAGCAGTTGCACGACCACGAAACTCAGCCACTAACCTATGTAGACCCAGGCTCAGGCAAATTAATATTTTAGCAGGCAGATGGTCAACTCCTAGCCCATTAAACCTACCCACGTTCATGAGCAACAAATCTTTGACCCTTGAATAGAACAGGCTCGACATAAATCCCAGCTGATGGCCAAGGAGCAGCTTCTCACCTATTGAAACTGATCTTGGCCCATGTTCATAAATAAGAAACAAACTTTGATCAGATCAGGCTTAACACCTGATAAAATATGCCAAGAATTAGGCCTGAGTCACAGCCAAGGACTGCCTCTTCATAACCCCACCCCTCTTGTTTTTGGCTAACTACAAGGTTTCATGGAACAGGAAAAAGCAGCTTTTACCATGTAAACATAACAATAGAATGATGTTTTCCTTGGTCTCATATATGTAACATTAATCAGAATGTTAACATGGTGGCTTCGGTAAAAAAAAAAGTACAAAATTTATTCAGAGATCATCTTAACAGGATGAAGGGACTAGGAAGAATGCAGCTCTTTTTAGGAAGTTATAATCTGTATACAACATGACAAGATGGCAAGCAAAAGACCCTCACTCAACTTGTAGAAAATTAAACTGCAAATCTTGGCATCAGCAAGGTGTGACAGATGAATACATCACCTACTATGCTTAACAAATCATATATCCAACTGATATTTAGTGAAACAAACCTGCAGCATCCAGCATTTAACATATCACAAATGGACCAAAATGTGTGTGCGTCATTGGTCGCTGCACCTGAACCATCAATGTCAAGGCGTGCCCAAAAGTACATTACCTCTCCTTTACTTCCTTGTATTGTTTCTTCTAAAACTTTTTCTGCTTCTGCGGACAATGAAACCTATGTAAAGAAAAAGACTGAGCAGTCAATAATTGCAAACTCTAAGAACTAATGCTTGTAGACTTGAAGCAAAAGATACCAGAATGGAAGCAAAAATGGATCTCTTTAGTTTTGGGAACTTTTTCTTTTTTCTGCTTTAAGCAATAACAGTATATGGGCTATTTGAATGTAAATAAGAGTAAACAGATAGAAAGTTGAGAGTATAGGAGAGTAAACAACTTTTCCTTAATTTATTTGAATGCAGAGGAGAGTAAAGTAGTAAGTTTTACACCATCATCGTAGCACCTTAAAATAGTTATTACAATAAATATTGAGGGGTAAAAGAGAAATCATCAAGCAGAAAACTGTCCTCTCAAATTCTCCTGATTTGAAGGGATTAAAAAGATTGAGATTAATGGGGGATTGGAGGGATTGAATTACCTTCAAACTATCCCCTAACACCCCACTTCACCCCTTTCCAAAAAGAAAATACTTCTTAACAGGATAAAGTAAGCCATTTACCCTTTCACTATACTCTGTTTTACCCCCTCCCCCTCCCCAAATCACAAAACAATAAATAATTTGAAAACAAGAAGTCGGTTCATAAAACGCCAGCTAATAGTCAAACATTGAACGCAAATATCAGATATCAATACAAGGAATACCTTCCTACCAGCAGCACGCCATGATTGAAAACCAATCCAAGGCCTCTGGTGAATGTTATCCACCTTATTAGCAATAGAAAACATTCCTCCAACTTCACATAATAAATCCCTATAGTAAGTATCATTCAAAACCGGAAGTCTGCCAGCTGCATCCACATCATCTGATCTCAACCTCCTTGCACTTCTAGACTGGCATATAAAATGAATAGTTACAAAATGTAGACAGTACTTTTTCACATATTTCATTTTTCAATAGCCAAACAAATAGAAAAGGAAAACTCATCTACAATGGAAGAAAAAGATTAAGGAGCACTACAGCTAATGCAAGATATCAGTTACATATAAATAATAAGTATACTGCATTAAAGAAGAAAAAGATGGGATGGGAGTGATGCTGGGGAAGCTCTGCTCTATACAAAGTTTATCCCATTGCAAATTTTGAATGGCAGACTCTTGAGCAAGCAAGTTTCTATGCACCCTTTGCAAGAAAACTAAAGCTAACCAAGAATACTCAAAAAGATTCAAAGCATTTTCATAAACTACTATATAAATATAGTTTATATAATACTTTCAACAGCATGATTTCTCTTCAATCAAATTAACACTCAATCATGGTTAAATATAAATGTTCCAGACCATAAATCATCCAAACACTTAAGAGAAAGTGATGAAGAAGTGTAACAAAAATTGATAAAAAGCTAAAATGCCAGATAGGGATTAGGAGAAACTCACAAGACTTAGCCCACGATACAAAGATCCATGGTGCAAGAATGGCCAGGCCCCAGCCCCATTATAGATCTCATAAATGCATACGGGCTGACCTGTCCTTTCTAGCTCTCCCTCATCTCTTTCATTTGCCTCAAACTTCAGTTTCTCAGACCTCCGAGCATTTCGATATATCTCATCCCATACACCAGGATTTCTCTCCATTCTTTCATTAACCTGTAGATTTAAGGGAAAAAATGAATATTTTTTTACATCACAGTTTATCATGACAATAAAAAGGAAACAGTAACGTTAGGAGAAAAAGGCAGGGTGGGGAGAGATCCTAACAAAAGGGCTATAATAGTGAAGAATTATTATACCTCCTCCATTTCAAGTCTTTCATAATCTTCAAAGTTCTCTATTTCCATCATAATATCCATGTCTTGTTCAGTAGGGATATCCTGATCCCGAATTCCAGTCCCATTCTCAGACATATCAATAATGTGCTTGGTGAATTCCTCCTCAAGGACATAAACAACACTAAAATCTCCAGACATATCACTGTTTCTGTGTTCTATTTCCTCCCTGAAAAGGTTCCAATCCCACAATCCCTGCTGAAGTTCAGAAACAGGAGCTGGCAGCAAGACCTCTGATGGGAAATTGAGTAAATTCTCCAGAAGACTTGCATAACCAATTATGCAGTCGGATGCCAGAATGTTCTTAGCAAGCAGTCTTCCAGATGAAGCAACCGTTTGAGCAAATCTAGAGAGTCTTCCGTTCGAAATCAAAAGCGAGAAAGCCCTCAATAAACCATCAGGGTGATGCCTTGGGAAAAAAACACCATTGGCTCCATCAACCACCTGTGATATAAGAGCAGCTTAAAATGAGATACAGAATAGAAAACCCTCTCTCTCTCTCTCTCTCACACACACACACACACTCCCACACACAAATCAGGAATTATGAACCGAGAGGAAAAATAGTTTAAATGGACCTACATATTTTTTCATGATTGGAAAATCAGGTGTGATGACAGGGATTCCGAAGGTCATGGCTCGGATAATTAATGGAGGAAAACCCTGTTCTTCTTGGGAGGAACCATATAGAACAATGTCAGCCATTAGTAAAACTCCATTAACATCACCGTCCAAGCCATAATGCCTAACAGAACCTTGAGTCAGTCCTAGTCGTGATGCAACTTGCTGCATGGAAGCACAAGGTATGACATCATTTTGAATGAAATAACACAGACTATCCTCAATGCAGTATGACAAATACATCATAAAAGATCAAACAGAGGACAAAAGAAAAATTACATGTCAGCTTCTAATGCTATTCTCTCCAGGATTGCAGTCTTATTGATAGCTCTAAGCTTCTATCCTCCTAGCAATATATAGCTGATATAAAATGTTTGGTCATGCTACAATTTATAAGTTCGTAACTGAAATAGAATAATCTGAATTAAGTACATGAAATAACTTACAACGGAATGACTTGAGTTAGATATCCTAAGTAAATGGCAAAATCAGGTATAATTCTTGAAGTAAATGATGATAAATTGTTTGAAATACCTTATTTAATCCATGCAATAAGACAAGGCATATTTCTTTGAAACCATTTTATTGTATTGTTTCCCTTTTCACATTAATCACACTACTTTAGGCATTAAGCTTCTTTCAGTTAAAATGGGGCAACAATAGGCATGAGGAAAAGATATAAGGAATTTATGAATAATACAATATAATATCTATGATGCACCTATCAGCGGTTGACTACCTGTAAGGCATCATTATATCCATCAGTGGAGTTACCACTCAAGAAAATGAATTTAAATGACCCTCCTCTGTCACTTCTCCTGGCGTATCTCATAAGGAGAGGTCCGATAGCGTGCATTGCAAAAGCATAGTCCCATGATAAATCATCATAGAACAAAGAACTTCCAACAACTAGAACCACCAAATCATCCATACCAAACCCATTGTCCTTCCGCAGTTGATGCTTTGCATAGGCCTTACCGTAACTTTCTGCAGCCCACACATCCACCGGTGATCCAGGAATTACAAGGAAGTTTCCAATATCTAGCATGCTATATAACATCTGGTACGGGAAGGAATAAAAATTGAGAAACCACAAAAAATGTATAATACAATGCCATCTAGAAATTCTGTGTGAAAGTAAAGACAGAATGTCAGATTTACCGGTAGTGTAAAATCAGGGAACACAATAACATTGGCTCTGGTAAAAGCACTTTTCCAATTAGAAATAAGATGCTCCAACCCCATCTCCTTATAGACAGGAAGACGTTTTGCCAGAGTATCTTCTTGAATTATCCATGTAAGTGGTACAGTATCAAAAGGCTCCTGCATAAGGCTGCATAGATATAAAACTCAATAATCATAGCATCTCAAACTAAAACTAAACATTTAGAGATGTTTGTAGTGTTCAGAAAGTGTCTGTACAGGCGAGAAAGAATCAGCAAGCTAGATATAGAAGATACCTCGAGATGGCTCCTTTTGCTTCTAGAGAATCAGCAATAACACCTTCAAAACTGTACAAAATGCAAGAAAACATATAAAATCAATATCACCACAAGGATTGGGAACAAAAATTCAAACATAAACCATTACGTAAACTGCAAATATAGATAAAAACCAATACAAACACAAATGAAAAAGAAAAAGAAAAAGAACAAGAAAAAAGAAAAACGACAAAAAAAGGGAGAATTCATAATACAGGAAATAGATTACATACGTTGACCAATCAATATGACCAAATTGCTCTGGACCTAAAAATGAAATCTGACCACTTATGCTCTCCCACATTGAATGTGCTTTGCCATTTCCTAATGCATAAATCTGTCAAATTGACATTGTAAGGATCCATAATATTTTCTGAACTTATCAGTGCATAAAACACATAACTTTCATGCCTATGCTGGTAGAAGTCAGAGCCATGTGTATGTAAGTATTAACACTTCCAAAGTAGTGTGGAAGTTGCAGAGGATGCTTGCATTGTGTGAGCATATCCAATATATGGAAAGCATTATAAAGAAATACATTTAAAAAATTTATTCACCTTAAATACATAGCCAAGTCTCTGAAGACTCTTTACCACAGTCACCAACATCAATGACTGTGGGTCCTTCTTCATGTTCCCCAAAATCTGTAAATTATCAAGAATGCACAATATAAATGCAAAACTCAAACCACCTCAAACAGAGAAATGCCATAAAGAAGCTGCTTTAAGCAGAAGCTGTGTGCTGAATGAAGCTAATTGACTTAAAACATCCCCATTCTAATCAATGGATTGGCATGCATTTAGTATCACTATAATGTTAACATACTTCCATTCAAGAATTATAATGTAGATACTTAGGTTGCTATAAGTATAAAATAGTAAATTCTATTTGAAATTATGTTCTAGTGTAGAAGCCAAAGTTTGGCAATAATCTGATAACCACTTGCCAACAAATTGCTTAAATATAACTGCTTCATCTTCACCAGCCTTCCTTTTCGGAAAGGAGCAATAAATCAGGCAGCTATATTTTCTTAAAACCACCTCTCTAAAAATTAATTAGATTTCTTCAAATAATCAGTCCTTTGGCCCACATCATCCCTCAATGGGTTTTATATCATTATACTTAATTCCTGATTAAGTTACTGCAATCTTAATAATTACAACTTCTTACAACCAGACATAAATAGTGTAAACCATCTATAACTCCAATTAGTTACAACATCATTTTTACTTCTCAGCCTTTTCTCTCCCCTATCTCTCTTTTCTTTATGCACAAGTTTTATTTTTCTTTGTAGTACATTTTTCTTTGGAAGAAGGGTGAAAAAAAAAAAAAAACCTTTCTTATACAATAACTGGTGACTCCCTTCATTTCTAATGCCAAATATACTTGTCTGGCAAGAGATTTCACAAAAATTTGATAAACCATTGCAAATGAAAATTCATTGAAAAATTTAATTTCCAACTATATAAATTTCGTGAAGTTCCAAATGCCTAGTATTTAAGACCAGGAAAAAAAATTATCATCTAATTATTCCAGTCTTTTATTTAATATTTTTTCTACTTTATTTTCTTTTTAATTCTTATTAGATGTAAAATGTTTCTAAAATCATAAACTCTCTCTTGCCAAATAAAAAATAAAAAAATAAAAACCTATTCAATATTCAACATTTAACAGTGTGCCAAACAATTTCCATAGTGTCAATTTAGTACTAAAATTCATTGCTTTAAATTTTCAAATTTCAATTTATCAAACATCATTTCACAATAAAAGACAGAAATTATAATTTATGAAGCTTGATAAGAAAATTGCAAATTAATTTTTTGCTTAACTCCGACTAAGGCTTCAAGAAAAAAAGAAACCGATAACAACACCTTCAAGTTCAGCTTTCAAGTTCGCAATCACCAAATACTACCAACATTTATTTTTTAAAAAATTAAAAAAGAAATGCTTGAGCAATTCATAACTAAAGTAACCATAATCCATCATAACTGCTAAAAAGAATCACCAAATCTACTGAACAAATATGCAATTCCACAACTTACACATTTGGTTCGGCCAAGCCATTACTTACAATTTAGAAATTAATATATATAACTCAAATAAACTAATCCAAAATCATACACTACCAAAAGAGAGAAAAATAAATAAATAAATAAAACAAGTGTAAGTTTTTGTTCAAAAGTACCAAAAAGGAAGTTTCAAGTCCACTTAACACTCTAATGAAACTTAAATATCTGAAATATTAATTCCTTTCTAAAATTTAAATTCTGGAACTAAAATAAAATTTCAATTCTATCTGATTAATTAATCCAATTATTAAAATAACAAAAAGAAAGTCACTCACAAGAGCAAGTCTTGGGCCACGAATGCCGATCCTTTCAGTCGATCTCAACCGATCAAGTCCACCGCCTTCGGCCAGCCGTCGTGAGATCCCTACGGGAATAAAATTCAACGAGCTACCGAACATCAACCCTTCTCTAACAGACCTCCTCCAACCCTTCTCTCCTCCTTGCCTAAACACCAGTGCCGTAATCGAACTCTGCATCACAATTGACGCCACAGCGAAAGCGAAAACGGAGAAAAATATCATAAAATAAAACAAATAAATGCCTCGAAAAGGAAAGAGCAATAATCCTTTTCGGTTGAACCGGGGGCGGGTCCGTACTAAAGAACGTTCGAGGAGAGAAGATCGTTTGGTTCGGTCCCGAGGGTGGCCAGGGTTTCTCTTAAGAGGAAATCGATCGCGGATCGAGTAGAACCCTTGATCGTTGTTATTTTTGTTGTTATCACCGTTGTTATTAATGATGTTATTTTTTCCATCTCCTTCGCCATTTTCGCCCAGTCTCGGAGGAGACGAGTTTCGGCCCATAGGAAGTGATTCTTTTTTTTCTTTTGTTATTTTCTGGAGAAAGCAACGGAAAATTTTCAGAGAGTTTTGTGAGAGTTGGCTTTGAAACAGAAACCAAGACTGAAGAGCCGATGTATTGATTTTATTTTATTTTTTATTGTTTTGTAGGAATTTATGAAAATTTATTTTTCTTTGCTTTGTTTGGTTTGGAAAAATGGTTGCATAAGTCCACGCGCCAATACTAAAACGCGTCCAATTATTTGTTTTTATTGCTATATTTTATAATTGTTTTATATATCTTTTAAATTTTTAATTGGCATAAGATTTATTTTTTTATAAATTTTTTTGAAGTGCTGTCACTTCACCAACTCATCCTTAAATAATGAAACTGGAATTTTCTAGGGCTTTATTCGTGAAGAAATAATAATAATAATAATAATAAACTTTATAAAAAGGATAAAGGTCAGTAGATAAAAAATTACTAAATGCCTTTTTATCATAAAACTATCGAACATCTTTAAACTTAAGAATAATATTTAATTAATGAATTAGAAAGAAAAAGGTCAAAAGAAATTTGATTCTTATTTTACAAATGAAAGAATTTTAATTTTAATAATTAGAAGTGAGAGTCTAAGTTATTTAGATTTAAACTCAAATTTTATAATCTGTCATAATTTCTTTAATCATTCAATAAAAAAAATATTGCCTATGTTCTCACATTTTCATTATATATTTTTTTAAAAATAAAAATATGCTTAAATACAAAAAATAAAAAAATTAAATGATCTTATACAAAATATGTAATTTTTGTATGATAAAATATATTATCTACTTTCGTAAAAATTAATTAAGTAATTGTGTTATAATTAATATTATTTCTCATTATATATTAAAAATTTCAGATAAAATTTGATCGTGCATTGTATCTTTTGCTATTTTATTATAGTAGTTTTTTTAAAAGATAAAAAAGTTACTAAAAAATCAATTAAAGGAGTTTTCTAGTAATTACTAAAAGGCTTAATGGCTCAATGTACCATCAATCTTTTGCATAAAATAAAATTAAGTCATCAATATTTTATCACGTGAAAATTAATCTATAAATTGTTATTTTACAATTAATAAACCCTCAATTTTTCAAGATCATGTAATTAAGTAAAAATCTGCTAAATGACACTAATTGCTGTTAGGACATCTTACGCGAAAGCTTATGTGTATAGCTTAGTTGGTTGTCACATGACATGTATGTGTGCAATACTAACAAAAGTTAGTGTATTTAACAAATTTAGACTTGATTGCATGATTTTGAATAGTTGATAGTTTATTTACAAAAATAAAAATTTATGGACTAATTTTTATGCAATAAAACATTGAGGACTTATATCCATTTTGTGAAAAAATAGAGAATATATTTTACTATTAAGCATATTTTATTTTTACGAAAAAAGTAGTTTTATCTTTAATAAGATTTAATTATGCATTTTTATCAAATTTGTAAGTATTCGAAAAATAAAATTTAATAAAATAAAGATAAAGAAAGAATATAAAATTAGAGAATGGATCCAAAATTATTATTTTTTATTGTCATATGAAAATATATTTATTAGAAAGGAAATATAAATTTTAAAATTATTAAGAAGAAAAATAAGGCACCTATTTTCTATAATTTTAAGTTGAATTTTTAAAATTATAACAAAAATAGACATTCGTTTCCTTATAAGAAATTTTTATAATATTATTTTCTTTCTAATAAATAAATTTTGGTGTAATAGAAATGAGTAATAATTTTAAATTTATTAACTTGTAATTCTCTCTAATTTTTATTCAAAAATTGATGATAGAACTATATTGACACTAAACAATTTAAAGGATATGGATCAAAATGAAATTTATATAAAAGGTTTTGACTATAAATGTACTTTATCCGATTTTATATTAATGCATGAGAAATTAACAATGGCACAAGTCGTTGCTCGTTTTTCAGTTGCAAATACATTTAACACTATAACAAGAATTTTTTTTGTTACAAGAGAAATATGAAATAATTGAAGATGAGAGTGCTTAGATTCAAACCCAAGACTTATAATATATCACAATTCATTCTTAACTACTCGATCAAAAAAGTTGTTGGCAACTATGACAAGAATCGAGTCCACAAGAAAGAGATTAATTTATTACCTATTTTTTTGTCAGTGAGTTCTTTTCTTTTAGAAAATCTTATTTATATGATAAGATTTATTTATTTACTTATTCAAAGATTAAAAAATTTTAAGCATAAAAAAAATTTAAGCATGACTCATTCATTCATTTTTTGATTTTGACAGAATGAGAATTATGAGATTATAAAAATTATGTATTTTTGTATAATTCAAAATCTTTAAATATATAATTCCAACATGAATTTTAAATAAAAAAATTAAAAATTTTAAATAATAATGAAAATACCATTAGATTTGCTTGTTTTTTAATGAGAGAAGAAAGAAAAGTGAAAAGCAATTGCTTTTGGAAATACAATTAATGTGGGAATGATTTAGGGGCTAGGGCAATTCTACCATCAACATCCCATGTTCCCCTCAAGAAAAAATTGTTGACAATAAAAAAAGAAAAGAAAAAAGCTGTTTTTGGTTTTGATAAGGATAAGAATAGATAGTTTTCAATAGAGGTGGCAAAGGGACAGGTCGGATCGGGTTTGAGTTGAATCATTTTGGATCAGGTTTGAGTTGAATAATTTTGGATCAGATCATTTTGGGTTAAAAAAATCAGATCATTTCGGGTTCAGATAAGGTTGGGTTTGGGTTAAGGAAAAATCAATATATTTCGGATTCGGATAAGGTCGGGTTTGGATCAATTTGAATTCAGATCAATTTGGGTTTGGATTAATTCGGGTTTGGATGAGATAGGGTTTGGGTCGTTGACTTTTTTAGTCAATTCGGATTGGTCAGATTTGGATTTGGGTCAATTGGACAAGTTTATTAGGTTAAGTCATGGTCATCTCGATGTGATTTATCTGGTGTGAAAATCAATTGAAACCATATTTCTAAGAATTACAAAACTCATGAAAATAAAATTTTCTTCTTACATGACCTTGACCTATAGTATAATTGGGATTGAAATAATCAAAATATTTAATAATATGTATGATAGTTTTCTTTATAATATATATATATATATATATATCAATATTCATAAATTAATTACATTTTTTCATTTTATTTTTATTATCTATAATAATTAATAATTTTATAAATCAAAGTGATTTAATAATCCCTACTAACTATCATAAAAAATACTATATATCTCTTTAATTTATTTTGATTTTTTATAAAATAATTGGAGACATTAAGTGTGGGTGATATAGCTTCTGTACTCTATTATAGATTAACCATTAAATAATTATGCATTACGTTCAAATGAATGCAATATAAAAGTGAATATTTAAGTTTAACTAGATTAAAAAAATATATAACAGTCATATTATTGAAAAAAAATTATATTTTTACTATATTAAAATACTTTGATAATTAATTTTAACATTTAAATATTTATTGATAATATTAAATTTAAGTTTGAATCTTTTCAAGTTTGGGTAAATTTGGATTCGGATCAATTTAGATTCGGGTCAATTTGGGTTCAGATCAATTCGAGTTCGAGTTAATCTAAATTCGGATAAATTTGGATTCGGATTAATTCGAGTTTAGATCAGATCAGGTTTGGATCAATGTGAATTCGGATAAATTTGGTTTCGGATCAATTCAAATTTGGATTAAGTTGGATTTGAGTTGTTGACTTCTTTAGTCAAATCGAGTTGATCGAGTTTAGATTTGGGTTAATTGGACGGATTTTTCGAGTTGGGTCAACTTTTGCCACCTCTAGTTCTCAAGTCACTTGTACCAAAGGGGACCTTTCCCCAATGGGGTTGTCTGTCAATAGGATTATAGGACTCTAGCAGTATAGGACCCAATTCATTCTCAAATTAACCAATTGGACCAATCAATGTCATTCAACCCAAAGAAAATCTTTTTTTAATTGAATTTTAATACAAAGTATTATCTTTTTATAAGAGGTTGAAAGATGAAATTGTTTGAATTGAAATACAAATTTTATAATATATTATAATACTTTTTTAATCACTCGGTAAAAACAGTTGATAAATTAAATATCATTTTTCTTCATAAAATGACTAAAAATAGGGGAAAATACAAACATTCATAGACTATGATAGTATGTCTTGATTAAGTCTCCCAAATCTAAGTTATTTGCCTATAATACTTTTTGACCTAACTCAGGTCACGCTTAAAAATGGATTTTTTAAATATGAGTTGGAGTGAATTTGATTAAAAATTTTATTAATAAATAATACATTTTATTTATTTTAACTTTAATTATATTTAAAAAGTTACAAAAAATTTATATAAAATTTTTATTACTTTAACAATAAAATTAACACATAAAAAGATTAACAAGCTAGGCTCGCATTTGACTTAAAAAATAAAGTTCGATCCAACTGTGGATATCACTAATCTTCACTACTAGAAAAAAAAACATAAGATTATAGTTACATAAAAACATTAATTACGATTATAAAAAATACGCATAATTTAATATCTTTAATTACAGTTTTTTTAAATTTTATAACATTTCATATTTCAGGCGTCAAGACTCTAATCATTATACTAAAAACATTGTATAATATGCTAAAAGATTACATTATACTTAAACTTAATTACACAAAAAATAGTATTTTTGCACTAAATGTAGTTTTTTATGGCTCAATGTTTCATCTTTTAAGATTCAGATACATTAAAGTATAAATAGATTATGGTTTTTAGTTTCAAACGTAGTCTTTTTGTGGTTCAGTATTTTGTTTTCCAAGATTCAAATACATTAAAATATATACATAGACTACAATTTTTGTTTTAAACATAGTCTTTTCTGACTCAAAGCTCAATGTTTTGTCTTTTAAGATTTCTATACATTGGAAAATCGTTTCATTTTTAGGCAAGTCTGTTGTTAAGTCATTTATGAAAAGATATTTTGCTATTGGAATAAATTTAATTACGATTTTTATTTATTAATAAACTACGATTACTATGTTTAAACATAATCTTTTGTAGTTCGATGTTTCTTCTTCTAAGATTCATGTACACAGAAAATGCTTTTAGTCATTTATGATATGCATTTACTATTTGAATAAATTTAATTACGGTTTATGATTTAAAATGTAGTCTTTTGTGTCTGATGTTTTAGCTGTTGAGATTCATGTACAATAATCAAATAGTACGAGTATTATTTATGAGTGTAATCTAATTCTAAATAGACCACAATCTTTATATTAAAAGTAGTAGTTTCATGTATTTTCAAATTAAATTATTATGTTATGAAAGATTATGGTTTTAAATGGTAATTGTGATCTTTTTCTTTTTTATTTATAGTTTATAAGTATACTTAGGATTTTCTACTCAGTCTTCAAATCCTTCTCTCATTCTGAAGACTTTCATTTTCTTTCTCTCTATCTAGATTTTGTTGGTATAGGGGTATATGCCCTATAACCAATTCAAAATCATTTTTAGTTTTGGATATTTGAACTTTTATAATATCGAAACAATTGTTTAATATAGGAATTATTCTTTATTTGCAAAACATATTGATTTTAATTGTTAATACTTGATTATGATAAGGCCCTCGAAACAAAATATAATTTGCAAAGGGAATTATAAAGTGGTTATTAATGAGATCCTTATTGTATAAGAGTATAATGTTTCTAAAATTATTCCTAGTCAAGCATTGTCAAGAAAAAAAGGATATTAATAAATGTCGTTGAGATTGGTACAATGTTATATCTTTACTTTGAGAAAGTAAACAGTTGATCTCATAATCTAAAGCATTGATATGCTCAGGGGCAGATCCATGATTTATATTCAGTTGGGGCAAACTAATATATAATATTAAATACAAGTTAATTAAAATACATAAGAGCCATTGTAAAATTTTCTCATCCAAAATCTAACACAACACTATTGATAGTTTCATTTTGATTGGCAAAAAATCTATGTTATTATCAGTGAGACTTGTTTCAATGCCTAAGTCGATGAGAGTTGTCGTCGTCGTCGTCGTCGTCATCATCAGAGCCTTTATCCCAAGAGATTGGGGTAGGCTATATGAACCAATATCTGAATTCACGTTTGATCGTCCTTATGTATTCTTCTCCTCCATAGATTCCTATCTAAGGCCATTTGCTCATCTAACTCTAAAACCTCCATATCTTTCCAAACTACTTCCTTCCAAGTCTTTTTCGAACCTAAGTCAATGAGAGTATTTGAAAGAATTTGGGTGTAAATCAAGAGAGTATAAGAGTGTAAAATGTGCTCATATCTTCATTTTCTGTATAAGGTCTCCTTTTATAGGAGATGGTTCTCTTGTGCATATAGCCCACGTCCCTTATGCATAAATTGTGTTTGAAAGAATTTGGGTGCATATCAAGAGAGTGTAAGAGTGTAAAATGTGTTCATATCTTCATTTTCTGTATAAGGTCTCCTTTTGTAAGAGATGGTTCTCCTGTGCATATAACCCACGTCCCTTATGCACAAATTGTGCATGAGTTAGGTGGTTATTAAAGGATTAGAGGGATCACTTGGCACCTCCTAACATTGGATTACGTGAGTTGTTGAGTAGTTTTGTACTCACTCAACCCATATTCTTTATTCAAAAGAATCGCAAAAAAAGCCATTTATAAGTTGTAACTCCATCGTAAATTTTTTTTTAATTAAGAAAATGTTTTAATAACATGAAGCTCTCAAAACTCTAAAAAGAAAACCCAAGAAACTCTCAAAACACTTTCTCATTTCCCGTTTATTGTAACCGTTAGCTTTAAATTGACAAGTATTTTGAAATGACAAAACTCAAGTAAACTTAAAAATGATTTTACTACAAAAGTAAATTTGCTTTGAATGAACTCAATAATAGAAAATATTTTAAACAAAGTTTTTGGATTGTGATCTCAATTGAAAAAGTCAGTAAATATTCTTAGGAAAGTGTTAGAAGGTTTTGAACTGACTTAAAATCACGAAAGCCATCAATGTGTATCAATTTGCAGCAAAACAGGTGCAAGAAGGCATTCTGGAGAAAAGGGATCGATCCCCCCAGGAAAGGGATCGATCCCTAAATGGCAGATTACTTGGAAGATGCCCAGAAAAGGCTAGGAATGCATTCTGGAGAAAAGGGATCGATCCCCCCAGAAAAGGGATCGATCCCTTCGCTCGAAATCTGACTCCAACGGCTATTTTTTGAGGGTTTCAACGGGAAGATTTGCATTAAATGCTTCACCAACCGTTCCAACCATTTGGTGGACTATAAATAGATGCACTTATGAAGTTTGGAGGCAGAACAAGCACTCAAAAATCTTTAAGCTTCAAGAAAGAAAATCAAATCTGAAAATCTTCATTGTGTAACTCCATTTGTGAGATTCTTTGTTGTTCTTCACCCATTCACTGAAAATTCTGATATTCAAAGGGGTAAGCTATCCTTGTAAGGTTTGATATTGTAGAGTGTGGGTAGTAATACAAGGGTAGAGGCTTAGAAGGAGATTTCTAAAGTCTTAAGAAAAATTGTAAGAGGTCTTGCCACACCTTCAAGTGGTTTGTAAGGATTCACAAGGAAGAGCTGAATCAAAACCTTGACAAGGGGTTCAAGGAGAGAGGACGTAGGCAAGAGATTGGTCAAACCTCTATAAACTTGTGTTTGCTTCTCTTTCCCTTACTCTTTTTACTGCACTTATTTTTTCATTGTTGTTTATTTAGTTTTGATTGTGCATTAAGAGTTAGGAAAATTAGAAATAACTAGAAAAACTGACTCACCCCCCTCTCGGTAGAGCCAACAATTGGTATCAGAGCTTGGGCTCGAGATTAAGTTAGATTAACATCTATCGAGTAAAACGATCACTAATGACTCAAACTAGTTTGTCTACACCTTTGGTAGGAGAGGGACACTCTACGGTTAGACCTCCACTCTTTAATAGTGAAAACTATGCTTATTGAAAGGCTAGAATGATGCTATTTATTCAAGCCAATGATTATGAAGTATGGAGAATTATTGTTAAAGGTCCCCTTATCCCTATTAAGAAAGTAGATGGGTCAGATGTGCCTAAGAAAGAAGATGAGTGGGATACTAATGACATTAGAATGGCACAACTTAATGCTAGAGCAATGCACACACTATTTTGTGCATTAGGACCAAATGAATATAATCGAGTTTCACAATATGAGAATGTTAAACAAGTTTGGGATAAACTAGCTATTACACATGAGGGAACCACACAAGTCAAAGAAACAAAAGTAGGCATGCTCACTCAAGACTATGAACTATTTAGAATGAAGAATGATAAGTCAATTAGTGACATGTTTACTAGGTTTACGAACATAATAAATGGTCTTAAAGCTTTAGGAAAGACATACTCTAATGTAGAGATGGTGAAAAAGGTTCTCAATTGCTTACCTAAATCATGGGAAGCTAAAGTCACTGCTATTGAGGAATTCAAGGACCCTCATACACTCTCATTAGATGAACTTATGGGATCCTTACTCACTTATGAGATGAAAATTAAGAGAAATCAAGATCCCCCAAAGAAAGTTGGAGTAGCACTAAAATCCACCACAATTGAGGAATCAAAAGATGATCATGATGTAAGTGGTGATGAAGAGGATTTAGAAATGGCCATGTTCGCTAAGAGATTCAATAAATTCATGAGGATGAGAGCTAGTGGAAACTCTAGAAGACCCCCTAGGAGAGAGTTAAATAGAGGTGAAACTAGTAGGAAAGAAAAGGACCAAATTATTTGTTATGAATGAAAAAAACCTGATCATATTAAATTTGATTGTCCTTTGTATAGAAAGCAAAATGAGAAGAAACAAAAGAAGAAGGCAATGGTGGCTACTTGGAGTAATAGTGACTGCTCCGATGAAGAGAATGTGGAAGATGAAGTAGCCAACCTTTGTTTCATGGCTTTTGAAGATGAGAAGGTAACTTCTAACTTGTTAGATACTAATGAATACACTTTTGATGAATTGCAAGATGCATTTGATGAGTTAGCCAATGAATTTGAATGCATGAATTTGAAATATAAGAAAATGATCTCTAAGTTGAAAAAAGAAAATGAAATGCTTGTGAATGTTAAATTAGAATGTGAGAAGAAATTAGAAAATGCTAATCTAGAAATCGAAGAATTAAATAAGAAGAACACTAATTTGCAAAACTCCTTTTCTAGATTTTACATGGGTCAACAAAAACTTGATCAAATGCTAGAGACTCAAAAAGCATTCTTTGATAGAGAAGGGTTAGGTTATAATGCATCTAACAAAGAGACTCATCTTAAAAACTTCCTAGTTAAAGATAGAAAATTTGTTTTGTGCACATTGTGTAATAAACTAGGACACTCTTCACAAGCATGCACCTCTAGGAAGACCATGATTAGAGGAAAAATGGCTGTCAAAATTTGGGTACCTAAACATGTTTTAAATTCAAGTGATGAGTAATTAAAGACGAAATGGATCCCTAAAGGATCTAAAATTATAAGTTCTAACTCTCAAGGACCCAAGAAAATTTGGGTACCTAAGATGAAAGCTTGATGTGTTTGTAGGAGGAAAAGTATTGCTACAAGGCTAAGTCCAAGGAACATTGGTACCTTGATAGTGGATGCTCAAGACACATGACGGGTGACAAGAGCCAATTCAAGCTCCTAAAGCATAAAAGTGGTGGAGAAGTCACATTTGGAGACAACTCCAAAGGACAAATTGAAGGAATTGGCTCAATTGGTAACTCTTCCTCAACTATTGAGAATGTGTTGTATGTTAGAGGCTTAAAGCATAATTTGCTTAGTATTAGTCAATTGTGTGATAAGGGATTTAAAGTTGTGTTTGATGATTTGTGTTGCAGTGTTGTTAATGCCAAAACTAATCAAATTGTCTTTATTGGACATAGACAAGGAAATATTTATATTGTGGATTTAAATGAACTTAATAGCAAAAATGTATGCTTTATGGCCACTAGAGAAGATGAACCTTGGTTATGGCATAGAAGACTAGGTCATGCTAGCATGCATGTTTTGTCTAAGTTAGCCAAAAGAGATCTAGTAGTAGGATTACCTAAGTTTCAATTTGAAAATGATAAAGTTTGTGAGGCATGTGTAAGAGGAAAACACAAAAGAATTTCATTTAAACCTAAGAAGTGTGTCACTACCTCTAGATCACTTCAACTTCTTCACTTAGATCTCTTTAGACCAACTAGGACAACTAGTTTAAGAGGTAAACACTATGGATTTGTGATAGTTGATGATTACACTAGGTTTACTTGGGTGTTCTTTTTTAGTGTTAAAAATGAGGCTTTAGATAAATTCATTGTTTTCTCAAAACTTGTTCAAAATGAAAAAGGTTACTCTATTTCGAGTATTAAGAGTGACCATGGAAAAGAATTTGAAAATCTTGGTTTTGATACATTTTGCAATGAAAATGGCATTAGCCATAATTTTTCAGCTCCTAGAACTCCCCAACAAAATGGGGTAGTTGAAAGGAGAAATAGAATCTTAGAAGAAATGGCTAGAACCATGCTTTGTGAAAATAACTTACCTAAATATTTTTGGGCTGAAGCAGTAAATACTTCTTGCTATGTCATAAATAGAGCTATGCTAAGGCCTATTTTAAAGAAAACTCCCTATGAGCTTTACAAAGGAAAAAGGCCTAACATAAGTTATTGTCACCCATTTGGATGTAAATGTTTTGTTTTGAACAATGGTAAAGATAACCCAGGAAAATTTGATGCTAAAAGTGATGAAGGAATTTTTCTTGAATTTTTCTTGGCTATTGTTTAAATTCTAAGGCTTATAGAGTTTTCAATAAAAGAACACTTGTAGTAGAAGAGTCAATACATGTAATCTTTGATGAATCAAATATCACTAGTGGAACCAATCTTGATGATGAAGTAGAGATCTTTGATGAACCTATAGTTGATCTATCTCAAGATAAGGATGTTAGGGAACAATTAGAAGATCTTAATATTAACAAAAATAAAGAGTCCATGGAACAAGAAATAATTGAGAAAAAATCTAGGTGTCCTAGAGAACTTGGATATGTGAAAGATAATGATATTGTTGGAGATCCAACCATTGGAGTTAGGACTAGGTCAACCTATAGAAACATATGTCAACATGTAGCCTTTATGTCGCAATTTTAGCCAAAGAAAGTGGATGAGGCCTTGAAAGATAAAAATTGGATTATGGCCATGCAAAAGGAATTAAATCAATTTGAGAGAAGCAAAGTATGGACATTAGTGGAAAGACCTAAAGATTATCCCATTATTGGAACCAAATGGATATTCAAGAATAAGATGGATGAAAAGAGCATTATTGTTATAAACAAGGCTAGGTTAGTGGCTCAAGGATATAGACAAGAAGAAGGGATAGACTATGATGAAACCTATACCCCAGTAGCTAGATTAGAAGCCATTAGGATGCTACTTACTTTTGCATGCTTTAAGGATTTTAAGTTATATCAAATGGATGTAAAAAGTGCCTTTTTAAATAGATTTATAAATGAAGAGGTTTATGTTGAACAACCTCCCGGTTTTGAAAATCCAAAGTTTCCTAACCATGTTTTCAAACTATCAAAGGCTTTATATGGATTAAAACAAGCTCCTAGAGCTTAGTATGAAAGACTTTCAAAGTTTTTAATTGAAAAAGGTTTTGCAAGAGGCAAAGTAGACACCACCTTGTTTATCCAATCTAAAGGTGATGACTTATTAGTAGTTCAAATTTATGTGGATGATATCATTTTTGGATCTACAAATGAGTCATTGTGTAAAGATTTCTCAAAATTAATGCAAGGTGAATTTGAAATGAGTATGATGGGAGAGTTAACCTTCTTTCTAGGACTTCAAGTTAAACAATGCAAAAAATGTATTTTCATAAATCAAGCTAAGTACACTAAAGATTTGCTCAAAAGATTTGGAATGGATGAGTCTAAACCTTATTCTACACCAATAAGCACAAATATCAAGCTTGATAAGGATGATGGAGGAAAGTGTGTAGACACTAAACTATATAGGTCTATGATTGGTTCATTGCTATACTTAACTACTAGTAGACCCGATATAATGTTTAGTGTATGCTTGTATGCTAGATTTCAGTCATCTCCTAGAGAATCACCCTTACAAGCAGTAAAAAGAATCCTTAGATACCTTAAAGACACCTCTTCCTTAGGACTTTGGTATCCTAAAGATTCTACACTTGATCTTCATGCTTATTCCGACGCGGATTTTGGTAGATGCAAAGTGGATAGGAAAAGCACATCGGGAACATGTCAATTCTTAGGAAGTAGGCTTATTTCATGGTTCTCCAAGAAACAAAATAGCGTAGCTCAATCCACAACCGAGGCTGAATATATAGCTTCCGGAAGTTGTTGTGCTCAAGTTTTATGGATTAAACAACAAATGAGAGACTATGGAATAGAAATGAATTAGGTTCCCATCAAGTGTGACAACACTAGTGCTATCAACCTTTCAAAAAATCCCATCCAACACCCTAGAACCAAGCACATTGAAATTAGACATCATTTTATACGAGATCATGTGCAAAAAGGGGACATTATTCTAGAGTATGTAAATGCATTGCACCAATTAGCTGATATTTTCACCAAACCCTTGGACAAGGAGAGATTTTGCATTCTTATAGGTGAATTAGGTATTATGAATGCTCCTTGAATTGATTTGATATTGAATAAATGGCTTAAGTTGGTTTGTGCTAATTGCAAGACAGAAATTTGAAGAATATAATTACCACTTGCAATTCATGACTTTAACTTACCATGTTACTGTTCATGTTCTTAGCTTTTTGAGATTAAATTGTTGAATTTTGTGTGTTTTGATCATGTTAAACTCTCTTCATCAGCCAAAACCCATTTCCAACGGCGAAGACACTATCACAGCCATGATCACCTATTGTTTCTGCACACTAATGCAATTTTCTGCATTTTTCTGCACTTTTCTACATTTTTTCTGCAGTTTTCCACTCACATCTCATGCATCCCAAGTGGCAAAACCAGATTTTGTTTTTAAAATAGTAAAAATGCATAACTTCCATTGTTTTCAAATCATTTTTATGCATTACAAATGAGGCAAGTGACAGAGGAAACATTTCTTCCAAAATAGAATTGATTTCCAAGTCATCAGGCCAAAAATCTGGGTTTCTGCTATGAGGGATCGATCCCTTTCACCATGGGATCGATCCCATAGCATCGATCCCATAGCATCAAAAATCGGTGAAGAAAAGCCTCGGAAGCATTCTGCCTGGAAGGAATCGATCCCTTCCTAGAGGGGATCGATCCCCTCGGGACAGATTACTTTTCGCGGGCCATTTTAAACGTCCGCCCCCCACTCCTATCTCACTATTCACCTTCCTCTTCACTCCCCACGCCCTTCCACCATTTCCTCTCACCCAATTCTTCTAGATCTCACTCATTTCTTCACCAAATCGCTTCATTCCTTCACCAATCGTCCTCATTTCGTCATCTCTTTCATTTCCCCTCCTCATTTCCTCACAAAACTTCATCTTTTCTTCTCTTCCTTCTTCTTCCACACCATGGTTACTATTCACCCAACATTGCAATTGTAAGTTTTTCTCCCATTTTTCATTAAATTTTTCTTGCATTTCTAGGTTGTTTCATCATATCTTGTCTACCCATTTGCATATTTTACATCAATTTCCTTTCCATCTAGGTTTTCCATTTATTGGCACTTGTCTATTCTCTAGGATCTATACTTAGTCTATTTGTAATTGTTCATCCATATTTCACTGTCATACTTGTTCCATGCATCTTGGGTTGTGGCTTTCTGCTCTTGGCTAGCCCTTATCTTTCCCATATCCTCATCCCTCGTTCACCAAAATCGTGCCCACTACCTGTTCGGTAAAAATCCTCAACGAACTTTCCTGCATTTTTCCACTACATATGGCTCCTAAAGTTAAGCAAGCTGCTCAAAAACGCAAAACCAGTGCTTCCTCCTCTTCCTCCTCCATACCGGCCACCTTTAACCGCTGCTTTCGCCATGCCAATGAGAAAGCAAGATTTCTAGCGAACTTTGCCAATATGCCTATTAAGCATTGGCGTCCAATTGATTTCAATTTCTTCGAATCAATTAATTTTCCTTACTTGGCCAAATTCACCGAATTTAATTGGATTAACTTTCTCAAAATCAACACTCTGGTTCCTCCAAACATCATTCGGGCTTTCTTTTCCAATGCCGAAACCATCACGGATCCAAATGATGAATGTCGTGTTGTAGGAATTCGATCCTATGTCATGGGCAAACACATTGAAATCACCACACAATCCCTCTTTGTTGTCTTTAGAGTTCCCGATGACGGTACTATATATGAGAATGTTGACGTCCCCTTAGGGTTTTCCGTTACCAATAATCGTGCAAGTGACCTTCCTGTCTTCGCCCGACTCCTACATATCATAATCTCTTGGAATCTCCGACCCCTTGGCACAAGATATTCTCACCTTCGGAAACTTGATCGTTTTTGGCTCCATCATATTCATTCACCTGATGGTCTTCAGCCACACCTCCTTCACTTTATCCTTCAAGACTGGGTGAAGATTGTCACTGCCAAGGTGCACACCATTGTCTTCCCTCAACCTCTCACTTACTACTTGATCTCTAAAGGCGTTGACTGTTCATGTGAGGTTGGTGTACTTCCGGATCCCAGCACCATGATCAATCTCGCCACTCTTCATAACCTTGGGTGGTATCAACGTCAACGGGGAGATACAATCGAATGGGTCAAGGGTCATGGACAGGCTGAACCTCCCGAACATGCTCCTGAAGAAGTCGGAGAAGAAGGGGGAGACGGAGACGACATACCTGCAGCGCCCACATCTTCTGTACCCTTCAGCTCTACGTCAACATCTCTTGACCAGATCATGTTCATGCTTCAACAAATGCACACCTCTCAGCAAAATTTCCAGCAGGACGTCACTCAGCGACTTGATCAGATCAAGGAAACTCAAGCTACCATGTATGATGAAATCCAAGATGTTCGTATGCAGCACGAGGATTTCATGGACCAGTACTACAAGACATTTCCTCGACGCTGATTTTGTTTGTTGTGTGGGATGCGCTTTTACCTTACTATGTTTATGGCCTTGGTGTTTTATCCTTTGTTGTGTTCTGTCTTTATGTTCTCTTTTCTTCGCTGTCAGCCTTGGTGCTTCTTTGTCTGAACTTTCTTAGATATCTGAACTGATGTGATATGTTTTGAACCTTATATTTCTATGGTATGAATTATGTTTCGGATTATGGTCATCTTCTCTGGTGTATTTCTGTCCTTAGTTTATATCGTTGACTTATTGCTTTAAATTGACTTCTACCACTGACTAATTCTCCATGTTATTTATTGTCGGGAGATCTTTTGCTATGACAAAAAGAGGGAGAATTATTGTATGGTAAATTTGTCTTTGCGCCTAAATTAAGGGGGAGCAAATATTGAGGGGGAGCAATGTTTTTCAAAAATTTAATTTCAAACATATAAGCAACTTTACCTTAAGTTTTGTCATATCAAAAAGAGGGAGATTGTTAGCTTTAAATTGACAAGTATTTTGAAATGACAAAACTCAAGTAAACTTAAAAATGATTTTACTACAAAAGTAAATTTGCTTTGAATGAACTTAATAATAGAAAATATTTTAAACAAAGTTTTTGGATTGTGATCTCAATTGAAAAAGTCAGTAAATATTCTTAGGAAAGTGTTAGAAGGTTTTGAACTGACTTATAATCACAAAAGCCATCAATGTGTATCAATTTGCAGCAAAACAGGTGCAGGAAGGCATTCTGGAGAAAAGGGATCGATCCCCCCAGGAAAGGGATCGATCCCTAAATGGCAGATTACTTGGAAGATGCCCAAAAAAGGCTAGGAATGCATTCTGGAGAAAAGGGATCGATCCCCCTAGAAAAAGGATCGATCCCTTCGCTCGAAATCTGACTCTAACGGCTAGTTTTTGAGGGTTTCAACGGGAAGATTTGCATTAAATGCTTCACCAATCGTTGGACCATAAATAGAGGCATTTATGAAGTTTGGAGGCAGAACAAGCACTCAAAAATCTTCAAGCTTCAAGAAAGAAAATCAAATCTGAAAAATCAAATCTGAAAATCTTCATTGTGTAACTCCATTTGTGAGATTCTTTGTTGTTCTTCACCCATTCACTGAAAATTCTGATATTCAAAGGGGTGAGCTATCCTTGTAAGGTCTGATATTGTAGAGTGTGGGTAGTAATACAAGGGTAGAGGCTTAGAAGGAGATTTCTAAAGTCTCAAGAAAAATTGTAAGAGGTCTTGCCACACCTTCAAGTGGTTTGTAAGGATTCACAAGGAAGAGCTGAATCAAAACCTTGACAAGGGGTTCAAGGAGAGATGACGTAGGCAAGAGATTGGTCGAACCTCTATAAACTTGTGTTTGCTTCTCTTTCCCTTACTCTTTTTACTGCACTTATTTTTTCATTGTTGTTTATTTAGTTTTAATTGTGCATTAAGAGTTAGGAAAATTAGAAATAACTAGAAAAACCGATTCACCCCCCCTCTCGGTAGAGCCAACAGTAACTAACCATTAAAAATTATATTTTCATTCAATTTTATATAAGAAATCTTACTAATCATAGGCAATTGAATATTGAAATGTTTTAATAGGTTTCTTTTGAGTATTTGTTACTAGAGGTGTCTATGGGCCGGGCCTAAGCTATATATCAATGAATTACATACAAGCCCGAGCCCCAACTGGCCTGATCATTCAAGCGTGAAAATTAGTCCATGCCCATTTTACATATTTTTGCACAAGCTTGGGCTTGAAGCCCTTTTTTTTGCATTTTTTTTTTCAATTATTTTATTCTTTTAAAGTTTAATTTGGTTTGGCAAACTTTGCATACTAATTTTCATATTATATATAGTGTTTATTAATAAACAATATTTTAAATACATATAATTACATTATATTTAGTAAAATATATAAAAATTAATAATTTAATTATGTTCGAATCAAGCCAGGCCTAAGTCCCAGTGGGCAAATCCCAAGCCTGGCTTGAAAACTTATCGGGCCTAATTTTTTTGTCTAAGCCTGTTCATTAGGTCTATTTTTTTTTGTCTAAGCCCACTAAAAAATCAGGCTAATTTTCAGACTTCAACAGATCACCCAACTCATGAACAAGTCTATTTGTTACCATTATATCATTTATACGACACAAATAATAATTAAGAGTAAATTAAACAATATTGTGAAGACCGAGAATTTCTAAATAAATATAAGGTATCCGAAAAATTTAATTTGGACAAGTTGAAATCCAAATTTAAATAAGAAACTAAAAGGGGAAATTAAATTGGAAATAAGAAATGAAGGAGGAAATTTAATTTGGATAAATGGAAATCCAAATTAAATAAGAAAATGGAGAAAATAATTTTGGATATTTAGAAATCCAAAACTTAATAAGAAATAAAAATATTTTGGTATATTTATATAATGATATTATATAAATATTATTTTGTGTTAAAAGTGTAAAAATATATATATGAAATATATGTATAGTGTTTTAAATTAAAGTGTATATATATATATGGTTTATACAAATAATATATATATAAATATAGTAATTATATATATAATTATATGAATATAATTATATATATAATAATAAATATATATAAAAAAAATTAAAAAATTAAAAAAAAAATTTAGGAAATGGGAATCGGGATATACCCGATTCCCTTGTTCCTTTCTCCTCTGTTAAAACAGAGGAGAAAATGCAAAGGGAGGTCGGCGCCGGTCGACCGAGAGGAAGGATAAGGGAGAGAGAGAGTGACGCCGCCGGTGAACAGAGGAGGAAGAAGAGAAAAGCTAGCCGGCGACGAGCGGAAAAAGGAAAGAAGGAAAGTGGTGCGAAACGAAACGGAAAAAATCGAAAGGAAGAAAGGAAGAGGAGATCGGCGGTGCCGGTCGATCCGGACGCCACCACTCCCCCCACGAGACCGACGGAGACCAGGGGAAAGTGAGAGGAGCCACCAACGAAGAGGAAACCAGCGGAGGAGGGAGAAAAGAGGAAGAGAAGAGCCGCCGGTGTCGCTTCCAGATCCGGCGCCGTCGTCGGTGATGGGGCAAAACAGAGACCAGATCCGGAGTCCTTGCAACCTCGGCAAGCTGTTGGGTGGCCGAACCGCCGGAATGGGTGGCCGTCGGTGACCGAACCGGCCAGCAGAAGATTGAACCGGGGAAACCGGTCCGACCCGATCCGACCCGCCTGACCCGGTCAACCCGACCCGACCCGATTTGACCCGGTCAACCCGAACCCGACCCGACCCGGTTCAGAAAAAAAAAAAAAGAGAAAGAAAGGAAAAAGAAGAAAAGAAAAGAAAAGAAAAGGAGAAAGAAAAGAAGAAAGAAGAAGAAGAAAGAAAGGAAAAAGAAAGAAAAAAAATGTGGTAAGGAAAATTTAAGTCTTTTTGCCATATGTCTATTGGATTTATTGGGAATTTTCGGATTATTTTCTAAATGAAAATATATGTTAATTTTTGAAATTGTAGTAAAACGGAAATGAGACGAATGGTGGAATTCGGCCAGGCTCGAAAAATCGGAAAGTGCGCTAAGCTTGGCGAATGGGTAAGATACTCTTATAAAGCCTTAGTAGCATTATATTGTATGTGGGATTTATGATGTTATATGATGCATTGATGGAATGATTTTTAATGGAATTGTGAATTTTTATATGATGCATCGATTTAAATTGATTTGTTAAAAAATGCTAAGAGGACCCACAATTGATGGTGGGGGTCTCAGTAAGAGGTAAAAATTGGTGAGTATCAACGGCTGTCAGTATAAATTGTGTTTCCTTGCAGGAAGTTTAGAGGAAATTAAGCCGTTATGCTGCCGAAATTTCCACGAAAATGTTTAAGGAAAAATATTAAATTCTCATCTAAATGGAATCCTGAAAGAATTATCGAAGATAAGCTTGAAAGGATTTTATTGTATCATAGGAAAAATTGATTTTTAAATGGTTGAGAAGGTTAATGGATGAGTACGACAATATGAAGAATTTGGTTGTGAATCTTATAGAGTCGATAATTCGAGTTATTTAATATTTCAAGTTGACTATCGAGCAGAAATTGAGGTGGAATCCCGATAGTTGGAGTATTGATAGATGTAACGATGATTATATGATATTGCTTTGAAGAGAAGATCATAGTTGAAAAGTGATGATTATAGAATTGATAGATTCAAACAAATGGACCGTCTTAGTGGTATGATTGAGATAATGATCATAAGAAAGTAGATCGCGAAATCTTATGGACATTTTGATGTGTTATGACCTCGAAGTTAGAGGATTGTAAGTGTGGATAATGACCTATCTGGCAATATGACAATATAATCTTAATATACCATAAGGCTGAAATTGAGAAAAAAAAAAGATATAGCAATAAAATGAGATTTAGAGAATTTGGTACTTGATATATACTACATTATGGAATATCTTTGTCAATAGAATGGGTTCGAATCAATGTTTGATTGTGGCATGTTAACTTTGTATGTGTAAAGCTAATGTTGGGAATTGATTTAATTAATGTGCAAAATAATGAAAGGGAGAATGAAAGCTTGAGGTAGCTTGTGATCTTTGATGGAAAAATATACTAGAATGATCCTAATAGTCTATGGATGTTATTGAAATGTATTTGAATAAACGTGCAAACAAATGTACTGTGGATTTTAATGATGCCATTGGGGACTTGAAAGACGTGTGTAATTGTAGAATGAATGACGGATGACTTTCGTGTCATGATCATGTTTGAATAAGAAATTTAGGCTACTAAAGACACACCTTAGTCTGATGTCATAATATGCACAACAATAGATTGAATGAGTATTGAGATATATTTGGATATATTTAGAAAATCATTCATGCATGACATATGATCTCATGTTGTTTTAAAAGAAAAAGTGATATTTTAAAAAGAGATGCATCGAAATCTTTTAAGTGAAAGTAAATATTTGAAATGATTAGACAGCCACAGACCTTGATGTTTAATATCATTTTGACATTATTCATGACATGTACATATTGAACATGAGATTTAATTATGCATTGATTTGAGAAAAGACTCGGTTTTAAATGTTTTTTTTATGAGGGCTGTCTAAATGAATTCAAAATGATATATCAAAAGATTTCGATTTTTGAGACGACAGGTACCCTATTGAATGCCTTTGTGGCATATGCCTTTGTGGCACAGAGTATGTATTTATTGTGTGGTTCTGCCTGTGTGGCATGGAACCCCATTTATACATATATGATATGTACATGTAAATGTTGCCTGATGAGATCATTCCAGGCTGTCCGACAATAGTCGTGGACACATTCCTCAGTTTCCAGCTGATCAGTGGGACTGGGACGATCTATGATCATAGATAGTGAACCCTTCGAGGGAAACTATCCCATTGATAGCTACAATGGGTTAGAGATGATATGATAATAGAATAGGGATTCATGCCTAGTCTCTTACTAAATGTTAAAGAATGTCTAGAGTACAATTTATTATATATTAAACTCTAGACATGATATGTTTTACAGTATACATGAAATGATTGAAATTGAATGATTGAAACATGGTTTATATTATGCATTATATGATTTGAGACTTTATATGTTTTAAACCATGTTTATTTGACATGACAGATGAAATGATGTACATGTGTTTTATACCACACATGATATGAATAGAGATTTCATATGTTTTAAAATGTGTTTTAAAACATATGTCAAATGATTCTAAATTACATGACTTTCGTACATGATTATGTACTACATGAAACATGATTTGAAATGAATGTTTTATACAGAACACAAATTTTATACGGTACATATTGAATCATGTGATGATAGCACACAGTGGTAACGATATTTCATCTAGACATGATATGATACATGAACATAAGATTGATATGAAGAGAATTGTGAACTTACACTATTGTGATCATGATTTCTCTATATGGAAAATGATATGAGGTGATAGATTACAAGAGTACGATTATGAAACATAAGGTGAATTGATATGATGCTTCAATTGGACATGATGTACTCCGAGATAGAGGAAAATATAGACTAGTAGTATATGACATTCAATTTGGATACAACAGATGCGATGCACTATAGTGTAAGATCGAGAAGATTGAAAAAGTGATTATGATGATTTATTTAAAAGTATAAGTGATAGACAGATGACAAGAAATGAGATAATGATATGTTATCGATGAGAAAGGATTAACTGTAATTGCATCCTTGCAAGTTTTAAGCATTTGCGGTTAAGACAGTATAATCCTACTCTTGCATTTATATTAGTATCTTACTGAGCCGTGGTTTTGCTCACCCCACTAAATTTCATCTCTTTCAGATTATTGAAGTTAACATCTGCTATGTGAGCTGCTCAGTGGGCATCGGAGATGGTGTATGGACTTGGTACTAGTTTCCGGAGGTATATGGAACTTATAAAATACTTGTTTACATGTATGACTTTAATTGATGCACAGTACATATTTTGTTTAACAAGTCGGGATGTAACTAAGAACCGTTTCCGTGTTGTTTAATATTTAAATGGAATGACTATAAGCCACCTAGATAGTATAGTAACTACACTGACACCGAATACAAACCTTAAAA
Source organism: Heritiera fomes (assembly GCA_032173925.1). NCBI lineage: Eukaryota > Viridiplantae > Streptophyta > Magnoliopsida > Malvales > Malvaceae > Heritiera > Heritiera fomes. Next base: position 15,598,538 of record JAPDPM010000002.1, read on the forward strand.
TGAAAAAGAAAAATTTAGTCCATAAATTTGTAGACTAAGAAAAGTATGAGTATAAAGGAAAGTCGCGGCTTTCGGGTCGTGACAAATATATCCAAGTATCCAACTACCTTTTATAATTTTTTTATTTTTATTGATATTCTTAAAATATTCTAAATTAATCTATTTTGTTAACAATTATCAAAATCAAATAAAATTCGCTATCCCTGCATCACGTTAAGGTGGCATTTAGTGCTTTACATGTAAAATAATTTGTAATGCAAAGTGATTGCTGAAAATTAAATTGCTAGAAAAGTAACATTACAATATTTGGTATACTAACGCTTTGCTGATAATGTAGTGACAAATTTCAAAAATACCCTTAAGTATAAAAACAAATTTGATACATTATTAATAATTTGAAATGTAATTATTTATATTAAAATGTAAATAATAAAAAGTTATAATTATTATATCACTTTGCAACCATTTAAATTGCAGCACAATGTGACCATTCTCACAGTACCAAGCGCAAAGTGACCTCTATTTATTCCAAATTCTCACTTTAAAAATTGTCCTATACATTTGTAATTAAATTCTTAAGTTTCACACAATAATTTTGCATAAATATATAAAAGCAATCATGTTAATTTTCTGCGATAAATTTTTTAAATCTCACATAATCAATTTTACGTAAATATTTCCATAAGTGATTTTGTTAATTTTCTTATTTTTAGTACTGACACATGCAAATTTATAAATCCTTTTTAAAATTGCTCCAATGCCATATAAATTTTTTCTTTAAAAAAAATATAAAATCAGTTAGCCAACAGTGCCAGGCTTGACTAATGGTTAGATTTCTCATAATTTATTGAGTAATTAATTATAAGCAGCTGATGACAAACTTGTCCTAAGAAAAGGCTCTGAAATGTATAGTAATAGCATAGTCACTAGTGAAAGAGGATGTTTTAATTAACAATCATTGGGTGCTCAACTTTTGGTTAAATTCAAGACATTGACAAACATAAAATGAATATGAGAAGAAAATGAGACAATGACAACTAGAAATATGATTTATATCTTTCAAAAAGGCTGATTACTCGACCAACAACTTGGACATTTATTGCTTACTAAGTAGCTATAATTAATTTTGTCCTATTTTTTTCTATGCTTATTTTCACCTTTTTCTAAATCAAGATTGGATTGATTCTTATATATTTAATGAAAATATTTTTTATGAAAATTTTAAGGAACATCTTTAAGCATTTTCAATAAAATCTTAATTGAATCGATAATCATAGTCGAGTATGGTTAAATAAAAGTTTTAATCTAAATTAAAGTGATAATGCTTTTCTTATTAAAAAAATCTAATATATCTATAATGTAATAAAATAAAATTGAAAGATATAAATAAAAATGAGCGACAACCAGATTCATTAGAGTTTTGAACTATTGAGCATTTGTTTTGTATATAAACTAGAATTGACTCAGCCTCTTTCTTTTCTAGCTTGTGTCTGCCGGCCTTGAAGTAGCCTGGGCCACTACTGTCAGTATTTTTTAGCTGCCGCCTGCCGGCCCAAGGACTGCATATGTGTTTTGGGATATATGATTCTTATATGATTACTAGGTGTTGTTGGCCTACAACCTTTGGGAGTGGCAGCAACATGGCCTATATGCATGAATGTCAATGTAATAATAATATTTTAAATCCTGGAAGTCTTCTCATTTGCACATGGTTGTGTAAATATTATGGGTCATTTTGTCGATCTGTAATTGTTACTGAAGATCTTAAAGCAAATTTTTGTGTCAAAAATTAGGTTCATTTTTTGTTAAGGTTTTAGCCCTAATTGGACCATGGTTTATGCGCTATCAAGAGCATCCAGGGTCGCAGATCAACTAAAGAACCTTGTTCGATAAGTGTAATGCATTAGTTGTAAATCTAACAATCTTAGACACGATACGAATATGATACGAATAAATAATATGAGATGATACGGGATGACACAAGCTAAAAATTAAGTAAAACTAATATATGAATATAGTAAAAGCAAAAAATAACGTTTTAAATTTTTTGTATCGATACGAATTTTGACACGAAATTTTTATATTTTATCCGATACGAATATGATTTTACATATACGAAAACAAATTATAAACACGAATTACTAAATCTAATTAACTGTCCGAACTCAGGTTGAGCAGTAAAGATCGGAGAAGGCTAGTCATGCATTCTTTAAACGTAACAGCTTGATATCTCTGTCAAGTGGTATTTTAGCTGGGAACTTTCCCTTTTCTCTTTTTGGTCAAAAACATGAACTGTACAGCACTTAGTAGTTTCAGCCTATGAACTCAAAACTTGAGCACGATCACAGGATGAGAAAGGTTAGTCTATGCGCTTTTGATTCAGGGGCTGCGGTCAGCTCAATCCATACAGTCTTTAGGACCCGCAGCCCATTGATTGATTTGGCCGATGAAGGAGTCATATTTTCTTTTTGACTGTTTTAATTTTAATACTAATAAATCCCTACCTAATCCGATTAGTGCACTCCGCGTACTGCAAGCAGGAATTTGATAGAAATCAAGTAAAACTTAAATTGTTCTATTTAATAGCTAATGCATAATCATGAGTCAATTTTTTTTGTTCAAATAATATTATTTATGTCGAAAATTCAAATATTGAATACTTCATTAATCCAATTAGGAATTACTCGTAATAAACGAATTTGCAAAATAAATTTGCTTAGTGTAAAAAGAATAGTTGTTACTGATATTATTTCACTTTAATTGTTAATTGAGCAAGTTAAATTTATGTGCATTTTTATACTAGTTGGAAAATTTTGAAATCCCCATAAATTGTCTTTAATTTTTAATTAAAAATACTTAATATGGTTGAACGATGAAAAGAATAAGACACTTGGCTCACGTTGAAAAGAATGAGACACTTGGCTCTTTCATATAAAAGTAAACATTTCGAAACCTACACTCAAGGGTAAAAAGACATTGGTCATAAAAACCTAATTTAATTAATTTATAATAACAATAATAAAAATGATTGATATTGGCTATCAAATTCATAATCAAATTGATCTTTTTCAATTTATAATAAAAAACAGCATTTATTTAATATGTCTCTAAATTTTATATATCAAATATTAACAAGTTAAAACACATTAAAAAAACATTTTACAAAAACCAAATATTGGAGTTTATTTACATATTAGTTGTAATCTTAAAAATTTTTATCTAAATTTTACTTGTAAGCTTCATAATAATTATCCTAATAAATAATTCAAAAATTTTATGATACTTTTTGTCACGGTCCAAATATCACATTGTTAGAGTATAATTTATAGTTGGTTGGGCTATCTGTCAAGTACAGACTCAGAATTTATTTACAATCAAAACTCCAAAATCTAGAAATTATTCATATTTACATATTGTCGTAACGGCTTCGCGCTCGACGATTTTGAAAAACATTTAAAAACAATGGGAGTCGCCACCAATCTTTTTTTTACTAGGTGTGATTAGTCACCTAAAAATATTTATCTTTTTAACAAAATCTTGAAATTAATTAAGTTTTATTAAAAAGACAATTTTGGTCTGCGAAAACAAAATCGAGTCCGGGAGTACGGTTACGCGTGGGGAAGGATTAGCACCCCCACGACGCCCGTTAAAAAACGGTACCATAGTAATCATGTGTTATCCTTTAGTTTTAATAAAAATGGTCTTAATTTAATATTTAAAAATAATTCCCTTTTGTTCCATTTTTGAAGCATTTTATTATTTATCAAAATTATTATTTTATTTTTTTAAAAAAAAGGTTAGATTTTGTTTATCGAAAGTGAGTGTGAACCCTTCTGTATTGAATAATTAAATCGAATACTCCAATACTTTTGGCAGCATTCGAAATAATTTTTCTCACCTAGAGATTTCTTAAGAATCACTACTTGTGACTTCTATAGAATCTCATTCTCGGAAGATTCACACTTGCTTCGAAGATTATTATGAATGCACGTGATGCAAACAGATAATGTATGATGCATATGAATTTTTAATTTTAAATTTCATTATTTATTTGTTGATTTTTTTTATATTTTCTTTGTTTTAAAAAAACTTATTCATTTCTATCTATTAAAAATTTAAGTTATTGAAAAATCATACTAAATATTTCAATACTTTTAGCAACATTTAGTACAACTCTTCTCACCTAGGGATCAGTTAGGAATCACTACTTGTGACTTCTGTAACGTCCCATCATCGGACATTTATTAATTAAATTTGAAATTTATTATTATTTTTTCTATTTTCTTTTAAAAACTTATTTATTTTTATGTTTAACAAAAAATTAAATTATTGAAAAATCATACTAAATATTCCCAGACAAAATTATGTGTCTACAGCTGCCCCTCTTTGCTCAATGCTGAGGATCAGGAATAGAGCAAAGACAATAGACACTAATTTTGTCCGGCTTATGACCTGATCTCTTCTTCTTCTTCTTCTTTTCTCTCTCTTTCTTTCTTCTTTTTTTCTTTTTTCTTTTTTTCTCTTTCTCTTTCTCTTTTTTTCTTTTTTCTTCTTTTTTTTTGTATGCGCTCCTCTTGCAGTAGAGGCGATGAAACTTTAAATTCCCCAATTTTTTTTCTAAGAAAGCTCCACTTGCAGCAAAGGAATTGAAACTTTAAATTCCTTTTTTTTCTTCTTTTCTTCTTTTTTTTTAGAAAGCTCCTCTTGCAGCAGAGGCAATGAAACTTTAAATTCCCCTTTTCTGAAATTGAGAGATTTCACATTTAAAGATTTGATTCGGAGATTCACATCCGAAATTTTAACTTGGAGGTTCACACCCAGAATTTTAACTTTGTTTTGGAGATTCACATCTAAAATTTGATTCGGAGATTCACACCCGAAATTTTGATTTGAAGATTTAGAGATTCACATCCAAGATTCTAACTTTGATTGGGAGATTCACATCTAAAATTATAACTTGGAGATTCACATCCAAAATTATAACTTGGAGATTCACATCCAAAATTCGATTCGGAGATTCACATCCGAAATTTCAACTTTGATTTGGAGATTCACACCCAAAGATTTGATTCGAAGATTCACATTTAAATCGAATTTCCCTATCTTAAAATTCCTTATCTTGATTTTTCCTTCAATTTCATCTTTAGATCTTATGTTTAATCTCATTTCAAATTTAATCTCGAACCTCCTCTTTAAAATATAGCTCTGAACCTTGTTCTACTCCCCTCTTTTTTTTTAAACCTTCTTCTTCCTCTCTCTTTTTTATTTCAACTTCAGAATCTTATTCTTCCAACCTCATATTTTAATCTTACATTTTCTTGACAAGGATACATTCAGGAACTCAATTTGAGGATTTGTATTGAAAATTCCAAACGTAAACTTTAATATAGAGATTCACATCTTAAATTCAGAGATTCTCATCTAAAATTTTGAGTTGGAGTTTCACATCCAAATATCCATTTTAGAGATTATCATTCGGAATTTCAGAGATTCTCACCTGAAATTTTGAGTTGGAGTTTCACATCCAAATATTAGATTCGAAGATTCACACCCGAAATTTCAACTTTGATTTGGAGATTCACATCCAAAAATTTGATTTAGGGATTCACACCCTAAATTTTGATTCGAAGATTCACATCCGAAATTTTCAACTTGGAATTCAGAGATTCACACCTGAAATTTTGATTTGGAGATTCACATCCAAAAATTTGACTTAGGGATTCACACCCAAAATTTTAACTTGGAGATTCACATCCAAAAATTTGACTTAGGGATTCACACCCGAAATTTTAATTCGGAGATTCACACTCGAAATTTTACCTTGGAGATTCACATCCAAAAATTTGATTCGGAGATTCACACCCGAAATTTCAACCTTGATTTGGAGATTCACACCCAAAGATTTTGTTTCTTGATGCATCATCCTTTTAAAACTTTTTACTTTAAAAATCTTATCATCTTATCCTAAAATTTTCAGAATCCTGCTTCCTTCCTTTGTCTTGTGTTTTGCCCCTTCTTTGATCGAAAATGTACAAATTTTGTTCCTTAAAGGTGAAATTTTCATTTGTTTTTTTTTTTTGAATGTATGTGATGGATGCAATGCAAATGTCGAGAAATAAGCAAAAGTTGCAGTAACAAGGTTCACAAGACCACCATCCTCACCTTTTTTGAATCTTTTCAAAACATAAGCTTCCGTACATCGACTAATTCCACGAAACACCATTAATTCTTGGTTATTCTTCACCATTTGATCATACATTCATATTTCTTAGGCGCCATTGTAAACCTTCCCATGGTTCTCATCTGTTCTTTCTTCACCCCATATCATGTTCGACTTTCTTCTTCTGTAATGCATTGGGCTTTCTCAAACATTGTCAATCACTTATTTATCATCATTTCAATTTATAATGAATGCAATGCCATCACATTTCTTTCAATAATCATGAGTATGCAGATTGATCAAAAGTTGAAGGATGGACATTTATGATGAAGTCAATCAAGAACAAATTTAACCAAGAATAATAGGTAATTTCCAGAGGTCAAGGGAAGGTAACAATATCTAAACAATGAATATTCAATCAATCTTGATAAACTAATCTAGGATTTTTCCCAAAATTCTATTTGATTGACATTCTTATCATTTTGATTCCATCAATGCTTTGCCCCCCATTTCATGAAATCATCGAATAGTACTGGTTTGCCTTATAAAAGGCTATCTTCTCGAGATTTTAGCCAAATCCTCCATTCTTCTTTTGACTCAAATCACCCTTTCGAGTTTTCAACTTGAGCCCCTTCTCATTCTCCTTCTTTTCTTTTTTTCTTTTTTTTTTATCTTAGCCCTTCTCTTTTTATTATTTTTCTTTTTTTCTTTTCATTTTTTTCATCATTTTCCTTTTTTCATTTTCATTTTTTTCAAGGACCATATTTATTCATAATCAACCCACTTGCCAAGCTCCAAATCATGAACTTGTAACACGTCTAGGCTCAATATATGATTCCTTAACTCAAGCATTCAAATTTGATCAAAATGGACTTTTAAGGTATGTAATGTAGGCCAGGTTTTGAGGTTTTGAAAGAATGGATAATAAGGCCCAAAATATGTGTTTCAAGGGTTTCAAGCCATAGGATCATTTTTCATCATCTCAAGAACTTTAGCATTCTACCCCATTCTTTGTTTATTCTTCTTTGGTTTCTTATTTCTCCTTCCATTCTTTTCAGTTCATCTCTTTTTCTTTTGATTCTCTCTTTTCCTCATTTCCTTCTCTCTTTTTTTTTGAGGATTTCAATCATGAAGATATCTTTTTCTTTATCTTGCCCCTAGATTTCTAATGTCTTGAAAATTTTTCGTGGGCCAATCTCACTTCATTTTTCTCAATTTTGCCCTCCAATGTGGAGGGTGATCCTTGGCAGGTTTCTTTTAAAAACATATATAACTATGAGGCTCAAAAGGGTAACAATGAATAATTTTTCTCATATGTGAAGGGTAAACCAAAGATGGCCATTTCTCATTTCAAACGTAAATACTCTTATCAAAGAATTATTTATTGAGCCATCACAACCTTATGAAAAATCTGCTTTCCTTGTGTACACTACATCGACTGATTTCAACATTCCTATCGATCATGGGGACAAAATTGTCAATACAAATAGAATTTTAAAGTTTTATCCTAGATTATTATCATAATCAACTTCATATTCATCATTTAACAACAAAATTGGGCAAAGTATGGTAGTTAATCAAAAAAGGGTAAAATATAGGCAAATGTACAAAAAAACATAAGATTTCGAAGGGGAGAGAAAAATGTAATGAAAATGCATCAGTTATTCCGTTGAAATGACAAAAGATAAATGAAAGTCAATACACAAAAAGCGCTTTTCAGTTTATGAGCACTACAAAAAGAAACAGCTTTATACCATCATGAATGACCAGCTAAAAAGTCTTCTTTTGCAATCATACTGCAGCATGGTTAACCCGTTCCTTCTTTTGTCCCAAAATCTAACCAACCAGCTCTAATCAAACTTTGCACCTTGTGCTTGAAAGCAGGGCAACTTTCTATCGAATGACCCATATTTCCACTATGATAGTCACATCGAGCATTTAGGTCATACCATTCTGGATATGGAGGTTCCAAAGGCTTTAATTGAACTGGGGTAACAAGTTGGTTCTCAAGAAGGTATTGAAATACTTCAGTGTAGGACCAAGGAATCGGATCGATGTCGATCCTCCTCCGTTTGTTTCGAGATCCTCTTTGGTTACTTTGGGTAGGCATAGGTGTTTGGAGACCTATTTGCCAACTAGATTGGGGGATTGGCTGATTGGCTGATTGGTATTCGGGCTTGGAGAGATATGATTTATGGTGGGGTAATGGGTTTGGTACATTGGATAAGGATAATATGGAGCAAAGTCTCCCACATGTTGCCCCTCATAATTCATAGCATGAACATCTCCTCCATTCCCCGATGTATCACCTTTTCTTGCATTCATGGCATCGTCTCCTATAAGCTTGCCACTCTTGATTGCATTATCTATTATTTCACCAAAGATCACCATATCCGCAAAATTCTTTGTAGCATTTCCAACCATCATTTCATAAAATGGTGCTGGGAGTGTGTTGACAAACAAGATGGTGGTTTCTTTCTCTGTGAGGGGTGGTTGAACTTGGGCAGCTACATCCCTCCACCTTTGAGCATATTCTCTAAAGCTCTCTTCATGTTTCTTCATCATGCCCTGTAAGGATAAGCGATCTGGTGCCAAATCTTCAATGTGCTTGTATTGAGCAATGAATGCCCGAGCCAATTCTTTCCATGAGCGGATATAGGCTTGATCTAGTTGGGTGTACCACCTGGCAGCTGATCCGGTTAGACTGTCTTGAAAAATATGCACCAATAATTCATCATTTTGAGCATAAGCAGCCATTTTCTGACAGTACATCTTGATATGAGTTGCCGGGCATTTGGTCCCATCATACTTTTCAAAATCTGGAACTTTGAACTTTGGTGGGATAACTACACCCAGTACTAAACAGAGCTCGCTCATCTCCAGAGAACCATATGAATCCATCCCTTCGATAGCTCGTAACCTTTCTTCAAGGATATCTAACTTTGTTTGAGGCTCTAAATTCTCTTTCATTGTCGATACACCCATCTTCAATTTCTCCTGTTCTCTAGAATTATCCGAATCATGGACATAGATTGGGTCTGATGGGTTCCTCCTGGGGTTTGGAATGTCGTGCCTCGAAAATGGCATATGCTGTGAAGTATGGACTTGAGTAGTTACTCCCTGTGCTGGTTCCTTTCCTTTACTCATTTGGGTCATCATCTCCATCATTGCAGCCAATTGCCCCTTCATCTCTTCTTGCGCCTTTTCTATTTTCTCCATTCGGCTAGCCTGTCCTTCTTCCATGGTCTATACTTGAGAGTCCCGAATTGCTTTGTAACCTTTGATGGTCGAGAAGCCTGGGAACCTTATTACCACTATTTTTTAATTAGAATTCCACATTGTAATCTTACCTTTGTCTAAAAAACTTTCTCTTATTTCTTTCAAAAATTTTTGGAACAAACAAATTTTTTGCTTCTTTTCTTTTTTTTTTGAAAAATGAACAGTATTGGCGTGTTTATAACAAGTATACAATGTGAATTTTATGAAAATCATGTTATTTGTATATGTATGCAAATGATATGTATGACAAAATCTATGAAATGGAACAATTTTTCTTCTTCTTTTCCCTTTTTCATTTTTATTCCTTTCTTTCCCTTTTTTTTTTGTTATTTTGTTAGTTTGCATAACTTTCTTGATTTTACATGTTGGGTATTTATGCCTTTACTTTAACCAAATCTTAGGGAAGAATAATTTCAACGAAAATAATCAATCAATAGCACATGTATACAAATTTGATAGAAAAGAAAATTGAAAGAATAAACAAATTCAAGATTGTAAAAGACTCAGTCTAGTTTCTCAAAGACTTATCTACGAAATGTGATGCAACAATGCAAAATGCATACCAAAGTTCAAACTGAAATTTGCCCCTTACTTATCATATTCACTTATTAACTTAAGAGGTTAAGTCCGAAATAAGTAAGAGAAGTTGAAGAGTAATCTTAAACCATATCAAAATTGTTTCAAAAACTCTCTCTCTTCTTTTTGTTTTTTTAATTTTTGGTGAGAGGAAACATTATTAACCATGAAATTCTATGTAAAATGTTCCAAGACATGACACAATAACAAGACATTGTTGAAAGACATGTTCAAACAAAATGCAATTTATGCAAAATGCAATTACAATGTGTCACGACCCGAAGGCCTCGACTTTCCTTTATACTCATACTTTTCTTAGTCTACAAATTTATGGACTAAATTTTTCTTTTTCATTTTAAGGTTTGTATTCGGTGTCAGTGTAGTTACTATACTATCTAGGTGGCTTATAGTCATTCCATTTAAATATTAAACAACACGGAAACGGTTCTTAGTTACATCCCGACTTGTTAAACAAAATATGTACTGTGCATCAATTAAAGTCATACATGTAAACAAGCATTTTATAAGTTCCATATACCTCCGGAAACTAGTACCAAGTCCATACACCGTCTCCGATGCCCATTGAGCAGCTCACATGGCAGATGTTAACTTCAATAATCTGAAAGAGATGGAATTTAGTGGGGTGAGCAAAACCACGGCTCAGTAAGATACTAATATAAATGCAAGAGTAGGATTATACTGTCTTAACCGCAAATGCTTAAAACTTGCAAGGATGCAATTACAGTTAATCCTTTCTCATCGATAACATATCATTATCTCATTTCTTGTCATCTGTCTATCACTTATACTTTTAAATAAATCATCATAATCACTTTTTCAATCTTCTTGATCTTACACTATAGTGCATCGCATCTGTCGTATCCAAATTGAATGTCATATACTACTAGTCTATATTTCCCTCTATCTCGAAGTACATCCTGCCCAATTGAAGCATCATATCAATTCACCTTATGTTTCATAATCGTACTCTTGTAATCTATCACCTCATATCATTTTCCATATAGAGAAATCATGATCACAATAGTGTAAGTTCACAATTCTCTTCATATCGATCTTATGTTCATGTATCATATCATGTCTAGATGAAATATCATTACCACTGTGTGCTATCATCACATGATTCAATATGTACCGTATAAAATTTGTGTTCTGTATAAAACATTCATTTCAAATCATGTTTCATGTAGTACATAATCATGTACGAAAGTCATGTAATTTAGAATCATTTGACATATGTTTTAAAACACATTTTAAAACATATGAAATCTCTATTCATATCATGTGTGGTATAAAACACATGTACATCATTTCATCTGTCATGTCAAATAAACATGGTTTAAAACATATAAAGTCTCAAATCATATAATGCATAATATAAACCATGTTTCAATCATTCAATTTCAATCATTTCATGTATACTGTAAAACATATCATGTCTAGAGTTTAATATATAATAAATTGTACTCTAGACATTCTTTAACATTTAGTAAGAGACTAGGCATGAATCCCTATTCTATTATCATATCATCTCTAACCCATTGTAGCTATCAATGGGATAGTTTCCCTCGAAGGGTTCACTATCTATGATCATAGATCGTCCCAGTCCCACTGATCAGCTGGAAACTGAGGAATGTGTCCACGACTATTGTCGGACAGCCTGGAATGATCTCATCAGGCAACATTTACATGTACATATCATATATGTATAAATGGGGTTCCATGCCACACAGGCAGAACCACACAATAAATACATACTCTGTGCCACAAAGGCATATGCCACTCAGGCATTCAATAGGGTACCTGTCGTCTCAAAAATCGAAATCTTTTGATATATCATTTTGAATTCATTTAGACAGCCCTCATAAAAAAAACATTTAAAACCGAGTCTTTTCTCAAATCAATGCATAATTAAATCTCATGTTCAATATGTACATATCATGAATAATGTCAAAATGATATTAAACATCAAGGTCTGTGGCTGTCTAATCATTTCAAATATTTACTTTCACTTAAAAGATTTCGATGCATCTCTTTTTTAAAATATCACTTTTTCTTTTAAAACAACATGAGATTATATGTCATGCATGAATGATTTTCTAAATATATCCAAATATATCTCAATACTCATTCAATCTATTGTTGTGCATATTATGACATCAGACTAAGGTGTGTCTTCAGTAGCCTAAATTTCTTATTCAAACATGATCATGACATGAAAGTCATCCGTTATTCATTCTACAATTACACACGTCTTTCAAGTCCCCAATGGCATCACTAAAATCCACAGTACATATGTTTGCACGTTTATTCAAATACATTTCAATAACATCCATAGACTATTAGGATCATTCTAGTATATTTTTCTATCAAAGATCACAAGCTACCTCAAACTTTCATTCTCCCTTTCATTATTTTGCACATTAATTAAATCAATTCCCAACATTAGCTTTACACATACAAAGTTAACATGCCACAATCAAACATTGATTCGAATCCATTCTATTGACAAAGATATTCCATAATGTAGTATATATCAAGTACCAAATTCTCTAAATCTCATTTTATTGCTATATTTTTTTTTTCTCAATTTCAGCCTTATGGTATATTAAGATTATATTGTCATATTGCCAGATAGGTCATTATCCACACTTACAATCCTCTAGCTTCGAGGTCATAACAAATCAAAATGTCCATAAGGTTTCACGATCTACTTTCTTATGATCATTATCTCAATCATACCACAAAGACAGTCCATTTGTTTGAATCTATCAATTCTATAATCATCACTTTTCAACTATGATCTTCTCTTCAAAGCAATATCATATAATCATCGTTACATCTATCAATACTCCAACTATCGAGATTGCACCTCAATTTCTACTCGATAGTCAACTTGAAATATTACATAACTCGAATTATCGACTCTATAAGATTCACAACCAAATTCTTCATATTGTCGTACTCATCCGTTAACCTTCTCAACCATTTAAAAATCAATTTTTTCCTATGATACAATAAAATCCTTTCAAGCTGATCTTCGATAATTCTTTCAGGATTCCATTTAGATGAGAATTTAATATTTTTCCTTAAACATTTTCGTGGAAATTTCGGCAGCATAACGGCTTAATTTCCTCTAAACTTCCTGCAAGGAAACACAATTTATACTGACAGCCGTTGATACTCACCAATTTTTACCTCTTACTGAGACCCCCACCATCAATTGTGGGTCCTCTTAGCATTTTTTAACAAATCAATTTAAATCGATGCATCATATAAAAATTCACAATTCCATTAAAAATCATTCCATCAATGCATCATATAACATCATAAATCCCACATACAATATAATGCTACTAAGGCTTTATAAGAGTATCTTACCCATTCGCCAAGCTTAGCGCACTTTCCGATTTTTCGAGCCTGGCCGAATTCCACCATTCGTCTCATTTCCGTTTTACTACAATTTCAAAAATTAACATATATTTTCATTTAGAAAATAATCCGAAAATTCCCAATAAATCCAATAGACATATGGCAAAAAGACTTAAATTTTCCTTACCACATTTTTTTTTCTTTTTCCTTTCTTTCTTCTTCTTCTTTCTTCTTTTCTTTCTCCTTTTCTTTTCTTTTCTTTTCTTCTTTTTCCTTTCTTTCTCTTTTTTTTTTTTTCTGAACCGGGTCGGGTCGGGTTCGGGTTGACCGGGTCAAATCGGGTCGGGTCAGGTTGACCGGGTCAGGCGGGTCGGATCGGGTCGGACCGGTTTCGCCGGTTCAATCTTCTGCTGGCCGGTTCGGTCACCGGCGGCCACCCATTCCGGCGGTTCGGCCACCCAACAGCTTGCCGAGGTTGCGAGGACTCCGGATCTGGCCTCGGTTTCGCCCCATCACCGGCGACGGTGCCGGATCTGGCGACGTGGGTTTCGGCCTCTTTCCCTTCTCTTTTCTCCCTCCTTTCTCTTCCTCCTTCACCGCCGGTCACCTCTTTTCCTTCCCTTTACCTCCGCCAGTGTCGGCGTTGGAGTGGCGGTGCTCGGATTGGCCGGCACCGCCGTTTTCCTTTTTCTCCTCTCTCTTTTTCTTTTCGGTTTTTCTTTCGATTTTCTCTTCTCCTTCCGACTCGAGCCGCCGTCGTTCGCTTCCTCACTCGCCGGCGACGCCCTCTCTCCTCCGCTTTCTCCTTTGGCCGGTCGGCATTGGCCGGCTTCTCATCTGTTTCTTTTGTTCTTCTTTAAGTTTCTCCTCTGTTTTGTTAACATAGGAGAAATAAGCAGGGAATCGGGAATAGCCCGATTCCCGCCCCTTTCCTTCTCTTTTTTTTTTTTTTAAAGTTTGATATTTATTATTATACATAATAATAACTATAATATATATATAATTATTATACACCATAATTATATATATACTATTCATAATATGTATTTAAATACATATTTTGTATCAAAACATATATTTATATATATACTTTTTTACACTTTTAACACAAAATAATATTTATATTTATCAAAGGTATATTTATATAATATCATTATATAAATATATCAAAATATTTTTATTTCTTATTAAGTTTTGGATTTCTAAATATCCAAAATTATTTTCTCCATTTTCTTATTTAATTTTGATTTCCATTTATCCAAATTAAATTTCCTCCTTCATTTCTTATTTCCAAATTTAATTTTTCCTTTTCATTTCTTATTTAATTTGGATTTCACTTTGTCCAAATTAAATTTTCCAGATACTTTATATTTATTTAGAAAATTCTCGGTCTTCACATCCTCCCCACCTTAAGAAATTCGGTCCTCCGAATTCAACTTAAATTATTTGGTGGTGTGTATGCTTATAGTTCCTGTCCTCTCAATCATCTTTTTAAGTAATACTACTAGCATACTTTCAACATCCGAATCACCTTTTATACCATTACATATCATTTTTCCACCATATATTCATACTCCCTAAAATTTCTTATCATCTTGGGAGTTATCACTTTCATCTCTTTTCACATAATAGCTGTTTCACACCATTTATCATTTGTTTTTCTCATTTGGCGCCAAGTTGATATATTTTGGTATCTATCGTTTACCGATTTAATCAGTAGTATGTAATTGTCCCAGTAGCTTTTAAATATCGTGCATTCGCTCTCTCTAAACATATCTTCGAGCGTTTCCACATTACGCTCGAATTTTCATATCAGTATGGAGCGATGCTGTCGATCAATTTGGAATTCCCAAAGCCTTTTGTTATTTCCCATAAGCATATGGCAATTCAAGATTTCATCACCTTAAATGCTCACTGGAACTTCACATACATTCTCTCCATTTCATATTTATATTTCGACTAAGGCATTAGAGAAATCTAGAGGTTTGAAAATGGAAAAGTGATTCAATTTAGTCAATCAGTCTATAATCACTTCCATAATATCATATTCCTTTTGGGTTTCGTATTATCCCCCAACACTCATTGTCACATCGATAAATCAAAGCTGCACCTCATTGCAGACTTTACTGTTAATCATCTCTTACCATAATGCAACATTTATTAATCATTTTATCTCTATATCTCTTTTCATGTAGTATTCTTATTACATCTCGATGTGATAACCAAAGTGAAATCACTTTCAGTCTTAAATTCGAAAACTGTTTCATATTCGTGCTCCCTTATAACTCGAAATCATAGTTTCAATTTCCAATAGTCCTCATAATTAAGGTGGGATTGTACTTTCAATTAAGCCATATACTTTTGTTCAATCATTTTCAATGGCGATTCCTTTACCTCTTCCAACCCCTTTTCAGTTCACATATCGATCATATTCTATACCATCATTACATTATCTTCCATATAAACTGCCACAATCAATCATTCTCGATCATTCATATCCTATTCCTTTGAGGTGATACACAATTCTTTTATATCGTATCGATGCCGTTCATTAACGGATTCCAGTCCGTTTCAATAGGCCATCGATTGGCAAATTTTTTTTTTTGTGTCAAAGCCCAGCCTGTTTTAAATGGGTCGTCGACTGGTATCACCATACCAATAGCTGACAATTCTTGGTACAGATTGAAAATCAACAAGTTTACATGTAGACACTACACAGTACATGGGATGTAACACTGTCACTGTCTCAACTACACTGACACGTACTAGACAAACCGTACTCTGATACCATTAAATCTGTCACGACCCGAAGGCCTCGACTTTCCTTTATACTCATACTTTTCTTAGTCTACAAATTTATGGACTAAATTTTTCTTTTTCATTTTAAGGTTTGTATTCGGTGTCAGTGTAGTTACTATACTATCTAGGTGGCTTATAGTCATTCCATTTAAATATTAAACAACACGGAAACGGTTCTTAGTTACATCCCGACTTGTTAAACAAAATATGTACTGTGCATCAATTAAAGTCATACATGTAAACAAGCATTTTATAAGTTCCATATACCTCCGGAAACTAGTACCAAGTCCATACACCGTCTCCGATGCCCACTGAGCAGCTCACATGGCAGATGTTAACTTCAATAATCTGAAAGAGATGGAATTTAGTGGGGTGAGCAAAACCACGGCTCAGTAAGATACTAATATAAATGCAAGAGTAGGATTATACTGTCTTAACCGCAAATGCTTAAAACTTGCAAGGATGCAATTACAGTTAATCCTTTCTCATCGATAACATATCATTATCTCATTTCTTGTCATCTGTCTATCACTTATACTTTTAAATAAATCATCATAATCACTTTTTCAATCTTCTTGATCTTACACTATAGTGCATCGCATCTGTCGTATCCAAATTGAATGTCATATACTACTAGTCTATATTTCCCTCTATCTCGGAGTACATCCTGTCCAATTGAAGCATCATATCAATTCACCTTATGTTTCATAATCGTACTCTTGTAATCTATCACCTCATATCATTTTCCATATAGAGAAATCATGATCACAATAGTGTAAGTTCACAATTCTCTTCATATCGATCTTATGTTCATGTATCATATCATGTCTAGATGAAATATCGTTACCACTGTGTGCTATCATCACATGATTCAATATGTACCGTATAAAATTTGTGTTCTGTATAAAACATTCATTTCAAATCATGTTTCATGTAGTACATAATCATGTACGAAAGTCATGTAATTTAGAATCATTTGACATATGTTTTAAAACACATTTTAAAACATATGAAATCTCTATTCATATCATGTGTGGTATAAAACACATGTACATCATTTCATCTGTCATGTCAAATAAACATGGTTTAAAACATATAAAGTCTCAAATCATATAATGCATAATATAAACCATGTTTCAATCATTCAATTTCAATCATTTCATGTATACTGTAAAACATATCATGTCTAGAGTTTAATATATAATAAATTGTACTCTAGACATTCTTTAACATTTAGTAAGAGACTAGGCATGAATCCCTATTCTATTATCATATCATCTCTAACCCATTGTAGCTATCAATTGGATAGTTTCCCTCGAAGGGTTCACTATCTATGATCATAGATCGTCCCAGTCCCACTGATCAGCTGGAAACTGAGGAATGTGTCCACGACTATTGTCGGACAGCCTGGAATGATCTCATCAGGCAACATTTACATGTACATATCATATATGTATAAATGGGGTTCCATGCCACACAGGCAGAACCACACAATAAATACATACTCTGTGCCACAAAGGCATATGCCACTCAGGCATTCAATAGGGTACCTGTCGTCTCAAAAATCGAAATCTTTTGATATATCATTTTGAATTCATTTAGACAGCCCTCATAAAAAAAACATTTAAAACCGAGTCTTTTCTCAAATCAATGCATAATTAAATCTCATGTTCAATATGTACATATCATGAATAATGTCAAAATGATATTAAACATCAAGGTCTGTGGCTGTCTAATCATTTCAAATATTTACTTTCACTTAAAAGATTTCGATGCATCTCTTTTTTAAAATATCACTTTTTCTTTTAAAACAACATGAGATTATATGTCATGCATGAATGATTTTCTAAATATATCCAAATATATCTCAATACTCATTCAATCTATTGTTGTGCATATTATGACATCAGACTAAGGTGTGTCTTCAGTAGCCTAAATTTCTTATTCAAACATGATCATGACATGAAAGTCATCCGTTATTCATTCTACAATTACACACGTCTTTCAAGTCCCCAATGGCATCACTAAAATCCACAGTACATATGTTTGCACGTTTATTCAAATACATTTCAATAACATCCATAGACTATTAGGATCATTCTAGTATATTTTTCTATCAAAGATCACAAGCTACCTCAAACTTTCATTCTCCCTTTCATTATTTTGCACATTAATTAAATCAATTCCCAACATTAGCTTTACACATACAAAGTTAACATGCCACAATCAAACATTGATTCGAATCCATTCTATTGACAAAGATATTCCATAATGTAGTATATATCAAGTACCAAATTCTCTAAATCTCATTTTATTGCTATATTTTTTTTTTCTCAATTTCAGCCTTATGGTATATTAAGATTATATTGTCATATTGCCAGATAGGTCATTATCCACACTTACAATCCTCTAGCTTCGAGGTCATAACAAATCAAAATGTCCATAAGGTTTCACGATCTACTTTCTTATGATCATTATCTCAATCATACCACAAAGACAGTCCATTTGTTTGAATCTATCAATTCTATAATCATCACTTTTCAACTATGATCTTCTCTTCAAAGCAATATCATATAATCATCGTTACATCTATCAATACTCCAACTATCGAGATTGCACATCAATTTCTACTCGATAGTCAACTTGAAATATTACATAACTCGAATTATCGACTCTATAAGATTCACAACCAAATTCTTCATATTGTCGTACTCATCCGTTAACCTTCTCAACCATTTAAAAATCAATTTTTTCCTATGATACAATAAAATCCTTTCAAGCTTATCTTCGATAATTCTTTCAGGATTCCATTTAGATGAGAATTTAATATTTTTCCTTAAACATTTTCGTGGAAATTTCGGCAGCATAACGGCTTAATTTCCTCTAAACTTCCTGCAAGGAAACACAATTTATACTGACAGCCGTTGATTCTCACCAATTTTTACCTCTTACTAAGACCCCCACCATCAATTGTAGGCCCTCTTAGCATTTTTAACATTAATTAAATTGATGCATTATATAAAAAAATCACAATTCCATTAAAATCATTCCATCAGAGCATTATATAAGATTATAAATCCCACATACAATATAATGCTACTAAGGCTTTATAAGAGTATCTTACCCATTCACCAAGCTTAGCGCACTTTCCGATTTTTCGAGCCTGGCCGAATTCCACCATTCGTCTCATTTCCGTTTTACTACAATTTCAAAAATTAACATATATTTTCATTTAGAAAATAATCCGAAAATTCCCAATAAATCCAATAGACATATGGCAAAAAGACTTAAATTTTCCTTACCACATTTTTTTTTCTTTTTCCTTTCTTTCTTCTTCTTCTTTCTTCTTTTCTTTCTCCTTTTCTTTTCTTTTCTTTTCTTCTTTTTCCTTTCTTTCTCTTTTTTTTTTTTTCTGAACCGGGTCGGGTCGGGTTCGGGTTGACCGGGTCAAATCGGGTCGGGTCAGGTTGACCGGGTCAGGCGGGTCGGATCGGGTCGGACCGGTTTCGCCGGTTCAATCTTCTGCTGGCCGGTTCGGTCACCGGCGGCCACCCATTCCGGCGGTTCGGCCACCCAACAGCTTGCCGAGGTTGCGAGGACTCCGGATCTGGCCTCGGTTTCGCCCCATCACCGGCGACGGTGCCGGATCTGGCGACGTGGGTTTCGGCCTCTTTCCCTTCTCTTTTCTCCCTCCTTTCTCTTCCTCCTTCACCGCCGGTCACCTCTTTTCCTTCCCTTTACCTCCGCCAGTGTCGGCGTTGGAGTGGCGGTGCTCGGATTGGCCGGCACCGCCGTTTTCCTTTTTCTCCTCTCTCTTTTTCTTTTCTGTTTTTCTTTCGATTTTCTCTTCTCCTTCCGACTCGAGCCGCCGTCGTTCGCTTCCTCACTCGCCGGCGACGCCCTCTCTCCTCCGCTTTCTCCTTTGGCCGGTCGGCATTGGCCGGCTTCTCATCTGTTTCTTTTGTTCTTCTTTAAGTTTCTCCTCTGTTTTGTTAACATAGGAGAAATAAGCAGGGAATCGGGAATAGCCCGATTCCCGCCCCTTTCCTTCTCTTTTTTTTTTTTTAAAGTTTGATATTTATTATTATACATAATAATAACTATAATATATATATAATTATTATACACCATAATTATATATATACTATTCATAATATGTATTTAAATACATATTTTGTATCAAAACATATATTTATATATATACTTTTTTACACTTTTAACACAAAATAATATTTATATTTATCAAAGGTATATTTATATAATATCATTATATAAATATATCAAAATATTTTTATTTCTTATTAAGTTTTGGATTTCTAAATATCCAAAATTATTTTCTCCATTTTCTTATTTAATTTTGATTTCCATTTATCCAAATTAAATTTCCTCCTTCATTTCTTATTTCCAAATTTAATTTTTCCTTTTCATTTCTTATTTAATTTGGATTTCACTTTGTCCAAATTAAATTTTCCAGATACTTTATATTTATTTAGAAAATTCTCGGTCTTCACACAATGAAGATCAAATTCTATTTTATTTCATCTAACCTTCATGATTCTAAAATGCACATGACATGATTATCAATATATGTATACACAATGATAATGAAATGAATTAAAATGATATATGTCCCTAACATGTTTGAGAAAAACAAATATTTGTATTCACAATACCTAGACACTAATCTTATTATTCCTTAATCCAATCATGCAAGAAAGATGGAATTCTTAACTAAACTTGAGCATTCTTCTTCATTTTTTCTAGAAATCATTTTTCTTTGATCACCAAACAAAATTTTTTTCATTTTCTATTTTTTTTCTAAAAAATAAAATTCACATTCCCTATTCTATTCTTTTTTATCAAAAATTGATTTTATTTCATTTTTATTCCAAATCAAATTATTTTTTTGAATTCTTTTCCAATAAATTCAAGGATAATTTTGTTGACATCCTTTTTTTATTATTCAACCAAGTGTTTTGCAATGAGATAATCAAGAAAAGGAAAGAAAAACATTTTTTAAGCCCCCCTTTTTTTTGGAGCATTTTTAAACTCTCATTAAAATTCCTACACAATCCAAAATTTTTTTTTGTCAACTTATTCTTTGAAAATTCTATACAGGAAAGTCAATTATTCATCGCTCCTTTTTTTTTGTTTTTTTGACTTCAAAAAGAAAGAAAGAAAAATTTCATTCATTCTTTCATTTTATTCTAACTCATTTTTGAAGAGATATTATTTCATTTCCTACTCAAAATCCCTTTCACTTTTATTTTTTTATGCCTTTATTTTAAGAAAATTTTTCAAGAATAATAAAGAATAAAAAATTTTAATTAAAAAACTTAATTGAATTTCTTCTTATTATTTTTTGTCTTTTATGCCTTTATCTTAAGAAAATTTTCCAAAAATAATAAAGAATAAAAAACTTAATTGAATTTCTTCTTATTATTTTTTGTCTTTTATTCCTTTATCTTAAGAAAATTTTCCAAAAATAATAAAGAATAAAAAATTTTAATTAAAAAACTTAATTGAATTTCTTCTTATTATTTTTTTGTGAAAGAGACATTTTTTTAACAATTTTTTTCATTTTTTATTGTAAAAAGAAAGGTTTATCCACATTTTTTCATTTTATATTTTTCTTTTTAAAGAAAGAAAAGTGAAAGAAATTAAAACCTTTTTTTATTTTTATATATAAAAACATCTTGTAACCACAAAACTTCTTTTTCTTCCTCTTGCCTTGGAGAATGTATTTTTATTAGTTCCTATTTTAATGCACCTATTTTCAAAACAAAATTCTCATTTTAAAAAAGGAATGAAGAATTATTCGCATTTTTAAAAGAAAAGTTACATATTTGTTTTATTACTTCTATCACACACCTTTATTTTTTAAAATATAAGTGGATTTTTTTTTGAAAAGATCTTTCATAAAGAAAATATATTTTTCATTTTTATTTTACAAAATTCCCTTTTTTAGAAAAAATCAAAGACTTAAATTATATACAATTCAAATTAAAATCGATTGTACCTTTATTATTGATATGAGAAAATGGGTCGAATTGTGTTCCCTCGTGTCCTAATTTTGGGATAATTTCTACAAAAATTGGACATGGCTCTACCTAAGGCTGACCTCTTAGGTTTTTCTATATGTTGGGTTGGGATATAAAGATCTAAAGGTTCCCAAATTATACCTCACTGTCGTCCACACTGGACTAGTAAGATTTAATTTGAGTGGGAGTATTTCGCTTGCCATTGCGGAGGTAATTACCTCACGAGAGCAAAGGTACTCTACTCCCTTCTAAGAAGGACGGAACCTGGGTATAGAGCTCATGTTATGCAAATGCAAGTGCGAGTGTGTATGAGGGAACTTTTATCAAACCGTAACCCTTATCCTACAATGCCCCAATAATTTATTAACAATAATATATACAAGATAAAGAATGCCATAAAATAAACATAATAACTTATTCACACAAATGCAACAAATTATTTAAAATTAAAGAAATTAAATTTAAATATTAATTAAGACCTTTAAATTAAAACTTAGGATAACACATGATTAATAAATGGCTTGACCCTCAAAAAGCGTCCCCAGTGGAGTCGCCAAGCTGTCGTAACGGCTTCGCGCTCGACGATTTTGAAAAACATTTAAAAACAATGGGAGTCGCCACCAATCTTTTTTTTTACTAGGTGTGATTAGTCACCTAAAAATATTTATCTTTTTAACAAAATCTTGAAATTAATTAAGTTTTATTAAAAAGACAATTTTGGTCTGCGAAAACAAAATCGGGTCCGGGAGTACGGTTACGCGTGGGGAAGGATTAGCACCCCCACGACGCCCGTTAAAAAACGGTACCATAGTAATCATGTGTTATCCTTTAGTTTTAATAAAAATGGTCTTAATTTAATATTTAAAAATAATTCCCTTTTGTTCCATTTTTGAAGCATTTTATTATTTATCAAAATTATTATTTTATTTTTTTTAAAAAAAGGTTAGATTTTGTTTATCGAAAGTAAGTGTGAACCCTTTTGTATTGAGTAATTAAATCGAATACTCCAATACTTTTAGCAGCATTCGAAATAATTTTTCTCACCTAGAGATTTCTTAAGAATCACTACTTGTGACTTCTATAGAATCTCATCCTCGGAAGATTCACACTTGCTTCGAAGATTATTATGAATGCACGTGATGCAAACAGATAATGTATGATGCATATGAATTTTTAATTTTAAATTTCATTATTTATTTGTTGATTTTTTTTATATTTTCTTTATTTTAAAAAAACTTATTCATTTCCATTTTTATTAAAAATTTAAGTTATTGAAAAATCATACTAAATATTCCAATACTTTTGGCAACATTTAGTACAACTCTTCTCACCTAGGGATCAGTTAGGAATCACTACTTGTGACTTCCGTAACGTCCCATCATCGGACATTTATTAATTAAATTTGAAATTTATTATTATTTTTTCTATTTTATTTTAAAACTTATTTATTTTTATGTTTAACAAAAAATTAAATTATTGAAAAATCATACTAAATATTCCAATACTTTTGGCAACATTTAGTACAACTCTTCTCACCTAGGGATCAGCTAGGAATCACTACTTGTGACTTCCGTAGCATCCCATCATCGGAACTTCATATAATTCAATTATAATTTTATTAATATTTTTTCTTATTTTCTTTTCTCCATCTTTTTTTTTTGAAAGAAAAACTTAATTCTATGTAACTAAATTAATTATATTTGAAATTATTATACATTACAGTAAAATGAATATTTTTGACATAAAAATGTATTAAAAGCACAAAAAATAAATTATAAATTATTTAACAAAGCAAATAAATAATTAAATAAGTGAATAAATAAATAAAAGAGTAAAAAAATAATACCCAAATTAGTTTGGGTTTAAAACCCAAAGAAGGCCTTCAAAAGGACCCAAAATTGGGCCCAAACGACAAGGCCCAAGCCTGCTGGTTGAGGCGGGCCGCAAGTGGGCTGAAACGGGTCGTACACGGGTCGGATCGGGTCGGCACACGAGTCGCGAGCAGATGGTGGAGTCGGGTCGCCAGCCGGGTGAGCGGATCTCGGGTTCCGGGTCAGGTCAGCACGTGGATCTTCTCAAATGGCCAAAACAACATAGTTTCGTTCTTCTATAAATAACCTTTTTTTTTGTTTCACTTTTTCAGATTTTTCAAAAAAAAATCTCTCCCTTCTCTACCTTTCTCTCCTCTCCTACCCAGAATCCGGTGTCGGAGCCACCGCCGGCACCACCGTTTGCGGCCGCCGGCCACTGTTCGTCGGCGACAAAAACCAAAAAGCTTCCCCCTTTTCTAAGCTTTTTTACCTCCTCTCTTCGATTCCGACCTCGGATTCCCTCAAAAAGCCCTCTAACCCTATAGATCTGACTTAGGCCGAAGCCCTTTCTTCGGGTTTTTTTTTTTAATCTGGTTTTTGGTTTCGGATGATTTGGTGGTGATGATGGTTGTTGGTATGTGGTTTTTCTTCTTTTTTTTTTGCAGGTGTGCTTAGATCTCAGATCTAAGTCTTGGGGCTCTCGGGTCCTTTCTCTTTTTTTTTGGGTTTGTTTTCGGTAGTGCTAAGGGCTGTGTGCGCGTGTGTGTGTTTGTGTGGTGGCTGGTCGTTGGTTGCACGGTGGTGGTTTATGTGAGGAAAGGGGCTTTTTTTTTTTTGGTTCCTGGTGGGTTTTGGTAAGGTTCTTTTAAATGGGGCTCTGTAAAGGAGGGCTGACAGGAGTGGGTGGCGAATTGACAGCCTTTGGAGAGGCCATGGCAGGGACTGGTGCCGTGCACGGCACCAGTTCTTTCCTTCCTTTTTTTTAATTTTTAATTTTTGTCATTTTTATCATTTTTTTATTTTTTAAATTAATTAATTAATTAAAAAAGAAAAACCTGGACAAAATTAGGTGTCTACACATATACGAAAATTTACAATCGGTTTACAAAATGTATTTACATCCCCCGTACAATATTTACACATCGTAGTACTGTAATTACAAAGTCTGAACATATAAAAAGTAAACTGTATACCTCTACAGTGATTGGTAAACTGCTTAAAGGATATGGCAAAAGTGACCTCCGCAAAACCAAATGCTCTACTGTAGGGTAATCTGGAGGAGGAAAAAGAGGGTGAGCTTCGGGGAAAGCCCAATAAGAAATATGTATAAAAATATTGATACTATGCATGTCTACATGCATGATAAAATATATTTAAAATAATTCGTATTGCTAAAAATAGAGTTCGGGCAAGATTAAAAGGAAGGATACTATAATCGGTTAGGTAACCAGGTTGAGTATGTGAGAATGCTTTAGTGCACCTCACATGTCCCAGTGCCTAAATTTGACTATAGGGAATAAAATTCTTTCTAGTAAAATAAATAATTCAAAGGTACAGTTTTCAAAATAACATTTTGTATACCACTCAGAAAATATTGGAAGTCATTTAGAAATTATACAAAATTTAAATTAGAAAATAATTAGATTTAAATTATCAATCACTCAATAATTCAAATTCAGATATTGATATTTAGAAATCAAACCACTCAGATAATTAAAACACTCAATCAAATTTCATAAATATGATCAAATTTAGAAATCAAATATAAAACAATTCTGTAATAGTATAGAGGAGACTAGGCTACACCCAACAGTATCATGCATGAAACAGAATTCCCAGAGGGATTAGTAACGACATATGGCCATAGTCACAAGGGTCTACAGTGTACACTTGCTAGGTGATATATGCGGGGCTGAAGACTTGGTAGGGCTAATAGCATATAATTAAATACTCAGAATGCATGATTAAGCCCAAAGGTTACTATGAGGCCAATAGTCTCAAAAGAGTGTTTATTTCAGAGTAAACACATTTTCATACTCAAAGTAGTAAAACAGTAATTTCAAACGGATCATATATTTGTTAAAATCAGAATAATAGCATATCAAAATAAAGATTCCTTAAATACTCTAATTTCAGTTTTTTAGAGTCCAAAATATTTTTTTTTGGTGTAGACTACAGGTATCCTCATCCGTTTTAACAGTCTGAGACTAATCTTGTTCGGGGTTTAGTCACAGTTAAGGCTCTTCACCCCTCCCCAAAGATATGTTTAGTGGGAGTCGAACCCTAGAGCTCTTCCCACAAACTCAGCCTGCATTGCCAACTGAGCCACAACCCTTGGGTGAGTCCAAAATATTTTATTTATATATAAAATCAATACTATCACTTGTATAAACCATAAAATCAGGAAAAGTTATCAAAATGAGGCTCGGAAACTGAATTATGGATTTTATGCTCATAGCAACTCTATGAGATTTAAGCTTATTAATTTTCATGAGATCCTTTCCCAAAATCCATTCAAAATACTTCAAAAAATTTAATTTCGAGAATAAAAAGACAAGATACCTTTACGAAATTTTAGCAATATAACGACTAAGTTTTTCCCTAACCTTCCTACAACGAAAACACAATTTATAATTCCAATGGCAGCTTCACAATTCCAATCCAAATCATTCCAAAATAATCCCATAAAATTATTTTCAATTCAATTATGCAATCATAGCATCCCTACGACTTTCATACATATCTCTTTCCTCTCGGTTTTTGTCAAAAAGTTTGATAGCACCCAGATTACACCACTCACTTCTGAGCTGCAAAATACCACGCAGATAAAACCAAATCATCACACTACCTCAAAAAGAATATTTATCATTCTAAAAGTTATCACATTGCCTACTACAGTTGCTAAATCGGTCTATTTCATACTAGTGCTAACATTGAAACTAACGTCAAAACTACTCCATTTTCGAATTTGATTTCACCGGTAGCCTTCTATTAATTTATACATTCTCTTAGCACCCAAAATACATTGAAATAAACACAATTCATGGCTGCCCTTCACTTGGCCGAATGGTACCTATGGGTTTTCATAATTAATTTCCAGAGACTAAGCTTGTATTCATGCTCTACACATGTTATTCATCCATTCTTCACCATGTGCATTTAGCAAAACACTATGAGCATGAAGATACTACCATGGTCGAAACCCTTAATTGTGAATTACATGATTTTAATTCAAATTAAACTCAAATACTTAGCTAAACATGAAGAACACATGATATAAAACCTTAAAACCATGAAAAACTTCACTTTCTCTCACCTCTTAGTGATGACCAGATCTGGTAGGCTGTCTCACACCCTGAATTTGGCCTCTTTTGGATGAGATTTTGGTACCAAATTGAAGAGCACTGAGTTCTGCACAGGCTTGGTTAAGACGATTTTCGATTTTGGTGTGTTTTGCTTAGGATTTTAAGGTGTTTTCTCTCACTCCAAGCTTTGGCTATGGAGAAGTATGAAAATGGAAGAGGAAGGTTGGCCAAGATGAATAAAAAAACTAGAAATCTCTTTAAAAAATCATATTTTAATGAAGAATTACCAAAATGCCCTTATACTTAAGATTTCGAACAATTTTGCCCTTAAACTTCCATAACGATGTTAACCAGTCAATTTAACTTTCAAATATTTTCTATTATCATAAAATATGAATGTTAAACATATTCTAATCATTGGAAAAGATTTCACTAAGGTTTGACTGACTGTAAGGGTAAAATTACTAAAATACCCCTATCGAGTTAATCGCATAGATTTTATTCTTTGCGTGTTATTTATTCTATCGAATGGCATGTATAGAACTCTATCACATGTAGATTATCATATTTCTTTTGTTTGGTCAAAAGTCCACTTAGTTTGACTGTTATTTACGAAAATTCTTCTGCTTAATCGTCATTTTTAAATTTGTTTGCACCCTTTCCAAAAATAATCAAAACATATGATTTTGAGTTACAGAAACTTACCATCATATTGTTTTGCTCCAAATATCAATACTGTAGAGTCTCATGTCCATCCAGATTGTGTAAGTTTCAGTGGAGCCTATAGCTTGAATTTTTAGTTATACATACAAAACTCAAGGAATAGTAATGGTTATGAAATACCTTACTTCAAAAGCATATAGTACAATATTAAGAAATGTGTATCTCACACTTTTTTCTTAAATTAAAGATGAATTAATTTTATTATAATTAAAAATTATTTCATAATAGTTTTTTAAATTTATAAGTCAATTAAAAAATTAATTAAAAATAAAATATATAATAAATTTTAACCCAATCTAGAAATTAAAAATATATAAAAACTAATTTTTAAAATAAAAGCATTAATCTTACTTAAACTCTATCAAAAATATTTAATTTATAATTTATAGTAAACTTATAAGATAAGTTTAATACTGTAAGATCTCGTTGGTATGAGAATACTTCGTGATTTTTTAAAAAAAAAATTATAGCTTTTACTCAATTAAAAGTAAAGATACAAAATCATTGAATTACAATATTGCTCAAAACATTTTATAATTGTCTAAGTTTAATTACATATATATAATTATTCAGTTTTTGTAAAAGATATTAAGTGTTGTTTCTTTCTGACAAACATTATTTCAATTTTGACTTTTAAAATAAAAATAAGCTAATTTTATTTAAAAATTGATTTTTTAATTTTATTTTAATTTATTTTTTATATTGATTATTAATTTGTAATATATAGTTAAAATTTTTTGTAAAGTTGTAAAATAAAATAAAATAAAATTATTTTTTAAAAGTTTTTTTAAAAAATAATAAATAAATTATTTCGATACTCTAAAAATTATATAAAAAATAAAAAAAACACTAGAAATATAAACAAAATATTTTTAGATAATTATTTTTTAATTTTTTTAATTTAAAAATTCAGAGTTAGTTTTAATCTTGAGATTTGAAAATGAGATAAAATTTTTAATTTTATAACGAAAACAGGTAAAATATATTTAAAAAGTGAAATATATAATATTTATAAACTTTAATTTTGAAATTAAAAATATATAATAAAACATTAATTTAAAATAATAAAAAAACATTGTTTATTTTTTTAAATAAAAAATTTGAATAAAAAAAATTGAAAGAGCTATACTGCTGCCAAACTACACGGATCACTAATTTTTTGTCTTTTCTAAGCAATTTGCTAAATTTATTTAATCACTAATTAATAAACAGCCCATATAGAATATTATCACTGTTTTAAGATAATAATTATATTGTCACTAGCAAGTTACCCGCACTCTGTTGCATGTGGAAAAACTTTAAAATAATATGAATTTTAAATTTAATTATTCAATTATTCAATTTTTTAAAAGAATACATCTAACTCAATTTGAAATTTTAGTTTAATTATTTTAATAAAAATAATTTTTTTAAATACTGATATTCTCTTAAATTATTTTAATTATTTAAAATAAATATTTTTTAATAAGATTTATTTTTATATATATATTGTAATCATTAAAGAAGTATATTATATTATATTCTTATTATTAATTTTATTGATATTTTATTTATCTAATAAACTAAAAATTTTTAATTTTAATTATAAATATAAATTATATTTGTGATCATTTGAAATTATTTTTTAATTGGAGTAAATTTTAAAAAATTTCATACACTTTAGTAAAGTTGACTATATGAAACTAATTTTTTTTTTAAATTTGCCATTATAAATTCTAAAATAATTTTCATGATTCTTTGTAGATTTTTCAAATATTTTTTTTACTATTTAACATAAAAATTAAGAGTATATATATTTAATAAGTGAACATCTTTGTAAAAGAAGGGAAAATAAAATTAAACTAATAGCATTTTTTTTTTAATTTGTTTACTTAAAATATATTAAAGTGAAAGTTTGAGGACCAAAGTTGTGCCACTCAAATACCCTCAATGATTTATTTTAACTTAACGAAATAAAATTTGGCTAATTTAAAAAACATATTTTCAAAAAAAAATTCAATCATTGACTCAATGCATAGAAATAAACATTAATCTCAAAAGGAGTTTTATAAATATATATGCATATATTTCATTTTAATTAATAAGTATATATATTAAAATTTTTTGCTCAAACTTTTTTTAAAAAAAAAGCAATATTTTCATATTATATTTGTTTCCTTAAAATATTCTAAGTTATTTTTTATTTAAAATATTTATAAATAAAAAATAGATATATATTACGTCTTTTCATCTATTGTAACAGATATGTGTGTGTGTGTATATATATAATAAATTTTAACGGTTTATTAAGGGATTGATATTAAAATGTTAAAGTGTGTGTATTATATCGCTATTAATCAAGCATAAGTTTACATCCTTAAAACTACATTGAACTTATACTTGTAATTCTTAACTTAGATTAGATAGAAAAAAATTGGTGCGTGATACTCTCAAATTTAAATTATAACACAATTATTCTTTTTAAAATAATATTATTTGTATAATTTATTTTTTAAAAAACAATTGTATAATTTATTTTTTTCTTAAAATTTTTAAGAAAATAGTAATAAAAATATTTATATTATAAATATTTATAATATAAATAGTATTAAAATAATAATAAATCAAGATAATTATATTTAAAATATTGATTTATCAAATGAAAATTATAATTTTTAATTTATCAATTAATCATCTTATTTATTTTTTATTTTAATTTTTTAAAAATAAAATAAAATAAAATTCTAATACAAAGTTAGAAAATTAAATAGACAAAAAAAGCTTATAAAATATTTAAATTTTTATACAATTTGACCCTAATTTGTTTGTCTCAAGAAAAATTTATATTAAACTAATCCCATTACCACTTTTTTATTTTTATTTGTCGTAGTCTCTAAGTGTTTAATGTTGAAATTATTTATTACTTTATTTTTCTTTTATATCATTCGATTTTCATATTTAAAGAATTTCTTTAAAAGTTTTTTTATTCATAGATTTATTTTTTTTCTTAGTTTTTTATATTTATTTGTGTTTAAGTTTTAAAAAATTATTTTTTGAAAATTTTTGTTTTATAGTATAATTTTATCTCTTTTTTTTTTGAATTTTATATTATTTGTAATATTTTTAGTATTTTATTTGATTTTTTGCAAACCAAATTCTTTGGGTATTTGATTTGAATTTTTCAAAATTTTTTGTCACAACTCGAAGATCGCAACTTTCACTTGATTCTTATACTTTTCTTAGTCTACAAATTTATGGACTAAATTTTTCATTTTCATTTTAAGGTTTGTATTCGATGTCAGTGTAGTTACTACTCTAATTTCACTGATCCTTTATACAATACTTTATCACACTTCTAAGTTACATCCCGACTCGTTGAACAAAATACATACTGTGTATTAATTAAAGTCTGTACATGTAAACAAGAGATTTACACAGAATATATACCTCAAGGCAATGAAGCGGATTTGAAGAACGGTAGCTAGTACCAAGCTTAGATACCGTCTCCGATGCCCACTTAGCAGCTTGCATGGCAGATGTTAACTTCAATAGTCTGAAAGATATGAAATTTAGTGGGGTAAGCAAAACCACGGCTCAGTAAGATACTAATATAAATACAAGAGTAGGATTATACTGTCTTAAACCGCAATGCTTAAAACTTGCAAGTTTGCAATTACAGTTAATCCTTTTTCATCGATAACATCTCATTATCTCATTTCTTGTTATCTGTCTGTCACTTATACTTTTAAATAAATCATCATAATCACTTTTTCAGTCTTCTCGTCCTTATACTATAGTGCATCACATAACAATATGTCGTGTCCAATTTGAATGTCATATACTATTAGTCTATACTTTCCTCAATCTCGGAGTACATCATGTCCAATTGAAATATCATATCAAATCACTTTATGTTTTATAATCGTACTCCTGTATTCTATCATCTCTATCACTTTCCATATGGAGGATTATAATCACGGTGGTACAAAGTCATAATTCTCTTCGTGCATATTCTATATTCATGTATCATATCATATCATATCATGACATCATGCAGATGAAATTTCGTTATCACCAAGTTGTGATACTCCTCATATACTCTTCATGTTTTTGTACCATATAAGGTCATGACATATCTTATGTAAAAAGCATCCTATTATGTCATGATTTAGTAGGCAACTTATGTAATTTCACTGTATGAATCACTATCATTTCAGATCATATCATATATACTTTAGAACATGCTCAACATATGAATTTTCAATTCATTTCGTATTTAAGGTTGAAAGCATGCACAATTCTCTTTTTATATCATGTCAATTCAAAACATGTCTTTTCACTTTGCATGTCATGTTAATTCAAAATATGTTTTTTCATATCATTTCAAATCAAAACGTGCATATTTCTCTTTTCATATCATGTCAATTCAAAACATGTCTTTTCATATCATTTCAAATCAGAACGTGCACATTTCTCTTTTCATATCATGTCGGTTCAAAACATTTTTCATATAATGTAAGTCATATCAAGTCTAGAGTTCAAATCAAATCAAACTATACTCTAGACCGCATATCAAGTCATGTTCGACACAAAATCATATATAAATTATATAAGTGTCGAAATCATATATCATGTACTTTTAAAACATGTTTAAAACATGTACAGTTTCAAAACATATTTCATATTCATCTCAAGAATGTTTCATGTACTGTATAAATCATCTCAAGTCTAGAGTTCATATCAATAAAATCATACTCTAGACTTCATATCATATCAGTTAGAGACTAGGCTAGATCCCTATCATCTCTATCAATAAAGACTTAAATCACTGTAGCTAGCAGTGAAAATCATGTCATCGTCCCCTGTAAATCAACTAGGGCGCTATCTATGGCCATAGACCTCATCTCTCTCAGCCCTATTGATCAGGCGTGACTGAGATCTGTCCACGACTATTGTCGGACAAGCATCTCTGCCTAATGAGCAAAGCTCCAATTAGGCGGTTTCCACTATGCTTTATTGAATTTAATTCTTTTAGGGTGCCTACAGTCTCATAAAACATTTAAATCTTTATCTTTTCTTGTCAAAGATCATGTAAAGCATATGGTATCATCCTTTAAGAAGTTTATATATATAAAATATATATATCTATCATATACTTTCCTTTCAAAACTAATCAATACTTTATAGTATTCATATAAACATTATTAAAATGTTTCAAGTTACAACAAAGCATGCTTAAATGCGATGCAATTTAAATCATGAGTTCAAACAGTGAACTATCATTTTTCATAAAATATGTCATTTAATTATAGCGTTACTATAATCTAAATTGCTCATTTCCATCCTTTTGATTTCGATCGGACCATATCTGATATTCACTGTGGTTCCTCGATATGCAATATTCCTTCTCAATAGTTATTGACTATATAATCATTTGTACATTTCATCATTGATACTATGACTACCACCATCAGTATGAGTCCTATTAGTATCTATGAATATCTAGATATCATATTTCTCTATAGTCATCAAGATACTGGAATTATGCAAATTTTCGATATCATCATTCAAGATCTATTCTAGAGTCGACATCGAGGATAATAAACCACAAGATCAATAGTCACCTATCCAATCCATCTATGATTTAATCTATTGACATTCGTTCATAATCTCAACTTGAGATTCAATTTCATTCACTCTCACAAAACCAAATCACAGTCCTCAAATCAATTTTCATATGTCCTGCATAATTTAATATTGATTTATGCAAATTGTCGATCTTATCATTTAAGGCTTATTTCAAGGTTATGACCAAAACCATATATTCACATATTTATCACTCATTTATTTAAATCTATAAATGATCGGATTGTGTTGTAATTCAACCTCAATTTCAATGAGATTATGTATGCACGAGTCATACTTCCATTATAATTCAACATCATCACTATCCATTGTATACCACAGTATTGATACTAAGACCCCTACCACAATTGTAGGTCTGCTTATTATCTCACATATATTCGATAATGCGATGTAATATAATATAACCATCTCAACATTGACCTCTTGCAAAGTCCGTATTATCACATTTGAAACTACTCCAAAAATCAAGAAATTGAGATCAATTTGTTCTAAAATCATCACTCTGTCGATAATTCCACAATTCAATCATTAAATCATCTAAATTACAACTTCGATATTCTCTTCCGAGCTATATCATATAATTATCATTAATTTTTCAATAATTCGACTAATCGATATTCAACCTCAATTTCAACTTGATAACCAATTCGTGATATTGAGATAAATCCATTTATCGATTCTATAATGTTTACACCATATAACTCATCACATTATCATGCTCAACTATTTGCCGTCTCAACTATTCCAAACATCAAGTTTTCTGGCAACATGATAAAGTCTTTACAAAACTTATCTTTCGATAATTCTTTCCAAAATTCCATTTACACGAGAAAACTTAAAATTTTTCATCAAACATTTTCATATAATTTCGGCAGCATAACTGCTTAATTTTATCAAAACCTCCTGCAA
Source organism: Heritiera fomes (assembly GCA_032173925.1). NCBI lineage: Eukaryota > Viridiplantae > Streptophyta > Magnoliopsida > Malvales > Malvaceae > Heritiera > Heritiera fomes. Next base: position 15,633,156 of record JAPDPM010000002.1, read on the forward strand.
GGAAATACAATTTATAACTATACAATCGTTGATTCTCACCATTTATTTATCTCTTACTGCGACCCCTACCATCAGTTGTGGGTCCTCTTAGTATAAAAAAATCATTCCATAAACGCATCATATAAAAATCATAATCCCACATACAATATAATGCTACTAATGCTTTATAAAATTATCTTACCTGACGCTAAAACTTAGCGCCTTGACGAGCTCCAAGCTTCGTCGAACACCTAATCACGTCTTTGTCACTTCCGTTACAATTTCAACAACACCAATTGCACTTACATAAATATATATAAATAAACTTATTCAATAAATATCAATCAATTTATTGTTTTTCCTTACCAATTCTTTTCTTTTCTTTCCTTTCTTTTTCTTTCTTTTTCTTCTTTCTTCTCCTTCCCTTTCCTTTCTTTCTTTTTCTTCTCTCTCTTTTTCCTTTCTTTTCTTTTCTTTTCTTTCTTTTTCTTCTTTCTCTTTGCTCCTTTCTTTTCTTTCTTTTTTTTTTTCTGTCTGAACCGTGTCGGGTTGGGTCGGACCGGGTCGGGTCAAACCGATTCAGTCGATTCAGCCTTTGGCTGGCCGGTTCGACCATCGGCGGCCACCCATTTCGACGGTTCGACCACTCCTCAGCACCCTAGGATCGCCACGAAGCCGGATCTGGTCTTCTCTTTCCCCCACCGCCGGCGACGGCGCCGAATTTGGGATAGTAGGTTTCGGCCTCTTCTCCTCTCTTTTCTCCCTCCTTTTTCCTTTCTCCCTTCCACCATTGGCTTCCTTCTCGTTCCCCTTACCTTCGCCGACGTCGTGGTGGGTACGGCGGTGCCTGGATCGGCCGGCACCGCCGTTTTCTTCTTTCCTTTCTTCCCTCTCTTTTCCTTCTCTGTTGCGCTTCGTTTCTTTTTCCTTTCCTTTTTCTTTTTCGTCGGTCGCCGGTCGCTTCTGCCTTCCCCTTCTTCGGCTTGCCGGCCTCTCCTCTCTCTCTTTCTCTTTCTCTCCGCCATTGGGGGAAGCTGTAACTGTGTTCCCTCCTCTGTTTTGTAACAGAGGGGGAGAAAGTTTGGGAGGGAATCGGGTATCCTGATTCCTGCCCCTTTTTCCCATTTTTTAAAATAGAATTATATTTATATAATTATATATTTTTACAATATTAATTATATATATAGATATATATTTATATAAATCATTTATATATATCTATCAATTTAAAATACTATATATAAATCACATATATACATGTTATATATATACCTCCATGTATAATAATATATATGTATTTATTTAAAAATATGTATATATATATATATATTTGGTATTTAAATATATTCTAATATACCCATTTTATTCTTTATAAATTGGATCTCATAATGTCCAAATTAAATTCCTCTAATTCGTCACTTCATCACTTCCAAGAAATTCCAAAAATAATTCGATCTCATAAATAGACTTATTTATTTATTTTCGCTTATCTTTTTATATAAAAATTAAATTTTCATATAATTAATATCCAAAAATGGAAAATTTTCGGTTGTCACACTTTTAATACTATTTTGAATATTTGTTTATTTATATAAATTTGGTTTAGTTCCTTAAAAAATTTGAATTTTAAATTTTGTTCTCTCTCTGTTTTTCATATTTTTCACTTTTTTTATTTTAACTTTGAAAAAATAATAATTATTTCTAAAAAAATGTAAATATTTGATTTAACTTTTTTCAAAAATATTTTTGAACTTTTCATAGTCTCCCTCTTCTCTTCATAGTAAGTTCATTTAATTTAATATTTTAATGTTAAGAAAAAAATTAAAACTAATTTTAAATTTAAAAAATAAAAAAGTACCTGCAAAAAGATAATGAAGTGTTATATGATAGCTACTCACTCATTAAAAGATAACTTTTATACCTACTAATATTTTAGCCCATTTTTTACCATGGCTTTTATCAAACTAAAATAATATAAAAATTGTTTGTGTATGTATGTATGTATGTATGTATGTATGTATGTATGTATGTATGTATGTATGCATGCATGCATGCACATATGTATGTATGTATGTATAAAATTAACAAACCAACTCAAAAAAAAATGACAACTAACTCAAAAAAAAAAAAGACACATATCAAACAAAGAATCCCTTAGGGATTCTTTTTATATATAGTTATAGATGATATTAAAGTTTGGAAATTGTTCTCATAAAAAAAGTTTGGAAATTGTCTTGATGATTTTATTTTAATATTATAGTGACGATAAATAGTGTAAACGAGATTTTTCATTTTGGTGTATTTTATGATATTGAAAAGTATTTTTCTTTAATTACATGAGTTAAAATCTTATGGAATTAGTTCAAAGTGTACTTATCATATTTGCATTTGGTGTGTGTATGTGTGCATATAAATATATATATATATATATATGTATGTATATATGTATATAAAAATAAACTCAATGCACAAAGATCACATGTTGTAGTATTTAGGGATTGGAGTGTAAATAAATAAATATATATTATTAATGGTCATTGTGATTGAATTATAACTATAATTTTGATTGAGACAGAATGTGGGTCTAATTTGAATATTTTAGTGTAAACCACATGTATCTTTATCCGTTTTAATGGTCTGAGACTAATTCTGTTCGAGATTTAATCACAGTTAAGGCTCTTTACCCCTTCCCAAAAGTGTATTTAGTAAAAGTCGAACTCGAAAGTTTTTCTCACAAATTCAACTTGCGTTGTCAACTGAACCACAATCTATGAGTGAGTCTAATTTGAATATTGTTAACTAAGAATAACACTTATTATGATATATGTTATAATCATTGTATGAAATGTTGAAAGATTTGTAAAAGTAGATTTTGAATGAATATTTTGATTTATAAAATTTTATTTTGTTAAGAATAAATTGTTATAGTGCGAGTATAAAAGATAGTTCTTACCCTGGTACATCGACATTGACTACCATAAAAAGAATATTAGAAAAAATTAAGAGAATGACTACTAGAAATATACATTTTATCTTTCAAAAAGGCTAATTACTGGTACAACAACGTGGACATTTATTCCTTGCAAAGTAGCCATAATCAATTTCATAATTAACTATCCCTTTTTTTTAATTACTCATTTTCACCTTTTCTAAATGGATTGATTCCGATATATTTAATAATATATTTAATGAAAATATTTTTGTGATAATTTTAAAAACATTTTTAAGCATTCTCGCTAAAATCTTAAATGAATCTGATGATTTTAGTGATTTGAGTAGAATCCAACAAAAATTTTAATCTAAATTCAGTGATAATGATTCCTTTTATAAAGAAAACTAAAATATCTACTCATCCATAATTTAATTAAATAAAATAAAATCTCATTGAAAGATGTAAATAAAAAAGAGTGTTGACCAGATTCATTCGTGTTTTGACCTATTGAGCATTTGTTTTGTCCATAAACTAACTTCATTTTTCCTAGTTTGGGTCTTACGGCCTTGATGTAGCCTGGGCCACCACTTTCTGTTTTATTTACTATACGAATTTTGCTGCCAAGTGTGTTTCAAAGATTCTTTTAATGTTACTATATCAGGCAATGTATTCTTTGAATATTAAGATTTCTTAAATTATCGTAGCATAATTCATATTAATAATTTATAATAAAACAAAATTTTCAATTATTGTATAAATTCATATATATATATATGTGTGTGTGTGTATATATATATATATAATTTTGGTTTAATAGCATAATGTACCATCAACTTTTTGTATAAAATAGATATAAACTTTCAACGTTTTATCACATGAAAATCAATTTATAAACTTCTATTTTATTGTAAATAAACCTTCAACATTTTAAAATTCTACAATTATATCTAGATCTATTAAAGAACAGTAACTACTGTTTGAACATCTTATGTAAAAAGTGACGTGAATAACTTAGTTGTTTAGCACATTTGTATGCCACGTGTGCAATCCTTATAAAAGTTAGTGTCATTTAATGAATTTTAACTTAATTACATGATTTTAAAAAGTTAAAGATTTATTTACAATAAAATAAAAATTTATATACTGTTTTTCATGCAATAAAACATTGAAAATTTATATCTATTTTATGTAAAAGAGTGAGAGTATATTTGATTATCAACTTTATCTGTTTCAGATTTTGGAATCCAAACATTTGACACTGGAAGGCAAAACGAGGCCCGCCATATGACTTCGGCAGAAAGAGAAGATATGAAATTATATTAACATAGTTTTGCAGAGATACAAGAATTTAGGCAAGCGCTTTTATTTATTAATTATTCTACAACAGATCATATTGCTATGATGCATGCTTATTTCAAACAAATTTTACATCTATATGTTACAGGCTGCTCTGTATTGCACTTTCAGTTCATACTTCATCAGGGTAGGCTTCCAGAAACTGTCGGATTTTCATTCGTTCTTCCTTTGTAAGATTAGGATCCTCGCTAGTCAACCTCGTCCGAACTGCTGCATTAACACTGCTTGGATCATTGTCCACAACCTATATCCATTTGAAAATAAACATTAGAGGTTCTGCATGATACGGGGAAATATACGAGGGTAAAAGGTGCCTACTTGGTGGATGGCTGCTTTCAAAGAGAAAATTACGACTAGCTGATAAGGATTTGCCAGATTATAGCCAGGCATCCTAAATATACTTCTGAGCTATGCCTGTGTCCTATGTGAACAAGGTTCTTTCAAAGCACAAACAGTGCCCCTGATGCAAATCAGTAGAAAGCTTCTACGTCTCAAATGGTTGAACTAGGGTTTGGCTATCTATAATGATCCAACGGAGAGACCAAACACCTCCTGACTAACTAACTTATACAAAGCCAGGGCTCTTGAAAAGCCTTAAAAAAAATGCACGATAATAGCTTCCACGACCAGGTAGAAAGTGAAAACTTACATGAACAAAATTGTTGACATGGCCATCCTTGTTGGGAGTTGTCACCAGCTCAAATTCATTATGGGTCCATTCACCATCAACTATGTACTTGTACTCGTAGTGTCCTTCCTGTTAAAGAAAGAGAAAACACACTATTATCTTATAATGTGGTCTACTTATATGGACATGAGTTTCCATTTCCAAGGTAGCTTTCTTCAAGAAATGATCTCTAGATTGGCAAATAAATCTCAGGAAAAAAAAACCATACTAATAATTTACACCTGTACCAGGTCATTCTGTTTCTTAACCTGAAAGCTATTGCCTATTTACATTACCAAGCTATGAAATGAGAATTCTTTGCTACATTTCCATGAGTATTAGACCTGACACAGACATTATAAAGCTTTAACAGTACTTGAACAAGAACTAGGATTGAAGAACTGGTCCCTAGGACGAGTGCATGAAAGTCAAAATGCTCAGCATAACTGAATCATTAAAAATATGCACAGGACCTTGATTTTGCAAACCGTGCATGACAATTAAGAAGAAAGTTTACTGCCAACAGGATCCCAAGTAAATAAGACAATGAGGCATGAAAAGACAGAGCAACAAAGCTAACTGGATGAAAGTAGGTTAATTGTTAATGCAGGTGTTTGAAACACAATGGCAAATGTAGGAGTACTTTATATATTTCTGCATTTAGGAAATTAAAGACAGTAAAATGCATTCCTAAAAAAGAATACAATTACCGGCAGTTCTCTCTGAAGAGTCCACGAACCATGTTCCTTATCAAACTTCAAAGGCACTCTCTGGATAAAAAACACAACATAGGTAGAATGATCAAATAGCTGTGAAAAATTCCAATTCACTGATCTCTTCTTAAAACTCCCTTGCACTTTTGCATGAAAATAGAAATAAGATCCAAAAAGATAACCAATCTGCCTCCAATATAGCGGACAATTCTCAATCCACTATAGAGAAAGCTCAAGAATTTTTTTACACGCGCAAAAATTAGTTTGGTTCTAAATGACATGCTGGATATAGCTTCCAAAATGCTACCAGCCCAACTTAGAACACTGGATTATTCACCACATTAAATAGTTCATGCTACTGAGTTTTACGGGCTTTCAAAGGAAAGGATTAGAAGTATATTTGCATCACACATCCATCTGATGCAGACCTGATGAAGATATCCTGAGCAAGGTGCCTGGTTTACTTCGTTGTCCAAAGTGAGGCTACAATGGTTTGAACTATTTTCTATTTGGGTGTTCCCTTTATAATGAAACATCTCTTAGCAGCAAAAAATAACTGTAAAATTGTTAAAATAAACACAGATTTTATTATAAACAATAAATAAGGTCAATTCAACATTAAGGATAGCAGGCCAATCATTGAAAAAACAAAGAACAGCTAGGCTATAAATAAATTGAGGGAGAAGATCATATATAAGAAAAGGGTATATGACTCGATTTAACAAAACCTAAGGAAGATTAGTATAAATGCTAAACATCACTTTAAAACCTTGCATACGTTTTAAACAAAGAAATGACATGCATAAGAAAAAAGGCAAAAGAAAAAATATCCAGAAACTAAGGTTCTGTTTGGTTGGTACTTTTACCTTTGCTTTTTCCAATAGAAAGTAAAAAGCAGAAAAAAAAATGAAAACAAGGGATAAATGGTAAAAAGTAAAAACACCAACCAAACGAAGCCTAATTAATTATGTATAATGAGGTTATTTTTGGTGACACATAAAACAGCTATCTTATCCTATCCTTCCTCCTTCTCATAATTATATTTGAACCGACTGTAACAAAAGATAAAAATAATCTAATCTTATCATCATTCCTTTCTTGTCTGATCCTCTTCATACTATACTGCACCAAAAACAACATAGAAATCCAGGATGTGCAAGACAAGACCGACAGCAGACAAGCTGAAAGGAGCAACTAGAAACTCAAACCCCAATGAGAAGCTGTCCAGATTTAGACAGAAGACTGATCTTACAATGCATATGATGCATTTGTTTAACAAACAGCTGGAATATTCACAGACGAGTGTTTATAGGAAGTAAATAGGTTTCCCTGGAATTAATATTATTCAATTGATAAAAACTATAAAGACATTTGTTTCTAACAGTCAATCATCTTCACAGTGGTGAGAAAAAAATATGGGCATATATCAGAACTGGAATTTCACTAGCCTGTAGGAATAAGGAATATGTAATGTTCTAACATGTGTAGGATACATAACTGTTTGAGTAGACTAGATCTTACCAGTTACCACATAAGACAAGATTTTTTATTGAATACTTTTATGAGGAATTCTGGTTATAAATAATACAGTTATGAATGCTATCAAATAATATGTACAACACTGCAGGTTTCTGTTGCTTTTAAATCTGCAACTTGGAAATTGGCACTTTTTTGCATCCTTGAACGAACTCTGTGGCTACTACAGTTCTCGGATGATAAAACTAAAGAAGTTATTCTCAAGAACAAAATAAAAGCATCCAAGAAATTCTTGCACCTTAATGTGCTCATAATTAATAGAAGACCATTACCTGGCCCCATCCAATATCAAGTCCAGAAACTTCAACTGTAGAACACTTGCTGTCTTCCCATGTCAAAGTGACAAGCTCCTTCTTGAGATCAGTAAGCTTTAAATTGAGAAAATATGATAAAATGAGTTTGCAATAACAACTTCTTCAATATATAATGCTTACAAACCAAATAAAAGAACACAAAATAAAACAAATAACTGACAAAACGAAGGTCATGCTTCAATGAATTAATATTGCAATTAACATTGTATTACACACCCAAAAAAAGCAAATGTTTTCAATGACTACATGAAGCTCATGCTCTACCTGAGACTGCAATTAACATTGTATCCCACACCAAAAATGAGTTTTTTTTTCCAATTTCATGAACTCACAAAGCTCAGAATAAAATAGCTTTCTATTTTCTTAATTTAATCTTAGTTCTATTTATTGTAAAAGTACATTGCAAAATCTAAAGATGCTTCCATATTAACCAAGAAAGTATGCAACTCCCATAGATTTAAACTCACATGATTACTTTTAGTTGTCACTATCTTTTGCATGTACAAGACAAACAAACAAGTCATAAGAATACGATTACCTTTCTAAATCATGAGACATATCAATTTCAATCGGGCTCACCAAGAGAAAATAAGCTAAATTGAAGAGCTAGGACATGCAAAGCATGATATACAAGAGAATTGTTCGTAACCATTTTCAAATGTAACAAAGTCTTAAACTATATGGGAAAGTGGACATAATAATGCCTCACAAGGACAGTAATTCTAACAATTCTCTTGCATACTTCACATATAAAAACATACATTTGTGCTACAAAAGGCATGGAAACTAGGAACTACCATCCACATAAACATTAGTATTAAAATTGTATCAAATAACACATACTACTTTTCATACAACAAACAAACAAGTTCAAACATCCAAAAAGAAGCAAAAATATTTAGGCTTCATATGATTATTTCTATAGTATGAGAAGGAAAATGACTCACAATATCAGCAGTTGCACTTTTGATGGCATCCAATTTAGGGAAACATGAGCGTTTGCTCTAAGAGAGAAGAAACAATAAGATATATCAAAGATATAAGTTATACACAGTATTGATAATGCAGAAACCTCTTTTTGATTAATAATTTATAAGGAAAAAGAGATAAAGGGAAAAAAAAACAATTCTAGAGATTACCCCCAAAATTTCCAAAATTAGTTCCAGAATTTAACTAAAATATCTAATATTTAGCCTGAAATTACATCTATGAAAGGGAACAAGTAACCGATGCTATGCAGGTTTTGGGAAGCATGGGGACTTTAGGGTCTTTTTCTGTGATAAAAATAAAATAAAAAATAAAAAAGCTGAAATTACATCGACTGTCAGTACTCACTATTGAGTACCCTATCTCTGCAAGCACAAGGTGCTGCTCCACAACACTAAGTTCAGTAATACATACAATGGTTGACTCGAGGGCAGTGGTTATTGTCATACTGATAAAGCAAGCAGTTCAGAACCATAACTAAGATCCTTAAATTTAAATTGTTGCCATCTCAGTTGAGGGATTTTCAACCATGTGGCTCCTATAGCAAATACAATCACAGTAACAGTTACATGCACAAGTTAGGGCTTCCCAAAATTAATTAAAAATTTATTTATTATTCAAGATATAGTTCATCAACCTTGACCCAAAATGGACTGACCTATCCGATGGTTCTAAATCCGTTGATAAATATAGATGGCTGGGGCCTGTTTAGGTCTCAGATTATTATCAAAAATGAAAAGAAAAGCATGGAGACAAAGGCAAAGATACCAGCAGCAATCTGTGAGCTTCACTAAGTTTATAGCCTTGAACCCAGAACATATATGCCATCTATCATTAAGAACAACAAAAATCTACAGATCAGTATTAAAGATAAAATAGAGGAACCAAAAGATTTCTCATTGCACTGAAATTGAGTCTTAAAAACTGGATGAGAGAGGACATTTCAGTAAAATAAATGAGTTGAATACCGCAACAGCAGGAGCTCTTCCAAGTCCAGCAGTACAATGTATATATGTCACACCTCCATTCCGATTAATGACCTTGTATAATTTACTAATGACGGCTGGTAGCCGCATCCGTAAATCAAATGAATCAAAGTCTCTGCTTCATCAAATATTGACCAACTATATTAGCAACAAAGAAAAGACTTCTAATAACAAAATAAAGATGCTTCTGCTTATCACTGATAAATAAAAGTTGTTAAGTGCTGTGAACAAAAATAATTGCTAGTTTTTCTGAAAGCGTTACAAATGTTGCTTTCTACGTGGAAACTCATTATATTGTAATGATCACTGAATTGTTATGTCTGACCTTATTTCAGCACGTATGTGTTCAATATCAGCGCATTTCTTGGCATAATCTTGAATGGCACCAATATCAACCCCAAAATATCTGGAAATTGTAGCAAAGGAAACACAGCACTTACTCATTTGCTCAACCAACCTTGTCAGTCTTATGTCCACAAATGGCATGTTACTTAAAAATAATCATATGCATGTAGTATGTAATAGAAATTAGTTACTTATGTTTTTCAAATCATAAATATAAATGGAATTCAATGAAAATAGTGTCTAGGATACTCCAAATCTGGATCTTGCTGCAAGCAAAATATGGTTTTTACTCCGATTTTACGAAGCTTGTCAATGTCTTCAGGAGTCTATCATTTTGAAGAGGGAAAAGAAACAAAATAAAATCCAGGTAAACATAAAAGAGAAAATTATTTCAGTTATTAACTTAAAAATGAGAAATACCTGCAGACATGAACCCACAATTAGGTCTGGACGGATAAAGTTATAGTTCATTCCCAGTTCATGCCTATAAGTCAAAACTGCAGAGCAACAATACCATTAAATTAACCACCAACATATTAATTTATCATGTTGAGTGTTCAGACTGCCATAAAGTATATGGCATCCTGAGTATTGTTTGTTCAACACTTTATATTAAGAATATTGCCCTGCTAGTTGTGAGCTACAGTAAGGTTTTAGCTTACTATTTTGTACCCCATATCAAAAGACATGCTCTCAGCCGCTGACATGAAAATGCCAGTTATGCCTAAATGCATCCAGAGCTTCCTCAAACTTACAGAAAAATCACAAGTGAACTTACTAGCACCCATTGCTTCTGTCATATTATGACTATATATCTCGGATATATTCTCCTCTGATTCAGAACTACTCTTATTTGCACTTGATGTAGAACCAGAAACAGCCTGCAGAAAATTGAAGTTAGTAACCAATATCATGGTTCAAAGAAAATCAAGCAGCATCTTAAGCTGCATGCAGAGACTGACTTTTTTCATCATAAACCAAATTAAAAGGTTACAAAAACTCTTAGTAAAATTTGGGCACTCAAGAAATGCTGCACCTGTGCTTAAAAAGAATATAGATCATTTTGGTTTCACATATTACATGTTCAAAGCAAATGGAAAATTAACAAATCCGCTTTTTTCAAATATAATGCAGGTTTAAGTTAAAACTTAGAACTTAGGCACAAACTTTTTTTTCTGTGCAAGAAACCTTATATGCATACTTAATCAGTTACCCTTAAAAAAGACTTATAACACTTTTTCTGTAAAATGGTTAAAAAAATTTTCAATCATTTGTTTAAAAATTTCAAATCATAATACATAAATTCAACTCAGTGAATTAAACAGTTATAACTAATACATGAAATTACCCTATTCCAATGAATATAACAATATCCATCCATCCATAAAGAATAAAGGGGAAAAAAAATCAAAATCAAAGAATAAAAGTTAAAGAATTTTATCTTTGAAAACTACAACAAATGATCATAATGAATAAAAGAAATGTACAGAATCTACAAGGAAATCAAATCTCGCAAGCTACACTATAATCCAACGAAAACCCAGAAAATGAATCTGAAATACATGGATAATTAAGTTACCTTAACCTCCATACTTCGCCGTATATCACTAGAATTCATCCCTCCCTACATCAATCACATAATTAAACAACCAAAAAGAAAAACCTAAGATAAATCATTTGCATATCATTAACTAGGAATGTTAATACTATCCCACAGATATAAGGATTAAAGAGTAAAAGCTGAAAAATTACCATCATATTATTAATGAAACATGAAAGGGGTTTTCTTTGATTGCACTTGAAACCTTGAAATGGCAAAACATAGGATCTGAAACTGTTCCAAAAAAATTTTTAAGCAAACTTTTGGATTAGACCCATGTTAGAAAAACATATTGGAATATTAAAAAGGTTGAAAAGAAAAGAATTCGAACAGACCATTGAAGATTCTGAAGACAATTCATGTCTGATCAGAAGAGAAAAAAAAAATTCTTAAGATAATGTAAAAATCTTAGTTACAGTGGCAGAAGTTTTTTTTGGTAGTTAATAGATGTTGGTTGGGGAGATAAAAAAAGGGGATTGGTTTTAAAAGAATCTCAACAATGGCATATTGACTCTTGAGCAAATGGGATCCACTTTCGTAAAATAATGTTGGATCTGTCCATTATCATCATCATTAGTGGATAGGAGATGAACGCACAAATGTATACGCATTGATTTGTCTGTCGACGTGACAAATACAGTCATACACATAGATATAGTGTTTTTTTAAAACATAAAATATGTAAGTTTTAAGACAAAAATTAATCTATATTTTTTAAAATTATATTTTAAATCTTTGATTATTGAAATATGGAAAAAATTACTTTTCATTTGTCATTGATCATCCCAGTTTAATGTTTATCAACTACCCTACTATTTATTTCACACATGGCATTGTTGTTTCTTGGTGATTGTGAAAAAGTGAAAATACTTTTTAGACACAAAAGAGAGGATGACTTTGAATGTTGTAACAGAGCATTTGTGGGTCATTGGTGGAGAATGGACCAATCCCCCAGTATATCATATGTGTTGGTATAAGCTACCGAAAGGAGAAATCTAGTGGGAGAAGTAATCCTCACTTACGAAAACTGACTAGATTTTTTTTTATGACCACATATATTTTTATTTATTTTATGATTTAAGATTAATTTTATTTGGATCAAGAATAGCAAACAAAAACCGACTATACTATCTTCTGGTTTTGATAATTTACTGTACAATAAAAAAACTAGAGCCTTCTCATTGACCTTTTACTCCCTTTTAATTTATACACTAAGGTCATATTTAGTGTGTAAGATAAAGATAAGGATATGATATGATAATATAATACTATAGATAAGATAAAATTATATGATATCCTCCTATTTTATGTTTAAAGTGTACAATAATTAAGAATAAGATAGGATGACTTTTTGTCTAACCATATTTACTATGTGTAAAATCAAAAGTAGTATAAAATAATTTTTCTTTTGTGGTACTCTTTTTTAAAGTGACTTAATTTAAAATTATAAATTTTTTTATATAAATATAAATTAAAAATTAAAAAGTTAAATATTATTTATAATATTATAATTAATACTCAAATTTATTAGTTAATTTTTAATAAAAATAACTTCTAAAAAATTTATATTACTTTTTCAAAAAAATTATTTTGTTAGAAAATGAACTTTTATAAAGAAAATTCTCTGTATTTTTTCAGTTTTTTTCTTTTATTTTCTTTTTGTTTTTATTTCTTTTATATGATTTAAATTTAACATAATTTATTTGATTGTAAATTAAATATATTAATTTTTAGTGAGTTTTTCAAGGAAATAAGTTTATGTTTTTAATTATATTAATTTTTTTTCAAAAGACAATTCTTATCTTTATTTTATGGGTTCTTTATCTTCTTTCCTTTTTTTTTTCCAATTAGAAGGAAATATAGAAAACATACAAAAAAAAAGAAAAAATACGAGTTAAATTTAATAATTCAAAATTTATAAACTAAAAATATATAATTTTTAATAATTTTATAATTAACAATTTTTTAGGCAAAAAGAAAAAATTAAGAAAGAAAAAATAAAAAAGAGCAAAAAATAAAATTTAAATGCAAGGAAAAACTAGTTAAAAATATATTTTATAATAATTTTTACGTTTGAGAATTTATTTTCTAAAAAATTATTTAAAAATTTTAATTATTTCCAAAAAATAATTAAAAAAATGTGTTCAAGAAAATATTGTTTTATAAAAAATTATAGTTTTTCTTGAATAAAAAACAAGAAATAAAAAATGAAAAAGTAGAAAAAATTTTTGGATTAATTAATTAATTAATTAATCAATCAATGAAACAAAATTCCTTATTATTTTATTAAATGTTTAAGTTAATTTTTAAATATAAACTTTAAAGATGAAATAAATAAAATATGGGTATTTATTTCTAATCCCATGGGATTAGAAATAGTTCTTACCTTTTGGAGAGGATTGAATCATCTTATACCAATAGGATGACTAATCCTCTTTACAATCCAATCCTCCTTTTAATGTGTGCAACAAACATAAATAGGATCCTATTCATCATTCTATGCACCAAACATGACCTAAAGGTGCATGCATATGATAGCTAAGATTTGAAGTATATTTTTGGAATACACAACATATGCGAGGTTCATTTTGTTCAAGGAGTGATTTTATGAGACTTCTTTTCTTAGCTTTCACTGCCCATTGGGAGCTTTAGTTTGTGAAGGTTTTATGATGTTAGAGTATTTTCAGTGTATCAACATTTACAACTGACATTATATTGATGCAAACGTTTTCTCTTCAGCTTCCTAGCAATAAACTGATTGTATAGTCACCTCATCAAATGCTTCAAATTAGAATTTGTTGTTGAGAGACCTTATCTCCTTTACAAATATTTTTAAACACAATACAATGTGTTTGAAGTGAATCAAACTAGGAATGACAATTGCATTATTTGAACTTCTAAAAAAAATTCACTATCAATTTAAGAAATTCCAATTATCTAGAAATAAAATCCACCATCAAACTAAATAGTTCATTCACCACAAAAGTAACCTAATAAAGAATCACATGTAAAAAAGATTACATGGCAATAGGCTAGGCTAAGGCATAAACATCAAAATATAATTTTTTTTCTCATCCAGAGGTAGATTTTTCACAACAGAACATTGAGTTTCATTTTCTGTTAACCACTTCAAAGCTTTGAGCATTTGATAACTATCAAAATCTTATAACATGGTTAACAATATATATACCGGAGAAGTTATGATGCTCAACTAAGATATCTGCTACATACTCATTAATCAAGGGAATTTTTAGAATTTGCTCTTCATCCTTTTTGATGAAAATCTTAGAAGATTCTCGTTCCATTCTTTACGAGGAATAGACATTAATGAAGCCACTGTCAGATTCTCTAGATTTGGAGAAGATGTGAATATAGTTTTGAAACTCCATAAACGTGGAATCCATGGATCACAGGCAACCTGAAAATTTTGACCATTACCCACTCTCCAGTACAAACCTCTTTGAAGGACTACACGGCTTTCGTAGATGCTTTTCCACACATAAGATGATGTTGGTGTCATCTTAGCATCTATAAAATGACAACATGGAAAATATTGAGCCTTTAGTACTCAATAATAGAGAATGTTTGGAGAATGTGGTAAGCACCAGCCTTGCTTGGCCAATAAAGCTAAATTGAAAGTCTGCAAGCAATGAAATCCCAATCCTCCCTTTGATTTAGGAGACAAACATTTTCCCATTTTATGCAACCCCTCACGATTTTCACCATGTTGCCACCAAAACTTACATATCAGTTTCATTAAGTCATCACAAAAGCTCTTCGACAGCTTGAATACACTCATTACACAAGTGGGAATAGATTGACAAACAGCTTTAATGAGAATCTTTTTCTCAACTTGGGATAATGTTTTCTCCTTCCAGCCTTGCAACAGCTTCCAAATTCGATCCTTAATGCTCGCAAATAGTCTCTTTTTACTCCTACCAACCATCGATGGTAGTCCTAAGTATTTCTCCAAGTTATTGTTAGCATCAACTTGGAGAAAAACTGCGACCTGTGTTCTCATTGTGGGAGTAGTATTACTGTTAAAGAGGATTCCTGATTTATCAAAGTTGACTTGTTGCCCAGAAGCCAACTCATAGCACCTTAACAAATCCATAATGTTACCACACTCATTAACCTTGGCTTTAAAGGACAGCAAACAATCATCTGCAAAGAATAGGAGGGATACTTTTGGGCCAAATCAACTTGCTGTCATATCACTAATTTCATTCTTGCTTTGAGCTTGCTGAAGCAACATTGACAATCCTTTCGCACAAATCATAAAAAGATATGGGGATAGTGGATCCCTTTGGCGTAATCCCCTACCTGGTTGAAAGCAGCCAAACTATTTCCATGACAATACTACTAAAAATGAGACTGGTCGAACAAAGTACATAATCTTCAAAATCTAACTCTGAATAAAACCATCCTCCTCATAACTACTTCTAAGTAATTCCACTCAATCTCGTCATATGCTTTACTCATGTCCAGCTTGAGTGCACAATAGCCATCTTTCCCAGAGCGTTTATTTTTCAAAGAATGTGGCTACTCATATGCAACAATGAAATTGTCAGTAATCAAACGACCCGAGACAAAAGCACTCTAAGTATTCAAGATTATACTTGGAAGACTCGCTTGAACCTATTAGCTAGTATTTTAGATATTAACTTATATAAGACATTGCACAAGCTAATAGGTCCAAAATGTGATATGTTCTCTAGGTTATCTATTTTTGGAATGAGCACTAGATGAGTATAATTGATCTTTGAAATACATTGAGAATCATTCAAAAAGGCTAAGCAGTAGTTGAGAACATCATGTTTTACTATAGACCAATATTGTTGGTAAAAAAGAGCTAAAATATCATCTAGCCTAAGAGACTTTGTGGGATGCATTTGAAACAAAGCTTATTCAACCTCCTATTCTGTAAAAGGGGCACTTAAAGCAAGATTCATCTCTGTTGTGATAGTAGGGACCATAGCTTGTAAATCAGGTCCACTATACAATGCCAATCGATGTGAATAGATCTTTAAAATAAGAAACTACAATACTTCCCATTGTTTCATCATCCTCGTGCCAAACACCGTGAGAGTCATATAGCCCCAAAATCTTATTCTTCCTTCTTTGATCTAAGGCATAAGCGTGAAAGAATTTTGAGTTTCTATCACCCGATTTGAGCTAAGACACCTTCGAACACTATTTTCATAATAATTCCTCCCTATCCAAAAACTTGTTAAGCTCTCTTCTTATTAATCTTTCCTTTAGCACTGTCTTCTGTAACTGGAAGTGAACTGATGTGAAGTAATTCTCTCTCTTTCATCTCAACATTTCTCTGAATATTGCCATATGAAATTTTGTTCCACTTCAACAAAGCCACCCTCATCCTTTTGGTTTTGTCAATAACCTTATCAACTGTTGAATCTAGAGAATTCTAGGATGAATCGATGACTTTCCCACACTCAAGAGAATGGGTCCACATCTCCTCAAATTTAAAATTATGTTTGAAATTACCTCTTCCACTTACTTAAGTAATGCGGAAATAAATTATGCCATTCCTTATTGCCAAGCCTTCTATCCAAATGTAGCTTTACTATAGCATATGCATCTCGTCTATTCCACCATGTGAGAACTGTACCTTTACACCCAGATCATGAAGTTGACAACTATGTAGGACTCTGCGGAACAACTCTATTTGTTTTTCATCTCACAAAAGCTTGCCAAACTTCTTATCTTGAGACAGTTTTTCATTAAAATCACTAGCACAAATCCACGAGATAGAGTTTGGTCTACAAAGTCTCCTCAGCATTTCCCAACCTTGATAACGTAGTTACATATCCGATTCCCTATAAAATCCAGTAAAATGCCAAACAGGATCCCCTATACTCCCTAAGACTAAGACATCAATATAACTAGATAATGAGATATGAACATCATCCTTCCATAATAAAATTAAACCTCCTTCATGACCAATACTGCTTGCTGTAAACACGGAAGAGAAACCCAATTTGGTGCGCAACCTTTTTTCCTTCGCCTGCTACAGCTTTGCTTCTAAGAGGAACACAACACAAGGCTTCTCTTTTGTTAAGAGAGTTTGTAGTCCACTAATTGCTCGTGGTTCTCGTAATCCACGATAGTTAAGACATAAGAAAATCATGGCTGTTAGCAGGACTGAGTTCCCCCAATCTCCACCATGTTCGAGAAAAGATTCATAACCACTTCCAATTTAATAATTTTCAACAAAGATACTTCCTTCTGTTCCATAATGCCACTAGAACTTGCTCCGTACTCAAACTTTCGCTTTAATTGACTAACAGTGTGGCCCAAAGTGACTATTTTAACAGTGACTGTCTTTATCATGAAAGACTGACTACTCTCTTCCATATACATTTCATGCATGACCAAATCAACCACTATATCATGTCTGATAGGTAGACCTTCACCCACATGCTGCTCATCTTTATTTGCTATATTAACCTCTCCCATATCCAGTTTTCGAGCAACCACAGATGTTTGTTGGCATAAGATGCATTATCTTTGTTTCTAAATAACCCTGTATTACCCTTGCATGATTGGCTTCTAGGTTTCTTCCTTCTGTTCCATGAAACAGCTAAAATATGACCCCTCATAAGCAGCAAATCCCCCACGTTTTGGTAATGGTGATGCTTGTTAGATTTAAACATATACATAAGCACACATCCAGGGTCTCTAAAACTAGATATATCATGCTTTCTATGCAATGTAAAATTATATGCATACCTCTGTCCGCTGTAGGCGTTAGTGAAGAAGAAGATGAAGCCATCGTTGCAGTCTCTGTAGTACTAAACAGATTTCTCTCTCTTGCTCTGTATTTCTTTCGTTTTACAGTGTGGATGGAAAACACCGTACGTTCTGAGAGAGAGAGAGGACCTATTTTAATTTAATTAAAAAACTACCACACCCAATCATGTCCATCATGTGAGTGGATGTGGTTCCTAAAATTAAGGGATAGTAGCCCATTAAAAGTAACTTCCTTTATTTTTAATTGAGCCACACAATGATAAACGTGGGTTTATTTTACATTCTCCCACTTGGCTCGATTAAAATTTTTATAATGGAAGTTACTTTATTATCTCCCATCATAATACCATAATATAAAAAACTGTTCGGTATGAGTTATGGCGGTCGTGTTCTAATTTGTAAAACATTCCCTTCCATATACTACAACACCTACAATTTATTATATTAGGTCCTTAGATTATCATTATACTATAATTTCATAATGGTCCACAATAATGACTTGTTAAGTCTTTCCTGTCAACATCAAACAATAATGTATACATAGTATCATAGAACAGGAAAACATAATAGTGTCAGAAACATATTAAGGAGCTTAAAGTGTCACTACAAAACATCATTACAATCAAGACCCATCCTAAGAACATGTTCCTTAAATAACTTGGGTTGTAAACCCTTCGTTAATGGGTCAGCAATCATGAGATCAGTACTTATATGCTGAATGGACACTGTTTGTTTCTGAACCTCCTCCTTAACGGCAAAATACTTCAATTCCATATGCTTGGCACCTCTAGAGTATTTGTCGTTCTTGGAGAAGAATACTGCTGCGGAGTTATTACAATAAATTTTCAGCGGCTTGGTAATGGTGTCGACAACCCCAAGTCCTGAAATAAAGTTCCGCATCCATAATGCATGAATTGTAGCTTCAAAGCAAGCCGCAAATTTTGCTTCCATTGTGGATGAAGCAGTGACAGTCTGTTTTGCACTTTTCCATGAAACTGCTCCTTCAGCTAAAAGAAACAGATAACCAAAAGTGGACTTCCTGCTGTCAAGACATCCGGCAAAATCTGAATCCGTGTATCCGACTACCTCCAGTTGATCGGATCTCTTATATGTGAGCATGTAATTCTTTGTTCCTTGAAGGTACCTCAAAACTTTCTTTGCAGCCTTCCAATGATCAATTCCAGGATTACTTTGATACCTGCCTAGCATTCCGACCGCAAAACTTATATCCGGTCTAGTACAGGTCTGCAAGTACATTAAGCTTCCAACAACAGAGGCATAAGGAATTGATTCCATTTCCTTTCGTTCCAATTCATTCTTTGGACACTGCATGAGACTAAATTTATCACCCTTCTGAATGGGAACAACCTCGGGTGAACATTTGCTCATATTAAACTTTTCGAGAGTTTTGTTGATATATGCTTTCTGAGATAGGCCTAGTATTCCTTCTGATCTTTTCCGGAATATTTCTATTCCAATCACATAAGAAGCCTCTCCCATATCTTTCATTTCAAAATTCTCGAAGAGAAAGTCTTTAGTTTCACGCAGTATACTTAAATCATTTGCTGCAAGCAAAATATCATCAACATATAAGACTAAAAATATAAACTTACTCCCACTAGTCTTTTGGTATATACAACGATCTACAATATTTTCCTTAAAACCAAAAGACGTAATAATGGTATTGAACTTAATATACCATTGTCTGGAAGCCTGTTTTAGCTCATATATTGACTTCTTAAGTTTACACACCATTTGACTTTTACTTCCTATGGAAAAACCTTCAGGTTGATCCATATCAACTTCTTCCTCTAAATCCCCATTCAGAAAGGCAGTTTTCACATCCATTTGGTGTAACTCCAGATCATATTGAGCCACCATTGCCATAATAATTCTTAATGAATCTTTCTTAGATACAGGAGAGAATGTTTTTGTATAATCAATGCCATCTTTCTGAGTATAACCCTTTGCAACAAGTCTGGCTTTATAACGTTCCACCTTGCCTTTTGAGTCGCGTTTGGTCTTGAAAACCCATTTACAACCGACTCTTTTACATCCTTCAGGCAATTGAACGAGATCCCAAACTTTATTTTGTTCCATGGATTTTAGCTCTTCCTTCATGACATCAATCCATTTAGCAGATTCTGAACTTTCTATGGCTTGTGAAAAAGTAACTGGATCTTTATTAATGCCAAGATTAAAGTCTGATTCCTGTAAATAAATCACATAATCATCCGGAATAGCTGATCTCTTTTCCCTCTGAGATCTTCTTAATGTTATTCCTTGTGATTCGTTTGTATTCGATGTTCCTTCATTAGATCGAATATCAGATCCTTGATCATTATAGGATCCGACATCCGTCTGTGGAAGTGTTTCATCATCCAAATGTTGATCAACATTGTTGTCCCTTTCCATAAATGTTGGATCAACATTAATGTCAATTGTGGATTTTGGATCAATAGTGGATAAAGGAACATTTATCCTTATCTCATTTTGTTAGCTTTAAATTGCCATACATATTTTGAAATGACAAAAACTTAAGTAAGCTTTAATGTTTTAATTCATATTGTAAATTTGCCTCATCACACATGATTCTCTCAATCCATTTTCAAGTGTTTATATCAAACATTAAGACCATCATTTAATGATACATTCTTATTGGTCTTAATACTTTATAAAATGGTTTTGAATATTAAGTAATTTTCTCAAGAATTATTGAATATAAGTTTAGAAAATTACTTACAAGTTTTTGGACAATATTTTCATTTGAGAAAGTCAAGAAAAACTCCCTTAAAGCTTATAAATGTTTTGGGTTGAATTAGGATCAAAGGTCATATCATTTCTAACCCAAAAGTGCAGGAAAAATGCCCTCTGGAAGAAAAGGATCGATCCCCACTGTAGCAGGATCGATCCCTTTTTGGCAGAAAGTCTTCCCAAGGTCCCTGAAGCCCGGAATGAAGATTCTGGACAAAAGGGATCGATCCCCACTGTAGCAGGATCGATCCCTTTGCTCGAAAATAGCCTATAACGGCTAGTTTTGTGAGATACAACGGTCATATTCAATCTTGGCTCCACCCAACGGCTAGAATACATCCAAGGGACTATAAATAGAGGCTTAGAAGCTAAAGGAAGCAAGAGGAACAACCAAGCAACATCTTTCATCATCTTATTCATCTTCCTCAAGCCTCAACATCAATTCAAGAGATAAAGAGTCTTCATCTTCTATCACTCATCTATTTCTTGTATTGCTTAGCACAAACTTTGTATAGGCTTTTCATTGTGCTTAATTTCTGTAATCATTTGCCTACCTAGAGGCTTCTCTTGATTACATTATTTGTAACCCACCATTCCTTGTAAAAGGGGAGGTTTCTCTTTAGCCTAAGAAAAAGAGGGAGGTTACTCTTTAGCATAAGAAAAAGAGAGAGGTTTCTCTTGAGCCTAGAAAAAGAGAGAGGTTTCTCTTGAGCCTAGAAAAAGAGGGAGTGTAATCACAAATTCAAGATAGTGGATTTGGAGAAAATCCTTGGGAGCGTCTCAAGGTAGAGGACGTAGGCAAAGTTGCCGAACCTCTATAAATCGCTTGCGTACATTTCTCTATCCTTACTCTCTTTACTTATTTGCAATTATATTTGAGTTTATTGTATTGATTGTATATTTTATAATTGCCTAGCTTAGAGAACTTAGAAAATATCAATATAGGCTAGAGAATTTAGAAGAATCGAAAAACGGGCTTAAGGCTAGCTAAGAACCGATTCACCCCCCTCTCGGTATTACCTATAAGAGCTAACAATTGGTATCAGAGCTTGGGCTCGAGATTGAATTAGACTAACTTCTATCTAGCAAAACGATCTTAAATGGCTCATTTGAATATAGGCACACCCCTAGGAGAAGAGGGACAATCATTAGTTAGACCTCCACTCTTTAATGGTGAGAACTATTCGTATTGGAAAACTAGAATGATGTTATTTGTACAATCAAACGATTATGAAGTGTGGAGAATTATAGTGAATGGTCCTAGAATTCCCATGAAGAAAATAGATGGAAAAGATGTCCCTAAGAGTGAGGATGAGTGGGACACCAATGACATGAGATTGGCACAATTGAATGCCAAGGCTATGCACACCCTCTTTTGTGCATTAGGTCCCAATGAGTATAATAGAGTGTCTCTATGTGAAAATGCTAAGCAAATATGGGACAAATTAGCCATCATACATGAAGGGACCAATCAAGTGAAAGAAACCAAAGTAGGAATGCTCACACATGATTATGAGCTATTTAGGATGAAAGAAAATGAGTCCATTAGCGAAATGTTCACTCGGTTTAATGATATAATTAATGGACTTAAGGCTCTAGGCAAGACTTATTCCAATGTTGAAATGGTAAAGAAAATTTTGAATAGCTTGCCTAAATCTTGGGAGGTAAAGGTAACCGCAATAGAAGAGTCTAAGGATCCAAATACCTTGTCTCTAGATGAGCTTATGGGCTCCCTACTTACATATGAGATGAAATTGAAAAGAAATGAAGTGCCTTCAAAGAAAGTAGGGGTAGCACTTAAGTCTTCCACTCATGAGGTCATTGAAGATGATAGTGATGAGAGTGGAAATGAGGAAGAAAAAGAAATGGCAATGTTTGCCAAAAGATTTAATAGGTTCATGAGAATGAAAGAAAAAGAAAATAATAGGAGACATCAAAGAGGGGAGTCAAGTAGGAGAGAAAAGGATAGGAAACCTAAGAAGAAAGCATTTGTGGCTGCATGGAGCGATAGTGATAGCTCCGATGATGAAAACATAGATGATGAGGTAGCCTACACATGTTTTATGGCTATTAGTGATGATGAGGCTAGTTGTAGTTCTAGTGAAAATAATGATTTTACATTTGATGAGTTACAAGATGCTTTTAATGATTTAGCAAATGAATTTCAATGCATGAACTCCAAATATAAGAAAATCATTGCTAAATTAAAAATAGAAAATGAAGCCTTGACAAATGCTAAGATAGAATTTGAAAAGAAATTAGAAAAGGCTAACTTAGAGATAAATGAGTTAAATAAAAAGAATACAAATTTGCATAACTCATTTACTAGGTTCTATATGGGTCAACAAAAATTAGATCACATGCTTGAGACCCAAAGAGCTTTCTTTGATAAAGATGGGTTAGGTTATAATGCAAATCAGAAAGAAACTCATCTTAGGAATTTCCTAGTGAGCAAAAATACTATGCATGATTTATCTCTCACATGTTCACTTTGCAATAGAATAGGACACTCTTCACAAGCATGCACATATAGAAAAACTACATTTAGAGGAAGAGTTGTTAGGAAAACATGGGTGCCAAAGCATGCAATAAATAATGATGAATTGAGCTTGAAATGGATCCCAAAAGGATCAAAAATTATTTGCACTAACTCTCATGGACCCAAGAAAATTTGGGTACCAAAGCATGCTTGAAAATATGTTTGTTGTAGGAGTGTTAAAGCATGGAGTTACAAAGAAACAATGGGGCTTGAATGCTCTACACACCTCTATGGAGTTTGCTTGTGCCAATGAGAAAAAGGAAAAGCTTGAGGATCCATCTTTGACAAATCACAACAATTCTTCAAAGGATAGCTCAAGGTGGACTCAACAATTCAAGGCAAAGCATACTCAAGCAAAGGAGTTTTGTAAGCTTAATTCTTTACTCCTTAAAACTTTTATTTGATTATTTGTGCTTTGATGAGAAATGTGATTGATAATCTTTGTGAGTTGAATGATTGATCAAAAGGCATGAAAAATGATTTTTGAGTAGTTGATGGATAGTTTTTGATGCATTGGATGATTGAATGAAAAGCATGATTTATGATTTTGAAATGATTATTGGATTTCTGTAGTTTGAGCAAGTTTGATATGTTTAGATAATATATTTAGTTGCTCAAAAGTTGTCAAATATGTCATATATGCAAAATGCCATGTCATGAGCCTTAATGAAGAATATGTATGTTGACAATCATGGCATGTGGTTCACAAGATGTATGTTTTAATGATATATATGCTTAAAATTTGTGTGAACAAGTTTGTTTTGACATATTTATGTAATCCAATGCTTTGGTTTGGTGAAAATATGCATAACTCTCAAAATGACCCCCTTTGAGGCCAAAAATGCATTTTATTGGGTAAATTCTTCCAAAATTGCAAAATCTTTTATAAAATGGTTTTTCATTCATGTTTTTCATTCATACAAGTCCAAAATCATGTTTTACAAATGTTTAAACCCTTACTTGGACTTAAATTACTCAAAAACGAAGTTTTGGTACCTCACAAGTCCAATTTTCTGTCAAAACAACTGCAGAATCTGCAGGAACATATGAGGGATCGATCCCCACTGTAGCAGGATCGATCCCCCCAGGCCAAAAAGGGCTTTTCTGCACTTTTTCAACCGAATTTGAGAAGGATTTTTCACTTTCTTGATATCTTCTTTCTTCTCAACTTAAAATTCATTGTTTGAACTTCTTTTTGATGATCTTTAATATATGAAAAATCATTTTTCATTGATATCATGCCTTAACTTCATCAATTAATATCATTTCCAACAAATGGTATCACTTTCAACAATCAAAACCATCTTTCTTGAGCTCACAAGTGCAAAATCATTTTTCTTGTTGAAAACATTCATGATTTGCATAACTCTTGAAATAATCTTGAAATATACTTTCAATGAATGCTTACACATAATTTTGAGATTTATTTCAATGATTTGTGGATATATTTGAGAATTTGATGAACTTGTGCATCACGAATATTAATCATTCCATTTGTTCATCTTAGTCAAGCATGCTTACAGGATTATGTTTCTTAGCTTGACTCAACTAATCCCCATTAGGTTTCATGATAATTATACATCTAGTGGAAGAATAATTAAAACTTGACCTTAAGGATTGATTTCAAATGTAAATTCAACAATTGGCATAAGGTCATAATGTTCCTTGGCCTACAATGTGTGATGATAAATGGATCCTAAATGTTCAAATGCATGAAACTTTATCATCCATGAACTTAAAATTCTTTTATGGCCAAATTATTAAAGAATTTGGGCTTTAATGACAACACCAACATTCAAAAGATAAATGCAAACTTGAACAAATGTACCTTGATTGATATCCATGCATTTATTCCTAATGTTGAATTTTTCCTTGCTCATAATTGGTTAAGAACTTGAATTGGAAAATGAACATAGGATTTTTGTGCTTGAAACCATGGAAGAAAATGTATTTGCTTGAATACATTGATTTTATGAATCTTCCATATGGTATAAATTTGTGAATATGAATATGGATTAATATTTTATGATTGTGTGCTAATGTTTAATTGATCCATATGCATAATTGATGATGTGTGATTGTGTTCTTGCATATTTAGAATGATTATTTTCTTGATATGAACACACTACACATAAATATTGGATTCATGCAAAATGACTAAGTCAACCATTAGTAACAATTGGTATTTAGATTGAAATAACAATTAGTATCATTGGCAACGATATTTTCAATAATTGGTAAGCCAAAACTAAATTGCCAATTGGTATGAGCTTTAAATTGACAATTCTTCTTGTGCTCTTTAGTTTGAAATGGCAAATAGAGAAGAATTCACTTAGGATATTTTTGCATGAAACTCTTGTGTGCTAGAATTTGTAGTTAATTGCTATATATCTTGATTCTATGCACACTCTTGCTTGAACATGATTTATGAGCTCATGCATATGATATGTCATCTAATTTTAGCTCATAATCATGATGTATTACCATGCACCTTAGTTGGACCTTAGAGAACAATTGATATACTTAGGTGCTTGCTTAACTTCTTACCAATTGGAACCTTCTTGCAAAATTACTTATCAACAATTGGTATCAAAATTATTTATAAACAATTGGTATAGGAAAATAAGCCTTGTCCTTTGCATGCCTAAACATTTCATACTCTTTATGGACATTGTCTTATGAATTTGTGCTATGAGTCCCATGTACTAACATGTTTCTTGTTGGATGGAGCATATTCTTTTATAGCCATAATTTTAGGGGGAGCATATTTTATTATTTTTCCTTCTTTTTGCTATGACAAAAAGGGGGAGAGATAGATATTAAAAGGGAAGGATATTAAGGGGGAGAGATAATGAGGGAAAATTCATTTTCAAAACCCATGCTTATATTAAGGGGGAGCTTTATAAAATCCTTCTTTATTTGAGGGGGAGTATTTTTTCAAAGAATTTTCAAAGCAAATTTACATTAAGTTTTGTCATATCAAAAAGGGAGAGATTATTAGCTTTAAATTGCCATACATATTTTGAAATGACAAAAACTTAAGTAAGCTTTAATGTTTTAATTCATATTGTAAATTTGCCTCATCACACATGATTCTCTCAATCCATTTTCAAGTGTTTATATCAAACATTAAGACCATCATTTAATGATACATTCTTATTGGTCTTAATACTTTATAAAATGGTTTTGAATATTAAGTAATTTTCTCAAGAATTATTGAATATAAGTTTAGAAAATTACTTACAAGTTTTTGGACAATATTTTCATTTGAGAAAGTCAAGAAAAACTCCCTTAAAGCTTATAAATGTTTTGGGTTGAATTAGGATCAAAGGTCATATCATTTCTAACCCAAAAGTGCAGGAAAAATGCCCTCTGGAAGAAAAGGATCGATCCCCACTGTAGCAGGATCGATCCCTTTTTGGCAGAAAGTCTTCCCAAGGTCCCTGAAACCCGGAATGAAGATTCTGGACAAAAGGGATCGATCCCCACTGTAGCAGGATCGATCCCTTTGCCCGAAAATAGCCTATAACGGCTAGTTTTGTGAGATACAACTGTCATATTCAATCTTGGCTCCACCCAACGGCTAGAATACATCCAAGGGACTATAAATAGAGGCTTAGAAGCTAAAGGAAGCAAGAGGAACAACCAAGCAACATCTTTCATCATCTTATTCATCTTCCTCAAGCCTCAACATCAATTCAAGAGATAAAGAGTCTTCATCTTCTATCACTCATCTATTTCTTGTATTGCTTAGCACAAATTTTGTATAGGCTTTTCATTGTGCTTAATTTCTGTAATCATTTGCCTACCTAGAGGCTTCTCTTGATTACATTATTTGTAACCCACCATTCCTTGTAAAAGGGGAGGTTTCTCTTTAGCCTAAGAAAAAGAGGGAGGTTACTCTTTAGCATAAGAAAAAGAGAGAGGTTTCTCTTGAGCCTAGAAAAAGAGAGAGGTTTCTCTTGAGCCTAGAAAAAGAGGGAGTGTAATCACAAATTCAAGATAGTGGATTTGGAGAAAATCCTTGGGAGCGTCTCAAGGTAGAGGACGTAGGCAAAGTTGCCGAACCTCTATAAATCGCTTGCGTACATTTCTCTATCCTTACTCTCTTTACTTATTTGCAATTATATTTGAGTTTATTGTATTGATTGTATATTTTATAATTGCCTAACTTAAAGAACTTAGAAAATATCAATATAGGCTAGAGAATTTAGAAGAATCGAAAAACGGGCTTAAGGCTAGCTAAGAACCGATTCACCCCCCTCTCGGTATTGCCTATAAGAGCTAACACATTTATTTCCACAATTTGACGTTCTACACTCCCACTGACTTCAGCATTCTCCAGGAATTTGGCATTACCAGTTTCAATTATTCTCGGACTATGGGTTGGACAATAGAACACATATCCTTTGGATTTCTCAGGATAACCAATAAAGTATCCACTTACAGTTCGAGAATCCAACTTTTTCTCTTGTGGATTATACACTCTTGCTTCCGCTGGGCAACCCCAAACATGTAGGTGCCTTAAACTTGGTTTCCTTCCCGTCCACAATTCAAAAGGTGTCTTTTTAACTGCTTTGGATGGAACTCTATTCAATAAATAAGCAGCGGTTTTTAGTGCATGCATCCACAAGGATTTAGGTAAGGAGGTATTACTCATCATACTCCTAACCATGTCCATTAAGGTCCGATTTCGCCTTTCTGCTACACCATTTTGTTCAGGTGCACCTGGCATAGTATACTGTGCACATATGCCACGTTTTTCGAGGACTTTAGCAAATGGACCAGGACATTGTCCTGATTCATCATATTTTCCATAGTATTCACCACCTCTATCAGATCTTATGATTTTCACTTTTCTATCCAATTGTCTCTCAACCTCATTTAGGAAAATTTCCAGAACATCTACAGATTGAGATTTTTCCTTAAGTAGATAGATATATCCATAACGTGAATAATCATCAATGAAAGTGATGAAATACTTTTCTCCATTAAAGGATGGAACATCAAAAGGCCCACATATATCAGTGTGTATTATTTCAAGAAGCTGTGTGCTTCTTATGGCTCCTTTCTTGGTATGTTTGGTTTGCTTTCCTTTTATGCAATCCAAACAAGTTCCAAGATCAGTAAAATCCAGATTTTGTAAAATCTCATTCTTTACCAATCTTTCTATCCTTTCTTTGGATATATGACCCAAACATTTATGCCACAAATAAGCAGAATTTTCATTAAGCATGTTACGTTTTGAACCAACACTATTATGTGTGACATGCAAAGATTCAGAAAACCCGATCCATAAAGAATAGAGTCTTTATATAGATTAAAACTTCCAGAACAGAAATTAACATAAAAACCACAATTGTCCAATTTTCCTAAAGAAACAAGGTTTCTAGAAATTGAAGGTACATAGAGTGTATCATAAAGGTCCAACTGATATCCAGTGTCTAAGACCAATCTGTAAGTCCCTATGCCTTCAACAGGAGCCTTCATGCGGTTCCCCATAAACAGAAAATCATTTCTTGGATTTGTGGTTCGGATCATAAGGAATCCCTGCATAGTATTGGTAACATGAGTTGTAGCACCAGAATCAAGCCACCAAGTATTGTTAGGAACTTCACTTAAATTTGATTCAAAACATACAAAAGTATTGAAAATACCTTTCTTTTCGAACCAAGCTTTTCGTTTATGACAGTCTTTCTTATAGTGCCCAGCTTTCTTACAAAAGTGGCACTTTTTTGTCTTCTGTTCCTTCTTCTCAGTCTGAGAATCATTAGCAGACCATTTCTTCTTAAACTTTTTGGCTTTGAATCCTTTCACAGCTCCCTTTCCTACTAGGTTAGCAGAGTGACTCTTTTGACTCTTTAGTCTTGCTTCCTCTTGTACAAGCCTACTGGCCAATTCATTAACATTCCACTTATCCTTTATAGTGTTGTAGTTAATTTGAAAAGGCCCATATTCAGGAGGCAAGGAGTTCAGAATAAACTGAACTAAAAAGGAGTCCTCTACTGCCAAACCCAAAGTCTTAAGCCTTGCAGCAATGTTCGTCATCTCGATGATATGTTGTTGCATGCTTATCGACCCATTGAACTTCATGGTCGTAAAGTACCAGCGAGTGACTTGTCCGCAGAACGGAACCTTTCTTCCACAAAACTTATATATTCCTTAGCACTCTCAGTTTGTGGAATCGTAGTCTTAACATTGTTAGCAATTGTCATTCGCAGAAACTTTAAGCATAATCTGTTGCTTCTTTCCCATGCAACATAATGTGACTTCTCTGCCTCACTACTTGTATCCTTAATAGCAGCAGGTTTTTCATGAATGAGAGCTAAGTCAAGATCCAAAACCCCTAAGTGGAAATCAACTTGCTCTCTCCATTCTGAGAAGTTCATGCCATTAAACACAACAACAGATGATGCATGCGAATTAATTGCAATAACTGCAAACATAACAAACAAAGCTCACATTTAACTATAATGAATTCAGTAAAATAAACAATAAGATATATAGTAGTTCTCCTTTGGGTAGATACTACAATATACATGCATTAATAAACATAACATAAATATAAAGTAAAATACCTTTTGGTAAATTTTACAGCATATTTTTCTTTAAATGAGTTAAATGTATACACTTTAATGGGTAAATAAATATTTAAAATCGAACATGTCTTTTATCTTTGGATAATTAACATATTCAATCAAAATATTAATTTACCTCCCATAATATCATTAATTTACTGAATAATAATTTACCTTTGGGTAAATTTCTTAAGTTCTAGTAATTAATGAAAACCCTTTTTTTTTAACTCATTATTTTTAGGTCAAAACTTTAGGATCTAATTGATTATCAATATATTTTTCGAACACATTAAACTTTAATTTTTCGGTAAACACTTAATATACAAAATTGTATACATTACCGAAAATTTAATATAGCAGCGGAACAAATATGGATAATCATAAGATATTATTGACTTTCATTTAATCATTCATAATAATAAATCATACTATATATGAGATCAACAAAAATAATTTTCACACATAATCTTAAAATTGTTCAAACATGATATTGTCCTCATTAATTCATCACCATTATCAATCATAATTGGCAAATGTATAAATTGTTTCAAACAGTGGCAAATACATATAATATATATTATTACAATCAATTAATATCTTTTGCCTCAAGAGATCATGTTTGAAAAGATAAATTGGTATGTACAGTTCTTGCACTTTACTGTTTGAATTATTATTATTATTATTGTATACTCATATTAGTGCTTCCTGCCACTTACACACCTCTCGTGTATATTTAATAAAACAAAGATAATCATAAGAGCCATTTACTAGCATTTTACACTTGCATTGTTGAGCTTACATGCAGGGGATGATCACAAATATAAATGAAAATTTTTAATTGATGTTGTCATTTATTTATTTATTTGTTTGTTTATTATCATTATTTTATAACAATCATCACATCATCATTAGATCATAATGTTAAAACGTTTATTGTTTCTGCTTTTATTTATACGACAACATTAAAGCCTTATATGTATTATGCCAAAACATGATCTAATTAATGGGATTTGCATCCAGTAACAGATTTTTTTTTTCTGCAAATTGTGTGCTCATGTTCTTGACGTAATTAATCCACATAATTAATTTTGATAATTATCTAATTATTATATCATTCAATAGGCAAACAAATAAACGGTAGTTTATGATCAATTAAATTGTGCCTTTAAAATTGAATAGAAATTTATGCATACTTTTAAGTTTTAATTCTTGATTTTTCAGAGAAACATAAGGAGGACAGAAAACTTTCACAGGATATATCTAGTTTAGAACAACCAAGCTCGGATACCACATGTTAGATTTAAACATATACATAAGCACACATCCAAGATCTCTAAAACTAGATATATCATGCTTTCTATGCAATGTAAAATTATATGCATACCTTTGTCCGCTGTAGGCGTTAGTGAAGAAGAAGATGAAGCCATCGTTGCAGTCTCTGTAGTACTAAACAGATTTCTCTCTCTTGCTCTGTATTTCTTTCGTTTTACAGTGTGGATGGAAAACACCGTACGTTCTGAGAGAGAGAGAGGACCTGTTTTAATTTAATTAAAAAACTACCACACCCAATCATGTCCATCATGTGAGTGGATGTGGTTCCTAAAATTAAGGGATAGTGGCCCATTAAAAGTAACTTCCTTTATTTTTAATTGAGCCACACAATGATAAACGTGGGTTTATCTTACATTGCTCTCATCCAATTTCCATAAGGTTGGAAATTCCTTTTACGATTCCAATCAATTGAATCACAGTTTCGACTAATATGGCCAAGTTGACCACAACTGAAGCAGAAGTTCGCCAACCTTTCATATTTCAATTTTACCAAAATGGTATGTTGATGTGCAGTGTCTAGTAGATTGATGGCTTTCTGCAGAGGCTTCCGTATATCAATTTCAGCTCTAATCCGCATGTATCTACCTTAACTACTAGCCTCATCCCCCAGATCTGCTTCTAAAAAAGTTCCCACTGTAGCACCTATTTGTGTCGCAACATCCTGTTGCATCATGCTCAGAGGCAAATCATACACACGCATCTAAAGTGCAGAGAATACATCAGAATCTCTGTAGGGTGTTGGACCCATCATATTTATTCAACAGTAAGGCACATCGTTTGAAAGTCCAAGGTGCTCTTTCAAGAACTCTAACCTGATCCCCACGAGCATGAAATTGGAAGAGGAATAGTGTCACGACTCGAAGGCCGCGACGTTCACTTGATACTCATACTTTTCTTAGTCTACAAATTTATGGACTAAATTTTTCTTTTTCATTTTAAAGCTTGTATTCGGTGTCAGTGTAGTTACTATACTATCTAAGTGAACTATAGTCATTTCACTTAAATATTAAACTAGCGAGGAAACGGTTCAAAGTTACATCTCGACTTATTTAACAAAATATGTACTGTGCATCAATTAAAGTCTTACATATAAACAAGCGTTTTATAAAGAACGTATACCTCAAAAGGCTAGTACCAAGCCTAGATACTGTATCCGGAGGCCCACTCAAAAGCCCTCATGATAGAGTTTAACTCAAATAATCTGAAAAGAGATGAAATTTAGAAGGGTGAGCAAAATCACGGCTCAGTAAGATACTAATATAAATGCAGGAGTAGAATTATACTATCTTAACTGTCATGCATAAAACCTGCAAATTTGCAATTACAGTTTATCATTTCGATCGATAAGATCTCATTATCTCAATTCCTGTAACGGTTCGTTACCACATTTTTCACCTTATTTTACACAACTTATCCGGTTGGGCTGTCTGTGATACTTCACTTGTACTAACTGTTAAACAATTTTACATAACATTGTTTATATTATACACATCCCCTATCTTAATTAATTAGATAAGTAGTACTGTAGACATGTCTAAATACAGAAAATAAATGATAGTACCTCATATATCTCAGTCAGTCTGTCACATTGTCCTTTATGTGCAGCTGTAATCCACAACTATTGTATCTCACAATCATTAAAAACCTGAAATGTTTAAAATTAAGGGGTGAGCAAACCACGACTCAGTAAGAGAGTTATATGTCACACTTGATATTCAGCTATCTATATGCTGAAAATACTTTTTTTTTTACTTTCTTTTAAATCTTCCTAGCTGGCTCTAGGCTCACATGTAGGAAGGATACTACAGTCGGCTAGGGATTCAGATAGAGTAAGGCAGGTATTTTAAAATACCCGACTTGTTCCGGAACCTAGAAGCAACTGTAGAGAGTACTAAATCCATTTTTCTCAAAATGATATGATTTTCGTTTTTTCCACAGAGTAAACCACTTATTTCTTTTCACTTCAGTATCCTTTAAAACACGTGACAGTACAGTGATTTGTAAATATCCAATCATTGGATAATTACTTCTTCGATTATTTCTATCTTAGAAATAATTCTTATGTTATTCTTTTAGAATAAACATTTATTTCTCTTTTCAAATCAGTAACCGTATCGTACAGTTCAGTAAAACAGTACATTCAGTATTCAGTAAAACAGTATCTCGATACGGTTCAGTCAGTAACAGTAAATAGTAGCTACCAATTCAGTAAATAGTATACGGTAGCTTTCAGTTCAGTAAATAGTAAATGGTAGCTTTTAGTTCAGTAAAACAGGAATCAGTGGCTACCATTTCAGTGTACAGTACAGTTATGTAAACAGTGTTTTGGTACGATTTTTCATCAGTAACAGTAAACAGTAGTTCAGTACAGTAAATAGGATCATGTAAATCCTTTCGGTAAGCAGTAAACAGTGAGACTAGGCATCACCCTACTAATAAATCATGCTATCATCGTTCCTCTAGGAACACAAGTCGTCCGCTTTTGGGGTGTACCCGTAGGTCATCGCCCCTCACGGCTATCTCGGCTAGATCTATGGCCATAATCTATAGGTGGTCCTCGGGTCCACTTGCCAAGTAACCTCGAGACCGCTGATGACTTGGCAGGTCAATCAGCCTTGTGACGCCCTGGGGTGCACCCGTTGGTCTATCGACCCGAGCCATCGCCCCAGGCGGGTCACTCAATTACGTGAATAGTAATGTATGAAACTCGGGGCATAAGTCTCAAAACAGTATAAACCGTACCATAGCCTTTATGGATTTTAAACACCGTAGTGAAAAAAAAAACATTTCATAATTATCCATAAGGCTCACATGTATAAATCATCACCTTTATGAAATTTATAATTTAAATCACATTTCTCAAAATATTTCATAAAGGTATAAATCATATTTCTCATACGGTGAAAACAGTTATAAAATAGTCACACTGTAAAACAAATCTCATGACAGTGTCTTTTTCGCCGTAACACATGTATGCACGCCTTTCCGTGCTATCCATCGAAAACATGGTTTTTAAATTCATCGAAATTCAATTCAAATATTTTTGTAATTTATGAAAAAATAAATTATTTATTTTCCAATTTTCAATAATTCTGGTACCATGTTTTCCTCTAAAACACATATAGAGACCTCTAGTCTCGAAATCATAGTTTTTCATCATTTCTTAACCTTTATGAAATTTATATAATTAATTATTTCCATAATTAAAACCATAAAGGTTTTATATGAAATCAAGTGAATATTTAAGAATATTTATAAAAATATTCACTTCAGTCTCTTTTTCATTTTCATCTCATTTCACGTGAAATATCACCTATCGGATGAATTTTCGGTGATTTCCTTTTCACCATTCTCGAAAACATGAATATTTTAAAATTAAATATCACTATATTCATGTTTTATGAAATTTACTTGATTTCTCGATTTTCGTACCTGAAAATCGTTTCTCGTAAAATCAAATCATTTATTATGGTTTTCGGTGATTTTCGGTAAATTTCAGTATTTTTTCGATAATTTTTCGGCAGTATAATGGCTGCCGATTTGGCTAGCCTCCTGCATGGAAAATATAGTTTATATTCCTCAACCAGTATTTCACCACAATTTACGACCGATAAATCACCACACTATAAAACCAATAATTATCAATAGCATTTATAAAATTAAATGCAATTTAAAAATATGGCCGAATATCCTTACAGGCGGCACATGTTTCCCTTACCTGTCTTGAGTTGGCGACTGCCTCTCGAAGGTCGCGCCCGTGTTCACCTTGCCTGATTCCATCGGCTCGGTCATCGAGGGAATTTTTTGGAAATTAAATTCTAAATTTTAGAATTTTTTTCATAATTATTTAAATAACTAAATTATTTAAATAATTTAACACTTTCCGGGATTTCTTACCGATTCCGTAATTCCCAGGATTTCTCTTAATTTCTGAATTCTCTAGAATTTTTCAAATTCTTGGAATTCCTATTTCTCTCTCTCTTTCTTCTTTTTCTTCCTTCTTTCTTTTTCTCTTTTCTTTTCTTTTCTTTTCTTTTTCTTTTTCCTTTTTCCTTTTTCTTTTCTTTTTCTTTTTCTTTTTCTTTCTTCCCAGCCGGACCGGTCACCCCCCTCACCGCCGGTTCTTCTCCGGTGGTCGGTTCTCCGACGGTTCGGTGGCTCAGCAGCTGGCCGGCGTTGAGACGAACTTGTCGATGGACTCAGCTCGGCCTGTATCGGCAGCACGGCGGCGGATCTACTCCGTTTACCTTCGACTTCTTCTCTTCCTCCGTCGGCCTTCCTTCGCCATTCCCCGCCTCTCCGGTGGCCTCCCACGTCTTCCTCTTCCTCTGGCGAAGCTTCGATTGCAGTGGCGGCGACCAATTTGGCCGACGTCGCCTGTTCCTCTTTTCCTTTCTTCCTCGGCTTCCTCTGGTTTCCCTCTCGATTCTCCTTCGTTTCTTCCTTCCGTTCACTTCTTTCCCTCTTCCGGTCACTGGCTTCTTCTCCTCTCCTCGCCGGTGCTATCTCTTCCTCTCTCTCCCTCGCCGACGGTGGTCGGCCTCACCTTTGGGAAGGATTGGGTTTGCTTCCCCGATTCCTTTCTTTTCCTCTTTTGTTTTTCCCCTATTTCCATATTTAGTATATAATATACACTATATACTATATAATATATTTTATACATATAATATTTACTATATACCATACGGTATTTAAATACATATGTATTTGTATCAAAATACATTTATATAATATATCATTATATAAATATATTTCACATTTCCTTTCTTATTTCCTTATTTAATTTGGATTTCCATTTATCCAAATTAAATTTCCCTTTTCATTATTTTCCATAATTTCAACCTTATTCTTGTGGCCGAATTTAATTTTTCCTTCACTCGTGTTTCTCGATTTTTCACTTCCTCAATTCTCGGGATTTTCACCAATATCTCGTTCTCACAATTTTATTTATTTATTTGCTTTAATATTAATTTCTAATAATTGAAAAATTTACGGTTATCACAATTCCTGTCATCTATCTATCACTCAGACCTCTAAATAAATCAACTTAATCACTTTTCAATCTTCTCGTCCTTATACTACAATGTATCGCACAACAATACGTCGTGTATAATTTGAATATCATATACTATTAGTCCATACTCACATCAGTCTTATAGTACATCATGTCCAATTGAGATAGCATATCAAGTCACTTTACGTTTCATAATCATACTCCTGTATTCTATCAACTCATATCACTTTCCATATGGGGAATCATGATTACGGTGGTACGAAGTCATAATTCTCTTCGTATAAATTTTATGTTCATGTACCGTATCATATCATGACATCATATAGATGGAATATCGTTAATGCCGAGTCATGACACTCTTCATATAATTCTCATGTTTGTATACAATATAAGGTCATGACGTATCTCATGTAAAAAGCATATTATTATGTCATGATTTAGTATGCAAATTATGTAACTTTATTGTATAAACCGCTATCATTTCAAATCATATCACATATACTTTTGGAGCATGCTCAAACATGTAAATTTTCAATTCATTTCATATTTACTTTTAAGACATGGGCAGAGCATGTACAATTTGCAAGTCATATATTCACTTTTTGAGCATGTCTAAAACATGTGCGATTTCAAAACATTTTTCATATACTGTAAAGTCATATCAGGTCTAGAGTTCATATCAAATAAAACTATACTCTAGACCGCATATCATATCATGTTCGACATATAATCGTATATGAATCATATGAAGTATCGAAATCGTATATGAATCATATGAAGTATCGAAATCATATCACATGTACTTTTAAAACATGTTTAAAACATGTACAGTTTCAAAACGTATCTCATCTCAAGCATGTCTCATGTACTATATAAATCATGTCAAGTCTAGAGTTCATATCAATAAAATCATACTCTAGACTTCATATCATATCGGTTTGAGGCTATGCTAAATCCTTAATGCTCTATCAATAAAGACTTAAATCACTGTAGCTAGCAGTGAAAATCATGTCATCGTCCCCTGGAAACCAACTAGGGCGCTATCTATGGCCATAGACCTCATGTCTCTTAGCCCCACTGATCGGGTGTGACTGAGACATGTCCATGACTATTGTCGGACAAGCATCTCTGCTTAATGAGTAATCTCCAATTAGGGGGTCTCCACTATGCTTTATTGAATTTAATTCTTTTAGGGTGCCTACAGTCTCATAAAACATTTAAATCTTTAGCTTTTCTTGTCAAAATCATGGAAAGCATATGGTAAAATTCTTTAAGAGGATTCATATATAAAAATATACATATACCATATACTTTCCTTTCAAAACTAATCAATACTTTATAGCATTCATGTAAACATTATTATAACATCTCAAGTTGTAACAAGGCATGCTTAAAGGCGATGCAAATTTAAATCATGAGTTCAAA
The DNA here is from genome assembly GCA_032173925.1 of Heritiera fomes. Taxonomy (NCBI): domain Eukaryota; kingdom Viridiplantae; phylum Streptophyta; class Magnoliopsida; order Malvales; family Malvaceae; genus Heritiera; species Heritiera fomes. Next base: position 15,670,987 of record JAPDPM010000002.1, read on the forward strand.
ATAATGAACTATCATTTTCATAAAATATATCATTTAATTATAGCGTTAACTATAATCCAAATTCCTCATTTCCATCCTTTTGATTTCAATCAGATCATTCCTAATAGGTAAATTCGATATTCACTGTGGTTCCTCGATATTCAATATTCTTTCTCAATAGTTATTGACTGTATCAATCACTTGTACATTTCATCATCAATACTAGGACCACACCATCAGTATGAGTCCTCTTAGTATCTATGAACATTTAATTATCATATTTCTCTATAGCCATCAAGATATTGGAATTATGCAAATACCGATATCATCATTCAAGATCTATTCCAGAGTCGACATCGGGGATATAAAATCACAAGATCAATAGTTACCTATCCAATCCATCTATGGTTTAACATATTGACTCTCGTTCATAATTCTGACTTGATGCCCAATTTCAGTCACTATCACAAAATCAAATCACGGTTTTCAAATCAATTTTTATATTGCCTGTATAATATAATACCATGCTAGAATTATCTATAAAAGTATTATCGAATCAATTTTAGGTTAGCAGTTTACCCACTTAAGAGATTTGACCAATTTCCACTATCAAACAATGTTCCAAGACATTTTATGTCAGAATATCGAACTTATACAATTGTCGATCTTATTATTCAAGACCTATTCCAAAGTTATAATCGAAACCATATAATCACATGTTTGACACTCATTTATTTGAATTTATCAATGATTAGACTATATCGGAATTCAACCTCAATTTCAATAAGATTATGTATGCACATGTCATACATTTGTTATAACTCGATATCACAACTATCCATCATATATCACAATATTGATACTAAGACCTCTACCACAAATGTAGGTCCGCTTATTATCTCACGTATATTCGACAATACGATGTAATATAATATAACCATCTCAACATTGACCTCTTGCAATGTCCGTGTTATCACGTTTGAAACTACTTCAAAATCAAGAAATCGAAATCAATTAATTCTAAAATCATCACTTCGTCGATAATTCCACAATTCAATCGTTCAATCATCTAAATTACAACTGCGATATTCTCTTCCAAGCTATATCATATAATCATCATTAATTTTATTAATGATTCGACTAATCGATATTCAACCTCAATTTCAACTTGATAACCAATTTGTGATATTAAGATAAATCCATTTATCTATTCTATAAGGCTTACACCATATAACTCATCACATTATCATGCTCAACCATTTACCTTCTCAACTATTCCAAAAATCAAATTTTCCGACAATACGATAAAGTCCTTTCAAAACTTATCTTTCAATAATTCTTTCCAAAATTCCATTTATACGAGAAAACCTTAACCTTTTTCATCAAACATTTTCCTATAAATTTCGGCAACATAACATTTCAAGAACTAAAACCTCCTGCAACAATCCCAAATAGACACAGTGGTATTCCACAATCATTTTTATTTCAATATCATGATCATTACTAAGACCCCTACCACCAATTGTAGGTCTTCTTAGCATTTAAAAATCATTTCAATAATCATTCATCATTAGGATCACAATTCCAAAACATACAATATAACACTACCACTACTTTATAAAAGTATCTTACCTAGTATCAAAGTTGACGATGTAATCTCTCCCAATTTCGTTCATGCTCCGATTGTTCTTGCATAATTTTTACAAGTCCAATTTTTTCACATTTAGACTCATGTAGAATTATTCAATAAAATAATAACAATAATAATAATAAAAATTTTTACAAAGTTCCTACCCATTTTCTCTTTCTTCCTTCTTCTTCTTCTTCTTTTTCCTTTTTCTTCTTCTCCTTTTTCTTTTTTCCTTTTTCTTTTCTTTCTTCTTTTTCTATTTCTTTTCTTTTTTTTCTTCTTTTCTGGTCTGAACCGGTTCAGACCGGTTCGATCGAGTCAAACCGGTGCAGTCGGTTCAGCTTTGCTTGGCCGGTTCAGCCACCCTCGGCCACCATTTTGCGGCGGTTCAGCCACTCCACAGTTAGCCGAGGTTGCCACAAAGCCGGATTTGGCCCTCTTTTCTCCCCATCGGTGGCGACGGCACTGGATCTGGAGGTGTGGGTTTTGGCCTCTTTCTCCCTTCTTTCCTCCTTCCTTTTCCGTTTTCCTCTTCATCGCCGGTCACCTTTCCTTTCCCCTTACCCTTGCCGACATCGGGGATGGCATGGCAGTGTCCGGATTGGCCAGCATCGCCGTTTTCCTTTTTCTTTTTTTCCTCTTTTTCCTTTCAGTTCTGCTTCCGATTTCTCCTCTCTTTTTCTGCTTTGGGTCGTCGCCGGTAGCTTCTCTTCTTCCCCCTCGTCTCGCCGGCGACGCCCCTCTCTCCTTCCCTTCCTCTTCTCTTGCTCGGCTAGCCGACGGGGGTTGGCATTCTCCTTGGAGTCTCTCCTCTGTTGTAAATAGAGGAGAAAATGGGAGGGGAGAATCGGGCATCCCGATTCCCGCTCCTTTTCTCTTTTTTTTTTTAATATAATTATATTTATAAATGAATATTTATAAATATAATTATTAATTAATAATAATATATATATACACATTTTTATTTCTTAAATTTTGGATTTCTTATTATCCAAAATAAATATATTTATTTTCATCTCTTTAATATTTGGATCTCTTAATATCCGAAAATTATTCAAAATAATTTCCTCAACTTCATCATTTCATCAGATTCGGGAATTCCAATAATTTTCCCATCTCGTAAAGAAATTTATTTATTTACTTTCGCTTATTTATTTGCATAAAAATTAAATTTTCAGATATTTAATACCAAAAATAGAAAAATTTTCGGTTATCACATCGAGCCTCTCCTTTGTTTCGGGGATGGCATGGCGGTGTCTGGATCGGCCGGCACTGTCGTTTTCCTTTTTCTCTTTTTCCTCTTTTTCCTTTCGGTTCTGCTTCTGATTTCTCCTCTCTTTTTCCGCTTCGGGCCGTCACCGGTCGCTTGTCCTCTTCCCCCTCGTCTCACCGGCGACACCCCTCTCTCCTTCCCTTCGTCTTCTCTTGCTCAACCGGCCGACGGGGGTCGGCATTCTCCTTGGAGTCTCTCCTCTGTTTACAACAGAGGATAAAATGGGAGGGGGGAATCAGGTATCTCGATTCCCGCTCCCTTTTTTTTTAATATAATTAGATTTATAAATGAATATTTATAAATATAATCATTAATTAATAATAATAATAATATATATATACACATTTTTATTTCTTAAATTTTGGATTTCTTATTATCCAAAATAAATATACTCATTTTCATCTCTTTAATATTTGGATCTCTTAATATCCGAAAATTATTCAAAATAATTTCCTCAACTTCATCACTTCACAGATTCAGGAATTCCAATAATTTTTTCATCTCGTAAATAAATTTATTTATTTACTTTCGCTTATTTATTTGCATAAAAATTAAATTTCCAGATATTTAATACCAAAAATAGAAAAAATTCTCGGTTATCACAAATAGATTATTATTGTCACGTACCGAAATATCAAATATTTTACTAATTTCACATAATTTAGTCATTTACGGTTGGACTGTCTATAGTGTCAACATATATTCAAAACAATTTATCATTTTCATGCCATCATAATCTATCCTGGATCCTAAATACAGAAATATCAAAAGATGGACATAACCGGCTAAATTTTCATTCAACACATAACCTCAAAATTTTTACATCCTAGGTACTATTTACATATGAGTAGCACTGCACATAAAAGTCTGAATACATAAAAGATAACTCATATACCTCGACGGATATAAGATAATCGCTTGAGGGATACCAAAATCAGGTTCTCCAAAGCAGATCCAAAATCTACTATAGGTAATCTGGGAGGAAAAATAAAGGGGTGAGCTTATGCGCAGTAAGAAATATATATACACGAAAGCTAATACAATGTATCCTACATGCATTTCAAATAACATGCTTTTCACATGGAAAAACCAAGAGTTTATGATTTAATTTTCTTTGGCACGATTTTCGAAAAGGATACTATAGTGGGTTAGATAACCAAGTTGAGTACAGAAGGATGCTTTGAAGTACCTCACTTGTCCTAGCATCCAGTTCCATTATATGGAGTTCAATAATATTTAATTTGGTCACAAAGGGGTATATATATTTTTGATAACTTGCATCAAAAAACCATTTCATGAAACATTCAAAAACTTATTACTAAAATACTTAGTAAACAATATAAATCAGTTTGGATAACAATTCAAGAAGATATAAATCACAAAGCATATTATAATTCATAAATCATATTATTAATCATAAAACACAGTTAGTATGTAAATGAAATTGGAAACTAATCAAACCTAGGAGTGCTTGGATCTATGTTAACTAAGGATTTACCATCCCAGCGAAAATACAGTGGTGACTAGGCTTCACCTAATAGACTCATGCAATATAAGTCGACGTATGGCCATAATAGAGAGGCCACAATGTACACTAGCCAAGTGACAACTGTGGGAGCTGAAAACTGGGCTAAAGTCAACAACACTAGAATGGAACAGAAATGCAAGTACCCATAGGTACCTATGGGGCAACACTCTCAAAACAGTTCATAAATTATTTCATATTTGTTTATGAAGATAAATTCAATAAACCATACCTTGAATAACTTCATAAATGTCAAATTCGAAAAATCAATATACTTAAATATAAAAATTCATAAATTATTCTCAGATCAATAATTAGCATTTAGAATACTTTATTTAAGTACCACAGAGATATAAAAATATACATGCATCAAGAAACGTGTAAAATCTAGTAAAATTTTATTTGAGAACTAAGTTGCAAATTTAATATGCATAAAGTCCTATTTAAGAGCTTTAGTTTTAAACACATATAGCCACCTTCTTTTATTTCTAAAAAACATGCCAAGTGATAAATTTGAGTGTTTAAGAAATTTCGGTAGCATAACGGTACTTTCTATCATAACCTTCTTGCATGAAAATACAACTTAAAACCACAAGTTCAATTTCACAACTTTAAACCAAATCATCATTTCAAATCTCATAAAAGTGGAATTTTATTAAATTCATGCCACGCAGTATCCCTACACTTCATACATAAATTCATTACCTATCAAATGTTTGTTGTTCCGCTCATTAGTACCAGTTTCACCTTCCGATCTCTGAGTTGCAATTTACAACACAAACACAGTTAATTCACCATACTTCAGTTATAAAGAATATTTAACTCATTGAATACTAGTACATTGTCTACTGCAGCTCAAATTTTCAATCTCTTTTCTACCAATGCTTACACTGCAACTACCAACAAAACACCTTTGTTTTCAATTTTGATTGCGCCTACAATCTTGTATGAATTTGTACATTATTCTAAAACCTAAAACACATTAAATTAAGCATGATTTCTACTTCTCCTTCTCTTGGCCGAATGGGATCTAACTTCTTACACCTCACATTTCTTCAATTTAAGCTTAATTTCATGCTTTAAACTAATTCTACATAATTTCTACATCATTTCCATATGAAAGAGCATCATGTTCATGCCTCACTAAGCTTGGCCAAAACCCTTGGGAGGTAAATTTCATGGTTCCAAGTTGAACTAAGCTTAAATACATGCTTAGACATATGAAACACATGACAAATAATCAAGAAACCATGAAAAACTTAAGCCTTCTGACCTTCCTCACCTTGGCTGAATTGCTTGGAGAGCCCTTCACTATGCAAATGGCCACCTTAGGCCTTGATTTGGGTACCAAGCTATAGAACATAGAAAATTAGAAGGGTTGGTGAAGAGATTTTTTGATTTTAATGTGTTTTTTTTTATATTTTAATGGCTTTCTCTTTCTTCTTAAGCTCTCAACAATGAAGGAGTGAGAAGATGAATGTCATGGCAGCCAAGATGGCAGAAGGATGAAGAGAATTCTATTTTTAAAATATCTTTCATGGGAAATTACCAAAATTTCCATATACTTAAAGAAATCTTTCAATTTTGCCCTTAGCGATTGACTCAGTTAAAAACAGTCTATCCAACCTTCAAAATATTTCATTTAATCATTAAAAACCTCTCTTTAACTTGATCTAATCATTGGTTAGGCTTTTGTTGAGGTTTGATTTGTTATTTGGGTGAAATTACCAAAATGCCGCTAATCGTAAAATCGCTTAAATTTTTACTTTTACACCTGATTTATTTCGTTAGTTCACATGGCCTAAAACTTTATTACATGATAAATTATCTATTACTGATAGTTGGTCAAATATCTATTTAGTTTGACTGTTATTCACAGAAATTTTGATGACCTATGGACTTAACCATCATTTTTTAAATTGTAAAATAATTTTCGAAACATACATAAATAATTGAGTTTGAGGTGTAGATTCTTGCCATCATAGTATTTGGCTCTAAATATCGAGTCCACCAAGTTTCAACTCTATTGAGACACTAGATGGTTAGTGGGGTCCACTTCTTAAATTCCTTCCATACCTATAATATAATTAATATTGTAATAATTATAAAATATCTCATGTTCTTAACTGCATGAATAATAATTTATAGTGATTAGGCATTTGGGATCTCATAATTATCTAACACTTAGAATGAAACTCCATTCGATGTTCTCCATGGTGACTTGAAATTTGAGAACATTGCATCATGGTTAAAAGGTCTGTTTGTTAGAATAGATCGAACAAGAGAGAACTTCCCCTGATCATTCATTTGTTGAATAGTAGTTTCCTCAACTTTCATAGTCTCAGACTGCTTACCTATTAGCTTCAAAACATTCCATAAATCAGAGATATCCTCTGACACAATAGGCATTTGCTTTTTCATTATCTATGACTAGGAAACAAGACCACAGATAAAATAGACTAAAATCCTAACAGACCAAAACAAAGCCAGTCGCTATAGCATTAAGCACAACGACAATTAGCAGTAGCTATTAGGGCTGAGAAAAAAAACCGATAAAACCAAAAAACCGACTCGAACCGAGGATTTCGGATCTGATCGGTTCGGATAGTAAACAAATTCGGTTCGGATTCGGATCATGACATCATTGAACCGAATAAAATCGGTTCGGATCGGTTCAGATCAGATTCGGATACGGATAATATCCGAATACTTTGTTATTTGGTATTTTGTAATTTTTACTATTTAATTAAAAGCTCAAGTTTTATATTTAATTAAAAATCCTAAGGAAAATTTGAAATAAAGTCCAAAAGTGCTTAAAATGCCTTAAAAAAATTGAAATAAAATTTAAAATTACATTAAAAAAAACCGAATGACCGATCCGATCCGTATAAATTTGGATCGGATTGGATATTTTTTTTAATTCGGATCGGATACGGATCACAAAACAAAAAAAAACCGCTTAATTCGGATCGGATCGGGTTTTTGCAAAAAACCGATCCGATCCGACCCGTTATCAGCCCTCTAGCTATGTATTAGTAACTGTTGGTAACTTACTTGGAGCAAAAAGGCACTTTTTCCATTAAAAAAATTGTAAGATAGAAGATGACAGTGGTTCGAATGAAGTTAGAAGCAAAGTTTTGTAAAGTTTTACCATTAAAATTGATACTGTAACCGAACAGGTGAACAGTGTGATAACAATACCAAAAACATTTTCAAAATTTTGAAAACATCATTTTTGTGTTTTTCAACAATTTCCAAAACATTATGTTTTGTTTTCAGTTTCTGAAAACAAAAACACACTCACCAAACATATTTTTACTTTCATTTTCAAAATTAAAAAAAAAAACGTAAAACACTAAACAAAAGCAATCACAAACAAATCATTAGTAAAGTTAATTTATAAACATGAAAATCGGGGAAGATTCCAATGGCCAAAACAGTTAAAATAATCCCAAAAGCATGGTCTAATGGAGGGTTAAGGAATGCTCAAAAGTGCAAAAGACCACGTGTAGCAGAGGGAACCCAAGGGATGGAAATTCATCACTTAGACAGCGTGCAAAGCCAGTTACCATGAAGAACTAGTGCATTGGCGATTATATGAAATGAAGATGTGGATTGTCTGAAATAAAATACTTTTTTGTGCACTTGAATTAATTTATATTTATAATTCTTTATTTAATACCACATATATGTAAATATTTTAGATTCATTTGTAGATCAGTCCAAGGGCCGAGCCGCCCGTTAAAGCTCAAAAGTCGATTTGATTTTTGGAAAGGCTTGGGCAAAAATATTTGCAATTAACAAGCTTGGACAAGATTTTTAAACCCGATCAAAGAATAAAATAGGAGTCGAGCTTGACCCTTCCTAACCTAGGCTCGGCCCAAACATAAATAAAATTAAAATTTTTTAATATATTTAATAAATATAAAGTAATTATATGTATAAAAAATTATTAATTAATAAAGATTATTGTGTATATACATTTAATATAAAAATTGACATGTAAATTTTGACAAATCAAATTAAACTTTAAATAGAATAAAATAATAAAAAACAAATAAACAAAAAAATTAATATAATAAATAAATAAAATTATATTCCAATGGGACCATTATTGTATGACCTAGACTTAACTTGAATCCAATCCGACCCAACTCATGGATACCTCTATCAATACCCAAGATCATTTGTCCTTATTAAAAATAAATCCTAAATTCGCTCTCTCGAAGCAACATCTAAGCACTCCACTAATTTTATATGTATCTCTGTTTAAAGATTTTTTTTTGGCCAAATCTGTTTAAAGATTTAGAGTTCTATTTTTTTTAATAAAAAATGGTAATTTTCACTGAGGTCTTCAAAGTTTTACCATAATTCAACTTTAGTCCATTAGTTTAAAAAATAGACATTTTAGTCCAAAATTATAAATTTGACTGTACAAAAAATTGTTCTATTAAGTTACTATTAAACAATCTATTAACCTAAATGTTTATTACTCATGAAATATTTGTAATACTCCTTTTTGTATTAAAAAATCAAACTCTTATTTAGAATAATTTTTTAAAAATTACTTAAAATAATAAATATTAATAAAATTGATTGTTAATACTTGAGAATATGATATTATTAATTAAAGTTTAGTAATTAACAAATAAATGTTAAAATTATTTGTGATTTTTGATCAAAGTGTACATTTTTAAAACTAATGAATTAAAGTTGAATTGAGATAAAATCTTGAAAAATTCAGAGAAATTTACTCTAAAAAAATTAAATAAATAAAAAGAAAAAGTTGTCGTTCGTAGGCAATTCTTCAAGTGGCGTTTGTAATTTTTAATAGCCAAGATCACGACAACTGACAAGGCGTTCAGTGATTGGCGTTGGACCGAATGAGCGTAAAAAAAGGTCATCTAAACAGCAATTTTCAAAGAAAATGGCAGAATCGATTATTGCTTGCTAAATATCCTATTATACATAAATGTGGAAGAGACATCGGACTTGAGTAGCAAACTCTTGGAACTTCCAAACAAAAAAACTAGGAATTTTTTCCTGAAGTAGTTTTCTAAATTTGCTTTCCAGAGACAAAAATATTCCAAAAAAATACTATATATCTCTTTTTTTTTTGTTATAAAATACTATATATCTCTGAAACTTCTTTGACAGCGACGGGCACGGAAAACAAAAACAGACACGATACTTGATATCAAGGTTTAATGAGCTTTATGTTTATCATAGGTACATTTTTTCTCTGGGAACTTAAGTACGTCTCTTTCAAATAAAATATTAAATCGTACCCATCAATGTCATCAATTTCAGGGAGACCTATGGCAAGCATCAAATTTTCCCACAAAAAAACCATCAGTGGTGTTCCCTGGAAACTCATGTTCTTAGAAAAAACGTTTCTAGAGAATAAAATTAATGCTCATTCCCAAGTGTGGCACTATGGTTAAGGTTAATGGGTTTTGTTGCAATCTATTTCTTGATTTCGCTCTGTCTAAACATTTTTACTCACAGCTTCTGCAACAGAATCCCTAAATTCAATTGCATTGAAAGTGAGAGGCAAGCTCTTTTGAACTTTAAGCATGATTTCAAAGACTCTTCAAACATGTTAGCAGTCTGGACTAGTAATGGAGATTGCTGCCTTTGGTTTGGAGTTGTTTGTGACAGTGTAACTAGCCCTGTTACTGAGCTTTACCTTGGAAGTTCTCAGTTTGTAACAATGCAATTGTTGATGTGGTATTTGTAATTGGATTATTAAAAGCCAAGATAACGACAAGGCGTTCAATGATTGGTGTTAAGACAGAATGAGCATAAGCAAAGTCAAATGAACAGCAATTTTCAATGGATGACGTATCAATTATTGCTTGCAAGCTCTTGAAACTTCCAAACAAAAAGATTTAGGAATTCTTTCCTGAAAAGGTTTTCTAAATTTCTTTTCAGAGAAAAAATGTGATTCCAAAAAGTACAGTATATATCTCTGAAACTTCTCTGACGGGCACTGAAAACAAAAACAAACACTATTCTATTAAGTTGTACCCATCAATTACTAAAATGTCACTCATAAGTCAGTTGCAGGGAGACCAACGGCAGGCTGCAAATTTTCCCAGAAAGAAACCATCAATGGTGTTCCTTGGAAACTTCTCAATGGAATATCAAGAGAAATTAAGATCTGGCATTAGTCAATAATTGAAACTGGGATTTTTCCATTGACTTTTGTGATTTCTTTTATGCTCTCAGGAATACGTTTTCCTAGTGAATCGTTTGTTTATGCTTGTTCCCAATTGTCGCACAATGGTTAAGGTTAATGGGTTTTGTTGCAATCTATTTCTTGATCTCGCTCTGTCTAAACATTTTTACTAATAGCTTCTGCAACAGAATCCATAAATCCTCTTGTATTGAAAGTGAGAGGCAAGCTCTTTTGAAGTTTAAGCATGATCTTGAAGACTCTTCAAACATGTTAGCTGGTTGGACTAGTAATGAAGATTGCTGCCGTTGGGCTAGAATTGTTTGTGACAATGTAACTGGCCATGTTACTGAGCTTCACCTTGGAAGTTCTCAGTTAGCATCAATGGCTAAAACTGAAGCATCAGACAGGCGGAAGCTAGGAGGTAAGTTGAACCCTTCTTTACTAGATTTGAAGTCTTTGTCTTACTTGGATCTAAGCGACAATGATTTTGAACAAACTTCTATCCCTTCTTGGTTTTGGAACTTGGCTTCGCATCTGCAATATCTTGACATCTCTGGAAATCAATTCCAGGGAAACATTCCAGATTTGCTCACAACAAGTCACGCTTGTGTTGTGTTAAACTTCAGTTCCAACAAGTTCACCGGTCCATTACCTCGTATCTCCTTTAACGTGACTGCTCTCGATCTTTCTAACAATGCCATGTCAGGATCTGTCTCCCTTTGGAATTTGACTTCCCATCTGCAATATCTTGATATCTCTGGTAATCACTTCCAGGGAAACATTCCAGATTTGCTCACAACAAGTCATGCTTCTGTTGTGTTAAACTTCAGTTCCAACAACTTCACCGGTCCATTACCTCGTATCTCCTTTAATGTGACTACTTTAGATCTTTCTAACAATGCCATGTCAGGATCTGTCTCCCTTTGGAATTTGACTTCCCATCTACAATATCTTGACATCTCTGGAAATCAATTCCAGGGAAACATTCCAGATTTGCTCACAACAAGTCACGCTTCTGTCGTGTTAGACTTGAGTTCCAACAACTTCACCGGTCCATTACCTCGTATCTCCTTTAATGTGACTGCTCTGGATCTTTCTTACAATTCCATGTCTGGATCTATCTCCCATTTTTTGTGCAACACAACGCATCAGCCGATGAATTTGGAGGTGCTCAATCTTAGCGATAATCTGTTTTCAGGAGATATACCAGATTGTTGGGAGCAATGGCCAAGCCTGGTGGCCATAAAACTTTGTGACAACAATTTTAGTGGTAAGATTCCAAGTTCCATGGGAACTTTAACTTCTCTTCAATCCTTGCATCTACGCAACAACAAGTTAGTTGGTGAAGTGCCGCCTTCTCTAAGAAATTGTACTGAATTGCTCACTGTTGACTTTGGAGTCAATCAACTCACTGGAGAAATTCCACCATGGATGGGAGAAAATCTCTCAAAACTAATTATCATCAGCCTTCAAACAAATAGGTTTCATGGTCTTATACCAGAGGAATTTTGTGTTCTATCTTCTCTTCAAATCCTGGACCTTTCCCACAATGGTTTATCAGGAAATATACCAAGCTGTATCAGCAATCTTAGTGCCATGGTCTCAAGAAATAAATCAGTTGGGTATATATCTTATAAAACATCTAGGGGATGCTTTTCTGACAGTATGGAACTTGCGATGAAAGGAAGGGTAATAGATTTTCGCGCTATCGTTAATGTACTTATATTGGTGGATCTTTCAGACAACAAGTTAGCCGGTGAGATCCCTGAGGAGATGACAAGTCTTACAGGCATGGTGTCATTGAATTTGTCAAAGAATCTTTTGGTTGGAAGGATTCCTAATAACATTGGTTCCATGGGATCATTAGAATGTATGGATTTATCAGAAAACAACCTTTCTGGTGAAATCCCAAGTAGTATGTCTGATCTAAACTTCTTGAGTTACCTGAACTTGTCCAATAACGAGCTCAGTGGAAAAATCCCAAGAGGCAATCAGCTCCAAACCTTTGGTAAAGACAGCTTTCTTGGCAATAAGCTCATTGGACCGCCATTATCTAACCTCACGGCCCAGGCCCAAACCCCCAGCAAAAGTTCAGGAGAAAATGCGGATGATGAACCTAAAGTGAACTGGTTTTATTTATACGTGGAATTTGGATTTTTGTTTGGATTTTTTTGTGTAGCAGGCCCTATTTTATTTACCAAGTTCGGGGATTCGTATATTTTCAGTTTCTCGAAGACAATGTATGATTTTTGTGACATCTTTTTGACTAAAATGTAATGTACTTTGGGTTTTTTCAACATAATTATTCCGTACAACTAAGAAATCACTCTATACGTATATTTTTTTCATTCAAGTTGTTACATATTTCCATTATTAAAAAAATTAATTATCAAAATCATTAATGATTTTACTAAAATAAATATTCACACTATCCACTACAAAAAACTAGACAATTAAGGATGAAATTTGTGACCCATTTTCAGTTGTTCATTGTAGAATCTTGTTGCTAAAGACTTTTAGTGACAAAATTTTTCATCGCTAATTTTGTTGAAATATTGAAGTCGTTGAATCTAGTTACAAAATTTTTCATCGCAAATTTTAGAGACAGAATTTTTATCTAAATATTTATTTAATTTTTATTTTTTTAAAAAAATTTATTCACTAAATGGAATCATCGTTGCTAAATATTTACTTAATTTTCTATTTAAAAAAAATTCTTTCGCTAAATTGAATTAGCGATTGAATTTTTGTCACTAATTGTTTTTTTATTTTTTATTTATAAAAAAATTTTATTGCTAAAAGGAATCAGTGACGAAAATTATTTATTTTGTTTTTTAATTTAGAAAAAATATCGTTGCTAAATGAAATCATTAGTAGAAATTCTGTCACTAATTATTTATTTACATTTTAATAGAAAATTTCGTCACTAAATGGAATCATCGACAGAATCTTTGTCGCCAATTATTTAATTAATTTTTATTTTTTAAAAAATTTGGTTGCTAAATTGAACCAATGACAAAATTTTCGTCGCTAGTTGTTTATTAAATTTTTTATTTTTTAAAAAATTTTGTCGCTAAAATGAATCAGCGATGAAAATTCTATCACTAACTATTTATTTTGTTTTTTAGTTTAGGAAAAAAATTTTGTCACTAAATAGAATGAGCGAAGAAAATTCCATGGCTATTATAGTAATTTTGATGAATTTTGTTGCTAAATTGATGAATTTCATCACTAATTTGACAAATTTCATTGCTAATTCTTATAAACATAGTTATTAAATTGAGAAACGTATCGTGTATCAAAATTTTATTTTTGAGAATCGAGTATCGAGTATATTAAGATACGGATAAAAATTTTAATTATAAATAATATATACATGTAATTTATATATATATATAAATATATTTTTATATACATGAGTATTTGATATTTTCAATTTTGCATATGTACTAGAATACAAGAACAAATAAAAAATATATATCTCAATGAATACAAAATTATTTAAATAAATGGTTTATTATTTTTTTAGTATAATCTTTCACATTTCTTATACAATAATAAAATATTAAAATAAATTGATAAGTTACTCAAAAAAGTTTATGTGCTCATATTTTAAGTTTTAATAAATTTAAATAGGACAAAACTATTATTTTCATTAAAATATTTATTTTTTGAGAGGTAAAATTAATATTTTAATTAAAAAATTTAATTTATGTATATAGTTTTATAAATTTTTAAAAATTCAATTGGGCAATTATTTTCACAAGATCCCATATAGATTGATTCTTGTCAATTTACAAAAAATGATTTAGGATATAAAAAAAAAGGATAATTATTCCATATATCCCCGTAGAGTTTTTTTACTCTACAAGAGGTGTTAGGATCATGACCCATATTCTATAAAATATTAAAAAATAAAAAATAAATAAAATAAGACATGTGTCATAATTCTAACCCTGCTTGTGGAGTAAAAAAACTTCACTGATGGTGTATGTAATAATTATCCATAAAAAATAGATATATTTTTTTTATATTTTATTATCTTTAAGTTTTAAAATTAAGATTTAGGATTATAAAAGATTTATTTTCATTTGAATCCAAAAAATAAAAAATAAAATTGGGCTATTAGTAATTTTGTAAGAAAAAGACTTAATTGAACTTGAATTAAATAAAATAAGCTGTATCGTACCGTATCGAGAGTATCAAATATCGTACGATTCACTTACAATTCTTAAACAAATACAATATAGTATATAAATTCATATCGTTTTAAATAAATATCGAAACGTATAGCGTATCGTACGATATTGATAACTATACTTATAAATTTTGTCACCAAAAAATGTATTTTGAAATTTTTTTCGGAATTTATTTCAATTAAGTTATTAAACTCAATCCATAACTCCTAAATCATCTAAATCAATAACTCAATCCATAAAAGTAATTAAGTTATTAAACACACATAGACATACATATTTATTAAACATACATAAACATTATCTTAAAAAAACAATTTACTAAAATAGACCTCATCATCATTATCATCATCATATGTAAGTAAAAAAATAATCATAAGTATTGAAGTTCATCACAAAATATACACACATTTAACATAAAAAAAATGATAAACATAATAAATTAACAAAAAAAAGGGAAAAAAAGGAAAAAAATGAAAGGAGAGGGAGAAAGAAGGAAGGAGAGAGAGAGAGAGAGAGAGAGGATGGGGGCAGCTACAATGGCAAGAGGGGACAGGGAAGACATGGAGGAAGGAATGAAGAGAGAAAAAAAAGAAAAAAATAAGGGGATAGAAAGAATAAGGGGAAATATAAAAGATTTGACGCAAAAATTTTTAACCAAACTTTCGTTGGATTAGTGAGGAAAATTCTTTGGAAAATTATTTTTTGAAATATTTCCCACCGTACCGATGTGGAACAACATTCTTGAAAGTTGGAATCGGTGACAAAATTATTTCATCACTGATTTTTTTTTACTCATAATTAATTAAAAAATACATTTGGTATTAGCGAAGTTTCATCGCTAATTTGTTCACTAAAATTTTAGCTACAGAATCAACGACAAAAAATTTCTTAGCTAGTTCTTAACACACAAAAATGAAACTTTTATTAAAAAAATTCAAAATGAATTAGCAATAGAATTTTTTGTGCTGATTCTGTCACTAATGCGATTATTTATGGAATTAGCGATATAATTTTTCATCGTTGATTCTTTAAACATAAAAAATAAGACTTTAATTTAAAAAAATTGAAAAAGAATCAACGACAGAATTTTTTCATCCCTGATTCCATAGGTAATTGCATTAGCTACAAAATTACCGACAGAAAATTTTGTCACTGAATGTTAACACACAAAAATAAAACATTTAATAAAAAATTCAAAATGAAACAACAATTCTATCCCTGATGCGATTACTTACGGAATCAACAATGAAAAATTTTGTCATTGATTTTATAAACATAAAAAACAACGTTAATTTAAAAAAACTGAATTTCGTCGCAGATTTATTTAAACACAAAAAATAAAATGTTAAGGTAAAAATATTTTAAAAGGAATCAATGATAGAATTTCATTGCTAATTTAGTAGGTAATTATATTTCCTAAGAATCAACGATAAAATATTCCATTTGCTGAGTCCTTTTCAACAATAAAGAAAAATCGAATGGCAAAGCCTTTTATTTTGGAATCAATGACGAGATTTTTATCATTGATTCCGACGCTGATTCATGCGCCAAATGACCAGTGCTAACGCACCATAATTAGTGATGAAGTTTGCAACAAAAAATATTCTATAGCAATTTTGTGATGGAATTTTGTTGCAAATTCCGTCGCTAATTTTGATATAAAATTTATAACTTAATTCGTTGCAATTCTGTCGCTAAAATTTCGTCATTAATGGTTGCTTTTCTTATGGTGATTTAATTATCATACGTAATGTATAATAAATAGTTGGTTTTTTTGTTTAATAATACGATTACATGTCATAATTTGAATGGAACGGATATACACTACCAAGGAATAACCGTTTTATATAATCCTTTCTCATTAAAAAACATAATTTACTTTTTTATATATATAATTGTAAGTAAAGTAGGATTACTTGGATTCGAACCCAAATATTATAATATGCCACAACTCTTTATTAACCAATTAGTCAAGAGGTTGGTTGGTAAGAACCTAGTTTACTTAATTGTCTTATTTATTGTCATGTTTCTGTTATACTAGCTTATGACTCGTGTGATGCACAGGTTGATAATATTTGTAATTTAAATGTCAAAGTTATATTGTGATAATCGTAATTTTTGACCCCTATTAATAAGCAGATTTATCGTAGACATGTAAGTCCATAAGAAGTAATTGAGAGTTGCAAGAATCTAATCAATTATAAGGTGATTAAAATTATGGAATTTTAAAGTAAATGAAAAAAAATAAAATAAATAATTAAGGATTTAAATTAAGAAGATAAATGCATAAGATATATTGAATAAAGAATATGTATATATTAATATATATATATATATTTATATATATATACATGTAAATTAGATGAAAGATAAATGTAGGTAGAGATAATAAGTATAAAGTATGTATATGTATAGGTATTAAACTTAATGTAATATATATTATGATATATATACATGTTTAATTATCAAGTATAAATATATTTATTTATAATTGATATTATTTTAATATATATTATGCATAAATATATTTTAATATATATAACTATTTGATGAGTATAAATTATATATATATATAAAACAAAACAAGGGACATGTTATAAACATAAATATTTGCTAATATAACATATAATTATAATATGAATATCTATTATATAAAAATATAATTGTATATTATAAAAAAAAAAGAGAGGTGGGGAAGCTTGCCCCATGAGTCTGCTTAGCAGACTTAGTCTGCTGTGCAGGCCTGAGTGTGCCTCAGCAGACTAAGGTCTGTCAAGGCAGACTTATAAAAAAAATTAATTATTTAATTTAAATTTAATAAAAAAATAATAATAAAAATAGAGAAAGGAATCAGGTTCCTTTCTCTTCTATGAATAAATAGAGGAGAACATGTAGAGCTCTGATTAGAGAAAGAGAGAGAGAGAAGGGGGATCGGCGCTGGCGAGGGCAAGGAGAGAAGAGATCGATCGGCGAGGAAGCTAATGCCAACGCTGGAAACACCTCCTTCTGCGATGAGAAAAAAAAAACGAAGAAAAGAAAAAGAGAAAGGGAGAGAACCACCTCCTGCAGCAATGAGAAAAAAAAAAGAAGAAAAGAAAAAGAGAAAGGGAGAGAACCAGTGGGAGCAGAGAAGCTCGACCTGACGCAGGAGTGAAAAAGGGAGAGAGGAAGGGCTAGCCGGTGAGGAAAAAGGAGAGAGAAGAGAAAGGAAGGAAAGGAGAAAAGGAGGAAGAATTGGCCAACGCCACCGCCACCTATAGCCGCCTTAGATCCGCCGTCCCTGCCAGTCGATTTGGAGAGGAAGAGGAAGAAACAGTCATGTCACACCCTCAGCTACTCCTGGGGTGATAGAACCGGCGGTGATGAGGGTGGAAGATGGCTGAATCGGCAAAGGGAAGACTGAACCGGGACTGAACCGGGTCTGATAGGCTCGGTTCAGCCAGGAAAAAAACGAAACAGAACAAAAAAAAGACAAAAAAAAAGAAGAAAAGAGAAATAGAAATGAAATAATGGTAAAGAACCTCACCATATTTTATTTATTTAATAGATTGTTAAATTGTTGCGAAATTTCCTAAGTGTGAATATGGATTGGATTTGAAATTTGTAGAGTTACACAAGAGGGGAGTTGCGAAAATTTGAATCAAGCACTAGATTGTGAAGCTTGGTGTTCGTCAAAGCCCTAAGTTTTGATGCTCGGTAAGATACTTATATAATGTAGAAGCTAGAATTATATTTGTTGGCTCTTATAGGCAATACCGAGAGGGGGGGTGAATCGGTTCTTAGCTAGCCTTAAGCCCGTTTTTCGATTCTTCTAAATTCTCTAGCCTATATGAATATTTTCTAAGTTCTCTAGGCTATTCAATCATGCAATACAAGTTCAATTCAATAAGCACAATATAATTGCAAGTAAAGAGAGTAGGGAAAGAGAGATTTACACAATCGATTTATAGAGGTTCGGCTACCTTGCCTACGTCCTCTACCTTGAGACGCTCCCACGGATTTTCCCCAAATTCACTAACTTGAATTTGTGTTACACTCCCTCTTTTCAAGGCTCAAGAGAAACCTCTCTCTTTTTCTAGGCTTAAGAGAAACCTCTTCTCCCTCTTTTTCTAGGCTAAAGAGAAACCTCCCTCTTTTTCTTAGGCTAAAGAGAAACCTCCCCTTTTACAAGGAATGTTTGTGTTTACAAGAGAAGTAATCAAAGAAAGGCCTCTAGGTAGGCAAGTGATTACAGAAATTAGGCACAATGAAAAGCCTATACAATATTTGTGCTAAACAATACAAGAGATAAATGAATGATAGAAGATGTAGACTTTGGAGCTCTTGATTTGTTGTTTGAGGCTTGAGGAAGATGAATAAGATGATGAAAGATGTTGCTTGGTTGTTCCTCTTTCTTCCTTTAGCTTCTAAGCCTCTATTTATAGTCCCTTGGATGGTTTGTGGACGTTGGTTGGAGCCAAAACAGAAACTAGCCGTTGTATCTCACAGAAAATAGCCGTTGGGGACTTTCTGACATAAAGGGATCGATCCTTTTACCAAAGGGATCGATCCTTTTCTTCAATCTAGCCTTCTGGGGCATTCTGCCAAAAAGGGATCAATCCCTTTCCTTAGGGGATCGATCCCATTCTTCCAGAATGGGTTTTTCCTGCACTTTTGGGTTAGAAATGATGTGGTCTTTGATCCTAATTCAACCCAAAACATATTGGCACTTTTGTGGGAATTTTGCATGACTTTCTTTGATGAAAACATTGTCCAAAAATGCATTAAGTGATTTTCTAAAATATTCAAAATATTTATAAAGAATTAAGACCAATAAGAATGTATCATTAAATCATGGTCTTAATGTTTGATATGATCACTTAAAATGTATTGAGAAAATCATGTGTGATGAGGCAAATTTACAATATGAATTACAACATTAAAGCTTACTTAAGTTTTTGTCATTTCAAAATATATATGGCAATTTAAAGCTAACAATCTCCCTCTTTTTGATATGACAAAACTTAATGTAAATTTGCTTTGAAAATTCTTTAATAAAATACTCCCCCTCAAATAAAGCAGGATTTTATAAAGCTCCCCCTTAATATAAGCATGGGTTTTGAAAATGAATTTTCAAACTATTTCTCCCCCATTATCTCTCCCCCTTAATATCTCTTCCTTTTAATATCTATCTCTCCCCCTTTTTGTCATAGCAAAAAGAAAGAAAAATAATAAAAAATATGCTCCCCCTAAAATTATGGCCATGTGAGAAGAGATAAGAAAATATGCTCCATCCAACAAGAAACATGTTAGTACATGGGACTCATAGCACAAATAAATAAGTCAATATTCACATAGAGTATGAAATATTCATGCAACGAATATGACTTATAATCCTATACCAATTGTTGATAAATAATTTTGTAATAAGTTCTCAATTGGTAAATAATGGAGCAAGTTGAGTATAAATATCTACTAAGGTCTATAACTTGCTCATTTCAATCCTATTAAGCACCTAAGTATATCAATTGTTCGTTCTAAAGGCCAACTAAGGTGCATGACAATACATCATGATTATGAGCTAACATTAGGTGACATATGATATGCATGAGCTCATAAATCACTTTCAAGCAAGAGTGTGCATAGAATCAAGATATATAGCAATTAACTACAAATTCTAGCACACAAGAGTTTCATGTAAAAATATCCTAAGTGAATTCTTCTCTATTTGTCATTTCAAACTAAAGAGCACAAGAAGAATTGTCAATTTAAAGCTCATACCAATTGGCAATTTAGTTTTGGCTTACCAATTATTGAAAATATGGTTGCCAATGATACTAATTGTTATTTCAATCTAAACACCAATTGTTACTAATGGTTGACTTAGTCATTTTGCATGAATCCAATAATTATGTGTAGTGTTTATGTCAAGAAAATTATCATTCTAAATATGCAAGAACGCAACACATATCATCAAATATGCATATGGATTAATTAAACATAAGCATACTATCATAAAGTATTAATCCATATTCATATTCACAAAGTTATACCATATGGAAGATTCATAAAATCAAAGTATTCAAGCAGACACATTTTCTTCCATGGTTTTAAACCCAAAAATCCTATGCTCATTTTCCAATTCAAGTCCTTAACCAATTATGAGCAAGGAAAGATAAATGCATGGATATCAAGTTTGTTCAAGTTTGCATTTATCTTTGAATGTTGGTGTTGTCATTAAGACCCTAGTTCTTTGAGTACAAGGATGATAAAGTTTCATTCATTTGAACATTTAGGATCCATTTACCATCACAAATTATAGGCCAATGATCATTACCAATTGTTGAATTTATATTTGAAATCAATCCACTAGATGTATAATTATCATGAAACCTAGTGTGGAATTGATAAGTCAAGCTAAGAGACATACTCCTATAAGCATGCTTGACTAAGATGAACAAAAGGAATGAAGAATATTCATTATGCACAAGTTCATCAAATTCTCAAATATATACACAAATAATTGAAATAAATCTCAAAATTATGTTTAAGCATTCATTAAAGATATATTTCAAGATTATTTCATGATTTATGCAATTCATAACCATTTTCAATGAGAAAATTGATTTTGCACTTGAGAGCTTAAGAAAAGTGATACCATTTGTTGGAAATGATACACATTGATGAAGTTAAGGCATGATATCAATGAAAAATGAATTTTCATAGTTTAAAGATCATAAAAAAGAAGTTAAAACAATGAATTTTAAGTTGAGAAGAGAGAAGATATCAAGAAAGTGAAAAATCCTTCTCAAATTTGGTTGAAAAAGTGCAGAAAAGCCATTTTGGCCTGGGGGGATCGATCCCTTTAGGAGGGGGATCGATCCCTTAAGTCCAGAATGCATCAATTCTGTTTTCTGCTCAAGGGGATCGATCCTGCTTGTTGAGGGATCGATCCCTCATCCTGTATCTACAGATTTTTGACAGAAAATCCATCCGTTGAAGTGCCAAAACTTCGTTTTTGAGTATTTTAAGTCCATGTAAAAGTTTAAACATTTGTAAAACATGATTTTGGACTTGTATGAATGAAAAACATGAATAAAAAACCATTTTACAAAAGATTTTGCAATTTTGGAAGAATTTTCACAATAAAATGCATTTTTGGCCTCAAGGAAGGTCATTTTGAGATTTATGCATATTTTCACCAAACCAAAGCATTAGAAACCACAAATATGCCAAAACAAACTTGTTCACATAGATTTTAAGCACATATAACATCAAATCATCATACTTGTGAATATCATGCCATGATTTCCAACATGCAAGTTCTTCATAATTGCTCATGACATGGCATTTTTGCATATATGACATATTTGGTATTTTGAGACAAGTAAATACATTATCAACACATAAGAAACTTGCCCAAAATGAAGAAATCCAAAAATCATTTCAAAATCACAAATCATGCTTTTCATTCAATGCATCAAGAATTGTCCATCAAACACTTAACAATCAATTATCATGCCTTTTTGCTCAATCATTCAACTCACAATGCATCAAGAATCATCAACCAAGTGCCTCAATAAAACATATAAATAATTTTAGCAAAAATGAGTTTTGAAGAGATAGGATTTAAGCTTACAAAACTCCTTTGCTTGAGAGTGCTTTGCCTTGAATTGTTGAATCCACCTTAGGCCTTTCTTGAAGGATTGTTGTGACCTTGCCAAGGATGGATTCCCAAGCTCTTCCTCTTTCTCATTGGCATAAGCAATCTCCATGGGGGGGGGGGGGTGTATAGAGCATTTGAACTCCATTGCTTCTTTGTATTCTCATGCTCTAACACACCTACAACAAACAATTTAAGCTTGTTTTGGTACCCAAATTTTCTTGGGTCCTTGAGAGTTAGTGCAAACAATTTTTGATCCTTTTGGGATCCATTTTAAGCACAATTCATCATTATTCAAAGCATGCTTTGGCACCCACATTTTTCTAACAACTCTTCCTCTAAATGTGGTTTTTCTATATGTGCATGCTTGTGAATAGTGGCCTATCCTATTGCATAGTGAGCGTGTGAGAGATTTATCATGCATAGAATTTTTGCTTATTAAGAAATTCCTAAGATGAGTTTCTTTTTGTTTTTCATTATAGCCTAGCCCATCTTTGTCAAAGAAAGCTCTTTGGGTCTCTAACATATGATCTAGCTTTTGTTGACCCATATAAAACCTAGAAAATGAGTTATGCAAATTTAAGTTCTTTTTATTCAATTCATTTATTTCTAGATTTGCTTCTTCTAACTTCTTCTCAAATTCAAGTTTGGCATTTAATAGCATTTCATTTTCTATTTTCAATTTAGCAATGATTTTCTTATATTTGGAGTTCATGCATTGAAAATCATTTGCTAATTCATTAAAAGCATTTTGTAGTTCATCAAATGTATAATCATTATCTTCACTAGAACTACAACTAGCTTCATCATCACTAATAGCCATAAAGCATGTGTAGGCTACCTCATCATCCATGTTTTCATTATCGGAGCTATCACTATCGCTCCATGTAGCCACAAATGCTTTCTTCCTAGGTTTCCTATCCTTTTCTTTCCTAAGTAAGGAGCAATCTAACTTAGTATGACCCGGTTCATTACACTCATAACACACTAATGGGTCCTTTTCTCTTCTACTTGACTCTCCCCTATGATGTCTCCTATTTTGCTCTCTCTCATTCATTCTCATGAACCTATTGAATCTTTTGGCAAACATTGCCATTTCCTTTTCTTCCTCATTTCCACTCTCATCACTATCATCTTCAATGACCTCATGAGTGGAAGACTTAAGTGCTACCCCTACTTTCTTTGAAGGCTCTTCATTTCTTTTTAATTTCATTTCATATGTAAGTAGGGAGCCCATAAGTTCATCTAGAGACAAGGTGTTAGGATCCTTAGATTCTTCTATAGCCGTCACCTTTGCCTCCCAAGATTTTGGCAAGCTATTCAAGATTTTCTTAACCATTTCTAGATTGGAATAGCTCTTGCCTAATGCCTTAAGTCCATTAATTATGTTATTGAACCTAGTGTACATTTCACTCATGGACTCATTTTCTTTCATTCTAAAAAGCTCATAATCATGAGTGAGCATACCTACTTTGGTTTCTTTCACTTGATTTGTCCCTTCATGTGTGATGGCTAATTTATCCCATACTTGCTTGGCATTCTCACATAAGGAGACTCTATTATATTCATTGGGACCTAATGCACAAAAGAGAGTGTGCATGGCCTTGGCATTCAATTGTGCCACTCTCATGTCATTTGTGTCCCACTCATCCTCACTCTTAGGGACATCTTTTCTATCTACTTTCTTCATTGGGACTTTGGGACCATTAACTATCACTCTCCATACTTCATAATCATTTGATTGGACAAACAACATCATTCTTGTTTTCCAATAAGAGTAATTCTCTCCATTGAAGAGTGGAGGTCTAACTAATGATTGTCCCTCTTCTCCTAAGGGTGTGCCTACATTTAAGTGAGCCATTTATGATCGTTTTGCTCGATAGAGGTTAGTCTAAATCAATCCCGAGCTCAAGCTCTGATACCAATTGTTAGCTCTTATAGGCAATACCGAGAGGGGGGTGAATCGGTTCTTAGCTAGCCTTAAGCCCGTTTTTCGATTCTTCTAAATTCTCTAGCCTATATGAACATTTTCTAAGTTCTCTAGGCTATTCAATCATGCAATACAAGTTCAATTCAATAAGCACAATATAATTTCAAGTAAAGAGAGTAGGGAAAGATAGATTTACACAATCGATTTATAGAGGTTCGGCTACCTTGCCTACGTCCTCTACCTTGAGACGCTCCTACGGATTTTCCCCAAATTCACTAACTTGAATTTGTGTTACACTCCCTCTTTTCAAGGCTCAAGAGAAACCTCTCTCTTTTTCTAGGCTCAAGAGAAACCTCTTCTCCCTCCTTTTCTAGGCTAAAGAGAAACCTCCCTCTTTTTCTTAGGCTAAAGAGAAACCTCCCCTTTTACAAGGAATGTTTGTGTTTACAAGAGAAGTAATCAAAGAAAGGCCTCTAGGTAGGCAAGTGATTACAGAAATTAGGCACAATGAAAAGCCTATACAATATTTGTGCTAAACAATACAAGAGATAAGTGAATGATAGAAGATGTAGACTTTGGAGCTCTTGATTTGTTGTTTGAGGCTTGAGGAAGATGAATAAGATGATGAAAGATGTTGCTTGGTTGTTCCTCTTTCTTCCTTTAGCTTCTAAGCCTCTATTTATAGTCCCTTGGATGGTTTGTGGACGTTGGTTGGAGCCAAAACAGAAACTAGCCGTTGTATCTCACAGAAAATAGCCGTTGGGGACTTTCTGACATAAAGGGATCGATCCTTTTCTTCAATCTAGCCTTCCGGGGCATTCTGCCAAAAAGGGATCGATCCCATTCTTCCAGAATGGGTTTTTCCTGCACTTTTGGGTTAGAAATGATGTGGTCTTTGATCCTAATTCAACCCAAAACATATTGGCACTTTTGTGGGAATTTTGCATGACTTTCTTTGATGAAAACATTGTCCAAAAATGCATTAAGTAATTTTCTAAAATATTCAAAACATTTATAAAGAATTAAGAACAATAAGAATGTATCATTAAATCATGGTCTTAATGTTTGATATGATCACTTAAAATGTATTGAGAAAATCATGTGTGATGAGGCAAATTTACAATATGAATTACAACATTAAAGCTTACTTAAGTTTTTGTCATTTCAAAATATATATGGCAATTTAAAGCTAACAATATTGTTATAGGTATGGATTTAATTGAGATATTATGATTGGTATTGAAAATTGTTATGAGGTTGTGGAACGTTATTGAAGCATTATTTCTACGTTTCTATAGAATATTATTAAAAGCTTAATAGAATATTGTTGAAATGTTGTTGGAGTTATTGTTGGAAAATTGTTTGAATATTATGAAATGCTAAAGAAAAATGGTAGGAAATTGAAAATTTGAGATGGAGATTAACCATGCAAGATTACTTGTATAGGTTGGAAGTAAATTGTATTATGTTAGTTACTCGCTTGAGAATTAAAATATATAAAAAAAAGAAAAAAGAAAATGATTAAATGTGTTTATGGGCCATAGAAGTAATTGTTGTGAAATGATGTTGTGAAATGATATTGTGAAATACTAAGAGGACTCACAATTGGTGGTGGGGGTCTTAGTATTGATGATGGTATTGCGATGAAATGATTGTGGATGAGTTGTTGGAGTGTTCGTGATCGGTTGTTTGATATTTGAGTGATTTTGGACTCATGGCATAATTGATTAAATGTGTTGATATTTGCCTATTTTGGACTCATTATATAATTTAGAGTTATAATTATCAATGTTGTGATGACGATGAACAATATTAGAATACTAAGAGGACCCACAACGGTGGTGGGGATCTTAATATTGACATTGAGGTGAAAAAGGATATTTTGTATGTTGAAAACATTATAGTATATATGATATTGAGTTGATATGAGATTTAGGTGTTATGACATTAAATAAGCACTTTTTGAATGTCAGTGGATTATATTAAAGAGGGAAATAGAATTTTATCTTGGAAATGTATATAATGGATTTGAATGAATGATTCAATACCTTGGTGGTTGAATTGGGATATCTATTAAGCATGTTGAAAATCTTGGAACCATATGATATCGTGAGGTGCTAATGAGGCAATAGTAAGAAGATTGAGATGTGTCAATTGAATATCATCATTTTATTATTATTATCTTATTTGGGCAGTAATATAACATTGATATGAAAGATTGGAGTATTGGTAAATATTGACTTTAGAAAGACGTCTAAGTATGTGAACGGTAAAATATATGTAAATTAGTGAGAAGTAAAGTAGGAATGGAAAGTTGATATAACAACACGATGAGAAAATATTATGCAATATGGTTTATTTAATAATGTGGCTATAAGTTAATGTTGGAATATCGATTTGATATAGATGGAATGATTGAAATTTATAATAGCATATTGTGTGATATTGTTTATAGAGTACCATGGAATATGTTGAAAAGTAATTTGGTTATGAATGAATATTGATTTCAACGTTTAAATGATTACAAAATAATGTTAGAATACTCTTGCTATCTCGATGATCTTGAGAAAATTGAAAAGAAGATATTCGCAACAAATGTTAATAGGATATGTGTACATGCATTAGGATTTACGGATTGTACCTATACCATAATTATGTGTGATTGAGTGCTGATTGATGAATTATGCTTTATTATGGTTAGGGGTAATTAGAAATTTAGGCCTTTGTAGGCACACCCTAACATATAAGTATAAGCGTGCATGGCACTGGACTTGATAAATATTGAGATATGCCTTGGTACACTTAGGTTCATGCATGCATAATACATGATTTGATCTCTAAAAGACATACATTGTTTTAAAAGTGAAAGTATTGTTTTTAAAAGAGATGTATCCAAGAAGATGTGAATATTTGAACTGAATAGACAGCCACAGACCTTGATGCTTAACACTCGTTTGACATCACTCGTGACATGAATAGACTGAGCATAAGATTTAATTATGCATTGATTTGATAAATGATTTAGTTTTAAATGTTTTATTATGTGGATTATCTTGAAAGATTTGAAAAAAAATTTAAAGCAAAGATTTCGATTTAGAGATGACAGGTACCCTATGAAATGCCTGTGTGGCATATGCTTTTGTGGCATAGAGTATGTATATATTGTGTGGTTCTGCCTGTGTGGCATAGAACCCCATTAATACATATGTGATATGTACATGTAAATGTTGCCTGATGAGACATTCAAGGCTGTTCGACAATAGTCATGGACACATTCCTCAGTTTCCAGCTGATCAGTGGGACTGAGACGATCTATGAGCATAGATAGTGACCTCTCGAGCAAAACTATCCCATTGATAGCTACAATGGGTTAGAGATGATATGATAACAAAATAGAGATTCATGCCTAGTCTCTCATTAAATGTTAAACGATATCTAGAGTATGGTTTATTTTATATGAAACTCTAGACATGACATGTTTTTACAGTATACGTGAAATGATTGAAACTGAATGATTTAGACATGATTTATATTACGAATTATATGATTTGAGACTTTACATGTTTTAAACCATGTTTAAAAGTATATGCGAAATGCTTTTGAGTTTTTATATGCTTCATATGGGATTATATACATGTGACATGATTTGAAATAGCAAATGTTTTATATAAGAGATTTTTCATATGCTTATCTATTGAATCCTGCATTATTGTACATACCATATTGATGCACGATATGCAATGATATGGGGATATTTAGTGTCATTAGGGCATGATCGAATCCATACTCAAAGATTATTGATTCCTAAATGATACTGGGGTATATACTTACAGGATACATGCATTTGCATTAGTGAAGATATAATCCTAACTCTATTATTATATTAGTAACTTACTGAGCCGTGGATTTACTCACCCTCTTAATTTCACATCTTTTAAGACTATTGGAGTTAAATTCCGTCATGAGAGCTTTTGAGTGGGCTTTTGGAGACGGTATCTAAGCTTGGTACTGGCCCTTGTCCTCCGAACCTACTTTGTCGCTTTTGAGATATACGTTCTTTATAAATCGCTTGTTTGCATGTAAGACTTTAATTAATGCACAGTATGTATTTTGTTCAATGAGTCGGGATGTAACTTAGGACCGTGTTAAATTATTATATAGGTTCATATAATCATCGAATGCTATCTGGGATGTGATTATGTTTGGTTGACCGTATGTTTTGTGGAATATGTAAATGTAATTGAGATGATTCTGAGATTGTGTGTGTAGTACATGAGGTATATGAATTGTGGATTTCTTGTAGGTAATTAACTAGGAAAAATGATAAAATATGAAGGGGAGGTTTTCGACCCGTTTCCTTGCTAGTTAATATTAAGTGAAATGACTATAGTTCACCCAGATAGTTGAGTAGATACGCTTATAAATTAATGTTTAAGTTATCAAGGCTAGAGTATAAAGAAAGAATCAGTGAAATTAGTCTATTGATTACACTGACACCGAATACAAACCTTAAATTGAAAAGGAAAAATTTAGTTCGAAAATATTAAAAAGGGAAAAAGTATGAGTATCAAGTGAACGTCGCAGCCTTCGGGTTGTGACATATATCTAGATTTTCAAATTTTAAAAAATATATAATTTATATATCTCAGTGACATATCAAAAAAAAAAATTAAAAATTTTGAAGAAAAGTTTGATAAATTTTCAAAGATATAATAAACAATGTTATTGAGCAAGATGAAAATGATAAAAATAATAATTTTTTATTGAATCTAATTAAAAATTTTCACCATCAAATTCATATACTAAAATATATTATTTTTATTTTTAATTATGGTAAAAAAATATTAATCTAGTTAGTTTCCTTGTATATAGATAGGCAAGTAGGTTTAGATTTAAATGTGTATCTTTACTTTTTTTTTTTAATTTAAAATGTCAATGATTCATCAAATAACTTTTTATTTTCTTATGTATGTTTTCTTTGTTATATCAAATCTTGTATCTTATATAAATATATAAAAATAAAACTTTTGGCTAAATATATTTATATTGTCATATCAAATCTTAATGTGTGTTATTTATATTTAATAATATATAAGACAAGATGTAAATAGACTTTCAATTATACATTATAAAGTCTTCAATTGTAGTATTTTTCTCCAATTTTTTTTTAGTTATCCAATGGTTTAAAGATGCATGCTAACTCCTTCCACAAACATTACATGGCCCAAATATTCTACTGACTTTTGAGCAAACACACATTTACTTTGTTTAGCAAAGAATTGATTCTCCTTGAATGTTTGTGGTACCTATCTCAAATGTGTGATATGCTCCTACATAGAAGAATTAGAAAAATGTCATCAAAAAATACTAGTACAAACTTCCTTAGATATGGTTTCAAGATTAAATTCATCAACGCTTCAAAAGTAGATGGAGCGTTCGTTAAACCGAAAGGCATGGCTACGAATTGGTAATAGCCTTCATGAGTTCAAAAGTTTGTTTTATGAAATCAGCTAGTTTAACTTTGATTTGATGATATCGTGCTCACAAATTTGGCTCGAAAAAAATTGTTGCACCCCCAATTCATCCATCAACTCATCTACTCTTGGGATAGGAAATCTATCACGCACAATGATGCTATTTAGAACTCTATAATCCATGCAAAATCTCCAATGCCATCTTTTTCTTTTTACTAATAAGATTGGTGATGAAAAAGTGTTGGTATTGGGGCGAATAATTAGCGAAGCAAGCATTTCGGTCACCAATCTCTCAATCTCATTTTTCTGGAAATATGGATATCTATGGGGTCTAACATTCACTGGTGGAGCATTGACACACAAATGAATCTCATGTTCAAATTGGCAATGTGGAGGTAAAGTTGAGGGCCTCAAAAACGCATGCAAATTCCTTTAACACCATTTCTATCTCAATAGGAGGTTCAACTGACTTGTTCTTCTCTTCCAAAGGAACAAAATTGAATGAAATAAAGAAGTTATAGCATCCTATAATTGGCATTTATGGATTTGATGCATAGACATTACATGAGGTTGCTAATGTTGCATACCCTGCAAGTGCACTTGATCTGCCTCCCAAGAGAAATCCTTTTTTAACTTCAAATAATCAACCACAATTAACCTAACAGCTGCAACCATTGTATTCCCAACACTACATCCACCCCTTGTACTAGATAAA
Source organism: Heritiera fomes (assembly GCA_032173925.1). Taxonomy (NCBI): domain Eukaryota; kingdom Viridiplantae; phylum Streptophyta; class Magnoliopsida; order Malvales; family Malvaceae; genus Heritiera; species Heritiera fomes. The sequence continues at coordinate 15,701,535 of JAPDPM010000002.1, forward strand.
CATAAAAATCCACCAAGGAAACATGCTTTTGAATCTATAATGGGATTCTTAAGCATTAACCTTCGCATAACAATACTTCTCCATTTCCAACCATCACCTCAAATTTATGGCTAACATCAATAGTCAAGTTTAGCTTTGGAAACGGTTGGAATTTTTGGTCAAGCCTCTTTAATGGTGGACGAAGATGAACATTCCTCATTGAGTGCTTCTAACACCTTGCTTTTTGAACTCCTTGTTGAACTTTGATGAAACACAAACAAATAAAGAAATAATTGATAAAAATTTATATAGATAAACACACAGGATTTCATGTTCAATTATCAAGAAAAGAGTAATATGGAAGCGTACCTGAATCCATTGGAATTGATTTCTTAGGGTTAAAGTTTTATACGTCTAAACCTTTTGAGAGAATCTGTATCTCACTCAATGATGAGATTTGAGAATGAGAATTACGTTATGTTTAGATTGGGAACCATAGCTTATTTATACTGTAGCATATTTTATTTTATTTTATTTTATTTTGGCCCATCATGAAAATAAAATAAAATAAAATATTGGATCTCTACACATTGCAAAGCCCATACTAAATGAGATGCCCTAAAGTCCAATAACTTAAACTTTATTTGAACACTTTTAAATGGACTAAACACATTAGATAGCCTGTAATGTACAATTAATTGATATATGTAAGCCCACTTAAAGAATTTCCCAACAATCTCTCACTTGGGCCATATATGTCACCTGGTTGTTGGCTCTATAGGCTATATCGAGAGGGGGGTGAATTGGTTCTTAGCTAACCTTATGTTCATTTTTCGATCCTTGTAAATTCTCTAACCTATATTGATATTTTCTAAGTTCTCTAGGCTACTCAATTATGCAATATAAATTCAATACAATAAACACAATATAATTGCAAGTAAAGAGAGTAGGGAAAGAGAGATTTACACAAGTGATTTATAGAGGTTCGGCAACTTGCCTACGCCCTCTACCTTGAGACGCTCCCAAAGATTTTCTGCCAAATTCACTATTCTTGAATTTGTGTTACACTCCCTCTTTTTGCAAGCTCAAGAGAAACCTCCCTCTTTTTCTAGGCTCAAGAGAAACCTTTTCTCCCTCTTTTTCTAGGCTAAAGAGAAACCTCCCTCTTTTTCTTAGGCTAAAGAGAAACCTCCCCTTTTACAAGGAATGAGTTGGTTTACAAGAGATGTAATCAAAGAAAGGCCTCTAGATAGGCAAGTGATTACAAAGATTAAGCACAAAGAAAAGCTTATACAATATTTGTGCTAAGCGATACAAGGAATGTGAGTATGATAGAAGATGAAGACTTTGTAGCTCTTGAAATATTGTTGAGGCTTGAGGATTTGAGGAAAATGAGTATTGGAGTTGCTGAGTAGTTCCTCTTACTTTCTTTAGCTTCTAAGCCTTTATTTATAGTCCCTTGGATGGTTTGTGGATGTTGGGTGGAGCCAAAACTCGAATATGACCGTTGTCTCACAGAAACTAGCCGTTACAGCCTTTTCTCGGGTAAAGGGATTGATCCCTTTCCATAGGGGATTGATCCCTTCATTCCAGAATGCTTTATTCTGGGCTGAGGGACCTTTTCTTCCACCAAACTGCTTACTGCCACTAAGGGATCGATCCCTTCCCTTAGGGGATCGATCCCATGCTTCCAGAAAGCCTATTTCCTGCACTTTTGGGTTAGAAATGATATGGCCTTTGATCCTAATTCAACCCAAAACATTTTGGCATTTTTGTGGGAGTTTTTCTTGACTTTCTCAAATGAAAACATGGTCCAAATATTCAAAACATTTTATAAAGTATTAAGACCAATAAGAATATGTAATTAAATCATGGTCTTAATGTTTGATATGATCACTTGAAAATGGATTGAGAAAATCATGTGTGATAAGGCAAATTTACAATATGAATTAAAACATTAAAGCTTACTTAAGTTTTTGTCATTTCAAAATATATATGTCAATTTAAAGCTAACATTGATAATTGTACATTTTAGGCTTAATAGCCAAATAAGCCCTCAATCTTTAGTCCAAAATAGAATTTAGCTCTCAACGTTTTATCGCATGGAATTTAGTCCATAAACTTTTATTTTAGTGGAAATAAACCCTCAACCTTTTACAATTATGCAATTAAGTCAAAATCTGTTAAATGACACTAACTGTCGTTAGTTTTGCATACGTGGCAGCTGACGTGGATAGCTTAGTTAGCTACCACGTGGCATGCCATGTATGCAAAACTAACGGCAGTTAGTTCATTTAACAGATTTGGTCTATTTCCACTGAAATAAAAGTTTATGGACTGAATTTCATGCGATGAAACGTTGAGGGCTGAATTCCATTTTGAGCTAAAAGTTGAGGGCTTATTTGGTTATTAAGCCTACATTTTAAAATAACTTTAAGAGCTCTAAACTTACTATCTTCACAAGGCAACATCTCTAAACAATCTGGTCCATTAATTATACTAACATATGATCAAAACGATCTTTGTTACATATATTTTGTAACTAAACCCATCAATGGTCACATATATTAATATAATCAATGACATAGATCAAGTATGGATGCGTAGCATGGAAATTACATGCAATGTGATCTTTTAAACATGCTTATTTCCAACTGGTCCTACTTTTAAAAAACTTTATGGTCAACTGCAATTTGAAAGAATAGAAAATTTTATTTCAGAGTTTCAACAATAACAACAATACTTTATTCTGATTAGAAAAATGTCTTAATAACAAATGAATATAAATAAACAAACTCCCACTATACAAGCATATCATCAAAGTGAACCACTCCTATACGAGTTACATGCTCATGAAATACCTTAGGTGGTACACCTTTCGTAAGCAGATTTGCAATCATGGAGTTTGTATTGATATATTCAATAGATATCTGAAGACTTTGAACTCTCTGCTTAACAATAAGAAACTTGATGTCAATATGCTTTGACTTCGATGAGATTCTGTTGTTCTTAGAGTATAATTTTGCAGCTTTATTATCACAATAAATTTTCAATGGCCTCTCAATACCATCGACAATGCATAGCCCAGTGATAAAATTTCACAACCATATTGCCTGGTTTAATGCCTCATAGCGAGCTATAAACTCTGTTTCCGTGGTGGAAGAACCTATGAGTGATTGCTTTACACTCTTCCAAGACATAGCTCCTTCAACTAACATGAAAATATAATCAAAAGTGGATCTTCTGCTATCAAGGCAACCAGCAAAATTAGAGTCTGAATACCTAACAATCTCTAAATGATCTGACCTCCGATATGTGAGCATGTAATCTTTAGTTTTCTGTAGATATCGCATAACCCTCTTTACTGCTTTCCAATGATTCATTCCAGGATTACTCAAATATCTACCAAGTATTCCAACTATGCATGTAATATTCGGACGTGTACAAACTTGAGTCTACATGAGACTCCCTACTGCTGAAGCATAAGGAATCTTTTGCATTTCTTCCTTTTCAATATTATTTCTTGGGCATTGAAGCAAACTGAATTTATCACCCTTAGCAATGGGCGTGTTTCCCGATGCACAATTTTTCATGTCAAATCTGCTAAGCAACTTATCGATATATGCATTTTGTGATAAGCCAACTATTCCTCGAGAACGATCTCGATGGATCTGTATGCCTAACACAAAATATGCAGTCCCAAGATCTTTCATGTCAAATTTATTTGAAAGAAATCTCTTGGTCTCATGCAATAGGCCTATATCGCTGCTTGCAAGCAAGATGCATCGACATATAACACCAGAAGAATAAACTTACTCCCACTGATCTTGTGACATATACATTGATCAAAAATGTTCTCCTTAAAACCAAAAAAGGTGATCACTTGATCAAATTTCTGATACCATTGAAGGGATGCTTGCTTTAAACCATATATGGATTTCTTTAATTTGCACACCAGATGTTTCAATACATCTAACACAATTTTCTGGTTGCACAATATAAATTGTTTCTTTAATGTCACCATTGAGAAATGCTGTCTTTACATCCATCTGATGTAGCTCGAAGTCATAATGTGCTACAAGTGCCATAATGATTTTAAAAGAGTCTTTCGATGAAACCGGAGAGAAAGTCTCTTTAAAATCAATGCCTTTCTTTTGAGTGAAATCTTTGGCAACTAGACATGCTTTATATCTTTCGACATTACCTTTCGAATCTCGCTTGGTTTCGAAAATTCATTTACAACCAATTGGTTTCGCTCTTTTAGGCAATTCGACAAGATCCCAAACGTCATTGTCCTCTATTGATTTTATCTCATCTTTCATGGCCTCAATCCATTTATAAGAGTGAACACTTTGTTTGGCTTCACTAAAAGATTTTGGATCATCTTCTAATCCTATATCAAACTCATGTTCTTGGAGATATACGATATAATCATTTGGAATCGTTGATCTCCTCTCTTTCAAGGATCTCCTTAATGGCACTTCCAATTGAGGTTGTTGTTGCTCTTCGATATGAGTAGGAGGTAACCCAGGAGTGTTTTAGTAATTCAGATTTGCATCTTTAATAATGTCAGACATAATTGTCTCATCATTTTCAATTGCAATTGTAAGGATAGTAACATGTTCTTCCTCAAAGATAAAGTTCCTCAGTTTGGCACCCTCATTATATTCAACATCCTTAATAAACTTAGCATTCCCTATTTTGAAAAAGGATCTATTTGAAGGATCATAAAATTTGAAACCCTTCAATCTTTTTGAGTATCCAACAAAGTAATAGCTTATTGTTCTTGAGTCCAATTTCCTTTCATTAAGCTTGTATGGCCTAGCCTTAGCTGGACAACCCCAAATATGTAAATGCCTAATACTAGGCTTTTTTCTTGTCCATAATTCATATGGGGTTTTAGCTACTGCTTTGCTTAGAACTCGATTAAGAATGTACACTGCAGTCTTTAAGGCTTCTCTCCAAAGTGACTCTAGCAAAGAATAATGACTAATCATACTTCTAACCATATCCTTTAGGGTCTGATTTCGTCTCTCAGCTACATTTTGACTTGGAGCCCCCACCATGGTGTATTGAGGAACGATACCATATTTTGCTAAATACTTTGCAAAAGGGCCTAGATGTTGTTCACTTGATCCGTTGTATCTACCGCAATATTCACCGCCATGATAAGATTTAACGACTTTAATTTTCCTACTAAGTTGATTTTCAACTTTAGCTTTATAGGTTTTGAAAACGTGCAATGCTTGAAACTTCTCATGAATCAAGTATAGGTACCCATAACAAGAATAATTGTCTATGAAAGTAATAAGATACTATTGACCATTCTAAGAAGCTGTAGGGAACGAACCACAAATATCAATATAAATTAAATTCAAGACGTTTAAACTCCTGTTAGCACCAGTTTTCTTGATATTTGTTCGTTTTCCCTTAATACACTCAATACAGATTTTGAAATCTAAAAAATTAAGGGAATCGAGAATTCCTTCTGACACAAGCCTCTTTATTCTTTGTTTAGAAATATGTGCTAAACGCCTGTGCTATAATATGGAAGAATTCTTATTAATTAATTTGCCCTTTGTACTATAATTATATATATGCAAGGATTATTAATGTGTGAGGCATAAAGATCCAATTTATATAGATTATCAACTAAAGAACCTGTGCCAATAAGATTTGAATACTGAAAAAGACTAAATTTTTCATTTTCAAATGAACAAGAATATCTTGATTTGTCCAAATAAGAAATAGAAATTAAATTTCGTCTAAATGATAGTACATAAAAAGTCTCTTTCAAATCTGAGTAGCAATTAGATCCTAACTTTAATCTAGATAAACAAATAGCCTCAACAAGAGCCTTTTCGCCATTTCCTACATAGATGAATCTTTTAGCATTAGTTGGCTTTCTGCTCCTTAAACAACCATGCATAGTCACACTTATGTGAGTAATTGCACCCGTATCTATTCACCAAGTGTGATTAGGTACTAAAACCAAATTAAGTTCAGAATAAGCAAAGTTGAGAAGTTTACCCTTTTTTGGCAAGCCGTTTTGCATACTTAGAATAATCCTTCTTCACATGACCACCTTTATGGTAAAAGAAACAAGTGATCACCTTATCTTGTTTTTGTTGCCCCTTAGGTTGTGAAGTTTTAGTGTTTGCAGTGCCTTTTCTTATGTCCCTTTTTCTCTTTTTGTTGGCAGCATTATCATTGGAAAAAGATGCTAAGTGAGCACTTTCTATCTTCTCTTGTTTTAACCTCTCTTCTTCTTGCACACATTAAGCAATGAACTCATTAAGAGTCCATTTCTCCTTTTGAGTATTATAACTTATTTTAAAATGACTAAATTGTGCAGAAAGAGATATTAAGACCAAGTGCACTAGAATATCCACAGACAATTCTAACTTTAGTGCCTTTAGTCTTGTAACAAGATTAGACATTTCCATAATATATTCTCTCATGTTTCCTTTGCCACTCTACCGCATTGAAATAAGCTTAGATAGGATGGTGCTTGTTTCGACCTTTTCATTTGCAATGAATCTGTCTGCAATTTGTTGTAGGAAACTCTTAGCAATTTCTTCCTCAAGCATTGTACCCCTGATGGTATTCGGAATTGAGTGCTTCATGATCATTAGACTCATGCGGTTTGAATGCTCCCATTTTTCATAAAGTGCCCTTTTCATAGCTGTACTATTATCAGCAGGGGCGAAGGTTTATCAGACATGATCACATAATCTAGATCCATACACCTAAGCACAATGGTAATGTGCTCTTTTCACTTCTCGAAGTTAGTGCCGTTAAGCACTGGGATATTATTCAAATTGGCGGATATAGAAGAAACATTTACTGTAAGTAGAAAAATAAAAATAATAAGCTCACAATTAACAAACAATAATTTTTAAGCCATATAAGATATACCAAGCACAATATTAAAATTTACTCTTTGGACAGAAATTTCAATTTGTAAGTGGTAATCTTAATCTTAAACTTTATTAGCAAATATTGATAACCAAATCCTGCCAACAACATGCCTTCCTTTGGGCTGACATATTGTATGTATGGTAAAAAAATAATTTTACCACAGATTTACTATCTGATTGTGTTTATAATCTGGCAAAAAAAAAAACTTCCTTTAGGCCGATTATTTTCCATAGGGATTAAAAATACAGTCATTTAAATTCTTAAATAACAACTTTAATTTTCAAAATAAATAAATTAACATAAAAGATGTCACTTTGTTGACATTTTATATTAATTTAATTTATTTTGAACTTTATTTTCAACAATTATGCACATATACAAAATGTTGAGAGTATACAAATTTATTCACATCAACAAAGAGAGTGAGTACTACCAATCAACTCAGAATATCATGAAATATTTTATCATGAAATAAAATGCTAGAAAATATGTGCGTAATATATCAAAACATTGAAATTATCAAGAATATTAAATAATAAATATTTAACAGTTTCAAACAATTCCATAAAAATCACCAAAAATTTTAAAATAAAATTTCATGCTGGATTGGACAAACCGGTGGCCATTTGGCCACCAGATGACAGCACGTGGGCCCCACGCACTACTACCATGCTTGGGGAACAGTCCCAGGTGGGACTGTTTGCTTTCTTCTTAAGCCAGTCGGGTCGGGCTGAAACAGACCTATTCGGGTCTGTTTCATATTTTCTTCAATTTTGATCCTTTTTTAAGTGATTTTTGACAAAATTGAACCTTTAATCATGTAATTAAGACCTTTTTCTATAAATCCCATGCGAAAACTGAGATCAAAACAACAAATTTGGTGGCAAATTTGATCAAGAAATTTTAATAAAATTCCATGAAAGAACTCAACCCCTTTTTTGGATTTCTTTCAACCAAAACAAAAAATTTATCAAAATTGTGACTTTGAATCAACCATATAAGTCACAAGAAACAATTATCATTAATCAATTTGAATTAAAACATGCAAAACATAATTGCTTTGGTTAAATATTTAATTCAGGATTCAAAAAACTTAAAGAATAAATTACTTGAATCATGAAACAGATCTCAAAAAATTGTTTACATGATTTTAATCTTTATTTTATAGGGAATAAAAGCCCTAAGGTTTCAAACAAAAAATTTTTAATTTTCAATGATCAAACATGAACACGCTTTTGATACCACTTGTAAAAAATTCATACAGATAAACACATAGGATCTCATGTTCAATCATCAAGAAAAGAGTAATACAAAAGTGTACTTGAATCCATTGGAATTGATTTCTTGGAGTTAGAGTTTTACACGTCTAAACCTTTTGAGAGAATCTATATCTCACTTAATGATGGGATTTGAGAATGAGAATTACGTTATGTTTAGACTGAGGACTATAATATTTTATACTATAGCATATTTTATTTTATTTTGGCCCATCATGAAAGTAAAATAAAATATTGGGTCTCTACACATTGCAAAGCCTATACTAAATGAGATGCCTTAAAGTCCAATAACTTAAACTTTGCTTGATCACTTTTAAATGGACTAGACATATCAAATAGCATGTAATGTAGAATTAATTGATATATGTAGGCCCACTTAAAAATTTCCCAACAATAACTTCAAGGCACGTTGCCAATGCCATTTTCCATAGACTTATTTCGCCTCCACCAATTACGATATGCAACAAGGATTTGTCGAATAGCCCTAGGATATAATGAAGCCACTGTTTGAAATCACATTGCACTTGTAAAATCAAACCACTAATAACCCTTGGCAAGTACAAAAGTATCTTATTTTAGTCATTATTTTCTGTAGTAAATAATGCCTAAGAGATTTAACTCTAGTTTGAGAGTGAGAGAAAAGAAAGAATATCAGAATCCTTATGATTCTTGGTGTACATAAAAAATGAACCTTGACATCTCTATTTATAGCGATCTAATCCAAGAGCTGCATCTTCACAACCAAATCTTTCAATTGTGTTGTTTGATCCAACAAAACAATTACTTAATATAATAATAGCTTTTGAAATTCAATGGTTATGTTTTTCAACCATTCAAAGTGTAGGAACACTTTTTCAAAGAATATGTAACTCTTTGAAAAAATAAACTATTCATTGAATAATTGTGTTTAGCTTCTTGTTCCATTGATTAAATATAATTTTTGAAAATTTAGTTTCTTAAATATAATTTTGGATTAAATATAATTGTATTTAGTTTCTTATTCCACCTTTCATTGTTTTGAAAATTTCTAACAAAACTATACTAGATTGTAATAAAAAAAAAAGAAGAAAATTATGAGTACTTCCTTTATGTATTAAGATTTGCACTTCAGTTTTAGCAATGAAGCCAAAAAATCCCAGAGTTTGAGGAGCTATCACACCTGACATTGCATGAAGACTGGTATGTGGAGTTTCTAGTAATGTCACCTAAGGTTTCTCTACTTGACTTCTCGTTCCCATCTCCTCACTTTCTCTCTTCTCTCTTGAATTTGACTTTGTTTCAATTCTTGAATAACTAGTTTAGGATTGATTAAGGTTTGTGGAACTTTTGGTATTGTATCAGGAAAGGTTTTACTTGGTAGTATTTTGTTTGCTAGATATAGATTTTGGTTTATTGGTGGTGTAGGTAATAAAGTTGGTAATTGGGAATGAAGTTTAAACGGAAAACATTTAAGTGCTAATTTGTTTTCTTGAATCCTGGCAAGAACTATTGCTTTTGTTAAAGAATGAGGTTGAAATGCCATTACCTTATGTTGAATCTCTGGTTTCAATCTTGAAACAAAGCAACTCAAGAGAAAAGATTCGAACAGACCGTTCACTCTATTAGACAGAGACTCAAATGCTTTTTAATACTCAACTACATATCCTTTTTGCACTAGTTTACTCAATTGGTCTTGGTAATCTTCCAACTTAGAAGGTCCAAACCTAGTTTGTATACTTCCAAAAATTTATCCCAATTTGTAATTTGGTAATTTTGACATATCCACTGATATCAGGCTAAAACTTTGCCATCAAAATAAAATGGTGCAACTTGTAAATGCCGCTCTTGCAGTATGCCATGAAAGTCAAAAAATTGTTGAATCTTGAAAATCCATCCAATTGGGTCTCCACCATCAAACTTAGGTACATCAATTCTCAGAGGTTTGAAATTCACTAGAGCTATATTAGATGAATTGGATGGCATTCTAATATTCAGGTGAATAGTAGCAAGAGAACTAGGACTTGCATGTTGCTATCCTCGTTCGATATTTGCATACAAGGCAAAAATCTTGAAAGCAAATTCATTTAATTGGAAAAGATATTTGCAACATTCAACCCTATGGACTCCATATCTATGTGAACTTGCGAAGTATCCGAGAACATTAGAGATGTTTGACTGAAACTATGTAAGCAATTGTTCTTGCTTGTCTACCCGATCATCTAAAGATTTGCTTCTTGTAGACGTCATGGTTACGAAATAAAAACACCAAATGATAGATCTGTGAGAAAGGATCTTCACATAATCAATTGTTAAGAAGAAGAAAGATGAGAAAAGAACAAGAAATGCATAAGAGAAGAGGAAATCTGATGAATCTTTATCAGTTGCAAGCTTTTACATTCTCCATTCTGTTTATTTATAGCTACAATTACAACCAACTGGTGTAACTGAATTAACAACTCTAACAGTATGTTATCCCTTTCCCGCCCATGCAACTAACTTCTAACTATATTAACTACCCTAAACTCAGCTCTTTGTTACACTTCATATCTCACAGGCTTCCTTGTCTCCCTTCTCCCTCGAGACTGTGCAATGCTTTGTTGATCCTTGCTTCTTTCAACTCTCACCCTCCCGCACCGGTCATCTTGAGCCTACTCCTTTCTCTGATTCATATCAAAGAGATAGGGCACAACTTAGGTCACTTTATATGTATAAAAAAAAAATTCTAAAACTATAATAAAATAAATGTAGTTCAACAAATTCACTCTCAGTTGTTACTTAACGGTTACAGCCATGAAAATTGCAAGGACAATCCCATCTTTCAAGGAAAGTCCAGCAAAACTGGAAATTTCAGGGAGACCTGCATTTCATGTGAATGCACCAAATGCCCTTCTCAATTGGTAGCTTGAATTTCGGACAAGTCATCCTACACATCATTATTCGATTCATTGTTCTCACCTCCGGGTTAGTCTTTTCATTACAGTATGCAGTAATGTCACACCCATTGGACAATGTGCTTGCTAGCAATTCCAGCAAAAATCATGTGAACAATGGCAAGAAACATCACAACTACTATCTCCAACATCTAATTCAATAGCATATTCACAGCCATTAGCAGTAGAATACTTAATATTCCCTTTGCTTTCCCCAAAAGACTTGACCGGCAACTCCTTTTGTTCCTGAGTTGCAATCTTATGAAACAATTTCTGAGAAAGAGCAGCACGGTAAGAAGGTTCAGTACACAACAATCTTTACAGAAAGGATGACCACACTTGTCCCATGTAAGACCATAACGAGAATATGTTAATTCATCAGGAAACTGAATTTCCCGTGTCTTTAACATTAAACCAAGCTTTTTACCGACTTTAAATTCGTCCCAAAACCAGGCATAGGTAACTTCAGTAACACTGAGAAACGGGGTAATTAAGATGCCTGCCATGTGTTTTGGAATAGAAATAACTGTTGGAACTTCTGCAATGGAATCATCCATAAGTTTACGAATATCTGCCTCGCTCAGGACTCTGTTTTCTTCCGCTTCAGGGTGGTGAAGTAGTCTTTAAACATCATCAACTTAGATTTCAGCAGATGCTGCTTTATCTAGCTCCTCATATATATGGATTTCTTTCAGCTCACTGTTGATATCGTCCATGAAATCCATTGCGAAAGGACAGGCAAAATTACTAGAGCTTGGTTAATAGATGCTGCTATCTTTAAATAGTGAATTTAACTATAATCTTAGACAGTGCATTTAGATAAGAAATTTTAAAATTTTGAAAATTTTCAAAATGCTAGTATTTCAAAATTCGTCAATTCAAAATATTAACATTTGTAATTGTATTGTTTTTTTTTGGCCAAATTGTAATTGTATTGTTTAGATAAATATTTTTTAAAAAGAAACTTTGACTATTAGAATTCAATAGAATAAAAAAATAATTATAAAATAAGAATAATGATATTAAATTTAAGAAAAATAAAAATATAAAATAAATATGCAATACGAATATTTTGTAAAAATGTATGGATATTATTAATAATATGAAAAAAATATATGTTATATGTAAATCAAATAATATTTGTTTTTAGTTTTTGTATTTAATTGTGAGTCATATGTAATAATGTAGGAGTAATTTTAAAAGAATTTTGAAAAACCACCTATTTATGTGGATTTTGAAGAAAGAATTAAAATACTCAAATTCTCTCTTGAAATTCTTTTGAAATTTTAAAATTCTTCAAATATTTTAACAACAAAAAAAATTATATTTTAGACTTTTAAATATCTTAATTAAAATGAATATTTCTTTTAAAATCAGTCATCCACACACATCTTGATCAAAGATCTCTAATTCTGCAGAAACACTAGCTACCGCTAGCTTGCATTCCACGTTTTTTCTTGGACAAAATCTTCAATATCGTTGGCCCAATAACGAAAGAGAAAATGTACGGGTTGGTTTTGAGCACTACCTTTGGATTAACTTTGTTAATTAATCTGGCCCATAGTCAAACTCTCGATGGCTTGATCCAGGCTAAAAATAAAAGAATCATTGTACTTTTTCAAAACTTTCATACAAGTCATCCAATTAAATCCTTAAATTATTTTTTTTTGTTTTTAATTAAATTTTTACTCTGCATGGAAAATCAGTCAAATTTGTTAGGCAAATAGGAGTTAATTAAATAAAAAAAGTACTTTAGAAACTTAATTAGATAAAAATAGTACCTTAAAATCTTAATTAGACAAGTATAATACTTTAATTGGATGCAATAAAAAGATACAGACTTATCTAAATTTTTTTTAAAAAAATACAAAATTTCTTTTGGCATTTTTTAATCTTTGAACTATTTATCTCATTCGTAACAAGGATTTTTTTTTGTAAAATTAAATATAAAAATAAAAAAGACCCACACTTAATACACAGAAATACATAAAATTCAAATTTATCTCATTCCAAACATCTTCATATTATTTACTCCTAAAATAAATTATCTATTGTTTTATCAAAATTATCTTGAACTTGTGTTAACATTGGCTTAGTGACAATGATTTCACAGAAACCAAAATCTCTCTTGGTTCAAGAAATTTTCTTTTCCCATCTTTACTAAGGAATATATCTATCGAAATAATTGGTTCCAACTTAACATTCATGGACTCGCGGTAACCTCAGTTCCAAAAATTTCAGAGGTCTATCACCTTGTCTCAACCCCTATTGTGACTGCTCTGGATCTTAGTAGCAATCCCATGATCCTATTTCTTTTGCTAGTGCAATAAAATGCGTACATTAAGATCTTCTTTAGCGTGTTCAGTATCCAAAATGGAAAGATTTTACTTTGTCCTTTAGTATGTTTTCACTAGGATAATATGTTAAAGTACAAGGAACTTTCATTAATTTCAGTAATTTCTGGGTGATTAAACTGTTTTTAATCCGATTACTAATATATTATGAGTTTGAAGCTGCAAATTTAGAATAGTAAGTTTGGAAACTAAGACTCTCTGGCCCAATTAGAATAGTAAGATTGGAACCAATCTCTTGACCAAATTATTAAAAAAAAAAAAATTGTGATCACATTGTAAGAATTGAATTTGAATCTAAGCAATTTCATCCCAAACCTCCCATTATTAAAACGGTAAAATGTAAGATTGGAACGATGTATTTCTATCTCATTAGTTTCTGGGTAAGAGAAGAATTTTATTCCAAAATTATGGCTGTCCTTTTCATCCAAGACCAGGGACAACATCTAGCGCAATAGTCAAAAGGAAATCATGTAAAAAGATAACCTTTTTTTAGAACCGAATATTTTCTATGCAAATTGCATTTAGACTAGCAAGATAGATATCAGAATCAGACCAATGAACCTTACACAAATCCGCGCCGGTGCTGAATAAAGTTATAATTAATAATCAATGGAGACGATAACGTGTTTCTCTTTTCTTTCTCCTTGACACTCGCCAGAATTCAAACCAATCAAATTTGAAAAGCTGTCTTTTCTAAGGCATGACAAAGGATGCTGCATGGAAATTTCAAAAATGGATTCAGAGTGGAGTTACTAATTAAGAAATCAACATGACATCATTTGGCAAACACCTTGAGAGACACTTTCTATAGTAGAGCATTAGCAATAAATTTGACTTGAGCTCAAGAAAGAAGTGCTTATGTTTAGCAGGAAATAGCATACTAATAGCTTTTAATTTACTTCCTTTACTTCTCTGCTACAATTGGATCCATCATGGCAAAGAACGTTCTGGTCACCGGTGGTGCTGGTTTTGTTGGAAGCCACACGGTGCTGCAGCTGCTATTGGAGGGTTACAACGCGGTGGTGGTGGACAATCTCAACAATTCCTCTGATATTGCCATCAGAAGGGTCAAAGAACTCGCTGGCGAATATGGCAGTAACCTTTACTTTCAGCAGCTGGACCTTAGAGACAAACCAGCACTGGAGAAACTTTTTACAGAAAGAAAGATCGATGCTGTGATGCACTTTGCTGGTTTGAAAGCCGTGGGTGAAAGCATGAAGAAACCATTGCTGTATTATAACAACAATCTCATTGGAGCAATCACCTTGTTTGAAGTAATGGCTGCCAATGGATGCAAAAATCTCATCTTTTCATCATCAGCTACTGTCTATGGTTGGCCAAAGGAGGTTCCATGCACAGAAGAGTTTCCTGTGGCTGCAATCAATCCTTACGCACGAACCAAGCCTTTCATTGAAGAGATTTGTCGAGACTTGCAACATGCAGATGAAGAATGGAAGATCATATTTCTAAGATACTTTAACCCAGTTGGCGCACATCCTAGTGGTTATATCGGAGAAGATCCCCGTGGAACTCCCAACAATCTCATGCCTTACATGCATCATGTTGCTGTTGGTAGAAAACCTGCCTTGACTGTTTATGGAAACGATTATTCCACCAAGGATGGAACTGGGGTACGTGATTATATCCATGTTGTTGACTTAGCAGAAGGTCATATTGCCGCTCTGCGAAAACTATCTGATCCGAAGATAGGCTGTGAAGTCTACAACTTAGGAACGGGGAAAGGAACTTCAGTTTTGGAGATTGTCGCGGCATTTGAAAAGGCATCTGGGAAGAAAATTCCTCTTGTTATGGCTGGCAGGCGACCCGGTGATGGTGAAATAGTTTATGCTTCGACTGAAAAGGCAGAGCGTGAGCTGAATTGGAAAGCTAGGTTTAACATTGAAGATATGTGCAGGGACCAATGGAACTGGACCAACAAGAACCCTTATGGTTACCAATCTCCTGAGAAATAAGCTGAGAACTTTTCGTGCTTCTGCCACTAGGTTACCCTGTTTCTCAAGCCTCCCGAGATTTAAGTTGCCAAACTTTTGTTAGCAATTTCTTTTCTGGACGTTCAAATTGATTATGTGGTGAGATTGAAAAGGAAAAATAATTATTAAGGATATATGTATTTGAAATATTCTAAATATACCTAACTTTTTACACTTCACACCCCATCCCCTTGTATTTAAACAATAACCTATAGAAGAAAATGGGGTGTGAAAAGTAAAAATAGGGTATATTTAGAAATTATCTCTGTATTTTAATAAAATAATAAAGAAAATAGCTTAATACTTAAATATGCCCTTCACGTTTACCATAAAATAAAATTATGCCTTTAACTTTTAATTTTATGAACATCAATTTTAAATGTTTCAAAATAATAGAATTAATGACGTTCCTGTTAACTTCCTCTAATGTCATTAAGTTTTATTATTGTGCAAGGGTGACGGAAATTAAAAAATTTAACAAAAACTTACTTAATTATGTTATTTTAAAATGTTTAGGACTGATTTTCATGCAATTAAACATTAAAGGCTTAACTCCGTTTTATGGCAAATGTGAATTGTATATTTTGGTATTAAGCCAAGTAAATTTAAAACCAAGTGTGAAAAGGTAATTTTACCTTTCACCCATTTTTGTCTTTTATGCAAGATTCCACCGCACCAGAGGTGTGATCAAATCCAAACGGAGCCACTTTCATTAGCGTGTTACAACTAAAAATGAATTATATCAACAACACAAGTTTGATCTAATGGTTGCTACTCTCCTCGAAAGACCTGAGATATGAAATTCGAATCCGCACTCCCCTTAACATCTTCCCATACGTACCACCAAAAAAAGGTACATGATAGATATTTTCTGGACCACAAGATTTGCTATGAACATATTCTAATGGTTGATAACGGCTATTCCTGACTTAATAAAGCTTGGTGTCACGAGCTAATATGTTCCATAAGACGATTTGTCAATGTTGAATCCAAATCGCAAGCTAACAAGAAGAATGGTGCTCCAAGCCAATACAAAGCATAGGACATGTGAGATCCACATTCCTTATTACTATTAAAATCTACTTTTCATGAAGTTAGGAATATTGGATACCTTATATCTATTCAAATGTTGATTCTTTGTAGGTATGAACTGAAAACCGAATAATAAGCCCCACCAGATCCCTAGTGTCCGGATGAAGGTGAAACTTGGCAGAGTGAATTTGTGGAGCTAAATAATGCAATGGTAAGAATCACAGCTCAAACTCAATTATTTAGTCATGTTTCAAAAAATGTGAAACAATTTAGGAAATGACGGTTAAGTTCATAGGCTGTCGGAATTTTTGTGAATAATAGTCAAACTAAGATGACTTTTGACCAACTATCAGTGATGAAATATTTTCATGTAATGAGGTTTATGACCATATGGATTAATAGAATAAATTAGGTGTAAAAGTATAAATTTATGTGATTTAACGATTAGGGGTATTTTAGTAATTTTACCCAAATGACCAGCTGAACCTCAACAAAAGCTCAACCAATAAGTAGAGCAAGTTAAATAGATGTATTTTATGATTAAATGAAATATTTTGGAGGTTGGGTATATTGTTTTAACTAAGTTAATTGCTAATGGCAAAATTGGAAGATTTCTTTAAGTATAAGGATATTTTAGTCATTTGCACTATAAAATATGATTATTTTATGAAATTTCAGCCATCTTCTTCCTCAAATTCTGCAGCCACCATTCTTCTCCAAACTTCCATAGCCAAAGCTTGGTTTAAGAGAGAGAAAATCACAAAACACCACTTAAATCATACCGAAACTAAAAACTGTCTTCACCAATCTTGGTCCCCTCAATCCCCTCTACAATTTGAAACCAAAATCAAGAGGTAACGTGGCCAAATATAAGGTGTGGGATTTCCAAAGGTTTCAGCCAAGGTGAGAAAGGAAGAAAAGCTTTATTTTCTTATGTTTTCATGATTGTATAGTTGGTAATTAAGGTATTAGATATATGTTTGAGCATAAATTGAAGTGGAACCATGAAACTCTCTCTCTCTCTTAGTTTTTTGTTCAATGTTCTTCAAGTATATATATGATGTGTTTTGATTTGAAAAGGATATAGAGTTAATGTAGAGTCAAGGTTAAGCATGAATTTAGGCCTAAAAATTGAAGAAATGAAGTAGATGATGAAACTAGGGGATGAATTTTGAAGTTCGAAAAGCATTCCGTCTGGGAGTGACAGACTACATTGAATAGTAGCCGACTACCCAGACACAAAATTTGAACATTTCTATCTTAACCGACTTAAACCAATCAATCGCCCTGAATAGCAACTGACTGCCCCTATAACTGGCTTAAGATAGTCTATTGCCTTAGTACCAGTCAACTACTTTTCACTTAGAAGCATTCTATTTGAAAACCAGTCGACTGCCCAAAGTAACCACTCAACTGCCTACTACACAGACAACTTAAAAGAAGAAATACTAAGATCAGTTTATGATTATTAGAGTAGTACAATTTTCATAACTGAGGTATCGAAATTGATGGTATTTGAATATTGAATTTGTAGTTCAAAAGTAGGAAGTGATATCAATGCTAACGAGTGACATTGCGAAAATTTAAAAGATAAGGGATATGTGTATAAAGCGTAGGGATACTACGTTGCATGAATCTAATATATCTACTTTTAGAATTGAAAGTGTTGGTTTGATTTGGAACTAAGAAACGAGATTGGTGGTTTAAGCTGTCTTTGTGCACAGAGTTTAGCGTAGCAACTTAAATCTTCAATTTTATTACTTGGTGGGGTTTTAGACGTAAAAGGAGTGTGAATACTTATTTTGGGATTAAACTTCCAAAAATGCTATATATACATACTAAAATTGAAACTTAGTTTTCGAAAGGATTTTCGTTACTTTTTATCTATTACATGAAACATTCATGTTTATATGATATTACTGTTGCAGATAAAATATTTTAAACATTTGTTTATCAAACCAAAAATATTTGGTAAATCTTTATAGTTCAAGTATGAGTATTTCTGAATCTGATGCTTATGGATTTATTGAAGATATGAATTTTTAAATTAATCTCCGTAAACGTATTTAGAAAAGTTTTATAAAATGTATTGAGACTGTTGGCCCCATAGCTACCTGCAGGTACATGCTTTTTCGTTTCGTTTCGATTGCTGTTAACCCCAGCTTTGTCTTCAGCTCCTACAAGTGTTACCTGGCTAGTGCACACTATGGCACCTTTGACTATGGCCATAAGTCTATAGTGTGAGTCTATTGGGTAAAGCCTAGTCTCCATTGTATTATTTTACTGGGGTGATAAATCCCTTGTTAACTGTAAGAATCACAATTTTGTAAGTATATGAATAATATGGATTAAGAAAACAATGAAAAAGACATTTAATCAGAAAATTTCGATTTCAGATGACTATAGTTTGAATTTTTGTACAAGTAAGCTAGTGGGCCCCATGAGAGTGCGTACCTAGCCAAAGACATCTGAATTATCATATGTTGATGATTTATGGTCTCAAGTAAGTCAAGTTAAAGCTTTTACAGCTATTTAAGCTTAATTCGTAATTTTAGTCAAAAAATCGAAAAATGCTAAATTGGGCCATTAATCCTATAAAACATTATTATAGCCAACCAAAATATTTATTTTGTCATTTATGAATAGAACATGTGTGGAATTTATTTAATTCTCACCTATGATGCAAAAGTAACCAATGAGAAACAAGTAAAAAAGTCAAAGAAAGGGGCCTTAGTCTTTACAATAAGAGACAAGCATGGAAAAAATTTCAATTAATTGTTTTCACACCTAAAGTGGCCAGCTAACCCCTTGTAGAATAAGAAAAAAGAGGCAAAGTCAAAGAAAGAAACAGAAGGAAGAAAGGTATATGGTAAACTTAGACTTTTTGGTTGCAAAGCTTATGGGATAAGCTTCCACCTTCTCCAAATTAGCTAATTATTTCTTCCCCTCATTAAATGACCGGCCAACCCATTTTTCCAGCCCCAATTCTCAGCTATTTAAAAGTCAAGATAGAAAGAAAGAAAGAAAAACAAAACATGAGAGATTTGAAGAAAAGAGGAAACCCCGTAATTCACTGTGTAAGCAGATTTTGTTGCCATTTTTTGTCCTACTTCCAATCATTTTAGCCTTTCTCCCTTCAAGGAAGTTGTTCCAAATCCTCTCCTATAAAACATATCCAAAATTCATCTCAAACGGAGTTCGTTTGGCTGGCAAGAAGTTTGCTGGAAGTTAGATCTGTCAAGCTGCCCTGTTTTGACGAGATGGAGAGAATCATTTTGTAGGGCAAAAACGATCAGGAAGATGACTTTTTCTTGAAACAGTCAAGAAGGATCAATTGAAGATCTACCTCTTCTCTACCACATATCCGAAAATCAAATCAAACGGACCAGGTTTGATAGGGGAAATCTGTTCTGGAAATTTCTATTGCACGGGTGTTAACAACGCAGTTCAGTTGTGTACAATATGCGGATTGCCAAGCTTGAACGAATGAGCTTAGTCTTTGCTTTCGGTAAGTTTACTATGCAAGTTACGAGTAGTAGCTTATAGGGTAAGTGCCCTACATAAGCTACAAGTAATGATTTATAAAATAAATGAAAGGTTTATGAAGTAAAGAAATTGATTTGGATGTGAATTTCAAGATGTACTGCCATTGGAGATATAAATTGATTTTCCTTTGCAGGCTGGTTGATAACACATCCTAACCCCGTCTTATTGCATAAATTTTGCAAAATTATTATTATTATTTTGAAAAATTATTAAAAGTTGGATATAGATCTCCATGTCTACATCAAGTTATTGTATCTTTATGCATAATTGTTTTTATGAGATTTAAGCTTACATGAAGTTTATACGAAATGTATGAAAGCTTTTACATCTCATTTACATCATGTTTTGAAGTATGTGAATGATATGACTTTATAGCATATTCATATGAGTTTTTGGATTGAGCATGCATTGCTTGTACATCCTATTGATATGAGACTTCAAAACATGAGTTGATTTCTAGGTTACACACTTTTACGGCATCCCATTGTATTATGAGACTAATAGAGCACTATGGAACATGCCCGAGTAGTTGATACTCTTATATGGGCAATATGAGGCTTGTCCGACATTGTCGTTGACAGGTTTCAATTCTGGCTAATCACTGGGATTGGAGATAACGAGGATCTATGGCCATAGGTAACACCCTAGTTCCGGGGTAACGAGGACTACTTGTTGATAGCTACAGTAGGCTAAGACTTAATTAGTTAAATTACTGGGTTTTCCTAACAAGAAATGTTTTATGAACATGATATATGAAATTACATGATATGTGGTTGAACTTTACGAAACATTGTTTTTATGATAACTGCATGGTTTGACAATATCGACTTTGCATCGTTTTACGTGCATTGCATCGATTTTACCATAAAGGCATGGTGATATTGAGTTACATGAAATATGAAGTTTAAATGAGTTAATGATATGTGATTTTATACGTGACTTTATACGAAACACGTGTTGCATGCATTAGTAGTGCCATATCCTGTTTGTTACTATCTCTGCCCTTGTGTAGTGGCTTACTGAGCTTTTCCTCAAAAGCTCACCCATTCATTCTCCTCCACAGGTTAAGCTGAGATAACAACATTTGATAAGAGTCGTTCCTTGTTTTGACGTTTCAAGCTAGACGTTAGACCTCAGTTCATAGCTCGGTATATATGTTTACTATTCCTATATAGTTGGAATTTGATAATTTTGTACAGTAATGTAGTGTGAGATGTGATAAGTATAAATATCTGATTACTTTCAAAAATCGGATTAAAACGAGATGTAAACAAGTGATGGTTGATTGTTGATGTGAATAGTATTTTGCTTGGTGGTTGGAATTATAGTGCAGGGGGTTTTCCGTAGTTGAGCGGAAATGCTACCAAAATTTAGTCTTGAGTGATTTTAAGTTGTAAAATGAACTGGGACCTAAGGAAATCAACCTGGAACTGTGATCAGGTGTGTCGTAACGGCTTCGCGCTCGACGATTTTCGAAAAAGGCGTTTAAAAACAAAAATGGAGTCGCCACCAATCTTTTTTTTTACTAGGTGTGATTGGCCACCTAAAATATTTATCTTATTAATAAAATCTCAAAATTAATTAAGTTTTATTAAAAAGATAATTTTTGGTCTGCGAAAACAAAGTTGGGTTCGGAGGTACGGTTACGCGTGGGGAAGGATTAGCACCCCCACGACGCCCGTTAAAAAACGGTACCATAATAATCATGTGTTATCTTTTAGTTTTAATAAAATGGTCTTGAATTAATATTTAAAAATAATTCCTATTTTATTGCAATCAATTTTATTCTTTTAATTTTGAAACATTTAAATATTATTTTTTATTTGAAATAAGTGAAAATCTTTTATATTGAAAATTATTTCGAAGTACCCCAATACTCTGGTAGCATTTCGGATAATTTCCTCACCTAGAGATTTCTTAAGAATCACTACTTGTGAGTTCTATAGAATCTCATCATCAGAAGATTCGCACTCGTTTCAAAAATTATTATGAATGCATATGATGCAAACAGCTAATAAATGATGCAAAGGAATTTTTGATTTTTTATATAAATATTTCCTTATTTATTTTAAATAAAAATTCTTATTATTGAAAAATTGCACTAAGTATCCCAATACTCTGGTAACACTTAGTGAACTTCTCTCACCTAGGGATCAGTTAAGAAATCACTACTTGTGAGTTTCATAACATCCCATCATTGGACGATTTGTTTACTTAAACTTAAATTTTATTATTTATTTCCTTTTCTTATTTTCTTTAAAAAAACTTTTATTTTTATTTTTTAATAAAAATTTAAATTATTGAAAAATCATACTAAATATCCCAATACTCTGGTAACATTTAGTACAACTCTTCTCACCTAAGGATCAGTCAAGAAATCACTACTTGTGAGTTTCATGACATCCCATCATCGGACAAAATTTCATTTAATTAAATTTAAATTTTATTATTATTTTTTCTATTTTTTTTTTAAAAACTTATTTATTTTTATTTTAATAAAAAATAAATTATTGACAAATCATACTAAGTATCCCAATACTCTGGTAACAATTAGTAAGACTCTTCTCACCTAGGGATCAGTCAAGAAATCACTACTTGTGAGTTTCATGACATCCCATCATCGGAACTTCATTTAATTGAATTTTAAATTTTCTTATTAATTTTAAAAGAACTTATTTATTTTCATTTTAATAAAAATAAAAATTATTGAAAAATCATACTAAATATTCCAATACTTTTGGCAACAATTAGTATGATTCCTCTCACCTAGGGATCAGCTAGGAATCACTACTTGTGACTTCCGTAGCATCCCATCATCGGGATTTTATTTAATTAAATTTAAAATTTATTATTAATTTTCTTTTTCTATTTTCTTTTAAAAACTCATTTATTTTTATTTTTAATAAAAAAACTAAATTATTGAAAAATCATACTAAATATTCCAATACTTTTGGCAACATTTAGTACGACTCTTCTCACCTAGGGATCAGCTAGGAATCACTACTTGTGACTTCCGTAGCATCCCATCATCGGAACTTCATTTAATTTTAATTTACGCTTCCTAAGATACACATTTTTTATAGTAAACACTTTTTTTTTTAGTAAATTGCTTAAAAAGAATTTTATTTTATAAATTTATTTTATGTATGTATTTATATATATTTACGAACTATATGATTATTACTTAAACTAATTTCATGCATTTAATTTAACTAAATTTAAAATTATTTTAAATCCTAAAAAATTTTATATACAAATATATATCTTTTACTAAGAGAATATACTGAAAACACCTAAATTAAATAATTCAACAAGCATAAAATAAATAAATATTAAAAATGCAAATATACCTAAGCTGATTTGGGCTTAGAACCCAAAGAAAGCCTTCAAAAGGGGCTAAAAACCGAGCCTAATAACCCCTTGGAGTGGGCTGGAGCTGATGGGCTGAGCAGGCCGAAAATGGGCCGGATCACTACACGGGTCGGGTTGACACGCGGGTTGCAGACCGGGTCAGGAAGGGGCATGCAGGTCGGGTCGGATCAGGCTGTGGCGCGCGGATCTTTCTCCCTTGGCGGGTCGAACGCGCGGATCCTGGACCCGGGTCGGGTCCAGGCGCGGGTCACTCCGTTTTTCTATATAAAGCTAACTTTTTTTTTGTTTTTTCATTTTCAACCGAAAAAAGAAAAAAAACAAACAAGCCTTCAGAGGTTCCCCGGCCAGGCGATTTCCGGCCGTCGCCGGACCGCCGTGCGCCGCCGCCGGCCGCCGCCTCCCGTGGTTGGATACCTAGAAAGTAACCCTTTTTCGGAGGCTCTCCACCTCCTCTCTTCAGTTCCGGGCCTAGATTTCCCCAAAAATGCCCCAAAACTAGTGTATCCGAACCTAAAGCCGCGGCTTTCAACTCAGATCCGCCGCATTTCCGCCGTCCGATGACCACCCAGATTCTCACCGAAGGGTCTCCTCACCCTGTGCTAGATTCCCACCTTTGGGATTTGCAAAATAACCTCCCTAACACCTTGAACCCGAAATCACTACTACTCTCGTTTGATTTTTTATTTTTTTGTTCTTTTTTTTTTTTGGATTTTCTGATCTTGTGTTTTTTTTGTTTGCTTGGATGTGTTTGGTTTCTGTGATGA
Source organism: Heritiera fomes (assembly GCA_032173925.1). Lineage (NCBI taxonomy): Eukaryota > Viridiplantae > Streptophyta > Magnoliopsida > Malvales > Malvaceae > Heritiera > Heritiera fomes. The sequence goes on from JAPDPM010000002.1 coordinate 15,725,680, forward strand.
TGATGGTTGCTAGTATGGTGAGAATCGATGGCTGTAGGGTGTGGTTGTGATAAGGTCTCGGGTGAGTTATGATGGTGTTTGGGGTTTCGGGCTCACGGTTGGGTGGTCGAAAAGGCTGGCTAAGGGGTCTTCTGGTAGTGAGGATGATGTTCCGGCTCCGGTTGTTAGGGTTTGGCGAGGATGGACGAAAGGAAGTGGTTCGATTTGGGGTTCTGTATAGTGGTTTGGTCTCGGGTGAGTGCTTCAGTTGCTGGGGTGATCTTTTTTAGGGAAAAAAAAGGGTTTTTTTTTGTTCTCCCCCCCCCCCCCCCCCCCCCCCCCGTCCGGATGGGAGAGGGTTAGGGGCTTTTTAGTGGGGATGATGCCGTGTTGGGATGGGTAGACAGGAGAGGTGGCTAGCCGGCGGAGATGGGACGGCCTGGGGAGATGGGTTGGCAGGGGTGGCTGGTGGAGATGGGATGGGGGTAGAGTAGCTGGTGGTGATTGATGGATTGGACAAAAAATGAAAATAAAAATAAAAATAAAATAAAATAAAATAAAAATAAAGATAAAAATAAAAACAATAATAAAAAACAGATAATAAAAATAAAAATAAAAAACAAATAATAATAATAAATAGAATAAAATACTAATAATAATAATAATAATAATAGGATAAAATTAGGTGTCTACAGCTGCCCCTCTTTGCTCATTGCTGAGAATCAGGAATGGAGCAAAGACAATAGACACTAATTTTGTCCGACTTATGACCTAATTTTTTCTTTTTCTTTCTTTCTTTTCGTCTTCTTTTTTCTTCCTTTTGGAATGTGCTCCTCTTGCAGCAGAGGCAATGAAACTTTAATTAATAGTTTTTTTTTTTGTAATGTGCTCCTCTTGCAGCAGAGGCAATGAAACTTTAATTAATAGTTTTTTTTTTGTTTTTGTTTGTTGTTTTTTTTGTAATGTGCTCCTCTTGCAACAGAGGCGATGAAACTTTAAATTTAAATTTGTTTTGTTTTTTCTTTCTTTTTTTTTTCGAGAAAGCTCCTCTTGCAGCAGAAGCAATGAAACTTTAAATTCCTTTCTGAAAATGTGCTCCTCTTGCAGCAGAGGCAATGAAACTTTAAAAATTTTGCCCCGAAGGACTTAGAATTTGTGCCCGGAGGTCTTTGATTCTTTTTCTGGAAAGTGCTCCTCTTACAGCAGAGGCATTGAAACTTGAAAAATTTTGCCCGGAGGACTTAGAATTTGTGCCCGGAGGACTTAGATTCTTTTTCTGAAAAGTGCTCCTCTTGCGGCAGAGGCATTGAAACTTTAAATATTTTGCCTGGAGGACTTAGAATTATGCCCGGAGGACTTAGATTTTGTCCTGAAGAATTTAAAAACGGTGCCCGGAGGACTTAGACTTTACTTGAAAAGTTTAAAATTGATGCCCGGAGGACTTATGATTTGCTGGAAAGTGCTCCTCTTACAGCAGAGGCATTAAAACTTTAAATATTTTGCCCGGAGGTCTTAGATTTGGTGCCCGGAGGACTTAAATGCTTTTTTTGAAAAGTGCTCCTCTTGCAGCAGAGGCGATGAAACTTTAAAAATTTGCCCGGAGGACTTGAAATTTGTGCCCGGAGGACTTAAGATTTGTGCCCGGAGGACTTATGATTTGTTGGAAAGTGCTCCTCTTACAGCAGAGGCATTGAAACTTTAAAAATTTGCCCGGAGGACTTGAAATTTGTGCCCGGAGGTCTTTGATTCTTTTTCTGGAAAGTGCTCCTCTTATAGCAGAGGCATTAAAACTTGAAAAATTTTGCCCGGAGGACTTAGAATTTGTGCCCGGAGGACTTAGATTCTTTTTCTGAAAAGTGCTCCTCTTGCAGCAGAGGCATTGAAACTTTAAATATTTTTCCTTTTTTTTCCTTTCTTTCTTTTCTTTCTTTTTTTTTTCTTTTCTCTTTTTCTCTTCTTTCTTTCTCTTCCCTTTTCTCTCTTCTTTCTTTCTCTTCTCTTTTCTCTTCTTTTCTCTTTTTCTCTTTTTTTTTTCTTCTCTCTTCTCTTTTCTTTTTTTCTCTCTTCTCCGTTCTTTCTCTCTTTTTCCTTTTTCTTTCTTTCTCTTCTCTTTTCTCTTCTTTTCTCTTTTTCTCTTTCTTAATCTTGGAAAAGGTTGCATAACCTTTAAAATCTAGATTAAATGGTGTTGAGTCTTCAGCTTGAGAAACATGTTTTAATCTCAAAATTTTACACAAAAACTTTCAATGTTGATGCTGTATGATATTGTGTATGTATGCATGAATGCATGGCACTCAATCCTGTACATTTTTCGACTTCAAAATTCTTTCCTATCTTGTTAAAGAGGCACATCATTTGCCTTTTTTGTCTCCTTTGCCCCCAACATGATCATGAAAGTTCCTTTCTGTTTTAATCTCATTTCTGCAGGGTTCTGGTGCTCATCATAGCCTTTTGACGAAAAGCACTGAAAATTTTCTCATAGCTATTTTCCAGGAGAGAATTGAATCTAAATTTCACAAGTGATATTTGATTCTTTCAAAATATTAGTGATTACTTTTCAAGATGAGTGACATAAATCCTATTCGGATCTCTTCAACTGGACAATTGAAAGTTTGATGCGCCAGGTGTTTTGTTTAGGGGATACTTTGCCACTTATCTAAAAACAATGGTTCCTTTCTTGGCTCAAAATGGTTTTCTTAAAATACCATCGTTTTTCTTCCCTTCTTTTTTTTGAACAAAATTTTGAATGAGAAAATAAACAATATATTTTCAATTTGGTTTGACAATCTCTCAAATTCTCAAATAATGACGTTCTACAAATGCCAAGATCGGGCATGAATGACTGAAGGCTTTTCTATTTTAGGAAGGGTATGTACAAGAAGCAAGGTTCTAACTTTTTCAGAAAAATGTTGGGCAATCAAGTGACATCCAAATCTTTAGGCATCTCGAGGGTTTCCAGGGATTAATGGTTCTTTCAAGTGACTTCAGAATCTTTGGATACCTCGAGGGTTTCTCAAGGACTATTGGTTCTTTTTCCATGTTTTCAATTCGTGTCACTGCTTGATTTGTTGCTCTAAGAGTTCATTGTTTGCTCTAGACTGCCCTTTTCGGGTTTTCACCCTAGAGCCTCATTCTTTTGTTTTTTTTTTTGATTGATTGCTCCACCATGCATTCAAAGAATTCAAATTTTATTCAAACCAAAGAATGGCGAGAATCTTCCAAAGAAGAGCTCTTCGATACAAGCATCCATACTTGATCAAAATGGACTTTTAAGTACGTAATGTAGGCCATGGTTTAGGGTTTTGAAAGAATAGATAAACAGGCCCAAAATGTGTTTGAAGGTGATCAATCCAAGGATCATTTCTTCTGATATGGATGTCTATCAATTTCCTTCTTCGAAGCATCTTTCTCTTTATACTTTTCCATGTATCTCTTCCTCTTTCCTTTTTGTTTTTTTGTTTGTTTTTTTTTGTTCATTCTTTGAAAGCACCTTTCTTTGTGTACTTTCGCATGTATCTTTTCTTCTTTCTCTTTCTTTTTTCATCATCATTCATTTTTTTTTATTTATGTCCAAAATTTCAAAAACATAGTAAATCTTATTTGATTGAAAACAAAAGCTTAATCATTTATTTTCTTCAAAAAGATACTTTTTGCACATGCCCCCCAGTGTGGAGGGTAATCCTTGGAGGAGGTTTATTATGAAGGAAATTATCAGGCTCAAAAAAGGTAGCAACAGGATAATATTTATATTTGCGAATGGAATATGAAAGACGGCCATTCATCATCTCAAATTAAGATGCTTCCATTGAAAAGCAATTCTTAGGACAAGTTCTTCTTTTGGCTTTGAAATCATCTAAATATCATGCTTGCATGGTGTCACATTCAATTTCATTTTTTCTTCTTCCCCCTTTTTTCTTCTTCTCTCTTTTTCTTTTTGATTTTTTTCTTCTTTTTTGTTTTTTGATTTTCTTGTAATGCACCCCTTTAGTATGACAGAGCTTGACCTTACACACCACATATTCATTTGAGAAAAAAAAGTGATGCGCGACTCAAGGTATTATGCAGATGGACATCGATGGAAAATCCTCAACTTTGGTTCTGTTTTTTCTTTTTTCTTTGTTTTTTTCAAAACATGGGCAAAGGCATCTTGGGAGTACAAGGTTGAAGAATCTGGGATTTGTATAAGAATTTAGGTGGAAATATATTTCACAATGATCTTGCCACGATCGACCGCCATTGTCCAGAATCTTTGAGATTGTCATTGATTCCCAAAAAATTCTCGAAAAGTTTTTGCAAATCAATCATTTCTTTGAAAATTATTAACAGTAAAGCCCTATCATGGTCAAAGTGAAAACAAAATAGAACTTTCAAAATCTTATGCCCCAATTTAGCTTTTTAGGCTCTCGACTGACTTGGATTTTATTGAGATGTGATCCAAGAATGATTCAATACATTCATCTTTGACAGTAATCACCAATTTTCTTGGAATCATTTATCATTATTGTGAAGAAAAGAAACATTCTTGTCATATGCCACTGGAATATAAATTATGCAAAAAGTTGTGCTCATACAATTGTCACCTAGGCCAACGAAAATGACAAGCATTTCCGAACAAAATACAGGCTTCAAAATCTCTCAATCTTTTTTGCTTTCCCTCCAGATTGGTCTGCCCGGAATGCCATAACTCTACGCCAAAGTGGACTTCCACTGTTCCATGAGTTCTTGAGTCAAGATTCCACCATTGATGAGCTCTTCAACCCTTTCCTTCAACTGTCTGCATTTTTCTGTTGAATGCCCAACTGCCCCCATGTGATAGTCACATTTGCTGTTCGGGTCATAGCTCTTGGCTAACGGGTTTGGTGCTGTTCTCAAAGGTATAGGGGCCAAATATTGGTTTTTTACCAAAAAGGGCAAGAGATCGGAGATTGGAATTGGGATTTTTCCTTGATTGCTTCTCGATCTTTTTCTGTTGTTTATTGATGGTTGAGGAGGTTGAGCTACTGGCCTAGGCATGAAGATAGGCGCATGAAAAATCGTTGGAGGACAAGAGTTTGTTGGAAATCCTGGTTGTGAGAATGATGAATAAAGATAAGGATCATAGGAGACACTGTTCAGGATTGGACGGTATGATGGGTGAGCCAAATAGGGATTATGTGGAGTGGGATTTCTGGGAAATTGCCCCTCAAATGTCACAGCTTGCACTTCTTCTTCCATTCCTTCAAGTCTGTTATCGGCCATGTCACTTATCTTGATCTTGCCTCTCTTGATTGCATTCTCAATCATCTCTCCGGAGGCCACCATGTCGGCAAAATTCTTAGTAACATTCCCAATCATCCTATCATAGTATGGTGTATGAAGGGTACTAAGAAACAAATTTGCAGTCTCTTTTTCCGTGAGGGGAGGCTGGACCTGAGTGGCAACATTCTTCCATCTCTGGGCATATTCTCTAAAGCCTTCAGTAGCTTTCTTCTCTATAGTTTGCAAAGACAAACGATCTGGGGCTAGATCCACAATATGCTTATATTGGGCGACAAAAGCCCTTGCCAAATCTTCCCATGAGTGAACATCGCCCCTGCCCAATTGTGTATACCACCTAGCAGCAGATCCTTTAAGGCTGTCTTGGAAGACATGGATTAACAGTTTGTCATCATGCACATGTGCTGCCATCTTTCTACAATACATAGTGATATGGGCCTTTGGACAAGTGGTCCCATCGTATTTCTCAAATTCTGGAGCTCTAAACTTTGACGGAATGACCACACCAGGTACTAGGCATAATTCGGCAGCATTTAAAGATCCATGAAAATCCATTCCTTCAACGATCCGAAGCCTTTCTTCTAGCTCTATCTTTTGCCGAGAATTTGAGCCTCCATCCACTTGTGGCATCCCTTGCTCTTTAGCAACATGAATTGGTTCGAGGGGGTTTATGGTGGGAGTTGCGTGCCCTTGAAACTGACTAGGGTCGACTGCAGACGACATATTAGGGCATACATAACCCTCGGTGGGCATTGCTTGTGGCTCTTGAGATGATTGGGTTTCTCGTGAGCCATTGTTAATTGGACAAAAAGAATTTTCAGCATTTCGTAACCGGTGCCCCTCTTGAGTAGCTAATTCTCTCATTTTTCCATTGTTCAGCTTTTCCCACCAACCTGCCATCTGTGACAATTGCTCTCTCATCTCTTGTTGAGCTTTTTCCATCCTTTCCATTTGACTCGTTTCTGTCTCTTCCATGGTCCAAAACTATCTCCGAAGTTTTTCGATGATCGAGTTGTATCTACACCGAATCCGTCACGACCTAAAATTAGATGTCATGCTTGCCATGCTAATGTGGTGCTTTTATTGTATGGAAATTGTGAAATAAAAAGAAAATTCAACCTTGTTGTTATTTCAGAATATCACAAGCTGTATACTAAAAAAAGCAAAAAGGGGAATTATAAACTGAAAATTATCATTTGTCCCTTCCTTTGTTTTGATCCACTATTTTTCTTTCTCTCTTTTTTTCTTTATATTTTTTTCTTTTTTCTTTAAGGAAACAGTTATTGTTAGCCTTATTATTTTCTGTCAAAATCATGTTATGCACATATGAATGAAGTGAATGCAAACCTATAAAAAGTTTTGTAGCCACCTCCCTTACATCGAGGACTTTGCATCAATCAGTCTTTTCTCCTTATGTGACAAGTCAATTGGTCTCCATTTGCTAATGATTCAACATGTAGTCGTTCTGGAAACAACAACGATCTTTGAGAATGAACCAATTTAGCCTCTCCAAAACTTTCAAGCATCTGCATTATCATAGCTAGCTTTCCCTTCATCTCTCGTATATCACATCCAAACTCCTCTCGATTATTCTCCAAAATAGTCTAGCTTTCCAATTAATCTCCCATATCTTTGACCTCTTTTATTCCAAAAAGACAAATACTCTCCTTATTATGTGATGTGAATGCATTAACGTAATGAAATATGCCATGCTAAAATTTTAGCATAAAAGAACCAAAATTCTCTCTTATTTAAATTCAATGAATTCTTTCTTTTTTCATTTTAGAATTTGATTATTTCTCCTCCCATTTTCTTTTTTTCTCTCTTTTTTTTTAAAAAAATATTATTTTCACACCACAATTTATTTTCCTTTAATTTCCTTTTTTATTTAATCTATTTTTAAAAGAATGTGACAATGCACTTACCTTTTATTTTCTCATCAAAATTCCTCTTTTTTTTTTAATGTCTATGCATTAGTTTTAAAAAAAATTATTGTTATTTTTGCAAATTGTATTAAAGAACGAAGGAATATTTTCATGTTATTTCTGACAAAGAAGAAAAACCGAATAAATCTTTGTTTTATTCTATAAAATTGTAAAAATGTGAAATTTTATTTGAAAACAAATATCTTTTGTTTTTATGAGAGCATTAATTAGAAAAATCAATAGAGTTCTGATATGAAAAAAAGTAGTAAAATGTTCCCTCGTGTGTCTTAATTTCGGGATGATTTCTACAAAAATCGGACATGGCTCTAGCTAAGGCTGGCCTCTTAGGTTTTTCTATATGCTGGTTTAGGTTTCTAAAAGGTCAAAAGGTTCCCAAATTATACCTCACTGACATCCACAATGGACTAGTAAGATTTAATTTGAGTGGGAGTATTTCACTTGCCATTGCGGAGGTGATTACCTCACGAGAGCAAAGGTACTCTACTCCCTCCTAAGAAGGACTGAACCCGGGTATAGAGCTCATGTGATGCAAATGCAAGTGCAAGTGCAAGTGTGTGTATGAGGGAATACATCAAACATTCATCCTACCATAACCCCTATCCTAGATGCCCCATACTTATTAGCAATAATATATACAAAATAAAGAATGCCATAAAATAAACATAATAAAGCTTATTCACACAAATGCAACAAATTATTTAAAATTAAAGAAATTAAATTTAAATATTAATTAAGACCTTTAAATTAAAACTTAGGATAACACATGATTAATAAATGGCCTGACCCTCAAAAAGCGTCCCCAGTGGAGTCGCCAAGCTGTCGTAACGGCTTCGCGCTCGACGATTTTCGAAAAAGGCGTTTAAAAACAAAAATGGAGTCGCCACCAATCTTTTTTTTTACTAGGTGTGATTGGCCACCTAAAATATTTATCTTATTAATAAAATCTCAAAATTAATTAAGTTTTATTAAAAAGATAATTTTTGGTCTGCGAAAACAAAGTTGGGTTTGGGGGTACGGTTACGCGTGGGGAAGGATTAGCACCCCCACGACGCCCGTTAAAAAACGGTACCATAATAATCATGTGTTATCTTTTAGTTTTAATAAAATGGTCTTGAATTAATATTTAAAAATAATTCCTATTTTATTGCAATCAATTTTATTCTTTTAATTTTGAAACATTTAAATATTATTTTTTATTTGAAATAAGTGAAAATCTTTTATATTGAAAATTATTTCGAAGTACCCCAATACTCTGGTAGCATTTCAGATAATTTCCTCACCTAGAGATTTCTTAAGAATCACTACTTGTGAGTTCTATAGAATCTCATCATCAGAAGATTCGCACTCGTTTCAAAAATTATTATGAATGCATATGATGCAAACAGCTAATAAATGATGCAAAGGAATTTTTGATTTTTTATATAAATATTTCCTTATTTATTTTAAATAAAAATTCTTATTATTGAAAAATTGCACTAAGTATCCCAATACTCTGGTAACACTTAGTGAACTTCTCTCACCTAGGGATCAGTTAAGAAATCACTACTTGTGAGTTTCATAACATCCCATCATCGGACGATTTGTTTACTTAAACTTAAATTTTATTATTTATTTCCTTTTCTTATTTTCTTTAAATAAACTTTTATTTTTATTTTTTAATAAAAATTTAAATTATTGAAAAATCATACTAAATATCTCAATACTCTGGTAACATTTAGTACAACTCTTCTCACCTAAGGATCAGTCAAGAAATCACTACTTGTGAGTTTCATGACATCCCATCATCGGACAAAATTTCATTTAATTAAATTTAAATTTTATTATTATTTTTTCTATTTTCTTTTTAAAAACTTATTTATTTTTATTTTAATAAAAAATAAATTATTGACAAATCATACTAAGTATCCCAATACTCTGGTAACAATTAGTACGACTCTTCTCACCTAGGGATCAGTCAAGAAATCACTACTTGTGAGTTTCATGACATCCCATCATCGGAACTTCATTTAATTGAATTTTAAATTTTCTTATTAATTTTAAAAGAACTTATTTATTTTCATTTTAATAAAAATAAAAATTATTGAAAAATCATACTAAATATTCCAATACTTTTGGCAACAATTAGTATGATTCCTCTCACCTAGGGATCAGCTAGGAATCACTACTTGTGACTTCCGTAGCATCCCATCATCGGGATTTTATTTAATTAAATTTAAAATTTATTATTAATTTTCTTTTTCTATTTTCTTTTAAAAACTCATTTATTTTTATTTTTAATAAAAAAACTAAATTATTGAAAAATCATACTAAATATTCCAATACTTTTGGCAACATTTAGTACGACTCTTCTCACCTAGGGATCAGCTAGGAATCACTACTTGTGACTTCCGTAGCATCCCATCATCGGAACTTCATTTAATTTTAATTTACGCTTCCTAAGATACACATTTTTTATAGTAAACACTTTTTTTTTAGTAAATTGCTTAAAAAGAATTTTATTTTATAAATTTATTTTATGTATGTATTTATATATATTTACGAACTATATGATTATTACTTAAACTAATTTCATGCATTTAATTTAACTAAATTTAAAATTATTTTAAATCCTAAAAAATTTTATATACAAATATATATCTTTTACTAAGAGAATATATTGAAAACACCTAAATTAAATAATTCAACAAGCATAAAATAAATAAATATTAAAAATGCAAATATACCTAAGCTGATTTGGGCTTAGAACCCAAAGAAAGCCTTCAAAAGGGGCTAAAAACCGAGCCTAATAACCCCTTGGAGTGGGCTGGAGCTGATGGGCTGAGCAGGCCGAAAACGGGCCGGATCACTACACGGGTCGGGTTGACACGCGGGTTGCAGACCGGGTCAGGAAGGGGCATGCAGGTCGGGTCGGGCGCGATACGGGTCGGGTCGGATCAGGCTGTGGCGCGCGGATCTTTCTCCCTTGGCGGGTCGAACGCGCGGATCCTGGACCCGGGTCGGGTCCAGGCGCGGGTCACTCCGTTTTTCTATATAAAGCTAACTTTTTTTTTGTTTTTTCATTTTCAACCGAAAAAAAGAAAAAAAACAAACAAGCCTTCAGAGGTTCCCCGGCCAGGCGATTTCCGGCCGTCGCCGGACCGCCGTGCGCCGCCGCCGGCCGCCGCCTCCGGTGGTCGGATGCCTAGAAAGTAACCCTTTTTCGGAGGCTCTCCAACTCCTCTCTTCAGTTCCGGGCCTAGATTTCCCCAAAAATGCCCCAAAACTAGTGTATCCGAACCTAAAGCCGCGGCTTTCAACTCAGATCCGCCGCATTTCCGCCATCCGATGACCACCCAGATTCTCACCGAAGGGTCTCCTCACCCTGTGCTAGATTCCCACCTTTGGGATTTGCAAAATAACCTCCCTAACACCTTGAACCCGAAATCACTACTACTCTCGTTTGATTTTTTATTTTTTTGTTCTTTTTTTTTTTTGGATTTTCTGATCTTGTGTTTTTTTTGTTTGCTTGGATGTGTTTGGTTTCTGTGATGATGATGGTTGCTAGTATGGTGAGAATCGATGGCTGTAGGGTGTGGTTGTGATAAGGTCTCCGGTGAGTTATGATGGTGTTTGGGGTTTCGGGCTCACGGTTAGGTGGTCGAAAAGGTTGGCTAAGGGGTCTTCTGGTAGTGAGGATGATGTTCAGGCTCCGGTTGTTAGGGTTTGGCGAGGATGGACGAAAGGAAGTGGTTCGATTTGGGGTTCTGTATAGTGGTTTGGTCTCGGGTGAGTGCTTCAGTTGCTGGGGTGATCTTTTTTAGGGAAAAAAAAGGGTTTTTTTTTTGTTCTTCCCCCCCCCCCCCCCCGGTCCGAATGGGAGAGGGTTAGGGGCTTTTTAGTAGGGATGATGCCGTGTTGGGATGGGTAGACAGGAGAGGTGGCTAGCCGGCGGAGATGGGATGGGGGTAGAGTAGCTGGTGGTGATTGATGGATTGGACAAAAAATGAAAATAAAAATAAAAATAAAATAAAATAAAAATAAAGATAAAAATAAAAACAATAATAAAAAACAGATAATAAAAATAAAAATAAAAAACAAATAATAATAATAAATAGAATAAAATACTAATAATAATAATAATAATAGGATAAAATTAGGTGTCTACAAGGTGAATAGTAAAACGAAATTGAAAGAGTAAGACTACTCGCTACACAAACCGTAGTTCAAGGAAAAGGAAAGAGTCAGCCCCAAAATCCCTTCTTCTGCTAATTCGTTATTGAAAATGTCTCGTATTTTCGGGTTATGACATTAACATAGATCCAGGCACTTCCAGACTTGAGTAGTTTTTGATATTGTTCTATATGTTAAACATGCTTTATGAATTGTAATATATTTTAGATTTACATCATGCTTTATGACTTATAATTTCTGAATTGTTCATTTAAAAGCGATTTATATTGTTTACGGAGTGTTTTAGAATGGAATTCCTGAATATTTTATGAAATTGCATGATAAAAGCTATTAGAAATGTTTACCAAACTTGGTGATTAAATCAATGTTATTAAAACTCCTTATAGTTGGAATTAGATGCCCGGACAGGTGAGGTGCTCCAAAGCATTCTTTTGTACTCAGCTTGGTTATTTAATCCACTATAGTATCCTTTTAGGAATTCGTGCGAACGATTAATATTTTCCAAGTATAAGAACATGATTTTATATTGCATATAGTTATACATATGTATAAGCTTTCGTATACGTATTTCTTACTAGGCGTAAGCTCACCCCCCTTATTTTCCCTTTCAGATTATCTTCAGTAGATTTTGGTCTGCTCAAGACCTGATTCTTGGTATCCGTTAGGCAGGTTTCCTATTTCATTGAGGTGTACAAGTTATTTTATGTATTTAGGCTTTTTGTACAATGCTACTTATATGTAATTAATGCTTGGGATGTAAAGTTTGAATTAATTTATTAAATCAAGTTTTAAGATCAATTATATTCCTTTGTTATTGTGCAAAAATCTGAATCCTGGGTTTGTATAAACATGATAAAATTTATTTTTAATATATGTTGACACTACGGACAGCCCAACCGTAGGTAGTTAAGTTATGTGAAATAGTATGAATATTCGGTGTTTTGGTATGAGACAGGACACGACATACTTTAACTATTCATCGCTCGTAGGATATGACGATTATGTTGAAACCAAGTGAAATTTTACCAAGTTATTAACACCAAAATTGAAATATAATTAAACTAATTGGGATTTGGATGAGTTTCATTTCGCTACTGGAGTTACTTCAAAGTTGATGTGCTTTCAAATGTTCCTCAATTATTCTTGAACCTGCCCATGAGAGAATGAGTGAGAGAATTTACCATCCTTATTCCTCTTTTTAAATTATGAAACCTAGTAAGCCAACTTCACAGACACACACATACATATATAGGGCGAGAGTAAGAATTGTTTTCATATGATTCATCTATAATTCAATCCATTATAAATTTAATACATATATAATACATGCATAATAAGCGTCACAACTAATCAAAATCATACCTTTTAATTTGGGTTTATTATTGTCAAATCTATAACTACTAATTAAAAGAATCCCATTAATATAGAATTGACATGTGTCTCTTTTTTTCTTTTTTATTTTCATATTTTTATATTTTTTCTATTTTTTTAATTTTTATATTTTATATTATATTTTTAAATTTTTATTTTTTTTCATATTTTTATATTTTTTAATTTTATATTATTTTGGTTTGATAAAAATCATGGCATAACATGGGTTAAAATACTGGTGAGTATAAAAGACATCTTTTAATGAGTTAGTGGCTGCTACATGACATTTTATTACCCTTTTAGAGATAATTTTTTTATTTTTTAAATTTATAATTATTTTTAATTTTTTCTTAAAATTAAAAATATTAAAAATAATTTTAGCCATGTGATAGTTTTTAATTTCATATGTGATGCTTTTTAATTGAAAGAAAAATATTTATTTTTAAAACTTTTTAATATTAAAGTACTAAATATACAAGAAAAACTTACTATGTAAAGAAGAGGGAGGTGGTGCAAAGTTCAAACAAAAAAATTTGAAAAGATTTAAATAAGATATTCACAATTTTTTTTATAAATATTTATTATTTTTTTAAAGTTAAAATTAAAAAGAAAAAGAAAAAGAAGCAAAAGATATGAAAAAAGAGAGAGAACAAAAATTAAAATTCAAATAAATTTTTTAAGGAATTAAACCAAATTTTCATGTAAAAAACTAACATTCAAAAATACCTATTAAATTTTTTAAAAAATTTAAATCAAATAACCAAAAGAATTGGTTTGGCAAAATTCGAATAAAGCACTAAAGATATTACAAATAGTATAATTTTTTTTTAAAAAGGTCAAATTATAGTATTAAGCAAAAAATTTCCAAATTTTTTTTAAAACTAAAACACAAATAAAAACAAAAAAATTACAAAAATTAAATGCACAAATAAAAAACTTTTAAAGAAAATTCTTTAAATATAAAAATTGAATGTTGTAAAAGAGAAAATGAAGTAATAAATAAATAATTTCAATATTAAACACTTAGTGACTACGACAAATAAAGTGAAAAAATGGTAGCGAGAATTAGTTTAATGTGAATTTATTTTGAGACAAATAAATTAAGATCAAACTGAATAAAATTTAAGTATTTTATAAAGTTTTTTTTTTAATTTTAGTCTATTTAATTTTCTAACTTTGTGTTAAAATTTTATTTATTTTTAGAAAAATAAAAAAAAAATAAATAAGATGATTAATTAATAAATTAAATATTATCATTTTCATTTAATAAAACAATATTTTTAAAACAATGATTTTGATTTATTATTATTTTTAATACTATATATAATATATATTTTAAATAAAAAAATCCCATGAGAAGTTAGAGTGCCATTCTAATAATTTTAAACGCAAATACTTGTCCAGAAGTTAAGAATAATTAAATAATTGATTTGCTCAAAACATACTCCAAGTATAAACTTGCCAATGGTAAAGTGCATTTATACTTCAAAACTTTTTATATAAATTTTATTTTGATCCTTAACCTTTAAATTGTTCCATGATAATCCTAAATCTTTTAAAAGAGTGTTCGTAACATCAATTTTTTAATAAAAATAAGAGAGAATTACAAATTAAGGTAATAAATTTAAAATTATTACTCATTTCTATAATACCAAAATTTATTTATTTGAAAGAAAATAATATTTTTAAAATTTCTTATAAGGAAATGAAAGTGTATTTTTGCTTATAAATTTAAAATTCAACTTAAAATTAAAGAAAAAATTTTATTTTTCTTCTCAATAATTTAAATTTTTTATTTCTTTTCTAATAAATATATTTTCGTATAATAATAAAGAATAATAAGTTTGGATCCATTCTTTGATTTTATATTCTTTCTTTATTTTTATTTTATTAAATTTTATTTTTTTTGAATATTTAAAAATTTTGATAAAAATGAATAATTAAATCTTATTAAAAAACTATTATTTTTCACAAAAATAGAATATACTTAAACAATATGATTCTCAAGTGATTGATATTTATTTTTTCAAAAAAATAACAATAAAAAGCTTGTTTACAATAAAGAACTTCATTATTAATATTTATATCTAGCTTAGACCTCTTTAAAGGGTCGGATTATCTGTCCAAACTCAAAGGTTAGCCTAACTTTTTGGTAGGTTTAGATTAAATATTAAGCACGTTAAACGACCTTAGGCTTGAAAGTTGAGACTTATAAAATAAGCGTTGGACTTGAGTTCATTCTTTAAACTCCAAGCTCAGCCCGACCCTTCCTAATAATTATAATTTTTTTACTATTTTTTATACTGATACATTTTTAATAATTTTATATTTTTTGTGTTATTTAATTTGAGTTTGTATTTTTTTTAGATTTTAATTTTAAATTTCATGTTTCTTGTAGTCTTTTTGTGAGAAGTTATTTAAACTAATTGTGTTATTTTTGTTTTTTTTTTCATTATTGTGTTATTCTTATTAACTATTATGTGTTTTAATATTTTATTTTCATTATATAATTTTAAATAAAAATTAATTATATTTTGTCGGGTTGTGTTTATACATTATGTGATAAACCGGCCTTGAGAAAAAGTTAGGTTTGAAAAAATAGGATAAGGTCAGGCTCACGTTTAATATCTTAATACCTTACCTAGATTCGGCCTGAACTCAATCGACTTGATTTTTAATAGATTACTTCTAATAAATTATTTTCTCAAGAGATTATAGTTGTAAATAAGTTAGTTGTCTACTTGTGTTGGGTTGACATAAATTTAAAACGTTTTAAATTATATTAATAATAATTTACACAAAGCACTTTTTAAATAATATTTACTTCTATGTGGTTAAGTGTTAAACATTTATTTGAGTATTTTTCAATTTTTTTGTTAAAAAAATTTTATCTTTAGTTTTAATATGATTCAATTTATATTTTTTTATAAAAATTTTTAAAAATAGGTTTTTATTATTCAAAACGAAACCAAAGTATTATTTTTTTCTCTTAGTTTCAATAGAATTTTTAAAAATCAAAGACAAAATGATACTTCTATTTTATTATTAAAAATTTTAAAAGTTTTACTTTATTTTTTAATAAATACATTTTAATATGATAAAAAAGAGTAGTAATTTTAAACCTATTACATTAATTTGTAATTCTCTCTTTATTTTTAAATAAAAAATATGATAAAACTATATTAATATCATTTTAAAAAGATTTAAGACTATTATGAAACAATCTCAATATTAAATATGAAAATAATGTTGAAAAATTCTTTAGTGGGCCTACATATATTAACTAATTCTACATTACAGGTTATCTATTTAGTTTACTTAAAAGTGATCAAATAAAATTTAAATTATTAGAATTTAGGATATCTCAAATTAGTATGGGCTTTGCAATGTATAGAGACCCAATATTTTATTTTATTTTATTTTCATGATGACCAAAATAAAATAAAATATACTTCAAGTATAAATAGGTTATGTCCCTAGTCTAAACATAACATAATTCTCACAATTAAATCTCATCGTTGAGTGAGGTACAGATTCTCTTAAAAGGTTTAGACGTGTAAGACTCTAATCCTAAGAAATCAATTCCAATGGATTCATGTATGCTTCCGTATTATTTTTCTTGATGGTTAAACATGAGATCCTGGTTATGTTTATTTGCATTAATTTTTCTAAAAGTGGTATCAGAGCCTGTTCATGTTTGATCGTTGAAAATAAAAAATTTTTGTGTAAAACCTTAGGGCTTTTATTCCTTATGGAATAAGGATTAAAATCATGTGAACAATATTCTGAAATTTTGTCTCATGTTTGATGAATTTTATCTTTAAATTTTTTAAATCCCGCAATTAAAAATCAACCAAAACATTAATATTTGATATGTTTTAATCCAAATTGATGAATGATATTTGTTTCTTGTGACTTCTATGGTTGAAACAAAATCATAATTTTGATAAATTTTTGTTTTGGTTGAAAGAAATCAAGAAAAGGGATAAGGGTTCTTTCATGGAGTTTTCTTGAATTTTATCTTGATCCGATTCATTAACAAATTTGCTGTTTTTGATTTGTTTTTTGCATGGGTTTTGTAAGAAAAGGTGTTAATTCCATGATTGTAAGTTAAATTTTGCCGAAGATCAAGTAAAAAAAAAGGGTTAAATCTCAAGAAAAATAAAAAAAATTAACCAGACCCATTCAAGTCTGTCATAGGGTCCAGCCGGGTCGACCTAGCTGGAGGAGGAAGAAGAGGGATCCCGATCTGGGATCCCTTCCACACTTGCAGCAGTGGCGCGTGATGCTCGCGCGCCACCATCCGGTGGCCACCGGCTTCTCCAGTCCAGAATATTTTTTTATTTCTAGTTTTTTGGTGTTTTTTATGGAATTTTTTGACACCATTTAATATTTATTATTGAATATTCATGGTAATTTCATTGTTTTGATATATTATGAGTATTTTTTCTGAAATTTTATTTAATGATAAAATATTTCATGATATTTTGATATGATTGACAATACTCACTTTCCCTATTAATATGAATAAATTTGTGTACTCTATATTTTTTGTATGTGCATAATATGTTAAAAATAAAGTTCAAAATAAATTAAATTAATATAAAATGCCACCAAAGTAACCTTTTTTATGTTAATTTATTTATTTTGAAAATTAAGGTTGTCATTTAAGAATTTAAATGATTGTGTTTTTAATCCCTACAAAAAATAATCGGCCCAAATGAAGGTTATTTTTTGGTCGAATTACAAGCACAATAAGATAATAAATATATAATAAAATTATTTTTATCATGCATGCAATATGTCGGCCTAAAGGAAGACATGTTGTTGGCAAGGATTTGGTTATCAATATTTACTAATAAAGTTTAAGAGTACCTGTGAGAACCGTGATTTTCTTAAAATATATATGTACTCAAGGTGTGATTTGTGTGTATGTGGTAAAGACATGTACTTCAAGGAAAAAGCTTAGAATATATAAAACTACTATGGTTCATATTCATAGAAAAGAAGCCTTCAAGTAGAACGTATATCGTACACTAATACAATATATGCAACGTATGTGTATACAGGGAATTTAAATACGTAAGCCTTGGGTAAATAGAGATATATCCAAAAATAAGTGTGTACGTGTACATGTATCATTGCAAAGTACATGCATGAAATTTGAAATATATATATACATATACGTATTCGGGAATATACATATATAGGTACAAATCATAGTTGTAAGAACAAGAAAATATATAAAGTATATATATGTATAGAATATATATGTATATATAAGATATAAAAGAATTATATTTTAAAAATATATATATGTAAATAGATAAATAATAATATAAAATGAATAAGATAAAAGTATGCATAAATGAAATAATTTAAAATATATATAGAATATATATTTTACGGGTTGATGGGAAAAGTCCCACCAACCTGTCTAATCACACTGCAACCCTCAACATCTCTTTTGCCTTCTTTGAAAATTTTTCTCTTCCATCGATTTTCTCCAGCCGGCTATCTCTCCCTTTACTGTTTCCATAGACTACCATTAACTCTCAAGCCTCCCATTTTCTCTCAACCTCACGACCTCTCCTTGTAGATCTCTACCTCACGCATCAACTCATCTTCGCCACTAACTGAATACGTCTTCCTTTACTCCATCCCCTTGTTGTGTTGAGCGAACCTGAGTGGAGAGAAACAGAAGAACGACTGCACAAAAAAAAAATGAAGACAGAATCGCAGCAGCAAGATGGCATTTTTTGTTTTTGTGTGAGTTTAGGAACATCATTAAGGTGGTATTTTCGAGCTTGAAGGAAAGGCCAAAAGAAGGAGACGACTGGAAATGCTTGCTGGAAACCGAACTTGATTGGGAAAAGAAAAGGGAGACAGCAATGGTGTTGGTGAAGGCTGAGTAAGGTAGTGTGTCGTGACTCCATTTAAGGACAGGAAACTGATTTTTCAAAGGGATCTCGTGTGTGTGGTATTTTATTTCAAGATAAAGGGGGCTGGAACAGGAGACTTTGGGTAGAAAGGAAAACAGAGGTATAAGCTGGGATTTTTGGGGCTACTGTTAGCTTTAAATTGCCATACATATTTTGAAATGACAAAAACTTAAGTGAGCTTTAATGTTTTAATTCATATTGTAAATTTGCCTTATCACACATGATTTTCTCAATACATTTTAAGTGATCATACCCAAACATTAAGACCATGATTTAATGATACATCCTTATTGGTCTTAATTCTTTATAAATGTTTTGAATACTTTAGAAAATCACTTAATGAATTTTTGGACAATGTTTTTATCAAAGAAAGTCATGAAAAACTCCCACAAAAGTGCCAATATGTTTTGGGTTGAATTAGGATCAAAGACCACATCATTTCTAACCCAAAAGTGCAGGAAAAACCCATTCTGGAGGAATGGGATCGATCCCCTAAGGAAAGGGATCGATCCCTTTTTGGCAGTGTGCCCCGGAAGGCCAAAATGAAGCATGGGATCGATCCCCTAAGGAAAGGGATCGATCCCTTTATGTCAGAAAGTCTCCAACGGCTATTTTCTGTGAGATACAACGACTAGTTTCGGTTTTGGCTCCAACCAACGTCCACAAACCATCCAAGGGACTATAAATAGAGGCTTAGAAGCTAAAGGAAGAAAGAGGAACAACCAAGCAACATCTTTCATCATCTTATTCATCTTCCTCAAGCCTCAACATCAATTCAAGAGATAAAGAGTCTTCATCTTCTATCATTCATCTATTTCTTGTATTGTTTAGCACAAACTTTGTATAAGCTTTTACTTGTGCTTAATCTCTGTAATCACTTGCCTATCTAAAGGCCTTCTTTGATTACTTCTCTTGTAAACCAATTCATTCCTTGTAAAAGGGGAGGTTTCTCTTTAGCCTTGAAAAAGAGGGAGGTTTCTCTTTAGCCTTAGAAAAAGAGGGAGGTTTCTCTTTAGCCTTAGAAAAAGAGGGAGGTTACTCTTGAGCCTAGAAAAAGAGAGAGGTTTCTCTTGATCCTTGAAAAGAGGGAGTGTAACAAATTCAAGTATAGTGAATTTGGGGAAAATCCTTGGGAGCGTCTCAAGGTAGAGGACGTAGGCAAGGTAGCCGAACCTCTATAAATCGATTGTGTAAATCTCTCTCTCCTTACTCTTTATTTACTTGCACTTATATTGTGTTTATTTCATTGAACTTGAATTGCATGCTTGTCTAGCCTAGAGAACTTAGAAAATATCAATATAGGCTAGAGAATTTAGAGAAACCGAAAAACGAGCTTAAGATTAGATAAAAACCGATTCACCCCCCCTCTCGGTATCGCCTATAAGAGCCAACAGCTACGTTTAAGGAGAATAAGGAAGGAGAGAGGGCTGGAAATCAAGGTTTATTTCCTGAAGGTTCAAGGCTGTTCTAGGGTTGAACGAAAGCTTCATGTGGCTGTGATTTGGTGACTGGCGGAGAAGCAGAAAAATCAAGCATCATGGAGGCTGTTTGGGACATTCTTAGTGACTAAGAGAAGGAGGAGAAGGTGTGGAAAGAGAGCACAAGGAGGGAGCTGCTTCACGTGGTGGTTGTAGCTGACAAACAAGGGCTGCCGTAGGGGGAGCATTTCCACACCAGGCTGCCGGAAATTCAAGGTAAAAAGGAAAAATAAAAGAAAGAGAAATAAAAGAGAAAGAAAGAAGAAAATAAAGAAAAGTCAAAAGAAAGAAAAATATATATGAAAATATATATTTGTAAATATATGGAGATGAGAAGAATAGAGTTGAGAATTTTATTTAATTTATGATATAAATGCTAAATATATGAATATATATGTGTAAGTGTGCATATATATTATTATTATCTTGGAGACAAATAAGAAACAAGGAAAAAAATAAATAAATAAATAAAAGGGAAGAAGAATATATATATATATATATATATATATATATACACACACACACACACATAGGAAAATGAGAGAAATAGGTTTGAAGATTTTAATATATAGATATTATGTTGGAGTTTAAATTTATATAAGCGTATTGAAAACTTGAGCTAGACTTTATTAAGTCGAAATTCCTTGTGAATGTGTAGTGTGCCAAGAGGACGACGGACACGGTCTAGCTGGACACGGGACACGCTCAACTAAACTCGCCTTAGGTAAGACGTTTATATAAGGTAGAAGTAGGATTATCCTGTATAGGATTGAATCTTACTATAGAATGAATTGAATACCTAGAGATTGAATATAACGAAATGAAATGTAGGTATGATATTCAACTTGATAAAGTACCAAGGTGAGAGACATTGATCGGAAGTGAATCGATATGGTATAGGTTCATAGATATTATGAGATGAAATGATAAACATTCATGCAATTCATGAGCATGTCATTTTATGATCTTATTTCACTTCCTTGAATTTTATTGCCATCAAGCATGACTTATTACTATACATGAAAAACTGAAATGATTTATTCTTATCATGTTTACAAGAATATTTTGGATGCTTGAATGGCTTTGAAAAGAATGAAATGATAGTTTTCACATATGTACGTATATATATGTAAATGATCTTTAGAAAAGCATTACGTACATTAAACTATTTTTATACGAAAGATTGAATTGCTTTATGAGACTGTAGGCACCCTAAGAGAATTAAAGTCAATAAAGCATAGTGGAAGCCGCCTAATTGGAGATTACTCATTAGGCATAAAAGCTTGTCCGACAATAGTCGTGGACAGGTCTCAGTCTTGCCTGATCAGTGGGATTGAGAGATATGAGGTCTATGGCCATAGATAGCGCCCTAGTGGTTTCCAGGGGACGATGATATGATTCTTCACTGCTAGCTACAGTGAACTAAGTCTTTATTGATAGAGAGATAGGGATCTAGCCTAGTCTCAAATGATATGAAATGAAGTTTAGAGTATGCCTTTAAAATGAAAATGAACTCTAAACTCGATATTGATTACAGTATATGAAACGCATTTTTATGCTATATGTGATATGAAATACTTCAAAAGTATATGTGATATGAAATGTATTTCAAAAGTATATGTGACATGAAATGTATTTCAAAAGTATGTGTGATATGAAATGTGCTTCAAAAGCATATGTGATATGAAATGTATTTCAAAAGTATATGTGATATGAAATATGCTTTAAAAAGTATATTTGACATGAAATGTAAACGCTTACATATTTCAAGCATGTCTTAAAAGAACACATGAAATGTATTGATACTTCACATGCCTTGAAACTTGTTGGAAAAGAACATGTAGTATATATTTTTGATTGTAACCATTTCATTCATAATTACATGTTCAAGATCACATTATGACTTCAAGACTTAGACATCTCATGATATGTTGAAGCATAATAGGATTGAGTTGGAAAATACATGTAAATGCTGCATGATGAATAAGAAAATGATCAATAATGGATTCTCCTCATATGACATCATGCATGGCATATAGAACAGTATAATTCTAACTCTGCACTTATATAAATGACTTACTGAGCCTTGCTCATTAAACGCTATTTAAATTTTTCAGACTGAGCACGGAGTTGGGGGAGTATTTCGGAGCCTTCCGAATAGTCCCGAGCCTGAAATATAGTCCCAACTCTCCAAAGAAATTTTTGTGAACATTTGGGGTATACATACTTTCCTTTTGTATTTATTACTAATTCAGGCTATTTTGATTCAGTACTTAGATGGGATGTAATCTGATATAGAGAATAGCATCTAGACTAGTAATGATGAAGTATGGAATATTGATTTTTGCATGAGTATGGATTATGGATTGAATAGCATGAATAAGTGACTAAGTAGGAAAAATGTGAACCATAAGATGAGATGTTATGATATGGAAATGAACTTGGTCATAGGAATGCTAGAATATGATTAACTGTCATTCTGGGAAGCATGAGCTGGATTATTACTTGTAATTCTTATGCAGGAAAATAACCTGGGTAAAGTCATAAAAATAGGCGAGGGAGTTAACGTCCCGAAACAAAAATTCACTACATTGCACTTAGACAAAGTAAATATAGGAAATCGAAAAATTAGCTCTAATTTCTACGCATCCGTACAAGTAAGAGACACCGTCGCGGTCTTCGGGTCGTGACAGTACCGCTTACAAGTTGAAATTTATGTACAAAGACTAATTTTTAATGTTGTGTTTAGTATCTTATATGGCCTTAAATTATTATTTGTTAATTGTGAGTTTATTATTGTTGTTTTTTTATTTACAATAAATGTTTCTTCTATATCTGCCAATTTGAATAACATCCCAGTGCTTAATGGCACTAACTTCGAGAAATGGAAGGAGCATGTTACCATTGTGCTTGGGTGTATGGATATAGATTATGCGATCAAGTCTGACAAACCTCCAGCCCCTGCTAATAATACTACAGCTATGGAAAGGACACTTTATGAAAAATGGGAGCGTTTTAACCGCATGAGTTTGATGATCATGAAGCACTTAATTTCGGATACCATCAGAGGCGCAATGCCTGAGGAGGAAAATGCTAAGAGTTTCCTACAACGAATTGTAGACAAACTCACTGCAAATAAAAAAGTTGAAACAAGCACCATCCTGTCTGAGCTTGTTTCAATGCGGTATAGCGGGAAAGGAAACATAAGGGAATATATTATGAAAATGTCTAATCTTGTTACAAGACTAAAAGCACTAAAGTTAGAGTTATCTGAGGACATTCTCGTGCATTTAGTCTTAATATCTCTTCCTGCACAATTCAGTCCTTTTAAAATAAGTTATAATACTCAAAAGGAGAAATGGACTCTTAATGAGCTCATTGCTTAGTGTGTGCAAGAGGAAGAGAGGTTGAAACAAGGGAAGATAGAAAGTGCTCACTTAGCATATTCTTCCAATGACATTGCTGCTATCAGAAAGAGAAAAAGGAACAAAGGAAAAGGCACTGCAAATACTGCAACTTCACAGCCTAAGGGGCAACAGAAACAAGATAAGGTGATCACTTGTTTCTTTTGTCGTAAAGGTGGTCATGTGAAGAAGGATTGTTCCAAGTATTCTAAATGGCTTGCCAAAAAGGGTAAACTTCTTAACTTTGTTTGTTCTGAAGTTAATTTAGCCTTAGTACCAATCATACTTGGTGGATAGATACGAGTGCAACTACTCACATAAGTGTGACTATGCAGGATTGTCTAAGGAGCAGAAAACTAACTGATGTTGAAAGATTCACCTACGTAAGAAATGGCGAAAGAGCTCCTGTTGAGGCTATTTGTTTATTTATATTAAAGTTACAATATGGTTGCTATTTAGATTTGAAAGAGCTTTTTTATGTACCGTTATTTAGACGAAATTTAATTTCTGTTTTTTATTTGGACAAATCAGGATATTCTTGTTCATTTGGAAATGGAAAATTTAGTCTTTTCAGTATTCAAATCTTATTGGCACAGGTTCTTTGGTTGATAATCTATATAAATTAGATCTTCATGCCTCACACATTAATGAATCCCTGCATATAAATAATTATGGTACAAAGCGCAAATTAATTAATGAGAAGTCTTCCATGTTATGGCACAAGCGTTTAAGCACATATTTCTGAACAAAGAATAAAGAGGCTTGTGTTAAAAGGAATTCTCGATTCCCTTGACTTTTCAGATTTTAAAATATGTGTTGAATGTATTAAGAGAAAACAAACAAATATCAAGAAAACTGGTGCTAACAAGAGTTTAAACGTCTTGGATTTAATTCATACTGATATTTGTGATCCATTCCACACAGCTTCTTGGAATGGTCAACAGAAGTTTATTACTTTCATAAATGATTATTCTCGTTATGGGTACCTATACTTGATTCATGAGAAGTCTCAAGCATTGGATGTTTTCAAAACCTATAAAGCTAAAGTTGAAAATCAACTTGGAAGAAAAATTAAAGCCGTTTAATCTGACCGTGGTGGTGAATATTATGGTAGATACGACGGATTAGGTGAACAACGTCCAGGCCCTTTTGCAAAGTATTTAGCAGAATGTGGTATCGTTCCTCAGTACACCATGCCAGGACTCCAAGTCAAAATGGTATAGCTGAGAGACGACATCGACCCTAAAGGATATGGTTAGAAGTATGATTAGTCATTCTTCTTTGCCAGAGTCACTTTGAGGAGAAGTCTTAAAGATTGCAGTGTACATTTTTAATCGAGTTCCAAGCACAGCAGTAGCTAAAACTCCATATGTATTATGGACAGGAAAGAAGCCTAGTATTAGACATTTACATATTTGGGGTTGTCCAGTTGAGGCTAGGCCATACAAGCCTAATGAAAGGAAATTGGACTCAAGAACAATAAGTTGCTACTTTGTTGGATACTTAGAAAGATCGAGGGGTTTCAAGTTTTATGATCCCTCAAATAGATCCTTTTTCGAAACGGGGAATGCAAAGTTTATTGAGGATGTTGAATATGATAAGGGTGCCAAACTCAGAAATTTTGTCTTTGAGGAAAAACACGTTACTGTTCTTACAGTTGTAATAAAGAATGATTAGACAATTATGTCTGACATTGTTCAAGATGCAAATCTGGACTATCAAGACACTCATGAGTTACATCCTACTCATATTGAAGAGCAACAACAACCTCAATTGGAAGTGCCATTAAGGATATCCTCAAGAGAGAGGAGATCGACGATTCTAGATGATTATATCGTTTATCTCCAAGAACACGAGATTGATATAGGACTAGAAGATGATCCAAAATCTTTTAGTGAAGCCAAACAAAGTGTTCACTCTCATAAATGGATTGAAGCCATGAAAGATGAGATGAAATCAATGGAGAACAATGATGTTTGGGATCTTGTCTAATTGCCTAAAGGAGCGAAACCGATTGGTTGTAAATGGATTTTCAAAACCAAGAGGGATTCAAAAGGCAATATCGAAATATATAAAGCATGTCTAGTTGCCAAAGGTTTCACTCAAAAGGAATGCATTGATTATAAAGAGACTTTCTCTCCGGTTTCATCGAAAGACTCTTCTAGAATCATTATGGCACTTGTAGCTCATTGTGATTTGGAGTTACATCAGATGGATGTAAAGACAATGTTTCTCAAAGGTAACATTGAAGAAACAATTTATATGAAGCAACCAGAAAATTTCATGTCGGATGATTCGAAACATTTGGTATGCAAATTAAAGAAATCCATCTATGGTTTAAAGCAAGCATCCCGTCAATGGTATCGAAAATTTGATCAAGTGATCACCTCTTTTGGTTCTAAGGAGAACACTATTAATTAATGTATTTATCAGAAGATTAGTGGGAGCAAGTTTATTCTTCTGGTGTTATATGTCGATGATATCCTGCTAGCAAGTAGCGATATAAGCTTATTGCATGAAACCAAGAGATTTCTTTCAAATAATTTTGAGATGAAAGATCTTGGAAATGCATATTTTGTGTTGGGCATACAGATCCATCGAGATCGTTCTTGAGGAATACTTGGCTTATCACAAAAGGCATATATCGATAAGGTGCTTAGCAGATTTGACATGAAAAATTGTGCATCAGGAGACACGCCCATTGCTAAGGTTGATAAATTCAGTTTGCTTAAATGCCTAAGAAATAACATTGAAAAGGAAGAGATGCAGAAGATTCCTTATGCTTTAGCAGTAGGGAGTCTCATGTATGCTCAAGTTTGTACATGTCCAAATATTGAGTACATAGTTGGAATGCTTGGCAGATATTTAAGTAACCTTGGAATGGATCATTGGAAAGCAGTAAAGAGGATTATGAGGTATTTATAGAGAACTAAAGATCACATACTCATTTATCGGGGGTCAGATCATTTAGAGATCGTTGGGTATTCAGACTCGGATTTTGGTGGTTGTTTTGATAGCAGAAGATCCACTTTTGGTTATATTTTTCATGTTAGCTGGAGTTGTATCTTGGAAGAGTGTAAAGCAGTCACTCATAGCTTCTTCTACCATGGAAGCAAAGTTTATAGCTTGCTATGAGGCATCGAACCAAGCAATATGGTGACGGAATTTTATCACTGGGCTATACGTTTCAATTGTATTGAGAGGCCATTGAAGATTTATTGTGATAATAAGCCGCAGAATTATACTCTAAGAACAACAGAAGCTCATCGAAGTTAAAGCATATTGACATCAAGTTTCTTGTTGTTAAAGAGAGAGTTCAGAGTCTTCAGATATCTATTGAATATATCAATACGAACTCCATGATTGCAGATTCGCTTACTAAGGGTGTACCACCTAAGGTGTTTCATGAGTGTGTAGCTCGTATGGGTGTGATTCACTTTGATGATATACTTGTTAGTGGGAGTTTGTTTCTTTTATATTCATTTGTTATTAAGACATTTTCTGATCAGAATAAAGTATTGTTGTTATTACTGAAACTCTGAAATAGTATCATTCTTTCAAATTGCAGTTGAGTATAAAGTTTTGAAAATAGGACCAGTTGGAAATAGGCATGTTTAAAGGATCATGTTGCATGTAATTTTCACGCCACACATCCATACTTGATCTATGTCGTTGATTATATTAATACACGTGACCATTGATGAGTCTAGTTACGGAATATATGTAACGAAGATCGCTTTGTTCCTATGTTAGTATAATTGATAGATGAGATTGTTTAGAGATGTTTCCTCGCGAATATAGCAAGTTTAAAGCTCTTAAAGTTATTTTAAATGTACAATTATTAGGTGACATATGTGGCCCAAGTGGGATATTGTTGGAAAATTCTTTAGTGGGCCTACATATATAAATTAATTGTACATTACGGGTTATCTATTTAGTTCACTTAAAAGTGATCAAATAAAGTTTAAGTTACTGGACTTTAGGACATCTCAAATTAGTATGAGTTTGCAATGTGTGGAGACTCAATATTTTATTTTATTTTCATGATGGGCCAAAATAAAATAAAATATACTTCAAGTATAAATAGGTTATGATCCACAGTCTAAACAAAACATAATTCTCACAATCAAATCTCATCGTTGAGTGAGGTACAGATTCTCTCAAAAGATTTAGACGTGGAAGACTCTAACCCTAAGAAATCAATTCCAATGAATTCATGTAGGCTTCCGTATTATTTTTTTTGATGATTAAATATGAGATCCTGAATATGTTTATTTGTATTAATTTTGCTACAAATAAAACCAATATAAAAAGTTCAAAATTATAAATACGTCTTATCCAACTTGCCAATTTTTTTAAAATTAAAAATATCTAATATTGACATGTGGGATGATAATTCCTACTGTAAACTGCAATTAAAACCTGCCAACTTCTGAACTTCAATTACATCACTAATAATTGTACGACTGAAAAAGAAGAGCTGGTAACAGTACCTTTCTGCAATCTCAGGCATTAATTTCTCTCCTAACCGACCGTAACGGCTAATAATATCTGTACGAAACGATATCGTGTGATGCTCGTGATCCCGTAAAGTTTGCTCGCATAAGCATGTTAAAGTTATTGTAAAATTCTCTAACACAAAAAAAAAAAAAACCTAGCAAAACATAGCAGAGATTGAATTGAAGAATTCTGTTAATTTTGCAAAAAATTTTGGGATTCTTAGAAGACTGGGAATTTGGTGATGATTTGATGAATGGTAAGAAAGAAGAAATTGGGGGTATATTTAGTTTAAGGATAAGTAGTAATTTCATTATAATTTTGAGGGATGTGATGAGTTTTTCTTTTTGAAAATTGTGGTGTATTTAGTAGTGGAGTTTAAAGTTAATTTCTTTTTTTGGTAAGAAGTTTAAAGTTAATTTCGTTAGTGTATAAAAAAATTTTCTTACTTATTGCACGTGGTCTACTATTAAATATAAAACTAAACAAATATATTATATTTTTATTTTATTAATAATATCTATATATTTTTACAAATTTAATTATTCCTGTATTGCATTTTTTACTTATATATAATATCATTATTATTCTTTTGTAATTATTTTCTTTATTTCATGAAATTCTAGTATTTAAAAATGCTTTTTTAAAAATATTTATTCAAATAAGACAATTATAAATGTTAGTATTTTAAACTAATGTAAAATGATTTTTAAAAATATTTATTCAAATAAGACAATGATAAATGTTAGTATTTTAAACTAATGCATTTTAAAATATTTCAAAAATGTTCATCCAAACTTACTCTTAGCTTAAGCACAAATTTAATTTTTATCACTCTCTAACTCATGTATAGTTTCTCTTTTTTCCTTCTTTTTAAAAATAATCTCTTTCTTTTATTTTTAATTTCTAGATCATTATTAATTAAGGGATAGTTTGAATGGGTAGTGAAATTAACTCTAATAAGATTGTTAATTAAAAGTGATTTTAATAGAATAATAATGCATTAAAAAAAGGTCAAAAAGGTATTCCCCTTCCAAAAAATAGATCCCACCTAAAGTTTCTCAAAACTTTTGATTAATTAAGATAGTCAGTGTTGAATTAAAATTCACAAAAATATGATGTATTTACAAGATGAACCTATTTAATTGTTTAATGGATTATTATCCCGTGTATGAATTGTAACCTTTAAATTTTTAAATTTCGAATGTTAATGTATGTAACAGTTAACTATTTTGTGAAACAAAATTGAAGCTATATTTATCTATTAAACCCAATAAGATGGAAGATTTGACCTCAATTATCGTGAATAGTAAGCGAGGCGATGGAAGAGTAAAATTATTAGAATCTAAAGTTAATGGTATCACAAAATACGAGGAAGTTGTTGCAGACGTTCATCTCAAAAAGCCTCGTCTATTTATCGGTTTACAGAAAAAATAATGATATAATTTTTACGGGATATTTTTTTAATATTAACGAGAATTACATATTCTAATTTAATTTTTCAAAAGGAACAAAGTGACGAAACAAACAAAAAAACTAATGGTAACTTAGACAAATCTAGTTGCTCAAAAAATATTTTTTAATATTTTTCTAACATAGGGGTGTGTATATTATTTTTTTTATATACATATATGTTTTTTTAACAATATATATATATATATATATATATTGAAGAATCTAATGAGATGAGTTGAGATGTATGTTCATAATCATATATGTACGTGTAAAGACAAAAGCATTGTAAATGATAAGATGCTTCAAGTTTTGGTATTTGTTTTAGTTTTACCTAACTTTTACTTATTTTTTTTGTGTAAATCACAGATATCCTTATCCGTTTTAACAGTTTGAGAATAATCCTGTTCGGGGTTTACTCATAGTTAATGCTCATCACCCCTCCTCAAAGATGCGTTTAGTGAGAGTCGAATTCGAGAGCTCTTTCCACAAACTCAGCTTGCGTTGCCAACTGAGTCACAACAAAAACATTTAAATTTAAATTTTCTTGGTAACATATCTTAGTGTTATTCAACTCGAAAGATATTTTTTAACATCTATGTTTTAGTTTGATGATCGATTGCAAGAGAAAAAAAAAACTATTTACTGATAGCACAAAATTCATGAGTATGATTTCAAAACTTAATAAAGTAAAAGGTAACATATTTCGTAGATTAATGCTATCAGAAAATAACATTAAAACAAACGATTTGGTCAATTAAATTAATTTGTTTTCAATAAGTTTGTACATAAAGTAGATTCGACTCAAATTGAGATTTGAACATAAATTTTTAAATTTGATTTCAATTTGGTATATTATTTAATTAAAATTATATTTTATTTAATTTGTAATATTAAATATATTAAAAATATTAATATATTAATATAAAACTTTTATATTTAAATGTTTTTAAAATAATATCAAGCTTAAAATGGATGAATTTAAAAGAAACAAGTTTAAATTCAAACTTTACATTTAAAAGATCAATATAAATCAAGAGTTGTTATTTGATCAATATGGTTAATTTCGATCTAAATTATTCAAAATTTCATCGAATTATGTTATTTAAATTTTATTAACTAAGCTTAATTTATTAATTCAAAAATTTAAACAGGTCGAATTTAATTAGATTAACTTTTGAATTAATTAAATAATACAATGTTTTTAAGTTAAATTATATTTTAAATTTCTAATATTTCATATTTAAAAAAATTCAATAAAATCACCAATAAAATATTTAAATACAAAAATATTAAGTTAAAACCCTCATCATCTAAACTTTAAATATTAAATATATTTTTAGATTTTATATGTTTTTAATTTTTTTTAAAATTTTATATGTCATTTAAAAAATTTTAATTACTAATAAAAATTAATTATTTGAAAAATAAATCGATTAACTTAATATCAAGAAAATATAAACACAAACCGTCCTAAAAACAATCAAATTTAACTCGAGCAAACGCCACAGTGACATTTTCCAGCGTTAAAAAGGAGGAAGATTCTTTGCCAGTCCGTTCGTCGTTTGCATTTATAGACTATAGTACCTCCTCTTTTCAATTTTTTGGTACATATAGTGCCTCCTCCGCTGTCTGCCCTAAAAATCGCAAGAAATTTTACCTAACTCAGCTTTACAGGTTGTCTTTTTTTGGGTTACAAGCTTTACAGGTTGTCAGTTGCTCGTTATATTCACATTTTTATATAATACACACATCACCAGCGTGTCGTTGTCGGTCAGTTTGTCACTCGCTGAAGGTATTTAATTTAAAGGTATATTCGTTTGATGTTCTGAAAGTTTTATTATAATTTAATTTTAATTTATTATTTTTGAAAATAAATATTTTAATTCAAAATTACAAACATTTTTAATATACATCAATTAATTATTAAATTTGAATTAATAATATCATATTTTTAAGTATCAATAATAAATTTTATTACTATTTATTATTTTTAAGTAATTTTAAGAAAATTATTTTGTATAAAATTTTTATTTTTTAATACAAAAAAGGATATTATGGATATTTTATGAGTAAAAATATTTAGGTTAATAGATTATTTAATATTATTTAATAGAACAATTTTTTGTACTATTAAATTTATAAATTTGGATTAAAATGTCCATTTTTCAAACTAATGAATTAGAGTTGAATTATAGTAAAAATTTAAGATCCTCAATGAAATTTACTCTTAATTTTACAGTTACTTATCCTTAAAAAAAGGGATCAATTAAGATTTAATTCAGCTGCTGTTTTTCAAAGGTCCTTTTTTTCTTTTAAAAAAGTATGTAATTTGAAAAAAAAGAAGAACACGTTTGTTTAAAATTTTGATTTCACTCGGTAAGATTTCCGTATGTTTACAATGCAAGTGGATAAGAAATTTTGAAAATTTTAATTTTTTTAAAAAATATTTTAAAATGCCCTACTTAAAAATTTTAATATTTATAATTATATCATTTGAATAAAAATTTATTTAGAAAAAATTTTAACTATTAAAATTTGAAAAAATAAAAAATAATTATAAGAAAATAATAATATTAGATATAAGAAAAAAATATAAAAACATATGAAATATGAATATCATTAGATTTGTAAAAAAAACACTATACTGATAATGCATTGGATAATAATCCTATACATAAATTTTTTTCATTAAAATACTTCACCAAAACTAACCATGTGAGAATATGATCAATTAAAAATTTTTTTTTATATCTGATACATTATTAATTTATAAATCTTTTACATTGTAATAATCGCATCTTGGTTTAGCTATTGTTACTTTTCTTTTAAAAAATTTGATCTAAATTCGATCCTCCCTTACTTATTATATATTGTTATGAACAAAAATAATCTTATATACTATTATCGGATTATATTATTTCATTTCATTAATTAGTAAATTTAAAAATATTTATTTTAAAAAAGTAATTTTAAAATCTATGAATTAATAAATTAATATGTTATGATTAATCGATAAGGAATAATATTTAGTGTTTCAAACATACATCTTTAAACCAATGCTCACAATCAATCAATTTATTGCTTTCATTCCTTCGTACATTTTTATTACGAGAAATTTTAAATGCACTTCCTTTATTTTTCTTTTTTACACCTAATTTTTTCCACTTAGATAATGTTTAAATCGAAAGAAGATGGGCGTATAAAAAATAATTATTCAATATAATATAAAACAACGATACATATTTTTTAAAAATATTAAAAAATAATTAAAAAATAAAATAAAATAAATATAATTTTTTCATCGTTGCTTATAAAATTAAAAAAATTTTACATCAAAAAATTGGGTATCATTCTTTTTTTTGGTACTTGTTTAACCAATCATCTCTTCTTTAAATAAAATAAAATACAAAATGAAGAAGACTTCTACCAAAAGCTCACTGTCTGCTGTCTCTTCCCTAACCTTTTGAGGTTTTGATTCTTTTGCTAACATGAGCCTCTCCTTATCCTTTACCCACCCTATCCTAAGCCACCACGTGCACCCCACCGCACTTTCTCTCTGCTACTCTCCTCCTGCCCGTATCTCCTTTCTCTCCCCTCTCTCTACCTGCGCGACCCCGCTTCGTTTCCATCTTCTCTACCGCGTGCCTGAACGCGCCGCCACATTCCCTGCCGCTGCAACCGCTGCTCTCTTCCAAGACACTGCCGCCTCCGCTGCTGTCCTCACCGGCGCCTATGCTCTCGTCTTCACCTTCGACAGTCTCACCCAGAAAAAACTCATTCAGCAGGTTTTCTTTTCGTACAAAATTGTTTTTTTCTTTACTAAGTTTGTTTATTAATTTTTCTGTTTTTTAATTATTTGAACAGAGTTTAAGTAGAAAACTGGTGCATATATTATCAGGTTTGCTTTTCGCTGTTTCCTGGCCAATTTTCAGGTGAACTTTTATTACTTTTCTATATACTTAAAAAATTTGGATTAAATGTTTTATATTATTAATTAGTAATGTAACTGATGATGCTTCTTGATCCCTAGAATAGCAACTCCTTAGAGGCTCGCTACTTCGCATCTCTGGTTCCACTCGTGAATTGCTTTAGACTTGTTATTCATGGTTTCTCTTTGGCTGATGATCAAGCCTTGGTCAAATCTGTTACCCGAGAAGGAGATCCCAAGTAATTTTCTATCATCCTTCGTTCTTCTCTGAGAAAAAAAAATATTTGACGAAGCCTTTTTCAGTACCGCATCTGGGTTAACAACACATCATTTACATGTTCATCTTGAAGAGAAGTGGCCGAACCTGATTGGTATCTTTAAAATCTTGTTTATGATTCAGTCTGGTTTACTCAAGGAGGCCCATTCATATAATTTAAAATTCTTTAGATTTTAATTTTTTTAAAATATATTTAAAAGTAAAATTAAATAAAAATAATTATTAATAATATTTTTACGGGTAAAATTTGTGGATTGACAATTTGTATTTATATTACATGTCCGTGTTGTGACGTGACGTTAAAATTAATTTATGTTATTACGTCAAATTCAAAATACATTTTTAATTTTTGTCCATTACTGAACTTTCTTGATTTGGTACTGACGGTGTTTCCAATGAAATTGCAGGGAGTTGCTTAGAGGGCCTCTGTATTATGTTTTGATATTGATTTTAAGTGCTCTTGTCTTTTGGCGTGAATCCCCTGTTGGGATCATAGCCTTAGCAATGATGTGCGGCGGAGATGGTAAAATCTCATCCCTGCCACTCTTGTGCATCTGCCAATGCCACTGGAAAATAAACAAGCTTGTGTTTCATAATCATAGGTATCGCAGATATAATGGGAAGAAAATTTGGGTCCTCCAAGATTCCTTACAATCAAAGCAAGAGCTGGGTTGGCAGCATATCCATGTTTGTTTTCGGATACTTCATTTCTATTGGGTGAGTTTCAGAAGTTTGATATGTTATCCTTACGCATAACATGGCTATTAAAGTTTTCTTGTTCCATATAGGATGCTATACTACTACTCGGT
Organism: Heritiera fomes; assembly: GCA_032173925.1. Classification (NCBI taxonomy): domain Eukaryota; kingdom Viridiplantae; phylum Streptophyta; class Magnoliopsida; order Malvales; family Malvaceae; genus Heritiera; species Heritiera fomes. Next base: position 15,760,192 of record JAPDPM010000002.1, read on the forward strand.
TCTTGGATATGTCCAATTGGATTGGAGTTGGACATTGCATAGGGTTGCTTTGGTTTCTCTAGTGGCAACAGTGGTGGAATCTCTTCCAATTACAAGGCATGTAGATGATAATATCTCTGTTCCTCTTGCTACCATGCTAGCAGCCTATTTAAGTTTTAGACAATACTAGTTCCAAGTCTATAGTCAGTTAAAATACTAACTTATTGCTTTTCTTTTAATAAAAAATTTGCCCTATTCAAGTTAGATGCACGTCATATTTTTTGGCATAAGGGTGTAACTGAGCCGAGTCAAGATGATCAAATACCGAGTTCGAGCTCAGCTCATTTCAAGAATCTGAGGCTTAAAGCTGGGCTCGAGTTCGATCGAACTTAGTTTTTGAAGTTTGAGCTCGACTCGATTGAATATTCGAGTCACTCAAGCTCAATTCAATGGACTCGAACTTGACTTGTCATTTTTTAACTATATATTATGAGAGTAAAATAATAAATTAATAATAAAATATTAAAAATATATATTAAAAAAACTTGATAAGGCTCGCGAGCCACTCAAGTCGAATATTAAAATGCTCGAATTCGGCCTCGAGTTCGAAAATAAATAAATTAAACTTAAATAATTATCAAGTCAAACTCGAGTAGCTTAATTCGTTTATACTCTTACTTCAGAGTGAATTTAATAGTGGGAGTTGAATCGTTGTTCGGTTGAAATTTGCTCAAATAATCAGTTTTGTAAAACAAACAGGGTGTATATAATAATAATCAACACTAAAACAATTAAAATAATAAAAATAACAGTCCTCGTCTTTATATCCTATACCACTATAATTTAGTTGTTGGCATCTTGATAAATTAATCAAATTAAATTAAATTCATGATCACATTCACAGAGCTATGATCTATGATCTACGATCTACGGGCAAGGCAGAAGCCAATATTGCATCAAAGCTATGGGGTTAAAAACAAATGCAATTGCACTTTAAGTGAGTAATTCAACTTTATTTATTTTGTGAAAGCCTTTTAAATGTTAATAGTAATATTCTTAGTGCTTAGATTTTCTATCACAATCTCAATTCTGAATATTCACTTAATTTTAATGAAATTCTCAAGCTATGATATCGTCGTCATCATCATCATCATCATCACGAGAGCTTTTATCACAATAAATTGGAATAAGTTATATAAACTAATATCTGAAATCACGTTAAATCGTCAAACTTAATATATCGTATTAATGAAACATTTGCCATAAATGAATGAGAAAATATATTAAATAACTAAAGCTTTAATGATTTCTCAAATTTAGAACAATTTGAGACTGCAGCATTACGTGGGTATTTTACTAGTGGTACTGATTCTCAAAGTGTTATACACGCTTGGAAAAGAAATAGGGCTAAAGTGGACTTTCTTTTGGGGGTTGGATAGAATTGCATTTAGCAGTGCTGAGTACATGGCAGAGTGCCTTGCAGAAGCTTTTGGTTTACCCAATATGGGATTTTAATGTCTAAATGGAGCTTATCAAACTTACCTTTTCTCCCATTCTTATCCAAATAGGCGATTGAGTTTGCTGGAGTAATTATTGCATCAGATCTATAGTGTGTCATTCCTGTGGTGTTGAACTTATGAAGTCCAATGAGGACAAGAGGAAACAGGCGACACTGTTATATACCGTTATTCCTTATTAACTGAGAGTTTTGTGATTATATTATATATATGTGTCAGGCCTGAATTATACAAACATTTATGCATTTATTTATATTTTTCAGGGGTGAGGGTGACTAAAAATAGTCATGGGGAGCTCAATAAACTATTACGAACAGAAGCTAGTAATGATCAAGAAGAAAACGAAAATGTTCTGTAATAACATACGCTTGTAGAGACTGTAATCTACCCTAAGAACATAAGTAAAATAGAACAATCTAAAAATCAGATGAAGAGAGTATTTCTAGTATTTCGACTAAACTTCTGGGTTTCAAAGTTGAATCAAACCTAGATCACTGCCTTTTTTCCATTAGAACTCCTGGTAGCAACAAGGCTCTCCTCATAAGTGTAAATCTCAAGACGAACCCTAGCTTTTCCTGTTTTAATTCCAACAATATCTCTGAATTCATGGGTATCAAGGTCGTATATCATTAGCTGCCCATTTAATGATTCTACAAGTACCTTATTGCCATTCTTGTTCCAAAATCCAAACATCCTTTCAACCCCTGAAAGAGGTTCAATCCTTAATAGTTTGGTCCAGTGATGTCTTTCTTCGTTCAACACCCAAATGAAATTACTTCTGTCGGCCATGTGAGGAGAAGTAACCCACAGAGAAATACGATCTCCAGGTAATGGAAGCAGCCGCCCATATGAAGATACGGGGTCAGCAACAGGTGGCCAGTCTATCAATTGAAACTCCTCTTTGCCAAAGTCAAATGCAAGGATCTTAGAATATTGAAGAAACTTGATTGCCTCCCAATAGTAAACTCCACTTACACATGCGTTGTTTCCGTTATTAAGAATAGATAGGTCTTCAAAGAAGTCAACCTCTTCCCTTTTTAATACCCTCCAGGAATCAGTGCTCATCCTGTAAACTGCATGGTGACGAGGTCCAGGAGTATCTGTCTCCAAATCCACATAGTTTCGAATATGGATCACTTTGTAATCATTTGAAACAGGACCTGACCCGAACCCAATGTCATTTCCGTAGGTTTCTACGTTGGGCGGAATGTTTTCATTACATTCTGGTAGAAGTCTAAATTCTCTTGTTGCAGGATTCCATAGAGATATGCGAGATTTGACAGCATCACAGGAACTAAGTTCCCTTGTGGCAGGATTCCATACAGATATGCTATATTTAATAACATCACATAAACAAAGTAATCCATCATAAACCCAAATTTTAGTCCTAATTACATTGAAATCGTAGGGAATTTGTCGGAGCAAATCTTGGTAAGAAACAAGGGTTTGATCAAGAAACAAGCGAATAACACAATCCCCAATAGATTCGTTATAATGGTATACGAGAAGTCGGTTGCTCTCCTTGCTGATGCTAAGATGCTGTGAAACAAAACTTGGATTTTCAAAGAGAGATCTCCAAGTTTTTGCTACGCATTTGAATCGAATGATTGACTTGACAGGCAGCCTGAGGAGAATCCTACTAACCAAATCTTGAGGCAAATGCCCATTGCTGCTTCTAGCCATTCCCTCTCTTTTTTTGGTAATTGTTGGCCTATTTGTCAACAAAAAGAAAATATGAAAAGATATACGAAAGAGAAAAAAATTCACTAAAAAATGGAGACTTAAAAAATATCAAGCACAAAAAAGCTTTCATTAATGGAAGAGTAGGAAAAAAAAGTCAACATTAAACCATTTCCACATGTATATCATATTTTTTAGTAGAAATAAAAAACAAAAGTAATATAGCGGCTAACCTGGAGGAGCAAGAAGCCTTCTGAAGTCATGGATGGCAATTGGCAAAGCTAATTAATTTACTTTTACACATCACTATTTTATTTGGCCAAAGGAAACCAAATCCTAATAAAACAAGGATAACCTAACCCTATTTTCTTTTGCGAGAAGTGTTGTAACATATTATTATCATACATATAATAATAAAAATACTAAGTTATTAACAAATACCAATTAATTATTCATTAACTAATTAATTAATCAAATAAATCCTACTAATTAAACTATTGAATTAATTAATTAATTAAAATATTAAAACAAAACTTACCTGGACTGTAGCCTCAGTTCTTGTTGGCTTTCTTTCTTTTCTTTTCTTGGTGGTGGTGAAGCTATGAATTGTAGTGGTGACGATGAAGATGACGCGTGACAGTGCAAGAAGATGGTACGATGAAGATGAGGATGAAACAGAGGAGACTTTTGGCGGGGGCGCAACGGCAAAGGGATGAAAAAAAACAGGGGTTGCTTTTTGGAATATATTCAGATATTCGATGGTGATCAAGCTATGGAGGCAAAGGGTCCTTTTATGGGTCAAGAGTTAGAGTTATAATACAATTTGACTTTTTCAATATTTATCTTCTCTCTCTTTTTTTTTTCCTTAATAATGCTATCCTACAAAATACAATCCTATTCTAATACTAATTCTAATTTTAATCTAAAATTAGCTTATTCAATAAATCCTAATCTAATAAAATTTTAGTTAGCCTATTCTAAATTAAGTACCCACAAGTTAATAATTTATTTTATTTTTATTTTTCAATATTTATTAATTAGTCCTAAATTATAATGTTAATTCTAATAAAAAAATCCTAATTTAATTCTACATTACTTAATCCTAATTAAATAATTCTCTTAATCTAAGTTGTTAAATTAAATAAATCAATCCATAAGAAAATAGAAAGTCACCTAATCCTATTAATTATTTTTACAAGTAGTTGATGTTTAGGTAACTTCAAGTTAAACGGATTATTCCAAACAACACATCATTTACATGTTCATCTTGAAAAGAAGTGGCCAAACCTGCTTGGCATCTTTAAAATCTTGTTTGTGATTCAGTCTGGTTTACTCAAGGAAGCCCATTCATATAATTTAAAATTCTTTAGATTTTAATTTTTTAAAATATATTTAAAATTCAAATTAAAAAAAATAATTATTAATAATATTTTTACGGGTAAAATTTGTGGATTGACAATTTGTATTTTTATTACATGTCCGTGTTGTGAAGTGATGTAAAACATTGAAATTATGATGTTAAAATTAATTTATGTTATTAAGTCAAATTCAAAATACATTTTTAATTTTTGTCCATTACTGAACTTTCTTGATTTGGTACTGACGGTGTTTCCAATGAAATTGCAGGGAGTTGCTTAGAGGGCCTCTGTATTATGTTTTGATATTGATTTTAAGTGCTCTTGTCTTTTGGCGTGAATCCCCTGTTGGGATCATAGCCTTAGCAATGATGTGCGGCGGAGATGGTAAAATCTCATTCTTGTCACTCTTGTGCATCTGCCAATGCCACTGGAAAATGAACGGACTTGTGTTTCATAATCATAGGTATTGCAGATATAATGGGAAGAAATTTTGGGTCCTCCAAGATTCCTTACAATCAAAGCAAGAGCTGGGTTGGCAGCATATCCATGTTTGTTTTCGGATACTTCATTTCTATTGGGTGAGTTTCGGAAGTTTGATATGTTATCCTTACGCATAACATTGCTATTAAAGTTTTCTTGTTCCATATATGCTATACTACTACTCGGTTCTTGGATATGTCCAATTGGATTGGAGTCGGACATTGCATAGGGTTGCTTTGGTTTCTCTAGTGGCAACAGTGGTGGAGTCTCTTCCAATTACAAGGCATGTAGATGATAATATCTCTGTTCCTCCTGCTATCATGCTAGCAGCCTATTTAAGTTTTAGACAATACTAGTTCCAAGTCTATAGTCAGTTAAAATACTAACTTATTGCTTTTCTTTTATTCAAAATTTTGCCCTATTCAAGTTAGATGCATGTCATATTTTTCGACGTAAGAGTGTAACTGAGCCGAGTCAAGATGATCAAATACCAAGTTCGAGCTCAGCGCGATTCAAGAATCTAAGGCTTAAAGCTTGACTCGAGTTCGATTGAATTTAATTTTTGAAGTTTGAGCTCGATTCGATTGAATATTCGAGTCGCTCAAGCTCAATTCAATGAACTCAAACTTGACTTGTCAATTTTTAACTATATATTATGAGAGTAAAATAATAAATTAATAATAAAATATTAAAAATATATATTAAAAAAACTTAATAAGGCTCGCGAGCCACTCAAGTCAACATTGTGATTTGTAAATGAGACTCTTATTAATAATATGATGTTTCTCATTTGATTTGTGTGCACTATTGTTTTATTTGAAAAATATCCCTGTTGTTTGGACCAAGGATAAACATAGGGTTTATTCATTAAATAAATATGGGTTGATTTAGAAACATTTACATAGTTATACATGGAAGATAATACTTGCCATTAGAGAAATTATCACCATGATTCATGTGATTTGTTTCTTCTATGAGTAAAATATATGGACCAAGTGGGAGAATGTTGGTATATTCAAGGATTATAGAATCCTGGATTTTTGGTTGATTAACAGAATCTGGTTCATTACCATGTTTGTAGCTTGTTTATCTTGACCATATTTGGTCCATTATTTCACGTGATTTTTGACCTATTTCTCTGGCTAATTTTGGATACAATTCCATGATTGTTGGAATTGTGATTTTCTTGCCATAGTCAGCAGGCTCTCATTAGAATAAAAAGAGAGCTCTTTTCAATCCCCGAGTACCATAATCCCATTCTGTAAAAATATCATCTAGTGAAGCTTTGAGTGCTTGGAAGACTTGGAAGAAATTCAAGAGTTCTTGTCGATCCAAAAACTGGACCGACAACGGATAATAATAGAGCAATATCTAGAGGTTAGTTTGATCCTTACTGTGTTTTCCACATACAAGCTATAACATGTTTCATGAAACACATTAAGTTGCATTTTTGATCTAGCAAACCATCCATGTGATGTAAGTTGTTAATCCAAATATTACTTATGTCTCTAATCCCATTGTCAGATGTGGAGTAAGAAACTAGGGTTTGTTTGATCGACAACTTCCTAGTCGAAAGGACTTTCAAACTGGTATTGGTAATTGATTCCTTTGCTTTCTTTCCTTTCTTTAACCTCTTGGTTCCTTCTTTTCTTTTTCTACTTGCACGCAACAGCCTCTTTCTCTCTTCACTCACGTGGTTGTCTCAACTTCAACATGCATCAACTTAGCAAGGGCGGAGCAAAGCTGGCAGGGCAGAGGTGACTGGACTTGTAGTCGGCTTGGAGCAGGGTAAAGCAGCTTCAAACGGTGGTAGCAGGCCGTGGCAACAGCATAACAGCGGGCTTTCTTTCTTGATAGTAGCAGCAAGCAGTGGAGGTTGGTGCAGAGGTTCAACACTGCTGGGCGGTGCAGTAGCGACTTGCAAGCAGAGCAGTGGCGTAGCGTGAGTGAAGTGGTGTCGGTGAAGATGGTGTGGACAAGAAACAGGGGCTGCAGTCTTGTTGGTGCAATGACAATGGGGAAGAATGGCCGCGATTAAGAACCAAGGCTGATTTGCAGGGATCGAAACAAGACAGGGAGACAACTAGAAGCTTGCTGGAGATGATGATGAATAGGCGGTTATGGTGATGAACAGTGGAAGATGAAGTGTGGCAGGGGATTCTGGTGTTTAGGCAAGAAGTTGATGAAGGAATTGTTGAGGAAGGTAGCTACGGTCTGATGAAGGTGGTGATTTGGTTGGCTGGTATAGGGCTCTGTTGGGAGGTGCCTACACTATAGAGATTTCTCTTTTGCAAACGCACATGTTAGTATTTAAATTTAATACAACTAAGTTTCCGTTAATCTTTATTTCTTTTTATTTTTATTTTTTTAATTCCAATTAAATCATTATCATTATTTTATCTATTAATTATCAAATCCAACTCTAACCTAACATTAACTCTAAAATTATTCTAGTTAGTCAATTCAAAATTAATCTTAACCTAATAATTAAAAGTTAATTTTATATTTTTTTAATAAATTTTTTTTATTATTAGAAAACTATCCTAATTAATCTAATCTAATTAATTAATTTACCCTAATTTTTTGGTGTAGACCACAGGTATTCTCATCCGTTTTAACAGTATGAGACTAATCCTGTTCGGGGTTTAATCACAGTTAAGGCTCTTCACCCCTTCCCAAAGATGTGTTTAGTGGGAGTTGAACCCGAGAGCTCTTCCCACAAACTCAGCCTGCGTTGCCAACTGAGCCACAATCCTTAGGTTTAAATTAATTTACCCTAATTTAATTTGTTAAATTAAACTCCTCAATTAAAAAAAATACAAAATCTTCTAATCCTTCCATGCCGAAGCACGCATGCGCTCGCCTAAGATAACGTTGAGGTTTCAGTGCTTAGTGGTAGGGATGGCAATGGGTACCTTATAAACGGGTACCCAGCACTACCTGATCCGTTTAGATAGGGTTATGGTAGTATATAATCGGGTTCGGGTATAGTTCGGGTAGTGAAATTACTACCGGTCATAGGTTCGGGTAGAATTTGGGTAATTATCTTAGGGTATCCGCTACCCAAACCCAATTATAAATAATAATTAATTAATATAATATTTATATTTTCTATGTATAAATTATTTATTATTAATGTTGTATTTAATTAAATTAAGTCAATAAATATTATAATTAAGATTTTTAACTTTAATTTATTTTTATGAGTTAAATTAAATTTATTAATTTAGTTTTTTTTAATTAAGTTATTCCAAAATTGATTTTAAATTTAAAATTAAAAGTCAAACTTTGACTTAATAAACGGGTAGTTAACGGGTTTAGGTAGTTAAACGGGTATTTTCTATTTTATAGGGTTAGGGTAACATAAATCAAAATAATCGGGTAGTTAATAGGATTTGGGTATTATACATATTAATCGGGTTCGGATTCGAGTATCTCAAATTTAGTGGGTACGCGACCCGTTTACATTCCTACTCAGTGATGTGACTCGGGAATGTCACGAGTTTTGCCGCTTCACAGCGACAGAAAAGGAGAGGGAGTTGGGCATGATGATCATGGTGAGAGGCAAAGGCAAAATGATGCCTTGCTGATTAAACGAGATTTGAAAGGAAACCATGAAATATCTCTGGATTGTTTAGCGGCTGAAGAAACGTGCTTGGCTCACCAACATCTCATGTATGGTCGTTTTTATGCCAATTTTTTCCTCTTGAATCTGAAGATGCGATAGTTTGAATCAACGTTCAAACATTAATATTATTTGTATTTTATTCAAAGATCTGAAGTTTTCCAGTTATTGCAAGAAATATTGTATAAAATAGTTACTCAATATTAATCAGATTATTATCCTATATAGTTATTTTTGGAGTTGAAATACTCCACAAATTGACATGTCTACGGAGTGAGTATGTTTTCAAAAATATACTAAACAAAAAGAACAAAAAATCAAGGTTTTTAAGAACATACATGGCATGTAAACAGATATTAATGGATGAGATAATAATCATATTAATATATTGAAATTTACTTAGAAAATGCTAAATTAGCTCATTATCAGTGGCAGTTCTTTGAAGAAATGAAAGAAATTGGAAGTAGCACTCAATTGTGAAGGCGTGCGTTCTCCAATTTAAGTCAGAATCATATTATATCTTTACTTAGCATGGCTTTGATGTGGATCATTGCTTATATATTTTTGGATGGCATGAATGGATGAGCAAGGTCTTAAGTTTGATTTCTTTCAAGCTAGTAATACTGGAAAGAAAAGTGATACACTGTGTAGTTTGGGACAAACTTATTGTCTGAAACTTAATACTTTCTAGCTTCTTTTTTTGGTTGAAGTATACTTCTAATATAACTAATTCCATACGAAATGCCACCATAGAGTTTCTGTTATAATTTTATACCTTTGGGTTGCAGTTAATACACTGAGCTGGAATCGAGTGAGGCTGTTGTAATTGATTTATGGAATAGAATTTTTCCTCATTTTGTTCTTATTTGTGACTTCCATCTGTGCAATTTCTGCTGAAGATGTTGGTCATGAGACAGTTGTAGTTGATGGGAATACTATTGTTGCACAAACTTATGATAACTTTATCAGTGCTACTTGATTGGTGGCCACATGATTACTGTGATTACAAGCTGTGTCCATGGCACTATATATCTGTAATAAATCTGATGAGGCATCCTCTTCAAAAGATTAAAGGAGTTCTCTTAGAATTTCGTCAACTCATTCTATTAAGCCTCCAGAAAATTTGAAGCAATTTAGTAACAGCTCAACTGCTTTTCCTTTAGCAGATCATCCTTTCCTTGCCAAAGTTGTACAAGGTTTGTGTTTCTACATGATCTAGTTTTATTTTTGTCATGGTTGCTACGAGTATGTTGTTGGCTTTTTTTTTTTTTTGTCTTGAAGTATGATGCTACTCTGTTCTTGACACTGTTAGCGTTTAAACTTTTGAGGATAAGAGCTGGAAGCACTATGCAAGATCAAGTGTTGTATTATGTTGGAAATTTGATGTCTCTTTGCCATCCATTTAGAAAAATGAAAGATGGGTCCTTCGGATTTTCAAAGGAATGTTTACACATGGAGAGGTGGGATGAGCTGAGGCATTTCTTGAATGCAACAGGGTAAGATCATAGGATTCCAAATACCATTGCCCCTCTTCACTGAAAGGAAAGTTGTTTTCAGCCTGTAGACGTACACGATGCCCATTAATTTAAGGATATTATTTTTTTGCTGCTTTTTTTTTTATTTTAGTATTCACATTCACCATGGCTGCGGTCTCATTTTGAAACTTTAATGTCAGCTTAAACTATATTCGAAGTTGACTTATTATGGTGCCAAATTCCATTTTCATTGTTAATACATGAGTTGGTTGAGAATGCACTTCATTGTTCTAAAATGTTGTTTTCTTTCTTCTTTCTGCTTTTGATTCTATCTTACTCTCTAGGCACCCATATTTTTTGACAGAAAATACTCTTTAAATATTGAATTACATTTTGAATTAAGCATTTTAAACAAAATTGATCTTGCAGTGTAGCTCGGGTTATATTATAATATATATTACACTACAAATCCTGACTGTATTCTTTCCACTACTCTACTCCCTGTAACTTTTCCCCATTTATTCTACCTTATTTACCTTCAAATTTCCAACTGTTACGATCAACTTACAATTGGAGAATAGCAAAGGCAAACAAATACTGTTAGAAGAAACCTGTTTATATTGCATATTAAGCAAATTTTTTTGCTTAATGTCAGACATAGACATGCACACAGGTTTTGGACAAAAGGACACCTCTCCAACAATTGCTTGGCTTTGTTCATTTGTGTCAGATGTTAAAACATTATTGGAAGAGACCTCTAGTGCTGCATCACTGTGAGCGTGAGTAGAGCAATCTGAGCTATCTAATACTGGGTCTGAAATGTTTTCCGACTTCTTAACTGCCAAATCAGTGTTCTCCAAAAATAGATCCACTTTGTTTTCCAGTTTTTTCTCTTCTGTCAAAATAGAAACCTCAGAAGAATTCGTATCATCTAACTTAGAACTGCCATTTTCTAGACTCACGTTCATCTTCACATTTTCTGTTTGATCAAATTTTCATTTAATTTCCTTAATTCGCTATACCTTCCATCAATGCTGTCAGTTGGTTTAGCAACAGGCCGTGATGGAAATGTTTCTACTACAATATCGTGTGTTATTTAAGTGACTTCAGATGTGGTTGCTGCCAGTTCCTTAGCAATTTTATTGCTAGTGGTTCAATTACTAGCTACTCTACAATTGCTCCTTTATCAATTCCATTGGTTACATCTAAAGGATTCCTATTAATGGTTTGCTCACTTTTACGCATTTCAAATTCAGATCCCACAGAGAGCGCATAAGAAACTGAAACTGATTCATAACTTACTTCCTCATGATGAGTAGTAAAAGAAGGACTTCCATTTGATTGTATTGGCGAAAGAGTTTCGGGTGCTCTGGAAATTGAACCCAGTGGGTTTTGTTCCAAGAACTTATCAATGTTTTGCTCTCCATCAGTCAACTTAGCAGGACCCAACACTCTATTTTCTTGGATTATTTCCTGCACAGTCAACTTGTATGATAGTCAGGGAAGAATCAACTAAGGAGGATTGCAGTGCAAGGGAAAGGCTGGAAGGCAACAAGAAGCAACAGAGTATTGCCTTGACACGTGCAAAGGGGGAGATTAAGAAGCCTGCTAGATATGAGAATTAGTAGACAGCTGTAGCTAGGAGGTTAAGACAGTTGGGTTAGTTAGTAGACAGCTGTAATCAGAAGGTTAAGGTAATTGTATTAGTTACATGGGCGGGATATAGATAACGGAAAGTTATTAGTTTGTTGACTGTAGTTTACTGCTACAAATACCATTGTAATCATTGTACAAGACATGGAATGAATAACATCAATCAGAACTCTTCTCATCCTCTGTCATTCTTGTTCTCTTCTCATCTTATTCTCTTTCAACTTTTGGATTCTAGATAGATTCTGCCTGAGGATCTATCATCAACCCAATAAATCATTGCAGTCATCACGGTCTTATATTTTTTTTAATTTCATATAATTTTGTATAAAATATAATAATTGTAATTATAATTATATAAAGTTTTATTTTATAATTTTTAAAGTAATTTATGATACCTTATATATTATAAACGTGAAAAAAAGTTATTCATAATTTTTTTGAATTATACCTCCCAATTTGCATTATTTATTTTTTTTTACTATTTACAAAATTAAAGACCAAAGTAAAACATAATATTCACATAACATTCTTTTGAGTTTCTGTTTTATGTACTCAAATTTGTTTAAATATCTTATTAATATAGAATTATATTTAAATTGTTACAATATCAAACCTGGTTGTTCAACCATCCAAGGTTCTAAGCCTTTTTAACCATTATTATTTATTCAGATAAAGGTTAATGTTGTTTATCTTCTAATTCACTATGATCTCAACCAAATCTTATACCAAACCTTTAATTAACTCCTTAATCTTTATGAAATCATGGTTCTTTTTTTTTGTAAAGAATAAATCTTTATGCATGTTAGCCAATCGTATTTTAAGGAAGAATAATTTGCTTATCTTCAATTTTAGGCAACTTCATTATTAAAAAAAACATTTTGTTTTCCTTAAATGAATTTGATCAAATTATTTTGAAAATTATTTTGATCTAATTATTTGGAATGATATTAGGATTTGATCTAATTAATCTTTCCTTTTCTATTGTATATATTTACTAACTAAATGAATTTATTGATGGATACTATTAATAATTTACCGAAGGCTTCAAGGAAAAGAAATAAGATTGATATTGATTGTTCTAGGCTGATTAAAGTTGCAAAAGATGCACTTCAGCGAAGGGAAGAAAAAAAATCAAGCCTGACGGATTTGAGTCCGAGTATAACATGCGTAAGAGTTTGGCTTTGGGAGTGGAACTGTACATTTTTCACAAGTACAGTTTGGTTTAAACTTTTCTAATGATTGAAAATGTTTCAAGTACATTCAACATCACCATCTAGGATTTCCATTGTCATTCATAGGTCGTGTTGAATTGTAAGTTTATCGTCATGAAATTTTGTTTATGTTCTCATGAGTTTTGGATCCTCAAGAGTTGCTTGACACTTTGAATATTTATGATGGAGACAATGAACTCATGGAAGCAAGTTCTTTACCTTCTGAATCTTTTGCAGCAAGTAGAATTGATTAGTGCATTCGCCATTGTCATTCATGAGTTATATTAAATTGTAAGTTTATCATCATGAAATTTTGTTTATTTCTCAGGAGTTTGGATCCTGAATAGTTAGTTGCTTGGGACTTTGAATATTCATGGTAGCCAACCCTATGATCTATCCATTGCTTTATTCGAATGGCTAAAGTGTATTTAGTTAGTAAAACAAGTTCCCGAATGATTCCACCGATCTAGAATAATAAAAAAAATAGCCTAAATTAGAGTTGTAGCCGTTAGAATACAATTTTTTTTTTATCCTTGACACTTGAAAACATGTATGAGATCAAATTGACTGGAGTGCCTCCATATAAAATTAAAACTTGCACATGTATATCTACTGAAATCTGGTAATTGTTGAGTAGGCAACTAATGATAATTAGCTCTAACAAAAAAAAAAACCAATGATAGTCTATTCATATATTCTATTACGACTTTAAGGTGATGAGGATATAAATGGAGAGTAATGGATTTTGAGTGATGGGATATGTATCCTTTTTTATGATATGGAGCGGGGGATGGACTGTTCACTTTTGGTTTTGATATTCTTTCTTCACTCCATAGAAAAGAAATGTCTCAAATTGTCAGCAGTTATTGAGAAAGAGGCCCAAGAGACCTCTAGAGAGGAATTTGAGTATCTAGCCAAGATAGCTTTCTTTTGCTTTTGCTAGGTTGTTATTCTTTTTTATTTTATGTTTATGTGTGTTTTTGGTAGACTACGTATAGGTTTACTAGATTGGTTTATAGGATAATGAAGGAAAATATTGTTACTTGATGCTATGAGACTTGAAAATTACTACATTCTTTATTGGATAGAGTTTTGTTGGTTAATAGTTTTTGTTTACTTATTTGATGGTTTTGGTATATAACAATGTTTTTTTTGAGTTCAACGTGTCGAATTTAGTATTTTTAGTTCTGATAAGTTGTAGTGACAAGAACACAAATTTGAAAATAAACCCTAATGAACCAGAAACTACTAAGCATTCATGAATTTTTAGCTGGTAATGCTACAGAATGTATTCTGCAAATTTATATATACTTCTACATTCTTTCATGCGTAGTTAACGTCTTCAATATATATTCTTTTAAATGTTTGACACTTCATCTTAATCAATTTTGCTATTTCGAAAATATTTCCTACCGACTTGCAAAATGTTTGATATTAAGCATGTTCATTGCTTTATAAATATTTGACACATTTAATGCCAAAGTAGGCTGATATTATTTTGCAAACAGTTCTTATAAAATTATAAAAAACAATAATAATTAATCATTCATTAACTAAATTAGGACATTAACAACTTATAACCCGCAGCAACGCGTGGGCACCAATCTAGCCCTATTTAAAATAGCTATGCAAAATATTCTATGAAATATTTTACTGATTCATCAAATAATAAGAAAAAAAATCCACACTTATAATGGCCAGCAAGAGAAATTCACTTACATTTTATTGTCTTGCTAAGGAGACATTAGTTTTACATGCAGTCTCTTATCCCATACTAATTAAGGAGCTTCTCTATTAGCAAACTCCAATCCATTACCTGCACATCAAAGTTCAGTTTTGATTTGAAAACGAAATGAAAAGACATGTTTTGATTTGACATGATATGAAAAGAGAAATGTGCACGTTTTGATTTGAAACGAAATAAAAAGACATGTTTTGATTTGACATGATATGAAAAGTGAAATGTGCACGTTTTGATTTGAAATGAAATGACGAGACATGTTTTGATTTGACATGATATGAAAAGAGAAATGTGCACGTTTTGATTTGAAACAATATGAAAAGTACATGTTTTGATTTCATGAAATGTGAAAAGAGAAATGTGCATGCTTTGATCACACATGATATGAAAAGAGATATGTGCATGCTTTCAATCATGTCTTAAAAATAAACGAGAGATGATTTGAGATTTGACATGATTTGAACATGTTCTAAAAGTACACTTGATATGATTTAATATCACATATGATTCATATACGACTATATGTTAAATGTAATGAAATGTGAGATGATAGTCGTTTTATACAGTAAAACTTGCATAAGTTATATGCGGAATCATGATAGAACGATATACATTTTGCATGAAGTATGTCATGATCTTATGCTGTATATTGAACATAAGATGTATAGGAAGAAGTATCATGACTTTTATACTATATGTGACTATATTTCTCTATGTTGAAAATATTACGACTTGATACAGTACAAAATGTACTTATTGATGAGAAGTGATATGATCTAATTGTGTCTGAACAAAACTTCACATGAAATATGACATGATATGATATGAAATGATATGGTATGAGACCGATATGAGTGCAAATCAGTACCACATGATGTCGGAATTATGTATTCATTATCATATGGTATATTATGGAATAATGACAAAAAGATTGAAATGGGTTGATCGCTTATGATTAAAGGTTAACGTATCAGATAGGTATCGGGATGAGTATAATGAGGTACTACGAAGAGACTCTCCCCTATTGATACCTTAAGCCCTTACACAGCAAGAAACCTTTATGACATAATCTGAGCCGTTTGATAAACGATCATAGAGTGAATATGACGTGAGAATCCTTACTTAAAGGTTTCATGCATTTGCATTATGACAGTATAAGTCTAATTCTGCACTTATATAAATGATTTACTAAGCCGTGGTTTTGCTTACTCCCTCAATTTCATATCTTTTCAGATTACTTGGGTTGAACTTCGCCATGAGGGTTTTTGGGTGGGACTCGGAGACGATATCTAGGCTCGATACTTGTCCCTGTCCTCCGAAACTACTTGGTTGCTTTTGAGGTATGCACTCTTGGGCATACGCTTTTATTTTCAGGCAGATTTCTGTATGGTACTATAGGATGAGATGTAAACTAGGATAATGAGTAGTCGATATAATATTTTGATATTATATGATAAGTATGCGGTGATTAGTTATGGACTATAATTGATTTCTCATCATCTTAAAGAACAATATAAATCATAATTGAATTAAAGAATGAATGGAAATAGTTAATGACTACACTGACACCGAATACAAACTGTAAAATAAAAAGAAAAAAAAATAGCCCATAAATTTGTAGACTGAGAAAAGTAAGAGTATTAAGTGAATGTCAAGGCTTTCGGGTCGTGACACTTTTTCTCTCTTTTTTTATTCAAATGTGACTAGGGTTTTCACTTTCTTGATTCAAACCCTCTTTCCTTCTTCATTTTTTTTCCACAAAAGGGTTTTTTTCCCTTCTTACATTTTTACTTTGACCCATTGATCTTTCATCTTCTATTCTCTTTGCCCCCCAATGTGGAGGGTGATTCTTTGTGGGTTATATAAAAAAGAATATAATAGGCTCAAAAGGGGTAATCAATGGATAATTTTACTCACGCTTGAAAGGTAGTGAAAGAAGGCCATTTCTCATCTCAATACAAGTACTCTTATTAAAGGTCATCTATTGAACAAAGACAAATTCATTAGAATTTCATCTAGAGATTCACCTTTACTCGTAACATTCAATAGTTGAAGATTTTAGACAAATATCTTCCATTTTTTTCTTACTTGAACAATCTTGGCAAACTAAAAATCCATTAAACCAACCAAAGCAGCTCTTTCAGAATTGAATTCTATACTCATTGCCATCATCATTATCATGTTCATTATTTGGATACTTTTAAGCTTGGTAACAGTGTAAAGAATATGGGTATTGGTGTTTTACATAAAAGAACAAGATTGGGATGACGAATTGAGAAATATGCATCATATTAATCCTTTATTGAAATGAAAATAAATGAAAGCTGACCCAATACATAAAAGAATTCTTAATGCCTTTTGGGCTTAGACACTCCTATACTACCTAAGAAATTGAAATGTCATAAGATGAATGAAATTAGAAACAAAGAAACAACCATTATCTTCAAGTTAGTGAATCAATCAATATCATCCACTTTCTTCCATAGCATTAACCACTACCCTTTGTGTGATCTGGCAGAGGATTATCCTTCACATTTGGGTCATTCTTTGCCCCAAAACTCAAATCTGAGGACCCAAATGTGAAGGATAATCCTCTGTCACATTGTCCTCAGATGCGCAACTGAGATGCTCGTGTAGACACCCTATTTTGTCCGAGGTCTTAATTTGTAAAAATAATTAATTGAGTTGGGTGACATTTGTATTTTAAATAATTTAACAATTTAGAATTAAGTTAAAATTAGAATTTTTAGATTTAGAATTAACATTAATTAGGAAATTAAAATTAAAATAGGATTTAGGAATAAAAAAAAGAAAAGAGAGAGAAAAGATAAAAAGAAATAAAAATAAAATTAATTTTAGGATTAGATAATTAGGATAATTAGATTTTTTAGGATAATTATTTAGATAAATAGAGTTAGATTAGGATTAACATAAGAATAAAATAGATAAAATATAAGATAATTATCAGAATAAGTATAGTTGTATTAGGATTCTAATAAGTTTTTGGACTATAAAAAGGGGATTAAGTCTCATGCTTAAAAAAAAAAAGAAACAGCTACAATTCGGGATCCTTGCATTGCAATACCCAACCAACATCATCATCTTCGCTTGCTGCATCGACGCACCATCATCATCGCCATCCTTGCAATATTCATCAGCCATCATCATCATCGTCGCACATCACCTCACGTCATTACCATCAAGCTTCTCTACTAATCCTTGCTTTTCCTGCTCATCTGCTTATCCTCATCTTCACGCTGCACTTCAAGCTGCTGCCAAGAGTCAGAAGTCACGTCACCTTAACTGCTTGTTGAACGGTTCCCCGGTTCCATTTGCTTGCCTAGTACTGTTCCCTTTGCTGTCGGTACTTGCACCAACCTCCATCGCTGCGAAGCTACTTCCCGATTCCTTGCTTTACGACGTCCTGAGTCTACTGCAATACTGCACCGATCACAGCCTCTGTTTCAGTCAACGCCATCATCTCCTCCCACTTTGTTGCCCGACGCTGAGGTTCCATTATCTTCACCAAGTCACCGAACCATCGCTTGTCCTGCATATCCGCTGTTGCATCATTACGTCGGCCCTTGCTGCTGCGCTTCTGTCCAGCCCCGTCATCATCAGCGATTGCTGCTCGTGTCATCTTCACAAGTACGTGAAACTAATGCAAGAAAAGAACGTGAAGTGCAGTTAATAAAGAAAAGAAAGAAAGCCAACAAAGAAGTTGAGCTATTGTCCAGGTGAGTGTTGTATTAATCTCTTAATTAATTCATTAGTATTAAGTAGGATTTATGTGATTAATCAGTTGGTGAATAATTAATTGATGTTTGCTGATGATTTAACGTTATGATAATTAAATGTATGACAATATTAATAGTTGGGTAATTTAATGATAATTTAAATTGATTTAATAATTGTAAGTTTGTAGGATGACTGAAAATTGATATGTATGACTACTTGCATGACAGTTAATTAATATAGATTTGCATGATAATTGGTAATTTGATATATTGTATACTAGTGATTTGTTTGCATGATGATTGATATAATATGTTACTTAATTTACATGTTAATTTAAATTCTTTTGATAAGCTTAAATTAAAGTGTATGGGTGTACGTCTAATTTAACTTGTTTGCATGATAACTATTTTTATTTCTTGATTTATAGTACTTTTTGCATGATCAATTGTTTGGATATTAAATTCAAGGTAATAATTGTAGGAAAATAAAATAAGATAAATATAAAACTTCATAAAATAAAAGATTAAAGTAAACAATGATAAGGCTTAGCAAATAAAAATATTGATTAATTACTAGAGATGAATATGGATTATCCGATGATGAAATTCCAAGAAAGTCAATTGGTACTCCTTGGATTTTCTAGGTGAGAGGATTCTTCTTGAGTTGAGCCAGATTGATGGAATACTTAAGGAGAATTTTCAAGAAAAACATAATTCATGTTCATTTTAAAGATATAATAATAATAATAATAAAACAATAATAATAAAAAATATAAAATAATATGATAATAAAATAATAGGATAATAATATGTTTTAAATAAAATAAGTAAATGTGACATATGCCGATGATAAAATTCTAAGAAAGTCAATTGGTACTCCTTGGAATTTCTAGGTGAGAGGATTCTTCTTCGGTTGAGCCAGATTGATGGGATACTTAAGAAGAATTGTCAATAACCCATATGTCATGTTTATTTTTAAAAGAATAAAATAATAGAATTAAAACAATACAATAAGAAGAATAAGATTAGAAAATATTTAAAGATAAGAATTCCATAATATACTTAATCAATCCGACGATGGAGTTCAAGAAAGTCGATTGGTACTCCTTGAACATCTTGAGGTGAGGGGAGTTTCTAAGATTTGAGCCAGATTGATGGAATAGTCTTAGAAACTTTCCCAATATTTAATTATCAAAACTAATACAAACATAAAGGCAAATTTAGACTAAACTTAGAACTAAGTGGTACCATTTTAGAATGGGGGTCGTGGGGGTGTTAATCCTTCCCCACACGTAACCGTACTCCCGAACCCTAGATTCTTTGAACGTAGACCCTGCCTTATCCTTAGACAAGAGTAGGTGACCAATCACACCTTAGATTTGAATGGTTGGTGGCGACTCCTCGATATTAAGTCTAGCGGGTTAGGTTCATGGACCTAGACGTTATGACAGATTGGCGACTCCACTGGGGACATTAGAGAGTCAGGCCAAAGATTAGTTTGAAGATTAGTCTAAGTTTGCCTAGAAGTATTTGGAAAAGGTATAATAAAATGTTAATTCATTCCTTCAACACACACAACACTTGCATTTGCATAAGCCCTCAACCCGGGCTCTTCCTTTTTTAGGAGGGAGTAAAGTAACTACGCTTTCGTGAGGTGATAACCTCCACATAGGCTAGCGAAATACTCCCACTCAGGTTGAACCTTTCCGTTTGTAACCTATAATGGGTGAGGATTGGGTGGCTTACTAGTCCTGTGTGGATGATAGTGAGGAACAATTTGGGAACCTTTAGCTCTTTAACCAAACCCAACATATAAAAAAAAAACATGTTAGGAGAACACATGAAGGAAACCTTTTATATATATATATATATATATATATATATATATATATATATATAAAATCTCCTTTTGTTTCACTCTCACGTTTTTGTGCATTTCTTAGGAGGCCTGTCTCATAGCAATTGATTAACAGACTTAAAATCCATCTACATCCATGGAGAATTTTTCCCAGAAGAAGTCTGCGAAGTCTTTACCCTCCAGTGAAGTGAAGCTATTATCTGAAGAGGCCCAACAAAGGGACGGTGACTGCTTGCCTAAAGATTACATCTCCAATCTTCCTGAAAAAGTTCGTCTTGATCTTAGACAAAATGATTTCACCGAGTTAATTGGCATTTGGGGAAGTTGGGATCAAGAGAAGAAGGAAACATTCCAAAACAAATATGGGGGTTTGGCTTTACTCCTCTTTGTAGATGGGGATGTTGATTTGATCAGGGCTATGGTACAATTTTGGGATCCGTCTTATCGATGTTTTGTGTTTAATGAAAATGACATGGTGCCGACAATAGAAGAATATTCAGAGTTGCTTTATCCGAAATTGCCAGTTGGAGACAAAATCTATTGGAGGAACAAGACAAGTTATCGCAAGAAGTTGGCTGCAATGATTGGTGTTGATGTGCAAGAAATTGATCAGAGGTTAAGACAGAAAGGGAAAGGTATTTATCTCTCTTGGGATTACCTACGAAGTCGAATCACTCAACAAGCAGAGGATAAACAATGCATGAAACTGATGGCCTTGGCTCTATATGGGATGGTGATTTTCCCAAAATTCTTGGGGCATATTGAAATCACAATTGCAGATTTTGTGGAACAGATTGATTTTGGGGTAAATGTTGTCCCTGCTATTTTGACTGAAACCATTAGATCTTTGAATTATTGTCGGCGAGTGGGGGACGGGCGTTTCATAGGATGTATGCAATTATTGTACATTTGGATGAAGAGTCATCTTAGAAACAGAGAAGCCAAATTTCGAGAGCCCTACTTTAAACACATCCCTATCAAGGAGTTTTGTGAAAATAAGTGGCCTGAGCCAAAGACAAAAAAGGAGTGGGTTGCTACCTTGCGTAAACTCACAAATCGAGACATAGTCTGGACAGCGCCGTGGATGCCACGAGGACCAATGTTATATGGTTGTGGAGAACGATGGTGGGTTCCTTTGTTAGGATTATGGGGCACCATATCTTATGCTCCTTTGATGGTACGAAGACAACTAGGATATGAGCAGTTTATCCCAGCTACTTATGGACTCAGTCAGCGAGAGTACGCTTATTCAGAGAAAGGGGCTTTAAGAAAGATAGAAGAAGATGTTAAGGCATGGAAGACACCTCTCGCAATAAAACTAGGGATATTCACCGAAAAAGTTACTCCTGAATATTTTGTTTGGCATGCTAGACGAGCCAAGGATGTCAAAATTCCTTCTGAAGAAGATGATGAAGTTCTTGAAGAGCCTACACCCAGAGACCCTATGATTGAGTTAGAGATTGCCAAAAGGAAGTTAGAGGAGGAGAAAAGTGAATTGAAACAAGAATACAAGAAATTCAAGTATGAGACTGATGTGAGAATAGGAAGGAGGGATCATGCATATTCAAAGGTCCATCAGGAGAAGAATAAGTTGTTGGACGAGATTAGTTACTTGAAGAAAAAGCTCGCGAGGTTTGAGAATAGTCGTCTGATGGAAGAAAACAAACAACTAAAGGAAGAAGCTCAGAAGAACCGGGAAGAAGCTCAGAAGAACCAAGAAGAAATTGCACGACTCAAGGAGAAAGCACAAAAGAAGGAGAATGAGCTTGATGAAGCTCAAAGAGAGATAATACGATGGAAGATCCGACTGCAAGGAGTCCTCAATCAAGCCCAAGAAGATCGACAGAAGGTGACCCAAAATATGCAAACCTTAGTAGATGAATGGAAAATCTTCAAGAAAGACTCACAACTCCTATGGACAATGTTTCATCAGATTAATTGGGTGGCTCATAGGGCCCAACAAATCGAAGATGAAATAAGGGAGGTGAAGCCTGGAGTTAACCCAATAACCGACCATGGAGAGAGGATGCTACAATTGTTGGAAGAGATGGAGGGCCATTATAGTGCAGTTAGAAGACTCATGTGGCACCATTAGATTTCTTCATGGATGTCTTAGGATTTTGGTTTTGCTAAATGATTGTTATGAGACAAGTTTTTTTTTTCTTTATGCATTTAGGTTGTAAAATTCCATCCATCAATAAAATACATCTTTGAATTCTTTTAAGTCCTTGCACATTTTCTCTTGAAAATAATTTCAACTTAATTGTGGCATTCAAGGTGTCAAAATTGAATCTACTAGACGGTCTGCCCTCCATAAATACCACACAAGGTACCAAGCTCGTATAATGGAAGAAGATCAAAATAACAGAATAGAGAAGTTGGAAAGGGAAAATGCAGAGATAAAGGGGCAATTGAGCGAGATTACCCAATTACTAAAAGCCATGATTAAAGGAAAGGAGAAGATGGGTAATCAGGAGGAGTCTATCCAAGAACCTCAACAAAGCATGCGAGACAACCCTATTTTTGTGCCTAAAGGAAGTACTGTCAAAGCTCCCACACCTCTACAGATACAAGTTCAAAACCCAGTGGAGGTACCAAATTTAGATGATCCCACAGAGTTGAAGCATAAAGAAGAATATAGTGGTACTAAAGCTCAGCTGAGCTTGATAGAGGAAAGACTAAGTGCCGTTGAAGGAGTTGACTATTTTGGACCTGTTGATGCTGAAAGGTTGTGTCTGGTACCTGGTGTCGTGCTTCCACCAAAATTCAAAGTACCTGAATTTGAAAAATTCAATGGAACATCGTGCCCAAAAGATCATCTCACCATGTACTGTAGAAAGATGGCGGCATATGCATGGGACAACAAGCTATTGATTCATGTATTCCAAGATAGCTTGACTGGGTCAGCTGCTAAGTGGTATAACCAATTAGAAAGAAACAAAGTTCCCTCTTGGTCGGAATTGGCAAGGGCTTTTATAGCTCAATACAAACATGTGTCTGATGTAGCCCCTGATCGCTTGTCCCTCCAAGGTATGGAAAAGAAGAAAGATGAGAGCTTCAAAGAATATGCCCAACGATGGAGGGACATGGCATCACAAGTTCAACCTCCTTTAACTGAAAAGGAAGTCACTATGTTCTTTTTGAATACTCTCAAGGCACCTTACTATGAGCGTATGCTTAGCAGCGTAACTAAGAACTTTGCAGATATGGTGCTAACAGGTGAAGCTATTGAGAATGCCATCAAGAGCGGTAAGATCGAAACACCTGTGAATGATAGTAGGAAGGGTGGATTCTTGAAGAAGAAGGAATGGGATGCACAAGCCGTCCAAAACAATTCGCGTCACCCTTATACCCCTCACCCACCTTCAGTAAACTACACCTATTCTCAATCTTACCCACAAACTCATCCCCAAAACACCTATCAACCTGTTTTCCATCGACAAACTTCTACAACTTCAACAAACCCCACTTTCCCACCTAATGACCAAAGGTACACCCGACTTAGCCGAAATATTGCCATAGACCCTATACCCATGACATACGCTGAGCTATTCCCGAAGTTGGTGGAAGGTCATCTCATTGCCCCTATTTATATAGAACCTTTGAAACCTCCTTACCCAAAATGGTATGACCCCAATGCAAAATGTGCCTATCATAATGGTAATATTGGTCACTCTGTCGAGAATTGTATGGGCTTGAAGGTGAAAGTCCAATCACTCGTCAAAGCTGGACTTTTAAGTTTTGGGAAGAAAGGAGAGCCGGATGTTAATGCAAACCCATTGCCCGATCATGCTGGGACAACGGTAAATGCGGTTGAGGACTCAAGGAGAGGTACAATCAAGAGGACTGTTGCCGAAATAAAAACTCCATTAGAAAGGGTGTTTGAGGTTCTGGTGGAATCTGACTTATTACAACCAGTGGTGCTTGTCGCGAGCCCTTATAAGGGACAGCATAATAAAAGAACGACGTGCAAATATCATTGTGGAGCAATAGGGCACTCTGTTCAGTATTGCGAGGATTTTAGAAGGAAGTTGCAAGAACTAATTGATGAATCTTGCGTGGAGTTCTATGAAGAAATTCAAGATGAAGGAGTTCATGCCACTGATAAGGAGTTTGTTTTAAAACCATTGAAAGTGCTTTATGAAGAGAAACCTACGCCATCAGTTCAAGGGCCTAAGGTGGTGATAGAAGTGCCAACCCCATTCCCATACAAGAGTGACAAAGCCGTACCGTGGAGGTATGGGTATGATGCAATAATCAAAGATAAAGCAAATGTTGAAATAATGGTGGATAGTCCTGATTCCGCCAATATAACTGGAGTTGGGGGGATGATACGTAGTGGACGTTGCTATACCCATGAGATGCTACAGCAGGCAAGAAAAGAGAAAACCAAAGTGGGAGAAGAAGAGGTGGCACCGGTCCCAGATCCTGAGGAGAACCAACAAAGGACGGTAACAGACGAAGATGCTTGTGAATTCTTGAGACTTATTAAGCATAGTGAGTACAGTGTGGTAGAACAATTAAACAAGATGCCAGCTCGAATTTCATTATTGTCTCTGCTCTTGAACTCTGAACCTCATAGGAAGGCATTGTTAAAGGTGTTAAATCAAGCTTACGTGGTGCACGATGTATCCGTAGAGAAGATAGACCACCTGGTGAGCAATTTGGTGGTAGATAATTTCATCTCCTTTAGTGACGATGAAATTCCAGCTGAAGGAAGAGGGAGTACTAAAGCTCTTCATATAAGTGCAAGATGCAGAGGCATCACGATTGGTAGGGTGTTGATTGATAATGGTTCATCTATCAATATCATGCCGATGATTACTTTGACAAGGATGCCGATAGATGAATCTCACATGAAGCCAAGTAATATGGTGGTAAAGGCATTTGATGGAGCTCGTAGAGAAGTTATGGGAGATATAGAGCTTCCAATACAGATTGGTCCATGTACCTTTAATATACAGTTCCAGGTGATGGACATTACACCATCTTATAGTTGCCTTTTGGGAAGACAATGGATTCATATGGCAGGAGCGGTCCCTTCCTCTCTTCACCAAAAGCTAAAATTTGTGGTGAACGGCCAAATAATTATTATCTCAGGAGAAGAAGACATGATGGTAGCTCAAACTTCCACTACACCTTATGTGGACATTGGAGATGAAGCTGTGGAATGCTCATACAGATCCTTTGAGGTGGCAAATGCTCTATATGTGGGTGAAGGGTCAAGTCTGTGTACTCCTCGCCTGTCAAATACCACTGGTATGGTCGTGAAGCAAATATTGTGGAAAGGATGGTGCCCTGGTTCTGGGTTGGGCAGAAACCTGCAGGGAATGTTGGAGCCACTAGAGATCAATCGAAAACAAGGACAGATTTGGGTTAGGGTACAGACCGACAAGGATGGAAAAAATGAGGATGATGACTGAGAAGAAAGAGAAGAGAATTGCTCGTTTGCATGGTCGTAATTTTGAGCCCAAGAGACTAATCATACCACACTTATATGATTCGTTTCACTCAGCAGGGTATATTCATCCAGATCTAATGATGGTGACTGAAAAATGGATTGTTGAAGGATTTTGCAAATTTATCTGTCTCCGTGGTTGATAAAGAAGGAAGTGGAGGGTTTGACGTTGATTGGTTCGTGTACCCTTCAAACGCAGAGTTAGGAAATTGGACTGTTTACGAGATGCTAGTTGTCTATGCCACCTAAGAGTAATGGATTTTCTTTATTTTCTTATTTTCATTCGTTCTAAGTTTTCTTAGGATCACTCAGTTTCTTAAATAATGTAGGAGTGCTTATGCCCAAGAGCACTAAGATTTTCTTTTATGTATTGGGCCAACTTTCATTCATTTTCATTTCAATAAAAAGATTAGTAAAATGCATTTTCTTCAATTCCTCAAGTGCAAATCTCGTTTTCTGTCCAAGACACAATTACCCACATTCTTCATTTTTACCAATTTTCAGGTATCCAGACAATGAAAATGATGATAAAAATGACAATAATTCAGAATTTAATTTTGACAAACTTGTTCAATTTAATGAATCTGATCATGAAGAGAACCTTGAGGATTGTATTGTGCCTTCTGAGTTATTAAGATTGGTGGATCAAGAAAAGAAACCCATTGAGCCTTATCAAGAAGAAACAGAAATAATAAGTTTGGGAAATGATGAAAATAAAAAAGAGGTGAAGATAGGAACTGCCTTGCCATCCAATGAAAGGGAGGAATTAAAGGAGCTACTTCATGAATATGTAGATGTGTTCGCTTGGTCCTATCAAGATATGCCTGGACTCGATACTAGAATTGTGGAGCACAAGTTGCCATTAAAGCCTGAATGTAAGCTTGTACAGCAGAAGTTAAGGCGCATGAAGCCTGATATGTTATTGAAGATTAGAGATGAAGTTAAGAAGCAATTTGATGCTGGTTTGTTGGAGTTGGCCAGGTACCCTGAATGGGTAGCCAATATAGTTCCAGTTCCGAAGAAATGGGGGAAAGTGCGAATGTGTGTGGACTATAGAGACTTGAACAAAGCTAGTCCTAAGGATAATTTTCCTTTACCCCATATTGATACACTTGTGGACAATACTGCTAAATATTCCACATTTTCATTCATGGATGGATTTTCGGGCTATAATCAAATAAAAATGGCTCGCGAAGACATGGAGAAAACCACATTTGTGACAATGTGGGGAACCTTTTGTTACAAAGTTATGCCTTTTGGACTGAAGAATGCTGGAGCTACATATCAAAGAG
Organism: Heritiera fomes; assembly: GCA_032173925.1. Classification (NCBI taxonomy): domain Eukaryota; kingdom Viridiplantae; phylum Streptophyta; class Magnoliopsida; order Malvales; family Malvaceae; genus Heritiera; species Heritiera fomes. The sequence continues at coordinate 15,787,256 of JAPDPM010000002.1, forward strand.
CAATGGTGACTCTCTTCCATGACATGATGCATAAAGAGATAGAGGTCTATGTAGACGATATGATTGCAAAATCGCGTAAAGGGGAGAATCATGTCATTAGTCTCAGAAAACTATTTGATAGATTGAGGAAGTATCAATTGAAGCTGAATCCGGCTAAGTGCACATTCGGGGTTAAATCTGGAAAGCTATTGGGCTTTATGATCAGTGAAAAAGGGATAGAAGTGGATCCAGATAAGATACAAGCTATTCAAGACCTGACTCCTCCACGCACCTAAAAGGAAGTGAGAGGATTTTTGGGTAGATTAAACTATATCTCTCGTTTCATTTCTCAACTCACCCTCAAATGTGATCCAATATTCAAGTTGCTTCGTAAAAGAGATTCCGGGGAATGGAATGAAGAATGCCAGGAAGCCTTCAACAAAATCAAAGAATATTTGTCGAACCCTCCTGTGTTGGTACCACCAGTAACTGGAAGAGCTTTGATTTTGTATTTGATAGTCTACGAGAAGTCAATGGGATGTGTGTTGGGGCAAAGAGATGAATCTGGGAAGAAAGAACATGCAATTTACTATCTGAGCAAAAAATTCACAGATTATGAGTCTAAATATACCAAGTTAGAAAAAATGTGTTGCGCGTTGGCTTGGACGGCTCATAGACTCAGACAGTACATGTTGTATCATACCACATGGTTAATCACAAAATTGGATCCTCTCAGGTACATCTTTGAAAAACCTGCATTGTCTGGAAGGATCGCAAGGTGGCAAGTAATGCTTTCCGAATATGATATCACATACGTGGCCCAAAAAGCCATCAAAGGGAGTGCAATTGCAGAATTTATTGCTGATCGCAATACGAATGGTTATGAACCAATGAAGATGGAGTTCCCAGATGAAGATTTGATGTTTGTAGAAGAAAAATGTGAGAAAAAACCATGGAAGATGTGTTTTGACGGGGCGTCAAATGCTCTGGGGCACGGGGTAAGAGTAATTCTTATATCTCCTGAAGGTAGTTATTATCCAATTACTGCTAAATTGAATTTTAATTGCACGAACATTGTAGCTGAGTATGAGGCATGTGTCATGGGTCTACAGGCGGCCGTAGAAAGAAAAGTCAAGATACTTGAGGTGTATGGTGATTCAGCTCTGGTAATTTATCAATTAAAAGGAGAATGGGAAACTAGAGATCCAAAATTAATCCAGTACCGAAAGTATATCGTTGAGTTGATTGATTATTTTGAAAATATCCAGTTCGAACATTTGCCACGAGAAGAAAATCAAATAGCTGATGCTTTAGCCACCCTAGCAGCAATGTTCAAGTTGGATGCAAATGCAGAGATCCAACCAATTAGGATGGAAGTGAAGAGTTCCCCAGCACACTGCTTGAGTGTTGAAGAGGAAGTAGATGGGAAGCCTTGGTATCATGATATTCTGCAATACATAAAATATCAGCAGTATCCTGAGCATGCTACTGAAAATGACAAAAGAACTATAAGAAGATTGGCTATGGGATTCTTCTTAGATGGAGAAATTTTGTACAAAAGAAGTCGAGATCAAGTACTGTTAAGGTGCGTGAATTCAACTGAAGCTACTAAAATTCTTGAAGAAGTGCATGATGGAGTTTGTGGAGCTCATGCTAATGGTCACATGATGGCCCGACAAATCATGAGAGCAGGTTACTACTGGCTGACTATGGAGAGAGATTGTATTAACTACGCTCGAAAATGCCACAGGTGCCAGATTTATGCTGATAAAATTCATACACCTCCAAATGCTCTAAACGTGTTAGCACTTCCATGGCCTTTTTCAATGTGGGGCATGGATGTGATCGGACCAATTAGTCCCAAGGCTTCGAACGGGCATAGGTTCATTTTTATGATGATTGATTACTTTACCAAATGGGTTAAAGCTGCTTCTTATGCAACTGTAACACGAGCAGTGGTTTGCAAGTTTATTAAGAGGGAGATAATTTGTCGATACGGGCTTCCAGAAAGAATTATCTCCGACAATGCTCGAAATTTGAACAACAAGATGATGGAAGATGTGTGTACTCAGTTCAATATCAAGCATCATAATTCAGCGCCATATCGTCCGAAGATGAATGGGGCAGTAGAAGCAGCAAATAAAAACATCAAGAGGACAGTGGAAAAAATGGTTGAGACATATAGAGATTGGCATGAGAAGTTGCCATTTGCCCTACATGCCTATAGAACATCTGTTCGCACTTCTACTGGGGCAACACCATTTTCACTAGTGTATGGGATGGAAGCTGTACTGCCTGTTGAAGTTGAAATTCCATCCTTAAGGGTTCTGAGGGAAACAAAGTTAGAAGAGGCTGATTGGGTGAGAGATCGTTACGAGCAGCTCAACTTCATTGAGGAAAAAAGAATGGCAGCATTGTGTCACGGCCAACTGTATCAAAGGAGAATGATGAAAGCGTATGATAAGAAGGTTCGACCAAGAAAATTCAGAGAAGGAGAATTGGTCCTAAAGAAGATTCTCCCAAATCAACCAGACAATAGAGGAAAATGGGCTCCAAATTGGGAAGGTCCTTATGTTGTGAAAAGGGCATTCTCTGGCGGGGCATTACTTTTGGTAGATATGGATGGAGATGATTTGCCAAACCCAATAAATTCAGATGCTGTGAAGAAGTATTATGCCTAAAAAAAAAAGAGAAAGAAAAAAAAAGAAAAAAAAGGAAAAAAAGAAAAAGAAAAAAAGAGATAAAGAAAAAGGAGGATTCAAATTGAAAACCCAAAAGGGCAGTTTGAGTCAATAGGGGGTAAATTCAAACTGAAAACCCGTAAAGGGCGGCTTGAATCAAGGGGACATATCTAAGTTGAAAACCTGAAAAGGCGACTTAGGTATGAGGAGAAAAGGCATTAAAAGGTCATGATACAGAAGCACCAATGTGATTTGATAGGACTTTACATGGTCAGATGACTTGAAGAGAATGAGAATTTTGAATGAGAATTTTGTATTATTTGATCAGAGTTGTTTGAATGTTTGCCCAATGCCTGGTTAAATAATCCTAGAATCCTTGTTTTTCTTTCAACCTTGCTTGGCCTTCACACTTGGCTACCTTTTGTAATATTTCCAGATATTGAATAATACCACTCTCTCCATTTCATTTATCATTTCTTTGCTATATCCTTACTTTGAGGGATTGAGAAATTGTATTGCATTGATTTTGAAATTGGAATGATAATGAATGTTTGCTTAGCAAAATATGTGAAAGACTCCTATATTATTTAGGAAAATGAAAGAAAAGGGAAAACTTGTGAATGAATGAAAATTGGAAATCAAGAAAAAATCAATGGATAAGAAAGAATGAATGATGAAGTCTCAGTAAAAATTTTAATGAGCAAATAAATGACCTAAAGAGGGCACAAAGATAAGAGCTTCATTGGGAGAGAAAAAATGGAAGAAGGAAAATGAGGAAAGAAATAGGAAATATAAGGACAAGATGACAAATGAAAAAAGAAGAATGCATGAGATGGACTGAGAAAGAAAAACCTTGTTATTGCCACAGTTAAAGTTGAAATGTTTGCAAAAAAAAAAAAAACATTGCATGAACATAATAGATTGTGTGAGTGATATTGCATAAATGACATTGCATGATAGAATAAACTGCATAAATAGAAGAATGCATGCACGGTTGCACACATGATGCATTGCATGAGGAAAGTTACAGACAAGGTTCCTTGAGTACAATCTATAAGACCTTCGGGCATGATTCATTCAAATTTTTAGACAAGATTTATAAAGTTTGACTGCCTGCCTGTTTAGGAGGAGCTTTTGGACAAGATTTTTAAAGTTTGACTGCCTGCCTGTTTAGGAGGAGCTTTTATACAAGATTTTTAAAGTTTGACTGCCTGCCTGTTTAGGAGGAGCTTTTGGACAAGATTTTTAAAGTTTGACTGCCTGCCTGTTTAGGAGGAGCTTTTATACAAGATTTTAAAGTTTGACTGCCTGCCTGTTTAGGAGGAGCTATTGAACAAGATTATAAAGTTTGACTGCCTTTCTATTTAGAGGGAGCTTTTTGAAAAAAATGAAAAAATGAAAAAAGAAGTCAGACAAAATAAGTGTCTATGTCTTTGTGCAATTACTGTTTCATAGCAAATACACAAAGAGGGGCAGCTGTAGACACCCTATTTTGTCCGAGGTCTTAATTTGTAAAAATAATTAATTGAGTTGGGTGACATTTGTATTTTAAATAATTTAACAATTTAGAATTAAGTTAAAATTAGAATTTTTAGATTTAGAATTAACATTAATTAGGAAATTAAAATTAAAATAGGATTTAGGAATAAAAAAAAGAAAAGAGAGAGAAAAGATAAAAAGAAATAAAAATAAAATTAATTTTAGGATTAGATAATTAGGATAATTAGATTTTTTAGGATAATTATTTAGATAAATAGAGTTAGATTAGGATTAACATAAGAATAAAATAGATAAAATATAAGATAATTATGAGAATAAGTATAGTTGTATTAGGATTCTAATAAGTTTTTGGACTATAAAAAGGGGATTAAGTCTCATGCTTAAAAAAAAAAAAGAAACAGCTACAATTCGGGATCCTTGCATTGCAATACCCAACCAACATCATCATCTTCGCTTGCTGCATCGACGCACCATCATCATCGCCATCCTTGCAATATTCATCAGCCATCATCATCATCGTCGCACATCACCTCACGTCATTACCATCAAGCTTCTCTACTAATCCTTGCTTTTCCTGCTCATCTGCTTATCCTCATCTTCACGCTGCACTTCAAGCTGCTGCCAAGAGTCAGAAGTCACGCCACCTTAACTGCTTGTTGAACGGTTCCCCGGTTCCATTTGCTTGCCTAGTACTGTTCCCTTTGCTGTCGGTACTTGCACCAACCTCCATCGCTGCGAAGCTACTTCCCGATTCCTTGCTTTACGACGTCCTGAGTCTACTGCAATACTGCACCGATCACAGCCTCTGTTTCAGTCAACGCCATCATCTCCTCCCACTTTGTTGCCCGACGCTAAGGTTCCATTATCTTCACCAAGTCACCGAACCATTGCTTGTCCTGCATATCCGCTGCTGCATCATTACGTCGGCCCTTGCTGCTGCGCTTCTGTCCAGCCCCGTCATCATCAGCGATTGCTGCTCGTGTTATCTTCACAAGTACGTGAAACTAATGCAAGAAAAGAACGTGAAGTGCAGTTAATAAAGAAAAGAAAGAAAGCCAACAAAGAAGTTGAGCTATTGTCCAGGTGAGTGTTGTATTAATCTCTTAATTAATTCATTAGTATTAAGTAGGATTTATGTGATTAATCAGTTGGTGAATAATTAATTGATGTTTGCTGATGATTTAACGTTATGATAATTAAATGTATGACAATATTAATAGTTGGGTAATTTAATAATAATTTAAATTGATTTAATAATTGTAAGTTTGTAGGATGACTGAAAATTGATATGTATGACTACTTGCATGACAGTTAATTAATATAGATTTGCATGATAATTGGTAATTTGATATATTGTATACTAGTGATTTGTTTGCATGATGATTGATATAATATGTTACTTAATTTACATGTTAATTTAAACTCTTTTGATAAGCTTAAATTAAAGTGTATGGGTGTACGTCTAATTTAACTTGTTTGCATGATAACTATTTTTATTTCTTGATTTATAGTACTTTTTTTGCATGATCAATTGTTTGGATATTAAATTCAAGGTAATAATTGTAGGAAAATAAAATAAGATAAATATAAAACTTCATAAAATAAAAGATTAAAGTAAACAATGATAAGGCTTAGCAAATAAAAATATTGATTAATTACTAGAGATGAATATGGATTATCCGATGATGAAATTCCAAGAAAGTCAATTGGTACTCCTTGGATTTTCTAGGTGAGAGGATTCTTCTTGAGTTGAGCCAGATTGATGGAATACTTAAGGAGAATTTTCAAGAAAAACATAATTCATGTTCATTTTAAAGATATAATAATAATAATAATAAAACAATAATAATAAAAAATATAAAATAATATGATAATAAAATAATAGGATAATAATATGTTTTAAATAAAATAAGTAAATGTGACATATGCCGATGATAAAATTCTAAGAAAGTCAATTGGTACTCCTTGGAATTTCTAGGTGAGAGGATTCTTCTTCGGTTGAGCCAGATTGATGGGATACTTAAGAAGAATTGTCAATAACCCATATGTCATGTTTATTTTTAAAAGAATAAAATAATAGAATTAAAACAATACAATAAGAAGAATAAGATTAGAAAATATTTAAAGATAAGAATTCCATAATATACTTAATCAATCCGACGATGGAGTTCAAGAAAGTCGATTGGTACTCCTTGAACATCTTGAGGTGAGGGGAGTTTCTAAGATTTGAGCCAGATTGATGGAATAGTCTTAGAAACTTTCCCAATATTTAATTATCAAAACTAATACAAACATAAAGGCAAATTTAGACTAAACTTAGAACTAAGTGGTACCATTTTAGAATGGGGGTCGTGGGGGTGTTAATCCTTCCCCACACGTAACCGTACTCCCGAACCCTAGATTCTTTGAACGTAGACCCTGCCTTATCCTTAGACAAGAGTAGGTGACCAATCACACCTTAGATTTGAATGGTTGGTGGCGACTCCTCGATATTAAGTCTAGCGGGTTAGGTTCATGGACCTAGACGTTATGACAGCTCGGATGTCAGATCTCTCCGTCATTAAAATTTGAAATGTTGAAAATAGGGAGTGAACAATCCACGGCTCAATAAAGGAGTTATATGTAACTCTTGATATCCAGATATCTATATGCTGTAAAATCTTTTTCCAATTCCTATAAGTACACTAGGTTCATATAGGAAGGATGCTATAGTTGGCTAGGGATCCGGATGGAGTATAGAAGGTATTTTGAAATACCTGTCTTGTCCCGAAACATAGAAGCAACTGTAGAGAATAATTAATTTCATTTGAAATTTAAACCTTTTTCCTTTTCATTTTATATCATCTCCATTGAATGCTTTTATGAATTAAAGCATTTAATTAAAAAATAACTAATATTTATCTATTCTTTTAGACAAATATTAGTTTAAACCCTCATCATTCTTGTTTGAACTCATTTCATATTTTACTGTACAAGTCATAATTAGTACAGTAACTTAGATAGCAAAATAAGCTATTAAAAACCATTTCCTTATAACATTTTAACTCATTTAAAATCTAATATTCAATTTAAAATTATAATAAGAATATTAGATTTATAATCTCCTCTTTTTCTTTCCGTCAACATATCACGTGTTCATCTCACATATATTATGAAAATCAGTATATAGTACCGTACTTAACTTAGTACTATACACCATGTAAAAGTACTGTAAAACATTTTAATTTTCTTCATATCATATAAAACATATTCTTTTAACATATCACGTATCATATAAGAGACTGAGGCAATCACCCAATCGTATCATGCTATAGACCCCGGAGGGTAGAAAATATAAACGTATCAAATCTATGGCCATAGTCTATATTATCCTCAGTGGATCACTAATCAGGTGTCGACCGGAACCACATATCACATATTACATGTCACATATCACATATCACGTATTACGTGTCACATATCACATATCACGTATGAGCATGAAAGAGGGGTCAACTAGTCTCAAAATAGTGTTTTTCATCATTAATTTACCTTTATGGAATTTATAAAAATAATTAAATTCATGAATAAAACCATAAAGGTTTTATAAGTAATTTAGTGAATATTTAAGAAAATAATTATAAAAATATTCACTTTATGTCTTTTCATTTTCTCTTTTATATCACATATAGTTTACATATCGGGAGAATCTTCGGTGATCTCATTATCACCAATTTCAAAACATGAATATTTTTAAATAAAATTCGATATATTCATGTTTTATAAGAAATAATAATTTTTTTATTTTCGTGGTTGGAAATCATTCCTCGTGTAAGAAAATCATTTATAATGATTTTATAGAATTTTTCTAAAATTTTCGACAGCATAATGATTGCCTATTGACTAGCCTCCCTGCACAAAATAGACAGTTTATAATTTCACAGCCAACTAATTTCCACAATTTGCAACCATATCATTTCACCAATATTTTCATAATAATTACGCATGTGTAAAATATGCATACAGGATATCCTTACAGGCTACACACGCATCCCTTACTTGTCCCGTGTCAACGACTTTTACACCAACGTCGCGCACGTATTTCCACTCCTCCCGATTCCATCATCTCACACCATCTTGTATGATTCTCTACAAGTTAAATTCTACATTTTAGACTCGTATAAAATTAATTTATAAATAATCTTAACTTATTATAAATTTTTCCTACTTATTTTCCTCTTCTTCCTTCTTCTCCTTTCTTTTCTTCTTCCTTTCTCTTCTTCTTCTTCCTTCTTTTTCTTCTTTTTCTTTTTCTTTTTCTTTTTCTTTTTCCTTTCCTTTTTCTTTTCTGGTCTGAACCGGTTCAGCCGGTTTGGCCCTTCTTCGGTCGATTCTCCGCCAGTTCAGGCCTCCCACAGCTGGCTGAAGACGTGGCAAAACCGTTTCTAGCCTCTTTTTCCCCAAATCGATGGCGATGGCAGTGGATCTGGAGGTGGTGGTTTCAACTTCTTCTCTTCTCTTTTCCCTCCTTTTTCCTTTTCCCCTTCACCGCTGGTTACCCTTTCCTTCAGATCTGACTTCTGTCAGTGGCGAGGGTGGCGGTGCCCGAATCGGCCGGCACTGCCGTTTTCCTTTCTCTTCTCTTTCTTTCCTCTTTTCCTTTTCTTTCTCGATTCAGTTATTCTCTTTTCTTTTCTTGCTGTTGCCGGCAACTTTCCTTCTCCTCTCGTCGACCAGCGACAGCGTCTCTCTCTCTCTGTGTTTGTAACAGAGGAGAAAAGAAATGGGGATCGGGTTGTATCCCGATTCCCATTTCTGTTTTTTTTTCATTATAATTATATTTATAAAATATATTATAAATATAATATTATCAATATATGTATATAAATACATATTTTGTACCAACAATTTATGTATATATATATTTTTTATACACTTTAATTAGAAATAATATATAGAGATATATATTTCATATATATATATATATACCTAAATATATATATTATAATAATATACATATGTATTTATTTTATGATATATAAAATAGTATATATCAATATATCATAGATATACTATATTTCATATATATATATATATATATATATATATATATATATACACACATATGTACTTATATAAAAACATATAAAAATATATTTATATAATCTAATTATATAAATATATAAATATACACATTTTTATTTCTTAAATTTTGGATTTCTTAATATCCAAAATAAATATACCCATTTTCATTTCTTATTTAATTTGGATTTCAATTTATCCAAATTAAATTTTCAGATAATAAATATTAATTTAGAAATTAGCGGTTGTCACACATTGTTGTTGATATTTTTTGCATTTGGATAGTTGTGAGTAAGACAATAATCCCCAGTTACTGTCTAGACCATCCATAGATAGTCTTGAGCAAAACAATCATAATTAACAAAGCAATAAAAATAACACAAACAACCATTATTTTCGCTATGTTTGATCTTTTACTCTAACAAAAAATGATGTAAAGCGATTGTCTTCCCCTCTTATATTTATTATTGTCTCAACTCTCATTATTGTTGGTAGTTTCGTTAATGGTAGATCAAAGGAAAACTTGTAACATCCCAAAACCACTATATAACAGAATATTCACTTGTAAACTCTACTTATATACCGGTTGGGCTGTCTGTGATGCTTAATAACTCTTAGTACTTTAATAGGAATTAGTACTTTTATTTCTCGTACTAATATGAAAATATGAATTATTAAATTCTTTCCTTTTTATGTATATACATTTCCTTATGTAGACACCCCATTTTGTCTGGGGTCTTTTAATGTTATTGGGCCTATTGGGTTTGATAATTAGAAGATGAATCTAATTTTTGTATTACTATCTTGTTTTATTATTAAAAAAATAAAAATGAAAAGAAAATAAAAAATAAAAAAAATAAAAAACAAAAATAAAGTGATCAAAGAAGGGAAACTTGAAAAAAAAAATCAGAATCTTAAAACAAAGACAAAGTCAAAAATTTGAAAATTTTAGAAAGAAAATCAAAATCAATGAGTGAATTAAGTGAGAATCAATGAAGATACAAGTCAAACTCAAATTGGTGCATGGATGGAAAGGAAATAAAGTTGGTTTAATACCCATATCAAGAAAAGGAAGGAAAATTAAATAATAAAAGGGGAGCAATACACAGAAAAGAGGAGGAGGAAAAAAAGAAAACCCTAAGAAAAAAAAACCTAGAAAAAAAACCGAGTAGAAACTCTAGAAAGAAAACCCAAAAAAAAAAGATCTCTTGGACGGCACCATCATCGATAGTAGCTCGTCATCACCACAATGACAAACACCTTGCTGCACCGATCCGAGCCGCCTTGCACACACTTGCACCTCTGACCACGTCCCCTGTTTGTATGATCCATTGCTGCACCGAGACCTCTGTCGCAGTTGCTGTTGTTACACTATTATCCTCAAGCCGTTACACGTCGTTCATTGCTGCTCCTATACACGCTGCATCAAGCCACACCCGCTGCATCTTCTTTGCTTCATCCATGCTAGACAAGACATCTAGCTGCCACCTGTAAGGAAAGAAGGCAACAAAGGAATTTATTTTTGATAAAAGATAGCAACAAAAACGAAAGCGAGGAATATTGACGTTTTGAGTTCCTTCTCTGCTCCGTCATCGTCTCTCCTTGCTGTGACTACCTCGCTGCCTGGAACCTTCCTTGCAACTGCTGCTACCTCGCTCTGCATCACTGAACCATCCTTGCCACCTTGCGCCCAGTGTCCCTGTTGTGTCTTCATCATCGAGCCACTGTGGCAGCTTTCCTCGTTCAAGCCCCGTTGCACCGTGGACCATCACCGTTGCCCACTGTCCTGAGCATTACTGCACCGTGGACCATCGCCGCTGCTGTTTCTTGAAAGCAACCTTGACCAAACAAGAATAAAACAAGAGGAAGTAGAAAGAATAAAGCTGTACGTGGGCAAGAAAAGAAAGACCAGAGCAGTTGCAGTAAAGAAAGCCACGTTAGACTAAGAAATCAAGAGAAAAGAAATTGCAAGAAAAAGGTAAGAAAAGAAAGATATCCTTGTTAATTTTATTTGATTAGATAGATAATAAGTATTTAAATTTATATTTAATTACGTAATGGGTTGAATAATTATATAGTTTTAGATTGATAATTAACTTAGCTAATAATTAATTAGGTGTTTTACTTACTTAATGTAATTTAAATTAATTAATATAATTGATATGATTTAAATGATATGATGATATAATTTAAATAAGTTTGATATGGTTTATTTGATTTGGGGGAAATTTAATCTATTTAATTTAATTTGTTAATGAATTTGAATGATATGAGATTTAATGGGTGTGAATTTATATGATTGCTATGATTAATTTATGTAGTTTAATTTTGTTTATTTAAATGATACGAATGATGTGCAATTGATATTGAAATGTATGATTTATTTGGTATGGTTTAATTAGTATAATTTAATTTGTTTGACTTGGTGTATATTTTATCGATTATAAAAATTAGGAAAATTAGAAACATTACAAGAGCATGGAATTTAATTATTTATAAGAAATTTTAATTATCAAAAAATAAATGTGAATTATACCGATGATGACATTTCGAGAAAGTCAATTGAGACTCCTTGAAATTTTTAGGTGAGAGGATTCTCCCTTAAGTTGAGCCAAATTGATGGGATACTTTTGGGAGAATTTTCAATAAAATATATTTCATATTTATTTTAAGATTAAATAGATATAAAATAAATGGAAGGAATAAAAATTAAATAGTAAAGACTAAAATTAAATGAACATAGACGAGAATAATAAATAAATAAAAAGGATAATAAATAAGAAATAGGAATTAGGTTGAAAATTAGATTTTATAGAATGAATGTGAATTGTACTAATGATGAAATTTCAAGAAAGTCAATTGAGACTCCTTGAAATTTCTAGGTGAGAGGATTCTCCCTTAAGTTGAGCCAAATTGATGGGATACTTTTGGGAAGATTTTCAATAAAATATAATTCATATTTATTTTAAGATTAACTAAATATAAATAAATAAAATGAATAAAAATATAACCTAGATAAAGACTAAGCTTAAATAAATATAAGTAAATAAACGAATGAATAAATAAATATACAATAACAATAAAATAAGAAATAAGTATGAATTATGCCGATGATGAAATTTCAAGAAAGTCAATTGAGACTCCTTGAAAATTTCTAGGTGAGGAGATTCCTTTTCGGCCGAGCCAAATTGATGGGACGCTTAAGAGCGAATTTTCAATAAAACATAATTCACGTTTATCTCTTAAAAATAAGATGAATAAGAATATAAAAGTAATTAAAATAAAAAAATCTAAGAAATTTATAAAATGAATATAGAGTCAGAATTAGAGATAAGATTAAAAAAGGGAACTTCATAAAATATTAAAATTTATCCGACGATGGAGTTCAAGAAAGTCAATTGAGACTCTTTGAATATCTTGAGGTGAGGGGAATTTCTAAGGTTGGAGCCAAATTGATGGAAAAATCTTAGAAATTTTCCCAATACATAAGTATATCGAAACTAATATGAATTCAAAGCAAATTGTAAAGATAACCTAAAACTAGTTGGTACCATTTTAGGATGGGCGTTGTAGGGGTGCTAATCCTTCCCTACACGTAACCGTACTCCCGAACCCTAATGTCTTTGAATGTAGATCAAGCCTTATCCTTAGTTTGAATAGGTGACCAATCACACCTAGGTTAGAATGGTTGGTGGCGACTCCATGTCTTTATGTCTAGCTATTAGGTTTTCTCTAAAGCTTAATACGTTATGACACCTTATTTATAAAGTAGTAATGTACCCCTTTACTGAATATATAAAAGAATATAACATACCTTCAATATCAATCTCTGGAAGGTAATTCTCTTAGTCCAAAATCAATAATCTGTGGAGTGGAAAAATAAGGAGCGAGCGACAACGTGCTCAGTAAGGAAGGTGTAGGCTGCTTATAAAAATAAAAGCTATATCCTCAAACACAATTTATTTATCCTAACAATCAAACCCATTAGGAAAACAATGGATATATTTAACCTTTAAACAGGATTCATTAGATATTTTCAATAAACGAAAATCAATAAGTTGAGACTAGGCAACAATTAAATCATGCTCTCATTGTTCCCCCAGGAACACAAGTCGTCCGCTTTTGGGGTGCACCCGTAGACCATCGCCCCTCACGGCTATCTCGGCTAGATCTATGACCATAATCTATAGGTGGTCCTCGAGTCCACTTGCCAAGTGACCTCGAGACCGCTGATGACTTGGCAGGTCTATCAGCCTTGTGACGCCCTGAGGTGCACCCGTGAGTCTATTGACCCGAGCCACCGCCTCAGGTGGGTCACGCAATTACCTGAATAACAAGGCATGAACTCAGGGCCTAAAGTCTCAAAATCACTGTATCAAATAATGTGTAAAATCCGAATTTTATTATACTGTATGCCATATGTGTACATTATTGATAGTGGAAAAAAAATTTTGTGAAATTAAATCGAATGTAAATTTCACTTTCCAATCTAAGAGATGATTTATAGAGTAGTATATAAAGAAAGTGAAACAAATGTTAAAGAGCTAACCTGGCGAATAGAATGCCAATATTGTGGGTTAGGGCGAGTAGATCAGTTCGCCCAAGCTGGCGAGCTCGCTAATCGCCCAGACGGATTAAAGAATATATATTTTAAAGTTAAATAAAAGTGAAATTGTGGGAAAGTATGGCAAACAGGTCAATAACGTGTGGGGAGAAAAGAATTTTACATTGATTGCGTTTACTACAATAGTCTTCATGAAATTAATGCTAAGTATGAAAGCATTTAATGAAGAATATGGCTGTCAGACAAATGGAGAAAAGAATGAAAGAAGAGCCAATCAATGTTGGCTGACAGGGGCGTGGACTAGGAGTTAGCCAATCAACGATGGCTGGAACAGAAATGGCGTGGAAAAGAGAAGAAAAGAAAATGGAAAAAGTCCAGGAAAGGGGCGGTAGTGGACTTCTCGCCAATCGTTCTCCTGACAACGGGATTAGGCAATAAATGACAAGGGGAATAAGAAATAAATGAAAGTGAAATTAGTCAAAAAGGAAGGAAGAAACGGACTGCAACGGGAAGTTTACCACGGTTCCTTTTTTCAACAATTTCTCTGGGTTTTAATTGCATGAAAGACGTGCAATGATAACAGATAACAGGATAAGGAAACAGGTGGTTGCTTCTAACAGGTTATATTGGGCTATATAAAGAGAGTTCATGAGGGAAGATCGATGGAAGCAAACTTTATCATTCTCGCCCATTCTGTTTCTCTGCAAATTCATCTTTCATTCCTCCGTTCTTATTTCATAAATGAGCCATACAATTTCATCTTTTAGTTAGCCAAACCCTTCTAAAGTGTTGAAGAGCTAAGGAACAAGAGAAGTAATTCTGTTGTTGGAAGAGCAGCTCAGTAAAGGTGAGTTTCATAGCTTTTATAGTTCTCTTGATATTTAATCATAGATATAGCCTGGTTGTAGTTGAATATTGTTGAACAATATAAGAAAATAGATGGAAAAATAACCAAGAATGAGTAAGGGAACACGACGGGCGAGTAGAAAATTGCTAGTCGAAATGGATGAGTACTCGCCCAAAGGATGGGACGAGGTTAGGAAAATGCTTATATGAGTTCGCCAGTATGTGGTCCCGGCGGGCGAGAACCAGTGATCGCCAATAGGCGAGAAGGGCGACAAAGTGTTCGCCCATGTAAAAGTTGATGATCGCCAGTAGGGCGAGTAGGAGAAAAAGAAGACGCCAACTTATTCCATTACATGGGCGAACTCCTATGAATAAGCCGCTATTGGACAGCGAGCTATGTTGGGCGAATGGCGAACTGAGTTCGCCAAAGTGCTATATTTTTAGGGAAAATAAAAATAGTTTTGGAAAATATTAATAGTTGAATAATTACTTTTGCAGACGGGATTCGAGGAAGGCGGGCGAGAAGAAAGATTGTATCAGACGAGGTAAGGAAGTTGTATGTGATGCAAATGCATGTCCTGTGGAGTAAAAACGTTAAGAAAATATCGGAATTTGTTTTATTTTCTGAGATGCATCGTTTGATAAATTGTTTTGGTTTCGGGCGAGCTACAAGCCGCCATAAGTTCTTTGGTTGGTCGAATGGACTAAGGCGGGCGAGTAGTTTTGTATTAGACAGAAACTCGGGCGAGCCAAGGGCGAGCTCTCTGGTTGAGATCTGGGCGAGTGCCTTTGTTTTAAGAGAAATCCGGTACGCCATAGTCGGGCGAACCCTTTTAAAGTGTTTGGGCGGGCGACCCTTGTTTTTAGTAAAAGGCGGGCGAACTGTTATCAGCCAGCCGTACTTATGTTTTGAAAACTTTGAGGCGGGCGACTATTATTCGCCGTCTTGTTTCTTAAAACGAAAAATGAAGTATTTTAATTATTTTGAAAATAGAAAATATCAAATTTCTTGGGCGAATAGACTCTCGGGCGAGTAGTCCCTTGGGCGAATAGACTCTCGGGTGAGTAGTTCCTTGGGCGAATTGGCTAATGGGCGAGCTGACCCTGGGCGAACTAGCCGTGGGCGAATCAGCTCCGAAAGTGTTTTTATCTTATAGAAAATGTTGAAAATGGAGGGTTGTTTTACTAGTTATAAACCCTTTTGGAAACTAAATCATTTTATGGAAATGATACATATAATAACTTGATTTTGAGACATTAGGCCATGAGTTCATGCATTATCACTCATGTACTTTGCGTGACCTAACTAGGGCGATGGCTCGGGTCAATAGACCAGCGAGTGCACCCTGGGGCGTCACAGGGCTGATGGACCTGCCAAGTCTTCAGCGGTCTCGAGGTCACTTGGCAAGTGGACTCGAGGACCACCTACAGATTATGGCCATACATCTAGATGAGATAGCCGTGAGGGGCAATGGCCTACGGGTGCACCCCAAAAGCGGATGATTTGTGTTCTTGCATGATTTAAATTATTGCCTAGTCTCAATTAAATGATTTATGAAAGGATCTGGTGAATCCTGTTTCATGTTAACTATAGTTATTCCTAATGAGTTTGAACATTAGGACGATTAAATGATTTTGAGATTACAGCTTTTATTTTATAAAGCAGCATACACCTTCTTTACTGAGCACATTGTCGCTCACTCCTTATTTTTCCACTCCACAGATATCTGATTGAACTAAGAGACTTACCTTCCTGAGATTGGATATCGAAGGTATGTTATATTCTTTTATATATTCAGCAAAGTTGTACAGTACTACTTTAAATACGAAGGGAATGTATATACATCTAAAGGAAGAGACTTTATTAATTCATAATGTAGTAAAAGTTGTTAAGTATCACAGACAGCCCAACCGGTAAGTAAGTGAAGTTTACAAATGAATATTCTATTATATAGTGGTTTTGGGATGTTACAGATTTAATGGTATCAGAGCAAGGTTGGTCGGATGTCTAGTGATGCTTAAAGTAAATGGTGAAATAGTATACATTCCCCTGTAGTACTGTATAAACTGAATATATAATTGATGTGTTAATGATAAGTGATAAACGATTTCTGTGGTACAGATATGAGTGGAAGGAGGAGGATGCGCTCAGTGAGAGGTATAGGCCGAGGTAGGGCGGCACAGACTCCGGAACCACAAACACCGGAACCTGCCCCAAGACCTCCACGTCCTCTACAGTTAGAGAGCATTGATGCTCGTGTGAACCAAGTAGAGAGGTTGGTAGCCGATTTTATGGCTATGTATCAGGCGGATAGAGCCGCAGATAGGGCAGAGAGGGAGAGAGCTACAGCTCCCGCAGCCCCAGTAGAGGCACCAGCACCGCCACAGCCGGCACCAGTTGTGCCTGAGCCTAAACCTATTCCACCACCAGCACCTCAGCCACCGATAGCTCCACCACAGCCACTGATTCAGCAGCCACGAAATGCTGAGTCATATTGTAATGTGGCATTGGTGAAATCATTTAAGAAATTGGATCCACCGAAGTTTAAAGGCACTAGGGATCCATTGGTGGCAGAACAGTGGGTTATAGAGATTGATAGATTACTCGAGATTATGAGATGTTCAGAGACAGAGAAAGTGGGCCTAGCTGTGTTCCAATTGGCAGATGATGCGAGACATTGGTGGAAGGCCACCCAGACGGTATTATTTGCTCAGCATCAGGATCTGTCATGGGATATGTTTGTGGAAGCTTTTAGAAGGCAATATATTCCTGACACTGCTCAAGATAAATTACAGCAGGAATTTATGGATTTAGTACAGGGTAGTATGTCAGTGAATGAGTATGAGGCTAAATTTACTACCTTGAGCCGTTTTGATCCACAGACCAGTACAAATGCCCGGTATAAGATTTCGAGATTTAAAGCGGGTTTGAGGCCATCCATCAGAGTAAAGCTAGCCCCATTTGTTATACAGACTTATGATGAGATAGTTCAACGGGCTCAGCTATGTGAGAGGGACTATGAGCAGTTCCAGCCCGATTTCAGTAGTAAGAGTAAAGGCAAAGGAAAGGGAAAAGCTAAGAGGTTTATGGAGGATAGACCAGGTAGAGAGCAGTTTAAGAAGACCAGATCTTCGGGCATACAGATTTCAGAGGGCAGAGTCGATAGACCAGCAGTTTCTACTCCTGCTAGTGGCCCCACTACCACTCAGAGGAGTGTTGCGCCCTTATGTAGACATTGTGGAAGGTCGCATGGATCGCGCCCTTGTCCTGTAATGACTGGAGTATGTTTTAGATGTGGACAGATGGGGCATTTTATTAAGGATTGCCCGATGCGTAGAGAGTCGACTGCTTCTACTATACCTCCTGCAGTACCTCAGATAGCGGCCCCGGCAGCTCAGAATGCACCCGAGAAAGCGACACCCTCACAGCCAAGGCGGGCGACAGCCGCAGAAAAGGGTAAGAAGGTTGTGACTCAGGGTCGGGTGTACGCGTTGGATCAGGAGACTGCCGACGCCTCTATCGATGTGATTAAAGGTAAAATTTATCTTTTTGATATTCCCGTAATTGCCTTAATTGACCCGGGTTCTACCCACTCATTCTTATCACCTGCATATGCCAACAGGACCCCAGTAGAGCCGGAGTTGTTAGAATATACATTGCGAGTGAAAACTCCTTTTAATGATTTCCAGATGACAGATGTTATATATAGGGATTGTAAATTGACTATAGGAGAGAAGGTTATGACAGCTAACCTAATTTTGTTGGATATATATGATTTTGATATCATTTTAGGTATGGATTGGTTAGCTGCAAACCATGTTAGTTTGGATTGTAATACTAAGTTTATTACCTTCTCTCATCCCGAAAAGTACATTGTAAAGTTATTGTAAATTAATAAAAAGTATGTTATGAGATGATATGTATACTGAAATTGTGGTTGTGTATGAATGTTTATGAAGGATATATTGCTAGTGTGGAGGATGTTGAGAGGAAGCATCCAAAAATACAAGAGATTCCTGTGGTTAAGGACTTCTCGGATGTATTTCCAGAGGATTTACCAGGGTTACCACCGGATCGAGAGACGGAGTTTATGATTGAGTTGGTACCCGGTACGGAGCCGATTTCTAGACCCCCATATAGGATGGCACTGACAGAGTTGGATGAGCTCAAGAAGCAGCTCCAAGAGTTATTAGATAAGGGATTTATACGTCCCAGTGTGTCACCGTGGGGAGCTCCAGTATTATTCGTTCGGAAGAAGGATGGTAGCCTCCGGTTGTGTATTGATTATCGGATGTTGAATCGGGCTACCGTTAAGAATAAGTATCCACTACCTCGGATTGATGATTTGTTTGATCAGCTCAGGGGTGCACAGGTGTTTTCCAAGATAGACCTTCGATCAGGCTATCACCAGTTGAAGATTAAGGAGTCGGATGTGCATAAGACAGCCTTTCGAACTCGCTATGGCCACTATGAGTTCTTAGTGATGCCATTTGGACTGACAAATGCCCCTGCAGCTTTTATGAGTTTGATGAATGAGGTATTTCATTCATTTTTGGATAAGTTTGTCATAGTATTTATTGATGACATACTGATTTACTCTAAGACTTCAGAGGAGCATGAGCAGCATTTGCAGATTGTTCTACAGACCCTCAGAGAGCGAAAGTTGTATGCTAAGCTTAGTAAGTGCGAGTTCTGGCTTGACCACATTATATTTCTCGGACATGTAGTGTCGAGAGACGGGGTATCAGTTGATCCGTCCAAGATAGAGGCCATTGTTCAGTGGGAGAGGCCTAACACGGTTACCGAGATACGGAGTTTCTTAGGTCTTGCCGGATATTATCGCAGGTTTGTGGAGGGATTTTCTAGACTTGCTGCTCCATTGACACGACTCACACGTAAGGATGTAAAGTTTGAGTGGAATGATGCGTGTGAGCGTAGTTTTGGTGAACTTAAGAAGAGATTGACTAGTGCCCCCGTATTAGCCCTTCCTAGCGGATCAGGTGGATTTATGGTGTATACTGATGCATCCGCTCAAGGTTTAGGATGTGTGCTCATGCAGCATGGTCGGGTTATAGCCTATGGTTCTCGACAGTTGAAGGATCATGAGAAGAATTACCCGACACATGACTTGGAGCTAGCCGCAGTGGTGTTTGCATTGAAGATATGGCGACATTATTTGTACGGAGAGAAATTTCAGATATATACAGACCATAAGAGTCTGAAGTATATATTCTCACAGAAAGAGTTGAATTTGAGGCAGCGACGGTGGATGGAACTATTAAAGGATTATGATTGTGAGATTTTGTATCACCCAGGTAAAGCTAATGTAGTAGCTGATGCACTGAGCCGTAAGCATGTTGGCATGATATCGTACATGATGATCAGGGAACATGAGTTGATAGAGCAGTTCTCTAACCTCAGTTTGACAGTTGTTTCCTCTGACCAGTATGGGTTTACAGCTAGTTTTCGTATTGAACCGGATTTGATGGATCGAATTAAGGAAGCTCAGAGGAGTGATGATTATTGTATTGGGGTGGCCAACCAGATTCAAATGGGAGATGAGTCGGATTTTGAGATTGGCACCGATGAGATACTGAGGTTTAGAGGTCGGATATGTGTTCCCGGTGATCAGCAGCTTAGAGATTTGATTTTATCAGAGGCCCATACCTCTAGATACACGTTACATCCGGGTAGTACTAAGATGTACCAGAATCTCCGGAAAGTGTACTGGTGGCCTAAGATGAAAAAGGACATCGCAGATTTTGTTACTAGATGTCTAACATGTCAGCAAATTAAGATTGAACATCAAAAGCCGGCAGGTATGCTTCGACCGTTATCGATTCCTACATGGAAATGGGAGCATGTAACTATGGATTTTATTATGGGATTACCACGGACCCGGATAGATACACGTTACTAGATGTCTAACATACCTCTAGATACACGTTACATCCGGGTAGTACTAAGATGTACCAGAATCTCCGGAAAGTGTACTGGTGGCCTAAGATGAAAAAGGACATCGCAGATTTTGTTACTAGATGTCTAACATGTCAGCAAATTAAGATTGAATATCAAAAGCCGGCAGGTATGCTTCGACCGTTATCGATTCCTACATGGAAATGGGAGCATGTAACTATGGATTTTATTATGGGATTACCACGGACCCGGAAGGGGTATGATGCTATTTGGGTAATAGTCGACAGATTGACTAAGTCTGCTCATTTCTTAGCCATGAGATCTACAGATTCAGTTAGTGCCTTGGCCGAGTTATATGTCAGGGAGATAGTGAAGTTACATGGTGTTCCAGTGAGTATCACCTCTGATAGGGACTCTCGCTTCACCTCTCATTTTTGGGAGAGATTTCAGGAGGCTATGGGATCCCAGTTGAGTTTTAGCACCGCTTTTCATCCACAGACTGATGGGCAGTCCGAGCGTACGATACAGACGCTCGAGGATATGTTGAGAGCGTGTGCATTGGATTTTAGAGGCTCATGGGACGATCACTTACCCCTGGCAGAGTTTGCTTATAATAATAGTTTTCATACGAGTATCGGCATGGCACCATATGAGGCCTTGTATGGCAGACGATGCAGATCCCCTATAGCATGGGAAGAAGTTGGAGACCGTAAATTGTTAGCTCCCGATTTGGTCGAGCAGGCTTCTCGTGATGTACGGATGATTTGTGAGAGGCTCAGCACGGCTCAAAGTCGGCAAAAGAGTTATGCAGATACTAGACGCCGACCCTTGGAGTTTGTATCGGGTGATTATGTGTTTTTAAAGGTTTCACCGTCCAAAGGTATTATGAGATTCGGGAAGAGAGGAAAGTTGAGTCCTCGATACATTGGGCCTTATGAGATCTTAGATCGTGTAGGAGATGTGGCATATCGGTTAGCACTACCACCAGAGTTGTCAGGAGTGCATAACGTATTCCATGTCTCGATGTTGAGAAAGTACCATCCAGATCCTTCTCACGTGATTCGACACGAGCCACTAGAGATCAGAGAGGACATGAGTTACGTTGAGAAACCGGTGCGGATTTTGGATAGGAAGGATAAGGTATTGCGATCTAAGACGATTTCTTTGGTTAAAGTGCTCTGGCAGTATCATAACGAGGAGGAGGCTACTTGGGAATTAGAAAGCCTTATGCGCGAAAAGTATCCAGAGCTTTTTCAATGAGAGGTCCGAGTTAAATTTGGAGGACCAAATTTCTTAAGATGGGGAGAAATGTAAAATCCGAATTTTATTATACTGTATGCCATATGTGTACATTATTGATAGTGGAAAAAAAAAATTTGTGAAATTAAATCGAATGTGAATTTCACTTTCCAATCTAAGAGATGATTTATAGAGTAGTATATAAAGAAAGTGAAACAAATGTTAAAGAGCTAACCTGGCGAATAGAATGCCAATATTGTGGGTTAGGGCGAGTAGATCAGTTCGCCCAAGCTGGCGAGCTCGCTAATCGCCCAGACGGATTAAAGAATATATATTTTAAAGTTAAATAAAAGTGAAATTGTGGGAAAGTATGGCAAACAGGTCAATAACGTGTGGGGAGAAAAGAATTTTACATTGATTGCGTTTACTACAATAGTCTTCATGAAATTAATGCTAAGTATGAAAGCATTTAATGAAGAATATGGCTGTCAGACAAATGGAGAAAAGAATGAAAGAAGAGCCAATCAATGTTGGCTGACAGGGGCGTGGACTAGGAGTTAGCCAATCAACGATGGCTGGAACAGAAATGGCGTGGAAAAGAGAAGAAAAGAAAATGGAAAAAGTCCAGGAAAGGGGCGGTAGTGGACTTCTCGCCAATCGTTCTCCTGACAACGGGATTAGGCAATAAATGACAAGGGGAATAAGAAATAAATGAAAGTGAAATTAGTCAAAAAGGAAGGAAGAAACGGACTGCAACGGGAAGTTTACCACGGTTCCTTTTTTCAACAATTTCTCTGGGTTTTAATTGCATGAAAGACGTGCAATGATAACAGATAACAGGATAAGGAAACAGGTGGTTGCTTCTAACAGGTTATATTGGGCTATATAAAGAGAGTTCATGAGGGAAGATCGATGGAAGCAAACTTTATCATTCTCGCCCATTCTGTTTCTCTGCAAATTCATCTTTCATTCCTCCGTTCTTATTTCATAAATGAGCCATACAATTTCATCTTTTAGTTAGCCAAACCCTTCTAAAGTGTTGAAGAGCTAAGGAACAAGAGAAGTAATTCTGTTGTTGGAAGAGCAGCTCAGTAAAGGTGAGTTTCATAGCTTTTATAGTTCTCTTGATATTTAATCATAGATATAGCCTGGTTGTAGTTGAATATTGTTGAACAATATAAGAAAATAGATGGAAAAATAACCAAGAATGAGTAAGGGAACACGACGGGCGAGTAGAAAATTGCTAGTCGAAATGGATGAGTACTCGCCCAAAGGATGGGACGAGGTTAGGAAAATGCTTATATGAGTTCGCCAGTATGTGGTCCCGGCGGGCGAGAACCAGTGATCGCCAATAGGCGAGAATGGCGACAAAGTGTTCGCCCATGTAAAAGTTGATGATCGCCAGTAGGGCGAGTAGGAGAAAAAGAAGACGCCAACTTATTCCATTACATGGGCGAACTCCTATGAATAAGCCGCTATTGGACAGCGAGCTATGTTGGGCGAATGGCGAACTGAGTTCGCCAAAGTGCTATATTTTTAGGGAAAATAAAAATAGTTTTGGAAAATATTAATAGTTGAATAATTACTTTTGCAGACGGGATTCGAGGAAGGCGGGCGAGAAGAAAGATTGTATCAGACGAGGTAAGGAAGTTGTATGTGATGCAAATGCATGTCCTGTGGAGTAAAAACGTTAAGAAAATATCGGAATTTGTTTTATTTTCTGACATGCATCGTTTGATAAATTGTTTTGGTTTCGGGCGAGCTACAAGCCGCCATAAGTTCTTTGGTTGGTCGAATGGACTAAGGCGGGCGAGTAGTTTTGTATTAGACAGAAACTCGGGCGAGCCAAGGGCGAGCTCTCTGGTTGAGATCTGGGCGAGTGCCTTTGTTTTAAGAGAAATCCGGTACGCCATAGTCGGGCGAACCCTTTTAAAGTGTTTGGGCGGGCGACCCTTGTTTTTAGTAAAAGGCGGGCGAACTGTTATCAGCCAGCCGTACTTATGTTTTGAAAACTTTGAGGCGGGCGACTATTATTCGCCGTCTTGTTTCTTAAAACGAAAAATGAAGTATTTTAATTATTTTGAAAATAGAAAATATCAAATTTCTTGGGCGAATAGACTCTCGGGCGAGTAGTCCTTTGGGCGAATAGACTCTCGGGTGAGTAGTTCCTTGGGCGAATTGGCTAATGGGCGAGCTGACCCTGGGCGAACTAGCCGTGGGCGAATCAGCTCCGAAAGTGTTTTTATCTTATAGAAAATGTTGAAAATGGAGGGTTGTTTTACTAGTTATAAACCCTTTTGGAAACTAAATCATTTTATGGAAATGATACATATAATAACTTGATTTTGAGACATTAGGCCATGAGTTCATGCATTATCACTCATGTACTTTGCGTGACCTAACTAGGGCGATGGCTCGGGTCAATAGACCAGCGAGTGCACCCTGGGGCGTCACAGGGCTGATGGACCTGCCAAGTCTTCAGCGGTCTCGAGGTCACTTGGCAAGTGGACCCGAGGACCACCTACAGATTATGGCCATACATCTAGATGAGATAGCCGTGAGGGGCAATGGCCTACGGGTGCACCCCAAAAGCGGATGATTTGTGTTCTTGCATGATTTAAATTATTGCCTAGTCTCAATTAAATGATTTATGAAAGGATCTGGTGAATCCTGTTTCATGTTAACTATAGTTATTCCTAATGAGTTTGAACATTAGGACGATTAAATGATTTTGAGATTACAGCTTTTATTTTATAAAGCAGCATACACCTTCTTTACTGAGCACATTGTCGCTCACTCCTTATTTTTCCACTCCACAGATATCTGATTGAACTAAGAGACTTACCTTCCTGAGATTGGATATCGAAGGTATGTTATATTCTTTTATATATTCAGCAAAGTTGTACAGTACTACTTTAAATACGAAGGGAATGTATATACATCTAAAGGAAGAGACTTTATTAATTCATAATGTAGTAAAAGTTGTTAAGTATCACAGACAGCCCAACCGGTAAGTAAGTGAAGTTTACAAATGAATATTCTATTATATAGTGGTTTTGGGATGTTACATAATGCATGTCATAAAACAAAACATTTATCAATATTTTCATAATATTTTTACTCCACAGGACATGCATTTTACTTCACACACATCTCCCTTATCGGTTTTATGCAAACGATCGTCCCGGTAATGCTAACCGAAATCCGTATACTCGGGCTGCAAAATAATTTTATCGAAAATTATTAATAATTTTCTTCTTATTTTTAAACCACTAATATTCATCTAATGTAGCCTCTAAAGTCATAAAATAATTACAACTAGTATAAATTATACCGGTATAAAAACTCAATTTCTTCAACTATTCTTACTAATTTCCAAATTTTCTTTCAACACCGTTATTTAAATTTAAAGTCATGGCCGAACCCACCTTTGGCCATTTTCTTATTGACTTTTTCAACTTTTCTTTCTATCTTCTTGCTTCTGTTAATTTCCTCTCTACGTGAACTCCCTTTGTTCCATTTTTCTTGCATGAATCTCTAAATGCTTCACTGTTTCTATTTTCCAACCGATTCTTACATGAAGCTTTAAATGCTTCTCTGTTTCTATTTCCAACCGAAACCTCCTCTTTAGTCAAAGGTCTCCTTTCAACTATTTAACTTCTAATTTCTTCTTCCTTATTATTCACATCTCATGCTTCGTTTCTTTTCACCATCATGTAATTTCTAACATGGTTCTCTTATGTTCATTTAAGTCTATATCAAGATTAAATTAACAACAAATTCTAAAGCCATAATTCTCATGTTAATAAACATGTAAATTCATCATTTATCATCAAAGAGATCATAAAATTGTGAGATTTTACCTTGAACGATTGGTGATCTCCGAAACAGAATTTTGTTATGTTTTATTCCCTCTCACGCCAGCCTCTACTGACTTGGTTCTTGATTTATTCCAAGCTTTAACTAAGGTTTAAGGGTGGGCTTAAGTGTTTTGAAGTAAAGAAACAGAACAGAGAAGAAACAGAATATGATTCTCGTAGCTAATGTATTCTCGGTGGTGAAAAAGGTTTTTGTCGAGTTTTTCTTCTTTACTCCTTCTTTCCATTCAAGACTACCCATACCACTTATACACCTAGCATCTTATCAACTTTCTTCATCATTTCATGCATTAAATTCATTAAATGAACAAAAGAAAACTGCAGCAAAATATGGCGTAGAATTCTCCATTCTACACGCCTTATACCACCTTTCCTTTATCTTATCTTCGTTTCACACCCAGCCAAATTCTCGTTTCATTTATTATATATCACTTCCATGTTCTTTTTATAATATTTTCTTTATATTTTTTATCATATAATTCATAGTTTATCATTAAAAGAAAAACTGAAGTGGGGCGTACACGACACAAGAGTGGCGTGGATGTGTTCTCTTTTACACATCTTGTATGCTTTTTGTTTGGTCTTTGTTTTATATTCTTTAAAGACAATTATGATAATTGTTCAACTATAGTTTTATATATGTATTTTGTCTTCTACTCATTTAAAACCAAATAACTTTTACAGTCAAAAAGGGATGGCTGAAATTTCTAGTTGTTATCCACGGTTTTTGGCCAAGTTTTCTTATCTTCTTTTCAACATTTCCAGCCAATAATATTTCTTATCTAGTACCTCTTTTATACTATCTTGTTAACTCATGTTTCCTTTTACTTTCTGCTCATAAAGCCTTGTACTGATAGCCTTTAAAGACTAGATGAAAACGTGTTCAAGAAAACTGGCGTGGACTTTTTCTTCTTGGCCATTTCGGTTTAGCTTCCCTTTTTCCTCTTTCTTTGCTTTATGTTAACCAATGAAATTCTAAGGTAATTATTATTTTATTCCTAGACTTCATGTCCACTTGTTTATATCATAAAATCCATATTTTTACCAACTTGTTAAGGCTGAACCGAATCAGTCTTGCATAAAAGAGAGTGACGTGAAGTCCCCTTGTATAATCACCTTTCTTGACTTTTCTTTACACATCTCTTTCAAAGTTTCCACCAATAAACTCTAGGCCTTTGTTATATATATATATATATATATATATATATATATATATATATATAAACTTGACTTTATTATATAATATATATATATATATATTTTATCCATGCTTGAATTCCATTTCCTTGTAATTTCCTTCCAGCCGAATGCAATCCAAGTGCAGATTTTGTTGTTGGCGTGAATGGCAATTTTTAGTTTCTCCTCTTCTCTTTTACATTCCATCAAATAAAATAGCTTTGCATGAGTACACATTTAATTCATCTTTTCTTCATATCTTTGATTGCTATTAAGCCAATAATTCCAACAATCAAATTTCCATTCTTAAAATTTTAGATTTTCATTCTTAAAATTTTAGATTTTCATTATACTTCACCTGCACCATATTGCAATTAAAAATTTCAATTTCCATAATGTAAAATAAAGTCTCATCTTAATTCTTTATTTAATTCCATACTTTAATTTATTCTAATTATCAATCATGTACAATAAGATGTACAATGTATACAAAATACCGGATCTCAAAAAACTAAATGCTAATAAAGCAAGGATAACCTAATCCTATGTGGTTGATTTTTAGCTAACTTTAAGCTGAACCAGATTATTCCCAATCACAGTCCTCAAAGCAATCTCATGGCCGACAAAATTGGAAATTTTTAGTAAATATAAGGGCATTTTCATAATTTTACCTCAAAAGATATTTTCTTTTTTTCTTCTCTCATGGCTGGCATCATCTTCTCCAAATTCATCTTTTCACTCTAAAAGTGAAGGGAGACTGAAAGAGTGTTCAATTCAATATGTTTTGGGTCTTAGATTATTGTACAAATTAATACAAGACTATTAGCGCAGTCAGAATTGAAAATGAAAGTGTTTTATGGGTAGTTGTAGTGTTATCACTAGTATAAAGTAGACCAGATTTAAGGCTATAATAGGCAATGTACTAGGTCTCAGGGAGTTAAATACTCTTTATAAATAAAGTGTGGTGAATTGACTATGTTTATGTTGTGTTTTGCAGCTCTGAAGTAGGGTATACGTATTGGTGCCAGTTTCACTATTTGGTGATAATCGAGTGGTAAGGAATATATGTAAGAGATGTAAGAATACTATGTTACATATGGGATGATGAAAATGGATTTTATGAGATTGGATTTCATTATTTGGTGAAAATTTGAAATTAGAATTGTGGTTATAAATTGTGTTTTCGTGCAGGAAGGCTAGCATAGGCCATACCGTTATGCTACCGAAATTTTCTAAAAGTGATTTAAATCCTTCAAATCATTATTTGGTATGGGTTTTGTGATTAGAAGTGACATTAAAATGTGTTTTGATTAAGCTTTCTTAAAGGTCACAAGTGCATCCAGAAATTGTGACTCAGTTTTCGAAGGGTTTTTTTTATTAATTTTCACTCTTCTCAAGATGCACTCATGTTTTCATATCATTGTTGTATGTAAATAAAATATTTTGAATCTTGGTTATTAAACTAAGAATATTTGATGAATTTTTATACTTCAAAAATAATGATTTCTTATTTGACCATTTTATGAACTGATTAAAGATACAAATGTCTAAATTTCTATTATCGATTCTGAATTGGTTTATGAAATGAATCAATTATAGTTTTAAAAGACTAACTGAAGTGCATGTTTTAAATTGACCGACTCGGTATTACTAAAAGTTCTGACTGTCTGATTGAAGTAATATATTGAATGTCTAACCTAAGTAAATGTTAGGAATATTGTGAACTAACCGAAAGGAATATTACTGAAAGTTTCGTTTATTTATCAAAAGTTAATGCTTTGAATATTTTGAATTATTTGACTCTGTTTTATTGAAAGTGTCTTCTTTCCGATTGAAAATATATTTTGATTAATTATTGCTAGAAGTGAAATGTTTTCTAACAAGTTTCTGTAATGCTTTATTGAAAGTTGTGAAATGTTCTAGATTTAATTGAACAAAATGTATTGATTTCTAAATTTGATTTTGAAATGAAACTTGATTCTCGAATGATTATGTTGTGACTATATTGCTGCTTTATATTTTGAGAAATGAAACTTCTAGGGTGGCAAATCCCTAGCCTATCCAAGCACTCTCAGAAATGATTTTATGGTTTTCATAGGAATTAAGTAGATGTTTTGAGATTATTGGCTCTCTATAGTTGCCTTCGGAAAATCATGCATTATTACTAAACTATTAGTAATTACTGATTACTATTTGCTGATTGACCTTGATTTAGTCATCAACATCCCATATGTCACCTGATCAACGCACACTGAAGGCTCCACTACGACTATGGCCATATGTCTTCTATTACTAATTACTGAACTCGCATGATTCTATTGGGTGTTGCTATGTCTCCACTGCTTTCGAGTTATTTGAATTTATATGATTTCTAAAGCTTGCATGTTTGAATTCTGAAATAATTATGTTTTATATGGATTTTTGAATGATTTCTGAACCTCTTATATTTGAAATTTAGAATCTGAAATGTTTTGGTACTGATAGTATGAATGTTATTTGAACTTTAAAATCTGCATGTTCTCTGACTAATTTAAGATTATACTAGTGACTATTGAATATTTGAAATCTGCATGTTTTCTGATTGATTTAAGAAATTTGCATCTTATGATTTTGAAATGAAATTATGAAAGTTACATTGTTATAACTCTAATTTTGAAATGCATGAATTTTTTCTATAATATATTTTATAGTTTAATCTATAGCTAAAATGTTAGGAAATGGGCTATTGTACTATTTATTGACTGACTTTTGATTTGTTACTAAATTAACATTGAACTGTTATACTGAATGATTTCGAAAACGTTTACTGACTGTTTGAACTGTTTATCGAACCGATTCACTGATTATTTACTGAGTGTTTACCGCACTAATCTCTGAACTATTTCTGAATGGTTTTTTGTGTTATCGATTTTTGAACAGTTTTTTGAACATGTAATTTCTAATCAATCTTTTGGAAGGTTTTCTAATGTGTGATTTTCTAACCGATTTCTGAACAACTTTTTGAATATGTGATTTCTAAACAGCTTTATGAACATATGATTTTTGAACAGCTTTATGATATATGTGATTTTTGAATAGCTTTTCTAAATGTGTGATTTCCGAACAGTTTTCTGAGTGTGATCTTTGATCGAATTAAGAAACCATTTTCGAAGGATAGGTTTTCTGAACTGTTCCTAAAGAGTATTTTGAGTGAGTTACTGAACGATTTCCAAACCATTTATAGTGTGAAATTTGAACGTTTTCTAAACTAGTTACGGTGTGATTTTTTGAACAATTTTCTAAATAGTTTACTATATGAAGGATATTTTGACAAACTCACTAGAAATTGTTTAATATGTATTTATTAAAACATGTAATCAAGTGATTTCCAATAAATTCCCTATAATTGGATTTAGGAATCGGGACAAGTGATGTGCTCTAAAACATCTTTTCGTACTCAGCTTGGCACTCTTAACTGATTATAGTATCCTTGCCGATATAGTGCCTAACACTATTTTAATGCTGACTCAATATTTCTAAAATATGTTTCTGATATTTGTATATAGGTATGTATAGTATCAGTTCTTTTATGTATATTTCTTATTGGGCGTAAGCTCTCCCTTATACCTTATAGATTTATTTGCAGTAATAGCCGATTGTTAAGAGAAGGTTATGATAAGATGTTTACAAGATCTTGATAGTGTACCTTATAGGTATGGTATTCAAACATTTGTTGTACAGTACTTTAGTATGTAAAGGGATAGAAATAGTAAACTAAAGAAGTTCGAATATCAATTATAGTTTTGTTATTAGGCAATTGTATAGAAAAACAAATGTGTCCTGTAAATAAGTGTATTGGGACCAATTTAAATGATTGAATGTTGAATTAGCTAAATAATTTTTAGCATAAAGTTAGAGTAAAGACACTGAGTACAACCTAACTAAGTCGGGTGCAAATGAAAAAAGTCAATTCTGATTTTCAAGAATCAAAGCATGACACGAATAACACTATCCACAATGGATTCGTTATAATGATATACAAGTACTCAGTTGTTCGCCTTGCTAATGCTAAGATGCTATGAAACAAAATTTGGATTTTCAAAAAAAGAACTCCAAGTTTTTGCTATGTACTTGAAGTGAATGATTGACTTGACAGGCAGCCTGAGAGAATTCTAGCAACCAAATCTTGAGGCAAATGCCCATTGCTTCTTCTACTCTCTCTCTTTTTCTGGTAATTAAATCTTCTAATTGTTGGTCTATTTGTCAACAAAAAGAAAATATGAAAAGATATGCGAAAGAGACAAAAAAATTCACAAAAGAAAAAGAGAGACTTAAAATACATCAAGCACAAAAAAGCTTCAATTAATGCACAAGTAGAAAAAAAGTCAACATTAAGCGATTTCTATATGTATATCATATTTTTTAGAAGAAATAAAAAACAAAAGTAATATAGCGGCTAACCTGGAGGAGCAAGAAGGCTTCTGAAGTCGTGGATGGCAATTAACAAAGCTAATTAATTTACTTTCATATATCACTATTTTATTTGGCCTAAGAAAGCCAAATCCTAATAAAGCAATGATAACCTAACCCTATTTTTTTGGTGAGTAGTTGTTGTTTAGCTAACTACAAGTTAACCGATTATTCCCAACCACAATACTTAACAACCCACAATTCTACCATTCACCCAAAACAAAACGTATTATTTCCAACTTTTTTCTATTTAAAAGTTTAAGCTAAGAGCTGATTATTGCTTGAAAATTTTATTGTTTATTATTGTTCTTGAAACTTTTCAATTATTGTTTGTTTAAAATGGTCGTTTAAATGAAAATAGAATGAAACAAGGATATATTAAGATGTTATTGTATTTTTTGTGGAGAGGATCGAACATTTATTTTAACAACCTTGCAACTATATATCAATTAGGTTGAGATTTGTGAAATAGTAATGAATCTAATTTGCAAACTTGTGTGATACACAGATCAATTTTATTTAAATATATATACACATCAAATTCATATTATTTACCCACTTTGTTTACAAAAAACTATGCTTAATTGTTTTAAATGTATTAAATAATTAATTTTATTTTTTAAACAGATGAAAAATATATAATATTTTAATTATTTCTAAATTAGATAATATTTTAAATATTTTATTTGAAGTGATTAGATTTTAGATAAATTGTTAAAATTTATTAAAATAGATAATGTTTAAAGGATAAGATATTTATAATTTAATTAAAATTTATTAAAATATAGAAACTCATACTTTATAGCTTAGATGTAATCTTCTTTTTGTTAATGAGATTTCTTTTGCTCTTATCTTCAAGGAAGCAAATTTTTTTTGCTGAAATCTAGAATCTACAAAAACTCAGACTTTATAGCTTGGATATAATTTTCTTTTTGTTAATAATATTTTACTTTTCAAAAAATATTATTGAAATATATAATCTTTCTTGGTTGGTCAACATTTACAGCAAATCAAGGTGCGGACTACAACCATCACACTTTGTTTTCTCTTATTTAGTTTATATAATTAAGAAAATAAAAAGAAACACATTAAGAAGTATAATTGTCAAAAAAGAAACAAAGATACTAAGAATTTTTCTCTAAGCTTATGAAAGAAAACATTTCAAGTCAAACATTGTGACATTGTTAATCGTTTGAGCAATTTTTTTTTCATGAAATATTTTAAGTTCATTAAATTTTTGTTGAAGTTAATCTATGTGTGACAATATGTGTTATAAATATTGTGCATGAAAATGGTTAGCAGCAACAAACTCATGTCAATTATAGGCAAAAAGAGGTTTTTATTGTTACCTTCAAAAATGGGTCCAATTCGAGAGCAACCTTTTGAGCATGTTATCATTCAATTTACGTGTCTGGCTTTATCATTTATCACCTTTTTGCTACAAAATTGCAACATCAGAAGGCAATGACATGAAAATAATGACAAAAGAAATTTGAATTCGATGTTGATTCAAAAAAGAATGTATGAAAAGTCTACATTATAAATTCAAACCTCAGAAAAAAAAAATTACGTTTGGTTAGTGGGACTAACAGAGTGCATTCTCCTATATATTCTAACATACTTCATCAATGGCTTAAAAGTTAACACCTATTACTATATACTTCATTATAGATTCTTTCATCGATCCTCCTTTTAGTGTTTTTTTGTCTTTTTCCATCATTTCTTTAAGAGGTTATCAATGAAATTCAAATATGATTGACAGGTTTACCATATTATTTCTGTTTAATTCTTATTCGAAATTGCTCTATTTTGTTTGTTTAGAACAAATACTGTGGTGGTTATTCACGTGTTTCACAATTAGAGGAAGAGGGAAACAGATGTACCTTCAAATTGAATTATTTGGAAACATTACAAATTTAAAACCAAAAATAATTCTTGAAACTCAATTCTTATGGGTTTAACACTCTTCTAATCATCGTATTATTTGTGTGATACTCTATAAAATGGGCATTAAGTTGCAACTTCGAAACCAGAAAACCCTCACATTCTGAGAAAATCATAATCTGAATAAACTCCAACACAACCATGTTTCCAAAACAGTGCTCATTAATTTCTAGCTAAACAAGTTACGGTGTCATTCAAAAGTAATTTAAAGTACTACCCATAAATTGATCTAATTGCAATAATGCTCGTGTTTTGAGTGATTGGTCCTCAAAAAAATATTGAGATTTAAAACAAAGTATTTTCTATGGGATTCAGTCTCGACTCAAGTATTGCAATTCCACTTGATAGATTTATTAGAAGCAACTGTTTTTGGTGATGCTAAACAGATTACATTAATTAATAGAAGATACCTAAGTACAAAATAATTAAGAACCCAACATCTGAAGCTACATCAAAACAAAGATTTAATGTAAGCACAAAGACAATGTATTATTAATAAAAATAGAATACAACTGCACTCGCTACTGCATAAATATAAGCACAAGGACTATATATTGTTGAACGAAAGAAATCTTAATGATAAACAATAATCCCCTGACAATTATCATGTGCCATTTCGCTTGGTTTGTCACAATCCATATAGGTTGAAACATCCATAGATACACAGATGATAACTTCCGTTAGGTAACAGAGTCCACCACAACGTCCACAATGAAGAATAATCTGCTTTCCTCCGACTGACCTACTTACAATTTGCCTAATATAATTTTGAAAGTAATATGTATTTAGATATAGAAAGGAATTAAAAGTACCGGACAACTTGATCCAATAATGCAGTCTTCCATCCAAAAGTACCAATGTGGATCATTAGGTGGCATGCTCCATGCTTTTCCCATTCGTGTCTCCAAAAATCCAAATTCTGGGAAAGTGTAAGGCTCAGCCAATTTGTGTCCATATATGATCGTAAATTCGATGGAAATCAGCCAATCTGTTATTAAATATAAATTAGAATAATGCAAAATTAATATTAAAGAAAACAAAATAGCATGCCTCATCTTACATCTGGATATTGAGGATTAGGACACCATGTTATTGTATTCCTCGCACTATTCACAGGCCAAAGCCCGTGAATGATCACATTGTTATTGATATTATTTAGATAGTTGTGAGTAGCACAATAACCCCCCGTTACTATCTACACCATTCATAGATGGTCTTGAGCAGAAACAATCATAATTAATAAAGCAATAAAAACAACAAAAACATCCATTACTTTCACTATGGTTAATCTTTTTCACTAACACAAAATGATGTAAAGCCATTGTCTTACCCTCTTTGTATTTATAATAGTCTCAACTCTCATTATGATTGCTTGTCATGAGATTATGGTGTTTAAGCATGTATTTAAGTTTGGATTGAATTAAATCCATGACAATTCTTCCTTAGGGGTTTCAGCCAACCATGTGTGTGCATGAAAATGGTGTTGGGTCATGTAAAAGTGATGTAGAATTAATGCATAGACCATGTAAAACACGTTTGTAGCTTTAAATTATTGAAATGAGACATGTAGGAGAGAGAATGAATTCAGCCAAGGTGAAGGGACATTGAAAGAGTGTTCAATTAAATATGTTTTAGGTCCTAGAATATTGTACAAATTAATACGAGACTATAAGCGTAGTCAGAATTAAAAAGGGAGGTGTTCTGTGGATAGTTGTAGTGTTAGCACCAGTATAAAGTAAACCAGATTTAAAGTTGCAATAGGCAATGTACTAGGTCTTAGGGAGTTAAATACTCTTTATAAATAAAGTGTGGTTAATTGACTATGTTTATGTTGTGTTTTGCAGCTCTGAAAAAGGGTATACGTAGTGGTGCCAATTTCACTATTCAGCGATAATCGAGTGGTAAGGAATATATGTAAGAAATGTAAAGATACTATGTTACATGTGGGATGATGAAAATGGATTTCATTATTTGGTGGAAACTTGAAATTGGAATTGTGGTTATAAATTGTAGTTTCGTGCAGGAAGACTAGCATAGGCTATACCATTATACTGCTGAAATTTTCTAAAAGTGATTTAAATCCTTAAAATCATTATTTGGTATGGGTTTTGTGATTAGAAGTGATAGTAAAATGTGTTTTGATTAAGCTTTCCTGAAGGTCACAAGTGCATCTAGAAATTGTGACTCAGTTTCCGAAGGGATTTTTATTAATTTTCACTCTTCTCAAAATACACTCTTGTTTTCATATCATTGTTGTATGTAAATAAAATATTTTGAATTTTGGTTTTTAAATTGCGAATATTTGGTGAATTTTTATACTTCAAATATAATGACTTCTGATTTGACCACTTTATAAACTGACTGAAGATACAAATGTCTGAATTTCTATTATCTATTCCGAATTGGTTTATGAAATGAATCAAGTATAGTTTTAAAAGACTAATAACAGTGCATGTTTTAGATTGATCGACTCAATATTACTAAAAGTTTTAACTATCCGACTGAAGTAACATATTGAATGTCTGACCTGAGTAAATGTTGGGAATATTGTAAACTAACTGAAAGGAGTATTATTGAAAGTTTCATTTATTTATCATAAGTTAATGCTTTGAATATTTTGAATTATCTGACTTTGTTTTGTCAAAAGTTTCTTTCTGATTGAAAATATATTTTGATTAATTATTGCTACAATGAAATGCTTTCTAACAGGTTTCTGTAATGCTTTATCGAAAGTTGTGAAATGTTCTGGATTTAATTGAACGAAATGTACTGATTTTTAAACTTGATTTTGAAATGAAACTTGATTCCCGAATGATTATGTTGTGACTATATTGCTGCTTTATGTTTTGAGAAATGAAATTTCTGGGGTGGCAAATCCCTAGCCAATCCAAGCACTCTCGGAAATGATTTTATGGTTTTCATAAGAATCAAGTAGATGTTTTGAGATTATTGGCTCCCCATTGTTGCCTTTAGGAAATCATGCATTATTACTGAAGTATTACTGATTACTGATTACTGTTTGCTAATTAACCTTGATCCAGTCATTAGCATCCTAGATGTTAAGGCCTAGCCCGTTTATCTTCCATCAATTAGCATCCCCTAAGTGCCCTCGACCCAGGTTTACCTTGACTTGTGAGGTAAATAGTCGCCCACTCACTCAATATATTGTCCGCTTTGGGCGGTTGCCACCCTTACGACTTTATCCCAAGGTGCTTGGAGTACCTCCCAAGACATTTAACACCTTAAGCGCGTTTCGTAGGTTTCAAACCCTTAATCACTTAGGGATGTTGAAACATGCTAACCATAGCATGTTTCAACATCCCTAAGTGGTTAAGGGTTCAAAACATGTGAAAAGCGCTCAAGGTGTTAAATGTCCTGGGAGGTACTCCAGGTACCTTGGGACAAAGCTATGAGGGTGGCGACTGCCCAAAGCGGACAATACGTTGAGTGAGTGGGCGACCGCCTACCTCACAGGTCAAGGTAAACCTAGGACAAAAGCACCTAGGGGATGCCAGCCAACGGCAGATAAGTAAGCTAGGCCTTAACATAAAAACGCTAGGACAAATAGTTAGCATGTTTCAACATCCCTAAGTGGTTAAGGGGAACGCCCTGAAGGTGTTAAATGTCTTGGGAAGTACTCCAGGTACCTTGGGACAAAGCCGTGAGGGTGGCAACTGCCCAAAGCAGACAATATGTTGAGTAAGTGGGCAACCACCTGCCTCACAGGTCAAGGTAAACCTGGGGCGAGGGCGCCTAGGGGATGCCAGTTGACGATAGATAAATAATCTAGGCCTTGACACTAAATGTCACCTGATCAATGCACACTGAGGGCACCACTATGACTATGGCCATATGTCTTACTATTACTAAATACTTAACCCGCATAATTCTATTAGATGTTGCCATGTCTCCACTGCTTTCGATTTATTTGAATTTATACGATTTCTAAAGCTTTCATATTTGAATTCTAAAATGATTAAGTTTTATCTGATTTTTGAATGATTTTTAAACCTCTAATATCTGAAATTTAGAATCTGAAATGTTTTGGTACTGATAATATAAATGTTATTTGAACTCTGAAATCTACATGTGCTCTGACTAATTTAAGATTATACTAGTAACTATTGAATATTTGAAATTTGCATGTTTTCTAATTGATTTAAGACATTTGCATCTTACGATTTTGAAATGAAATTATGAAAGTTAAATTGTTATGACTCTAATTTTGAAATGCATGAATTTCATGGAAGTTACATTATTATGACTCTGATTTTGAAATGCATGAATTTCTTCTTTGATATATTTCATAGTTTACTCTATAGCTTAAATGTTAGGAAATGGGTTATTGTACTATTTACTGACTAACTTTTGATTTGTTACTAAATTATCATTGAATTGTTATACTGAATGATTTTGGAAATGTTTACAAACTATTAGAACTGTTTATCGAACCGATTTATTGACTGTTTACTGAGTGTTTACCGAACTAATCTCTGAACTATTTCTGAATGGTTTTTTGTGTGATTGATTTCTAAACAATTTTTTGAACTTGTAATTTCTAATCAATCTTCTGGAAGGTTTTCTAATGTGTGATTTTCTGATCGATTTTTGAACAGCTTTTTGAATATGTGATTTCTGAATAGCTTTCTGAACATATGATTTCTGAACTGCTTTCTAAATATGTGATTTATGAATAGCTTTTCTGAATGTGTGATTTTCGAACAGTTTTCTGAGTGTGATCTTTGATTGAATTAAGAAACCGTTTTCGAAGGATGTGTTTTATGAACTGTTCCTGAAGAGAATTTTGAGTGAGTTACTAAACGATTTCCAAACCATTTACGATGTGAAATTTGAATGTTTTCTAAACTAGTTACAGTGTGATTTATTGAACGATTTTCTAAATAGTTTACTGTATGAAGGATATTTTGACAAACTCGTTGAAAATTGTTTAATATGTGTTTATTAAAACATGTAATCAAGTGATTTCCAATAAATTCCCTATAATTGGATTTAGGAATCGGGACAAGTGAGGTGCTCTAAAACATCTTTTCATACTCAGCCTAGTACTTCTAAACGATTATAGTATCCTTTCTGATAGAGTGCCTAACACTATTTTAATACTAATTGCATATTTCTAAAATATGTTTCCGATATTTGTATATAGGTATGTATGGTATCAATTCTTTTGTGTATATTTCTTATTGGGCATAAGCTCCCCCTTAGACCTTACAAATTTATTTATAGTAATAGCCGATTGTCAAGACAGGTATGGTATTTAGACATTTGCTGTATAGTACTTTAGCATTTAAAGGGATGTAAACAGTAAACTAAAGAAGTTTGAATATCAGTTGCAGTTTTGTTATTAGGCATTTGTATAGAAAACAAATACATATGATAAATAAGTGTACTGGGACCAATTTAAATGATTGAATGTTGAATTAGTTAAATAATTTTTAGCATAAAGTCAGAATAAGGACACTGAGCACAGCCTAACTAAGTCATGTGAAAATGGAAAAGTCAATTTCTATGTTTAGGAATCAGACACGAATAATATTATCCCCAATAGATTCCTTATAATGGTATACAAGTAGTCAGTTGTTCGCCTTGCTAATGCTAAGATGTTGTGAAACAAAACTTGGATTTTCAAAGAAAGAACCCCAAGTTTTTGCTACACAATTGAAACGAATGATTGACTTGACAGCCAGCCTGAGAGAATCCTAGTAACCAAATCTTGAGGCAAATGCCCATTGCTTCTTCTACCCATTCTCTCTCTCTTTTTCTGGTAATTAGATGTTCTAATTGTTAGTCTATTTGTCAACAAAAAGAAAATATGAAAAGATATACGAAAGAGACAAAAAAATTCACAAAAAAAGAGACTTAGAAAATATCAAGCACAAAAAAGCTTCAATTAATGGACAAGTAGAAAAAAAGTTAACGTTAAGCGATTTCTACATGTATATCATATTTTTTAGAAGAAACAAAAAACAAAAGTAATATAGCGGCTAACCTGGAGGAGCAAGAAGGCTTCTGAAGTTGTGGATGGCAATTGGCAAAGCTAATTAATTTACTTTCATATATCACTATTCTATTTGGCCTAAGAAAACCAAATCCTAATAAAGCAATGATAACCTAACCCTATTTTTTTGGTGAGTAGTTGATGTTTAGCGCCAACCACAGTACTTAACAACCCACAATTCTACCATTCACTCAAAACAAAGCGGATTATTTCTAACTTTTTTCTATTTAAAAGTTTAAGCTAAGAGCTGATTATTGCTTGAAAATTTTATTGTTTATTATCATTCTTGAAACTTTTCTGTTATTGTTTGTTTAAAAAGGTCGTTTAAATGAAAATAGAATGAAACAAGAATATATTAAGATGTTATCGTATTTTTTGAGGAGGGGATTGAATATTTATTTTAACAATCTTACAACTATACATCAATTAGGTAGAGATTTGTGAAATAGAAATGAAACTAATTTGCAAACCTATGCGATGCACAAATCAATTTTATTTAAATAATATACACATAAAATTCATATTATTTACTCACTTTGTTTATGAAAAACTATGCTTAATTGTTTTAAATGTATTAAATAATTAAATTTATTTTTTAAATAGATGAAAAATATATAATATTTTAATTATTTTATTTGAAGTGATTAGATTTTAGATAAATTGTTAAAATTTATTAAAATAGATAATGTTTAAATGATAAGATATTTATAATTTAATTAAAATTTATTAAATTATAGAAACTCAGACTTTATAGGTTGGATGTAATCTTCTTTTTGTTAATGAGATTTCTTTTGCTCATATCTTCAAGGAAGCAATTTTTTTTTGCTGATTACTTAGCGAAATCTAGAATCTATAAAAACTCAGACTTTATAGCTTGGATGTAATTTTCTTTTTGTTATTAATATTTTACTTTTCAAAAAAAATTATTAAAATATATAATCTTTCTTGGTTGGACAACATTTACGAGTTTTTTTCCTTTATAAGGCACTTTAAAATCTTATTTCTCAAAATAAGGTATTTCTAAACTTTATTCCCAAATAAAGGTATTTTAGTTTAAGTTGAATTACATGTCAGCATTAACGCTCTCAGCCTTCTTCGTCAGCAGTCAGCATCTTCTTCTTTAGTGGTTTTAAATACTGTCTGTATCTTCCCTTCCAATCTCAATAAAAAACAACCAAAATCAGTTTTATCTTTCTGGTTTCATCATTTGAGATTTTTCAGAATAGAAGAAAATCCATACAATTTGGGAGAAAAAAATAAAAAAGAGATGTAAAGCGAGAAGAGCTGTGCCTCTACATAATTTTTTTTTCCATTTGTCAATAGAGGTTTTCTTATCTTTCTATCTTAGATATAAAACAAGATAAGAAGTGAGAAATCTAGTACTTGGAATGAAATAGATCAGCGAATTTCTTAACTTTCTAGTGCAAGAAGAGCTGTGCCTCTGCATCATATTTTTTTTATACTAGATTAGCATTCAAAAGATCTTAAATGAAAACTCGGGAAATTGCTATGCAAAGAGAAATATAGTACTTGGAATCAGGAAAGATCTTGTTAAACTTATCATTTAAATTTATTTTTTTTTCTTTTTCTCTCCTGATATGACGTTGTATTTGTATGATTCTTTTTTTGTTTCGAGAATTTCAAATGAGAAAATTGATAAGACGAAACTGATTGTTGTTTTGATTGAGATTTTTTTTTTTAATTTTATTTTGATAAGCAAGTGGTTTATTAATATATCAAGGCAACATCAAGAAGAAAAGAACTTCTTGAATCGTTAACAACAGAAACGAAAACAAATGGCAGCATGACCTGTAAAACAAGGGCAGTAACAGGGAAAGAGATAACATGCAAAACCATTTACCATCATGCCCAAAGGAAGTCATCTCTGGATACCCTTGCTTTTCGGATACCCTTGCTTTTCCAAGAGCATCAGCAAGGCTTTCGGCTCTCTATAGATTTGTAGGAAAGAGACTTCCCAAATTGCAGTGACCATATCATCAATGTTTTGATTAAGATTGAACAAGAAGGAAAAAAAACAGTATTTTGACTCACTTAAAAAGAGATGCTGACGGAGCATTATTGCTGACATGTAATTTGATATAAGCTAAAACACCCTTATTTAAGAATAAAGTATAAATGTGCCTTATTTTGGGAATTAAGATTCTAGGGTATCCTACTTAGAGAAAAAACTCCAACATTTACAGCAAATCAAGGTGCAGACTACAACCATCACACTTTGTTTTCTTTCTCTTGCTTAGTTTATATAATTAAGAAAATAAATAGAAACACATTAAGTATAATTGTCAAAGAAGAAACAAAGATACTAAGAATTTTTCTCTAAGCTTATGAAAGAAAACCTTTCAAGTCAAACATCGTGACATTGCTAATAGTTTGACCAATTTTTTTTTCATGTAATATTTTAAGCTCATTAAATTTTTGTTTTGGAAGTTAATCTATGTGTGACAGGATGTGTTATAAATATTGTGCATGGAAAATAGTTAGCAACAACAAACTCATGTCATTAATAGGCAAAAAGAAGTTTTTATTGTTACCTTCAAAAATGGGTACAATTCGAGAGCAACCTTTTAAGCATGTTATCATTCAATTTACGTGTGGCTTTATCATCTATCACCTTTTTGCTGCAAAATTGCAACATCAGAAGGCGATGACATGAAAATAATGATAAAGGAAATTTGAATTTGATGTTGATGTTGATTCAGAAAAGAATATATGAAAAGTCTACATTACAAATTCAAACCTCAAAAAAAAAAAATTTACGTTTGGTTAGCGAGACTAACAGAGTGCATTCTCCTATGCATTCTAACATACTTCATCAATGGCTTAAAAGTTAACACCTATTAGTATATACTTCATTATAGATTCTTTTATCAATCCTCTTTTAAGTGTTTTTTGTCTTTTTTCATCGTTTCTTTAAGAGGTTATCAATGAAATTCAAATATGATGCACAGGTTTATCATATTATTTCTGTTTAATTCCTATTTGAAATTGCTCTGTTTTGATTGTTTAGAACAAATACTGTGGTGATTATTCACATGTTTCAAAATTAGAGGAAAAGAGAAATAGATGTACCTTCAAATTAAATTATTTGGAAACATTACAAATTTAAAATCAAAAATAATTCTTCAAACTCAATTCTCATGGGATTATCACTCTTCTAATCACTGTATTATTGGTGTGATACTCTATAAAATGGGAATTAAGTTGAACCTTCTAAACCAGAAAACCCTTACATTCTGAGAAAATTATAATCTGGGTCGTCTCCAATACAACCATGTTCCCAAATCAGTGCTCATTAATTTCTCGCTAAACAAGTTATTGCGTCATTCAAAAGTAATTTAAAGTACTACCCATAAATTGATCTAATTGCAATAATGCTCGTGTTTTGAGTGATTGGTCCTCAA
This sequence comes from Heritiera fomes, assembly GCA_032173925.1. NCBI lineage: Eukaryota > Viridiplantae > Streptophyta > Magnoliopsida > Malvales > Malvaceae > Heritiera > Heritiera fomes. The sequence goes on from JAPDPM010000002.1 coordinate 15,829,928, forward strand.
AAAAATATTGAAATTTAAAACAAAGTATCTTCCGTGGGATTCACTCTCGACTCAAGTACTACAATTCCACTTGATAGATTTAATAGAAGCAACTGTATTTTGCCATGGTAAACAGATTACATTAATTAATAGAAGATACCCGAGTACAAAATAATTAAGAACCCAACATCGCAACTACATCAAAACAAAGAATAAATGTAAGCACAAAGACAATGTATTATTAATAATAATAGAATACAACTGCACTCGCTACTACATAAATATAAGCACAAGGACTATGTATTGTTAAACGAAAGAAATCTTATTGATAAACAATAAACCCCAGACAATTATCATATGCTATTTCGCTTGGTTTGTCGCAATCCATGTAGGTTGAACCATCCATAGATAGACAAATGATAACTTCAGTTAGGTAACAGCGTCTACCGTGATGTGCACAACGAAGAATAATTTTCTTTCCACCTACTGACTGACTTACAATTTGTCTAATATAACTTTGAAAGTATAATGTATTTGGAGATAGAAAGGAATTAAAAGTACCAGACAAATTGATCCAGTAATGCAGATTTCCTCCCATCCAAAAATACCAATGTGGATCATTAGGTTGGCATGCTCCATGCTTATCCCATTCGTGTTTCCAAAAGTCCAAATTTTGGGCAAATGTAAGGCTTGGCCAATTTGTGTCCATATATGATCGTAAATCCGATGGAAATCGGCCAATCTGTTATCAAATATAAATTAGAATAATGCAAAAATTAATATTTTATAAAATAATAAAAGAAAACAAAATAACATACCTCTTGGCTTACATCGAAATTTTGAGGATTAAGAGGACACCATGTTATTGTATTCCCCGTACTATTCACGGGCCACAGCCCGTGAATGATCACATTGTTGTTGATATTATGTAGACAATTGTGAGTAGCACAATAACCCCCAGTTACTCTCTGGACCATCCATAGATGGTCTTGAGCAGAAACAATTGTAATTAATAAAGCAATAAAAACAACAAAAACAGCCATTACTTTCGGAGTGTTTAATCTTTTTCACTAACACAAAATGACGTAACGCAATTGTCTTCCCCTTTTTGTATTTATAATTGTCTCAACTCTCATTATTGTTAGTAATTTGGTTAATGGTAGATCAAGGAAAACTAGATGCTAATAAAGCAAGGATAACCTAATCCTATGTAGTTGATGTTTAGCTAACTTTAAGTTGAACCAAATTATCCCCAACCACAGTCCTCAAAGCTATCTCATAGAGCGTATTAAAAAAAAAAAAAAAGGCTATCTCATAGAGGAATGTGTATTTTTTATAGAAACTTGGGTTTGAACGCTGTAATTACGCTATGTTAATGCAGTATGATATCACATAGCAGTGGTTCCAGATAACTCCCATTATATTTGAGAATAAAAGCACTAAAAAAGCATAATTAGCATGCAAACAAACAAACCAAACACAAATATAGCAAACGACAATGGAATTGAACTGCTAAAAGGCCTTGAAAAACTTTCTTGGAGAACAATGAGTAACCAATGACCATGACATTCAAAATCAAATATTTCAGTTAAAAGCATATTTCAACAACAATAATAACAGCAAGAAAAAGAAGAGCAGTACATCAGTCAAAATACTAAAGCATCCAAGAAAACGCAACTGAAAGCTACTTTAGGAAATTCCATCTCTATTTTAAATTAAACTTAAATGAATTAAATGATTGAATTAAACGGTTCATAAACCCATCTTCTAAATTTTGCAAATTATTAACAACAATAGATTTGTAAGATGAGATGATAAACTTCAAAAAGATTTCATTGAAGTTAGAAATGAAAATGAATTGGAAAATACTAATGAAACTCACTTCCAATGGGAGCGTAGCTATCAATGGCACACGTCTCCAAGGTTACGGATTTCTTAGGGAACTAATAGTTTAAAATAAACCATTAGGCAAGATATAATGCAAAAGAAATGTACAAATATATTGTAAATAGTTGTGCAGAAAGTAAGTTTTCAGAAGAGTAACCTATTGATGTGTTGTATGCTTAAACTTTTCTGTACTTTTGAAACCCACTTGGATAGATGTCTTATTCAGATGCCCGTGATTAGATGTTGTCTGATGTGTTCTTGGCCAAGCATCATGGTTTGTGGATGTCTACCACTATTGCTACAGCCCCTTGCTTCAAAGTTTCAAAACTCTGCAAGCAATGTCAGATGTCAGAGACAGGTAGACCAGCTTTCATTAATGACAATAGTTAAAGAGAAACAAAACCATATAAATCATGGAAATGATCTTCAATCATAAAGATTGAAATTGAAAATTCTAACTAATTGCGACAGATGGATGAAAAGAGCAAGTATGAAAACTTTTTGGGGCAATGTATATGTGCCAAATATTTAGTAAACACTAAAACCACCGAGCCTTATTTTTTTTTTTTGGCTCCACCAAAGAAATCAAATTTCATTCCCATGCAGAGGAACTTAGCACTAATTTTGTGTATAAGCGACATAAAAAAAATAGAAATTTACTAATTCAGCATATATTAGTTTAGGACCAATTCTGAGTAAATGAACCACCAGATAAACCCCAGAACAGCAGCAAGGCCAACATAAGCTACATTAGCCAGGAAAAAGCATTTCTTGTGAAAATGTTACAAAAAAAAAGAAAAAAAAAACAGAGTAAGATATTGTCAAATGAATCAATCCAAATAATCTAAGAAAGTGATTACAACTCTCAAAACTTAATTGTCAAAGCAAAGCAAAATGATATCACAAGTTAAATGTTGCTCAACCAATGCCCCAAAAGTGAAACAAAGCATTCTAAAGCATTAGAACAATAACAAATTGAAGTGCAATACTAATACATACCTCCAATCACCAAATAATGAAAGAACGCTTCACCAACCAGCACATCCAAGGTAAATAAAGGGAAAAAATGAATTGAATCAGAAAATATAGTTCTCTATAAATGTATCATACATTAGAGACAAAAAATAGAAAGTCTAATTAATTTGGATTTCATATCAAATTACAATATATAAATGACACTAAATGTAAAGAGAAATCAGCAATTTTTATTACAGTATATACTTATGTAACAAAGTGAATTTTTTTTTCAAAAAATCAAAGCAAAAAAAAAAGTTAGTCAAAGAAAACCAATCCGATTTTTTGTGTGTGTGTGTGTGTTCAACACAATTTCTAACAATTTGTCTCTTTTTACATGTTTTATTTTTTAAAGAATTCAGAATTTCAAATTGTAGGATGCTAGTAAAAAAGTACTTTTTCATACCAATCTTAGAACCCATAGAGAAAAATAAAGCTTTACAAAAAAATCAACAAATGGAAGAAAACTTTCCAAAACAGGTTTTGAGATAGGCCAAAAAATTTTTTCTTTTCCTTACATTTCAAAGATCTTTACTTTTCTTTAAAACGGGAGGATCGCAAGCACAATTTTTTTATTGTTTATTTTCAATGTCGAGAAAAATGAGAGCAAAAAAGAAAAACCAAAAGTTAAGGGATACGAAAAGAAGCTAAAGAAAAAAGGAAGAAAAGAAGAGGGGATAGTTACTGACAAAGCAAAAATATAAGATAAAAAATAAAGGGATAGAGCAAAAATCCACTTACTGCATCTTGTTTCTGTCCTTATAGTCCCTTTTGTTCGAAACTTGTTGAGGGAGAAAGAAAAGAGTAAGGTATCCTTATCCGTTACATGGCTATGCGTCTCCTTTGGCATATCAGTTTCTCGACGGCTTCCCCTCCAGCATCCTCTATCAGCAAAATGAAAAGCTTTGGCAGCAAAAATTGAAACCATGAAAACCAGTTGCATTGAAATGACATCAATCACAGCTCTAACAGTACCCATTACACAATTATAGAGAAACCATGATTCTTGGCTGCACATACACATGGGAAGACATTTTAAAAGGGGAATATGTAAATATAAGTAAAAACCAACCAAAAATCAACAGAATATAATGCTTCCTTCTCAATCAGAGCTTTCTTGATAGTCACCAGGGACAATATTTATCCCAATTCTTATTTAATCATTATCACCAACATAATTATAATTAGCAAGCTGTGGCCTTGGTTAAACAATTGAGCTTGATTGAATCAAGGAATGTCCAGATGGACAGCATGTAAGATTAATGGAAGGCAATGCAATAAATATTTTACACGCTATTGTTCTTAAAAAGCTTTGACTACAAATAAACTACCAAGTCACAAATAAAATAACTAAGAACATCATAAACGTTAAAAAAGAACACCTCTGAAGCAACTACATCTAAGCAGAAAAGATTATTTCAATATTCTATTTCCAACTTCTAAAAGGTATATTTCATCACTTTTTTTCATTCTTTCAGATGTAAGAGAAAGGATTAAAGCTAAAGTTTCAGTCAAGCATGGAATGTGTAAATTATATATATATATATATATATATATATATATATATATATGTATGTATGTATCTCCCAACGTGATCATCAACCCAGTCAGTTGGAACCCGCTTTCACATGGAGTTTTTGTTTTGTAACATCTTACACTGAACATACATAAGACTCACCCATTGTTGATACAATATTTGCAATTGAAAGAACTGCAATTGTTGAGGTTACGATCAATGAATTATGAGCATGAAATTTTTGTTGCTTGTAATAGCAAATATGTGCAGAGATGAAAGTCAAATACTTAAATCTAGTTCTGTGGATTGGAAACAAAAATGATATGGATGAAATATGTATATTTCCATAGTAAGTTATCTCAGGTACAGCTTCTAAGTTCTACTACAGTCTAACCCATTTTTAGTAGATAGGCAAACAAATCAAAGAGAATTTTATTCATAAAAGTACCTACTTCTATTTAAGACTAAATTATATTCAATGTGAATAAAATTACATAAGCTATCCGTACTCATTCCCTGGTCTCCTAACTCCCTCCTCTTCGAGACATATGTCAACTTGAAGACTGGCAATCAGAAGTGCTTATTTGCAACCTTATTCCCGCAGTCTAGTTGCTCAAATATATATATATATATATATATATATATATATATAAATAATTCCAATAACATTCAGGAAGACAAAAAGTGTGAAATTTTCAAGGCGCATACTCTATAAAATCTTAGTAAAAAGATTATCATTACCAGAGTCCAAGCAACAAAATTGCAGAAATTATCTGAATAAAAGTAAACATCCAAAACAATTTTCAGTAAAAGGTAAACTCCATAAATTTCAGGAAAAAGAAAAAAGATAAAAGTGAAGCCATCTGATTGGCTAAGTAAGAATCTCCAAACCCACTTATTGATTTCATCAGAGTTGAAGAAGGAAGAAATCATGATAAACAGTGGTAGCCATGGGATCCGGTTCCTCAATCAGCCCAAAATCTCCGATTCAAAAAGTCTCAGCCAATACCAGTTTAATCCCAACCGCAGTTCATGCACAATAACCACGACCAAAATCAGTCTAGAACTCATCTAAGTGAACACCAAGAAACTTCATTACCCAAAACCAATTACCAGCATTCAAACCATTTAACCCAGAAAAATTCAAACAAAAATTGGAACCCAAGAATCCTGAAACACACAACCGAATGAAAGTGCGATGTTGCAAGCTCTAAGACAACTCAATTAAAAACAAAACAACAATAAAAATGAAAAGCCAAAATCACAGAGGGTAAAAACGAAGACACAACAAAAAATACTAAAAAAGCACCTGGTACAGCCTGCAACGAAAAGGAAACAATAGCCAGAACCCTGTAAGCACTCTCCAAAATTTCAGAAAAGAATCAAAATCTAAAGATAATTGAGCAAGGAAATAGAACAAAAAATATATATATATATAAGCGGAAATTACCTGGGCAAAAAGAAGATGGTGGGTCAATTCCAAACCCAAGAGGGGAACCCACCAGAAGAACGGAGAAAGCAATTTTCAAGGACAAATCAAATCAGAATAGCATAAGTGACTACATGGAAGACCTAAGAGAATTCAATCAGGCCACCCAAACCGTCGGATCTGGAAACATAGTTCAGACTAAGCTAGACATTCTAGAAGGGGGACAGAGAACGCAGACAGAAACGACTTATATGACTGAAGGATGTATCTGTACGTGAGGGAGAAGGATGCGCACGACCAAGAAGAGGAGCGACACGCGAGAAACGGGATGAAGTACTGAGTCAGCTGGGAAATAAAAAGTTGTACCCAGACGAGCCCAATCTAAAGCTGTCAAAATACGCTGATCCGATCCGACTCCGGCCGGCTCTTACGAGTCAGGTCATAAATGAGTCGGATCAAAAAATTTTTTTGTTAAATAGACCTAAAATTATAAGTTCATATTCGGTTTTAAAAGCTAACAGGTTTCAATGAGCCGACTCGTATAAGAAATTAAAAAAATTAAAATTTATATTAAAATTTCATTTTTTAGTAAATAAACAAAATAAAATTTGAAATAAATATTAAACAAACATCAAATAAATTCATATCAATTCATCAAGTCTTTAATATCATTTGAACATTATATATTAATAGTCTAACAAGCATAATATAAATTATTTTAACAAGCCTATATACTGAAAAACATATCTCAACAATATTAAAAATAAAAAAACATGATAAATAGATCCATGTCCATCCATTTCCTCTACAGTGTCAATCACATTCAATCAATTTTTTTTCAACTTCGTCATCTACAAACATAAATAAAGAACAATATAAGAACTCATAAGAATTAAACTTATGAATTGATTAAAAATTGTCAACTAATTAATAACATACCTTCAAAACTAAGAATCCAATTTCGAGTGCATATGAGAGTTTTCACATTCTCTTGATCTAGAAAATTTTGATACTTATTTAAAACACAAGAACCAATACTAAAAGAACTCTTCGATGGCACTGTTGTTATTGGAATGCTCAAAATATTATAAGCTTTACTTGCAAGTTTTGGAAATCGTGGCTTATGATCTTTCCACCATTGCAACACATTTAAATCTTCAATCATACTATCCATAATCTTTAGCTCTTTCAAATAAAGATCTAATTAAGATTTTGGTTCTTTCACTTGAATAGTTTCAAATCTTTTGAAAGCCTATATCATTGGACATTTCGAAATAAATTAATTGTCATTACAAAAGAGAATTTAAAATAAAGTATATACTTAGAAAACAAAAATGAACTTACATCACTAAAAGTAAATGTACTCTTCTCCTTCCAACTAGCAAGTGTAAGAAGTTGTGAGTCATTAAGTGTGAGACCCGATTATTTTACACTGTACACCATATTTGTAAAGGATTGATAATAAAATAAATATCGAATGTGGATTTCCACTTCCCATTTTTATTGGATTTAAATTCTATATGGTGTATGTGAAGTAGAATGAATATCTAAAAATTATTATTATAAGAATGGAAATTAAATATAACATGATTCCTAGAAGCTTATTGGAGGAAGCTTTGAAATTTAAGTATGAAGAAAAGTCAATAAAAGAGGCTATAAGTAGATTTCACGCCACTTTGCTTCTCTTTACAATTCGGTTTAGGTAATTAATGACAAGGAAAAGATGAGATAAAAAGTCAAGGATAATGGCTGGAAATGGCGTGGAGAGGAAGGAGAAGAGAAGAGAAAATTTAGTCAAAAAAATGGACTGCAGCAGGAAGCTTCACCACTGTTCCTTTTGTCACCATTTTCATTGGTTTTTAATGCATGAAAGACGTGAAATGATGAAAGAAAACGAGATAAGAAATAGGTGGTAGGTTCTTATTGGATTTGCATGGCTATATAAGAAGGAATACATGAGGGAAAACCCATTTGGTAAACTGCAAACTCACATCTCGTTTCCTCCATTCTTCCATTCCTCTCATACATGAGCCATGAAACTTCATCCCTTAGTTAGCTAAACCTTTTCTCCATCATTAAAGAGCTAAGGAATAAACAAAGTAAAGCTAAGTGAGGCAAAAAGCACTCTATTTCTGAAAGTGCAACTCAGTTAAGGTGAGTTCCATATTTATATGGTTCTCTTGATATTCAATGGTAGATGTCTATGTTTTACAACGTAATAAACATAGATATAGCCTTGTTTTAGCTAAATCTTGTTAGAATATATAAGAAACACGATGGGCGAACGGGATTATCCAACTGCTTGCCAAATAGGCGAGCAAAGAAATTTGGGGTACTCGCCCAAAGGATGAGGCGAGTTCAATGGTATGCGTGAATTGGCGATATACATGTTCGTCAATATTTTGGATAATCAGACTGATCGCCCAAATGGACAAGGGCTATGATCGCCCAAAATGTATGGAATTGATGATCGCCAAAAGGGCGAGAATGGCGACTATTGTGATCGCCCATGTGGAATGTTAGTGATCGCCAATGAGGCGAGTAGGAAATAGAGGACTCGCCAAGTTGAAAGTACTTGTCCAAGTGGACAAGGTCGCCCAACGCTAGTTTAATTCATTGGCGAACCTACCTTTGAATAAAGAGCCATGTATGGCGAACTCACATGCATAGGCATGGTGAGTTGAATGTTGGGCAAGCTCCCATGTTGGGCGAACTCCCATGAATAAACCAATATTTGAATGGCAAGTAAGGTTGGGCGAGCTTCCACGTGTAAGCCGATTAACGACTGGCGAGCTCTGTTGGGCGAATGGCGAGCTGTGATTGGTCTCAAATCTCGCCTAAGTGTTGCAAATATTTGAAAGGAAAATAGTAATAGTTTTAGGAAATATTCGAAAAAAAAATATTAATGGTTTTAATAAATTATTTTGCAGCCAGGAATTAAGGACTTGGTAAAAGCGATCGGGAAAGTGATTGGGAAGCAAGGACACGTAAGACCAGGTAAGGGAGTAGTATGTGAAGTAAAATGCATGTCCTGTGGAGTAAATATTATGAAAATATTAAGAAATTGTTTTGGTTTATGACATGCATTAGTTTGACAAATTGTTTTGATTTAGGCGAACTGGTAAAGGATAGGCGAGCCAACGATAGGCAAACCCTTTTATGATGTTTTGGGCAGGCGAACCCTGTTTTACCAAAATTCCGGACGAGCCAAAGAAAAATGAACCATGTTCTTAATAAAATGGGCGAGTTGACCATGGAAGGGCCCCATTGGGCGAGTTGACCATGGAAGGGCCCCATTGGGCGAGTTGACCATGGAAGTGCCGCATTGGGCGAGTTGACCATGGGCAATGCTAGAATGGGCGAACTGACTATGGGCGAGCCAATTTAACTTGTTTTTAAATACTAATGTTGGCGGGCGAACACTAGTTCACTGCAATGGGCGAGTTGACCATGGGCGAGCTGACCATGGGCGAACTGATTTACTTTGTACTTTTCTTACACAAAAAATGGTGAGATTTTGGGCTGGTTTTATTACGTTTATAAATAGAAAATATAAAACCTTTTTGGAAAACAAATCATTTTGAGAAAATGATAATATGAGTGAAATAATTCCTTAAAGGTTCTTTATGAGAGATAAAGTAATTTTTTGAGACTTTAGGCCCCTAGTTTCATGTATTGTTATTCACGAGGCTGATGGACCTGCCAAGTCATCAGAGGTCTCGAGGTCACCTGGCAAGTGGACCCGAAGACCACCTAGAGATTATGGCCATAGATCTACTGTATCCCTGTGGGGATGATTATTCTGTTCCTGAGGGGGGGAACGATGATAGCATGATTTATTTGTAGGGTGATGCCTAGTCTCAACTTATTGATTTCTGTTTATTAAGAGGATTTATTGAATCCTATTTACTGGTTATTACATTATATTGTAAACTGTTTAGCCAATAATTTGAATATCAAAGACTGTTTACTATATCCATTGTTTTTCCTACTAGGTTTATTGTTGAGAAAAATAAACGTATTTGGGGGGATATAGTTTTAGTTGTATAAAGCAGCATACATCTTCCTTACTGAGCATGTTGTCGCTCACCCCTTATTTTCCACTCCACAGATTGTTGATCTTGGATTAAGAGAATTACCTCCCAGAGATTATCGACTACTAGAGTCAACAGATATTCGATATCGAAAGTACATTATTTTCTTTTATATATTCAGCAGAATAGTACAGTACTACTTTAAATTTAAGGGAATATATATACATCTTAAAGAAAATAATGTAACAATTCATATTTCCATATTAGTACGAGGAATAAGAATACTAATTCTTATCAAAGTGTTAGGAGTTGTTAAGCATCACAGACAGCCCAACCGGTAAGTAAGTATGGTTTATAAGTTAATATTATGTAATACTGTGGATTTGGGATGTTACATTAGGTTGGTTTGAAGTAATTTAGTAATACTAAATAGAGTTAATTTTATATATTTTACTTTGATTAAAATGTTAAACATATAAATAATTAAAATAAAAATAAAATTTTAATATAATTAAAAATATTAAAAAATTAAACGAGTCGGCTCATTTAAGCCCGGGCTAAATCCATTTAGGCATGGGCCTAAATGGGTCAGGCCTAAAAGCCTTTTTTCTTAAATGAGCTACAAAAATAAGATCCAAGCCCTGAATATATGGGCCAGGCCAGCACAGCCCAATGGGCCTTAGCCCATTTTGACAGTGCTAGCCCAATCCATGTTAGATCAGAAAATCCAAATGAAATTACTGTCATACCCAAAAACAAAAGAAAGGAAAGGTGAACAGTGTCTAAACCATGTAAAAAGACGTGGTGCAAGGTGGGATTGTGTTCATAAGATGGTTGTTTGTTTAAAATGATCATTAATTGAAAACTAGCAGAGTTCCAACGCGTTGCTGCGAGTTGCATGCATAGAAAAACCAAAAATGAATGTTGCTATGCAATCATGGAAGACACAAAAAGCATGCATTGATAAAGGGATTTAAAGTAACAAAAAGATGAAAGTGCAAATGTTTTTAGATGAAATTCAGGTTACAATTAATTTGAGCAACTAAAATGTAAATAAAAGAAGTAATATGAGAACATAAGAAACCTGTTTGCATATGAAATGTAAAATGTAAAATGTAAAATGTAAATGAAACTTGTTTGCATATGAGAACATAGGAAGTCAGATGTAGTGAGATACCGCTGATCTTGAATAGTATATTGGCACTTCAATGGTAGGTGGTTGAGTCTTAACAAATAAACATTGGTTACCAAGTTTTATGCGATTTGATTGCAAATTTTTTTTAGCCAACAAAGAACATCTTTTTTTTATAATGAATACGAATTTTACTGATGTGAATCAAATACATCAAGATTGTCAACAAGCAAAGGGACAATACTTGAACGGTATATTATGTTTTTTCATTGACAAAAGCAGGACAGCGAGGTTTAATTATTTTCAAATTTCAAATCAATTAAAGGAGTTATTTTGGTGTTAATATAATATTGTGCATATATTTGTGGAAGAGCAATGAAAAAAGTGTGGGGTTAAAAATGATAAAGACTAAACCAATACTTGTCTTAGTTAACAAAAATCTTTATGCTATAATCTAAATTTATCGTGCCAAAGAACATAACAAATATAAACCTTATATGCAAAATGGATACACTGTTCGAAAGTAAAATTGAAGCCATAATATCCAATTATCCTAGATTGGATATTTATGCTTCCATCCTAACATTAGATGATCATTCCCAGAAAGTAACAAATATATACATAGCCTTGTATGTTTCATCACAAAAGATTAAAGAAAGCGAAGGTATATAGATGTGTAAGGTGCTGTTTAGCCTTGTGGTTACTGATGGGAGAACCAAACACCCAAAGCAGGGAAACAAAAAGTGAAGACGATGATAAACCAAATAATCCAAGTAGAATGGATGTTTAGCATTCATCATAAGTTGTAGAATCAAAAAAGATAGATGACAGGTAATTGTATTCTAAGAAACTTAGATAAACGGGAGTATCTACATTCATAACATCGCAAAGATCAATCTTTCGCTTTCTCTTTGCCCCTGCACCAAAAGAAGAGGTTAATAATTATGAAAGTAAATTATGATAGAGGTTAATAAAAAAGATGCATGATAGAGGAGGAATGAAGATCAACGAAGGGCAATGGGCATGCTTAGAAGGAATGACAAAGAAAAAATTAAAGTAAATTATGAAAAGAATACATCTGATGTAAAACATGAAGAAAGAATGAAATTCAAATTATGAAAGAAAAATATCAACTTATTTATTAGTTAAAAATAGCACTGAAAGGAGCAAGTGTTGTTGTTTGAGATTTTATAATTACTTGACATATAAGAACATCACTTTTTGTTTTGGGACAAAGTTAATGTACTAAGGAGCAATAGAATACTAATAAAGTATTCTATTTGTGGATAAATGGAAGCAAAAAATGATAGTTGAAGCAAACAACTTTTTTTTGTTACAAAGTTAATGGTCTCAAGAGTGATAAAATGCTGATGAATCAATATGTGTGTAAATGCAACCAAGCAATTATGTTTAATGGAATGTATAAATATAAAAAAGCATTAGAAAGCAAGATGTTTTTAACAAAATGAAAATGGAACTTGGATTTCAATTTTTTAAGTTAAATATCATCTGGCAAATGTTCTTCTTCCGCCTCCTCTGTTGCTAAAGATGCTTCTTTTTGCTTATCACCATTAGGAGGAGAAAAAAAACATGAAAGGTAAAGAATCTTGATGTATATGAAAATACAGGCAATATATGTAACCATCATTTTTGTTGATTCAGTTCTAACCTAAACAATCTCCTCTTTGATCACCCATTTACTCTTATGTCCTTAGTTTGGATATCACGCTCTGTTGGCTCTCTAATGCTACAAAAAGTGATAGGACAATGAAACGTATTATATCATCAATGTAAGTAAGAAAGAAGCACTGACATAACTAAAGAGAGCAAAAAGCTTGTATTCAAACGTGATACCCTTTTGATTTAAAGGTGTTTGTAGAGAGAATAAGTCAGCAAATAAATCAACAACACTTGTGGATTTTGTTTTCTCTTTGTCACTTGAATATGGCATTTTAGTTGCTGGTTTTCTGGCAAGTTCATGAGCAATCAATGGAGTAAGCACAATTTGTAGAGGTTCCTTAGTAGCTGATGAATTTGAGACAATGAGGCGAGGGGAAGTTTCATTATCAATCATAAACATTTTGATAACAGTAAAAGTTGGCACACCAGATTGGAAGGATCGTTTCGCTAGAATAACTGTAAAAAAATTTTCTTGGTTGATCAACGCCTTAACAAATTCAAGCAAAACTTTTTGGTCGAGTGTTTGTTCAGCAGCCATATCAGTTATTTTTTGTCCAATTAACTCTTCTACAATACTGCCAAAAGCCATAAAATCTGTCTCGCCTGTTTCATCCCGTACATTGAGCAAGATTTTACAATTGATATGCAGAGGAAAAACAGTAGGGGTAAAAAACTTTAAGTGAAAAGAATTCAATATATACAATCTAAAAATATTAAGTTGATTGGAAATGAAAATAAAAATATATGAAAATATATTATGCAAGCCTTGATTGTTGCTGTTCATGTGTTCCATTATTGCAAATATATTTTCCTTTTATGAGTTTTAGACGTTTGTTACATGTATTACATCAATGGTAAAACCATCCATTAGAAATGTCGACATCAGCAATTTGCGCCTTGTATGTGAAAAAAAATTCTGCAAGGAATTTGTGGGAAATTAAATACACTGTAAGATTAACACAGATTCAGGGCAATTTATGTTGGAATTTTAGCTTTATATTTTAGTTAATATAAAGAAACATATAACCTTTGATTGCGATATATCTATGCGTAAAAGCTCATGAATAGTCTTTCTGTTTTCATTAATATCATCAGCTCCTGGTTGTCTGAAGTATAATTCATTATCAAGTTGGCCAATTATCAAGAGAGTCTCAACATATCTACAAGCAGGAATCAAGAAAAAGATAGTACTAAAAAGAGTTTAAGCAAAAGATACTCTTAGTCATAATTCGGCTAAATACCTTTGTTTCAAAGCTTGCATCGCTGGTGTCTCAAGATTGACATATATTTTTGTTGTTGATGAACTACTCAAAGTGGGCATACCTACCATCAAAAACATAATTTAAGTAAAGTTTCAAAATATGACAGGTAAAGAAGGTAGTTTTTTTGTTAAATATCTAACTTTTTGTTTACCTAGAAATTTCTTGACAATCATTCTAGCTAAAATCAGAACAACATTTGTTTGGGATCAAAGAGAATCATCTTGGTCAAGGAAATGAGCAGCTTTACCCCACATTGTGACATTTAACATGTTTCCACTGTTAAAAGGAAGATCCCATCAAAAATGGATCAAAAAAATAAATAATGTTTGGTGGACAATTATGAAGAGATAACACTTAGGAAAAACCGAAACAATAAACTTACTACTCATCTTGAATTTTGAGGTTCTGTTTATCAACAGGATCAAGACTAGTTTTAGTGTATCCTTGTGTAATAAGAGTAATCCTATGAGCAGTCCAATAACATCTAGACAAAAATAGGATTCAAAATAGCATTAACAGGGAAAGTTTTATCAAAAGAGTTCCCATGAAAAAAAGATAAGACAGTAAAACAATATAAAAAAAAATGAAGAGGCACACATTAAAATTTAAAGCAAAAAATGAAACCTGTAAGAACATAGTTATTATCACAGCGTGATTCAAGAGAGTCAAATGGTTGGAGTTGAAATTAATAAAATGGAATAGAATTTGGTCATTAGTTAATTTAACCAACTTTGTCTGACATGCAACGTTAATGATCGATCCAATATCGATTGCATTGAATGATTTTTCATTTGCCTCACAAAAACATTTATGATTTCATATATTGAGCCATCTTTTAAGAAATCCTTGAAAATATGTTCATCTTTCTTCTGAATCGCAACTTGCATAGCATTCCCCTAGAACAAAAAAAGAAAAGAAATTTTAAAATAAAAAAGAACGCACTTGAGTAAACAAATAATAAGTGAAAAAAAATCTGAAAAGTGTTATTACCTTTTCATCAACAACCAACAAATCAACAGATAAAAACTTGTTATCTGGTAGAATTGTATCCGAGATCCTAACCACATGAACTAAAATCTTTTCACATAGTTCCAATGGTTGTAACTGGTTAAGGAGTTGATATTTCATGGCTAACTATAAGCAAAGGAAAGAAAGGTTGTAAAATTCAACAAAGGCAGTTAAGAAAAAATGATAGAAAGAAGTGAGCCAAAAAAAGGGAAAAACACAGAGTTAATTAAGCAAGAAGAATTAAGAAGTGGTGGATTTAAACAACTAAATTATAGAGAAATAATCAGGATTAGGAGTATGATAGGCACACATAAAACAAAAAATAGATACCTTGCAACAAAAATAATAATGAAATATGATAAGCATGCTCAAACAATCACACAATTACTGCATAGATATAAATAGAAGGGAGAGTATAGTGATGGTGTTAGGAAAAATAAAATAAACGAAGTATAGTGATAAAAGAAATATATGCAGGAACTGAAACAAAGAACCTCTAGGCAAATCATCAAATATTTCAGTATAAACAATATTTTTTGTTAGAGCAAGCATGTTAGAATCAGAATTGTCAATCAAGATTTTTAGGCCACTTCGTTTTGTCACTTTGGATATTGCAACTTACAATTGCCCATGTGTAAAGATAAATTTGGGTAAATATAATCCAACATATTCTAGAGTTTGACCTTGGCTTTTATTAATGGTCATAGCATATGATAAAGTAAAGAGAATTGTTTTCTCTTGAATACAAATGGCCATTTAGCGTCTTTGAAAACAAAAGTTATTCTTGGCATGAAAACTTTGTCACCAATATGACTGCCAGTGATGACTTTTGCTTCAATGACATTGGAAGCTAACTGTGTAACAATAAGTCGAGTACCATTACATAACCTTAATGATTGGTTTTTGTTCTTGAGTAGCATAACAGTACAACCTAATTATAAGCAAAGTTGATGATTTGGCGTGGTTGGAAATTTCAAAGAGTTTAAGAATTCAGGAGGATATATCATTTCTTGATATAAAATATTCCCATCAATGTTGGAAATTGAGTTATGACTTAGGTATACTTTTTTTGAACCTGGTATTATGTACAGAATCTCACTATTGATTGAGTCAATAGTGTCATTGAAAGGAGTGATAATTGCACGCTCTCTTAAGTAAACAGAATTAGCAAACTTATTTTATAGATTTGGATATATTGCAGATATAATTGTCATGATAGGTGAGCTTGTATTTAGAAGCAATAAATCATGAGGAATCTCAATCTATGGCTCATCTGTATTAACATCTGTTAAAGCATACGGAATTCAACCATCCCCAGCATCTAATATCCATTTTCCAAACTGCTCAATATCAATTCTTTGGAAGAGAGTTAAGAAAAGCAGCCCTTAATCACATATTGATTTTAAGAGTGAAAACATGACAAAGTTTCGAAAGAAGAGATTTATTGATAGATGCATTAACAAATTGAGACCTTGTTCCACCTGTAATAACAAGTAAGGTTTGCCTAAAATTGCCTCCAAGCAAATATAGTCTTTCCATCGAATGGTCGCTCAGTTTGTCCATCAATAGCTAATGGAACAACATCACGCAAAGTTTTTTCAAAAGCTTCAAAAAAATATCTATGTACCATAAGAGCTTCATCCCAAACTATTAAGCTTGTCATGCAAATCAACCTACCAAGTTTTGTACCACGTTTAATTTGGCATGTTGATATCTCATCAACATTCAGCGAAATTTTAAACCTTGAATGTTGCAGTTCGACCATCAGGTAATAGATGGCTTGCAATTCCAGAAAAAGCAACAACCAGAACAATTTTTCTTGTTGATCTAATGGCTACAATTATGGCTTTCCATAGGAAAGTTTTGCCCGTTCCACCATGACCATACACAAAAAACATTTTTCTTTCATCATGTGAAATTGAAGACAGGACAGCACTATAGATGGTTCTTTGATCTTGGTTTAGTTTTGAAATAAAAGATGCATGTTCAATTTGTAGTTCAAGAAGATCATAATCAATTTCTTCTCAAAGCAATTTATCTTGACATACATTTGTAGAGCAAATTCGTGGAAATGGCAGATCATAATTTGACAAAGATGAGCTATTTTTGTTGAATAACTCTTTAAGTGACAACAAAATTTCATTTTTAAGATCTTGTTCAGATAATTGTAGATAAGTACCAATAAAGAGATTCTTGAATTTATGTTCGATGTCTTCACCGAATAATTGCCAATTTTTATCCCATAGAGACATTGGATTTGGGACTTCGCAAAAAAGAATAAGAGTAACAAATAATTGTCGTAATTCAGGACTTGTTGCCCATAATAATGATTGTTCAAGAGCATCATGCCATTCTCGATCATCTCCAAGCAAACCTAAAGCATGACATGCAGATTAGAACGTATCGTGGACAACCCTATCAATTTTCCTAATATCTTCAAAACTTGTTGCACCCTTAACAACATTTAGAAGCAACCTTAAATAATATAATTCACCAGCAGCAAGATGAATAAAATTAAGACGCCCTATAGCTCTACCTCGCACTCTTGGTTTTTAAGTTTTTTCTCTTAGTGACCAAACTCATTGAGTTGGAAAATCAGTATATGTTACAGATCGAGCAGCAGGATATATTCTATTTATTCCATCCATCGAGTGAACATAGTTTTGTCTAATAGAGGTTGGCGCAGAACATTTGACAAGTCAGAATCTTCAAGAAGAGTTATGTATTATTGATTTGGAAGATGTATAGGGAGACGAATGACTGCAGGATCTCTATAATGGACTTCAAATCCATAAATTCTCCAAATTGCTTCATGTGATGAAATATATCTACCATTAAGAAACATTTTAATCTCATCAACATGGTTTGTGATGGTTTGCCCATCATGTTTATCAATAGCAAGTGTTTCTTCAATGATAACCTTTGCTCTATCATGTCCTTTATTGATATATTTGAACAAATACTTGATTGATTTGGCTTTTGCACATATTTCAACATTTATGTGAGCTTGATGTCTCACAAGCAAATCTATATTGTGAGACACAACAAATCTTGTGTCAAGCATGACTCCATTCTTTTCAACAAACATTGCATCAATTGTTGGTAGTCTTCTTCTATATGATACGATTCCAGTTTCCCTGATAGTTGTTATAGATTCATAAGGTTTAAGGAAGAATTTGGAACATTTTCCATCTTTCATATATGGGGAATGACTATTTAGAACACCACATGATCCATGGATCATAAAATTTGAAACAGCTTCATATGTAACAGGATCTTCATTCTTGTCTAGGATTTCAGTAGATATAATTTTGTTAATTTCCTCAGCAGTTGCATGTTTGTCTTTAGGATGCAACCATAAGAGAATATGAGCATGCGGTAGGCCTTGTTTCTAGAATTCAATGGTACAAACAACTGAAATAGACCAGGAAAAAAGAAGAAACTTACAAAATTAATTAAGAAAGCAAATTTGACAAAAAAAAGGAAGAAAAACAATGATAATATTACTTAATGACCTGCTATTGTTTTACCAAAATGTTATTCTTTAATCAAATCATCCATCAAATATTTAAGTCTAAGCTTAAATAGTCTCGCCAAAATATATGGTTGGTCTTCAATCCTTTGGCCAAGAATCATGCACAAAGCTTGGTTAATTTCTTTCCACTTTGGATTATAGATGAAAGTAAAGAAAAGATGAGGTTGCCCAAACCCTTTATAGATAGCCACAGCATCTTGGTAATTCTGGAAGAAGAAACGAGGACTGGAAACAAAGCTTGATGGTAAAATCACACGTTCACCGATTCCACGACTGTCAATATCTCTTCCAGTGACAGCATCTCTAACACCTTGATAAACTTCAAATCTTAACTGCCTTTGATTATCTCGAATCCATTGTAATCTCATTCATTCAATGCAGAGAAATGCGTCAACTATAAATTGCTGGAAGAATCTACCTCTTCTAAGCAAAGTATGGCCCATAGACAAACGTTGTTGAATTAGATAAGCATAAAATTCCATCATAGTTACAATTTTTCTTTCCTTCGTGTTTGTCAGATTGCCATCTCTGTAATTAATGCCAAAATGATAAAAATGTTCTCCAAAAGGGAAAAAAAGTGGATATTGTATTTACATGAATGATGGATGCTGCTCACTAATACGTTTTAGACCATCAAAATATGTTCAACAATTATGTCACGATCATCTTGAGAGCTTTCATCTTCACCAACAATCAAGCTAGCTATTTCTGTGTTTAAAGGTAAGTCATATAATCGATCATTTTGATCTCTCCCACCAATCAACCGAAGACGTATTAGGACGCAATTATCATGGGTAAATCGATCCCTCGCCATTCTAAAAACCTTGACAATTTCATTCACTTTGTCAAACATATTCATTAAGCCCTTAACAATATCAAGATCAAAGGCATTAATTAAATCAAATGATTGGAAAGGCCTCATACGGTTGGCAACTTCATTCTCAGTATTACAAATATATAATTGTGCAAACTTCGGGGCTTAGCTAGGTACAAGTAAAAAAGACCCCATACGATGATGGACTTGTCCTCCAATTTTGAAAACATATGGGCCAGAACCTCTATTAACCGTGTCATCAATTTTCCCACCGATAGATATAAATTGGAACATTGCATTGAATGCTCTGATATTGTCTTTAAAATTTTTTTACCTTTTTCTGCCACGATAATCTAGTAAACGATCAAGAAATGCAGGAGTGAATCTAACAAAAGGCAAAGCAACAATTCCTTGCTTACAACATAAACTGAAGACTGGAAAGTTTTTGGTGCTTGACATAATAATTCTTTCATCAAACCATATTTTTGCACCACAATAAGGGCATTAATGATCTAATCCACCCAAGTCAAGTGGTTCATAATATTTTCCTAGAAGTTCATAATAAGCAAGGAACATAAATTAATGTTTAGTAGATAAAAGAACCATTGATATGAAAAGAACACAATAAGGGAAAAAAAAGCTCAATTGGAAAGAACTCAAGAACAATACATCTTACGATTGAAAGATTGCTTGGTGCATGTATCCTTACTTGTAGATTCTGTGAAATAATAAAGCAAGGGAAAAAAAACATTTAAAGAACAAACCAGCAAGAAAAGAAAGACTGGATAAAAAGCAAAAAAAATTAGAATAAGATATCCAATAACATACAAAAGCAAATTAAAATTACCAACCAAATAGGGAGCGAAGCTAAGAATAGGATCCTTTTCTGATTGAGAAACAACAGATGAATCGATATTGCTTTGTTCATTTCCATCATCATTGGAAGATGGTATCATTTGATTGCTACAACCAACATCATGCAAAGAA
Source organism: Heritiera fomes (assembly GCA_032173925.1). Taxonomy (NCBI): domain Eukaryota; kingdom Viridiplantae; phylum Streptophyta; class Magnoliopsida; order Malvales; family Malvaceae; genus Heritiera; species Heritiera fomes. The sequence continues at coordinate 15,850,205 of JAPDPM010000002.1, forward strand.
GGCATAGAATCGAGTGCAAACATAGAAGAACAGGGAAAATCAGTTCGATCCATGTTTGTTAAAGATGAAATCGTTTTCAAATTGCCATCAGCATTTACTGTCAAGTGTAATGTAATAGACTCACCAACCTTACATTGTTTTACACCACAACTTTCTATTTGCTGAATAGATTGTGATATATCCTTATCTAAAGTTGATTGATCACGAGCAATGCCCTAACATTCCCTACCTCTAATTTGCTGAGATCTAAAATGTTGTCTTCATCTTAACCAATTGGCTCTAGTTAAATCTCGATCACTCATTTGAACATGATCAACAAACAAATTATTTTTACAATAAAAAAGTAAGGCAAAAAGAGAAAAAACCTGCAATGCAACCGCAAAAAAATCAAAAATAAAATATGGATAATTCTAAATTTGCCAAGAATAGCAAATTTCACAACACACAAAGCAGTTCAAACTAAGGAAAACAAACAAAAACCATTTTCCATTACTACAACCAAATAGGAAGTTATCATTAATCTTAACTTAACTAACACTAAAGAACAGAAGAACAACATGAACAACAAAGCACAAACACTTAAAAGCATAACAGGAAAAACAGAAATAAATTAAAGCAAGCAAGAGAAGAAAGAATAACATAGTAAAACACACCCAACCAATGACGGAGAAGAACCCTTACGAAGCTGAGCATAAATGTGAAATCCAACGAAAAGAGTCAAACCTGTAAATAAAAGTGAAGACAACGTATGAGGCAAAAGAGCAAGAATTAGAGAAAGTAATGGAACAATGTAAGAAAAAGATACATAAGTGACTATCCCACAAAGCAAAAAGTAATGACTCTAAAGTTGACCAAAAAAGAATAAAGGAAAACACCAGCAATACAGGAGGACAACATTAGCAATGAAAAAAGAAAAAAAGTACAGAAGCAATGAATGAAGAACAGAACGGGCAAGTAATTTTTGTGCATTAAAGTTGAAAAACTAAAGAACCCAAAAGCATAAATGATTGGATAGTTAGGTAAGGTCTTAAAATCCAACAACGAATCATATGAAGAAAATACCATGAGTAAAAGAAAACAACTGAGTTTCACAAATATGATTTTCGAGATAGGAATGGAATAAAAGTCAATAGTGTATACAAAGGAAAAGCGAAGTTAAGGACAATAACCTCAATCCAAAAAACGGGGAAAAATGTAAAGCTAACATGCATTCAAACGGTAGACAAAATCTTAGGCATGTAAACAAACTTTTGTTAACTCAAGCCCTGCAAGCCCCATCTATTTTTCTTTCCTCTTATAGTTTGTCCTATTGGTGTCAAGCGAAAAAAAGTTTCTTTGTTTAGTCCTTCGGACTTGCGTTTTTTGTTTCAATTGTGTAGTTCCTCTTTTGTCTTTTATGTTTTTAAATGTTCATGTTTACTAGCCTTTTATCATTTTTGGAATTATATTTATTACATTGTATTTTTTTTCACTTAAGCATTTATAAACAAAGAGCAAGGGATGTAAGAGGGAACAACATTTTCTTAAAAAGGCAATGGTCAATAGCTAATTTCATTGTAATAAATTTGTGGTAGTCAATGAAGTCAAAGACAAACAAAATTCAGCATAAAATATGGACGAAAATCAACCAAGGCATCAGCCAAGGGAAAGAGATATACACTTGGCACCTAAAACAGCTAATGGTAGCATTGATACGAGGCTAAAATGGTATGAACAAATTCAAGAACAAAGCAAAAAGGACAACATATGTTAGTGCCTTGTGTATTAACTTTTTTTTTTTACGATCATTGCAGAATTAACTTGGACAAATTAAAAACTAAATAATATGGATAAACAAACTCCCTTTGTTAAGTTCCGACAATAGCAACAATCTATTTCATAGCTTTGTGGTATGCATCAAACATACAAAGCAATAATGAAGAAAGGCTTATAAATAATTAAACCTAATAAAGTAGGAAAGCAAAAATCATAATTTCTATAGGTGTAAAAGGAAGCAAGCACTAACTCAAGGTTTATTTTGAAATAGGGATATCCATGTCATGGAGAAATCATAAAAAAAAAAAATTTTGATTCAGTTTAGTAGATCTTTATCTTTATCTTTTTTTCATATTTAAGCCTTTGGTTTCTTTTGTTTAGCATCCTAAAAAAAAAGCAAATGAAAGGAAACGTCTGCTGCGATAGGAGAGAAAGAAAGCAGTAGGCTAAAAAAGGCGAATGAACTTATTTATTTACTAACACGAAGTGTATTAGGTAGCTAACTAAAATTCCTAATAATCTCTTAGTAGAAATGTACGGAACACACGGGAAAAGAGTTTCAATTGTTCAGAAGCCAACAAAGTTGCAAAAATTATGTTTTTCTTGATAAAAGAAAATATAAAAAAGGTATAATTATTTCCATAATGAAATAAAAGGAGTATATTGCATATAGAAACTTCAAAGTCTAAAAGTAATCCATGAAGTTCACGTTGCACAAAGAAAAAAGAATAACTACATGGAAAAGAATAGTGTATTACTATTAGTTACTTTGGTATCCCAATCTTTATGTTCGTCAAAGTATTATTTCGAGTGCTAACATGGTAAGACTACTCACAATTTCACATTGTTATTACCTTGTATTTCTTGCATTCTATTACATTTCCTTGTACTAATGCACATATCCAAATAACAACTCATGCTTTTCTTATATTTATCGGATTTAATTTTTACCAACTGGGCCAACCATCAAAAGCGGCATATTTAATTTCGAAGGAAACAAAATTTGACCTTAAAAATCAATATAATAAAGCACTCAATAGGAATAACAAAATAATTAACCAATTTGTCTAATGCAAGAATCAATCTTCAACAAAAAACAACCATAACTTCCACCAAAAATACAAACTATAATGGTCACAAACCCAAACTACTGCCAACTTTAGAATTGGTATTACGCATGTCTTTTCAAACCCAACTCAGTATTAGGGAAAAAAAAGAAAATTAAAAGAGATTACTTAATTAGTAACAAACTTTTGTTCCAATACTTCTACAATAAATCATTTACTATTAGAGTTAAAAAAAAATTAGATAGTCAATAAATAATATCCTAAGCAATAGGTTTTGTAGCTACCAATACAACGTGTGGCATTTTTAAAGCTTTTTTTTTGGATTATTCACCTAATTTCAACAAATTACAACATTTTGACATCTACTTTATGCATGAAGATTCAATAGATGGTATGAGAATGAAATGAACATATGGCATAAAAGTATCTATATTACATGTTATTCCTTAATTGGCACTTTAAAAGATCAATTTGATATAATAACTAATAAAAATATGAGAAATTAAAAAAATATGAAACAATATACTTTTAATTCTTTAACAAATTAAAAAGCTATTAATAAAATTAAATCAATTGAATCTTAGCACTATACTTTATTTTTTTATTTTTGGATAAAAATAATAATGAAGTTAATAAAAAAATTATCACTTGCGTCAACATTTTAAGGTCTTGGAACAGTTTTTGGTACTTTTACAAAAGAAAAAGGCACTAATTGTTAAAGATGTTGCAGCATAAGGTCACTTCTTTATCTAGTTAAACTGAAGTAATGAATTACAACTGCCAATGTAAATTCTACTATAAAATATAAAGCATTTCTGCATTCATTTTGAGAAAAAAGAAAACTTGTAAACTTCCCATGCAAAGTTCATTAAATTTCCAAATTGACTTTCGACTCTCTTTTGGATTGAAATATAGTTGTACTAATACTTTTGACAATACGCATTAAATAGATGCCCATGGGCCATTAATGATCTTGAATTCCAAGGAAAAAGTCCATACAAAAATTCTGCTCATTCAAGTCCGGCCTATAGCCATCGATTTTTTTTTTGGTATGATGAAACAAAGAAGATGTTTTTAATCTAGAACAAAACAACTTAAATGAGAAGATCTTGAAAACAAACATAAGCAATCATGAAAAGCTAAATAAACATAACAAACCAGATTTTTTTTGTGACTCTTCAGCCCATGCTCAAAATGAATAGCAACAATATAATTACAACATTTTCTAAATCATCACAACAATGTCCTACTTCCTTTTCAATCACTACTAACACATCACAATCTAAACACCATTGTAGATCATACATTTCCTACCCAATCCAAACCTAGGCAAATTCAATATCACATCAAAGGCAACAGACTAGGAATAAATTCTTCACTACATCAAGGGTAACTTTTGGAAAACCAGAATAATTTTTTATCTCTCCCAATCAATTTATCAGCCTATTGAACTTCATTTCCTATATGCAAATATAACAGGACGCTAATAAACTTTCAACCTTTTAATGTTAAACTCACACAATTCATGTATGTAACATAACAAATTAAAGATATAAAAAAGCACAAAACAAAGGCTTAATGCGGCTAAAGAATTTCAAACATTGATCACGTGTGCAATCACAAGGCAGAGTGGTTTTGCTTAATGTGGCTAAAGAATTCTTTGTTACAATATGTAATAATATGTGTTTATCGTTTATAAGTAATTGGTTTGCTCTATGCTTTAGTGGGAATAATATAAGGTTTTAGTTCCTCCTATCAATGGATGCTTCATTTTCAAGCAAAGAATAAAACAAAATTCCCCATATATTCACTTAGACTTGGACTTAAACCAATATATAATATATTACAAATTCTGTGCCCAAAGTTAAGAGGCCTATCTATCTATATTTCTATGTAAAATTAAGGTGACCTCAATGGAAAAAAAAAAGTCTTCCATTCTAGAACAATAAAGATCAGAAACAAATTTATTGATATTTATTTATAAAAAAATCAAAAGGCAAAGCTGAACTATGCAACCATCAATAAGAAATTAGAAAGGTCCAATTTTTCTATGTTTGGAGTCTAAAAAATGCTTTCTATATTTATCCAACCATAAGCTTTAATTATTAAGAAAAAATAGAAAGCTTTTAATTAAGAGTGCGCTAATGCCTATAGGAGATTTTTGAAGCTACTGAACTTTCATATAATTGAGCAGTTGGCAAATTCGCTTTTCAGATTAGTGAGATACTTTCATTTGCTAATTAAGAGAAAATTGTTGTAATTTCTATTCAACTTACCTGACGTCGCAACAACACCACCAATGATTAAGAATGGGGTTTTGAATGGGTAACAATGGCTGACACTCTGAAAGCATACCAAAAACACTCAAAAAAGCTAAAAATTCAGCGGGAAATGACCAAGAAAATTGAAAAAGAAGAAGGGAAAATTAATGAAAATTACCTATGCTAGCAAAGGATACTTTGACGCAAAGAAGTAACACAACTTTGAGAAAAACAATATCTTTTGATTTTTTCTAAAAGGATATAACTGACAAAGAGACATTGATGTACTACGAAGGCGGTTTGGTAGAGACCGGAAGAAAGCCATAGTACAATGATTTGGAAAGCTAAGACAACAAAAAGGAACAATCGGATATCTAAACAGAGTACAAAAGTATTGAAGAAATTCTAGAAGGAGGGACACAAAAGGCCTATCGAAAACACTATGCATGATGAAAGCATAGATTGCAACCTAGCTTAGGGGAGGCAGGAGCATTTATGAATCTTGAAATTTGGTAAAAAAAGTCTCATGAGTCCCATCTTTGTTTTTTTGGTGGCTATGTTTCCTGTTCATTCTAGCAATACATGAGTTACTTCCTTTCAAATCTTTTCTTCCCATCTGTTTCATCTTCTCCCTCTTTTGTTGCCTTTTCATGTTGCATTCTCTTTTTTGGCCTCCATACTTTTTCATGTGAGTTTTTTTATCAGCATCAAACAGCATAGAATACCTAAAAGAATGAGAAGGCAATTGCAACAAACCCATTTCCCCCAATCATCGAGCGGATCATGTTTTGAAAAGATTCTGGAAGAAATTAGGAGAGCAATAGTCGCATGGAAAAGGAGAAGAGAAAAAAAAAGAAAGAAAAAAAGGGGATGATTGATAATGATCAAGTTTATGGATTGTTGATGAACTGCATGTGTACTCTGGAGAAAAGAAAAGAACGGAGGGTTGAAAAAGGAAGGAAAATAAATTAAAAAAAAAAGTCACTTTTCAAATATCTAATGCATATAAACGAAAAAAGAAAAAAATAAGATAAAAAGTATTATTATTCAGCAAAGGGAGATAAAAAACAAAAAGTAAACATGGACAATTGTAAAAGTAGGACCAACATTCACATCGGAATTTAATTTGACGAATGAATGTTGGAGTCTACTTGAAAACACTAAGCAGGAAAATGGCATTCACTAGCGTCCGCTTTCATCTTTAATGAAATTACAACAACGATTGAAAAAAAAATTATTTTTCAGAGTAAAATAACAAAATGATAAAATAAAAGAGAGGCAAAACAGTAAAATGATCAACCTGCAACGTGGCTTCTTGAGAATGCAGTCCATCAAAATTAATAGTATAGATAAAATGCAAAAAGAATCAAGATGTAATTGCATTTTTAAGAAGGGAATTTATTTTAACAATCTTGCAATAACATATGAACTACTGTGACCCCACGCTACGTTAGAGGTGAAATAATTTTTTTATTTTAAAATATGAATTATTTAAAATTTATTTTAATAAAATATATATTTATATATTTCTCTCGTAATTTGAAATTGAATTCTATTAATAAAAATATAAAAATTAAAGAATAATGTTTGGAATTTATTTTAATTATTTAAATTCAACATTCATTTTATACTTTTTAATTATATTGTTAATTTATTAAAAAAACTATTGTTTACTATTTATTAAATAATTATATTTAAATTATTTAATTTATTCAATTTTTTGCAAGTTTTTAATTCGTAAATTTATTTTTTATATTTCTTGTGTTTATTTGTGTTTAAGTTTTTTTAAAAAATGATTTTTGAAATTTTTTGCTTTATACTATCATTTTATCTTTTTTTTTAAATTTTTTATATTATTTGTAATATTTTTTTTATTTTTATAGCTTTTGTAATTTTTAAATTTTGAGAATTATACAAGTAAAAAAGTGAATTATGATTTGATTTGGATTTTTTGGATTTTTGATATTTGAATTTTTGCAAACCAAATACTTTGAGTATTTGATTTGAATTTTTTAAAAAAATGATTACGTAAAAAAGTGAATTATGATTTGATTTGAATTTTTTGGATTTTTGATATTTGAATTTTTGCAAACCAAATACTTTGAGTATTTGATTTGAATTTTTTAAAAAAATGATTACGTATTTTTGAATTTTTTTTTGTTACATGAATATTTAGTTTAGTTCTCTAAAAAATTTCTTTAAATTTTAAAATTTTCCTCTCTCCACTTTTCAAATCTTTTGCCTCATTTTTTTTTTTTACATTTTAACTTTGGAAAAATAATAATAGTGTAAAAGAAAAAAAATTGTGAATATTGATTTAATTCTTTTCAAATTTTTATTGTTTGAACTTTTCATTGTCTATGTCTTCTCCCTCCTCTCTTTATAGTAAGTTCATTTTTTTTTTGTATTTTTAGTATTTTAACATTAAAAAAATTAAAAATAAATATTTTTATTTGAATTAAAAATATATCACATAAGAAACTAAAAACAACCACATGGCTAAATTTATTTTTAATATTTTAATTTTAAGAAAAAAATAAAACAAATTATAATAAAAAAAATAAAAAAAATACCTTTAAAAGGGTAATGAAATATCATGTAACAGCCACTCACTCATTAAAAGAATAACTTTTATATCTACTAGTATTTTAACTCATACAGTACTATGGTTTGTATCAATCCGAAACAATATAAAAATTGTAAAAAATATATATAATTAATATTTATCAAACCAACTCACATAAAAAGGTAAAAATAAAAAAAAAAGGACATATATCATTTTGTTATCAGTGGGATTCTTTTTATATATGGGCAATAGATTAGGTTGAGATTTGCGAATTGTAATGAAACTTGTTTACAAAATTTTGTGTGATATATGGATTAATTTATTTAAATATCTATATACATAAAATTTGTATTATTTGCGCACTTTGTTTATTAAAATGATGCTTAAATATTTTATTTTTTTATCATGAATATTTTAAATAACTCAGTCTATGTGAGTTAACGTAGCTGGTCCCAAGCCCGAATAAAAGAGGAGGGGAGCGGTAGAGGTAGATTTGGACAACCAGGCATAAAAACTAGTCCAATCTTATGCAATGAACCAATTTCAGAACATCGTTAGGGCGTCCCCTCATTTGAAAAGACATGAAAGTATTAGAGTTATATAAAAACATTGCATTGGATAGGAATATGTGGAGGAAGAAAATACGTATGGACGATCTATGTGATGCCCTGAGGTGCACCTGCAGGTCACTGACCCAAGCCACCGCCCCGAGCAGGTTACTCATCCGTATTATTCGCTTTGGGGTGTACTCGCAGGCCACCTCCCCTCATGGCTTTATCGGAGTGTGCCCTTAGGCCACAACTACAATTCGCGTCCCCAGAGGTTCGAACTCAGGACACTTAGGTACTTAAGTTGTCTCAATGGTATCATGAGTGTACGGCTTAGGTACCTAAGGGTCCTGAGTTCGAACCTCTGGGGACGCGAATTGGAGTTGTGGCCTAAGAGCACACTTCGATAAAGCCGTGAGGGGAGGTGGCCTGCGAGTGCTCCCCAAAGTGGACAATACGGTTGAGTGACCCGCTCGGGGCGGTGGCCTGGGTCGGTGACCTGCAGGTGCACCCCGGGGTGTCACAATAAAATGCACGTTTTATTATGACGCCTCGGGGTGCACATACAGGTCATTGACCCAGGCCATCGCTCTGAGCGAGTCACTCATCCGTCCAGAGGTTCGAACTCAGGACCCTTAGGTACCTAAGCCTTACACTCATGGTACCATTAAGACAACTGAGTTCGAACCTCTGGGGACGCAAATTGGAGTTTTGGCCTAAGGGCACACTCCGATAAAGCCGTGAGTGGCGGTGGCCTGCAGGTGCACCCCAAAGCGGATAATACGGATGAGTGACTTGCTCGGGGCGGTGGCCTGGGTCAGTAACCTGCACGTGCACCCGGGGCGTCACAATGTAACGTAAGTTTGGATATTAGTTCATATAGCCTATCCTAATATCTTGAGATAGAGGCTTTGATAATGGTAACAATGATGATCATGAATATTTAAAATATTTTAAATGTATTAAATAATTACTTTTATTTTTTAAATAGATTAGAAATCCTATAGTATTTTAATTATTTTTTGAAGTGATTAGGTTTTCGATAAATTCTTAAAATTTATTAAAATAGATAATTTTTTAAGTGATAGATTTTAGATAATTTGTTAAAATTTTTAAAATTAGATAACGGATATAGTTAAATTATTATGAGTGGATGAGTGACTGAGAATGAAAACGTGAATTGAATGGGTGAGTGGATCGATTATAAGCCTGGTCATGGGCTGAGTCGGGCCTATGACATATAATAATGTCTTATGCGTATGCCCAAGCCTTGCTCGGCCTAAAAATTCGAGCCTGACTTTTAGTCCAGTCCCATTTTCATTTTTATACTACAAGCCCGAGCTCAGCTCGGCCCAACACGAATATAATTTTATTTATTTTTTATTTATTTGTTTTATTATTTTATTCCCTTTAAATTTTAATTTAATTTGTCAAAATTTGTATGTCAATTTCCATATTAAATATTTATAATCATGTTTATTAATCAATAATGTTTTATATACATATAATTATATCATACTTAGTAAATAAAAAAATTAATTAATATTAAAAAATATGTAAAAAATACATAAAATTATATTCAAGCCTGAACGAGCCTAGCCTAGCTTTGAAAGGTCAAGCAAGGGCCTAGATCGATTTTTAAACCAGTCTAAAAGTTTTGCCCAAGCCTGATAATTGTATTAGATATTTTTGTCCAAACCTGATCAAATATCAAGCAGACCTTCGGGCTTGGGTGGGTAATCTGGCCCTTGAGTAGGTCTGGTTATAAGGTGATTTGGTGGTTTTTTTTTTAATTTTTTTCTAAGTTTTAAGAATTAATTAAGGTTGTAAAAAAAGAATTAATTAGTTAATGTGGAATTTAGATTAGTAATTTAATTTTTTAGTAGAATTTATAATGTAATTAAATATATAGTATTAAATATTATTGTAACTTAAGAAAAAATAAAATAATATTAATAATTTGATATTGATATTTGATAATATAAATGATATGGTTTAATTTAATTTATAGTGGCAAATAATATTAAACTAGATATTATACTCGAGCGTTGTTGCGGGTTTTTAAATTTTTTTGTTTATTTTGCCAAATTTTAAATCAGAAGATAAGATATTAGGTTTAAGAGAGAAAATGCAATTCGTGAAAAAAAGAGAAGATTTTTTTATCACTTCTATAGTAAGGTCGTAAAGTATCGATCTTACTGTGAAGTCATGAGATCTTATGAGATATTGAATATCTCATAACTCATGAGATATTCAATAAACTTTAAAAAATTAAATAAATATGTTGGCTTAGTTCACATAAACTAACTATTTCTTGTAAAATAATGTCTTGGGCATTTTTTTTTTTTATAACTTAAAACTATGTAAATATTTTCCTTTGTAAATATCCAGTTCTGCTAATTTTTGGATTTCAAAAAAAATTATTAATCTAATAAAATTTAACATGAATCTCATGTATTTTGTGATAAATGTCATAAATTTTACGATAAATATAATAAATTTTAAAATGAATATCATATAATTTACGATTGATCAAATAAATTTTACGATCAATGTATTACGATGACTTTCTTAAATTTTATGATGAATGTAAAAAATTTTATGATGAATCTCATAAATTTTACAATGAATCTCATAAATTTTATGATAAACCTCATAGATTTACGATAAACCTCATAGATTTACGATAAACCTCATAGATTTACGATAAATCTAATAAATTTTACAATGAATCTAATAAAATTTACAATAAATCTCATTGATTTTATGATTAATCTTATAAATTTTACGTTATATATAATGTTCTCATTAATTTTACGATGAATTTCATAAATTTTACGATGAATTTCATAAACTTTACGATGAATGCATAAAATTTTACGATGAATTTAATAAATTGTACGATGAATCTAATAAAATTTATGATAAATCTCATTGATTTTACGATTAATCTTATAAATTTTACATTAATCTAATAAAAATATCATTTATTAGAAACTTAAAGAACAAACATAACAAATTGGCAGTAACTTTTACATTTTTGTTGACAGACAATGATCGTTAAATGGCACAATTCAAAGTTAAATACAAAGAAAGCAAAACCGTTTGTCACTAGTAATATATTCTAATATTCAGTAGCTTCCGATGCAATAGGGAGATGAACTGTGAAGATAAAAACAAGCACATACGGTTCAAAAACTTGAAATCCTAGAAGAAGTACATAAATGAAAGCCATAACCTATTTTGAAGATGCATCAAATTAGGCTCCATCTGGCTGGCAACTTTACAGTGATTTTTCATGAATTTTATCGGATGTTTTCTTATTGTTATTGCACAAAACAACAATGAGTGATTGCTGATGTCAATGTCTGTCTCTTCTTTCTACGTGTCTCCAAGAAGTCTTTGTAAAAACAAGAAAAGTCAGAGGAACGCAGGGGGTGGTTCCCTGCATAAGCACTCCGATGCTTAAGTCAGCCAAAGTTTCTTGAGTATTGGGAAACGTAAAAACCAGAAGTTAAAAATTAGAGCATAAAATTCATATATGTGGCCTATTTATAGGTGAATAAATTACCATTATTGCAGAGTAATCACGTGGAGGGTGATTTCGTCATTTTAGAAGAGTTCGTGTTCTAATACGACTCTAATATGTCAAATTCGAGTAACAGAGGTCTGTCGCCAGGTGAAAGACCATATGCAGGTGCGACACACATAGGCGGGAGATGTCTGTCGCTAAGCGGGAAGTCACAGAATGGTGCCACGTGTATAAGGCGACAAGATACTATGCGGTGGCCTTTAGAGGTCTGTCGCAAGCGACAGGCCCTTTGTCTCACGTGGGAGGGGTTTCTCGCACGTGATCTCTTCGTGTCAATGATATCTCTTGCCTGATGCTACGTGGCTCAATAACTTTCAACCACGTGGTAGTCTACATGAGTTTTGGGCTTTGGCCTGACATGACTGGGCTTTGCCATATCAATTGCTCTCTACTCTCCTATTGGATTTTTCTAATAAAGAGAGTATATATACTTGAATCTGGGATATTTTAGTCTTTTTTTGAATTTTTTGTTGTTTCTTGGTATTTTTTGCAGGTAAAAAGGTCTAACTCTGTGGGAGGTGTTCCCTGCCGTGCGACGTTTGGTATTCCCTGTCGCAACTATATAAGCAGCTAAAGTCCGACAAAATCGCGCAAGAAAACCACTATACTAGCACTCTGCCGCACGTTTTTAACTCTCTCGCCAAACATAGTCTGTCACATCATATAGTTTATCGCCTTCACACATCAGTCTCTCGCTCGTCATCTGTCAGAAAAGTAAGTTTGCCACCGCTTTCATCCGTCACTTTATTTGCCTTCCGTAGGTATAGGTCTTTCGTAGGTCAAGGTCTCCCACAGCTTTAGGTCTCTCGTAGCTCTAGGTCTCCGCAGCTCTAGGTCTCTCACAGCTCTTGGTCTCTCGCTTTTGTCTTTTGTCCCATTACCTAGTTAATTCTTAGTCATGTCTTCTCAACGTGCTGTTAAAACAGTGAGGAAGGGTGGTGTTGAGTGCAAGTTGTCAAATGTAGACTTAGAAGAGATTAGCACTCACTTCCCCAATCCTTCTGGTTATCAATATAGACTTCCAACTGATAGGGAACCTTCGCCTAATTTGGTTAGGAGCGGTGTTGCTGTACATAAGGCGTCCTTACTCTTCGGTTTTCGCTTTCCTCTTCCCGAATTTGCCTTAGCTTTCCTTAGGTACAAGGACATAGTCCCATGTCAAATCCATCCCCATGCATGGGCTCAATTAGTAGGATTTTCAATAGTATGCCATAGTTTAGGCATCGTTCCTACCATCCCCCTTCTGAGTGCCTTTTTTAGAGTTTGTGGGTTGAAAGGGTTGGTTACATTTTCTCTTCAAAGGTTGAAGGTCGACAAGTTTCCCAATAAAATTTTTTCGGACCTTCCTAATAAATTGTGCAATTTTGAGAGCGAGTGGGTCGTTGTTGAGATTCCAAGTGATTTGAGAATCCGCACTAGATGGAATCATGATACTAGTGACCACTCAAAGCGCTCGAAAAAATTTAGTTTAGACTCTTTAAGGGACAATTTTGGCGAGCCTATTCGGCTTATCTGTTCTACCGAGGAGCAAAATTTATTTTCCCTTTTAACCCCTGAGAACATTACAGCAGCCGGTTGAGGAGTAACCAGAGTTATCCCTGGGACTTCCTCTATTCCATCAAACCTTCCCACAACCTCGCATACACCCAGTTCTAGTTCTGGCCATCCGCCCGTGGTTCTAATGGCTGAACCAACTGACCCTGTAGGTCATCTTGTAAATGAATCTTCCTTTAACTCGGGGGGACGAAATACCTGGGGCCGCGGATGCCGATGATTCATCCGAGGAAGATTTTGAATGGAACCAAGACGACACCTTTGGGAGTCCCTTCTACGACTTCCTAATGGATGCAAATTTGGCTAACTTAGATGATTTTGGTGACTTCATAGGTTTTCAATGATAATTCTTTATGCCTCCACGCATATATTTATGGTTTTTTTTTTAACCTGGTTTTGCTAACTCTTTCTTCTCGTGTTATGCATACATGAGTTTCCAAGCTGTTATGCGTAGGAGGTAGACCACCGTGTCTTCTAAGGTTCCTCCAATGGCTCCTCCACCCCAGAAGCAGCCTCGGGTTGAGGCATCTACGTCAGAATGTCCTTGCGCCCCTACTCCTCCTCCTTCGGCCATCGACGAGCCTAGTCGTCCCACGCAAGAGGCCAGAAGAAGTAAGCAGAAGAGGCACCTTATCCGTGACCATAGTTCAGACGATCATGAGAGCTCAAGGTCATAAAGGAGTGAGCCTGCTCCCCGAGAAAGTGATCCTGACGCTGCTGGGGATAGGCCGACTTCTCGCAGGCCTCGCCGTAAATACCAAAAAAGGTTGATCATCGAAGACTCGATGCCTGTGATGCCAATTTTGCCTAAGATGGTCGAACCCTCAATTAGGCGGTACCGAGTAGACGAGGGGGTCGTTGTTGACAGGGATGACTTTCAGACCTACCTCAACGTTAATGATAATGACAGCATTGAAGAGCCTGGGGTAGCTTCTCGCCTGACTTGGAGTACCATCCTTCCTCGTGACAAGAAGGAAATTTTCAAAAATCTCCCTGAGGCCGAGAACAATGTTGATTACCTTATCATGAAGGTTAGAGCGTCGGCCTTCTTTGATAATGATATGTACCCTTTAACTTCTTCTGTAGGGTTTTTAAATTTTCTTTTCTTTTTTTTTTTGTTTTGTCAGGCTGCTCAATAGACGGTGTTCGTTAATGCGCAGCACAAAACTCTTACGGAGCGGGCTAAGAAGGAGTTGCGTGAACTTTGGGAGAAGTACATGGCACTTCAGAATGAGGTTAACCAACTCCGTCCACTTCCTAGCATAGTAGACAAGTTGAGGAGAGATAATGAGGCCTTGAGACGGCAAAATACGAACCTCAATCTAAAGCTAAAAGAAGAACAAGCGAAGGCCGAAGCTCTTCATGGGTACCAGGAGGCTTACAACAAAGCCACGCTCGATTTTGAGGCCATGAGGTTGCAAAGGAACGAGGCCATTGACGAATTGCAAAATGTGCTAGACCGGCAAAAGGAGGTCCGAGTCAAAGCTATCCGTGAATACTGCCTATCCCAACACTACTTTGAAAAGAAGCAGGATTATACGGCTGGATTTGTCAAGTATGGCTTCTATCTAGCTTGCGCTTGGCTGGAGAAGCAGAGGCCTAATGAGACCTTCCCTGAGCTGCTATTTACCGAAGAGGCTGAGCATTATAATGCTCCTCCCTGGACTAAATATGAGCCCGACTCAAAAGATCAGGAGGATTATTTAGAAGAAGGGGCTGTGGATGACGTAGACAACCTCGAAGGTCCTTGGCCCCCTTTGACAGCCATGCAGTCAACCCAAATCCGCTGTGGTATGCGATCAGCCCGAGTCTGTCAAAACGTACAATCAGCCTGAGGTACGTGACCCAATTGAGTCTATCGAGGCATTAGAAGGATTAGATAGCGATAAGCTTCAACTCTCCGACTCTATTGTAGTTGATCCTATGCCAGACTCAGTGGCTATTGATACTGCGGGCCCTTCAAGTGACGATCCCCATTCCAAAGTTGTTCCTCCGAAAGATCCAGCCACGGATCCAGCTCCCCAGGATCCTAATGTTGACTTAGCGCCTTTTCAACCAACCGACTCGGTCCTTGCTGTAGATTGATTAGGATTTTTCCCTTTTCCTTTTGTTTTTCATTTTGATTGTTATTCATACAAACTATGTACAGTTTTACTTCTAATGAAAATCGCAGTTTCTTTTTGCAATTTTCCTTCTCTTTACATGCTTGCTGTATTACAAATTGTTAATCTGCATAATGCGCCATTGAATCATATGCTTTGTAATTTTAGCATTTTTATAGCAATAATGTTGTATATCTTGTTAAAGTGTTACATAGTGAAGATATGTTATTGGTAAAAATTGTAACATACTTTTCAATATGCCTTACCATACCTTACAACATACCTTTTGCCATGTCATACTGTATCGCTCCCCAAGTTTTTCTTTGAGGTAGTGTTACTTCCTATCCAAAGAAGAATTTTTACTGGGGTGTTATGCCTGTCTTGCGCATTCTCTGCTTAAGGACTTGTGCATTTGCCCGTCTTGCACTATTTTGTGCTTAGGGATTTTGTATTTGCTTGTCTTGTGCATTTTTTGCTTAGGTACTTTTCATTTGCCCGTCTCGCGCATTTTTCGCTTAGGGACTTTGTATTTGCTCGTCTCGCACCCTTTTATGCTTAGGGACTTCATTTGCCTGTCTCGTACCCTTTTGTGCTTAGAGACTTTTATTTGCTCGTCTCGCACTCTTTTGTGCTAAGGGACTTTTTGGTTTGGCCAACTTTTTCCTCTGTCATTTTCATTCCTGTAACACGTTTGTCAATTAAACTGTTATTGTATAAAATATATGAATAACTGGCCTTCTTATTCATAAATTACTCAATAGCATCACATGGTGTTTGCGAAATAAAGCATAAAATAATGATAGAAAAATACTGACAATAAAGTAAAAAATACAATGTTCTTATTGCCAGTACAACTTAAGATGATTAATATTCCAAGTCTTCGAGATCTTCTTTCCTTGTAGGGTCTTTAAAGTGCACATGCTAGGTCCAATCATTCTCCGGATTCTGTAAGGTCCTTCCCAATTGGCTCGTAACTTACCATGTTCCTTCTCAGCATTTGTAATGGTTGACTTTCTCAAAACTAGGTCTCCTTCTTGCAATTCTCTACCCTTAACTCGAGCATTGTAGTAAACGTCTACCCGTTGTTGGCAGGCAGCCAACTTCATCTTTGCTGTGTCCCTTAGTTCATCTATCATATCAAGGTTCTCTCTTAGTCTCATGAGTTAATTTCTTGAACATAAGGGGTCAACCTAGGCGACTCAACTCCAATCTCAACCGGGATAAGAGCTTCAGTTCCATATACCAAGTTAAAGGGCGTTTCTCCTGTAGACTCCTTACTTGTTGTTGTGCAAGCCCATAAGACACTTGGGAGTTCATCCACCCATGCTCCTTTTGCTTTGTCCAACCTGGTTTTCAGCCTATGCAGTTTTGTTCGATTGCTCACTTCGGCCTGCCCATTTGCCTGTAGGTAGGAAACGGATGATATCTTTAGTTGAATGCTCAAGCCTTTGCAAAACTCTTTGAATGCGTCATAATTGAACTATTTCTTGTGATCAGCATTCAATACCCGGGGGATTCTAAAGCGGCGGATGATGTCTTTCCATACCATCACCTCTACCTTCTTTTCAGAGATTGTTGCTAGGGGTTTTGCCTCTATCCATTTGGTAAAGTAATTAGTGGCTATTAGCAAAAACTTTCTTTGAGCTGTGCCCAAGGGAAAAGGTCCTAAGATATCTACCCCCCATTATCCGAATGGTGTTGGTTGGAGGGTACTTTAGAGGGTTGAAACTGGTGCTGACGTTATGGGAGCAAACTTCTGACATTTTTCACACCTTCGCACCTTCTCAATGGCATCTTTTTTTAGAGTTGGCCAATAAAACCCAGTGTGCAATACCTTTGTAGCTAACGCTCGGACTCCTAAGTGTTCTCCATATACGCCTTCGTGAACTTCAGCCAACACATATTCAGCTCATTCGGGCCCTAAGCATTTCAACAAAGGCATAGTAAATCCACACTTGTAGAGCTCCCCATTTACCATCGTAAATCTGGCACTTTGCAATTTCAGTCTTCGGGCTTCATCTCTATCATTGGGGAGTTTTCCCTCCAAAATATAATTTTTGATCGGGTTTCTCCAATCATTCCCAATCTCAACATCATAGACTCCCTCTTCTTCAGTACTCGGCTTGGCCAGACACTCCACCTTTACTACTCCTCCTTTTATTCCCCTAGAGGATGCTAATTTTGAAAGGGCATTGACATGACTATTTTCAGACCGGTTTATCTGTGTTAATCGAAAGTTCCTAAACGACTGTGTCAACAATTGAGCCTTCTACAAGTAAGGTACTAAAGCCGGTTCCCGTGCCTCATATTTGCCATAGAACTGATTTACCACCAACTGCGAGTCGCTATGAGCCATTAAATTGTTAACTTCTAATTTCTTGGCAAGCTTCATTTCGACTATCAAGGCTTTATACTCAGCTACGTTATTCGAGCTTGGAAAATCAAAGCGTAGGGAATACTCATAGGTTTCCTCTTCAGGCGAAGTTAATACAATTCCAGCTCCACTACTATTCACGCTATGAGCCCCATCTACAAATAACTTCCACCAAACTAATTCTGTTTCTTATTGGGCCTCACGGTTGATGCATTCTACAATAAAATCTGTCAATGCTTGCCCCTTTATCGCTTGGCGGGGCTGGAAGTGTATGTCGTATTCACTCAGCTCAATTGCCAATTTGGTTAAACGTCCCGAGTGCTCTGGTTTTTGTAGTATCTGCCTCAAAGGCTGGTCAGGTAGGATAGTCACCGAGTGAGCTTGAAAGTATGGCCTTAGCTTTCGTGTTGCTACCACTAGCGACAAGGCTACCTTTTCCACTTGGGGATATCTTGTCTCGGCATCGAGTTAAACTTTGCTCACGTAGTAGATCGGGTAGTCCTTATCTCCATCCTTCCTTAATAGGACTGAGCTCATAGCCTTCTCACCTACACCGAGATACATAAAGAGTTGGTCTCTAGGTTGGGGTCGAGACAATAGTGGCAACTCTTTCAGGTAGTCTTTTAATTTCTCAAAAGCATCGTTACACTCTTCTGTCCATTTGAAATTCTTCCTCATCTTTATCGCCTTAAAGAAAGGCAGACTCCTTTCTGCTGATTTGGACAAAAAGCAGTTCAAGGCTGCTATCCTCCCAGTTAACCTTTGGACTTCTCTAACAGTATTAGGCAGCTTCATGTCCAATATAGCTTGAACTTTTTCGAGGTTAGCTTCAATTCCCCGATTAGTAATCATGAACCCCAAGAATTTACTCGATCTTACGCCAAACGAACATTTATTGAGGTTCAACTTCATGTTATATTGCCGTAATACCTTGAACACCTTTGACATTTTCTCAACATGTGATTCTTCCTTACGGCTTTTGATAATCATATCGTCCACATACGCTTCCATGGTGTTACCTAACAAGTTCTTAAACACCTTGTTTACCATCCGCTAGTATGTAGCCCCCGTATTCTTCAAACCAAAAGGCATTACTCGATAGCAATATGTTCCGTTATCGGTAATGAAAGAATTCTTCTCCTCATCATTTGGGTGCATCATAATTTGGCGGTACCCGAAAAAAGCGTCCAGAAAACTCAGCAGTTCATACCTACAAGTCTCGTCCACCAACTTGTCAATACGGGGTAGTGGATATGAATCCTTAGGGCAAGCCCTGTTCAAATCAGTGAAGTCCACGCACATCCTCCATTTTCCGTTGGCTTTTTTTACCATCGCCACATTAGCCAACCACTCAGGGTAATCAACTTCTCTGATAAACCCTGCTTGTAGCAACTTAGTGATTTCTTCATCTATAACCTGTTGCCTTTCCAGAGCAAAATTCCTTTTATTTTGTTTGATCGGTTTTGCCCCTGGGATGATATTCAACCGGTGACAAGCAACTCTAGGGTCAATCCCAGGCATGTCGATGGCAGTCCAAGTAAAGACATCAACGTTCTCCTTCAGGCACTGGATTATTTCCTCCTTTTTTTTTACTGGGTAATTGTCTTTCGATATGGACTATCTTCTCTTCATCTTCCTCAACCAGCCAGATTGCCTCCATCTCTTCGTTCGGCGTTGGCTTAGGTGGCTCTTCAATTGTGAGGGCTTCTTTCCTTTGGATCCCCTTACATGTAGTTGACGCGACATAACACGTCCTAGCCCTTCTTTGGTCTCCCCTCACTTGGCCAACATCGTGGGGAGTCGGGAACTTCATCAATAGATAACAAAGGTATACTACTGCCCTCATGTTGTTTAGCAACGGTCGCCCAAAGATCATATTATAAGCCACTAACGTTGACTTCACTACCATAAATAGTACTTGCTGGACAACACTCGGGCTCTCCCCCAACGTGACAAGTAGCTAAACTGCCACTACTACCTTCACCTTTTCTCCAGAGAATCCATACAAGGGTCTAGGTACTGTTTTTAACCTATCCTTTGAGATATTCATTTTCTCAAAGCAATTCCAGTAAATTAAGTTCACCAAACTCCCATTATCGACTAGGATCCGATCGACTGGATGCTTTGCCACAACTGCCGAGACCACCATTGGATCATCATGAGGAATTGTAACATCCCCCCTATCAACTGGCGTGAAAATGATAGCCTCCTCATCTTGCCTCTCTTCAATTACCAAGTTGACTTGAAAGGCTTGTCGAGCGTAAGACTTTCTGGACAAAGAAGAAATACCAGCCAATGATTCTTCTCTAGATATAACATTGATTGCTGGCCCCGTGGGATTATTATCTTCCTCTTGATTCCTCTTACCAAATCTTCTGTCATCATTTCTTCTATCGCCTTCATTTCTCCTCATATTCCTCCTATTCTCATCTCTTCTATCCTTAGGGTAATTTCCCCTGTTACGCTCAGGATAATTGTTTCTATCACTCCTCTACACAAATCTATTTATCTTTCCTTTCATCAACTCCCTACACTTCTCTGTCGAATGCTCGTGCGTCGAATGATAGTTACAGTATGTGTCCAAATTTCGACCCAGATTCCCAGAGGTCTTCTTCGGAAGCTGTATAAGACCTGACCCCTCAATTGCTGCTAACACCGAGGCTTGAAATTCGGTGAGTGGGGTGTAAGTGGTGTATTTCAACGTATGGGCCTTCTCGGGTTTGCTTGATCGGCTTGAAGACCCCTTTGTGGTTTCTCTTCCTCATTTCCTTCCTTCCTTTTGCTCTCCATTGGTCACCAGTTTCATCACTTCCTCCTGAGTGATGTACTTATTTGCCCGAGAGAACAGGTCAGAGATTGTAGTCATTTGATCTAATGACAGGGACTCCTGTAACTTCTCTGACTTGGTCCCTTGTAACACGGCTGCCACGACTACTCCCACTTGTAACTCAAGTACCTCTAGAGTGGCATCTCTAAACCGATCTACATAATTCTTCAACGACTCATTAACTCCTTGTTTTAGGGTGAGTAAATAGGTCGGCTCCTTTTTCCTTTGGCTATTCACCACAAACGCCTTGAGGAATTCACTTAGCAGCTGATCAAAAGAGACAATGGACCCCTCGGGCAAGTTGTTGAACCACTTCATTGCATGTCCCGTTAGAGTGAGCGAGAAGGCCCTGCACATTATCTCATCCTCCCATCCATGTAGCAACATCAAGGCCTCATAGTTTTGCATGTGATCGTAGGGGTCTGTCCTCCCTGTGTACGCAGTCATCTGTGGCATTTTAAACTTTAGAGGCAGTGGTTTTTGCATGATAGCCACGCTGAATGGTACTCTCCTTTGATGGCTTTCCTCTGACAACACCAGCTTTTTCTCTTCCAGCCCCTGTTCTATCATTTTTTCATGTTTGTAGGAAGTCCAAGCTGGTTTCCATCCCTTTCAGTATGTGAGAAACCATGATGATCTTCAACCATTATTTCCTTTCATTTATTTCGAAGTGCACCACCTCGTGTCATCTGTGTGTTCCATGTAGAGTCAAACTCCTACCCGACCCTCCATGTGCTCTCGTCCTCAGTACCATCCTTTCCAGCACCTCCAATACCATGTTCCAGGTCAGTTGCGGCGAGATTTATCGGATTTTGGCGTAGAGCAGAAGACCCTGCCGCGCGGTCAGTACCCTGTCATTTAGACACCTGTCGCCCAACCTCAGGATCCTGTCGCCTGACACTTGTCGCTACCCCCATGTCTGTCGCAGCCTCATACTCTCTCGGAGACCTTGCGACAGGATTTCTACTCTCAATCCCTATCGCATCCTGTAGGTTGTAAGCCCCTCTCGCAGGAGGCACCTTTTTTGAAAGTGAGGGGTCTGTCGCCACATCATTAGTCTGCCACCCTACCCCTTCGCCCGTCACTCCTATGACGTTCTGTATGACCTGTGGCAGATTTAACTGCGGAAGAACTCCCTTAAACAGATCCACCATGGCCCTCCGCGCCTGTGTCGTTTCCTCGTTCTGCCACTTCAAAGCTTCGAATTCTGCGATAGACACCGTCGTTCTCTCCTCCTCCCTATTCACCTGTGTTTTTTGGCCAATCGGCTGTTCAGGAGAACTCACTGAGTTCTCATCAATTCCACCTCTCACATTAGTTGATCTCGTTCTCACCATCTTGATAGTTTTGATTAGCTTTTATCTCGTTTCCCACAGACAGCGTCAATTGTTGTTGCACAAAACAACAATGAGTGATATTTGACGTCAATGTTTGTCTCTTCTTTCCACGTGTCTCTAAGAAGTCTCTGTAAAAACAAGAAAAGTCAGAGGAACACAGGGGGTGGTTCCCTGCGTAGGCACTCCGATGCTTACGTAAGCCAAAGTTTCTTGAGTATTGGGAAACATGAAAGCCAGAAGTTAAAAATTAGAACATAAAAGTCATACCTGTGGCCTATTTATAGGTGAATAAATTACCATTATTGCAGAGTAATCACGTGGAGGGTGATTCATCATTTTAGAAGAGTTCGTGTTCTAGTATGACTCTAATATGTCAAATTCGAGTAGCAGAGGTCTGTCGCCGGGCGAGAAATCATACACAGGTGCAACACACATAGGCGGGAGATGGTTTGTCGCTAAGCGGGAAGTCACAGATGGTGCCATGTGTATAAGGCGATAGGATACTATGTGGTGGCCTTCAGAGGTCTGTCGCACACGACAGGCCCTCCGTCTCACGCGAGAGCGATCTTCGCACGTGATCTCTTCGTGTCAATGATATCTCTCGCCTGATGCTACGTGGCTCAATAACTTTCTGCCACGTGGCGGTCTACATGAGTTTTGGGCTTCGGCCTGACGTGACTGGGCTTTGCCATATCACTTATAAAAGTACTTTTAATAAAAAAACCAGAGATTCTCCAAAAGGAAAATGCTTTCTTATCTTTTTATTTTAATTTCTTTACTTTAATGATTTTGTGTGTTGACTCCTTGAATATTCCTGTTTCCACCATTTTTACAACAACCAAGGTTAGATGGTAGTACTTTAGAATTCTCAGTTTAACATTCTAATTAGCAGATTTGACCCTAAACTAGCTAAATCTAATTGTTTATGAACCAAAAAAGAAAATCCAAACTAAAAAAAAAAGCTTCATTAACTAGTTGATATATGTAAATCGAGCAAGTTTCTTGATCTTACTATCAAAGAGCTAACTTTTACCAAGATTAAAGTTTCTGTTTCTACCGCTTAAACCCAAAACACATAATATAAAAAAGGTTGATTGCCTTAGGCGATGTACCTGCAACTGCTTACAATTTCTTGAGGTTGGAGCTCCCACGAGAACGGTCAAACATATCAGAAACATGATCCAGAGCACCCATTTATTCTGCATCCCTTTCTGTTCTTTCCTTAATTGACTGCTTTTGACAAAAACAAAGAAGAAGAAAAAGAAGAAGAAGAAGAAAAAGAAGAAGAAGAAGATAACAGTGGGAGAATTTCTCAGTGTATAAGAATGCTGCAAACCAAAATATACTTTCAAAAGGGTTTGCTTTCCTGTCGAGAGTGTGATAACAATAGTATGATAATAATGCACATATGTAAGAATGCCCTCCACTTAATATAGAGCAGAGTTCTATCCTCGTAGAAATTTCAAATCTATATTATGGCAGCCTATATTATATATTATGGCAATCGACTGCCATTGTAATAGGAGCATTCTGTTTGAAGAATGCATAGGGGCAGTCCAATGCCTTTCATGGGAATTCTATTGCCCTTGAAATTAAAATCAAAATAATTTTATTATATATTTTTATTATTTTTTCATATTGTTATTATTTTTATTATTGTTAATATTATTAATAGTGTTATTAATATTATTTATTATTATGTATTATTAATATTTAATAATATTTTTATTTTTATTTTATAAATATTATTATTATTATTATTATTATTATTATTATTATTATTATTATAAATCTAATCATTTTTATGATCAATCTAATTAAATGTATGATCAATCTAATCAAATTTATGACGAATCTCATTATTTTTACAATGATCCTTATTAAATTTACAATAAATCTCATTATTTCTACGATGATCCTCATTAAATTTACGATTAATCTAATCAATTTTACAATAAATTTTATAATTTTTATGATAATCTTATTAAATTTACGATAAATCTCATCATTTTTGCACATTCGACTGCTCATTACTAAAAGAGATACAGAATAACTTTTAAATTAAGGCTATCAACTACTTTATTAGTGGTCGACTGCTTGCTAATAAAATACTACTGAGTTACACGTCGTTTTTTCATATAATAGATGTGATCGCTTTTGTTAAAACAAAAAAAAATAAAAATGATTGTTAGCTTTACGTTATTATCTAAAAATGAACACAATCTTTTATAAATAAATATATATATATATATATATGAGTTTATATATGATGCACTAATAGTATGTAGCTTCTATACACTATCAGTCAACAATAAGATGACACCTCAATAACGAGCAAAGTTTAAAAGTGTATACGCTCTTAAAAATAAACTTAAAAACTTTGTTAATATTTATTTTTAAGGACCTCCATATGAAGTGTCATCTCATGGTTAACTGACAATGTATAGAAACTATACAATGTTAGTGCATCATATATAAACTTTCTATATATATATATATATATATATTTATTTTTATATATAGTAGGTAATGATTTATCTGCCTTTTATTTTCAAATTTAATTTTTTCTTTTACTTTTTATCATTTTCTAGAGTTTCAACTTATCAATTTTACGTTTACTCTTATCAATTTTATGACTTATCTAATAAATTTTATGATGAATGTCGTAAACTTTACGAGGAATCTGATAAATTTTATGATGAATGTAATAAACTTTACTATGAATCTTATAAATTTTTCTATAAATCTCATAAATTTTATGATTACTGTAATAAATTTTACAATAAATCTCATAAATTTTATAATTAATGTAATAAATTTTACATGAATGTAATAAATTTTATGATAAATCTAATAAACTTTACAATAATTCTTATAAATTTTATAATTAATATCATAAATTCATCATCAAATTTTTTTATGCTAAGTATCAAAGTAGTTGATTGCCTCTTATTTATTTTTGTTTACATTTTAAACTAAGGCAATCGAATGTTCCTCACGGGCATTCATCTTTTCTAAAAAATTTAAAAAAAGAGTCTCAAACAATTTCTTTGCTGGTATCAGCACTTCTACATCAAGCAAATTGCTTTAACAAAATCTGTAAACTTTTTTGAATTCTTAGTTAATTTATCAATGCAATTAATAAAAAGAAACGTACTTTTCAACCAAAAAAAAAATGTACTATACATTACTTTCAATTTCCAAGAAACCAAATGTCGTCAATTGCTCATGGTAATGATAAATAATTAAGCAATTTAATGTATAATAAATAAAAAATAAATCTAAAAGAAAAATGCGCATATAAGTATTTGATTTAGGGTTTATAATTTAGGATTTAGGGTTTAAAAACAATACAAAAGCTTATTTAAGAGGAAGAATGCTGTGAGAATTATAGAAAGGTTATATTAATAATACAGTACTATACTTTTAATAATATATAATATATAATGATAATTTTAATAACTAGTTTAACAAGTTATCAGATTTAAAGGTTTTTTAACTTTTTCAATTTAATCAATGGTATAAATTACTTATAACTAATCTAAGGGTTATAATTTAATGACCTTACCGTAAGGTCAAATTTTATAAACTTACTATAAAATCTTCCCTTCCCCATTTCTTTAAACAATATGCCATTGACATTCCCCGTAAGCAGCATTAATTACTAATGAAAAACAGCTTATACCTGAAATTTATAACTCATTGACGGAAAAGAGCAAAAACAGAAATGTGGTCTTATTACTTAAACTATGTATGCAAAACAACTTATCAATTGCAAAAATATAAAAAACTTATCAAAACAATTAGCATATTTTGCCAATGTTGAGAAATCAATTATTAGAACAACACTTTTTTAACCCATCCGCCAATACAGAAATGATGTAGACATCCTAGCTCCGCGCAAAGGAACTCAAAATAAAGAGGATCATATATACAGTGAAGAAACAACTAAATTAATTTCCAGATTCTCATTTTATTATGATTTTTTTTGTAAGAAAGAACAAAATTAGTTATCTATATATCTAGAATGCGTTAGGAATCAAGAATAACCCTTAGAAACATTTAAGTGGTTGAAGCGTTCCTATCTAAGATGAGAAATTATTTACCTATATTACACCTTAAACTGTTTCACAGCTCAAGAAATTATGGATTGGTATGTAAAATTATAAAACACTAAGAAGCTTAACACTTCATGATGATTTATTGATGTCTATTTGACATCTATCAGCTAAAATCTAGACCACATAAGCAGCCAAATCTAAATTGTTTAATAACCAAATGTACCACATCCATAAATTAAACAAATGGTATTAAAAGAAACAAACATAGCAATCTATTCCCTCAGAAAGATACCATGCCACTTTGAAATCTACAACACCGCACCTAACATACTCACCACGATACTTAACAACATGGAGTAAAAAATACTGATTAGCAACACACCACACAAATGTAAATTCTAGCTATATTTTCAGGGGGCGTATGCTTATCAATTGATGCTAAGGCACAATATTATCAAACAACATCAAAGAATTTTGAATTTATATGGAGCTGGAAAACAATGGCTACTTTAAAAGTTGTTAACAATTGATCAAAAGTATTAGTTTAAGATCGGACAAAGCTATTCAATTCAAGCATATGGGCCTTAATCCCATTGTGGCGAGTGTTGACAATTCGGAATCCTTCTTTACATTAGGGAGAGTCGTTTCAAGGAATTAGAATAAAAAGGTAAAGCAAAATTGCAGAGCCTAAAATTTTAACAATATATTTTAAACGTATGTGCAAAATTGCAGTCGGTATGTATGTTCACTTAGCCTATTATGCTTCATATGTTTGCTATACTCCCACGATCAAGTCAGATGCGAGTCACCACCAGGCAATGAACCTTCTTTATGTTGCTCTTTCCTCTGTTTTTGCTTTTTGGTGCTGAGATGCTCAATTTGAATCTTTACTGATATTCTTGTTTGTTGGATCAGTTTTTGAATTACAGTAGGTTGATTGGACTCAGGCTTTGTGAATAGATATCTCAACGAGTTCGCTGTATGTTAGCCTCTCTGTATGAAGATCTGCCAAAGCCCTTTAAGCCACACAGACGTTAGAAAATACAGGGGTTATTGTATCAAATGTGTACAAGGGTTTGTCCTCTTTGGTAAATCTGCCCAGCAAAATTTTCTCTTTCTCTTTCTCTATTTTAATTTCCAAAAGTCAAAGCCATGTTTGAGTACTGTCCTCAAGGTTGATCTGTCATGCGAAGGCTCTGAATGTCTATATGCGAGTTACAAGGTCTTCTCAATGTAGGTCCCTTCCAAGCACAGGAGGTGAGGGGCAAAGGTAAGCTTACAAACCGCTAGCATTGATCCAGCAATCTCAATTGCATATCTCAATTTCGTATATAAGCAAACCTGGTGCTTACTTTCGGAGTTGATATGAGTGAATAAAGCATTATGTAAAGGCCCTAGAGCAGGAAGTGTTCTTTCGCCTTACCTTGTCAACCAGTCTGTGTATATCTGAGTGGATCCCCCGGAAGTCTTGGTTGCAGCTAAGCGAGTAAGAGTGTAGTAGCGAACAAGCTATCACCAAGCGAAAAGAAAAGCTTTTGGAGCTGTGAAGAGAGTTGAAGGAGCAAAAAGTGACTATGAAAGAAGACTACCTTCTAGGAAGCAAAAGCTCTAGCAGAACTCGAGGGAAAGCCTGTAGAAGCTGTTGCCACAACTTAATAAGTTCCCAGTTTACTTACTGTATTGATGTGCCTTTAGCTTGTTAAACTTACTACAATAATAAATATTTAAATTATTAATTTTTTTCTAATTTATTATTTGTAATTATAACAATATTGTAGTGAAATATTATTTGTATCAATAATATTGATTATTAATTTTTTAATATTATAAAAATAAATTACTAATTACTAAAAAAATTTGTTTCTAAAATTAAATAAATTAGAAACATATTATAATTATTGTGAATAAAATAAAAAACAACATAATTATGATTTCGTAATTATTTTCTGCAACAATTATAGTCATCATAATAAAATTAGGAATGACAAAATTATCGTTTTGTATTTATCTATAGCAACAACTATAGTCGTCTTGAATAAAATTAGAAACAGACGAAATTGTCATTTCGTATTTATCTATGACAACAACTATAGTCGTCGTGAATAAAATTACGCACAATAGAATTGTCGTTTCGTATTTATTTGTAGCAACGACTATAGTCGTTGCAAAACTAACTATTACAACAATAAAAAAAAAATGTTTTCAAAAGCAATTGCAACCAAATATATTCTGTTGCTAAAAAAATTATGGACAAAATATTAAGTTATTGCTAAAACAAAATTTTAATTAGTAATGAGAACAAGTCGTTACAACAAATATATTTTTGTAACGACTTATTATTTGATAAGAGTCGTTGCGTATACTTTTAGTAACGGAAGTTTACGCAACAACCTTACAACGACTAAAAATCGTTGCAAAAAAGCTTTAGCAACAATAAATTTACATTTTGCAACGACTTTAAGTGTTGCAAAAAACCCATTTCCTAATAGTGAATCTAGGGTTTAGTGTTTGTACTATTTTTAAATTTAAAAATAGTAAAAGGAGGAAAAATTGTTATCTTGAAACTAAAGGGATTAATGTCTTTTTAGTATAAATACAAGGGTTTATATATTTCACTCACTAAATGTTCTATTCTTTTCCATGCAAGATTGCATTTGTAACATCCGAAATTCTAAAATTCCGAACCAAAATTTTCTTTTTTACTTCTATATTTCCTGTTCAATTTTTCGGTATCAATTGGTTTGCATTCGGTGTCGATGTAAGTTCAATTATGTATTTCACCCACTAAATGTTCTATTCTTTTCCATGCAAGATTGCATTTGTAACATCCGAAATTATAAAATTCCGAACCAATTTTTCTTTTTACTTCTATATTTCTTGTTCAATTTTTTGGTATCAATTGGTTTGCATTCGGTGTTGATGTAAGTTCGATTCTGTAATCTCATTACCAATAAAACCTTAAATCATTAAATTTATTAAAATATCAAGAATAAATAAGGAATCTTAATAAAACAAAGATTTAATATTTATAATTCTATTTATATTAGTTTAATATAGTTTACATCCCACGAGATCATGTATATTTTTAATTGAACACTACACTAATTTCATTCCGTTTACACACACATATGTTGTGCATTTATTAGTCTGAAAATATAAAATTCTACATGTACCTGTACTCCTGACATATAAACTTTTAGCAATCTCTTCCACTACCTTGCAACGTCTGTAACTACGAACATGAAAGAACTATCTGGGATGGTGAGAAGGGGGGTGAGTTTTGGGAAAAGCCCAGTAAGAAACACATATAAAAGTGCGCACTATATGCAGTTAAATAAAGAAATAGTTTATTTTACTTATCATGAAAAAGTATATTCAATATAAATATCAAAATTCAATAAAAACATTTAGTTCCTAATGACTCATTAGGGTACGCTATAGGAAAGATATTATAGTCGACTAAAAAATCGGGTGGAGTATGAAAGGTACTTTGAAGTACTTATCGTGTTACAGTCCCTAGATGCGACTATAGAGAGTAAACAATTGTCGTTGAAGTAATGATGCAATGTAAAACATTAATAATTTCATGATGTAGTTTTCAATATGCAGTACGATAATATTTTCAAAGTCATGAGATAATGCAGTAATTTCAGGAATTTTATTCAGCAAGAAAAATGATTTATTTAAAATCATTAAAATAAAATAAATGCACTTGTATCGGAAAACATATACTGTAAAACTTGTATAAATTCCTTTGTCACTTTTCAATCAATTCACGTATTAATCTCGTAAATCAAATCATTCAATAATTCAACCATCTGTCAAATATCACATATCAATAGAAAAACAATCTCCCAGATATTCATGCACAATCTCGTATCCTCGAAGGGACATCGTATCTCCCTAGGGATGATCACATATCTCGTAACAATGGCCGTTATCTTATCACAGATCGCACTGGTGAAGTGCTCACTGAGTAAACCTATGGGTTTAACCATAACTCCCATAGTCATATCATGTAAAGGGGAAGGTTTGGAACGTCTCCCAGCCTAATCATCATTGTCTCGTATGCATAATCATCAAGGAGATATCAATCTCATAAAATCATTTCATATAAATCACTTCATATAAATCATTTCCTTTAAATCATTTCATGTAAATAAATTCATATAAATTCTATCATAACTCAGTTCATGTAAATCATTTTGAGTAATTCGGTTCATGTAAAACATTTCATGTAATTCAAATTATGTAAATTATTTCATGTAATTCAGTTCATGTAAGTCAATGCATATAAATCAATACATGTAAATTATGTCATGTAATTCAATTCATGTAAATCATATCATGTAACTCACTTCATGTAAATCATTTAATATAATTCAGTGCATGTAAATCATTTCTTTTAAATCAATGCATGTAAAATATTTCATGTAATTCAATATTTAGACTTGTACGAATTAAAGATAATTTTTATTTCTTGTATTCGGGAAATTGGGTAAGAAACGATTAAAACGAGATTTTCGAGAATTTTCAATTGCAAGTAAAACATATCCTATGCAACTCCTATACATATTTCTTACCTCTACTTCCGTGTGATATAAAATCCGACAGAGCCATTTACGCCTCTTTATTCCTCTATTCATTAGCACTGCACAATAATTCCAAATTATATTTAAAATTCCATATTATGATTCTAATAAATATTATACAATTTTCTATTTTCTATTTATCATCCCATATATAACTATGATGAATATTTCTATAAATTCCTATTTCCCATTTTGTAAGTCTCAACAATTTGTTCATTTAATTTCTTATTAAATGTTTTAACATAACTACACTTAAAGTGAAATGTTCCCTTAATTATAACCCCACTAATAATTTCATATTTCCAATCTAATAATTATTTTATTAGTTCTTATTTCTATATTTTTTATTCTCATTATTCTTTATTTATTTTCTTCCCAATTTAACTTAGAAAATATTTTCTACTCAATAAATTTATTCATCCTACATGTGTTGTTCTTTAACTATAATCTTATAAAATTCATATGGAAAAACTCATATTATGCCTAGGTTAAATTTTACATTTACCCATATTTTATTAAAAATTGCATTAATTTTTTCCTTCTCTTTTCTTTCCTTTTCTGTTTCGTTTCTTTGCTTTCCTTTTCTGTTTCCATTTTACGGTAGACAGCATTCATTTTTATTCCATTGCCGACACAACCAATTGCCATCCATTCATGATTTTCAGTCTTTGATCAGTCCTAATTCCATGACTCTCTTCTCCTCATTTAAAATTTTCATCAAACACCTATCATTAAACAAGAATTCATCTTCATCATCTTAATCCACCATGGCCGAATGGTCTTTAACAGAATTTCTGCACCATTTTCCAACCCACGTCTGTACTGTTTTAAATTTTATAGCTATTTTCATTTGAAAATCAGCTTTCTTTCTTTACCATTTACGCCATCAACCATCCTAATTACACTCTCAAATCATCAGGACCAATACCTAGCAGCCCACAAAATCTAACTTTTGATTAATCTAGTTACATGGCTGTCTTTGTCTCAATGTTAGCTTGCATCTTCTACCGTCTATGCCAGTCAAACACCGTTGTTTCATCATCAATTACCCATGGCCGACACCCTTAAATTCCACTACACTCAGTCCTACTTCAACTACAATCATACACATCATTTACTAATCTAATACATACATAAACACTAAATACAAGTGCAGGAAACGATGGCTTCCAATTTACCTGAACAGAGTCGATTCTGCCAGCAGCAGAACAGTCCCGTTTGAGTGAGTTAGGCTGAGTTTTCGGGATGTTTAAGAAGCTCTTGTGGTGTGGAAAAATTCCTATGAAGGAGCCTTGGTGATCCGGTGAAGAAAGGAGGGCGTTTTCTAGGGAAGACGTGAGGAAATTTACAGCAGAAAAATGGAGTCCAACGTTGCACAAAACAGATCGGGTGAAATGGCTGGAAGAAGATGATAGAAATAACTGGAATATGGTGTGTTGTCATAATTTTATTGGTCATTCATTTTAATTTAATTAATAAATTTTGAAATAATTGCAAAAAGATTAAAATACCCATCTAAATTTTATTTATTTAAACATCTCGCCACCGCATAGCCATTTTGACTTTTCAAGTTAGAGTTTTTATAATTTTTAAATGTTTATTTATTTATTTATTACATCAATATATCATGAATATATTTTCTATTAACAATTATATATACATACATATATATATATATATATATATATATATATACATACACACACACTTATATTAACACTTTTGTACATATAAATATATTTTTAACATATACTATACATATATACATATATAAATTTCTATATATTTAAATTTATAGTTTACAATATAATTATTTTATATTAAAAAAACATGTTTATATATATTTTATATATTATATATAATCCTTAAAACATATATTTATCCATTTTATCATTTATATGGATATATATTAATTCTTAAAATAATAATATTTATTGCTTATATATATATATCTGCACATACATAAATATAAATAGATACTTATGTGTATATATATACCTACATTCTATTTTTATTTAATTTGAATTTTTTAAATTTCTTAATACCCAAATTAAATTTCTAATTATTAAAATTTTAATTTATCGATTGATCAAGTACTATAATTTCAAAATATTCTGATCCTTTAATAAATTTATTTATTTATTTATTTATTTCAATCAATCTATTAACATCAAAAATTAAATTTTACAAATATCTAACTCCAAAAATAAGAGAATTTGCGGTTATCACAGCATTTGTGTTTACACAATGGTTTGCAAGTGAGTGTTTGCGTTGTATATTGTTTTTTGACCCTAGAATGCCTTGGATATAAACTTAAATTTCTAATATCATGGTTTCCATGGTATTGATTTTTTTCTTTTATATGATTTAGAATGTGGAATACTCATCAATAAAGAGTCCAATGACTGCAAATCTAAACCATGAGTTCATTACAGCAGAAACTTAGCCATTAAGCTTGGTTTGTCCTCTGTACTTTCCATTAGAAGAAAAAGTGTCTACCCAATATAATTTTCGATTTTCAGCTTGAGTTTATTTCTTACAATGGACTTGCCTTAACTTTAACTGTTGTGGAACTAGAGCTGGGAATTTACAATGCACCTAGTTCTTATGTTAATAATGTCTTTTACCTATTGCAGCTGGTCAGGAGAGATTTGGAACATTAACTAGCTCTTACTATAGGGGTGCACATGGTATTATCCTTTTATGTCCTTCCAAATATGAAACATTTAGTCCTTAATATTTCTATGTAATTGTAATTTTCTGAATTTGGATTTTCCTCCTCAGAGCTTTTACTTTGATATGATAATTTTTTTCAAACAAGTACTGGGTATCTATTAACTTGCTGATGCTTGATGGCATACGTGCATGGATAATACTTCACATCAACTATTCTTAATGTTTACGTGCATGTTCTTCCCTTCATAGATTGGTTACTTCATAGATTGTGAATCAGCAAACTCCAACATGCTTGAACCATTGTATATGTCGTATTTTGCCATTACCATTATGTATGATGGTGATCTTTTGTTATGCATCTGGTTAGATTAACCGCAGCGTCAGTATTGCTTATTGGTTTTCTCATCTATTTAAGCTTTAAACTCAGATATCAATATTTAATAAATACATATTAGTCTAAAATGAAGGTTTTGTTTTTCCTCGTGGAATAGTGATTCGTATTCCTTGGTGATTAGAAAAAACAGATCCCACTTTACTGGACAAATTCTATAGAATATCTAAATATTTTTAACCAGTCTGATGAAATTTTTTATGTTCATTATATTTTTTGTTTAAAAAAAATGAAGCAGTTTATGAAGGATTTAAACATCTACTTAATACATGTAGGAGTAGATCTGAAGAATTAAGTTAATAGCCTTATTGTTACTCTTTTGTAGAATTCTCCTCCTTTTTAAAATAATTGTGTGCTTTTATCTGTTATACAAATACAACCAGTATTATATTTTGTGGAGAAAGAGCTCCATTTTCTCCGTTCTTAGTCGAGAAAGCAGTCTAAACAACATTTTCTGGCATTCTAGGGTCATTTCCTTTTTTAACAAGAACCATCTCTTGGCTTTTTACTGACAACATAAATGGCTCTGTTTTGGCTTCAAATATTCTGATTAGTTCTAGGTCCTTGAATCATCACATGGTAAAAAAAGTTCAATACTGTCATGTTTAAGTTGTGTTGCTAATAATTGTAGAGATTATGGTGATGTTATTGCGGATTGCATAGCTAAATTATGGGGACTTGAAACCTAATTTTTTTGTTATTCAAAGTTTATGATGTGACACGGCGAGAAACCTTCACCAACTTGTCTGAGATTTGGGCAAAGGAGGTCGAGCTCTACTCCACCAATCATGAGTGCGTCAAAATTCTGGTTGGAAACAAAGTTGACAGGGTAAGTCCCATAAAATTATTATTGTCTCATACCTCCCAAGGAATACATATCGAATATATACTTTGATGCCTTGATGAATAATGCAGTGCTCAGCTTTATTCTTTTACCAGGGGAAAGATGCTTAAAATAGATGCATACAGCTTGAATTTGTAAACTTAATTTTCTGTGCTTTATGAGGTATCTTGCTATTATGAAAGCAATTTGCCATTTTGAGGACGGTAAAAAGGCTGTTACTAGAGAAGAGGGTATGGCTTTTGCGCAGGAACATAAATGTTCTTTTCTTGAATGCAGCGCTAAAACTAGAGAAAATGTGCATCAATGTTTTAAAGATCTAATTTTAAAGGTAACCTTCTAACAAATGCAGGCATCTCTCATAACCTATTCTAACGTTTTGTTAGGTGCTGTTATAATGCAGTTATCTCTTATTATTTGATAAAAACTGTTCTCTATGACGATCTTTGCCAAGTATGATTTCCAGTCCATGCTGTAAGCTTTATTTCATTCCAGTTTTGTCCTATACTAATGCATTTTTTTTGTTCATGGATTCTCAAGGTACCTGCTTTTATTGGAGAAAGGATCTGCAGTGGTGAAGAAACAGATTTTGCACCAGGAACAAGTGCGCAAAGCACCCCAAAGCAATAGTTGCTGTTTTCAATGAAATTTTTGTGACACTTGAGGTATAATAGTACACAGTACTGCTAGACTACATATAGAAGTTCCACAGCAGTTGTTTGATTGTGGTAAAAGGATGGTCAGATCTTCTCGGATGCACTTCACAATCGAACTGATAAGACAGTGATAAGTCTTTAAAATATATATTTTTATGGGATATTATTACAAGATTTTTGGATAAATATTAAGATTTTTATTTTGTGTGCAAGGATTTCGAGAAAAATTGAGAAAATCGATCACTTTTCCAAACCAAGCTCAAAATTCATGTTTCCAATGAGGCTTATATATAAATGAAGAACATGCACCAAAAGTCAACTCAATCTCAAGCTCTTGCAAGAAGGTTATAATATTATAATAATTTACTTAATATATCTATGTTTAAGTTAATATTTTACTATATACAATCCCGCGCTTTGCTGCAGGTTTTCAGTGTGATCCGTTAGCTTAGTAAAAATAGAGAATATTGGGTATCACCTGTTGATTATAAAAAATGTTTTCAATAGGTTTTTTCATTGTTCTGACAGTAATTAGAGACAAGTTTAATTGTTGCTATAAAATAAGAGGTCAAGTCAATGAAATAACTATTTTGGATAAAACCCAAACACTGTAAGACATTTCAAAATGAGATTGTACAATGAACAAAACAAAGACCTGAATACAGTAAGTAGGACAAAAAAATCTGAAAATCAAATAAACAGTTTACTATTTGTTATTAAGACCAAAATTTGAAAAAAAATTCATGTCTTGCCGAAAAGTTTAACATTGTCTCCAAACTAAAGACAAAAAAAAAATAAAAAATAAATATAACTTGCTTAAAATATATGACATATCCTTGCCTGCAGTCACAGAAACAGAAAAAATATCCAACATGAGTCATCACAAACAAATCTTTGCCTTGCTCTCCAGCTCAAATTCTGTCTCTTTTGCTATGTTTTGGTTTAAATTTTTGACTTTTGCCTATGTCTATGATGGATCATTGGATTTCTTATGAGCAGAAATGTCTTCTCATATGGTTTGCAAATTGCCTATTCTTCAATTATAAATGAAAAATCCGCAAACGTGCACAAAATGCCTGCAGCTACAGATCCAACTAATACATAAAAAACAGAAAAATATAGTTGGGACCATACATCAAACATCTCAGACACAAAAGATAACCAACTAATACATGAAAAACAGAATTTACTTGAATTTGAATCGAAGATCCCAGGAAATGATAGAAAGACAGTAGAAAATATCAGCTCAAGTTACTCAACCAAGTCAGCCACAATAAGCATAGAAAACATAACTCAATCAGTAATCAAATCTAAAGCACTTAAGTTCATACCATTAATCTTTAAAGATCATTGGATTTCAGTGCAAAGGACGCCATTAAGCACCTCTGAAACCCCTGATTTCCCAGGCCCTATTCCATTTCAAAATTCATCATACGAGAAAAAAAAATAGAATGAAATTAGAAACGCTAAACTCACGTGCTCAATGTAGGAAAGCTTTAAAGAAGACAAATTATGTCATATTGAATTGCAAACAGTTGCCCTACCTGCAAAGAGCAATTGAAGGAACTGGTTTCTTTATCTAAGGATTACAGTTGTTAAAGTAGAAAGGCTCAATGTAGTGATAGTACTCTACTTTCCTTTACATGTTATGAATCTTCGAATATGCACTGAAAAGATAAAAAGGGGAAGATGATGGAGGGAGAAGGGAAGTTTAAGATGCACCTTGTAACTCTTCCAATAACTTCACCAGTTGCAAAGTGCTTTAAGATCTAGGCCCTTCTAGTTCCAATTCTTCCCTTGCTTTGGCACCATGTCTATATTTAAACCACATCACTCCTATGCCACAAAATCAACATCTAATTGTCAAATAATTGAAACCTTAAATAAATGTCAATAGATGTACAAAATACCAACCAAGCAGAGTATTTGTATATTTCAATGTTAGCGACACTCCATTATGGTGTTTATCTTCCTACCTTTTTGCATCGCACTGTCCAAAATCCTGAGTCACCAACACCAAACAATGAGGGTAATTGATTCAAATAACCATTAGGAAAGGAAAGAAAAAGGTCTATACCATTTTAGATCAACTTGTTTTTACTACAATAAGCAAAACCCAAGAATGGTTAAAACTATAAACTCAAGAAGACAATAACTTGACATTGCTAGGAAATTAGCGCTTTGATAAACACTGATTCTGACTATCTTGATAATGATGGATAAATGTAAGAAATAGTAAGAATTACCTTTTCAAGAGTCTAATCTTGCATCCTTTCGCAAATCCAAGAGTTCATTAGCTCTAAGCTCACTAACCATACCAAACATAAAAAAAAAATTAAAAAAAAACATTGCATAATGTAAGCAACTCGCAGTTAACTCGATGAAACCAATGCAAGTCATATAAAGAAAACTTAAATATCTTCCTCACCTAAAGCTCCCTAAAGTTAGTCCCAAAAGAATCCGCAATCAGGAAAATGTTTCCCCTTAAAAAAAATCAGCAGATTTATCCATCAGATATAATTAGCAAATAAATTTAATTATGCCATATTAAATTAAACAACTGTGAGTGCCTAAAATACAATCTAGCAAGGTTAAGAAGAACTTGAAATATGGGACTGATAAGAGTTTATGAATAAGGAACATAACGACAACACCAACCTTGGTTAGGTCAAGAAAGGCTGTCTTACTAACCCCAAACATACCCATAACAAAATCAACAAACCTTTCTGCAAATGAGGGGCTGCGCCCAGCATTACATAAGGAAATAAGTGTCAAATAAATTGAGATGGATTCAAGGAAAGTGACCAAAATTAATCTTCATTAAGAAGAGTTACCTGCAGAAGAAGTGTGGATGCTTTGACGTATGTTTCCCATATCTTGTCGAGAATAGAATCTTCGGTTTGCAACATGGGTTGATTAACTGGATTTAACCACATCTATTTTTCCATATTTCTGACACCAAAATCACCAGCTCTTAAAAATGGCAAAAGAGAATAATATATGTTGTAGCAATTACCAAAGGAATCATCAGCTGCTGTAAGAAATAATGGCCTATACTCTTATCAGCAACAAAGATCAAGTAATTATACTTTCATTTTCGGAGATTTAGAAACTTGAACAATAATTGTTATAGCAATATTTATAATCTCATGCAGTCCAGGGTCAATGTTTGTAGTATTCTAGAGAGAGATATGATGTCAAAGGAAAATGTTCAAATTCTCAAGTTCAGCTTATTTTCCAGTTACTGCCACTGGTATTTAAATTCAAGATGTTCACTGACAAACCTCAATGGTCATGTTTATCAGATTCTTCCTTTGCTACACATTGGACACATGACAAACCGCTCCCAAAACTTGCAGTCCTTTAGCTTTAACAAAATTATAGAATTAGAAACTGATCTGAGTTGAAGCATAGGGATAATCTTATTTATAAAACAACGTGATATATGAATGCAATTAATCACTGGCCAACTGATGTTGATACTCACATGAATCATTTTTTAGAACAATCTGATGTTGATACTCAAACAATGAGAGAAATGTAGAGATTTGGTACCTGCAAGAAACGCCTAAAAGGCTTTGGAAGACCTTTGGATGCATAAGAACGGTGCCATGGCACGATCTTCACTCAAAAGCAATATCACATAAACATTATGTTATATGCATTATCTATATAATTTATGCCAAATTGTGAAAAAATGGGTATATAACACTTATCAGTAACCTCTAATAGAAACAATGGAAACAAAACTAAGAAAGAGGAAAAATTATACCTTCAAATTAAATCTGAAGTCGTAGATGGTGATGCCTGGTTGTGTTTGCTTCCTTCCATAACGCGATGGTTGTGAAAAGGAAAGGGAGATACAACGATGGAAAGGAAGAGAAGGAAAACAAATCGAGGTTAGAGAAGGGGAAGTAGATGGAAAGAAAAAGAAAAAGAAAGAAAGAAAGAAATGAAAAAACCAAATTTAATTAAAATTACTTTTGCAAAAGAAACGGCCTGAAAAATAAAACATTTGTTGGAAATCATTATCTGTCCCATCCCGATTTCTTTTTAATCCTTTATATTATCTTACGGAACCCTAAATTTGCAGATTAAATTTTTTTTTTATATCCCTTTACTTTGCATTTTCGTTTATAGGTGACTGTATAGGTCAAAATTTAGTTTTAAGCGATCTTTGATCACTAAGGTCCCATTTCTATTTCTTTTTTATTTATTCAATTATGATACTCGTCTTAAACTATCAAGCACCAGTTATTTATAAATATACTTCATTCTTGCACATATCAACGCCAACACCATCTTGAACAAATATCAAACCATTTCATCCTGATAGTAAAATAACATAGCCTACATCCAGGAATTTGTTTACACAACCAATCAAAATATAAGTAAATACACTATGTCATACTCAATCTGTGTCTATCTAGTGTGCTGGAAGCCATATACCTGAAATTACACGTGGAAATCACTCCCAAGGAGCTTCTCGAGTCGAAAGCGTCACGATAGTGATCCTCAATCTGAAAGGGAGGGAAAGAAGAGGGGAGTGAGTCATAAACTCAGTAAACTACAGAAGCAACCTAAAAATCATAACCTGCATCTCTCAGTTTTCAAAACTCATAAATCATACACATCCGGTAAATCAATTTCGATATGCTATAGTATAAAACATGATTGCATTTTAAAACATAAAGAATAGCAGTCTCATAAACAGATTTAAATCTCATTTTCAAACACTGATAAATCAAATCTGATATGCTGCATTGTAAAACATGTTCTCAAATCATAACGCAAAAGCCAATCATCAATCGTCAAACATCATCATAAATCATACTATCCAATCTATAAAACAGATCATAGTACCAAGAGATAAGGCATAGCATCATCAAGATACTTAGAGCTAACACAATAACGATCTACTATAGCTACCCGTAGCAATCTCCCAAACAGGGACGCTGCCTATGCATAGACCAATCAACCCAGGTTCATTGATTAGATGACACCAAGACTTGTCCAAATGTAATATACGGGACAAGTCGATCGTTCCTAAGAGCTAGTCATCAAGACACAGTGCTCTAAGTCAATTAAGAACGCCTACACAATTCTCAAGGTACGGTGCCCTAAAGTCTCAATACCTCGGATTTAAAACAGTATCCAATATCAATCTTATCAAATCAGCCTTCCAAGACTTCGTATCCAAATCATAGTGCATAAATATGCAGCTAACAATCATGGGCTCGCTAAGCTTTTAAAGCACTTTAAGTTATAAAACAAAATTAGAAAACCGTATCAAACCAAAAGCTTAGTTCAATTTGGAAACTCAAAAGTGTCATCATATTAAGGCAATAATACATAAAACCAAACAAAGATTTGGCGAGCCTACAACATGCTTATAAAACATTTTCAGAAAGCTAAACCAATCAATCAAGGATAGGCCCAATATGCAGCATTTTCAATATACGTCAAAATCGATTTCATATGCAGCATTTCATTTCGTTTCCATACCAAATCAAAATTTAAAACATCGTATGATGATTTGGATGCAAAGTAGTTGCTTAGGGTTACTTACAGTACTTGCTTAGCTTACGAATCAATTCTCCCTTGCCTAATAAGTCTTCCAGTGTCAGTGGATTTTGGGTCAAGCTTATTCCTTATGACACCCCTCCACATAACACATAGTAGATTGAATCAATCTCGGTACTTCCATCAATCTCAGTACTTCCAATTATAAGCTAACATTAAGCATTGTATAATTCAGCAAGAAACGATACCTGGCAGTGTTTCCAGAATTATTCAAATATTACTAGTACTGTTTATTGTCTTTTCGTTCACTTGAACTACTTATAATCCACTTGGTCCATTTCTGCCTTTTAAGATTTTGGACCTTATGGTATTGTGCTTGCCTTTAGTGAAAATTTTGGAATCTAATTTTTTTTTCCTTACTCAATTCCCTATTCAGAAATGCAAGACTCATTTTCTAATTCAATCTGTATTGTACCCAGTAAATTTCTAAAGTTCCATCCATTTTTGGCATGTTAAGCAGATTGATTTCCTAACCTTTGTGCATTAAAATTTACTTTAGTAATCATAGGAGTATTCAAAAATTATGAATCAAAGACCATGTGAAACCTAATTCAATTCTCTATTCAAATAGGCAAACTTCACAATTTTATCGTTTCCCAATCATTTCCATTAATTCCATAAAATTATCCTATATACAGGCATATTCAAACAGAATGGTCATCTGACCTTAGTGCACAAACTGCCTCATATTTCAACATAGGGATTTCCAATTTGTATAAACCCGAAACCATATCAATCCTGACTTATTTACCTTTTCGCAATGTAAAGTTTGCAATCAAACTCAATCTGGATTATTTTCTAGGCACTTTTGAATATGACACTAGGCTATTTGTATCCTGCAGTGACTATCCTGCATTTATATATACATATCCTAAGTTACATAATTCTAAATTCACAATTTCCAGAATTACATGAAAGCTGACTCATTTCCCTATCTAGAAATGTAAGGCTCATGATTTAATTCTTCCTAGATCAATATCAGCAATTTTCCAAAGTTGCACTATCTTCCAGCAATATTCAGGCACAGTGTTACACTGACCTACTTGCACAAAATACTTCATATTTAATTATAGGCATATCCTGTAAGGCCTCAGACCGTCCGCCGTTACTCATCCGTACTGTCCTCTTTGGCGAGCCCACATGGCCCCCTCAAGGTTTTGTCGTGAGAGGACAATTGGTTAGGAGTGACTTGACACTTGAGGAAGTCAAGGGTTCAAGTCGCTCCGAACGCGAATTGTGAGTGACCCAATGAACGGGCTAGACCTCACGACAAAACTTTGAGGGGGCCATGTGGGCTCGCCAAAAAAGACAGTACGGATGAGTAATGGCGGACGGCGGACGGGCCGAGGCCTTACAAAAAAACGTGCGTTTTATTGTGACGCCCCGGGGTGCACCCGTTGGTCCACCGATGCGAGCCACCGCCCCGAGTGGGTCACTTATCTGTATTGTCCACCTGGGGTGCACCACACAGGCCACCGCCCCTCACGGATTTCTTTCACATCCGAAGCGACTCGAACCCTTAACTTCATTAAAGGTCAAGTCACTCCTAACCAATCGTCCTAGGACAATTGGTTGGGAGTGACTTGACACTTGAGGAAGTCAAGGGTTCAAGTCGCTCCGGACGCGAATTGTGAGTGACCCAGAGAACGGGCTGGGCCTCACAATGTGTTTTTTTGTAAGGCCCCGGCCCGTCAGATGTTACTCATCCGTACTGTCCTCTTTGGCGAGCCCACATGGCCCCCTCAAGGTTTTGTCGTAAGGCCTAGCCCGTTCATTGGGTCACTCACAACTCGCGTCCGGAGTGATTCAAACCCTTGACTTCCTCACGTGTCAAGTCACTCCCAACCAATTGTCCGACAATTGGTTAGGAATGACTTGACCTTTAATGAAGTTAAGGGTTCGAGTCGCACCGGACTTGAATTGTGAGTGACCCAGTGAACGGGCTGGGCCTCACGACAAAACCTTGAGGGGGCCATGTGGGCTCGCCAAAGAGGACAGTACGGATGAGTAACGGCGGACGGCAGACGGGCAGGGGCGTTACATATCCAATTGGTGCAGACCTAGAACCATAACAATCCTAACTTAATTACCTTTCTGGAAATGTAAGGCTTGCATCCTAACTCAATTTAGGTTGTTTTCTACAATTTTTCAAAGTCAGAATCATGATTCACGTTTCTGGACAGAGTATCCTGCACTCACATGTACATATCTCAAGTTATAGAAATCCAAATCAAGAAATTCCAAAACTGAGTTTCTCCTAACATTAAAGGTTATTTACTATAATTTTTCTAGAATTTTTCTCAATGTAAAACGATTAAACTGATCGTTTTAATTACAACCCAGAACAAAAACATCAATTCCAGATATGAACATCAAGTCAAAATTCAATTAATCCTTCATCTATGCAACAACCATTTGATTCAATTTATCATAATTTCATTTTCATATTCAATAAATAAATATTGCAAGATCAGAAGAATATCTCATTTACCCAAATTTCCAGCAGCTCTTCCTTATTTCTCTGAAACAGTAGCTCTCATTCCAAACCTTGTCTTTGATTTCCTTCAAACTAGAACCTAACCCTTTCTCCTCTCTTCTGTCAATGCTTCTCTTAACAGCATTGTCACATGCAAAGCCATGAATTCACAATCTAAAAGAGTTTATATAGCAAGAATTCAAAAGAAGTTGTCTTTCCCTTACCTTGATCTCTTAAAGTTCCCGAATCCCTCAAGCTACCCTTCACTCTCAGTTTCTCACTCAAGTAGCCATCAATCTCACATGCAGTGATGATTCTCACTTCCTTAGCTTCAGCTCTTTATGGGTGCTTCATAAATTTGCAGAAAATCAAAAAGTTTCTGCTCAGGAGAGAAGGAATCATGGCCTCTCTTTTCTGTTTTCCTTTCATGCCAAGAGTGGAGAGTATGGGAGGGGAAGTGTGTTTCTTTGTAACACTTAGCTGAGTGGGTGAGAGGAGAGTAAAAGGGGTGGCATATAGTGTAAGTGGGCTAGGCACTATGCAACTCATGGCTTCTTTTCTTTTCTGCTCTTTTTTTTTTTTTACTACAACTTAATACATTTTTTTTCATGTATTTGGGATTATTAGGCTTTAGGTTCTTTTAATCATAAACGTATAATTTAATTTAAATCCTTAATTCTATTCCCATTAGGTCTTTTCAGATTATGTTAAATCGAATTAAATCTCAAGCCCCATAAACTTCTACACAAACCAAATTTCATCGATAAATCTTGCAATTACTCACTTTTTGAGCCTAACTTACAATAATTAACTGTATCGATCTACAAGGAGTCTAAAGTCATGCCATACATGACCGGAAAGGTCTCTGAATTAACTTTCCAACAAAATTTGAATCACTTGAATCGGAGTTCTCTATCAAAAGTTATGCCCGTTTCATTACCGGTTGCTCACAGTCAGAATTTCCTGACTGTGACGTGAATCTAAAAATTCAATGCCGTTGATCCACATTGAATTAGACCGCAAGCTTATATCGTCGAAAAGCTTA
Source organism: Heritiera fomes (assembly GCA_032173925.1). Taxonomy (NCBI): domain Eukaryota; kingdom Viridiplantae; phylum Streptophyta; class Magnoliopsida; order Malvales; family Malvaceae; genus Heritiera; species Heritiera fomes. The sequence continues at coordinate 15,894,509 of JAPDPM010000002.1, forward strand.
TCGAGTTAGTTTTTCATAAAAATTTGAATCGCCTTAATCGGAGTTTCCTACTAAGAGATATACTTGATTCTTTATAGAGGTGTCGACTGACAGGTTTGACTGCACATTATTCAACTTTGAAATTTTTCTGGTATTAATCCGTAGAGAAATAAATTATGAGCTTTTTATGGATAAAAGATCTTTAAGTTAAATTTCATAAGAATTTTACGATTTATCGTTTCGATACTCCAATCAAGAGATATAATTGAAACAAGGCAGATTGGTCATAAGTCAAAGGCTGAAATTTTTGGTTTATTGTCAAATTCTCGGATTAGGCTCAAATCATAACCACATGAAACAAATTGTCTTACCCAAAGCCATTTATGATAAATTTAAGGTACTTACATGGTTTATGGATGCTTGTGCGATCCCATGGGACCTACCAACTTGTCTATACGAAAGCCTGTGTTTTTACGTCAAAATCCGACTGTCTCACAATTTGGCCTCCAAACACCTCTAAAGCTCATTTAACACTATTTAACATGTAAAAGAAATTGTGGTTATTACATTATCTGAACATACAATAAGTATTTCAAATCAGAAACCCAAATAATCATTAATTTAACCCAATTTCGTAACTGAAAGAAATATTAAAATAAATAATTGCAAGAAAGAGAAAATTTTCTGTAGACAACATAAGACTTCCAATAACAAAAATTTTATTCAATTAGCTAAATGAGAAAAAAAATCGAAATTTCACCTGAAAATATCACAAAAAAAGGCAGCAATTGAATCTGATCTTCGTCATCAACTCCCAAGACCCGCTTTCAATTTTTCCCTTCTATCTTCGCTCTCGCCTTCAAAGTCAGTCTGATTTGGATCTCGGGGAAAAAGAGAACATTCTCATATCTATTTTAGTTTATTTTCCTTGTTTCAGAAATAAAAAAAAATTACGATAATAAAAAAGAGTGAAGAGGAAAGCCAAGAAATGAAAAACACTAAAAAAATCAAAAACCTTGTATTGCCTTGGCTCAAGTGAGAGCACCGACTACAAAGGAAAAGGCAAGAGAAAATGCTCACCTGTTAAAAAAAATAGCACGTGTCAACTCAAGCAGCTACAAACATATGCATGCTTAAAACATCTGCCACGAAAGTAACAGTTGGCATGCAAATAAGCTACTCAAAGAAGAATAAAATGACCACAATTACCCTTGAAATCAATGCCAATACCTTGGATTACTTGTCAATCGATTAGGCAGCCGAAACCTATAACTACACATGCCGGCGACTTCTATTAAATCAAAATTAGCTTTACATGCCTCATCACTAATTGCTTTAATTCAACCAAAATACTGTTCAAAGCTAATTTTAATATTATGTTATTGATGTTAGGCATTTAGTATAATATATAGATTAATTTAGTTTAAATGATTTAAATGCTAGTTCTAGGTAATAATTTTTGTTTATCAATTTAATTTATGCATTTTAACTTTATTTTACATTTTAACTTTTAGTAGTTAATTTAATTTAAGAAAATTCATTTGTTTGAATAAATTTAGGGTGAAACAATTTTCGTACTTAGCTAGGACGCACTTGATGAATCCTCGTGGGAACAATACTCTATTCATACTATATTATCACAATTCGTACACTTGCGATATAGGTTTAGATGTAGCAAGTTCTTGGCGCATAATTTTTTTTTTTTATTTCGTAATGTGGAGGGGTTTGATTTTGTTTGCTTAGGGGTTGAAAGATAGAGAATTCCATAATTTATTGTTGAAAAGTTCATTTTTTTTAAGGACCGGTTAGGATTGTTGTGAGTTTTTCATTTCATGTTTTTAAAAATTTTGTCTTGTTTTATTTTCAATTTACTGAAATTGAAAACATATTTGCTTGTTAATATTATGTTTTAAGACTTTGAAAACAACGGGAGATAAGTTGAAGCAAGTAGAGTGTCAAGTGAAAAAAAGTGACAAGGGTTCGAATTTCACAGCTTACAATTTTTTTTCAGGTTTGTTGGGTTTTAGCTATTTTTTTAGCCCAAATTTTTATTGTAATCGAATTGGCACAGTTCACCCTTATAGTAATAGTGCAGAAAACACTTTCAAAATATAGAAAACACCAAAATCTTATTTCCATCAATTTCCAAAATTATGTTTTTGTTTTCTATTTTTTAAAACAGAAATATAGCCACCAAACATAATTTTTGTTGTAGTTTTCAAAAAAAATAAAAACAAAAACATAAAATACAAAATAAAAACAATCCCAAACAGACCTTTAGTAATTGTTATGGGTTTTTGTTATTTGATTCAATAATAAAGGAATAAAGGAGGAAGCTTGAGTATGCCTTTCCATATTTGTTTTCAATCATGTGATTGATAAAATAATGATATAAAAAATTTCAATATGGGATGACTTCTCATCTTTTTTGAGACAAGTCTGTAAATTATCATCAGGTACTGATATTTAGACGAGAAATTTAATGGATTGAAACTCTGTTCTTTGCGTCATAGGTGTCCTTTTCACTGGTAACAAATAACAATATTATCTGTTTCATGAAACTCTATCCCAAAGTGAAAATGGAACCTTTCTTTTTGACATTTTCCTTGGTCTATAGGTGATGTGATCAATTAAGTGGTTGGCTTACAACTCAACCGACAAGCTAGATATAATAGCTCAGTATTGACAATATTTGTAAAATGTGGTGGCCTGTCAGAGGGGTTGCACCAATATGGCATCTGCCTGCCTTTATGCCTATTTTATCAACCTTAATTTGTTGTGCCATTATTTATTTCTAAAGCACTTTATGTCCAACTATCTCTTCTTTTTATGGATATAGTTGTATCACTAACCAAATGGATGCATTTAAACTCAAATCATCTTGAGTCTCTGGTGTTTATTAAAATCTGCAATGCGATTCGTAGGTGAGTATTCTGGCTTAATCAGTTAGACGAGGAATATGATTTTCTTAAAGCTTTCCTTATTTTTTTTGCCTACAAGTTAATATATTATAGTTTTGTTTATTTCCTGTACATGATTACCCATTCCAATTGTCTGACTCCAGTCAAATTTTGCAACCTTGGATGAGAAAATTGGCATAATTACGAGTGGGAGAGTTGCCAGGCATTTAGAAGAAGGGGGACCTATCCTTTGTCTTTCCTTGGATAGAATGAAGCTCCCATCTTTTCGGAGTGTGACCTAAGAGTTAGGTACAATAGTTTTTAATTGTTATAATTGTCAGTTTATGCAGTTATATTCTTGAATTTGGTTCTGCAGCGCATAGAAAATTTTAGCTTACTAAAGAAAGGGTTTTTTTTTCTTTTTTCTAATTTTTATTGATGCAGCAATGGTAAGCAGATCTTTTTTGCGGGGTTCTAGAAATGAAGGTAAAGAAAGGCTGCTTTCAAGGAACGAGTATTCGGAATTTGGTTTTAACAACTCAGATGGTAATGAAGATGGGTTCAATCATATTCTGATTCAACTGATAAGCTCTGGCATAGTTTGCAAGAAACCTCTGTTTAAGTTATATGAAATGGGTCCATAAAAGAGCAATAATTTTGGATTCTACTGGTTTCATTTTCGTAAAATAAAAAACAATGGATAAAAAAGAAGGGATATCATAGTTGTGTTGTTTTATGTGAGTGTATTCTTATGAGCAACTCTGTTATGCCATCAAGGTGAAAATGGGGCATGGCTTTTGGTGTAGTGTCTTCACTGACATAGCTTAGGAAACTGAAAACAGAACCTTTCTTTCCTTCACTCATATATATATATATATATATATATATATATATATATATATATGCACACGCACACACTGTTGAGGAATCTATGTTTTATGTATGGTTTTGACTGGAGTTTGATTCATCTATATGCCAAAATTTTTAAACTTCTACTATTTGTGGGTGGGGAAATACTAAAGAAGTTGTTTTGTTAACATAAAGCTTTGACCTTGATGCAGTGTGAATATTGATAAAGTTCTGAAGGTGGATAGTCTGCAGAAACTTCGCTCATCATTAGAGCCTTTTCTTACAAGTGTTGTAAGTTTCTGGATTTTATTTTTCCGCTTGAAGTTCTAACTTAGTTCATGTTTCCACTTGGTATTGATAGAAAACACAAAACTAAAGCTATTCACTATCAAGTGGATTCACCATATCCAATGAAAATCTTTCATGGAAAGAACTCGGAAATCTCATTAACACCTTCAGTTTTTCCGGTCAACCTTCAAGCTCAAATTCCAAACCCAAGGTAACCAAGCCGAAAGCATCAAAGAACCAGCCTCAAACGGTGAGCAACGAAAAATCTGCAAGGAGACTTTCAGCAACTGGAAATGATGTTCTTAGTGTCGAACAACAAAATAATTAGCGTGAAAAAGGCCATGGAGATTCTGTTCGAAGTGAATCGGTCAACAGAGGATTGGAATGTGGAGGAGATAACGCAAGCATGGAACAACATGGTCATCAACTTCAACGTACCGAGTTTACAAGAACACCTCCAACTTTTGAACGAAAGTGGCCAACAATATCAAATTCGGGAGGTATCATCCCTCCCACAAATAAAAGACGTGATGATCAAACAAGTCTACATAGACACGGTAAGGATATTGAAGTCACAAGTGGAGAACAAGAATGCATTCCTATGCACGACGAGACCTATGGTGAATCCGACCACCTTGGTGATCAAATCACAAACTCTAAACAACGTGAATGAGAAAGAGAATGTGGTAATGATACTCCCTCAACACCACCATACTCCGAAGCTGATATGCAAGACCTTAACGGGAGAGGTAAAGATCATCCTAGAGCTAGCGGAATGGCTGTTGAATATGCCTTCCATTGAAGTTTTTCCAATGAGGATCCTTTGTTGGAATGCTAGGGGGCAGGGAGCCCTGATTTCAAGAATACATTAATGGAGCTAGTGAGGATTAATAGCCCGAGTATTGTGGTAATCACTGAGACAAGACTATCAGGCAAGAGGGCTAAAAGGATGTACAACTCCCTCGGGTTTTAAGTAACTTGCAAAGTTGGTGTGGAAGGATTATCAGGAAGAATATGGTTACTTTGGCATACTTCGGAGGTCATTGTCAATATTATGCACACTTCGACACAAGTGATCCATGCTTCGATACAGGTATCTTCTATCCATTCTCCTTCTTCTTTTTCATCTTCTCATTCTGCCTTGTCTTGGATTCTTTTAGCAATCTATGCTAGACCAAAATTAGAGATAAGATGTAGACTTTGGGAGGAATTAGTTTGGTTTGCCTCAACACATTGCCTCCCATGGTGTATGATTGGTGATTTTAATGATATCCTGAGCAACTCAGAAAAACTTGGAGGGAAACCAATTAATAAAACCAGAGCCAAGCTCTTTCACGAGTGCATGAACAGCTGTAGGATGATAGATATTGGTTTTGTGGGTAGTCAATACACTTGGACGAATAAAAATCACCATGGTCAGATCATTAGGGAAAGACTTGATAGAGCTTGGGCAAATAGGGAGTGGAAAATCTTATTTCAAGGTGCAGTTCTTTACCACCTCACAAGAATCCATTCTGATCATTGTCCCATCCTGTTAGACACTAACCCAAGCCTTTCCCGATTTGGAAGGAGACCATTCAGGTTTGAAACAATGTGGCTAAACCACATGGATTTCATAGAAATTGTGAAAAAGTCATGGAATCAAGCAGAAAACTCCATTGAGGCAGCTATTCCGATTTTTCAAGAAAACATTACTTAGTGGAATAAAAATACTTTTGGAAATGTGATTGCTAAGAAGAAAAAACTTAGAGCATGACTTAATGGGATCTAAAGGTCACTTGAAAGATCTCATTGGGTCTAAAACCTATACCGCAAGTGCACGGATTGTGACAAGTAATAAAGTGATGAATAGAATATCGTTTCCACGAGGATTGTATAGGTTATTTAGCTAAGTACTAAAATTGGTCACACCTGGATTTATTCAAACTAATCAATTTTCAAGTTAACTAACTAAGTAAAATAATAAAAACAAAAAGAATAAAATCATATTTAAACTAATAAATAAACAAAAATTAAAAGTAAAAGTAAAATTAAAATAACATTAGAATTCAAGAAAGTAAAAAAAAATTAAATTTATCAATATAAAATAAAATTACTTAAAACTAAAATTAAAGAGTATTGATCTAATTTCCTAACTTAAACTTAAACAATAAACAAAGTAAAGTAATAACTATAGACAAAACTGATAAACATCAAAATAAAACAATTTGCAAAATAATAACTTCACTTAAAATATAAACTAAAAACTAATAAACTAATACAAATTAAAAACTAATAAACTAATATAACGTATAAAATATAAAACAAACTAATAAACTGATATATAATATAAAACCTAAAACTAAACCTGATATGCAACAGAACCTAAAAGCTAACAAATTGCCCCTTGCCACGTGGTTAGTATGCAATCTGATCTGCTAGCTACAACTCTCCAGCCCAGCACTTACCAGACAGCCACCTCCTGCTTGCCGCTACTGTCCAGGAAGCCACAAGCAGCCACTCTTCAGGTCTGCGCCACCTCTCCCTGCAACTTTGCTCATGCCACGCACGTCTGACCTCTGCACAGACGCCAGCTCCTGCTTCCATGCAATACCAAGGACAGCCACGCCACACAGCCTTGCAAGAACAGACAGCTGCTCACGTCTCAAGCATCAGCAGTAAGCAGCTACCCTGCCTCGACCTTGTCCCATGCAGCCTAGTAGCCCAGAAACGCAGCAGACCCGCGAACCACTGGCATGCCTTCCTCGTGGGCTCGTGGCCAGCAACAGCGACGTCCCTTGCGGAAGCCGCGCACCAGTCCAGTAAGGAACTGCCAATCCCGATCAGTGCAAACAAAACTTAAGAATGAATTCTAAGGTGTCGAATGATGAACACGTTAAGCAGAACAAAGAAAGATAATGCAGTTCAAAACTTAAGAAATCAAAAAAAAAAAATTTAAACAAGATTTAAGAAGAACTTAAGGTCAAATACAATACTAGAACAATAAAACCGTAAAGTAAATATAAAACAAACAGAGCATGGAATTGAAAGAAAATACTGATTTTTATTAAATCAAAATTTTTAAATAAACTTGAGTTTAGCTTATAACTTTAAATAAAACCGATCTAAACTAAAAACCTGAAAAAGCATCTGAAAACCGAAAACTAAAAACAAAATAACAATGCAGCCATATGGATGAAGAAATGCTGTAGTGGAGTAGATCAATCCGGCTGCTGTCACCGGCCTTCAAAAACCTTCTCACATCCAAAACCAGTCACGGTTCGATCTGTAGCACGTGACCAGGCAAGCACGTCCAGCGAACTGGAAAACAGGCACCAGTGACAGCCCCTGTTTTCACTCTCCAAACAGCAGCTATGTTCAGGCAGAACCACCAAGGCAATGCAGACCAAACAATGACAATCTTGGGATAAAACCTACAGTCTTACTTAGTTACCGTAAATCTAAACCGAACTTTGAGTTTAAGAAGGAAAAGGAATAATAAACGAAAGCTAAAAAAATAAATAGAGAAAATAGATGCAGACTTATAAATGGCAGAAAAAATTAACTTGAAACAGAGAAAGAAAATAAATTGAAACTTCGACTAACTTTAAAATCAAAATACGTAAATAAAACTTGAATGTCGACATACAAATTTAAGTAAACTAAACTACACTAATTGAAAACAGTAGAGGAATACGCTTGAAGAAAACCGACTGCTGAAAATAAAAAGAACAAAGAAAGACCCGAAACTAAAGAGAAGAAAATGCAGCAAATTGGGAAGACTTGAGCTGCTGTCACCAGCCAGTCTTCCACCTAAAACTAGGGAAAGTCGTAAAGAAACAAATACAATAAAGGTTGAAGATGAGCTCCTGTCACTAGCCCCCCCTTCACGCTTCACGCCTCTCCTTTCTGCTCTCTTCATATTTTTATATGCAAGGCATAGGTCTTCTTTCTGCATATCTTGTCCAAATCAGCAACTCCCCGTTTTAATTTCCAATTGTAACCCAAAAGTGGCCTGGCTTTTGTTTCCTTTTGGCCCAGATTTTCTTTGAGTCTTCATAGTGTAGCCTTCATGTGGGTTATGGGCTTGTATGAGATTACATGAACTCTTGTGTTTGTGATTTAGACCCCAAAGCAATCACTTCTGTCTCTTTTTGCATCATTTTCTCAACTTTATCTTGATTTTTGAATTTTCTACGCAAGATAAAAAAAATTAATTAATTAGGAGAGGAAATAGATAAAAATTCCAAAATTCATCCAAAAATCATGCAATAATATCCCATAAAAATAGACATTTCAGTGACTTATCAAAAACATTACTGAGTGGAATAAAAATACTTTTGGAAATGTGATTGCTAAGAAGAAAAAACTTAGAGCGAGACTTAACGGGATCCAAAGGCCACTTGAAAGATCTCATTGTGATTGGCTTGTTAAACTTGAAGAAACGTTAGAAGCTGAATACCTCCACATCCTTAGACTTGAGGAAGAAATGTGGGCTCTTGAGGCTAGGGTGGATTGGATTGCTGATGGTGAAAGAAACACTAGCTTCTACCACCTTAGCACAATTCAACATAAGCGCAGGAATAAAATTATCAAGATCAAAGACTCAGTGGGAAACTGGTTAAGCGAACCTAGAGATATCAGAACCCACATCACAAGTTATTTCTCTAAGCTTTTCACTACTTCAAAGTAGTTCTCCAGCCTTTCAATCCAAATATCAAGTGGTTTTGGTAATATCCTTAATGATGAAGACAGACAAAATCTCATTAGCGAAATAACTTTGGGAGAGGTTCTGAAAGCAGTTAAATCCATGAAACTACGCAAAGCCTCAGGTCTGGATGGTCTTCATCCCATTTTCTATCAACGCTGTTGGAATGTGGTTGGAGAGTCTATCTTTAAGTTGGTGGATTCTGCTCTCAAGCTAGGGAAAATTCCAGAAAAGCTGAATGAATGTCTCCTCTGTCTTATCCCAAAGTCTCAGGTTGCAGAAACTATTTCTCAATTTCGGCCCATAAGTCTTTGTAACACAATATACAAGGTCATCACTAAAGTCCTTGTTAACAGGCTAAGACCTATGCTATCTAGAATTATCAACCCTTCACAAGCAAGTTTCATTGCTGGGAGAAGGGCGCAAGACAATGTGATCATTGCTCAAGAAATCATCCACTTGTTCAAACGAAAGAAAGGAAGACAGGGTTTGATGTTGGTTAAGATTGACCTTGAAAAGGTATATGACAAGTTAGAATTGAGCTTTATTCGTGAAGTTCTCACTTTCTTCAGATTTCCACAAGTTTGGATTGAGTTGATTTTGGCTTGCATTTCCTCTTCCTCAATGACCATTCTTATAAATGGTGAAAAGAGAGACAAAATCACACCTTTAAGGGGCATCGGACAAGGGGACCCTCTATCACCTTATATTTTTATCCTTTGCATGGAATTCCTATCACTCAAGATTCATGAAGCATGCGAGGATAAGAAGTGGGCGCCTATCCAAATATGTCATCGCGGACCCATGTTGTCACACTTGTTCTTTGTTGACGACTTAATCTTCATGGGTAAAGCTACTAAATCAATTTGTGAAGCAATGAAAAGGGTTATGAATGAATTCTGTCTTATGTTGGGACAAAGAGTTAATGAAAATAAATCAACCATCCTCTTTTCTAATAACATGGAAATTGACAGAAGGGATACTCTCAGAGTAATTCTAAACATGTCTCATACTAATGAGATTGGTAAATATTTGGGTTTTCCCATATCTAAGAAAAAGAACTACACCACTTTTCGATTCATCATTGATAAAATCGAAAAGAAACTTGGTAGGTGGAAAGCTGGTGTTCTTTCCATTGCTGGAAGAATAGTCCTGATCAACTCTGTTATTAGTGCTATTCCTAATTATTATATGCAGGGAACTTACTTACCGAGAAGCACTTGTGAGGAAATAAATAGGATCTCACGCAACTTTCTTTAGGGCTCAACAGCTGAGAAGAAAAAGATGCACATGATTGGTTGGAATATGGTTACCCAACCTACTTCTGTAGGAAGACTGGGTGTCAAAGATATGCATTCCCTTAATAAAGCTAATATGGCTAAACTGGGATGGCGACTATTAACTAAACAAGACAGCACATGGGTTAATATTCTCAAAGCCAGGTACTCTAGAGACAACATTTTTATAAAAAAAGCTTGCTCACCTATTTGGATCGAGATGAGAAAAGCAACGAATATCTTAGAGAAAGGTATTCATTGGGTAGTCAAATCCGGAAATCAAACCTTGTTTTGGATCGATGATTGGACAGGAGATGGGGCGTTAAACTCTTTGTGTTCGGACCTTGGATGCCGAAGGATAATAAATTTTTTTATCAAAGATGTTATATCTTCAGAAGGGTCTGGAACCTTGGAGTGCTCAATGCTCCCATTCCTACTGATATTGAACAGAAGATTAGAGCCATCCCTATTCAGAACAAGAGCCACGATAATGATAGCATTGCATGGAAGTTCTCTCCCTCTGGGTTATTCTTAGTTGCTTCAGCATACAAGGTGCCTAAAGGTCAAATGTCTGATCATAACTTCAACTGGAAAGCTATCTGGAAATTAATGACCTCGCCAAAAGTTAAATTTCTTCTATGGCAATGCACACATATAAAGATTGCTACCAGACAAGTACTTGTACAGCGAGGCATCCCTATCTCGCCTATGTGTCCTCGTTGCAATAAGGAGGAAGAGTCAGTTGCACATTGCATCCGAGATTGTGAAGATCTTAAAGAATTGTGGCTCAATCTCTACATGCTTGAGAACATGGAATCCTCTTTTCAAGAAGACATATCAAGATGGATAATAACAAACATCACTTCTAAAGAGATTTCGCATTTCATGGAAATCCCGTGGGGTACTATCTTCTCTTTTGCTATTTGGATAATCTGGACTGGGAGAAACAAAATCATCTTTGAAGGGATCCGTTAACCTATTGGGAATGAAGCTGCAAAAGCTGTCAACTTAGCCAAAGAATTATGGGCAAGCATGGGGCAAACTAATCTTAAAATTATAAGGACTCCTATTGATATTCAGTGGAAACCACCACATGGAGACTTTGTGAAACTCAATACCGATTGTAACATCCCAAATCCACAAAAATACATAATATTCACTTAGCTATTACACTCACTTACCGGTTGGGCTGTCTGTGATGCTTATCAACTCCTAACACTTTTATAAGAATTAGTACTCTCAATTCCTTGTGCTAATATGGAAGTATGAATTATTAAATTATTTCTTTAAGATGTATATACATTCCCTTCTATTTAAAGTAGTATTGTACCATTTTACTGAATATATAAAAGAATACAACATACCTTCGATATCAGATCTCTAAAGGGTAATTCGCTTAGCCCAAGTTCAATAATCTATGGAGTGGAAATAGGGAGTAAGCGACAACGTGCTCAGTAAGTAAGGTATATGCTACTTTATAAAATAAAGATTATATTCCCAAAACATCTTATTTATCCAATCACTCAAACCCATTATGAAAACAATAGATCTAGTTAACATTAAACAGGATTCAATAGATTCTTTCAGTAAACAGAAGTCAATAAATTGAGACTAGGCAACAAATACATCATGCTCTCATTGTTCCCTTAGGAACACAAGTCATTCGCTTTTGGGGTGCACCCATAAGCCATCGCCCCTCACGGCTATCTTAACTAGATCTATGGCCATAATCTATAGATGGTCCTCGGGTCCACTTGCCAAGTGACCTCGAGACCGCTGATGACTTGGTGGGTCCATCAGCCTTGTGACGCATTGAGGTGCACCCGTTGGTCCATTGACCTGAGCCACCGCCCTAGGAGGGTCACGCAATTATATGAATAATACTGCATGAACTCAGGGCCTAAAGTCTCAAAAAAACACTTTTTATATCTCATGAAAACCCTTATGGAATTATCTCAATCCATATTATCATTTTCTCAAAATGATTTGATTTCCAAAAAGGTTTTAGGCTTTCTGTTTACAAATGGCAATTAAAACATCCCATTTTCCTATGAGAAAATACCCATAAATCAGTTCGCCCATGGTCAGCTCGCCAATCACGGCTCGCCCATGGTCAACTCGCTTAGTGCGGTGAACTTGTATTCGCCCGCCAACCGTAGCATTTAAAACCAAGTGAAACTAGCTCGCTCGTGGTGGCTCACCATGGTCAGTTCACCCACTATGGCATTGCCCATGGTCAACTCGCCCACTTCATAAAAACCTAGTCGCCCGCCCAAAATTTATAAAAGGGTTCGCCTATATTGGCTCGCCCAGATTTCTATTAAAACAGGGGTTATTCGCCCCAAAACATTATAATCGGGTTCGCCATTCCTTGGCTCGCCCGCCCTTTACCAGTTCGCCAAATCAACATTAGAATCTGTTTTATAGCTCGCCCAAAGCAAAGCAATTTATCAAAATAATGCATGTCATAAACCAAAACAGTTTCTCAGTAATTTCATAAATTTAACTCCAAGGACATGCATTCTTTTTCACACACATCTCACTTACCTCGTCAGATGAAGCCTTGCTTCCCGCTCGCCTTATCAATCTCACTTCCCGGCTGCAAAGTAAAATATGAATTCCATTAATATTTTCTTTTCGAATATTTTCTAAAACTATTAATATTTCTAACACTTTGGCGAGATTCTTGTGACTATTCTACAGCTCGCCATTCGCCCAACTGAACTCGCCATTCGCTTATGGGCTTACACGTGGGAGCTCGCCCAAAAATGCAGCTCGCCCAACCATTCAACTCGCCATTCGAGGTTTTTATTCAGTGTTGGGCTCGCCCATTAATTGAACTAACACTTGGCGATTTCTTTATTTCCTACTCGCCTTTTTTGTGATCACAAACATTCCTCATGGGCGATCATTGGTCCTCGCCCATCCCAACTATCATTCTGATTATCCAAAGAGTTTGGCGAACACATATGTCGCCGACTCAGGCACTTCATTTAGTTCGCTCCTTCCTTTGGGCGAGTACTCACCTATTTGGCAAGCAGTAATTCTGTTCGCCGTTTGTGTTTCCTTATTCATTCTTGATTCTTTTCCATCTAGTTTCTTATATATTCCAACAATATTTAACTAAAACCAGACTATATCTATGTTTATTACGCTGTAAAACATAAAAATCTAACATTAAATATCAAGAGAACCATAGAAATATGGAACTCACCTTAACTAAGTTGCACTTTCAGAACAGAGTGCTTTTCTGCCTCACTTAGCTTTACTTCTCTTGTTTCTTAGCTTTTCAACACTGAATAAGGGGTTTGGCTAACTAGAAGATGAAGTTTCATGGTTTATATATGAGAAAAATAGAGGAACGGAAGACGAACTTGTAGTGAAACAGAATGGGCGAGAAGGTTTTTTAAGAAGATGAAGTTACTTCCATCGGTTTCTTCCTCATGCATTTCTCTTATATAGCCATGTTAATCCTATTAGAACTTAACACCTGTTCCTTATCCCGTTTTTCTTTCATCATTACCACGTCTTTCATGCATTAAAACTTGTAGAAAACTGCAGCAAAATGGAACGGTGATAAGAAGAAAATCTCTGCACGTTTTGACAATTTTCTTCCCTTTTTTCCTTTTCCTCTCCAGTCCACGCCACTGCCATCCAACGTTTATTGGCTTTCATTTCATTCTTTTCTTCGTTTGTCCTATAGCCATTAATCCCTTTCACACCTTCATTTAATGCTTTCATACCATAATATCATCTTAACCTTTGTATCAAGATTAAATCCCATCTATTTCTTGTTGCACTTTGATATTTGTTTTTCTTTCTTCTATACACCATACTATAATTCGTAACTTAAAATGAAAAGCGGAAATTCTAATTCAATGTTTTCTTTAATTTTACTAAAAGAATTTATTTTCACTATCAACCGTGTACAAATATGGTATATAGTATAATAAAAATTCGGGTCTTACATTTCTCCCCACCTTAAGAAATTTGGTCCTCCAAATTTAACTTGGACCTATTACTGAAAGAGCTCTGGATACCTCTCACGTATAGGCTCTCTAACTCCCAAGTAGCCTCCTCCTCATTATGATACTGCCAGAGCACTTTAACCAAAGAAATCGTCTTAGATCGCAATACTTTATCCTTCCTATCCAGGATCTGTACTGGTTTTTCAACTTAACTCATGTCCTCTCTAATCTCCAGTGGCTCATGTTGAATTACGTGAGAAAGATCTGGATGGTACTTTCTTAACATCGAGACATGGAATACGTTATGCACTCCTGATAACTCTGGTGGTAGTGCTAACCGATATGCCACATCTCCTACGCGATCTAAGATCTCATAAGGCCCAATATATCGGGGACTCAATTTTCCTCTTTTCCCGAATCTCATTATACCTTTGGATGGTGAGATCTTTAAAAACACATAATCACCCAGTACAAACTCTAATGGTCGGCGTCTAGTATTTGCATAACTCTTCTGCCGACTTTGAGCCGTTCTGAGCCTTTCACAGATCATCCGTACATCACGAGAAGCCTGCTCGACCAAATCGGGAGCTAACAGCTTATGGTCTCCCACTTCTTCCCATACTATCGGGGATTTGCATCGTCTACCATACGAGCCCTCATACGGTGCCATGCCAATACTCGTATGAAAGCTATTATTATAAGCAAACTCTGCCAGGGGTAAGTGATCATCCCATGAGCCTCTAAAATCCAGTGCACATGCTCTCAATATATCCTCGAGCGTCTGTATCGTACGCTCAGACTATCTATCAGTCTGTGGATGAAAAGCGGTGCTAAAACTCAGCTGGGATCCCATAGCCTCCTGAAATCTCTCCCAGAAATGAGAGGTGAAGCGCGAGTCCCTATCAGAGGTGATATTCACTGAAACACCATGTAACCTCACTATTTCCCTGATATACAAATTGGCCAAGGCACTAACTGAATCTGTAGATCTCATGGCTAAGAAATGAGCAGACTTAGTCAATCTATCTACTATCACCTAAATAGCATCATACCCCTTCCGGGTCCGTGGTAATCCCATAATAAAATCCATAGTAACATGCTCCCATTTCCACATATGAATCGATAATGGTCGAAGCATACCTGCCGGCTTCTGATGCTCAATCTTAATCTGCTGGCATGTTAGACATCTAGCAACAAAATCAGCGATGTCTTTCTTCATCTTAGGCCACCAATACACTCTCCGGAGATTCTGGTACATCTTAGTACTACCCAGATGTAACGTGTATCTAGAGGTATGGGCCTCTGATAAAATCAAATTTCTAATCTGCTGATCACCGGGAACACATATCCGACCTCTAAACCTCAGTATCCCATCGGTGCCAATCTCAAAATCTAACTCAACTCCCATCTGAATCTGATTGGCGATCCCAATGAAATACTCATCACTCCTTTGAGCTTCTGATTCGATCTATCAAATCTGGCTCTATACAAAAACTAGCCATGAATCCATATTGGTCAGAGGAATTAACTGTCAGACTGAGGTTAGAGAACTGCTCCATCAAATCATGCTCCCTGATCATCATGTAGGATACCATGCCAACATGTTTACAGCTTAACGCATCTGCTACTACATTAACTTTACCTGGGTGATACAAAATCTCATAATCATAATCCTTTAACAGTTCCATCCACCGTCTCTGCCTCAAATTCAACTCTCGCTGTGAGAATATATATTTCAGACTCTTATGGTCTGTATATATCTGAAATTTCTCCCCGTACAAGTAATGCCGCCATATCTTCAGTGCAAACACTACCGCGGCTAGCTCTAAATCATGGGTCGGGTAATTCCTCTCATGATCCTTCAACTGTCGAGAACCATAGGCTATAACCCGACCATGCTGCATGAGCACACACCCCAAACCTTGAGCGGATGCATAAGTATACACTATAAATCCTCCTGATCCGCTAGGAAGGGCTAATACGGGGGCAGTAGTCAATCTCCTCTTAAGCTCAAGAAAACTACGCTCACACGCATCATTCCACTCAAACTTCACATCCTTACGTGTGAGTCATGTCAATGGAGCAGCAAGTCTAGAAAATCCCTCCACAAACCTGCGATAATATCCGGCAAGACCTAAGAAACTCCGTATCTCGGTAACCGTGTTAGGCCTTTCCCATTGAACAATGGCCTCTATCTTGGACGGATCAACTGATACCCCATCCTTCGACACTACATGTTCGAGAAATGTAATATGGTTAAGCCAGAACTCGTATTTATTAAGCTTAGCATACAACCTTCGGTCCCTGAGGGTTTGTAGAACAATCTGCAAATGCTGCTCGTGCTCTTCTGGAGTCTTAGAATAAATCAAGATGTCATCTATAAATACTTTGACAAATTTATCCAGAAAAGGATGAAACACCTCATTCATCAAACTCATAAAGGCTGCAGGGGCATTTGTCAATCCAAAAGGCATCACCAAGAACTCATAATGACCATAACGAGTCCGAAATGCTGTCTTATGCACGTCCGACTCCTTAATCTTCAACTGGTGATAGCCTGATCGTAGGTCTATCTTGGAAAATACCTATGCACCCTTGAGCTGATCAAACAGGTCATCAATCTGAGGTAATGGATACTTATTCTTAATGGTAGCCCGATTCAACATTCGATAATCTATACACAACCGGAGACTACCATCCTTCTTTCGAACAAATAGTACTGGAGCTCCCCACGGTGACACACTAGGACGTATAAATCCCTTATCTAATAACTCTTGCACCTGCTTCTTGAGCTCATCTAACTCTGTCAGTGCCATCTGATATGGGGGTCTAGAAATTGGCTCCGTACCGGGTACCAACTCGATCATGAACTCTGTCTCTCGATCCGGTGGTAACCTTAGTAAATCCTCTAGAAATACATCTGAGAAGTCCTTGACCACAGGAATCTCTTGAATCTCTGGATGTTTCCTCTCTACATCCTCCACACTAGCAATATATCCTTCATAACATTCATACACAACCACAATTTCAGTACATATGACATTTCACAAACATACTTTTTTTTATTAATTTACAATAACTTTACAATATATTTTTCGGGATGAGAGAAGGTAATAAACTTAGTATTACAATCCAAACTAACATGGTTTGCAGCTAACCAATCCATACCCAAAATGATATCAAAATCATATATATCCAACAAAATTAGGTTAGCTATCATAACCTTCTCTTTTATAGTCAATTTACAATTCCTATATATAATATCCGTCCTCTGGAAATCATTAAAAGGGGTTTTCACTCGCAAAGTATACTCTAACAACTTCGGCTCTACTAGGGTCCTGTTGGTATATGCAAACGATAAGAATGAATGGGTAGAACCCGGATCAAATAAGGCAATTACGGGAGTATCAAAGAGATAAACTTTACCTTTTATCACATCGATAGAGGCGTTGGCAGTCTGATCGGTGCAAAACTGCAAGTGCACAGTATCGTAGTTTTATAGTAAAGTGATGAGAAGAGTATCGTCCTCAGGGATTGGTAACTTACTTTTGACAAATACCAAAATTTTGTTTATCTCGATTTTATCTAGAGAAGTCACTAAGGTTGTTGTAATTGGAATTTAAAATAAAATCAAATTTAAAGAAAATAAGCAGAGAGAAAAAAAAATATATGTTGTTCAAAGATCAATTTAATGGAAAGAAAACTTCTAGGAAATCGATTTCACCTAATCCCTCATTATGCTTTACTCCTCTAGCTAATTTAATTTAATTTTCTCTATTTGTTAGCAATCTCAACAAAAACATCCAAAAGCCTCTTTCGACAGTCAATTGAAACCTATCTTGTTCATCAATTTACACAAGAGTATGCAATTTAATAAAACAAGAAAGCATTAAGATCAATGATTTTAATACTACACAGGTTCATACAAGTCTCTCGATCTCTGTATTTACCTATGCTGAGATATTCAAGATCTATCCTATAATTCCCTCTTTCGACAGCAAATCACAAGATCAAAATCATCTAATTAATGGCCAGTTAATTAGAAGCAATAAACTCAGAATAAATCAGACAAACATGAAAAGAATTAATTCAAATTAACATAGAAAAGCAAGCATAGTTCAAAACTAGATTACATCGTTTTCCTAGAATAAAGAAAATTTAGTTCATGCTAAAAATTAAATTCAACATAAACGAATTCACCATCATTTTTCCGAGAAGAATTGAAGGGAGAAAAGAAAATTTAACACCCCAAAAATCTGCTTCCTCTCGCCTGGGGTTAACGCCTCTGCTTCCTTTTTCCTCTCGCCTGGGGTTAACGCCTCTGCTTCCTTTTTTTCTCTCGCCCCTGTCTTGCGGCAGCTGCAATCTTTTTCCTCTCGCCCCTTCTCTTGCGGCAGCTTCAATCTTTTGCCTTTTTATTCTTTTAGATGTGGTGCCCTTTTCAGCCCAAAACATGTCTTTTTCAGCCTATTGTTTCAGCCCAATACCTTGCTTTCTTTTAGCCCAACATTTTTACCAACTGTTTCACATCTCTTTTATTTGAATAAATCTTCATTTTCTTCAAATCTGCCATAAAATTAAATAACACTAATTAAGTCTAAAATAAACAAAAAATAAATAAAATTAGACTAAAGTTTAAAGTTGAGAAGTGATAAATTATGCTAAATTATGCAAGTCATCACAGTCTCCTGATCCAATGCATACACTCGAACCTGAGTCACAACCTTCTTACCCTTCTCTGCAGCTATCGCCTGCCTAGGCTGTGAGGGTGTCGCTTTCTCCGGCTCACTCTGAGCTGCCGGGGCCGCTATTGGAGGTAATGCAGGAGGTCTAGTAGAAGCAGTTAAATCTCTGAGCATCGGGCAATTCTTAATAAAGTGTCCCATCTGTCCATGTCTAAAACATACCCCAGACATTAAAGGACAAGGGCGTGACCCATGCGACCTTCCACAATGTCTACATAAGGGCGCAACACTTCTCTGAGTAGTGGTAGGGCCACTGGCAGGAGTAGAAACTACTGGTCTATCAAATCTGCCCTCTGAAATCTGTATGCCCGTAGATCTAGTCCTCTTAGACTGCTCTCTACTTGATCTGTCCTCCATAAACCTCTTAGTCTTTCCCTATGCTTTACCCTTACTCTTGTTGCTGAAATCGAGCTGGAACTGCTCATAATTCCTTTCACATAGCTGAGCCCGTTTAACTATCTCATCATAAGTCTGTATATCAAATGGGGCTAGCTTCATTCTGATGGATGGTCTCAATCCAACCCTAAACCTCGAAATCTTATATCTAGTGTTCATACTAGTCTGTGGATCAAAACGGCTCAATGTAGTAAATTTGGCCTCATACTCGTCCACTGACATGCTACTCTGGACTAAATCCATAAATTCTTGCTGTAATTTTTCTTGAGCAGTGTCAGGAATATACTGTCTCCGAAAAGCATCCACAAAAATATCCCATGACAGATCCTGATGCTGAGCAAATAACACAGTTTGAATGGCCTTCCACCAATGTCTCGCATCATCTGCCAACTGGAATACTGCTAGGCTTACCTTCTCCGTCTCTGAACATCTCATAATCTGAAGTAATCTATCGACCTCAATAATCCACTGTTCTGCTGCCAATGGATCCCTAGTACCTTTAAACTTAGGTGGATCCAACTTCTTAAATGATTTCACCAATGCCACATCACAATATGACTCCACATTTCTAAGCGGCTGAATCAATGGCTGTGGTGGAGCTACCTGTGGCTGTGGTGCTGGTGGTGGAATAGGCTGAGGCTCAGGTACAACTGGTACCGGCTGTGGCGGTACTGATGCCTCTTCTGGGGCTACGGGAGCTGTGGCTCTCTCCCTCTCTGCCCTATTTGCGGCTCTATCTGCCTGGTACATAGCCATAAAATCGACTACTAACCTCTGTACTTGATTCACATGAGCATCAATGCTCTCTAGCTGTAGAGGACGTGGAGGTCTTGGGGCAGGTTCCGGTGTCTGTGGTTCTGGAGTCTGTGCCGCCCTACCTCGGCCTATACCTCTCACTGAGTGTATCCTCCTTCTTCCACTCATATTTGTACCACAGAGATCATTTATCACTTATCATCAATACATCAATTATATATTCAGATTGTACAGTACTATAGGGAATATTTACTATTCAATTTTCGTTTTAAGCATCACTAAACATCAGACCAACCATGCTCTGATATCATTAAATCTGTAACATCCCAAATCCACAAAAATACATAATATTCACTTAGCTATTGCACTCACTTACCGGTTGGGTTGTTTGTGATGCTTATCAACTCCTAACACTTTTATAAGAATTAGTACTCTCAATTCCTTGTGCTAATATGGAAGTATGAATTATTAAATTATTTCCTTAAGATGTATATACATTCCCTTCTATTTAAAGTAAGACTGTACCATTTTACTGAATATATAAAAGAATACAACATACCTTCGATATCAGATCTCTAGAGGGTAATTCGCTTAGCCCAAGTTCAATAATCTGTGGAGTGGAAATAGGGAGTGAGCGACAACGTGCTCAGTAAGGAAAGTGTATGCTACTTTATAAAATAAAGACTATATTCCCAAAACATCTTATTTATCCAATCACTCAAACCCATTATGAAAACAATAGATCTAGTTAACATTAAACATGATTCAATAGATCCTTTCAGTAAACAGAAGTCAATAAATTGAGACTAGGCAACAAATACATCATGCTCTCATTGTTCTCTCAGGAACACAAGTCATCCGCTTTTGGGGTGCACCCGTAGGCCATCGCCCCTCACGGCTATCTCAACTAGATCTATGGCCATAATTTATAGATGGTCCTCGGGTCCACTTGCCAAGTGACCTCGAGACCGCTAATGACTTGGCGAGTCCATCAGCCTTGTGACGCCCTGAGGTGCACCCGTTGGTCTATTGACCTGAGCCACCGCCCCAGGAGGGTCACGCAATTATATGAATAATACTGCATGAACTCAGGGCCTAAAGTCTCAAAAAAACACTTTTTATATCTCATGAAAACCCTTATGGAATTATCTCAATCCATATTATCATTTTCTCAAAATGATTTGATTTCCAAAAAGGTTTTAGGCTTTCTGTTTACAAATGGCAATTAAAACATCCCATTTTCGTATGAGAAAATACCCATAAATCAGGTCGCCCATGGTCAGCTCGCCAAGCACGGCTTGCCCATGGTCAACTCGCCCAGTGCGGTGAACTTGTGTTCTCCTGCCAACATTTGTTTTTAAAGAAACAAGTAAAACTGGCTCGCCAATAGTGGTTTGCCCATAATTAGTTCACCCCAACGGGTGAACTAGTGTTCGCATGCCAACTGTAGCATTTAAAACCAAGTGAAACTAGCTCGCTCGTGGCGGCTCGCCATGGTCAGTTCCCCCACTATGGCATTGCCCATGGTCAACTCGCCCACTTCATAAAAACCTAGTCGCCCGCCCAAAATTTATAAAAGGGTTCGCCCATATTGGCTCACCCAGATTTTTATTAAAACAGGGGTCATTCGCCCCAAAACATTATAATCGGGTTCGCCATTCCTTGGCTCGCCCGCCCTTTACCAGTTCGCCAAATCAACATTAGAATCTGTTTTATAGCTCGCCCAAAGCAAAGCAATTTATCAAAATAATGCATGTCATAAACCAAAACAATTTCTCAGTAATTTCATAAATTTAACTCCAAGGACATGCATTCTTTTTCACACACATCTCCCTTACCTCGTCTGATGAAGCCATGCTTCCCGCTCGCCTTATCAATCTCACTTCCCGGCTGCAAAGTAAAATATTAATTCCATTAATATTTTCTTTTCGAATATTTTCTAAACTATTAATATTTCTAACACTTTGGCGAGATTCTTGTGACTATTCTCAGCTCGCCATTCGCCCAACTGAACTCGCCATTCGCTTATGGGCTTACACGTGGGAGCTCGTCCAAAAATGCAGCTCGCCCGACCATTCAACTCGCCATTCGTGGCTGTGTTGGGCTCGCCCATTAATTGAACTAACACTTGGCGATTTCTTTATTTCCTACTCGCCTCTTTGGTGATCATAAACATTCCTCATGGGCGATCATTAGTCCTCACCCATCCCAACTATCATTCTGATTATCCAAAGAGTTTGGCGAACACATATGTCGCCGACTCAGGCACTTCATTTAGTTCGCTCCTTCCTTTGGGCGAGTACTCACCTATTTGGCAAGCAGTAATTCTGTTCGCCGTTTGTGTTTCCTTATTCATTCTTGATTCTTTTCCATCTAGTTTCTTATATATTCCAACAATATTTAACTAAAACCAAACTATAGCTATGTTTATTACGCTGTAAAACATAGAAATCTAACATTAAATATCAAGAGAACCATAGAAATATGGAACTCACCTTAACTAAGTTGCACTTTCAGAACAGAGTGCTTTTCTGCCTCACTTAGCTTTACTTCTCTTGTTCCTTAGCTCTTAAACACTGAATAAGGGGTTTGGCTAACTAGAAGATGAAGTTTCATGGCTCATATATAAGAAAAATGGAGGAACGAAAGATGAACTTGCAGTGAAACAGAATGGGTGAGAAGGTTGTTTAAGAAGATGAAGTTACTTCCATCAGTTTCTTCCTCATGCATTTCTCTTATATAGCCATGTTAATCCTATTAGAACTTAACACCTGTTCCTTATCCCGTTTTTCTTTCATCATTACCACGTCTTTCATGCATTAAAACTTGTAGAAAACTGCAGCAAAATGGAACAGCGGTAAGAAGAAAATCTCTGCACGTTTTGACAATTTTCTTCCCTTTTTTCCTCTTCCTCTCCAGTCCACGCCACTGCCAGCTAACGTTTATTGGCTTTCATTTCATTCTTTTCTTCGTTTGTCCTATAGCCATTAATCCTTTTCACACCTTCATTTAATGCTTTCATACCATAATATCATCTTAACCTTTGTATCAAGATTAAATCCCATCTATTTCTTGTTGCACTTTGATATTTGTTTTTCTTTCTTCTATACACCATACTATAATTCGTAACTTAAAATGAGAAGCGGAAATTATCATTCAATGTTTTCTTTAATTTTAGTAAAAGAATTTATTTCCACTATCAACCGTGTACAAATATGGTATATAGTATAATAAAAATTCGGGTCTTACACCGATGGGGCAGCAAGTGGCAACCCAAGCAATGTTAAGGCAGGAGGCGTCTTCAGAGATGCATACGGTAATTGGATTTGTGGGTTTTCTAGAAACCTTGGAATCACTACCAGTACCTGTGCCGAACTCTAGGGACTTAGAGAGGGACTTAGAGAGGGACTTCAGATCGCTGTTAACAGAGGGTTTAATAAACTTATTGTTGAAGCTGATTCAATCAATGTGGTAAGAATTGTTCTTGAGGATGTTCCTTCTTCTCATACTTATAGCCTTATTGTTTCTGATTGCAGGAAACTACTGTTGCAACTGGAACAAGCCTCAATCTTCCATGTTTTTAGAGATTCAAATTCGTGTGCTGACAGCTTTGCTAAGCTGGGAAGAAACTTAGTGACTCATTTTGTCTTGTTCGAGTCTCCCCCTGAGTGTGTAAAACTTTTGCTGTTGTATGACTCTATGGGCTATAGTTGCCCTAGGCTTGTTAGATGTAACCCCATTTAGGGGTGTATTCTGTTTAATTAATTATAATATGTTTTATCACCAAAAAAAAAGGCTATTCACTATCAATACCAAGACAAAAAAAATGTCTTGGTGATGGATGAGAAAGATTAGCTTCCATTAGCACTTTAAAATTTAAGGTAATAGTGGAACTTGGTTAAGAACATATGGATTTAAGTAATAAGTAGGATTGATAAATTATAATTGTATAACTAAAATATAGGATACCAAAAAAAAAAGAATAATATAACCTGAAGATAAAAAATATGTATTACTGGGGCTGCTAAAAATTAGAACTCTCTTGCAAATACTTTTTGTCGTTTTGTAATGACTAAATAGCAATGTGTATGCTAAATGTTCTTGCACTATGTACCAAGATCAAGCCATTCTATTAGGCGTTAACTTTTAAAACTTCACCTGTGACAACACTTATAGTACTTTCAATCTCCTTAGCAACTGTTTTGATTAATGCTAATTCTACCTTCTCTTATTCAAATATGATTTTGCTAAGGATCTTAAAGCCGTAGTTATCTCTAATTCTATTTTGCCAGCTCCCTGCTAAGATATTGATCAATAACATCCATGAATCTTAAGCAAAACTAGGCCCCGCCAATTTTACCACCGAGTACGAACTTTTTATTTTCCTTTGTGTTGTGGCTTTATAATTGATGTGGACTAGGTCAATTATAACTGAGCTTTTCTATAAGTCAAGTTGAAGACCATTGAGCAAAATGATAATCTAAGCCCAAGAGGAAAGAGGACTTAGAAGGCCCATAAATGATCCACTGGGTTATTATTTAAGCTGTGGGGCTTAAAGGTAATTACGCGCAAAACAACTCCTATAAATAGGTCACAGGTATCATTCTTAAACCCTAAGCTCTATTTGCCTACTGGAAACCCTGTCTGACTTAAGCATTGGAGTGCGTGCGCAGGGAAAAACCCCTGCGCCCTCTGATGGTTTCCTATTTTGCAGAACTTATTTGGAGACACATGGAGAAAGAAGACAAGATCGACGTCAGTACGTATTTATTGTTGTTTTTTGCAACAACAATTGGCGCCGTCTGTGGGAAACAAACAAAAAAGCCATAAAAAAATGGTGAAAGACGATCTGCGGAAGACCGGATATGTAGGCTGCAAAAAGGTGCACAAGTACGCAACAAAATAGTCTATCGCACGCAAAGATTCACGCGACAGAATATCTGTCGCGCGCGAGGTGCATGCGACAGAGTCATTCGCGCACGCAAACATGCGACAAACCTTTGGCATGGCGAGAGAGTGGCTCTCGCATTCGACAGGCTGAGCGAAAGAGTGGCTCTCGCATTCATGAGATTGGGCGAGAGGGCCTCCCGCGTGGGGCGACATGTAATCATTAAAATCATCAATGGTTGGCGAGAGAGTCATTGGGCGAGAGATCCTCTCGCGCCCTGACAACCTTGACGAGAGAGGGTCTCTCGCATGAAAATTATATTTACTTTACTTTTCCACGTTAAAGGCTCCCGCGATGAGGAAGTTAATAGTCTGCCGACAGGTTGAGCGAGAGAGCCTCTCGCTAGGAAGCTGCTTTGTCCCTCTTTCTTTGTTGTCC
The DNA here is from genome assembly GCA_032173925.1 of Heritiera fomes. NCBI lineage: Eukaryota > Viridiplantae > Streptophyta > Magnoliopsida > Malvales > Malvaceae > Heritiera > Heritiera fomes. Next base: position 15,919,680 of record JAPDPM010000002.1, read on the forward strand.
TTTTGTGGTTGGCAGCATGTGAAATCCCACAGGTTCGTCAGCTACCTGGTGCTGCAGCTACATACGAAGAGAAAGGATCTAGCAGGACCCTTTCCAGAACGAGTCTTGGAGTCTGAGTCTGACAAAGCACTAGCTATTACACGAATGGCATGATCCTGACCAGATACTCTGCTAGCCAGTGTTGTTTCAAGGTCATGATAATTTGGCTTAAAAAATTTTCCGCCAAAGTGCTGGGATGCGTAGAACTTCTTTTGCTGCCTTACACGTACTATTCTAAGATTACGAAAGGATTGTGGTTGCCAATGCATTTGTGGTTGGTGAACAACAAATAAAATAATAATAATAATAATAATAAAAAAAGAGAACAACACTATTGTTTTATAATAAACAATAGCAAGCATTTATTGTAAAAAGGAGATAGATATAATTGTTGCACTGCCAATCAACAGCTAACCAGCAGCCTAGGCTTGGTTGATTGATACTTACCATACTAGTTCATTTCTTTCATTTTCATGGTTACGTCGAAAATTACCCTGCTTTGGAAGTTTGACAAGTGATTTTGTTTTGAAAACTTGTAAGTTTGTATACAAGTAGGTATCAAGAATTAAGTAAGGTTGTTGTTGGCAACGTGGTTGAGCCCCTAGTCAACGACGATTATCAAATTCCTTGACAACTGGTGTATTACAAGCTACAATCTCCTGTAAAGCTGTTGCATCTATCTATGCCTGGTGTGCACAATTTAGAAGTGGCATTCTATTAAATTCTGCCTCTACTTTTGTGTGGAAATTCTTTTGTAACACTATTGCATCTCCAACTTGTAACTCCGAGACTGAAGCTGAAGTATGTCTTGCTGCATATGAAGCATTAGCTCCTACTCTGAAAGCACTTGTCTCTGCATTCTCTCCTCAAACGTTGGGCCTTCTCAGGGAAAATTGCAAGTCAGTGCTATCTGCAATAGAAGGTTAGCCTTGGTTAGATTCCTTGGTTCTTTCTTTTCTTCAGAATATCAACGATCTTCTTGCCGTTGGATTCATAGCACGCACTAGGCGGGCAGTTTTGCTTAATTGGAAGTTGATGTGCTTAGAATCTCTACTCTCGATTCCTTACTATGCTTTTGATAGTAAGCTTCAACTAGAGGATGGTAGCTTTTTGTTCTCAGATGCTGCTGTCAGACACATTTTTACTGATATTGTTGAGAGTCTTGAGAATGCCGGGGAGGGTTCTGTTTTACCCATGTTGAGATCCATCAGACTGGCCTTAGAGCTATTTGCTTCAGGAAGGTTGTCTTCATTTGTTTCCAGATGCACTGGTGTAGGTTCTCAGTTGATTGGGATGGTTCTATGTCTGGGATTTTTATATTCGCTTTTTGTCCTATACTATATATAAAGCGAGTGGTAACATCGCAAGAGAAAAGCATTTTTTGAAGTATTATTCTCAAAGCAAGAGATTAAATTATTCTACCAATGACACCTGGAAAAACAGCACAGAGGATCACGTAGAGAAAACAGAGCCCACTTGCATGACTGGCAGATCCTTAGAGGATTCAACTTGTAATAATATTTGTGAAAGATTTCAGGATTATGAGAAGGCTAGAAATGTCTCCCACTTTTCAAGTGGCAATGCGGAGATGCAGCCTATTGCTTTAGTTCAGTGGGACCAGTCCGATGCCAATGAGATATTTACAGTGGCAGACAAGTTCTCAAGGTTTCCAAAATCTGCACAACTGCTCATCGATGCAATAAAAAAGAACAGGTCTTATCGGAAGTTTCTTCGAAGTAAGTTGACCCAGATTGAAGTGAAAATTGAGGCAAACAAGAAATTGAAGGAACGCATTAAAATTCTTAGAGACTTTCAGGTTTCTTGCAAAAAAAAAAAATAACAGGCCGAGGCATCTTCTCCAGTGGAATTAAGCCAGTATTGCCTTACGACCATTTCTAAAACAGAATCACAATCTGCTACTGTATATCCATGTAATTTCCAGTCTTCTCTGACTAGTTTTTTCAAAAAATAGGGATCGGCACAAGTTGGAATGCCATTGACTTGATTAAAGGAGCACATAACACTGCTAACATCACCTTCTTTCACACACATTTCAAAGGGACGATTGAAAGTCTCCACCATATCTTGTTCAGCCACCTGTGCATTATATATGAGTCGACTAGTGCCATTAAAGTCTTCAAGATCATAAGCAGTAAAATGCTTACAACATGCAGAAACTTTGAGAGGTCTAGAATTTGGATCACCACTGCTCTCTTGTCCTTCAAGATCTTGCTAACCTCTTACATATTTAACCGCATAGGTGCCCGCGACATAAGGATCTTCTCCTGGTGTCTCTAAAGTTCTTCCCCATCGAGGGTCTCTCACTATATTGATGTTTGGACTCCAGAATGTCAATCCCGCTCGTCCTAGATTATACATTGCTCGTGCCTCTGTTGAGACAACCTGGCCGATAGTTTTCCAGAGTGTTTGATTGAAGGACGCGGCGGTGAGAATAACGTTGGGAAAACTTGTTGCACCAGGAACAAGCGAATCAAAGAAACTGACGCCTCCACCTTCTACACCCACATCAGCCACACCATGTAGTGCTTCGGACCACTACATATACTTAGGAAGCCCTAACCTTAGTATATCAGTAGCATTGTAATCACTCATCTGTTGGGCCTTCTCAAACAAAGTCAACCGATCTACTAAATCTTTAGCCCTAACCTCGTAGGAGAGTGATTTGTCACAAAATGAAAAATCCTCCATTTTCAAATTAAGCGTTTGGTATCTAGAGGGATCACAAACATATTGATATTTAGGAATTCCATCTTCTACGAGAACAGAACTAAATTCTCCTCCAGCAAAAGACAAACAAAAAATAATATGAAAAGCAAGAACAATAAACAGCGCTTTATTAGCCATGACTAGGCTTTTTTGCTTTCTGCTTCCGAGTCCTCTTAATAGCATTCTTTCTAAGAGCATCAAATATCTCTCTTTTTCTTTTGGAGTTGCTCTTGACGGTATTCTGATTATTATTTATATTGTTGCAATCCACAACTTCAAAGAACTTTCCAGCAAGTTTTAATTTATTTTGAACAAAAACCTTTAATCTCCACAAAGTTAATTCACTCTGGGCATCTATGTCAAGATCCACCTCTTGTGCTGTTGGTTGAAAGCCTGGATTGTTCTCAGCGACTATCTCCAGAGCCTTACTAAGATCTTCAGGCGACAATCAGCTGAGAGCCATCCCAAGTATCTTTCTCTCTTTAGTGGACATTTTTCTGCATTTTTGAAAAACTATCTGTCTGAGTTTATCCAATTGCAAATCAATCTCGCAAAGCTCATTGCTCAACTCTCTGGCCATTTTAGCATGAGTTGCCTCTTGTGCCACCATCATATCAAGCTCAGCCTTTGCTTCCTCCTCGACCTGTCTCTTCAGCAACTTTAGGCAAAAGTTGCAGCCACTTCTCCTCAAATTTTTCTAATAAAGTTTTGGCCATTATATAGACATCGTGTCTTTCATCGTTGTATTTCATCGCATTCTTAAAAACCAATCTAACATGCAAATTCACATGCGCTCCTGCAGTTTCTCGGTTTATATATTTCCAAATAAATCCACTTTATCAAACAAAACATGAAAATAGCATGCAAGATATGCCAAGAGAACAGAGGAAGACGTAAAGAATTAGTTTATTGCTGTTCACCTTGCGAGTTTACTGTTCACATTGAATGTGTATCACTTTCACCCGTTAGTGAAGATAAAAGTCATCGACACACATTCACCCAATTTTTTAGACGATCCTCGTTTATTTGTGATGCATGTGGTATCGAAGGACTTTATCTTGCTTATATATGTTGTGCATGCAACATTATTGGCATAAAAAAATGCATTTCATTAAAAGCAAGTGGCATGATCATCGCATATTTCATACCCATTTCTTTCAAGGAGATTTGAAAAGTTTGGATTGTGTAATTTGTCATGATGAGGTCAATCCAGAACATGGTAGTTACAGTTGTTCGGATTGCAATATTATATTCCTTGTGAATTGTGTGACAGAGGACGAAGATTATTATTTCGTGGTTTCACTAGAAAACGAAGATGAAGAATCTAGTGAAAGTTTGGCACTTTTGCCTGAGTGCTTCACTGTCATTGAGAAGAACGATGCTGGAGAAGCTACAAAAATAAGGCATTTCATGCACATACACAACTTAACGCTAAGTGACAAAACTGTGCAGTATTGGATTAGAGTTGCTCTCTAGTGGCTTTGCCAATGTACAACTTGCGATAATTCTGTTCATATCCATTGTGTTCTTGGAGAATATCCATTTATCAAGAAATAAAAGGAGAGCAACTCTAGCACCGTGTAAATACATTCCTTTTCTACATATGACTGGCATATTCAACGAAACCAAATAAAGGAAATTATCCACTCTCTGCTTCTTGATTGCAAAGAACCAGATCTTGATTCTGGTGTCTTTTTAAAGGCAGCATACGCATGTTGTAGAGGCACTAAAAGTACCACTTCGTATATTTTTCACGAGGCCATGGACGTAAGTTTTGTTTGAGGCCAACAAGACATGATAAACAATGTTAGAAAGAAAAAGCTGAGGCTACGACCAGTCACATATCTAAGTGCATGGAATGGGCGACAAGTAGTGATCTCTGGCGGCAGAATACAAGAAGTGGGCTACAGCCCTACCTATCGCCCAAAAGTTCCCTGGTGATTGAGTACACGGAATGGGCAGAGCCCAGCCTGTCGCCTGGAAGATCTCTGGCGACAGAGTACAAGGAACGGGCGACAGCAATGTCCTCAATTCGGTAAGCACAGGCACGCACATGACAAATTTTGGCGACAAAGGTTCCACGTGGCAGACTCTTTCAACGAGAGGTGGCTCACGCTCGCGACAGGCCTTTGGTGAGAAAGGAGCTCCCGCATGTGACAGGCTTTGGGCGACAAGGGAGCTCCCATGCACGACAGGCCTTTGGCGAGAAAGGAGCTCCCGCGGGTGACAGGCTTTGAGCGAGACATGGTCTCCCCGCATGCGACAGGCCTTAAGCGAGACAAGGGCTCCTGCATGTGACAGGCCTTGGGAGACAGGGGAGCTCCCATGCGCGGCAGGCCTTGGATGAGATAGGGGCTCTCAAACGCGACAAGCTCTCCACTTTGATAAAATGACAGCGAAGAAAATTAGGTGAAAACACCCATAGGCAAAATTCCCCCGTTAGCACGATGCGGGCGAGCAAAGAACACCCAAATCATGCTTTACGACAATGGTTAGCAACGCTGGCTAGCACACCAGATTTGAGGCACTAGCCACTGTCGTGAAAGGCGGCAAGCCAGGGAGAGCTTGGTTCAATCGAAAACAACTTGTGGCAAGCTCGTGAAGGTAGATCGCTGGTACCGATGCATGACTTAGTGCACAATCCATGGTTGACAGCAGAACAACTCAGCACTCGTACTTTACAGATTTTTCAAAGACAAAGACTTGGAATGGTACTGGTGGTAAACATTTGCTACAATTATATTGTTACTTACTCCATTTAATTGAAAATACTACATTATGAAACGAAAGGCTAGTTATTTTTATATGTACTATGATAATCCTCCATGTTTGATAGACATGTTGCAGGAATAGAAGAAGAAAAAATGGAACTGGCCAAAGAGACGCGAGACGGGCACAAATAAGTCCCTAAGCGAAAAATGCGCGAGACGGGCACAAATAAGACCTTAAGCGTGAAGAAGACGCGAGACGGACACAAATAAGTCCCTAAGTGAAAAATGCGCGAGATGGGCACAAATAAGACCTTAAGCGTGAAGAAGACGCGAGACGGGCACAAATAAGTCCCTAAGCGAAAAATGCGCGAGACGGGCACAAATAAGACCTTAAGTGTGAAGAAGACACGAGACGGGCACAAATAAGTCCCTAAGCGAAAAATGCGCGAGACGGGCACAAATAAGACCTTAAGCGTGAAGAAGACGCGAGACGGGCACAAATAAGACCTTAAGCTTGAAGAAGACACGAGACAGGCAAAAATAAGTCCCTAAGCAAGAAAATTCAAAAGTCCCTAAGCGAAAAATGCGCGAGACGGGCAAAAATGAGACCCTAAGCGAGCAAACAAAAAGTCCCTAAGCGAAAATGCGCGAGATGGGCAATTCTCTAAAAAGTCCTTAAGCGAAAATGCGCGAGACGGGCAATTCTATAAAGTCCCTAAGCGAAAAATGCGTGAGATGGGTAAATTGTGAAATCCTTAAGCAATAAAGTGTACGGATAAATGCGATACCCAAGTACGAATTCTTCTTTAGATGTAAGTGCTTCATAAGAAGAGCTGGGGAGCACTATAGATTAACTTCGGCATTAAAAGGAGTATCGAAGCACCCATGCATGTGCATCCTGAGGTGCTATAATGTCAAGAGCTTGATCCTTAGGAAAAATAGTCTCTGGATTATCTAAAAATTTGTGTCCAAGCTTGTGAGAACCTCGACCATCTCGAGTCGACAAAAAGGCTTCTAAGAGCTGGTAAGATCAGATAAATCTTTACAAGTGCCTAACCTCAGAAAAGGTTCCAAATCCTCAGCATCTAGATCGAGCTTCAACCAATCAAGAGCATGCTGAGTACAAACCACTTCTGATGAAACCAGATAAGAACATATGCATCCGCTTATGGCACTTCTTGACGATGTGCCCTCATGGCCTTAACCCAGATTCAGCTTTCTTCTTCTTGGCTAATAGAAGGCACTTGACAAAAGAAATGATGACACGAAGTCGTTTCTGCTACAAATAATAATGAAGTTCACTAGTTAAGCCCTCAAGTGAAGATGAAAAGATTCTTGTGATAATTCCAAGAAGAGGGTAGCAAAAGAATTTGAAAAGCCTATTCTTTATATACTCCTTCACAAGGTAAACCTTGTAAAAGAGTGGGGAGCAATTGATGTGGACTAAGTCAATTATAACTGAGCTTTTCTATAAGTCAAGTTGAAGACCATTGAGCAAAATGATAATCTAAGCCCAAGAGGAAAGAGGACTTAGAAGGCCCATAAATGATCCACTGGGTTATTATTTAAGCTGTGGGGCTTAAAGGTAATTACGCGCAAAACAACTCCTATAAATAGGTCACAGGTATCATTCTTAAACCCTAAGCTCTATTTGCCTACTGGAAACCCTGTCTGACTTAAACATCGGAGTGCGCGCGCAGGGAAAAACCCCTGCGCCCTCTGATGGTTTCCTATTTTGCAGAACTTATTTGGAGACACATGGAGAAAAAAGACAAAGATCGACGTCAGTACGTATTTATTGTTGTTTTGTGCAACAACAATAATTATATTTTATTTGTTATTTTATAGATCATTATATCTACGGACAAGGCTGAAGCCAATATTGCATCAAAGCTATGTGGTTAAAAACAAATGCAATTGTACTTTAAGTGAGTAATTCAACTGTTTAAAGATATTTTGGATGTTATTTATTTCGTTAAAGCCTTTTAAATGTTATAGTAATATTCTTAATGCTTAAATTTTCTATTGCAATGTCAGTTCTGAATATTCACTTAATTTTAATTAAATTCTCAATTCATGATATCGTATTAATGAAAAATTTGTTATAAATGAATTAGAAATTATATTAAATAACTAAAACTTTAATGATTTTTCAAATTAAGAGCAATTTGAGACTGCAGCATCGTGTGGGTATTTTACTAGTGGTACTGATATTCAAAGTGTTATACACGCTTGAAAAAGAAACAGGGCGAAAGTGGACTTTCTTTTGGCGGTTGGGTAGAATTGCATTTAGCAGTGTTGAGTACATGGCTGAGTGCCTTGCAAAAGCTTTTGGTTTACTCAATATGGGATTTTAATGTCTAAATGGAGTTTGCTAAAGATTTTAGAACAGTTTGTATTATTTTGCTTATCAAACTTATAGTTTCTCCCATTCTTATCCAAATAGGTGATTGAGTTTGCGGGAGAGGCAAGGAAGAGAATTTGTAAAATGGGATGGTATTAGTCCGTCAGTGATCGCTCAAATTTGGCTACAGCGAGTATCGATCTTCTTTTTATTAGTTAATTTGTTTCCATTTCAGTTTAAACTAAATGTTTTACATTTTGGGTTATGTTCCATCAGGTGATTTTTCAGTTGATATAAACTCATATGATCTGCAGGTGCCCTTATTTTCAATGTGGCACTGTTATATACTATTATTCATTATTAACTGGAATTTTGTGATTATATTATATGTGTGTGAGCCTGAATTATACATACATTTATGTATTTATTTATATTTTTCGGGGGTGAGGGTGACTAAAAATAGTCATGGGGAGCTCAATAAACTATTATTAACAGAAGCTGGTAATGATCAAGAAGAAAAAGAAAATGTTGTGTAATAACATATGCTTGTAAGGGGCTGTAATCTACCCTAAGAACATAAGTAAAATAGAACAATCTAAAAATCATATGGAGATAGTATTTCTTGTATTTCTACTTAAATTCTTGGTTTCAAAGTTAAATCAAACCAAGACCACTGCCTTTTTTCCATCAGAACTCCTGGTAGCAACAAGGCTCTCCTCATAAGTGTAAACCTCAAGATGAGCTATAGCATTTCCCGTTTTAATTCCAACAATATCTCTGAATTCATGGGTATCAAGGTCGTAAATCATTAGCTGTTCATTTAGCGATTCGACAAATACCTTATTGCCATTCTTGTTCCAAAATCCGAACATCCTTTGAACCCCTGAAAGTGGTTCAATCCTTAGTTGTTTGGTCCAGTGTTGCCTTTCTTTGTTCAACACCCAAATGTAATTACTTCTGTCGGTCATACGATCTCCAGGTAATGGAAGCAATCGCCCAAATGAAGATACGGGGTCTGCAACAGGTGGCCACTCTATCAATTGAAACACTTTTTTACCAAAGTCAAATGCAAGGATCTTAGAATATTGAAGAAGCTTGGTCGCCATCCAGTAGTAAACTCCTTTTACACGTGTTGTTTTCATTATTAAGAATACATAGGTATTCAAAGAAGTCAACCTCTTCCCTTTTTAATGTTGTCCAGAAATCAATGCTCATCTTGTAAACTGCATAATGAAGAGGTCCATGAATCTCCGTCTCCAAATACACATAAGCTCGAATAGATCACTTTGTAATCATTTGAAATAGGATCTGAGCCGAACCCAATGATATTTCTGTAAGTATCTACCTTGGGCGGAATGTTTTCATTACATTCGGGCAAAAGTCCAAATTCTCCTGTGGTAGGATTCTATAGAGATATGCGAGATTTGATGGCATCACATAAACAAAGTAATCCATCGTAAACAAAAATAGTAGTTCTCATTTCATTGAAATGGTAGGGAATTTGTTGGAGCAAATCTTGGTAAGACACAAAGGTTTGATCAAGAAACAAGCAAATAACATGATCTTCGATAGAATAGTTATAATGGTTTACGAGAAGTCGATTGTTCTCCTTGCTAATGCTAAGATACTGTGAAACAAAACTTGGATTTTCAAAGAGAGAACTCCAAGTTTTTGCTATGCACTTGAAGTGAATGATTGATGTGAGAGCCATATATTTGATATTGTTGTACATGTAGAGAGACTCACTATTGTTTAATTCCCGTATATTTCACAAGTACAACCCAATATAGTAAGGTGGGCCCCACAAGCTTTACAGTGCCCGAATGGATGTGAGATTGAGCTGACATTATTTGGAGAGTCTAATAAGCCTACGTAAGAATTTGGAGCTTAAAATCCTTTATTTAGGTTGTTTTTGGAATGCATGCCAACAAATTTGAAAATGACGATTAAGGACATAGCCCGATGTCATTTTCGTAAATTGCGGCCAAATTAAATGGAATTTTGACCTAGTGATTTAAGCATGATATTCTACATGAAAATAAGTCCTAGGCTATGTCAATAGATAGATCGAATCGGTAGTTAAATAAGAAATTTACGCGATTTACCCGATAGGGGTAATTTCGTAATTTCACATTTTTGATAGGTCGAACTTGGATGAGACCACCATGATTCATCAAAATACATTTAATAAGAATTTTTGGTGAAGAAATATGAATTTTTGGAGTGCAATTATATAGTTATAAAAATTACGGAAGTTTAAAGGCATTTTTGTCTTAAAATCTCATAGTGAAGGGTATTTTGATCATTTTGCCCTAAAATAACCTTCTAAAATTCTCTCCATCAGCTGCAGCCGGCCACTCCTCTCTTCTTCTTCAACCTCATGACATGGTCACCATAGCTAAAGTTTGAGAAAAATAAAAACCTCACAAAATCATCACCTAAATCACATTATTTTGAGAAAATTTCTTCTACAAACTCATTCTACTCTTCATCCTCTACAAGCCCATAGCCATAGATCATTGTAAAAGTGACAAAATCAAGAGGAAAGTGCCCTTGAAGGATTTGGCCAAGGTAAGGTTCTTCCATGCTTGTGTTTTCTTTGAATTTTAATGATAGAAAATGGCAAATCTAAGCTCCCTAAGCATGAATTTAGTGTTGGTTTGAATTAAATCTCAACAAATCTTTCCTTGGGATTTTCAGCCGTTAGAGGATCTTTAGGAAATCATGTTGTTTGATGCTAAAAAATGATGCTAAAGTGAAGGAGAAGCATGAATAAGCATGAAACAACTGTTAGATTGTTGAAAAACATTAAATTTGGCATGATGATGAATTCGGCCATGGGAAGGGGAGAGGGTTTTTGTTTTCAATTTGATGAATTTGGGATGCCATGAGACTGTAGGAATTATGAGGAGTCCACCGGTGCAATTGGAATTAAAATCGAATTCAAAACAGTGAAGTTAGGTTTTAGTACCAGTAGAAACTATATTGATTAAATATTTTCTACTGAGAATATGGTAGAATTTAATGAAGGAAAACTTATTAGAATTTTAATGATGGTGAATAATGATGGTTGGCATAATGTTTTGCAGCTTGGGAGCGTTAAATCACAAGTGGTGCTATCGACAAGTCAGTAGGAAAAGTACAGGTAAGGGATGAGTGTGTGAGATGTAAGGATACTATGAATACATGATTGATTTAAATGAATTTTATGAAGCGATTTGGAAATTTAATGCCTTAGAATTGGTGAAATTGTGGATACTGGTTGGCATATAAATTGTGTTTTCCGTGCATGAAGGCTAGGTTAGAAACCTGCTGTTACTCTACCAAAAATGTTTAGAAATTCCAAAGAATTATTTCTAATATTTATAAAGAATAGAAAAGTAGAATTTTAAGTGATCTCCATGGTATTTAATAAAATTTGCACAATTTTATTATTTACCGAAAAATAATATTTTAAATATTTTTATTACTTATTTTAATTATGTGAAGGTACCAATATATATTTATAACTGTTCTACTGATGAATAGAACATTTTCAGAAGAAAATACTGAAGTGTGAATATTTTATGAATTTTTATTCATAAATTGAATATATTTTCAATATAATTATTTATGGACTGCCTAAAGTTATTATTTATGAAATTAATTTCATAAATGGTGTTCCTATTGTGGTTATATTGTTTTGAGACTGTTATATCTCGTATCATGCTCACGTGTCACGTGTTACTGTTACTGTATTGTGCTGATTAATACTAATCCTATTATCAACGTCTCAATTGTCACCTGATCAGTGTACATTGAGGACCTATAAACTATGGCCATATGTCTCACGTGTTATTATTCCCTCCTTCGGGGCATTATTATAGCATGATATTCATTTGAGTGATGCCTGGTCTCCATTATACTATACTGTTTATTTCATTGGAAATGCTACTGGTATCGAAGTGAATGCTTTTAGATGTGAAGTTTAAAGTGTTATTGTACTATTTACTGAGTTTATACTGAGCTGTCATGAAAATGTTATGAAAATATTTAAATGAAAATGTTATATATATATATATATAATGAATTATTATCATTATTATTACTAAAATAATATATATTAATATTACTACTTATAACTAAATATATATATAATAATATATATTTGTTATATATTGTGACATCCTCGTCACTAACCAAATAACAATTACTTCTACTTCAAATAACAAGTAAATAGACTAGTTTATCCAATGTCAATCTTCCTTACCTTTATGCTTTAGGCATTATTATCAGAGGACAGTATCGAAATTCACATGCATAAAATTTTTGGTTTATAAACATGTGTCACATACATCAGGATCTCAAATATTCATACAACCTAATTTCCCAAATATACACAACTGTAGTATCGTACTGTACATTAGCCGAAGTAACGGCCAACTAAATATACCTTCAAGGGATAGATAGGAAGCGTGCCCCGAAGGTATCTTAAAATCCCGAAAAGTGCTCCTCTGTCTGAGACTGGATTTACTTTAAATAATTTGTATGAAAAATGGTTGTAAAGGAGTGAGTTTACGCTCAGTAAGAAACTTATGTAAAAGAGCGTACTATATCACTATATGCAGTTTTCCTGCTTGACTCTATAATGTCATGTAAAATCATTATAAAGCATATGCCATATATGTCTTTCGCAAACATCAAATACTAGTAAATCATGCTTCCAAATAATTCCACGGATCCCAAATCGCGTGAAATCAAATATTCAAATACAAATAATATCAACTGCTTTCAAATAGATGGGAGATAATTAATATCAAAAAAGATCATGCACCAAGTAATTCTCATCATTAATACCGCAAATATATCCCGTAGGGATAATCCAGAGAGATAATGGATATAGCAAATATATCCCGTAAGGGATAATCCAATATAGGGATCTCATGAGGATACCGCAAATATATCCCGTAAGGGATAATCCTGAGAGATATCAAATAAATGGCGTACCCATGTATGGGCCAGGGATCCTCCCTAAAGCCTAATCAAGTAAGAGACTCATGGCCATTGTCTATAGCCCACAGTTTCACTAGTCAGGTGCCGTACTGCGGGTCTGAGGGTTGGACTAGAGCTCCTCAGTCAAGTACAAGTAACAAATAATGTGCATGCTCTTTCAAGAGATTCATAGTCTCAAAAACTTTATTCATATAACATTTATCAAATACAATTACCCTTTCTTTAAATAGGTTTTCAAAACCTTCATTTCAAATGGGCAGTCGACTGGTCCTAATTAGCAGTCGACTGGTTTTGAAACAGAATGTTTCCTGAGAAAAAGGCAGTCGACTGGCCCCTTGGGCAGTCGGCTGGTTTTGAAATAGAATGCTTTTTAGCAAATAGCAGTCGACTGTCCCATATAGCAGTCGACTGGCATCCTCAGCAGTCGACTGGTTTGAAACAGAATGATTTCTGGGAAAATGACAGTCGACTGGCTTACATAGCAGTCGACTGGTTTATCTCAGTTTTCGAAAATCTCCGCTTCGATGTCTCTAGGCAGTCGGCTGCTACTTAAGGCAGTCAGCTGCTCCTAGCCTAATTGGTACTAGGAGTAGGACACAAATTGTACCCTTTTCCTGCACTTAAAACAACATTTGTTTCTCTCCAAATACACTTCAAATATATTTAAAACATGCGGACATAGCCTCCCTACGTCCGTTACATAAATTCCTTACCTCAATTGGGATTAATCCACAAGCTTGGTAGCCAATCTACACTTGTTCTTTTTCACTTCTTCAAGCTGTAAACATCATGACAATTTAAACCTCAATAAACCTACTATATCAACTTTATACAATCCCAAACCATCAAAATTATCAACATAAACCATGTCTTCTCTTACCTTTGCTATTCACCAAATCTTTGGATTTCTAGATCTCCTTACTCATTGGGATTCACTCTCTCATATTAAAGGCATAGGTTAAGCTATCGATAAGGATCGTTTTTCATTAGAGAAGCTTAACGAATCAATGGCATGAGATGGTGGTTTGTCAAGGTGAGAAACTTGGACGCTTAGAGGAAAATGGAAGCAACGAGAGGGAGAGGGAGATGGGTGCTGCCGTGGGGTGCAAGAGATGATGATGATGATGAGTCATGTTAGTTCATTTAATGCTCATTAATGCATGCTCATCATCTCAGCCATTGACCACCTCCTTTGACCCTTTTGACCATTGATCATTTGACCATTCAATTGCCTTAATTCCTCTTATGTCCCATACACCATTTATATATAAGAAAATTTATATTTATTCCATTAATCCAAGTTGGAAAACTGTACAAGTATGGGAAAATTACAGAAAATTGGGGATTTCACATATATATATATATATTATATTTGGAAATTGGAAATATCAATAATTATTGTCGTTACGACTTCGTCCGGAGACTCAACCGCTCAACGATTTTGAAAGCATTTAAAAACAGGGAGTTGCCACCAATCTTTTTTTCTATGTGTGATTGGCCACCTAAAAATCTTGTCTTTTTAACAAAATCTTAAAATGAATTAAGTTTTATTTAAAAGACAATTTTTTGATATGCGAAAAACAAAAAATGAGTTTGGGAGTACGATTACGCGTGGGGAAGAATTAGCACTCCCATAACATCTGTTAAAAAACAATACCATCGTAATCATGTGTTATCCTTTAATTTTAATGCAATGGTCCTAATTTAATATTTAAAAATAATTTCTATTTTTATTGCAAATTTTTTAAGCATATTTATCATTTATCAAAATCATTTTTTATTTTAAAAAAATTAGATTTTATTTATTTATTTATTTATTAATTTTTTTAGAAATTGTATGTGAACATTTTGTATTGAAAAATTAAATCAAATACTCCAATATTTTTGGTAATATTTGAAATAATAATCTCACCTAGAGATTTTTTAAGAATCATTACTTACTATTTCTATAAAATCTCATCCTCAGAAATTAACAATATTTTTGTATTTAAACGTAAATGCATGTGATGCAACAGATAGTCACATGATGCGTATGAGATTTTTAATTTTTTCCTTAAGAAAATCATTATTTCATTTTTATTTTTGATAATTTTTTATAAGACTTTATTTATTTATTTTAAATAAAAATCAACATTATTGAATAATCGTACTTAATATTCCAATACTATGATAATATTTAGTACACTCTTCCCACCTAGGAATCAGTTAGAAATCACTACTTGTAAATTTTGTAACATCCCATTATCGGACAAATATTTAATTAAATCTAAACTTTATTATTAATTTTTTTGTGTTTTTTATTTAAGAAAACATTTTTCATTTTCATTTTTAATGAAAATTTAAATTATTAAAAAATCGCACTAAATACTCCAATATGCGAATAATATTTAGTGAACTCTTCTCATCTAGGGATCAATTAGGAATCACTACTTGTGATTTCCGTAACATCCCATCATCAGACAAATAGTCTTCAATTTAAACTTTATTATTGATTTTAAAAAAACTTAATAATTTAATTTTTAACAAAAATTTAAATTATTGAAAAATCATACTAAATACCCCAATATATTGGTAATATTTAGTAGACTCCTCTCACATAGAGATCAATTAGGAATTACTACTTGTGACTTCCTTAACATGCCATCATCAGACAAATTTTTTTTATCTATCCATCAAATTTATTAAATTTCCATCATCGAACAAAATGCAAGAGAGTTAAATCAATTATTTAACAACAAATTTAAAATAAGACTATTCATGCTTTAAAAATGTTAAAAACTTTAAAGAAAATAATAAATTAAAGAAGATTAAAATTTTAACAACTCCGAACTAGTTGAAGTGGATCAAAATTTGAGTTGGGGTGAGTTGATTGAACACACGAGCTCCGACTGATGGTTTGTCGATTTTTTTTTCATTTTTCCTCTTTCTGTTATCCACTTGAATTTATTTAGAGCCCAAAAGAAAATCCTTCATACCCAAAATAACTAACCTACCCAACACAACTAACCTAAGCCCAAAAAGCCTAAAGCCCACCCTCTTTTTCTTCTTTCTATTTTTTTCATTTTTTTATCTTCTCCCAACACTTGGGGCCCACAGCCAACACTTTTCCACCAACATTTGCCACTACTCTCCTCACATTCTTCCTTACATTCTTTTTCATCCTCTAACAGTGGGTCCCACGCCCACTTACATTTTATTTCTTTATCCTTTCTTTTTCCGTCCTTTCTCATCACCCTACTATTAATAGTGAGTCCCACGTTGCATCGCACAATCTTCCACATTTTGCAGCCACTCTCTCTTTTCTTATTCTTCATTTTGGTCAAAGTGAGGGCCCCACACATTTGCTCCATCACTTCAACTTTCCCTTTTCCCTCTTCTTTTTCTTTTTTTTTCTTTCTGTCTTTCTTTTCTTTCTCCTTTCATTTTTACCTTTTTTCTTCCATGGCTAGTAGCTTCAAGGCTGCCTAAATTTAGGCAACCAACCACTGTGCCGGCTGCCGGACCGACGACCAGCCATCGCTCACCGGCGGCGTCTTGCTCCTATACTTCACCTCTAAGCTCTTTTCAACCTTCTCTTTCCATTTTCGGCCTTGGTTTTTCCAAAAAAATCCGTCAAAACTCCTAAATCTAAGCCTAAACCCACAGCTTTCAAACTAAAAAATCTTCTTTACCACCGCTTCCCATGTTCTATCCTTCCACTATGTTCTTCTTGTTGAATTAACTCTATTAATGTGGACTAATTAAGTGTAATTAACATTATATAATATTTAATTAGTAGTATATTTTGTATAAAGTGTAACCTATATTATGATTATATTTTATATCTATTATATACTTACATGTGTTAATCCATAATGGGATGGGTTATAATGCATAATATTATTGATATAGGAGGTTCTTGCCCTTGGCACATATATATAAGCTACATGATGGCTCATTAATCACTGTAACATTTTGGTCCAGAGTGAACAAGGGCAGTTCACCCTCTTCTCTCTCTCTCATTCTCACCCTTCTCACCATCATCCTCTTCACCATAGCATACCCAACCAGCATTGGCGGATTTTCAGCGTGTCTCCGGCAGCATTTCCTCCTCGTGGTAGCTTCGCTAGTGGCAATGGATGGTAGGTTTCTTTGGTTTAACTCACCAAAGGTTAGTTCTCTCCATTTATTGTGCTAGTGGCTATTTGGTGGATGATTTAGTTCTAACAATTGGCATCAGAGCATGTCCACCTTAAAGCTATTGGCCTTTTCTAAAGAAAAAATGGCATAAATGGCATTTGTGCATTTTTTATTTTTTGGGTATTTTCAGATTTATTTGAAACCCATGAGATTTATGCATTTTTAGCCAAAATAATGCCAAATATTAGTTGAGGATGATGTTTTATTGAAAATGTCATGAAAATGAAGTAAAATGGGGCTGTATTGAGAGAGAAAAAGCCAAGTCAGGTCGAAAAGACCCGCTTTCTGCATTTTTCGCCCGGTTGGGCAAGGAAGACGATAGGTGTGTGCAACCTACGCACCCGATAGCTGCAGAAAGGCCTCCCAAGCACCAGTGCATGATGAGGCGGGCACGTGTGTCACATCTGAAAATTAGAAAAAAAAAATTCTAGCCCTTTTGGGCCAACTGTTTGGGCTTCCGATTTTTAGTATTTTGGGCTCATTTCTGTTATGTTTTTTGGGCCATTTTTTAGGCCCCCTTTTGGCACTTCTTAGGCCATTCAACGGGCCCTTTTCTTTGGATTTTGGGCTTTTTTTTAATTGGGCCATTATTTGTTTAATTTTGAGCCATCAATTATGTAAATAAATAGGCCATTTATTTTTTTTAATTAAGGCCTTAATATTTAATTAATTTTAGGCCAAAATAAATTTTGTAATATTTTATGGGCATTATTTATTTAATTATTTTAAGTGGCCGTTTAGTATAAAGTTAATTTTGGGCAATTAAAAATAATTAAATTTAGGGTCATTTTGCCTAATTAATTTAGGGGCCATGTTGATTAATTAATTTTATTTGGTTATTAAATTTGGATTAGTTGTTGGCTATTTTTGCATAATTAATTAAAGGCCATTTTGGATTATGATTTTAATTGGCCATTTTGATTAATTAATTATGGACCATTTGGTTAATTAATCCTTGGGTTGTTTTGGTTATAATTAGATTTATTTAATAGCCATAATTAACAGTTAAGCCCAAAATTAAAGGTGTATAAGTGAATTTTTTTTCGAGAGAATTAATTTTAGGGTAATTTTTAAAAATTCAATTACCCATTTAATTCATAATTCACTTAATTTTGAAATATATACCCGTGCCCATAAATTACTAATAATTGGCCTAATTAAATAAGTTTAAATAAATTATTTAGGTATTTTGTTTGAGCCTTTTTGGATTATGGTCTACCCATTCTATTAATAATTTATTTAAATAAATAAACTCTCTAAAATGCAAATTGCCTTATTACTTGAATATTCACATCTACGTGAAATTAATTTAATTAATTAATGTTTGACTTAAAATTACTACATATGCTTTAGGAATGGCATATTTTGGGTGTAGTTAACTTTGGTTAATTAATTATGTGAATATTCTTAAAATTCTACATCATTAATTGGATTGACTAGTACTTGCTTGTCGCAAGAATGATCATGAAGATTTTCTAACGATTTATTCTGATAATTTTAAGGATACAATAATAAGGCAATGCATAGTGTTAGTTGCATAATTTACTAAGATCTCTAAAAGTGGCTAGTCTCCCCCTGTTGGATTGCTAGTTGCTTTAAGAGATGCTTGGGACTAAGAGGATTCGGATTGGGATATGACACGATTTTCCTACCCCGTCGGTGGGCGATCATTCATGTTTATATTCAATTGGTTTTGTCTTATCCTCTATAGTGTATTGTGGAATAAATTTAATATTGTTTGAATTATTCCACTAGCCTCCATTAATTTTGATTGTCTGTGCAACTATCACATATCAAGTCTCTAGCATGATCTAATTAGATAGATAGTATGAATCACTCTCTACGATTAAGGGCATATTGAACTAGGAAGTAACCTCGAGAGATGATTCATCTTCTATACCCAATAGTGTAAGCTCTTTGAGGACAATATACTTAGAATTTTGGGAATACTCAAATAAGAAATCTCTGATTATATAGGGTATTCCATTAATGAGCACATCAGAGAAAGTGTTCCAAATTAGTGATAACCAAGAAGTATTTATGGATGCCATTAAGAAAAGGTTCACAAGATTGATGAAGGTTGCAATAAGGGATTAGTTCCATATGTGGCAGATTCAATACGACTTCATTCTGGGGTGGAGAGTTGGAGATCTTCCCGATTTGCAAATCTCATTTAGCCTACCTTAATGGACAAAAGGAAGTATGGCATTTTAGTATCAAAATTGATATTGTTATCCAAGAGTGGGAGATCTTTTAGGTTAGCAGATCTCATTCGGTCATAATAATGACATTTGCCAATATTACTGCTAGAAGAAATATTATTAAAAGGTCTCAATAAAGGGTCATATTGGAAGAAGAAATTGGCCAAGTCTATTTCCCTTTTTGATTCCACTAACACCTCTGAATATCAATATGTGCCATTTCTGTTATAAACTTGGCACAATAAGGTAGATTGTAAGAGTCCTTTTAGATTGGGATGTATGTAAAAGGCATTTCGTTAGCCTTTATTTTGGATCCAATCTAGGAAGTATATCCTCTAACTGTTGGTGGTTAGATACCGGTGCTATTATCTATAAAGCTATATGTAACTGGAGACTAAATAAAGGAAAATAGTTGTGAATTGGGGCTATAGAGTTAAAATCCATATCGAAAACATAAGAATTAGCCAGATTGTTGTTACATTTCGAAGATAGTTTTGAACCACTATCAGTTTATACGTTTCATTTTGATAACAGAAAAGTTTTTTGCTTACTGACAACATGCATATTAATTCTGGCATTCTATGTGATGGATTATACATAATAGACTTGTACCCCAATATTGGGCAAATTTTCTTCAATGGTGAATGATGTGACTGTTGATTTTGATTATGATAGAATAAATAAGAAATTTATCAAGTTGTGGCATGAGTTAGGGATATTTTGAGGCACATGTAGAAATTGCATTAAAGAAAATCATACTGCTAAAATTGAGGATATGATTAGTAAATATTGAAATGATCAGGAACTGATATATACCGACATTTGTATATCATTCCACCTACTGTATTTAGTAGATATAAACATTTCATCATTTTTACTAAAAACCATTCAGATGTAGGTTATATAAAGTGAAATACCTGATCTTATAGAAGCCTTAAGCATTCTGATTGATTTCGCTGCGTAGCTTACAAAAGGTGAGCTACTTAAGGGAATGATCAGAAACTAGAACAAGGTATAGTCTGGAAAATAATTGAGCATGAACAAGGAAAGAAATAGAAACAGTGTGAAAATAAAGATAAATGGGCGAGCTCAGCTATCATTGGTGAACTAAATAATGTGAAGTGATTGTGGGCGAGGTCGTCACATGTTAAGTAATTGGCGAGCCCACCTTAGAATAAAAAGCCTTGTTGGGCGAACTCACTTGAACAGGTATGGCGAACTGATATTGTGGGCGAGCTCCCACGTGTAAGTCATTTGGTAGATGGCGAACTATGTTGGGCAAGCTCCCACAAAGAAGCCACTATATATGAATGGCGAGTACAAATGTTGGGCGAATGGCGAGCTCTTTTGGGAGAAATGTAGAGTAATGTCAAGTCTCGCCAAAGTGTAGAAATATTTGAAAATGAGAATATTAATAATATTAATAAATTATTTTGCAGCTGGGAAATTAAGGACTCTGTAAAAGCGATCGGGAAGGCGATCAGGAAGCAAGGCTTCGTAAGACCAGGTAAGGGAGATGTGTGTGAAGTGAATGCATGTCCTGTGGAGTAAATTTCATGGAAATTATTGAGAAATTGTTTTGTTTTATGACATGCATTGTTTTGATAATTGTTTTGATTTGGGCGAGCTAAAGGCCGACCCCTATGTTATTTGTTGGGCGAACTGGTTAAGGGCTGGCGAACGAACCCTTTTATGTTGTGATTGGGGCGAGCGACCCCTGATTTATCAAAACCTGGGCGAGCCAATGGAGGGCGAACCCTTTTATAATATCTTGGGCGAGTGACCCTTTTTTTAATATATTGGGGCGGGCGACCCCTTTGTTAAGAGTGTCATGGGTGAGCCGGACTGGCGAGCTGACCATGGTGAACAGATGCACTTTTCCAAATTTTCTCATCGAAAAATGAACTATTTTTATATCTTTAAAAATATAAAATATGTTTTTAATGTAATTGGCAAGTTGACCTCAATGGGCGTGTGACCAGGGAAGTGTCGCATTTGGGCGAACTGACCATGGCAATGCCAGAAAGGGCGAACTGGTTATAGGCGAGTCACTGTGGGCGAGCCAATTTTACTTGTTTTAAATAGCAAAAGCGGGCGGGCGAACACTAGTTCACCACTATGGGTGAGTTGCCATGGGCGACTAGGTTTTAAAGGTTGAGATTTCGGACTGGTTTCAAGGTGTTTCGTAAACAGAAAGCCTAAACCTTTTTGGAAATCAAATCATTTTGAGAAAATGATAATATGGATTGAGATAATTCCATAAGGGTTTTCATGACATATAAAAAGTGTTTTTGAGACTTTAGGCCCTGAGTTCATACAATATTATTCATATAATTGCGTGACCCTCCTGGGGCGGTGGCTCAGGTCAATGGACCAACGGGTGCACCTCAGGGCGTCACAAGGCTGATGGATCCGCCAAGTCATCAGCGGTCTCGAGGTCACTTGGCAAGTGGACCCGAGGACCACCTATAGATTATGGCCATAGATCTAGCTGAGATAGCCGTGAGGGGCGATGGCCTACGGGTGCACCCCAAAAGCAGATGACTTGTGAGAGCATGATTTGTTTGATGCCTAGTCTCAACTTGTTGATTTCTGTTTACTGAAATGATTTATTTAAATCCTATTTTCTGTTTAATCCATTTTATGGTAAACGGTTGAGCAAATGATTTGAATGATATATATAAAGTGTTGTTTACTATATCCACTGTTTTCCTATTTGATATGATTTTAGGAAAAATAAATACGTTGTGGATTATAGTTTTGTTTTCTTTAACGCAGCATACCTTTCCTTTACTGAGCGTATGAATCGCTCACCCCTTTGTTTTAACTCCACAAATAAAAGACACGAAGTTAGAGAATTAGCTCCCAGATGGATATAGCTACGTATAAAGCGCTGAGGCACATTATGTTAAACGTGACAGGTACAGTCTCTTCTCTTTTACATTTCAGACATATGCATACAGTACTACTTTATGGAAATAAAGGATAATAGGGGATGTCAGATGTAAGGAAATATGAAAAGAATTTCATATTCCATATTTGCTAGATAAATGTTATCATTTATCATGGTCACTGTTGAACGTTAATGGCATCGCAGACAGCCCAACCATAAAAGTTGTATAGAAATATGTGAAAAATGTGGTAACGGGCTGTTACATGATCAAGCTATGAAGGCAAAGGGTCCTTTTATGGGCCAAGAGTTAGAGTTCTAATACAATTTGATTTTTTCAATATTTATCTTCTCTCTCTTTTTTTTTCCTTAATAATGCTATCCTACAAAATACAATCCTATTCTAATACTAATTCTAATTTTAATCTAAAATTATCTTAGTCAATAAATCCTAATCTAATAAAATTTTTGTTAGCCTATTCTAAATTAATTACCCAGAAGTTAATAATTTATTTTATTTTTATTTTTCAATATTTATTAATTATTCCTAAATTATAATGTTAATTCTAATAAAAAATCCTAATTTAATTCTACGTTACTTAATCCTAATTAAATAATTCTCTTAATCTAAGTTGTTAAATTAAATAAATCAATCCATAAGAAAATAAAAAGTCACCTAATCCTATTAATTATTTTTACAAGTAGTTGATGTTTAGGTAACTTCAAGTTAAACGGATTATTCCCAACAACACATCATTTACATGTTCATCTTGAAAAGAAGTGGCCAAACTTGATTGGCATCTTGAAAATCTTGTTTGTGATTCAGTCTGGTTTACTCAAGGAAGCCCATTCATATAATTTAAAATTCTTTAGATTTTAATTTTTTAAAATATATTTAAAATTCAAATTAAATAAAAATAATTATTAATAATATTTTTACGGGTAAAATTTGTGGATTGACAATTTGTATTTATATTTTTACGGGTAAAACATTAAAATTATGATGTTAAAATTAATTTATGTTATTACGTCAAATTCAAAATACATTTTTAATTTTTGTTCATTACTAAACTTTCTTGATTTGGTACTGACGGTGTTTCCAATGAAATTGCAGGGAGTTGCTTAGAGGGCCTCTGTATTATGTTTTGATATTGATTTTAAGTGCTCTTGTCTTTTGGCGTGAATCCCCTATTGGGATCATAACCTTAGCAATGATGTGCGGCGGAGATGGTTGAAGAAAAAAATGGCAATTCAATTAAATGGTGTGGTGAAATTTTCTACAGCTCATTAAACGGTGAAGAATATTCCAGCCAAAAGGAACGGTTAGGGAAAGCCTCTTGCTGCAGTCCGTTTGACTAAATTTTCTCTTCTTTTCTTCTTCCTTTCCACGCCATTTCCAACCACTAATATTGACTTTTATTCCATTTGTTCTTCATTTGTTTGATAGCCATTATTCCCTTTCGCACCTTCCATTCAGTTCCAGCCTTGATTCTTCATATTTGTTCATGTTTCATTTAATGTTTTCACAACATAAATATAACCTTTTTATCAAAATTAAATCCCATCTATTTCTTGTTGCACTTTTGATTTTTGTTTTTCTTTCTTTTATACACCATACTATAAATTATAATTTCTAATAATTAAAATGAAAAGTGGAAATTCACATTCAATGATTCTTTAATTTCACTAAAAGAATTTATTTACACTATCAATCATGTACAAATATGATGTACAGTGTAATAAAATCGAATCTCACAAATTATTAATAATATTGTTTCTGGTAAAATTTGCGGATTGACAATTTGTATATATATTACATGTCCGTGTTGTGATGTGATGTAAAACATTAAAATTATGATGTTAAAATTAATTTATTTTATTACGTCAAATTCAGAATACATTTTTAATTGTTGTTCGTTACTGAACTTTCTTGATTTGGTACTAACGACGTTTCCAATGAAATTATAGGGAGTTGCTTAGAGGGCCTCTGTATTATGTTTTGATATTGATTTTAAGTGCCCTTGTCTTTTGGCGTGAGTCTCCTGTTGGGATCATAGCCTTAGCAATGATGTGCGGCGGAGATGGTAAAATCTCATTCCTGTCACTCTTGTGCATCTGCCAATGCCACTGGAAAATAAACAGACTTGTGTTTCATAATCATAGGTATTGCAGATATAATGGGAAGAAAATTTGGGTCCTCCAAGATTCCTTACAATCAAAGCAAGAGCTGGGTTGGCAGCATATCCATGTTTGTTTTCAGATACTTCATTTCTATTAGGTGAGTTTCAAAAGTTTGATATGTTATCCTTATGCATAACATTACTATTAAAGTTTTCCTGTTCCATATAGGATGCTATACTATGTAAGACCAGATTCTACACTACTGTAGACCCTAATATCATAAAATGTGATAATGGAAATTAAATAAATAATGAATATAGATTTCCACTTGGGTGAAAAGCTCCTTAATTTGAGAAGTGAATGGAGCAATTTCGGTGAAACACTCTATGGGCGAGTACTATAATGGAACAGCTCGCCAATGGGCGAGGAAGATGATGATCGCCAATGCATGATGGCGAGTGTGATGTTGGCGAGTTGGTTTAATTGGCTGTTCGGCGAATAAGTAAGTTCGCCAAGTTATTGGATTTAGATGATCGCCCGAGTGGGGCGAGGACTCTGATCGCCCAAATGATTCTAGCAATGATCACCCAAAGAGTATGGTGAGTAACGTGATTCCCCATATAGAGTTGCAAATGAAAGCCTAGTAGGCAAGTAAGGCAATAAGGTACTCACCAAATTTAATGTGATCGCCAAATTGTGGCATGAATCAAAGCAATGTGGCAAGTAGAATAATAACTAGTGATCGCCAACAATTTAACAATGGCTGTGATCACCAAACCTCTATGTGATCGCTAAGAAAAGGAAATTTCTCGTAATTGCCAAATCTTAAGTTGGTATCAAGATAAAGTTGGCGAGCTCAAAGGTTGGCGAATTGAAATAGAGTTGGCGAGCTGAGGTTTCAAATTGAGTGGGCGAACTGGAATCAGAACGTGTGGACAAAATGAAAATAAATTCAAACCATTGCAGCAAAAATTGACTTTGTAAACCACACAGCTGAAGAAAATTAAGAGAGGATGCTAAAGTCAATAAAGGATTCATCCTTATTAGTTGAGGAATAAAACAAAGGAGACACACAAGTCAAGAACGGTGCAGAAAAAGACTGACAAGCTATTCTTTGGTCACAGATGTCTTCATCCATTAATGAGGGTAGAAAAAATTTACCCTAGCAGTCTCTTGCATCTAATTAATGCATGAAAGACGTGAAATGATGAAAGAAAATGGGATAAGGCCAAGTGATAGGTTCTGATTGGATTAGCATGGCTATATAAGAAGAAACACTTGAGGAAAACCGATTTAGCAAACTCCATCTTCTTCACGAAAACTATGCAACTGCAAGTTTTTGTTTTACTCCTTCCATTTCTGCCATGCTTGATCTACTAAACTTTACCCTTAAGTTGGATAAACAAGTAAACTTGCTTGCAAAACCTTTCCTCCATCGTTGATGAGCTAAAGGAATAAGCAAAGTAAGGCCAACATGAGACAGAAAGTGTTATGTTCTGGAAGTGCAGTTGATTAAGGTGAGATTTAATGGTTTCTTGAGATTGAATCATATATTTCTATGATTTCAAGCATGAGAAGCATGATTATAGCCTTGCTTTTGATTTATTCATGTTAGATCATAGAAATAGAATGAATTCATATCTTGAAGTAGATGAATAATAAAATGAAACTGGGTTGAAATTATAGTAGGATGATGGGAAAATAATCGAGAATGAATAAGGAAATTTATGGAAATAGTATAAAATGATAAATGGGCGAGCTCAGCCATCATGGGTGAGCTAAAGCATATGGAGTGTGGTAGTGGCGAGGTCACTACATGTTAGTTTAAACCATAGGCGAGCCCATATCTGAGTAGAAAGCCACGTATGGCGAACTCAAATGCATAGACAGGGCAAGTTGAAATGTGGGCGAGCTCCCATAAATAAGCCAATATATGAATGGTGAGTATTGTTGGACGAGCTCCCACGTGTAAGCCATTTGATGAATGGCGAGCTCGGTTGGGCGAGTTAGTAAGAGCTCTGTTGGGCGAGCTAGTAGAATCTCTGTTGGGCGAGCTAGTACACTATTAAGTCTTGCCAAATTGCTGGAAATATTCGAAAAGAAAATATTAATCGTATTAATAAATTATTTTGCAGCCAGGAAATTAAGGACTCAGTAAAAGTGATTGGGAAGGCGATCGGGAAGCAATGCTTTGTAAGACTAGGTAAGGGAGATGTGTGTGAAGTGAATGTATGTCCTGTGGAGTTAAATTTTATGAAAATTATTGAGAAAATGCTTTGGTTTATGACATGCATTATTTGATAAATGGTTTTGTTCCTTGGCGAGCTATAAAGCAGACCCCTACGTTGATTTGGGCGAATTGGTAAAAGGGAGGGTGAGCCAATGGAGGGCGAGCCCTTGTGTTGTTTTGGGGTGAATGATTCTTGTTTTTATAAAATTCAGGCTAGCCAAAGTGGGCGAACCCTTTTTATGATGTTTTGCGCGAACGACCCCTGTTTTAAATAGAAATCCGGGCGAGCCACAGATGGGCAAGCTGACCATGGTAGTGCCGCATTTGGTGAGTTGACCATGAGCAATGCCAGAATGGGCGAACTGACCATGGGCGAGCTGCTATTGGCGAGCCAGTTTAACTTGTTTTTAAATGCTAAGGTTGGCCGGCGAGTACTAGAAACCACACTTTCGAGTTGACCATGGGCGAGCCATGATGGGCGAGCTGACCATGGGCGAACAGGTTTCAATTTGCATTTATCTCAACGAAAAATGAGCTGTTTTTAATATCTTTGTAAATAGAAAATATAAAACCTTTTTAGGGCGAGTTGATCAATGGGTGAGTTGACCATGGGCGAACTAGCCATGGCGAGCCAGTTTAACCCGTGCCTTTCTCACACGGAAAATGGTGAGATTGCGGGCTATTTTTAAAACCTTTTTGGAAAATAAATCATTTTGAGAAAATGATGAATTTGGTGAAATAATTCCTTAAAGGTTTTTCATGAGATATAACTTGATTTTGAGACTTTAGGCCCCTAGTTTCATACATTATTATTTATGAAGCTGATGGACTCGCCAAGTCATCAGCGGTCTCGAGGTCACCTGGCAAGTGGACCCGAGGACCACCCATAGATTGTGGCCATAGATCTACTGAATCCCTGAGGGGATAATTATTTTGTTCTCGCAAGGGAGAGGGGGAACGATGAGAGCATGATTTATTTGTAGGGTGATGCCTAGTCTCAACTTGCTGATTTCTATTACTGAGAGAATTTACTGAATCCTATTTACTGTTTACTACATTTTAAAGTAAACTGTTTAACCAGTGATTTGAATGGTGTATTGAGAGTGTTGTTTACTATATCCACTGTTTTCCTACTTGGCATGATTTTAGGAAAAATAAATACTTTGTGGTATATAGTTTTGCTTTATTTAAAGCAGCATATGTTTCCTTTACCGAGGCGTAGTTCGCTCACCCCTTTGTTTTAACTCCACAGATAAAAAAAAAAGAGACACGGAGTTAGAGAACTATATCCCAAATGGATATAGCTACGTGTAAAGCGCTGGGGGAAATTATGCTAAATATGACAGGTACAGTTACTTCTCTTTTACATTTCAGACATAGGTATGCAGTACTACTTTATGGAAACAAGGATAATAGAGAATGTCAGATACAAGGAATAATGAAAATAATTTCATATTCTGTATTTGTTAA
The DNA here is from genome assembly GCA_032173925.1 of Heritiera fomes. Lineage (NCBI taxonomy): Eukaryota > Viridiplantae > Streptophyta > Magnoliopsida > Malvales > Malvaceae > Heritiera > Heritiera fomes. Next base: position 15,947,584 of record JAPDPM010000002.1, read on the forward strand.
ATAAATGTTTATCATTTATTACTATCACTATTGAGTTTTAATGGCATCGCAGACAACCCAATCGGAAAAGTTGTAAAGAAATACGTGAAAAATGTGATAACGGGTCGTTACAGATTTAATGGTATCAGAACTTTGGTTGGTTTGATGTCTGCTAATGCCTTTAGAATGGAAAGTGTTGAAAAAGGTTAACATCCTCTGTAGTACTGTATAGTCTGAATGTATAGAGGAGTCAAGTGACTGTGAATTGAGTTAAGTGTTGAAATGTGGTGAAAGTTGGTGAATTAAGGGTTTTAAATAGAGATTGTAGTCCGAGAATTTTATATGAAATAGGCGATCTTATCATCATAATGTTAGTCTATTCGGTAAGGTACAACGAGGAACTCGGTGAGGGCCCCACCAGGACTTCTCTGTCCATATCGAACTAAGATCCTGAAATGATGATATTGAAATGAAAAGGGATAATATTAGTGCATAAGCCCTAAGATCGCATGGTTGGAGGTATATCGAAGAGAGAGAATTAAAGGGGAATTTATGAACATACCCCTGCATTAAAATAATTCCTCTGAGTTATGAATGACTAAATTGATCTAGATTAAAATTGATGGTGAAATAGTATGTGATGGTGTAAAGGACATATTACTTGTTTGATGATCCCTACTGTGAGCCTCATTTATATTTTTATGAGTAAGGTGACCCGGAGTAAATACTATAAGAGGTCGTGAGATAGTCGGCCCTGTTGTGGATTTTAGGGTCTGAATTAAAGTGAAAATATGAGTTATATTGGTTAGGGATTACTGAATATTATGAAAAATGGTATACTTATAGAGTGTGAACCAAAAAGGTGAATTGTGTGATCAATGATTAAAATCGATGATGTTAATACTGGTTCTATATACTCCTTATGTTTTAGGAGAATGAATATGATATTCATAAAACCGAAATATTGTGAAATATATGTGAAATGACCTAAAAATTTATACATGTGTTTGGAGAATACATAATGGATCTGTTGGATGTAAATAATGAGACATCCAAGACGGTATGGGTTAGTGAATTAGAAATTATGGGAAGATATTCTAAATAAACTTTTGGAATAATGTGGATTCGAGAGATTGTTGACTCGATTCACAACATGAAAATTTTTGTAAGCCTTTACTAGTGAATCAGAAGAACTTGAGAAATTGCTCAAGAGATTGATGAGTAGAGAAATCAACTGTTTTGGTATAACTGGTGAAAACGAAAATTTTATCGTTTTGAAAACAACGGGATTAGTACTCTCTACAGTTGCTTCTAGGTTTCGGAACAAGTGTGGTATTCTAAAATACCTACCTTATTCTATCTGGATCCTTAGCCGACTGTAGTATCCTTCCTACATGTGAGCCTAGAGCCAACTAGGAAGATTTTAAAGAGAATGAATATGTGTATTGATATAAGCAATATTTTTGAATAACGCCACAAACTTCTAGGAATGGAAAACCTTATTGTTAAGTCAGTGAACATGAGTTCTAATTGAACTATGTACATTAGAGACGTGAGGTCTCAAATGATTAAGTGGACATTGAAATTGTCTGAGTAAAGGATCTTACTCCTTAAATGAGATTAAAGTGTGGTTATTGAGGTATAAAATTTATGAGGTTTAACCGTATGGCATAAAGGAATTGTTGAGGAGCTTGTGAAATTCGCTACCTTATGGATGTGATACATACTTGAGAGAAAGTGAAAGTGAATGGGTATGTATGAATATAGTATTCGAAATGGTTACAAGATTGTAACGGTAAAATACTATATAAGTGGGAAAATGATTGAGGTGATTAATGTGAAAGAAACGAAAATGTCTTAAGAGACAAGTCATATGATGACTAGGGAACATGAGTTATGAGGTAGCTTCCAAATATAAGAATAAATGTGATTTCGTCTGATCATCATGCGGTTATGGCTGGAAGTAATAACAAGTTAGATTTGGACAGATGAAATTTGTTATACTCAGAGGAGCAGATACAAGAAGTATTGCTACTCCTGAAAAAGGATATACATATGAGTATATATATACTTATTAGAACTGTGAAATAGTATAAGTAAAGTGATGACAAAATCTGAATGATAATAAATTCAATTTCAGAAATTGATGTGAGGGAATTATACTCTCAAATATATTCTCCAAGTAAGTGATATTATATGTACTAGGAGAATAAGAGATAAAATGATAACTCGATATAAAAGAAGTTATCGAGGAAAATGATTACCTGAGACGTAATCGATGGTTAGTATTAAAGTCTGCAAAAGAAGGACAGTCCTAGTTTAACCATGAAATAATCATTGTGGGATGGTAGAGAATCCAAAAGAACCATGAGGTTATAGAAGTGACTATGGATTAAGTAACCAAATTAATTCACTTCTTCATCATTAGGTTTCGGGATGTCTTGAGTGCTTTAGTCGATATATATCGGTGAAACAGTGAGAAGGTATGTGAAGTTCCAGTGAGTGAGTACATGTAATAGGGATCCCTGATTTGCCACATGCTTTGAGAGAATAGCAAGAGGCTTTGGGATTCCAAATTTACTGTCAGCATTACCTCTGATTGATATAGATATCCGAGCGCATTGTGTAGACGCTCCGGGATATATTAAGAGCGAGTGTGTTGTATTTAAGAGACTACTAGGACAATTACATACGATTGATTAGAAAACTATCTAAATGATAGTCACCAAATTATTATCGACTTAACACCGAATGAGATGATAAGTGATAAATAGTATGAATAAGTTACTGTGTAAAAAGAAGTGAAAATTTGCTAACTCCCAAGGATGATAAAAGATTTCAGGGAGTGTAAATTGATTTTGAGAAAAGAAGCCCAAGTTGTTCAGGATCCTTGAATAAAAATCTGGGATAGGCGACCCACGAGTTGGGTGATCGCCCAACAACAGATAATATGATGTAAGGTGTGGGCGATCTAGGCGGTCGTCGATTCACTTGAAAGAGTAAACCTGGGGTGCGGGATAACGCCAAGGATAGGTTCGCCAATGGCCTGAAGAGACGAGCGGGGCTCTTAAAGAAAATTTGAAGCATAAAGAGATACTAGCAGTCTCATCTTAGAGACGAGGTTAACTAAAAGTTGAAAATGTGATAAGGAAGAAAAATACCTATATTAGTGGTACTTCCTAAAGTAAGTGAAAATTGAATTACCTCTAAAAAGGTATAATGCTATCTGGATAGTTGTGGATATGTTGATTGAGTCTGCTTATTCCTTGATTATGGAAATTATTGAGCTAATTAGTGCCTTGGCCGGGTTATGTGTTAGGGAAATGGTGACGATACACAGTATTCCAGTGAGCATTACATTTGATAGGGAGTCCCACTTCGTATCTCAATGTTGAGAGAGATTATAGGAAGCTATGGGATCCCAATTGAGTTTTGCACCGCAGTTCATCTGCAAAATGAGGGACAGTCCGAGCGTATGATATGGACGCTCGAGGATATAGTGTGAGCGTGTGCAGTTGATTTTATAGGCTCCTGGGATAATCCTCTACCCTGGTAGAGTTTGCTTATGATAATGGCCAAAGGAGAGTATAGGCATAGCACCTTAAAGGGTTTACTTAGCAGATGATATAATCCACGATAGCATGAGAAGATAAGAGACCAAAAATTATTTTCGACTTGGTTGAATAGACTTCCTGAGATATACAAGAGATTATGTATATTAGGTCTCATCATTTAGAGGCATAATGAGAGGGAAATTGAGTCCTTGACACATTGGATCATTGGAGATCTTAGATCGTGTGGGGATGTGCACTACCTCCAAGGTTGTCAGGAGTGCATAACGTATTCCATGTCTCAATAATTGAGAAAGTACCATCCAGATCCTTCTCACGTGATTCGACATGAGCCACTGAGGATCAGAGAGGACATGAGTTACGTTGAGAAATCGGTATGGATTTTGGATAGGAAGGATAAAGTGTTGTGATCTAAGATTAATCCTTTGATTGGAAGCTCTGGCAGTAGGAGGCTACTTGAGAGTTAGATAGCCTTATACGTGAGAAGTATCCAGAGCTCTTTTAGTGATAGGTCCATATAAAATATGGAGGACCAAATTTCTTAAGGTGGGGAGAAAATGTAAGACCAGATTCTACACTACTGTAGACCCTAATTTCATAAAATGTGATAGTGGAAATTAAATAAATAATGAATATAGATTTCCACTTGGGTGAAAAGCTCCTTAATTTGAGATGTGAATGGAGCAATTTCGGTGAAACACTCATGGGCGAGTACTATAATGGAACAGCTCGCCAATGGGCGAGGAAGATGATGATCGCCAATGCATGATAGCGAGTGTGATGTTGGCGAGTTGGTTTAATTGGCTGTTCGGTGAATAAGTATGTTCGCCAAATTATTGGATTTAGATGATCGCCCGAGTGGGGCGAGGACTTTGATCGCCCAAATGATTCTAGCGATGATCACCCAAAGAGTATGGTGAGTAACGTGATTCCCCATATAGAGTCGCAAATGAAAGCCTAGTAGGCAAGTAAGGCAATAAGGTACTCACCAAATTTAATGTGATCGCCAAATTGTGGCATGAATCAAAGCAATGTGGCGAGTAGAATAATAACTGGTGATCGCCAACAATTTAACAATGGCTGTGATCGCCAAACCTCTATGTGATCGCTAAGAAAAGGAAATTTCTTGTAATTGCCAAATCTTAAGTTGGTATCAAGATAAAGTTGGCGAGCTCAAAGGTTGGCGAATTGAAATAGAGTTGGTGAGCTGAGGTCTCAACTTGAGTGGGCGAACTGGAATCAGCACGTGTGGACAAAATGAAAATAAATTCAAACCATTGCAGCAAAAATTGACTTTGTAAACCACACAGCTGAAGAAAATTAAGAGAGGATGCTAAAGTCAATAAAAGATTCATCCTTATTGGTTGAGGAATAAAACAAAGGAGACACACAAGTCAAGAACGGTGCAGAAAAAGACTAGCAAGCTATTCTTTGGTCACAGATGTCTTCATTCATTAATGAGGGTAGAAAAAATTTACCCTAGCAGTCTCTTGCATCTAATTAATGCATGAAAGACGTGAAATGATGAAATAAAATGGGATAAGGCCAAGTGATAGGTTTTGATTGGATTAGTATGGCTATATAAGAAGAAACACTTGAGGAAAACCGATTTAGCAAACTCCATCTTCTTCACGAAAACTATGCAACTGCAAGTTTCTGTTTTGCTCCTTCCATTTCTGCCATGCTTGATCTACTAAACTTCACCCTTAAGTTGGCTAAACAAGTAAACCTGCTTGCAAAACCTTTCCTCCATCGTTGATGAGCTAAAGGAATAAGCAAAGTAAGGCCAACATGAGACAGAAAGTGTTATGTTCTGGAAGTGCAGTTGATTAAGGTGAGATTTAATGGTTTCTTGAGATTGAATCATATATTTCTATGATTTCAAGCATGAGAAGCATGATTATAGTCTTGCTTTTGATTTTTTCTTGTTAGATCATAGAAATAGAATGAATTCATAACTTGAAGTAGATGAAGAATAAAATGAAATTGGGTTGAAATTGTAATAGGATGATGGGAAAATAATCGAGAATGAATAAGGAAATTTATGGAAATAGTATAAAATGATAAATGGGCGAGCTCAACCATCATGGGCGAGCTAAAGCATATGGAGTGTGGTAGTGGCGAGGTTGCCACATGTTAGTTTAAACCATAGGCGAGCCCATATTTGAGTAGAAAGCCACGTATGGCGAACTCAAATGCATAGACAGGGCGTGTTGAAATATGGGCGAGCTCCCATAAATAAGCCAATATATGAATGGCAAGTATTGTTGGGCAAGCTCCTACGTGTAAGCCATTTGATGAATGGCGAGCTCGGTTTGGCGAGCTAGTAAGAGCTCTGTTAGGCGAGCTAGTAGAATCTCTGTTGGGTGAGCTAGTACACTATTAAGTCTCGCCAAATTGTTGGAAATATTCGAAAAGAAAATATTAATCGTATTAATAAATTATTTTGCAGCTGAGAAATTAAGGACTCGGTAAGAGCGATCGGGAAGCAATGCTTCGTAAGACCAAGTAAGGGAGATGCGTGTGAAGTGAATGCATGTCCTGTGGAGTTAAATTTTATGGAAATTATTGAGAAAATGCTTTGGTTTATGACATGCATTATTTGATAAATGGTTTTGTTCCTGGGCGAGCTATAAAGCAGACCCCTACGTTGATTTGGGCGAACTGGTAAAAGGGCGGGCGAGCCAATGGAGGGCGAGCCCTTGTGTTGTTTTGGGGTGAACGATTCCTGTTTTTATAAAATCTGGGCGAGCCAAAGTGGGTGAACCCTTTTTATGATGTTTTGGGCGAACGACCCCTGTTTTAAATAGAAATCCGGGCGAGCCACAGATGGGCGAGCTGACCATGGTAGTGCCGCATTTGGCGAGTTGACCATGAGCAATGCCAGAATGGGCGAACTGACCATGGGTGAGCCACTATTGGCGAGCCAGTTTAACTTGTTTTTAAATGCTAAGGTTGGCGGGTGAGTACTAGAAATCACACTTTCGAGTTGACCATGGGCGAGCCATGATGGGCGAGCTGACCATGGGAGAACAGGTTTTAATTTGCATTTTTCTTAACGAAAAATGAGCTGTTTTTAATATCTTTGTAAATAGAAAATATAAAACCTTTTTTGGGCGAGTTGATCAATAGGTGAGTTGACCATGGGCAAACTAGCCATGGCGAGCCAGTTTAACCCGTGCCTTTCTCACACGAAAAATGGTGAGATTGCGGGCTATTTTTAAAACCTTTTTGGAAAATAAATCATTTTGAGAAAATGATGAATTTGGTGAAATAATTCCTTAAAGGTTTTTCATGAGATATAACTTGATTTTGAGACTTTTGGCCCCTAGTTTCATTCATTATTATTTATGAGGCTGATGGACCCTCCAAGTCATCAGCGGTCTCGAGGTCATCTGGCAAGTGGACCCGAGGACCACCCATAGATTGTGGCCATAGATCTACTGAATCCCTGAGTGGATAATTATTCCATTTTCGCAAGGGGGAGGGGGAACGATGAGAGCATGATTTATTTGTAGGGTGATGTCTAGTCTCAACTTGCTGATATCTGTTTACTAAGAGGATTTACTGAATCCTATTTACTGTTTACTACATTTTAAAGTAAACTGTTTAACCAGTGATTTGAATGGTGTATTGAGAGTGTTGTTTACTATATCCACTGTTTTCCTACTTGGCATGATTTTAGGAAAAATAAATACTTTGTGGTATATAGTTTTGCTTTATTTAAAGTAGCATACGTTTCCTTTACTGAGCGCGTAGTTCGCTCACCCCTTTGTTTTAACTCCACAGATAAAAAAAAAGAGACACGGAGTTAGAGAACTATATCCCTAATAGATATAGCTACATGTAAAGCGCTAGGGCAAATTATGTTAAATATGATAGGTACAGTCACTTCTCTTTTACATTTCAGACATAGGTATGCAGTACTACTTTATGGAAACAAAGATAATAGGGGATGTCAGATACAAGGAATAATGAAAATAATTTCATATTCTGTATTTGTTAAATAAATGTTTATCATTTATTACTATCATTGTTGAGTTTTAATGGCATCGCAGACAGCCCAACCAGAAAAGTTGTAAAGAAATACGTGAAAAATGTGGTAACGGGTCGTTACATACTATTACTCGGTTCTTGGATATGTCCAATTGGATTGGAGTCGGACATTGCATAGGGTTGCTTTGGTTTCTCTGGTGGCAACAGTGGTGGAGTCTCTTCCAATTGCAAGGCATGTAGATGATAATATCTCTGTTCCTCTTGCTACCATGCTAGCAGCCTATTTAAGTTTTAGACAATAGTTGTTCCAAGTCTATTGTCAGTTAAACTACTAACTTATTGCTTTTCTTTTAGTCAAAATTTTGCCCTATTCAAGTTAGATGCATGTCATATTTTTCGGTGTAGGGGTGTAACCGAGCTGAGTCAAAATGATCAAATACCAGGTTCGAGCTCAGCTTGATTCGAGAATCTGAGGCTTAAAGCTTGGCTCGAGTTCGATCGAACTTAGTTTTTGAAGTTTGAGCTCGACTCGATTGAATATTCGAGTCACTCACGCTCAATCCAATTGGATTGGAGTCGGAGATTGCATAGTGTTGCTTTGGTTTCTCTGGTGGCAACAGTGGTGCAGTCTCTTCCAATTACAAGGCATGTATATGATAATATCTTTGTTCCTCTTGCTACCATGCTATCAGCCTATTTAAGTTTTAGACCGTAGTTGTTCCAAGTCTATTGTCAGTTAAACTACTAACTTATTGCTTTTTTTTAATAAAAAATTTACCCTATTTAAGTAAGATGCATTTAATATTTTTTGGCGTAGGGGTATAATTGAACCGAGTTGAGGTGATTGAATACCAGGCTCTAGCTCAGCTCGATTCGAAAATTTGAGAGTCAAAGCTTGGCCCAACCTCGATCGAACTTAGTTTTTGAAGTTTGAGCTCGACTCGATTGAATATTTGAGTAGCTCAAGCTTAACTCAATGGGCTCGAATTCGACTTATCAATTTTTAACTATATATTATGAGAGTAAAATAGTAAATTAATAATAAAATATTAAAAATATATATTAAAAAAAACTTGATAAGGCTCACGAGCCAGTCGAGCAAAGTATTAAAATGCTCGAATTGGGCTTAACTCGAGCTCGAGCTCGAAAATAAACAAGTTAAACTTAAATAATTATCGAGTCAAACTCAAGTAGTTTGACTTGCTTACACTATTACTTTAGAGTGCAATTCATAGTGGGAGCTCAATCGTTGTCTAGTTGAAATTTGCTCAATTAATTAGTTTTGCAAGACAAACACGGTGTATCCAATAATAATGAACAATAAAACAATTAAAGTAACAAAAAATAACAATCCTCTTCTTTATATCCTATACCACTATAATTTAGTTGTTGTCATCTTGATAAATTAATCAAATTAAATTAAATTGATGATCACATTCATAAAGCTATGATCTATGATCTACGTACAAGGCAGAAGCCAATATTGCATCAAAGCTATGGGGTTAAAACAAATGCAATTGTACTTTAAATGAGTAATTTAACTGTTTAAAGATATTTTTTATGTATTTATTTCGTGAAAGCCTTTTAAATGTTATAGTAATATTCTCAATGCTTAAATTTTCTATCAGAATCTCAGTTCTGAATATTCACTTAATTTTAATAAAATTCTCAAGTTATGATATCGTACTAATGAAACATTTGTCATGAAAGACTGAGAAAATATATAAAATAACTAAAGCTTTAATGATTTCTCAAATTAAGGACAATTTGAGACTGCAGCATTGCGTGTGCATTTTACTAGTGGTACTGATACTCAAAGTGTTATACACGCTTGGAAAAGAAGCAGGGCTAAAGTGGGCTTTCTGTTAGGGGTTGGGTAGAATTGCATTTAGCAGTGCTGACTAGTACATGGCCGAGTGCCTTGCAGAAGCTTTTGGTTTACTCAATATGGGATTTTAATGTTTAAATGGAGTTTGCTAGATATTTTATAACAGTTTATATTATTTTGCTTATCAAACTTACCTTTTCTCCCCTTCTTATCCAAATAGGCGATTGAGTTTGCTTGAGATTCTTTGGTTGCTCTCACTTGGTGTAGAAATAAGGAGAACGGGCCCCGGAAACTTTGGAGAATCTTCATGGAGGTTGATCATCTTTCTGATAAATGTATCATTAAATGGCAGAAAATTTTAAGAGAAGCAAACGGGTTGGCAGACTCATTGGCTAAGGCTGGTGTGGATCGAATTGACTGGCTCAAAGCATGGTGGTGATCATTTGAGTTTAAGCACAATTGTGATCGTGTTTTGGTTTTTCTGCTTGCTATGAAGTTTTCATAGTGGTCTAGATTTCTAGTATTCTGCTGGTTTTATGTCTCTGTTTTTAGCTTTTGCTCCCATCTTGATCTGTTTTCTCCACTCCCCTATTCGAAATTGCTTTTGTTTGTTGGATGCTTCTATCCCTGCTGTTCTGGGAGCTGGTTGTTATCCCCTTTATTATTCAATAAAACATCCTTTTGACTGAGCAAAAAAAAAAAAGTTTGCTTGAGATATTATTGCATCAGAACTAAAGCATGTGTCATTCCTGTTGTGTTGAACTTATGTTGTCCAATGAGGACAACAGGAAACAGGTGACAGTGTTATATACCGTTATTCATTATTAACTGAAGTTTTGTGATTATATTATATGTGTCAGAGCCTGAATTATGCATGCATTTATGCATTTATTTAATTTTTTAGGGGTGAGGGTGACTAAAAATAGTCATGGGAAGCTCAATAAACTATTATGAGCAGGAGCTAGTAATGATCAAGAAGAAAAAGAAAATGTTGTGAAATAACATATGCTTTTAGAGGCTGTAATCTACCTACCCTAAGAACGTAAGAAAAATAGAACAATCTAAAAATCAGATGTAGATAGTATCTCTAGTATTTCTACTTAAAGTCTGGGTTTCAAAGTTGAATCAAACCAAGACCCTTTTTTCCATTAGAACTCCTTGTAGCAACAAGGCTCTCCTCATAAGTGTAAACCTCAAGACGAGCCCTAGCTTTTCCGGTTTTAATTCCAACAATAGCTTTGAATTCATGGGTATCAAGGTCGTAAATCATTAGCTGCCCATTTAATGATTCTACAAGTACCTTATTGCCATTCTTGTTCCAAAATCCAAACATCCTTTGAACCCCTGAAAGAGGTTCAATCCTTAATAGTTTGGTCCAGTGCTGTCTTTCTTCGTTCAACACCCAAATATAATTACTTCTATCGGCCATGTGAGGATAAGAAACCCACAGAGAAATACGATCTCCAGGTAATGGAAGCAGCCGCCCAAATGAAGATACGGGGTCAGCAACAGGTGGCCATTCTATCAATTGAAACACTTCTTTGCCAAAGTCAAATGCAAGGATCTTAGAATATTGAAGAAACTTGTTCGCCACCCAATAGTAAACTCCATTAACACATGCGTTGTTTTCGTTATTAAGAATACGTAGGTCTTCAAAGAAGTCAACCTCTTCCCTTTTTAATACCCTCCAGGAATCAGTGCTCATCCTGTAAACTGCATAGTGACGAGGTCCAGGAATATCCGTCTCCAAATCCACATAGTTTCGAATATAGGTCACTTTGTAGTCATTTGAAACCGGATCTGACCCGAACCCAATTTTATTTCCGTAGTTTTCTACCTTGGGCGGAATGTTTTCATTACATTCTGGCAGAAGTCTAAATTCTCTTGTTGCAGGATTCCATAGAGATATGCGAGATTTGATAGCATCACATAAACTAAATTCTCTTGTGGCAGGATTCCATAGAGATATGCTATACTTAATAGCATAACATAAACAAAGCAATCCATCATAAACCGAAATTGTAGTCCCAATTACATTGAAATCGTAGGGAATTTGTTGGAGCAAATCTTGGTAAGAAACAAGGGTTTGATCAAGAAACAAGCGAATAACACTATCCCCAATAGATTCTTTATAATGGTATACGAGAAGTCGGTTGTTCTCCTTGCTGATGCTAAGATGCTGTGAAACAAAACTTGGATTTTCAAAGAGAGATCTCCAAGTTTTTGCTACGCATTTGAAGCGAATGATTGACCTGACAGGCAGCCTGAGGAGAATCCTACTAACCAAATCTTGAGGCAAATGCCCATTGCTGCTTCTAGCCATTCCCTCTCCCTTTTTTTGGTAATTGTTGGCCTATTTGTCAACAAAAAGAAAATATGAAAAGATATACGAAAGAGAAAAAAATTCACTAAAAAAAAGGAGACTTAAAAAATATCAAGCACAAAAAATAAAATATCACTATTTTATTTGGCCAAAGGAAACCAAATCCTAATAAAACAAGGATAGCCTAACCCTATTTTTTTTGTGAGTAGTGTTGTAACATGTCAAGTTCTGGAACTTAACTCGCTAGACTAGAATTTTAGATTCGCCATCAACCATTCATTCTAAGTGTGATTGGTTACCTATTCAAATTAAGGACAAAACTTGGTCTATGTTTAAAAATCCTAACATTCGGAAGTACAGTTATGTGTAGAGAAGGATTAGTACTCCTACAACATCTATCTTAAAAGGGTACCAACTAATGTTGTGATATCTAAAGAATTCTTAACTAAATGGTCTTTGTTTTTATTAAATTCAAATATTTAATTATTGGACAACTTCTAAGAAACTCTCTATCATACTAGCAGAATTCCTTAAATTTCATCCTCACCTCATGAGTATCCAAGAAATCCTATTCGTCTTTCTTGGAGAGGCTCCGTTAATATCCTTACTTTTGCTTTCTATCTTTTATCCCTATCTTATATTTTATCTTTATTTTATAATATCTTTATTTTCTATTTAATTTTCCTATTTTTATTTATTTAATTTCCTAAATTTTATTTTTATTTTATTTTAAGATTATTTATTTTTGAAAATAAAATGTCGATTATTCTTGTTGAAGAATTTCTTTAAATCTTTCATCATGCTGGCTAATATCAACGTTAATATTGAACACTTATCCTTAAATCTTTCATCATACTGGAAAAATTCAAGATAAATATTCTCATATAAGAATTTTCAAAATGGCAACCATTTGTAACACTCAAAATTTCATCATCGGAACAATCTTAATTTATCTCCATATTTTATAATTTATTTATTAAGTTATATGATTTATTTAATTCCTCTAATTTTTATTTTTAAATATATATTACTATTTTATAATTTAAAAATTCTAACTATATTTTCTTAAAAGGTCATATTTTCTAAGTAAAATTCTTAAAACCTACCACGTAAATTGCCCTAGTCATATAATTAAACCCTAAGTACACATAAAAACTAAATCAACATATCATGATATCATCACACTATACAAATATACAAATTTTATACTTACTAAATTATCTATTCTTATTTAATTATCACACAAATCTATATTAATCAACTATCATGCAAGTAATCATACATATCAATTCTTAATTATCCTACAAATTTACGATTATTAAATCAGTTTAAATTATTATTATTATTATTATTATTATTAAATTATCCAACTATTAAATTATCAACTTATTATTATCATACATATAATTATCAAAATACTAAGTTATTAACAAATTCCAATTAATTATTCATTAACTAATTAATTAATCAAATAAATCCTACTAATTAAACTATTGAATTAATTAATTAATTAAAATATTAAAACAAAACTTACCTGGACTATAGCCTCCCTTCTTGTTGGCTTTCTTTCTTTTCTAAATACTCCGTTCCTTTTTTCAGCTTTCTGTTTCTTTCGCCCTTGATCGTTCTATTTCCTTCTTCGTTTCCTTGAAAGGAGGGCAGCAAGAGGAGACAGCAGTGTTGTGATGGTGCAGCAGCGGTGGTGATTGGGCTGTAACGCAGGTGGCTGGGAGATGGAAACGGCAGCGAGCTGAAAGTGTTCTTGCAAAACCGTCGAGCAATGGCAACTGAAGATGATGACGATGCTGTGCTAGAGCAGATACCACGGTGAACAAGGCGGCGAGAATCAGGGCGCGGTCTTGCTGCAGTGACGAGCAACTGTGCAGTGTAGGAGAAGAGCGACTCGTATAAAAATAGTTTTGAGGATGAAGCGATGATGATGATGAAAGGCAAGGGTAGAATCGGTGTGGAGATCAGCAGGAGCTATAATGAAACAGGCCGGCGACTGGCGGTGCGCGAGGTAGGACAGTGCAGCAAGCAGGAAAGAGTGCAGCTTGGTGATGGTGGCGGTTTATAGATGCTGCAGTGAAACAGGGTGAGCTGGTGGCGGGCAGCAAAAGGGCCCACAGCAATGCAGGACGTCGGTAGCGGCTGGGCTGTGTGACGTACGACAATGGACGGCACCAAGGGGAATCGGCGGCAGCAGGCTGGTGTAATGGGAATAATACTGCACAGGACGAATGCAGGGATAGTGACCGCAACAATAGCAGAGATGAGGGTGCGAAGACGATGATGGTGCAAGAAGATGGTACGATGAAGATGAGGATGAAACAGGAGACTTTTTCCGGGGTGCAACGGCAAAGGGATGAAAAATAGAGGGGTTGCTTTTTGGCATATATTCAGATATTCGATGGTGATCAAGCTGTGAAGGCAAAGGGTCCTTTTATGGGCCAAGCATTAGAGTTCTAATACAATTTGATTTCTTCAATATTTATCTTCTCTCTCCCTTTTTTTCCTTAATAATGCTATCCTACAAAATACAATCCTATTCTAATACTAATTCTAATTTTAATCTAAAATTATCTTAGTCAATAAATCCTAATCTAATAAAATTTTAGTTAGCCTATTCTAAATTAATTACCCACAAGTTAATAGTTTATTTTATTTTTATTTTTCAATATTTATTAATTATTCTTAAATTATAATATTAATTCTAATAAAAAAATTCTGATTTAATTCTAGTTTACTTAATCCTAATTAAATAATTCTCTTAATCTAAGTTGTTAAATTAAATTAATCAATCCACAAGAAAATAGAAAGTCACCTAATGCTATTAATTATTTTTACAAGTAGTTGATGTTTAGGTAACTTCAAGTTAAACGGATTATTCCCAACCACAGTTCTTAACAACCACAATTCTACCATTCACCCAAAAAAAGCGGATTATTTCTAATTTTTTCTATTTAAAAGTTTAGGCTAAGAGCTGATTATTACTTGAAAATTTTATTATTTAGTATCATTTTTGAAACCTTTCTGTTATTGTTCGTTTAAAATGATCGATTAAATGAAAATAGAATGAAATAAGAATATATTAAGATGTTATTGTATTTTTGAGGAGGGGATCGAATATTTATTTTAATAACCTTACAACCATATATCAATTAGGTTGGGATTTGTGAAATAGTAATGAAACTAGTTTGCAAATCTGTACGATGCATAAATCAATATATATATATATATATATATATATATATATATATATATATATATATATATACACACACATAAAATTTATATTATTTACCCACTTTGTTTATAAAAACTATGCTTAATTATTTTAAATGTATTAAATAATTAATTTTACTTTTTAAATAGATGAAAAATCTATAATATTTTAATTATTTTATCTGAAGTGATTAGATTTTAGATAAACTAGTTTTAAACTCGTGCAATAAACGAAAATATATTAATCAAATAATAAATTTATTGATAATATATATTTCTGAAACCTTATAATATAAATTATTATGTTTATGAAAAAAGACAACATATGTATATTTAATATTTTTTATATGTAATTTGTATATTATAGCAAAGTAATATAAAAAAAATTATATATTGGATATAATTATGCAAATTTTGCAAAAGTTAAATTAAACTCATATTGTAATTTATTGAATGAAAATAATATATAAAGAAAATTAACATGTCTTTGATTTGAAGAAATTAAAAATTTCTCTGTCTTAAAATCAATTTCGTGTACAATTTTTTTAAAATGAAGATTCTTTAATGAATTTTTGTTGAGTTGAAGAGTTAGCTAATGATTCTTAAGTATTCATTGCTATCCTTCAATGACATATTACTTTACTCGATGATCTAATAGATTTCACATATAGAATAGCAAACATGGATAATACATTAATTTATAATTTAATTAAATTAGTTTTTAGTTATAACATATATTATATGAAAATGTAACAAAGATAGTCATATTATATAAATGTATATATATTTATTCCAATAATTTTCGATATTCAAGTTTATAATCAAAGTGATAATTTTTAGATACGATAAACTTAGTACTTCCTATCTCAATATTATAATTTATTTTTCTTGTTTCGAACACAAAAATTTTACCCTGAGATATTCAAATATCTCTCAAATTTTATAATCTATATTTTCTTAAATTATGGTCATAGGCATATCATTAAATTAAATCAAATATTGGACAATATTAAAATAATTGTTAGCTAATAAATACCTTAAGAGAAATTTTATAAAGATAGTCAACATATTTATTAATTAATTTATTAGCTTTAGTGTTGAAAAATATAAATATCGTTTTTTCAGAACCATCAAATGCGTCAACATTCAACTTGTACCTATGAGGTGTAATTGTTAACTAATCAATACTTTAAGAGAAATTTTATAAAGATAGTCAACATCTTTATTAATTAATTTCTTAGCTTCAGTGTTGATAAGTACAAATATCATTTTTTCAGAACCATCAAATGTCTTAACATTAACTTGCACTTGTAAAGTATATAAAATACTGCAATTAAGCTATATATATATATTAAAGTTATAAAATGCTTATATTATCATTATGGAATAGTTTTTATTTAATGTTTTAAATGTAATAGATATAATTATTATTTACCTTAGAGTTGGATTAGAAACATTAACATTATAGGAGGAACAATGAAGTTTTCTATCAACTTCAAACAGCTTTTTGTTGCACTTATATGACATATAATACCAACCAAAAGTTGTATAAACTTTCATGATAATTACTGCATTGGTGAAAGATATATATATATATATATATATATTATATTATATATATAACAAATATTCAAATATAGTTAATAATAATATATATGCTAAAGCAATTATATTTTAAAATTATGATGTTGTATATTTTATTATTGAAAAAATATATATGTTAATCTAATACTTTGACCAGTGATTTTGTGACCACTATTTTAATCTCCAACAAAAGTGTCCTATTTATAAATATTTAAACCTCATCTGATTCTAGTCTTTAATGCAATGTGTGATGAAATTCTTTCTACAAATAAACTAAATATAAAAAATAATAGAAATTTCAATTTTTACTTTTAAAATCCATGAGTACCAAGCATTGACAAAAAAAAAACAAAGATTGATTACATGCAATTTATAAAATAACAATGGAGAAAATTAAAGATTTTACTATATATAGATATAGATGTTACCTTTTAGACAATTAAAAAATTTTAATTGATAAAAGCGGTAGATATAGATGTTATCTTTTGTAATATTAATAGGAAAAGAAAGAATTATTACATGTTACGTATTAAATTAAAAAAATAAAAAATGAGGTTATTGTTTAGAAAATTGAAAAAATTAATCGATAATCATTAAATGTAAGATGTTGTTATATTATTGCATGTTATATATTACATTATCCATACTGATTTTAATATATATAGATATAAATGCTATCTTTAAAAAAAATAGAAAAAAATTAATTGATAAAAGTTATAGATATAGAGGTTATATTTTATAATCTTAATGCATGTAAAGATAAATTATATGTTGTCTTTATTTAATTTTAATCGATATATAGATATAGATGTTTATTTTTTAAAATTTTAAATAAATAACTAATATAAAAAGATAATTGATTTATTTTGTATTTTTAATATATTTATATATATATGTATTTTTGATATTTGAAAGAATAATTATTTTTATTTTAATATATTACACGTGTAAATTATTTAAACCATCCACATAGGATGTTTTACTTGCAGTTAAATGCTTTGGCTTTTATTTATATATATATATATATATATATATAAGATTATTAATATTTATTAAAATAGATAATGTTTAAATGATAAGATTTTTTATAATTTAATTAAATTTTATTAAAATATAGAAACTCAAACTTTATAGCTTGGATGCAATCTTCTTTTTGTTAATGAGATTTCTTTTGCTCATATCTTCAGGGAAGCAAATTTTTTTGCTGATTACTTAGCGAAATCTAGAATCTATAAAAAGTTAGACTTTATAGCTTGGATGTAATCTTCATTTTGTTAATAAAATTTTACTTTTCAACAAAAATTATTAAAAAGAAATACGTGAAAAATGTGGTAACGGGTCGTTACAACAACAAGGTATAATTTATACATTTTTCTTGATGTTCGAAGCGCAATAATTTTTGGGTTTTGTGTGTTTTGCCATAACTTTTCCCTTTTCTCATTTCAATGGATTTTTTATCTGTGAATAATAGCTGAAATTTTGGATATGGTTTTTCAGTCTTTTCTGATTATTTTGATGATAAGGTTTAACGTTATATGAGAATGTTTGACATTCATGTTTATAGCTCATTTGGCATAGATTTGGATAAAAGCCTGGTATTTGTCTACTAGATAGCATTATGGTGGTTAAGCCAAATTTTTATTGTCTCTATTATTTTTATTGGTTTTAAGAACTTTTTCACTTTATCATGATCAATTTCTTTTCTTTTCTAAAGAACATTAAAAAAAACCTTTAGATGGATAACTTTTTTTTTGGATGTTTTCAATGATTACATTAGATATGTGATTGACGAGGATTTGTTTATTTTTTAAACTGTTTAAGGATTCCCAAATTATGGCAAGTTCTCTGGCCAAAAGCCAAAAACCTAGGATGGCAAACCTATTAGAGTCAACTCATGTTAATCCCCTTTATAAGAAAACACTCTAATTTGCCTGTCATCTACAATGTTGGGCACATCTTTTATTTTATAATTGTCAATGAATTTAATGGGAGAAATTAGAGAATGTTGTAGTCTCTAAACATCAATCCTTTTCACAGAGAGAGCATTGAATGACAGAGTGGGAATAAAGGGTCAATTCAATTTTACTCAAAAATCTTCCCTCTTTTACAAAGTTAAAATTCAATATTCAAAAATGAATATTGAATTTTAACCCACAAAGGTAGGTACCTGTCATTACATCTGTGTAATAAATATAGTACATATTTTTAAATGAGGTTGAATGAGGAATTACGATGCAAAAGAGGAATCTTGCTTGCAAGTTTTCTTCTTTGGAATCTAATATGCCTCCTCTCACTAAAGCTGAGGTGTTCTTGTTCAATTTCAGATGGACCCAAAGAGAAAAGTTCTACTCAAATTAAACCACCACAGCTACCTTCTCCTCACCTCTAAAATTTTTAGTGAGAAAGAATACAGGAGTTGTGCAATGAGCCTCGTGAGTAGTTGAGTTTTATCATTCACTTATGAAAAGGGGCTCTAGAAAGAATTTTACGAATGGAGCAATATGTTGATTAAATTGAGAACAGATCAATGCATTTGTTCTTATAACATGAGCTTTGATTTTCTTTATGTAAATGATTTACCTCCCAATTTGCATATTTCTTTTACTATTTACAAAATTAAAGACCAAAGTAAAACATATATTCACATAACATTCTTTTGAGTTTATATTTCATGTGCTAAAATTTGTTTAATTATCTTATTAATATAGAATTATTTAAACTGTTACAATATCAAACCCGGTTGTTCAACCATCCAAGATTCTAAGCATTTTTAACCATTATTATTTATTCAGATAAAGGCTAATGTTATTTATTTTATTATTTATCTTCTAATTCACTATGATCTCAAGCTAATCTTTACCAAACCTTTAATTAACTCTTTAATCTTTATGAAATCATGGTTTTTTTTGGGTAAAAAATAACTCTTTATGCATGGTAGCCAATCGTATTTTAAGGAAGAATAAATTGCTTAGCTTCAATTTCAAGCAACCTAATTATAAAAAAAAGAATCATTTTGTTTTCCTTAAATGAATTTGAACAAAGTATTTTGATGTAATTATTTGGAATGATATTAGGATTTGATCTAATTCATCTTTCTTTTTCTATTGTATATTTACTGACTAAATGAATTTATTGATGGATACTATTAATAATTTACCAAAGGCTTCAAGGCACAGAAAGAAGATTGATATTGATTGTTCTAAGCTGATTGAAGCTACAAAAGATGCACTTCAGCGAAGGGAAGCAAAAATCAAGCTTGACAGATTTGAGTCTAAGTATAACATGCACAAGAGTTTGGCTTTGGAAGTGGAACTGCACATTTTTCACAAGTACAGGTTGGTTTAAACTTTTCTAATGATTGAACATGTTTCAAGTACTTTCAACATCACTATCCTGGCTTTCCATTGTCATTCATAGGTCGTGTTGAATTGTAAGTTTATTGTCAAGAAATTTTGTTTATGTTCGCAGGAGTTTTGGATCCTCAAGAGTTGTTTGACACTTTGAATATTTATAATGGAGACAATGAACTCATGGAAGCAAGTTCTTTACCTTCTGAATCCTTTGTAGCAAGTAGAATTAAAGAGTACATTCGCCATTGTCATTCATGAGTTGTATTAAATTGTAAGTTTATCATCATGAAACTTTGTTTATTTCTCGAGAGTTTGGATCCTGAATAGTTGCTTGAGACTTTGAATATTCATGGTAGCCAACCCTATGATCTATACATTGCTCTATTCGAATGGACTGAAGTGTATTTAGTTAGTAAAATAAGTACCCGAATGATTCTACCGATTTAGAATAATAAAAAAATAGCTTAAATTTGGAGTTGTAGCCTTTAGAATAAAATTTGTTTTTGTCCTTGACACTTGAAAACACGTATGAGATCAAATTGACAGGTGGCGTCCATATAAAATTAAAACTTGCACGTGTATATCTCCTAAAATCTGGTAATTGTTGAGTTGGCAAATAATGATTATTGGCTTTAACCCATAAAAAAAAACCCTTATGATACTTTGTTCATATATTCTATTAAGACTTTAAGGTGACAAGGATATAAATGGAGAGCAGTGGATTTTGAGCGATAGGATCTGTATCCTTTTTTATGCTATGGAGCATGGGATGGACTGTTCACTTTTGGTTTTGATATTCTTTCTGCACTCCTAAGAAAAAAAAATGTGTCGAATTGTCAGCAATTATCGAGAAAGAGGCCCAAGGGACCTCCTGTAACATCCCAATTACCACTATATAACATGTTACTCACTTATAACTTACACTTATTACCGGTTGGGCTGTCAGTGATGTTTAACAACTCTCAATACTCTAATAAGATTTTATTCTCTTATTCCTTGTAAATCATATAAAGTTATGAATTATTAATTTGTTCACTTACAAATGTTTATACATTCCCTCCTATTTAAAGTAGTACTGTACCATAAACTGAATATATAAAAGGATACAACATACCTTCAATATCAAATCTTGGGAAGGTAATTCTCTTTGTCCTATCTCAACAATCTGTGGAGTGGAAAATAAGGAGTGAGCGACAACGTGCTCAATAAGGAAGGTGTATGTTGCTTTACAAATATAAAGACTATATTCTAAAAAAAAACATTTAATTATCCTAACGATCAAACTCATTAGGAAACAATGAATACAGTTAACATGAAACAGGATTCAACAGATCCTTTCATAACTCATTTAATTAAGACTAGGCAACAATTTAAATCATGCAAAGAACACAAGTCTTCCGCTTTTGGGGTGCACCCGTAGGCCATCACCCCTCACGGCTATCTCAACTAGATATATGGCCATAATCTATAGGTGGTCATCGGGTCCACTTGCCAAGTGACCTCGATACCGCTGATGACTTGGCGGGTCCATCAGCCCTGTGACGCCCTAGGGTGCACTCGTTGGTCTATTTAACCCGAGCCATCGCCCTCGATAGGTCACGCAAAGTATATGTATAATAATGCATGAACTCATGGCCTATTGTCTCAAATTCAAATTATATCACATGAAAAACCTTTATGGAATTATTTCATAAAGTCTATCATTCCCAAAAATGATTTGATTTCCAAAAGGTTTGATAAAATAGTAAAGCAGCCCGCAATCTCAACATTTTCCGTGTGAGAAGGGCACAGGTTAACTGGCTCGCCCATGGCTAGTTCGCCCATAGTCAGCTCGCCGATAGTCAACTCGCTCATTGGTCAACTCACCCAATGGTCAACTCGTCCAAAAAGGGTTTCATATTTCTATTTTTGAAATACTAAAATAATTCGTTTTTCGTTTTAAGAAATTATACTTTAAAACCGTTCGCCAGAGTCAGCTCGCCCTTCACGGCTCGCCCCTGACTAATTCGACAAGACGGTGAATTAGTATCCGCCCACCACGTAGCTTTTCAAAACAGAAGTATGTCTCGTTGATATCGGTTCACCCGCCTTATATTTAAAACAAGGGCCGCCCGCCCAAACACATTAAAAAGGGTTCACCCAACTATGGCTTACCCGGATTTCTCTTTAAAACAAGGGCACTCGCCCAGTTCTCATAAAAGAGAGCTCGCCACTTGGCTCGCCCGAGTTTCTGCCTAGAACAAAGATACTCGCCTGCCTTAATCAGTTCGCCCAACAAAACAACATATGGCGGCTTGTAGCTCGCCCGAAACCAAAACAGTTTATCAAACAATGCATGTCAGAAAATAAAACAATTTCTAATATTTTCTTAACATTTTTACTCCACAGGACATGCATTTGCATCACATACTACTTCCTTACCTGATCTCACGAAGTCTTGCTTCGCCCTGCTTCCTGCTCGCCTTTATCAACTCTTACTTCTCAGCTGCAAGGTAAATAGTAATACCATTAATATTTCTTTTCAACTATTTCAACTACAGCTCGCCATTCGCCCATCATAGCTCGCCATCCATTAGTGGCTTATTCATGGGAGTTCGCCCAACATGGGAGCTCAACTCGCCAGGCTTATCAATTCAGTTCGCCACTCATGGCTGTTCATTCATAATTGGGCTCGCCCATGAATTGGATAACCCTTGGCTATCTCGCCCTCTTGAACAACACTTTGGTGAGTTCTCTATTACCTACTCGCCTCATTGGCGATTATTGGTCCTCGCCTTACTTCCACATTCCATATTATCCCATAACCATTGGCGAATGCGTTCTCGCCTAGTTATATATTGCATTGTACTCGCCTCACCCTTTGGGCGAATACTCCTTACTCGCCTATTGTTTTTTTTTTCTTAATCATTTCCATCTAATTTCTTATATATTCCCACAATATTTAACTACTACCAGGTTATATCTACGTTTATCAGATTATAAACATAGAAATATACCCTCATCTATCAAAATAACTATAGAGATATGAAAGCTCACCTCAACTGAGTTGCACTTCTTGGAGCAGAGTGCTTTCTTGCCTCAATTAGCTTTACTTTGCTTATTCCTCAGTTCTTCACACACTGGATAAATGTTTAGCTAACCAAGGATGAATCTCACGGCTCACTTATGGAAATAGAGGAAAACTAATGGTGAACTTGCAATGAAAACAGAATGGGCGAGAATGATTTTGAGGAAGATGAAGTTGCTTCCATCGATTTTTTCCTCATGAACTCTGCTTATATAGCCGTTCCGTTTCACTTAAAATCTAACACCTGTTTCCTTATCCTGTTTTCCTCATCATTTCATGCAATTAAAACCAAAGAAAACTGCAGCAAAAGGAACGGTAGTGACGTCCCTACTGCAGCTCTATTCTTGACTAATTCCACTTGCCATTTATTGGCTAATCCCGTTGTCAGGAGAAGCAATTGATGAGAAGTCCACTATTAGCCCCTTTCCTTGACTTTTCCATTTTCTTTTCTTCTCTTCTCCATGCCATTTCTCTTCCAGCCAACGGTTATTGGCTATCATCTCATTCATTTCTTTGTTTGTCCTCTAGCCATTAATCCTTCATTTAATGCTTTCATACTATAATATCAAAATTATATCTCAACAATATCTTGATACACTTAAATATTTATTTTTCTTTCTTTAAACACCATACTATAAATCATCACTTAAATTGAAAAGTGGAAATTCACATTCGGTTATTCTTTAATTTCACTAAAAGAGTTTATTTCCACTATCAATAATGTACACATATGGTATACAGTATAATAAAATTCGGATTTTACACCTCCACAAAGGAATCTGAGTATCTAGCCAAGATGACTTTCTTTTGCTTTTGCTAGGTTGTTATTCCTTTTTATTTTATGTTTATGTGTGTTTTTGGTAGAATACGTATAGGTTTTCTTGATTGGTTTATAGGATAATGACGGAAAATATCGTTACTTGATGTTATGAGACTTTACTACATTCTTTATTGGATAGAGTTTTTGTTGGTTAATAGTTTTTGTTTACTTAGTTGGTGGTTTTGGTATATAACAATGTTTTTTTGAGTTCAAGGTGTTGAATTTAGTATTTTTAGTTCTGATAAGTTGTAGTAACAAGAACACAGATTTGAAAATTAACCCAAATGAACCAGAAACTACTAAGCATTCATGATTTTTTAGTAGGTAATGCTACAGAATGTATTTTGCAAAATTATATATACTTTTACATTCTTTCATATCTTCATCCATAGTTAACATCTTTAATATATATTCTTTTAAATGTTTAACACTTCATCTTAATCAATTTTGCTATTTTGAAAATATTTCCTACCAACTTGCAAAATGTTTGATATTAAGCATTTTCGTTGCTTTGTAAATATTTGACGTGTTTAATGCCAAAGAAGGCTGATATTATTTTGTAAATAGTTCTTATAAAATTATAAAAAATAATAATAATTAATCATTCATTAACTAAATCAGGATATTAACAACTTATAACCCTCAACAACGCATGGGCACCAATCTAGTCCTATTTAAAACAGCTATGCAAAATATTCTATGAAATATTTTACTGATTCATCAAAAAATAAGTAAAACATCCACACTTACAGCGGCAAGCAAGAGAAATTCACTTACATTTTATTGTCTTGCTAAGGAGCTATTAGTTTTACATGTAGTCTCTTATCCCATACTAATTAAGGAGCTTCTCTATTGGCAAACTCCAATCCATTACCTACACACCAAAGTTCAGTTCTCAAGCACAAACCTAAAAGTTTTAATAGTCCAATCCATTACAAAATACCAATTAAACCCTACGAGTAATCAACAACACCTGAACATAATGGTAAATGGCACTGATATTCAAAGTGTTATACACACCTGAAAAAAAACAGAGTGAAAGTGGACTTTCTCTAGGGGGTTGGGTAGAATTGCATTTAGCAGTTTTGAGTACATGACTGAGTGCCTTAAAGAAACTGTTGTAAATGTGCCTCATCAACTGCACTTATGCAAACATGGGTTGTTATCATGTGGAGATATGCATAGAAAGTGGTCATGTCTTACCAAGTTTTTAGTGGGTTAGTGGTGGGTTAGTGGTGTTTATTTATGGCTTGCTAATAGGAAGATCATGCCTTGTAATTAGGAGTTATTTTTCTGTTATGGCTTAATGTTAGGAGGACATGGTATTATGTTAGGAGTATTGGCATGAATTTAGGAAGATATTTTTTATTTCTATTATGTTTTAGCTCTATATAAAGAGCAATGATGTAAATAACCATGGGCTTGCAGATATACAAAAAGCTCTTTCTTTTCTTTACCTTATTATATTTTTCACATATCTTTCTCATATTTTCTACCTTATTTCTGCCATACAACAACAAATTGGTATCCGAGCCTGTTTCTTGAGGGACCTACGAGTTGAGTGAATCCAAACACAAACCCAAAACACAATCCTCTTCAAGAATGGAAACTGAAACCAATTTCTCCCAAATTTCAGCACCAATTTTTGATGGTGAAAACTACCAAGCTTGGGCTATTAAAATGACAGTCTATCTAGAAGCATTATTGTAAGATCTGATTCTACACTACTGTAGAGTCTAAATTCATAAAATTGATAATGGAAATTAAATAAATAATGAATGTTAATTTCCAAAAGGGTGAAAAGATCTTTTATTTGGGATATGAACGGAATAAATTATGTGAAATACTTGATGGGTGAGTACTAAATGGATGAGCTCGCCAATGGGCGAGCAAGGCTGATCGCCAGTGGAGGGTGATTAGTTGTACCGGAGAACAGATGAGTTCGCCAACGTGTGAGGTGATTCAGGACCAGCGGGCGAGTTGAGCCATAAGTAGTGATCGGCCAATGTGGAGTGCCATCTGATAGCCCAAGGAATAAGCGTGGCGAGTTGATGGTGGCGAGTTGACTGTTTTCCTTTTGTTTGGCAAATAGTTGAGTTCGCCAACTTAGTGGATAAGTGATGGCCCGCTTGTGGCGAGGACTAGGAACGCCAATGTATTTGGCGAGTAAGGTGGTCGCCTAGATAGAGGGGCAAATGAAAACAGAATTCAACCTAGCAGCCAAGATTGATGTTGTGAAATATACGGTTGAGGACAATAAATGAAGAAAAGTTAAAGTCAATAAGGGAATTAGCCCTATTGGTTGAGGAATTAAGCAAAGGCTGCAACAGAAGAAAAAGGCGTGTGAAAGGGAGACTTTCACGCCATTTGTGCTTCAGTTTTCTTCATGCATTAAAGGAGTGATGGACGTGAAATGATGAAAGAAGCAGGTAAAGGACGGGTGGTAGAGTTGGATTGGATAAGCTGAGCTATATAAGAAGAAACAAGTGAGGAAAATCGAGTTAGCCAACTCCAGCTTCTTCACGAAAGTCATTTCTCTGTTTCTTCCATTTCTCTGCCATGTTTGATCTACTAAGCTTTTTCCTTAAGTTGGCTAAACACATAAACCTGCTTGCAAACCTTTCCTTCTTAGTTGGTTGAGCTAAAATAATAAGCAAAGGAGGCCAACGTGAGATGGAAAACAGTCTGTTCTGGAAGTGAAGTTGGTTGAGGTAAGTTTCATATTTCTGAGGTTTTCTTGATGCTCAATGATAGATTTCTATGTTTTATGCAGTAATAAACATAGATACAGTCTTGTTTTTAGTTAGATCTTTGGAGAATATGAAAACAAAGAAAATAATGGAATAAATGACGACAATGGCGATTACAGTGATCGCCCATGTTGAAAACTAGTAATCGCCAATGAGGCGAGTAGATAATAAGGAACTCGCCAAGGTAAAGCCTGTGTTCAAAGGGCGAGAATGCCCAATTCTAGTGAAATGAATTCATGGGCGAGCTCAAATGCAGAGGCGTTGGGCGAATAGGATTGTGGGCGAGTGCCCTCAATTAAGTCAATGTAGGCCTTGTGAGTTGAATGTTGGGCGAGTGCCCTCAATTAAGTCAATGTAGGCCTTGTGAGTTGAATGTTGGGCGAGCTCACAAACCTACGGTGAGTAATGGCGGGCGATATGCCACGTGATAGCCATATGGTGAATGGCGAGCTCGTCTGGGTGAACTAGTGAAGCTCAGTTGGGCGAGTAGTCATTTGATTTATTTCAATTTCGCCCAAGTAATGGAAAAATTATATATAAAGAAAATATTAATGGAATTTATATATAATTTGCAGCGATAAATGGGAATGGCTATGGGCGAACAGAGAGCAGGGCGAAGCAAGGCTTCGTTTCTAACAGGTAAGGGAGATGTGTGTGAAGTGATGTATGTCCTGTGGAGTAAATTTTATGAAAACATTAAGTTAAATGTTTTGTTTTCTGACATGCATTGTTTGAGGAAAGTTATTTGATAATTATTTTTGATACGGGCGAGCTAAAAGCTGACCCCTATGCTGTTTTGGGTGAACTAATACAGGGCGGGCGAGCCTTGTATTTTATGATGGGCGAATTGGTAATGGCGGGCGAGCCAAGCACTTTTATAATTTTTATACACTTGTCTCTAGTTTTAAGGGTGGGCGAACTCGTTTTAATGCGTTTGGGTGAACGACCCTTTTGTTTTAAATGTAAGGCGGGTGAACCGCTATCAACGAGACATTCTGTTTTGAAAAACTAAGTGGCGGGCGAATACTAATTCACCGTCTTGTCGAGTTAGTCAGGGGCGAGCCGTGAAGGGCGAGCTGACTCTGGCGAACAGTTTTAAAGTGAAATTTCCTAAACGAAAATGAATTATTTTAATAATTCAAAAATAGAAATATGAAACCTTTGGCGAGTTGATTACTGGGCAAGCCGGTTTTGTTTTCATGTTTAAAAGCAAGATGGCGGGCGAACACTTGTTCTCCGCGTTGGGCGAACTGTCATGGGCGAGCCATATCGGGCGAGTCGATCATGGCGAACAGGTTTCACCTTCCAAAATTTTTTAACGAAAAATGAATTGTTTTCATTATGTTTTTGGGCGAGTTGACCAATGGGTGAGTTGACCATGGGCGAATTAGCCATGGCGAGTCAGTTTAACCCGTGCCTTTCTCACACGGAATTCAGTGAGATTGCGGGCTGTTTTTAAAACCTTTTTTGGAAAGAAAATGATGACATTATGAAATGATTCCTTAAAGGTTTTTCATGAGATATAAATTGATTTTGAGACGTTAGGCCTCTAGTTCATGCATTACTATTGCGTGACCCGCCTGGGGCGGTGGCTCGGTCGATGGACCAAGGAGTGCACCTCAGGGCGTCACAGGGCTGATGGACCCGCCAAGTCATCAGCGGTCTCGAGGTCACTTGGCAAGTGGACTCGAGGACCACTATAGATTATGGCCATAGATCTGAGATAGCCGTGAGGGGCGATGGCCTACGGGTGCACCCCAAAAGCGGCAGATTCCGTTCTCGCAAGGGGGAGGGGGAACGATGATAGCATGATTTATTTGTTGCCTAGTCTCAACTTACTGTGAGGATTTGTTGAAATCCTATACGTTGTTTACTACATTTTTAAAGTAAACTGTTTAGCCAGTGATTTGAATGGTGTTTTAAGAGAGTTGTTTACTATATATCCATTGTCTTTTCTACTGGGTTATTGTTAAGAAAAGAATAGATGCGTTGTGATATATAGTTTTGCTTTATTTAAAGCAGCATATGTTTCCTTTACTGAGCGTATGAATCGCTCACCCCTTTGTTTTAACTCCACAGATAAGAAGTACACGGAGTTGAGAGAATTAGCTCTCAGATGGATATAGTTACGTTTAAAGCGCTGAGGCATGTTATGTTAAACGTGACAGGTACAGTCTCTTCTCTTTTACATTCCAGACATATGTATACAGTACTACTTTATTGAAATAAAGACAATAGGGGATGTCAGATTTAAGGAAATATGAAAAGAAATTTCATATTCCGTTTTTATTAAATAAATGTTTATCATTTATGATTGTTACTAGTAAATGTTAATGGCATCGCAGACAGCCCAACCGGTTAAGTTGTATGAAATACTTGAAAAATGTGGTAACGAGATGTTACAATTATATCTTTGGGAAGCTATAGAGGAAGACTATGAGGTGCCCCCATTGCCTGCAAATCTTACGGTGGCTCAGATGAAGACTCACAAAGAGAAGAAGACAAGGAAGTCCAAAGCTAAAGCTTGCCTATTCTCTGCTGTTTCAAACACCATATTTACAAGAATTATGAATTTGGAGTCAGCAAAAAGTATCTGGGACTACCTCAAAAAGGAGTACCAAGGAAATGAAAGAACAAAAAATATGCAGATACTCAACTTGATCAGGGAGTTTGAAATGCTGAAAATGAAGGAGACAGAAACCATCAAAGACTACTCTGATAAGTTGCTGCGCATAGCAAATAAGGTGAGGTTGCTTGGTAAGGACTTCTCTGATGATCGAATTGTGCAAAAGATTCTTGTAACTGTGCTCGAAAAATATGAGTCAAAAATTTCTTCATTAGAAGAATCTAAGGATCTGTCAAGTATTTCCTTGGCAGAGTTAGTGAATGCATTGCAGGCACAAGAACAAAGGAGAATGATGAGGAAAGAAGAATCAATGGAGGGTGCTTTTCAAGCAAAGGCAAAAAACTCAGGAGGAGGTAAAGACATGAAGAACAACAAGCTCGACAACAATGCAGGCAACAACAAAAGCAAGGATGGAACTTATCCACCTTGCCCACACTGCAAGAAAATCAATCATCCACAGAAGAAGAAGCTGGTATTGAACACCAACTCACAGCTCCTTACACCCCACAACAAAATGTGTAAGTGAGAAAAAAAAGCAAAGCATTATGGAAATGACAAGGTGCATACTACATGAGAAGGAGTTGCCAAAGAAATTGTGGGCAGAGGCTGCTAACATTGCTGTTTTCTTGCTGAATAGGTTGCCAACTAGAGTAAAAAGAGACAAGCTTGATAAGAAGGCAGAACCAGGAGTTTTTATTGGATAGCAACTCTTCTAAGGCTTACAGAATTTTCCAACCACAAAATGGAAGAATTCTGGTAAGTCGAGATGTGAAGACCGAGGATCAAATTGCAAATGTGTTAACTAAGTCTTTACCAATAGCCAGATTTGAAGCTCGAAGAAGCAACCTAGGCCTATGCAGCTATTGAGGCAAGGAGAAGTGTTGTAAACGTGCCTCATCAACTGCACTTATGCAAACATGGGTTGTTATCATGTGGAGATATGCATAGAAAGTGGTCATGTCTTACCAAGTTTTTAGGATGTTAGTAGTGGGTTAGTGGTGTTTATTTATGGCTTGCTAATAGGAAGATCATGCCTTGTAATTAGGAGTTATTTTTCTGTTATGGCTTAATGTTAGGAGGACATGGTATTATGTTAGGAATATTGGCATGAATTTAGGAAGATATTTTTGATTTCTATTATGTTTCAGCTCTATATAAAGAGCAATGATGTAAATAACCATGTGCTTGCAGATATACAAAAAACTCTCTTTTCTTTACCTTATTATATTTTTCACATACCTTTCTCATATTTTCTGCCTTGTTTCTGCCATACAACAACAGAAGCGTTTGTTTTACTAAATCTGGGAATTTAATGTCTAAATAGAGTTTACTATAGAATTTTAGAACAGTTTATATTATTTTGCTTATCAAACTTACCTTTTCTCCCCTTCTTATCCAAATAGGCGATTGAGTTTGCAGGAGTTATTACTGCATCAGATCTGAAGCATGTCATTCCTGTGGTGCTGAACTTATGAAGTCCAATGAGGACAAGCGGAATGGGGAGAATGGTAATGGTTTAATCTCAAGTACTGGGGGCTGCATTTGGTATTGTAAATTACGTTTGGTGAGGAAAGAAAGAGAATTTGTAAAACGGGATGGTATTAGTCCGTTGCAACACCAATGATCAGTGATCGCTCATATTTTAGCTGTGGTGATCGTATCTGTCTCTTTTTATTAGCTAATTTGTTTCCATTTCAGTTTTAGCTAAATATTTTAAATTTTGTGTTCTGTTTCATTAGGTGATTTTTCAGTTGATATAAACTCATATGATTTGTAGGTGCCCTTACTTTCAATTGCGGCACTTTTATATTCTGTTATTCATTGTTAACTAGAGTCTTGTGATTATGTTATATATGTGTGTGAGCCTGAATTATACATAAATTTATGTTCAGGGGTGAGGGTGACTAAAAATACTCATGGGGAGCTCACTAAACTATTATTAACAGAAGCTAGTAGTGATCAAGAAGAAAAAGAAAATGTAGTGTAATAAAATATGCTAGTAGAGGGTGTAATCTACCCTAAGAACGTAAGTAAAATAGAACAATCTAAAAATCAGATGGAGATAGTATTTCTACTTAAATTCTGGGTTTCAAAGTTGAATCAAACTGAGAGCACTGCCTTTTTTCCATTAGAACTCCTGGTAGCAACAAGGCTCTCCTCATAAGTGTAAACCTCAAGATGAGCAATATCATTTCCGGTTTTAATTCCAACAATTAATATCTCTGAATTCATGGGTATCAAGGTCGTAAACCATTTAGTGATTCTCCAAGTACCTTGTTGCCATTCTTGTTCCAAGGTCCAAACACCCTTTGAATCCCTGTGAGAGGTTCAATCCTTAACAGTTTGGTCCAGTACTGCCTTTCTTTGTTCAACACCCAAATGTAATTACTTCTGTTTGCCATGTGAGGATAATAAGAAACCCACAGAGAAATACGATCTCCAAGTAATGGAAGCAGCTGCCCAATTGAAGATTGAGGTTCAGCAACAGGTGGCCACTCTATCAATTGAAACACTTCTTTGTCAAAGTCAAATGCAAGGATCTTAGAATATTGAAGACGCTTGGTCCCCACCCAGTAGTAAACTCCATTTACAAGTGTGTTGTTTTTGTTATTAAGAATACATAGGTCTTCAAAGAAGTCAACCTCTTCCTTTTTAATATCCTCCAGGAATCAGTTCTCCTGTAAATTGCATAGTGACGGGGTGCATGAGTATTCGTCTCCAAATCCATATAGACTCGAATATAAATCACTTTGTAATCATTTGAAGCAGAATCTGACCCGAACACATTGTTATTTACGTAAGCATCTATTACCTTGGGTGGAATGTTTTCATTACATTCTGGCAGAAGTCTAAATTCTCATGTGGCAGGATTCCATAGAGATGCGAGACTTGAAAACGTCACATAAACAAAGTAATCCATCATGAACACAAATAGTAGTTCCCCTTACATCGAAATCGTAGGGAATTTGTTGGAGCAATTCTTGGTAAGAAACAAGGGTGTGATCAAGACACAAGCGAATAACATGATCCCCAATAGATTCGTTATAATAGTATACGAAAAGTTGGTTGTTCCCCTTGCTGATGCTAAGATGCTGTCAAACAAAACTTGGATTTTCAAAGAGAGAACTCCAAGTTTTTGCTACACACTTGAGGCGAATGATTGACTTGACAGGCAGCCTGAGGAGAATCCCAGTCACCAAATCTAGAGGCAAATGCCCATTGCTTCTTCTGGCCATTCCCTTCTTCTTCTTTTTTTTTTTTTCTGGTAATTAGATCTTCTAATTGTTGGCCTATTTGTCAACAAAACGAAAATATGAAAAGATATACGAAAGAGACAAAAAAATTCACCAAAAACAAGAGAGACTTAAAAAATATCAAGCACAAGAAAGCTTCAATTAATGGAAGAGTAGGAAAAAATTTAACATTAAGCGATTTCTACGTGTATATCATATTTTTTTAGAAGAAATAAAAAAACAAAAGTAATATAGCGGCTAAAGGCTCTTCTAATATATTTTTTTTAAAGAGTTAATTTTTTAAATTCTACCACATAAATTACCCTAAACATACAAATCATTTAATTAAATCTTAAATATACAAGGAAACTAAGTAACATATCATATTAATCATCATGCAAATAAATCACAAATATACAAATTCTATATATGATTAACATTGTATACATCAAATTACTAATTTAATTATCATGCAAATTTGTATTAATTGAATTTCAGTATTAAACCAAATTATTAAATCAAATTGTTAAGTCAGATTTAATAACTAAGTTAGACTATTACCATATAAATCATTAAATTAATTAATCATGCCAATAATTATTAGATCATCAAATCAGATTTTAAATTATATTTATTTCAACTAATTAATTAACCAATAAAAGAAAAACAAAACCTGGAAAAGCGGGCAATCAAATTCCTTCTTTACCTTGCTTGTTTCTTTTCTTTCTTGCTTGCTTTTATTTCCTTGTCTTTAGGCCTTGTTTTAATGCTGCAACAAGCAGCAAAAAGTGGCAAGCGGTGAAGAGCTGAACCGCAACAGTATGCAGCGGTGATGACCAAGGCAAGACAGGCTGCACACAAGCAGCAGGTGCAGCAGCGAGGAGTTTCAGACAGCAGCTAACGATGCGTCGACGTACACAGCAGCTGGGGATCAAACAGCGGTGCAACGACGTTGGCTGGACAGAAACGCAGTTAGAAGCAATCGGATGAAGATGATGACCAAAACAGAAGCACAGTGCAGCTGCTGTTTTACGATGAGGAAGGTAAAGGCGCGGTTGCGGTGGTGACCAGGCTGTGACGTGAAACAGGGACAATGAAGGCTGGCAGGGTGCCGTTTGAAGATTGGGTAGAGGTTTGATGTTTGATGGTGGTGACAGTCGATGATGGTGATCGTGTGGTCATGTAAAAAAGCAGGGGATGGTCTCTGTTAATGGGAACCCCTCTCCCAAACCATGGGTTTTCAGCCTATTGTCTTTATCTTATTATTTTATTTTATTTTTAGACTTAATTATCTATCAAATTCCTATTTTAATCCAACTCTACTAAGTCCAATATTAATCTAATAATAACCCTAATTTAAAAATCTAAAAAAAATGCTAATAAATTAATAAATCCTATTTTGCATAATTATTCTATTCTTAAATAATTATCCTAACCTTATCGTTAATTTTAATACAAGATCACCTAATTAATCAAGTTAGTTATTTTTATTTTGCAAATTAGTACCTGGACAAAATAAGGTGTCTATATAGATAATCTTTCTTGGTTGGACAACATTTATAGCATATCAAGGTGCAAACTACAACCATCACACTTTGTTTTCTCTTACTTAGATTATAACTAAGAAAATAAATAGAAACACATTAAGAGGTATAATTGTCAAAGAAGAAACAAAGATACTAAGAATTTTTCTAAAAGCTTACGAAAGAAAACCTTTCAAGTAAAACATTGTGACATTGTTAATAGTTTGAGTAATTTTTTTTTCATGTAATATTTTAAGTTCATTAAATTTTTGTTTTGGAAGTTGATCTATGTGTGATAGTATGTGTTATAAATATTGTGCATGGAAAATAGTTAGCAGCAACAAACTCATGTTTTTAATAGGCAAAAAGAGGTTTTTATTGTTACCTTAAAAAATGGGTCCAATTCAAGAGCAACCTTTTTAGCATGTTATCATTCAACTTACGGGTCTAGCTTTATCATCTATCACTTTTTTGTTGCAAAATTGCAACATCAGAAGGTGATGACACGAAAATAATGACAAAAAAAATTTAAACTTGCTGTCGATTCGAAAGTTTTGGCTTGAAAAAGAATATATAAAAAGTCTATATTATAAATTCAACCTCAAAAAAAAATTACTGTTTTGTTAGCGAGACTAACAGAGTGCATTCCCCTATGCATTCTAACATACTTCATCAATGGCTTAAAAGTTAAAACCTTTTAGTGTATACTTCATTATAGAACCTTTCATCGATCCTCTTTTAAGCGTTTTTTTGTCTCTTTTCATCATTTCTTTAAGAGGTTATCAATGAAATTCAAATATGATGCACAGGTTTACCATGTTAATTCTATTCAAATGCTATTTGAAATTGCTCTATTTTGAGTGTTTAGAACAAATACGGTAGTGGTTATTCACATGTTTCACAATTAGAGGAACAAAGAAACTGATGTACTTTCAAATTGAATTATTTGGAAACATTACAAATTTAAAGCAGAAAATAATTCTTGAAACTCAATTCTTGTAGGATTAACACTCTTCCAAACACTGTATTATTTGTGTGATACTCTCTAAAATTGGCATTAAGTTGCACCTTCGAAACTAGAAAACCCTCACATTCTAGGAAAATCAAAATCTGGATCGACTCCAATACAACCATGTTTCCAAAATAGTACTTATTGATTTCTAGCTAAACAAGTTATGGAGTCATTTAAAAGTAATTTAAAGTACTACCCATAAAATTGTCTAATTGCAATAATGCTAGTGTTTTGAGTGATTAATTGGTCGTAAAAAATGTTCAAATTTAAAGCAAAGTATTTTCCGTTGGATTCATTCTCGACTCAAGCACTGCAATTCCACTTAATAGATTTATTAGAAGCAAGTGTTTTTTGTGATGGTAAACAGATTATATTAATTAATAGAAGATACCTATGTACAAAATAATTAAGAACCCAACATCCGCCACTACATCAAAACAAAGAATAAGTGTAAGCACAAAGAAAATGTATTATTAATCATAACATAATACAAACGCACTGGTTACTACATAAATACAAGCACAAAGACTATGTATTGTTAAACGAAAGAAATCTTAAAGATAAATAATATTTTCAGAACAATTATCATATCATCTTTCACTTGGTTTGTCACAATCCATGAAGGCTGAACCATCCATAGATACACAGATGATAACTTCTGCTAGGTAACAGTCTCTACGGCAATGTGCACAATGAAGAATAATTTGCTTTCCACTAACTGACCTACTTTAAATGTGCCAATATAATTTTCAAAGTAAACTATATTCGGCTCTAGAAAGGCATTAAAAGTATTGGACAAATCGGTCCAATGGTGTAGACATGCTCCCGTCCAAAATACCAATTTGGATCATTAGGTTGGCATGTTAAATAACTTTTCCATTTGTGTCACCAGAAATCTAAATTTTGGAAATAAGAAAGGCACGGCCAATTTGTGTTCATATAAGATAGTAATTGTGATGAAAACTGGCTAATATGTTCATTATATATAAATTAGAATGATGCAAAAATTAAAATTTTATAAAATAATAAAAGAAAACAAAATAGCATACCTGTTCTCTTACATCTGGATATTGATGATTAGGACATCATGTTATTGTATGCCAAGTACTATTCACGAGCCAGAGCCCGCGAATGATCACATTGTTGTGATATTTTTTGCATTGAGATAGTTGTAAGACATAACCCCCAGTTACTATCTAGACCAGCCATAGATGGTCTTGGGCAGAGAAAATTGTAATTAATAAAGCAAAAAAAAAAAAACAACAACAAAAACAACAATTACTTTCACTGTGTTTGATCTTTTTCACTAACACAAAATGATATGAAGCCATTGTCTTCCCTCTTTGTATTTATAATTGTCTCAACCATCATTATTGTTGGTAATTTGGTTAATGGTAGATTAAGGAAAACTAAATGCTAATAAAGCAAGGATAACCTAATCCTATGTAGTTGATGTTTAGCTAACTTTAAATTGAACCAGATTATTCCCAACCACAATCCTCAAAGCTATCTCATAGAGGAATGTGTATTTTTTTATAGAAACTTGGGATGAAAACTGTAATTATGCTATGTTAATGCAATATGATATCACATTGCAGTAGTTCCAGATAACTCCTATTACATTTGAGAATAAAAGCACTAAAAAGGCATAATTAGCATGCACATCAAACATGCCAACAACAAACAAACCAAACCCAAATATAGCAAACAAAGATGGAATTGAACTACTAAAAGGCCCTGAAAAACTTTCTTGAAGAACAATGAGTAACCAATGACCATGACATTCAAAATAAAATATTTTAGTTAAAAGCATATCTCAATAACAATAATAACAGTAAGAAAAAGAAGAGCAGTACATTAATCAAAATACTAAAGCATCCAAGAAAACGCAACTGCAAGCTACTTTAGGAAATTCCATCTCAATTTCAAATTAAACTCAAATGAATTAAATGGTTCATAAACCCATCTTCTCAATTTTGCAAATTATTAGCAACAATAGATTTGTAAGATAAGAGAATAAACTTCAAAAAGATCTCATTGAAGTTGGAAAGGAAAATGACTTGGAAAATACTAATGAAACTCACTTCCAATGGGAGTGTAGCTATCAGTGGCACATGTCTCCAAGGTTACGGATATCTTAGGGGACTAATAGTTTGAAATAAGCCATTAAGCACGATATAATGCAAAAGAAATGTACAAATATATTGTAAATAGTTGTGCAGAAAGTAAGTTTTCAGGAGAGTAACCTCTTGATGTGTTGTTTGCTTAAACTTCTCAGTATTCTGTTGAAACTCACTTGGATAGATGGCTTATTCAGATGCCCAGGATTAGATGTTGTCTGATATGTTCTTGGCCAAGCATCATGGTTTGTGGATGTCTACCACTATTGCTATAGCCCTTTGCTTCAAAGTTTCAAAACTCTGCAAGCAATGTCTGATGTTAGCAACAAATAGACTAGCTTTCATTAATGACAATAGTTAAAGAGAAACAAAACCATATAAATCATTGAAATGATCTTAAATCATAAAGATTGAAATTGAAAATTCTAACTAATTGCCACAGATGGATGAAAAGAGCAAGCATGAAAATTTTTTGGGGCCATGTATATGTGTCAAATATTTAATAAACTCTAAAACCATCGAGTCTTTTTTTTTTCTGCTCCACCAGAGAAATCAAATTTCATTCCCATGTAAAGGAACTTAGCACTAATTTTGTGTATAAGCGACATAAAAAATAGAAATTTTCTTCAACATATTATAGTTTAGGACCAATTCTGAGTAAATGAACCACTAGATAAACCCCAAAACAGCGACAAGGCCAATGTAAGCTACATTAACCAGGAAAAAGCATTTCTTGTGAAAGTGTTACAAAAAAAGTAAAAGAAAGAAAGAAAGAAAAAAATAGAGTAATATATTGTCAAATGAATCAATCCAAATGATCCAAGAAATGATATTGCAAGTTAAATGTTGCTCAAACAATACCCCAAAAGTGAAACAAAGCATTAGAACAATAACAAATTGAAGTGCAATACTAATATGTACCTCCAATCACCAAATAATGAAAGAATGCTTCACCAACCAACACACCTAAGTTAAATAAAGGGAAAAAAATGAATTGAATCAGAAAATATAGTTCTCTATAAATGTATCATATATTAGAGACGAAAAATAGAAAGCCTAATTAATTTGGATTTCATATCAAATGACAATAAATAAATGACACTAAATATAAAGAGAAATCAACAATTTTTATTATAGTATATACTTATGTAACAAAGTGACAATTTTTTTCAAAAATTAAAGCAAAAAAAAAGTTAATCAAAGAAAACCAATCCGATTGTTTTTTTTGTATGTGTGTGTTCAACACAATTTCTAACAATTTGACTCTTTTTACATGTTTTATTTTTTAAAGAATTCAGAATTTTCAAATTGTAGGATGCTAGTAAAAAAGTACTTTTTCATAACAATCTTAGAACCCATAGAAAAAATAAAGCTTTACAAAAAAACTCAACAAATGGAAGAAACCTTTCCAGAACAAGTTTTGAGATAGGCCAAAAAAATTTTTCTTTTCCTTACTTTTCAAAGATATTTACTTTTCTTCATCATGAGAGGATCGCAAGCACAATTTTTTTATTGTTTATTTTCAATGTCGAGAAAAATGAGAGCAAAAACGAAAAAAGCAAAAGTTAAGAGATACGAAAAGAAGATAAAGAAAAAAAGAAGAAAAAGGGAAGGGATAGTTACTGACAAAGCAAAAATAAAAGACAAAAAAATAAAAGGATAGAACAAAAATCCACTTATTGCCTCTTGTTTTTGTCCTTCTAGTCTCTTTTGTTCGAAACTTGTTGAGGGAGAAAGAAAAGAGTAAGGTATCCTCATCCATTACATGGCTATGTGTCTCCTTTGGCATATCAATTTCTTGATAGCTTCCCCCTCCAGCATCCTCTATCAGCAAAATGAAAAGCTGTCACAACCCAAAGGCCGTGACGTT
The DNA here is from genome assembly GCA_032173925.1 of Heritiera fomes. Classification (NCBI taxonomy): domain Eukaryota; kingdom Viridiplantae; phylum Streptophyta; class Magnoliopsida; order Malvales; family Malvaceae; genus Heritiera; species Heritiera fomes. The sequence goes on from JAPDPM010000002.1 coordinate 15,986,462, forward strand.
CACTTGATACTCATATGTTTTCTTTTTACAAATTTATGGACTAAATTTTTTTTTTGATTTGAGGTTTGTATTCGGTGTCAGTGTTGTCACTAAACTAATTTCACTGATCCTTTCTTTATACTTTAGCCTTGATAACTTAAACATTAATTTGTGAGCGTATTTACTCAACTAACTAGGAGAACTATAGTCATTTCACTTAAATATTAAACTAGCAAGGAAACGGTTCTAAGTTACATCCCGACTCATTAAACAAAATATGTACTGTGCATCAATTAAAGTCTTACATATAAACAAGCATTTTATAAAGAGTGTATACCTCAAAAGGCTAGTACCAAGCCTAAATACTGTATTCGGAGGCCCACTCAAAAGTTCTCATGGCAAAGTTTAACTCAAATAGTTTGAAAAGAGATGAAATTAAGGGAGTGAGCAAATCCATGGCTCCATAAGATACTAATATAATAATTGAATTAGGATCATATCGTGTGAAATACATGTACATTTTTCCAACTTGGATTAATGGAATAAATGTGAAATATTGAAATTATAAATGATGCATGGAACATGTAAGAAAATAAAAAGAATTGGAAGTAATATTATCAAAGAAATAAGGTGATATCAGGAAAATAAATGGAGGATGAGACAAGAAATTAAATCAGAAATTTCATTGGTAGTTAAATGGATGAGTCATAGGAAGAAAAGAGAAGAGGATTAATTGATGGTCAAATGGGTCAAAGGGAGAAAGGAGACTTAATGGCTGAGATGAATATGGATAAAGAAGCATTTAATGCTATGCCATGAGTCATCATCATCATCATCCCTTGCACCCCATGGTAGCACCCATCTCCCTCTCCCTCTCGTTGCTTCCATTTTTCTCTTAAGTGTCCAAGTTTCTCACCTTGACAAACCCCCTCATCTAACCAGAGATTCATCTAGCTCGTTGAATGAGAACGATCCTTATCGATAGCCTAACCTATGCCTTTAATATGAAAGGTTGAATCCAAGTGAGTAAGGAGATCTAAACTCCTGAATTTTTGGTTAATTGCTAAGGTAAGAGAGTAAATGGTTTTTGTTGATTTTGTTGAGGGTTTGGAGTTGTATAGAGTTGGTTTAGTATGTTCATTTGGTTTTAATTGTCATGATGTTTACAGCTTGAAGAAGTGAAAAAGGACAAGGGTTGATTCTACTAAGCTTGCGGATTAATCTCAATTGAGGTAAGGAATTTATGTAACGGACGTAGGGTGGCTATGTCTGCATGTTTTAAATTATCTTAACTATTTTGGAGAGAAACAACAGTTGCTTTAAGTGCAGGAAAAAGGGACATTTTGGGTCCTACTCCTAGTACCAATTAGGCTAGAAGCAGCCGACTACCTTAAGTAGCAGCCGACTGCCTAGAGACAACAAAAACGCGTTTTTCAAAAACTGGTTCAAACCAGTCGACTGCTATGTAAGCCAGTCGACTGCTATTTACCCAGAAACATTCTGTTTCAAAACCAGTCGACTGCCAAGGGGACCAGTCGACTGCTATTTGTCCAGAAACATTCTGTTTCAAAACCAGCCGACTGCCAAGGGGGCCAGTCGACTGCTAATTCTCGGAAAACATTCTCTTTCAAAACCAGTCGACTGCTATTTTGGACCAGTCGACTGCCCTATTTGTATTTTGCAAAATAAAATAATTGAATTTCAAAAAGGGAAAGAAATTCAATAAGGCAAAACGTGGTGTAGCAGTCGACTGCCATATATGACCAGTCGACTGCCTAATTGAAAGAAACGTTTCGAGAACCTGTTTTAAGAAAGGATATTCATACTTATTTAAAACTTATATGAATAAAGTTTTGGAGACTATGAATCTCTCGAAAGAGCATGCACATTATTTGTTACTTGTACTTGACTGAGGAGCTCTAGTCCAACCCTCAGACCAGCAGTACGGCACCTGACTAGTGAAATTGTGGGCTATAGACAATGGCCATGAGTCTCTTACTTGATTTGGCTTTGGGGAGGATCCCTGGCCCATACGTGGGTACGCCATTTATTTGATATCTCTCTGGATTATCCCTATTGGGATATATGCGGTATCCTCATGAGATCTATCTATTGGATTATCCCTTACGGGATATATTTGCTGTATCCATTATCTCTTTGCATTATCCTTACGGGATATATTTGCTGTATCCATGATGAGAATTACTTGGTGCATGATTCTGTTGGATATAAATTGTCTCCCATCTATTTGAAAGTATTTGTATTTGCCTATTTGATTTCACGTGATTTGAGATCCGTGGAAATATTTGAAAGCATGATTTACTTGTATTTGATATTTGCGAAAGAAATATACGACATATGCTTTATAATGATTTTACATGACATTATAGAGCCAAGCAGGAAAACTGCATATAGTGATGTAGTACGCTCTTTTACATAAGTTTCTTACTGAGCGTAAACTCACTCCTTTACAAACATTTTTCATACAGATTACTTGAAGTAAGTCCGCTCCAGATAGAGGAGCTCATTTGGGGATTTTGAGATACCTTCGGGGCACGCTTCATACTTATCCCTTGAAGGTATATTTAGTTGGCCGTTACTTCGGCTAATGTACAGTACGATACTACAGTTTTGTATATGTGGGGGATTAGGTTGTCTGAATATTTGAGATCCTGATGTACATGGTACATGTTTATAAATAAAAAATTTTATGCATGTGAAAATGGATATTATACTCTGATAAAAATGCCTAAAGCATAAGAGTAAGAAAGATTGACATCGGATAAACTAGTCGATTTATTTGTTAATTGAAGTAAAAGTTAGTTGCTATTTGGTTAGTGACGAGGACGTCACAGATTGGTATCAGAGCCGATTCGACTGAAGTTTATCGATGTCGATAAGCTAGAATTAGAGTAATTCTCCAATGTACTGTACTAGCTTACTTGATTTTGAGTAGTATAACTGTTTGAGGTTCTACTAAATCAGGTTATTTGATCATGATGCTAACAGAATGAGTACTCGAAGGAGGGGTACTAGACGAGGACGAGGACGGGGTCGTGATGAACCGCCCCAGACACAGTCTTCTCCTCCATCTCCACCGCATTGCCCAAATACGAGGCTAGCTAAAATGGAGAAACATATGGAAAACATGGCCGCAATGTTCACCCAGTTTATGGCTAATTTTTCGAACGTGGCCGTTAATGCACCGACAGTTACCCCTACAATACCTCCTACTTCGGTGGTACAACCCCCACCAGTCCCAGCTAATGAAAGGCGAGATCCTACAGCTTACTGCAGTGTGGCGTTGATAAAGGAGTTTAAGAAGCTGGATCCGCCAAAGTTCAAAGGGGACAGTGACCCATCAGCCGCGAAAAATTGGATGAAAGCGGTCACCAAGGCATTTGGGTACTTGGCTTGCACTGAGAAAGAAAAAGTAGGGTTGGCCGCCTACTTGCTAGTGGATGAGGCCGAACCATGGTGGCAGGTTACTCAGACAGTATTAGAGGCTAAGCATACTGAGGTAACGTGGGATAGATTTGTGAAAGCTTTTAATGAACAGTGTGTCCCACGTACTGCTCAAAGGAGATTACAGGTTGAGTTTTTGAACTTGACTCAGGGAAGCATGACGGTTAGCCAATATGAGTCGAAGTTCATTACACTGAGCAAATTTGATCCTGAAGTACTGAGAAGAGAGGATCATAAGACCTACAAATTCATGGAGGGATTGAGACCTTCCATTAGGTCTAAGCTATATCCATTGGATATCACTACCTATGGAGAGGTCCGTAAGGCTCAACTATGTGAGCAGAACTATGAGTTTCATCAGGCAGACTTTCGAGCAAGGAATAAGGGTAAAGAACCTATGAAGCGGAAGTCAGATGAGAAGGCCTCGAGTGATAGATATCCATCTAGGAGGAATAGGCCTTATGACAAAGCCTCGACAGGTAAGCAAGTCCATTATAAGAAAATAAATTATCTTAACCGAATAGTTATATGGAATTATGTTAAATAGGAGTTATGATGATTACGATACAGGAACTCCTAGACCCACCGGGATCAAAATAGGTGATGAGAGATCCCAACATCCAGTTGGTAGTACCGCTAGCTCGTCGAGGAGTACGATGTCGAGGTGTGTGCAATGCGGGAAATTTCATGGAGCACAGCCTTGCCGGTTGGCGAGTGGGGCGTGCTATTGGTGTGGTGAACAGGGACATAGGATTAAAGATTGTCCCAAGATAAACCAGAGGGCACCTGAAGAGTCAAAAAAGACCCCTCAACCACAGCCTAAGACCACCCAACCCCAGCGTAAGGCTACAGCAGCATAGAAAGGAAAGGCGCCCGTGACTCAGGGACGGGTATTTGCCATTGACAAGGAGCCCACTGATGCTTCATCGAAGATGATTCAGGGTAAGATTTACCTTAATGATACATATGTCCTTGCCTTATTTGATCCAGGCTCTACGCACTCTTTTATTTCCCCTATGGCTGCTAGGAGATTAAATGTTGAGCCTGAGCATTTACGAAGATTGCTACAAATAAGTACTCCATTTAGGGAATCCCAAATGACGGACATAGTGTATCGTAATTGTAAGCTACGGGTAGGAGAAAGAGAATCAATAACTGATCTAATCCTATTGAATATGAATGGATGTGATGATAGATTGTCATGCTAAGAGTGTGATTTTCTCCTCTCCCATTAGCTATGTTGTAAAATTTGCAAATATGTAATGCAAAAGCATAATTGCTTATTTGGTTTAATTGAGATTTAATTGATAGAATATAATTGTGATGTGAAGGGTTTGTAGCATACGTGGTAGACGTAGATCAGAAACGTCCCACACTTCACGAAATTCCAGTAGTTAAGGAATTTTTTGAGGTATTTCCTGATGATCTTCCAGGACTTCCTCCGGATAGGGAAGTGGAGTTCACTATCGATTTGGTGTCGGGGACAGAGCCCATTTCGAGATCTCCCTATTGGATGGCGTTGGTGGAATTGGAAGAACTGAAGAAGCAGCTTCAGGAGTTGCTAGACAAGGGATTCATACGACCCAGCGTATCCCCTTGGGGTGCTCCTGTGCTATTTATTCGGAAGAAAGATGGTAGTATGCGATTGTGCATTAACTACCGATGGTTAAACAAAGTGACGATCAAGAATAAGTATCCTCTTCCCAAGATAGACGACCTCTTTGATCAGCTAAAGGGTGCACAAGTCTTTTCCAAGATAGACTTGAGGTCGGGATATCATCAGTTGAAGATCCGAGATAAAGATATCCCTAAGACTGCATTCAAGACACGGTATGGCCATTATGAATTCTTGGTGATGCCGTTTGGATTAACCAATGCACCCGCAGCATTCATGAATTTGATGAATGATGTGTTTAAGCAGTACCTAGACCAGTTTGTCATTGTCTTCATCGATGACATCTTGGTGTACTCGAGGTCACGGGAAGAACATGAGCAGCATTTGAGGACTGTTTTGGAGACCCTCAGAGATCGAGGACTGTATGCCAAGCTAAGTAAATGTGAGTTTTGGCTCAATTATATCTCCTTTTTAGGTCATGTGATCAGTAAAGATGGAATTTCAGTTGATCCATCAAAGATTGACGCAGTGGTCCAATGGGAGAGACCGAAGATGGTAACAGAGATTAGGAGTTTCTTGGGTTTAGCTGGCTACTATAGAAGATTTGTAGAGGGTTTCTCGAAGCTAGCTGCTCCATTAACGAGATTGACGTGCAAGGAGGTGAGGTATGAATGGAATGAAGCTTGTGAGCAAAGTTTCCAAGAGTTGAAGCGCAGGTTAACGACTGCACCTATCCTCACCATTCCTAGTGGTTCAGGAGGATTTGCAGTATATAGTGATGCCTCAGGGCAAGGTTTGGGATGTGTGTTAATGTAGCATGGTAAGGTAGTGGCATATGGTTCTAGACAGTTAAAGGACCATGAGAAGAACTACCCGACTTATGACTTGGAGTTAGCTGCAGTAGTATTTGCTCTAAAGATATGGAGGCATTACCTATATGGTGAGAAATTTCAGATTTTTACGGATCATAAAAGTCTGAGATATCTATTCTCCCAAAAGGAGTTGAACATGAGGCAAAGAAGGTGGCTAGAACTTCTAAAGGACTATGATTGTGAGATCATGTACCACCCAGGGAAAGCTAATGTGGTGGAGGATACTCTGAGTCGTAAGCATGTAAGTATAGTGGCTTGTATGAGGATAAGAGAATATGAGTTACTTGAACAGTTTGCAAGCCTCAGTTTAAGTGTTACACCTCTTGAGCAATTTGGAATGATGGCTAGCTTGAGAATTGAGCCAGAATTGATGGATAGAATCCGGGTTGCTCAGAGAGAGGATGTCCAGTGTATTGAGGCTATAGAGGAAATTCAATCGGGTATGACCTCAGAATTCCACATGGGTGAGGATGAAATTTTAAGGTTTAATAACCGTATATGTGTTCCTGAGGACAATGAATTGAGGAAACTAATCTTGACGGAAGCACATTCCACTAAGTACACATTACACTCGGGGAACACGAAGATGTATCATAATCTTCGCAAGGTGTATTGGTAGAAGGGTATAAAGAGAGACATAGCTGAGTTTGTAGCGAAATGTCTAACGTGCCAACAAGTTAAGGTAGAGCACCAAAGACTAGCAGGTTTGTTGCATCCTCTACCTATACCTATGTGGAAATGGGAGCACATTACGATGGATTTCGTTATGGGATTGCCCAGAACCAAAAGGAACCATGATGGTGTTTGGGTAATTGTAGATCGGTTAACCAAGTCAGCTCACTTCCTACCTATGAGGTCTATAGATACACTTAGTACTTTGGCAGACTTGTATGTGAGAGAAGTAGTTAAACTACACGGTGTTCCAGTGAGCATCACATCGGATAGAGATTCTAGGTTTACTTCCCACTTTTGGGAACATTTTCAGGAAGCCATGGGATCTCAGCTAAATTTTAGCACAGCTTATCATCCGCAGACTGATGGACAGTCCGAGCGCACTATTCAAACGCTCGAGGATATGTTGAGAGCTTGTGCTCTGGATTTTAAAGGCTCATGGGACGACTATCTACCATTGGCTAAGTTTGCTTATAATAATAGCTATCATGCAAGCATCGGGATGGCACCGTATGAGGCCCTATATGGTAGAAGGTGTCGATCACCGATTGGGTGGGAAGAAGTGGGCGAGCGTAGGTTATTGGTTCCAGATTTAGTCGAGCAAGCATATGAGGATGTCAAATTGATTTGTCAAAGACATAGCTCAGAGTAGACAAAAGAGTTATGCGGATGCTCGACGGAGGCCACTTGAGTTTTTGGTTGGAGATTTTGTATTTTTGAAAGTTTCTTCATCCAAAGGAATCATGAGATTTGGCCGACGAGGTAAGCTGAGTCCTCGCTACATCGGACCATTTGAGATCCTAGATCGTGTTGGAGATGTGGCCTATAGGTTGGCACTACCTCCGGAGTTATCGGGAGTACACAATGTCTTTCATGTGTCAATGCTTCGGAAATATAATCCGGATCCATCTCATGTCATTGAATATGAACCCTTGGAGATTCGAGAAGACATGAGTTATGTAGAGAAACCTATTCGAATTTTGGATAGAAAGGATAAGGTGCTAAGGTCTAAGACGATTCCACTGGTTAAAGTTCTCTGGCAGTACCATACGACAGAAGAAGCTACATGGGAGCTAGAGAGCTTAATGAGAGAGAAGTACTCGGAATTATTTAAGACATAACCTTACTTGAATTTGGAGGACCAAATTCTCTAAGGTGGGGAGAATGTGAAACCCCCAATTTTCTGTAATTTTCCATACATGTACAGTTTTCCAACTTGGATTAATGGAATAAATGTGAAATTTTGAAATTATAAACGATGTATGGAACATGTAAGAAAATAAAGAGAATTGGAAGTAAAATTATCAAAGAAATAAGGTGATATCAGGAAAATAAATGGAGGATGAGACAAGAAATTAAATCGAAAATTTCATTGGTAGTTAAATGGATGAGTCATAGGAAGAAAAGAGAAGAGGATTAATTGATGGTCAAATGGGTCAAAGGGAGAAAGGGGACTTAATGGCTGAGATGAATATGGATAAAGAAGCATTTAATGCTATGCCATGAGTCATCATCATCATCATCCCTTGCACCCCACGACAGCACCCATCTCCCTCTCCCTCTCGTTGCTTCCATTTTTCTCTTAAGTGCCCAAGTTTCTCACCTTGACAAACCCCCTCATCTAACCATAGATTCATCTAGCTCATTGAATGAAAAACGATCCTTATCGATAGCCTAACGTATGCCTTTAATATGAAAGGTTGAATCCAAGTGAGTAAGGAGATCTAAAATCCTGAAGTTTTGGTTAATTGCTAAGGTAAGAGAGTAAATGGTTTTCGTTGATTTTGTTGAGGGTTTAGAGTTGTATAGAGTTGGTTTAGTATGTTCATTTGGTTTTAATTGTCATAATGTTTACAGCTTGAAGAAGTGAAAAAGGACAAGGGTTGATTCTACTAAGCTTGCGGATTAATCTCAATTAAGGTAAGGAATTTATGTAACGGACGTAGGGTGGCTATGTCCGCATGTTTTAAATTATCTTAACTGTCTTGGAGAGAAACAACAGTTGCTTTAAGTGCAGGAAAAAGGGACATTTTGGGTCCTACTCCTAGTACCAATTAGGCTAGAAGCAGCCGACTGCCTTAAGTAGCAGCCGACTGCCTAGAGACAACCAAAATGCCGTTTTTCGAAAACTGGTTCAAACCAGTCGACTGCTATGTAAGCCAGTTGACTACTATTTACCCAGAAACATTCTGTTTCAAAACCAGTCGACTACCAAGGGGACCAGTCGACTGCTATTTGTCTAGAAACATTCTGTTTCAAAACCAGCCGACTGCCAAAGGGGCCAGTCAACTGCTAATTCTCGAAAAACATTCTGTTTCAAAATCGGTCGACTGCTATTTTGGACCAGTCAACTGCCCTATTTGTATTTTGAAAAATAAAATAATTGAATTTCAAAAAGGGAAAGAAATTCAATAAGGCAAAACGTGGTGTAGCAGTCGACTGCCTAATTGAAAGAAAGGTTTCGAGAACCTGTTTTAAGAAAGGATATTCATGCTTGTTTAAAACTTATATGAATAAAGTTTTGGAGACTATGAATCTCTCGAAAGAGCATGCACATTATTTGTTACTTGTACTTGACTGAGGAGCTCTAGTCCAGCCCTCAGACTCGCAGTACGGCACCTGACTAGTGAAACTGTGGGCTATAGACAATGGCCATGATTCTCTTACTTGATTCGGCTTTGGGGAGGATCCCTGGCCCATACGTGGGTACGCCATTTATTTGATATCTCTCAGGATTATCCCTATTGGGATATATATGCGGTATCCTCATGAGATCTATCTATTGGATTATCCTTTACGGGATATATTTGCTGTATCCATTATCTCTCTGGATTATCCTTACGGGATATATTTGCTGTATCCATGATGAGAATTACTTGGTGAATGATTCTGTTGGATATAAATTGTCTCCCATCTATTTGAAAGTATTTGTATTTGCCTATTTGATTTCACGTGATTTGAGATCCGTGGAAATATTTGAAAGCATGATTTACTTGTATTTGATATTTGCAAAAGAAATATACGACATATGCTTTATAATGATTTTACATGACATTATAGAGCCAAGCAGGAAAACTGCATATAGTGATGTAGTACGCTCTTTTACATAAGTTTCTTACTGAGCGTAAACTCACTCCTTTACAAACATTTTTCATACAGATTACTTGAAGTAAGTCCGCTCCGGATAGAGGAGCTCATTTGGGGATTTTGAGATACCTTCGGGGCACGCTTCCTACTTATCCATTGAAGGTATATTTAGTTGGCCGTTACTTCAGCTAATGTACAGTACGATACTACAGTTTTGTATATGTGAGGGATTAAGTTGTCTGAATATTTGAGATCCTGATGTACATGATACATGTTTATAAATGAAAATTTTTATGCATGTGAAAATGGATATTATACTCTGATAAAAATGCCTAAAGCATAAGAGTAAGGAAGATTGACATCGGATAAACTAGTCGATTTATTTGTTAATTGAAGTAAAAGTTAGTTGCTATTTGGTTAGTGACGAGGACGTCACATATCGTCCCTAATGCAATGCATGAAATCCTACAAGTGTATCTCCCAGTATCATTTAGAAGCCAATATTCTTTGAATATTTATTCAATCATGCCCTAATGATACTAAGTATCTTTGTATCATTGCAAATCATGCATAAATGCAACATGTACTGTCATGATAGGATTCAATATGTAACGTATAAAAATTTTGATGTATAAAACATCCATTTCAAATCATATTTCAAGTAGTATATAATCATGTACAAAATTCATGTAGTTCATAATCATTCAACATATACTTTAAGACACATTTCAAAACATGTGCAATCTCAAATTATACCACGTGTGGTATAAAACCATGTTTAAATAATATTCAGTCTCAATCATATCAAATATACTGTAAAACATATCATGTCTAGAGTTCACATATAGTAAATCATACTCTAAACAACATTTAACATTTAGTGAGAGACTAGGCATGGATCCCTATTCTGTTATCATATCATCTCTAACCCATTGTAGCTATCAATGGGATAGTTTCCCTCAAGGGGTTCACTAACTATGATCATAGATCATCCCAGTCCCACTGATTAGCTGGAAACTAAGGAATGTGTCCACGACTATTGTCAGATAGCCTGGAATGGTCTCATTAGGCAACATTTACATGTACATATCATGTATGTATAAATGGGGTTCCATGCCACACAAGCATAACCACACAATATATACATACTCTATGCCACAAAGGCATATGCCATATAGGCATTCTATAGGATACCTGTCGTCTCTAAATCGAAATCTTTGCTTCAAATTTCTTTTCAAATCCTTTAAGACAATCCACATAATAAACATTTAAAATTGAATCATTTTTCAAATCAATGCATAATTAAATCTTATGCTCAATCTATTCATGTCATGAGTGATGTAAAACAAGTGTTAAACATCAAGGTCTGTGGTTGTCTATTCATTTCAAACATTTACCTTCACTTAAAGGACTTTGATACATTTCACTTTTAAAACAATACTTTCTCTTTTAAAACGATACATGTTTTTTTTTGAAAGTCATATGCTATGCATGAATGAACTTGAGTACACCAAGATATAGTTCAACCTTTATTCAATATGATATTGTACATGTTTAGGTAAATAGGTTGGCTATATCTGCAGTAACCTCGATTCCTCACTCACGCATAACTTTAGTACTATTATAACTTGTCAATCATTATGCATTTACATATATGGTCTATCACTCTTCAAAAGTATTTATACATCAGCTTATACCACAAATACCACAAGGCTATCATGCCCTCACAAGTCATTAAGAGTCCACAATGCATTTGTGTATATATTTATTTGTGTGTATTTCAATAACATCCACATGTGACTAGATCATAGGCCTCTCATCTCGTTTACAATATTGTGTAAATACATCTTTTCATATCCAACTATCATCCACCAAATTCAAATCTCAATTCACTTCTAATTCCAACATCTATCTCATAGTCCATAAATCATAATGATTATCCGTATAAGTTCACAAGCATATACTTATAATTTCGATAATGCTCTAGAATATTAATATCGCATATCTATCACAAATATCACATTACCACATCAATACCCAGTATCTATGTTTCAATATCATGCACAGTCACATATTACCATAAAACGATTCTCTTCAGTCTCAATCACCATGTCATATATAATTAGTAATTTACTTAATAAAATACATTTCATATTCCATATCACTAATTATACAACCTTTATTATCTATTTCATTTCCACAAGATACCTGTTGACACCTAATTTTGTCCCATTTTTTGTTATTATTATTATTATATATTCTGTTTATTATTATCTTTTTTTTATTTTTATTTTTATTTTTATTTCGTTATTATTATTATTATTATTATTACTACTACTACTACTGTTTCTCTATATATATTTTTATTTTATTTGTTTTTATTTTTATTTTATTATTATTATTATTATTGTTGTTGTTGTTGTTGTTGTTGTTGTTGTTGTTGTTTGTTGTCCAATCCTGACACCAACTCCTGCCACCACTAGCCACCCCTGCCATGGCTTCCCCCAAGGTTGTCCATCAACTCTGTCACCCCATCCCATCTACATCACTCCCACCAGACGACCCAAAGAACCCTCCCTCAAGCTTCAAGCTCTCCCCACTCACCTAAGACCCACTCAACCGGAACCCACCAGCAGCCTCAACCAAAATCCCAACCCCGAGCTCCATTGCCACGCCACCTTTGGCCACCATTTCCAAACCAGACACCGTGACCCTCCAAACCCAAAAAACACACAAGCCCGATTCCTTCATCCTCAGCTCACCATCAACACAGCACCATCCTCACCCAACCGAGACCTATACGCCTACCCAAAAACTAGCCCTCAACTATTCCGCCACCATCACCAAAACCACAACAAACCCCTAACCTAGATTTGGAAACCCCAAACCCGAGAACCTTAGGATCCCAAATCTAAAGCCCCAACCCTGAAAAATCGATTCCTGGATACCTGCAAACAAAAAGAAAAACAACAACAACACAAAACCAAGAAGATTCGAAATCAACAACCATCAACCAAAAAAACAAAAACAAAAAAAGGGGGAAGGAGGCTTTCAATTCCTAGCAGATCTACGGGGTTAGGAGATTTTTTCGAGAAATCCGAGGCTAGAAACGGAAAGAGAAGGCGAAGAGCTTTCGAAAAGATGGAGGCTTTTTGGGGTTTGGCCACCTGCAACGGCGGCGGACGGCTGTCCGGCACGGCCGAAAATTGCCCAGTCGAGAGCCTTTCAGGCCTCTGAGTTTTTTTGTGCAAAAAAGAGAAGAAAATGAAGTGAGAAAAAAAAAGAGTGGCTTTTATAGTTGAAGAAGAAAAAAAAAAGGGTTGGTGACTCGTGCGCGACCCGGATCCAACCCGTGACCCACGCGCTCGGCCGGCCAGCGAAGCAGGATCTGCGAGTCGCCCACGCCCGACCCGAAGTCCTACTCGGCTGATGATCCACTGCTGACCCGGGTTTCCGGCCCAATTCCGAACGTAGCTGGGCTTTGATTTTTTGGGTCGTTTTAGAAAGCTTATTTGGGCTTCTAGCCCAAGTCCATTTGGGGTAAAATTTCATTAACTTCTTATTTATTTATTTATTTATTTGTTTGTTTATTTATCCATGTCATTTATTAAAAATATATATGTTATAAAAATAAAAAAACTGAAAAAATAAAAAATAAAAAATGAAATAAAATAAATATTAAAAACAAATAAATAAAATGAAAATGAATAAGTTTTTTTAAAAAAAGAAACAAAACAATATAAATAAATAAATAAATAAATAATAAAGTTTAAATTTAATTAAGTAAAAATCGTCCGATGATGGGATGTTACGGAAGTCACAAGTAGTGATTCCAAACTGATCCATAGGTGAGAAGAGTTGTACTAAATGTTGCCAAAAGTATTGGAATATTTAGTATGATTTTTCAATAATTCAATTTTTTGTTAAAAATAAAAATAAGTTTTTAAGAGAAAATTAATAATAAATTTTAAATTTCATTAATGTGAATTTCTGATTATGGGATGTTACGGAAGTCACAAGTAGTGATTCCTAACTGATCCCTAGGTGAGAAGAGTTTACTAAATATTGTCAAAAGTATTGAGATATTTAGTATGATTTTTCAATAATTTAAATTTTTGAAAATAAAATTGAATTTTTAAAATTAATAATAAAATTAAAATTAAGTAAAAAATTGTCCGATGATGGGATGTTACGGAAGTCACAAGTAGTGATTCTTAACTGATCCCTAAGTGAGAAGAGTTGTACTAAATGTTACCAAAAGTGTTGGAATATTTAGTATGATTTTTCAATAATTTAATTTTTGATTAAAAATAAAAATAAGTTTTTAAAAGAAAATTAATAATAAATTTAATTAAATAATTTCCGATGATGGGATGCTACGGAAGTCACAAGTAGTGATTCTTAGTTGATCCCTAGGTGAGAAGAGTCTACTAAAATGTTGCCAAAAGTATTGGAATATTTAGTATGATTTTTCAATAATTTAAATTTTTAATAAAAATGAAAATGAATAAGTTTTTTTTTAAACAAAGAAATATAAATGAATCAACAAATAAATAATGAAATTTAAAATTAAAAATTCATGTGTATAATATATTATCTGTTTGCATCATATTCATTCATAATAATTTTCAAAATGGGTGTGAGCCCTTCCGAGGATGAGATTCTATAGAAGTCACAAGTAGTGATTCTTAAGAAATCTCTAGGTGAGGAAAATTATTCAAATGCTGCCAAAAGTATTGGAGTATTCGATTTAATTATTTAATACAAAAAGGTTCACACTCACTTTCGATAAACAAAATCTAACTTTTTTTTAAAAATGAAAAAATAATTTTAATAAATAATAAAATGCTTCAAAAAGGGAATAAAATAGGAATTAATTTTAAATATTAATTCAAGACCATTTTATTAAAATTAAAGGATAACACATGATTATTATGGTACCATTTTTTAACGGGCGTCGTAGGGGTGCTAATCCTTCCCCATGCGTAACCGTACTCCCGGACCTGATTTTGTTTTCGCAGACCAAAAAATTGTCTTTTTAATAAAATTTAATTAATTTTGAAATTTTGTTAAAAATATAAATATTTTAGGTGGCCAATCACACCTAGTCAAAAAAGATTGGTGGCGACTCCTTTTGTTTTTAAACGTTTTTAAAATCGTCGAGCGCTAAACCGTTACGACAGATTGGCGACCCCATTGGGGATGCTTTTTGAGGGTCAAGCCATTCATTAATCATGTGTTATCTAAAGTTTTAATTTAATAGTCCTGATTGATATTTAAACTTAATTCATTTGGATTTCGAAAATAAGTTTGTTTGCATCTGCTTTTTGTGTTATTTATTTTATGTTTTATATTTGTATATACTTGTTGTTAATAAATTGTTCAAGCATTTTGGATAGAGATAATAATTTAATTTGAGTCTGACATGTTCCCTCATGCATACACTTGCACTTGCATTTGCCTCACATAAGCTCTATACCCGAGTTCCGTCCTTCTTAGGAGGGAGTAGAGTACCTTTGCTCTTGTGAGGTAATCACCTCCGCAATGGCAAGTGAAATACTCCCACTCAAATTGGTTCCTTACTAGTCCAGTGTGGATGCTAGTAAGGAATAATTTGGGAACCTTTTGACCTTTTAGAGACCTAAACCAACATGTAAAAGGCCCTAAAAAGCCAATCCTAGCTAGAGCCATGTCCGATTTTTGTAGAAATTATCCTGAAATTAGGACACATGAGGGAACATTTTACTACCTTTTTTCATATCATAACTCTATTGATTTTTCAAATTCATGCTCTCATAAAATCAAAAGATATTTGTTTTCAAATAAAATTTCACATTTTTACAATTTTATGGAATAAAACAAAGACTTATTCGGTTTCTCTCCTTTGTCAAAAATAACATGAAAACATCCATTCATTCTTTAATAATATTTGAAAAATAACAATAATGTTTTTATTTTTTTAAACCAATGCATAGACATTAAAAAGAAAGAGGAATTTTAATGAGAAAATAAAAGGTAAGTGCATTGTCACATTCCTTTAAAAATAGATTAAATAAAAAAGGAAATTAAAGAAAATTAAATTGTGGTGTGAAAATAAGATTTTAAAAAAAAAAAGAGAGAAAAAAAGAAAATCTATTCTTTTAAAAAAAAAGAAGGAGAAATCATCAAATTCTAAAATGAAAAAAAGAAAGAAAGAATTCATTGAATTTAATTGAGAAAAAGTTTTGATTCTTTTATTCTTAAATTTTAGCGTAGCATATTTCATTACATTAATGCATTCACATCACATAATAAGGAGAGTATTTGTCTTTTTGGATTAAAGAAAGTCAAAGATATCGAAGATCAATTTGAAGCTAGACCTACTACTTTGGAGAATAATCAAGAAGAATTTTGCTGACATGATATACAAGAGATAAAGGGGAAGCTAGCTAAGATTATGAAGATGCTTGAAAGTTTTGGAGGGACTTAAATGGTTCATTTTCAAGGGTCGCTTTCGTTTCCAGAACAACTGCATGTTGAATCATTAGCAAGTGGAGATCGATCGACTTTTCATGAAATGGTCAACCAAGGATTTGCCATGTTTGATTAGAGTTTGGAAACTGACAAAGGTGGCCGTTGTTGTGAAATTCATTTTTGAAAGACTTCGAATGTAGAGGACATTAGAATAAGGGAGAGTTAGTAAGGAATTTTGAGTCTTGTAGACAATTCCCGTATGAATATGAAAGTTACAAGATTTTATTTAAGTTCGCATTCACTTCATTCATATGTGCATAATGTGATTTGACAGAAAATAATAAAGCTAACAATAACTGTTTCCAAAAACAAAAAAAAAGGAAAATGATGAAAGCAAATACACGGTCAAAATTTTTTAGTCTATAATTTTTTCCTTTTGGTGTGTAACTTGTGATATTGTAAACTAATAACAAGATTGAAATTTCTTTTACATGTAGATATACAATTTCAATACAATAAAAGCTTCATATTAGCATGGCAAGCATGACATCTAATATAAGGGTATAACAGGATTTGGTGTAGATATAGCTTGATCAGTGAAAAGCTTTGGAGATAGTTTTGGATATGGAAGAGATAGAAACGAGTCGAATGATGGAAAAAGCTCAACAAGAGATGAGAGAGCAATTATCACAGATGGTCGATTTGTTGGAGAAGCTGAACAATGGAAAAATGGGAGAACTAGCTACTCAAGAGGGGCATCAGTTACGAAATGCTGAGGATTCTTTTTGTCCAATTAACAGTGGCTCACAAGAAACCCAAACATCTCAGGAGCCATAAGCAATGCCCACCAAAGATTATGTATGCCCTAATATGCCATCTGCAATCGACCCTAGTCAATTTCATGGGCATGCAACTCCCACCATGAACCCCCTCGAACCAATTCATGTTGCTAATTTGGATAGTCACAAAGACCAAGGGATGCCACAAGTGAAAGAAGGCTCAAGTTCCCGACAAAAGATAGAGCTTATAGAGGAAAGACTTCGGATCGTTGAAGGAATGGATTTTCATGGATCTTTAGATGCAGCCAAATTATCTCTAGTGCCTGGTGTGGTCATTCCTTTAAAGTTTAAAGCTCCAGAATTTGAGAAATATGATGGGACCACTTGTCCAAAGGCCCATATCACTATGTACTGTAGAAAAATGGCAGCGCATGTGCATGATGACAAGCTGTTGATCCATGTTTTCCAAGACAGCCTTAAAGGATATGCTGCTAGGTGGTATACATAATTGGGCAGGGGCGATGTTCACTCATGGGAAGATTTGGCAAAGGCATTTGTCGCCCAATATAAGCATATTGTGGATTTGGCCCCAGATCGTTTATCTTTACAAACTATGGAGAAGAAAGCTACTAAAGGCTTTAGAGAATACGCCCAGAGATGGAAGAATGTTGCCACCCAGGTCCAGCCTCCCCTCATAGAAAAAGAGACTGCGACTTTGTTTCTTAGTGCCCTCCAGGCACCATATTATGATAAGATGATTGAGAATGTTACGAAGAATTTTGCTGACATGGTGGCCTCCGGAGAGATGATTGAGAATGCAATCAAGAGAGGCAAGATCAAGATAGGTGACATGGCTAATAACAGACTTGAAAGGATGGAAGAAGAAGTGCAAGCTGCAACATTTGAGGGACAATTTCCTAGAAATTCCATTCCATATAATCCCTATTTGTCTCATCCATCATACCGTCCAACCTCGAACAATGCTTCCAGTGATCCTTATCTTTATTCACCAATCCCGCAGCCAGGATTTCGAGCAAACTCTTACCCTCCAATGGTTGCTCATGCGCCTATCCTTATGCCTAGGCCAGTAGCTCAACCTCTTCAACAATCAATAAACAACAGAAAAAGATCGAGAAGCAACCAAGGAAAAATTTCGATTCCAATCTCCGATCTTTTGCCTTTTTTGGTGAAAAACCAATATTTGGCCCCTATACCTTTGAGGATAGCACCAAACCCATTGGCCAAGAGCTATGATCCGAATAGCAAATGTGACTATCACATGGGGGCAATTGGGCATTCAATAGAAAAATGCAGACAGTTGAAGGAAAGGGTTGAAGAGCTCATCAATGGTGGAATCTTGACTCGAGAACTTATGGAACAGTGGAAGTCCACTTTGGTGTAAAATCATGGCATTTTGGCAGATCAATCTGGAGGAAAACGAAGATTTTGAGATTTTGAAGTTTGTATTTTGTTGGAAAAATGCTTGTCATTTTCGTTGACCTAGGTGACAATTGTATGAGCACAACATTTTGCATAATTTATTTTCCAATGGCATATGACAAGAATGTTTCTTTTCTTCACAATAATGATAAAATGATTATAAGAAAATCGGTGATTACTGTCAAAGATGAATGTAGTAAATCATTCCCGGATCATATCTCAGTGAAACCTAAGTTACTCGGGAGCCAAAAGGCTAAATTGGGACATAAGATTTTGAAAGTTCTATTTTGTTTTCACTTTGACCATGATAGGGCTTTATTGTTAATGATTTTCAAGAAATAACCGATTTGCAAAACTTTTTGAGAATTTTTTGGAAATCAATGACAATCTCAAAGATTCTGGATAATGGCGGTCAAATATGTGGCAAGATCATTTTGAAATACATTTCCACCTAAATTCTTGTACAAATCCCGAATTCTTCAATCTTGTACTCCCGAGATGCCTTTTCGCCCATGTTTTGGGGCAAGATAAAAAAAAAGAAGCAAGAGAAAAAGATAAAAAGAAGAGAGAGCCAAAGTTGAGGATTTTTCACTGTTGTCCATCTGTATAATACCTTGAGTCGCGCATCACCTCTTTTCTTAAATGAATTTTCGGTGTGTGAGGTCAAGTTCTGTCATATTAAAGTGTCACATTACAAGGAAATCAAAAAGAAAAAAAAAGAACAAAAAAAAAAGAAAAAAAATGAAATGGATCGTGACACCATGCAAACATGATATTCAGATGATTTCAAAAGCCAAAAGAAAAACTTATCCTAAGGATTGCTTTTCAATAGAAGTATCTTAATTTGAGATGATGAATGGCCATCTTTCACATCCCATTCACAAATATAAACATTATCCTTTTGCCACCCCTTTTTAGCCTGATAATTTCTTTCATAATAAACCTCCTCCAAGGATCACCCTCCACTCCGGGGGGCATGTGCAGAAAATATCTCTTCAAAGAAGATGAATGATTAAACTTTTGTTTTCAATCAAATAAGATTTACTATGTTTTTGAAATCTTGGATATGAATCAATGAAGAAAGAAAAAAAAGAAAAAAAGAAAGAGAAAGGAGGAAGGATACATGTGAAAGTACACAAAGAAAGATGCTTCAAAGGATGAATAGGATTTTGAAAAAAAAAAGAAAGAAGAAGAAGAAGAAGAGATACATCGAAAAGTAGAAAAAGAAAAGTGCTTCAAAGAGTGAAAATGATAGATATTCATATAAGAAGAAATGATTCTTGGATTGATCACCTTCAAACACATTTTGGACCTATTTATCTATTCTTTCAGAACCTTGAACCATGGCCTACATTACGTACTTAAAAGTCCATTCTGATCAAACATGAATGCTTGTATCGAAGAGCTCTTCTTTGGAAAATTCTCACTACTATTTGTTTTGAATGAAATTTGAATTCTTGAATGCATGGAGGAACAATCAAATAAAAAAAAAGAGAATAGAAAACAAAAGAAAGAGTGCAGCTCTACGGTGAAAACCCGAAAAGGGCAGTCTAGAGCAAATAATGAACTTTTCATGCAACCAAGTCATGCAGCGACATAAATTGAAAATATGGAAAAAGAGTCGACAAGCCTTAAGAAACTCTCGAGGTATCCAAAGATTTTGATGTCACTTGATTGCTCGACATTTTTCTAAAAAGTCTGAAACTTTCTTCTTGTACATACTCTTCCTAAACAGAAAAGACCTCAGTCATTCATATCTCATCTTGGCATCTGTAGAACGCCATTATTCGAAAATTTAAGAGATTGTCAAACCAAGTTGTAAATATTTTGTTTCTTTTCTCATTCAAAATTTTGTTCAAAAAAATAAAGAAGAAAGAAAGAAAAGTGATGGTATTTTAAGAAAACCATTTTGAGCCAAGAAAGAAACCATTGTTTTTTGTTTTGGATAAGTGGCAAAGTATTCCTCAAACAAAACATCCTGGCGCACCAAACTTTCAATTGTTCAGTTTAAAAGATCCGAATAGGATTTATGTCACTCATCTTGAAAAGTAATCACTAATCTTTCGAAAAGATCAGGTATCACTTGTGAAATTTAGATTCATTTCTCCTGGAAAATAGTTATGAGGAAAATTTAGTGCTATTAGTCAAAAGGCTATGATGAGAGCGCAAGAACTTTGCAGAAATGGAAAATAGAAAGGAGCTTTCATGGTCATGTTGAGGGCAAAAAAGATAAAAAAAGGCAAATAATGTACCTCTTTGGCAAGATAGGAAAGAGATTTAAAGTTAGAAAATGTACAGGATTGAGTGTCATGCATTCATGCATACATATACAATATCATACAGCATCAAATCATACAACATCAACACTGAAAGTTTTTGTAAAATTTTGAGATTAAAACATGTTTTTCGAGCTGAAGGCTCGACACCATCCAATCAAGATTTTAAAGGTTATTCAACCTTTTTTCAAAACAAAAGGGTCAAGTTTGCTCATAATAAAGAAAATTTCAAATCCAGTTTGACCAGTGCCATGTTTAATTAAGATTGAAGATTGATTTTCAGAAGATAAGTAAAATTCCAAGTCCTCCGGGCACAAAGTTAACTCTTTAAGTGTAATTCTAAGACCTTCGGGCATGAATTGTAAGTCCTCCGGGCAAAATTTCCAAGTCCTTCGGGCACAAATCTCAAGCCCTCCGAGCACAAATCTCAAGTCCTCCGGGCACAAATCTCAAGTCCTCCAGGCACAAGTTTAAGACCTTCGGGCACGAATTTTAAGACCTCCGGGCATAAAGTTCAAGTCTTCTGGGCACTAATTTTAAGTCCTCTGGGCATAAAGTTCAAGTCTTCTGGGCACTAATTTTAAGTCCTCTGGGCATAATTCTAAGACTTCCAGGCACAAACTATAAGTCCCTCGGGCTCAATTCCAAGTCCTCCGGGCACAATTCCAAGTCCTCCGGGCACAATTTTAAGTCCTCCGGGCAACATTCCAAGTCCTCCGGGCATAAATTCTAAGTCCTTCCGAAAAAAATTTTTAAAGTTTCATTGCCTCTGCTGCAAGAGGAGCACATTCCGAAAAAAAAAAGAAAAAAAAAGAAGAAAGAAGAAAATTTAAGTTTCATTGCCTCTGCTGCAAGAGGAGCACTTTTCAGAAAGGAATTTAAAGTTTCATCGCCTCTGCTGCAAAAAGAGCACATTCCAAGAAAGAAATTTAAAGTTGCATTGCCTCTGCTGTAAGAGGAGCACATTTTCAGAAAGGAATTTAAAGTTTCACCGCCTCTGCTGCAAGAGGAGCACATTTCAAAAAAAAAAAAGAATTTTAAAGTTTCATCGCCTCTGCTGCAAAAGGAGCGTATTTTCAAAAGAGGAACTTAAAGTTTCATCGTCTCTGCTGCAAGAGGAGCACATTTCAAAAAAAAAAAGAAAAAAGAAAAAAAGAGGAATTTTAAAGTTTCATCGCCTCTGCTGCAAGAGGAGCATATTTCAAAAAAGAAAAAAAAAAGAGAAGGAATGTTAAAGTTTCATCGCCTCTGCTGCAAGAGGAGCACATTTCAAAAAAAAAAGAAAAAAAAAGTGAATTTAAAGTTTCATTGCCTCTGCTGCAAGAGGAGCACATTTCAAGAAAAAAAAAAGGAATTTTAAAGTTTCACTACCTCTGTTGTAAGAGAAGCACCTTTAAAAAAAAAGGAAAAAAGAGGAGAAAAAAGAAGGATTAGATCTTGAGTCGGACAAAATTGTTGTCTATTATCTTCGCTCTATTCTTGATCCTCAACAATAAGCAAAGAGGGGCAGCTGCTGACACCTAATTTTGTCCCATTTTTGTTATTATTATTATTATATATTCTGTTTATTATTATCTTTTTTATTATTCTTTTTATTTTTATTTCGTTTTTATTATTGTTATTATTATTATTACTATTACTGTTTCTCTATATATATTTTTATTTTATTTGTTTTTATTTTTATTTTAATTTTATTATTATTATTATTATTATTGTTGTTGTTGTTGTTGTTGTTTGTTCTCCAATCCTGACACCAACTCCTGCCACCGGCAGGCCTGCCACCACCAGCCACTCCTACCATGGCTTCCCCCGAGGTTGTCCATCAACTCTGTCACCCCATCCCATCTACATCACTCCCACTAGACGACCTAAAGAACCCTCCCTCAAGCTTCAAGCTCTCCCCACTCACCCGAGACCCACTCAACCGAAACCCACCAGCAGCCTCAACCAAAATCTTAACCTCGAGCTCCATTGCCACGCCACCTTTGGCCACCATTTCCATACCAGACACCGTGACCCTCTAAACCCAAAAAACACATAAGCCCGATCCCTCCATCCTCAGCTCACCATCAACACAGCACCATCCTCACCCAACCAAGACCTATACGCCTACCCAAAAACTAGCCCTCAACTATTCTGCCACCATCACCAAAACCACAACAAACCCCTAACCCAGATCTGGAAACCCCAAACCCGAGACCCTTAGGATCCCAGATCTAAAGCCCCAACCCTAGAAAATCGATTCCTGGATACCTGCAAACAAGAAGAAAATCAACAACAACACAAAACCAAGAAGATTCAAATCAACAACCATCAACCAAAAAAGCAAAAACAAAAACAAAAAAAGGGGAAGAAGGCTTTCGGTTCCTAGCAGATCTACAGGGTTAAGAGATTTTTTCGAGAAATCCGAGGCTAGAAACAGAAAGAGGAGGCGGAGAGCTTTCGAAAAGTCGGAGGCTTTTCGGGGTTTGGCGGCCGGCGGCGACGGACGGCGGTTCGGCACGGCTGAAAATCGCCCAACCGAGAGCCTTTCGGGGCTCTGAGGTTTTTTGTGCAAAAAGGAGAAGAAAATGAAGTGAGAAAAAAAAAGAGTGGCTTTTATAGTTGAAGAAGAAAAAAAAAGGTTGGTGACCCGCACGTGACCCGGATTCGACCTAAGACCCGAGCGCCAGGCTGGCTAGCGAAGCAGGATCCGCGCGTCGCCCACGCCCGACCCGAAGTTTGACCCGGTTGATGATCCGTTGCTGACCGACGTTTTCGGCCCAATTCCGAACGCAGCTGGGCTTTGATTTTTTGGGTCGTTTTAGAAAGCTTATTTGGGCTTTTAGCCCAAGTCCATTTGGGGTAAAATTTCATTAACTTCTTATTTATTTATTTATTTGTTTGTTTATTTATCCATGTCATTTATTAAAAATATATATGTTATAAAATTAAAAAAACTGAAAAAATAAAAAATGAAATAAAATAAATATAAAAAAACAAATAAATAAAATGAAAATGAATAAGTTTTTTTTTAAAAAAAAGAAACAAAACAATATAAATAAATAAATAAATAATAAAGTTTAAATTTAATTAAGTAAAAATCGTCCGATGATGGGATGTTACGGAAGTCACAAGTAGTGATTCCTAACGATCCCTAGGTGAGAAGAGTTGTACTAAATGTTGCCAAAAATATTGGAATATTTAGTATGATTTTTCAATAATTCAATTTTTTGTTAAAAATAAAAATAAGTTTTTAAGAGAAAATTAATAATAAATTTTAAATTTCATTAATGTGAATTTCCAATGATGGGATGTTACGGAAGTCACAACTAGTGATTCTTAACTGATCCCTAGGTCAGAAGAGTCTACTAAATATTGTCAAAAGTATTGAGGTATTTAGTATGATTTTTCAATAATTTAAAATTTTGAAAATAAAATTGAATTTTTAAAATTAATAATAAAATTAAAATTAAGTAAAAAATTGTCCGATAATGGGATGTTATGGAAGTCACAAGTAGTGATTCCTAACTGATCCCTAGGTGAGAAGAGTTGTACTAAATGTTGCCAAAAATATTGGAATATTTAGTATGATTTTTCAATAATTTAATTTTTGGTTAAAAATAAAAATAAGTTTTTAAAAGAAAATTAGTAATAAATTTAATTAAATAATTTCCAATGATGGGATGCTACGGAAGTCACAAGTAGTGATTCCTAGCTGATCCCTAGGTGAGAAGAGTCTACTAAAATGTTGCCAAAAGTATTAGAATATTTAGTATGATTTTTCAATAATTTAAATTTTTAATAAAAATGAAAATGAATAAGTTTTTTTTAAACAAAGAAATATAAATGAATCAACAAATAAATAATGAAATTTAAAATTAAAAATTCATGTGCATCATATATTATCTGTTTGTATCATATGCATTCATAATAATTTTCGAAATGGGTGTGAGCCCTTCCGAGGATGAGATTCTGTAGAAGTCACAAGTAGTGATTCTTAAGAAATCTCTATGTGAGGAAAATTATTTCAAATGCTTCCAAAAGTATTTGAGTATTCGATTTAATTATTCAATACAAAAGGGTTCACACTCACTTTCGATAAACAAAATCTAACTTTTTAAAAAAAATATAAAAAAATAATTTTGATAAATAATAAAATGCCTCTAAAAGGGAATAAAATAGGAATTAATTTTAAATATTAATTCAAGACCATTTTATTAAAATTAAAGGATAACACTTGATTATTATGGTACCGTTTTTTAACGGGCATCGTGGGGGTGCTAATCCTTCCCCACGCGTAACCGTACTCCCGGACCTAATTTTTTTTTCGCATACCAAAAAATTGTCTTTTTAATAAAACTTAATTAATTTTGAAATTTTGTTAAAAAGATAAATATTTTAGATGACTAATCACACCTAGTCAAAAAAGATTAGTGGCGACTCCCTTTGTTTTTAAACGTTTTCAAAATCGTCGAGCGCGAAACCGTTACGATAATACCGTAAGTCATATTTCATAATCGTCTTATTAGACCGAAATTGAAATTATGACTCCAAGAATAATATCCATTTTTATCGTGAGATAATCATCCCAATTCGCATATACATAATCCCAACGTTATGCTAATATCATTGTCTCATAATTACCTTATTTGTCTCTCTAGCATAGATTCAATTCAACCATGTACTTTAAAATCTTTTTCAACAAATCATCTTAATTGTTCTTTCTAAACCTCTATTTACGAGGAAATCAGTAACTTTTACATAGGACAATTTTATCTAAAATTCGACAGCATAACATTTAATAAATCGGAACCTTCTGCAAGTGAAATCCAAAATTATCAACTAATCCAAACCATTCCCAAAAACTCAAATTTCCCAAGACAATTGATTTCAGTATAACAATAGCTCAAGGGATTTTAATTCAACATAATCCAATACTTTCTCCTACAATCCATTTATCAAAGGAAATCAAAATAAAATTAATAAAACCATACTTCAACTTTTACATTCTATTCATTTCTCAAACAATCAATTCAATACTTTTCTAGACTCTACTTTCGATTAAAACTGATCAATTCTATATTAAACTAAGTTATTAAATATTTAAAAAAACTTTGTCAAAATCGAACCCTTATAGTTTACTCAAGATATTAACTTACAGCTCTCTTTTGTATAAATCCCTTTCTTTTTCAATGCTTAATCACACATTCCAACAACTCCATTTTCATGTTCTAATACCAATAATCGACATTCTATAAATACCTTAACGATGTCCCAATATTAAACAATTATATAATCACAATTTCCAAATCAATAATTCAATGGAACTATTCCCCAAGTTCCAGCAAGATCAAATTTGATTTAACCATATTCTACGGGTAT
This sequence comes from Heritiera fomes, assembly GCA_032173925.1. Classification (NCBI taxonomy): domain Eukaryota; kingdom Viridiplantae; phylum Streptophyta; class Magnoliopsida; order Malvales; family Malvaceae; genus Heritiera; species Heritiera fomes. The sequence continues at coordinate 16,012,464 of JAPDPM010000002.1, forward strand.
TTTAACAATATGGTAAGAATGTCTCTCACAATATTCCACATCATCCCAACGATGTTTCACAATATCCCAACACATTACAACAACCATCAAAATATTTTATCAACCATTCAAGTTTATTCACACAATCTTTTGACCATACTCCGACGTTGTTTCATCATTATTTCATTGCCAATCCTTCTTATACTCGACAACATTCCGCTATAACCAATATTGTTCATTCATAACAAATTTAAAACTTTCCAATGTAATACCATAAAGCAATCCAATCTATGACAATATAATACTAATGCAATCTTATAAAAGTATCTTACCTAATATCAAAGTTGACGATTTAATCTCTCCCAAATTCATTCATGCTCCAATCATTCTTGTGTAATTTCTACAAGTTCAAGCCCACACTCACATTTAGAAATCTACAAAATTACTCAACAACAACAACAACAACAACAACAGCAACAACAACAACAACAATAATAATAATAATAATTGTTAGCTTTAAATTGACAAGTATTTTGAAATGACAAAACTCAAGTAAGCTTAAAAATGATTTTTCTCCAAGTAAATTTACTTTGAATGAACTCAATAATAGAAAATATTTTAAACAAGTTTTGGATTGAGATTTCAACTCAAAAAGTCAGTAAACACTCTTAAGAAAAGGGTTAGAAGTTTTTAACTGACTTAGAATCACAAAAAACCATAAACTATCTCAAATTGCAGTTAAAGACGTGCAGGAAGGCATTCTGGTTAAAAGGGATCGATCCCTACTGTAGAGGGATCGATCCCATTTTGGCAGTAAGGTGGAGAAGCATTATGGAACAGGCTGGAATGCTTTCTGGATAAAACGGATCGATCCTTTTGGTAAAGGGATTGATCCGTTTGCACGAAACTTGACCCAACGACTAGTTTTTTAGGGTTTCAACGGGAGGATTTGCATTAAATGCTTCACCAACCGTTCCAATCGTTTGGTGGATTATAAATGAGGCATTTATGAAGTTTGGAGGCAGAACAAGCACTGAAGAAACTCTCATACATTCAAGAAAGAAATCCTAGCAGAAATATTTACTCTTTGTACTCCATTTGTTGGAAATTTCTTTGCTCTTCACCCACTCACTCAAATTGCTGATTCTCAAAGGTGAGAGCAAACCTTGTGAGGTTATTATTGTAAGAGTGAGGGTAACATTGTAAGGGGACAGACTTAGAACGTTGTTTCTAAGCCATCAAGAGAAAGTGTAAGAGGTATCACCACACCTTGAAGTGGTTTGTAAGAATCCCAAAGGAAGTGTGGAATCAATCCCTTGACAAGAGGAACAAGGAGAGAGGACGTAGGCAAGAGATTGGCCGAACCTCTATAAAATCTGTGTTTGCTTCTCTTATCCCTTTTTACTTATTGCATTTATTTCATTATTGCTTTATCTATTGCATTTGTGAATTAAATTCTTAGAAAAGCCAAAATTTAGTATAAAAACCGATTTACCCCCCTTTCGGTAAAGCCAACAATTAGTATCAGAGCTTGGGCTCGAGATTGAGTTAGATTAACATCTATCGAGTAAAACGATCACTAATGGCTCAAACTAGTATATCTACACCTTTGGTAGGAGAGGGACACTCTACAGTTAGGCCTCCACTCTTTAATGGTGAAAACTATGCTTATTGGAAGACTAGAATGATGTTATTTATTCAAGCTAATGATTATGACGTATGGAGAATCATAGTTAAAGGTCCCCTTGTTCCTATTAAGAAAGTAAATGGGACGGATGTTCCAAAGAAAGAAGATGAGTGGGATACTAATGATATTAGAATGGCACAACTTAATGCTAAGGCTATGCACACATTGTTTTGTGCATTAGGACCAAATGAATATAATCGAGTTTCTCAATGTGAGAATGCTAAACAAGTTTGGGATAAACTAGCCATCACACATAAGGGGACCATACAAGTCAAGGAAACAAAAGTAGGCATGCTCACTCAAGACTATGAATTGTTTAGAATGAAGAATGATGAGTCAATTAGTGACATGTTTACTAGGTTTACTGATATCATAAATGGTCTTAAAGCCTTAGGCAAGACATATTATAATGTAGAAATGGTGAAAAAGATACTCAATAGCTTACCTAAATCATGGGAAGCTAAAGTCACTACTATTGAGGAATCCAAGGACCCTCATACACTCTCATTAGATGAACTTATGGGATCTTTACTTACTTATGAGATGAAAATTAAGAGAAATCAAGATCCCCCAAAGAAAGTTGGAGTATCTCTAAAGTCCACCATAATTGAGGAATCAAAGGATGATCATGATGAAAGTGGTGATGATGAGGATTTAGAAATGGCCATGTTTGCCAAGAGATTCAACAAATTCATGAGGATGAGAGCTAGTGGAAACTGTAGGCGACCTCCTAGGAGAGAGTTCAATAGAGGAGAAACTAGTAGGAAAGAAAAGGACCAAATTATTTGTTATGAATGCAAAAAACCTGGTCATATTAAATTTGATTGTCCTCTTTATAGAAAGCAAAATGAGAAGAAACCAAAGAAGAAGGCAATGGTGGCTACATGGAGTGATAGTGATTGCTCCGATGAAGAGAATGTGCAAGATGAAGTAGCCAACCTTTGTTTTATGGCTTTTAAAGATGAGAAGGTAACATCTAACTCATTAGATACTAATGATTACACTTTTGATGAATTACAAGATGCATTTGATGAGTTAGCAAATGAATTTGAATGTATGAATGTGAAATATAAGAAAATGATTTCTAAGTTGAAAAAGGAAAATGAAATTCTTATGAATGTTAAATTAGAATATGAGAAGAAATTAGAAAATGCAAATCTAGAAATAGAAGAATTAAATAGAAAGAACATTAATTTGCAAAACTCCTTTTCTAGGTTTTACATGGGCCAACAAAAACTTGATCATATGCTAGAGACCCAAAGAGCATTCTTTGATAGAGAAGGGTTAGGCTATAATGCATCAAACAAAGAGACTCATCTAAAAAATTTCCTAGTTAAAGATAGAAAATTTGTTTTGTGCACATTATGTAATAAACTAGGACACTTTTCACAAGCATGCACCTCTAGGAAGACCATGATTATAGGAAAAATGGCTGTCAAGATTTGGGTGCCTAAACATGTTTTAAATTCAAGTGATGAGTCCTTAAAGATGAAATGGATCCCTAGAGGATAAAAAATTATTAGTACTAACTCTCAAGGACCCAAGAAAATTTGGGTACCTAAGATGAAAGCTTGATGTGTTTGTGTGTAGGAGGAAGAGTATTGCTACAAGGCTAAGTCCAAGGAGTATTGGTACCTTGATAATGGATGCTCAAGACACATGACGGGTGACAAGAGCCAATCCAAGCTCCTAAAGTATAAAAGTGGTGGAGAAGTCACATTTGGAGACAACTCCAAAGGACAAATTGAAGGAATTTGCTCCATTGGTAACTCTTCCTCAACTATTGAGAATGTTTTGTATGTTAGAGGCTTAAAACATAATTTGTTTAGTATTAGTCAATTGTGTGATAAGGGATTTAAAGTTGTGTTTGATGATTTGTGTTGCAATGTTGTTAATGCTAAAACTAATTAAATTATTTTTATTGGACATAGACAAGGAAATATTTATGTTGTTAATTTGAATGAGCTTAATAGCAAAAATGTATGTTTTATGGCCACTAGAGAAAATGAACCTTGGTTATGGCATAGAAGACAAAACATGCTAGCATGCATGTTTTGTCTAAGTTAACCAAAAGAGACTTAGTAGTAGGCTTACCTAAACTACAATTTGAAAATGATAAAGTGTGTGAAGCATGTGTAAGAGGAAAACATAAAAGAATATCATTTAAACCTTAGAAAGGTATTACAACATCTAGATCACTTCAACTCCTCCACTTAGATCTATTTGGACCAACTAGAACCATTAGCTTAGGAGGAAAACACTATGGTTTTGTCATAGTTAATGATTACACTAGGTTTACTTGGGTGTTCTTTTTAAGTGTGAAAAATGAAGCCTTAGAAAAATTCATTATTTTCTCAAAACTTGTTCAAAATGAAAAAGGTTACTCTATTTCTAGTATTAGGAGTGACCATGGAAAAGAATTTGAAAATATTGGTTTTGATACATTTTGCAATGAAAATGGTATTAACCATAATTTTTCAGCTCCTAGAACTCTTCAACAAAATGGGGTAGTTGAAAGGAGAAATAGAACATTAGAAGAAATGGCTAGAACTATGCTTTGTGAAAATAACTTACCTAAATATTTTTGGGTTGAAGCAATAAACACTTCTTGCTATATCATAAATAGAGCTATGGTAAGGCCTATTTTAAAGAAAATTCCCTATGAGCTTTATAAAGGAAAAAGGCCCAACATAAGTTATTTTCACCCATTTGGATGTAAATGTTTTGTTTTGAACAATGGTAAAGATAACCTAGGAAAATTTGATGCAAAAAGTGATTATTCTTTAAATTCTAAGGCTTATGGAGTTTTCAATAAAAGAACACTTGTAGTAGAAGAGTCAATTCATGTAATTTTTTATGAATTAATTATCACTAGTAGAACCAATCTTGATGATGAAGTAGAGATCTTTGATGAACCTATAGTGGATTCATCCCAAGATAAGGATGTTAGGGAACAATTAGAAGATCTTAATATTAACAAAAACGAGGAGTCCATGGAACAAGAAATAATTCAGAAAGAATCTAGGTGTCCTAGAGAACTTGGATATGTGAAGGATAATGATATTGTTGGAGATCCAAACATTGGAGTTAGAACTAGGTCAACCTATAGAAACATATGTCAACATGTAGCTTTTGTATCACAATTTGAGCCAAAGAATGTGGATAAGGCCTTGAAGGATGAAGATTGGATTATGGCCATGCAAGAGGAATTAAATCAATTTGAGAGAAGCAAAGTATGGACACTAATGGAAAGACCTAAAGATTATCCCATCACTGGAACCAAATGGATATTCAAAAATAAGATGGATGAGAATAGCATTATTGTTAGAAACAAGGCTAGGTTAGTGGCTCAAGGATATAGGCAAGAAGAAGGGATAGACTATGATGAAACATATGCTCCGGTAGCTAGATTAGAAGCCATTAGGATGCTACTTGCATTTGCATGCTACAATGATTTTAAATTATATCAAATGGATGTGAAAAGTGCATTTTTAAATGGTTACATAAATGAAGAGGTTTATGTTGAACAACCTCCCGGTTTTGAAAATCCAAAGTTTCCTAACCATGTTTTCAAACTATCAAAAGCTTTATATGGATTAAAACAAGCTCCTAGAGCTTGGTATGAAAGACTTTCAAAGTTTTTAATTGAAAAAGGTTTTGCAAGAGGCAAAGTAGACACAACCTTGTTTATCCAATCTAAGGGTAGTGACTTATTAGTAGTTCAAATTTATGTGGATGATATCATTTTTGGATCTACAAATGAGTCATTGTGTAAAGATTTCTCAAAATTAATGCAAGGTGAATTTGAGATGAGTATGATGGGAGAATTAACCTTCTTTCTAGGACTTCAAGTTAAACAATGCCAAGAAGGTATTTCCATAAATCAAGCTAAGTACACTAAAGATTTGCTTAAAAGATTTAGAATGGATGAGTCTAAACCTTACTCTACACCTATGAGCACAAATATCAAGCTTGATAAGGATGAAGGAGGAAAGTGTGTAGACACTATACTATATAGGTCTATGATTGGCTCATTGCTATATTTAACTGCTAGTAGACCCAATATAATGTTTAGTGTATGCTTGTGTGCTAGATTTCAGTCATCTCCTAAAGAATCACACCTACAAGCAGTAAAAAGAATCCTTAGATACCTTAAAGACACTTCTTCCTTAGGACTTTGGTATCCTAAAGATTCTACACTTGATCTCCATGCCTATTCCGATGCGGACTTTGGTGGATGCAAAGTGGATAGGAAAAGCACATCGGGAACATGTCAATTCTTAGGAAGTAAGCTTATTTCATGGTTCTCTAAGAAACAACATAGTGTAGCTCAATCCACAACCAAGGCTGAGTATATAGCTTCCGAAAGTTGCTGTGCTCAAGTTTTGTGGATTAAACAACAAATGAGAGACTATGGAATAGATATGAACCAAGTTCCCATCAAGTGTGACAACACTAGTGCTATCAACCTTACAAAAAATCCCATCCAACACTCTAGAACCAAGCACATTGAGATTAGACATCATTTTATATGAGATCATGTGCAAAAAGGGGACATAATCCTAGAGTATGTAGATACCTTGCACCAATTTGCTGATATCTTCACAAAACCCTTGGACAAGGAGAGATTTTGCACTCTTAGAGGTGAATTAGGTATTATGAATGCTCCTTGAATTGCTTTGATCTTAAATGAATGGCTTAAGTTGGTTGTGATGATTGCAAGAACGAAATTTGGAAAATATACTTACCACTTGCAATTCATGACCTTAACTTACCATGTTACTATTCATGTTCTTAGCTTTTTTAGAATGCATTGTTGAACTTTATGTGTGTTAAACTCTCTTCATCAGCCAAAACCCATTTCTAATGTTTAAGACACTTTCACTTGTTGCTCAAAACTATTCTGCATCGGTTCTGCATACTTATGCAATTTTCTGCATTTTTTCTGCACTTTTCCTGCAGTTTTTAAGTAACATCTCATGCATCCCTAGTGGCCAAACCAGATTTTGATTTTAAACAATGAAACTGCACAAGTTCTTTAAGTTTCAAAACATTTTTCTGCATCAAAACTGAGGCAATGGACTAAGGGGTCAATTCTTATGCAAATTGGATTGATTCCCCCTAGTCATTTTGGCCTAAAAATCTGGGTTTTTGCTATGAGGGATTGATCTGTTTCACCATCGGATCGATCCGTTTCACCATCGGATCGATCCGTTAGCATCGGAATGGGCTGGAGTGCAATCTGTCAAAAAGGGAACGATCCCCCCAAAAAAGGGATCGATCCCATCGGCCACCGTGACCCTTATTAAAATCGGGACTTCCTCTCTTAGCCATTATTCATCTCCCCCATCGTCACAAAGCCTTCCCCCTTCTCCATTCCTCTTCACAAATTCTTCAAGATCTACTCCGTTTCTTCACCAAATCGCTTCATTTCACCATTCTTCATCTTTTCTCCATCTCTTTTCACACCCAATCTTCAAGACTCTCGATTTCCTCTCATCCCTCTTGTGTTTGTCACTATTCATGCCCTACATCTAATTGTAAGTATTCTTTACTCATTTTCATCAATTTTTCTTACATTTCACGCTTATTTCCTCATATCTTGTTAACCCATTTCAAGCTTATGCATCAATTTTTCAATTTATCATAATTTTCATTTCACATAAACTCATGTTTTTTATCAAACTTCTAGTGTTTATAACTTAGCATCCTTTGAATATTTCAGCATCATTTCTTCATCAAACTTATTGCTTGCATATTGATCTGCGGTATTATGTTGTTGGCTAGGTTTCCATTTCCCCATATACTTATCCATAGTTCACCAAACCTGTTCCCATCACCTATTCGGTGAAATTCCCAAACGAAATTTCCTCCACCTTTTGAACTCAACCTTCCCCCCACATGGCTCCTAAAATCAAACATGCCACGACAAGGAAAAGAGCTCATCCTTCTTCCTCCTCCTCTTTCGTTCCAACGGCTTTCAATCGTTGTTTTCGCAATGCGGAAGAGAAACACCGTTACCATACCCAATTTGCCAATATACATATTAAACACTGTCGTCCAATTGATTTCGGTTTCTTAGAATCCATTAACTTTCTCTATTTCGCCAAATTTGAAGCCTTCCATTAGACACACTTTCTCAAAATCAACACTCCGGTTCCGTTAAACATTATTCGAGCCTTCTTTTCAAATGCCAAAGTTATCTATTCTCCGAATAACCCATGCAAGGTTGTGGGACTTCAATCTTTTGTTATGGGTCGAGATGTTGAGATCACCAAATATTCTCTCTCACGTGCCTTTTGCATTTCGGAGGATGGTCTTGTGCACGAAAATGTCAATGTCCCATTAGAATTTAATATCGTCAATGATCGTGCGGGTGACCTTCCCATCTTCGCCAGACTTCTTCACATTATAATCTCTTGGAATCTTCGCCCACTCGGGATGAAATATTCTCAACTCCGGCGCCTTGATCGCTTCTGGCTCCACCACATTCATTCCCCTGACGGTGAATAGCCAGACCTTGCTCATTTCATTCTCCACGATTGGGTGAAGATTGTTCTTGGCAAGGTCCACACGATTGTCTTCCCACAGCCGCTTGCATTTTTCTGCTTGATCACGGCATTGATTGTTCATATGAGGCCGGTGTCCTTCCCGAACCTGGTACCACCATCAACCTTGCTACACTACACAATCTTGGATGGTATTCTCGTCAGCAAGGTGATACTGTAGTATGGGAAAAGGCTCATGGTGCTCCTGCATCTCCCGAGCATGCTAGTGACGAATACTCTCCTTCTCCTGAAGAGGAAGCCCCTGCTCCTTCCTCCGCACCTTCGGGGTCCGCATCTAATGACCAGATCATGCTAACGCTTCAACATCTCCAGCAGACCTTCACTCAGCATTTTGACCAGCTTGATGATTAATTTGGTCAACTCAATATTCGTCTCGACAATGTGGAGGAGACACAGGCTGCTTTGTACGATGAGGTCCAAGATGTCCGTATGCAGCAAGAGGATTTCATGGATCAGTACTACAAGACGTTCCCTAGGCTCTGATTATGCTTGTTGTGTGACTTAAGCATTTCACTTATTCTGATTTCGAACCTTCTACTATGTCTGCTGTTTGTGCTGTTTATGTCATTTTCTAGTGTGTTTAAGATGTTTTAGTTTTATGTTTATAACTATGACTGGTGTATCTTTCCATTGGTTTGATCTATATGTATGACTTTGGTTTGATCTATGTTTCCATTGGCTTGGTTTATCACTTTGCTTAATCTTTTTCTCCATTGTTGCTTTAAATTGCCTTATACATCTGACCATTTCTCTTTATGTCATCATGTATTGCTTTACTACTTGATATGACAAAAAGGGGGAGAATTCATGGGGTAAATTTTTCATGCATAAATTGAGGGGTGCAAAATATTTATTCTTCCATGTATAAATTGAGGGGGAGCCAAGCAAAATGATTTTCATGATGTCAAAATGATAAGCAAATCTATCTTAAGCAAATTTACCTTAAATTTTGTCATATCAAAAAGGGGGAGATTGTTAGCTTTAAACTGACAAGTATTTTGAAATGACAAAACTCAAGTAAGCTTAAAAATGATTTTTCTCCAAGTAAATTTGCTTTGAATGAACTCAATGATAGAAAATATTTTAAACAAGTTTTGGATTGAGATTTCAATTGAAAAAGTCAGTAAACACTCTTAAGAACAGAGTTAGAAGTTTTTAACTGACTTAGAATCACAAAAAACCATAAACTATCTCAAATTGCAGTTAAAGACGTGCAGGAAGGCATTCTGGTTAAAAGGGATCCATCCCTACTGTAGAGGGATCGATCCCATTTTGGTAGTAAGGTGGAGAAGCATTATAGAACAGGTTGGAATGCTTTCTGGATAAAACGGATCGATCCTTTTGGTAAAGGGATCGATCCGTTTGCACGAAACCTGACCCAACGGCTAGTTTTTGAGGGTTTCAATGGGAGGATTTGCATTAAATGCTTCACCAACCGTTCCAATCGTTTGGTGGGTCTGACCCAACGGCTAGTTTTTGAGGGTTTCAATGGGAGGATTTGCATTAAATGCTTCACCAACCGTTCCAATCGTTTGGTGGGTTATAAATAGAGGCATTTATGAAGTTTGGAGGTAGAACAAGCACTGAAGAAACTCTCATACATTCAAGAAAGAAATCCTAGCAGAAATATTTACTCTTTGTACTCCATTTGTTGGAAATTTCTTTGCTCTTCACCCACTCACTCAAATTGCTGATTCTCAAAGGTGAGAGCAAACCTTGTGAGGTTATTATTGTAAGAGTGAGGGTAACATTGTAAGGGGATAGACTTAGAACGTTGTTTCTAAGCCATCAAGAGAAAGTGTAAGAGGTATCACCACACCTTGAAGTGGTTTGTAAGAATCCCAAAGGAAGTATGGAATCAATCCCTTGACAAGAGGATCAAGGAGAGAGGACGTAGGCAAGAGATTGGCCGAACCTCTATAAAATCTGTGTTTGCTTCTCTTATCCCTCTTTACTTACTGCATTTATTTCATTATTGCTTTATCTATTGCATTTGTGAATTAAATTCTTAGAAAAGCCAAAATTTAGTATAAAAACCGATTCACCCCCCCCTCTCGGTAGAGCCAACAATAATAATAATATTATAATAAATTTCCTACCCCTTTTCTTCTTCTTCTTCTTCTTCTTTTCCTTTTTTTTCTTTTTTTGGTTTGAACCGATTCAGATCGGTTCACACAGGTTCAAACCCTTGCTGATCGGTTCAGCCACCATCAGCCGGTTCACCGCTGGTTCAGCCTCTCCACAGTTGGCTGAGGTTGTGACGAAGCCGTTTTTAGCCTCCTTCCCTCCTGATCAGGGGCGGCAGCGGCGGATCTGAAGGCAGCAGCCAGTCCCCTTTTCCTTCTTTTCTCCCTCTCTTTTCTCTTTCCCCCTTCACCGTCGGCTATGCTTTTTGCCAGATCTGCTTCCATTGGCGATGAGGGTGGCGGCGGCAGCGTTCGAATCGGTCGGTACCGCCCCTTTTTCTTTTCCCTTTTTCCTTCTTTTCTGTTTTCGCTTCGTTTCGCTTCTTCCTTTTCTTGTTGTCGCCAGCAGCCTTCTTCTCTTCTCGTTGGCCGGCGACAGCCCTCGCCCCTCTCTCTCTTTTCTCCTCTCACTGACAGGGTCGGCTTCTTTGTTTCTCCTCTGTTACATACAGAGGAGAAGAAACAAGGGTCGGGTTATCTTGATTCCCGTTTCTTTCTTTCCTTTTTTTCTTTTATATATATATATAAATATACCATATTTAATATATATTGTATATAAATTTATATACATATCTATACACTTTAATATAAAATAATATTTATATTTCATATGTATATTTATATAATATTTATAATATACTTATATAAATATATACATTTTTATTTCTTTAATTTTTGGATTTCTTAATATCCAAATTAAATTCCTTCGTATGACTTTTCAGATCCGTCACTTCATCAATTACTGAAATTCCAACAATATTCGGATCTCATAAATAAATTTATTTATTTACTTTTGCTTATCTGTTTACATTAAAATTAAATTTCCAGTTATTTAATACCCAAAATAGGAAATTAGCGGTTATCACAAAAGCTTTGGCAGCAACAATTGAAACCATGAAATCCAGTTGCATTGAAATGACATCAATCATAGCTCTAACAATACCCATTACACAATTATAGAGAAACCATGATTTTTGGGCGCACATACACATGGGAAGACATTTAAAAAGGGGAATATGTAAATGTAAGTAAAAACCAACCAAACATCAGCAGAAAATAATGCTTCCTTCTCAATCAGAGCTTTCTTGATAGTCACCAGGGACAATATTTATCTCAATTCTTATTTAATCCTTATCACCAACATAATTATGGTTAGCAAGCTGTGGCCTTGGTTAAACAATTGAGCTTGATTGAATCAAGGAATGTCCAGATGGATAGCATGTGAGATTAATGGAAGGCAATGCAATAAATATTTTACATGCTATTGTTCTTAAAAAGCTTTGACTACAAATAAACTATCAAGTCACAAATAAAATAACTAAGAACAGCTTATATGTTAAAAAAGAACACCTCTAAAGCAACTACATCAAAGCAGAAAAGATTATGTCAATATTCTATTTCCAACTCCTAAAAGGTATATTTCATCGTTTTTTTCCATTCTTTTAGATGTAAGAGAAAGGATTAAAGCTAAAGTTTCAATCAAGCATGGAATGCGTAAATTATATATATATGTGTGTGTGTGTGTGTGTGTGTGTGTGTGTGTATCTCCCAATGTGATCATCAACCTTATTTTAAGGTCAAGATATCTCATGAGATATTGAATATCTCATGAGAAATTAAATAAAAATTAAAAGTTAAATAAATATGTAAGTAACGGTTTAACAGATCAACAAGTAAACTTAAATTTAATAAAAAAGATGTAAGTTACATTTCAATCCTTTTAAAAGGTAACAAAATAGTGTAGTTACATCTTTAACCATTCAAAAAAATTGAATTACAATTTTATCCCTTAAAAATATTAAACAATATTATCTAATTGTCCAGAAAATATAGGGCAATCGAATGCTCGTATATGGCAGTCAACTGAACTAGTCATTTTACTCGATAGATTGCTTCGTCATATAGACAATTGACTATCATATTTAATTTGAGAATTATTTTATGGTAATTGTCATAAATTTTATAGTTAATTATCATTTATTTAAACTATTTATAGTGTTTTATAACTATTTTCATAAAATTTATGCTGAATTACATTAATTTTACAGTTAATTATTATAAATTTTATTAATCTAGTAAAATTTAGGATGAGTCTCATATATTTTATGATAAATGTAATAAATTTATTATGAATGTCATAAAATTTACAACTAATAAAATAAATTTTACAATCAATGTATTACGATGAATCGAATAAATATTACAATAAATCTCATAGATTTTACGATGAATGGATAAAATTTTACAACGAATCTTATTGAATTTACGATAAATCTCATTGACTTTACGATGAATATCATAAATTTTATGATGAGTCTCATTGAATTTACGATTAATCTCATAAATTTTACAATGATTCTAATAGTTTTAAGTTAATTGTAGTAACTTTGCACTTATTATTGTATGTTTACACTAAATATAATAATTTCATAATTTTACCATTATTATTATCAATTGTACGCTAATTGCATTAATTGAACGCTTAATTATCATCGTTTTAATGCATACTCTAGTGTTTGATGTTTAATAATAATAATTTGATGTGTTAATATAAAAATAACCTTTGGCATAATAATTTTATGAAATAAGATAAATAATTTGATTTCTTAGTACAACATTCACATGTTATTGAACTTCAAGATTAACTTCGAGGTAGCTAGCTAAGAAGTTGAGTCGAGTTCAATTATCTTAGCACCGGCTCAGGAAGATCGCAAACCTAATCAAGCTTCACTTAGCTTTTTTTAAAGATTATTATTATTATTATTATTATTATTATTATTATTATTATTATTATTATTATTATTATTATTATTATTATTATTGTGTTGTTACAATGATTGTTATCATTTTTATGTTGCTTCTCATTAAATTTACAGTTAATTATCATATTTAGATGTTTATTGCATTGTTTTTATGCTGATTATAATAATTTTTACAATTGATTATAGGGGCAGTAGAATTCCCGAAAATATTAATCGACAGCCCATGTATAGAAATATTACAGAAGCTTTTTGTGCAAAGGTATTCGACTGGTTTTTTTTAGCAGTCGACTGCCTTTATATAAAAACTTTTTGTGTAAATTCTTAATAGGGGCAGTTGACTATCATAATAAGTAGTCGACTGAGTTTTACATAGAAACATGTTTCAAGCATGTTTTTATTGTGTTTTCAGTAGTTTAATGCCATATTAAAATCATATTAGTGTTAGGAATTTTTTAGGATTTTATTATGTTCATTTACTTAGGCATTTCATTGCATTTAGACACTTCATTAATCAATTTCCTGATCAGTTTCTGTAATCTGTTTGGATAATTTCCAGGTCAGTTTTGCATGAATTTAAGCTTCATTTCACTTAGGTTAACTTAGCTTTAGGTTCTAATAATTAATTGGTAGCAATTAGGGGTTGTTAAGTTAAGCTTACATAGCATTTTCATTCATTTTCTTCATGCATTTCTTCATTGTTACAATCCAGCATAGGCGTCCTTTATAGCATTTTTTGTGTTCTGTTTTTACTGCATTTTAATGGGCATAGAGGGTTCTTAGGATTATATCTAGGGTATATTTTAAATTGGAAATTTTAGGGCTGCATTTAGACTAAGTTTCATGGCGTTCACCTTAGCATTTACATGCATTATATTAGGTTTAAGTGCATTTTCATTGCTAATTTTTTAGGAGCTGTTTAGGATACACTTAGGGGCTGCTTTAAAGGTTCAATTAGTTTAGATTAGAGTTTAAATCATGCATTAGGGTTAGGGTTATGTTAGTATTTTAAAAGTAGCACTTAAGTTCATTCTTTTAAAGAGAATTTTCTACAAACATCTTACATGCATTAGATAGAGTAGTTAGCATTAGGTTTCCAAGCATTTAATTAGATTAGGGATTAGTATAGGGTTACCATTTAGGTCATTTTTAGGGTTTCATTAGGTTAGCTCTTTTATGCATTATTTTCTAGTTCTAATTAAATTTAATTTGAGTTTTACTTAGTTTATGCAATTTTACTTTCATTTTAGGATTTTTATGCGTATTTTCATTATTTGCATTTTAGACCCATATTTTTAAGAAATTACATTTTTACCCCTCTGGTTTACTAATTTGCATTTTGTTTCTTTTCTTTTGCAATTATTTTATTTTCATCATTTTCACTATAAGTATTTCTTATTTGCCTTTTAATTCATTTACTTTTATTTTATTTTATTATTTCTATTTATTTTATCTTATTTTATTAAGCCTTGTAGATCACACACTTTAAAAACATTCATAATTTGCTAGGATATACCTAAGGTAATAGTATCAAGTACTTAGCTAGGCTTCGCAACACCAGTCACTGAGGGACGATATTTTTCGGACTCACCTCCGTATTATTTGAAGACCACATGTACTTGCATTTAGATACCTTATAAGGTCGATAATGCTTATCATGAATATCAGTTCTCCCAATGTATTAACATCAAAAGAATTTGGCACCAAATATGGACCTTCTAACACTACAAGAAAAATGACCTTCAATGATGAAAATTTTTCATCGCTAAAAGCTAGCATCAATGAAGGATTAGCGACGGAAACAGTTTTATAGTTAGCGACAAAATTCTATCAGTAATTTGCGACGAAGCGTTTTCCATCGCTAAATGTGGCGGGAAGCTACTATTCATTTGACACCTAAATTAGCGACAAAAATTTTTATCGCTAAAACATATACATAAGAAATTTGTGGTTTAAAATTAGCAACAGATTTTTCCGTTGCTAATTTTGTTGCTTCTATCACTAATTTCAAGTGATGCAAATTTATTTATTTATTTTTATTTTTTATAATTTGAAGCATCAGCGACAGAATTAGCAATGGAACATTTCGTAACTAATGCCATAAATTAGAAAATTTATATATGTATTTTACTTTTTTTATAATATGAGGTATTTGTGACAAAATTTTCCGTCACTAATTTTGTCCTTAATGCTTTTCAACAACAGAATTAGCAATGAAAAATTTTGTTACTGATTCTTAATGAAAAAAACTTTATTTATCATAATTTAAGACATCAGCAATGGAATTTTCATCACTAATTTCTATCGTTGATGCTTAATGAAGAAAATTTACTTATTTATGTATTTTTATTTCTTTCATAATTTAAGGCATCAGTGATGTAATTTTTCGTCGTGAATTCCGTAGCTGAAATTCCATCACTGATGCTTTTCTACGATGGAATTTGCTGATGCTTAATGAAAGGAATTTATTTATTTATTTATTTATTTATTTATGTATTTTTTTCATAATTTAAGGTATCAGCGATGAAATTTTCTGTCACTAATTACGTTACTGATGCTTTTTAGCGACGGAATTAGCGACGGAATTAGCGACGAAAAATTTTTGTCACAATTGTTTCATACAAAAATAAAAATAAAAATTTGGAATTAGCGACAGAAAATTCTTGAGAAAGAGGCCTAAGGGACCTCTAAAGAGGAATTTGAGTATCTAGCCTAGGTTTACTTGATTGGTTTATGGGAAAATGAAGGAAAATGAAGGAAAATATTGTTACCTGATTGTGAGACTTGAAATTACTACCTTCTTTATTGGATAGAGTTTATGTTGGCTAATAGTTTTTGTTTGCTTATTTAATGGTTTTGGCATATGACAATGTTTTTTTTTTTTTGAGTTCAAGGTGTCAAATTCAGTATTTTTAGCTCTGATAAGTTGTAGTAACAAGATCACAAATTTGAAAATTAACCCAAATGAACTAAAAACTACCAAGCATTCATTAATTTTAGTTGGTGATGCTAAAGAACGTATTCTGCAAAGTTATATATACTTTTACATTCTTTCATATCTTCATGGGTAATTAACATCTTCAATATATATTCTTTTAAATGTTTAACACTCCGTCATAATTAGTTTTGCTATTTTGAAAATATTTCGTACCAACTTGCAGAATGTTTGATATTAAGCTTGTTCATTGCTTTGTAAATGTTTGATACATTTAATGTCAACATAGGCTGATATTATTTGTAAACAGTTCTTATAAAATTATAAAAACAATAATAGTTAATCATTCTTTTTTTTTGGCTACCTGAGTAAAAAATAGTAAAAAAATCTACATCTTGAAACCACGAGGGAATAGAACACCTCGTGCATCTGTAGCAATCAGGCCATGAAGACAGCAAGGAAGATCAGTCAGCTTCTTAAAGTCCACATCCAAATTGCAAGCTGATTTAGCAAGTTTGTTCGCACAAAAATTGCTCTATCTGTAAGCATGCTTGATCTCCACATTCTATTCCCGAGATAGAACACTACAAGAAATTATACTTTCAGTGACGGAATTTTTGAGACGGAAATTTCCGTCACAAGTTCATGCGCATTTGCAACAGATTTGCAACAGATTAGTGACGGAACAAAGAAAAGCTTTAGCGACAAGTTTAGCTACGGATTTTCTACGGAAAATCGTTGCAAATTTGTAACGGAATAACTTCCGTCACAAATTCCGAAGCTAAAATGGCGCGTGCAAATAGTGTTTATCCCCACCAAATTTTCGACGAATTTTGAGACAGAATTTTCGTTACAAATTCCGTTTCTAAAATTTTGAGACAGAATTTGCGACAGAAAATTCCATCTCAAAATATCTTAAGAAATAAAAAAAGCAATATAGGGGTTTTGAGACAGAATTTGAGACGAAAAATTTCGTCTCAAAACCTTTATTTCCTTTTTTATTTCTTAAAAAGGTTTTGAGACGGAATTGTCCGTCTCAAATTTCATCTCAAAACCTTTATATTCCTATGTTATTTCTTGAAAAGGTTTTGAGACGGAATTTTTCGTCTTAAATTCCGTCTCAAAAACTTTATATTCCTTTATTATTTCCTGAAAAGGTTTTGAGACGAAATTTTCCGTCTCAAATTCCCTCTCAAAACCTTTATATTCCTTTTTTATTTCTTGAAAGGTTTTGAGACGGAATTTTCCGTCACAAATTCCATCTCAAAACCTTTATATTACTATGTTATTTTTTGAAAAGGTTTTGAGACGGAATTTTCCGTCTCAAATTCCATCTCAAAACCTATTGTTATTTCTTGATAATGTTTTGAGACGGAATTTTCCGTCACAAATTCCGTCTCAAAACTTTAATAATCCTTTTTTATTTCTTGAAAAGGTTTTGAGACGGAATTTTCTGTCACAAATTCCGTCTCAAAACCTTTTCAAGAAATGTTATTTCTTTAAAAGGTTTTGAGACGGAATTTTCCATCTCAAATTCCGTCTCAAAACATTTTCAAGGAATATAAAGGTTTTGAGACAGAATTTTCGGTCACAAATTCCGTATCAAAACCTTTATATTCCTTTTTTATTTTTTGAAAAGGTTTTGAGACGGAATTTTCCATCTCAAAACCTTTATATTCCTTGAAAATGTTTTGAGACGGAATTTTCCGTCACAAATTCTGTCTCAAAACCTTTATATTTGTTTGTAGGTTTTGAGACGGAATTTTCGGTCACAAATTCCATCTCAAAACCTTTATATTCCTTTGTTATTTCTTGAAAATGTTTTGAGACGAAATTTTCCGTCACAAATTCCATCTCAAAACCTTTATATTCGTTTGTAGGTTTTGAGACGGAATTTTTCGTCTCAAATTCCATCTCAAACCATTTATATTCCTTTGTTATTTCTTGAAAAGGTTTTGAGACGGAATTTTCTATCACAAATTCTGTCTCAAAACTTTATATTCATTTGTAGGTTTTGAGACGGAATTTTCCGTCTCAAATTCCGTCTCAAAACATTTATATTCCTTTGTTATTTCTTGAAAAGGTTTTGAGACGGAATTTTTCATCACAAATTCTGCCTCAAAACCTTTATATTCATTTGTAGGTTTTGAGACAGAATTTTCCGTCTCAAAACATTTATATTCCTTTGTTATTTCTTGAAAATGTTTTGAGACGGAATTTTTCGTAACAAATTCCGTCTCAAAACACTTATATTCTTTTGTTATTTCTTGAAAAGGTTTTGAGACGAAATTTTTCGTCGTAAATTCTGTCTCAAAACCTTTATATTCCTTTGTTATTTCTTGAAAAGGTTTTAAGACGAAATTTTTCGTCTCGAATTCCGTCTCAAAACCTTTATATAGCTATGTTATTTCTTGAAATGGTTTTGAGACGGAATTTGCTACAGAAAATTCCGTCTCAAAACCTTTATATTCTTTTTTTATTTCTTGAAATGGTTTTGAGACGGAATTTGCTACGGAAAATTCCGTCTCAAAACCTTTGTTGGCTCTCTAGGCTATACCGAGAGGGGGGGTGAATCGGTTCTTAGCTAACCTTATGCCCGTTTTTTCGGTTTCTCTAAATTCTCTAGCCTATTTGAGTGTTTTCTAAGTTCTCTAAGCTAGGCAATTATACAGTATAAATTCAATTCAATAAGCACAATATAATTGCAAGTAAAGAGAGTAGGGAAAGAGAGATTTACACAAGTGATTTATAGAGGTTCGGCTACCTTGCCTACGTCCTCTACCTTGAGACGCTCCCAAGGATTTTCCCCAAATTCACTATACTTGAATTTGTCTTTACAATCCCTCTTTTTACAGGCTTAAGAGAAACCTCTCTCTTTTTCTAGGCTCAAGAGAAACCTCTTCTCCCTCTTTTTCTAAGGCTCAAGAGAAACCTCCCTCTTTTTCTAAGGCTAAAGAGAAACCTCCCCTTTTTACAAGGATTGAATTGGATAACAAGTTGTGTAATCAAGGAAGACCTCTAAGTAGGCAAATGATTACAGAAATTGAGCACAATGAAAAGCCTATACAAAGTTTGTGCTAAGCAATACAAGAAATAGATGAGTGATAGAAGATGAAGACTCTTTATCTCTTGAATTGATGTTGAGGCTTGAGGAAGATGAATAAAATGATGAAAGATGTTGCTTGGTTGTTCCTCTTCCTTCCTTTAGCTTCTAAGCCTCTATTTATAGTCCCTTGGATGGTTTGTGGACGTTGGTTGGAGCCAAAACAGAAAGTAGCCGTTGTGTCTCACAGAAAAGAGCCGTTGGGGGCTTTCTGGTGCAAAGGGATCGATCCTGCTACAGTGGGGATCGATCCCTTTTGTCCAGAATCTTAATTCTGGGCTTCAGGGACCTTGGGAAGACTTTCTGCCAAAAGGGGATCGATCCTGCTACAGTGGGGATCGATCCTTTTCTTCCAGAGGGCATTTTTCCTGCACTTTTGGGTTAGAAATGATATGACCTTTGATCCTAATTCAACCCAAACCATTTATAAGTTTTAAGGGAGTTTTTCTTGATTTTCTCAAATGAAAATATTGTCCAAACATTCATCAAGTGATTTTCTAAAATATTCAAGACATTACAAAGTATTAAGACCAATAAGAGTATGTAATTAAATCATGGTCTTAAGTTTGATATGATCACTTGAAAATGAATTGAGAAAATCATGTGTGATGAGCAAATTTACAATGTGAATTAAGACATTAAAGCTTACTTAAGTTTTTGTCATTTCAAAATATATATTGCAATTTAAAGCTAACAATCTCCCCCTTTTTGATATGACAAAACTTAATGTAAATTTGCTTTGAAAATTCTTTGAAAAGAATACTCCCCCTCAAATAAAGCAGGATTTTATAAAGCTCCCCCTTAATATAAGCATGGGTTTTGAAAATGAATTTTCCCTCATTATCTCTCCCCCTTAATATCTCTCCCTATATCTATAAGGAAAAAAATAATAAAAACATATGCTCCCCCTAAAATCATGGCTAGGTGAGAAGAGATAAAAGAATATGCTCCATCCAACAAGAAACATGTTAGTACATGGGACTCATAGCACAAACAAATAAGTCAATTGTTCATAAAGAGTATGAAATATTCATGCAAAGAACAAGGCTTATTTTCCTATACCAATTGTTTATAAATAATTTTGATACCAATTGTTGATAAGTAATTTTGCAAGAATGTTCCAATTGGTAAGAAGTTAAGCAAGCACCTAAGTATATCAATTGTTTTCTAAGATCCAACTAAGGTGCATGGTAATACATCATGATTATGAGCTGAATTAGATGACATATCATAGGCATGAGCTCATAAATCATGTTCAAGCAAGAGTGTGAATAGAATCAAAACATATAGCAATTAACTTCAAATTCTAGCACACAAGAGTTTCATGCAAAAATATCCTAAGAGAATTCTTCTCTATTTGTCATTTCAAACTAAAGAGCATGGGAAGAATTGTCAATTTAAAGCTCATACCAATTGGCAATTTAGATTTGGCTTACCAATTATTGAAAATATGGTTCCCAATGATAATAATTGTTATTTCAATCTAAATACCAATTGTTACTAATGGTTGACTTAGGCATTTTGCATGAATCCAATATCTATGTGTAGTGTGTTCATATCAAGAAAATAATCATTCCAAATATGCAAGAACACAATCACACACCATCCAATATGCATATGGATTAAACATTAGCATACTATCATAAAGTATTAATCTATATTCATATGCACAAAGTCATGCCATATGGAAGATTCAACAATAAGGTATTCAAGCAAACACATTTTCTTCCATGGTTTCAAGCACAAAAATCCTATGCTCATTTTCCAATTCAAGTCCTTAACCAATTATGAGCAAGGAAAGATTCAAATAATAAATGCATGGATATCAAGTTTGTTCAAGTTTGCATTTGTCTTTGAGTGTTGGTGTTGTCATTAAAGCTCAAGTTCTTTAATAATTTGGCCATAAGAGAAATTTAAGTTCATGGATGATGCATTTGACATATAGGATCCATTTATCATCACAAATTATAGGCGAATGACCATTACCAATTGTTGAATTTACATTTGAAATCAATCCACTATATGTATAATTATGATGAAACCTAGTGTGGAGTAGTTGAGTCAAGCTAAGAAACATGATCCTATAAGCATGCTTGACTAAGATGAACAAAGAGATGAAGAATATTCATTATGCACATGTTCATCAAATTCTCAAATATTTACACAAATCATTGAAATAAATCTCAAAATTATGTTTAACCATTCATTGAAAATATATTTCAAGATTATTTCAAGATTTATGCAATTCATAACCATCTTCAATGAGAAAACTGATTTAGCACTTGTGAGCTCATGAAAAATGATATTGATTGTTGAGAGTGATACCATTTGTTGGAAATGATATTAATTGATGGAGTTGAGGCATGATATCAATGAAGAATGAGTTTTCATATATTACCGATCATCAAAAAGAAGTTAAAACAATGAATTTTAAGTTGAGAAGAGAGAAAATATCAAAACAATGAAAAGTTCTTCTCAATTTCGGTTGAAAACATGCAGGAGTGCCTTTTCTGGCCTGGGGGGATCGATCCTGCTACAGTGGGGATCGATCCCTCATATGTTCCTGCAGATTCTGCAGTTGTTTTGACAGAAAATTGGACTTGTGAGGTACCAAAACTTCGTTTTTGAGTGTTTTAAGTCCAAGTAAAGGTTTAAACATTTGTAAAACATGATTTTGGACTTGTATGAATGAAAAACATGAATGAAAAACCATTTAACAAAAGATTTTGCAATTTTGGAAGCATTTTCACAATAAAATGCATTTTTGGCCTCAAAGGAGGTCATTTTGAGAGTTATGCATATTTTGACCAAACCAATGCATTGAATTACATAAATATGTCAAAACAAACTTGTTCACATAGATTTTGAGCATATATAACATTAAAACATACATCTTGTGAACAACATGCCATGATTGTCAACATACAAGTTCTTCATTAATGCACATGACATAGCATTTTGCATATATGACATATTTCGCAATTTGAGGCAGGTAAATACATTATTAACACATAGAAAACTTGCTCAAACTACAGAAATCCAATAATAATCATAAATCATGCTTTTCATTCAATAATCCAATGCCTCATGAATCATCCATCAACCAATCAACAATCATTTTTCATGCCTTTTGATCAATCATTCAACTCACAAAGATTATCAACCACATTTCTCATCTATGCACAAATAATCAAATAAAAGTTTTAAGGAGTAAAGAATTAAGCTTACAAAACTCCTTTGCTTGAGTATGCTTTGCCTTGAATTGTTGAGTCCACCTTGTGCCATTCTTTTGAAGAATTGTTGTGATGGATCCTCAAGCTTTTCCTTTTTCTCATTGGCACAAGCAATCTCCATAGAGGTGTGTAGAGCATTCAAACTTCATTGTTTCTTGTATCTCCATGCTCTAACACTCCTACAACAAACAAATTCAAGCATGCTTTGGTACCCAAATTTTCTTGGGTCCATGAAAGTTAGTGCAAATAATTTTTGATCCTTTTGGGATCCATTTCAAGCACAAATCATCATTATTTACAGCATGCTTTGGCACCCATATTTTCTTAACTACTCTTCCTCTAAATGTGGTTTTCCTATATGTGCATGCTTGTGAAGAGTGTCCTATTCTATTGCATAGTGAGCATGTAAGAGATAAATCATGCATAGTATTTTTGCTCACAAGGAAATTCTTTAGATGAGTTTCTTTTTGTATTGCATTATAACCTAACCCATCTTTATCAAAGAAAGCTCTTTGGGTCTCTAACATATGATCTAGCTTTTGTTGACCCATATAAAACCTAGAAAATGAGTTATGCAAATTTGTGTTCTTTTCATTTAACTCATTTATCTCTAAGTTGGCCTCTTCTAGCTTCTTTTCAAATTCTATCTTAGCACTTGTCAAGGCTTCATTTTCTATTTTTAATTTAGCAATGATTTTCTTATATTTAGAATTCATGCATTGAAATTCATTTGCTAAATCATTAAAGGCATTTTGTAGTTCACTAAATGTATAATCATTATCTTCACTAGAACTACAACTAGCCTCATCATCACTAATGGCCATAAAGCATGAGTAGGCTACCTCTTCATTTACATTTTCATCATCGGAGCTATCACTATCGCTCCATGCAGCCACAAATGCTTTCTTCCTAGGCTTCCTATCCTTTTCCTTCCTAAGTAAGGGGCAATCTAACTTAGTATGGCCCGGTTCATTGCACTCATAACATACTAAGGGGTCTTTTTCTCTTCTACTTGACTCTCCCCTTTGAAGTCTCCTATTACTCTCTCTTTCTTTCATTCTCATAAATCTATTAAATCTTTTGGCAAACATTGCCATTTCTTTTTCTTCCTCATTTCCACTCTCATCACTATCATCTTCAATGACCTCATGAGTGGAGGACTTAAGTGCTACCCCTACTTTCTTTGAAGGCACTTCATTTCTTTTCATTTTCATTTCATATGTAAGTAGGGAGCCCATAAGTTCATCTAGGGACAAGGTGTTAGGATCCTTAGATTCTTCTATAGCAGTCACCTTTGCCTCCCAAGATTTTGGCAAGCTATTCAAGATTTTCTTGACCATTTCTACATTGGAATAGCTCTTGCCTAATGCCTTAAGTCCATTAATTATATCATTAAATCTAGTGAACATTTCGCTAATGGACTCATTTTCTTTCATCCTAAATAGCTCATAATCATGTGTGAGCATTCCTACTTTGGTTTCTCTAACTTGATTGGTCCCCTCATGTGTGATGGCTAATTTGTCCCATATTTGCTTAGCATTTTCACATAGGGACACTCTATTATATTCATTGGGACCTAATGCACAAAAGAGAGTGTGCATAGCCTTGGCATTCAATTGTGCCACTCTCATGTCATTTGTGTCCCACTCATCCTCTAGCTTAGGGACATCTTTTCCATCTACTTTCTTCATGGGAATTCTAGGACCATTCACTATAATTCTCCACACTTCATAGTCATTGGATTGTACAAATAACATCATTCTTGTTTTCCAATAAGAGTAATTTTCTCCATTGAAGAGTGGAGGTCTAACTAACGATTGTCCCTCTTCTCCTAGGGGTGTGCCTACATTCAAGTGAGCCATTTAAGATCGTTTTGCTCGATAGAGGTTAATCTAATTCAATCTCGAGCCCAAGCTCTGATACCAATTGTTGGCTCTCTAGGCTATACCGAGAGGGGGGGTGAATCGGTTCTTAGCTAACCTTATGCCCGTTTTTTCGGTTTCTCTAAATTCTCTAGCCTATTTGAGTGTTTTCTAAGTTCTCTAAGCTAGGCAATTATACAGTATAAATTCAATTCAATAAGCACAATATAATTGCAAGTAAAGAGAGTAGGGAAAGAGAGATTTACACAAGTGATTTATAGAGGTTCGGCTACCTTGCCTACGTCCTCTACCTTGAGACGCTCCCAAGGATTTTCCCCAAATTCACTATACTTGAATTTGTCTTTACAATCCCTCTTTTTACAGGCTTAAGAGAAACCTCTCTCTTTTTCTAGGCTCAAGAGAAACCTCTTCTCCCTCTTTTTCTAAGGCTCAAGAGAAACCTCCCTCTTTTTCTAAGGCTAAAGAGAAACCTCCCCTTTTTACAAGGATTGAATTGGATAACAAGTTGTGTAATCAAGGAAGACCTCTAAGTAGGCAAATGATTACAGAAATTGAGCACAATGAAAAGCCTATACAAAGTTTGTGCTAAGCAATACAAGAAATAGATGAGTGATAGAAGATGAAGACTCTTTATCTCTTGAATTGATGTTGAGGCTTGAGGAAGATGAATAAAATGATGAAAGATGTTGCTTGGTTGTTCCTCTTCCTTCCTTTAGCTTCTAAGCCTCTATTTATAGTCCCTTGGATGGTTTGTGGACGTTGGTTGGAGCCAAAACAGAAAGTAGCCGTTGTGTCTCACAGAAAAGAGCCGTTGGGGGCTTTCTGGTGCAAAGGGATCGATCCTGCTACAGTGGGGATCGATCCCTTTTGTCCAGAATCTTAATTCTGGGCTTCAGGGACCTTGGGAAGACTTTCTGCCAAAAGGGGATCGATCCTGCTACAGTGGGGATCGATCCTTTTCTTCCAGAGGGCATTTTTCCTGCACTTTTGGGTTAGAAATGATATGACCTTTGATCCTAATTCAACCCAAACCATTTATAAGTTTTAAGGGAGTTTTTCTTGACTTTCTCAAATGAAAATATTGTCCAAACATTCATCAAGTGATTTTCTAAAATATTCAAGACATTACAAAGTATTAAGACCAATAAGAGTATGTAATTAAATCATGGTCTTAAGTTTGATATGATCACTTGAAAATGAATTGAGAAAATCATGTGTGATGAGCAAATTTACAATGTGAATTAAGACATTAAAGCTTACTTAAGTTTTTGTCATTTCAAAATATATATTGCAATTTAAAGCTAACAACCTTTATATTTCTTTTTTATTTCTTGAAAAGGTTTTGAGACGAAATTTTCTGTTGCAAATTCCGTCTCAAATTTTAGAAACGAAATTTGTAACAGAAATTCTATCTCAAAACCCCTTAAATTTTTTTTTATTTTCTTTAGGGTTTTGAGACGAAATTTCCGTTGCAAATTTCGTATCAAAATTTAGAAACGGAATTTGCGACGGAAAATTCTGTCTCAAAATCTCTCGAGAAATAAGAAAAGCAATATAAGGGTTTTGAGACGGAATTTTTCGTTTCTAAAATTTGAGACGGAATTTGCATCGGAAATTCCGTCTCAAAATCTTCCAAGAAATAAAAAAGAGAATCTAAGGGGTTTTGAGATGGAATTTTCTGTCACAAATTCCGTCTCTCAATTTTGAGGCGGATTTTGTAACGAAAATTCCGTCTCAAAACCCTTACATTTAATAGATTTTATTAATAATAACAAATATAATGTATATATTAATATATTTTAATTTTTTGAAAAAATATGAATAAATAAATATATATATATATTAGTATATGTATATTGAATTGTTTTTACAATTTAATATTAATTGTGTTTTTAATTAAAGGTAGTTTAAAATTAATATATTTATTATAATATGGTAAAGTTGAAAATTGTAAAAAGCAATTAAGTATACATAATATAAACTATAATATCACAATATTTTTTAGTTTAATGTTATATAATAATTTTTAGAATATATAAATTATAAATAATATCATTTTAAATAAAAAATATAATAAAATTATTATAATTATGAAATAATATTATTAAATTTATTTATAAAGAAGTATATTAAATTTTTGAGACGAATTTTGCTACCGCAAATCCGTCTCAAAATTCTTCCCGCCCAAATTAAACAAAAAAATTTTACACTCTATATTCTACCGCCATTCATCCCTTATACCTTTTACTTAGCTAAAAAAACATAAAAGAAAAAACCTAAGCAAAACTCTCCCTCACCCGACTCCTCCGCCGACCTCACCCACACCAAATCCGGTGCCGGCGACGGCGCCGACTTCTAGCCAAGCCAACCCGTGCGCCTTGCCTCTCTTCTCCTCCCCCCTATGCTAGCCTCGCCTCTCCTCTCCTCTCCTCTCCTCTCCTCTCCTCTGTGCGCCTCTCCCCTGTGCGCTCCTCGCCTCTCCCCTGTACACCTCTCCCCTGTGCGCCTCTCCCCTGCACGTGCCTCGCCTATCCAAACCACATCTGTCTCGATCTCCCTTGCGCTTGCCCCCCACTGCCTCTCCACTGTGTGCCTTTCCCTTCCACTCCTCTCCACTGTCGAAGCAAGCTGCAGATGCCGGTCACTCCCCTAACAAATCCAGCTCCTGCAGCCTACTCTCTACCCAATTTTTTTTTAGGTACAAATGGCTTTTATTTTAATTTTCTTATGTATAAATGCATTTTGTTTTTGATTAAATGTTTAATATATTTGATTGTTCATTATTGCAGGAATTTCATTTAAGGAGTATTCTATATTGAAATTGTTGGTAAATTCAAAATCCTATCTTTCTTATATTATTTTGTTTATAATTAAATAAATTTGTTTATATATATATATATATGTATTAAAAATCTAGAACAATTGATTGTGGTTATTGAATTGGTGAAAATATAATATTTAGGATTAATTTAGAACTTTGATTGAGATATGAGTTATAATTGATTGTGGGATTGATTAGTTGAATTTGTTGGTTTTTGTGAAATGAAATTGACTTAGAATTATAATATTGAATTAAGAAACATGTGGTTATTTGTTTTGCAGTGATTTATTTAATTCTGTAAAATGGATAAAGATAGATCTTGGATGCATGTATATATGTATTAAATATATGGATTTCTATTAAATCGTAATATTGTAAATTAATTTTTCTTGTGTTTTAGGTGTTCACTTCCTGAGCTCATAATTTTTCTATTTTTTGTTCTTTTTCTCTCTAGGCGGTAGGATGAGATTCTGTTTGCTACTCCAGTCATCATTTGGTTTGCCATCTCCGTTTCTAACATCTGCAGCTTTACAGAAGTGATAAAGGTAAACCTATGCATACATTATAAATAAGAGCATGAATATATTTTAAAGGCAAAAGTACTTTTAGCTTTGTGATCTATTGCATGTGTTAGTTATCATACCCTATTGATATACAAAATTGCTATCACTTAGTATTATGACTAATTAATTTCCTTGAGATAAACCAATAAAAGGAAAAAAACAGTTTTTCTGTCTCAGTGGTTAGGCTCCATTGTGAGCAAGTATCATTTTTCATTGCATAGGTTATACCTGCGATTTCTTTATTTTTTTTTTTGGTTTTTTTCCCTATTAATTTACTCTTCGTTGTTTCTCTATATTGCTTTTTATTGTCATGCCTTTTTACTTATTTGTTGCATTCCTCACAATCTAATCTTTTCCTAATGATTTGATTGATCAAATTGGTTTTGATTTCTTTAATTGATCTTTGTTATAGGGATCTTTATTGGTTAAACTCAATTTTTTTTGGAATATGTATCAAACCTTAGGATAGGTGGGCATGTGCTGGGCTTGAATTTATCAGGCCATTTTTACGTATATTTGATAAAAAAAAAATACTTAGAAGTTCAAAGCATAGCTTTTCCTTTGGAGGGCATTAAAAATGCTGCAGCAATTTTTTTTTTATTTGCATGGTTAGATGGTTGAGTTGTAACATCTAATGTCCCAAATAATTTATTTCAATATTCTTTATTGTGTATCATTTCTAAAGTTAAAGGTATTAAATCCGTAGTGATGTTATTAGTTGTCATTGAATTCTCATTGAGGTGGGGTTTCTTCGTTGTCAATTAAATTGTTCGAATTTTTATTTATATGATTCCTTTTAATACATTTGATTTCATGTTTGTTGCAAGCAAAGAGTTGAAGGAGAAGCTAAGGATTGTATTGAATTCTTTGGATTGTTATTTATTTAATTGATTTTAATACTTTTGATTTCATGTTTGTTGCAGGCAAAGGGTTGAAGGGAAAACTAAAGATTGTATTGCAGAGAAAACTTCAAAAGGTTGATGGTAAGAATTAAGACGAGACCGTCTCAATGACATTCTCTTGACTTGGGAATTGCATTTGGTATATTTTCAATTTTCTTTAAAACATTCCATTTATAATCCCGCAATAATTATTTTTTTTGATACTAAATTAAGAAAGTTAAAACCTTACATGTGGCTAAAATACTTTGGTCTATGGAGTTTTATTCAAAGAAAGGAGGAGGTGTTTTTTCTTTTCCTAAGTTATCTTAGATTAATGAATGCAAAGGAAAGGGGTAAAAAGTACATGAGAAATGAAGAGAATTGAATTTGATGTGGATTAAATTTCTAACTGTTAAGATATGGCTTGTCTTTTCTTTTTTGGGATAGATATTTGTTTTTAGCTGCTTTTTACTCAATTGGATAAACATAAGGCGACTATACTTATTTCTCCATTTTATCTTGCCTTAACAGTCAGGCTTACATTGATCTTTTGCAACTGAGATAATAATAAAATTAAGTCCTTTTACTCTCTCTCTCTTGCAAAGCATTTACACTCCATAGGAGCTAAGATATATGAGGCTTTTTGATGTTAAAAAGAGGTGCTTTTTGCTTTTAGTTCTCTCTTAGCTGTTGTAATGTAACTGTAAGGTATTATTGTTAAATTTGCCAAAGAAAATAGGATATACTTTATAGAGTTTTGATGCAAGTGATTTTTTTCTGTTGAGCACTGAGTTGATTGTTGCCATTAATTGTCGGAAAATAATGCACTTTTCAAGTATACTCCCTGATTATTATTGTTATTTCTAAGAGTTCAATAAGGATATAGCCAAAAATAAAGAACCGTTAGACTTGCATATTTAATGAATATCAGCTTTGAGTGTTATATGATTTTGTGTTGTTACTTCAAAAAAGAAAGCTCTTGTCTTTCCTTTTAAGAGTATCAAGCAATGTGAAATCATTTAGTATCTTTGAGATTGTTGTCCAAGACCCATTTTTTCTGTATAACCACTTTTGCTAGCTTTATCAATCCCCCTGCAAATAAAGTTGCTCTTCCTAGCATATAGAATTTGTGTGCGTAACTTACTGCAACCCAATATTTGTTTTCCAAGATACTTTGCTTCTCAAATTAGACTTGATTAAAAACATAGATGTTATGCTTCTTTTCTTGAACAGTAGGAGTGTTATATATATAATAACCTGCTTTTTGAACTCATCATCTATGTCCCTTTACTTATTTTATAGAAACACCTATCCCTTTAAATCTTTTGTAAGTATGACCGTCAACAATTTTGATGTGTAATATCGGCCGATGAGAGGGGAATTATCGAGTATTGGAGCCCTGCCACACTTCAGTTCCCAGAAAGCGAGTGTGTGCTGATGTTCACATGTACAACCATTAGCAATGTACTTTTATTAAAGAGCAGATTTACATTTTCAATTACCATTGATAGATGAACCTTTATATTTTGTTTGGATTACTGTAGGAACTTTCTTTCCATTGTTCAAATCAATGTTGTAGTCTGAAGATGGTATTTACATAAGTTTTTTATTTCTTAATTAGTAATATATGGTGCATGCAGGGTCAATTTTAGGTTGAAAAGTGATACTAATCTCTTTGAAATTGCAAAATGCAAGATACCAATTTCTGCCATTGAGGTACAATCTATGCTCTTGCATTCAAGTTAGTTTTTCTCTGGATTTTATGACTATTACTCTTTTGTTGTATGTTTATGTAAATTTTCAATTTTATATATATATATATATATATTTCTTATTTTAAAGGAGATTGCTATGAATACTATATTTTACTGCTGTTCAGGTGAGCCCAGATGGTAAGCAATTTTCTATTACATCACCTGATCATAGGATATGTATCTTTTGGTTCCGAACTGGAAAATTAAGGCGAGTTTATGATGAATCACTTGAGGTAAAAATAATGAATGGTGAATTTTGGTATAGGTGGTTTTGGAATTTCTTATGATGTTCAAAACTGGTTTGATTAGGTGGCCCAAGATCTTTAGAGAAGTGATACTCCCATGTATTGGCTAGAAGCTATTGACTTTGGCAGAAGAATGGCTATTGAAAAGGAAATTGAAAAAACTGAAATGGCTCCTCAACCAAATGCAGTATTTGATGAAAGCTCTAATTTCCTTATATATGCTACTCTTCTTGGGATAAAAGTAAGAAGTTAGTCTCTTCTTATATTATTCCACATAAAATAACTATCTAAACCATTTTTTGTAATAAGCAATAAGTATAAATTTTTGTGCTCTCTTATTTCTTTAATAATTCTTGCTTATTTTCTCGTATCATTTTGATAGATGGTAAATTTACACACCAACAAAGTTGCTCGAATACTTGGAAAGGTGGAGAGCAGTGACAGATTCTTGAGAATTACATTATATCAAGGTGATCGAAGCAGCAAGAAAGTAAGAAAAATTCCTGCCGCAGCAGCAAATGTAAATGAAAGCAAAGAGCCATTAACCGATCCAACTATCTTATGTTGTGCTTTCAAGAAGAATAGAATCTATTTATTCAGGTATAAGAATCTGCTGCAAGACTTATACTGACTGAAAACAGCATGTTTGATTTTAGAATTTTCCTCGTAATGCATTATGCAACAAAAGATGATTTTTGTATGCTACATGGTTGAATCTCCATTGAGATACTCATGTTATTGAAGTCTGAATGGATGTTGATAACAAATCAAGTGTCGTTGTGTATTGTCATTTACATTGAAAACTTTTGTCATATGTCTTCTTATGGTTATTTAAAGTTTTTGTTTGATTATGTATATATTAAATGTATAGATTCTTGTTAAATTATATTGTAAATTAATTGGATTTAATTTTAGGTGTACTTAGATGGAAATTAGATTTTAGCTTACAAAATTAATTGTTTTTTAATGAAATTCAACAATTTCAATAGCTATGAAATAATAATTTAAATTCGGTAAATGATTTTTTTTGTCACAATTTTCTGACGAAATTTGTGACAGGATTTTGTCACAAATTATAATTTTAATTTTTATATTCTTTTAACAATATATTTGTTGTGACAAAAAAAATGGAACTACAGATGGAATTTTTAGTTACAAATTCCGTTGGAACTTATTTTGAGACGGAATTTTCTACCAAAATTTTGTCACAAACTATAGAATTTGATTTTTTTTAATTTAAATAAATTAATTCTTTGTGACGGAAATTGTATTGGAATTTTCGTCACAAAATTTTGTAACGGAAAAAATCAATTGCAAAATCCGATGCAAAAGTCGTAGAAAAAACTAATTTTTTTTTGTTTCATTACAATTTTTCTGACAGAAAAAAATAGCTTTAGAAACATATTTTAGTAGCAAATATCCGTCTCAAATTTGCAACGGAAAAAAAAATTTTGTGACGGATAGACTTTTAGCTACCTCAAATTTAGAGACGGAATTTGAGACAGAATATTCCATCTCAAATTCGTCACTAATTACAATTAGTGACAGAAATTGAAAACTTGTGACGGAAATTCGGTCACAAATTCTGTCTCTAATGCTTTATTTTTTTGTAGTGGTAGTTCTCTTATATATGTAATGATACAAGCATGGGGATGAACTTTCAAATCTGCCAGCTTAACTAACTCAACAACCACCTTGGCATCTAATTCACAGATCACAGATCTAAACCCCTCAGACCATGCCAAAATCAGCCCTATTTTGAGTGCTTGTAACTCAACAATAGTATTTGAGCAAATGCCTAAGTTAGCTTGAAACCCAGACAACTATGTACCAGCATGAGACCGAATGATACATCCAGCTCCAGCCTTCCCTGGATTCCCTCTAACTGCACCATCTGTGTTTAGTTTCACCCAATCAAAAGGAGGAGGAGGAACCGAGCTACTAAGCTCCAAATCTTGTTTATGAATCAAATATTTACTAAGATTTCTACAGCTCTTAAACACCCATCCATACATAAGAGATAAAAGTCATGTTTGGTGCATAGGATAATAGATAGGATAGGATGATAATTATCCTATCTTATGTTTGGTGCACACATTAAGGGGAGAATTGGATTGCAAGGAGGATTAAGGTTTAGTCATCCTCCTAGTATAAGATAACTCAATCCTCTCCAAAATGTAAGGATTATTCCTAATCCCATAGGATTAGAAATAAATACTTATATTTTATTAGTTTATCCTTAACATTTATATTTAAAAATTAACTTAAACAATTAATAAAATAGTAAGGATCTTTAATTAATTAATTAATATAATTTTTTCCTTCTTTTTCATTTTTCCTTTTTTTTCTTTCTTTTTTTTTCTTGTTTTTGATTAAAGAAAAACTATAGTTTTGATAAAATAATATTTTCTTGTACACATTTTTTAAATTATTTTTTAGAAAATAAATTTTCAAACATAAAAATTATTATAAAATATATTTTTTAAGTAGTTTTTTCTTACATTTAAATTTTTATTTTTTCTTTCTTAATTTTTTCTTTTTGCCTAAAAAATGAAAGAAAAGTGACATTAACCATAAATTATTAGAAATTATATATTTTTTAATTTATCAAAATTTAATTATTAAATTTAACTTGTATTTTTCTTTTTTTTTTGTTTTCTATATTTCCTTATAATTGACATAAAAAAAAAAGAAAGAAGATAAAGAAACCATAAAACTAAAGAAAAATATTTAAGAATAGTTTTTTGGAAAATTTAATGTAATTAAAAAATAAAGTTATTTCCAAGAAAAACTCAGTTTTCTAAAAATAAATATATTTAATTTACATTAAAAAATTGTTTTAAATTTAAATTATATAAAAGAAATAAAAACAAAGATGAAAAAAATACAGAAAATGTTTTTTTATAAAAATTAATTTCTTAACAAAATAATTTTTTTGAAAAAGTTATATAAATTTTTTAGAAGTAATTTTTTATTAAAATATCAGCTCATAAATTGGACTATTAATTATAGTATTATAAATAATATTTAAATTTTTAATTTTTCATTTATATTTATAACAAAAAAATTATTAATCTAAATTATGTTAATTTTAAAAAAGTACTTAAAAAAATAATTTTACACTATTTTTAATTTTACACATAACAAATATTGTGAAAGACATAAAAAATCATCCTATCTTATTCTTAGAGTTTTTTACCTGAATATTACTACTTAAAATCTTATTTCCAAAATACTATATTTCTAAACTTATTTACCGATAAATAATATTTTTTGCCATGTCATCAGCATGACATAATAATTTAAATTTAAAAATACATACTGAAATAATAAATGTAAGACCACCTGTTAAAAAAAAACGTTAAACCACCTGTAAAAGAAAACGTCATAACAACTTGCCTTCCTAAAAAGTAAAAAGAACTTTACTTTCTTTCTCTACATGGCCATTATTTTTCCTGTAAACAGAACTTTATCTTCTTCGGTTTTATAGTTCACAGCCATCAGGTATGTAAAAAGCAACTTTACTTTTTTAGTCACCTAAACTTTAACCTTTTATTTTTCATAACTACCTAATTTTTTTACTTTTCATTTTTTTTGTTAGTATTATTTGACTGGTTTTAAACAAAATGGACTTGAACGAATGAAAAAATCGAAGACGATAAAAGACTTGATCAGACCAGGTATTGATAATAAAACTTTTATCTTTTTGATGTCTTAAGTTTTTTTATCTCTCTTCTTTTCAATCAATGAATTTTCAAGAAATATCTAAATATTCTGATAGAATTTTGACCAAAGATTATTCCTTCTCTCTAGTCAAAACTTGAAGCTCAAAGAACTTCACAGCGTTTTTTTAAAGTTAACAGTCTTTAATTCTTTTGTTTTTCCATTTGCTTCATTTTCCCATCACTTTTTCTCAATTTGTTTAATCAATAATGGAGCTGTAGTTTTAAGGGGTTTTAGCAATTTGATCGTGATTACTTGATTTGACAGAAATCAAAGAAGTTTCTAAATTCAGGATTGGAGATGGCAAGTCAAAGTGATTCTCTGAGGCGAAGTTTAGCAATGGTAAACTTGTCACCAAGGAGGAAAAAAAATTGGAGAATGGAGGTTTCGACACTGGTCAAAAACTCTTTATCATCTTCTTGTCCTATGGGACTAGCGAGAAAGCGAACTGTGAAGAGGTTGTGGTTGTCAAAGGCCCCGACTGTACAAGATGTTGCACAACCATTTATAAGGTTTGTTGTAGGGTGGCTACTCGTGAGGTTAATGCTTTATTGCTGAGTGACTCTAATGCATACTTTGTAGGATCTTCACAGACGAGGACATAGCAACAAGATTGATTACTCAGGAGCTTAGTTTGGAGGAGATACTTAATTTCAAAGTAATGACTAAGAACCTTGTATTTGTTCTTTCTGACACTTTTTCTCAATTGCTAAAAACCTAGTAATATATGTAGTTGTGATAGTTGAAAACAAGCCAAAAGGGATTCTACTTTCAAAGGATATACGATGTGGGTAGTAGCATAAAACCTTCTTTAATAGTAACCAAACGTAATTTCCCTTTTCTCTTCATATTTTCTTACATTTGGTTTATCTATGTGCTTTTGCAACAACACTTGGAGCAACTTTAGCTAGACATCAGTCCAAGCCCAGGGTTTATATTGGTTGCATGAAATCTGGTGTAATTCTTACTTAAAAGTAAGCCATGCATGTTCAACATTATGCTTCTGATTAAAGATTTGGACTTATATCCTTTGTTTAAATTTTCTTTTTTATTTGGAAACAAGCATTTGGTTGGAACCTCTTTTCTATTATACAGATGATAATTTATAAACTTTGATAATTGGTTATAGCTCAAATCATCTTATTAAGGAGCATGTTATCAAATAAATGTTTTTTTCAAGTCATAGCTTTATGTTATGACCACTTGGGTTGGTTAATATTTTTAATTCTACAATAGTATTTCATCAATTTAACATGTAGAATTTCTTATATATGTGTGTCTAATTAGTGATTTATCGATCATATTAGAAGACAAAAATTACAACTTTTTAGGTAACTTTAGATAGAAATTATTTTGATTGATCAGGAACTAATATTATAGATTTTTCTATTCATATTTTCACTAGCTTTTAAGTGTTAGAGAATTGACTTGTGATGCATGTGACAAAAGATGCCAAAACAATGGAAGTAGTTTATTAAATCTCTCTTTACTAATAAGTACCAGGAAAAATGTTTTGTTACTTCTTTCCTATAGCACTTTCTCACAAAGCAATGTTCGATTATAAATTAGAACAGTAACCAAATATAAACTTCTATTCTTCTTAGCTTGAATCCACTAACAATGACCCTTCATGAAATCTTCAATCTTCATGGTTCACCTATAAATCAAAACAGTAGCCA
This sequence comes from Heritiera fomes, assembly GCA_032173925.1. Classification (NCBI taxonomy): domain Eukaryota; kingdom Viridiplantae; phylum Streptophyta; class Magnoliopsida; order Malvales; family Malvaceae; genus Heritiera; species Heritiera fomes. The sequence goes on from JAPDPM010000002.1 coordinate 16,048,464, forward strand.
AATTTAACACTTACACCACAACTCAAATGTTCTAAAACAAAATAGAAATAAATAAACACACATATTGTTATACTTAGTAGAAAAAATTCATAATAAGGTACTTAACCATGTAGGTAAACAAAATGTGAAGAAAGTAAAGTGCAAGAAGTGCAAGAATCTAACCATGTAGCTTCAGGTGAAACTTTTCGAAGCCTGGTTGGGCATTTTCTTCTATCATGACCTTGTGCTTTACATATTCCACAACGAATCAATGTACGCCCTTCCTTGATATCCATCTCATTTCGAAGTCTTGTAGAATGTGGTCGGCCTTTCTTTAAACGTTTAAGACTATAATCTGGAATCAACTTGATTATAGGCTCTAGCCAATATGCTTCATGATGGAGAGGGAAAAATTGAGAAGCCCAAGTCATGCAATATTCTTCAATAGAATAAAACCTTTGAACATGTTGCCAACTATCTAGTGAAAGCTTACCACATACGCTTAAAACATGAGAACATAGGTATTTATTAATCTCCCATTTACAGCATGAACAAGTACCTTTCTCCAAATTAACAATCTGAACATTCTTACCTTTCTATGTCACCACTTCAAATAATCCCTTGTCTCTATTAAAGGATTTGAGAGTGTGAGCAGTTGCCTTCAACATCAAAGCTACTTGTGTTGAAATAACATGCGGTGTGTACAATTCACCTTTTTTCTGAGCACCAATACCCAAAGAGTGTCTAACATCAAAGTAATGAACTTACCTATAAAAGGTTAGTTGAACACATGTAGTAATAGGTAGATATCGAGCTCCTTTTAAGACACTATTGAAAATCTCTGACAAATTTGTGGTCATTATTCCATAGCGCCTGCCACCATCATGTGAAAGTGCCCATCTAACAAGACAATGTTTTTCCAACCATTCCCGAGCTCTAGGATTGATTTTTCCAATCTCATCCATTATTACATTAAATTTTCGAACTTGATTCTGACGACCAGCTTGGTAAGCTAATATTTTCAAATGCGAGTCGTGAAACTTGGTGTAAAAGTTACTAATAAATTGCCTTAAACAATAACGATGAAAACCATATGGCTCTATCCATGGTGATCCACTCTCATTAACTGCCTTCGAGATACCATTGTGATGATCTGATATCAAGCAAATACCTTGGTGCTTTTGTACAACATGATTTTTTACATAATGAAGAAACCAACGCCAACAACTAAAATTTTCTTCTTCCACAATAACAAAATGCAACTGGTAGTATTTGATTATTCCCATCAATTCCCATTGCAATAATCATTTTACCTTTATATTTTCCAAACAAATGGGTGGCATCAATGCTCATAACTAGACGATAATGCTTAAATCCTTCAATAGATGGAGCAAAGGCCCAAAAGACACAATGAAATCTAGCTTCATCTGTATTTGATAAGCGTTTTATACACCATTCCACAATATTACCTTGATTATAATATTGGAGTGCAGCCATAAACTTAGGCAAGACACTATATGAATAATCCCAATCACCAAAAACTTGCTCAATTGCCTTTTGCTTCCCTTTCCAGACCTTCTTATATAAGAAACAGTGTAGTTCAATATTTTCATTATTTATGCTCTCAAAGCTGACACTGTGATGGATGGTTGCTCCTTGACAAGATGTTTCACTTCATTAGCAATCAAGCTTGCATCTATATGGGGATGATCTTGACTAAGTTGGGAATGCAAACAACTATGAGGACCATTGTATTGAGTGATTTCAAAAAGTCCATGAGTACTACGCTTACATGCACGTAGTTTCCACCCATATGTAGACTCCAAATGTTTTTTGCACCCTAATCTCCAAATTGTTGGACAACTTTCCACCACTTCATATTGCTGATTCCTTTTGATAGAATATAATTTCACAACCTTAATAACCTCTTCTTTGTCTTTGAAAATCAACCCTTTACATAACTCTTGATCTCGAGTGTAACGATTTCCATTTAGATAAAGTGACCAACTGCTCACCATTGCGTTATCTACCCCTTCCAAGTTAGTAAAGCTTGAGCTAGGAACCTTATGCAAAGCCTCACCATGTAAACTAGGTCTTGTTTGATTCTCTTGCTACGTTGCTGTGTCTTGAGAAGGCATCCTCAATTGAGCAATAGGGGTTGAATTTCAATTGGTGTCAAACATGTCTTCTTCTTCCTCTAACACATTATCTGTCAATTCCTCGGTATCATCTTCATCTAACATAGCATTATTCATCATGGCATTTTGAGATAAGCAATTAAAATCTTCTAGTTCAGGCATAGATGGTATTACATCCCAATCAATGCCTCTACCAACAAAATCATCATCCATTTCATTTCTGAAAAAGAAAAGTAATTTAGTTAGTAATATTTATGTGGAAACACAAGTAATGAATATTAATTTAAATAAATTATTTTTATTATATATATGTACTATACTTATGCTCTTGATGATAGGATCTTTCAAAATTAACGTCACATTGATTGCTAGGACATCTGCTATCATTGGAAATAATTTCAGCTTCTAAGTACAAATCAATGTTACTTAGCTCTGGATACTTGGCAACAGCATCAAACATAATATCCACATCATCATTATCTTTAATAGGGATAGGGATATACTTTAACATCTGTCCAACCACTGATGGATATCTGCAAGTCATTTTGATTCTAAATTGTTGTCTATCCAAAGATGTAATAGAATACATCTTATTTAGCAGGGCTTTGTAATTTATCCCTAACTTCACCTTAACGGCTTTCTTAGGTGGTTTATCATAAACAGACCTTCTAATCCTTGTATAATGCTCCCATTCCAATAACAATGTATAGTAATATCTTTTTCTCGCATATCGCTACATAAAAACACAATAATTTGTTAAATGGTATAAATCTTCAAAAATTGAATAATTAAAAAATAACGGTAGTAAATGTTGTGTTTCTAATAATAGTAGTAAAGAAAGTTAAAGTAACAACTAAAACTAAAAAACCTACAACTAAAACTTCACAAGGCAATATCATTCGTTACCTCTTTCTTAGCTAATCCATTTGAACTAATATCCTAAAAGTAGATTGTACCAATCAACTAATTTTCTTTTGAAAGCTTTTCTAAGTAATTTAGATTTCAATTTATAAAGATTGAGAATTGGTATTAAGAAGTTACAGATAATGTTTTTAGAAATGCTTTAAAACTGAGCTTTAAAACAAAATAAATATGCATCCATGGTAAGCACTATAAAACCTGTTTTAAGCAAAGCTGTCAAGCCATTAAATATCACTTATAACTAAAGTCAATATAGATACTTACAAGTTTCTAGTTTGAATCAAGGAGATGTTTTTGTTGCACGCTACTGACAACATTGATGTAGTTTGGTATCTTGTATTAGTTGTTGCATTTTGTTAAATTGGGATATTGAAATATAAGGCTTATGTCTAAATGTTTTATGTTTTTTATAGTTCGATATTTATGACGGTAAAACTTTGGTAAAGGTATGTATATCTATCTTATATTCTTTTTACAAATTTCAACTAATTGAGGTTAAGTGATTCATAAAGGATTTTGGTAATTGAATTACTAATTAGATTATTGCTTTAGATTGTAGAGTTAATTATTATTGAATTTGAAGTTATAAGAGTTTGACATGGACACTAATGTATAAATAACTCCCATTGTAACAACTAAGGTATCGGATTCCAAAATTCAATTCCTAAGCAAAATTTTGATGGCTTAGGATTGACTTCTCAGATTAGGCATGCATGTCTGCTTTCCTTTGGTTTGATGGTATGGCATGTTTGGTCACAACTGTTTCTCCTTTGGCTTGAATGGGTGCATGTTTGAAGGGTGGTTCCTAAAATGCTTCATGGTGGCTATAAAAGTTTATTTTGCATATTGATTTTTTGCTATAGTAGGATGGTTGGCTTATTTTGCATTTCCCTTTGGTGTTCGAGGTGGCTTTGATAAGTTTAGCAATATAAGGTGTCACTAGAGTAATCAGTTTTATCTTGGTTTTCAACCACAAAAAGATAAGGATGATGGTAGTGTAGCTCTATTAATGTTTCTGATTTCATTGTGTCTATGTTGCGTTAGGTGGTTGTCCATTGTTATGTTGGTTAGGGTGTTTCAGGACTGGTCGATTTCTAGTGAGTTTATATGTGCCCATAAGCTGTTTGCATTTTTGTATATGAGGGTTCATTCTCTTGTTTGCAGATGTTATTGTATCATGTTGTTGGTGTCTCAGTGATCCGGTGTGTATATGGTTTAGTCAGTTTGTCCATATGGAATTTGCACTATTGATTTCACCTTACTAAGCTTGGTTGTTTTTGCTATTGTCAATGAAAATTCTGATACTTTTCCAAAAGCAATTTCGGTGCAAACTTTATCATCAATAAAAATTGGGATTTATTTTCACTTTTATAATAACAGTAAGAGGATGTAGTAAGAACACATATATTAGATATAATCAATGAAAAAGAGGAGTAAATTCAACAAATCGAATCAAATAAATTTCAATTTAAATTAAAAATTAACTCAGTAAACTGGCAAAAAAAAAGTGAAAGATAAACAAAACCAAAGTACCTCTATCATAAAAAACTGGATGCAAGATGAGAAACTAATGAGATGGAGAAAGAATAGAAATACCAACGGGATGGAGAAAACTAACAAGATGGCAAGTGCATAAAAAAGGATGGAAGAGAAAAGATAGAAGTTTATTTCTTTTAGGTTTACCATGTTAGTTTAAATTGATATATATTTATGTTTTCAAATATTAATTAAATATGACATGGCAATGACATGTCAAGAAACACTATACATTGAGAAATAAGTTTTCAAGTATAATATTTTAGGAAATAAGATTTTAAAAAATAATAGTTTGATAAAAAAAACTCCTTATTCTTAATCCTTGTACACACCAAACATAAAATAAGATGATATAATCTAATTTTATCCTATCCATAATCTTATATTATTTTATCCTATCTTCATCTTATGCACCAAATATGACCAAAATGATCAAAATTGTTAAGAAGAGGGGAGGCCGACCATATTCCCCAAACTGAAGTGATAAACTCACAATACCAGTAACATTTCTGAAGCAACATCCCTCTGTTATTTTTGATGTTCTGCAAAAGCCATTTATTTGCTGAAGAACCAAAAAAAAAAATCCATCCAACAATTTATAGGAACGAGGGCTTCCCAAACCCGCCTTGCAAACTGACACTCTCTTAAAATAGTTTCTACAAAGTTTCCACGAAGAGAGCACGCTGCAGAACTAGCCATGCCCCAGTGAAATCGCAGCTTATTAGTGAGCATCCTACCTTTAATAACCAACCACAAAAATCTGATCCATCTATTTGCGGCTGGCAATTTCCAAAGCCAACTCCAGTTCTGGTCCTCTACTAAATCTCTTTGAATAGCCACATTATATGCCGATTTAGATGAGAATTCACCACTTGAATCATGTTTTTGGATCCATCTATTATGCATCTTGCTTATCATAGACGTGGGAATCCCTATGACTAGCATAACAATTTCAGGTGAGAGAAATGATGATACAGAATTGATTTTTCACTCACCATTATCCCCCAAAAAAGTAACTAAATCAAGACATTAACAACTTATAATCCATAGCAATGCGCAGGCACCAATCTAGTCCTGTTTAAAACAGCTACGCAAAATATTCTATGAAATATTTTACTGATTCATCAAAAAATAAGAAAAACATCCACACTTATAGCGGCAAGCAAGAGAAATTCACTTATATTTTATTGTCTTGCTAAGGAGCTATTAGTTTTACATGCAGACTCATATCCCATACTAACTAAGGAGCTTCTCTATTGGCAAACTCCAATCCATTACCTGCACATCAAAGTTCAGTTCTCAAACACAAACCTAAAAGTTTTAATAGTCCAATCCATTACAAAATACTAATTAAACCTAATGAGTAATCAACAACACTTGAATGGCAAACGGTACTGATATTCAAAGTGTTATACACGCTTGAAAAAGAAACAGGGCAAAAGTGGACTTTTTTTTAAGGGGTTGGGTAGAATTGCATTTGGCAGTGCTGAGTACATGGCCGAGTGCCTTACAGAGCGTTTGGTTTACTAAATATGGGATTTTAATGTCTAAATAGAGTTTACTATAGAATCTTAGAACAGTTTATATTATTTTGCTTATCAAACTTACATTTTCTCCCTTTATTATCCAAATAGGCGATTAAGTTTGCTGGATTTTTGCTGCATCAGATCTGTAGCATGTCATTCTCGTGGTGCTGAACTTATGAAGGCCAATAAGGACAACAAGAATCAAGAGAATCTCAAGTACTGGGGCTGCATTTGGTATTGTAAATTATGGTTGGAGAGGCAACGAAGAGAATTGGTAAAACAGGATGGTATTTGTCCATTTGCAACACCAATGATCAGTGATCGCTTATATTTTAGCTGTGGTGAGTATCTATCTCTTTTTTATTAGCTAATTTGTTTCCATTTCAGTTTAAGCTAAATGTTTTAAATTTTGTGTTCTATTCCATCAGGTGATTTTTCAGTTGATATAAACTCATATGATCTGTAGGTGCCCTTATTTTCAATTGCGGCACTTTTATATTCTATTATTCATTATTAACTATAGTCTTGTGATTATATTTATATATGTGTGTGAGCCTAAATTATACATACATTTATGTTCAGGGGTGAAGTTGACTAAAAATACTCATGGGGACCTCACTAAACTATTATTAACAGAAGCTAGTAATGATCAAGAAGAAAAAGAAAATGTTGTGTAATAACATATCCTTGTAGAGGCTGTAATCTAACCTAAGAGCATAAGTAAAATAGAACAATCAAAAAATCAGATGGAGATGGTATTTCTAGTATTTCTACTTAAATTCTGGGTTTCAAAGTTGAATCGAACCAAGACTACTGCCTTTTTTTCCATCAAAACTCCTGGTAGCAACAAGGCTCTCCTCATAAGTGTAAAACTCAAGACGAGCCATATCATTTCCGGTTTTAATTCCAATAATATCTCTAAATTCATGGGTATCAAGGTCATAAATCGTTCGCTGCCCATTTAGTGATTCTATAAGTACCTTATTGCCATTCTTGTTCCAAAATCTAAACATCCTTGGAACCCCTGAAAAAGGTTCAATCCCTAATCGTTTGGTCCAGTGCTGCCTCTCTTTGATCAACACCCAAATGTAATTACTTTTGTCAACCATGTGAGGATAAGAAACCCACAGAGAAACATGATCCCCAAGTAATTGAAACAATTGCCCAATTGAAGATTGAGGTTCAGCAACAGGTGGCCACTCTATCAATTGAAACACTTCTTTGCCAAAGTCAAATGCAAGGATCTTAGAATATTGAAGAAGCTTGGTCGCCACCCAGTAGTAAACTCCATTTACACATGCGTTGTTTTCGTTATTTTTTGTGTAAACCACAATTATCTGCATCCGTTTTAACGGTATGAGACTAATCTTGTTCAGGGCTTAGTCACAATTAAGGCTCCTCATCCATCCCCAAAGGTGTGTTTAATAGGAGTCTGATGAGCTAAGAAGATCAAAGAGGACTCCTAAGATGAACCCACGATATCTGGAATGAGGAAGCGAGTCAATATGGGTTGTGAGTCGTACGTGGATTTTGCTATTGACTGAGCCTCATGGCAATATGGCTAGTTGTTTAGATAGTTGCTTAAAGTTAGGAAGAATTAATAAGAAGTGGTCTGTTGAATAAGGCCATTAGTGCTTAGTTGTTTAGTTGCTAAACTACTTTGAGTAGTGGCATGAAAGTAGGATAGGAAGTTGCAATTTCAGTTGTATTTAAACTCCTGGCATTTATAGGAGAACTTGTCTTGCATTTTCAGCAAATAAAAACTATTGTGGTGTGTTCCTACTCGAAAGAGAACAAGCAAGAGAGAGTGAAATCCTTCTATTGACTAGAACCTATCATTTGGTATCAGAGATAGGATTCCATGACAACAAATAAAGAGCGAATTGAGAAGCTAGAAGCTAAAGTTGGGGATCTTCAGAGTAGCTTCAGCCGAATGGAGCTTGGTGTTGCAGACAAGCTACATAAGATTGAAGATACTGTAAGTAAGCTCTCGAAAGTTCTTTTGGCCAATCGTATGGGCAAGTGCAGTAACAATCAAGAGTCGTCACCTTCAAAAGGACGCCATCGAGGTATTGAAGAGGAAGTCCGTGAGAACTCTGAGGGAGGAAAACCGCTCTTTACAACCCAGCTGGCCAAATTGAAATTTTCACGATTCTCGGGTGATAACCCAACCGTATGGTTCACCAGAGTAGAACAATTTTTCAATTACCAAGCTACCCCAAACTATTTTAAGGTTCCTCTGGCTTCCTTTCACCTAGAAGGAGAGGCAAGCGAGTGGTGGCAGTGGCTTAAGCAGGTATACAAAGAAGACAACGTGGAGGTGACTTGGGAAAAATTTTTTAATGAACTCTGGGTGAGGATTGGACCTTTAGAATGTGAGAACTTTGATGAGGCATTGTCTAGGGTCAGGCAAGTTGGAACGTTACGCGAATGCCAGAGGAAATTTGAGCGCTTAGGTAATCGGGTGCATGGATGGACTCAACGAGCTCTAGTTGCGACATTCATAAGGGGATTGAAACCAGAAATTGCTTATGGAATTAGCATGTTCAAGCCCAGCACGTTGAAAGAAGCCATCAGCCTAGCTAAGATGAGGGAGGAGCAGCTTGGACACCTAAAAAGGATTAGCAAGCCAGTAGTTCGATCAGTGAATGAGCTGCCAGCGTCAACTAACGATAAAAGTGATCCTCCAATGAAGTGGTTAACTTGGGATGAAATGCAAAGGAGAAGGGCACAGGGAATCTATTTCAATTGTAATAAGAAATTCACCCCCAACCATAGGTGCAAGGTATCTCAAATTTTATTACTTGATGGATTTGATGAAACCAACAAAGTTGGGCAGGAGGACGATTTGGAGTTAGTTCATGATGAACCAGAAACTGCCTACAGAAGATGCAACATGGGAAAATTCCAAGGAGTTACATGACAAATTCCTCCATTTGAACCTTGGGGACAAGGTTCCAGTTGTAGGGGAAGGTATTGATGAGCTAAGAAGATCAAGGAAGACTCCTAAGATGAACCCACGATATCTAGAATGAGGGAGCGAGTCAATACGGGGTGCAAGTCATACGTGGATTCTGCTGTTAACTGAGTCTCATGGCATCATGGCTAGTTGTTTAGATAGTTGCTTAAAGTTAGGAAGAATTAATAGAAGTGGTCTGTTGAATAAGGCCATTAGTGCTTAGTTGTTTAGTTGCTAAATTACTTTGAGTTGTAGCGTGAAAGTAGGATAGGAAGTTGCAATTTTCAGTTGTATTTAAACTCCTGGCATTTACAGGAGAACTTGTCTTGAATTTTCAGCAAATAAAAACTATTGTGGTGTGTTCCTACCCAAAAGAGAACAAGCAAGAGAGAGTGAAATCCTTCAATTGACTGGGACCTATCAGAGTCGAACCCGAGAGCTCTTCCTACAAACTCAGTCGATGTTGCCAACTGAGGAAAACCAAAGGATATGTTATTTTTACTTCAAAATAATAGTTATTTTACTTCTATACATCACGAGGAAAACCAAAGGATAACCTAACCTATTTTTTTCCGTGGGTAGTTGATGTTTAGCTAACTTCGGATTATTCCCAACCGCAATCCTCAACAAGGATTACTTCTAAATTTTTCTATTTAAAATTTTAAGTTTAAGAGCTGATTATTACTTGAAAATTTTATTATTTAGTATCATGCTTAAAACTTTTCTATTATTGTTTTTTTAAAATGATGTTTAATTGAAAATAGAATGAAAAAGAATTAAGATGTCATTGTATTTTTGAGAAGGGATCAAAAATTTATTTTAACAACCTTACAACTACATATCAATTAGGTTGTTGAGATTTGTGGAATAGTAATGAAACTAGTTTGCAGACCTGTATAATGGACAGATTATTTTTATTTAAATATATATATATATATATATATATATATATATATATATATATATATATATACACATATACAGATAAAATTCGTATTATTTACCCACTTTGTTTATAAAAACTATGCCTAATTGTTTTAAATGTATTAAATAATTAATTTTATTTTTTAAATAGATGAAAAATCTATAATATTTTAATTATTTGAAGTGATTAGATTTTAGATAAATTATTAAAATTTATTAAATAGATAATGTTTAAGTGATAGGATTATTGATAATTTAATTAAAATTTATTAAAATATAGAAACACCAACTTTATAGCTTGGACGTAATCTTCTTTTTGTTAATAATATTTTACTTTTCAAAATTAAAAAAAATTTATTAAAATAGATAATCTTTCTTGGTGGGACAACATTTACAGCAGATCAAGGTGCGGACTACAACCATCACACTTTGTTTTCTCCTACTTAGATTATATAATTAAGAAAATAAATAGAAACACATTAAGAAGTATAATTGACAAAGAAGAAACATAGATATTAAGAATTTTTCTTAAAGCTTGTGAAGAAAACCTTTCAAATCAAACACTGTGACATTTTTAATAGTTTGAGTAATTTTTTTTCATGTAATATTTTACGTTCATTAAATTTTTGTCTTGGAAGTTAATCTATGTGTGATAGTATGTGTTACAAATATTGTGCATGGAAAATAGTTAGCAGCAACAAACTCATGTCTTTAATAGGCAAAAAGAGGTTTTTATTGTTACCTTCACAAATGGGTCCAATTCGAAAGCAACTTTTTGAGCATATCATTCAACTTACGTATCTGGCTTTATAATCTATCACTCTTTTGCTGCAAAATTGTAACATCAGAAGGCGATCACATGAAAAAAATGACAAAAGATATTTGAATTTGATGTCAATTCGAAAGTTCTGGCCTGAAAGAGAATATATAAAAAGTCTATTATAAATTCAAACCTCAAAAAAAAATTATTTGTTTGGTTAGTGGGACTAACATAGTGCATTCCTATCACAAGGTCGTTCCCTCCTAGAATTCATGTCGTGCCCAAGATCAACCTTCGGGAGATGGGCACAGGATTCGGTGTCTACTGGTTTGACAATTCCCCTATGCATTCTAACATCATCAATGGCTTGAAAATTAACACCTTTTAGTACATACTTCATTAGAGATCCTTTCTTCGATCCTTTTTTAAGTGTTTTTTTTTTCTTCTCTTTTCATCATTTCTTTAAGAGATGATCAATGAAATTCAAATATGATGCACAGGTCTACTATGTTAATTCTATTTAAGTCCTGTTTGAAATTGCTCTATTTTGACTATTTAAGTCCTGTTTGAAATTGCTCTATTTTGACTGTTTAGAACAAATACGGTGGTGGTTATTCACATGTTTCACAATTAGAGGAAGAGAGAAATACATTTACCTTCACATTGAATTATTTGGAAACATTACAAATTTAAAACAAAAAATAATTCTTGAAACTCAATTCTCATGGGATTAACACTCTTCTAATCACCGTATTATTTGTTTGATACTCTCTAACATCGACATCAAGTAACACCTTTGAAACTAGAAAATCCTCACATTCTGTGAAGATCATAATCTGGATAGGCTCCAATGCAACCATGTTTCCAAAACAGTGCTTATTGATTTCTAGCTAAACAAATTATGGCCTCATTCAAAGGTAATTAAAATTATTACCCATAAAACTGCCTAATTGCAATAATGCTAGTTTTTGAGTGATCGGTCCTCAAAAAAATATTGAAATTTAAAACAAAGTATTTGTGTGGAATTCATTCTCGACTCAAGTACTGCAATTCCACTCGATAGATTTATTAGAAACAAGTGTTGTTTGCAATGGTAAACAGATTACATTAATTAATATAAGATACCTAAGTACAAAAAAATTAAGAACCCGACATCCGCTACTACATCAAAACAAAAAATAAATGTAAGCACAGAGACAACGTATTATTAATGATAATAGAATACAACTGCACTCGCTACTACATAAATATAAGTACAAAGACAAAGTACTGTTAAATGAACGAAATCTTAAAGATAAAAAATAGCCCCCTGACAATTATCATATGCTCTTTCCCTTGGTTTGTCGCAATCCATGTACGTTGAACCATTCATATATACACAGACAATAACTTCTGTTAGGTAATAGTCTGTACCAGAATATGCACAACGTAGAATAATCTCCTTTCCACCGACTTGCCCACTTACAATTGACCTAATATAACTTTCAAAATATAATGCATTTGGCTGTAGAAAGGCACTAAAAGCAGCGGACAAAGCGGTCCAGTAATATAGATATCCTCCCGTCGAAAAATACCAATTTGGATCATTAGATTGACACGTTCCATGCGTTTCCCATTCGTGTATCCAAAAATTCGAATTTTGAGAATAAGAAAGGCTCGGCCAATTTGTGTTCATGTAAGATTGTAATTCCGACGAAAATTGATCAATCTGTTGATTAAATATAAATTAGAATAATGCACAAATTAAAATTTTATAAAATAATAAAAACAAAAAAATAGCATACCCGTTGTTCTATGTCTGGATATTGATTAGGACACCATGTTATTGTACGCCCATTACTATTCACGGGCCAGAGCCCATGAATGATCACATTGTTGTTGATATTATTTGCATTTGGATAGTTGTGAGTATGACAATAACCCCTAGTTACTGTCTGGACCATCCATAGATGGTCTTGAGCAGAAACCATTGTAATTAATAAAGCAATAAAAACAACAAAAACAGCCATTACTTTCACTGTGTTTGATCTTTTTCACTAACACAAAATGATGTAAAGCATTTGGCTTCCCCTCTTTGTATTTATAATTGTCTCAACTCTCATTGTTGGTAATTTGGTTGATGGTAGATCATGGAAAACTAAATGCTGATAAAGCAAGGATAACCTAATCCTATGTAGTTGATGTTTAGCTAACATTAAGTTGAACCAGATTATTCCCAACCACAGTCCTCAAAGCTATATCATAGTGGAATATGTATTTTTTTTAAAGAAACTTGGGATTGAACACTGTAATTACGCTTTGTTAATGCAGTAGGATATCACATTGTAGTAGTTCCAGATAACTCCTATTACATTTGAGAATAAAGCACTAAAAAGGCATAATTAGCATGCAAATCAAACATGCAAACAACAAACGAACCAAACACAAATATAGCAAACAAAGATGGAATTGAACTGCTAAAAGGCCTTGAAAAACTTTCTTGGAGAACAATGAGTAACCAATGACCATGACATTCGAAATCAAATATTTCAGTTAAAAGCATATTTCAACAACAATAACAACAGCAAGAAAAAGAAGAGCAGTACATCAATCAAAATACTAAAGCATCCAAGAAAATGCAACTGAAAGCTACGTTAGGAAATTCCATCTCAATTTCAAATTAAACTTAAATGAATTAAATGATTTAATTAAACGGTTCATAAACCCATCTTCTAAATTTTGCAAATTATTAGCAGCAATAGATTTGAAAGATAAGAGAATAAACTTCAAAAAGATTTCATTGAAGATAGAAAGGAAAGTGACTTGGAAAATACTAATGAAACTCACTTCCAATGGGAGTGTAGCTATCAATGGCACACGTCTCCAAGGTTATGGATTTCTTAGGGGACTAATAGCTTAAAATAAACCATCAAGCATGACATAATGCAAAAGAAATAAACAAATATATTGTAAATAGTTGCGCAGAAAATAAGTTTCGGAAGAGTAACCTCTTGATGTGTTGTATGCTTAAACTTCTCAGTATTCTTTTGAAACTCGCTTGGATAGATGGCTTATTCAGATGCCCAGGATTAGATGTTGTCTGATGTGGTTCTTGGCCAAACATCATGGTTTGTGGAGGTCCACCACTACTGCCACAGCCCCTTGCTTCAAAGTTTCAAAACTCTGCAAGCAATGTCAAATGCTAGCGACAGATAGACCAGCTTTCATTAACGACAATAGTTAAAGAGAAACAAAACCCTATACATCATAGAAATGATCTTCAATCATAAAGATTGAAATTGAAAAATCTAACTTATTGGCACAGATGGATGAAAAAAGCAAGTATGAAAACTTTTTGGGGCCATGTATATGTACCAAATATATAATAAACTCTAAAACTGCTCAGTCTTTTTTTTTTTTACTCCACCAAAGAAATCAAATTTCATTCCCATGCAGCAGAACTTAGCACTAATTTTGTGTATTAGCAACATAAAAGAAAAATAGAAATTTACTAATTCAGCATATTATAGTTTAGGACCAATTCTGAGTAAAGGAACCACCAGATGAACCCCAGAACCGCGGCAAGGCCAACATAAGCTACATCAGCCAGGAAAAAGCATTTCTTGTGAAAATGTTACCAAAAAAAAAACAGAGTAATGTATTGTCAAATGAATCAATCCAAATGATCAAAGAAAGTGATTACAACTCTCAAAACTTAATTGTCAAAGCAAAGCAAAATGATATTGGAATTTACATGTTGCTCAAAACAATGCCCCAAAAGCGAAACAAAGCATTCCAAAGCATTAGAACAATAACAAATTGAAGTGCAATACTAATATGTACCTCCAATCACCAAATAATGAAAGAATGCTTCACCAACCAGCACACCGAAGTCAAATAAAGGGAAAAAAATAAACTGAATCAGAAAATATAGTTCTCTATAAATGTATCATACACTAGAGATGAAAAATAGAAAGAAATCTAATTAATTTGGATTTCATATGAATGTACAATATATAAATGACACTAAATGCAAAGACAAATCAGCAATTTCTATTACAGTATATACTTATGTAACAAAGTGAATTTTTTTTTTCAAAAATCAAAGCAAAAAAAAAAAAGTTAATCAAAGAAAACCAATCCTATTTTTCTTTTGTGTTCAACACAATTTCTAACAATTTGCCTCTTTTTACATGTTTTATTTTTAAAGAATTCAGAATTTTCAAATTGTAGGATGCTAGTAAAAAAGTACTTTTTCATACCAATCTTAGAACCCATAGAAAAATAAAGCTTTACAAAAAAAATCAACAAATGGAAGAAAACTTTCTAGAACAGGCTTTGAGATAGACCAAAAAAATTTTTCTTTTCCTTACTTTTCAAAGATCTTTACTTTTCTTCATCATGGGAGAATCGCAAGCACAATTTTTTTATTGTTTATTTTCAACGTTGAGAAAAATGAGAGCAAAAAGAAAAAAGCAAAAGTTAAGGGATACGAAAAGAAGCTAAAGAAAAAAAGAAGAAAAGAAGAGGGGATAGTTACTGCCAAAGCAGAAATAAAAAATAAAAAATAAAGGGATAGAGCAAAAATCCATTTACTGCCTCTTGTTTCTGTCCTTCTAGTCCCTTTTGTTCAAAACTTGTTTGGGGGAGAAAGAAAAGAGTAAGGTATCCTCATCCATTACATGGCTATGCTTCTCCTTTGGCATAGCAGTTTCGCGACAGCTTCCCCCTCCAGCATCCTCTATCAGCAAAATGAAAAGCTTTGGCAGCAACAATTGAAACCACGAATACCAGTTGCATTGAAATGACATCAATCACAGCTCTAACACTACCCACTACACAATTATAGAGAAACCATGATCTTGGCTACACATACACATGGGAAGACATTTTAAAGGGGAATATGTAAATATAAGTAAAAACCAAGCAAACATCAATAGAAAATAATGCTTCCGTCCCAATCAGAGCTTTCTTGATAGTCACCAGGGACAATATTTATCTCAATTCTTATTTAATCCTTATCACCAACATAATTATGGTTAGCTAGCTGTGGCCTCGGTTAAACAATTGAGCTTGATTGAATCAAGGAATGTCCAGATGCACAGCATGTGAGATTAATGGAAGGCAATGCAATAAATATTTACATACCATTGTTCTTAAAAAGCTGTGACTATAAATAAACTACCGAGTCACAAATAAAATAGCTAAGAACATTATAAATGTTAAAAAAGAACACCTCTAAAGCAACTACATCTAAACAGAAAAGATTATATCAATATTCTATTTCCAACTCCTAAATGGTATATTTAATCGCTTTTTTTAATTCTTTCAGACGTAAGAGAAAGGATTAAAGCTAAAGTTTCAGTCAAGCACGGAACAAGCAACGAAATGCCAGAATTTCATGCTCATAATTCATTGATCATATCCTCAACAATTGCAGTTCTTTCAATTGCAAATATGGAATCAACAATGGGTGAGTCTTATGTATTTTCAGTGCAGATTTCAGTGTGAGTCGTATGTATGTATGTATGTATGTACGTATATACGTACGTACTGAATTCCGCACTGAAAATACATAAGACTCACCCATTGTTGATTCCATATTTGCAATTGAAAGAACTGCAATTGTTGAGGATATGATCAATGAATTATGAGCATGAAATTCTGGCATTTCGTTGCTTGTAAGAGCAAATATGTGCAGAGATGAAAGTGAAGTACTGAATTCTAGTTCTTTGGATTGGAAACAAAAATGATATGGAGGAAATATGTATATTTCCATGGTAAGTTATCTCAGGTACAGCTTCTAAGTTATACTACAGTCTAACCCATCTTTAGTAGATAGGCAAACAAAAACAAAGAGAATTTTATTCGTAACAGTACCTACTTATATTTATGACTAAATTATATTCAATGTGAATAAAATTAGATAAGCTATCGATATTCATCGCCTGGTCTCCTAACTCCCTCCTCCTCAAGACATATGTCAACTTGAAGACAATGACAATCAAAAGTGCTTATTTGCAACCTTATTTCTCCAGTAATTCCAATAATGTTCAGGAAGACAAAAAGTGTGAAATTTTCAAGGCACGTACTCTATAAAATCCTAGTAAAAAGATTATCATTACTAGAGCCCATGCAACAAAATTGCAGAAATTATCTTAATAAAAATAAAGATCCAAAACAATTTTCAGCAAAAAGTAAGCTCCACAAATTCCAGAAAAATGAAAAAAGATAAAAGGGAAGCCATCTGATTGGCTAAGTAAGAATCTCCAAACCCAATAATTGATTTCATCAGAGTTGGAGAAGGAAGAAATCATGATAAACACTGGTAGCCATGGGATCTCAGTTCCTCAATCAGCCCAAAATCTTCGATTCAAAAAGTCTCAGCCAATTCCAGTTTAATCCCAACCGCAGTTCATGCACAATAACCACGACCAAGGTCAGTCTAGAACTCATCTAAGTAAACACCAAGAAACTTCATTACCCAAAACCAATTACCAGCATTCAAACCATTTAACCCAGAAAAATTCAAACAAAAATTGGAACCCAAGAATCCTGAAACACACAACCGAATGGAAGTGCGATGTTGAAAACTCTAAGACAACTCAATTAAAAGCAAAAAAATAATAAAAATGAAAAGCCAAAATCACAAAGGGCAAAAACGAAGACACAACAAAAAATACTAAAAGGCACCTGTTACAGCCTGCAAAGAAAGCGAAACAAAAGCCAGAACCCTGTAAGCACTCTCCAAAATTTCAGAAAAGAATCAAAATCTAAAGAAAATTGAGCAAGGAAATAGAAAAAAACAAAAGAAATATAAGCGGAAATTATCTGGGCAAAGAGAAGATGGTGGGTCAATTCCAAACACAAGAGGGGAACCCATCAGAAGAACGGAGAAAGCAATTTTCAAGGACAAATGAAATCAGAATAGCATAAGTGACTACATGGAAGACCTAAGAGGATTCAATCAGGCCACCCCACCCGCCGGCTCTGGAAACACAGTTCAGACTAAGCAAGACATTCTAGAAGGGGAATAGAAAACGCAGACAGAAACGACTTAGATGACTGAAGCATGTACCTGAATTGAATGAGGTTAGGTGAGGGAGAAGGATGTGCACGACCAAGAAGACGAGCGAAACGGGAGAAACGTGAGTGAAGTGCTGAGTCGGCCGGGAAACAAAATGGTGCACCCCAGACGCGCCCAATCTACGTTTGATCAGAAAACCCAGATGAAATCGCGTTCAAAAACAAACGAAAGACAGATACCAAAGGGAGGGTGAACGGTGTCTAAACTGTGTAAAAAACGTGACGCAAGGTGGAATCGCGTTCATAAGAAGGTTGTTTATTTAAAATGATCATTAATTGAACATAAAATCCGAAAAGAATCGAGATGTAATTGCATTTTTAAGAAGACGGATTTATTTTAACAACCTTGCAATAATAATATGAACTACTTTGGTCCCCAGCTACGTTAGGAGAGCTGCTATTGATACACACGTTTTTACTCTTTATACCTCATTTCTTTCATTGTGTTACTGTTTATTTAAGCATGGATGAGGTATGAATAGAAAAAAAAGGGGTAGATTTAGTCATTCTTCTACATTAGAGGTTAAATAATTTTTATTTTTCTTCTATCGAGCATAGTTTCTCCTTGGACTAATTGTCATTGTGAGAATGTCTTAGTCTTGTCAGTGACGAGAGTTCTTATTCTTAAGAATCTTTGGAGCACCTTTGAGGATTCCTAGTTTATAGTTCAGTACTGCTTAGTTTGCTATAGTATTTGAAAAGAGTTTTTTCGATGGCAAATGAATTGGAATCTTCGTGGAAAAACTTAAAACTCACTGAAGAGGCTATAAAGGATGTGATAGTCGACGACTCGGTGGATGAAAATCAGAACAAGATGGAAGATCAGTGGATGGTAGGGAAACTTTTCACAACAAGACCCTTTAATAGGGAAGCAATGATTAGAACTTTGAAGTTGGTACGGAAATTATCAAAACCAGTGGACATATTGCAACTCGAAGAAAACATGTTCTTATTCAAGTTCTCATCAGTTGGAGATAAAAGCAAAAATTGTGAGGTATTGCCATGGGCCTTTGACAACAATTGCTTCTGCTATAAAGCTACGATGGCAATTTGCGACCAGATGAATATACCTTCCCAACAGCAACCTTTTGGATCAGGGTGTACGACTTACAGTTAGGGATGAGAACCCAAGAAAATGTAGTTCGCATAAGGAGCAAGCTGGGGACTCTTTTGGCCATAGATGCTAGCTTGGAGATGAGAGATTGGGCAAGGTTTTTACGAATAAGGGTTAAGATAGATGTGACAAAGCCATTGCGCAGAACCATAATCATGGGAGGAGGAAAAAACAATCAACCTATTTGAGAAAGACTCGGATACAAGAGGCTCCCAACATTCTGTTATGGATGTGGGAAATTATGGCATAGAGACATTAAGTGCGAGGAAGTTCCCATGGATGAGTCCACTAACGAAAAAACACAACAATACGGTAATTGGATGCGAACCTCGCCTTTGAAAAAAAGACATTTTGAAGGCAGGATCTGGAAAGTGCCTAACATCGGAGAATCTGCAATAGTGAAGAGTAAAACAGTCACTGAAATTCACGAGGGAGAGAACCGGAAGGAGGAAAGCCACATATGGTAAGAAAGCTCAATTTGGATAATGCAAAAAATTCAGGCGCGGCATCTGGCTCGACCATAAATACTACAGCAGTAGATTACGCGATCCAGAATATTGCCCAATCAAAAGGAAATCTAGGAGCAACCCATGCAGATCAAAGTAACGTGAAGGGAGACGAAACTCCAAGAGGAAAATTAGGCTACTCAATTAAATCAGTAATAAATGCAAATTCAAGAATAATCACTGAGGTATAGGCTGAATTGTATGCTAAGCTGGAAAAAAGCCTTACTGATGTGGAACCACTACACCCAACTTGGACAACAGAATCTATTGGCCTACTTCAATTGGGGATGAAAAGCCATGCAAATGCAGCCATAGAGAATGGTCTGCGTCTGCGACAACAGCAAAATCCAAGCCTAAAGACAAAGTGGAAGAAAATGGCAAGAACTACCAAAGACACAAAACTCATGTCTATATTAGAAATGGGAAAGAGGAAACATTAGGAGAAGGAGGATGATGATTTTGAGATACTGGCATTCTTGTGAAAAGAAATAAGGAACAGCAGCTAGAGGTTTCAAAACAAACAAAATACACAACATAAGAGACTAGATCCCAATCCCATCGATCGCCATGAAAATCTTAGCTTAGAACTGCCATGGGCTTGGGAACCCATAGACAGTTTGTGATCTTCAGAACACTCTAAAGTGTGAAGATCTCGATATAGTTTTCCTTTGTGAAACTATATTGAAAACAAAACAGTTAGATAAAGTTCGAAGGAAATGCAAAATGAACTCAATTTTTAGTCTAGATGCAGAAGGCAAAAGTGGAGGTTTTGCATGCATGTGGAGAGACTCTATTTCTTTAAATCTAAAAAACTATTCTAAGCACCACATAGATATGGATAGTGAAGATTAAGATGGTAATAAATGAAGCTTAACAGGAATGTATGGTGAGCCTAACACTAGTTGAAGATCAACAAAGTGGGACATAATGAGAAAATTGGCACAAGAATCACCAAAGGCATGGGTGTTATGTGGGGACTTTAATGAGATTTTGATAGATAAGGAAAAATGGGGTGGACAACCTCAACAACTAGGTCATATGGTAGCTTTCAAAGAAGCCATGATGTTTGTAAGTGTTGATGACTTGGGATATACAAGTGATATCTTCACATGGAAAAGGGGAAAGGTTGTAGAAACTAAGATAAAAGAAAGGCTAAACAGGTTTTTGGGTAATACCAAGTGGTTTAACATGTACCCTTACCTTGGAGTCCGACACTTAACATGCTCAACTTCTGAGCATGTCCCCATTATACTAGATACTTCGGAGAAAAAGTGCAGGAACAATTAGTCACTAAGAAGGAAACGAAAAGCCTTTGAAGTCATGTGGGCCAAAAAATAAGACAACACAGAGTTGTTGGAAAAATGTTGCCAGGAGAAACAGGGGGCAAACATTAACACCAAAATGGAACAAGTCAAACAACAACTATATTCATGGGGTGTAGGAAAATTCAAGGGGCTCCACACAAAGCTGAGCAATTAAAAGGAGAATTGGAAAAACTAAAAAAGGTGAACACCAATGACTCACTTAACAAGGAAAGAGAGCTACATAAAGAACTCAATGAGGTACTTGAAAAAGAAGAGGCTTTCTGGATGCAATGATCTAGGGTGAATTGGTTAAGGGAAGGTGTAAGACCCGATTTTAAAAAACTGTACACCATAATTTGGTGAATTTTGATAGTGGAAATTAGATAAATAATGAACGTTGATTTTCACTTTGGTGAAAAGCTCCTTAACTTAGGATGTAAATGGAGCAATTTCTGTGAAACACTCTATGGGCGAGTATTATGATGGAACGGCTCGCAAATGGGCGAGCAAGATAATTAGGATGATCACCAATGGGTGATGGCGAGTTTGATTTAACGACCATATCGGCGAATAGGTAAGTTCGCCAAGTTAATTGCTTAAGATGATCGCCGAATGAGGCGAGGGCTATGATCGCCCAAATGAACCTAGCGATGATCGCCCAAAGAGCGAGTATGGTGAGTAACGTGATCTCCCATATAGAAGCGCAAATGATAGCCTAGTAGGCAAATAAGGCAATAAGGTACTCGCTAAATTAAAATGCTAAATGTGATCACCAACTTGCTGCATGAATCATAGCAAAGTAGGCAAGTAGAGCAATACTCGGTGATCGCCAACCATTTAACTATGGCAGCGATCGCCAAATCTCAATGTGACCGCCTAAGGGAAAGAAATCAGCTTATAATCATCAATTCTCAAGATGGCATCAAGATAATGTGACGATGCCAATAATCAAGCAAAGGCAAACGTTGATGCTCGAATTGGCAAGTTAAGGACTATTGGCGAGCTGAGAAGCTGGTGATCTGGATTAAAGATGGTGAACTGACACATTACGCAGCGTTGGTGAGCTGGAAACAATAATTCAGAACCGTGCAGCCAAATTTGACTTCTATTGCTATTGTGATACAAGGCTGAAGAAAAATCTAATAGAAGATGAATTCTATTGGCTGGAAGTTATAAAAAGAAGAGAAAACTTAGTCAAAAACGGACAGCAACAAGAAAGCTTTACCACCGTTCCTTTTGTCGCAATTTTCTTCAGTTTTTAATGCATGTAAGACCTTAAATGTTGAAAAAGAACGGGTTAAGAAACAGGTGGTAAGCTCTTATTGGATTAGCATGAGTATATAAGAAGAAATACATAGGGAAAACCGACTTAAGCAAATTTCTTCTTCCTCAATACTAGTCTACTGCAAGTTCAGACTTCGTTCTTCAATTTCTTTCACACTTGTTTAACGAAACTCCATCATTTGAAGAGTTAAGGAATAAGCCAAGTGAGGCAGAAAGCACTCTATTTCTGGAAGTGCAACTCGATTAAGGTGAGTTCCATATTTCTATGGTTCTCTTGATATTCAATGATAGATTTCTATGTTTTACAATGTAATAAACATAGATATAGCCTTGTTTTAGTTAAATCCTGTTAAGATATAAGAAACTAGAACAAGATGTGGTCTAGAAAATAATCGAGAATAAATAAGGAAAGTGCTGGAAACGGTGTAAAAGTGATGAGAAATAGGCGAGCTCAGCTTTTATAAGCGAGCTCAGCATGTATAGGCGAGCTCAACTATTATGGGCGAGCTCAACTATTATGGGCGAGCTAAAGTATATCGAATGTGGTATAGTGGGCGAGGTCACCAAGTGTTAGTTCAATTCAAGGCGAGCTCACCTCTAAGTAAAAGGCCGTATAAGGCGAGCTCTCACGCATATGCATGGCGAGCTGATTTGTGGCGAGCTTCCACGTGTAAGCCAATTAATGAATGGCAAGCTCTGTTGGGCGAGCTATTAGAATTAGTCTTAAAGTTCGCCAAAGTGCTGGAAATATTCGAAAAGAAAATATTAATAGTATTAATAAATTATTTTGTAACTGAAAATTAAGGACTCGGTAAAAGCGATCGGGAAGGCGATCGGGAAGCAAGGCTTCGTAAGACCAGGTAAGGGAGTAGTATGTGAAGTGAAATGCATGTCCTGTGGAGTAAAATGTTATAAAAATATTGGAAAAATATTTTGGTTTATGACATGCATTAGTTTGATAAACTATTTTGAGTTGGGCGAGCTACAAAGCCAACCCCTTTGTGATGTTTTGGGTGAGCCAAAGATAGGCAACCTCTTTGCGATGTTTTGGGCGGGCGATCCCTGTTTTAATAAAATCCGGGCGAGCTACAAAGTCGACCCTTTTGTCATGTTTTTAGTGAGCTAAAGATAGGCGACTCCTGTTTTAATAAAAAATCCGGGCGAGCCAAAGATAAGCGACCCCTTTGTAATATTTCGGGCGAGCCAAAAGTGGGCTTCCCCTTTGAGTCGTTATGGGCGAGCTGACCATTGGCAATGCCATAATGGGCAAATTGACCATGAGCAATGCCATAATGGGTGAACTGACCATGGGCGAGCTGCTATGGGCGAGCTGACCATGGGCAATGCCATGATGGGCAAACGAACCATGAGCAATGCCAGAATGGGTGAACTAACCATGGGCGAGCTGGTTTGATTTATATTTTTCTCACACAAAAAATGGTGAGATTTTGGGCTGTTTTTACTATGTTTGTAAACAAAAATACAAAAACAATCATTTTGAAAAAAATGATAAAATTTATGAAATAATCCCTTAAAGGTTCTTTATGAGATATAAAGTGATTTTTGAGATTTAAGGCCTCGAGTTTCATGCATTACTTTTCAAGTGGATGATTTGTGCCACAGAGCTAGCTGTGTCCCGGTGGGGATGCGAATTGGAGTTTTGGCCTAATGGCATACTCCGAGATAGCCATGAAGGGCAATGGCCTACGGGTGCACCCCAAAGCGGACGACTTGTGTTCCTGAGGGAACGATGATAGCATGATTTATTTGTAGGGTGATGCCTAATCTTAACTTGCTGATTTCTGTTTACTGAAAGGATTTATTGAATCCTGTTTACTGTTTACTACATTATATTGTAAACTGTTTAGCCAGTGACTTGAATGGTGTATTAAGAGAACTGTTTTCCTACTTGGTATGATTGTTGGGAAAAATTAATACTTTGTGGTATATAGTTTTGCTTTACTTAAAGCAGCATACGTCTCCTTTACTGAGCGCATGGTTCGCTCACCCCTTTGTTTTAACTCCATAGATAAAAAGACACGGAGTTGAGAATTATCTCCCATATGGATATAGCTACATATAAAGCGCTGGGGCAAATTATGTTAAATATGACAGGTACAGTCACTTCTCTTTTACATTTCAGACATATGTATACAGTACTACTTTATTTAAATAAGGACAATAGGGGATGTCAGATGTAAGGAATAGTGAAAAAATTTCATATTCCGTATTTGTGAAATAAATATTTATCATTTATTACTGTCACTGTTGAGTGTTAATAGCATCACAGACAGCCCAACCATCGATTATGTGAAAAAAATACGTGATTTACAGTATGTGTGGACTGTTACAATTTAATGGTATCAGAGCTTTGGCTGGCCTGATGTCTGTTGATGCCTTTAAAACAGAAAGTGTTGAAAAAGGTTAACATCCCTTGTAATACTGTATAGTCTGAATTTATAAAGTAGTCAAGTGATTGTAAATTGAGCTAAGTGCTTAATGATGTGAAAGTTGGTGAATTAAGAATTACAAATAGGAATTGTAATCCAAGAACCTTATATGAGATATGTGATCTTATCGTCATAACGTCAAGTTTATTCGGTAAGGTACAGTGAGGAACTCAGTGAGGACCCCACAAGGACTTCTCTGTCCATATCGAACTAAGATCCTCAAATGATGATATTGAAATGAAAAGAGATAACATTAGTGTATAGGCCCTAAGATCGCATGTTTGAAGGTATATCGAAGAGAGAGAATTAAAGGAGAATTTATGAACATACCCCTATATTAAAATAATTCCTCTGAGTCATAAATGACTAAATTGATTTGGAATAAATTGATAGTGATAAAGTAACTGATAGTGTAAAGGAGTGTTTATATGAATATTTTTATGAAAGGTTTATAGACAAGTGGTTATAAGATGATGTTCAGAATTTGGTATAACTCTTATGAGTCCTTTGTGGAACTTAAGAGAATTATATAATATCTTGTGAAATATGTGAGTTTAATGAATGAAAAATTTCAATCACATACAGAGAAATTATAATGGCATGTGACTGTGAGGTGTGAATATGTGTATATAAGCAGCATCCTAGAGTAATGCCACAATTTCTAGAAATTGAAGAGCTTATGGTTAAGTTCAGTAAACATAAGTCTCATTGAGCTATGTACATTAGAGACGTGAGGTCTCAAGTGATTAAATAGACATTGAAATTGTCTAAGTAAAGGATTTTACTACTTAAGTGAGATTAAAATGTGGTTATTGGGGTATAAAATTTATGAGGTTTACCCGTATGGCATAAACGAATTGTTGAGGAGTTTGTGGAATTCGCTACCTTACTGATGTGATACATACTTGTGAGAAAGTGAAAGTGAATGGGTATGTATGAGTATAGTATTCGACATTGTTAAAAGATTGTAACGGTGAATACTATATTAAGTGGGAAAACGACTGTGGTGATGAATGTGAAAGAATGAAAATGTCTTAAGAGACAAGTCATATGATGATTAGGGAACACGAGTTATGATGTAGTTCCCAAGGATAAGAATAAATGTGATTTCCTCCGATCATCATGTGGTTATGGCTGGAATTAATAACAAGCCAGATTTTGACAGATGAAATTTGTTATACTTAGAGGAGCTGATGCAAGAAGTACTGCTAATCCTGAAAAAGGATATACATATGTGTATATATATACATATTAGAACTGTGAAATTGTATGAGTCAAGTGGTGACGAAATCTGAACGATGATAAATTAAATTTCAGAAATTGATTGTGAAGAAATTATACTCTCAAATACGTTCTCCAAGTAAGTGATATTACATGTACTAGGAGAATAAGAGATAAAATGATAACTCGATATAAAAGAAGTTATCGAGAAAAATGATTACCTGAGACGTAATCGATGGTTAATAGTAAGGTCTGCCAATAAAGTGCAGCCAAGCTTCATTGTGAAATGATGGTTGTGGGATAGTAAAGAATTCAGAAGAATCATGATGCTATAGAAGTGACTATGGATTGAATGACCAAATTGATTCACTTCTACATCATCAAGTTCTTGATCTCTTAAGTGCCCTAGTCGATAAATACATCTGTGAAATGGTGAAAAGGTATGTAAAGTCCTAGTAAGCGAGTACATGTGATAGGAATCCCTAATTGACCCCATGCTTTGAGAGAGTAGCAACAGGCCTTGGGATTCTAAATTTACTATTAGCACCGCCTCTTATTGATATAGATATCTGAGTGCATTGTGTGGATGCTCAAGGATATATTGAGAGTGAGTGTATTGCATTTAAAAAGGCTACTGGGACAATTACATATGATTGATTAACATTGTCTAATGATAGACAGTAGATCATTATCGACTTAGCACCGAATGAGATGATAAATGATTTTAAAAGAAGAAGCCCGAGTTCTTCAGGACCCTTGAAACAAAATCCGGGATGGGCGACCCACGAGTTGGGTGATCGCCCAATAGCGGAAACTATGTTGTGAGGTGTGGGCGAACTATGTGGTCACCAACACACTTGAAAGAGTAAACTTGGGAGGCAGGAGAGCACCAAGGGGATGCTCGCGGACAGCCCGAAGAGATGGGCGAGGCTCTTAAAGAAAATTCGAATCTAGTAGTCTCATCTTAGAGACGAGATTAACTAAAAGTTGAAAATATGATAAGAAGGAAAAATACCTATATTGGTGGTACTTCCTAAACTAAGTGAAAATTGAATTACCATAAAAAGGTGTAATGTTATTTGGATAATTGTGGATATATTGACTAAGTCTGCTAATTTCTTGGCTATGGAATTTACTGATCCAATTATTGCCTTAGCCGAATTATATGTCAGGGAGATAGGGAGAGTACACAGTGTTCCAGCTAGCATTACATCTGACAAGGAGTCCCGCTTCGCATCTTAGTGTTGAGAGAGATTTCAAGAAGCTATGGGATCCCATCTGAGTTTAGCACCGTGTTTTATCCACAGACTGATGGACAGTCCGAGCGTATAATATAGGCACTCGAGGATATGTGTGAGCGTGTGCATTAGATGTTAAAGGCTCCTGAAACGATCAATTACCCTGACAGAGTTGCTTATAATAATAGCTAACAGGTGACTATCGGCATGGCATCTTACGAAACTATATATGGCAGACGATATCGATCCACGATAGCATAAGAAAAAGTGGGAGACCATAAGTCCTTAGCTCCTTATATGGTTGAGCAGATTCTGGAGATATATGGGAGATTATGTATTTTAAAGGTCTCACCATCTAAAGGCATAATGAGATTTGGAAAAAGAGGAAAATTGAGTCCTTGATGCATTGGATCTTTGGAGATCTTAGATCGAGTGGGAGATGTGGCATATCGGTTAGCACTACCTCCCGAGTTGTCAGGAGTGCATAATGTATTCCATGTCTTGAGGTTGAGAGAGTACCATCCAGATCCTTCTCACGTAATTCGACAAAAGTCTATAGAGATTAGAGAGGACATAAGTTATGTTGAAAGACTGATACAAATCTTGGATAGGAAGGATAAAATACTGAGATCTAAGATTATTTTTATGGCTAAAGTGCTCTGGCAGTACAATACTATGGATAAGGCTACTTGGGAATTAGAAAACCTTATGCATAAGAAGTATCCAGAGCTTTCTCACTGATAGGTCTGGTTGAAATTTGGATGACCAAATTTCTTAAGGTGGGGAGAAAATGGAAGACCCGATTTTATAAAACTGTACACCGTAATTTGGTGAATTTTGATAGTGGAAATTAAATAAATAATGAATGTTGATTTCCACTTTGGTGAAAAGCTCCTTAACTTAGGATGTAAATGGAGCAATTTTTGTGAAACACTCTATGGGCAAGTATTATGATAGAACGGCTCGCAAATGGGCGAGCAAGATAATTAGGATGATCGCCAATGGATGATGGCGAGTTTGATTTAACGACCATATCGGCGAATCGGTAAGTTTGCCAAGTTAGTTGATTAAGATGATCGCCGAATGAGGCGAGGGCTATGATTGCCCAAATGAACCTAGCGATGATCGCCCAAAGAGTGAGTATGGCGAGTAACGTGATCTCCCATATAGAAGCACAAATGTAGCCTAGTAGGCAAATAAGGCAATAAGGTACTCGCTAAATTAAAATGCTAAATGTGATCGCCAACTTGTTGCATGAATCATAGCAAAGTAGGCGAGTAGAGCAATACCCGATGATCGCCAACAATTTAACTATGGCAGTGATCGCCAAATCTCAATGTGATCGCCTAAGGGAAAGAAATCAGCTTATAATCATCAATTCTCAAGATGGCATCAAGATAATGTGATGATGCTAATAATCAAGTAAAGGCAAACGTTGATGCTCGAATTGGCAAGTTAAGGACTATTTGAGAGCTGAGAGGCTGGTGATCTGGATTAAAGATGGTGAACTGACACATTATGCAGCGTTGGTGAGCTGGAAACAATAAGTCAGAACCGTGCAGCCAAATTTGACTTTTGTTGCTATTGTGATACAAGGCTGAAGAAAATCTAATAGAGGATGAATTCTATTGGCTGGAATTTATAAAAAGAAGAGAAAACTTAGTCAAAAACA
This sequence comes from Heritiera fomes, assembly GCA_032173925.1. Lineage (NCBI taxonomy): Eukaryota > Viridiplantae > Streptophyta > Magnoliopsida > Malvales > Malvaceae > Heritiera > Heritiera fomes. The sequence goes on from JAPDPM010000002.1 coordinate 16,077,061, forward strand.
GACAGCAGCAAGAAAGCTTTACCACCGTTCCTTTTGTCGCAATTTCCTCCAGTTTTTAATGCATGTAAGACCTGAAATGTTGAAAAAGAATGGGTTAAGAAACAGGTGGTAAGCTCTTATTGGATTAGCATGAGTATATAAGAAGAAATACATGGGGAAAACCGACTTAAGCAAATTTCTTCTTCCTCAATACTAGTCTACTGCAAGTTCAGACTTTGTTCTTCAATTTCTTTCATACTTGTTTAACGAAACTCCATCATTTGAAGAGTTAAGGAATAAGCTAAGTGAGGCAGAAAGCATTCTGTTTCTGAAAGTGCAACTCGGTTAAGGTGAGTTCCATATTTCTATGGTTCTCTTGATATTCAATGGTAGATTTCTATGTTTTACAACGTAATAAATATAGATATAGCCTTGTTTTAGTTAAATCCTGTTAAGATATAAGAAACTAGAACAAGATGTGGTCTAGAAAATAATCGAGAATAAATAAGTAAAGTGCTGGGAAACAGTGTAAAAGTGATGAGAAATAGGCGAGCTCAGCTTTTATAAGCGAGCTCAGCATGTATAGGCGAGCTCAACTATTATGGGGAGCTAAAGTATATCGAATGCGGTATAGTGGGTGAGGTCACCAAGTGTTAGTTCAATTCAAGGCGAGCTCACCTCTAAGTAAAAGGCCGTATAAGGCGAGCTCTCATGCATATGCATGGCGAGCTGATTTGTGGCGAGCTTCCACGTGTAAGCCAATTAATGAATGGCGAGCTCTGTTGGGCGAGCTATTAGAATTAGCCTTAAGTCTCACCAAAGTGCTGGAAATATTCGAAAAAAAAGTATTAATAGTATTAATAAATTATTTTTGCAGCCGGGATTTAAGGACTCGGTAAAAGCGATTGGAAAGGCGATCGGGAAGCAAGGCTTTGTAAGACCAGGTAAAGGAGTAGTATGCGAAGTGAAATGCATGTCTTGTGGAGTAAAATGTTATAAAAATATTGAGAAAATATTTTGGTTTATGACATGCATTAGTTTGTAAATTGTTTTGAGTTGGGTGAGCTACAAAGCCGATCCTTTTGTGATGTTTTGGGCGAGCCAAAGATAGGCGACCTCTTTGTGATGTTTTGGGCAGGCGACCCCTATTTTAATAAAATCCGGGCGAGCTACAAAGTCGACCCCTTTGTGATGTTTTGAGTGAGCTAAAGATAGGTGACACCTGTTTTAATAAAAAATCTAGGCGAGCCAAAGATAGGTGACCCTTTTGTAATATTTCGGGCGAGCCAAAAGTAGGCGACCCCTTTGAGCCGCTATGGGCGAGCTAACCATTGGCAATGCCATAATGGGCGAACTGACCATAGGCAATGCCATAATGGGTGAACTGACTATGGGCGAGTCGCTATGGGGGAGCTAACCATGGGCAATGCCATAATGGGCGAACGGACCATGGGCAATGCCAGAATGGGCGAACTAACCATGGGCGAGCCGCTACGGGCGAGCTGACCATGGGCGAGTTGGTTTAATTTGTATTTTTCTCACACGAAAAATGGTGAGATTTTGGGCTGTTTTTACTATGTTTGTAAATAGAAAATATAAAACCTTTTTTACAAAAACAATCATTTTGAGAAAAATGATAAAATTTGTGAAATAATCCTTTAAAGGTTCTTTATGAGATATAAAGTGATTTTTGAGACTTTAGACCCCGAGTTTCATGCGTTACTTTTCACATGGCTGATTTGTGCCACAGAACTAGCTGTGTCCCGGTAGGGATGTGAATTGGAGTTTTGGCCTAAGGGCATACTCCGAGATAGCCGTGAGGGGCGATGGCTTACGGGTGCACCCCAAAGCAGAAGACTTGTGTACCTAGGGGAACGATGATAGCATAATTTATTTGTAGGGTGATGCCTAGTCTCAACTTGCTGATTTCTGTTTACTGAAAGGATTTACTGAATCCTGTTTACTGTTTACTGATTACTACATTATATTGTAAACTGTTTAGCCAGTGACTTGAATGGTGTATTGAGAGAATTGTTTTCCTACTTGGTATGATTGTTGGGAAAAATTAATACTTTGTGGTATGTAGTTTTGCTTTACTTAAAGCAGCATACGTCTCCTTTACTGAGTGCGTGGTTCGCTCATCCCTTTGTTTTAACTCCACAGATAAAAAAACACGGAGTTAGAGAATTATCTCCCAGATGGATATAGCTACATATAAAGTGCTGGGGCAAATTATGTTAAATATGACAGGTACAGTCACTTCTCTTTTACATTTTAGACATATGTATATAGTACTACTTTATTGAAACAAGGACAATAGGGGATGTCAGATGAAAGGAATAGTGAAAAAATTTCATATTCCGTATTTGTGAAATAAATGTTTATCATTTATTACTGTCACTGTTGAATATTAATAGTATCATAGACAGCCCAACCGTGGATTATGTGAAAAAAATACGTGATTTACAGTATGTGTAGACTGTTACAATTTAATGGTATCAGAGCTTTAGTTGGCCTGGTGTCTGTTGATGCCTTTAGAACAGAAAGTATTGAAAAAAGTTAACATCTCCTGTAGTACTATATAGTCTGAATATATAAAGGAGTCAAGTGATTGTAAATTGAGCTAAGTGCTTAATGATGTGAAAGTTGGTGAATTAAGGATTACAAATAGGAATTGTAATCCAAGAACCTTATATGAGATAGGTGATCTTATCGTCATAACGTCAGGTTTATTCGGTAAGGTATAGTAAGGAACTCGGTGAAGGCTCCACCAGGACTTTTCTGTCCATATCGAACTAAGATCCTGAAATGATGATATTGAAATGAAAGGAGATAACATTAGTGCATAGGCCCTAAGATCGCATGATTGGAGGTATATCGAAGAGAGAGAATTAAAGGAGAATTTATTAACATACCCTATATTAAAATAATTCCTCTGAGTCATAAATGACTAAACTGATTTGGAATGAATTGATAGTGATAAAGTAACTGATAGTGTAAAGGAGTGTTTATATGAATATTTTTATGAAAGGCTTATAGACAAGTGGTTATAAGATGATGTTCAGAATTTGGTATAACTCTTATGAGTCCTTTGTGGAACTTAAGAGAATTATGTAATATCCTGTGAAATATGCGAGTTTAATGAATGAAAAATTTCAATCACATACAGAGAAATTATAATGGCATGTGACTGTGAGGTGTGAATATGTGTATATAAGCAGCATCCTGGAGTAATGCTACAATTTCTAGAAATTGAAGAGCTTATGGTTAAGTTCAGTAAACATAAGTCTCATTGAGCTATGTACATTAGAGACGTGAGGTCTCAAGTGATTAAATAGACATTGAAATTGTCAAGTAAAGGATTTTACTACTTAAGTGAGATTAAAATGTGGTTATTGGGGTATAAAATTTATGAGGTTTACCCGTATGGCATAAACGAATTGTTAAGGAGTTTGTGGAATTCGCTACCTTACTGATGTGATACATACTTGTGAGAAAGTGAAAGTGAATGGGTATGTATGAGTATAGTATTCGACATTGTTAAAAGATTGTAACGGTGGAATACTATATTAAGTGAGAAAACGACTGTGGTGATGAATGTGAAAGAATGAAAATGTCTTAAGAGACAAGTCATATGATGACTAGGGAACACGTGTTATGAGGTAGTTCCCAAGTATAAGAATAAACGTGATTTCCTCTGATCATCATGTGGTTATGGCTGGAATTAATAACAAGCCAGATTTTGACAGATGAAATTTGTTATACTCAGAGGAGCTGATACAAGAAGTACTGCTTATCCTGAAAAAGGATATACATATGTGTATATATATACATATTAGAACTGTGAAATTGTATAAGTCAAGTGGTGACGAAATCTGAATGATGATAAATTAAATTTCAGAAATTGATTGTGAAGAAATTATACTCTCAAATACGTTCTCCAAGTAAGTGATATTACATGTACTAGGAGAATAAGAGATAAAATGATAACTCGATATAAAAAAAGTTATCGAGAAAAATGATTACCTGAGACGTAATCGATGGTTAATGGTAAGGTCTGCCAATAAAATGCAGCCAAGCTTCATTGTGAAATGATGGTTGTGGGATAGTAAAGAATTCAGAAGAATCATGATGTTATAGAAGTGACTATGGATTGAATGACCAAATTGATTCACTTCTACATCATCAAGTTCTTGATCTCTTAAGTGCCCTAGTCGATAAATACATCTGTGAAATGGTGAAAAGGTATGTACAGTCCTAGTGAGCGAGTACATGTGATAAGGATCCCTAATTGGCCCCATGCTTTGAGAGAGTAGCAACAAGCCTTGGGATTCCAAATTTACTATTAGCGAGTGTATTGCATTTAAAAAGGCTACTGGGACAATCACATACGATTGATTAACATTGTCTAATGATAGACACTAGATCATTATCGACTTAGCCCCGAATGAGATGATAAATGATTTTGAAAGAAGAAGCCTGAGTTCTTCAGGCCCCTGAAACAAAATCCGGGATGGGCGACCCACGAGTTGGGCAATCGCCCAACAGCGGAAACTATGTTGTGAGGTGTGGGCGAACTATGTGGTCGCCGACTCACTTGAAAAAGTAAACCTGGGGGGCAAGAGAGCACTAAGGCGATGCTCGCGGACGGCCAGAAGAGATGGGTGAGGCTCTTAAAGAAAATTCAAATCTAGTAGTCTCATCTTAGAGACGAGATTAACTAAAAGTTGAAAATATGATAAGAAGGAAAAATACCTATAATGGTGGTACTTCCTAAACTAAGTGAAAATTGAATTACCATAAAAAGGTATAATGCTATCTAGATAATTGTGGATATATTGACTAAGTTTGCTAATTTCTTGGATATATTGATCATGTAATGCATTAGCTCTATGTCTTACTCTGTTATCATTAATGGCTTTGTCTCTAATAATTTCACTCTGAAAAGAGAGTTAAGATAGAGAGATCCCTCATCACCTTATCTTTTCTTACTGTGTAAAGAAGGCTTATCAGTTATGTTATTGGCACACTAACAGAAAGAATTGATTAGTGGACTCTTAGCTAATAGACTAGGTCTAGGGGTCACTCACTTGTTCTTCGCCGATGACAGCTTGCTCTTTATTCGAACAACACAATAGGAAGGAGAAACTGTGTGAGACCTGATTTTATTACACTGTACACTGTACACTGTACATTATACTTGTGAATTATTGATAGTGAAATTTAATTATTTAGTGGAATTTAAATAAAGATGGAATGAATTTCCATTCTCAATTTGGAATTTTTGGATTCATGAATTGTAGTATAGTGTATAAAGTTGAAACAAATATGGAAAGATGAATTAAAAAGCATAGAATATGAGAAGAAAAAGAATTAGAAAAATTATGCATGGAAGAGTTATTCCATGGCATAAAATATCAACAAAAATATTAATAAGAGAAAAGAGAATTTTATATTATATGTGATGTATTTTGGATGTATGGAATATACATAGAAAAAGAGGAACAAACTTAAATCATGTAGCAAAAAGGAGGTAGTTTCCATGCCATTTACATGGCTGCTGCATGTACACGGTTTGCTATTGATTGTGATACAATTTTGGTGGAAAAAAACTTGATAAATAATATTAGATGAAGGGGAGTTATTAAGTGGATGTACAATGGAATTTTATTGGCTGATTTATTGACTGAAATATGCCAAAGAAAAGTCAAGAAAGAGCAGCCAAAATGGACTGCAGTACGCCACTTATGCTGTTGTTACACGTCCTTCTCTAGTTTTTTTTAGCTAGTAGACTATGAATTTTATAGTACAAAATATAAGGAAATATGGCTTAAAAGATGGAATATTAAAGGTACTAAATAAGAGGATTTTTATTGGCTGAGATACAATTAAAGAAGAGTAGAATATATGACAAAATTGATCAGCCAAGAAGAGTGAATATCACATTAGTTGGTTGCTGACCTGGTGCCGTGAATTGCAGCTGGAGTCTTAAGGAAATTCAGCCATTGTTTTAAACAATAAGATTTCATTATAAGCAATATAAAAAGAAGACAAATAGAAAAAACCATTTGCATAATTTATATCGGAGAAAAAATGTCAAAAAGAAGGTGGCATTTGGTCAAAATGGGACAGTGGAAGAAGCTCTCCACTATTACTTTATGCTGTAGATTTCTTCAGCAATTAAATGCATTTTGGACATAAAATGATGGGAAAATGGATAAGTAAAAAAGGTGGCAAGTTCCTATTGGATGTCTTGAATAAAAAGAAAACTTAAAGAAACAAAAACTTCAGCAAAATATTCATCCTCATCACTGATCCCCTTCTGCTCCACGGGTTCTGTTTTACTGCTTAATATTGGTTCTGTTTGCAGCCGTTTCTTCCATTTCTCTCTTAACAAAGTTTCATCTTCATGCTATTTAATTACTTAACCACCTCCATAAACCTTCCTTGCACCTTAAAACCGTCAAGAAACTAGGAAGAAGGAGGGCTGACGTGAAAGAGACAAACAGAAAATGGAGCTACAAACATTCGGTCAAGGTTAAGGATATGTTTAAAATTGATGTTTTTCTTTGATTCAAAGCTATATTCTAGCTTAGTGTAAGGTGTAAATAAAGCTTATGAATTTTGTTTTACGTGAGATTGGCTAGATCAAAATTTTCCATGGATAATGGATGTTAGGATGATATGAGAATGAATGGTATCTTGTGTTTTCATGCAAGAAAACAATAGGAAATGATCAAGTGAGTAAGGAATTAAAGATTGAAACAATAAATCATAGTGAAAGATTGAAAATGAAATTTGGCTATGGAATGAAGGTTTCGGTTTGGACATGAAAGAGTAGGAAATTTATGGTTCATGCAAGAAGATGACAAGGAAGGCTCACGTGGACAAGCATGTTTCAATTGGAAACAATAAATTGAAGAAAAGGAATTAAAATCAAAGAAATGGCCATAAAGTAGATTTCGGCCATGACAAATTGAATAGGAAAGATGTATTAATTTTGGGACTAATGGTAGAAAATAACTATAAAAATTAAAAGAGAATGATTGGTGGAATTAAAACCGAAAAAGGAACTAAAATGTGGAAGTTGAGTTTTGGCACCAGTATAATTTATACGGGTTGCGCTTATGTTATGACAATAGTGGCTGCACTTTATAAATACTAGTGGCTTAAAAATAAGAAGAAAAATATTAATAAGTTTTGATAAATTACTTTTGCAGCCCGAGTTGACGGATTTCGATAAACGTAACCGGGAAGCTCGACTTCATAAGACTGGTAAGGGGGGAGTGTGTGAGTTGTAGTGATATAATGAATTGCATGTTTTCTTGAACTAAATTTTATGAGAATATTGGATGCATGATTTGGTTTGAAAACATGCAAAATTGTGGTTGATAAGCTGGTTTATATACTGCGAATTGTGTGTAAGAGGTTAGGAATCCGCAATCGTTATACTGCCAGAAAATTTCCAAAAATATTCTAAAATATCATAAAATATTTTAGAAGCATGAAATGATTTAAATTGGAAATTTAAATATAATTTCCACCAATATTTCATAAATTGGAAATTTTGAGAAAGTTATGAGAAATTAAATATTCATGTTTTATATTTTATTAAAGTGAGAAATTGATTTATTTTATATGATAGTAAATATTCAAATTGAATATTTATTTATTTATTTTCTCACTTGATACATGTATATTTACTGATGGAATTACTGTATGTGAAAATGGGGAATAAAATACATTTTTGGAAAATAATTCTTTAAATAAATGATTTAATTCATTTGATTTCCTTAAAGGTATTTTTATGAGAAAATGAATGATTTTATACCTTTATGAAATTAAGTGATGATTTTATTTATTTTATAAATTCCATAAAGGTGATGATATATGAAAATGTGAGAGCCTTATAGATAAATATGAAATATTTCAAATTACTTTGAATAAGATCCATAAAGGCTATGGTACGATTTTTATACTGTTTTGAGACTTAGGCCTCGAGTTTCATGCATCATACTATTACTGTTACTATCACGTGGCTGATTGACCCTCCAGTCATCAGCGTCCCGGATGTCACTTGGCAAGTGTACACCGAGGACACCCTATAGATCATGGCCATAGATCTCACTGTATACTGTTACTGTGTCCCTTCGGGGATGATTACTCTGTCCCTTAGTGGACGATGATAACATGATTTAATTGTAGGGTGATGCCTAGTCTGAACTTACTGATTACTATTACTAGAGGGATTTACTCAATCTTGTTTACTGTATTACACTATGAATTATATGGAATACTGTTTACTGAACTGGTAGCTACTGATTTCGGTTTACTGAACTGGTAGCTACTGATTTCTGTTTACTGAACTGGTAGCTACTAATTTCTTTTTACTGAACTGAAATCTACTGATTACTGTTTACTGAATTGAATTATACGGAATACTGTTTACTGAACTGAAAGGAAATTTACTGTTATCGAGAAAGAATACTTTGAAAATTATTTCTAAAATAGAAATAATTACTGAACTGTTATCCAATGATTTGGATATTTTTAAGCTACTGTATTGAGAAGACTGTTTACTGTAACTACTGTTTTACCACTGTATTTTCACGTGTTTTGAACTGTCACTGAAGTGGTGGAAATTAAATGATTTACTCCCTTTATATTTATGGAAAAATAAATATTTTCCAGCATATAGTGTAACATCCCGTTACCACATTTTTCACGTATTTCCATACAACTTTACCGGTTGGGCTGTCTGCGATGCCATTAACATTCAACAGTAACAGTGATAAATGATAAACATTTATCTATTAATTATGGAATATGAAATTTCTTTTCATTATTCCTTACATCTGACATCCCCTATTAACCTTTATTTCACTAAGGTAGTACTGTATACATATGTCTGAAATGTAAAAGAGAAGAGACTGTACCTGTCACATTTAACATGTCATGCCTCAGTGCTTCAAGCATAGCTATACCCATCTGAGAACTAATTCTCTCAACTCCGTGTACTTCATATCTGTGGAGTTAAAACAAAGGGGTGAGGGATTCATACGCTCAGTAAAGGAAACATATGCTGCTTTAAATAAAGCAAAACTATATATCATAACTCATTTATTCTTTTCTTAACAATAACCCAGTAGAAAAGACAGTGGATATATAGTAAACAACTCTCTTAAAACACCATTCAAATCACCGGCTAACAGTTTACTTTAAAATGTAGTAAACATTATTTAGGATTTCAACATATCCTCACAATAAATAGAAATCGATAAGTTGAGACTAGGCAACAAATAAATCATGCTATCATCGTTCCCCCTCCCCCTTGCGAGAACGGAATCTGCCGCTTTTGGGGTGCACCCGTAGGCCATCGCCCCTCACGGCTATCTCAAATCTATGGCCATAATCTATAGTGGTCCTCGGGTCCACTTGCCAAGTGACCTCGAGACCGCTGATGACTTGGCGGGTCCATCAGCCCTGTGACGCCCCAGGGTGCACTCGTTGGTCTATATGACCCGAGCCATCGCCCCAGATGGGTCACGCAATAGTAACGCATGAACTCAGGGCCTAAAGTCTCAAAAATAACTTTTATATCTCATGAAAACCTTTAAGGGATTATTTCATCCATATTATCATTAACTCAAATGATCTAATCCCCAAAAAGGTTTAGGTTTTCGATTTACAAAACCCTTGAAAACATTCCCAAAATCTCAACCTTTAAAACTGCTCGCCCATGGTCTGCTCACCTAATTGGCTCGCCCATGGCAGCTCGCCCAGTGCGGTGAACTTGTGTTCGCCCGCCAACACTTGCTTTTAAAAACAGAAAGCAACACTGGCTAGCCCTCAATGGCTTGCCCATTAGTCCATTGCCCAAAAGGGTTTATATTTCTATTTTCAAGGATATTAAAATGGCTCATTTTTATTTAAGAAAATACCATCGAAATCTATTTGCCATGGTCAACTCGCCCATGGTCAATTATCAGTGCGGAAATTAGTCTTCGCCCGCTACTTAGGATTTCAAACAAAGCAATCTAGCTCGCCCTTAGCGGCTAACCCAAAAGAATGTAAAGGGGTTCGCCCAAACTGGCTCGCCCGCCTTTTATTTAAAACAGGGGTCGCCCGCCCCAATCAACATTAAAAAGGTTCCGCCCTCGGTGGCTCGCCCGCCTTTTACTAAAACAGGGGTTGCTCGCCCCGAAAACAAACACAAAAGGGCTCGCCTGTCGTAACAGTTCGCCCAATTCACACCCATCATCAAAACCATTATCAAAACCAATGCATGTCAGAAAACAAAACATTTAACTTAATGTTTTCATAAAATTTACTCCACAGGACATGCATCACTTCACACACATCTCCCTTACCTGGTTTAACGAAGCTTTGCTTCGCCCTGCTTCCTGCTCGCCAATAGCCATTTCCAATTATCGGCTGCAAATAATAATTATAAACTCTATTAATATTTCTTTTTATATCACTTGGCGAGATTGAGATAAATCAAATGACTACTCGCCCAACAGAGCTCTAACTAACACAACCGAGCTCGCCATCCAATAAATGTTTTACACGTGGAAGCTCGCCCGCCAGTCAACTAACGAGGCCTTCATTGGCTTAATTGTGGGAGTTCGCCCACAATTCTACTCGCCCAATGCCTTATGCATTTGAGCTCGCCCATTAATTCATTTCACTAGAATTGGGCGTTCTCGCCCTTTGAACACAGACTTTACCTTGGCGAGTTTCTTATTATGTACTCGCCTCACTGGCGATTACTAATTTTCAACATGGGCGATCACTGTAATCGCCATTGTCGTCACTTATTCCATTATTTTCCTTGTTTTCATATTCTCCAAAGATCTAACTAAAAACAAAACTGTATCTATGTTTATTACTTCATAAAACATAGAAATCTATCATTGAGCATCAAGAAAACCTCAGAAATATGAAACTCACCTCAACCAACTGCGCTTCCAGAGCAGAATTCTTTCTGTCTCCTGGTAGCCTCACTTTGCTTCTTCCTTTAATTCATCAACGATGGAGGAAAGTTTTTGCAAACAGATTTTCTTATTTTGCTAACTTTAAGGTTTAAAGTTTAGTAGATCAATCATGGCAGAGAAATAGAAGAAACAGAGAAATGGCTCTCGTAAAAAAAAAAGGAGTTGGCTAACCCTATTATCCTCAATTGTGTCTTCTTATATAACCATGCTCAACCAATCAATAGCTACCGCCTGTCCCTTATCCTGTTTCTTTCATCATTGTTCACGTCTTTCATGCATTTAAGGCATGAAGAAAACTACAGCTCAAAGTGGCGTGGAAGTCTCCCTTTCACACACCTTTTTCTTCTGCTACAGACTTTGCTTAATTCCTCAACCAATAAGGCTAACTCCCTTATTGACTTTAACTTTTCTTCATTTATTGTCTTCAACCGTACGACTTACAAGTCAATTTTGGCTGCTAATTGGTCATGTGCTGATTCTAGTTCCAGTTCGTCTAGTCAACCAGAAACCACAGCTCGCCCCACTTACTATCATATAACTCACTCATCCATATGGGCGATTACATGTCCTCGCCCATTCGGGCGATCATTTACTCAAAAGACATGGCGAACTCACCTATTCGCCCACGACATCGTCCAACTCACCATCACCTATGGCAAACTGCTCGCCCATTGGCGAGCTGAACAACATTCTCGCCCAAATATTATTTCATCGAAATTGCTCCATTCTTATCTTATGATAAGGAGCTTTTCATTCAAGTGGAAATCAATACTCCTTATTTATTTCATTTCCATTATCATTTTTATGAAATTAGACTCTACAGTAGCGTAGAATCAGGTCTTACATTTCTCCCCACCTTAAGAAATTTGGTCCTCCAAATTTCAACCAGATCTATTAGTGTGAAAGCTGTGTATATTTCTTACACATAAGACATTCTAATTCTCAAGTAGCCTCATACTGCCAGAGAATCCCATCAAAGAATTAATCTTTGATCTCCACACTTTATCACAATACTTTATCCTTCCTATCCAAAATCTATACCGATTTCTCAACGTAATTCATGTCCTCTCCAATCTCTAGGACTCATCTTGAATCACGTGAGAAGGATATGGATAGTACTTTCTCATCATTGAGACATGGAATACATTGTGCACTCCTAACAACTCGGGAGGTAGTGCACATCTTTCACATGATCTAAGATCTCCAACGATCCAATGCATCAGGAACTCAATTTTCCCTCTCATATGCATCCCAATGGTGAGACCTTAATATACATAACCTCTTGTATATCTCAAGAAGTCTGTTTGACAAAGTCGAAAATAATTTTCGGTCTCCCATTTCGCATGCTATCGTGGATTATATCGTCTGCTAAATAATTTCTTTCAAATGTTATGCCTATACTCTTTTGTGGCCATTATTATCAACAAACTCTGCCAAGGTAGAGGATTATCCCAGGAGCTTATAAAATCAACTGCACACGATCACACCATATCCTCGAGTGTCCATATCATACGCTCGGACTGTCTCTCAGTCTGCGGATAATCTGCGGTGCAAAACTCAATCGGGATCCCATAGCTTCCTGTAATCTCTCAACACTGAGATACAAAGCGGGACTCCCTATCAACTATAATGCTCACTGGAATACTGTAAACCTCATCATTTCCCTGACATATAACCTGGCCAAGGCATTAATTAGCTCAACAAATTCCATAATCAAGGAATGAGCAGACTTACTCAATATATCCACAGCTATCCAGATAGCATTTTACTCTTTTCAATTTTCACTGAGTATAGGAAGTACCTCTAATATAGGTATTTTTCTTCCTTATCACCTTCTCAACTCTTATTTAATCTCGTCTCCAATATGAGACCACGAATATCTCTTTATATTCCTCATTGTCTCTAAGAGCACTGCCCGTCTCTTCAGGCCATCAATAATCATCCCTTTGGCGCTCTCCCGCGCTCTAGGATTACTCTCTCAAGTGAGTTGACGACCACCTAGTTCGCCCACATATCACAACATGTTATCCGGTGTTGAGCGATCACCTCACTCGTGGGTCGCCCATCCCGAATTTTCTCAAGGTCCTGAAGAATCTCGAGTGTCTTCTCTCAAAACCAATTTACACTCCCTCAAGTCTTTTATCATCCTTGAGAGTTAGTAACTCATCTATACTATTTATCACTTATCATCTCATTCAGTGCTAGTTGATTATAATTTGGTGACTATCATGTAGATAATTTTAATCATTCGTATGTAATTGTCCCAGTAGTCTCTAAAATACCACACACTCGCTCTCAATATATCCCGGAGCGTCCACACAATGCGCTCGGATATCTATATCAATCTGAGGCGGTGCTAACAGTAAAAATTTTGGAATCCCAAAGCCTCTTGCTATTCTCTCAAAGCATATGGCGAATCAGGGATCCCTATCACAAGTACCCACTCACTGGAACTTCACATACGTCCTCTCTGTTTCACCAATATATATCGACTAAGGCACTTATTACATCCCGAAACCTGATGATGAAGAAGTGAAATAATTTGGTTACTCAATCCATAATCACTTCTATAACATCATGGTTCTTTCGGATTCTGCACTACCTCACAGTGATTATTTCATGATTAATCTAGGACTGCTTTTCTTTTGCAGACCTTAATATTAGTCACCTATTACGTCTCAGGTAATCATTTTCCCCTCGATCACTTCTCTTATCTCAAGTGATCATTCTATCTCTTATTCTCCTAGTACATGTAATGTCACTACTTGGAGAATATACTTTTCCTTACATCAATTTCTGAAATTTAAATTTATTATCATTCAAATTTCATCACCACTTTACTTATACAATTCCACATTTCCAATATGTACATATATACACATATTTATATCCTTTTTCAGGATTAGCAGTACTTCTTGTATCTGCTCCTCTGAGTATGACAATTTCATCTCTTTTTTTTTTTAATTCTGGCTTGTCATTAATTCCGGCCATACCTACATAATGATCAGAGGAAATCACATTTATTCATATACTTGGGAACTATCTCATAACTTGTGTTCCCTAGTCATCATATGACTTGTCTTCTCAAGACAATTTCATTCTTTTACATTCATCACCACAATTATTTTCCCACTTAACATAGTACTTTACTGTTACTATTTCGTAACCATTTCGAATACTATATTCATACATACCCATTTACTTCTACTTTCTCCCAATTAAGTATTGAATCAATAAGGTAGCAAATTCCACAAACTCTTCAACAATTCATTTGTGCTGTACGGGTAAAACTCATAAATTTTATACCCCAATAAGCACACTTTAACCTCACTTAAGTAGTAAAATCTTTTACTTAGACAATTTTAATGTCCACTTAATCAGTTGAGACCTCACGTCTCTAATATATATATTTCAATTAGAAACCAATGGTCACTGACTTAACCATAAGGTTTTCCATACCTTATTCAATAATATTGCTGATATCAATATACATATTTATTCTCTTTAAAAATCATCCTAGTTGGATCTAGGCACACAAATAGGAAGGATACTACAGTCGGCTAGGGATCCAGATAGAATATGATAGGTATTTTAGAATACCATACTTGTTCCGGAACCTAGAAGCAACTATAGAGAGTACTAATCCCATTGTTTTCAAAATGATAAAATTTTCGTTTTCACCAGTTATAACAAACTAGTTTTATTCTTTACTCATCAATCTCTTGAGTAATTTCTCAAGCTCTACTAATTCACTGGTAAGAGCTTACAAACAATTCCTATTTCAATTCACCAACCTCTAAGCTTGTCAACTAAATCTCAATGCCAACTTTATCATTTGGCAAATACGAGACATTTCATTTTCTTGGCGATTACAGCTTTTGTTCTATTCGCCACATTGCTTTGATTCATATCATATCATTGGCGATCGCTCTTCTCGCCACATTGTGATGATTTACACCAGAATTTGTTGATCAGATTACTCACCATACTCTTAGGGCGATCATTACTAAAATTATTTGGGTGATCAGTATCCTCGCCCACTTTAGCAATTCATGTTATATAGGCGAACTAATGTTAGTTCTTGCCATCATCTAACTCACCCACACCATTGGCGATCATACATTTGCACGCCCATTGGCGAGCTATCCCAATGTAGTTCTCGCCCATCGAGTATTTCTCATAAATCTCATAATACCACGGTTCTATGGATATCGTAACGGACCAGCCCAACCGGCCATGGCAATCCCCTTTTTGGGCCCATCGACAACGATTGCTGTGACATTGCTACTCATCCATACTGTCCTCTTTGGTGATTGCCTCGATGCCTGGTTCTTCCAACCGTGCTCGAGTTCGCCTACCTCAAAGTTTTCTTTCTCATCCACAGACTCAAACACTTGACTTCCTCAAATGTCAAGTTACTACTAATATCCATTCTCCTAAAACATAAGGAGTATATATATAACCAGTATTATTAAAAATCGATTTTGCATCATTTCTCACACAATTCACCTTTTTAAATTTAGACCCCAAAATCCACAACGGGGCTGACTATCTCGCGACCTCTCATAGCTTGTACTCTGGGTCGTCTTACTTATCAATATATCAGTGGGGTCCACAGTAGGGATCATCCTTTACACCATCAAATACTCATACTATTTCACCATCAATTTCTATTTTAAAACCATTCAATCACTTATGACTTTGAAAGATAACATATTAATATAGGGATATATTCATAAATTCCCCTTTAATTCTCTCTCATCCATATAACTCTAAACACGCGATCTTAGGGCTTATATGCTAATATTATCCCTTTTTCATATCAATATCATCATTTTCAGGATCTTAATTCGATATGGACAGAGAAGTCCTGGTGGGGCCCTCACCGAGTTCCTTACTGCACCTTGTCGAATTGACCCATCATTATGATGATAAGATCACCTATCTCATGCAAAATTTCCGGATTACTATCTCTATTTGTAACCCATAATTCATCAACTTTCACCATATTACACCACTTAACTCAATTCACAGTCATTTGACTCCTCTATACATTCAGACTATACAGTACTACAGGGGATGTTAACCTTTCTCAACACTTTCCATGCTAAAGGCATCAACAGACATTAGACCAACCTAAGCTCTGATACCATTAAATCTGTAACATCCCGTTACCACATTTTTCACGTATTTTCATACAACTTTACCGGTTGGGCTGTCTGCGATGCCATTAACATTCAACAGTAACAGTGATAAATGATAAACATTTATCTATTAATTATGGAATATGAAATTTCTTTTCATTATTCCTTACATCTGACATCCCTTATTAACCTTTATTTCACTAAGGTAGTACTGTATACATATGTCTGAAATGTAAAAGAGAAGAGATTGTACCTGTCACATTTAACATGCCATGCCTCAGTGCTTCAAGCATAGCTATACCCATCTGAGAGCTAATTCTCTCAACTCCGTGTACTTCTTATCTGTGGAGTTAAAACAAAGGGGTGAGCGATTCATACGCTCAGTAAAGGAAACATATGCTGCTTTAAATAAAGCAAAACTATATATCATAACTCATTTATTCTTTTCTTAACAATAACCCAGTAGAAAAGACAGTGGATATATAGTAAACAACTCTCTTAAAACACCATTCAAATCACCGGCTAACAGTTTACTTTAAAATGTAGTAAACATTATTTAGGATTTCAACATATCCTCACAGTAAACAAAAATCGATAAGTTGAGACTAGGCAACAAATAAATCATGCTATCATCGTTCCCCTTCCCCCTTGCGAGAACGGAATCTGCCGCTTTTGGGGTGCACCCGTAGGCCATCGCCCCTCACGGCTATCTTAGATCTATGGCCATAATCTATAGTGGTCCTCGGGTCCACTTGCCAAGTGACCTCGAGACCGCTGATGACTTGGCGGGTCCATCAGCCCTGTGACGCCCCAAGGTGCACTCGTTGGTCTATATGACCCGAGCCATCGCCCCAGATGGGTCACGCAATAGTAACGCATGAACTCAGGGCCTAAAGTCTCAAAAATAACTTTTATATCTCATGAAAACCTTTAAGGGATTATTTCATCCACATTATCATTAACTCAAATGATCTAATCCCCAAAAAGGTTTAGGTTTTCGGTTTACAAAACCCTTGAAAACATTCCCAAAATCTCAACCTTTAAAACTGCTCGCCCATGGTCTGCTCACCTAATTGGCTCGCCCATGGTAGCTCGCCCAGTGCGGTGAACTTGTGTTCGCCCTCCAACACTTGCTTTTAAAAACAGAAAGCAACACTGGCTAGCCCTCAATGACTTGCCCATTAGTCCATTGCCCAAAAGGGTTTATATTTCTATTTTCAAGGATATTAAAATGGCTCATTTTTATTTAAGAAAATACCATCGAAATCTATTTGCCATGGTCAACTCGCCCATGGTCAATCATCAGTGCGGAAATTAGTCTTCGCCCGCTACTTAGGATTTCAAACAAAGCAATCTAGCTCGCCCTTAGCGGCTAACCCAAAAGAATGTAAAGGGGTTCGCCCAAACTGGCTCGCCCGCCTTTTATTTAAAACAGGGGTCGCCCGCCCCAATCAACATTAAAAAGGTTCCGCCCTCGGTGGCTCGCCCGCCTTTTACTAAAACAGGGGTTGCTCGCCCCGAAAACAAACACAAAAGGGCTCGCCTGTCGTAACAGTTCGCCCAATTCACACCCATCATCAAAACCATTATCAAAACCAATGCATGTCAGAAAACAAAACATTTAACTTAATGTTTTCATAAAATTTACTCCACAGGACATGCATCACTTCACACACATCTCCCTTACCTGGTTTAACGAAGCTTTGCTTCGCCCTGCTTCCTGCTCGCCAATAGCCATTTCCAATTATCGGCTGCAAATAATAATTATAAACTCTATTAATATTTCTTTTTATATCACTTGGCGAGATTGAGATAAATCAAATGACTACTCGCCCAACAGAGCTCTAACTAACACAATCGAGCTCGCCATCCAATAAATGTTTTACACGTGGAAGCTCGCCCGCCATTCAACTAACGAGGCCTTCATTGGCTTAATTGTGGGAGTTCGCCCACAATTCTACTCGCCCAATGCCTTATGCATTTGAGCTCGCCCATTAATTCATTTCACTAGAATTGGGCGTTCTCGCCCTTTGAACACAGACTTTACCTTGGCGAGTTTCTTATTATGTACTCGCCTCACTGGCGATTACTAATTTTCAACATGGGCGATCACTGTAATCGCCATTGTCGTCACTTATTCCATTATTTTCCTTGTTTTCATATTCTCCAAAGATCTAACTAAAAACAAAATTGTATCTATGTTTATTACTTCATAAAACATAGAAATCTATCATTGAGCATCAAGAAAACCTCAGAAATATGAAACTCACCTCAACCAACTGCGCTTCCAGAGCAGAATTCTTTCTGTCTCCTGGTAGCCTCACTTTGCTTCTTCCTTTAATTCATCAACGATGGAGGAAAGTTCTTGCAAACAGATTTTCTTATTTGGCTAACTTTAAGGTTTAAAGTTTAGTAGATCAATCATGGCAGAGAAATAGAAGAAACAGAGAAATGGCTCTCGTAAAAAAAACTGGAGTTGGCTAACCCTGTTATCCTTAATTGTTTCTTCTTATATAACCATGCTCAACCAATCAATAGCTACCGCCTGTCCCTTATCCTGTTTCTTTCATCATTGTTCACGTCTTTCATGCATTTAAGGCATGAAGAAAACTACAGCTCAAAGTGGCGTGGAAGTCTCCCTTTCACACACCTTTTTCTTCTGCTACAGACTTTGCTTAATTCCTCAACCAATAAGGCTAACTCCCTTATTGACTTTAACTTTTCTTCATTTATTGTCTTCAACCGTACGACTTACAAGTCAATTTTGGCTGCTAATTGGTCATGTGCTGATTCCAGTTCCAGTTCGTCTAGTCAACCAGAAACCACAGCTCGCCCCACTTACTATCATATAACTCACTCATCCATATGGGCGATTACATGTCCTCGCCCATTCGGGCGATCATTTACTCAAAAGACATGGCGAACTCACCTATTCGCCCACGACATCGTCCAACTCACCATCACCTATGGCAAACTGCTCGCCCATTGGCGAACAACCAACTCTGCTCGCCCATTGGCGAGCTGAACAACATTCTCGCCCAAATATTATTTCATCGAAATTGCTCCATTCTTATCTTATGATAAGGAGCTTTTCATTCAAGTGGAAATCAATAGTCCTTATTTATTTCATTTCCATTATCATTTTTATGAAATTAGACTCTACAGTAGCGTAGAATCAGGTCTTACATATAGATTTCATTATATCAAGCAACATACGACTCCTTTACTGAGCAAGTGGTTCACTCACCCTTTACTTTCAAAATTTCCAGATTTATAACGAGGATTATTTGATGGCTTCCTCAGATAATTATAGCTGCGAGTAGCCCACTGGGACAAAGAGCATTGAAATTTAAAGGTACAGTCACTTCTCTTATATATTCAAACACTGGTTTACAGTACTACATTATTGTAAAATAGAAACAAGGGATGTAAAGTGTATGGAATATTGTAAAATTTTTTTTATATGTTTCGAATTTATTAAATAAATGTTCACCATTTATTACTGTTAAGGATCAAGTGTTAAAGGCATCACAAACAGCCCAACCGGTAAAAATGTGTAAAATACTAGTAAATATTGTGTAAAAATGTACTCTCAGACTGTTACAAACAGGGAGGTGGTTACTGGAGCTACATGAAAAAGGATTGGGGTGGAAAATTAACCATCATAAATCTAAGCTTTTTTTGAGTAGAAATTGCACAGATCAGTTAAAAGAGGCTCTCAAATGAATCTTTGGCATTGAAATTACTTTGAGCCTTGAAAAATACCTTGGCCTTCCGACCATTGTCGGAAGAAACAAACGAAGGACTTTTGCAAACATAAGAACCAAGATAAAAGCAAGAATATAGAGTTGGAACTAGAGGTGGCTTGCTCAAGCTGGCAAAGAGGTTTTTATTAAATCCATCTTACAGGCGATACCCTCATATGCCATGGCTTGTTTTCAATTTCTATCCTTATTCTGTAAAGAGCTAAATAGCATTATTAGCTTGGCATTCAGGAAACGATGGGAAATGAATCTGTTGGATAAATTCAAAAAAAATGTGCTTATCTAAACAAGATGGCGATCTTGGCTTTAGAGATTTTGAAGTTTTCAACAAAGCACTGTTAGGTAAATAGGGTTGGAGGCTACTGCATAATACTTCTTTGCTACATAATGTATTGAAGGCTAGATACTTTCCATGCACCAATTGTATAGAGGCCAAAGTTGGTTGGAACCCGTCATTCACTTGGTGAAGCATCCTAAAAGGAAGAGAAGTCCTTGAGGAAGGACTAAGATGGAGAATAGGAAATGGAGCCTCAGTCTGAATATGGAAAGATTGTTGGATCCTGAGCGTACCGCATTTCAGACCAAATACAGATCCAAAAACTAGCCAACAACTCTGCTATATTAGGGAACTCTTCTATGAAGGCAGCAATGCATGGAATGAAGAATGACTAGACAGCATATTCACGCAATTGGAGGTAGATAAATTTAAAAGTATACCTTTAAGCAGAAGAGTGTGTGTAGATGTACAAGTGTGGGATTTAGAGAAATCAGGAACTTATACTGTCAAGAGTGGTTATAGGAGGCTCATGGAGAAAACTTAAGGATTAACTAACACAACAGATATCGCAAAAGAAATGAAAAAAGCATTCTGGCAGAAACTTTGTAAGGCGAATGTGCAATAGAATACTCCCTTACAATGTCAACCTCATGCAAAGGAAAGTTTTAACAAATGCCACATGTCAAAGGTGCCAAGTACAGAAGGAAGAAACACTTTCCCATGCCCTTTGGGACTATGCTAAGGTAACTCAAATTTGGGCTACCTCGAGTTTATCATAAATTTGGCTTAATGGAGATGATTTAGATATTATGGATTGGTTACTGCAAGTGCTTCTCGGAACAGATCAATAGATTTTTGAATCATGATTGGTACTTCTCTGGGCCATCTGGAGCAGCAGGAACAACGAGATCATGGTAGGAAAACCTCGACATGCACGGCATATAACTATGTTTGCAGCATAATATATAAAGGAATTCCAAAAAGCACAACAAACTCGTTTGGTGAAACCTCAAACCACGAGTTCAATTTCTCGGCAAAAGCCGCCATTAAGCCCTATCAAGATTAATTTTGATGGAGGCTACAAAATAGAAGATGGTATTGGTGTCATAGGAGTCATAGCAAGAAATGATCAAGGCGAAGTCATGGGGGCTCTACATATGCAGATCAAGAATGTATCAGATCCTGAAATAATGGAAGCTTATGCAGTGCTCAAAGCACTGGAATTAGGTAGAGAAATGGGCTTCAGACGAATAGTGCTAGAAGGAGATACAACAGGAGCTGTAAATAGGATCCAAGCTGCTGAAGTGGACCTCTGAAAACTTGTCATATAGCACATGTCAGGAGAGATGCTAATAAGGTAGCAAAACGTTTATCTTTATTAGTTTACTCTCGTACTGAAGACAAATACTGGGTAGACTCATATTCGAATAGTTTACAGCTTGTAGTGTCTTCTGACTATTTGCAAGCTTAAACTTTATAATAAATACCTATTTCAAAAAATAATTTTTTATTTTAAAATATGAATTGTTTAAAATTTATTTTAATAAAATATATATTTATATAACTCTCTTGTAATTTGAAATTGATTCATATTAATAAAAATATAAAAATTAAAGAATAATGTTTGGAATTTATTTTAATTATTTAAATTCAACATTCATTTTATATTTTTTAATTATATTGTTAATTTATTGAAAAATTATTGTGTTCTATTTCTTCGATAATTATATTTAAATTATTTAATTCATTCAATTTTTTGCAAGTTTTTGATTCGTAAATTTATTTTTTATATTTTTTGTGTTTATTTGTGTTTAAGTTTTTAAAAATTATTTTTGAAATTTTTTGCTTTATACTATCATTTTATCTTTTTTTTTTTAAATTTTTATAGTAATCTTTTTTATTTTTATAGTTTTTTTAATTTTTAAATTTTGAGAATTATACAAATAAAAAAGTGAATTATGATTTGATTTGAATTTTTTGGACTTTTGATATTTGAATTTTTGCAAACCAAATACTTTGAGTATTTGATTTGAATTTTTTAAAAAATTGATTACGTATTTTTGAATTTTTTTGTTACATGAATATTTAGTCTGGTTCTTTAAAAAAATTCTTTAAATTTTAAAATTTTCCTCTCTCCACTTTTCAAATCTTTTGCCTCAAATTTTTTTTTTTGCATTTTAACTTTGGAAAAATAATAATAGTATAAAAGAAAAAAATTGTGAATATTGATTTAATTCTTTTCAAATTTTTATTGTTTGAACTTTTCATTGTCTCTGTCTTTGCTCTCCTCTCTTTATAATAAGTTCATATTTTTTTTTCGTATTTTTAGTATTTTAACATTAAAAAATTAAAATTAAATATTTTTATTTGAATTAAAAAAATATCACATAAGAAACTAAAAACAATCACATGGCTAAATTTATTTTTAATATTTTAATTTTAAGATTTATAAATTAAAGTATAAAAAATTACCTCTAAAAGAGTAATGAAATACCATGTAATAGCCACTCACTCATTAAAGAGATAACTTTTATACCCACTAGTATTTTAACTTATACAGTACTATGGTTTTTATCAAATCGAAATAATATAAAAATTGTAAAAAATATATATAATTAATATTTATCAAACCAACTCACATAAGGTAAAAATAAAAAATAAAGGAAAGATGTCATTTTGTTATCAATGAGATTCTTTTAATATATAGGCAATAGATTAGGATGAGATTTGTCAATTGTAGTGGAACTTTTTTACGAATTTGTGTGATATATGGATTAATTTTATTTAAATATCTACATACATAAAATTTGTATTATTTGTGCACTTTGTTTATAAAAATTTTGCTTAAATATTTTATTTTTTTATCATGAATATTTTAAATAACTTCGCCTATGTGAGTTAATGTAGCCGGTCCTAAGCCCAGATAAAGGAGGAGGGTGGCAATAGATTTAGACAACCAGCCATAAAAACTAGTCGAATCTCATGAAATGAATCAATATCAAAACATCATTAAGGCGTCCCCTAATTTGGAAAGATATGAAAGTATTAGAGTTGGATGAATACATGACATTGGATAGGAATGTGCGGAGGAAGAGAATACAAATAGACGATTTAACATAAGTTCAGATATTGGTTCATATAATTTATCCTAATCTCTTAGCATAAAGGCTCTGATGATTATGATGATAATGAATATTTTAAACATTTTAAATATATTAAATAATTACTTTTATTTTCTAAATAGCTTAGAAATCCTATAATATTTTAATTATTTTTTTAAGTGATTACGGTTTTGATAAATTCTTAAAATTTATTAAAATAGATAATTTTTTAAGTGATAGATTTTATATAATTTGTTAAAATTTTTAAAATTAGATAAGGGATATAATTAAATTATTATGAGTGGATGAGTGATTAAGAATGAAAGTGTGAGTTGAATGGGTGAGGGGATCAGTTATAAGCCTGGTCATGGGCCAAGTCGGGCCCATGACATATAATAATGTCTTATGTGTATGTCCAAGCATTGCCGGACTTGAAAATTCAAGCCGACTTTTAGTCTAACCCCATTTTCATTTTTATACTACAAATTCGAGCTCGCCCCGCCCCACCCTAGCAAGAATAAAATTTTATTTTTTTTTATTTTTTTATTTTTTTATTCCATTTAAATTTTAATTTAATTTGTCAAAATTTGTATGTCATTTTCCATATTAAATATTTATAATCATGTTTATTACTCAATAATGTTTTATATACATATAATTATATCATACTTGGTAAATATATCAAAAAATTTTAATTAATATTAAAAAATATATAATAAATAAATAAAATTATATTTGAGCCGGATCAGGCCGGGCCTGGGCTTTGAAAGGTCAAATAAGAGCCTGGCCCAATTTTTAAACAAGCCTAAAAATTTTGCCTAAGCTCGATAATTATATTAGATATTTTTATTCAAACCCGACCAAATATTGAGCGAACCTTCGAGCTTAGGTTGGTAGCTTGGCCGTTAAGCAGGTATGGCTATAAGGTGATTTGGTGGGGTTTTTTTTTTAATATTTTCTGAGTTTCAAGAATTAATTAGGGTTGTAAAAAAGAATTAATTAAAAAATATGGAATTTATATTAGTAATTTAATTTTTTAGTAGAATTTGTAATGTAATTAAATTAAATATATAGTATTAAATATTATCGTAACTTAAGAAAAAAGAAAGTAATATTAATAATTTGATATTAACATTTGATAATATAAATGATATCATTTAATTCAATTGATAGTGGCAAATAATATTAAACTAGATATTGTACTTGAGTGTTGTTGCAGGTTTTTTAATTTTTTTGTTTATTTTGCCAAAATTTAAAAAAAATAATTGTAATCAGAAGATAAGATATTAACTTTTAAGAGAGAAAATGCAATTCGTGAAGGAAAGAGAAGATTTTTTTTATCACTTCCCTGTTTCTTTTTTTGTTCTCATCAAAACTTTCATTACTACCAAAAAACATTACAGAAGATCCAAGAGCTCCATGGGTGGATAGGTAAACCAATTTGAGGGACATTCTCTAAGTCAGGTTTTCCTTGCAACCTAATCGACAACACTATTCGCTTTTTTACTAACAAATAGAAAGGAAATACATGAAAAAAGAAGTTTACGTTTGAGAATATCTTCCTCCACAGCCATTGTCTTCTAGCACCGAGAAGAAACTTTCCTCTAAGTCACGCAATAACCTCTGCACAGTCAAATTCAACCACAATATTTTGCCAACCTGGACGTAGAGTAAGAATGCACTACAATCTGATCACAAAAACCTCTGCAACAACAGTAGCATTGGCTCTACAAAGAAAATGTGTGCCATCAACAATAGAACCATTTTCATCCCTAATAACTGCAGCAATACCAGTAAACCCGGAATCCACATCAAAAGAAGCATCGCAGTTAACTTTAACAAAAGAAACTGGGGGTTTCTCCGAAGGACTCCTTCCCTCCTCGCATAAACCAGGAGAGTCGGTACGAGAATTTGAAGCAAATTCTTCAGAGAGAAAGCAAGCCTCCAATCACAAATCAGTTAGATCCCCTGATTTATTCTTAAAAACAAGTTCATTTATGCCTTTCCATAGCTGCCAACACAAATAAGCAATACATCCTTTAGGATTAGGGAGACCAAAATCTGGAAGGGGCCTCACCGCCTTATTCCACCAATATTTAAAACCTCTGAAACCTTCTCTACGTGGGCAAAAACTAAACATAGAGGTTCTCCAGACCGCCAATGCAAAGGGGCAGAAAAACATTACGTGTTCAACTGTTTCAGGTTCTTTATCACATCGAGGACACCGATTGGAGCTCCTTTTAATCCTTCGAACAAGATAATCACAAGTAACAAGAGCATTATTACATGCTCTCCAAATGAAATTCTTCACTTTAGGCGCAGTTGGGATAAACCAAACACTGCTCCAAAAGCTTTTGTTGAAACAAGACATAGAACTAGAAGAAGGGTCCAATACCTCACCTTTTCTAGACTCAATAAGATGGAAACCAGATTTAACATTGTATTCACCATCTTTAGAAAGATGCCAAACCAAAGAGTCCTTAAAACCCAAGAGACCAATCGAAGTTGAGGCAATAGCTTCAACTTCATCTTTTTCGAAAAGATCCTTCAAGAGATTCATTCTCTATAACCTTATGTCATTATCGATCAAATGAGAAACTAAGAATGGCCCATCACCATTTGGTCTAGGAGATCGAATTTGAAAAGAGGTTAAAGATAGAACCTACTGGTCCTTCCAAATTTGAATGTTCCTTCCATCCCCAACATTTTGTCAGGTTCCCATTTTCAAAACATCAATTCCTTCACAAAGGCTCTTCCAGCCCCAAGAAGAACTCCTTCCTTTAGCTGCATTAAACACAGAGGTGAAGGGGAAATAGATCCTTTCATCACCTTTACCCAAAGCAGGTTCGATTCTTTGAGCATTCTCCAAGCTTGCTTGGCCAGCAATGCCTTGTTAAAAGCCATGAATTCTCAAAAGCCTAGACCCCTCTTTGTCCTTAGACACAGACATTTTATGCCAACTCATCAAATGCATAGACAACTCAAATTCAGCATTTCCCCACCAGAACTTTGCAAGAATAACGTTGATCTCTTAACCAAAGGAGATAGGAATCTTGAAACAATTCATAACAAAAACAGGAACTGCAGAGGCAACAGACTTGATTAAAGTCTCTTTTCCAGCTTAAGAAAGAAGCTTCCCTTTCCATGCACCCCTTTTAAATTTAACTTTTTGAATAATAATAACTTCCCTCTACCTTATAGCACTGTTTCATCTTCCTCAACCTTTAAGAAAGAATCCAAAGCTCAAATCCTCTTGATGCGCGTGGACATGAGACAGAAGCAAAGATGATGAACATCACCTTCTGGAACCTAGACCCGAAGCCTAAAGAGACTTGAACCCAAAGTATTAGACCTTGACCCTATGAATAAGAATTCGAGAACCTAAGGTATAGCAATGGTGGATGGTGAAAAAGGAGGTGCCATAAGGAAGAAGACCTTGATAAGCCTAGTTGAGAGGGAACCCAAGAGAAAGGCACACTCAATTTCTGAAAATTCAATTAACTGATCTATCCATCAATAGTGTTTACAAGGTATTTATAATAATACCTAGCACTTAAGCCCATAAACTTGTGGGCTGGAATTAACACCAATAGAAAATAAGACTAAACCCAAATTCATGCCTAAACCTAGTTACATAAAATAAATAGTCCAAGACACAATAAGACTCAAATGTGGGCTATTCAAACACTTAACTCATCTTATTGTTAAGCTAAAATAAGACAGTAAACCATGCTCATGTCGTTTGGGCTTCCAAGCAAGTATAGATGTCTTGGGACTCTTCATGGAAGCTTCCTTGACACTTCAATGAGGCCAGAGCTTGTTGCATTAATGAGGCCAGGGCTTGTTGCCTCTTTTTGGCTCGAGCTCGAGTAATTGGACCTCCTTGGATGACCAATGGATCCTTAGCATCACAAACATCACGAGCAAGTGGATCTCCATCATTCCCCCTCTCCTCAAAAGGATTTGTCCTCAAATCGCATAAACCTTTATCAAAAGAAAAGGGAGAAAGATTAAAAACATTAAAAGTAGCAGATACAACATACTCACCAGGAAGATCCAATCGGTAGGCATTATCATTGATCTTCTTAATGACTTGGAATGGTCCATCTCCTTGGGAATGCAACTTGGTTCGTCGCTGAACAGGAAACCTCTCCTTTCTCATATGTACCTAAACCCAATCACCAGGCTCAAAGACTACTCTCTTATGATGCTTATTTGCTTGGGTGGTATATTGCTCAGTCTTCTTTTCAATAGCTTGACATACTCTCTCATGGAGTTGCTTCACAAACTTAGCTTTCTGTTGTCCATCCAAGTTACTCTGCTCAGCACTAGGTAATGGGAACAAATCCAAAGGGGTAAGAGGATTGAAGCCATAAACAACTTCGAATGGAGAGCAACTCGTAGTGGAGTGGACACTATGGTTATATGCAAACTCCACATGTGGCAAGCAATCTTCCCAATTCTTCAAATTCTTCTGAATAATGGACCTCAATAATGTAGATAGGGTTCGATTGACTACCTCAGTCTGTCCATCAGTCTAGGGGTGACAAGTGGTGGAGAATAACAATTTAGTTCCCAACTTTCCCCATAACGTCTTCCAAAAGTAACTAAGGAACTTGACATCTCGATCGGAAACAATGGTCCTCGGTACACCATGTAGACGTACTATCTCTTTGAAGAAAAGGTCAGCAACGTTGCTCACATCATCCGTCTTGTGGCAAGCGATGAAATGAGCCATCTTAGAGAACTTGTCAACCACAACAAAAATAGAATCTCTACCACGTTTTGTTCTAGGCAAGCCCAAAACAAAATCCATAGAGATATCAGTCCACAGAGTAGTAGGAATGGGTAAAGGAGTATATAAACCATGATTATGAACTCTAGATTTAGCTTGCCTACATGAAATGCATCTATCACATAACCTCTCTACATCTCTCCTTATGTTAGGCCAAAAGAAATGTTCTTGCAAAACATCTAGAGTTTTCCTAACTCCAAAGTGGCCCATTAATCCTCCACTATATGGGCTTCTCTAACTAACAGCTCGTGCAACGAACTCCTAGGCACACATAATTTATTTCCTCTAAATAAGAACTCATCGTACCTAAAGAACTTGCCAAAGCCAGATGTAACACATGCCTCATAAACATTACCAAAATCAACATCATCAGCATACTGTTTTTTGATATACTCAAATCCTAAAAGTTTAGCATCAAGAGTAGTGATAAGAGTATACCTACAAGATAACGGATCAGCTACGACGTTCTCTTTACCTTGTTTGTACTTGATCACGTACGGGAACATCTCAATGAACTCCATCCACTTGGCATGACACTTATGCAGCTTACTCTATCCTTTCAGATGCTTCAAGGACTCGTGATCAGTGTGGATGACAAATTCTTTGGGCCACAAGTTGTGATAACCGTGAATTTTCTAAAATTAATATTAAATCTTTGTAAATTTAATATTAAAGAAAATAGAGAAGTTAAATAAATAAATAAAATTTATTTACGAGATGGGAATACTGTTGAAATTCTCGAAATTGATAAAGTGATGAAGTTAAGGAAATTAATTTGGAGAAATGGAAATCCAAATTAAATAAGAAATGAAAATGGGAAATTATTTGGATATTAAGAGATCCAAATTATAAGGAATAAAATAGGTATATTCATATATTTATATATTTAAATATATAAATATTTTTTATTAAATAAATACATGTGTATATTTTTATACAATTTTGTATATAAATAAAAATATATATATGAAATATATATGTTAATTCTAACTAAAGAGTGTGTATATATATATATATATATGTATATTGTATATAGAATATATATTGTTATAGTTATATTGATATATATTATATAAATATAATTATAATGCAAAAAAAAGAGGAAAAGGGATCGAGAGAACTCGATCTCGTTCCATTTCAACAGGGCCGACGACAGCAACAACTGCTACCGTCGGCGAGAAAGAGAAGGGAAGGTGAAGACGCCATCGGCAAGAGGAAGGAAAGAAGCTGGCGACGGAAAGAAGCTGGCGACGGAAAGAAGAGAAGAAACAAGTGAAACAGAAGCGAAAAAAAAAGAGGAAAACGGCGGTGCCGGCCGATCCAGGCATCGCCACCCCAACGTCGACCTCGGCAGAGGCGAGAGGAAGGTAGAGAAGCCACCGGCGGTGAAGGAAAACGGCGGAGGAAGGACGAACGGAGGAGAAGAAGAGACCGAACCTAGACCGACTCGATCTGTTGCCGTGCCGCCAATACGAGATGAACAGAGGCCAGATCCAGCTTCGCCATGGCGTCGGCCAGTTGAGGAGCCATCGAACCGCCGGAGAAGAATCGATGATGAGGGGATCTTACTTGTCTGAACCGGTCCGGCCAGAAAAGGAAAAAGGAAAAAAGAAAAGAAAAAGAAAAGAAAAGAAAAGAAAAGAAAGAAAGAAAAAGAAAAGAAAAAGAGAAAAAGAAAGAAGGAAAAAAAAGAAGAAAGAGGAAGAGAAAAGGAATTCCAAGAATTCGAAAAATTCTCAAGAATTTGAAAACTCGAAAATTACGGGAATCGGTAAAAAATCCCGGAAAGTGTTGATAAAATTATTTAAATAAATTGAGAAAAATTCTAAAATTTATAATTTGGTTTCCAAAATCGTTCTCGGCGAATGAGACAATGGAACCGGAAGAGGTGAACACGGGCACGACTTTTGAGAGGCAGTCGTCGACCCGAGACAGGTAAGGGAGACATGTGCCGCCTGTAAGGATATTTGGCCACATGTTTTAATTTGCATTTAATTTTATAAATGCTATTGAAGTTGTGGTGATTTATTAGTTTGAAAATTGTGATGATTTATCGGTTGAGGAAATATAAACTGTATTTTCTGTGCAGGAGGCTAGCCAATTGGCAGCCGTTATACTACCGAAAAATTATTGAAAAATTACTGAAATTACCGAAAATCACCGAAAATCATAATAAATGATTTGATTTCACGAGAATTGATTTTCAGTCACGAAAATCAAGAAATCAAGTATTTTTCATAAAACATGAATATATGAAAGTTGAATTTAAAATATTCATGTTTTCGAGAATGGTGAAAATGAAATCATCGAAAATTCACCCGGTAGGTGATAGTTCACGTGAAACGAGATGAAAAATGAAAAAGGACTGAAGTGAATATTTTATAAATAATTCTTAAATATTCACTTGATTTTATATAAAACCTTTATGGTTTTAATTATGAAAATAATTAATTGTGTAAATTCCATAAAGGTTAAGAACTGATGGAAAACTATGATTTCAAGACTAGAGGTCTCTACACGTGTTTTAGTAGAAAACATGGAGACAGAATTATGGAAATTGGAAAATAAATAATTTTATTTTTCCATAAATTATGAAAATATTTGAATTGAATTACGATGATTTTGAAAACCATGTTTTCGATAGAAAGCACGGAAAAGCGTGCGTATATATTTTACGGTGAAAAACACAGTTATGACCTTTTATATTTTACAGTGATGATTTATAAACTGTTTTCACCGTATGGAAAATATGATTTATACCTTTATGAAATATTTTGAGAAATGATATTTGATTTAATTATTGCATAAAGGTGATGATTTATACATGCGAGCCTTATGGATAATTGTGAAATATTTTACACTACTGTGTTTAAAATCCATAAAGGCTATAGTACGATTTTACACTGTTTTGAGACTTAGGCCTCGAGCTTCATGCATCATACCATACTATTACTGTCACGTGGCTGATTGACCAGCTAGTCATCAGCGTCCCGGATTGTCACCTAGCAAGTGTACACCGAGGACATATTATAGATCATGGCCATAGATCTCATTACTGTTACTGTGTCCCTAGTGGATGATGATAGCATGATTTACTTGTAGGGTGTTGCCTAGTCTCACTTACTGCTTATTGTTTACTGTTTATTGAAAAGATTTATGGAATCCTATTTACTGTACTGTACTGTTTACTGTACTGAATTACTGTACTATTTACTGATGAAAAATCATACCAAAATACTATTTATGGAACTGTACTGTTTACTAAAATGGTAGCCACTTATTACTGTTTATTGGATTGAAAGCTACCATTTACTGTTTACTGTACTAAAAGTTACCGTATACTATTTTCTGAATTGGTAGCTACTGTTTACTGTTTTCTGACTAAACCGTATCGAAATACTGTTTTACTGAATATTACTATTTACTGAGCTATAAGATACGGTTTTACTGAGTTGTAAGGTACTGAATTAATAAATAGTACCGAAAACTACTGTTTACTGATCCAATGGTTTTGGATATTTATAAACCACTGTACTGTCACGTGTTTTAACTGAACTGACGAGAACAGAAGTAAACCATTATTTTACTACTGAATCGTCACATGTTATAAAATTTACTAAAGTGAAGAGAAATAAATTGTTTACTTTACGAAAACGAATATTATATCGTTTTGAGAACAATTGATATAGTACTCTCTACAATTGCTTCTAGGTTCCGAAACAAGTCAGGTATTTTAAAATACCTGCCTTACTCTATCTAGATCCCTAGCCGACTATAGTATCCTTCCTGCATATGAGCCTAGAGCCTACTAGGAAGATTTTAAAGGAAAGTGAAAAAAAAATATTTTCAGCATATAGGTAGCTGAATATCAAGTGTGACATATAACTCTCTTACTGAGCCGTAGTTTGCTCACTCCCCAATTTTTAACATTTCAGGTTTTGATGATGGTGAGATCCAATATTTGTGGATTACAGAATGGACAATGTGACAGACTGACTAAGATATACGAGGTACGATAATTTATTTTCTGTATTTAGACATGTATACAGTACTACTTGCTTATTAAGTAAGATAGGGGATGTATATAATAGTAACAATGTTACATAAAATGGTTGAACATAAGAAATCAAGTGAAGTATCACAGATAGCCCAATCGGATAAGTTGTATATAATTACGTGAAAAATGTGGTAACGGGTCGTTACACAAGTAATGTTGCCATGTCTCCAAGGCCCTCACTAACGCATACATCTCCTTGTCATATGTGGGATAGTTAAGTGCTTCTCTACTTAACTTCTCACTAAAGAAAGCAATTGGGCATTTTTCCTGCATAAGCACAGCTCCAATACCTACACCTGAGGCATCGCACTCAATCTCAAAAGCTTTAGTAAAGTCAGGCGGAGATAACAAAGGAGCAGAACAAAGTTTATCCTTAAGCAAATTAAAAGCATGTTCTTGTGCGGGACCCCAATGAAATGCAACATTCTTTTTGACCACTTCGATCAAAGGTGCAGCTATAGTGCTAAAATCTCTAACGAATAGACGATAGAAACTAGCTAGACCATGGAAACTACGCACCTCAGAAATAGACCTAGGTACAGGCCAATCTTTAATTGCCTTTACCTTCTCATTATCAACAGAAATGCCATGTGAAGAAACTACATACCCAAGGAAAACAATCTTATCAGTGCAGAATGTACATTTTTTAAAATTGGCATACAAACTTACATTCCTCAAAACAGTAAGAACATTCGTAAGATGCTTAACATGCTCATACTAACTCTTACTGTGTATCAAAATGTCATCAAAATAGACAACCACATACTTACCAATGAAATCACGTAAAACATGGTTCATTAAGTGCATGAATGTACTGGGTGCATTAGTTAAGCCAAAAGGCATAACTAACCACTCGTAGAGACCATGTTTAGTCTTGAATGCGGTTTTCCATTCATCACCTTCTTTCATATGAATTTGGTGATATCCGTTCTTTAAATCAATTTTAGAAAACATGCATGCACTATGTAACTCATCAAGCATGTCATCTAGCCTAGGAATAGGATAGCGGTACTTTAAAGTGATTTTGTTGACGGCTCGGCAGTCAATGCACATCCTCCACGTCCCATCTTTTTTTGGCGCAAGCAGTACGGGCACGACGCATGGACTCATACTCTCTCTCACATAACCTTTCCTCATGAGCTCCTCAACTTGCCTTTGTAGCTCCTTCGTCTCCTCGAGATTACTTCTGTAGGCTGGACGGTTAGGAATGGCAGCTCCGGGGATAAGGTCAATTATGTGCTTGATCCCACGAATCGATGGTAATCCAGTTGGGATCTCCTCAGGGAATACATCCTCGAACTCCTGCAACAATGAGACAACATCAGTAGGCAAAGTATCATGGAGTTCAGCATCAATGAAATAAGAATCTTTAAATAAGAGTAAAAGGATAGGAAACTTAGCAAGAAACACAGTCTTCACATTTCGGGGTTTGGCATAGCAGCTCACTGGTTTGCTTTCCTTGTTTTCCTTTTTTTCTTTAGCTTGCTTCCTTTGCTCATCATGTTGCTCCTTTAGCCTTAATTGGTCCTCATAAATCTCCTTGGGGCTAAGGGGAGCAAGAGTGATCTTTTTGCCATCCATAGTAAAGGAGTAACGGTTAGTGTAACCGTCGTGGATGACTCTCCGATCATATTGCCACGGCTACCCAGCAATAGGTGGCTAGCTTGCATGGGCACCATGTCACACAAAACTTTATCCCGATAGCTTCCAATAGGAAAAGGAACCAAGACTTGCTTCACCACGTTCACTTCACCACAATCATTAATCCACTGCAACTTATATGGGTGGTGATGCTTGGTAGTAGGCAAATTTAACTTATCAACAAGGTATGTGCTAGCAACATTAGTACAGCTCCCACCATCAATGATTACAGTGCATACCTTGTCACTAATATGGCACCTCGTATGGAAGATGTTCTCGCGCTGTGCCTCATCTTCAAACTTCACATAGGTATTAAAAGCACGCCTGGCAACAAGTGCTTCACCATGAGCAGCATACTCAACAACTTCTTCTTCTTCAGCATCTTCTAACATAGGCATCTCATCTTCAACATCGACTTCAGAACCTTCACTTTCAACATCTCCATTCCCATGCATGATCATCACTTTACGGTTGGGACACTGTGAGGTAACATGTCCACAACCTAAACACTTGAAACACTTAATGTCACGTGTCCTACTCTGGGATGCTTGGGCAAGATCAATGTTGGGCTTTGGAGGGCCCTCAGGCTTGGGCTTAGCAAAGCTCTCTGACTTAGGAGTAGACACAGGCTTATCATCCCTACGAAAGGTGTTAGATTTCCAAACAGGAACTGAACTAGGAGTGAAACGGGATGTACCTTTCCTTTGGAGTTGCCTTTCCACTTTGATGGCCACATGCAGCATCTCCTCTAAATCCATGTAATGCTGCAACTCTACTACATTGGCAATCTCACGGTTTAAGCCTTGGAGAAAATGAGCCATAGTAGCTTCTGCATCCTCCTGGATATTGGCTCGGATCATGGTTATTTCCATCTCTTTGTAGTAATCTTCAACACTCTTTGAACCCTGGGTAAGACCTTGGAGCTTCTGGTATAGCTCTCTGTAGTAATGCGTAAGAACAAATCTCTTCCTCATGATGCGCTTCATCTCATCCCATGTAGACACTGGAGGATTGCCATATCTTCTTCTACTAGTGACTAACTAATCCCACCAAACCATAGCATACTCTGTGAACTCAACTGCTGCAAGTTTGACCTTCTTTTCCTCAGAGTAGTGGTGGCAGTCAAATACCATTTCAATCTTCCTTTCCCACTCCAAATATGCCTCAGGATCATTCTTGCCTCGGAAAGGAGGAATCTTCAATTTTATACTGCCAAGGTTTCCATCCATCTTCTCCTTGCCTCTATCACGGGCTCTGTCAACTCGATCTCTATCTCTATACCCATGGTACCTTCTATGATGTCTATCTGCCTCAGACTCTTCTTTCGAGTCATACCCAACATTATCATCATACTCGTCATTGGCAAAAACCTTACTTTTTAGATGGGAAGTATCACCTTGTTGGATCTTCACAAACCGAGCTTTATGTTGGTTCAACTTATCATGAATGTCATTGAATTTCACGTCCATCCGTTAGAACTGTTGTTGCATTGCCTGAAACATGAATTCAATCTTTTTAAAGTCTGACTTATCACCTTCAGAAGACATCATTAACAAGTGATATCATCACGTGTTTACACTTAATCACTCAAGATGGAACGCTCACACTTGTGTTTCACTTAAGTAATTTGGCTTTTCTCTATTAATGTTTCTCACACACTCATGCCTTTTTCCCTTACTCTACCTCAACTCTATAGGTTCACAATCGCACTAGAGACTCAGTCAAAGATTTAACCTCGCAGAATCAACTAATTCACCAAGTATTTTTTTTTTCGAATTCTTTTTAAAAAAATTTTTTTTTCACAGAAAGGTGCGGCTAGGGTGACTCAAAGAAAGAAAGAAAGAAAGAATAAAAAATAATAATAAAAAAATCACTAGAATGACCAAAAAAATAAAAAATGGCCTAAAACTATAGGAAGACGATGGAATTTGGCCAAGATAGGGTGGGGCCCGTGTTTTTACCGGTTCATTTTATTTCGTCATTTTCTTTAAAACGGATACTCACACGCCTCTTAACTCAACCAAATTTTTCTGTTTAAACAGTATTTGAACAGTACCGCAACAAGTTTTTTTTTTAATTTGATTTTGCGGTTTCCTTGAAAAAAGTAGGGGTGCGGCTAGGGTTGAAATAAGTGGCTAAAGAAATGCGGCTAGGGTTGTGATTGAAAGGGTGCAGCTAGGGTTGTGATTGAAGGGGTGCGGCTAGGGTTTTGAAGAAGTGCAGCCAGGGTTATTATTGGAGGAGTTTTGGTGTGGCTAAGAGATTGACTTGGAATAAAACTCAAAGTTTAACTCAAACACAACAACTAAGAGACTGAATTTGCACCAGATTTTAGAATTCAACCAGAAACAAACCAGAAATCGAAAAGTGAGTGGCGCATAAACAAACTAGAAACCGAAAAGTGAGTGACGCACAAACAAACTAGAAATCGAAACTTGAGTTCTGATACCAACTGATGTGCGCGGACATGAGACAAAAGCAAAGATGATGAACGTCACCTTCTGGAACCTAGACCCGAAGCCTAAAGGGACTCGAACCTAAAGTATTGGACCTTGACCCTACGAATAAGAATTTGAGAACCTAAGGTATAGCAATGGTGAATGGTGAAAAAAGAGGCGCCGCAAGGAAGACGACCTTGATAAGCCTAGTTGAGAGGGAACCCAAGAGAAAGGCACACTTAATTTTTGAAAATTCAATTAACTGATCTATCCATTAATAGCTTTTACAAGGTATTTATAATAATACCTAGCACTTAAGCCCATAAACAGGTGGGCTGGAATTAACACTAACAGAAAGAAGACTAAACCCAAATTCATGCCTAAACCTAGTTACATAAAAGAAATAGTCCAAGACACAATAAGACTCAAATGTGGGCTATTCAAACACTTAACTCATCTTATTGTTAAGCTAAAATAAGACAGTAAACCATGCTCATATCGTTTGGGCTTCCAAGTAAGTATAGATGTCTTGGGACTCTTCATGGAAGCTTTCTTGACGCTTCAATGAGGCTAGAGCTTGTTGCATTAATAAGGCCAGGGCTTGTTGCGTCTTCTTGGCTCGAGCTCGGGTAATTGGACCTCCTTGGATGACCAATGGATCCTTAGCATCACGAACATCACGAGTAAGTGGATCTCCATCACCTCTTCTCTTCACATTCATTGTACTTTACATTGTGAGAAGGTTCTCTCTTGTTCACAACCACTTAAACTTAGCTTTGTACCTTAAAGGGGAGAGTAATCTTGTGAGGCTATCTTGGGAGAGTTTTGGGTAGCTTTACAAAGGAAAGGATTTAGAGTGTTCTTCGAAAGCCTGCAAAAGGAAGTGTGAGAGGTCACTCCATACCTTGAAGTGGATTATATTGAATCACAAAGAAGAGTGGAATCAATACCTTGACAGGAGGATCAAGGAGAGAGGACGTAGGCAAGAGATTGGCCAAACCTCTATAAATCTTGTGTTTGCATCTTCTTCCTTACTCTTTATTTACTGTTTTTATTGCTTTGTTGTGAAATTTGTTTAATTGCCTTACTTAGCTTTGAAAATCTGAAATTAAGGTCAAAAATCAATTCACCCCCCACTTGGTAGAGCCAATAATTGGTATTAGAGCTTGGGCTCGAAAATGATTTGGAGTAATTTTCATCGAGTATAAAATATCTAGATGGCTCAAAATAGTGTAGCTACACCTTTAGTAGGAGAGGAGCACTCTATGTTAGGCCACCACTCTTCAATGGTGAGAATTATGCATATTGGAAGACTAGAATGATGCTGTTCATTCAAGCTAATGATTACGAAGTGTAGAGAATTATTGTAAAAAGTCCCGTAGTTCCAATTAAGAAAGTTGATAGGGAGGAAGTGTCAAAGAAAGAGGATGAATGGGATACAAATGATTTTAGAATGGCACAATTAAATGCTAAGACAATGCACACACAC
Source organism: Heritiera fomes (assembly GCA_032173925.1). NCBI lineage: Eukaryota > Viridiplantae > Streptophyta > Magnoliopsida > Malvales > Malvaceae > Heritiera > Heritiera fomes. Next base: position 16,114,743 of record JAPDPM010000002.1, read on the forward strand.
TCTTTTGTGCATTAGGACCTAATGAATACAATAGAGTGTCATTGTGTGAGAATGCAAAACAAATTTGGGATAAGTTATTAATCACTCATGAGGGAATAACACAAGTTAAGGAGACTAAGGTAGGCATGCTTACTCAAGATTATGAACTATTTAAAATGAAAAATGAAGAAACCATTAGTGACATGTTTACTAGGTTCACCAACATCATAAATGGTCTCAAATCATTAGGTAAAACTTACTCTAATGTTGAAATGGTTAAGAAGATCCTAAATAGCTTACCTAAATCATGAAAAGCTAAAGTTACCACTATTGAGGAGTCAAAGGATCCCTATACACTATCTTTAGATGAACTTATGATATCTCTTCTTGCTTATGAAACAAAAATCAAGAGAAATCAAGAACCTCCTAAGAAAGTTGGAGTTGCATTGAAATCCACCACAAATGAGGAATGTAAAGATGATCATGATGAAAGTGGTGATGATGATGATTTTGATATGGTAATGTTTGCCAAGAGGCTCAACAAATTTATGAGAATGAGATCTAGTGGAAATTTTAGGAGACCCCTAAGGAGAGACACTAGTAAAGGAGAAACTAGTAGGAAAGAAAAAGAAACCATTATTTGTTATGATTGCAAGAAACTTGGTCATATTAAATTTGATTGTCCTTTGTATAGAAAACAAAGTGAGAAGAAAACAAAGAAGAAGGCAATGATGGCTACATGGAGTGATAGTGATTACTCCAATGAAAAAAATGTTGAAGATGAAGTAGCCAATCTTTGCTTCATAGCTATTCAAGATGTAAAGGTAAAATCTAATTCATTTGATACTAATGTATACACATTTAATGGGTTGCAAGATGCATTTGATGATTTCGCAAATGAATTTAAATGCATGAATTTAAAATATAAGAAAATGATTTCAAAATTTAAAAAGGAAAATGAAATGCTTATGAATGCTAAATTAGAATGTGAAAAGAAGTTAGAAAATGCTAATCTAGAAATAGAAGAGTTAAATAAAAAGAACATCAATTTGCAAAACTCCTTTTCTAGATTCTATATGGGTCAACAAAAGTTTGATCACATGTTAGAAACCCAAAGAGCATTCTTTGACAAAGAAGGAGTAGGTTTTAATGTATCAAACATGGAAACTCATCTCAAAAACTTTCTTGTCATGAATGAAAAATCAGTTTTGTGTTCTTTATGCAACAAACTAGGACACTCCTCACAAGCATGCACATTTAAGAAGACCACCTTTAGAAGAAAAATAGTTAAGAAGATTTGGGTGTTCAAGTATGTTGTGAATTCAAATGATGAATCCTTGAAAATGAAATAGATCCCTAAGGGATCAAAGATTGTATGTACTAACTTTCAAGGACCCAAGAAAATTTGGATACCTAAGACAAAAGTTTGATGTGTTTGATTGTAGCAGGAAGAGCATTGCTACAAGGCTAAGGCTAAGGAGCTTTGGTACCTTGATAGTAGATGTTCAAGACACATGATCGGTGGCAAGAGCCAATTCAAAATCCTAAAACCTCAAAGTGGTGAAGAAGTTACGTTTGGGGACAACTCTAAAGGGCAAATTGAAGGGATTGGCTTCATTGGTAACTCTTCATCTACTATTGAAAATGTGTTGTATGTTAGGGGATTAAAACATAACTTGCTTAGCATTAGTCAATTATATGATAAAGGTTTTACGGTTGTTTTTGGTGCTTTGTGTTGTCATGTTGTTGATGCTAAAACCAATCAAATTTTTTTCATTGGACATAGACAAGGAAATATTTACATTGTACACTTAGATGAACTAAATAACAAGAATGTGTGTTTTATGGCCACAAAAGAAGATGAATCTTGGTTATGACATAGGAGATTAGGTCATGCTAGTATACATGTCATATCCAAATTAGCTAAAAGAGACCTAGTTGTAGGATTGCCAAAGCTTTAATTTGAAAAAGATAAGATGTGTGAGGCATGTATATAGGAAAGCACAAGAGAGTATCTTTCAAATCCAAACAATGTATTTCCACCTCTATGTCACTTTAACTCCTCCACTTAGATCTTTTTGGTCCAACTAGAACTTGTAGCTTAGGAGGAAAACACTATGATTTTGTCATAGTTGATGACTATACTAGGTACACTTAGGTGTCCTTCTTAAGTGTTAAAAATGAAGTCTTAGACAAATTCATCTCTTTTTCAAAAATTGTTCAAAATGAAAATGGTTATTCAATTACTAGCATTAGAAGTGATCATGGAAAAGAATTTGAAAATCTTGGTTTAGGTGATTATTGTAATAAATATGGAATTAGCCATATTTTTTCAGCTCCTAGAACACTTTAACAAAATGGAGTAGTTGAAAGGAGAAATAGGACTTTAGAGAAAATGGCTAGAACCATGCTTTGTGAAAACAATTTACCAAAATATTTTTGGGCTAAAGCCATTAATACTTCATGCTATATAATAAATAGAGCTATGGTTAGGGCTATTTTAAAGAAAACACCATATGAGCTTTATATAGGAAAAAGGCCTAACATTAGCTATTTTCACCCTTTTGGACGCAAATGTTTTTTTTTTGAATAATGGAAAAGACAATTTTGGAAAGTTTGATGCAAAAAGTAATAAAGGTATTTTTCTATTCTTTAAATTTTAAGGCATATAGAGTTTTCAACAAAAGAATACTTGTTATAGAAGAGTCAATTCATGTGATTTTTGATGAGTCAAACTCATTTATTAGAACTAATCTTGATGATGATGTGGAAATATTTGATGAACCAAAAATTGATTCATCTTAAGATATAAATGTTAGGGAACAATTATAAGATCTTGATGTAAATAAAAGGGAGGAGTCATTAGATCAAGGGACAATTGAGAAAAATCTAGATGTCCTAAAGAACTTAATTATGTGAAAAATAATGACATTGTTGGATATCCAAATATTGAAGTTAGAACTAGATCATCCTATAGAAATGTTTGCTAACATGTAGCCTTTGTATCTCAATTTGAACTAAAGAATGTGCATGAGGCTTTAAAAGACGAAAATTGGATTATGGCTATGCCAGAGGAAATAAATCAATTTGAAAGAAGTAAAGTTTGGAATCTTGTGGAAAGACCTAATGACCATCCAATTATTGGAACTAAATAGATATTCAAGAATAAAATGGAACAAGGCTAGATTAGTGGCAAAGGATATAGGTAAAAAAAAGGAATAGACTATGATGAGACTTATGCTCCGGTAGCTAGACTAGAACTATTAGGATGCTACTTACCTTTGCATGCTACAAAGACTTTAAACTTTATCAAATGGATGTTAAAAGTGCTTTTCTAAATGTTTTATAAATAAAGAGGTTTATGTAGAGCAACCTCCTGGTTTTGAAAATCTAAAGTTTTCCAATCATGTTTTCAAACTTTCAAAAGCTTTGTATGGATTAAAACAAGCTCCTAGAGCTTGGTATGAAAGACTATCCAAGTTTTTGATTAAAAAAAGGCTTTACAAGAGGTAAAGTAGCCACAACTTTGTTTATTCAATTTAAGGGTAGTAATTTGTTAGTGGTTCAAATTTATGTAGATGACATTATTTTTGGATCCACAAATCATTGTGCAAAGATTTCTCCAAATTAATGCAAAGTGAATTTGAAATGAGCATGATGGGAGAGTTAACCTTCTTTCTAGGACTTCAAGTTAAATAATGTAAAGATGGGATTTTCATAAATCAAGCTAAGAACACTAAAGACTTGCTAAAAAGATTTGGGATGGATGAGACCAAACCTCAATCCATCCCAATGAGCATATCTACCAAGCTTGATAAAGATGAAGGAGGTAATTGTGTAGACACTAAACTATATAGGTCTATGATTGGCTTATTGCTATATCTCACTACTAGTAGGCCCATTATAATGTTTAGTGTATGCTTGTGTGCTAGATTTCAATCATCTGTTAGAGAATTACACTTACAAGCTGTCAAAAGAATCTTTAAATATCTTAGACACTTCTTCCTTGGGACTATGGTATCCTAAAGACTGAACCTTTGCTTTTCATGCTTACTCTGATGCAAATTTTGGTGGATGCAAAGTTGATAGCAAAAGCACTTCCGGTACATGTTAATTCCTAGGGAATAGGCTTATCTCATGGTTTTCCAAGAAACAAAATAGTGTAGCTCAATCCATAACCGAAGCTGAATATATTGCATCTGAAAGTTATTGTGCCCAAGTATTGTGGATTAAGCAACAAATGAGTGACCATGGAATAGAGATGAATTGAATTCCCATCAAGTGTGATAATATTAGTGCTATTAATCTCACCAAAAATCCCATACAATACTCTAGAACTAAGCACATTGAAACAAGACATCATTTTATGAGAGATCATGAGTAAAAAGGTGATATTGTTCTAGAATATATAGATACCTTGTATCAATTGGTTGATATTTTTACTAAACCTTTAGATAAAGAAAGATTTTGCACACTTAGGGGTGAACTTGGCTTAATGAATGCACCTTGAGTTTAAATGTCATATGTTTGTTTTTGAATACGGTCTAAGATGGTAATGATGAATGTAAGTCAGGAACTTAAAAATTAGTTGATTCACTTGCTCCTCACATACTTACCATATATCTATATCAAAATTGTATTGGATTAAGTCATTGGAATGAATTTCATGATTTTGGTGCTTGGTTCTAGTGTGATCATGTTTTAAACTCCATACTAACCCTTCAACATCTATTTGTTTTGAAGCAGTGCATAAATTTCATAAAATTCTCCATGTGAGTTCTTAAAAATGTGTTTTCTATTCAAAAATTGTCTTGAAATGTGCCAAAATACATTTTTAGTGACTTTGCCAAGTTTGTTCTCTACAAACCATAAAAGATGATTTCACATGTTTTCAAAATGTTTTTCTGTATAAAAATTGAGGCAAATGACTAAGTGATCAATTCCTTAAGTTATAGGATCGTTTCCTTAGATTTTTCATACCTAAGGATTGAGGTCTGGCTATGAAGGATTGAACCTCTTCACTCTAGGATTGATCCCTTTGTCTCAAGTCATCTTCTTTTTGATTCTAGCATGAAGCAATCAATTCGTTCATTAAAGGGATCGATCCCATAGGTTGAACCCACATTTTTTGGGTTATTAAAGTGTCGAAATTTCCAAATTCTTTTCACTATTTATCATTTTCCTTATGCATACTCCTTCTACACCACCTCTCATACCCAAAATTTCAGTCTTTATTTCTCAACCAAATTTCCTCATTCTTCCACCATTCTTCATCATTTTCAATCCATTTTCACTTCTCATCATCATCCTTTCTAAACTTCCTTTATATTTGTATGGTTTTCTTCCTCTCACACTTTCAAACGAAATTTCACCCAAAATTTCAATCTTTCTCATTTCTTCACCAAACTTCATAACATTCACTCTCCTGACGCCATCAAGCCTAATCTCATTCACTTTATCTTCCATGATTTGGTGAAAATTGTAGAGGGTGGTGCTAAGACGATAGTATTTTCTTAGCCATTGGCATACTATCTCCTTGCTAAAGACATTGATTGCTCTTGCGAACCTGGTGCACTTCTCGATCCTAGCACTACCATCAATCTTAGCACGATGCATAATCTTGGATGGTACGAAAACGAGAGAAGTGATACCGGTGGATGGGAAAAGCGTCATGGACATCATAAAGCTCCAGCTCCTGATTAAGCTTCCGCAGAAAAAGCTCGGGATATTCCTTCTTCATCCGCACCATCGAGTTCCATACCTGCTATACTTGCCTAGATCATGCTAATGCTTTAACAATTCAACACCAACCACCAAGCTTTTCAACAAGATGTTATGATGTGTATTAATCAAATTGACACACATTTCACATCTCTTGGAGAGCACCAGCAGGCATTTCAGTCTAATTTCAACTCCTTCCAAGACAATGTCTATTCTCAATTTGCTCGCATGGAGGAAACTCAGGTTGCTTTATATGATGAAGTTCAAAACATCAAGATGCTACCAGATGAGTTCATAGAGCAATATCACAAAACCTTTCCCAAGAGGTCTTAAGCTAGATATTACTAGGATATCTAAGTTCTTAGCATTTCATGACTAACTAGGTTATCTAGTTTAGACGAATTATCTAATGGTTGTTTATGACTGTCTAGTAATGTTCACTATGTGACTGATTATGTCTTTATCATGCCTATGTCTGTGTGACTATTTTTGTAACTCCTTTTGTCTATGTTTATGCTCGAACTTATCTTCATGAATGTGACATTATTGTTGCTTTAAATTGCCAAATTCTTTGTTATATGTTATATATGCATTCATTAAGGGGGAGTTACATGTTTGCTATGACAAAAAGGAGGAGAAGTGCTGGCAAATTGTATTAAAAATCATGCTTTATTTGAAGGGGAGTATTTTTTTCAAAAAATTTTCAAAGCAAATTTACCGTAAGTTTTGTCATATCAAAAAGGAAGAGATTGTTAGCTTTAAATTGACATATGTATTTTGAAATGACATAAACTTAAATCTTAAATGCTTGATTAACATTGTAAAATTGCTTTATCATATATGATTTTCTCAAACCATTTTCAATGTGTTTATCAAAAATAAGACCACAACCCAATTGCTTATTCTTATGGGTCTTAATACTTTATAAAATGAATTTGAATATTTCCATTAAGTAATTTTCTCAAGAAAATATAGAATAGATTTTGTAGAAAATTACTTGGACTAAATTTTCATGTGAAAAAATCTGGAAAGACTGCTATAAAGTTGAAAAATGATTTGGGATGACATAAAACCAAAGACAACATTATTTTTAACCTGAAACAATCTAGGAAACTCCAGAAAATGGTTAAAGGATTAATCCCCCATGATGAGGGATCCATCCCATAATGCCAAAAAGCTCTAGGAAGCAAATTTGAAGGGATGGATCGATCCCCTAAGGCATGGGATCGATCCCAATTTGGTAGAATGCTCCCCAAGGATAGAGTGAAGCATGGGATCGATCCTTTCCATTAAGGGATCGATCCCCTACCTCATGAAAGCACTCCAACGGCTACTTTTTAAGGTTTCAAAGGGCAAAAATGCCTTAAATACTCCAACAATCATCTTCAGCCTTGGTTGGACTATAAATACCAGCATTTATGAGATTAGAGGGCAGAACAAGCACTGTTTCATCTTCCTTAACCTTCAAGAAAGAATTCAAAGATCAATTCCTCTTCTCTTCACATTCATTGTACTTTAAATTGTGAGAAGGTTCTCTATTGTACACAACAACTTAAACTCAGCTTTATACTTTAAAGGGTAGTGTAATCTTGTGAGGCTATCTTGTGAGAGTTTTGGGTAGCTTTACAAAGGAAAGGATTTAGAGGGTTCTTCCTAAGCCTACAAAAGGAAGTGTAAGAGGTCTCTCTACACCTTGAAGTGGATTGTATTGAATCACAAAGACGAGTGGAATTAATACCTTGACAAGAGGATCAAGGAGAGAGGACGTAGGCAAGAGATTGGCCGAACCTCTATAAATGTTGTGTTTGCATTTTCTTCTTTACTCTTTATTTACTATTTTTATTGCTTTGCTATGAAATTTGTTTAATTGCCTTAATTAGCTTTGAAATTTTAGAATTAAGGTCAAAAATCGATTCAACCCCCTCTTGGTAGAGCTAACATAATTTAGGATTTAAAAAACTTAAAGAATAAATTACTTGAATCATGTAACAAAATCCATAAAATTGTTTACATGATTTTAATCTTTATTTTATAGGGAATAAAAGCCGTGAGGTTTCAAAGAAAATTTTTTAATTCTTAATGATCATACATGAACATGCTTTTTATATCACTCGTAGGAAAATCATACAAATGAATACACACAAGATCTCATGTTCAATCATCAAGAAAAGAGTAATATAGAAGCGAACCTAAATCCATTGGAATTTATTTTTGGGGTTAGAGTCTTCCATATCTGAACCTTTTAAGAGAATCTGTATCTCAGTCACTGATAGGATATAAGAATGAGAATTATCTTATATTTAGATTGGGGACCATAACCTATTTATATCTGTAGTATATTTTATTTTTTTAGCCTATCATGAAAATAAAGTAAAATTTGGGTCTCTAGACATTGCAAAGCTCATATTAAATGAGATGCCTTAAAGTCCAATAACTTAAACTTTATTTGATCACTTTTAAATGGACTAAACACATCAAATAGCCTATAATGTACAATTAATTGATATATGTAGACCCACTTAAAGAATTTTCCAACAATTATATCTTGTTTGTCATGGCTAGTTGTAATCCATGTAGGTTGAACCAACTATATCTACACAGATGATAACTTCTTAAGGTAAGACTTTCCATTGTAAGGTGTACAACGATGAATAATCTCTTTTCCATTGATTTGCCCTCTTACAATGTTACTAACATAGTTTGTATAGTGCACTGTATTTGACCGTATGTTAAAGCTATAAAAAGACTAGGACAAATTGGTTCAAAAATGTAGATTTGCTCCCGTCGAAAAATACCAATTTGGATCTCTAGGTTGGCATGTTCCATGCATTTGCCATTTGTGTTCCCAAAATCTTGTATTTTGCGAATAAGAAAGGCTGGCCAATATATGTGCATATAAGATAAAAGTTACAATGGAAATTGGGAATTTCTTGATTAAATAAATTTAAATAATGCTAAAAATTAAATTTTTATAAAATAATAGAAGAAAACAAAATAGCATATCTGTTGTGTTGCATTTAGATATTGCTGAGGACACAATGTTATTGTTTACCTAGTATTATTCACGGGTTAGACCCTGTTAATGATCACATCCTGTTGGTAATATTTATATTTCTATAGTAGCGATTAAGACTAGGGGTGTAATTGAGCTGAGTTGAGACGATCTAGTACTGAGCTCGAGCTCGATCGAGCTTGGTTTTTGAAGCTTAAGCTCGACTCAACAAAATACTCGAGCCGCTTGAGCTCGACTCAATATGCTCAAACTCGACTCAATAAGCTTGATCTGTCAATTTTTAACTATATACTATGAAGGTAAACCGGTAAATTAATAATAATGTATGTCATAACATGTCAAATACTAAAACTTAACTTGCTAGACTTAAAATTAAGGAGTTGCCACCAACTATTCTAGCTTAGGTGTGATTGGTCACCTATTCTTATCTAAAGATAAGACTTAGACTTCGTTCAAAGAATCTTATGCTCTGGAGTATGGTTACATGTAGAAAAGGATTAGCACCTCTACAATGTCTATCCTAAAGTGGTACCAACTATTCTAAGTCATTCTAAATTTACCTTAATTTAAGTTAATTTTGATATGCTTAATATATTAGAAATTTACTTAAAACCCTTCCATCAATCTGGTTCAGACAATAAATAATTTTTTTCACTTCAAGAGTATTCTAGTAGTATCATTTGACTTGCTTGAATAGGCTTCATTGTCGAATCATTTAAATAAATTATGAAAAATCCCTAATGTTGACTCTATACCCAATACTTACTAATTTGTCTATAATTTTTTTTAATTTTTTCTATCATATTTGTTTTTTTTATTTTAATCATTTTTATTACAATATTTTTTTTATTTTTTATTTTTGCAAATATTTGTTTTAATTATTTTAAAGATAAATACACATATTTGTTTTGAAGATTTACTTTAAACCTTTCATCAATTTGGTTTAATCTAAAGCAAACTCCTCATCTAAAAATTTTTAAGGAGTATTGTTTGACTTTCTTGGAATTTCATCATCGGATAATTTGCATTTATCTTCTTAATTTAATTCTTATCCAATTTTTATTCTATTTTATGCTTAATTATATTTCTATCTAATTTTTTTCTATTTATCTTAATTTGTTTAGTTTATATTAATTTTCCATAACCTAAAATATTTCCTTATGTTTTCCTAAAGGGTTACACTAAATTTCTAGAATTCTATCTTATAGATACAACCTAGTTATTTAATTAAATTCTAATTATTCATGCTAAATAAGTTAACACATCATAACATCATCATTCAAACAAATCCCAAATACACAAATCATCAACATACAAAATTAATATTTTATAAGCAATTTACTAAGTCAAATCAATTATCAAACAAATTCATATTAGTTAAATTATCATACAAGTGATTATTAAATTAAGACACAAATTAACATGCTTATCAAAATTATATTAATTAAATTATTAAGTCAAATTATTATATGCAAATAACTATTAACACACCAAAACATGTTGGTATATTCAAGGATTACAGAATGCTGAATTTTTGGTTGATTGACAAAATCTGGTTCATTACCATACTTGTAGCTTGTGTATCTTGCCCATATTTGGTCCATTATTTCACGTAATTTTCAACCTATTTCTCTGGCTAATTTGGACATAATTCCATGATGGTTAGAACTATGATTTTCTTGCCATAGTCAGTAGGCTCTTATTAGAATAAAAAGAGAGCTCTTTTTGGTCCCTGAGTACCATAATCCCATTCTGTAAAACACCATTTAGTGAGGATTTCAATGCTTGAAAGGCTTGGAAGAAATTCAAGGGTGCTTGTCGATTCCAGAAACCAAACCAACAGTAAACAATAGTGGAGCAATTGTTAGAAGTTAGTTCAATCCTTACTGTATATTCCGGATATGGGCTATAACATGTTTCATATATATTTGGAAACACGTGAAGTTGTAGTTTTTATCTAACATTTGGTGTCAAAGCAGTACTATAACCTGTTTTACTCGAATTTTAAAGAGAGAAGCCATTAAAGCTTCATTTTAAGTTTTTTGATTTTCGTGTTTCTTAAAACTCATTTGTTTTCATGTGATTTTTGGCTCAAAATTATAGATCTATTGTTGTAGAGCCTTTAGGGATGAAAAATACATGAAAAGAAAGCAAAAATGAGACTGTTTTGAGGGCTTTTAGGTTAGGTTGGGATGAATACACCTGGTTTTTCGTAAACACCCAAACGAGTGAAGGAGAATGCTTGAGCACGTGTGTGACACATGCCATACTTTTGTTTCTTGCGAGTGAGTTACATGCGCTAGAGATGTGTGACTGCACGTGGAGTGTGTTCTTCACGCGCCAGAGAAAATATGTAGGACTTAGGATATAAATATAAATATATATATATATAATAAAAGGAATTTTGGCCCAATTTTTTTGGCCATTTCTACTGGGTCTTCTTTTTGTTGTTTGGGCCAATTCTATTTTTAATGGGCTATTTTTTGGTGTTTTAAATTAGGGCCATTTCCTTGATTTATTGATTGGGCCATTTTATTTATTTTAATTAGGCTTTAAGGATTTAATTAATTTGGGCAAAAGTAATTTTATTATATTTTGGGCAAATTAAGCATTTTGGCAATTTTGTGATCTCATAATGTTAAAAATTTTTCATGAATTGTGTAAATTTTCACAAATTTGGAATTTATGAATTTTTTGTGTAATTTTGAACCTTACAAATAATTCGTAAATGAATTATGGAAATAATTATGAAAATTTATGGGTGATTTGTCAAAATTATGAGAATTTGATTTTGAATATGTATATGTGCTCATTTTGAATATGTATAATTTTGTTATTTTTATACTGGAAGCACATATAGCTAAAGTTTATTCATATTATTTAGAATTAAATTGCCTTATGGTTATTACAATTTTAAAAATATGAATAAAACTTAGAATTTTGCCAATATGTCTAAGTAATCCATAATTTGTTTAATTAGGGCTTAGCCATATGAACCTTAATTGAATAAAATTATATTTTGAAGGGATTACATAACTGCATTAGACATAGGTTGTTATTAGTTATGAAATTATAATAAATTTTATCTCACAAGAATTTTTATTCTAATTCTATAACTAATTAGGATAAAATATCAAATTAGTTTCCTAATTTACCCGCATGGATTAGGAAATGACATAATTTGATAGTTTTATCATAATAGTATGAATATACTAGAATTAGAACTTTAGCCCAAAGACAAGTTTTTTGTCTTAGATTCATAATTGATTAATAAAACATGTTTGTATTGGTACACATGATTAAGTTTTGCCTCAGAAACTTTTGATACATAAGCATATTATTTTCCTTTATGCAGTATTTCCTCAGGCTAGTATTAACCTGGAAGTTCCCGAATTGGATGGAGAGAGCTATAAGATTTGGAAGGAGAGAATTCTCTTCCAGTTAAGGTGGATGGACATAGACTATGCTATAAAGAAAAATGAACCTGTACTGATTGAAACCAGCACTCTAGCCCAGGTGGCTTTACATGAATGCTGGGAGTGATCCAATCGCCTTAGTGTCATGTATATTAAGACAAAAAATATCTATTGGGATACAAAGGTTCTATTAAACAGCAGACCAACATTAAGACCTTGCTGAAGGCAATAGTTGATCAATTTGACACTTCAGATAAAGTGTTGGCCAATACCTTAATCATGAAGTTCTCATCAATGAGACTCACCAATTTGAAAGGAGTGCACGAGCACATAATGGGGATGAAAGATATAGCAGCCCAACTCAATAAGCGAGAGGTAGATATGTCCGAAACTTTCCTAGTACACTATATACTAATACTCTTTCAAAGCAATACGGACTATTCAAGATATCCTTCAACACATACAAAGACAAATGGACCATCAATGAATTAATGACCATGTGTTATAGGAGGAGGGAAGACTGCTAATGGACTTAGGTGAGAGTGCTTTTCTGACAAACCATGGAAAGAAAAAGGATCAAGCCAAGGACAAGGAAAAAGGCAAAATCCTTGCCCAAGCTAATATTAAGAAGAAAAAGTCTAAGTGTTTCTTTTGTAAAAAGAAGGGACACATGAATAAAGGTTGTGCCAAGTTTCAACAATGGCTCGTTAAGAAAGTAATCTGCTCTTTTGCATTTGTTTTGAATCAAATATGGTTGAAATTAGTCATAACACGTTGTAGATTGATTCTGGATATACAATTCACATTTCGACTTCCTTACAAGGTATGACAAACCTAGGGAAGCCAGTGGGAAATGCAAAGAGCATCTATTTTGGAAACAAGTTGCAGTCATGTATTAAAGGGGTTAAAACCTGTACTTTGGTTCTTAAGAGTGGTTTTGTTTTGCAATTGGAAAAGACCTTTTATATTCCTAGTTTCTTAAGAAATTTAAATCTCTATATCTAGGCTGGTACCTTGTGGATATTTCAAAATTGATATTGTTGGGAATGGTATTTTATTTGATGGTCTTTCCTTTATCGATTTGCAAAACGACACCACTTATAACACCTTGCATGCTCAAAATGGCCCTAAACATGTGTTATGAATGATGATTCTTCCACTTTATGGCACCTGAGACTAGGTCATATCTCCATGACAGAATTAAGAGATTGGAAAAATGACGGAATACTAAGTACTCTAGATTTTACTGATTTCGACAATTGTGTGGATTGCATTAAGGGTAAGCAAACCTAGAAGTCTAGAAAGGATGCCAATAGGAGTTCAACCATCTTGGAAATCATACATTCTGACATACGCTGTCTAGACATGGACGCACATGGTTAGAAGTACTTCATCACCAATATTGATGATTACTTGAGGTTTATGTATCTCCGCATGCTTCATAACAAGAACGATGCATTAGATGCCTTCAAAATCTTTAAGGCTAAAGTAGAGAAACAATGTTGAAAACCCATAAAGATAGTGAGAACTGATATAGGTGAGGAATATTACAGTAGATACATTGAAGATGAACAAGCACCTTGACCATATGTGAAGTTTCTTCAAAAAAAAGGGATTGTTGCCCAATGTACCATACCTGGTTCGCCTGATTAGAATAGTGTCGCAGAAAGAAGGAATCGAACTATGAGGACCCTATTTTCCAATAGATTCCATAAGCTATAGGTAAGGGAATTAGGAGGTGGGTCCCATTAACCTTCACATACCCTATGGAGTTGAAATTTTGTGGATTCGATATTTAGAGTCAAACAATATCATGGTAAGAATTCTAACCTTAAACCTGATTATTTATGCATGTTTCGAAAAATGTGCAACAGTTTAAGAAATAACAGTTCAGTCCATAGATCGTTGAAATTTTTAAGAATAATGGTCAAACTAAAAGGACTTTTGACCCACTGTTTGTGATAGATAATTTCTTTTGAAATATGGTTTTAGAATATCTAGACAGATGGAATAAACAAGATGTAAAAGCAGAATTTTACGTGATTTTACGGTTAGGGGAATTTCGATAATTTCACTCAAATCGGTAACTGAACCCTAACAAAAGCTTCACCAACCATTAGAGCAAGTTAAATAGAGTTGATTTATGATTAAATAAAATATTTTGGAGGTTGGATAGACTATTTTCAATAAAGTCAAACATTAGGAGCAAAATTGAAAAGTTTCTTTAAGTATAAGGGTAAAATGGTAAATTGGCCAATAAAATATTATTTTTAACCCAATTTCTAGCTTCTTCTAGCTTCATTCTCGACAGCAACCAGCAGCAAAAATTTCCTCCATTGAAGTGAGCTTAAGGAAGAGAAAGAAAGTGAGAAAACATAACCGAAAACTCACCGAAACCAAAAACTGTCTTAACCAAATTTGTTCCCCTCTGTCTCCTCTACATCTTGGTACCAACATCTCTAGCTAAAATGGCCAAAATCAGATCTCAAGCTCTCCCATAGTGTTCGGTCAAGGTGAGATTAATAGGAGACTTGGAATTGTTCATGGTTTTCTACTTATTTACTATTTGATTTAGATGCTTTCACGTTAATTTCAACTTGAATCTTCTTAGAAACATGAATTGGGATCCTTAAGGGTTTTGGCTATCATCCCATGTTCATGAGTATGGTGCAATTTGATGAATAGTTGATGTAGAAAAATTGTAGAAAATAGGAAAAGTATGAATTTAAGCTTATTTAGGCTTAATTGTAAGAAAACACAAGGAATGAGATCATGATGCTATTTGGCCATGCTAGGAAGACTTGAATATGATGCCATTTCATACAAAAATTATGTAGAAATTGTTTAGGAATTTAATAGATTTAATTTCGAATTAAAAAGGAAGTGTAATTTGAAGAAATTCATTAAGTGGCATGAGAGAAGGTTTCGGCCAACATAAGGGGAGTATGGAATCTTGCTCAATTCAATGTAATTTAAGTCCCAAAATAATGTATAAATTATTCTAAAAATGTAGGCGCAATCGGAATCGAAAATGGAGTTGTGTGGCAAAAGTTATAATTTTGCTCCGGTAGTAATTAGAATTCATTTAGATAATTTGATAGACAATATATTCATATTTAAATAGCTAAATATTCTTTTAATTAAAGTATAGTGAAATTATCGAGTTGAAATAATGAATTTGCAGCCTCAAGATAAGGAGGTGCTATCGGTGCTGACGAGGCGACTACCGAGAAATTAAGAGGTAAGGGATATATGTATGAAGCATAGGGATACCTCGTTGCATGCTTCGATAAATTTTGGCTTTTATGGAAATGAAGTGATATTTTGGATTGAATTTGGAAATTGAAAATTGTGGTTTGAAGCTATGTTTTTGTGCAGGAAGTTAATTTAGAATGAACCGTCATATTGCCGAAATTTTTCTACATTCTAAACCCTTCAAAACTACTATTTGGAATGATATTCAAAAATAAAAGAAATTGATTTTAGTCATTTAAGATTTAAGCTTTTAAAAATGGCTTTATATGAATTAAACCACAATTCAGTCTTTGATAAAATTTTATGAGAATTTATATGTTTCTCTTAATTCTTGAATATCTTTATATCTTGATGATATTTAGTTAAAATATTTTGTCTCTTAAATATTAATTTAAGAATATGTTATGAATTTCATATTTAAATATATGGATTTTATGAATTTAGTTCTTATGAATTTATTTAACATATAATTTATTAAATTCATCTTCGTAAACAACTCTTAAATTATTTATGGAATGTTTTGAGACTGTTGGCCCTATAGTAGCCCTCTAGTATATCATGCTATTTTGAGTGAGTAGACTTCATTGTTTGACTAGATCGTGTCCTCAGTGATTTTATTATCCATAATGGTCACTGGCTTGTGAACTTTGTGCATGTTTCAGACTATGGCCATATGTCTTTTGAACCTTTTTTTGCATGATTTTGTTCGGTGTTGCCAAGTCTCCATTGATATTGTTTACTATACTTATTTATGAATGATTATTGAATATGTTTTATTGAATTGATCTTTGTATGGTTTACCGAATTATTTACTGAATTGTATTATGGAACTGTCACATTATTGTTTTGTTTACAAAGTAAATAATGTTTTCTAATTTATTTAAGAAGTGTTTGACACAAGTTATTTGATATTTACTGAAATTGTGATTAAATTATATACTAATGAATTCCCTATAGTGGACTTGGATACCGAAACATGTAAGGTACATTAAAGTACCTCTTATACTTCTTTGGTTAACCATGCCACTATAGTATCCTTCCTATTAGATCGTGCCTATTTTGCTTAAATAATTTGATTTACTCTGAATTAATGGTTTTGTATGAAATTTGTTTATTAAATTGCATATAGGATACGTTGTATCAGCATTCGTATATATATTTCTTACTGAGCAACTAGCTCACCTCTTTATTTTTCTTACTCCCAGATTATCTGCAGTAGTTTAGGTTTACATATGGAGAACCTAATCTCGGTATTCCTCAAGCGATCATCGTAGTTCGTCAAGGTATATGACATTTTCTTTTATGTATTCAGACTTTTGTACAGTGTACTCTTATGTATTTAACATATGGGATGCAAATCATAAATTAGAAGGTTTGTGAAATTTTGGAAATTAATTACATTTATATTTAAGTATTTTGAAATTCGAATCCTGGATTCATGTGAAAATTATGAATTTTATTTTGAACATGAGTCGACACTATAGACGGCCCAACCATAATTGATTGAATTATGTGAAATTAGTAAAATATATAGTATTTTGAACCAAGACAGCTAAGTTGGTATCAAAGCGAGGTTAGCTTGATGTCTGTCAGTGTTTTATGATTAGGAATAAAGTACATCCGACGTAGTACTATACTTGTCTGAATATATGATTGAATCGTGACACTGAAAATCGATTTTGTCTATTTGTGTTGGTGTAGTATGTCTGATAGGTGAAAGGGTTCTAGACGGGGTAGGGGATGCCCCAAGTGTATTCCACCCTCCCCAGAGCCATCTCCGGAGCTAATGTCGGTGCCAGCTCTCCCTCCACAGCATGAGAGTATAGAGGTACAAATGTTTAGGTGGAAAGAATTATGGTAGACTTTATTACTAATTTTAACAGAGCACCATTACCAGAAGCAATGTAGCCTCCACCAATAAATGTTTAGCCTACGCCACAGCCACCACCACCAACGCAGCTGGTACAGCCCCCACTGTAGCCTTAGCCTCAAATTTTAGAGCAATTGAGGCAGGTACCAGTTAAGGGTTGTGATGCGAAGTTGATTTGGCAGTTTAAAAAATTGGATCCGTAGAAGTTCAGGAGGGAGAAGGATCCGATGGCTACTGAGGAGTGGGTTAATAAGGTGGTAAAGCTGTTTGAGTAAATGACAAGTTCCGAGACTGAGAAAGTTGGTTTGGTGACATTTTTTATCGGTGGGCGATGCTGAGTACTAGTGGAAGTCCACAAGACAATTTTGTCGACTAGATACCCGGCAGTGACCTGGGAGGTGTTCTTTGAGGCTTTCTATAAGCAGTACATCTCCAGGACAGCACAAACGAAGTTAAAGTTAGAGTTTATGAATTTGAAGCAGGGGAGTATAATTGTTGATTAGTATTGTAGACACCTAATTTTGTCCGAACAATATCTCTAAATTAAAAAAATCAAAAAAATAAAAAAATGATAAAAAGAAACAAATCAATTTTGGTCAAATCTTAAGTTGGAATCCCATGCATCCCATGCAAGCTCTAAAGTTAAAAATTTCAAATTTGAAAATCTCATGTGAAGCACATGCAAAATTCACACCTTCAAGAGTTGACTAAAGTTGATATTGTTGCCAAAAATAAAAGAAATTTGTTGCCTAAAAAAGAAAGAGAATAATCAGCAATTAAATCAATAAATACATCAGGAAATATAATAAAAAAGATCTGTTAAAGTCAAACAAAAAAAAACAATAATCCCATAACTAGAGCAATAATTTTAGGACCTAAATTAATGGACAAGGAACGGCTTTAAAAGCCTACACACTGCTACGGAATAGGGAGAGGCAAAGAAAAACCCTAAAAAAATTGCTACTGCTCTTAGTGACCAAAGCTGCCATCCGCCGACATCATCCTTATTGTCTGCGTCTTCTACATCTCAACCATCATCACTGCTGCATCCCGGTTTTTGCTGCTGACCACGCCTTCCATGTTGCACCATTCCCCCTCTATATCCTGACTCTTCTCCAAGTGGTTTTGGCCCCTCCCCTACGCATGATCCTAGACTATTCATACCATCACTACTGCATCTTCTACACGGCCAAACCCGAACCATCTTCCTTGCTGTGTAGCTTGTATTGTTGGTTGCTGCGTAGAGCTTTGCCCTGTCTTACCTAGCCTCGTCTTCCCCTGCCCTGCGTGAACATCATCACTGCATCTTATCCAGGGAACCGGCACCATCATCTGCGGCCGCTTTGTGTCGCTGCCAGCGCCATCATCTCGCTGCCATTTCCTCCCTCCTAACCGCCTCTGCTTTTCCTCGTTCTGCTGCGGTTCAGCTGTTACAAGAGTTCACTGTTGCTGCTGTAAGTTGGTGCCCGACTCCCCTTGCCGCTGCTTCAAGGCTGCTATCACACCAAGTCTACCGTGCCCTACTCCACGCTTTTATCCTGCATCGTGCTTATGTTCTGTTTTGAGTAAAGCAAAGAAAAGATATAAGTGGGAAGGAGAAGACCCAACGTAAACGACATGGTTTTGGTTTCAAGTCATTGAGCTTAATCTCCATCGCCAACATCCTGCTTCACCGCTAACCATACTATTTGCCACATCATTCCTGACCGAGAGTTGCTGCATGCATACAACCAAAACTGAAGCTTGAGACGTGGAAGGACCCGACCAATACTGCAATTAAGTTGACAATTTAAAGCAATACTATTAGTTTGGTAAACATAAATTCTGCAAATTGGAATTGGAAGCCTTTTAAGTTTAAACGTTATCTTGATTCACGTGCAAATATATTGATTTGTTTTATTCCTTTCATGGTAAGCTTCACTGCAAGTGTGCTTGTGGCTTTTATTATTATCTTTTCTCTGATATTTTATCATTTCATTAAGTAGATGTTATTCCAAATATGATATAACTTGATATTTTAGGGTGTCCACCATTTATATCATGATTTTTTTTGTATTATTAAATATCGATTTGTCATTTTTTGTACATTGAATGTTTTATTTCATATTTAATGCTTATAATTAACTTGGGAAATTAATTAATGAATTAGGATTATTATAAAATTTATATTAAATAGATATTTTTAACATTTAAAAATTTATAAATAAAGAATGTAAAATAAGTTATGAATACATATATAAATCAGTACCGATGATGACATTTTGAGAAAGTCAATTGAGACATCTTAAAAATGTCTAGGTGAGGAAATTCTTTCTTAAGTTGAGCCAAATCAATAGGATACTTTTGAAAGAATTTTCAATAAATTATAATTCATGTTTATTCTTAGTAAATTAAATATGAATAAAAATATAAATAAATATAAATACAAGAACATAAATTAGATGAAAAATTAAATAAATAGAATGAAATAGTTTAGATTGAAAATAATTAGTAATTACTAAGACTAGATAATAAATAAATAAATAAATATGAGTTATACCAAGGATGAAATTTCAAGAAAGTCAATCGAGACTCCTTGGATATTTCTAGGTGAGATGATTCTTTCTTAAGTTGAGCCAAATTGATGGAATACTTTTGAAAGAATTTTCAATAAAATATAATTCATGTTTATTAAATAAATATAAATAAATGAAATAAATAAAATAAAAATAAATTAGATCAAGATTAAGATTAAAGAAATTTAAATAAAATTAGATAAGTGAATAAATAAATGAACTAAATAGCTTAGAATAAAAATTATAGGAAATAAAAAAATATATGAATTATGCCAACGATGAAATTTCAAGAAAGTCAATTGGGACTCTTTGAATTTTCTAGGTGAAAAGATTTCTTTTAAGCCGAGCCAAATTGATGGGACGCTTTTAAGAAAATCTTTAATAAACCATGATTCATATTTATTCTCTAAATAAATAAAATAAATAAATAAAATATATAGATAAATATAATATGAAATAAGATTTAAAAAATATAGAGATTAATATGGAGTCAAAATTAGAGCCAAAGTTAGAAAGAATAAGATTTTCATAAATATTTAATTGATCCGATGATGGAATTCAAGAAAGTCAATTGAGACTCCTTGAATATCTTGAGGTGAGGGAGATTTTTAAGATTGGAGCCAAATTGATGGAAAAATCTTAGAAATATTCCCAATATATAACCATATCGAAATTAATATAAACACAAGGCAAATTGTAAAGATAACCTAAAACTAGTTGGTACCATTTTAGGATGGGCGTTGTAGGGGTGCTAATCGTTCCCTACATGTAAACGTACTCCCGAACCCTAGTATCTTTGAACGTAGACCAAGTCTTATCTTTAGTTTGAATAGGTAATCAATCACACCTAGGTAGAATGGTTGGTGGCGACTCCTATAGTTTTAGTGTCTAGCTATTAGGTTTTCTCTAAAACTTAATACTTTATGACAAGTATGAGTCTAGATTCACTGCCCTCAGCCGTTTAGATCTAGAGGTAGCTAGGAGTGAAGAGCATAAGATCGAGCGATTTGCATCTGGTCTGAAGGTATCTATCAAAACCAGCTTAGCCCCATTTGATGTTTCCACTGATAACGAAGCTGTCCGCTAGGCTCAGTTGTGTAAGCAGAATTGTGAAGCTCAACGAGCGGAGTTTGATTTGCGGGCTAAGAGTGAAGGTAAAGGAAAAGTGAAGCAGGGTTCAGATGATCAATCAGATAAGAGGACGATTAAAAAAACCAAGGGTCTTCTTGTAACAACCCAAATCTACAGTAAATCACATATTTTACTCCTATTCACATATTTTTACCGGTTGGGCTGTCTGTGATGCTTAACAATCTATTAACCCTTTAAGAAATAAATGGTACTTTCATTTCAGTACCAAAATAGAAATATTAATACCTCATAATTCTTGAGATCACCTACATTCGCTTTTACTCAAAGTAGTACTATACAATTTTACTGAAAATATAAAAGAATATAATGTATCTTCAATATCGTATATCTGCTGACTCTAGCAGCTGGTAACTCTGGAAGGTAAACCTTTTAATCCAAATCAATAACTTGTGGAGTGGAAATAAGGGGGTGAGCGACAACGTGCTCAGTAAAGGAGTTGTTTGCTGCTTTATAAAACCAAAACTATATACCACAAAATGTTTATTTTCCCTAACAGCATACCCATTAGGAAAACAGTGGATATAATGAACAGTCTTTAATATTCAAATCACTGGCTAAACAGTTTACGATATAGCATAGTAAACAGTAAACAGGATTCAGTAAATCCTTTCAGTAAACAAGATTCAGTAAATCCTTTCAGTAAACAGAAATCAGTAAGTTGAGACTAGGCATCACCCTACAATTAAATCATGCTATCATCGTTCCCGAAGGAACCTAGTAATCGTCCCCACTGGGACACAGCTAGATCTATGGCCATAATTTATAGGTGATCCTCGGGTACACTTGCCAGGTAACCTCGAGACCTCTGATGACTTGGCGAGTCAATCAGTCACGTAAATAGTAATGCATGAAACTCGGGGCCTAAAGTCTCAAAAATCACTTTATATCTCATAAAGAACCTTTAAGGAATATTTCACATATTTCATCATTTCTTTAAAATGATTGTTTTCCAAAAAGGTAATATGTTTTTTGTTTACAACACACAGTAAAAACAACCAGTTATTTCACCATTTTTCGTGTGAGAAAAACACAAGTTAAACCGGCTCGCCCATGGTCAGCTCGCCCATTACGGCTTGCCCATGGTTAGCTCACCCATTACAGTGAACTAATGTTCGCCCACTAACATTCGCATTTGAGCTTGACTAGTGCTCGCTTGCTATATTGGATTACACGACAGAGTTGACTAGGGAATCGCCCATAAAAATATTCGCCCGAAGGTTGAAATATAACTCAATGGTTCGAGGTCACCCATAAGATTATTAGGGATCGCCCATAAACACTAGTCTTTCAAAACCAAGGGGTTGCCCACTTTTGGCTCGCCCGAAATGTCACAAAAGGGTTGCCTATCTTTGGCTAGCCCAGATTTTATTAAAACAGGGGTCGCCTATCTTTGGCTCGTCCAAATTTTATTAAAACAGGGTGTAATAACCGGAAAATTCTTACTATATTAAATTAATTGTCTATTATTTAGCACAATTTTATAACTAATAAAAATAAATTTTAAAATAATTATATAGGGACATGTAGATGGGTGGACATCTCGGCACGGCTTAAGTAGTCCTGGAAATAAGAGATCTTGCCGACTTCGAGCTCGGGAGCGACAAGGTACAGTAAGCCTATGAATTTTGGTTAAACCTTGTGTAAATCAACTAAGTTCATAAAGTTGATTTTTAATGTATTTTAATTAGTTAAATTCAAAAATAATAGAATTATTTAATCTAAGTGTGAGTCTTGGGTGTAGTTACATATTATACATCATATATATATATATAATAATAAGTATGGTATACACATATATAATAAAACAAAACAAATAAAATAAAATAAATATTTTTGGAATAGCATTATGTTATAACTTAACTATGCTATGAACACTTAATTATATATATAAAGAGAGAAAGTAGGCAAAGAAAAGTCAACATAAAAATAATAAGATGTGTAGAGTTGATAGAAGAAACGTGCAGCCAAAAACCTATAAAATATATATACACAAAAAGACAAAAATGAGGCTAAACATAAAATAATAATCTGAAAAAAAAAAACCTTCCCAACCTTACCCCACTTCACGTGGGATTTAAAGTAAAAACAAAACAACAAAAAGAATAAAGAAAGGAAAAAGGGGAGAACGGGAAAGTGAATGGGAAAGAAACAGAGGGGGCGATGAGAGTGAAAAAAATTGGAGAGATTGGAGCTTTGGCTCTCGACGAAAACAGAAACAAGGAAAGGAAGGGGCTGTTCGACAATTTGGGAAAGGAAAAGGAAAGGTTGTTCAGGCGGCCTGGGAAGAGCAATTCGACGCCGGAAAAAGGGAGGCAAAAAGGGGGGAAACAGTAGAGCAGAGGAGGTTGAACAGAGAGGCTTTTCGTAAAGGTGAAAAGTGTGGCGTTGGAGATGGTCTGAAGCTGCCATTTAAGGGCTAAATCTGGACCAAAGTTTCTGATTTTGGTGGCTATCTAGGCGGCAGATTGGAAGGGTTCAAAACAAACAAGTTTAGGCGTGAAGAGGGAGAGACACCGAAAACAGAAAACGCAGCAGCAGGAGAGTTATGCTTGCTGCTGGATTCTCTCTTTTCCAAGTCCAAACGAAGTGGAATTTGGGAGAGCGAAGGTATTGAACCAAAACGGGGGTAGGCACTAACGGTTTTCCTATCAGTTAAAGCACTAAACAAGAAGTAAGGCTTACGGTAAAGAGGTTTTATTTCTTTTGTGGCTTGTTGGTGTGAAAATCTGGCTTACGGTAAAGAAGTTTTATTTCTTTTGTGGCTTGTTGGTGTGAAAATCTATTTTTTTTGTAGATTGAGCTTGGTCTTAATAATATAAATATTTATCTTAAAATTTCTGTAGGGTGTTATTGGTGAAAGAAACTTGAGGACTTATTATTATTAGTGCTACAATGGCCAGCGAATTTCAAAAACAAGTATAGTAATAGTTTTGGATCGACAATCGCATTTAAGGTAAATGGGCTAACTGTGGAATATAACCCATATACGTTTATATATATATATGTGTGTGTGTGTGTGTGTGTGTGTGTGTGTGTGTGTGTACACACAAGTATACAAATAAAGAATAATGATGAGAAGATTATAAATGTAGGGGTGAAGAGGAAACATAAGATTGTTGATAAGGGTGGTCAAAATGCGAAATTTGGTATCTCAAAGGTAAGGGAATATACGGTAAATGTTTATTAGTCTACTATGTTGTGTATGTCTAAATTGTTGTAATTTAATACTTGTGGGTTTAAATGCATTCTTGCTTGAATTTCATACATATTGAATTGAGTTTGAAGTACAAATGGTCTTGAGATTTGAGTTGTGTTGGATTTGTGAATGAATATACTGTTGGTTGGAGTTTTCTGCAGGTTATTTGGTTATGGATTATGATGCTGGGTAGTGTCCTACCTATGCCGTCATAATGCTGAAATTTCGTTAGAAATTATTCAATGGATTTTGGTGTTAAATTTAAATCCTACAATGCATTTAAAAACCTCATATATTTTAAGCACTATTTCTTATCACCGACATATTGTCTTTCTAAAATGTGTTTTGTACTATGAGGTTATCAAAACTAGAGTGTTTACTACAATTCATGCCTCCTATTCTCGGGATACGTATAAAAGTATTTTTGCATGAATTTTGGCATAAGAGACGAGGGATGCTTGGAAATTGCCTGTGTGGCACTTGACTCGCCTGTGTGGCGTTTATTAAGCTTGTGTGGCACTCGCCTGTGTGGCATTTAAATTATGCCTATGTGGCATTTAGTGAGCCTGTGTGGCAACTATCGAGAAATATCCTGGATGCTTTGTGGTCTTCCAGGTGTCCGAAAAATAGTCGTAACTTGTACCTCAGCTACTAGATGATCACTGGTGTTGGGATGATTCATGATCATGGATAGAATCTTGGTTCGGAACGGTAACCACTGCTAGCTACAGTGGACGCTTTCATAGAAAGCTTTCGGTTATTTCCAAAGATCCCGGTTATATTACGATACCTTATCAAAGAAATCCTATCTCTTAGAAATATTTTGATTGTGTATTTCGATTTTATAAATGCGTGAGTGCAAGTGTTTTTATAGCTTATAGAACAATGATTTGTCAACTTGCATTTTTCTGTAAGACACACTTAAGCATGAGTTTTGACACACTTATTCACGCATACACATGCACGAACATAGTAGAACATCTAATATCACTTAGCGTATGTTTTCTTACTGGGCTTTCCCCAAAGCTCACCCCCTTCCACCTCAGATTATTTCAGGTAGACTTGGCACGAGCGTGGTGCATCGAGAGTCTTTTTGTCGAGCTACAAAAAGTTATATTTTGAGCCAAGGTATAATCTTTTGTTCTTTTGTGTATATCCCAGACTAAATTCTTTTGTGTACACAGTGTATAGGATTCGGGATGTAAGTACTAGGTGATATCGAGTCTGTAAACATACTATGATTCGTAGTTAAGTTGTAATCTCGATATGTTTATATATTGAATCACTTGGAGGTCTAATATTTCAGAAGTTACATGGAGATTTGAAATTTCTACAGGTTGAAACGATGATGTACTTAGTATGGGGATGGATACTAGACTAAAATAAGGGCGGAGTTTTTCAGTGTCGTTTTCGACACGTCTTACTAGAAGACTATATTGGGACCTTAGACAACTAGTCTTAAACAAATATGAGAGTAAGACTACTCATTAGATTTTTAGCTACATTGAACGAGAGACAAACATAGGAAGTAAAGGAAAAAGTTAGCCCGAAAATCCGGCTTCCGAGGGCATTACACAGGGGTCTCCTTTCTTTGGCTCGCCCAGAAAACAGCATAAGGGTCGGCTTTATAGCTCGTCCAAATCATGGTATGTGAAAACAATTTATCAAACCAATGCATGTTTCAAACCAAATCATTTTCTCAATATTTCCATAAAATTTAACTCCACAAAACATGCATTCACTTCACACACATCTCCCTTACCTAGTCTAATGAAGCCTAGCTTCCCGATCGCCTTTACTGAGTCCTTAAATCCCGGCTGCAAAATAAATTATCAAGACCATCAACATATATTCTGTTCGAATGTTTCCAACACTTTGGTGAAACTTGAGACTAATCCACTAGCTCGCCCAATATAACTCGCCATTCATAGATTGGCTTATACGTGGGAGCTCGCCTATAAGTCAGCTCGCCATGCATATACATGAGAGCTCGCCATACATAGCTTTTTATTCAGAGGTAGGCTCGCCTATGAATTAAACTAGCACATGGTGACCTCGCCCACTATACCACGCTCAATATAATTTAGCTCACCCATAATAGCTGAGCTCACCTATAAAAGTTGAGCTCGCCTATTTCTCATCACTTTTACACAGTTTCCAGCACTTTCCTTGTTTATTCTCGATTATTTTCTAGACCACATCTTGTTCTAGTTTCTTATATCCTAACAGGATTTAACTAAAATAAACCTATATCTATGTTTCTTACGATGAAAAACATAGAAATATACCAATAAACATCAAGAGAACCAACGAAATATGGAACTCACCTTAACTGAGTTGCACTTCTAGAACAGAGTGTTTTCTGTCTCATGTTAGCTTCACTTTGCTTATTCCTTAGCTCTTTAAACAATGGAGAAACGGTTAAGCTAACTAAAGGATGAAATTTCATGGCTCACATATGGAAGGAATGGAAGTGACAAGACCTGAACTTGCAGTAAAACATAATGGGTGAGAAGCAGTAGAGTGGTTTTCGAAGAAGAAGGTTGTATAAGTCGATTTTCCCATGTATTCCTTCTTATATAGCCATGCAAATCCAATAAGAATTTACCAACTGTTCACCTATTCCTTCACGTTTCATCCCTTCAAGTCTTACATGCATTAAATTGATGAAGAAAAATGGCAACAAGGAACAGTGAAGAAGCTTTCCTACTGTAGTCCGTTTTGACTTTATTTCCCCCTCCTTACTATAGTCTCAGCTATGCAGTACGAGGGCTACAAAAGAGACGGACGAGCAGGTCAACTTTCATGGCACATTTATTATTCCCTTCTCTTCTTGTTTCTTATCCTTAAATGCATTCACATGAAACCATCATACAATACTACCTCTCATTTTCTGCTACATGTTTCTTCTTTTTCACCCATTTTAGCCAATAGAAATTTAGCTTCATATTACGCCTAGATTCCTCTTCCAATTTATCTCATTATACTGCATTTTATTTTCCCTTTTTAGTCATATAGTTCACGGCAGTAGTGGTGGCATGTAGTCCACCATTTTTGGCTGTTGTTTCATGTCTTCATTTTGCCTTTCTTAAGGCATACTTCCTTTAAGGTATATTTCAACCAATAAAAATAACACATGTACACTAAATATTTTCTTTTCAATTCATATACACCATATTATAAATTATAGTTCCAATAAATTCCATAATGGAAAGTGGAAATTCACATTCAATATTTATTTAATTTCACTAAAAGAATTTACTTCCACTATCAATCATGTACAAATATGGTGTACAGTGTAATAAAATTGGGTCTCACACTTCTGATTAGGGGTAAAGCTATAAAGGATAGGTTTATTGGTGTTGAAAAGAGCCTCTAGGTTAAAGTGTAATAAGTGTGGAAATTTTCATGGCACCGAGCCTTGTTTTTAGGCTACAAGAAAGTGTTTTAGATGCGGACAAAAAGGGCATTTAGTTAAGAACTGCCCTAATGAGAAAGTGTCAGCAATATCAGCAGCTAAAGAATCGAAGAAGACTAAACCATGTACCCTGAGAAGAGCTACAGCTGCTGAAAAAGCGAAGAATGTGGTAACTTAGAGCAGAGTGTATGCGTTGGATCAGGAAGCTATTGATGTTGATACTTTTTTGGATTCTCTTAAAGGTAAGATTTCCTTATAATTGATATTAAACTACTAATATTATTGTTTCGGTGTTCCGGTATTATTGTAGAAATAGTGTATGATTGACATAGTGTGTGGTAGCTAGAAGAAAGAAAATATTTGTGTAACTATATGTGATTTTGATCTAATTTGAAAATGACGTGGTTTAGTGTCTAATATTGATTTGATTTGGATCTCATAGTTCACAATGTTAAGTCTGCACTTTGTGAGATTTAGTATTTATATTAAGAAGGTAGTAATAAAATTGATTGATAAAATCGTTCTACTGTCGAGATACTTTTATCAAATTTGAAAGACCAAATTCCTTTTAAGGAGGGAAGGATGTAAGGACCCTATTTTCCAATATATTCCATAAGCTATAGGTAAGGGAATTAGGAGGTAGGTCCCACTAAGCTTCACGTACTTGATAGAGTTGAAATTTGGTAGACTCGATATTTTGAGTCAAATAATATCATGGTAAGAATTCTAACCTTAAACCAGATTATTTATGCATGTTTCGAAAAACGTGCAACAATTTGAGAAATGACAGTTCGGTATATATACTGTCGAAATTTTTGAGAATAACTTCAAACTAAAAGGACTTTTGACCCATTGTTTGTGATAGATAATTTCTCACGAAATATAGTTTTAGAACATTTAGACAGATGGAATAAACAAGATGCGTAATTTTACGCGATTTTACGGTTAGGGGTATTTAGATAATTTCACCCAAATCAATAACCGAACCCTAACAAAAGCTTCACCAACTAGTAGAGCAAGTTAAATAGAGTTTATTTATGATTAAATAAAATATTTTGGAGGTTGGATAGACTATTTTCAACAAAGTCAAACTTTAAGTGCAAAATTGAAAAATTTTTTAAGTATAAGGGCAAAATGGTAAATTGGCCAATAAAATATTATTTTTAACACAATTTCCAGCTACTTCTAGCTTCATTCTTAGCAGCAACTAGCAGCAAAAATTTCCTCTATTGAAGTGAGCTAAGGAAGAGAGAGAAAGAGAGAAAACATAACCGAAAACTCACCGAAACCAAAAAATTGTCTTAACCAAACTTGTTCTCCTTTGCCTCCTCTACATCTTGGTACCAATATCTCTGGCTAAAGTGGCCAAAATCAGATCTTAAGCTCTCCCATAGTGTTCGGTCAAGGTGAGATTAATAGAAAACTTGAAATTTTTCATGGTTTTCTACTTATTTACTATTTGATTTAGATAGTTTCATGTTAATTTCAACTTGAATCATGTTAGAAACATGAATTGGGATCCTTAAGGGTTTTGGCCATCATCCCATGTTCATGAGTACGGTGCAATTTGATGAATAGTTGATGTAGAAAAATTGTAGAAAACAGGAAAAGTATGAATTTAAGCTTATGTAGGCTTAATTGTAAGAAAACACAAGGAATGAGATCATGATGCTATTCGACCATGCTAGGAAGACTTGGATATGATGCCATTTCATACAAAAATTATGTACAAATTGTGTATGTCGTAACGTCCAGGTCCGTGAACCTAACCGCTAGACTTTAAGATTCAAGGAGTCGCCACCAACCATTCAAACTTGAGGTGTGATTGGTCACCTATTCAAACTAGGACAAGGTTTGGTCTACGTTCAAAGAATCTAGGGTTCGGGAGTACGGTTACGTGTAGGGAAGGATTAGCACCCCCACAATGCCCATCCTAAAATGGTACCAATTAATTTTGTGATATCTTTAATAATTTTTAACTAAATGGTTTTTAATCTTGTTAAATTTAAATATTTAAATATTGGACAATTTCTAAGAAACTCTCTATCATGCTGGCGAAATTTCTTAAATTTCATCCTCACCTCAAGAGTATCCAAGAAATCCCATTCGTCTTTCTCAGAGAGGCTCCGTCGTCGGATTTGTTAAATCGTTTATGAAATATCTTAATTTTGTTTTCCATCTTTTGTTCTTATTTTTATCTTCTTTTCCTTTTTAATTATCCTTTATTTTTTATTTTATTTTTTATCTTTATTTTAATATTATTTATCTTTTGAAAATAAATGTCGATTATTCTTCTTGAAAATTTTCTTTAAATCTTCCATCATGATGGCAAAATTTAAAGAAAACATCTCGCCTAAGAATTTTAAAATGTCAGCCATTCGTGACACCTTATAATTCCATCATCGGGATAACCTCCACTTATTCTCAATTTATTATTATTGTACTTTTAATTTTTTAATCATTATTCCCTAATTTCTTATTAATATTTATTTTTTATTTTATTTTAAATAGAGATTGATTATTAATATATTTATATTTTTAGAAATAAATATCGATTATTAATATTGAACATTTACCTTAAATCTTCCATCATGCTGGCGAAATTTAAGGCAAATATCCTCACCTAGGAATTTCCGAAATGGCAACCATTCGTGACACTCGGAATTCCATCATCGGAATAATTTTTTTATTTTATTAAGTAGTTATAATTTTATAATAATTAAATATCTTACATATATATATTAATATTGAACATCTTCCATGAATTTTCTATCATTTTGGCGAAACCCATAGAAAACATCCTCACCTAGAAAATCTAAAATGTCAACCATTTGTGACACCTCAGAATTCCATCATCGGAATAATCTAGCTTATCTCCACATTTTGTGATTTTATTATTTTACTAATATTATATGCTAATCAATTTAAGTATACAAATTATTATTTTTCTTTATTATTATCCAATTAAACGTTAGTACTATCATGAACTTACCAAATTATTAGATTTATTAAATTATTGAATTAATTAACAAATTATTATCAAATTAATATTATTTAACCTTATTAAAACAAATATTAGCCATTATCGAAATAAATGTTTATGTACAAATTATTACCACATTATTTATATGTTAAATTATTAACTATTAATTTAATTATTATATAAACAATTAATACCCAATTATAGATATATAACAACCTAACAATCATAAACTACCCACTAACATTAATTAAATGTTTTTTACTTACCTGTAAAGGGGCGAAAACCAAGCTTTCCTTTGTATTTCCAAACTACAGCTCACGTGAATAATAAGAATTGTGAGGAACAGGGGCGGTGGCAGCAAACATCCGAGCAGTAACCAGACAGGATGCGTGACAAGCGAACAAGCTTGTTTGGCGATGAGTTGCTCACGTTGGTGCAGCGATTGACAGCCAAGAAATTGATACAACCGACAAACTCCGATCCACAATGGACAGGGTAACGATGATCAGTGTAAGATGATGATGGCCACTGTATGGGGGCAAGCTTGGTGATGATGCTCGGTAGGATTTTCTGTCAAGGTTGAGTGTTTGATTCTGTATTTATTGTCTGTCCCCTAAAGCTCTTTTTATAGCCACCAATCTGTTAGAGTCCTAATACAATTATGCTTATTCTAATAATTATCTCCTACTTTTAATATTTTATCTATTTAATTCTTATGTTAATCCTAATCTAACTCTATCAAATTTAATATTAATCCATATAATTATCCTAAAAATCTAATTATCCTAATTATCTAATCCTAAAATTAATTTTGTTTTTATTTCTTTTTATCTTTTCTCTCTCTTTTCTTTTCTTTTTTTTTTAATTCCTAAATCCTATTTTAATATTAATTTCCTAATTAATATTAATTCTAAATCTAAAAACTCTAATTTAATTCTAGCCAAATTCCCAATTATTAAATTAAAATACAATTGTCACCCACCCCAATTAATTATTTATACAAATTAAGACCCCGGACAAAATAGGGTGTCTACAGCTGCCCCTCTTTGTGCATTTGCTGTGAAACAGTAATTGCACAAAGACATAGACACCTATTTTGTCTGACTTCTCCTTTTTTTTTCTTTTTTTTTTAATTTTTTTTTTCAAAAAAAGCTCCCTCTAAACAGAAAGGCAGTCAAACTTTAAAATCTTGTCTAAAAGCTCCTCCTAAACAGGTAGGCAGTCAAACTTTAAAAATCTTGTCCAAAAAGCTCCCCCTAAACAGGCAGGCAGTCAAACTTTAAAATCTTGTCTAAAAGCTCCTCCTAAACAGGCAGGCAGTCAAACTTTAAAAATCTTGTCCAAAAAGTTCCCCCTAAACAGGTAGGCAGTCAAACTTTAAAATCTTGTCTAAAAGCTCCTCCTAAACAGGCAGGCAGTCAAACTTTAAAAATCTTGTCCAAAAGGCTCCTCCTAAACAGGCAGGCAGTCAAACTTTAAAATCTTGTCCAAAAGGCTCCTCCTAAACAGGCAGGCAGTCAAACTTTAAAAAATCTTGTCTAAAAGCTCCTCCTAAACAGGCAGGCAGTCAAACTTTAAAATCTTGTCTTAAAAGCTTTGGAGGAATCATGCCCGAAGGTCTTATAGATTGTACTCACGAAATCTTGTCTGAAATTTTTCTCTTTCTCATGCAATGCATCATGTATGCAACTGTGCAAGCATTCTATCCTATCTATGCAATGTCATTTGTGTAATGCCATTCATGCAATATTACTCACACAATCTATTCTATTCATGTAATGTTTTCTTTGAAAAGCATTTCAACTTTAACTGTGGCAATAACAAGGCTTTTCTATATCAATTCATCTCATGCATTCTTCTATTTATCATCCTGTCCTTATATTTCCTATTTCTTTTCTCATTTTTCTTCTTCCTTGTTTCTTTCCCAATGAATCTCTTGTCTTCGTGCCCTCTATATCTTATCTTATCCCTTGTTTTTTCTTTCACCTTCATTCACTCTTTCTGGTCATTCATTTGCTCATTAAAATCTTTACTGAGACCTCATCATTCATTCTCTCTTATTCATTGGTTTTTCTTGATTTCCAATTTGCATTCATCCACAAGTTTCCTTTTCTTTCATTTTCCTAAATAATATAGGAGTCTTTCACATATTTTTCCAAGCAAACATTCTTTACCATTCTAATTTCAAGATCAACGCAACACCATTTCTCAATCCCTCAAGGTAAGGATATAACAAAGAAATGATAAGTGAAATGAAGAGAATGGTATTATTCAACATTTGGAAAGATTTAACAAGAAATTGTCAGGCTTAAAAGGAAAGTAAGCTTGAATGAAAAGTGAGAATTTTTAGGATTAGGTAATAGTATCCAAATAATAACAATTCAAACAATTCTGATCAATGAATACAAAATTCCCTTCAAAGGTCCACCTTATTTGATCATGTTGAGTTCATTAAAATATCCTCTTGCCCCTGTATCATTGACATCTAGTTTTTCTGGTATCTAAGCTGCCTTTTCAGGTTTTCAACTTAGACGCACTCCATTGATCCAAACCGCCCTTTTTGGGTTTTCGATCTGAATCCTCCTTTCATTTTTTTTCTTTTTTTTTTCTTCTTTTTGATTTTCTTTTCTTTTTTTTCATTTCTCTTCATTTTCAACTTCATTGTCTTTGATGAAACTTCTCTTATCTGTTCTCCATTCTGATTCATGCCTCAACATCATATATTTCTTCACCCAATTTAATGCTCACATGGATCCAAGAGAGTCTTTGGAATCCCACTTCTTCCATCTAGACAAAATCTTTTTGCTTATCTTGATTTGCTTGTCCTAATTCCATCCAAAGGATCATCATCTCATAATGTAAGTATGCCTTTATTCAACACATGATTCTTCAATAGGAGTACTCATATTTGATCAAAATGGACTTTTAAGGCACGTAATGTAGGCTCAGGTGAGGGTTCATGAAAGAAAGGATAATATAGGCCCAAAATAAGTGTTTCAATGTTCATCAAACCAAGAATCATTTTTCACGAATCATTTAAGCATTTTGACTTTTGCCCCATTCTAATTTGCTTTCTCTCTCCTTTTTATTCAAATTTGACTAGGGTTTTCACTTTCTTGATTCAAACCCTCTTTCCTTCTTCATTCTCTTTCTCTTTTTTGTTCTCCTTTTTTTTTTCACAAAAGGGTTTTTTTCTTTGCCCCTTTTATATTTTTATTTTGCCCCACTGATCTTTTCATCTTCTATTCTCTTTGCCTCCCAGTGTGGAGGGTGATTCTTGGTAGGTTATATCAAAAAGAATATAATAGGCTCAAAATGGGTAATCAATGGATAACTTTACTCACGCTTGAAAGGTAGTGAAAGAAGGCCATTTCTCATCTCAATACAAGTACTCTCATTAAAGGTCATCTATTGAACAAATACAAACTCATTAGAATTTCATCTAGAGATTCACCTTTACTTGTAAAGATCTTCTTATTCTCTTCTTGCTTGAACAATCTTAGCAAACTAGAAATCCATCCAACCAAACAAAGTAGTTCTTTCAAAATCGAGTTTTATATTCATTGCCATCATCATTATCATGTTCATTATTTAGATACTTTTAAGCTTGGTAACAAAGTAGAGAATATGGGTATTGGTGTTTTTGCATTAAAGAACAAGATTGGAATGAGGAATTAAGAAATATGCATCACACTAATCCTTTATTGAAAATGAAAATGAATGAAAGTTGGCCCAATACGTAAAAGAAAATCTTAGTGCTTTTGGGCACAAGCACTCCTACATTATCTAAGAAATGTCCTAATATGAATGAAATTAGACACAAAGAAATAACCATTATCTTCAAATTCAGTGAATCAATCAATATCATCCACTTTCTTCCATAGCATCAACCGTTACCCTTTGTGTGATCTGGTAGAGGATTATCATTCACATTTGGCTCATTCTTTGCCCCAAAACTCAAAATTCCGGCGTTGACAAATTCTTGGACTTTCCTCTTCAAGCCCATACAATTCTCAATAGAATGACCAACATTGTCATTATGATAAGCACACTTCGCATTAGGATCATACCACTTTGGGTAGGGAGGCTTCAAGGGCTCCATATAAACAGGGGCAATAAGGTGACCCCTTACCAACTGTGGGAACAACTGTGTGTATGTCATTGGTATAGGGTCTATGGTGACATTTCGGCTAAGTCGGGTGTTCCTTTGGTCATTAGGTGGGAAAGTGCGATTTGTTGAGGCTGTAGGAGTTTGTCGAGGGAAAACAGGTTGATATGTGTTTTGGGGATGAGTTTGTGGGTAAGATGAGGAATAGGCGTAATTCACTGAAGGTGGGTAAGGGGTATAAGGGTGATGCAAATTGTTTGAGACAGCTTGTGCATCTCCTTCCTTCTTCGAGAATCCACCCTTCCTACTATCATTCACTGGTGCTTCGATCTTTCCACTCTTGATGGCGTTCTCAATAGCTTCACCAGTTAACACCATGTCTGCAAAGTTCTTAGTTACACTGCTAAGCATACGTTCATAGTAGGGTGCCTTGAGAGTGTTCAAAAAGAACATGGTGACCTCCTTCTCAGTCAAAGGAGGCTGAACTTGTGATGCCATATCTCTCCATCGCTGGGCATATTCCTTGAAGCTCTCATCTTTCTTCTTTTCCATACCTTGGAGAGACAAGCGATCAGGGGCTACATCAGACACATGTTTGTATTGAGCTATAAAAGCCCTTGCCAATTCCGACCAAGAGGAAACTTTGCTCCTTTCTAATTGGTTATACCACTTAGCAGCTGACCCAGTCAAACTATCTTGAAATACATGAATCAATAGCTTGTCGTCCCATGCATATGCCGTCATCTTTCTACAGTACATGGTGAGATGATCTTTTGGGCACGATGTTCCATTGAATTTTTCAAATTCAGGCACTTTGAATTTTGGTGGAAGCACGACACCAGGTACCAGACACAACCTTTCAGCATCAACAGGTCCAAAATAATCAACCCCTTCCATGGCATTTAGTCTTTCCTCTATCAAACTCAGCTGAGCTTTAGTACCACTATATTCTTCTTTATGCTTCAACTTTTCTAACTCCGTGGGATCATCTAAATTTGGTATCTCCACTGGGTTTTGAACTTGTATCTGTAGAGGTGTTGGAGCTTTGACAGTACTTCCTTCAGGAACAAAAATAGGGTTGTCTCGCATGCTTTGTTGAGGTTCTTGGATAGACTTCTCCTGATTACCCATCTTCTACTTTCCTTTAATCATGGCTTTTAGCAACTGGGTAATTTCGCTCAATTGCCCCTTTATCTCTGCATTTTCCCTTTCCAACTTCTCTATCCTGTTATTTTGATCTTCTTCCATTATACGAGCTTGATACCTTGTGTGGTATTTATGGAGGGTGGACCGTCTAGTAGATTCAATTTTGACACCTTGAATGCCACAATTAAGTTGAAATTATTTTCAATGTGATGATATGTTTATGCACAAAAATGAATGCACATGGAATGCACTTAGGTTTAACAATCTCTTCTAACAATCAAGAGCATGTTCATACTCATGATAAGACAAATGCAAACTTACGTGAATGATATGTTATGTGATGCAAAATCAAACACAACTATGCATGACTCAATGATACAGACAAACTCTTTTTTTGTTTTTTTGTTTTTTTTTTTGAAAATGGAAGAAAGAAAAACTACATTTTTTGATTTTTTTTTTGTTGAAAAACAATGTAAAAAGGAGGAAGTAAAACTTATTCCTTCATGTGTCCTATCTTGGGTTTGAGTCTACATTTCAATCTAGTATGGTTCCACCCAAAGGCTAGGTCTTATGTTTTATTACATGCTAGGCTTGGATAATTCAAGGTCTAAAGGTTCCCAAATTGTTCCTCACTGTTGTCCACACAAGACTAGTAAGGCACCCAATCCTCACCCATCACAGGCTACAAACGGAAAGGTTCAATTTGAGTGGAAGTATTTCGCTAGCCATTGCGGAGGTTACCACCTCACGAGAGCGTAGTTACTATACTTCCTCCTAAAAAGGACGAAGCCTGGGTAGAAGGCTCATGCATGCTCATGCAAGTGATGTGTGTGTGTGAAGGAACAAGACTCCATTTTAGATGCCCCTCAATAAAGATAGCATAACAAGCAATATATACAACATAGCAAAAAACCATTTAATCAAAAACTCAAGATAATCACAAAATTTTCTATTGGCCTGACTCTCTAAAAGTCCCCAGCGGAGTCGCCGAACTGTCGTAACGTCCAGGTCCGTGAACCTAACCGCTAGACTTTAAGATTCAAGGAGTCGCCACCAACCATTCAAACTTGAGGTGTGATTGGTCACCTATTCAAACTAGGACAAGGTTTGGTCTACGTTCAAAGAATCTAGGGTTCGGGAGTACGGTTACATGTAGGGAAGGATTAGCACCACCACAACGCCCATCCTAAAATGGTACCAATTAATTTTGTGATATCTTTAATAATTTTTAACTAAATGGTTTTTAATCTTGTTAAATTTAAATATTTAAATATTGGACAATTTCTAAGAAACTCTCTATCATGCTGGCGAAATTTCTTAAATTTCATCCTCACCTCAAGAGTATCCAAGAAATCCCATTCGTCTTTCTCAGAGAGGCTCCGTCGTCGGATTTGTTAAATCGTTTATGAAATATCTTAATTTTGTTTTCCATCTTTTGTTCTTATTTTTATCTTCTTTTCCTTTTTAATTATCCTTTATTTTTTATTTTATTTTTTATCTTTATTTTAATATTATTTATCTTTTGAAAATAAATGTCGATTATTCTTCTTGAAAATTTTCTTTAAATCTTCCATCATGATGGCAAAATTTAAAGAAAACATCTCGCCTAAGAATTTTAAAATGTCAGCCATTCGTGACACCTTATAATTCCATCATCGGGATAACCTCCACTTATTCTCAATTTATTATTATTGTACTTTTAATTTTTTAATCATTATTCCCTAATTTCTTATTAATATTTATTTTTTATTTTATTTTAAATAGAGATTGATTATTAATATATTTATATTTTTAGAAATAAATATCGATTATTAATATTGAACATTTACCTTAAATCTTCCATCATGCTGGCGAAATTTAAGGCAAATATCCTCACCTAGGAATTTCCGAAATGGCAACCATTCGTGACACTCGGAATTCCATCATCGGAATAATTTTTTTATTTTATTAAGTAGTTATAATTTTATAATAATTAAATATCTTACATATATATATTAATATTGAACATCTTCCATGAATTTTCTATCATTTTGGCGAAACCCATAGAAAACATCCTCACCTAGAAAATCTGAAATGTCAACCATTTGTGACACCTCAGAATTCCATCATCGGAATAATCTAGCTTATCTCCACATTTTGTGATTTTATTATTTTACTAATATTATATGCTAATCAATTTAAGTATACAAATTATTATTTTTCTTTATTATTATCCAATTAAACGTTAGTACTATCATGAACTTACCAAATTATTAGATTTATTAAATTATTGAATTAATTAACAAATTATTATCAAATTAATATTATTTAACCTTATTAAAACAAATATTAGCCATTATCGAAATAAATGTTTATGTACAAATTATTACCACATTATTTATATGTTAAATTATTAACTATTAATTTAATTATTATATAAACAATTAATACCCAATTATAGATATATAACAACCTAACAATCATAAACTACCCACTAACATTAATTAAACGTTTTTTACTTACCTGTAAAGGGGCGAAAACCAAGCTTTCCTTTGTATTTCCAAACTACAGCTCACGTGAATAATAAGAATTGTGAGGAACAGGGGCGGTGGCAGCAAACATCCGAGCAGTAACCAGACAGGATGCGTGACAAGCGAACAAGCTTGTTTGGCGATGAGTTGCTCACGGTGGTGCAGCGATTGACAGCCAAGAAATTGATACAACCGACAAACTCCGATCCACAATGGACAGGGTAACGATGATCAGTGTAAGATGATGATGGCCACTGTATGGGGGCAAGCTTGGTGATGATGCTCGATAGGATTTTCTGTCAAGGTTGAGTGTTTGATTCTGTATTTATTGTCTGTCCCCTAAAGCTCTTTTTATAGCCACCAATCTGTTAGAGTCCTAATACAATTATGCTTATTCTAATAATTATCTCCTACTTTTAATATTTTATCTATTTAATTCTTATGTTAATCCTAATCTAACTCTATCAAATTTAATATTAATCTATATAATTATCCTAAAAATCTAATTATCCTAATTATCTAATCCTAAAATTAATTTTATTTTTATTTCTTTTTATCTTTTCTCTCTCTTTTCTTTTCTTTTTTTTTTAATTCCTAAATCCTATTTTAATATTAATTTCCTAATTAATATTAATTCTAAATCTAAAAACTCTAATTTAATTCTAGCCAAATTCCCAATTATTAAATTAAAATACAATTGTCACCCACCCCAATTAATTATTTATACAAATTAAGACCCCGGACAAAATAGGGTGTCTACAGTGTAGGAATTTAATAGAAATAATTTGGAATTAAAAAGGAAGTGTAATTTGAATAAATTCATTAAGTGGCATGAGAGAAGGTTTCGGCCAACATAAGGGGAGTATGGAATCTTGCTCAATTCAATGTAATTTAAGTCCCAAAATAATGTATAAGTTATTCTGAAAATGTAAGCACGATCAGAATTGAAAACAAAGTGTGTAGCAAAAGTTATAATTTTGCACCGGTAGTAATTAGAATTCATTTAGAAAATTTTATAGACAATATATTCATATTTAAATAGCTAAATATTCTTTTAATTAAAATATAGTGAATTTATCGAGTTGAAATAATGAATTTGCAGCCTCAAGATAGGGAGGTGCTATCGGTGCTGACGAGGCGACTACTGAGAAATTAAGAGGTAAGTGATATGTGTATAAAGCGTAGGGATACCTAGTTGCATGTTTTGATAAATTTTGGCTTTTATGGAAATGAAGTGATATTTTAGATTGAATTTGGAAACTGAAAATTGTGGTTTGAAGCTATGTTTTTATGCAGGAGGTTAATTTAGAATGAACCACCATACTGCCGAAATTTTTCTAAGTTCTATACCCTTCAAAACTACCATTTGGAATGATATTCAAAAATAAAAGAAATTAATTTTCCTCATTTAAGATTTAAGCTTTTAAAAATGGCTTTATATAAATTAAATCAAAATTTAGTCTTTGATAGAATTTTATGAGATTTTATATGTTTTTCTTAATTCTTGAATATCTTTATATCTTGATGATATTTAGTTAAAATATTTTGTTTGTTAAATATTAATTTAAGAATATGTTATGAATTCCATATTTAAATATATGGATTTTATGAATTTAGTTCTTATGAATTTATTTAACGTATAATTTATTAAATTCATCTCTATAAAAAACTCTTAAATTATTTATGGAATGTTTTGAGACTGTTGGCCCCATAGTAGCCCTTTGATATATCATGCTATTCTGAGTGAGTGGCCTTCACTGTTTGACCAGATCGTGTTATCAGTGATTTTACTATCCACAGTCGTTACCTGGCCCGTGAACTTTGTGGACCTTTTAGATGATGGCCATATGTCTTCTAAACCTTTGTTTGCATGATTCTGTTGGGTGTTGCCAGGTCTCCATTGATATTGTTTACTGTACTGATTTATGAATGATTATTGAATATGTTTTATCAAATTGATCTTTGTATGGTTTATCGAATTATTTACTGAATTGTATTATGAAACTGTCACGATATTGTTTTGTTTACATAGTAAATTATGTTTTCTGATTTATTTAAGAAGTGTTTGACATAAGTTATTTGATATTTACTAAATTGTGATTAAATTAAATACTAATGAATTCCCTATAATGGACTTGGATACTGAAACACGTAAGGTACTTTAAAGTACCTCCATACTTCTTTGGTTACCCACGCAACTATAGTATCCTTTCTATTAGATCATGCCTATTTTTCTTAAATAATTTGATTTTGCTTAAATATTTTGATTTACTCGAAATTCATCGTTTTCGTATGAAATCCATTTATTAAATTCAATATCGGATATGTTGTATCAGCATTCATATACATATTTCTTGCTAAACAACTAGCTCCCCCTTTATTTTTCTTACTCCCAAATTATCTGCAGTAGTTTGGGTCTACATTTGGAGAACCTAATCTTGGTATTCCTTACACGATCATCCTAGTTCTTTGAGGTATATGACATTTTCTTTTATGTATTCAGACTTTTGTACAGTGCACTCTTATATGTTTAACATTTGGGATGTAAATCATAAATTAGAAGGTTTGTAAAATTTTGGAAATTAATTACATTTATATTTAAGTATTTTGAAATTCGAATCCTAGGTTCATGTGAAAATTATGAATTTTATTTTGAACATGAGTCGAAACTGCAAACAGCCCAACTGTAACTTATTGAATTATGTGAAATTAGTAAAATATATAGTATTTCAGATCATGACACGAATCATGATGGAAATGGTGCGTAGTATGCATAGCAGCTCGAAACTACCTAAATCCTTATGGATTTAAACTCTTAAAATGACAGCGTGTATATTGAATTAGGTTCCAACCAAGGCTATTCCAAAGATGTGTTTCAAATTATTCAAAAATTGAAAATAGAGTTGGCGTCATATGCGCATTTGGGGATGCTCTTCTGAAATAAGAGTTTATAACCCGCTAGAAAAGAAACTGGACCCTAAGACCATAAGTGAGTATTTCATTGGATATGCTAAATAGTCCAAGGGCTATAGATTCTATTGTCCATCTCATAGCAATAGAATTGTGAAATCAAGGAATGTCAAGTTTCTTGAAAATGACTTAGTTAGTGTGAGTGATCAATCTCAAGACCTAGTTCTTGTGAGAGATTAAGCCTCTACTTCAAGTTAAAGGTTAGTTATCGTAAACAATATCCCTTCTATACAGCTGGATATTCAACAACCAATCATTGAAGATCCACAAGTAACTGATAATTTACCACTAGACGAGGCTCCTCTAGATATACCAGAATTGAATGAGCAACTAGTTGAGCAACATGATCCTTCGGAGAATGTTGAACCAACATTGAGAAGGTCTAGTAAGGAAAGGAAGTCAACTATCTCTAGTGATTATATTGTGTATCTATAAGAGTTCGATTTCAATGTTAAAGCCGTTATTGATCCAGAGATGTTTTCACAAGCCATGAACAACAAAGAATCAAAACTATGGTTCGATGCTATGAAGGATTCGATGGATTCCATGGCATCTAATGGAGTATGGGCTCCTATAAAGTTGCCTAATAGGGCTAGGGCTATAGGTTGTAAATGGGTCTTTAAGACCAAGACTGACTCATTAGGCAATATTGAGCGTTATAAGGCAAGACTCGTAGCTAAAGGATTCACTCGAAAGGAAGGAATCGATTATAAGGAGACTTTCTCTCCTGTATCTAAGAAAGATTCTTTTTGTATAATAATGGCACTAGTTGCACATTTTGACTTAGAGTTGCAACAAATGGATGTGAAAACGGCTTCCCTCAATGGTGATCTAGAGGAAGAGGTCTACATGAAACAACCTAAAGGTTTTTCCTTTAGTAATGGTGAGCATTTGGTTGCAAGCTTAAGAAGTCCGTATATGGGTTGAAAAAAGCTTCCCGCCAATGGTATCTAAAATTTCATGAAGTTATCTCTTCATTTGGTTTCGTTGAGAACATCACAGATCAGTGTGTATACCAAAAGGTTAGTGGGAGTGAGATTTGTTTCCTTGTGCTATATGTGGATGATATACTGCTTGCAGCCAATGATAAGGGGATGCTACATAAGGTGAAACAATTTCTTTCTAAGAACTTTGATATGAAGGATATGGGTAAGGCATCTTATGTCATTGCCATAAAGATCCATAGAGATAGACATATAGGTATTTTAGGTCTATAACAGGAAGCCTATTTTAATAAAGTCTTGGAAAGGTTTAGAATGAAAGATTGTTCACCAACCGTAGCTCCCATTGTGAAGGGTGACAGGTTCAATTTGAACTAGTGCTTGAAGAATGATATTAAGAGCGAACAAATGGAGAACATTCAATATGCCTCAGCTATTGGAAGCATTATGTATGCACAAGTCTGTACTAGACCTAACGTTGCTTTTGCTGTGGGAATGTTGGGTAGATATTAAAGTAACTTGAGGATGGACCACTAGAGAGCTATGTAGAAGGTGCTTAGATATCTGCAAGGCACTAAGAACTACATACTTATGTATAGATGAACCAATGAGTTAAGGTGATTGGCTACTCAGATTCAAACTTTGCTAACTGTGTTGATTCTCGAAAATCAACATCCGATTATATTTTCATGTTTGCTGGCAGAGCTGTTTCTTGGAAGAGCACCAAGTAGACACTGATTGCCACTTCCACTATAGAGGCCGAGTTCGTTTCTTGTTTTGAGGCTATCTCACATGGTGTATGGCTTAAGAGTTTCATTACTGTGCTTAGAATTGTTGATTCCATATCTAAGCCATTGAAGATGTATTGTGACAATTTAGCTATAGTATTCATGGTTAAGAACAATAAAAGTGGTAGTCGAAATAAGCACATCGACGTTAAGTACTTAGCTATAATAGAACGTGTTAGAGATAAAAAAGTGGTCATTGAACACATCAGTAGTGAATTGATGTTAGTTGATCCTTTGACTAAGGGCATGCCACCGTTTAAATTTAAGGATCACGTAGAGCATATGGGACTTGGCCCACATTGTGATTTGTAAATGAGACTCTTATTAATGATATGATGTTTCTCATTTGATTTGTGTGCACTATTGTTTTATTTGAGAAATATCCTTGTTGTTTGAACCGAGGATAAACATAGAGTTTATTCATTAAGTAAATATGGGTTGATTTAGAAACATTTTACATAGTAGTATATGGAAGATAATACGTGCCATTAAAGGAACTATTGCCATGATTCATGTGATTTGTTTCTTCCACGAGTGAATTATATAGACCAAGTGAGAGAATGTTGGTATATTTAGAGATTATAGAATCCTGGATTTTTGGTTGATTGACAAAATTGGGTTCATTACCATATTTGTAGCCTGTGTATCTTAACCAAATTTGGTTCATTATTTCACGTGATTTTCAACTTATTTCTTTGGCTAATTTTGGACACAATTCGATGATGGTTGGAACTGTGATTTTCTTGCCATAGTCAGCAAACTCTCATTAGAACAAAAAAAGAGCTCTTTTCAGTCCCTAAGCACCATAATCCCATTATGTAAAAACACTATCTAGTGAAGCATTAAGTGCTTGGAAAGCTTGGAAGAAATTCAAGGGTGCTTGTCGATTCCAGAAATCAGACCAACAGCAGACAATAGCAGAGCAATGGTTGGAAGTTAATTCGATCTTTACTATGTTTTCCGCATACAAGCTATAACATGTTTCATGTATGTTTAGAGACATTTTAAGTTGCATTTTTGATCTAACAAACCATCCATGTCATGTAAGTTGTTAATCCAAATATT
Source organism: Heritiera fomes (assembly GCA_032173925.1). Taxonomy (NCBI): domain Eukaryota; kingdom Viridiplantae; phylum Streptophyta; class Magnoliopsida; order Malvales; family Malvaceae; genus Heritiera; species Heritiera fomes. The sequence goes on from JAPDPM010000002.1 coordinate 16,158,829, forward strand.
ACTTATTTCTCTAATCCCATTGTCAGATGCGGAGTAAGAAACTATGGGTTTGTTTGATCGACAACTTGCTAGTCGAAAGGATTTTCAAACTGGTATTGGTAATTGATTCCTTTGCTTTCTTTCCTTGCTTTAACCTCCTGTTTCCTTCTTTTCTTTTTCTATTTGCATGTAACAGCCTCTTTCTGTCTCAGCTTCAACATGCATCAGCTTAGCAAGGGTGGCGCAAAGTTGGCAGGACAGAGGTGACTGGACAGGTAGTAGGCTTGGAGCAGGGCAGAGCAGCTTCAAACGGTGGTAGCAGGTCGTGGCAGCAGCACAGTAGCGGGCTTTCTTTCTTGATAGTGGTGGCAAGCAGTGGAGGCTGGTGCTGAGGTTCAGCACCGATGGGCGATGCAGTAGCAGCTTGCAAGCAGAGCAGTGGCATAGCGTGAGTGAAGCGATGCCGGTGAAGATAGTGTGGACAAGAAATAGGGGCTATGGTCTTGCTGGTGCGATGACAATGGGGAAGAACGGCCGTGATTAGGAACCAAGGCTGATTTGCAGGGATCGAAACAAGACAGGGAGACAACTAGAAGCTTGCCGGAGATGATGATGAATCTGCGGTTATGGTGATGAACGGTGGAAGATGAAGTGTGGCAGGGGATTTCGGTGTTTAGGCAAGAAGCAAATGAAGGAAGTGTTGAGGATGGTAGCTACGGTCTGATGAAGGTGGTGACTTGGTTGGCTGGTATAGGGCTCTGTTGGGAGGTGCCTACGGTATAGAGATTTCTCTGTTGCAGACGCACATATGTTAGTATTTTAATTTAATACAATCAAGTTTCAATTAATCTTCATCTCTTTTTTATTTTTATTTTTTTAATTCCAATTAAATCATTATCATTATTTTATCTATTAATTATCTAATCCAACTCCAAACTAACATTAACTCTAAAATTATTCTATCTAAAATTATTCTAGTTAATCAATTAAAAATTAATCTTAACCTAGTAATTAAAAGTTAATTTTATATTTTTTATATCAGAAAACTATCCTAATTAATCTAATCTAATCTAATCTAATTAATTAATTTACCCTAACTTAATTTGTTAAATTAAACTCCTCAATTAAAAAAATACAAAATTTTCTAATTCTTTTAATTATTTTTATAAATCAAGACTCCAGAAAAATAAGGTGTCTACAATATATTAAAAAATGTTTGATAAGGCTTGCTAATCGCTTAAGCCGAATATTAAGAAGCTCGAGTTCGGCTTAACTCGTTATTTGAGTAGCTTGAGCTCAGCTTGAAAATTTACGAGTCAAATTCGAATAATCATCAAGTTGAGCTTGAATAACTCACAATTAACTCAACTTGTTGACACCCTTAATTAAGACATTAGCAAACAGGTATTGTCAGAACCATCCATAGATTGTGTCGACCAGAAATGATGGTCGGTAACAAAGCAATTACAACAAAAATAAGAACATTATTTTGATCTTTTTCACTAACACAAGATGATACGAAGCCTTTGTCTTCCCTTTTTCTATTTAGAGTTGTTGCGCTTTGTCGTAATTATTTGTCACTGTTTCTTCCGCTTTCTGCAAAGAGGTTAATAAATCAAAACCACAATCTAATCTGATTTTTCTGTTGGTTAATATTGTATCATGTGGATGTTTGGTGGTTGTATCATTAAAATTCCTTGGATTGCTTGGTGGTATTCTTGTTCCCACCGTTGCTGAGAGAAGAAGCTTTAATTGAAATTGGTCACGCATCACTTTTAATCTTCGCTTACTGCTTGCGTTTTTGGTGTACGGTGTTTGAATTCATAAGGAAATAATGTTTTTCTGAGATGCGATATGTAGATATCTGTGTGTTTTGACAGTGAATTTAGTTGGGTTTTTGTTAGGAAGTATCTTTTATTGAAATTTACTTAAAAAATGCTAAATTAGCTCATTATCAGTGGCAGTTCTTTGAAGAAATGAAAGAAATAGGAAGTTGCAGTCAATTGTGAAGGCGTGCGTTCTCCAATTTAAGTCAGAATTATATTATATCTTTACTTAGCATGGTTTTGATTTGGATCATTGCTTATATATTTTTGGATGGTACGAATGGATGAGCAAGGCCTTAAGTTTGATTTCTTTCAAGCTAGTAATACTGGAAAGACAAGTGATATACTGTGTAGTTTGGGACAACTTATTGTCTGAAACTTAATACTTTCTAGGTTCTTTTTTTGGTTGAAGTATACTTCTAATATAACTAATTTCATTCCAAATGCCACCATAGAGTTTCTGTTATAATTTTATACCTTTGGGTTGCAGTTAATACACTGAGCTGGAATCGAGCGAGGCTGTTGTAATTGATTTATGGAATAGAATTTTTCCTCATTTTGTTCTTATTTGTGACTTCCATCTGTGCGATTTCTGCTGAAGATGTTAGTCATGAGACAATTGTAGTTGATGAGAATACTATTGTTGCTCAAACTTATGACAACTTTATCTGTGCTACTTGATTGGTGGCCACTTGATTAGTGTGATTACAAGCTGTGTCCATGGCACTATATATCTGTAATAAATCTGATGAGGCATCCTCTTCAAAAGATTAAATGGATTTTCTTAGAATTTCATAAACTAGTTCTATTAAGCCTCTGGAAAATTTGAAGTAATTTAGCAATAGCTCAACTGCTTTTCCTTTAACAGATCATCCTTTCCTAGCCAAAGCTGTACAAGGTTTGTGTTTCTACATGATCTAGTTTTATTTTTGCCATTGATGTTATGAATATGTTGTTGGATTTTTTTTTGTCTTGAAGTTCTACTCTGTTCTTGACACTGTTAGCATTCAAACGTTTGAGGATAAGAGTTGGAAGCACTATGCAAGATCAAGTGTTGTATTATGTTGGAAATTTGAAGTCTCTTTGCCATCCATTTAGAAAGCTGAAAGATGGGTCCTTCGGATTTTCAAAGGAATGTTTACACGTGGACAGGTGGGATGAGCTGAAGCATTTCTTGAATAAATTAAGGAAATCAAAGGAAAATTTGGATCAGTCATCATCATTGCTTCATCAGACTCACTCACTTGGTAACTATTCTCTTTCTTTTCTCTCTCAAAATTCCCTCTCTCACGACTTAGACGAACTTCTTGTCTCTCCTGAGCCCCCTTGCGGAACCACCGACGTCGAGCAGCTCTTCTCTGGTGAGCACAGATCTGACACACCCAGCTGCCCTAGCCGCCTCATGGCACCGCCGAAGTCGAGTAGCTCTTCTCCGGTGAGCACAGATCCGGCACCCCCAATCGCCCGAGCCCACTTGCGACACCAGATCCGGTGCACTAGCCCCCCATGGCACCAAATCTGGCTCGCCAACACCCCGCGGCACCAGATCCGGCGTACCCAACCGGTGAGCTTCTGCCGCACCAAATTGCGTCGTTGTTTAAAAGCTTGTGTAAGAATTTGTTAAGTCTAACTTCTTTTTTTTTTTTTGATGCATTTATCATATACTCAAGAACTCAAAGCTATCCAAATGAAGAATTTGTCTCTAATGCTTAAACTATAACCAAAATAAATAAGAAAAGAATTGACAATTGTTACAGTATTAGAAAATCCTAATCGATCTTGGTAAAATGTTCACTTCTGCTTATTGTTTATGTTCAATAATCTTGCTTATTGTTTATTTGTTTATTTTGATCAATTGCTTATAATATTACAAAGTGATCTGTATTAGAGCACCAAAACAGATTTAGTTCACTCACTAAATTTTTTGTTCCCTTAAAATTTGTAGATGGAGACGGATGATGTCAATGCTACCTTGCAATCAAATTCTGTTCTTGACCATGTGGATCTTAGTAAAGAAGACTCAGCCTTACATTTTAGCTTTCAAATAGTCCTTGCTTCAATAGAAAGGAGAAAATGTCATCTAACCAACTAAGTGAAGATGCTATGAAGTTGATAGAGTATAGTGACTACTTTTAAGTCTTTTACTTTTTAAGTAAAATTATATTGTAAGTGACTGAATAATAAATATATTTTTTAATTTATTAATTTTAATGTTCTTTTGTTGAATATGAAAATTTATTGTATTCTAAATTTCATTAATATCAAATATATAAATGATCAATTCGTTGATAATTTATTATTTTTATCATATAAACAAATATTTTTTTTATTTATAATGATAAAAATATTGTAATGAAAAGATTATTTGCAACAATAATTTTGGTTATTATTATTTTTTACATTCTAAAACAAATTAGAATTGACGATTGTGGTTGCATAATTATTTTTTAGCAATGATTATAATCGTTGTGAATAAAATTAGGTACGATAGAATTGTCGTTTCTATTTATTTATAATAACGACTATAATTGTTGTGAATAAAATTAGATATGACAAAATTATCGTTTCTCATTTATTAGTAGCAACAACAACAATCATTGCAAAACTAATTATTGTAACAATCAAAAAACTGTTGCCAAAAAGATTAGTAACAAATTGTATTTCGTTGCTAAAAAATATGTAGACAAATATTAAGTCGTTACTAAAACGAAAATTTAATTAGTAACGAGAAAAAATCGCTACAATAAAAAATTTTTGCAACAACTTTTATTAAATGAAAATCGTTGCGTATACTTTTAATAATGAAGCTTAACGTAACGACTTTGCAACGACTAAAAATCATTACGAAAATGTTTTAAGAATAATAAATTTACATTTTACAACTGTCTTTAAGCGTTGTAAAAGATCTATTTTCTAGTAGTTGGTTTAGCAACAGGCCGTAGTGGAAATGTTTCTACCAAAATATCGTGCGTTATTTAAGTGACTTCAGATGTGGTTGCTGCCAGTTCCTTAGCAATTTTATTAGTAGTGGTTCAATTACTAGCTACTCTACAATTGCTCCTTTATCAATTCCATTGGTCACATCTAAAGGATTCCTATTAATGGTTTGCTCACTTTTAAACATTTTAAATTCAGATCCCACAGAAAGCTAATAAGAAATTGAAACTGATTCATAACTTACTTCCTCATGATGAGTAGTAATAAAAGGACTTCCATTTGATTGTATTGGCAAAAGAGTTTCGGGTTCTCTGGAAATTAAACCCAGTGGGTTTTGTTCCAAGAACTTATCAATGTTTTGCTCTCCATCAGTCAACGTAGCAGGACCCAACACTATTTTCTTGGATTATCTCCCGCGCAGTCAACCCAATGAATCATTGCGGTTATGACGGTTTTATATTTTTTTTAATTTCGTATAACTTTGTATAAAATATAATAATTATAATTATAATTATATAAAGTTTTATTTTATAATTTTTAAAGTAATTTATGATACTTTAAATCTATTATATACCTGAAAAAAAAGGTTATTGCATAATTTTTTTGAATTATACCTCCCAATTTGCACTTTCTATTTTTTTTACTATTTACAAAATTAAAGACCAAAGTAAAACATAATATTCACGTAACATTCTTTTGAGTTTATGTTTTATAAACTCAAATTTGTTTAAATATCTTATTAATATAGAATTATATTTAAATTGTTACAATATCAAACTTGGTTGTTGAACCATCCAAGGTTCGAAGCATTTTTAACCATTATTATTTATTCAGATAAAGGCTAATGTTATTTATCTTATTATTTATCTTCTAACTCACTATGATCTCAAGCTAATCTTATACCAAACCTTTAATTAACTCTTTAATCTTTATGAACTCATGGTTCTTTTTTTTTTTTGGTAAAGAATAAATCTTTATGCACGGTGATGGTAGCCAATCGTATTTTAAGGAAGATTAATTTGCTTATCTTCAATTTTAGGCAACTTCATTATTAAAAAAAAAAATCATTTTGTTTTCCTTAAATGAATTTGATCAAATTATTTTGAAAATTATTTTGATCTAATTATTTGGAATGATATTAGGATTTGATCTAATTCATCTTTCCTTTTCTATTGTATATTTACTGACTAAATGAATTTATTGATGGATACTATTAATAAAACGGGATGGTATTAGTCGGTTTGCAACACCAATGATCAGTGATCGCTCATATTTTAGCTGCGGTGAGTATCTATCTCTTTTTATTAGCTAATTTGTTTCCATTTCAGTTTTAGCTAAATATTTTAAATTGTGTTCTGTTCCATTAGGTGATTTTTCAGTTTATATAAACTCATGTGATCTGTAGGCCCCCTTATTTTCAATTGCGGCACTGTTATATTCTGTTATTCATTGTTAACTAGAGTCTTGTGATTATATTATATGTGTGTGAGCCTGAATTATGCATAAATTTGTGAGACTAAAAATACTTATGGGGAGCTCACTAAACTATTATTAACAGAAGCTAGTAGTGATCAAGAAGAAAAAGAAAATGTTGTGTGATCAACATATGCTAGTAGAGGGTGTAATCTACCCTAAGAACATAAGCAAAATAGAACAATCTAAAAAGCAGATGGAGATAGTATTTCTACTTAAATTCTGGGTTTCAAGGTTGAATCAAACTGCGACCACTGCCTTTTTTCCATTAGAACTCCTAGTAGCAACAAGGCTCTCCTTGTAAGTGTAAACCTCAAGATGAGCAATATCATTTCCGGTTTTGATTCCAACAATATCTCGGTCATGGGTATCAAAGTCGTAAATCGTTAGCTGCCCATTTAGTGATTCTCCAAGTACCTTATTGCTATTCTTGTTCCAAGGTCCAAACATCCTTTGAATCCCTGCGAGAGGTTCAATCCTTAATAGTTTGGTCCAGTGCTGCCTTTCTTCGTTCAACACCCAAATGTAATTACTTCTGTTTGCCATGTGAGGATAATAAGAGACCCACAGAGAAATACGATCTCCAAGTACTGGAAGCAGCTGCCCAATTGAAGATTGAGGTTCAGCAACAGGTGGCCACTCTATCAATTGAAACACTTCTTTGCCAAAGTCAAATGCAAGGATCTTAGAATATTGAAGACGCTTGGTCGCCACCCAGTAGTAAACTCCATTTACAAGTGTGTTGTTTTTGTTATTAAGAATACATAGGTCTTCAAAGAAGTCAACCTCTTCCCTTTTTAATATCCTCCAGGAATCAGTGCTCATCCTGTAAATTGCATAGTAACGGGGTGCATGAATATTCGTCTCCAAATCCATATAGACTCGAATATAGATCACTTTGTAATCACTTGAAGCAGAATCTGACCCGAACACAATGTTATTTACGTAATTATCTATTACCTTGGGCGGAATGTTTTCATTACATTCTGGCAGAAGTCTAAATTCTCGTGGCAGGATTCCATAGAGATATGCGAGACTTGAAAACATCACATAAACAAAGTAATCCATCATGAACACAAATAGTAGTTCCCTTTACATTGAAATCGTAGGGAATTTGTTGGAGCAAATCTTGGTAAGAAACAAGGGTGTGATCAAGAAACAAGCGAATAACATGATCTCCAATAGATTCGTTATAATAGTATACGAGAAGTCGGTTGTTCCCCTTGCTGATGCTAAGATGCTGTGAAACAAAACTTGGATTTTCAAAGAGAGAACTCCAAGTTTTTGCTACGCACTTGAAGCGAATGATTGACTTGACAGGCAGCCTGAGGAGAATCCCAGTCACCAAATCTAGAGGCAAATGCCCATTGCTTCCTCTGGCCATTCCCCCCCTTTTTTTTTTCTGGTAATTAGATATTCTAATTGTTGGCCTATTTGTCAACAAAAAGAAAATATGAAAAGACACGAAAGAGAAAAAAAAAATTCACCAAAAACAGGAGAGACTTTCAACTAATGGAAGAGTAGGAAAATATTTAACATTAAGCGATTTCTACATGTATATAATATTTTTTAGAAGAAATAAAAAAAACAAAAGTAATATAGCGGCTAAAGGCTCTTCTAATATATTTTTTTAAAGAGTTAATTTTCTAACTAATTTTTTTTTAAATTCTACCGCATAAATTACCCTAGACATACAAATCATTTAATTAAATCCTAAGTATACAAGCAAACTAAATAACATATCATATTAATCATAATGCAAGCAAACCACAAATATACAAATTATATAAATGATTAACATTTTATACATCAAATTACTAATTTAATTATCATGCAAATTTGTATTAATTGAATTTCATTATTAAACCAAATTATTAAATTGAATTGTTAAGTCAGATTTAATAACTAAGTTAGACTATTACCATATAAATCATTAAGTTAATTAATCATGCCAGTAATTATTAGATCATCAAATCAGACTGTTATATTATATTTATTTCAACTAAGTAATTAACTAATAAAAGAAAAACAAAACCTGGAAAAGCGAGCAATCAAATTCCTTTACCTTGCTTGTTTCTTTTCTTTCTTGCTTGCTTTTATTTCCTTGTCTTTAGGCCTTGTTTTAATGCTGCAACAAGCAGCAAAAAGTGGCAAGCGGTGAAGAGCAGAACAGCAACATAATGCAGCGGTGATGCCCAAGGCAAGACAGGGTGCACACAAGCAGCAGGTGCAGCAGCGAGGAGGAACGGTGCGTCGACGTACACAGCAGCTGGGGATCGAACAGCGGTGCAACGACGTTGGCTGGAGAGAAACGCAGCTAGAGGCAATCGGATGAAGATGATGACCAAAACAGAGGCACGGCGCAGCAGCTGTTTGGCGATGAGGAAGGTAAAGGAGCGGTTCCCGTGGTTAGGAGTGAGCAATCGGTCGGTTCGGTCGGTTTCGGTTCACAAAATCGAAAACCGAAAAAACCGATCCCTTTGAGCACAAAACCGAAACCGAACCGAACGTAACTCACAAACCAAACCGAACCAAACCGAATTGATTCGGTCGGTTCGATTTTGCAAGGTTAAAACCGAATTTACAATATAAACTTCTTTCTACACTTTGATAAGATTTTGATGGCAACCGTAGATATATATCTATATATATATGTCCGCATAACTTTGCATTACCAGGCAATGGATTGACAAACCTACTTATAATATAATGTATCAGTACAATATTTTATTGTTTGTGTACAAATTAATGCAGTTGGCACTTGGCACTGCAGTCTGCTGTTAAAGACAAACTAGCTCCTGAAGAATGAGTACATACTTGCAAGGATACGCAAACAAAAACCTTCATGTACCTTCGTACAATAAGAGACGAATCCATCAAAGAACCTTGAACAGTCAGTACATCTGTATCCTACAAAAACTGTTTGTCTTGCCTCTAGGAACTTGTCAAGAGTTTGGGGCTTAAATTGGTGTTTCTGCCAGTAATAGCGTGTGCCACCAACCACAGGCAACATTTTTTGGTAGGCAAACGTTTATAGGAACCTCGGCAGGAATGTTACGGTCCATTGTATCACCCAGGCCAAGCTGCATGCAGGCAAGCAAGAGAATGAATTTGAAGTTCATGCAGATGAGATCTGTCCAGTAGCTAAGTGAGCAATTAACATCATATACCTGGCCATACTTGTTCCAACCCCAGCTAAGTACTTGGTCATCATCTTGCAAGAAAAACCATAAGCAATCTTAGGCCAGAAACCAGAGAAAAGCAGTTAAATTGTATAAATCTTAACTCTATGCTTATCTTTTTTCTGCTGGTTCAAGCATACTAGCAATATGCATGTATCTAGTTTTGTGCCTTAAGCATAGATGCCCTTGGACAAGTTCTAAGCCCCTTATATGTTGTTTTAATCCTTCTGGTTGTTGAACTTCAAATTTACATATCTTCTTTAGCTAATGAAGCCTTATAACCAAGAGCTGGTTCTCTTGCCTATATCTTCTTTCTTATGGATTATTCCTATAGTGCTTGTGTAGACATAGGCATACCTGTAAGTATAGCACTATGACGAGCCCCACACGATACCATCTTTGCATGCTTGCCCTCCATACAGCCTACAGGCTGCATCCAATCGCTTTGGTGATGTCTGAAGCAGACATGGAAACAACTATTAGTTTCTGGAACTTCTCTAGACACCTTGAAATTTTCTTGAATCTTTAACATGTGTATTGGCATTGACATGGAGTAACAAGCTTAATTTTGATAATAAAATTGAAAAATGATAAAGCAGCTTGAATGGTTATTTCAATCTAGTCAATAACTTAATTCATAAGTTGCAGTGGGTGATCAACTTCTAGGTTTAGTTTCTGTGTCATCCAAAAAAATAATAACAATAATGGACTGCTTACTTTAGCATCTTGGCAATGATGGCATATATACTTCATGCTTCCCTTATCCCTTGCCGGAGTAGATTACTAAAGAGAAATAAATAACAACATATAAATGTACCTCAGCCTACTCAGCACCAGTACCAAGTTGTCCAAATTGATTTCCACCGAAGGCATATACCTGGCCATCAACAGCTATGCACACGGTATGCCATAGTCCAGCAGCAACTCAACTCAATTAATAAATTAAATGAAAAAAAATCGTCAAATCCATGAACAACCAAATTGGTTAATCAAAATCTTAACTTGAAAAATTAACCAAATAAAAAAAAATCTTTAGCAAACTGTGAAAACAGATTAACCTGCAATGGCCATAGCAAATCCACAACCACCACCACAGACATCCTTCCACGACAAAGCTCCAACCAACACATTACACAATACAAATAGTCCAAATACACAACCAAATACACAAAGTTTCACAATCACATCATTATCCATAATGGTCCAAATTACACAATGAAATAAAAACATAAAAGTCTACAATAATTGTTCATAATGGTCCAAATTAGCACAACCATCTTAAAGAAAATAACCAACAATAAATCCAAATAATCCAAACCAAATAAAAAAAGACAAAGTTTTACAAGAAAACAAAGCCAAATATACCAAATTCTTCATGGTAGACCTCTCTTACTCCAATCCCATAACTTTGGTGCATATTCTTCATTAGTCATTTCCCTAAGGCCCTAACACATTAAAGAGAGCAACATTATTAGTCACAATTTACAAAAGAATAAATTAATATCATATACTCCAAAATGCAAATGTTTATAATAATAGAATTACCTCAAATGATCCATCCATCATCCATGCACCTTTGCTTGCATTAATCTAATACGGGATCCAATGCAATTTTTGACAAATCTAAAATGTATAAACAAAAATAATAAAAGTAAGCTTCATATAAAGAACTAAAAGAAATAAAAAATAATACTACAGAAAATGAAGTATTATTACCTATATCGATTTTGTCAAGCTCTACTAAGTCATCCTCAATAGAGTGATCATAAAGAGAAGATCCTCGTAGCCAATCTTGAGCACAAATAAGGGCTTGCACAATCTTAGGAGTTAAAGAACTCCTATATGCATCAAGCACACGACCACCGGTACTAAAAGCAGATTCAGAAGCAACTGTGGATATAGGAATGGCAAAAACATCACGAGCAATGTTAGCAAGGATAGGAAACCTATGACTATTGAGTTTCCACCAAGACAAAACATCAAAGTCATCGTCATCATCATCTTCAGGATCCTCACTCAAATATTTAGCCAATTCTGATTTATGCTCTTCTTTGCAATGCTCAATCCTAAACCTCTTATACTCAGACTTAACACTTAGCTTCTTTTTTTGCATACCAATCCCATCGGTGGCTTGTGTAATTTGGCTCACTTGACTATTTTCACCAACAACATCAGATTGAGGTCGTAACATCATTTTATACTCATTGAACAATTCATCTAATGCTTGTTCTACTTTCTTAATCAGCAATAAAGCTTCTTCAGTAGAATACATTTTCATAAAACAATACTCCACAAAAGCAAGCTTTTTTAAAGGATCAAGAACAGAAGCAACATAGATCAACATATTCATTTTCTCTATATTTCCCCAATATTTATCATATTTATCCTTCATTCTCTTTGCCATTACATTCAACTCAATATCAGAACTTATTTGCCAATCTTTCAAAGTAGAATAAACATCACAAATATTATCAAGAAAGGTATTAGAGGTGACATACAAAGAACCTGAAACTTTAACAGTGAGATTATAAAACTGTTGCAAGAAGAGGCAAAACCTCCTAACATTTACCCAATCATGTTGTTCAGGAATACCATCTCCTGACAAAAGCTCACTTCTATAATTAGAATCACTATCATCATATGCATCAAAGGCCCTTTCAAACTTTTGGGCTGCATCTAACATCAAGTAGGTGGAATTCCATCTAGTGCTGACATCTAGACACAATAAACTCTTACTTTGAATGTGTTCATTGGCAACACACTCTTTGAATTTACTTAACCTAGCAGGTGATTGTCTTACATATCTTACTGCCCCTCTAACACGAGCAATTGATTCATTCATTTCCTTCAATCCATCACTGACAATAAGATTAACAATATGTGCCATGCATCTCAAATGAAGATATTTTCCACCTAGAATGCTAGTTCCTGAATTGTTAAATTTTCTCTTCAAGTATGAAATTGCAACATCATTAGAACTAGCATTATCAACTGTAACTGTAAAAACCTTATCAATCCCCCAATCACGCAAACATTTATCAATTGCTTTACCAATAGCTTCACCTTTGTGACTAGAAATGGGACAAAAATTTAAAATCTTTTTGTTCAATTTCCAATCATTGTCTATAAAGTGAGCTGTGAGACACATATAATTAATTCTTTGTAATGAGGTCCATGTGTCAGTGGTAAGAGATATTCTAGTACAAGATGATTTCAAGAATTGCTTTAACTCAACCTTTTTATCAACATAAATTTGAAAACAATCCCTAGCAACAGTCCATCGTGATGGCATGCGAAATCTAGGACATGCAAGTGACATGCAATGTTTAAATCCTTTCCCTTCCACAAACTTAAAAGGCAATTCATCTAAAATGATCATCTCAGCTACACCTTTCCTAATGACATCTTGGTTAAATTTCCATGTGCCTATTCCTCCCGTTGACAACACTATTTCTGTTTAAGTAGCATTATCAGTATTAACAACACGAGGAAACTTATCGCAAGAACTCATATGACCCTTTAATGCAGTGGTGCCATTTCTTTTACTATCAGCATAATAATCTATACCACAATAATTACATCTAGCCTTATTTTCACCTTTCTCATTCACAAATTTAGTGAAGTGTTCCCATACCTCAGACCGTGGCCTATTTGCTCTCTTCTTCTTCACCATAGATTTAGAAGTTGAACCAGCACTTCTTGTTGTTTCATCCTGTGAAGAGGGTTGCTGATTTGGTTGAGTAGTATCTGGGATAGAACCCATATTCTCAGGCACAAAATCGGCATCCATTTCATTAGACATCCTACAAAAAAAACAGAAAAATAAAAACCAAATTAGTATATAAGGAACAGATTTCAATTCATTATGCAAATCTAATAACAACTTGAGACTCTGAATTCAAACTTTAATCATTTAAGTCAATTCTGTTTACAATATTAATAATATTAATAATATCCAAAAAAACTAGAATTAAACAAATTTGAAGCATCCAATCTATTCTAGATCAGTAAGTTATAAATTCTTCATAGCAATTTTATATTTTTTTACCAAACAAAAGTGATTTTGATATTAAAGTTATAAATCCATCTATTTTCTATTCTTATTAAACTGCATCCCGTACATTCAACATGAAAGAATATCCTAAATCATGTGGAATTATTTTGGAATATACTAATATAGTTATCTAAGGAAGAAAGAAAGCCAGAATTGAGCACATTAAAGAACTTAGTTTATACAGTAGAAGCGCTCGGCAAAGATAGCAAGGGAACACTGAAAAGGAATGCAAATAACAGGAGAAAAACTACTAGAGCAAATTGTCGGTTGGACCAAATATACAATCAACTAAATTTATAGTAGTAGATCAGACCCTCACCACCACATTGAAAGCAAGATATTACAGAATCATCTTCAAAGCTAAGGTTCTATATTACAAAGAGTTTGTAAATTATACCTGTGAAGCGTGAAGTGTGGATTATAGATCTGTTGACTGTTGTTGAAACACAAAGAGATGAGCTTTCCGTTTGAGATTGGGGGCTAACTGGCAACTGCTAAGGGTTTTTTTTTTTTATCGACGATGAAGGAAGGGAAGGGGCTTTCGACTTTCTGTTTGAGATTGGAGCTAAGGGTTTTTTTTATTGATCGACGGTGGTGAAGGCTGATGAAGGGAAGGGGCTTCGTTTGAGATTGGAGGGCGGGCGAGGCCGCGAGGCGAGGGATAGGGTTTTTTTCTATCGGGCGAGCGGGAGGGACTGACTAGGGAGTGAATGACTGAATGTCAATGAAATTCAGAAACACTGAAACAGAAAGTGAAGTGAGAGTGAGTGATGACTCGCCTGGGGCCTGGGCTGGGTGACTAAGAGACGGGAGTGAGGGCTGGGTTGCCTGGGCTAGATCAGTTAAATGGCTTAATCGGTTTTTCGGTCGGTTCGGTTCCAGATTTACATAAACCGAAAACCGACCGAATTAACCAATATAACCGAATTGTAAAACCGAATAAATCGAAACCTGACTAAACCGAACCGAACAAACCGAAAACCGAACGGTTCGGTCGGTTTTTTCGGTTACAAAATATTTTGCTCACCCCTACCCGTGGTGACAAGGCTGTGACGTGAAACAGGGACAATGAAGGCTGGCAGGGTGCGGTTTGTAGATTGGGTGGAGGTTTGATGTTTGATGGTGGTGACAGTCGATGATGGTGATCGTGTGGTCATGTAAAAGCAGGGGATGGTCTCTGCTAATGGGAACCCCTCTCCCAAGCCATGGGTTTTCAACCTCTTAATATAGTAAAAAAATTAGAATTTAAGTACAATTAAATTACCTATAGTCTTTATCTTTTTTTTATTTTATTTTTAGACTTAATTATCTATCTAATTCTTATGCTAATCCAACTCTACTGAGTCCAATATTAATCTAATAATAACCTTAATTTAAAATCTAAAAAAAATTCTAATAAATTAAAAAAATCCTAATTCGTATAATTATCCTATTCTAAAATTAATCACTCATGTTAACAATTTCTTTTCTTTTCTTTTTTCTTAATAATCCTAATCATCAAACTCTAGCTATGTTCTAAAATATCTAATTAAATAATTATCCTAATGTAATTGTTAATTTTAACACAATACCACCTAATCAATCAAGTTAATTATTTTTATTTTTACAAATTAGTATCCGTACAAAATATGATGTCTACATATATTATCTTTCTTGGTTGGACAACATTTGCAGCAGATCAAGGTGCGGACTACAACCATCACACTTTATTTTCTCTTACTTAGATTATATAATTAAGAAAATAAATAGAAACACATTAAGATGTATAATTGTCAAAGAAGAAACAACGATATTAAGAATTTTTCTAAAAGCTTATGGAAGAAAACCTTTCAAGTCAACCACTATTACATTGTTAATAGTTTGAGTAATTTTTTTTTCATCTCATATTTTAAGTTCATTAAATTTTTGTTTTGGAAGCTAATCTACGTGTGATAGAATGTGTTATAAATATTGTGCATGGATAATAGCTAGCAGCAACAAACTCATGTCTTTAATAGGCAAAACAAGGTTTTTTATTGTTACCTTCAAAAATGGGTCCAGTTCAAGAGCAACCTTTTGAGCATGTTATCATTCAACTGACGTGTCTGGCTTTATCATCTATCACTTTTTTGCTACAAAATTGCAACATCGAAAGGCGATAACATGAAAATTATGACAAAAAAAAATTTAAGGTAATGTAGACGTGTTCCCATGCAAAAGTACCAATTTGGATCAATATGTTGGCATGTTTCATAGCTTTCCCATTCATGTCGCCAAAAATCCGAATTTTGGGAATAAGAAAGGCTCGGCCAATTTATGTCCATACAAGCTAGTAACTGCGATGAAAATTGGCTAATCTGTTGATTAAACATAAATTAGAATGATGCAAAAATTAAAATTTTATAAAAATAATAAAAGGTAACAAAATAGCATACCTGTTGTCTTACGTCTGGATATTGACGATTAGGACAACATGTTATTGTATGCCTAATACTATTCACAGGCCAGAGCCTGTGAATGATCACATTGTTGTTGATATTATTTGTATTTGTACAGTTGTAAGACAATAACCCCCAGTTACTGTCTAGATAGTCCGTAGACAGTATTGAGCAGAAACAATGGTAATTAATAAAGCACTAAAAACAACCAAAACAGCCATTACTTTCACTGTGTTTAATCTTTTTCACTAACACAAAATGATATAAAGCTATTGTCTTCCCCTCTTTGTATTTATAATTGTCTCAATTCTCATTATTGTTGGTAAATTAGTTATTAGTAGATCAAGGAAAACTAAATGCTAATAAAGCAAGGATAACCTAATCTTATGTAGTTGATGTCGTAACGATTTTCGTCCGAGAACTCGATCGCTAGACGATTTTGGAAAAACACAAAATGAAGTCGCCACCAATCTTTTTTGGCTAGGTGTGATTGGCCACCTAAAATCATTTATTTTTTTCAATAAAATCTTAAAATTAATTAAGGTTTATCAAAAAAAATAATTTTTGGTCTGCGAAAACAAAGTTTGGGTTCGGGAGTTCGGTTACGCGTGGGGAAGGATTAGCACCCCCACAGCGCCCGTTAGAAAACGGTACCACTTAATCATGTATTATCTTTTGATCTTAATAAAATGGTCTTAATTAAACATTTAAAAAGAAATTCATTTATTTTGAAATCAATTTGTTATTTGCTTATTATTTGAAACATTAAATTTTATTTTTATTTATGTTAAATTTATTTTTATTTGAAATAAATGAGAATCTTTTGTATTAAAAATTATTCCAAAATACCCTAATACTTTTGGTAGCATTTCGGATAATTTCCTCACCTAGAGATTTCTTAAGAATCGCTACTTGCGATTTCTATAGAATCCCATCCTCGGGAGATTCGCACTTATTTTTTTGAAATTTCATGAATGCAAATGATGCAATCAAAATATGGATGATGTACATGAGAAATCCATTATTTCATTTTATTATTTTTTAATTCATAAATTTTAGTTTTTATAAATGAAAATCCCTTATATTGAAAATTATTCCGAAGTACCCCAATACTTTTGGTAGCATTTCGGATAATTTCCTCACCTAGGGATTTCTTAAGAATCGCTACTTGCGATTTCTATAGAATCCCATCCTCGGGAGATTCGCATTTAGTTTGGAATTACAATGAATGCAAATGATGCAAACAAAATAGATGTGATGCACGTAAGAAATTTTATTTTATTTTTATTATCTTTTAATTTATTTATACTTATATTATTATTTTGTAATTTATTTATATTTATAAAATCTTACTTTTATTGAAAAATCATACTAAATATTCCAATACGCTGGTAACATTTAGCATATTTCTCTCACCTAGAGATCAGTTAGGAATCACTACTTGTGAATTCCGTAACATCTCATCATCGGACATTATTTATATCTTATTTATTTTTAATTTGTTTTACTCTTTATTTTGAAGTTTTGTTTATTTGTTTGTTTAAAATATTTATTTATTTATTATTTTTTAGTGTTAGTTTATTTCATATAAGTTGATTATATTAGAAATCTTAATATCGAACTAAAATTATTTGAATACCCCAATACGCTGGTAATATTCAAATATTTTATTTCGACCCTAAGGATAATCAAAGAATCACTACTTGTGATTTCTAAGGAATCCTATCATCGGGGACCTTTTATATTTAAGATGTGTATTTACATTTATTTATTTATTTTAATTCCTAAATTTTTACCTATTTAAAAGTTTTTTATTTCTATTCACTTACTATTTTCTTGTATTTACCTATTTTTTTATATTATTATTTTTATTACCATTTTTATATTTATTTATTTTTTTTATACTAAGAAATCTTATTAATATTTTCTTTATATCGGAATAAAATCATTTAAATGTCCCAATACGCTGGTGACATTAAAGATTTTATTTCGATCCTAAGGATTGTCAAAGAATCGCTACTTGCGATTTCTAAGAAATCCTATCATCGGAAATTTAAAATTTGTTATTAAAGTTTTTTTTATATTTAAATTTATTTATTTTAAGTTTATATTTTTTTCCCTTTTTTTATTTATTTTATTTATATATTTTTTTTTATATTTATAAGAAGCTTTGATATCGAGATAAACAAATTAGATATTCCAATACGCTGGTAACATCTAATGAATTTTCTCGATCCTAAAGATTATCGAAGAATCACTACTTGTGATTTCTTCGAAATCTTATCATCGGAGTAATCCATCTCTTTTTTTTTTACTTTTATATTGTTAAGTAATTTTATTGCACTTGTATATGGATATATTTTTATAAATATGACAAAGTTCATATATATATATATATATATATGTTTTTTTTAAATAAAAAAAAATACTAAAAGAATTCTTTTTTTATCATTATGAATGAACTTTAGACATGCACCTAAGCTACTCACCAACAATTAAACTTCAATCTTGTCTAAGTTAAATAATCAATCATGGAATATTCTGATCTAATCAATAAACATTGATCATAAATACACATGAAACCATCAAACAAATATTTTGAAGCAATTAAAATATAGGTACGTGAGCACTGTATCTTACCTTTCTATTCCCTTGTTTCTTTTGTTGAATGTTGTAGCAGATAGCTATGGTGACAGTGGTGTAGTAGCAGCAACGGGGATAGGCAGCAATGGTAGAAGGGAGTGGCAAAGGGGCAGTAGCAACGCTGGTGACGATGAAAGTCTTGGAGCAGTGAGCAGGGGACACTCCACGCAACACCTGGCCAAAATCTTCACAGCGGAGCAGCAGGGTGGCGTACGATGTACAGGCCGGCGATGAATAGCAGGGGTTGGAAGTGCGACAATGGACAGTAGCAACGCTGGTGACGATGAAAGTTTTGGAGCAGTGAGCAGGGGACACTCCACGCAACACCTGGCCAAAGTCTTCATAGCGGAGCAGCAGGGTGGCGTACGAGGTACAGGCCGGCGATGAATGGCAGGGGTTGGAAGTGCGACAATGGACAGTAGCAACACTGGTGACGATGAAAGTTTTGGAGCAGTGAGCAGGGGACACTCCACGCAACACCTGGCCAAAGTCTTCACAGCGGAGCAGCAGGGTGGCGTACGATGTACAGGCCAGCGATGAATGGCAGGGTACGACGGATGAAGAGGGAACAGCAATGAAGGGTGGAAGCAAGGTGGGGGAGGTTTGATGATGAATACTGAAAGAGGCTGCCGGATCCCAAAAAAACCTGTTCTTTTCTTTCTCAGTCCTTTTTTTTTCTGTGTAAAAATCCTCCCAACCCTAGCAGACTCATCCTTTTTAAATGAGGAAAAAGAAAAGAAAAAAAAAATCCCTTTATCAATCCCACAATCATGGGATTTTATTGTTTATTTCCATTTGACCTTTCCATCTTTTATTATTTGTTTCCTTTTCATTATTTTTATTTTTGGTAATTCCTTGATCATTTCCTTGATTCTTTCTGTCTATTTGCACACCCTTGATTAAGGGATCTTGATTTGGGTTGACCTTTCATTATTTGAAGTTTCCATTTGTACATAGCATTAATATTGATTCTCAATTTACTCCTCAATATTTTTTTATTGATTGCCGGCATCAAGTGCATTGATTTGGCTTTGGTTTTCATTTTGGGATTCCATTGTTCTTGTGTGGGATTTAGATAGGAAGAGGTTAAAGGTTTGCATGGGGTTTTAGGGTTTGCATGAAAAAGCATTGACGTATTTTTGTTTTATTTGTTTTTTTTATTTTTGTTTTTTTTTATTTTGTTTATTATTTGTTATTATTATTATTATTATTATATTTTTTTTTGCTCGGACAAAATTCGGTGTTTACAGCTGCCCTTCTTTGCACCTTGCTGAGAATCAGGAATAGGGCAAAGACTATAGACAAGAATTTTGTCCGAACCTCTTTTTTTTATTTTTGGGAAAATTCAATTTTGATTCTCGAAAATAATACCTTGACTCCATACCAAGGCTCGATCCATTTTAGAGAAATGAATTCGATTTTGAAACACATGATACCTTGACTCCATACCAAGGCTCGATCCACTGTGAAAAAGTGAATTCGCCTTTAAAATATAATACCTTGACTCCCTACCAAGGCTCGATCCATTTTAGAGAAATGAATTCGATTTTGAAACACATGATACCTTGACTCCATACCAAGGCTCGATCCACTGTGAAAAAGTGAATTCGACTTTAAAATATAATACCTTGACTCCCTACCAAGGCTCGATCCACTGTGAAAAAGTGAATTCGATTTTGAAACACATGATACCTTGACTCCATACCAAGGCTCGATCCATTTTAGAGAAATGAATTCGATTTTGAAACACATGATACCTTGACTCCATACCAAGGCTCGATCCACTGTGGAAAAGTGAATTCAACTTTAAAATATAATACCTTGACTCCCTACCAAGGCTCGATCCACTGTGAAAAAGTGAATTCGATTTTGAAACACATGATACCTTGACTCCATACCAAGGCTCGATCCATTTTAGAGAAATGAATTCGATTTTGAAACACATGATACCTTGACTCCATACCAAGGCTCGATCCACTGTGAAAAAGTGAATTCAACTTTAAAATATAATACCTTGACTCCCTACCAAGGCTCGATCCACTATGAAAAAGTGAATTCGATTTTGAAACACAAGACCTTGACTCCATACCAAGGATGGAAGGTTTAGATTTTTCGAATCATAGGT
Source organism: Heritiera fomes (assembly GCA_032173925.1). Classification (NCBI taxonomy): domain Eukaryota; kingdom Viridiplantae; phylum Streptophyta; class Magnoliopsida; order Malvales; family Malvaceae; genus Heritiera; species Heritiera fomes. Next base: position 16,179,465 of record JAPDPM010000002.1, read on the forward strand.
TACACATCAAAGATATAAATGCAGAGGGCATAATTGCAGATGCAATATTCATGAACGTGAATGCAAATCATAACAAGTGACCTAATTTGCGGGTACGCATTTGGCTGTAAACGCATATTTCATCATCACCCTGGATGCTCGAACCAAACTACCAAACTTTGAGCTTGCAAGATATCGGACTCCCTCTTCTTTTTTTTTTTTTGAAAGCAACGCCTTGTATGATTTCTGTACTTCTGGTCTATATGCCCGCAGAGTTGGGTTTAAACCCTCATATTCCCATTTTATTGTTCACATAGCAATGCAAACTACTTTTATATTTGGGACTATTTACTGAATCAAAATCATTCACAATTGCCAAGCAAGATGCATTTATTATGAATGTAAGGCAAACAAGTCCATGTACAAGGTAGTTTCAATGAAGAACAATTTGGCTTTGTCTCAAAATATCTAAGAATTCATGAAGAAGGGACTATGAAAAATAAAAAAAATGTATGGTGGCAGAAGTTCCCTTATAAGAAAAATTCGGACTTTCTCTATCGAATAATCCAGGATCCTTATTGTATGAACCATTGATTGATGACCCCAATGTGTAGGAGATGTTTCCTATCATCTTTAACCCCTTTAGACTTGCAACACTGATGCCCCTTTTTATCTAGGCCGCCCTCTCGGGTTTTCGACTTAGATACCTCCTATGGGTTTAAGCCGCCTTTTCAGGTTTTCAACTTAAACCCCAACCCCTTTTTTTTTTTTGAATCTAAGCCGCCTTTTCAGGTTTTCAACTTAGACCCTTTTTTTTTTTTTGAATCTAAGCCGCCTTTTCAGGTTTTCAACTTAGACCCTCTTTTTTTTTTTTGAATCTAAGCCGCCTTTTCAGGTTTTCAACTTAGATCCAATTTCAAGCATAATATTTTTTTACCACATCACCATTGACCGGGTTTGGTAACTCATACCCATCCATCTCCGTCAAAATCAATGCTCCCCCTGAAAAGGCCTTCTTTACCACATACGGGCCTTCCCAATTTGGTGCCCATTTTCCTCGAGGATCATGCTGATTAGATGGAATCCTTTTCAAAACTAATTCCCCCTCCCGAAATTGTCTAGGGCGGACCTTTTTGTCATATGCTCTCATCATTCTCCTTTGATATAATTGGCCATGACAAAGTGCTTTAAGCCTCTTTTCCTCAATCAAATTCAACTGTTCATATCGAGTACGGATCCATTCTGCTTCTTCCAATTCTACCTCCAGCAATACCCGCAAGGAAGGAATCTCAACCTCAATAGGCAGAACGGCTTCCATTCCATATACCAACGAGAACGGAGTGGCTCCGGTGGATGTACGCATTGAAGTCCGATAAGCATGCAAAGCAAAAGGAAGTTTCTCATGCCAGTCCTTATAGGTGTCTGTCATTTTTTGAATAATCTTCTTGATATTCTTATTTGCAACTTCTACGGCCCCATTCATTTTCGGGCGATATGGCACTGAATTATGATGTTTGATTTTGAATTGCTCACAAGCCTCCTCTATCACCTTGTTATTAAAATTCATAGCATTGTCTGAAATAATCCTCTCAGGGAATCCAAATCTGCATATGACTTCTTTCTTAATGAACTTGCACACCACTGACTTCGTCACACTAGCAAATGATGCAGCTTCCACCCATTTTGTAAAGTAATCAATCATTACTAAGATAAAACGATGTCCATTTGACGCTTTTGGAGTGATTGGCCCAATTACATCCATTCCCCACATTGAGAAAGGCCAGGGAGCTGTCATGACGTGCAAAGATGTTGGAGGGACGTGCATTTTATCCCCATATATTTGACACTTGTGACATCTTTGAGCATATTTAATGCAATCACTCTCCATGGTCATCCAATAATAGCCCGCTCTCATGATTTTTCTAGCCATCATATGCCCATTCGCATGAGTCCCACAACTTCCTTCGTGAACCTCCTCAAGGATCTTTCTAGCTTGCATAGCATCCACACACCTTAACAAAACCTGGTCCCTCCCTTTCTTATACAGGATATCACCATCGAGAAAGAATCCCATCGCCAATCTTCTTATGGTCCTCTTATCGTTTCCCGTGGCTTGCTTAGGATATTGTTGGTTCTTAACATATTGTAGAATATCATGAAACCAAGGCTTATCATCAATTTCTTCCTCCACATTTAAGCAATGAGCTGGGGAACCACGTACACTCATCTTAATGAGCTGAACTTCAGTATTTGCATTTACTTTGAACATGGCTGCCAATGTTGCCAAAGCATCTGCCATTTGATTTTCTTCTCGAGGTAAATGGTCAAAAGAAACCTTTTCAAATTGTTTGATCAAGTCGATGACGAATTCACGATACAAGACCATTTTTGAGTCTCTTGTCTCCCACTCCCCTCGCAATTGGTAAATTACCAATGCAGAATCCCCGTATACTTCCAACGCCTTAATTTTCTTTTCGACGGCTGCTTGTAGTCCCATGATACATGCTTCATATTCAGCCATGTTATTGGTACAATTGAAATCCAATCTTGCAGTGAACGGATAATGATCCCCTTTTGGAGATATTAAGATTGCACCAATACCATGTCCCAGAATATTTGATGCTCCGTCAAAGTACAACTTCCATGCCTTATCTCCCACTAACTCTTCATCAATCTTGAGGATAGTCATCAAATTCTCGTCCGGGAAGTCGAACCTCATAGGCTCATATTCTTCTGCAACTCGATCTGCCAAGAATTCAGCTATCGCACTCCCCTTGATGGCTTTTTGACTTACATAGACGATATCATATTCGGAGAGTAATACCTGCCATCTTGCTAACCTCCCTGACAAAGAAGGCTTTTCAAAAATGTACTTAATGGGATCCAACTTCGCAATCAACCAAGTAGTGTGATACAACATATAATGCCGAAGTCTTTGGGCAGTCCAGGCTAGTGCACAACACATTTTTTCTAGTGAGGAATACTTGGATTCACAATCCGTGAATTTCTTGCTCAAGTAGTAGATTGCACGCTCTTTCTTGCTTGCTTCGTCGTATTGCCCCAATACACAACCCATCGAGTGCTCATGAACTACAAGATACAGAATAAGCGGCTTTCCTGGAATAGGAGGAACTAAAACTGGTGGATTCGAAAGGTATTCTTTGACTTTATCAAATGCTAGTTGACAATTTTCATCCCACTCTCCTAAGTCATGTTTTCGTAGAAGCTTGAAAATTGGATCACATTTAGCAGTGAGATGGGATATAAAACGGGAGATATAATTCAATCGTCCGAGGAAACCCCTCACTTCCTTCTGGGTACGCGGTGGCGGTAAGTCTTGGATAGCCTTGATTTTATCCGGATCCACCTCAATCCCTCTTTCACTAACAACAAAACCCAATAATTTTCCTGATGTAGCCCCGAATGTGCATTTAGCCGGGTTGAGTTTAAGTTGAAACTTTCTTAATCTTTCAAAAAGCTTTTTTAAATTGTCGACATGGTCCTCCGCTCTCCTCGATTTAGCAATCATATCATCTACATAAACCTCAATCTCCTTATGCATCATATCATGGAATAAAGTTATCATGGCCCTTTGATAGGTTGCCCCAGCATTTTTTAAACCAAATGGCATTACTTTGTAACAAAAAGTTCCCCACATTGTCACAAACGTGGTCTTTTCCATGTCCTCCGGTGCCATCTTGATCTGGTTATATCCCGAAAAACCATCCATGAAAGAGAATAATGAATGCCTGGCCGTATTATCAACTAGAGTATCAATATGTGGCAACGGGAAATTGTCTTTAGGGCTAGCTCTATTCAAATCCCGATAGTCAACACACATTCTCACCTTTCCATCCTTCTTAGGTACTGGGACTATATTTGCTACCCATTCAGGGTATTTTGCCACTTCTAGGAATCCGGCGTCGAATTGCTTTTTTACCTCCTCTTTTATTTTCAACAACATTTCTGGTTTCATCCTCCTCAATTTCTGCTAAACCGGTTTGCAACCTGGCTTCAAAGGTAATCTATGCACTACAATATCAGTATTCAAACCTGGCATGTCCTGGTACGACCAAGCAAACACATCTGTATATTCACGGAGCAAGCTCATTAATCTTTGTTTAATTGGCAAGGAGAGAGAGGTCCCAACTTTAACTTCTTTCTTTATTTCTTCATTCCCCAAGTTTATGACTTCTATTGGTTCTTGATTGGGCATAATTTGTTTCTCTTCTTGCTGTACTAGTCTTAACAAATCTTGAGGTAAAGCATAATCATCCACATCTCCTTCATCATTAAGTTCACCGACACAAACAGTTCTTTCAAAATTAAGTTCTGGATTATTGTTGAGAAGGTCCTCATTTTCATTATTGGGATACCTGGAGATAATTAAAATGGGATTGATATGGAGAAGGTATAAAAATGAATGAAGAGAAACAACATGGATGAATGAATAAAATGCATCATGCTTGTCATTTATTGAATGATAAAGACTAAATAAAAGCCCGTACATAAAAGACCCTAATGCCTTTGGGCAAAAGCACTTGGATAAGTTTATTGCATTACATGGAACATGATTTGAAAACGACGGGGAGCTCCACAGCATGCCAATTCTCCAATTTGTAGTCGGGAGGACAAGGATGAATTCCGGAACTATCCATCTCTTCTAGAAATTCCTCTATTCCCACCATATTGATAGAGAGATCTGTGAAGGCTCTAGCCATTGCTGGGATAGACTCGCCTTCTTCAACTTTTGCAGAGCTATTGTAGATGTATCCCGCCGAATAGAAAGACTCATATAGAGGAGGGAAACCCATTGGTTCAAACTCTATTTCGTGCCCCATAAAATTAGCCAACTTGCTTTTCTTCTTCCTTTCTATGAACTTTTTCTTTTCAAGTCCAGTGGGTTTATATCCTAACCCAAACCTATCCATCTTAGGAGTAACAGACACTGCTCTCTTCATTCCTTGTAACTCCTTTCCTAAACCTGCTCCAGCATGACATCCCTTTCCCATCGTTTGTTGGATCCCGAGCTTGGTGGCTTTTGACAAATGTGGTACGGGTATTTTCATCCCTTCTCCCACAAATGTAGCATTAACAAGTTCTAAAGATCTAAAAGAGCATTCCGCCGCATCTTCAGCAACTTTTATGTATGGGGCACTTGTAGTAATGGTCGCAATCATGTCTTCTTCTCCTTCTATACTCACCAAATGTCCATCAACCACGAATTTAACCTTTTGATGCAGAGTTGAAGGAACTGCACCCGCTGAATGGATCCAAGGCCTTCCAAGTAAACAATTATAAGAAGGAGTGATATCCATAACTTGAAATTCAATGTTATAGACACATGGACCAATCTGGAGTGGAACCGCTATATTCCCAACCACTTCTCGACAAGTACCGTCAAAAGCTCTCACAACAATGTGACTTCTCCTCATATTTGACTTATCTACAGGCAACCTAGACAATGTAATCATGGGCATAACATTCAAGGATGACCCATTATCAATGATGACTTTCGGAAGGATATGATCTTTACAAGTGGTGGTTATGTGAAGGGCTTTAGTACTCCCTCTACCGTCGAGTGGGATCTCATCATCATTGAATGAAATGAAGTTATCTGCCGCAATATTTCCCACCAGCCGATCTATATTCTCTACCGACACATTGTGGGCCACATAAGCTTCATTGAGCACTCTCAACAAAGCATTTCGATGAGGCTCTGAATTCAAGAGTAGAGAAAGTAAGGAAATCCTTGCTGGTAAGCGATTTAATTGTTCCACCACATTGTATTCACTGTGCTTAATAAACTTCAAAAACTCACAAGCTTCTTTCTCCGTCACAGGTTTCTATCTTTCAGAATCTACTGGAACTATTGGCCTGACCTCTTTTGCTTGGCTATCTCTATTGTTTTCACCCTTTTCATCTTCTTTAGCCTTCCCCATCTGAGTTTTCTTCAACATATCTGGAGTATAACACCTACCACTTCTCGTCATTCCTCCCGGGCCCGCAATGTCTATTGTATGAGCAGTATAAGTAGAGGGATTATTGAGAGATCCTTGAGTTGTGACCTTGTAATTCCACGGGACTGCATGGTCACTCTTATATGGGAATGAGCTTGGAACTTTAACAATTAGTTTCGACCTAGCATTTTCAGCAGTTATGCTAGGTTCCATTTTACTCTTATCCCCACAAACGACCTTCAATGGTTTGATTCGCTTCCCAAACATTGATGGCTCTATAACATTCACTACTTTCCCTTCAAGAGCTTCAGAGAACTCAATTTCTCCTAAGTCCATCATCTTTTGTACTATACGACGAAACTCATCACAACTTTGGACGGAATGCCCCATCATTCCTCCATGAAACTCACAATACTCTTCTTCTTGCATTTCAAGCCCAAATTTTTCCTTCTTAGATTGAATAATTTTTGCCTTCCTCATTGTTTCCAACACCACCCTCATCGGTGTTTTCACATCATTGACATTTCTTTTTATCCAACACCCATCATCCTCTATTATTGCGTTTACATTGGCCTCCATGTGATTTGGAAGGGGATTCGTATTTACACTTGGCTCATTATCCTTCCCAAATTCCAAGATTCCAGCTTTCATGAGATCTCGAACTTTGTACTTAAATGCCGTACAATTTTCGATCGAGTGGCCTTGGATACCGGCATGATAATCGCAATGGGCATTTGCATCATACCATTTTGGATAAGGGGGTTTAAGGGGTTGTAGAAAAACCGGGGCAACAAAGTGGTTTTGCAATAATTGGGGGAATAGCTCAGCATAGGATATTGGTATTGGGTCGAATTGGGGCCTTTCCTTATTATTCTTGGGAGCTCTTTGGTTATTTCCTTGGTTGTTAGGTTGATAAGTCGATCCTGGTGTTTGTGCAGAGGAAGGGGTAGCAATATTCATTGGTGCCTGTAAATTCATGGGGTAGGTTGGTTGAGGTTGGTATGAGTAAGGATTTTGGGAGATATTGTTCACGGGTGAATAATAGGGACGATATGAAGGATAAGAAAAATGGGGTGTGGAATTCATCTTCGATCGTCTTTCAGTGGTAACAGCTTGCACTTCCCCATCTTTCTTTCTACTCATTCCACTCCTTTTTGGGGCTGATGTGTCTTCCATCTTGCCACTTTTAATGGCATTTTCAATCATCTCTCCCGAAATGACCATATCAGCAAAATTTTTAGTAGCACTCCCCACGAGTTTATCATAATAAGGAGGTCGCAAAGTACTAACAAACAAAGTTGTTGTTTCTTTTTCAGTCAACGGAGGCTGCACCTGAGCTGCAAAATTCCTCCACCTTTGGGCATACTCTTTAAAGCTTTCACCAGATTTCATCTCTAGGTTCTGTAAGGATAACCTATCAGGTGCCATATCCGTCATATGCTTATACTGTGCCATAAATGCTTTTCCCAAATCCTTCCATGTATGAATACGGCTCCGATCCAACTGATTATACCATTTAGCAGTAGGTCCAATCAAGCTATCCTGGAAGCAATGGATGAGCAACTTATCGTTGTTCGTGTAGCCAGACATCTTCCGACAAAACATAGTAATATGAGCAGCTGGGCAGGTGGTCCCATCATACTTCTCGAATTCCGGGGTTTTAAATTTTGGCGGTATAACCAAGTCTGGGACAAGGCTAAGCTCGTTGGCATCTACGCTCCCAAAGAAATCCATTCCTTCAATTGCCCTTAGCCGTTCTTCTAGCAAATCATACTTCTCTCTTGTTTCTTCATTCTCCTTCCTTAACTTCTCTTGCTCTATTGGGTCATCCAAGTTGGGCACAAGAATAGGATCCACGGGGCTAGACCCGGGATACTTTCCTTGATTTTGTGGGTTATTCAGGAAAATTGGAACTTGGGGATAAGCTCCTTGGGTAGCTTGAGCTTGGGGCGGTGTAAACCCAGGTGGGTATATTGGATCTTCTCTTGAAGGTTGAGGTTCCTCTCTAGTATCATTAGTAACTCCTTTCCCTTTCATTAAGCTCATCATCATCTCCATCATTTTTGTCATTTGCTCCCGAGATTCTTCTTGGGACTTGATAAGTTCCTGCTGAACTCTTTCCATTCTTTCCATTCTTGCTTGTTGTTCGGACTCCATGACCTTAGATTGGGAGTGAGTATTGTACCGATGTTGTGCTGGACGTTCAAGATTCGGTGGCTTCGCTATTCTGACACCTTAAATGAGCCCGCAAATTAGAATCACATGTTATTTTTTAGTTTTTGCCATAAAAAGGAAAAGATAAAATCATCCCAATACTTTGGTGAGATATTAAAACTTTTCCTTTTCACCTCAACGATATATGATGTCATTACTTATGATCAACAATATCTTTTCATTGGTAGGCATGTGTATGAAATGGATGCATGACATGCATGGGAGCAAGAGGTATTTAATCCATAACAATTTCAACCAAAGAACCTTCATTTATTCGAAAGAACTTTTATTACATGGCTATTGAATTCGACTTTCACTTATTCAAAGGAACTTTTATTATATGACCATCGAATTCAAAATTACATAGCTAACATTCTCCTATTATACCCATAAAACTGACTGACTTGCTGATATTGATCTTTAGCTTCCTCAAGAAAATCCAACAAACGCTGTCCAATCTCTCCAGTTGGGTTAATTTCCTGCCTCAGAGCTTCCGCCTTTTCCACCATCTCTCTTGCCTTGCGCACAGCTTTGCAGACTTGTGTAGCCAAATGTTCTATATATTGTTGTCTTCCAAAACTCCTTACTCTCCATTTCATGCTTGCATCTACGACCAAGTCGTATGAATACCTCCAATCATTCTCCCTAAGTTTCCATTCTTGGATGATCAAAGCAATGTGATTCTTGTAATGTTGCAAGTGTTCCTCCAAAATCTGGACTTTTTGTTGTAACAGATTCCTTTCATCTTGAAGTTTGACATAGTCTTCGTCCTTCAGTCCAACTTTCAGAGCTTCATTTTCCTTTCGACATTGCATCAATTTTTCAGTGTTAACTGTATACATTTGTTTCCAATATCGCTGCTCTTGAAGAGTAATGGCAGTTCCCTCTTCATTTTTCTTTGCCTTGTTTCTCCAATACTCCACTTTCCCACGAAGATCTTCTATTTCCTTCTTCCTCTCATTAGAAGTCATAACAATTCCTCCGATCGTCATTTCTCTTCTCAGCCTTTTATTTTCCTGATTCAATTCTTGAAGGTCATTGTGGGCAACATCTCGCTCTGTTCTCATCCTCTTGAGCGCAGCTTCTTGTACTTCAAACTTGACCTTTAAATTCTCTACCTCCTCTTGAAGCTTTAGATTCCTTTGCTCCATCTTCTTTTCTTCCTCTTTGAATTGCTGCCGAACAATCTCGATTTCGGATATATCTGCCTCAGGTTGTACATACACAAGTGACTCCCTGAATACAACATCTTTAACCCGTTTAGCTCTCCACATCAGGTAATTTGGGGTAGCTTTATCAGATAAGGGTCCTGTCGTAAATCTTCGAGGTTGTTTCCATGCTCGAATGTCTTGTTCTGTCTTTTTCGTTGCCTTCAGTTCACCATAGGAATACTCCATCAAATTAAGCCCATGCGTTGCCGGAGTAAACTGTTTGGCCCAAAACTGTCTCTGCACCATAAGTGGGGCACAACTTGTTATCCCCCATAATCCCAATAGTGGTATCCAAGATTCTTCTCCGCATCTATATAGTACTGGGACATGATACATCCACGGGGCCATCCAAGTCACTTGATCATCTCTAAGCTGTTGAAGGACAAACACCCATTCATCTTTAGGTTTTGGTTTCGGCCATTTACTTCTACAAAATTCTTTGATCGAGGTATTCCCACGAAAAAAAGGCTTTGAGAATTCTTTCACCTCACAGTTGAAATGGCTTTTGATCCATATGTATAAGAGTTGCGTGCATCCCATGAAACGCCCTTCTCCTTTTCGTCGGCAATAACTCAATGATCTGAAGGTTTCAGCCAAGATTGCTGGTGAAGGATTTACATTATTAATAACTTGTTCAAAGAAGTCTATCACAGCTATCTCAATGTGTCCCAAAACCTTAGGAAAAATAACCAACCCATAAATTGCCAGAGCAAAAACAGCTAACCCCTTCTCATCATTCAAATGCTTTTGAATAAATCCATGGAGAAAATCCCAAGGTAGGCAAATGTGTTCTCCCTTTTGCTTCATATGAGGATCTATTTCTTCCGGTTTCACTCCCATAATCCCAGCCAACTTCTTACGAAACCCAGACTTCGGCTTTCTCACATATACCTTGTCAGGACTCTTTAAATCTAACCCTATCAAAATAGAGTACTCTTCTATAGTGGGCATTAAATCCACTTCGTTAAATGTGAAACACCTGTAGGATGGATCCCAAAACTGGATAGCAGCTTTCAGCAAAGGTTCTTCAACCACCACCGAAATCAACGAAGCTATTTGGCCATACTTGCTACAAAAGTCTTCTTTCCTTTCCTTACTGATTTGCTTCCATATGTTAACCAGACCTGTTAGGTCATTCTGCTTAAGGTCCAAGCTCACTTCTCTAGGTAATGATGATATGAAGCCTTCTATCAAGCAATTCCCTTTCTCTTGCTGAGTCTTCTCTGACCAAAACTGCACTTCATTATATGGATCACACATGACAGTCACAGTTGATGAACAAGCCCAACATTCTTTGGATTTCATGAAGGATTCTTGGTTGTAATAGGCCATGGAGAAAATACCTCTCTTATGCAACCTTCATGATGAGAAATGATTCATGCAAAAAGGAAAAACAGAACATTTATTAGTACAAAAACAAAAGGTAACAGCAAATGTCTTATACAGGGTTACTTTCTAAGGGTAAGGTTCTATCTAAGGTGAACTTTTTCTATGGTTCACTATATGCTTGGTTTGGGTCTCTAAAGGACAAAAGGTTCCCAAATTGTTCCTTACTGACGTCTACGCTAGACTAGTAAGGCACCCCAATCCTCACCCATGACAGGCTACAAACGGAAAGGGTTCAACTTGAGTGAGAGTATTTCGCTTGCCATTGCGGAGGTTATCACCTCACGAGAGCAAAGGTACTATACTCTCTCCTAAAAGGGACAAACCCGGGTGTAGGGTTTATGTATGCAATGAATATGTCATGCATGCAAAGGAACAAAATTTAAAAAGCATCCCAAAATGCAAGTGATAAAGATGATTCACATATATTTTTTTTTGTATTTTTGTTGTTTTTTAATTATTTTTTATGAAAAGTTTTATTAAATATTTATCAAGACCATTAATTAAGATTTTGCATAAAACATGATTAATCATGGTTCGACTCTCTAGGTCCCCAGCGGAGTCGCCAAGCTGTCCTAACAATTTTCGTCCGAGGACTCGATCGCTAGACGATTTTGGAAAAACACAAAATGGAGTCGCCACCAATCTTTTTTGGCTAGGTGTGATTGGCCACCTAAAATCATTTATTTTTTTCAATAAAATCTTAAAATTAATTAAGGTTTATCAAAAAAAATAATTTTTGGTCTGCGAAAACAAAGTTTGGGTTCGGGAGTTCGATTACGCGTGGGGAAGGATTAGCACCCCCACAGCGTCCGTTAGAAAACGGTACCACTTAATCATGTATTATCTTTTGATCTTAATAAAATGGTCTTAATTAAACATTTAAAAAGAAATTCATTTATTTTGAAATCAATTTGTTATTTGCTTATTATTTGAAACATTAAATTTTATTTTTATTTATGTTAAATTTATTTTTATTTGAAATAAATGAGAATCTTTTGTATTAAAAATTATTCCAAAATACCCCAATACTTTTGGTAGCATTTCGGATAATTTCCTCACCTAGAGATTTCTTAAGAATCGCTACTTGTGATTTCTATAGAATCCCATCCTCGGGAGATTCGCACTTATTTTTTTGAAATTTCATGAATGCAAATGATGCAATCAAAATATGGATGATGTACATGAGAAATCCATTATTTCATTTTATTATTTTTTAATTCATAAATTTTAGTTTTTATAAATGAAAATCCCTTATATTGAAAATTATTCCGAAGTACCCCAATACTTTTGATAGCATTTCGGATAATTTCCTCACCTAGGGATTTCTTAAGAATCGCTACTTGCGATTTCTATAGAATCCCATCCTCGGGAGATTCGCATTTAGTTTGGAATTACAATGAATGCAAATGATGCAAACAAAATAGATGTGATGCACGTAAGAAATTTTATTTTATTTTTATTATCTTTTAATTTATTTATACTTATATTATTATTTTGTAATTTATTTATATTTATAAAATCTTACTTTTATTGAAAAATCATACTAAATATTCTAATACGCTGGTAACATTAGCATATTTCTCTCACCTAGAGATCAGTTAGGAATCACTACTTGTGAATTCCGTAACATCTCATCATCGGACATTATTTATATCTTATTTATTTTTAATTTGTTTTACTCTTTATTTTGAAGTTTTGTTTATTTGTTTGTTTAAAATATTTATTTATTTATTATTTTTTAGTGTTAGTTTATTTCATATAAGTTGATTATATTAGAAATCTTAATATCGAACTAAAATTATTTGAATACCCCAATACGCTGGTAATATTCAAATATTTTATTTCGACCCTAAGGATAATCAAAGAATTACTACTTGTGATTTCTAAGGAATCCTATCATCGGGGACCTTTTATATTTAAGATGTGTATTTACATTTATTTATTTATTTATTTTAATTCCTAAATTTTTACCTATTTAAAAGTTTTTTATTTCTATTCACTTACTATTTTCTTGTATTTACCTATTTTTTTATATTATTATTTTTATTACCATTTTTATATTTATTTATTTTTTTTATACTAAGAAATCTTATTAATATTTTCTTTATATCGGAATAAAATCATTTAAATGTCCCAATACGCTGGTGACATTAAAGATTTTATTTCGATCCTAAGGATTGTCAAAGAATCGCTACTTGCGATTTCTAAGAAATCCTATCATCGGAAATTTAAAATTTGTTATTAAAGTTTTTTTTATATTTAAATTTATTTATTTTAAGTTTACATTTTTTCCCTTTTTTTTATTTATTTTATTTATATATTTTTTTTTATATTTATAAGAAGCTTTGATATCGAGATAAACAAATTAGATATTCCAATACGCTGGTAACATCTAATGAATTTTCTCGATCCTAAAGATTATCGAAGAATCACTACTTGTGATTTCTTCGAAATCTTATCATCGGAGTAATCCATCTCTTTTTTTTTTACTTTTATATTGTTAAGTAATTTTATTGCACTTGTATATGGATATATTTTTATAAATATGACAAAGTTCATATATATATATATATGTTTTTTTTAAATAAAAAAAATACTAAAAGAATTCTTTTTTTATCATTATGAATGAACTTTAGACATGCACCTAAGCTACTCACCAACAATTAAACTTCAATCTTGTCTAAGTTAAATAATCAATCATGGAATATTCTGATCTAATCAATAAACATTGATCATAAATACACATGAAACCATCAAACAAATATTTTGAAGCAATTAAAATATAGGTACGTGAGCACTGTATCTTACCTTTCTATTCCCTTGTTTCTTTTGTTGAATGTTGTAGCAGATAGCTATGGTGACAGTGGTGTAGTAGCAGCAACGGGGATAGGCAGCAATGGTAGAAGGGAGTGGCAAAGGGGCAGTAGCAACGCTGGTGACGATGAAAGTCTTGGAGCAGTGAGCAGGGGACACTCCACGCAACACCTGGCCAAAATCTTCACAGCGGAGCAGCAGGGTGGCGTACGATGTACAGGCCGGCGATGAATAGCAGGGGTTGGAAGTGCGACAATGGACAGTAGCAACGCTGGTGACGATGAAAGTTTTGGAGCAGTGAGCAGGGGACACTCCACGCAACACCTGGCCAAAGTCTTCACAGCGGAGCAGCAGGGTGGCGTACGATGTACAGGCCGGCGATGAATGGCAGGGGTTGGAAGTGCGACAATGGACAGTAGCAACGCTGGTGACGATGAAAGTTTTGGAGTAGTGAGCAGGGGACACTCCACGCAACACCTGGCCAAAGTCTTCACAGCGGAGCAGCAGGGTGGCGTACGATGTACAGGCCGGCGATGAATGGCAGGGGTTGGAAGTGCGACAATGGACAGTAGCAACGCTGGTGACGATGAAAGTTTTGGAGCAGTGAGCAGGGGACACTCCACGCAACACCTGGCCAAAGTCTTCACAGCGGAGCAGCAGGGTGGCGTACGATGTACAGGCCGGCGATGAATGGCAGGGGTTGGATGTGCGACAATGGACAGTAGCAACGCTGGTGACGATGAAAGTTTTGGAGCAGTGAGCAGGGGACACTCCACGCAACACCTGGCCAAAGTCTTCACAGCGGAGCAGCAGGGTGGCGTACGATGTACAGGCCGGCGATGAATGGCAGGGTACGACGGATGAAGAGGGAACAGCAATGAAGGGTGGAAGCAAGGTGGGGGAGGTTTGATGATGAATACTGAAAGAGGCCGCCGGATCCCAAAAAAACCTGTTCTTTTCTTTCTCAGTCCTTTTTTTTTCTGTGTAAAAATCCTCCCAACCCTAGCAGACTCATCCTTTTTAAATGAGGAAAAAGAAAAGAAAAAAAAATCCCTTTATCAATCCCACAATCATGGGATTTTATTGTTTATTTCCATTTGACCTTTCCATCTTTTATTATTTGTTTCCTTTTCATTATTTTTATTTTTGGTAATTCCTTGATCATTTCCTTGATTCTTTCTGTCTATTTGCACACCCTTGATTAAGGGATCTTGATTTGGGTTGACCTTTCATTATTTGAAGTTTCCATTTGTACATAGCATTAATATTGATTCTCAATTTACTCCTCAATATTTTTTTATTGATTGCTGGCATCAAGTGCATTGATTTGGCTTTGGTTTTCATTTTGTGATTCCATTGTTCTTGTGTGGGATTTAGATAGGAAGAGGTTAAAGGTTTGCATGGGGTTTTAGGGTTTGCATGAAAAAGCATTGACGTATTTTTGTTTTGTTTGTTTTTTTTATTTTTGTTTTTTTATTTTGTTTATTATTTGTTATTATTATTATTATTATTATATTTTTTTTTGCTCGGACAAAATTCGGTGTTTACAGTTGATGTTTAGCTAACTTTAAGATGAACAAGATTATTCCTAACCACAGTCCTCAAAGCTATCTCTTAGAGGAATGTGTACTTTTTATAGAAACTTGGGATTGAACACTGTAATTATGCTATGTTAATACAGTATGATATCATATTGCAGTAGTTCTCGATAACTCCTATTACATTTGAGAATAAAAGCACTAAAAAAGCATAATTAGCATGCAAATCAAACATGCAAACAACAAACGAACCAAACACAAATATAGCAAACGAAGATGGAATTGAACTACTAAAAGGCCTTGAAAAACTTTCTTGGAGAACAATGAGTAACCAATGACCATGACATTCGAAATCAAATATTTTAGTTAAAAGCATATTTCAACAACAATAATAACAGCAAGAAAAAGAACAGCAGTACATCAATCAAAATACTAAAGCATCCAAGAAAACGCAACTGAAAGCTACTTTAGGAAATTTCATCTCAATTTCAAATTAAACTTAAATGAATTAAATGGTTCGAAAACCCATCTTTTCTATTTTGCAAATTATTACCAACAATAGATTCAAAAGATTTCATTTAAGTTAGAAAGGAAAATGACTTGGAAAATACTAATGAAACTCATTTCCAATGGGAGTGTAGTTATCAATCGGACACGTGTCTCCAAGGTTACGGATTTCTTAGGGGACTAATAGTTTAAAATAAACCATTAAGCATGATATAATGCAAAAGAAATTTACAAATATATTGCAAATAGTTGTGCAAAAAATAAGTTTTCAGAAGAGTAACCTCTTGACGTGTTGTATGCTTAAACTTCTCAGTATTCTTTTGAAAATCACTTGGATGGATGGCTCATTCAGTTACCCAGGATTAGATGTTATCTGATGTGGTTCTTGGCCAAGCATCATGGTTTGTGGACGTCCACCTCCATTGCTACGGCCCCTTCAAATTTTCAAAACTCTGCAAGCAATGTCAGATATTAGGACAGATAGACCAGCTTTCATTAATGACAATAGTTAAAGAGAAACAAAACCATATAAATCATTGAAATGATCTTCAATCATAAAGATTGAGATTGAAAATTCTAACTAATTCGCACAGATGGATGAAAAGAGCAAGTATGAAAACTTTTTGGGGCCATGTATATGTACAAAATATTTAATAAACTCTAAAACCACCGAGTCCTTTCTTTTTTTTGCTCTACCAAAGAAATCAAATTTCATTCCCATGCAAAGGAAATTAGCACTAATTTTGTGTATTAGCGACATAAAAAAATAGAAATTTACTAATTTAGCATATTATAGTTTAGGACCAATTCTTAGTAAACGAACCACTAGATGAACCCCAGAACAGCAGCAAGGCCAACACAAGCTACATCAGCCAGGAAAAAGCATTTCTTGTGAAATTGTTACAAAAAAAAAGGTAATATATTGTCAAATGAATCAATACAAAACTCTCAAAACTTAATTGTCAAAGCAAAGCAAAATGATATTGCAATTTAAATGTTGCTCAAACAATGCCCCAAAAGTGAAACAAAGCATTCCAAAGTATTAGAACAATAACAAATTAAAGTGCAATACTAACATGTACCTCCAATCACCAAATAATGAAAGAATGCTTCACCAACCAGCACACTCAACTTAAATAAAGGGAAAAAATATGAATTGAATCAGAAAATATGGTTCTCTATAAATGTATCATATATTAGATACAAAAAGTAGAAAGAAATCTAATTAATTTGGATTTCATATCAATGTACAATATATAAATGACACTAAATGTAAAGAGAAATTAGCAATTTTTATAACAGTATATACCTATGTAACAAAGTGACAATTGTTTTTTCAAAAATCAAAGCAAAAAAAAAGTTAATTAAAGAAAACCAATCCATTTTTTTTTTTTACATCTAGTGTTCAACACAATTTCTAACAATTTGTCTCTTTTTACATGTTTTATTTTTAAAGAATTCAGAATTTTTAAATTGTAGATTGCTAATAAAAAAGTACTTGTTCATACCAATCTTAGAACCCATAGAAAAAACAAAGCTTTACAAAAAAATCAACAAATGGAAGAAAACTTTCCAGAACAAGTTTTGAGATGGGCCAAAATTTTTTTCTTTTCCTTACTTTTCAAAGATCTTTACTTTTCTTCACCATGGGAGGATCACAAGCACAAAATTTTTTATTGTTTATTTTCAACGTCAAAAAGAATGAGAGCAAAAAAGAAAAAAGCATAAGTTAAGGGATACGAAAAGAAGCTAAAGAAAAAAGGAAGAAAAGAAGAAGGGATAGTTACCGCCAAAGCAAAAAATAAAAAATAAAGGCATAGAGCAAAAATCCACTTATTGCCTCTTGTTTCTGTCCTTTTAGTCCCTTTTGTTTTTAACTTGTTGAGGGAGAAAGAAAAGAGTAAGGTATGCTCATCCGTTATATGGCTATGCTTCTCCTTTGGCATATCAGTTTCTCAACAACTTCCATCCTCTATCAACAAGATGAAAAGCTTTGGCAACAACAACTGAAACCATGAAAACCAATTGCATTGAAATGATATCAATCACAGCTCTAACAGTGCCCATTACACAATTATGGAGAAACCATGATTCTTGGCTGCACATACACATGGGAAGACATTTTTAAAGGGGAATATGTAAATATAAGTAAAAACCAACTAAACATCAATAGAAAAAAATGCTTCCTTCTCAATCAGAGCTTTCTTGATAGTCACCGAGTACAATATTTATCTCAATTCTTATTTGATCCTTATCACCAACATAAAACATAAGTAAAAACCAACCAAACATCAATAGAAAATAATGCTTGCTTCTCAATCAAAGCTTTCTTGATAGTCACCATGGACAATATTTATCTCAATTCTTATTTAATCCTTATCACCAACACAATTGTGGTTAGCTAGCTATGGCCTTGGTTAAACAATTGAGCTTGATTGAATCAGGGAATGTCCAAATGGACAGCATGTGAGATTAATGGAAGGCAATGCAATAAAGATTTACATGCCATTGTTCTTAAAAGGCTTTGACTACATATAAACTATCAAGTCACAAATAAAATAACTAAGAACATCATAAATGTTAAAAAAGAACACCACTAAAGCAAGTACATCTAAGCAAAAAAGATTATGTCAATATTTTATTTCCAACTCCTAAAAGGTATATTTCATCGCTTTTTTTCGTTCTTTCAGATGTAAGAGAAAGGATTAAAGCTAAAGTTTCATGCAGGCATGGAATGTGTAAATTACATACATACATACATACATACATACATACATATTATATATATATATATATCTCCTGACGTGATCATCAACCAAGTCAGTTGGCATCCCTTCTCACATGGAGTTTTTGTTTTGTAACATCTTACACTGAAATCTACATGGAACATATATAAGACTCACCCATTGTTGGTACCACATTTGTAATTGAAAAAACTGCAATTGCTGAGGATATGATCAATGAATTATAAGCATAAAATTCTGGCATTTCGTTGCTTGTAATAGCAAATATGTGCAGAGATGAAAGTAAAATACGAAATTCTAGTTTTGGATTGGAAAAAAATGATATGGAGGAAATATGTATATTTCCATAGTAAGTTATCTCAGGTACAGCTTCTAAGTTCCACTACAATCTAACCCATCTTTAGTCGATAGCCAAACAAAAACAAGGAGAATTTTACTCATAAAAGTACCAACTTATATTAATGACTAAATTATATTCAATGTGAATAAAATTACATAAGCTATCCGCATTCATCCTCGAGACATATGTCAACTTGAAGACAATGACAATCAAAAGTGCTTATTTGCAACCTTACTTCGCCAGCCAAGTTGTTCATAAAATATATAAATAATTCCAATAATGTTCAGGAAGACAGAAAATGTGAAATTTTCAAGGCACAAAATCCTAGTAAAAAGATTATCATTACCAGAGTCCAAGCAACAAAATTGCAGAAATTATCTTAATAAAAGTAAACATCTAGAACAATTTTCAACAAAATGTAACCTCCATAAATTCCAGCAAAAGTAAAAGGATAAAAGGGAAGCTATCTGATTGGCTAAGTAAGAATCTCCAAAACCAATTATTGATTTCATCAGGGTTGGAGAAGAAAGAAATCATGATAAACACTGGTAGCCATGGGATCTTGGTTCCTCAATCAGCCCAAAATCTTCGATTAAAAAAATCTCAGCCAATTCCAATTTAATCCCTACCGCAGTTCATGCACAATAACCACTACCAAAATCAGTCTAGAATTCATCTATGTAAACACCAAGAAACTTCATTACCCAAAACCAATTATCAGCATTCAATCCATTTAACCCAGAAAAATTCAAACAAAATTTAGAACCCAAGAATCCTGAAACACACAACCAAGTGGAAGTACAATGTTGCAAACTCTAAGACAACTCAATTAGAAACAAAACAACAATAACAATGAAAAGCCAAAATCATAAAGGGTAAAAATGAAGACAACAAAAAATACTAAAAGGCACCCGATACAGCCTGCAACGAAAAGGAAACAATAGCCAGAACCCTGTATGCACTTTCCAAAATTTCAGAAAAGAAACAAAATCTAAAGATGATTGAGCAAGGAAATAGAAATAAAAAAAAAAGAAATATAAGCAGAAATTACCTGGGCAAAGAGAAAATGGTCACTCAAGCTCGATTGGAAACTCGATTTGATAAATTTGATTAGTCAATCTTTAATTATATATTATAAGAGTAATATATTAAATTAATAATAAAATATTTAAAATATATACATTAACAGAAACTAGTAATGATCAAGAAGAAAAAGAAAAGTTGTGTAATAACATATGCTTGTAGAGGTTGCAATCTACCATAAGAACATAAGTAAAATTGAACAATCTATCTATCAAAAAAAAGAAAAGAAAAATCTGAAAATCAGATGGAGATAGTATTTCGAGTATTTCTAGTTAAATTCTGGGTTTCAAAGTTGAATCAAACCAAGACTATTGCCTTTTTTCCATCAGAACTCCTGGTAGCAACAAGGCTCTCCTCGTAAGTGTAAACCTCAAGATGAACCCCAGCTTTTCCGGTTTTAATTCCAACCATTGTTTTAAATTGCGGTCGCGGCCGCGTTTTCGGTCGCGTTGCGTTTATCGCGGTTGCGGACATAACGGCGGTAATTACGGTCATCGCGGTCATCGCGGTCGTGAATTTTTTTTAATTTCGCACAATTCTATATAAAGTGTAGTAATTGTAATTATAATCATGTAAAGTCTTATTTTATAGTTTTTAAAGTAATTTATGATACCTCAAGTCTATTATTTATGTGAAAAAAAGTTATTTATAATTTTTTGAATTATAATAAAACATTCATATTTAAAAAATTACTTATGATTTTTTAAAAAATAACAAATATTGAAAATAGAGATAAATAATCATGTACTAATTATTTAGCATTAATTATTTTTTATCTAAATTATTAAGGAATTTTTTCATCTAAATTTTGTCAAATCTTTTTTTACCTAAATTAATTATGTCAATATTTTTCTTTTTTTCTCTTCCACATGAATTTCTACGAATATTAATAATTAACAAATAGAACTTGTTAAATTCAATTCAAGGAAACTTAAAAAAAAAATACACTTTAAATCTTACCGATTACCACATAGTGGAATGACGAGGAGCATCAAATTCTCCCTCTTCACTTTCAGAACCATGGCGACTCGATCTTCGTGACCTTTGTCCAGAATTCGAACCATATCCTTGTTCTTGATACATTTGTGGTGGTGGTGGATACATTTGGGGTGGTAGTGGATACATTTGGGGTGGTGGATACATTTGGGGATAATAGGGCATGGGATAATTAGGATATGGCTGGGGTGGATAATAACCTTGTGGAGGTGGATAGTAACCATAAGGAGGTTGAAAATGTAAAGGTGGTCCCGATGGATAATAGCATTGACTACCAAACGATTCATTACTAGAAGTTGATCTTCGAAATGAAGAGCCTCCAGACGTATCATGTTGGTGCTTCTTGGCTTTTCCCTTTGATCGAGCTCTATCTCTACTTCTATCCCCACTAGATTCAACAGATGGATGTACTCCGTATTCTGACAAATCAAGGAATAATCCACCGGTAGCAGCAAGCCCAAGTTCTCCGCCAAGTGGACTAAAAGGCCTATTTTCATTTGCACCACCACTATAATCAGCACCACTACCATCACCACCGAGTCCATCACCACCAGTTGGACTTGAACCCTCATCAGCATCACTCTGAGTTGGTGATCGGCTTGTACTTGAGTGAGGTAGATTTTGTTTTCCTGATTGATATGATTGTTCAACATTCATTTCATCATCAGAATTATCAAGAGGCAACCAAACAGAGTTTTGCCCATCTAACAAAGGATTTTCTTTCTCTTGTAGCCATTCTGAAAGTGGATCATCTTCTTCAAAGATATGGTCTAGGCTAATAGGATTGAAACTATCATTTATCTCATCAATACTCCTCCTTTTTTGATGTCTCATCCTTAGCCTCATATTGTAATAAGTGTACACCATCTTATGAAGTCTTTCATATTTCAACCTGTTTCTTTTGTTGGTGTGTATATAGCTAAATGTGCTCCAATTTCTTTCACAATTAGATGCAGAAGTTGTCTGACTAAGCACTTTAATTGCTATTCTTTGCAATTCAGGAACACATGTACCATATATCATCCACCATTCAGCTGTATAAAATAATTTAAAATAAATTTAATACCAATATATAAATAATATTAAAGAAATTAAAACTATTTAATTAATTATTTACCTGGATTCATTTGCTTCCAAGCTCTCTGTGCTTGTGGCGTACCGAATGTTTCTCTTTTATCTTGAAATACAAACAACTACATTGATAAAACATTACAATTATTAAATAAATGTAAAAAAGTAATTATATTTCTAACACATAAAATAAAATTTTCAAGTATAAAATAGTAGTAAACACTAACCTGATTAGTCATCTGGATTTGATTATCCATAGAAGGTTCTAGTCTTTCTATCACTGCTTTTATACCTTCTCTTGTTTCTATTAACACATCCGACGAAGATTTCACACCATATTGAAATTGGGGATTAAGATAAACATAGTTCATAACAATAAAAAAAAATAAGCAATAAAAAAATATATAAGAAATTTAAGCATATAACACAAAAATGTTATTTTAATTACAATCCACATTTTTAGTCTACTTACCAGCTGAATGCAAGTGAGAATGCATAAATGTCCATCTATTATCGATAATCCTTTCATATTCAGTGAAGTATCGACATTCTTGTTCAATTGCCCGTTTAGCTCTATCCATTGCCTCATAAATAAAGCCCATTGTTGGTTTTTCATCACTGTCCGTAAGGCGCAATACTTTTACCAAAGGCTCATAAACTTTTATTATTTCACTTGCTTTTTTCCAAAAATCTTTTCCCAAAATAATTTTTTTTGCTTCATAAGCAGGTCCCGACTTTTGTTGCCCCCATTTAGATTCTTTAAATTCCTGCATATTTTAAATTAAGATTTAAACAAGATATCAAAAAAAAAAAAACTAGACTTAAATAATTGTACTAATTATTAAATACTAACCTTTGAATTGAACATTTCTCTTAGACCTTGTTTATGCTTTGTTATTTCTTGCAATTGGATGAAATGGGTAGCAAATCGAGTGAGAGCAGGACGAAGTATTTGCCTTCCTTGAGTATATTTCTTCATCAAGTCAACTGTCCAAATATGATTGTATATGAAACAAGTGACTTTCTTCGCCTCGTCCAATACTTTTTCCACGCTTTGCTTCTTCCCAATATCTTCAAGGCATAAATCCAAGCAATGAGCTGCACAGGCAGTCCAAAACAAATGTTTTCTTTTCAACATTAATTTTTTTCCAGCAGCCTTAAGTGCTGCCTCATTGTCAGTGACTATTTGAACAATATATTGCTCTCCGATTTCTTCCACAACTTGATCTAATAATTTGTAGTAAAATTTAGTATCTCTAGTCTGAACACTAGAGACATCAACAGATTTCCAAAAAATGGTCCCTTTACTACAATAAACTAGAAAATTTATTATATGCATTTGATTCAAGCTATTGGTCCACCCATCACACATTAAGGTAGCACCTACTTCACTCCAGTGAACCTTTAATCCATCAACCCATTCTTTGACTTGTTGATACTCTGATTCCAAATATACATCAGAAACCTCATAAGGTGTTGGAAGCTTTACATTTGGCCCAATTTCTGCTGCTACAGAAACCAAATTGTGCAACCATGGAGAGTTTGCTAAATGAAAAGGAAGTCGATCGTGTATCAAAAATTTAGATACTGATTCACCCAGCTTCTTTCTTAATGTCTTCATAAAAGAATCGCTTAACTTCGGTTGCTTTAAACTCTTGCTTCTAACCAATTCAGGTACTGCTCCCCTTAAAGAAATTTCAGAGTCACTTGGAGTAGATTTCCTTATTCTTTGATCAAAATAGTCAGCAACTGAGCCATGAGAGCTTCGTCCCTCTTCATAAGTATTATTAAAACCACTAGTTCTTTGCCTAAATTCTTGCCTCATATGCCACTCACGTTGTGATTGAACACTTTCTCGCATGGCTTGTCTCATAGCATCATCTTCGTCTATGAATCCTTCATAATCATAATCTTCCTCTCCTCTTAATTGAGAAAAGAATTCATCTTTTCTCTTTTTGTTATCAATTTTTTTCTTTTTACTTTCTTGGAGGAGTTTCATCATACTTTCTCTAACAGTACCTTTTAATAATACAGTTAAGAAAAATAAAAAAAATTAGTTGTACATGTTAATGTAATTTTATAATCTTTATTTAAAACTTAACATAATATTTATAACATACCAGTAACATTGGGGCATGGTGCAACATTGCCAGTCTTATGAGCAATATGCTCCTTGAAGCGTGTTATTCCTCCTCTTACAATTTTCCCACAAAGTTTACATGACACATTTCCTTTTGAATTTGGTACAGGTATTCCGAAATGCCAACCGATATCATCACTTGGCGCACCTTCTAGTCCCTTACTTGGAAAATCCTCACTTCGTGGTATGCTTGACATTTTCTGTTAAACAAATAAGTATAAACAAATGAGATAGAATTATCACATTTTTTTATACAAAAAAATTGAATCTGAATCATTAATTAACCACATGTTCAATTGTTTAAGAAGTAATAATAATTTATTAATTACATTTACATTATCAATATTTTTCTTTAATTACAATAATGTTCAACTATATCGAAAAATTAATATTAATTTGCCACAATCAATTAACTTAAACAAATATATTTATATATGAACATCAAATTATCAATATTAACTTTTTCTTAAGTTATAATAATATTTAATACAATATATTTAATTGCACTACAAATTTTACTTTAAAAATTAAATTAATAATTTAAATTCAACCTTATCTATTTTTTTTAAATTCAAATTACTCATTTCATAATTTTTTTTAATCATGATTCATCCATTCTTAAACTTTTAATTTAAAGCCCATCACTATTAATAGTTTAATACATATTAAAACAAATTTTTTTTTGGTTTGCTGATGATGATTGATGATGGCAACGACAGTAGCAAATGCTCAAAATAAATTCTAGCTAAAAAAATTGCTCAAAATAAATTCTACCTAAAAAAAATGCTCAAAATAAAGATAAAAAATAATATGCTAAATAAAAGTAAAGACTAATTAAAATTAACATGATATTATATCTCAAAAAAATCTAAACCTTTAACCAAAAAAAAATTCTAAACCGGCTAACCCCTGGCCCTTCAGTCTTCTTCACTCTTTCAGTCTTTCACTTCACAACCCAACAAAAACCGACACAGTCCCCAACTCTCCACCCACCCAAGTTCCGTCCGTCTCCCAACCCAACCGAACCCTCGATCCTCCTCAGTCCTCTCAGTGGCTCAGTAACGAGCCGCCGGCAGCCTCCCTCAGCCTCCCGATCACGTCCTCAGCCCCTCACCTTAGCGGCTAGCCTCCTTTTTTCCTTTCACCTCCCCTCACGTACGGCCTCACGTCAGCGCCTCAGCCAGCTGCCAGCCTCACGACGCCGGCCTCAGCTTGCCTCCGTCTCCGTCGGCTTCGTTTCGACTTTCACCGTGACTCCCTCGGTCCCTTCCTCCCCTTCTGTCACGGATCCAACCGCCATGTTCGTCGGCATCAGCGGCGGCGCCTCCTTTCATTTCGGCACCAGATCTGACTCTTCTGATCTGATCTGATCTCAGTCTCTCAAAGACTCAAACATCCACACCGCCCTTGCCATCACCCACTGTCCCACGCCATCACCCACTGTCCCAACTCCCAACTCCCACGCCATCACCTTCAGCCTTCTCATTCTCTGATCTGATTTAAGTTTAAAAACAAAATGCTTAGTTGCTTACCTTTCAAAGATCTTGCTATGTTGTTGTCGGTGAGTTGTGATTCTGTGTGAGTGATCTCTGTTTGCTTGAAGGATTTTTCTTTGTTGTTGACTTGTTGTCTCTCACTCTGTTTGCTTGAGTTGTGTTGTAAATGAATTGAGTTGTTGTGTAACTTGTGTTGTGTGTGACAGTTCGTGTGTGTTGTGAGAATGAGAATATGGTCTGTGTCTGTGAGCTTTGTGAAATTGTGAATCTGTGACTGTGAGCCTGTGCTGTGATCACTGATGAACTTGTGTTGTGAATTGTGATTTGTGAATTGTTTTTTTGATTCGAAGCTGAATATATTTTAGGTTGATGATTGATGTTTGAAAGCTTGGGCATTGTACTTGGGAATCTGATTCTTGCTGTCGGGCCGACTACTCTGCTTCTGAAATTCTTTTTCTTTTTTTTTGGTCTTCTGTCTGAAAGGTAATGGTGATAGCGGCGATAACGGACCGCTATCACCGCTAACCTCCGTTATGGCGTTATAAAACGCCCGTTATCAGCCGTTATGGGTGTGAGCCATCCTCACACCCGTTATACCTGCAATAGCGGTGGCGGCCACCGCCGCTACCGCTAGATAGCGGCCGCTATTTGACATAGCGGCCGCTATTTGAAACACTGATTCCAACAATATCTTTGAATTCATGGGCCTCAAGGTCGTAAATCATTAGCTGCCCATTTAGTGATTCTACAAATATCTTATTGCCATTCTTTTTCCAATATCCAAACATCCTTTGAACCCCTGAAAGAGGTTCAATCCTTAATAGTTTGGTCCAGTGCTGCCTTTCTTCGTTCAACACCCAAATGTAAGTACTTCTGTCGGCCATGTGAGGATAAGAAACACACAGAGAAATACGATCTCCAGGTAATGGAAGCAGCCGCCCAAATGAAGATACGGGGTCAGCAACAGGTGGCCATTCTATCAATTGAAACACTTCTTTGCCAAAGTCAAATGCAAGGATCTTAGAATATTGAAGAAACTTGTTCGCCACCCAATAGTAAACTCCATTTTCACATGCGTTGTTTTCGTTATTAAGAATACATAGGTCTTCAAAGAAGTCAACCTCTTCCCTTTTTAATACCCTCCAGGAATCAGTGCTCATCCTGTAAACTGCATAGTGAGGAGGTCCAGAAATATCTGTCTCCAAATCCACATAGTTTCGAATATGGATCACTTTGTAATCATTTGAAACCGGATCTGACACGAACCCAATATCATTTCCGTAGGTTTCCACGTTGGGCGGAATGTTTTCATTACATTCTGGTAGAAGTCTAAATTCTCTTGTTGCAGGATTCCATAGAGATATGCGAGATTTGACAGCATCACATAAACTAAATTCTCTTGTGGCAGGATTCCATAGAGATATGCTATATTTAATAGCATAACATAGACAAAGCAATCCATCATAAACCCGAATTGTAGTCCCAATTACATTGAAATCGTAGGGAATTTGTGGGAGCAAATCTTGGTAAGAAACAAGGGTTTGATCAAGAAACAAGCAAATAACACTATCCCCAATAGATTCTTTATAATGGTACACGAGAAATTGGTTGTTCTCCTTGCTGATGCTAAGATGCTGTGAAACAAAACTTGGATTTTCAAAGAGAGATCTCAAAGTTTTTGCTACGCATTTGAAGCGAATGATTGACTTGACAGGCAGCCTGAGGAGAATCCTACTAACCAAATCTTGAGGCAAATGCCCATTGCTGCTTCTAGCCATTCCCCCTCTCTTTTTTGGTAATTGTTGGCCTTTTTGTCAACAAAAAGAAAATATGAAAAGATATACGAAAGCAACAAAAAAATTCACTAAAAAAAGGAGACTTAAAAAATATCAAGCACAAAAAAGCTTCAATTAATGAAAGAGTTGGAAAAAAAGTCAACATTAAGCTATTTCTGCATGTATATCATATTTTTTAGTAGAAATAAAAAATATAAGTAATATAGCGGCTAACCCGGAGGAGCAAGAAGCCTTCTGAAATCATGGATGGCAATTGCAAAGCTAATTAATTTACTTTTATACATCACTATTTTATATGGCCAAAGGAAACCTAATCCTAATAAAACAAGGATAACCTAACCCTATTTTTTTGTGAGTAGTGTTGTAACATGTCAAGTTCTAGAATTATCCCCTAATTAATTTTTTATTATTTTTATATGGATTATTATTAATATATTTATATTTTCAGAAATACATATCAATATTAATATTGAACACTTACCTTAAATCTTCCATCATACTAGTAAGATTTAAGGCAAATATTCTCATATAGAAATTTTCAAAATGGCAACCATTCGTGACACTCGAAATTTCATCATCGAAATAATCTCAATTTATCTCCATATTTTATAGTTTATTTATTAAGTTATATGATTTATTTAATTCTTCTAATTTTTATTTTTAAATATCTATTACTATTTTATAATTTAAAAATTCTAACTATATTTTCTTAAAAGGTCATATTTTCTAAGTAAAATTCTTAAAATCTACCACGTAAATTGCCCTACTCATATAATTAAACCCTAAGTATACATAAAAACTAAATCAACATATCATGATATCATCACACTGTACAAATATACAAACTTTATACTTACTAAATTATCAATTCTTATTTAATTATCAGACAAATCTATATTAATTAACTATCATGCAAGTAATCATACATATCAATTCTTAATTATCCTACAAATTTACAATTACTAAATCAGTTTAAATTATTATTTTTAAATTATCCAACTATTAAATTATCAACTTATTATTATCATAAGTATTATTATCAAAATACTAAGTTATTAACAAATACCAATTAAGTATTCATTAACTAATTAATTAATCAAATAAATCCTACTAATTAAACTATTGAATTAATTAATTAATTAAAATATTAAAACAAAACTTACCTGGACTGTAGCCTCACTTCTTGTTGGCTTTCTTTCTTTTCTTTTCTAAATACTCCGTTCCTTTTTTCGGCTTTCTGTTTCTTTCGCCCTTGATCGTTCAATTTCCTTCTTCTTTTCCTTGAAAGGAGGGCAGCAACCGGAGACTCGCAGGAGACAGCAGTGTTGTGATGGTGCAGCAGCGGTGGTGATTGGACTGTAACGCAGGT
The DNA here is from genome assembly GCA_032173925.1 of Heritiera fomes. Taxonomy (NCBI): domain Eukaryota; kingdom Viridiplantae; phylum Streptophyta; class Magnoliopsida; order Malvales; family Malvaceae; genus Heritiera; species Heritiera fomes. The sequence continues at coordinate 16,208,112 of JAPDPM010000002.1, forward strand.
GGCTGATTGTGCTAGAGCAGAGACCACGGTGAACAAGGCGGCGAGAATCAGGGCGCGGTTTTGCTGCAGTGACGAGCGACTGTGCAGTGTAGGAGAAGAGAGACTCGTATAGAAATAGTTTTGAGGATGAAGCGATGATGATGATCAAATGCAAGGGTAGAATCGGTGTGGAAATCAGCAGGAGCTATAATGAAACAGGTCGGCGACAGGCGGTGCGCGAGGTAGGACAATGCAGCAAGCAGGAAAGAGTGCAGCTTGGCTGAAGTAGCTTGGTGATGGTGGCTGTTTATAGATGCTGCAGTAAAACAGAGGTGAGCTGGTGGCGGCCAGCAAAAGGGCGCACAGCAATGCAGGACGTCGGTCGCAGCTGGGCAGTGTGACGTACGATAATGGACGGCACCAAGGGGAATTGGCGGCTGCAGGCTAGTGTAATGGGAATAATACTGCACAGAACGAAGCAGGGATAGTGACCGCAACAATTAGCATAGATGAGGGTGCGAAGACGATGATGGTGCTGGATTTACAGAACCGGACAGTGAAGGCTTGGTGGTGGTGGAGCTATGAATTGTAGTGGTGACGATGAAGATGATGCGTGACAGTGCAAGAAGATGGTACGACGAAGATAAGGATGAAACAGAGGAGACTTTTGGCGGGGGTGCAACGGCAAAGGGATGAAAAAAACAGGGGTTGCTTTTTGGCATATATTCAGATATTCGATAGTGATCAAGCTATGAAGGCAAAGAGTCCTTTTATGGGCCAAGAATTAGAGTTTTAATACAATTTGATTTTTTCAATATTTATCTTCTCTCTCCTTTTTTTTTCCTTAATAATGCTATCCTACAAAATACAATCCTATTCTAATATTAATTCTAATTTTAATCTAAAATTATCTTAGTCAATAAATCCTAATCTACGAAAATTTTAGTTAGCCTATTCTAAATTAATTACCCACAAGTTAATAATTTATTTTATTTTTATTTTTCAATATTTATTAATTATTCCTAAATTATAATGTTAATTCTAATAAAAAATCCTAATTTAATTCTACATTAATTAATCCTAATTAAATAATTCTCTTAATCTAAGTTGTTAAATTAAATTAATCAATCCATAAAAAAATACAAAGTCACCTAATCCTATTAATTATTTTTACAAATTAAGATCTCAAACAAAATAAAGTGTTTACAAGTGGTTGATGTTTAGGTAACTTCAGGTTAACGGATTATTCCCAACCACAGTACTTAACAACCACAATTCTACCATTCACCCAAAAAAAAGCGGATTATTTCTAATTTTTTTCTATTTAAAAGTTTAGGCTAAGAGCTGATTTTTACTTGAAAATTTTATTATTTAGCATCATTCTTGAAACCTTTCTGTTATTATTCGTTTAAAATGATCGATTAAATGAAAATAGAATGAAATAAGAATATATTAAGATGTTATTGTATTTTTGAGAAGGGGATAGAATATTTATTTTAGCAACCTTACGACTATATATCAATTAGGTTGAGATTTGTGAAATAGTAATGAAACTAGTTTGCAAACCTGTGCAATGCATAGATCAATTATATAAATATATATATATATATACACACACACACACACACACATAAAATTTGTATTATTTACCCACTTTGTTTATAAAAACTATGCTTAATTATTTTAATTGTATTAAATAATTAATTTTATTTTTTAAATAGATGAAAAATCTATAATATTTTAATTATTTCTAAATTAGATAATATTTTAATTATTTTATATGAAGTGATTAGATTTTAGATAAACTAGTTTTAAAACCCGTGCAATGCAGAGAAATACTTAATCAAATAATAAATTTATTGATAATATATATTTTTGAAACCATATAATATAAATTATTATGTTTATGAAAAAAGACAGCATATGTATATTTAATAATTTTTTATTTGTAATTTGTATATTATAGCAAAGTAATTTAAAAAAATTAAAAAAAATTACATATTGGATATAATTATGCAAATTTTGCAAAAGTTAAATCAAACTCATATTGTAATTTATTGAATGAAAATAATATATAAAGAAAATTAACATGTCTTTGATTTGAAGAAATTGAAAATTTCTATCTTAAAATCAATTTCGTATACAATTTTTTTTAAAATGAAGAAGATTCTTCAATGATTTTTTGTTGAGTTGAAGAGTTAGCTAATGATTCTTGAGTATTCATTGCTATCTTTCAATGACATGTCACTTTACTCGATGATCCAATAGATTCCATAGATGGAATAGCAGACATGGATAATACATTAATTTATAATTTAATTAAATTAGTTTTTAGTTATAACATATATTATATGAAAATGTAACAAAGATAGTCATATTATATAAATGTATATATATATATATATTTATTCCAATAATTTTCGACATTCAAGTTTATGATCAAAATGATACATTTTTAGACATGATGAACTTAGTACTTCCTATCTCAATATTATAATTTGTTTCTTTTGTTTCGAGCACAAAAATTTCACCCTGAGATATTCAAATATCTCTCGAATTTTATAATCTATATTTTCTTAAATCATGGTCGTAGGCATATCATTAAATTAAATTGAATATTGGACAATATTAAAATAATTGTTAACTAATCAATACCTTAAGAGAAATTTTATAAAGATTGTTAAAATTTTTATTAATTAATTTATTAGCTTTAGTGTTGAAAAATACAAATATCATTCTTTCCAAACCATCAAATGCGTCAACATTCAACTTGTACTTATGAGGTGTAATTGTCAACTAGTCAATATTTTAAGAGAAATTTTATAAAGATAGTCAACATCTTTATTAATTAATTTCTTAGCTTCGGTGTTGATAAGTAAAAATATTATTTTTCAAAACCATCAAATGTCTTAACATCAACTTGCACTTATAAAGTATATAAAATACTGCAATTAAGCTATATATATATTAAAATTATAAAATGCTTGTATTATCGTTACATAATATTTTCTATTTAATGTTTTAAATATAGTAGATATAATTATTATTTACCTTAGAGTTAGATTAGAAACATTAACATTAAAGGAGGAACAATGAAATTTTCTATCAACTTCAGACAGCTTTCCAAAAGTTATATAAACTTTCATGATAATTACTCCATTGGTGAAAGATATCTCTCTCTCTCTCTCTCTCTCTCTCTCTCTCTCTCTCTCTCTCTATATATATATATATATATATATATATATATATATTATATAACAAAAATTCAAATATAGTTAATAATATATATGTGCTAAAGCAATTATATTTTAAAATTATGTTGTTGTATATTTTATTATTGAAAAAATATACATGTTAATCTAATACTTTGAAAAGTGATTTTTGACCAATATTTTAATCTCCAACAGAGGTGTCCTATTTATAAATATTGAAACTTCATCTGATGCTAATCTTTAATGCAATGTGTGATGAAATTCTTTACTACAAATAAACTAAATATAAAAAATAATAGAAATTTCAGTTTTTACTTTTAAGATCCATGAGTACCAAGTATTGATTACATGCAATTTCTAGAATAACAATGGAGAAAATTAAAAATTTTACTATATATAGATATAGATGTTAACTTTTAGACAATTAAAAAAATTTTATTGATAAAAGCGGTAGATATAAATGTTATATTTTATAATATTAATATGAAAAGAAAGAATTATTACATGTTACGTATTAAATAAAAAAATAAAAAAATGAGGTTATTGTTTAGAAAATTGAAAAAAATTAATCAATAATCATTAAATGTAAGATGTTGTCATATTATTGCATGTTATATATTACATTATCCATATTGATTTTAATATATATAGATATAGATGCTATCCTTGAAAAAATAGAAAAAAATTAATTGATAAAAGTTATAGATATAGATGTTATATTTTATAATCTTAATGTAAGTAAAGATAAATGATATGTTGTCTTCATTTAATTTTAATCGATATATAGATATAGATGTTTATTTTTTAAAATTTTAAATAAATAATTAATTTAAAAAGATAATTGTTTTATTTTGTATTTTTAATATATTTATATATATATATCTGTCTTTTTGAAATTTGAAAGAATAATTATTTTTTATTTTAATATATTACATGTGTAAATTATTTAAACCATCCACATAGGATGTTCTACTTGCAGTTAAATGCTTTGGCTTTTATTTATATATATAAGATTATTAATCTTTATTAAAATAGATAATGTTTAAATGATAAGATTTTTTATAATTTAATTAAAATTTATTAAAATATAGAAACTCAGACTTTATAGCTTGGATGTAATCTTCTTTTGGTTAATGAGATTTCTTTTGCTCATATCTTCAAGGAAGCGAATTTTTTTGCTAATTACTTAGCGAAATCTGGAATCTATAGAAACTTAGACTTTATAGCTTGGATGTAATCTTCTTTTTGTTAATAATATTTTACTTTTCAAAAAAATTATTAAAATATATAATTTTTCTTCGTTGGACAACATTTACAGTAGACCAAGGCACGGACTACAACCATCACGCTTTGTTTTCTCTTAGATTATGTAATTAAGAAAATAAATAGAAACACATTAAGAAGTGTAATTGTCAAAGAAGAAAAACAAGATATTAAGAATTTTTCTCAAAGCTTATGAAAGAAAACCTTTCAAGTCAAACACTGTGACATTGTTAATAGTTTAATTTTTTTTTCATGTAATATTTTAAGTTCATTAAATTTTTGTTTTGGAAATTAATCTATGTGTGATAGTATGTGCTATGAAGATTGCTCATGGAAAATAGTTAGCAGCAACAAACTCATGTTTTTAATAGGAAAAAAGAGGTTTTTATTGTTACCTTCAAAAATGGGTCCAACTCGAAAGCAACTTTTTGAGCATGTAATCATTCAACTTATGTGTCTGGCTTTATCATCTATTGCTTTTTTGTTGCAAAATTGCAACATTAGAAGGCAATGACATGAAAAAAATGACAAAATAAATTTGAATTTGATGTTGATTCGAAAGTTTTGGCCTGAAAAAGAATATATAAGAAGTCTATATTATAAATTCAAACCTCAAAAAAAAATTATTTGTTTGGTTAGCGGGACTAACAGAGTGCATTCCCCATGCATTCTAACATACTTCATCAATGGCTTAAAAGTTAACATGTTTTAGTATATACTTCATAGATCCTTTCATAGATCCTCTTTTAAGTGTCTTTTTGTCTCTTTTCATCACTTCTTTAAGAGGTTATCAATGAAATTCAAATATGATGCACAGGTTTATCATGTTAATTCTGTTTAAGTCCTGTTTGAATTGCCTTATTTTCACTACAAAAAAATAAAGCATTAGAGACGGAATTTGTGACCTAATTTCCGTCACAAATTTTCAATTTTCGTTACTAATTGTAATTAGTGATGAATTTGAGACGGAATATTCCGTCTCAAATTCTGTCTCTAAATTTGAGGTGGCTAAAAATCTATTTATCACAAAAAAAATTTTTTTCCGTTGCAAAATCCGTTGCAAATTTGAGACGGATATTTGCTACTAAAATCCATTTCTAAAGCTATTTTTTCCATCAGAAAAATTGTAATGAAACAAAAAAAAATTAGTTTTTCTATGACTTTTGCATCGAATTTTGCAACTGATTTTTTCCGTTACAAAATTTTGTGACAGAAATTCCGATACAATTTCCGTCACAAAGAATTAATTTATTTAAATTAAAAAAAATCAAATTCTATAGTTTGTGACAAAATTTTGGTAGAAAATTCTCTCAAAATAAGTTGCAACGGAATTAGTAACTAAAAATTTCGTCTGTAATTCCATTTTTTTGTCACAACAAATATATTATTAAAACACTATAAAAATTAAAATTACAATTTATGACAAAATTCTGTCACAAATTCCGTCAAAAAACTGTGACAAAAAAAATCAACATTTAAATTATTATTTCATAGCTATTGAAATTGTTGAATTTCATTAAAAAAACAATTAATTTTGTAAGTTAAAATCTAATTTCCAAGTACACCTAAAATTGAATCCAATTAATTTACAATAAATATAGTTTAACAAAAAGATATACATTTAATATATACATAATTAAACAAAAACCTTAAATATATATACATCTAATATTCACAAAATATGTACCGACATCCATAAACATTATACTAAATTCGGAAATATATACTATATTGAAATACAAAAGCATAAGTTGTATAACATCGTAGTGCTTCATGAAGATGGTCTTTGCTTCAAAAAGTGATCGAATACCTATAACAAAATAAATTGTTTTGTTAAATACGATTTAACAAAAATTCATACAATTAATATATATTCTACTCAACACATATACATAATCAATTAATATATATTTTACTCACTTTGGGCAAGTTACTCGAAATGGAACATTGATGAAATGTCTAAATATAATTAACATTCTCAATCCTTTACAACAAATGATAATGGTTACCAATGCTTATAAAACTTGAGGAACATCATATTGCAGTCACTATACCAGACCTATGTTTCTTTGGACAACTTAAAGGTTGGTCAAATGACTACCTAACCTCCAATAACAACTAAATATACATTTTAAAGGCTGCTAAAACAGAAATGAAGGAAAACCAATCCTCAACGATAGATACCAAGAAATCAAATATTATGTTGCAATGATAATCTTCGTCATAACCAAAACGTTCGATCCTTGCTCAAAGATAAAAACACAGAACTTCTATCAAAACTAAAATGCAAAAAGGTTGATTATTATCTTATGTTGTTTGACTTTAGTCATGAAGTCAATTTACAAATCAAGGTTGTTTGTACAGATTTGATGATTATCTTACGATGTTTGTACCATTCGAAAATACCAAATCAATTTAAAAAATCTTTACCATAAACAGCAGAGATAGCACTAGCGCTCTCCACAAATATGGGTGAAAAGCTCAACATGGCTGTACTTAATGCAGTAAAAAATGATTCAAAAAAATATGGAAATTGCAAATTAAAAAACCTAATCTCTATGAATTGTTTCTCTAAACTAAGAAAATCCTAACTATGCAAATTAGTAGAAAATCTTAACTATGCAAATCAGTGCTGTCTTGCAGTAGTTGGTGCACCACCAGCTGCTGTCCTGTGGCAACAAGTCCAGCAGCTGGTGGTGCACTTGCTGCCATAGGACAGCAGCTGGTGGTGCACCACAGTAAGAGGATTTAACTAGTTTAGGTCTAAAAGCAATCAATGTTCATGCCTCTTTAGTAGAAGACTTGAGGCCAGGTGACCTAATTTATTAACTCTTTTATGCATTTGTTGGGTCGTATTCCTTCCCTTCATACTGCACTTCTATATGGCTAGTTAACAATGTTGTACTATTGATTTGCAAATCACCTATCACTTCTATTAGCAAAAGAATGTTCTCATGCTTAGACTTACCTTGGATGCATGAAATAGTATTTACTGATCCTAAGCTGAAATGTTTAGTATTGTTATTTATTATTTTAATCTAAGGTTTAGATATCTATATTAACTGCTTTTAGGCTTCATGTTTTGTGTGAATGTTTCTTTTTAGTTGACTGGAGTGCCTTTATCTGTATATTAGTATAAGAGATGATAGTTTGCTATCTTTGATTGACGTTAGCAATTCAGTTGAGAAGGAGAACAGAAGTAAAGGCCTGGTTCAATGGCATCTACTAACATCACAATATTTAAGGAAAAGTCTGGAAAGCAGCAACTTGTATTTGTTTTAAGGCCATGATAGTAGAAAAAGACCATTTATAACTATTAAGAATTCGATACTAGAACATCAAACTGGCTATTAATATGTTTACTGAATGCTGCATCTATAAATTCTCAAGCCAGATTTAGATAATGTTTTTAAAAGAAAAAGCATAATGGTTTTTTATTTGCTTGGATTAACAACGAATGCCCATATCAGAGAAGAAAGCATTAATCCTTGGAGGCAAAAAAGGCTTGAAATTTTGAGAAAGAGTGAAACCGAAAAGAGTCAAAATAAAGAAAAGTGAAACTTACAGATTTGCATGCGAAAAGAGAAGCAGAGTGAAGCTCACAGTGTTATAATGCATGTCGGAGAACTAAAGTAGCTAGAAGAAGAGCAAAATGCTGAATCCTTTCGAAGACCTGAACATAAAAAAAGTATGAATTTTTAACAACATAATCAATGTTTCAACATGAAAATTTAATTTAAAAAGAAAATTAATTACCAAAGATTTGAGATACTTATTGATATAAAACACTTCCTCTTCGATCGCAAGAAGCGCTAGCACAGTAACAACAAAAAAACAATAATTACCGATCACCACTCCTTGCAATTGCCTCTGAATCCTCTTCGCATCAACGTGAAGAAGCTCAAGCTGCTTTTCATTCAGAAACAACATGATTCAAGCTAAAAAAAATATAAAATAAAAAAATTAAGAACGCAAAGACATAAACAAAAGGAACGGACCTTATGGAAGCGATTGAGAGCAAATAAGAGTAGCTTGGAGAGGCAAGGCTGTTGAGGGATAGAGATAAGATAGAGGAGACTGGCAAATGCCAAAGGTTGATGATTCAGAATAAGCAAACCAGGTAGCTTCTCTTCCTCTTTCTTACTTTTTCATATTTTTCTTTCGTCATTTTCAAAGTTGACAAACAAACACCAAAATAACTCATTTTAAAAGAATTTTTAAAAGAAATTGCTGCAGCAGCTGCTGGTGCAATAAAATAAAGCCAACCATACTACTAGGCAAGAAAATGAATCATCAACTCATTTGTTTCAGCTAAATTCACACAACCATATGATATTGATACCAGAAGCATAGAATATGTAGTCTTATTTTTTTGCAACAAGACAAGAATTAAAGCAGAGATCTCAGATCTAAATGGTATCCAAAACTAAATCCTAACTGTTCAAATAATGGAGGACTATTCAAGGTCCTGAAACCAATTTAGTAGTGGCCTATTGAATTCAAGGCAGTAGAACCAAAATTGAAGTCAAATTGAAGGAGTTTTTTACTTAAGTAAGATAGTTTAAAATCTTTATTCTTCAAATACGGTACTTTTAAACTTATTTCTATAATCAAGGTATTTTAGCCAACTAGATGCCATGTTATTTTATTAAAAAGGAAAATAAAAATTTAGATTTTTTGCAAAACATAAAAAGTTCTGAATAATATTTTTTTTTGCTCTTGATAAACATTAAAAACTAAGCAATTTGATCCTTCAGCTGCTGTCACAAGCTGCTGGTGCAATTTAATAAAGCCAACCATACTTCTAGGCAAGAAATTGAATCATCAACTCATTTGTTTCAGCTACTTTTATATTTCATTTGCAACACCCAACCAGCAAATACATATTGGGAAACCTACAATTTCACAAAATTCAACCACATATGTAATTTAAAAAAAGAAAAGAAAAAAGCAAACAGTTTCTTGTAAGCAACATCTAGTAAAATATTTTAGATACAAGTTCACAAATATCTCTCATATGAAATAAAATTCACAATAACTTCAAATATAAAAACCCAGAAAAATTAGACAGATTAAAAATATAACCCACACGAGAATTTTGAAAGAAACCCATTAATCACTAGGAATTTCGAAAGATACCAGAAAAGTATGGTTCAATCTGCAATCACGCTAATAACCATGTGCATCTGCCGATGGTGGAGCTATACTGGATTGAATCTGATTTCAAGAAAGGAAACCAATTGATTCATCTAATATGTTAAGCAAGTTGTAAAACTCTCTAATAAAGCACATAGCAGTTGCACTATCATTTCCTATGATATATATAACTCTCTAATAAAGCACATAGCAGTTGCACTATCATTTCCTATGATATATATATATATATATATATATATATTAAATCAGTGAATAATCATATCTTCTAAGATCATGACTGATGCAAATCAATAAATAAACATCTTCCTAATTTCTCTTACATCAAAACAAAATAGAAACAGAAATAGATTAAAAGATGCACTTAGCCACTATTGAATTAATAAGAATAATTCTATTTTTCTCTTCCATATTCCTTAAAAAAGTTTAAGGTTTCAACATATTTACCTATAAAGAGCTTGCAATAGGCACCCTTCTTTGCTATATAACCCAAGGGCAATGCTTCTGATAAATGTTAAAAAAAGAATTAACTCAATAATAGTTATAAAGTAAAGACTGATGCAGTAAAAAAATGAAATGCAAAAGTAAAAAAAATAAAAAATCCTATCTTACCTTAAACTTTACAATGAGCTCAATGATATTAATAGATAAGTGAAATAGAAATGGCAAATCACAAAAATGCTAATTACCTGTTTGATGATGCTTCCAATATCATTTCTATCAAACATTCTAGCATCAAATGTTCTTAATAGTCGAAACAGCTACTTCAAACATTCCAGCATCAAATGTTCAACTTTTCACTAATTAAATTCAAATGTCAAATTACTTGTACTTAATTTGATTAGCAAAATGAAGAGCAGGTAAAATAAAATCACCTTGTAAATGGTTCTAAAACCTCCAATTCCTCTTTAATTGCTTGAACGAAAATCCTTTGTGGCTGATCATAATTGATTGTATAAGAAATGGTTGATTCCTCGTATCAATTGCTCTGCCAATGTGCAAAAATAAATAAATAAATAAATTTTGCAAAACAAGCCAAAGTACATTACTTGAAACATGTAATAAATTCAACTCCAATGACATTCTAAACTTTACCCCAAAATCTCTTGCAACATCTTCAGTCCACAATTAATAAGCATATTTAACTTAATCTATATGAAGGTTTCAGGGAGACAATAAATTAAAGATTTAGGTTAAAGTCATTCACAATCTTGAGATGTCAAAAGAAAAAAAAACCTTAACCCAAAGAATATGTCCAAATTTCTAATGCTTGAATAAGAGAAAGATATCAAGTTATTAAAGAAAGAGAAGAACATATTAACTAAACATAAAATGAACATGCCAGATAATTGTGGAAACAAAACAGAGATTCTAAATTATTCATTTGTACTCTAATCAGTGTCTTATTTTCATAGTCATATTGTTTTAGTCCTAAGATTTTCATATTCCTTAAAATATCAGCTAACATGTTTTATTTTTTCTTGTAAAGGATGCTAAAGTTTCTCTCGTTTAACAAACATTACATTAGATTCAATTTTACATTAATTGAACCTAGATGTGATCGCTAACAGGTGTTTTCTTTTTTCAGAAATTAAGCAAACCTACAAAAGCATCTGAAAAAATGCCAAAATTAAGCAAAGCAAACAAACTCAATAGTAAGTCAAAATTAAGCAAACCTGCACATGTATCTAAAGTGCGAGCACTTGAGCCTTTTGAGGAGGTTTCGATTTTAGAAATTAAAACATTAATATTTCACAAAAAATCTGAACTTTGAAAAATAGTATCAAAGTTTCAAAGGAAAATAAACCCCAATTTTCAAGTCCAAAGAAAATGGAATGATACTAAATATACAAAAATAAAGCACAAATTTGATAATAAAGCCCAATTTCAAGAAGATATAATTAAAAACCCTAATTTAAAATCTAGATTCAGAATTTTTTTTAAAAAAATCTGGAAAAAAATAAATTTTCCTTGCAGAGACTAACAGAATTCCTACTTCCATTATTATATTTTACAGGCTTAAACTATTTTCCTTTTTATTTGCTCATAGTATGTTTCCTTTAGACACCTATCCGGAAATAGGACATAAAGCAAGTCAAAACTAAATCCATTTATACAAAAAAAAATTAATATACAAAATAAATAAAAAACATTTATACCCAAATGAGGATTGGGGAAGCGGGTAGACTTCCGGTGTCGGATCTGGTTAGTAGGGGTACCAGCGGCAGCAGCTTGGTCAAGAGAGGCACAGGGGATGGCTGGCGACAACTTGGCAGTGGAGAGGCGGACAGGGGAGAGGAGAGGCGCGCGTAAGGGGGAGGAGAGGAGAGGAGAGGCGAGGCACGCAAGGTGGCTAGGCTAGACGTCGGCGTCGAATTTGGGTAGGTGAGGCGGAAGGGAGGAGTCGGGGTGAAGGAGAGGTGGGTGAGGATTGAGCGTTCCTTTAGTGTTTCTTTCTTTTTTTAGCTAAGACAGACGTGAAAAGGGCGGTAAGGTAAAGTAAATTTTTTGTCCAAGTAGAATAATTATTTAGGGCGGGAATTGATAAATAATTTTGAGACGGATTTGCGGTAGCAAAATCCGTCTCAAAATTTTATTATACTTTCTATATAAATTCAATAATATTATTTCAGTTAATTGTAAAAATTTTATTATACTTATTTTATATTTAAATGATATTATTTATAATTTATATATTCTAAAAATTATTATACAACATTAAACTAAAAAATAATATAATATTATATTTTATATTACTATATTAGTTTATATTCGGTCTTTAAATTTTGAGACAAATTTTGTAACGAAAATATTGTCTCAAAATTTTTGGACATTTATTTTTTTATTTATTGGAAGATTTTGAGACGGAATTTCCATTACAAAATTTCGTCTCTAATTTTTGAGACGGAATTTGCAACAGAAAATTCCGTCTCAAACCCCTTGAAAAATAGAAAAGAAATAAATAGGGTTTTGAGACGAAATTTTTCGTTACAAATTCCGTCTCAAAACCCTTGAAAAATAGAAAAGAAAATAAATAGGGTTTTGAGACGGAATTTTTCGTCTCAAATTCCGTCTCAAATATTAGAGACAGATTTTGAGACAAAAAATTCCGTCTCAAAACATTTCTATTCCTTTAGTTATTTTTTGAAAAGGTTTGAGAAGGAATCCAAAAATAACTAAAGGAATAGAAACGCTTTGAGACGGAATTTTCCGTCTCAAAATCCGTCTCTAATATTTAAGATGGAATTTGAGACGAAAAATTCCGTCTCAAACCCTTTTCAAGAAATAAGAAGGATAGAAAGGTTTTGAGACGGAATTTTCCGTCTCAAAATCCGTATCTAATATTTGAGACGGAAAATTCCGTCTCAAAACCCTTTTCAAGAAATAAAAAGGATAGAAAGGTTTTGAGACGGAATTTTTCGTCTCAAAATCCGTCTCAAATATTAGAGACGAAAAATTTCGTCTCAAACCCTTTCTATTCCTTTTTATTTCTTGAAAAGGGTTTGAGATGGAATTTTCCGTCTCAAATTTTGTCTCAAATATTAGAGATGGATTTTGAGGCGGAAAATTCTGTCTCAAACCCTTTTCAAGAAATAAAAAGGAATAGAAAGGTTTTGAGATAGAATTTTTCGTCTCAAAATCCGTCTCTAATATTTGAGACAGATTTTGAGACGAAAAATTTCGTCTCAAAACCCTTTCCAAAAATAACTAAAGGAATATAAATGTTTTGAGACGGAATTTTCCGTCTCAAAATCCGTCTCAAATATTAGAGACAGAATTTGAGACGAAAAATTCCGTCTTAAACCCTTTCTATTCCTTTTTATTTCTTGAAAAGCGTTTGAGACGGAATTTTCTGTCTCTAATATTAGAGACGGATTTTGAGTCGAAAAATTCCGTCTCAAACCCTTTTCAAGAAATAAAAAGGAATATAAAGGTTTTGAGACGGAATTTTCCATCTCAAATTCCGTCTCAAAATACCTCAGCAAAATAGAAAAAGCAACGCGCCTTTTAGCTTCGAAATTTGTAACGGAATTTAATCTGTTGCAAATTTGCAACGATTTTCTGTAGAAAATCTGTAGCTAAATTTATCGCAAAACTTTTCTTTGTTCCGTCACTAATCCGTTCCAAATCAGCATGAACTTGTGATAGAAATTTCCGTCTCAAAAATTCCGTCACTGAAAGTATAATTTCTTGTAGTGTTTGACTGTTTAGAACAAATATAGTGGTGGTTATTTACATGTTTCACAATTGGAGGAAGAAAGAAGCAAATGTACCTTCAAATTGAATTATTTGGAAACATTACAAATTTAAAACTGAAAATAATTCTTGAAACTCAATTCACGTGGGATTAACACTCTTCTAATCACCGTATTATTTGTGTGATACTCTCTAAAATCGGCATCAAGTTGCACCTTTGAAACCAAAAAACCCTTTCATTTTGGAAAAATCATAATCTAGATCGACTCCAATACAACCATATTTCCAAAACAATGCTTACAGATTTCTAGCTAAACAAGTTATGGCGTTGTTCAAAAGTAATTTAGAGTGCTACCTATAAAATTTTCTAATTACAATAATGCTAGTGTTTTGAGTGATTAGTACTCAAAAAAAGTTGAAATTTAAAACAAAGTATTTTCTGTGGGATTCATTCTCGACTCAAGTACTGCAAGTCCACTTGATAGATTTATTAGAAGCAAGTGTTTTTTGCGATGGTAAATAGATTACATTAATTAATAAAAGATACCTAAGTATAAAATAATTAAGAACCCAACTTATAAACAAGAGGGTAAACAGGTTACATTAATTAATAAAAGATACCTAAGTACAAAATAATTAAGAACCCAACACCTGCTACTACATCAAAACAAAGAATAAATGTAAGCACAAAGACAATGCGTTATTAATAATAATAGAATACAACCGCACTCGCTACCAAATAAATATGAGCACAAAGACTGTATTATTAAATGAAGGAAATTTTAAAGATAAACAATATTCCCCAAACAATTATCATATGCTCTTTCCCTTGGTTTGTCGCAATCCATGTAGGTTGAACCATTCATATGTACACAGATGATAACTTTTGTTAGGTAACAGTCTCTACCGTAACATTCACAACAGAGAATAATTTATTTTCCACTGACTTGCCTTCTTACAATGTACCTAATATAATTTTCAAAGTAAACTGTATTATGTTGTAGAAAGGCATTAAAAGTATTGTTTATCGTTTACCACTCCCAGCCTGAATAAGATTAATCTCAGATCGTAAAATGGATGGGATACTTGTGTTTACACCAACAAAAAAGAAGAGAAAGGTATTAAAAGTATTGGACAAATGGGTCAAGTAATGTAGACGTGCTCCCATCCAAAAATACCAATTTGGATCATTAGGTTGGCATGTTCCATGGCTTTTCCATTCGTGTCACCAGAAGTCCGAATTTTGGGAGTAAGAAAGGCTCGGCCAATTTGTGTTCATATAAGATAGTAATTGTGATGAAAATTGGCTAATATGTTGATTAAATATAAGTTAGAATAATGCAAAAATTAAAATTTTATAAAATAATAAAAGAAAACAAAATTGTTGGGGTTTGCCTTGAATCCCACATCGAAAGTATAAGAGAAGTCATAAGGGTTATTCTCTTATAAATAATGTGTCAGGATTGGTTTGTAAAGTATCCCAGAGAGTTATAGAGATTGGGCAATTATAAAAGGGTGTAGTTGGGCTCTGTGGGTAGTTAAGCTTTGGGTTTCTAAGGAGTTTGCAATTTTTCTTTTCTAAAAATTGCACGGTTGTAATTGTTTGATTGAATATTAATTTGGTTAGGTGGCTGTAGGCCAATTTGGTTGTGCCAAACCACATTAAAATTTATTGTGTTTGTTTTTGCTTTCTTTCGTTTTTGTGGGTATTTGGTTTGAAGGATATTTTTCCCAATAAGTGGTATCAAAAGCTGAAGGTTCGTGATCCTACGAAAGGAGGAAAGCTATGGCTGAAGCTATGTTTGGAGATATACCTAATTTTGAGATTCCTTTATTTGATGGTAAAAGTAATTTTAGGTTATGGCAAAGTACGATTTAGGATCTTCTAGTGCAATAAGGTTTAAATTTGGCATTAAAAGAAAATAAGCCAGATGGAATGTCTGATAAGGAATGGGTTGGAATTCAGAAGAGGACTGTGAGCACAATTAGATTGGCGCTTGCTCCAGAGATTAAGTATAATGTATTAACTGAGACGACACCAACCAGATTATGGAAGAAGCTGGGAGACATCTATGAATCAAAATCGTTGACAAATAGATTGTGTTTGAAGATAGATTTATATTCTTTGAAGATGGATAAAGGTACGAGTCTCCATGATCACTTAAATGAATTTAATAGACTAGTTTCACATTTATTAGCTATTGATTCCAAAGAGTTGAAAGAAGAAAAGAAGGCATTGCTACTGTTGTCATCTTTGCCTAAGTCCTATAGACCTTTAGTTCAGACTTTATTAATAGGTAAAACTACTTTAACGTTGGATGATGTGATTGTTGTATTGCATGATAATGAAAAATTTATAGGCAAAGAAGATTCTTCATCTACAGGAGGTGTACTAGTTGCTGTGGAAGTTTCTACTCAATGGAGGACTAATGAGAGACATGGTGGATCAATAAGGAGATCAAGATCAATATTCAGAGATTATAGTGAGGTGGAATGTTATTATTGTAGAGAGAAGGGTCATATCCAAACACGCTGCAAGACATTAAGGGAGGATATGGTTGCATTCAAGAAGGCTCGGCAAAAGAGTGATGATGAAAAGAAGAATGAGACATGTGTTGCTTTGACTAATTTAGATGATGATGTATTAGCAACTTGTTTAGATGGGTCTTATACTTGTGAGAAAAATTGTGTTTTGGATTCAGCTGCATCGATGCATATTTACAATGATAAAGATCAATTTGATGAATTGAAAGAGGTTGAAAGTTTAGGTAATATTGCTATTGGGAATGGTAATAGAGTGAAGATTGAAGGTGTTGGGAGCATTCAACTCAAGCTTCATGATGGTGGTGTCAAGACTCTTCGTAATGTGAGGTATGTACCCAGTTTTAGCTACAATTTGATTTCTTTGGGTGAGTTAGCTTCATGTGGGTACACATATATTGATAATGATGATTGTTGCAAAGTGTACACGAATGGTGATTTAGTTTTGCAAGGAAAGAGGAATGAGAAACAACTATATTTGCTTGATGATGCAAAGGATAGAGTTGTTTCCAAAAGTAAGAAGATTTAGAGGCATGTTAGTTTTTCAGATGTTGTTGAGCAGTTTGGGAAGTTTGGGGATTCAAGTCAAGGGAGGATTTGTTAGGGTTTGCCTTGAATCCTATATCAAAAGTATAGGAGAAGTCATAAGGGTTATTCCCTTATAAATAATGTGTCAGGCTTGGTTTGTAAAGTATCTCAGAGAGTTATAGAGTTTAGGCTATTATAAAAGGGTGTAGTTGGGCTCTTTGGGTAGTTAGGCTTTAGGTTTGTAAGGACTTTGTAAGGAGTTAAAAATTATTGTGTTTGTTTTTGCTTTCTTCAGTTTTCGTGGGTATTTGGTTTGAGGGATATTTTTCCCAAAGAAAATAGCATACCTGTTCTCTTTCGTCTGGATATTGATGATTAAGACACCATGTTATTGCATGACAGCTCCATCATTTTTGCTAGAGGACTTCTTCCACCTGGGCTTGATCCATTTGATATCCAATTCTCTATTAATCAGGCTAAATCCATTAGGTCTATGCTTTTCAAAGTAAAAGAAAAAAAATCTCAAAGATGTCAATTCTGCTAGACATAGGCACGCGTTTGACATGGATATAGTGAAAATTTTCTTAAGCTTTTCATATGTTTGGGACTGCCAAATCTACCTTAAAGTTTTATATAACCTAGGTGAATAGACTTCATTCTCAACTCGATCAAAGCCCCTATGCCAACTTACAAAAAAAGCTTCACATTTAAGCTCAAAACTTTCAACTACTTATTTGAGAAACTTTTTTAAAATTCTTTCTAGTAAGCGTCTGAATTTGGTGTGAATATTCTATCTTCTATTACTTACCTTCTTCTGTTGTGTGTTTAGGTTGAACTTGGCCAATGGTGTTGCTAGGCCTAACCCACAAGGAAACTTCAATGTTTCATATCTGACATTGTCACAAACCTTCATTCTCCAGGTGTTATCTGTTGAGATTAATGGAACCCTTCCTTACACAAGCAACAATGTATCCTACCTTACACTAGATACTCCACTAAAACTTGTTGATGTCTATGTCACTGGGGCCAATGGTGTTTTTGAACTTGACAAATTCCCCACTGTGAAATCCCCCAATTTCATGTAAATTTCCTATGATTGTAAAGTATTACAAGCTAAAGAGAATTAAATAAATATGAAAATCTGATGTATAAATGGTGTATAGGACATGGAAGGAATAAGGGAATTGAAAGTCAAATAGTCAAGGAATTAAATTGATATTGTAATAATATTTAAGTATGAGAAAAGATTAAATGTTAGATTTTTATAGTAATTAAAGTGACATATGGCATAGGAATGGAAGAAGAGAATCAAATTAGTCAACGGGGTCAATGGCTGAAATATTAAAGTGATAGAGATGAATTAAATGAAGCTTGATGAGTCATCTTCAGCCATCACCAAGGTCGGCAGCAACATCCAGCCTTTTCGTTCCCTTCCAAAATTTCCTAAGTTTCCATTGCAGTTGCCTTGACAAACCACTATCTCCTATCATCAAATAGTTACGCTCCCTTAACGAAAAACGATCCTCATCACTAGCTAAAGCTATACCTTTAATATGAAAGGCTGAATCGAAGGGATTGAAGAGATCGAAAATTTTGTCATTTTTGGTGACTAGCAAAGGTAAGAGATTGAAGTGGTTCTAGTTGATTTTATCCATGGTTTGGAGTTGTGTAAAGTTGGTGGAGTATATTTATAAAGGTTTCCTAAAGGTATGATTTCTTATGATAACTGCAGCTTTGAGGAATCGAAAGGATAAGTGGTGGTGCAACCAAGCTATTGGACTTTGGCTATTGAGGTAAGGAATTTATGTAACGGACGTAGCGTGACTATGTCCGCATGTTTTAATTGTTTTGGGATGAAATACCAGCTATTTTAAGTGCAGGGAAAGTAAATTTCGAGTTTTACTCCTAGTTACCAAAATGCTAGGAGCAACCGACTACCTTAAGTAGTAGCCAACTGCCTAGAGACAACTAAAGCGTAGATTTTCGAAAACCGATGAAAACCAGTCGACTGCCCTATAAGCTAGTTGACTGCTATTTTCCAGAAAGTATTCTGTTTCAAAACAGTCGACTGCTATATGAGCCAGTCGACTGCCATTTAATGAAAAGCATTCTATTTCAAAATCAGTCGACTGCTATATGGGACCAGTCGACTGCCCATGTGTTTTCAGAATTTCGAAATATCGAAATTTTTAAAAGAAAATAATTTTGATAAAGCAAGATATGTAATAGCAGCCGACTGCCCTATAAGGCCAGTTGACTGCTCCCTTTGGAAAAGAGGTTTTAAAGCTTATTTCAGAAAAGTATGATTGTCATTGCAAAAAGTTATATGACAAATATTTTGAGACTATGAAGTACTTAATGATTATACACTTCTGTATATGTACTTGACTGAAGAACCCTAGTCTGGTCCTCGGTGCCACAGATGTCACCTGAATAGTGTTCATCGCGGCCTACCGACACTTGGCCATTTGCCTCTGTTATATGTTTGGCTAGGGGAGGATTCCTGGCCCTTACGGGGGTACGCCACCTGTTTATTAAGTGCATAATTCCATTGAAATGCTAATAGTCTCCATGTTATTTGAAAGCTATATGTATATGCTATTTCAAAGAAACAAAGAAAATCGAAAGTATTTGAATTACTTGATTTACTTGTAGATGATGTTTTGAAAGAAGTATATGATGTATGCTTTATAATGGTTTTATATGATATTATAGAGCCAAGTAGAAAAAACTGCATATAGAGGCATAGTACGCTCTTTTACATAGATTTCTTACTGAGCGTAAACTCACCCTTTTACAACTATATTTCATACAGATTATCTAAAGTGAATTACGCTCCGGATAAAAAAGCCTACTTTGAAGTTTTATAGTGTACCTTCGAGATATGCTTCCCAATAGTTATTGCAGGTATACTTACTTGACATGTAATTCAGCTATTGTACAGTATAATACTACCGTGATGTCTACAATCATGTTGGGGATTTAGGTTATGTAAGATGTGTAAGATCCTCTCCTAAAAAATGATATGTGTATATATCATAATTATGTTTTATTTGAAATCAAAATCCTTATGATAAGCTATTTCATTCCAAGTATAAGAAGAAGAAGGAATGACATTGACGAACGAGTCTAATCAAGTTGTATGTGAAAAAAAATGTATAGGTAAAGTAGTAGTGACGGGGATGTCACAGATTGGTATCAGAGCAGATTAGACTGATATTTGTCGATGTCATTAGGCTAGAAATAATGTATATCCCCAATGTACTGTACTTGTCTGAATACATATGTAGAGTATAACTATTTAGAGTTATACTAAATAGCTCAATTTTGTAATTTTATCGACAGAATGAGCTCACGTAGAAGTGTAGAGGAAGAGGAAGGGGTCGTACAGAACAGCCCTCAGTACAATCTCCTGCTCCATCTCCACCGCATAACCTGAACACTAAACTAGCGAAAATGGAGAAGCATATGGAGAATATGGCCGCTATGTTCACGCAGTTTATGTCGAACTTTCTGAATGTGGCCACTAGTACACTAGCATCTCCAGCTACGTTACCTCTTACTCCTACAGTACAACCCCCACCAGCACAGACAGAATTACCCCCACCAGTCCCAACTATCGAAAGGCGAGATCCCAAGGCTTATTGTAGTGTGACTTTGATTAAAGAATTTAAGAAGCTGGATCCACCTAAGTTTAAGGGGGACAGAGATTTGTTGGCCACTGAGAACTAGATGAAGGTGGTCACTAAATCTTTCAACTATATGACATGTTCTGAAAGGGAAAAGATGGGTTTGGCTGCTTATTTGTTAGTGGACGACGCAGGGTATTAGTGGCAGTCTACTAGGACTATATTACAGGCTTGATATGCCGAGGTTACGTGGGATAGATTTTTAGAAGCCTTTAATGAGCAGTACATCCCACGCACCGATCAGACTAGGTTGAAGATAGAATTTCTAAACTTGACTCAAGGGACAATGTCGGTTATTCAATACAAGTCGATGTTCATTACTTTGAGCAGATTCGACCCAAAGGTCCTCAGGAGTGAAGGACATAAGATCTATCAGTTTATAGAAGGATTGAAGCCTCCTATCAAATCCAAGTTGTATCCTATGGATATCACCACATATGGAGAGGCAGTCCGTAAGGCTAAGTTGTGTGAGCAGGACTATGAGCTTCATCATGCTGATTTCTGAGCTAAAGGGAAAGGCAAAGAACCGATGAAGCGAAAGTCAGACGAGAAAGCCTCTAGTGATAGATATCCATATAGGAGAAGTAGACGTTATGAAGGAGTTTTGATAGGTAAGCAAATAAATTATAAGAAATGATCTTATTTCAATTACATGGTTATATGGAAATATACTGAATTAGGAGTTATAATGGTTATGAAACAGGGACTCCTAGACCCATCGGGATCAAGATAAATGATGAGAGATCTCGATATTCGACAGGTAGTACCGCTAGCTCATTGAAGAGTATGATGCAGCGATGTAAGCAATGCGGGAAATTTCATGAATCACAGCCTTGCCGGTTAGCGAGTGGTGCTTGTTTTAGGTGTGGTGAGATTGGACATATGATTAAAGATTGTTCCAAGCTGAACCAGAGAGTGTCCGAGGAATCAGAGAAGACCCCTCAGCCACAGCCTAAGGCCACTGCTGCAGAGAAAGGAAAGAAAGCCGTGACTCAAGGACGAGTATTTGCCATTGATGATGAGTCTAGAGATGCCTCGTCCAAAGTGATTAAGGGTAAGATTTACTTGTTTGATATAAGTGTTACTGCATTGTATGATCCAGGCTCTACATATTCTTTTGTGTCTCCTATGATTGCTATGAGAATACCTATGGAGTTTGAGCCTTTAGGACAATTGTTGCAAATAAGTACTCCCTTTATGGAATCTCAAATGACGGACAAAGTGTATCGTGGTTGTAAGCTACGGGTAAGAGAAAGAGAATCAATAGCTGACATAATCCTACTAAACATGTATGGATTTGACATTATTTTAGGTATGGATTGGTTAGCTAAGAATTATGTGATATTAGATTGCTATGTTAAAAATGTGATCTTCTCTTCTCCTGTTAGTTATGTTGTAAATTTTGGAAGTAGTTAATGCAAAAGTATGGTTGTTATTGGACTTATTTGTAAATGAATTGATAGAAAGTATGTGTTGTTATGTGAAGGATTCATGGCTTATGTGGTGGAAGTAAAAAAGAAACGTCCCGGACTTCATGAAATTTCGATAGTCATGTAATTTTTCGAGGTGTTTCCGGACGATCTTCTAGGACTTCCACTGGATATAGAGATAGAGTTTACTATCTATTTGGTGTCGGGAACCGAGCCCATTTCGAGATCACCCTATCGAATGGCGCTAGTAGAATTGGAAGAACTTAAGAAGCAGCTTCAGAAGTTACTAGATAAGGGGTTCATACGACCCAGCGTATCCCCTTGGGGTGTTCCTGTGCTATTTGTCCGGAAGAAGGATGGCAACATGAGGTTGTGCATCGACTATCGATGGTTGAATAAGGTGACGATCAAGAACAAGTACCCTCTTTCCAGGATTGATGATCTCTTTGATCAGCTCAAGGGTGCACAAGTCTTTTCCAAGATAGACTTGAGGTCGGGATATTATCAATTGAAGATTCGGAGTGAAGATATCCCTAAGACTGCGCTCAGGACACGGTATGGTCACTATGAATTTTTAGTGATGCCGTTTGGATTAACCAATGCACCCGCGGCTTTTATGAACTTGATGAATGATGTGTTCAAACAGTACTTGGACCAGTTTGTCATTGTCTTTATAGATGACATATTGGTGTATTCGAGATCCCGGGAAGAGCATAAGCAACATCTACGGATAGTTCTGCAAACCCTCAAAGATCGAGGATTGTATGCCAAGCTAAGTAAGTTTGATTTCTGGCTAGATCAAATCTCCTTTCTGGATCATATAATCAGTAAAGATGGAGTTTCGGTCGATCCATCGAAGATTGAAGCTGTGGTACTGTCACATCCCAAAATGTACAGTATTTAACACTTTATAACACTACACGTGACGGTTGGGCTGTCTACAATGCCTTTATCATCCACTTATTGAAAACAGTAACTACTATTATATAGAATTTAATTTAGTAGTCGATGAAAATATTTATTGTAATATACATATACAGTCTGTACACGTGTTCTACATCCCCGGTACAAGAACTATACAATGTAGTACTGTACAAATATGTCCGAAAACATATAAAAGAAATAATACCTCCAGGACCCACTAAAAGCTGCCTTGGGGTCAACTACCAGACAACCAAATTTTATGGAACAAAATCATTGAAGATAGTCTGTGGAGTGAGAAAATAAAGGGGTGAGCTAACGCGCTTAGTACGAGAATTGTATGTGAAACTGATACTATAAAATCTATATGCTAAAAACAATTGATATTCACATTATAAAACATTTAAGTAAATAAATTAGGAATTAATATTCCTTTCAAAAAAATATTCATTTTCACACTTGTAAAACACCGTATAATATTTAGTTCAACACGTAGTATATTAAAAGCTCAGTAGCTGCAAATAATTTAGTACCAGCTAAAGGTTCAGTGAAAGATACAATCGGCATTACAATATCAAGGAGACCAGGCAACACCCTAAATATATCATGCTATAATATCATCTCAAATAGGGGAAACACATGAGATCTATGGCCATAGTCTAGGAGGTCCACAGTGTGCACTGATAAGGTGCCCACCGAAGACGCTGACAATAAGATCAGTATCATCAGCAATAACACGTGACACGTGAGCATGATATGGGGCCTAACAGTCTTAAAACAATAAACACGTGATATAAACACCATTTATGAAATCAATTCCACTGAATATATTTTCTATCAATCTATAAATATTTAAAATGAAAATATTTTCATTTTATGAATAAAAATTCATAAAATTTTCATACTGTAACAATCATTCTAGAAAATGTTCTAGATATTTATAAAACAATATAAAGCACATGCTGGTACGCTCACATAAATAAAATTCCTTATCAGGAATATTTAAATATAGTTTTTCTGTAAACTATAAAATTATGCAATTTAATGAATTTCATGGAAATTTCCCAAAATTCCACTTATTTTCACTTTAGAAAAATACTAGAAATATTTTCTAAATATTTCTATAATTTTCGGTAGAATGACGGCTATTTTTAACCTAGCCTTCATGCACGAAAATTACAGTTTATAATTTCAACAGCAGTCACAATTTCACCAAATTTCACCACTTTCAAAGGCAATTTATATCCAAATTATTTTATAAAAATAGTGTGAACCAAACTATGCATTTACAGTATCCCTACGGTTCACACACGCATCCTTTACCTGTCTGATGAAATCTAGTTGCTCGATCGCACCATGTACAATTCACCACTCCTGAGCTGCAATAAAATTCACCCAAGACCATTATTCACCAGAATTAAAATTCTAATAATTTTTCTTACATTAAATTTTACCATATTTTCAGTAGAAAATATTAAACTGGTATAATTCGCACCTGTGCTAAAACCTAACTTCGCCAATTTAGCTCCGAATCGAAATCTGACTTCACCATCAGTCTTCTTATAATTTCTATAGTCTCTTAACATCCCAACATCATAATTTGAAGCATCAAAACTCTCCCATCTCACCATGGCCAAAAATGGCTTCTTGCCATTTTCATTGTTTTTCCATAATGTAGCCATTATACCTTAATTAATCATGCTTAATCATCATTTAACATCAATTTTATGCATAAAACACTATAATTCCCCTTAATCCTAAGAATGGCCGAACACCCCTCTTAATGGTTGAATATGATTTAGCTAGATTCAACCTAAACTAATACCATAAACATGCTTAGGAAGATTAATTCTCTTAAAATCTATCATTAAAATTCAAAGAATATAAATACACAATAAATGGTTACCTTGGCTGAAATTTCCTCTTCACTTTTCTCTTGATTTTGCCACTTAATCAAAGGGCTATTGGTATGGTTTGAGAGAGGAAGATGAGTAGAGCAATTTAGGTAGAAATAGCTTAGTGAAAATATAGTGAAAATCAAGTGTTTTTGGAAGCTTTCACTTTCTTTTCTTTTGTTCTTCCATGGAGGCCACGAGATGAAGAGAAGAAGATGCTGAAACAGTGGTCGGCAGCAGTATAAAAATATTTTGTAAATATTTTAAAAATGCTAGGAATTACAAAAATGCCATTAATGATAAGTTTTTCGGTCTTTTTTTTTCCAGAATTTTTATAACTAGGCAGTTGAACTCCAAAAATTTATTTTCCATCACCAAAAATTCATATTAAGTGTATTTTGATAAATGGTTGTGCTTTGGCTTAGGTTTAACCTTTTCGAGAAGGTAAAATTACAAAAATACCCTTTCTGGGTAAATCGCATAGAATTCTAATTTGACTACCGATTCGGTCTATCTATTTACATAACTCTCAGCTTATTTATCATTCTTTAATCACTAGATTAAATTCTGATTTATTTTTACCTCAATTTACGAAAATGCCACTGGGCTATGTACTTAAACGTCATTTCCTAATTTGTTTTCGTACTCTTCTAAATAATCTAAATGAAGAAGTTTAGACTTAAAATTCATACCGTATATTTATTAGACCCTCTGTGTATTATCTGTCTGGTCTCAAGTCCATCCAAGCACTGTATAACATATGGGACCTACCACACTGTACTGGCTCGTATCTGTAAAATTCAGATGAATTGAACAGTACGAGTGTCCTTACATGTGAAACAGTATCTGAATACATGGTTCTCACAGGAACAATAGGAGAGATCGAAAACAGTTACGGAGATTAGGAGTTTCTTGGGTCTAGCTGGTTATTATCGAAGATTTGTAGAGGGTTTTTCAAGGTAGCTGCTCCCTTGACGCGCTTAATGTGCAAAGAGGTGAAGTTTGAATGGAACGATGCCTGTGAATGAAGTTTTCAAGAGTTGAAGTACAGACTGACGACTGCACCTATCCTCACCATTCCTAGTGGTTCTGGTGGATTTTCGGTGTATAGTGATGCCTCTGGACAAGGTTTAGGATGTGTACTAATGCAGCATGGTAAGGTAGTTGTATATGGTTCTTGTCAATTAAAGGACCATGAGAAGAAGTACCTAACTCATGACTTGGAGTTAACTGCAGTGGTATTTGCTCTAAAGATATGGAGGCATTACTTATATGGTAAGAGATTTCAGATTTTTACGGATCATAAAAGTCTGAAGTACTTGTTTTCCCATAGGGAATTGAATATGAGACAAAGGAGATGGCTCGAGCTTCTGAAGGATTATGATTGCGAGATCTTGTACCACCTGGGGAAGGCCAATGTGGTGGCGGATGCTCTGAGCCGAAAGCATGTGGGTATGTGTCGTATATGATGATTCGAGAGTATGAATTGCTTAAGCAGTTTGCAAGCCTCAGTCTAAATGTTACACCTCATGAGCAATTTGGGATGATAGTGAGTTTGTTGATCGAACCGGAGTTAATGGATAGAATTCGGATTGCTTAGGGGGAGGATGTCCAGTGTATTAAGGCTATGGATGAGATCCAGTCAAGTATGCTCTCGGAATTTGACATGGGTAGCGATGGAATTTTGAGGTTTAATAACCGTATATGTGTTCCTAATGATAAGGAGTTGAAGAAGCTAATTTTAACAGAAGCACATTCCACTAAGTATACTTTGCATCCGGGAAATACGAAAATGTGTCATAATATTCGCAAGTATATTGGTGGACTGGCACGAAGAGAGACATAGCAGAATTTGTGGCAAAGTGTCTCACATGTCAGCAGGTTAAGGTAGAGCACCAAAGACCAGCCGGATTGTTACAGCCTCTACCTATACTTACGTGGAAGTGGGAACACATTACGATGGATTTTGTCATGTGATTACCACGGACCAAGAAGAATCATGACGGTATTTGGGTAATTGTAGATCGGTTAACTAAGTCAGTTCACTTCTTACCTAAGAAGTCTACAGATACACTTAGTGCTTTGACAAATTTGTATGTGAAAGAAGTTGTCAGACTACACGGAGTTCTAGTGAGCATAACATCTGATAGAGATTCCAGGTTTACTTCTCATTTTTGGGAGCATTTTCAGGAAGCCATGGGATCTCAGTTGAATTTTAGCACAACTTTCCATCCGCAGACTGATATCAGTCTGAGCGCACTATTCAAACGCTCGAGGATATGTTAAGAGCATGTGCTATGGATTTTAAAGGCTCATGGGACGAACATCTGCCATTAGCTAAGTTTGTTTATAATAATAGTTATCATGCAAGTATCGGGATGGCACCATATGAAGCTTTATATGGTAGAAGGTGTCGATCTCCGATTGGGTGGGAAGAAGTGGGCGAGCGCAAGTTGTTAACCCTAGATTTAGTTGAGCAAGCCTCTGAGGATGTTAAGATGATTTGTCAAAGACTTAAGACAGCTCAGAGTCGACAAAAGAGTTATGCTGATGCATGATGGAGACCGCTTGAGTTTTTGGTTGGAGACTCGGTGTTTTTGAAAGTTTCTCCATCTAAAGGAATCCTGAGATTTGGCCGAAGAGGTAAGCTTAGTCCTCGCTACATCGGTTTATTTGAAGTCTTAGATCGAGTGGGGGATGTTGCATACTGATTAGCGCTACCTCCAGAGCTATCAGGAGTACACAATGTTTTTCATGTGTCTATCCTTCGAAAGTATATTTCTTATCCATCTCATGTCATAGAATATGAGCCCTTGGAAATTCGAGAAGACATGAGTTATGTGGAGAAACCGGTTCGGATTTTAGATAGAAAAGAGAAAGTGCTAAGGTCTAAGATGATTCCCTTAGTCAAAGTTCTCTGGCAATACCATGCGATGGAAGAAGCTACATGGGAGTTAGAGAGCTTAATGAAGGAAAGATACCCTGACCTATCCGAGTAATAAGCCTGATTCAAATTTGGAGGATCAAATTTTCTAAGGTGGGGAGAATGTGAAATCTCCCAATTTCATGTAAATTTCTCATGATTGTAAAGTATTACAAACTGAAGAGAATTAAATAAATATGAAAATCTAATGTATAAATGGTGTATGGGACATGG
Organism: Heritiera fomes; assembly: GCA_032173925.1. Classification (NCBI taxonomy): domain Eukaryota; kingdom Viridiplantae; phylum Streptophyta; class Magnoliopsida; order Malvales; family Malvaceae; genus Heritiera; species Heritiera fomes. The sequence goes on from JAPDPM010000002.1 coordinate 16,236,078, forward strand.
AAGGAATAAGGAAATTGAAAGTCAAATAGTCAAGGAATTAAAATTGATATTGTAATAATATTTAAGTATGAGAAAAGATTAAATGTCAGATTTTTATAGTAATTAAAGTGACATATGGCATAGGAATGGAATAAGAGAATTAAATTAGTCAAAGGGGTCAAAGGGGTCAATGGCTGAAATATTAAAGCGATAGAGATGAATTAAATGAAGTTTGATGAGTCATCTTCAGCCATCACCAAGGTCGACAGCAACATCCAGCCCTCTCGATCCCCTTCAAAATTTCTTAAGTTTCCATTGCACTTGCCTTGACAAACCACCATCTCCTGTCTTCAAATCGTTAAGCTCCCTTAACGAAAAACGATCCTCATCACTAGCTAAAGCTATACCTTTAATATGAAAGGTTGAATCAAAGGGACTGAGGAGATCGAAAATTCTGTCATTTTTGGCTACTAGCAAAGGTAAGAGATTGAAGTGGTTCTAGTTGATTTTATCCATGGTTTGGAGTTGTGTAAAGTTGGTGGAGTATATTTATAAATGTTTCCTAAAGGTTTGATTTCTTATGATAATTGCAGCTTTGAGGAATTGAAAGGATAAGTGGTGGTGCAACCAAGCTATTGGACTTTGGCTATTGAGGTAAGGAATTTATGTAACGGACGTAGGGTGGCTATGTCCGCATGTTTTAATTGTTTTGGGATGAAATACCAACTGTTTTAAGTGCAGGAAAAGTAAATTTCGAGTTTTACTCCTAGTTACCAAAATGCTAGGAGCAACCGACTACCTTAAGTAGCAGCCGACTACCTAAAGACAACTAAAGCGTAGATTTTCGAAAACCGATGAAAACCAGTCGACTGCCCTATAAGCCAGTCGACTGCTATTTTCCAAAAAGTATTTTGTTTCAAAACAGTCGACTACTATATGAGCCAGTCGATCGCTATTTACTGAAAAGCATTCTGTTTCAAAATCAGTCGACTGCTATATGGGACCAGTCGACTGCCCATGTGTTTTCAGAATTTCGAAATATCAAAATTTTTAAAAGAAAATAATTTCGATAAAGCAAGATATATAATAGCAGCCGATTGCCCTATGAGGCCAATCGACTACTCCTTTTGAAAAAGAGGTTTCAAAGCTTATTTCAGTAAAGTATGATTGTCATTGTAAAAAGCTATATGACAAATGTTTTGAGTCTATGAAGTACTTAATGATTATGCACTTCTATATATGTACTTGACTGAGGAACCCTAGTTCAGTCCTCGGTGCCATAGATGTCACCTGACTAGTGTTCATCGTGGAATACCGACACTTGGCCATTTGTCTTTGTTATATGTTTGGCTAGGGGAGGATTCCTGGCCCCTACAGGGGTGCGCCACCTGTTTATTCAGTGCATAATTCGGTTGAAATGCTAATACTCTCCCTGTTATTTGAAAGCTATCTGTATATGCTTTTTTAAAGAAATAGAGAAAATCGAAAGTATTTGAATTACTTGATTTACTTGTAGATGATGTTTTGAAAGAAGTATATAATGTATGCTTTATAATGGTTTTACATGACATTATAGAGCCAAGCAGAAAAAACTGCATATAGAGGCATAGTACACTCTTTTACATAGATTTCTTACTGAGTGTAAACTCACATTTTTACAACTATTTTTCATACAGATTATCTGAAGTGAATTACGCTCCAGATAAAGGAGCCTACTTTGAAGTTTTATAGTGTACCTTCGAGATACACTTCCCAATAGTTATTGCAGGTATACTTACTTGACATGAATTCAGCTATTGTACAGTACAATACTACCGTGATGTCTATAATCATGTTGGGGATTTAGGTTATGTAAGATGTGTAAGATCCTGTGCTAAAGAATGATATGTGTATATATCATAATTATGTTTTATTTGAAATCAAAATCCTTATGATAAGCTATTTCATTCCAAGTATAAGAAGAAAAAGGAATGACATTGACGGACGAGTCTAATCAAGTTGTATGTGAAAAAAAAAATTATAGGTAAAGTGGTAGTGACGGGGATGTCACACCCACAAGCTCTTCAAATCTTGAAACTGTCAATGGAGTTTTTGTAGCAATTGGGATCTACAAAGGGTGGATGGAGCTTGTTCTCATAATTGACTTACAAGTCATAGATACTTGGCAATTGGCATTTGGATGGATTCCGATTCTTTGTAGTTGGGTAACTAGACGAGAGTTAAAATTCATACCACGGAATATAGATATACCTAGGGAAACAAGCATCACCCTTTTAACCTCTATCAGGTTGGTGATGAAGATGGACACTTAACTCTCACTGTTCATACAGTATTTATGATCCTGTTGTCTACTCCATGAATCTCAAGTGACTTGTTTCTCATTCTGTTCCATTTTTCTGTTGAACCGCTTGCTCTTTAGTTTCTTACATTCATAGAGTCTTACTATATCTAATCGTGATAAAAAAAATGTCAGGTGTACCCTGGAAGATGGATTGCAGTATTTGCATACCAAGACAATCCTAGAATATGGAACTTGAGATCTCAATAGTTGGAAAATTGGTACTTGGTTTAAGATACTGATCCTAAAGATAAAAAGAATGCCTTGAAAACCTCCTCCTTTGCAGTTAGCGACATGCATGTCTAGTTATTTCTTTACTTTGTTTTTTCTAATTAAAGTTCATGCAACAGCTAAATATGTGTTTTGACTTTTTTACGGGAATCCTTGACTCTCCAATTCCTGTGGTAAAAAACAGGGGTGAATTATCCAAACAATTAACATGGTGAGTGAAACTTTGAACTAGTGATAATTCATTTACATGCATTTCTTGCTATTGTTTGAGCCAAAGAGTGTATGATTTTGTGGCTTTCACAATTCAATATCAATAAAATGCTCATAATCATTGGTTGTATGGTTGTAGGTTTCACAGTATTGTGATCTTTATTGTTACAATTGTTTGCATCAAAAGGAAATAGCCGATGGGATTTGAAACTGTTGATTCAGTTTAGTTAGGATACTTTGGAGGGAGGCATCGTGGCCATTATTAGGATTTTATTCTATATTAAGATCTGATGGATTGTATGATGTACAAACGTTGGTTTGTTTTATTTTGGATTATTGGAACTTTGAATCATGAAATTGTTGTTCTCCTCTATTTCGTCTCTTTTTCTTCCCTCTGCCTTTTCCCCTGTTCTTCCTCACATTTCTATCTATTGGAAACCTGTTTTTGCGTCAATTTGTAATATCAGAAGTTTTTATTATGAAAAAGACTCAGATAGTCTACAGCGATATCAACTCAAAGATGAAATTCCCAAAATTTCATAGGTGTATAATATCTCTAAACCTACATAGAAGGGATGGTTTTGATCACTACAGCTAAAACCAAAAAGGGCCCAAGTAAGCAAATGATATAAAACAATAGACGAAGATTTAGAAAATAATTATCCCAAGGATGATCTGTGAAGGAAACCGAAACAAACACGCAGCGGAATTTAAATCAATCGGCCTCTACCAGGATCGATTCGAAGAGTTGCCTGATTAGGGTTTCGAGATTTTACCTAACGTTTTCTCTGATTTCTGTCGTTGGTCGAGTCACAAGCAACAACTTTTCGTTCCTGCCTCTATGGTATCCACACGAACGGATTTCATGACTCTTGAACGTCTCACAATCAGAAGCCTTAAAGAGCGTTTTTTTTTATTCCTTATAATCGAATTGCTAGCTCCGATTATAAGAATACCTTTTTTTGTTTTTAATTATGCGGCTCTGTTTTAGAAAAACATCCTTTTATAGGCAGTAAATTTTACCCTAAAATTTATAGACAAACAGAACTCTAATCCTACTTAGAATAGGATTAACTATATCCTTAATCCAATTCAGAATAGGATTAGATATATCCTTGATCCAATTCAGAATAGGATTAATTAAGCTTCTCATTGATCCATTCTAAGTGTGCGACCCAATAGGTTCTCAAAACAATGGCAATGACAAAATTGTCATAGGCAATGAGCGGTATCTAGCAACACCTCATTGCTACCCATGTAACTAGAATGTCAATGACTCGACATAACCTTACTCGTGATAGATGTTACCGTGTAGTCTAATCCCTTTATCCTTTGATGTCTTGATTAGACACAAGTCATGGAATGTGTCACACTTGTATAGTCTAATTAGCGTTTCTTGATTCCTGAGTAGACTAATTAAACAAATAAAATCAATATCTCATATTGACTTATTCGAGCACGGCCATGCATTTCTTAATCTCACTCTATCAAAGGGCCCAAGACATCACTCTTGTTATATAAGAGGGATAAATCCTATCTTGATCACTCAACATCCCTCTGCATAGATCAAGGCATACCCAATTACTACCTTTATAGTCCATCCTGTTACGAATGACATCTAGAAGCATTAAAGTATGCAATTCTCTATGTTAGGATCTCTGATGATCTCAAGTCAAAGGATCACATACACCATCATCACTATGAGAATCGCTTATGACACTCATATAACAATCCATGTAGCGTTCTCATGGAGGGTCGATCCAGTACATAGTTCTCTAACATGTACCTATGTGATGACTTGATATCCTATATCCATGACAATGGTCATCAGTCAACCACATACTAGTCTTATCGTACATTGTTATCCTTGTTCACAATAATACTTGACTAGGGATATTTTAAGAATACTGTGTTATTACTATTCTAAGGAAATTATCATATAAGAGTACATTACGCAGTTATAAGACAAATACAATAATGAGCTATAATAAAATGTCATGATACATAAAAATGCCAAAGTCAATCATCTAATGAATGGTTCTAAGGGCATAATCCAACAATCTGTTCATTGTAAAAGATTACAATAATCTGCAAGGAAATGCACACACACAAAAACACTCTAGGAGGAATTGAAGGCTAGCGTAATTAAGAATTTGGGGTTGGGATAAAATATGTGAACTTTAAACAAATCAGATGACTTCAACCAAAATTCATAGCTCACTACAAATCTTGCAAATCTTTAACAAAAAAAATGATTTGATAAGACATTTGCTAAAGAAATTGCAGGGTTGGACTTTCATAAGGTTTCTTAATTTCTTATCCGACATGATTATCAACTGAAGACCAAACTAAGAAACTCACCCAAAGTCCCCTTGCCTGGTAGAAATATGAAATGCATCAGAATCGTTCCTTGCTTTAACACCAGCAGAAACAATATCATAGTACTTCATCATTTCCTTCACTAAATCACCATAACCACACTCAACAGCAACCTATAGGGCAGTTTCACCAGATTGCGTATGCGTAGACAACAAATCCTTCAACTCTCTATCCTCCCCATCACTAATTATTTGCAAAGCCAATTCCAAATCTCGTGCTTTGATCGCAAACTGCAACAGTGTATCATCCCCTTTACTTGTCAACTTGAAGTATATGTGTATAACAAAAAGGAAAGGATGGCTTCAAACTTGAAGTATGCAATGATTTAAACTGATTCAGAAATTTTGAACATTCTGGGCACCCCAAGAATGGTCGCTGCAATTAAAGATCTTGGCTTTACAATCTACAAAAACAGCAAAAAAAACAAAGAAATCTACTCAGTAAAAAGGCAATCGAAACATGTACTTGCTAGTCACTATGCTAGTTTTGACGAGGAGAATTGCATTCACAGTAAGTGGCTCCCTATAACCCGAAAACTTCTCATAATCTATCTATCTATATTATTAAATCTATATTATTAAAGTTGTAATAAAAATAGATACCAACTGCAGCCGCGTCATTTTGTCACTTTTTTCTTTCCTTTGCCCTTCCATATCCTGATTTCCACAAGCTTGGGTGTGTCCAAATCGGACATTTCCTTTTTAGTGAATTCAAATCAAACATCTCCATTACCATTATTTTTGTCCTTTCCTTACAAAAATCCAAAATTTTAGTACTTTCTTTTGCGAAGCCATAATTAGAAATGGTAATAAGTATCTTATAAATGAATATTCAGTATTATTCAATCCGTTTAAATAAGATTATGGTAGTATATAATTGGGTGCAGGTAGTGAAATTACTACCCGTCATTGGTTCGGATAGGATTTGGATATTTATCATAGGGTACCCGCTACCCAAATTCTATTGTAAATAATAATTAATTAATATGATATTTACATTTTTTATATATAAAATTTTTATTATTAATGTTGTATTTAATTAAATTAAGTCATTAAATACTATAATTATGATTTTTAACTTTAATTTATTTTTATAAGTTAGATTAAATTTATTAATTAAAATTTTTCATTAAATTTTTCTAAAATTGATTTTAAATTTAAATTTAAAAGTCAAATTTTGACTTAATAAATAGACAGTTAATAGATTCGGATAGTTAAACATGTATTTTTTTTTATTTTATAGGATTAAGATTCAAGTAACACAAATTAAAATAATCGAGTAGTTAATCGAATTCGAATATTATAAAAACTAATCAGATTCGAATTCGAATATCTCAAATTTAATAGGTACCCAACCCATTTACATTTTTAACCGCCATCCTATTTTGTGTCTCCAGTTTACCAAAACCACTATTTTCTATGAAAATGAGCAAAAAATCTTTGGGACAGATCAGATCTTGCAACGTGAACAACTAAAAACCACCGTCCTACTTCTATTTTCTTTTCCCTTAATTCTAGATGGATGTATGAAAAAGAGCAAAAGATATCTAAGACAGACAGATAATCTTCACCATAAAGGACTTCCTTGAAACCGTTGTATTTTAGGGTTTCGAGGTTGTTTTTTGACTCTGGGTCATTAAGGGTAGGTTTTCAGTAACTTTTGGAGTTTCTGGTCATGGTTGGTCAATGGGTAAGCCCTCAAAATTCATCGTCATTCCAGTTTTCAAAAGCAGTAGTGGATGGCTTTTGGGGTTGTTAATGGAGGATCATCACCGAGGCTGTTACAAAGCAAGAACCCCTGGTCAAACATGGATCAAGAACTGACCCAGCAAGAAAGCATCCAGTCGAGATTTCAAACAGGACAACAAGGTATAATTTGTACATTTTACTTGATGTTCGAAGCCCGATAATTTTTGGGTTTGGGTGTTTTGCCATGACTCTTCCCTTTTCTCATTTCAATGGATTTTTTATCTGTGAATGATAGCTAAAATTTTGGATATGGATTTTCAATCTTTTCTGATTATTTTGATGATAAGGTTTAATGTTAAATAAGAATGTCTGACATTCATGTTTATAGCTTATTTGTCATAGATTTGAATATAAGCCTGGTATTTGTCTACTAGATAGCATTATGGTGGTTAAACCAAATTTTTGTTGTCTCTATTATTCTTGTTGGTTTTAAGAACTTTTGCCCTTCATCATGATCAATTTCTTTTCTTTTCTAAAGAACATAAAAAAAAAACTTTAGATGGATAACTTTTTTTTTTGATGTTATCAATGATGACATTGGATATGTGATTGACAAGGATTTGTTTATTTTTTAACCTGTTTCAGGATTCCCAAATTATGGCAAGTTCTCTGGCTAAAAGCCAAAAAACTAGGATGGCAAACCTACTAGAATCAACTCTAGCTTGCAGGAATTACAAAAAATATATGTTAATCCCCTCTATAAGAAAACATTCAAATTTGCCTGTCATCTACAATGTTGGGTACATGTTTTATTTTATAATTGTCAATGAATTTAATGGAAGAAATTAGAGAATGTTGTAGTCACTAAACATCAATCCTTTTCACAGAGAGAGTATTGAATGACAGAGTGGGAATAGAAGGTCAATTCAATTTTACTTAGAAATCTTCCCTCTTTTAAAAAGTTAAAATTCAATATTCAAAAAATGAATATTGAATTTTAACCCACAGAGGTAGGTACCTGTCATTACATCTATGTAATAAATATAGCACATATTTTTAAATGAGGTTGAACAAGGAGTTACAGATGCAAAAGAGGAATCTTGCTTACAAGTTTTCTTCTCTGGAATCTGAATTGCCTTTGTTAGCTTTAAATTGACATGTATTTTGAAATGACAAAACTCAAGTAAGCATAAAGCATTTTTCTACAATGTAAATTTGCTCAAAATGAACTCAATGATGGAAAATACTTTAAACAAATTTTAGGAATGTGATTTCAATTGAGAAAGTCAGGAAATACTCTTATAAAAGTGTTAGAAGGTTTTGAACTGACTTAAAATCACAAAAGCCATCAAATTGTCTCAATTTGCAGCTAAAGAAGTACAGGAAATTATGAGAGATTGATCCCCCCTGTAGAGGGATCGATCCTAGGTGGCAGAAAGTTTGGAATGCCTTTTTGAAAGCCTTCTGGAAATTTTGGATCGATCCCATATGGTAAGGGATCGATCCCTTTTCACGTAAATAGTGTCTAACAGCAAGTTTTTAAGGTTTTCAACATGAAGTTTTGCATTAAATGCTTCAATAACCATCCCAAGCATTTGGTGGACTATAAATAGAGGCATTTATGAAGTTTGGAGGTAGAACAAGCACTCAGAAACTTTCAAAGCTTCAAGAAAGAAATCCAAGCTGAAAAATTCATTCCTTGTATTCCATTTGTGATATTTCACCTTATTCATCACCCACTTACACAAATTTCTGATATTCAAGGGGTGGTGCTAGCCTTATAAGGTGGTTTTTGTAAGAGTGAGGGTAGCATTACAAGGGGATAGACTTAGAAGGTTATTTCTAAGCCTTCAAGAGAAATTGTAAGAGGTATCACCACACCATGTAGTGGTTTGTAAGCATTCACAAAGAAGAATGGAGTCAATCCCTTGACAAGAGGATCAAGGAGAGAGGACGTAGGCAGGAAATTGGCCAAACCTCTATAAAATCTATGTTTGCTTCTCTTACCCTTCCTTATTTACTGCATTTATTTCACTATTGCTTTATTTATTTTATTTGTGCATTAAGCTTTTAGAAAAACCAAAAATTAGTAGAAAAATCGATTCACCCCCTCTCAGTAAAGCAAACAATTGGTATCAGAGCTTGGACTCGAAAATCAATTAGGAGTAATTTCCTTTGAGTAAAAACGATCTAGATGGCTCAAACTAGTGTATCTACACCTTTGGTAGGAGAAAGACACTCTACGGTTAGACTACCACTCTTCAATGATGAAAATTATCCATATTGGAAGACTAGGATGATGTTATTCATTCAAGCTAATGGTTATGAAGTGTGGAGAATTATAGTTAAAGGTCCCTTAGTTCCTATTAAGAAAGTAAATGGGGAGGAAGTGCCAAAGAAAGAGGATGAATGGGATACAAACGATTTTAGAATGGCACAATTAAACGTTAAGGCAATGCACACACTCTTTTGTGCATTAAGACCTAATAAGTATAATAGAATATCACAATATGAGAATGCTAAACAAATTTGGGATAAGCTAGTTGTTACTCATGAAGTTACCACACAAGTTAAAGAGACTAAAGTAGGAATGCTCACTCAAGAATATGAGTTATTTAAATTGAAGAGTGATGAATCAATTAGTGATATGTTTACTAGATTCATTGATATCATAAATGGTCTCAAGTCTTTAGGAAAAACATATTCAAATGTTGAAATGGTGAAGAAGATTCTAAATACCTTACCTAAATCATGGGAAGCAAAAGTTACAGCTATTGAGGAATCTAAAGATCCACATACACTTTCTCTAGATGAACTCATGGGATCTTTACTCACCTATGAGATGAAAATCAAAAGGAATCAAAAACTTCCCAAGAAAGTTAGAGTTGCATTAAAACCCACCACAAATTAGGAATATAAAGATGATCATAACGAAAGTGGTGATGATGAGGATTTAGAGATGGCCATGTTTGCTAAGAGGTTTAATAAATTCACGAGGATGAGAACTAGTAGAAACTCTAGGAGACCCCCTAGGAGAGACTTTAATAAAGGAGAGACAAGTAGGAAAGAAAATGATCAAATCATTTGTTATGAATGTAAAAAACCTGGTCACATTAAATTTGATTGTCCTTTTTATAGAAAACAAAATGAGAAGAAACAAAAGAAGAAGGCGATGATGGCTACATGGAGTGATAGTGACTGCTCTGATGAAAAAAATGTAGAAGATGAAGTAGCCAGCCTTTGCTTTATGGCTATTGAAGATGAAAAGGTAAAAACTAACTAATTTGACACTAATGAATATATATTTGATGAATTACAAGATGCATTTGATGAGTTAGCAAATGAGTTTGAGTGCATGAATATAAAATATAAGCAAATGATTTCAAAATTGAAAAAGGAAAATGAGATGCTCATGAATGTCAAATTAGAATGTGAGAAGAAATTAGAAAATGCAAATCTAGAAATAGAAGAATTAAGCAAAAAGAACCTTAACTTACAAAATTCATTTTCTATATTTTATATAGGTCAACAAAAACTTGATCATGTGCTAGAAACCCAAAGAGCATTCTTTGATAGAGAAGAAGTAGGCTACAATGCATCAAACAAAGAAACTCATCTTAAAAACTTTTTGTTAAAGATAGAAAATTTGTATTATGTACCTCATGTAATAAACTAGAACACTCTATACAAGCATGCACATCTAGGAAGACCATTATTAAAGGAAAAATAGTTGTTAAGATTTAGGTACCAAAGCATGTTTTAAATTCAAGTGATGAGTTATCAAAAATGAAATGGATCCCTAAAGGATCAAAAATTATTAGTACTAACTCATAAGGACCCAAGAAAATTTGGGTACCTAAGATAAAAGTTTGATGTATTTGTGTGTAGGAGGAAGAGCATTGCTACAAGGCTAAGTCCAAGGAGCATTGGTACCTTGATAGTGGATGTTCAAGACACATGACCGATAACAAGAGCTAATTCAAGATCTTAAAGCCTAAAAGTGGTGGAGAAGTCACATTTTGAGACAACTCCAAATGACAAATTGAAGGAATTGGCTCCATTGGTAACTCCTCCTCAACTATTGAAAATGTTTTGTATGTTAGAGGTTTAAAACATAATTTGCTTAGTATTAGTCAATTGTGTGATAAGGGTTTTAAAGTTATGTTTGATGCTTTTTGCTGTAATGTTGTTAATGCTAAACTAATCAAATTATTTTTATTGGACATAGATAAGGAAACATTTAAATTGTTAATTTAGATGAGCTAAATAGCAAAAATGCATGCTTTATGGCCACTAGAGAGGATGAACCTTGGTTATGGCATAGAAGACTAGGTCATGCTAGCATGTATGTTTTATCTAAATTAGCCAAAAGAGATTCAGTGGTAGGTTTACCTAAGCTTTAATTTGAAAATGATAAAGTTTGTGAAGCTTGTGTAAGAGGAAAACACAAGAGAATATTATTTAAATCTAAAAAGTGTGTTACAACCTCTATGTCACTTCAACTCCTTCACTTAGATCTTTTTAGACCAACTAAAACCACTAGTTTAGGAGGAAAACACTATGGTTTTGTCATAGTTGATGACTACACTAGGTTTACTTGGGTGTTCTTTTTAAGTGTGAAAAATGAAGCCTTAGAGAAATTCATTATCTTTTCAGAACTTGTTCAAAATGAAAAAGGTTACTCTATTACTAGCATTAGGAGTGATCATAGAAAAGAATTTAAAAAATTTTGGTTTTGATACATATTGTAATGAAAATGGTATTGGCCATAACTTTTCAGCTCTTAGAACTCCTCAACAAAATAGGGTAGTTTAAAGGAGAAATAGAATCTTAAAAGAAATGGCTAGAGCCATGCTTTATGAAAATAATTTACCAAAATATTTTTGGGCTGAAGCTATAAACACTGCATATTATGTTATAAATAAAGCTATGGTTAGACCTATTTTAAAGAAAACTCCCTATGAGCTTTATAAAGGAAAAAGGCTTAACATAACTTATTTTCATCCATTTGGATGCAAATGTTTTGTTTTGAACAATGGAAAAGATAACTTAGGAAAATTCGATGCAAAAATTGATGAAGGCATTTTTCTTAGTTATTCTTCAAATTCTAAGGCATATAGAGTTTTCAATAAAAGAACACTTGTTGTAGAAGAATCAATTCATGTGATTTTTGATGAATCAAATACCTCTAGTAGAACTAATTTCGATGATGAAGTAGAGATATTTGATGAACCCATAGTTGATCCATCTCAAGACAAAGATGTTAGGGAACAATTAGAAGATCTTGATATAAATAAGAATTAGAAGTCATTGGAACAAGAAATAATTGAGAAAGAATCAAGATGTCCTAGAGAACTTGTTTATGTGAAGGATAATGATATTGTTGGAGATCCAAATATTGGTATTAGAACTAGATCAACCTATAGAAACATATGTCAACATGTAGCTTTTGTGTCATAATTTGAACCAAAGAATGTGCATGAGGCCTTGAAAGATGAAAATTGGATTATGGCTATGCAAGAGGAATTAAACCAATTTGAAAGAAGCAAAGTATGGACACTAGTGGAAAGACCTAAGGATCATCCAATTATTGGAACTAAATGGATATTCAAGAATAAAATAGATGAGAATAGCATAATAGTTAGAAACAAAGCTAGATTAGTGGCACAAGGATATAGGCAAGAAGAAGGGATAGACTATGATGAAACATATGCTCCGGTAGCTAGATTAAAAGCCATTAGAATGTTACTTGCCTTTGCATGCTACAAAGATTTTAAACTATATCAAATGGATGTTAAAAGTGCCTTTTTAAATGGTTACATAAATGAAGAGGTCTATGTTGAGCAACCTCCCGGTTTTGAAAATCCAAAGTTTTCTAACTTTGTTTTCAAACTATCAAAAGCTTTATATGGATTAAAACAAGCTCCTAGAGCTTGGTATGAAAGACTTTCAAAGTTTTTGATTGAAAAAGGTTTTGCAAGAGGCAAAGTAGATACAACCTTATTTATTCAATTCAAGGATAGTGACTTATTAGTAGTTCAAATTTATATGGATGATATCATTTTTGGATCTACAAATGAGTCATTGTGTAAAGATTTCTCCAAATTAATGCAAGGTGAATTTGAAATGAGCATGACGGGAGAACTAACCTTCTTTTTAGGACTTCAAGTTAAACAATGTAAAGAAGGTATTTTCATAAATCAAGCTAAGTAGGACCTGCTCAAGAGGTTTGGAATGGATAAGTCTAAATCTTATTCCACTCCAATGAGCACAAATATCAAGCTTGATAAAGATGAAAGAGGAAAATGTGTAGACACTAAACTATATAGGTCTATAATTGGTTCATTGCTATATCTCACTGCTAGTAGACTCGATATAATGTTTAGTGTATGCATGTGTGCTACATTTCATGTGAAATCCTCAATTTCCATGTATTCCTCCATGTTTGTAAAGTATTTCAATCCAATATGATTAAATAAATATGAAGTTGAGGTGTAATTGAGGAATGAATAATGTATGATTTAATTATGGAATATAGAAGATATAATAAAGTTGAATGTCAATTAGTCAAATAAATTATGTTGACATCAGGAAAATAATTGAAGCATGAAAGAAAATAAAAAAAATCAGAATTTTGATTGGATTTAAATAGATGAGTCATAGGTGAAAGGGAGAAAGAGGAATTAAATGGTCAAGGGTCAAAGGCTGAGATGAACTAATGGGATGAGCATGCATTTAATGCATGTTGCATGACTCACCATCTTCATCATCACGACCCACGGCAGCCCCCTTTTCCAGCCTTCATTCTCGTTCCATCCAAGCTTCCAAGTTTCCATTCAAAGTCACCTTGGCAAACCCCCTCATCCATCCACCAATTCATTAAGTTCGTAGAACAAAAATCGATCCTTGTCACTAGACCAAGAGATATCCAAAGTTTGGTGGATCGATTCCAAGTAGTGGAGGAGATCTCAACATTTGAGATTTTGATCTCTAGTGAAGGTAAGAGAAGAAGATGATTCTTGCAATTTCATTCTTGATTTGGAATTGTTTTAAGTTGGTATAACATGTGTATGTTGTTTAATTTAAGGTTTGATGAAAGCTAGGGTTACGCGCCAAGTGATTTCGCGTTTCCAAAGGAATCAAGGTAAGAAATTTATGTAACGGACGCAAGGCGGCTATGTCCGCATGTTTTATGATGTTTATATGTGGTTTGGAAAGAAACACCAGCTGATTTCATGCAGGAAAAATGACATTTTCGGACTTGTCTCCTAGTACCAATTAGGCTAGGGGAAGCCGACTGCCTTAAAGGGAAGTCGACTGCCTAGAGACAACCAAAACGCCGTTTCTCGAAAACCGACTCAAACCAGTCGACTGCTAATTACCCAGAAGCACTCTGTTTCAAACCAGTCAACTGCTATATGGGACAGTCGACTGCTATTTGCCAAAAATGCATTCTGTTTGAAAACCAGTCGACTGCTATATGGGACAGTTGACTGCTATTTGCCAAAATGCATTCTGTTTCAAAACCAGCCGACTGCCTATATGACCAGTCAACTGCTATTTGCTAAGAAGCATTCTGTTTGAAAACCAGTCGACTGCTATATGGACCAGTCGACTGCCCCTATGTATTTTCAAAGATGAAAAATCAGAATTTTAAATGAAATTAATTTCGATAAAAGAAGTTATGAAGCAGCAGCCGACTGCCCTATGAGGCCTGTCGACTGCCATGTATGAAAAAAGCTTTCAAAGCTTATTTGATTTAAACACAAAAGTGTTTTCTGAAAAAGTATATTATAAATGTTTTGAGACTATGAAGTGCGTGATAATTATGCATTTCTGATGGCTGAGAGACTCTGATCAAGTCCTCAGTAATATGTAAGTTAAGCGAGGAACCCTAGTCTGGTCCTCAAGACCATAAGTGACACCTGACTAGTGCTCACTGTGGTATTATTAAGGCAGGAGAGAATCCCTGACCTATACATGGTATACCAATGTACTAATGCATGATTTGAGTCATATAAATGGGTATAAAGGATTTATATGACGATACAATCGCTTAAATAATTGTACATAGTCTCCATCCTATTTCAAAGGATATACGATGTATGTTTTAAAGTAAAGAAGTATGATGTATGTTTTAAAGTATGATATGAAGTATGATGTTTTAAAGAAAGTATGTTTGCCATGTCATTGAAAATAAATATGCATGATTGCAAACAATGCATAAAAGATGTTTACGATGCATGCTTTATAATGCTTTACATGACATTATAAAGCCAAGTAGGAAAAGTGCATATAGAGGCATAGCACGCTCTTTTACATACTTTTCTTACTGAGCATAAACTCACCCTTTTACGACCATTTTTCCTACAGATTACCTGAAGTGAGCCTCGCTCCGATTAGAGGAGCTTGTTTTGGAAAGATTGCAGTGTACCTTCTCGATACGCTTCCCAGTTATCATAGGAGGTATACTTATATGTTCATATATATAGTAAATTGTAATTCAGCTACGGTACAGTACAAAGCCATGATGTATATAGGATATCTGGGGATGTAAGATAAGATGATGTATGAGATCCTGTGGAAAGAGAATGGTATTTATATATATCATTTTATGCTTATGGAAAAATAATAAAATTTTATGAGCTATTAGATAATTAGCTAATGTATGAAAAGATGGATGACATTGATGAACTAAATCTAAATAAAGAAGGAAAAAGATAAGTGATAAGATGAAGTGACGAGGACGTCACAGAGTGGTATTAGAGCAGTTTAGATTGAGGTTTGTCAGTGTCAAGACGCTAGAAATAGAATATATCCCCAATTGTACTGTACTTGTCTGAATACAAATGCATGGTATAACTGTTTATGGTTATACTAAAGAGCTCAATGATGACTATATTTAAAGTATGAGCTCACGAAGAAGAGGTACAAGCAGAGGAAGAGGACGAGGTCGCACTGAAGAAGAGCCCCCAGTTCCTCCATCTCTATCGCATAGCCCGAATACAAGGCTAGCTAAAATGGAGAAGCACATGGAGAACATGGCCACGATGTTTACACGGTTCATGTCTAACTTCCCAAATGTGGCCACAAGTACCCAAGTAGCAACCGCAACTGCTATTCCTCCTACTGAAGTAACCCCACCAGTCCCAGCTACGGGAAGACAGGATACTAGGGCATATTGTAGTGTGTCCTTGATCAAGGAATTCAAGAAGTTGGATCCGCCCAAGTTCAAGGGGGGAAAGAGATTTGTTGACAGCTGAGAACTGGATGAAAGCAGTTCTGAAATCTTTTGAGTACATGCCCTGCTCCGAAAGGGAGAAAGTAGGCTTGGCCGCTTATCTATTGATAGATGATGCCGAATATTGGTGGCAAGCTACTCAGACTGTGTTAGAGGCCCGATATGATGAAGTCACGTGGGATAGATTTGTGGAGGCTTTTAATGAACAATACATCCCACGCACGGATCAGAATAGACTGAAGATCGAGTTTCTAAGCTTAACTCAAGGTACGATGACTGTGAATCAATATGAATCTAAGTTCACCACCTTGAGTCGATTCGATCCAGAGGTCCGAAGAGATGAAGGGCATAAGATCTACAGGTTCATTGAGGGATTGAAGTCCTCGATTAGATCTAAACTGTATCCGATGGATGTCACCACCTATGGAGAAGCTGTCCGTAAGGCTCAGTTGTGTGAGCAGGACTATGATCTACATCATGTTGACTTCCGAGCCAAGGGTAAAGGCAAGGAACCGATGAAGCGAAAGTCAGATGAGAAAGCTCCGAGTGATAGGTATCCATTCCGGAGAAGTAGACGATCTGAAGGAGCTTCTATAGTAAGTAAATAAATTAAGAAAGAGTAACCTCCATTTCAATTATAGAGTCTTATGGAAATGCATTAAGTTTGGAGTTATGATGACAATTATATAGGTACTCCTAAAGCTATCGGGATCAAGATAAATGATGAGCGATCCCGAAATCCAGCTGGAAGTACCGCTAGCTCATTGAAGAGTATGATACAAAGATGTGAGCAGTGTGAAAAATTTCACGGATCACAGCCATGTCGCTTGGCGAGTGGTGCTTGCTTTAGATGTGGGGAGAAAGGACACATGATTAGGGATTGCCCTCAAAGAGACCTGAGGATGCCTGATGAATCTGATAAGACCCCTAAACCACAACCTAAGGCCACTGCTGCCGAGAAGGGAAAGAAAGCTATGACTCAAGGACGAGTGTTTGCCATCGATAAAGAATCTGTCGATGCCTCGTCCAAAGTGATTAAAGGTAAAATTTACCTTTTTGATACAAGTGTTACTGCATTATTTGATCTAGGCTCCACGCATTCATTTATGTCACCTAAGATTGCTATGAAAATGCTTGTTGAGCCTGAGCTTTTAGGACACTTATTGCAAATAAGCACACCTCTTAAGGAAGCACAAATGGTGGATCTAATATATAGAAACTGTAAGCTACGGGTAGGAGAAAGAGAATCAATAGCTGACCAAATCCTACTAAATATGTATGGGTTTGATGTTATTTTGGGTATGGATTGGTTAGCTAAGAATCATGTTATATTAGACTGTTATGCTAAGAGTGTAACCTTCTCTTCACCCGTTAGTTATATTGTAAATTTTGCAAGTAATTAATATGAAGTCTGTTTAGTTCTTGATTTGAGTTCACATGAAAGTAATGAGAAGCATGTATGGTTGTATGAAGGATTTATTGCTTATGTGGAGGACATAGATCAGAAACGTCCCGGACTCAAGGATATTCCTATAGTCCGAGATTTCCCGAGGTATTTTCTGATGATCTTCCAGGACTTCCTCCGGATAGGAAAGTGGAGTTTACGATTGATTTGGTGCCGGGGACTGAGCCCATTTCGAGAGCTCCCTACCGGATGGCTTTGGTAGAATTGGAAGAATTGAAGAAGCAGCTTCAGGAGTTGCTAGACAAGGGATTCATACGACCCAGAGTATCCCCTTGGGGCGCTCCTGTGCTTTTTGTCAGGAAGAAGGATGGTAGTATGAGGTTGCGCATTGACTACCGGTGGTTGAACAAAGTGACGATCAAGAATAAGTATCCTCTTCCCAGGATAGACGATCTCTTTGATCAGTTAAAGGGTGCACAAGTCTTCTCCAAGATAGACTTGAGGTCGGGATATCATCAATTGAAGATCCAAGATGAAGATATCCCTAAGACTGCATTCAGGACACGGTATGGCCATTATGAATTCTTGGTGATTCCGTTTGGATTGACCAATGCACCCGCAGTATTCATGAATTTGATGAATGATATATTTGAGCAGTACCTAGACCAGTTTGTCATTGTCTTCATCGATGACATCTTAGTGTACTCGAGGTCATAGGAAGAACACGAGCAGCATTTGAGGATTGTTTTGGAGACCTTCAAGGATAGAGGATTGTATGCCAAGCTAAGTAAGTGTGATTTCTGGTTGAATCAGATCTCCTTCTTAGGTCACATTATCAGTAAAGATGAAGTCTCGGTAGACCCATCGAAGATTGAAGCGGTGGTCCAATGGGAAAGACCGAAGACTGTGACGAAGATTAGGAGTTTCTTAGGTCTAGCTGGCTACTATAGAAGATTTGTGGAGGGTTTCTCGAAGCTAGCTACTCCATTGACGCGCTTGACGCATAAAGAGGTGAAGTATGAATGGAATGAAGCCTGTGAGTGTAGCTTCCAAGAGTTGAAGCGCAACCTAACGACTGCACCGATCCTTACCATCCCTAGTGGTTCAGGTGGATTTGCAGTGTATAGTGATGCCTCAGGGCAAGGTTTGGGATGTGTGTTAATGCAGCATGGTAAGGTAGTAGCCTATGGTTCTCGACAGCTAAAGGACCATGAAAAGAACTACCCAACTCATGATTTGGAGTTAGCTGTAGTAGTATTTGCCTTGAAGATATGGAGGCATTACTTATAAGGTGAGAGATTTCAGATTTCTACGGATCACAAAAGTCTGAAATACTTGTTCTCTCAAAGAGAATTGAACATGAGGCAAAGAAGATGGCTCGAGCTTCTAAAGGATTATGATTATGAGATCTTGTACCACCCGGGGAAAGCTAATGTGGTGGCGGATGCTCTGAGCCTGAAGCATGTAAGTATGGTGTCTTATATGATGATAAAAGAGTATGAGCTAATTGAGCAATTTACAATCCTCAACCTTAATGTTATGACTTATGAGCAATTTGGAATGATGGCTAGTTTGAGGATTGAGCTAGATTTGATGGATAGAATCCGAAGTGCTCAAAAAGAAGATGACAGATGCATTGAGGCTATGAATCAGATGCAGTCAGGTATGACATTAGAATTTGATATTAGTAGTGATGGAATTTTGAGGTTTAATAATCGTATATGTGTTCCTAATGATGACGAATTGAAGAAGCTGATTTTGACTGAAGCACATGCCACTAAGTACACGTTGCATCCAGGAAATACGAAGATGTATCACAATCTTTGCAAGGTGTATTGGTGGACTGGCATGAAGAGAGACATAGCCGATTTTGTGACAAAGTGTCTCACATGTCAACAGGCCAAGGTAGAGCATCAAAAGCCAGTAGGATTATTGCATCCTCTGCCTATACCTATGTGGAAGTGGGAACACATTACAATGGACTTTATTATGGGATTGCCCAGAACCAAGAGGAATCATGACGGTATTTGGGTGATCGTCGATAGATTGACAAAGTCAGCTCACTTCCTACCTATGAAGTCAACAGATACACTCAATGCTTTGGCAGATATGTATGTAAGAGATGTTGTAAGACTACACGGTGTTCTAGTGAGCATCACTTCTGATAGAGATTCCAAGTTTACTTCCCATTTCTGGGAACATTTTCAGGAAGCCATGGGATCTAAGTTAAATTTCAGCACAGCTTTTCATCTGCAGACTGATGGACAGTTCGAGCGTACGATTCAGACGCTCGAGGATATGTTGAGGGCTTGTGCTATGGACTTTAAAGGCTCTTGGGATGACCATCTGCCATTGGCTGAGTTTGCATATAATAATAGCTATCATGCAAGTATCGGGATGGCACCATATAAAGCTTTGTATGGAAGAAGGTGTCGATCTCCGATTGGGTGGGAAGAAGTGGGCGAGCGTAAGTTGTTGGCCCCAGACTTAGTCGAGCAAGCCTCAGAAGACGTTAAGATGATTTGTCAGAGGCTTAAGACAGCTTAGAGCAGACAAAAGAGCTATGCAGATGCTCGACGAAGGCCACTTGAGTTTATGGTTGGAGATTTTGTGTTTTTGAAAGTTTCTCCATCCAAAGGGATCATGAGATTTGACCGACGAGGTAAGTTGAGACCTCATTACATCGGTCCATTTGAGGTCTTAGATCGAGTAGGTGATGTAGCCTACAGATTGGCATTACCTCCAGAGCTATTGGGAGTGCATAATGTGTTTCATGTATCGATGCTTCAGAAGTATAATCCGAATCCGTCGCATGTCATTGAGTATAAGCCTTTGGAGATAAGGGAAGATATGAGCTATGTAGAGAAGCCGATTCGGATTTTGGACAGAAAAGACAAAGTATTAAGGTTTAAGATGATTCCATTAGTGAAAGTCCTCTGGCAATACCATACAACAGAAGAAGCTACATGGGAGCTAGAGAGTTTAACGAAAGAAAGGTATCCAGAGTTGTTTACATAATAAGTCAATGCAAATTTGGAGGACTAAATTTTCTAAGGTGGGGAGGATGTGAAATCCCCAATTTCCATGTATTCCTCCATGTTTGTAAAGTATTTCAATCTAATATGATTAAATAAATATGAAGTTGAGGTGTAATTGAGGTATGAATAATGTATGATTTAATTATGGAATATAGAAGAAATAATAAAGTTGAATGTCAATTAGTCAAATAAATTATGTTGATATCAGGAAAATAATTGAAGCATGAAAGAAAATAAAAAAAATCAAAATTTTGATTGGATTTAAATAGATGAGTCGTAGGTGAAAGGGAGGAAGAGGAATTAAATGGTCAAGGGTCAAAGGCTGAGATGAACTAATGGGATGAGCATGCATTTAATGCATGTTCCATGACTCACCATCTTCATCATCATCACCCACAGCAGCCCCTTTTTCCAGCCTTCATTCTCATTCCATCCAAGCTTCCAAGTTTCCATTCAAAGTCACCTTGGCAAACCCCTTCATCCATCCACCAATTCATTAAGTTTATAGAACAAAAATCGATCCTTGTCACTAGACCAAGAGATATCCAAAGTTTGGTGGATCGATTCCAAGTAGTGGAGGAGATCTCAACATTTGAGATTTTGATCTCTAGTGAAGGTAAGAGAAGAAGATGATTCTTGCAATTTCGTTCTTGATTTGGAATTGTTTGGAGTTGGTATAACATGTGTATGTTGTTTAATTTAAGGTTTGATATGGTATGATGATTTCAGATTTGAAGGAGTGAAAGCTAGGGTTACGCGCCAAGTGATTTCGCGTTTCTGAAGGAATCAAGGTAAGAAATTTATGTAACGGACGTAAAGTGGCTATGTCCGCATGTTTTATGATGTTTATATGTGGTTTGGAAAGAAACACCAGCTGATTTCATGCAGGAAAAATGACATTTTCGGACTTGTCTCCTAGTACCAATTAGGCTAGGGGAAGCCAACTGCCTTAAAGGGAAGTCGACTGCCTAGAGACAACCAAAACGCCGTTTCTCGAAAACCGACTCAAACCAGTCGACTGCTATGTAAGCCAGTCGACTGCTAATTACCTAGAAGCACTCTGTTTCAAACCAGTCGACTGCTATATGGGACAGTCGACTGCTATTTGCCAAAAATGCATTCTGTTTGAAAACCAGTCGACTGCTATATGGGACAATATACTGCTATTTGCCAAAATGCATTCTTTTTCAAAACCAGCCGACTGCCTATATGACCAATCGACTGCTATTTGCTAAGAAGCATTCTGTTTGAAAACCAGTCGACTGCTATATGGACCAATCGACTGCCCCTATGTATTTTCAAAGATGAAAATATCGAAATTTTAAATGAAATTAATTTCGATAAAAGAAGTTATGAAGCAGCAGCCGACCGCCTTATGAGGCCAGTCGACTGCCATGTATGAAAAGAGCTTTCAAAGCTTATTTGATTTAAACACAAAAGTGTTTTCTGAAAAAGTATATTATAAATGTTTTGAGACTATGGACTGCGTGATAATTATGCATTTCTGATGGCTGAGAGACTCTGATCAAGTCCTCAGTAATATGTAAGTTAAGTGAGGAACCCTAGTCCGGTCCTCAAGACCATAAGTGACACCTGACTAGTGCTTACTGTGGTATTATTAAGGCAAGAGAGAATCCATGACCTATACATGGTATACCAATGTACTAATGCATGGTTTGAGTCATATAAATGGGTATAAAGGATTTATATGACGATACAATCGCTTAAATAATTGTACATAGTCTCCATCCTATTTCAAAAGATATACGATGTATGTTTTAAAGTAAAGAAGTATGATGTATGTTTTAAAGTAAAGAAGTATGATGTATGTTTTAAAGTATGATATGAAGTATGATGTTTTAAAGAAAGTATGTTTGCCATGTCATTGAAAATAAATATGCATGATTGCAAACAATGCATGAAAGATGTTTATGATGCATGCTTTATAATGCTTTACATGACATTATAGAGCCAAGTAGGAAAAGTGCATATAGAGGCATAGCACGCTTTTTTACATACTTTTCTTACTGAGCGTAAACTCACCCTTTTACGACCATTTTTCCTACAGATTACCTGAAGTGAGCCTCACTCCGATTAGAGGAGCTTGTTTTGGAAAGATTGCAGTGTACCTTCTCGATACGCTTCCCAGTTATCATAAGAGGTATACTTATATGTTCATATATATAGTAAATTGTAATTTAGCTACGGTACAGTACAAATAGCCATGATGTATATAGGATGTCTGGGGATGTAAGATAAGATGATGTATGAGATCCTGTGGAAAGAGAATGGTATTTATATATATCATTTTATGCTTATGGAAAAATAATAAAATTTTATGAGCTATTAGATAATTAGCTAATGTATGAAAAGATGGATGACATTGATGAACTAAATCTAAATAAAGAAGGAAAAAGATAAGTGATAAGATGAAGTGACGGGGACGTCACATTTCAGTCATCTCCTAGAGAATCACACCAACAAGTTGTAAAAGAATCCTTAGATACCTTAAAGACACTTCTTCCTTAAGACTTTGGTATCCTAAAGATTCTACTTTTATTCTCCATGCTTATTTCGATGCGGATTTTGGTTGTTTTAAAATTGATAGAAAAAGCACATCCGGAACTTGTCAATTCTTAGGAAATAGGCTCATTTCATGGTTCTCTAAGAAACAAAATATTGTAGCTCAATCCACAACCGAAGCTGAATATATTGCTTCCGGAAGTTGTTGTGTTCAAGTATTATGGATTAAACAACAAATGAGTGACTATGGAATAGAAATGAATCAAGTTCCTATCAAATGTGATAATACTAGTGCCATCAACCTTACCAAAAATCCCATACAACACTCTAGAACTAAGCACATTGAAATTTATCAGAGATCATGTGCAAAAAGGTGATATTGTTCTAGAATATATAGATACCTTGCACCAATTAGCTGATATCTTCACAAAACCCTTAGACAAGGAGCGATTTTGCACACTTAGAGGTGAACTAGGTCTTATGAATGCTCCTTGAATTAAATTGATTTTGAATGAATGGTTTAAGTTGGTTGTGATAAATGCAAGTCAAAAATTTAGAGAATGTATTGATCACTTGCTGCTCATGGCCTTAACTTGCCATATTTTTACTAATTCTTAGGATTAATTATGTAGTTTTGATCATGTTAATTCCTCATCATTCAGCCTCATCAGCAAAAAACTCACTTCTCATGTTTAAGACATTCTCACAATCATGCCAAAATGGTTTTCAATGATTTTCTGTATATTTTGGCCTTTTCCAAGTCACATATCATGTTTTCCAAATAGCTCAAACTTGATTTAGATTTTAAAACAATGAAAATGAACAAATTCTTCTTTTTGCAAATCATTTTTCTACATCAAAACTAAGGCAATTGATTGAGGGGTCAATTCTTCCAAAAAAATAAGATTGATTCCTTGGTCATTCAAGCCAAAATTCTAGGTTTTTGCTATGAGGGATCTATCCCCATCACCATGGGATCGATCCCAAAGTTCCTGAATGGTTTTAGGAAACTCTCGGCCAGGAAGGGATCGATCCCTTCGGGCCAGAACTCAAAATCGTGCTCTAATTTCCATCAATTTTCTTGTATTTCTCGTTTATTTCATCATATTTTGCTGACCCATTTCCAATTTCTGCATAAATTTTCATTCCATCTTGTTCTTCATTTCACATAAAACCCATGTTTTTGTTTAACTTATAGTGTTCATAACTTAGAATCCTTTTAATATTTCAGCATCATCCCTTCATCAAAGTTGTTGCTTGTATATTGCTCTGTGACTCTGTGTTATTGGTTAGCGTTCCATTCCCCCATCCACTCTTCCATACTCTACCTAACTTGTGCTCACCACCTACTCGACAAAATGCCTCAGAGACCTTCACTCTATCATAATGGCTCCTAAAATGAAACACCCTGCTCAGAAACGGAAAGCCCCTGCTTCTTTCTTCTCTTTCGTTCCAACAGCTTTCAATCACTACTTTCGCAATGCGGAAGAGAAAACTCGTTTTCACACCAAATTCGCCAACATGCGCATCAAACATTGGCGCCCGATTGATTTTGGATTCCTCAAATCAATCTGATGTCCATACTTAGCCAAATTCGATGTTTTTCGCTGGACAAACTTTCCGAAAATTAACACTCCAGTGCCATGCAACATTGTTCGAGCATTCTTCTCCAACGTCGAACTAATCAAAAGTCTCAACGTGTGAAGACCGAGAATTTTCTAAATAAATATAAAGTATCCAGAAAACTTAATTTGGACAAATTGAAATCCAAATTAAATAAGAAATGAAAAGGAAAATTAAATTGGAAATAAGAAATGAAGGAGGAAATTTAATTTGGATAAATGGAAATCTAAATTAAATAAGAAAATGGAGAAAATAAATTTGGGTATAAAGAAATCCAAATTTAATAAGAAATAAAAATATGTAATTTTATATTTATATAAGGTTATTATATAAATATATTTTTGAATAAATATATACATTCATATATGGAATATATATATGTAAATTTTTGTACATTTATGTATATATATAATAATATATATGAAATATATATATATATAGAATTTTGAATTAAAGTATACATATATAAAGGGTTTATATATGAAATATATACTTATATATATAAATATATATATGAAATATATGTATAGTGTTTTAAATTGAAGTATATATATATATGGTTTATACAAATTATATATATATATATATCAAATATAGTAAATATATAATTATATGAAAATAAATAAATAAAAAGTGGGGAATCGGTATAACCCGATTCCCACGTTGTTTTCTCCTCTGTTAAAACAGAGGAGAAAACGTAAACAAGACAGAAGGGAAGCCGGCGAATGCCGACCGGCCAAGAGAGGAGGAGGAAGGAGAGGGTCGTCACCGGCGAGGCGAGGGGGAAGAGAAGAAAACGACCGGCGGCGACCCTAAGCGGAAAAAGAAAAAGGAAAACAGAAAAGAAAAAGAGAGGAGAAAAAGGAAAGAGGGAATGCCGGTTGATCCAGATGCCGGCATCGCCACCAACGCCACCGACGAGGACCAACGAAGGTGAAGGAGGCCACCGGCGGTGAAGGAAACGGTGGAGGAAGGAGAAGAGAGGAAGGAAAAGGGCCGAAACCCACGAACCCAGATCCTGCGCCGTCGCCGGTGATGGGGTGAAACCGAGGCCAGATCTGGCTTCCCCACAACCGTGGCCAGCTGAGGGAGGCCCGAACCGGCGGTGATGCCGGCGGGAAGAGGCCGAACCGGCCAGTAGAAGTGAACCGGCCTGAACCGGTCCGAACCGGTTCAGGCCAGAAAAAAAAAACAGAACAGAAAGGAAAAAGGAAAGAAAAAGAAAAAAGAAAAGAAAGAAGAAAAGAAAAGAAAAGAAAAGAAGGAAAAAGAAGAAGAAGGAAAGGAAAAAGAAAAAGAAGAAAAAGAAAAGAAATTGGTAAGGAAGAAACAATAAATTGATTTATATTTATTGAATAAGTTTATTAATATGTATTTATGCAAGTGCCATTGGTGTTGTTGAAATTGTAGCGGAGGTGACAAAGACGTGATTTGGTGTTCGACGATGCTAGGAGCTCGTCAAGGTGCTAAGCTTCAACACCAAGTAAGATACTTTTATAAAGCATTAGTAGCTTTATATTGTATATGGGAATTATGATTTTTTTTATATGATGCATTCATTTAAATTGATTTGCTAAAAATGCTAAGAGGACCCACAACTGATGGTGGGGGTCTTAGTAAGAGGTAAAAATTGGTGAGAATCAACGGCTGCAAGTATAAATTGTATTTCCTTGCAGGAGGTTTAGAGGAAATTAAGCTGTTATGCTGCCGAAAATTTCCACGAAAATGTTTAAGGAAAAATATTAATTTCTCATCTAAATTGAATTTTGAAAGAATTATCGAAGATAAGCTTGAAAGGATATTACTGTGTCATAGGAAAAAAATGGATTTTTAAATAGTTGAGAAGGTTAATGGATGAGCACAATAACGTGAGAAATTTTGTTGTGAATCTTATAGAGTTGATGATTCGAGTTATTTTAATATTATAAGTTGACTATCGAGCAGAAATTGAGGTGGAATATCGATAATTAGAGTATTGATGGAAGTAACGATGATTATACGATATTACCTTGAAGAGAAGATCATAGTT
Source organism: Heritiera fomes (assembly GCA_032173925.1). Taxonomy (NCBI): domain Eukaryota; kingdom Viridiplantae; phylum Streptophyta; class Magnoliopsida; order Malvales; family Malvaceae; genus Heritiera; species Heritiera fomes. The sequence goes on from JAPDPM010000002.1 coordinate 16,262,762, forward strand.
GAAAATTGATGGTTAAATGATTGGATTGTGAAGCTCTTAACGGAGTAGTGATTTCCAGAATTTATCGAGTTCGGTTTCTTGATTTTTGAAATAATTCCGAGCGTGATAATATGGACAAATTCGAGAGATCGAAATGGAGATTGAATTACGATACAATCCGATCAATTATGGATTCAAAGAAATGAGTGATAAATATGTGAAAAGATGATTGTGCTTATAACCTTAGAATAGATCTTGAATAATAAGATCGACAATTGCATAAGTTCGGATAAAACCATAAGGGCCACATGAAAATTGATTTGAGGATTTAGATACGATTTTGTGATAGTAAATGAAATTGAACCTCAAATCGGAAATGATGAACATGTATCAATAGATCAAATCATAAATGGATTTGATAAGTGACTATCGATTTTGTGATTTTGTTATCCGCGATGTCGATTCTGGAACAGATATTGAATGATGATATTATTATTTGCATAATTTCGGTAACTTGGTGACTATTTAGAAATTGATGTTTAAATGTTTATAGAAACTTGGAGGATTCATACAAATGAAGCAATCCTAATATTGATGATGAGATGTATAAATGATTATTATAATAGTCGATGACGATTGAGAAAGGATATTGAATACCGAATGGTCTGAATACCAAGTGATTCGACTTCCGAATGAATTGAGTACTGAGCAAATTGAATACTAAATTAAATGAATAGTGAATGAATTAAATAGTGATTTACTGATTTGACAGAAAGAAAGTCTTGAAATCGAATAGTTGATAGTGATAAAGTTGAATGAATCGCTTCTCTGTATTTGATGAAAATATTACCGAAGTTGCATACTGAAATGTTTTACAGCATCGCATTTAAGCATGCTTTCTTGCAACTTGAAACATTTTAATAATGTTTATATGAACACTGAAAAGTATTGATTTGTTTTGAAATGAAAGTATATGGTAGATATATATTTTGATATATGAAATATCATACAGAATTTTACCATATGCTTTACATGATATTGAAAATAAAGCTATAGATTTAAATGTTTTATGAGACTGTAGGCACCCTAAAAGAATTAAATTCAAAAAAGCATAGTGGAAACCGCCTAATTGGAGCTTTGCTCATTAGGCAGATATGCTTGTCCGACAATAGTCGTGGACAGGTCTCAGTCACGCCTGATCAGTGGGGCTGAGAGAGATGAGGTCTATGGCCATAGATAGCGCCCTAGTTGGTTTCCAGGGGACGATGACATGATTTTCACTGCTAGCTACAGTGATTTAAGTCTTTATTGATAGAGAGATGATAGGGGTCTAGCCTAGTCTCTAATCGATATGATATGAAGTCTAGAGTATGATTTTATTGATATGAACTCTAGACTTGACATGATTTATACTGTACATGAAACAGATTTGAAATGAAATATGTTTTGAAACAGTACATGTTTTAAAAGTCCATGAGATATGATTTCGACACTTATATGATTTATATGTGATTTTGTGTCGAACATGGCATGATATGTTGTCTAGAGTATAGTTTGATTTGATATGAACTCTAGACCTGATATGATTTACAGAATATGTTTTAAAAGTATATGATAAATGATTTCGACACTTACATGATTTATATAAGATTTTGTGTCGAATTTGAAATGACATGCGGTTTAGAGTATAGACTGATTTGATATGAACTCTAAACCTGATATGATTTATAATATATGAAAAATGTATTAAAACCGCACATGTTTTAGACATGCTCCGAAAACGAATACATGAACTGAAATTGAACATGTTTCTATCATGCCTTAAAGGCAAATTTGAAATGAATTGAAAATTCATATGTCGAGCATGTCCTAAAGTATATATGATAATATGCTTAGTATATGAGAATTCCATGAGGAATGTCGTGACTCGACGTAAATGATGTTTCACCTATACGATGACATGACATGATATGATATATGAACATGAGATTGAATGAAGAGGATTCTGATCTCACTCTATCGTGATCATAAATTCCCAGACGATAAGTGATATGAATTGATGTAATACGGGAATATGATTATTAAATGTAAAGTGAATTCGATAGGATATCTGCATTAAACATGGAGAATATATGAGGAGTGTCATGACTCAGTGGTAGCGATATTTCATCGATATGATGTCATGATATGATATGATATGAAACATGAATATAGAAACACACGAAGAGAATTATGACTTCGTACCACCGTGATCATGACCCATAATATGAGACTTGATAAGAGATGATAGTATACAGAAGTATGATTATGAAATGAAAAGTGAATATGAGAAGTGATAATGAGATGTTATCGATGAGAAAGGATTAACTGTAATTGCATCCTTGCAAGTTTTAAGCAATTGCGGTTAAGACAGTATAATCCTACTCTTGCATTTATATTAGTATCTTACTGAGCCGTGGTTTGCTCACTCCACTAAATTTCATCTCTTTCAGATTATTGAAGTTAACATCTGCCATGTGAGCTGCTCAGTGGGCATCGGAGACGGTATATGGACTTGGTACTAGTCTTCTAAGGTATATGTTTCTTATAAAATACTTGTTTACATGTAAGACTTAAATTGATGCACAGTACATATTCTGTTTAGCAAGTCGGGATGTAACTAAGAACCGTTTTCGTGGTTGTTAAATATTTAAATGAAATGACTATAGGTCACCTAAATAGTATAGTGACTACACTGACACCGAATACAAACCTTAAAATGAAAAAGAAAAATTTAGTCCATAAATTTGTAGACTAAGAAAAGTACAAGTAATAAAGGAAAGTCGCAGCCTTCGGGTCGTGACACAACGATCCATGCGAAGTTATAGGAATTCAATCATTCATCATGGGAAAGCATATCGAAGTCACCGATCAATCACTCTCCCATGCTTTCGGCATTCGCGAAGGAGGCCTTACTTATGAAACTATCGAGGTTCCTTTAGAGTTCATCATTCATGATGAGCGTGCTAGTGATCTTCCATTCTTTGCACGTCTCTTACACATCATCATCTCATGGAATCTCCATCCACTTGGTACAAAATATTTTGAAGTCCGTAGGCTCGACAGGTTTTAGCTTCATCATAACACTCACATGATGGTTATCAACCTGATCTTCTTCACTTCATTCTTCAAGATCGGGTGAAAATCGTCTGAGGTAAAGTCAAGTCTATTGTTTATCCTCAGCCATTGGCTTACTATCTGCTCGACCAAGGCATAGACTACTCGTGTGAAGTTGGTGTCCTTCCTGAATCAAATACCACCATCAATCTCACCACCATGCATAACCTTGGGTGGTATTCCCATCAGTGAGGTGATACTGTAATATGGGAAAAGAGCCACGGTCAGCTTGCATTTCCCGAGCAAGACAGCAAAGAGGAAGCTCCCGTCGAACCGTCTTCCTCCGTACCATCGGGTTCAACCTCAGCGTCTTTCGACCAGATCATGCAAATGCTTCAACAAATGAACACTTCTCAGCAGACCTTCCAGCAAGATGTTACTCAACGACTCGATCAAATAGAGGAAACCCAAGCTGCTTTATTCGATGAAGTCCAAAACATTCACATGCAGTAAGAGGACTTCATTGAGCAGTACCACTTGACATTTCCTAGGCGCCATTAACTATATTTCGAACTTGGTGTTCATTTGTTTGTTGAGGACTTTCCTAGTTATGTTTGTCTTTATCTTTTCTTAGATGTCTGAACTAGTGTGTTATGTTTGTAGCCTCTTTGCACCTTATATGTCCATGGCATGGTTTATGTTTATGATTATGGCTTTCTCTTGGTTTTCCTTTTATGCCATATGTTTCTATTTTTATATGTTCCTATCTATACCATTACATTATTGCTTTAAATTGACTTATACCTCTGACCATTTCTTTTTATGTCATCATATTTGTTCTAATTCTTGATATAACAAAAAGAGCGAGAATTAATAGGGTAAATTTCTATATCTTTCATGCATAAATTGAGGGGGAGCAAAACATTTTTTCATGTATAAATTGAGAGGGAGCAAAGCAAAATGATTTTCATGATGTCAAAATTATAAGCAAATTTATCTTAAGCAAATTTACCTTAAGTTTTGTGATATCCAAAAGGAAGAGATTGTTAGCTTTAAATTGACATGTATTTTGAAATGACAAAACTCAAGTAAGCTTAAAGCATTTTTCTACAATGTAAATTTGCTCAAAATGAACTCTATGATGGAAAATACTTTAAACAAATTTTTGGAATGTGATTTCAATTGAAAAAGTCAGGAAATACTCTTATAAAAGTGTTAGAAAGTTTTGAACTGACTTAGAATCACAAAAGTCATCAAATTGTCTCAATTTGCAACAAAAGAAGTACAGGAAATTATGAGGGATTGATCCCCCTGTAGAGGGATCGATCCCTAGGTGGCAGAAAGTTTGGAACGCCTCTTGAAAAGCCTTCTGGAAATTTTGGATCGATCCTATATGGTAGGGGATCGATCCCTTTTCACGTAAACAGTGTCCAACGGCTAGTTTTTGAGGGTTTCAACGGGAAGTTTTGCATTAAATGCTTCAACAACCATCTCAAGCATTTGGTAGACTATAAATAGAGCATTTATGAAGTTTAGAGGTAAAACAAGCACTCAAAAACTCTTAAAGCGTCAAGAAAGAAATCCAAGCTGAAAAGTTCATTCCTTGTATTCCATTTGTGATATTTCACCTTATTCATCACCCACTTACACAAATTTTTGATATTCAAGGGGGTGTGCTAGCCTTATAAGGTTGTTCTTGTAAGAGTGAGGGTAGCATTACAAGGGGATAGACTTAGAAGGTTATTTCTAAGCCTTCAAGAAAAATTGTAAGAGGTATCACTACACCTTGAAGTGGTTTGTAAGCATTCACAAAGAAGAGTGGAATCAATCCCTTGACAAGAGGATCAAGGAGAGAGGTCGTAGGCAAGAGATTGGCTGAACCTCTATAAAATCTGTGTTTGCTTCTCTTACCCTTCCTTATTTACTGCATTTATTTCACTATTGCTTTATTTATTTTATTTGTGTATTAAGCTTTTAGAAAAACCATAAATTAGTAGAAAAACCGATTCACCTCCCCTCTCGGTAGAGCCAACAGCCTCATCTTACCAAAGTTGAGGCGTTCTTTTTCAATTTCAAATGGATCTAAAGAGAAAAGTTCTACTCAAATTAAACCACCACTGCCACCTTCTCCTCGCCTCCAAAATTTTTAGTGAGAAAGAATACAAGAGTTGTGCAATGAGCCTCGTAAGTAGTTGAGTTTTATCATTCACTTATAAAGAGGGACTCTAGAAAGGATTTTACAAATGGAGCAATATGTTGATTAAATTGAGAACAGATCAATGCATTTGTTCTTATAAAATGAGTTTTGATTTTCTTTACGTAAATGATTTACCTCCTAATTTGCATTTTCTTTTTTTTTTTACTATTTACAAAATTAAATACCAAAGTAAAACATATATTCACATAAAATTCTTTTGAGTTTATGTTTTATGTGGTCAAATTTGTTTAAATATCTTATTAATATAGAATTATATTTAAACTATTACAATATCAAACCTGGTTGTTCAACCATCAAGGTTCTGAGCATTTTTAACCATTATTATTTATTCAAATGAAGGCTAATGTTATTTATCTTATTGTTTTTCTTCTAATTCACAATGATCTCAAGCTAATCTTATACCAAACCTTTAATTAACTCTTTAATCTTTATGAAATCATGGTTTTTTTTTTTGGTAAAGAATAAATCTTTATGCACGGTAGCCAATCGTATTTTAAGGAAGAATAAATTGCTTATCTTCAATTTTAGGGAACTTCATTATTAAAAAAAAAAAAGAATCATTTTGTTTTCCTTAAATGAATTTGATTAAATTATTTTGATCTAATTATTTGGAATGATATTAGGATTTGATCTAATTCATCTTTCTTTTTCTATTGTATATTTACTGACTAAATGAATTTATTGATGGATATTATTAATAATTTACCAAAGGCTTCAAGGAATAGAAAGAAGACTGATATTGATTGTTCTAGGCTGATTGAAGCTGTAAAAGATGCACTTCAGTGAAGGGAAGAAAAAATCAAGCCTAACGGATTTGAGTCCAAGTATAACATGCGCAAGAGTTTGGCTTTAGAAGTGGAACTGCACATTTTTCACAAGTACAGGTTGCTTTAAACTTTTCTAATGATTGAACATGTTTCAAGTATTTCAACATCACTATCCTGGCTTTCCATTGTCATTCATAGGTCATGTTGAATTGTAAGTTTATTGTCATGAAATTTTGTTTATGTTCTCAAGAGTTTTGGATCCTCAAGAGTTGCTTGACACTTTGAATATTTATGATGGAGAGAATGAACTCATGGAAGCAAGTTCTTTACCTTCTAAATCCTTTACAGCAAGTAGAATTGATGAGTGCATTCACCATTGTCATTCATGAGTTGTATTAAATTGTAAGTTTATCATCATGAAACTTTGTTTATTTCTTGGGAGTTTCGATCTTGAATAGTTGCTTGAGACTTTGAATATTCATGGTAGCCAACCCTATGATCTATCCATTGCTCTATTCGAATGGACTGAAGTGTATTTAGTTAGTAAAATAAGTACCCAAATGATTCTACCGATTTAGAATAATAAAAAAATAGCCTAAATTGGAGTTGTAGTTGTTACAATACAATTTTTTTTGTCCTTGACACTTGAAAACACTTATGAGATCAAATTGATAGGAGTGCCTCCATATAAAATTAAAACTTGCAAGTGTATATCTCTTGAAATCTGGTAATTGTTGAGTAGGCAAATAATGATTATTGGCTTAACCTATAAAAAAAAACCCCTAATGATAGTCTATTCATATATTCTATTAAGACTTTAAGGTGATGAGGATATAAATGGAGAGCAATGGATTTTGAGTGATGGGATCTGCATCCTTTTTTATCCTATGGAGCAGGGGATGGACTCTTCACTTTTGGTTTTGATATTCTTTCTTCACTCCTAAGAAAAGAAATGTCTCGAATTGTCAGCAATTATTGAGAAAAAGGCCCAAGGGACCTCTACAGAGGAATCTGAGTATCTAGCCAAGATGACTTTCTTTTGCTTTTGCTAGGTTGTTATTCTTTTTTATTTTATGTTTATGTGTGTTTTTGGTAGAATACGTATAGGTTTACTTGATTGGTTTATAGGATAATGAAGGAAAATATTGTGACTTGATTCTATGAGACTTTACTACATTCTTTATTGGATACAATTTTTGTTGGTTAATAGTTTTTGTTTACTTATTTGATGGTTTTGGTATATAACAATGTTTTTTTGAGTTCAAGGTGTCGCATTTAGTATTTTTAGTTTTGATAAGTTGTAGTAACAAGAACACAGATTTGAAAATTAACCCAAATAAACCAGAAACTACTAAGCATTCATGATTTTTTTATTTGGTAATCCTACAGAGTGTATTCTGCAAATTTATATATACTTTTACATTCTTTCATATCTTCATTCGTAGTTAACATCTTCGATATATATTCTTTTAAATGTTTAACACTTCATCTTAATCAATTTTGCTATTTTGAAAATATTTCCTACCAACTTGCAAAATGTTTGATATTAAGCATGTTCATTGCTTTGTAAATATTTGACGCATTTAATACCAAAGTAGGCTGATATTATTTTGTAAACAGTTCTTATAAAATTATAAAAAATAATAATAATTAATCATTCATTAACTAAATCAAGATATTAACAACTTATAACATGCAGCAATGTGTGGGCACCAATCTAGTCCTATTTAAAACAGCTACGCAAAATATTCTATGAAATATTTTACTGATTCATCAAAAAATAAGAAAAACATCCACATTTACAGTGGCAAGCAAGAGAAATTCACTTACATTTTATTGTCTTGCTAAGGAGCTATTAGTTTTACATGCAGTCTCTTATCCCATACTAATTAAGGAGCTTCTCTATTGGCAAAATCCAATCCATTACCTGCATATCAAAGTTCAGTTCTCAAACACAAACCTAAAAGTTTTAATTGTCCAATCCATTACAAAGTACCAATTAAACCCTACGAGTAATCAACAACACCTGAACAGAATGGTAAATGGCACTGATATTCAAAGTGTTATACACACCTGAAAAAGAAACAGAGTGAAAGTGGACTTTCTTTAGGGGGGTTGGGTAGAATTGCATTTAGCAGTGTTGAGTACATGACCGAGTGCCTTACAGAAGCGTTTGTTTTACTAAATATGGGATTTTAATGTCTAAATAGAGTTTACTTTAGAATTTTAGAACAGTTTATATTATTTTGCTTATCAAACTTACCTTTTCTCCGCTTCTTATCCAAATAGGCGATTGAGTTTGCAGGAGTTTTTGCTGCTTCAGATCTGTAGCATGTCATTCCTGTGGTGCTGAACTTATGAAGTCCAATGAGGACAAGAGGAATAAGGAGAATGGTAATGCTTTGATCTCAAGTACTGGGGGCCGCATTTGGTACAGTAAATTATGTTTGGCGAGGAAAGGAAGAGAATTTGTAAAACGGGATGGTATTAGTCTGTTTGCAACACCAATGATCAGTGATCACTCATATTTTAGCTGCGGTGAGTATCTTTCTCTTTTTATTAGCTAATTTGTTTCCATTTCAGTTTTAGCGAAATATTTTAAATTTTGTGTTCTGTTCCATTAGGTGATTTTTCAGTTGATATAAACTCATATGACCTGTAGGTGCCCTTATTTTCAATTGCGGCACTGTTATATTCTGTTATTCATTATTAAGTAGTCTTGTGATTATATTATATATGTGTGTGAGCCTGAATTATACATAAATTTATGTTCAGGGGCGAGGGTGACTAAAAATACTCATGGGGAGCTCACTAAACTATTATTAACAGAAGCTAGTAATGATCAAGAAGAAAAAGAAAATGTTGTGTAATAACATATGCTTGTGGAGGGTGTAAACTACCCTAAGAACACAAGTAAAATAGAACAATCTAAAAATCAGATGGAGATGGTATATGTACTTAAATTCTGGGTTTCAAAGTTGAATCAAACCAAGACCACTGCCTTTTTTCCATCAGAACTCCTGGTAGCAACAATGCTCTCCTCATAAGTGTAAACCTCAAGACGAACAATATGATTTCCGGTATTTACATGTGCGTTGTTGTCGTTAGTAAGAATACATAGGTCTTCAAAGAAGTCAACCTCTTCCCTTTGTAATACCCTCCAGGAATCAGTGCTCATCCTGTAAACTGCATAGTGACGGGGTGCATGAATATTCGTCTCCAAATCCATATAGACTCGAATATAGGTCACTTTGTAATCATTTGAAGCAGAATCTGACCCGAACACAGTGTTATTTACGTAAGTATCTATTACCTTGGGTGGAATATTTTCATTACATTCTGGCAGAAGTCTAAATTCTCCTGGCAGGATTCCATAGAGATATGCGAGACTTGAAAACATCACATAAACAAAGTAATCCACCATGAACACAAATAGTAGCTCCCTTTACATCGAAATCGTAGGGAATTTGTTGGAGCAAATCTTGGTAAGAAACAAGGGTGTGATCAAGAAACAAATGAATAACATGATCCCCAATAGATTCGTTCGGTTGTTCTCCTTGCTGATGCTAAGATGCTGTGAAACAAAACTTGGACTTTCAAAGAGAGAACTCCAAGTTTTTGCTACGCACTTGATGCGAATGATTGACTTAACAGGCAGCCTGAGGAGAATCCCAGTCACCAAATCTAGAGGCAAATGCACATTGCTTCTTCAGGCCATTCCCTCCTTTTTTTTTTCTGGTAATTAGATCTTCTAATTGTTGGCTTATTTGTCAACAAAAAGTGTGATAATCGCAAATCTTCCTATTTTTGGAGTTAGGTATCTATAAAATTTAACTTTTAGATGTTAATAGATTGGTTGAAATAAATAAATTTATTAAAAGATTGGAATATTTTGAATTATAAAACTTGATCAATCGATAAATAAAAAATTTAATAATTAAGAATTTAATTCAAGTATAAAAATATATATGTGTATATATATAATTATATATATGTACAAATATATATGTGTATATATTAATAAATAATAAATAAAGAGATATTTCTAATGGTAAAAGTGTAAATATTGGAAAATTTAAAAGGATAAAGTTGTTAATTTGCAAGGGGCTGATATTTATATGTTATAATAATATTAAAATGATAAAATATAGCAGAAATAGGTTATCTTCATCAGCCATTACACCGACTCAGCCCCTGTTAGAGGTGGCAAAAATTGGCCCGAGCCCGAAAACCCGCCCGAATCCGCCCGAGACCGAACCGGAACCAGTCCGAATTGACCAAAAAAGTCAAAGGCCCGTAACCGAAAAAGCCTGTAACCGAAAAAGCCCGGAACTGAAAAAACTCGAAACCGAAAAAGCTCGAAACCGAAAAAACTCGAAACCGACACAACCCGAACCCGACATAACCCGAGCCCGATACGATCCGAAACCGAGACCGACACGAACCGAAAACCGAAAAAACCGAATTTATAACCCGAGAAAACCCGAATTATAATTTTATAATTATTATTTAAAAATAAATAAATAATTGATACACTTTTTTAATTAAAAAGTTTAAAATTTTGAAAACAATTATTATTTATTATACAATTTTATCAATTATATATTACTAGCATAATAAATATTGAATCTTTTTAATTAAATTAAATTAATTTAAAACACCATAATATATGATATAATATATGATATCAAATAATCTTTAATATTATCCTTATTGCATTTATAATAATAAATATATTATTAATTTGACATTTGATTTTATTATAAAATTCATTTTAACATTTTATTATTTTTATTTATTATAAAATTTTAATTTTAATACAATAATAAATCAAATATATAAAAATTATATAATTTCAATATTTGTTTGAAACTTTGAATTTGATATTTTGTGCAACACATTAAAAATATTTTTAATAAAATTAAATTTAAACTATATTTTCTTAAAGTTTCAAGAATAGAAAGATATTAAATTTAGATTAAAAAACACATAATCTTAAAATTAAAATTCAAAGTTTTTAAAATTAGAAAAAGTTAAGTAATTAAATTAAACAATACAAGTACAATTTTTTTATACTTGGGTATCGTTAAAAGAGAAAATTATAGTGGTAATTTTATTTTTAAGTCTTAAAACAAAAGATATTAAAAAATCAAGCTAGTGATAATTAATTATTTATTATATTATAATAATCTTATACATGAATAAACTAATTTGGTATCTTATAATAATGATTTGTATATTATATTATAATAATCTTTTAAGAATAAATTATGTAATCTCTTAGTGTGTAAGTATTATTTTGATAGAATTAAGTATTTATTAAAAATAATTTATTTATTATCTATTAAATGTAAAATTAAAGTGTGGATAAAAAAATAATTCTAATAGTAAATTAAAGTGTAATTTAATAATATATTAGAGTTGTATTACTATGTAAGTGGTAATTTTAATAAAATTTATTTTTTATACTTTGTTAATATTATTATTAATTATATTTAAATAACTAGCATTATATTAATTAATTTAGTAATATCTATTATTTAACATTTTAATTAGATATTCAATCAATTGGTGTATATCTAATATTATTATGTTAATCTAATATTATTATGTTAATGTGAATATGAAAAAAAAAAATTAGTACTCAATTTGGAATAGTTTTTTTGATAGCAAATAAAATACATAATATAGTTAATAAATAACTCATTATCATAATGATTCGTATGTTATTATAACTTTAAAAATAATATCTTATCATGTGATATATAATCAACTATACAAGCTCTTAATTATATAAAATAGATTATTAATATGTTTATCTTATCATAATGATTTGTATGTTTCATTATAATAATCTCTTACTATGTAATATAAAATAAATTAAACAATCTCTCATAGCATATTATAGTTTTAATTTCAGACATTTTTCATTCCAATTTCTTATCATTCTTTTAGAATATACTCTTGTTTTTAATTTCAAACATTTAATCTCTTATGATGTATTCATGTAATTTAGTTTAATTTGATCAATTAATAATCATAATATTGGATGATTAAATAGATATTGATCTTCTCAACTACTTTTTTAGTCAAAAAAGTGTTTTTTTTTTAAATTTATTATAATGAGTTACAAATAAAATAATAAACATAATATACTATATATATATATATATATATATATATATATATATATTAAGATTTACATTATAATAAAATGTCATATATGTTAAATTATCAATATCTTAAGAATTGTATCTTAACATATTATGAAATTTCTATTAATTTAATTTTAGTACTCTATGTCTAAAATTTTAAAATCTTATTATCTTAAGAATAAATTATTATTATTATTATTATTATTATTATTATTATTATTATTCAGTAAACTATTTTTTTGGCCAACAATGTTTCATTAAATTTTAAATTGCAAGTTGTGTTAAAATAAAAATAAAATTTACAACAAATATAACAAATTCCCAATCTAGCTCACGTGGTTAAACATATAACAATAAATATAAGAGGCCATGGTTCAAATATTTGTACAAGCATATAATTTTGATTACTTTCATATAATTGATGAACAAATTCAGGTACCATATACTACTTGATCAAAAGTTAATCGAGTATAGCATACCCTAAGGGTACTACTCGAATCCGATACGGGTAATAAGAACACTATCCGAACTCATAATTATTCGATTATAGAGTCGGGTAGTGTCGGGTACCTGATTATATATTACCCATTTACATCATTATATCAAATGTTTTTTTTGGTACATTATATCAAATGTTATTATTTATAATATAATGTTAATTGATGTATATAACTTGTTTAATTTAACGTTCTAAATTTTTAATGAGATATTTGATTAATTAATGTGTTTGAGTATGATCATATTTAATAAAAATAATGTTATATTATGATTTATATATAAACTAAAAACAAAATAAATATAAAATTGAGATAATTAATTGACCAATTATTCATAATATTAATTATTTTTTTAATGTATACTATAATTTTATTCAACATTATAATTGAAGAATTAGTTAACTAGTTATGCGGTTAAATTTAATTTAATAACTAATTATGTTGGTATTTAAAAGACAAAATAAATGTAAAAGAGATTCTTAAAAATTTAAAACTTTATTAAAAATATAATATAATTATTAAAAAAGCTAATTAAACAAAGTAAAAAAAAATTTATTGAACTAAGAGTATCTAAATTCTAATGACCCAATATTGACCCAAAAAAAAAACGATGACTCAATAAGTTATTGTTAAGAGTATAAAACTATTTATATAAATGTTTAATTGTTTAGTGTGATTTATTTATAATTTGTTAGTTATTTATTTGTATAGCTAATACTTTTGGATTTTCACTTTCTTTTAGTTTTACTATATATATTTGGCTCATTTAAAAAATAAATTTTTATATAATTATTAATATATAATTATATATTTTATAACAAATGTAAATATCACAGGAAATTAAAAAAAATAAATAATAATTATCAAGTAATAAAAACATTAAAATGTAAAAATTTATATTTATATAGATTTAGTCAAAACAACAAAAGAAATTAAAAATAATGAATAATAATATTTTATTTATGAGAGTTTCGTGTGAAAGGAGATCTGTTTGATTGTCATTTTTCAATTCCCTCCAAACAAGTTTTTCCCACATTACCAAAAAATTTCAAATTCTTTAGGAATATGCCTTTTCCCTCCCTTGAGAATCACATGAAAAAACTTCAAAAGCAAACTTTGAAATATCTTTATCTCAATATACTGTCATGCAATGTAGATATGATAATAAAAAAAAATGAACATGACATTAGATCAAATTTTGATAAAAATTAGAAAAAAAATTGTGTTTGGTATATCAATATAAATTTTAATACAATAATTTTTATATTTTATATGATATAAATATATTTGATGCAATACGAATACAAAATATATATATATATAAGAATTATTAAGTCTAATATAATGTAATGTCTATTATAATCGTTTTAATTATAATCGAAATTCAAAGATGATTTTTTTTTATTACAAGGGAAATATTAAATAACTGAAGATAGGGGTAGAGGTGGTTATTGGGCCGGGTTGACACGACCCGGCTCATAATAGGATCGGATTAATCCGGCCCAAAAACCAAACCGATACAGTACCGATTCCGAACCGACCCATACCGGGCTGGACTGATTCAACTAATTCTGAACCGGGCCTGATTACGAACCGGACCGATTCAAGTTAAACTGGTCCGGTTCAACAAAAATTTAAAAAAAAAAAAAGCAGCCTGCCACTGCGCATGCAGTGGCAGGCATGTCCTATGTTGATGGGCCGTTGCCCATCAACTTTGTAAATTGTAAGGGAGGGAGCGTTTCCCTCCCTTTTTTTTTAAATTTATTTTTTAAAATTTTTAAAATTATTTTAAATTTTCATTTTTCCTCCATAAATATCAATTTATTTTCTTTCATTTTTTTTAATTTTTTTTCATATTTTCTCTCAAATCTAAACACTTATCCACTCTTATTTTTTTAATACTCACTTATACTCTCTCAATAATCACTCAAACTCTCTCAAATTCACTTAAATTCTCTTATTTCAAATTTATAATATTATCATTTTATTCTCTAAATTTTATTTTTTTATCATAATAATTTTATTATAATATCATATTCATAATATAATTTTATTTTATTATAACAATAGTTTTATTACATAATTTTATAGTAATTTATTTTTACATTATTGTTACATTAATTAAATAAATTATAATAATTTTATAATAAATTGTTGTTAAATTAAACTATTAACATTATTTATTATAAAAATAAATTTGTTAGATTAAATTATAAAAATATATTAATTTATATTATTTTTATTAAAATAAATTAATATAAATTTTAAAAAAATAAAAAATTTAAATTAAAAAATGACCGAACCGATTTAAACCAGTTCGGTCCGGTTTAATAACGAACCGGTCCATGAACCGGGTCGGTTCGCAAGTAAAAATAATGCGAACCGGCCCCGCTTGGACCGGTCCACTACCGGTTCGAACCGGTTTAAGTTGTTAGTCAGCCGGAACCGGTGAGAACCGGCCCGGTTCGGCCCACTAACAGCTCTAGATGGGGGTGTTGGATTCAAACTCAAAACTTATAATATGTTATAACTCATCTTTAACCACTAGGCCAAGAGGTTGTTGGCAATTCAAAGATGATTTTTAGTAATTGGAGTTTGTGGACAAAAAAATTAATTAGTATAGAAATCCAGATGCTTCCAAGGCAAAAGTTTACAATAGCAGAAGTGCTTTCATTTCTTGCAAATGCAATGCAAGATTTAAAACTTTTTCAATGTCTTTTACGTCTTCGAGTATTTTACTTGTAATTCTTTTTACGATAATTAATCAATTATAATTAAAAATTATGTACTGGTCCATCATTTACAAGTGCGAACTTTATATATTATTTTGATAGATCTCACGTGACTTTAAATTTTGATTAATTAATTATAATGTAATAATTATAGATGATATGTTCTCTTTTATTATTGTAGATAACTATATTCTTCATTGGTCCACTCCCAATGTTTTCAAAATCATCCCAACCAAATTTCTCAATATATATATATATATATATATATATATATTATACAATTCCCATTTATTAAATTTTAACTTTAATTTAGCATTTCTATTATATTTTTATTTAACTATATAAAATTAAATTAATTATTACATTCAAAATTATAAAATATTTATAATTTATAAAATTTTAAAA
Organism: Heritiera fomes; assembly: GCA_032173925.1. NCBI lineage: Eukaryota > Viridiplantae > Streptophyta > Magnoliopsida > Malvales > Malvaceae > Heritiera > Heritiera fomes. The sequence goes on from JAPDPM010000002.1 coordinate 16,278,611, forward strand.
TAATTTGACTAAGCCCGCTAAGCTCGCCTGATTAAAACCGGACCGAACCCGAAACAGGACCGAAACCGAGAAAACCCGCAACCGAAAAAACTCGAGATCGAAAAAACCCGCAACCGAGAAAACCCGTAACCGAGAAAACCCGTAACCGAAAAAGCCCGTAACCGAAAAAACCCGAACCGAAACCCGCCCGAACCCGTCTGTTTGGCACCTCTAGCCCCTGCACATTTTCCTCTCGCCATTTTGGCTGCACGTTTCCTTATTTACTTAGTAAATCCGTTCTTTTCACCACTAAAACACCAATCATTCTTCATGGAACTGGTATCACACCTTAAGAACATTGTAAATCCAGAATTTTTAGAGATTGAACTGAAGAAATCGTACGTGGTTTGATGCTGCCCTGTTCTGGTCAATGAAGAAGGTAAGAAAAGAAAAACTTTCCTTCAAGTTTAGTTAGTTTTTATAATTGTATAGAGTTAATAAAGCATGTTTACAACTTTAAATTGCAACAGAATTAAATGTACAACTTTATGTAAGTCTCAACCATGAAAGGGAATTGATAAAATCTTGATGATTTTAATATGCCTTAGGTAGGATTTGGTAGAAAATGATGAGTGGACTTGGTTGAAGTGTGGTTCGGTGATGATTCATGCAAAACAGTGACGGTGGCGTGAACATGGGTGTAGTTTGGTTAGAACAGGGGCTGACGATGGTGATGGTGTTTTTATGGGTTGAAGGAAGGTGTTTGTTGATAATCCTAAGTGAATAAAAGAGATTCATGAAAGTAGAGTGGATTGAAGGATGAAAATCATGAGGATATAGGAAACTTATTACCCACCTCAAGGACGTCTAAAAGTTGGAAATTAGTGGGCTAAAATGAAGAATTCAGAATTGATATAGGGGCTGTTCTGTTTCGGTTGGGGCAGGTAAATTCATATTGTAATGTTTTGCTTAATTCTACTATGGTATTTGCTTTTTTTATGCATGAATGAGATGATTAGAGTCTTTGATTGAATTAATTAAGAGTGTAGAAGGAGGAGACAGATTCGATCAGTAAAGAAAAGTGAGGAAATTTTGCTAACTTTAGTACATGATAGGTAGAAATTAGTAGTTCAGGATGAATGGAACTTGATGGGAACATGGCTGTAGTGATAGCTTACAAGAAAATCTGAAATGGCGTGAATATGGAAATCCATGGGTTTTAAATGGACTGAACGATGTTGTTGGTATTTTGACGATCTGAAATTGTTTGAGGAAAATCCTAAGAGAAGTAGGAAGAGTAAAGAAAGAATTAATGAAAGACCATAAAGATATAGTCATGGGAAGTTCACAGTAGTGGCTGTTAGAGATTGGATTTTACAGTTTTAATTATAGAAAGAAATAGTATGGTGAAAGTATTAAGTGAGTAGAGATTATATCTCTAGTTGATGTGAGAAGAAACCAAATGAAAATAATGAGAATGAAAAAAAAGAAAACAATGAAGAAACAACAGCCGACCATGAAGATGGAACAAAAAGAAGCTATCGGTCATGTAAGGGAAAAATGGAGGCTGCTGACAGCTTCAGGGGAAAATGGAAAAGAAAAACTAGAAAAGAAAAGAAAGGAAATGTTAATATAATTTGATGAATGGTACTAATAAAATTAATATAATGATGAATTAAGACTAATTGTAAAACTAAAGTTGGAAAAAAAAAGGATTTGGCAAATATAAATTTGGGGTCAAAGCTTAATTTATGAGCTCTCATAGAAATTATGGAAATATTCATTCGAGTTAATTATGAGATTTTAAATAGAATTTAAAAAAAAAGTGAGAATTAATAGAAAATAGCAAATGATGGAATATTTATTAGAATTAGAATTTGTCATATAGGATTTTGAATATAATTTAGATTTATTGTGCAGTATGGGGTACGAGAGATAAAGAGGCACAAGTAGAGCTACCGGATTTTTATACTGTGCGAAAGTAGATGTAAGGAACATGTATAGAAGTTGCATATAACATATTTTATTTGCAATTGAAAATTATCAGAAATCTCATTTTAATTGTTCTCACCCAATTTTCACGAATATAAGGATTTGAATTTATATCTAATTCCTACAAGTCTAAGTATTGAATTATATGAAATGTTTTACTTGAATTGCATTACACGAAATGAATTACATGAATCGAATTACATGAAACGATATACATGAATTGATTGACATGAAATGATTTCCACGAAAGGTTTCAAATTACATAAAATGTAATTTCTCATGATTTACCAATTATGTTCATATATGTTACTGTGTAATTAAAGTTTTGCATTGAGTTTTAAATGAATTTTATTATTGTTCAATTACAATAATTACTCTTTATATGATTTTGAACTGATTGAAGATAATTGCTATTTGAAATGAGTTATACTGTAAATTGCTATATGAGATGATTTCTATTGCAAATTGCTATTTGAAAAGATTTCTACCGTTAATTGCTATTTAAAATGATTTCTACTATTGAATTATATGATTTAAAGAAATGTTTTGAGACGGTTGTTCCTTAGTGATTATGCATACTGTTACCGACTGCGAGACCTTGATCAAGTCCGCAGGTTACTGACATACTGACTATCGGCTGTGGGATTATTATGGTCAAACCCACAGATTTACACAGCTAGCACCTGACCAGTGCAAACTGTGACCGTTCAACGATGGCCATTCGTTACCGATCGTCCCTTCAGGGATACCGATATTGTTTTATGCATGATTCTATTAGATGTGATTGTCTCCACTGAATTGTATTTGAATGATTTGATTTTTGACTGATTTGAATACCGAATACTTTGAGTACTGAATGATTTGAATACTGAATGGTTTGAATACTGAACAATTTAAATACTGAATTATTTGAATACTAATTTACTGATTTGACAGAAAGAAAGAAAGGTTTGAAATTAAATGATTGAAGGTGATAAACTTAAATGATTTGCTTTACTGTATAAGACGAAAATCTTGCTTATATTGACATTTAAACTTGTTATCGAAGTTGCATACTGAAATTTGTTTTATAGCATCGTTTACATAAATGGCTTATATATTGAGTAATGATTTCAAAGTGCATCGCATAAATTATAAAATGTTTTATACAGATTATTGATTTAAAATAGTATCACATGAATTATTAATTGTTTTATATTGATCAATGAATTGAAATTGCATTGCATAAAATGTTAAGCCTATATTTAATATGCTTTCTTTTAATTACTAAAATAAGTGATTTTTATTTAATTGCATTTTTTACGTGCTTTTATTTATGTTTCTTACTGGGCTTTCCCCAAAGCTCACTCCCTTACTCACCATCCCAGATAGCCCATCAGTGTACAGGATATCCGCTGCCTTCGAGTTAGTTGAAGAATTTACTAGAAGTTTAAGGTATCAAGTGAACAGGTATATGTCTAGAATTTTATATTTATATTCGGATTTATAAATGCACAGTAGATGTGTTTGCGATGGGATGTAAATAGTGTGATATTAAGTTAAAGCATGTGTATGAATTGTAATGAAAATTGTAAAATGAATTTACACTGACATTGAATGCAAACCGATTGATACCGACTAATTGAGTGGGAAAGATAGTAATTAAAAGGAAAAAGTTAATCCGAATTTCCTAATTTTGGATGTTACAAAAAGAAAATATGAAAAGATATACAAAAGAGACAAAAAAATTCACCAAAAACAAGAGAGACTTAAAAAATATCAAGCACAAAAAAGCTTCAATTAATGGAAGCGTAGGAAGAAATTTAACATTAAGCGATTTCTACATGTATATCATATTTTTGAGAAGAAATAAAAAACAAAAGCAATATAGCGGCTAAAGGCTCTTCTAATATTTTCTTAAAGGTTTAGTTTTTTAAATAAATTTTCTAAATTCTACCTAGACGTACAAATCATTTAATTAAATCTTAAGTATACAAGCAAACTAAATAACATATCATATTAATCATCATGCAAACAAATCACAAATATAAAAATTATATACATGATTAACATTTTATACTTCAAATTACTAATTTAATTATCATGTAAATTTGTATTAATTGAATTTCATTATTAAACCAAATTATTAAATCAAATTGTTAAGTCAGATTTAATAACTAAGTTAAACTATTACCATATAAATCATTAAATTAATTAATCATGCCAATAATTATCATATCATCAAATCAGATTGTTAAATTATATTTATTTCAACTAATTAATTAACCAATAAAAGAAAAACAAAACCTGGAAAAGCGGGCAATCAAATTCCTTCCTTATCTTGCTTGTTTCTTTTCTTTCTTGCTTGCTTTTATTTCCTTGTCTTTAGGTCTTGTTTTAATGCTGCAACAAGCAGCAAAAAGTGGCAAGCGGTGAAGAGCACAACCGCAACAGAATGCAGCGGTGATGACCAAGGCAAGACAGGGTGCGCACAAGCAGCAGGCGCAGCAGCGAGGAGTTTCAAACAATAGCTATACAGGGGAGGAAGGGTGCGTCGACGTACACAGCAGTTGGGGATCGAACAATGGTGCAACGATGTTGGCTGGACAGAAACGCAGCTAGAAGCAATCGGATGAAGATGATGACCAAAACAGAGGCACGGTGCAGCAGCTGTTCGGCGATGAGGAAGGTTAAGGCGCGGTTCCGGTGGTGACCAGGCTGTGACGTGAAACAGGGACAATGAAGGCTGGCAGGGTGCGGTTTGTAGATTGGGTGGAGGTTTGATGTTTGATGCTGGTGACAGTCGATGATGGTGATCGTGTGGTCACGTAAAAGCAGGGGATGGTCTCTGTTAATGGGAACCTCTCTCCAAAGCCATGGGTTTTCAACCTCTATAGTAAAAAAAATTAGAATTAAATACAATTAAATTACCTATGGTCTTTATCTTATTTTTTATTTTTTTTATTTTATTTTTAGACTTAATTATCTATCAAATTCTTATTCTAATCCAACTCTACTAAGTCCAATATTAATCTAATAATAACCCTGATTTAAAAATCTAAAAAAAATATCCTAATAAATTAATAAATCCTAATTTGTATAATTATTCTATTCTAAAATTAATCACTCATGTTAACAATTTCTTTTCTTTTCTTTTCTTTTCTTTTCTCTTAATAATCCTAATTATCAAACTCTAGCTACGTTCTAAAATATCTAATTAAATAATTATCCTAACTTTATTGTTAATTTTAATACAAGATCACCTAATTAATCAAGTTAGTTATTTTTATTTTTACAAATTAATACCCAGATAAAATAAAATGTCTACATAGATAATCTTTCTTTGTTGGACAACATTTACAGCAGATCGAGGTACGGAATACAACTATCACACTTTGTTTTCTCTTACTTAGATTATATAATTAAGAAATTAAATAAAAACACATTAAGATATATAATTGTCAAAGAAGAAACAAAGATATTAAGAATTTTTCTAAAAGCTTATGAAAGAAAACATTTCAAGTCAACCACTGTGACATTGTTAATAGTTTGAGTTTTTTTTTTTCATGTAATATTTTAAGTTCATTAAATTTTTGTTTTGGAAATTAATCTATGTGTGATAGAATGTGTTATAAATATTGTGAATGGAATATAGTTAGCAACAACAAACTCATGTCTTTAATAGGCAAAAAGAGGTTTTTATTGTTACCTTCAAAAATGGGTCCAATTCGAAAACAACCTTTTGAGCATGTTATCATTCAATTTAAGTGTCTGACTTTATCATCTATCACTTTTTTGCTGCAAAATTGCAACATCAGAAGGTGATGACTTGAAAATAATGAAAAAAAAATTAAATTTGCTGTCGATTCGAAAGTTCTAGCCTGAAAAAGAATATATAAAAAGTCAATATTATAAATTCAAACCTCAAAAAAAATTATTTGTTTGGTTAGCGAGAGTAACAGAGTGCATTCCCCTATGCATTCTAACATACTTCATCAATGGCTTAAAAGTTAAAACCTTTTAGTGTATACTTCATTATAGATCCTTTCATCGATACTCTTTTAAGTGTTTTTTTGTCTGTTTTCATCATTGAAATTCAAATATGATGCACAAGTGTGAAATCCCCAATTTCATGTGAATTCCCTATGATTGTAAAGTAATTCGGCTTAAATGAAGTAAATAAATATGAGAATTATGAAGTTTTAAGTATGAATGATGTATGGAACATGGAAGAAGTGATGAAATGGACAGTCAAATAGTCAAGAAATTAAATGGGTGTTATAAGAATAATTGAAGAATGAGGAAAGAATTAAGATCAGAAAATTAAGTGTAACTAAAGACAAGAGTTATATGGAAGAAAGGAGACCAATTTAGTGAATGGTCAAATAATGATGGTCAAAGATTAGGATGAAGTGATTTAATTGGATGATGATAAAACAATATCAGATTTTCATACTTAAATGATATATGGGACAGATATGAGAATGGAAGAAGAAGAGAATTAAAATATCAGACATTTAATGTAATTAAAATAGACATGTGTCATATGATAAAGAGAAGAGAATTAATGGTCAAATGTAAATGGTCAAGGGAAGTATGGCTGAGATTGGATGAGATGATTAAGTGATAAAGAAGCATTAAATGAACTTGATGAATCACCATCTTTAGCCATCACCATACGTGTGAAGATCGAGAATTTTCTAAATAAATATAAGGTATCCGGAAAATTTAAATTGGACAAATTGAAATCCAAATTAAATAAGAAAATGGAGAAATTAAATTGAATACCAAGAAATCCAAAAATTTGAGAAAATTAGAAATGTGTATATATGTTATTATTAATTAATAATTATATTCATAAATATATAAATATAATTATTAAAAAAAAATAATAGAAAACGGGCGGGAATCGGGTATCCCGATTCCCACCCATTTCCCCCTCTGTTTACAACAGAGGAGGGATTTCCAAGAGCCGGCCAATGCTCGCCGGCCAAAGGAGAAAGGGGAAGGGAGGAGCGACGTCACCGGCGGAGAAGAAGCAAGCCGATGACGGTAGACCGAGGCGGAACGAGAAAGAAGCGGTGCGAAAACAGAAGAGGAAACCGAAGGAAAAGAGAGGAAAAGAGAAGAGGAGATCGGCGGTGCCGGCCGATCCGGGCACCGCCATTCCCCCCACGAGACCGGCGGGGACCAGGGGAAGGTGAGAGGAGCCACCGACGAAGAGGAAACCGGTGGAGGAAGGAGAAAAGAGGAAGAGAAGAGCCGCCAGTGTCGCTTCCAGATCCGGCGCCGTCGCCGGTGATGGGGCCAAACCGAGACCAGATCCGGCTTCGTGGCAACCTCGGCAAGCTGTGGAGTGGCCAAACCGCCGGAATGGGTGGCCGCCGGTGACCGAACCGGTCAGCCAAAGTTGAACCGGCCAAGCCAAGCTTTGACCCGACCCGACCCGGTTTGACCCGACCCGACCCGGTTTGACCCGACCCGACCCGGTTCAGGGAAAAAGAAAAATAAAAAGAAAAAAAAAGAAAGAAAAAAAAAAGAAGAAGAAAAAGAAAAGAAAAAGAAAAAGGAAAAGGAAAAGGAAAAGGAAGAAAAAGAAGAAAAGAAAAGAAAAAGGAAAAAGGAAAAGGAAGAAGAAGAAGGAAGAAAAGGTAAGAAAAATTGAGGAAAAATAAATTATTGATGTTATTGAATAATTTATGGTTATATTGATGTAGTGCATTAATATTGAAAATTGTAGCAAAACGGAAATGAGACGAATGGTGGAGTTCGGCAAGGCTCGGAAATCGGAAAGTGCGCTAAGCTTTGGCGAACAAGTAAGATACTTTTATAAAGCATTAGTAGCTTTATATTGTATGTGGGAATTATGATTTTTTTATGATGCATTTATTTAATTGACTTTAAATGGAATTATGATTTTTATATGATGCATCAATTTAAATAGATTTGCTAAAAAATGCTAAGAGGACCCACAACTGATGGTGGGGGTCTTAGTAAGAGGTAAAATTGGTGAGAATCAACGGCTGCAAGTATAAATTGTGTTTCCCTTGCAGGAGGTTAGGGAAAATTAAGCCGTTATGCTGCCGAAATTTTTAGGAAAATAATTGAGGAAAAAGATTAAGTTTCTCACATAAATGGAATCTTGGAGATAATTATTGAAAATAAATATTGAAAGGATTTTATAGTATTACCGAAAGAGTTTGATATTGAAATCGATGAGAAGATAGATCGTTGAAAACGATAATGTGGTGAATTACATGGTTTAAAACCTTATAGAATCGATAAATCAAGTAATTTTAATATCACAAATGGTATCAAGTTGAGATTGAGGTGGAATTATTAATTAGACGGATCACGGATAAAAGTGATGATAATTATATGATGTAGCTTGGAAGAGAAGATCACAGTTGAAATTTCGATGGTCGAATGATTGGATTGTGAAGTTATTAACGGAGTAATGATTTCCAGAATTACCGAGTCCGGTTTCATGATTTTGAAATAATTTCGAAAGTGATAATATGGACAAATTCGAGAGATTGAAATGGAGATTTAATTACGACACAATCCGATCAATTATGGATTCAAAGAAATGAGTGATAAATATGTGAAAAGATGATTGTGCTTATAACCTTAGAATAGATCTTGAATAATAAGATCGACAATTGCATAAGTTCGGATAAAATCATAAAGGCCACATGAAAATGGATTTGAGGATTTAGATACGATTTTGTGATAGTAAATGAAATTGAACCTCAAATCAAAAATGATAAACATGTATCAATAGATCAAATCATAAATGGATTTGATAAGTGACTATCGATTTTGTGATTCTGTTATCCTCGATGTCGATTCTGGAACAGATATTGAAGGATGATATTATTATTTGCATAAATTCGGTAACTTGATGACTATTTTAGAAATTGATGTTTAAATGCTTATCAAAACTTAGAGGATTCATACTAATGATGCGATCCTAATATTGATGATGAAGTGTATAAATGATTATAATAGTCAATGACGATCAAGAAAGGGTATTGAATACCGAATGGTCTGAATACCAAGTGATTCGATTTCCAAATGAATTGAGTACTGAGCAAATTGAATACTGAATTAGATGAATAGTGAATGAATTGTATAGTGATTTATTGGTTGACAGAAAGAAAGTCTTGAAATCGAATAATTGATGGTGATAAAGTTAAATGAATCGCTTTAGCGTATTTGATGGAAACATTACCGAAGTTGCATACTGAAATGTTTTACAGCATCGCATTTAAGCATGCCTTCTTGCAACTTGAAACATTTTAATAATGTTTATATGAATACGGAAAAGTATTGATTTGTTTTGAAATGAAAGTATATGGTAAATATATATATATATATTTTTTGATATATGAAGTCTCATACAGAATTTTACCATATGCCTTACATGATATTGAAAAGAAAGCTATAGATTTAAATGTTTTATGAGACTGTAGGCACCCTAAAAGAATTAAATTCAATAAAGCATAGTGGAAACCGCCTAATTGGAGCTTTGCTCATTAGGCAGATAGATATGCTTGTCCGACAATAGTCGTGGACAGGTCTCAGTCACGCCTGATCAGTGGGGCTGAGAGAGATGAGGTCTATGGCCATAGATAGCGCCCTAGTTGGTTTCCAGGGGACGATATGATTTTCACTGCTAGCTACAGTGATTTAAGTCTTTATTGATAGAGAGATGATAGGGATCTAGCCTAGTCTCTAACAAATATGATATGAAGTCTAGAGTATGATTTTTATTGATATGAACTCTAGACTTGACATGATTTATACTGTACATGAAACAGATTTGAAATGAAATATGTTTTGAAATAGTACATGTTTTAAACATGTTTTAAAAGTCCATAAGATATGAATTCGACACTATATGATTTATATGTGATTTTGTGTCGAACATGGCATGATATGCGGTCTAGAGTATAGTTTGATTTGATATGAACTCTAGACCTGATATGATTTACAGTAGATGATTTAAAAGTATATGATAAATGATTTCGACACTTACATGATTTATATACGATTTTGTGTCGAATTTGAAACGACATGCGGTTTAGAGTATAGATTGATTTGATATGAACTCTAAACCTGATATGATTTATAGTATATGAAAAATGTTTTAAAACCGCACATGTTTTAGACATGCTCCGAAAACGAATACATGAATTGAAATTGAATATGTTTATATTATGCCTTAAAGGCAAACTTTTGAAAATGCATATGTTGAGCATGTCCTAAAGTATATATGATATGATTTGAAATGATCGCGGTTTATACAGAAAAATTACATGAATTGCATATTAAACCCTAATATGACAATATGCTTGGTATATGAGAATTCCATGAGGAATGTCATGACTCGGTGGTAACGATATTTCATCTATATGAGGTCATGATATGTTATGAAACACGAATATAGAGATACACGAAGAGAATTATGACTGGGTACCACCGTGATTATGATCTACAATACGAGAATTGATAAGAGATGATATGAGAATTGATAAGAGATGATAGAATACAGAAATATGATTATGAAATGAAAAGTGATAATGAGATGTATCGATGAGAAAGGATTAACTGTAATTGCATCCTTGTAAGTATTAAGCATTGCAGTTTAAGACAGTTTAATCCTACTCTTGTATTTATATTAGTATCTTACTGAGCCGTGGTTTTGCTCACCCCACTAAATTTCATCTCTTTCAGATTATTGAAGTTAACGTCTGCCATGTGAGCTGCTCAGTGGGCATCGGAGACGGTGTATGAACTTGGTACTAGTTTTCTGAGTTATATGTTCTTTATAAAATACTTGTTTACATGTAAGACTTAAATTGATGCACAGTACATATTCTGTTTAACAAGTCGGGATGTAACTAAGAACCGTTTCCGTGTTTGTTTAATATTTAAATGGAATGACTATAAGTCACCTAGGTAGTATAGTAACTACACTGACACCGAATACAAACCTTAAAATGAAAAAGAAAAATTTAGTCCATAAATTTGTAGACTAAGAAAAGTATAAGAATCGAGTGAAAGTCGCGGTCTTCGGGTCGTGACAATACGGCAGCACTTTCCAGCTCTCTCACTGTCGTTCTCTCCACTTCTCCAAGCTTCCAAGTCTCCCTCCAAATCTGCCTTAACAAATACCTTTGTTTAGAAACCAAATCGTTAAGTTTGTTAGACAAAAAACAATCACAATCACTAAACGAAGCTATGTCTGAAGTTTAGTGGACTGAATCCAAGTAATTGAGGAGATCAGAAATCTTGAAATTTGGTGATTTATAAAGGTAAAAGATGGAAGTGGTTTTAGTTGATTTTATTCATGGTTTGGAGTTGAGTTGAGTTGGTATAGCATGTGTATGATGATTGTTTAAAAGTTTAATTTGATATGATGTTATAGTTTTGACGAAGTAAATCGAAAAGTTAAGGTTGATGCGACCAAGCTTGAGGATTATTGGCAATCGAGGTAAGAAATTTATGTAACGGACATAAGGCAGCTATGTCCGCATGGTTTATGATGTTTTTATGTGATTTGGAGAGAAACACCAGCTATTTTGTGCAAGAAAAATGACACTTTCGGACTTAACTCTTAATACCAATTAGGCTACGAGCAGCTGACTGCCTTAAAGAGAAGTCGACTGCCAAGAGACAACCAAAATGCCGTTTTTCGAAAACCGATTCAAACCAGTCGACTATTATGTAAGCCAGTCGACTGCTATTTACCCAGAAGCATTCTGTTTCAAGCCAGTCGACTGCTATTTGCTAAAATGCATTCTGTTTGAAAACCAGCCGACTGCTAATTTTCCATAAGCATTTTGTTTCAAAAACAGTCAACTGTTATATGACCAGTCGACTGCTATTTATCCAGAAGCAATTTGTTTGAAAACCAGTCGACTACTATATGGACCAGTCGACTGCCCTTATATGTTTTCAAAGATGAAAAATATCAGAATTTTAAATGAAAATAATTTCGATAAATGAAGTTATGAAGCAGCAGCTGACTGCCCTATAAGGCCAGTCGACTGCCCTGTTTTGAAAAGAGGTTTTCAAACCTATTCCAAGAAAGTATGAAATGTCATGGCAAAAAGCTATATGGCATATGTTTTGAGATTATGCACTTTTATGCTTATAGTAGGGGCTCTGATCAAGTCCCGAAGTGATGTATGTTTGGCTGAGGAACCATAAGTCAGGCCTCAGTCACTACAGAAAGACAACTGACTAGTGTTAACTGTAGCCACCAACAGTTGGCCAATCTATCTATATTACATGCTTATAGCTAGTAATGATCAAGAAGAAAAAGAAAATGTTATGTAATAACATATGCTTGTAGAGGTTACAATCTACCCTAAGAACGTAAGTAAAATAGAACAATCTATCTATAATGTGAAATCTATAATGTGAAATCCCCAATTTTCATGTAAATTCCTCCATAATTGTAAAGTAATTCAGCTTAAATGAAATAAATAAATATGAGAATTATGAAGTATGAATGACATATGGGACATAGAAGAACAATGGAATTGATAGTCAAATAGTCAAGGAATGTAATTGATATTATAAGAATAATTGAAGTATAAGAATAATTAATTATTAGAAATTAAGTGTAAGTAAAGACAAGTGTTACATGGAAGAAAGGAGACCAATTAAGTGATGTGACGTCCCCGTCACTACCTCTTATAACTTACTTTTTCTTATTATCTTATCCGACATTATTTGATTTAGTTCATTAGTGTCATTCATTCCTTATCCTTAAGCTAATTATCTAATAGCTCATAAAATTTTATTCACTTTCCATAAGCATAAAAATGATATATATAATATCATTCCATTCCACAGGATCTTATACATCTTCTTAACTTACATCCCCGACATCTAATATACAAAATTTCTACATGTATTGTACCGTAACAGAATTACAGTTTACTTTACACAAACATATAAGTATACCTTCTATGCTACTGGGAAGCGTCCTTTGAAGGTACACTCAAATCTTTCAAAAGCAAGCTCCTCTAATCGAAGAGAGGTTCACTTCAGGTAATCTGTAGGAAAAATGGTCGTAAAAGGGTGAGTTTACGCTCAGTAAGAAAAACATGTAAAAGAGCGTACTATGCCTCTATATGCATCTTTCCTACTTGGCTCTATAATGTCATGTAAAGCATTATAAAGCATGCATCATAAACATCTTTCATGCGTTGTTTGCAACCATGCATATTTAGTTCAAATGGTATAGGCAAACATACTTTCTTTAAACCATATGTCATCTTCTTTCTTTAAAATGTCATACTTCATACATACTTTAAAACATATATCATATACTTTAAATCCGATGGAGACTATGTACATTTATTCAAGTGATTGCATCATCATATAAATCATTTATACCCATTTATATGATCTAGTCACACAAATCATTTATACCCATTTATGTGACTTTAATCCTGTATTAGTACAGTGGTGCACCATGTAGAGGTCAGGGATTCTCTCCTGCCTTTAGTAATCCACAATAAACACTAGTCAAGTGTCACATGTGGCCTTGAGGACCGGACTAGGGTTCCTCACTTAACATAATGATACTGAGGACTTGATCAGAGTCTCTCAGCTGAATACAGGGATGCATGATCATGATGTAACCCATAGTCTCAAAACATGTATTATATACTTATTTAGAAAACACTTTTGTGTTTAAGCCAAATAGGCTTTAAAATCTCTTTTCATACAGGGCAGTCGGCTGCTACTTCATAACTTTAATTCTCGAAATTATTTTCATTTCGAAAAATACATGAGGGCAGTCGACTGATCAATATAACGGTCTACTGTTTTTCAAACAGAATGCTTCTTAAGAAATAGCAGTCGACTAGTCATATAGCAGTCGACTATTTTTTTGAAACATAATGCTTTTGGAAAATTAGCAGTCGACTGACTTACATAGCAGTCAACTGGTTTGAATCGGTTTTCGAAAAACGGCATTTTGGTTGTCTCTAGGCAGTCGACTTCCCTTTAAGGCAGTCGGCTACTCCTAGCCTAATTGGTACTAGGAGTCAAGTCCGAAAATGTCACTTTTCCTACATAAAACAGCTGGTACATCTCTCCAAACCACATCAAAACGTGATAAAACATGCGAACATAGCCGCCTTACGTCCGTTACATAAATTCCTTACCTTGATTCCTTCGAGAACACAAAATCACTTGACAACTTCAACCCTAACTTTTCACTTCTTCAAACCTGAGATCATCATATCAATTTAAATCTTTAAACAATCAACATACATATATCATATTAACTTAGTACAGCTCCATACTATGAACGAAATTGACTAAATCATCTTCTTCTCTTACCTTCATTAGAGAAAATTTTAGATGTTGAGATCTCCTCTAATACTTGGATTCAATCTACTAAACTTTGGATATCGCTTAGTCTAGTGACAAGGATCGATTTTCGTTCTACGAACTTAATGAATCGATGGAGGAGTGAGGTGGTTTGTCAAGGTAGCTTGGAATGGAACTTGGAAACTTGAAGATGGAACGAGAGGGAGAGTTGGAAAAGGCTGGTGTAGGGTGATGGCTGATGAGGGTGATGAGTCATGCCAAATGCATTAAATGCATGCTCATCTCATTAATCATCTAAGCCCTTTCTTGACCCTTTGACCCTTATTTAATTATCCTTCTTCCATTCAAACATAAGCCACATGTATTTTAATTACCAAATTAAAATTCTGATTTTCATTCTTTTCTTATACTCCAATTAATTTCCTGATATCAATATTATTTAGCTACTTGACTATCAACTTTCTTATTTCTTCTATATTCCATACATCATGCATACATCATTCATACATCAATTACACATCAACTTCATATTTATTTTATTTATTTCATATTGTAATGCTTTACAAATATGGAGGAATTACATGGAAATTGGGGATTTCACAAGTGAATGGTCAAATAATGATGGTTAAAAGATTAAAGGTTGAGATGAAATGATTTAATTGGATGATGATGAAACAAATATTAGATTTTCATAATTTAATGGTATATGTGGCTGATATGAGAAAAGGGAAGAAGGGAAATTAAATTAGTCAAATAGTCTTGAGTTAAAAAGGTAAGGGCTGAGATGATTAGGGGATAAAACATGCATTAAATGGGAAATAGCATAGTCATTATCTCTTCCATCATCAAAGTCAGTAGCAACTCTTTCCAGCCTCTCTTCCGTTCACCTCATTTTCCTTCTAAGTTCCATTCCTACTCACCTTGACAAACACCCTTGTTCAGTAACCAAATCGTTAAGCTCACTTGATGAAAAACGATCCTTATCACTTGCTATACTCATGCTTTTAATATGAAAGGCTGAATCAAAGTGTTTGAGGAGATTAGAAATTATGTTATTTGGTGATTTATAAAGGTAAGCGATGGAAGTGGTTTTAGTTGATTTTATTCATGGTTTGGAGTTAAGTTGAGTTGAGTTGGTAGAGTATGGTTATAAAGGTTTCTTAAAGGTTTAATTTGTTATGAATTATGCAGTTTTGAAGAAGTGAAGTGAAAGGCTAAGGTTGATGCAACCAAGCTTGAGGATTATTGGCTATTGAGGTAAGGAATTTATGTAACGAACGTAGGGTGGCTATGTCCACATGTTTTAATGTGTTTTTAAGTGTTTTGGAGAGAAGTACCAGTTGGCTTTTATGCAGGAAAGTTACATTTCGGGTTTTACTTCTAGTACCAATTAGGCTAGGAGCAGCCGACTGCCTTAAGTAGCAGCCGATTGCCTAGAGACAACCAAAGCATAGTTTTTCGAAAACCCAGACAGACCAATCGATCGCTATGTAAGCCAGTCGACTGCTATTTTTCAGAATGTATTCTATTTCAAACCAATAGACTACTATATGGGACAGTCGACTACTATTTGTTAAAAAGCATTCTATTTCAAAACTAGTCGACTGCTACAAAGACCAGTCGATTGCTATCTGCTTGAAAAGTATTCTGTTTGAAAAACCAGTCAACTGCTAAATGGGACAGTTGACTGCTATTTGCTAAAAAGCATTCTGTTTGAAAACCAGCCGACTGCTATATGGACCAGTCGACTGCCCCCTGTATTTTCAAAAAATAAAAATATCGAAATTTTAAATGAAAAGAATTTCGATAAATGAAAATATGAGGCAACAGCCGACTGCCCTATAAGGTTAGTCGACTGCCTTGTTTGAAAAGAGGTTTTTAAACCTATTTCAAGAAAGTATGAAATGTTATGGCAAAAAGCTATATGACAAAGGTTTTGAGGTTATGCACTTCTATACTAATAGTAGGGGCTCTGATCAAGTCCCAGTATGATGTATGTTTGGCTGAAGAACCATAAGTCAAGCCTCAATCACTACAGAAAGACACTGACTAGTGTTAACTGTAGCCACCGATAGTTGGCCATATATCATTTGTATATGTTCGGCTATGGGAGGATTCCTGGCCCTACGGGGTACGCCACTTGATGACTTAGTGTATAATAGTGCATAATTTCGTAAAGATGAAATAATTTTTATGTTATTTGAAAGCTATATGTATATGCGATTTCAAAGAATAAAGAAATTGAAAGTATTTGATTTACTTGTAAATGATATTTGAAAGAAAGTATATGATGTATGATTTCAAGAAAGTATAAGATGTATGATTTCAAAGAAGTATGTATGTTTGCATATGCTAATTTAAAGAAGTATATGTTTTACTTGATTTACTTGAATTATAAGCATATGCTATTATGAAGAATTTTATATATTTGATGAAAGTATATGAATATGCTTTATAGTGATTTTACATGGCATTATAGAGCCAAGCAGGAAAACTGCATATAGATGCATAATACGCTCTTTTACATATTTTTCTTACTGAGCGTAAACTCACCCTTTTACGAATATTTTTATATAGACTACTTGACGTGATCCCTCGCTCTCGATAGAATAGCCTACTAATGGATATTGAAAGTTACCTTCGAGATACGCTTCCCAGTTAATATTGAAGGTATATTTATGTAATCATGTGAAGTATATTGTAATTCAACTATTGTATAGTACAAGCTAACAATAATGTATATAAGATTTCGAGGATTTAGGTTAAGTAAGATGTGTAAGATCCTGTAGGAAGGAATGATATGTATATATATTATTTTTTGTTTTAATTAAGGTTAAATTTATTTATGATGAACTATTAAATACTAAGTTCAAGAAGAAGAAGGAATGACATTGATGAGCATTTCTAATCAAGTTTATGTGAAAAGAAAAAAGTTATAGGTAAATGTGTAGTGACTGAGATGTCACAGATTGGTATTAGAGCTGATTAGACTGAGGTTTGTCAGTGTTAATAAGTTAGAGTTAGTGTATATCCCCAAAGTACTGTACTTGTCTGAATATATATATGATGTATAACTGTTTGGAGTTATACCAAATCATTAAATCAATGGTGATATTATTGACAGAAAGGGTTCACGTAGAAGGAGTACTAATAGAAGACGAGGAAGGGGTAGAGTAGAGCCCCCAGTACAGTCTCCTCCTCCATCTCCATTGCATAGCACAAATGCTAGGCTAGCTAGAATGAAGAAGCATATGGAAACTATGGCCACGATGTTTACACAATTTATGTCGAACTTCCCGAATGTGGCCACTAATGCACCGATAGCCCAACCTATTGGTCAGCTTACTACATCAGGGAATGCTCCTCCTATACCTCCCATTAGGTCTGAGTTGGACTTGATGGATATTTCTACCTATGGAGAAACAGTCCGTAAGGCTTAGTTGTGTGAGCAGGACTACGAGCTTCATCAAATGGATTTTCGAGCCAAAGGTAAAGGTAAAGAACCGATGAAGCGGAAGTTAGAAAGGAAAACCTCTAGAGATGGATATCCATCTGGGAGAAGTAGGCCATATGAAAGAGCCTCGATAGGTAAGCAAATGAATTAAGAGAGATTGATCTCTAATGCCAATTAAGTGGTTATATAGAATTGAATTGAATTTTGGGAGTGTATGATGATTACTAAATAGGGACCCCCAAAGTTACTGGGATCAAGATAAATGATGAGAGATCCCGATATTCTATTGGTGGTACTGCTAGCTCATCAACACAAAGGTGTGAGCAATACGGGAAGTTTCATGGATCAAAGCCTTGCCGATTAGTAAGTGGAGCATGTTTTTGGTGTGGTAAACAAGGACATCTAATTAAAGATTGTCCAAAGATGAATTAGAAAGTTTCAGAAGGATCGGAAAAGATCAACCAACCATGACCTAAGGCCACAGCTGCAAATAAGTAACCTCTTTAGGGAATCTCAAATGACGAACATAATGTATCGTGGTAGTAAGCTACGGGTAGGAGGGAAAGAATCTATAGCCAACCTAATTTTATTGAATATGTATGGGTTTGATGTCACATGTGGAATAGAGTGGTTCGCTAGAAATCATATGGTATTATACTGTTATGCTAAAAGTATAATCTTCTCTTCTTCTGTTAGTTATGTTGTGAATTTTGCGAATATTTAATATAAAAATATGCGTATGACTTGAGTTATTTACAAATGGAGTTAAAAGCATGGAACTATGGAGTTGTCATGAGATAATGTTTATAATTGAAGTTACTATGGTGTGATTTTATATAAGTTGGAGTTTTAATAAATATTTAATAATTTTGATTTCTTAGTTATTATACTTTTGTTGAAAAGTAAAGTGTGAAATACAATAATTGACAAGAAACGATATTTGGAACTCTGAAGTACTTATTGGTATGAGGTTTTATGATGTATATAGTGATATTTGAAATGAGTTTAAATAAGAATGATGATTGACTTAAACAAATTTTTTATATGAATATTAGTTTATTTTACTTAAATGCTTTATTCTATGAAAGCATTACTCTGAAAAGAATATGAATTAATATGAAAGATGAGTTGTCTCAACAATGGTATTTATTCCCTATAGTCGCTTCTAGGTTTCGAAACAAGACAGGTATTTCAAAGTACCTTCCTTACTCCATCTGGATCCCTAACCGACTATAGCATCCTTCCTATTTGGTCCTTAGAGCACCATAGGGAAATAAGGACGTTCGTTCATTTTGGCCTATTTGATGCTATGGGAAGGAAAAAAAATTTTTGGATACGAGTTAAAAAAAAAACTTATGCTAACAGTTTAGAATGTGATCAATAAATGGGTATTTAGAGAGCAAAAGAAAGAAATTTATGGATAGTTATTATGAATAATTTACGGCTATAATTCTTATTGAGATAGAAGAGAAGTTTCGCTTGGAAATTGTTAATGGTAAATATCGCTTATTATGGTATAAGATACAAGTGCAATTATTGTATGAAAATTTAGAGTGCTAATGTCAAAAAGATTATTAAAGCAAAATGATGCTTACGAGTGTAGTTTCAAAAATTAAAACATAGGTTGATGACTACACCTGTCTTCACCATTCTTAGTAGTTTTGGTGGATGTTTAGTGTATAATGATGCCTCATGACAAGGTTTGAGAGGTATCTTAATGCAGCATAGTAAAGTAGTTGTATATAATTCTCGACAATTAAAGGATCATGAGAAGAACTACCCAACTCATTACTTAGAATTAGCTGCAGTGATAATTACTTTAAGGATTTAGAGGCATTACTTGTATGGTGAGAAATTTCAAATTTTTACAGATCATAAATGTCTGAAGTACTTATTCTCTCAAAGAGAATTGAATATGAGACAGAAGAGATGGCTCAAGTTTCTAAAGGATTACGATGGTGAGATTTTATACCACCCCAGGGAAAGCTAATGTGGCGGCAAAATGAAGTAATAATGGTTTATATGATGATAAGAAAGTATGAATTACTTGAGTAATTTACAAGCCTTAATCTAAATGTTATGCCTTTAGTGTAAAATTTGGAATGATGGCTAGTATAATGATTGAGTCAGAATTGATGGACAGATTAATTAAGTCAGCTCACTTCCTACCTATGAAGGCTATAGATACACTTAGTGCTTTGGCAGAATTGTAGGTGAAAGAATGTCGTTAGACTACATGGAGTTCTAGTGAGCATTTCATTTGATAGAGATTCCAAGTTTACCTCTCATTTTAGGAGCATTTTCAAGAAGCCATGGGATCTAAGTTGAATTTTAGCACAGCTTTCCATCCACAGACTGATGGGCAGTCAGAGCGCACTATTCAGACGCTCGAGGATATGTTGAGAGCTGATGCTATAGATTTTAAAGGCTCCTGGGATGACCATCTGCCATTAGCTGAGTTTGCTTATAATAGTGGTTATCATGTAAGTATCGAGATGGCACCATATGAAGTGTTATATGATAGAAGGTGTCAATCTCCGATTGGGTGGGAAGAAGTGGACGAACATAAGTTATTAACTCCAAATTGGGTCGAGCAAGCCTAAGAGGACGTTAAGTTGATTTGTCAAAGGCATAAGACAACTCGGAGTTGACAAAAGAGTTATGCGGATGCTCGACGGAGACCACTTGAGTTTTTTGTTGGAGACTATGTGTTCTTGAAAGTTTCTCTATCCAAAGGGATCATGAGATTTGGTCGACGAGATAAGCTTAGTCCTCGCTACATCGGTCCATTTGAAGTTTTAGATCGTGTTGGTGATGTTGCCTATAGGTTGGCACTACCTCTGAAGCTATCGAGAGTGTATAATGTTTTTCATGTGTTGATGCTTAGGAAGTATAATCCAGATCCATAGCATGTCATAAAAGATGAAATCTTAAAGATTTAGGGAAGACATAAGTTATGTGGAAAAGTCATTTCAAATCTTGGATAGAAAAGAAAAGGTATTGAGGTCTAAGACGATCCCATTAGTTAAAGATCTTTAACAATACCATACTATGGAAGAAGCTACATGGAGCTAAAGAGCTTGATGAAAGAGAAGTACCCAGAATTAATTGAGACATCACCTAGTTCAAATTTGGAGGACCAAATTTCTAAAGGTGGGGAGAATGTGAAATCCCCAATTTTCATGTAAATTCCTCCATAATTGTAAAGTAATTCAGCTTAAATGAAATAAATAAATATAAGAATTATGAAGTATGAATGACATATGGGACATAGAAGAATAATGAAATTGGTAGTTAAATAGTCAAGGATTTTAATTGATATTATAAGAATAATTAAAGTATAAGAAGAATTAATTATTAGAAATTAATTGTAAGTAAAGACAAGTGTTACATGGAAGAAAGGAGACAAATTAAGTGAATGGTCAAATAATGATAGTCAAAAGGCTAAAGGTTGAGATGGAATGATTTAATTGGATGATGATGAAAAAAATATCAGATTTTCATAATTTAATGGTATATGTGGCTAATATGAGAAAAAGGAAGAAGGGAAATTAAATTGGTCAAATAGTCTTGAGTCAAAAAGGTAAGGGCTGAGATGATTAGGGGATAAAACATGCATTAAATAGGAAAAAACATAGTCATCATCTCTTCCATCATTAAAGTAGCAGCAACTCTTTCTAGCCTCCCTTCCGTTCACCTCATTTTCCTTCTAAGTTCCATTCCTACTCACCTTGACAAACACCCTTGTTCAGTAACCAAATTGTTAAGCTCATTTGACGAAAAACGATCCTTATCAGTTGCTCTACTCATGCCCTTAATATGAAGGGCTGAATCAAAGTATTTAAGGAGATCAGAAATTAGGTTATTTGGTGATTTATAAAGGTAAGAGATGGAAGTGGTTTTAATTGATTTTATTCGTGGTTTGGAGTTGAGTTGAGTTGGTAGAGTATGGTTATAAAGGTTTCTTAAAGGTTTAATTTGTTATGAATTATGTAGCTTTGAAGAAGTGAAGTGAAAGGATGAGGTTGATGCAACCAAGCTTAAGGATTACTGGCTATTGAGGTAAGAAATTTATGTAACGGACGTAGGGTAGCTATGTCTACATGTTTTAATGTGTTTTTAAGTGTTTTGGAGAGAAGTACCGACTACTATTTTCCAGAATGTATTCTGTTTCAAACCAGTCGACTGCTATTTGTTAAAAGGCATTCTATTTCAAAACCAGTCGACTACTATAAAGACCAATCGACTGCTATCTGCTTGAAAAGTATTCTGTTTGAGAAACCAGTCGACTGCTATTTGCTAAAAAGCATTCTGTTTGAAAACCAGCAGACTGCTATGGACCAGTTGACTGCCCCCTGTGTTTTCAGAAAATAAAAATATCGGAATTTTAAATGAAAAAAAATTTTCGATAAATGAAAATATGAGGCAGCAGCCAACTGCCCTATGAGGCCAGTCGGCTGCCCTGTTTGAAAAGAGGTTTTTAAACCTATTTCAAGAAAGTATGAAATGTCATGGAAAAAAGCTATATGACAAAGGTTTTAAGGTTATACACTTCTATACTGATAGTAGGGGCTCTAATCAAGTCCCGGTATGATGTATGTTTGGCTGAGGAACCATAAGTCAGGCCTCGGTCGCTACAAAAGGACACCTGACTAGTGTTAGCTGTAGCCACCGACAATTAGCCAAATTTGTCACATGTATATGTTCGGCTGTGGGAGGATTCCTGGCCCTACGGGATACGTCACTTGATGACTCAGTGCATAATAATGCATAATTTTGTAAAGATGAAATAATTTTTATGTTATTTGAAAGCTATACGTATATGCGATTTCAAAGAATAAAGAAATCGAAAGTATTTGATTTACTTGCAAATGATATTTGAAAGAAAGTATATGATGTATGATTTCAAGAAAGTATAAGATGTTTTTAGAGAAATATGTATGTTTGCATATGTTAATTTAAAGAAGTGTATGTTTTACTTGATTTACTTGAATTATAAGTATATGCTATTATGAAGAATTTTATATATTTGTTGAAAGTATATGAATATGCTTTATAGTGATTTTACATGACATTATAGAGCCAAGCAGGAAAACTGCATATAGAGGTATAATACGCTCTTTTACATATTTTTCTTACTGAGCGTAAACTCACCCTTTTACGAATATTTTTATACGGACTACTTGAAGTGATCTCTCGCTCTCGATAGAAGAGCCTACTAGTGGATCTTGAAAGTTACCTTCGAGATACGCTTCCCAGTTAATATTGAAGGTATACTTAGGTAATCATGTGAAGTGTATTGTAATTCGGCTATTGTACAGTACAAGCTAACAATAATGTATATAAGATTTCGGGGATTTAGGTTAAGTAAGATGTGTAAGATCCTGTAGGAAGGAATGATATGTATATATATATCATTTTTATTTTTTAATTGAGGTTAAATTTATTTATGATGAACTTTTAAATACTAAGTTCAAGAAGAAGAAGGAATAACATTGATGAGCATGTCTAATCAAGTTTATGTGAAAAGGAAAAAGTAATAGGTAAATGTGTAGTGATTGAGATGTCACATATAAAAAGAAAAATCTGAAATCAGATGGAGATAGTATATCTAGTATTTCTAGTTAAATTCTGGGTTTCAAAGTTGAATCAAACCAAGACTATTGCCTTTTTTCCATCAGAACTGCTGGTAGCAACAAGGCTCTCCTCATAAGTGTAAACCTCAAGATGAACCCCAGCTTTTTCGGTTTTAATTCCAACAATATCTTTAGAATCATGGGTATCAAGGTCGTAAATCATTAGCTGCCCATTTAGTGATTCTACAAATATCTTATTGCCATTCTTGTTCCAAAATCCAAACATCCTTTGAACCCCTGCAAGAGGTTTAATCCTTAATAGTATGGTCCAGTGCTGCCTTTCTTCGTTCAACACCCAAATGTAATTACTTCTGTCAGCCATGTGAGGATAAGAAACCCACAAAGAAATACGATCTCCAGGTAATGGAATTAACCGCCCAAATGAAGATATAGGGTCAGCAACAGGTGGCCATTCTATCAATTGAAACACCTCTTTGCCAAAGTCAAATGCAAGGATCTTAGAATATTGAAGAAACTTGTCCGCCGCCCAGTAGTAAACTCCATTTACACGTGTTGTCTCCATTATTAAGAATACATAGGTCTTCAAAGAAGTGAATCTCTTCCCTTTTTAATACCCTCCAGGAATCACTGCTCATCCTGTAAATTGCATAGTGACGGGGTCTATGAATATCAGTCTCCAAATCCACATAGGTTCGAATATAGATCACTTTGTAATCATTTGAAACTGGATCTGACCCAAATCCAATGTCATTTCTGTAAGTTTCTACCTTGGGCAAAATATTTTCAGTACATTCTGGCAGAAATCTAAATTCTCTTGTGGCAGGATTCCATAAAGATACGCAAGATTTGATAGCATCACATAAACAAAGTAATCCATCATAAACACAAATAGTAGTTTTACTTACATTGAAATTGTGGGGAATTTCTTGGAGCAAATCTTGGTAAGAAACAAGGGTTTGATCAAGAAACAAGTGAATAGCACTATCCCGAATCGATTCGTTATAATAATATACGAGAAGTCGGTTGTTCGTCTTGCTAATGCTAAGATGCTGTGAAACAAAACTTGGATTTTCAAAGAGAGAACTCCAAGTTTTTGCTACACACTTGAAGCAAATGATTGACTTGACAGGTAGCCTAAGGAGAATCCTACTCACCAAATCTTGAGGCAAATGCCCATTGCTTCTTTTAGCCATTCCCTCTCTCTTTTTCTGGTAATTGTTAGCCTTTCTTCCTTGACAGTAGCAAGCAATTGCAATAGACAAGGGCCTCTATAGCAGTGTAGCGACGAAGACGATGGTGGTGCAAGACAGAAACAGCGGTGCGGGAAGTTCTTGGCAGCAAGAGTCAAGCTAATGCAAGCTTATAGATACAGAGGATGAAAGATGATCGTGTGGTTGTTTGATGAATTGGTGAACGCAGTATGCGATGAAGATGAAGGAGGCAAGGTGACGATATCGTGGTGAGGCAAAGGTAGTCTAAGGAGTTAGTTTGGCTGTGTTGGAACCGAAGACAAGATGGTGATGTGGTAAAGCAGGAATAAGGGCGGTGACCGACTGTTTCAGCTGGGTGCGTGTTTGTATGGCTTGGTTGGTAAAACAGCAAGAGAAGACAGAATGTTAATAGGATGGAGTATTACTCATATCGCATTCAGCAACAACCAACAACCGAGCATACTTTCCTAAGAGGAGGCCGTCTTTTCCAACAATTTGTTGCGGATGCTTATCTTTGCATTGGCAGGACGAAGCTGCAATGGATTCAAGACTACCAAAAACAATTAAGATCAGAGATCTACCAAGGTGTACAAGATGCAGTGACTAAGGATAGTCATGCTATTGGAAAACGTATCATTTTGCCTTCGAGCTTTGCTTCCAATCCCCGCTTCTTGTTCCAAAATTATCAAGACGCTATGGCTATTTGCAGATAATTTCACCAGCCTGATTTATTCATCACCTTTACTTGCAATCCGAAATGGAAAGAGGTAGCTCAAGCTTTATCTATAATTCCCGGTCAAAGAATAGAAGAAAGGCCCGATATTTTGACAAGGTTGTTCAAGCTGCGATTAAAATGTTTGATGGATGATCTGATAAACCAAAAACACTTTGGCTGAACGATGACAGGTTTGATCCTTTACTTTTTCTTTGTTGCTTTATTTGTTCTTTGTGCTTTTTTTTTTATCTTTTTGGCTCAATTTTTTAATAAAAATTAAATTGCTACTTAGCCTATAGTGGTGAATTCCAGAAACAAGGCTTGCCACATGCTTATATCCTGCTATGGTTGCATCCAAGTGATAGGCATTCAACACCTGAGCAAATTGATAAAATCAAATCTGCTGAAATCCCGAACAAAGACTAAGATTCCCTTGCCTATGAAGTTGTTTTGAACTTCATGATACATGGACCATGTGGAGCTCTATCCCACAATTCCCCATGCATGAGAGATGGGAAATGTTCCAAGTTTTTTCCCAAGCCATGCGCGGCTCAAACTATTGTCTGAAAAGATTCAGTTGCTTCTTATAGGAGGAGACCTCCAACAAGCAATGGAATGTTGGTTGAGAAAAATGGTGTAATGCTTGACGCAAGAATGTTGTGTCATACAATGTTTATTTGCTTGTGCAACAACAAGCTCATATGAATGTTGCAAAAAACAAAATCTATCAAATATTTATTCAAGTATATATGTGAACAAAGGCCCTAATAGAGCTAGAGCTATCATTGAAGAAGGAGCTAGTGAGAACAGAGATAACAATTAAACTAGCTCGAAT
This sequence comes from Heritiera fomes, assembly GCA_032173925.1. Lineage (NCBI taxonomy): Eukaryota > Viridiplantae > Streptophyta > Magnoliopsida > Malvales > Malvaceae > Heritiera > Heritiera fomes. The sequence goes on from JAPDPM010000002.1 coordinate 16,304,733, forward strand.
GAAATTGATGAGATCAAAACTTTCCTTGATTGTAAATATATCTCATTCGACAAAGCATGCTAGAGAATTTTTGGATATGAAGTACATTACAAAGATCCTTCAATCATACGGCTCCCTATTCATCTCCTAACCCAACACAATATTACTTTCCTCAAGGATTCAGATTTGTCAAATGTTTTATGGCAGCCTATGTTGGATAAAACCATGTTTACAGAATGGATGGAAACAAACAAAATATTTCCACAAGCCCGAGATTTGACATACACAAATTCCTAACTCAGTGGGTTTGGTCTAAAAAAGAAAAAGCTTGAAAGCCGAGGGAAAAGAGAAGAGCTATTGGACGAATCAACTTTGTCCATCCTGCTACTCGTGAGTTGTACTACTTGAGATTACTTTTGAATATAGTTAATGGGGCAACCAGTTTTGAAGATCTCAAAAGAGTTAACGGTGTTGACCATGTTTCATTTCAATTTGCATGTCGTGCTTTAGGTTTGCTTGTAGATGACAACAAATGGCATCATGCTTTAAAAAAGGCTTCTTTTTGGGCAACGACAACTATTTGTAACTTTGATTCTTTTTTGTGAGGTTTAACATCCCATGGCTCTATGGGAAAAACATTGGATGTTGTTGGGTGACGATATTGTGTACAAGTTCAATTATGATTTCTGAAATAGCAACCACAATTTGTCTAAACAAGACTTAAAGAATGAAATCTTGCTCTTGCTTGAGCAATTATTCAATAAAATTAGCTCATCATTGTCAAACTATGACCTTCCTTTTCCATCTATTAGCTCAGTTCATGCAATGCAAAATAGATTGATCGGAGAAGAGATGAACTATGACCTTTCTGAGTTGCAAAGACAGCATACATCATCTATGTCCATGTTGAATGAAGATCAAAAAGCTGTGTATGATGCTATATTAACATCCGTTTTGTAGATGAAGGGAAAATGTTCTTTGTTTATGGACATGGAGGAATCGGAAAAATTTTCCTTTAGGGGACAACTATTGTTGCACTACGGTCAGCAAGAAAGATAGTCTAGCTGTTGCTTCATTTGGGATAGCATCTTTGTTATTACCAGGTGGTCGAGTTGCTCGTTCACACTTCAAGATTCCATTGGATGTTGATGAAATTTCAACTTGTCAAATAAAACGTGGCTCAGAGCTTGGTAGGCTCATTGGTATGACAAGTTTGATCGTTTGGGATAAAGCTTATATGGTCCATAGACATTGTTTTGAGGTATTTGATAGAACTCTTCGTGATATTATGCTTTCAGGTGTTAACTAGTAGATTGAATGCCCATTTGGTGGCAAAACAGTTTTGCTAGGTGGTGATTTTAGGCAAATTTTGTCTGTTGCTTTTGGAGGAACAAGATCTCAAGTTATCAATGCATCAATCAGCAAATCACCATTATGGAGATATTGCCATGTTTTTTGCCTCACCATAAACATGATATTGAGGTCTGAAATAGGTGATGTTCATTCGATGCTTCGAATGCAACAATTTGTGCAATGGATCTTAAACATTGGCAATGGGAACATCAATCCTACTCAGGTTGACATTGACAGTGATATGCATGGAACCAAACACCCCTCTCCCCCCCCCCCCCCCCCCCCCCCCCCCCCGATTTGCTTCTTCTCTTTCACACTTGCTTAAATTATACGACTTAACTTGCTTGCCTTTATTTCCTTCCTTTTTGCTTGAATCGTTTCTTTGCATTGCTTGCTTGCTTATCGCTATGATTATCAGCCCTGCATCTTCTCTTCTGCAATTATTCACTCGTTATGATTAAGACAAACCCCTGAAGATAAACGGCTAAAACAATCAAACCTTTAAATGCTTCTTCAAGATTGAAACGAAGGAAAAGAAAAGATGGCAATTCTGCTACAGAACAGTTACAAGAAACGACAATGACAACCTTAATGGGCAAATATTACTGAAAAGATTATTACCTTTTTGTTAATGGGCTCATCTAGATTTAATACCAACAAAAGATCAATGCCAAAGTCACTTATAACAAGCCAACAAGAATAAGACATTCTATGACTACCTATTTAAATAAAAAGAAAAATATCTACATGATCAACAGCTAATGCAGAATAAATTTGTATATTAAGCTATGGAGACCAAATCCGCGAAAATCATATAAACAAACATGTTGAAGAATGAGGATATATTTTATATGCAGATACCCCATTAATGAAATTTTGATTGGATTGGCTTATTTGATAGTAGAAATTTGATTACTAACGAAAATCCTTTAATTTTCTTTTAAGTAAAAACAATCCTAACCTAATCCTAATCTTAATCCAAATAGGATTATAATTTGTACGACTTGTTACCTATAAATAGCCCCTGCCTTTCAATTTCACCATCAAAACTAGTGCTAAATCTTTGTTGTGTCTTTCGAGAAATTTAAGGCCAAGAAGTAGTGTACATTCTATTTTCAATTTCGTTACCGTAAATTCACCATGCCGGACTCAAAGTCAAACAAACGACAAAGTCCAACGGACGGTTTCAACGATATGCTATCATCGCTACCTGAAAAAAAGAAAAAAAAACTTGCCGTCATGGCCTTCACGGCCACCGGAGAATTATAAGACGAAGTTCGTATTCAAAGCAAATCTAAGACTGGTCTATCATGAAAGTCTTAGAGGAGTGGCAGCACGAAGCGTAATCTTGGAGCAAATCGAGCAGTCAAACAAGTCTTCTAAGCATCTCAACGAAGTTGCAAAAACTATTAGACCTTGAAACCAAAAAAAACTATTAGACCTCGTGGCCTCTGCATCTTCGGGAAAACAATGGATAGGGAGTTAGTCCGTAATTTTTCCGCGTTAACTTCTTATTGCGGCCTTGATAAGAGCATTACGGCTAAAGTGGTGGTGGAAATTGACATTATTAAGGAGTTGGAGAACCTCACAATAGAGGACGTGGAAGAACAATGTGCTATCTGTTTAGAGAGTCTGGACATTGAGATTGCCGGTTTACCTTGTTCTCATAATTATCATCGACCGTGTTTTGGAACATGGTTGCAGAAAAAGCAGGATTGTCCTCTCTGCCGTCGCCCATTTGGCTAACAACCCAAGACTTTAGTTAGACACAAACATACTTTTTTTCTTTTTGTTACATAGACATGCTTTTTTGTCAGTACTAGAAAATATACAAATTATTTTCTGACAAAAATAATTTTATGAAAATCAATTTCTGCAGAACAAATAAGCATGTCATGAGTTGCATCTGATGTGCTAAGATACAACTAGGATGATGCGCGGTGTAAGCTGAGTTGTATCAAATAAGCATGTCATGAGTTGTATCAATTTCTCATTCTATTATGTGAAATGGGACTGTCTCTCCTATTTGACTTAATATGAGTGTAATCTGAATATACACTAGGATGATGCGCGGTAATCTGAATAATAATTTTTTAAGAAAAAACCATAACCTTTCTAAATTAATATTCAACAATAAATACAAAAAATTTTAATTTAGAAAGATTTTAGTGCAACAAGCCAACAATTCTTGTTTACCAACTTAAAAAAAAAACCCTTGTACAACAGATTCTCTTCATATGAAAAAAAAAAACGGAGATCATTTCACATGCCATGAAAAAAAAATTGTAATTTTTTTTAAAACGAAGAGCTATTCTTATATCATATCGGATATAAGATTACTTATATCATATCGGATATAAGATTAATATCCACTTGCATTTATATCATATCGGATATAAGATTACTTATATCATATCAGATATAAGATTAATATCCACTTGCATTGCATAACTGACGCTGATCTAAAAAAAATTTAACTTGATAAAAATTCGAACATAAAACTTTCCGTTATGAATCGTCTTTCACTCAAAAACTTAATAAAACTTTACACCACTAAATCAATTCTTTAGATTAAAAAAAAATGTATCTTGCTACGTTGGTTAAACTAGATCGAGGAAAGTCAGCACTCAGCAGATCGAAATTACGGCAGTTACTATAATTTTGTGCATGACATCATTTATTAAACGGATTGACGTTTTCCTCGGATCACAAACTTTTCTCAGATTTGCATCAAGGCAAATTTCCAGGGGCATACTTCATTAACAATTTACTCTGGCCAGCTATAGTTATTGTTAAATGCCTTGCAACATTTAATGTTAATGTATACTTGTTCAGACAACAGCCGGAGGAAAAATCAGGTTCCATTCTCCAGCCTTTTCTAGAACGATTGCAAGCAACTGAAAACAAAGGGATAAGGGAAAGAAATGGGTGGAAGTGAGAAACTAGACAGCATTAGTTGTAGCTAAACTTTTGTCAGAGGAACAGTACAACCAATAGCTTGAAAATGTAGAAGTGAGAGTGCTCTGCATTCTTGACCCAACGAAAGATGAAGTCAGAAGCTCTTCTATCCATTAAACAAAACCAACTACTTCGAACCTTGAGCAACTGAAACAGCTCCATTCGCTTAAATATTTAGAAACAAAATAATCAAAACAAAATTGAACAGGAATGAGAAATTACTACAAACCCTTCAGTAATACAACTTTTCTACCTTTGCCTTAGACCAAGTCCAGCAGCTTAGCGCTTTCCCCCGCCACCACCCAATTTGGGGCCCTTCGGAGCAGCACCCTTAGGAACATTACCCTTGCCCTGTGTCTTCTGTGATTTGGCCATCACTTCTGCTTTCTTTGCCTTCTTCTCGTCCTTAGTCTTCTTGATCCTCTCCTTGATTTCACTGCAGAATTAATAGCATCTTACATAGTAACTCCAAATTACTGATTTCAAACAAGATTTGTTTCCCAAATAACAACAAGGATGAAGACCTAGACTTTTCCATATCAATAAGGGTTCATAGTCCATAGAAACCCATGGTTGTAATAAATAAAGAGCAGTCAAACAAATGGGATTAATGGAGTATCACTACTTATTACTGTATCTATCATGGCTAGCTAAGCTTGATTTAAGATAAAAGATGAGAAAGAGAAATCATACCGAAGTGCAGCTTCCCGGGCAGCATCTCGCACTTCAGGTTTCTCAGTTCTCCTTTTCTGGATCACCTCCAATGTAGCCCCAACAATGGACCTAGAATAAGGTTTCTTAGTAGTACGACGCCTCTTTTTCACAGCTTCTGCAGCTATATCCTGAAAGTTATTTGCATAAAGAATAGAAATGAGACAACTTAAGGAAATGTCAAAGCAATGGCAGAGTTCCAAACAACAAAATACAGAATAAGGGGCTTCGCCTTCTTATGTTGCTTTCTGTACATAGCTGTCCAAGTAAGCTTCGAAGGCTTCAGTCTGTTGTGGAAATACCTCTTGCATTTTGAGTTAGCAAACAGGAAGACCTAGAGAACTCTTTTATCAGACATAAACAACAGCCCAAATAACCATCTCCTTTTCAAAGTAAATCCAACCAAAGGATCACAAGAGAAACCTCTGTGCCCCACAAATTAGAGCCCGAGTTGAGTTACCTGAGAATCAGATCTAACAAATCTGATACCCTTACCAGGGTATATCTTAGCACCACTAAAGCGGCAGAGTTCAGTCCTAAGAAAAACAAAAAACCGAATTCCACAATCAGAATGCTTGTGCAATTACTTGCGTACTGAATTCAACCAATGCAATATTAAAAACATCTCAACGACCACAACACCTGACTCATTTTTACGGCCACCAAACCGCAATGGCATGAAAAAATTTACCTTGATCCGAGTCATTTCAAGTTCATAGAACTTAAGGCACTATAGCGGACACTCAAAAAAGCATATATCGCAAGTTCCAAAATAAGTCCATGTTCACCAGTACTACAAGCTCACAACAATTTTCAAGCGTAAATCCCATATCTACCGATACTCGGAATAGATTACACTACCTATTCCCATTATTCCCAATCTTAGTAAAAACAAAAAGAACTTGACTCAGAAAACATATAAACAAAAAGAAAGAACAGAAAAATAAATTGTATCACTTATTTTCCAATATCATGTCAACAAGAAAAACGCTGGATAATAAATTGTTAAAAGACCAAAACCCAAAGCCCCAAAAATTGGGCAGCTGAGAAAATGAAAGAAAGCCCAAACGGGGAAAAAGAAGGTGAAACTTCTATGTCATTTTTCCTAGTTTGTTCCCTACATTGTCTGGGAAAAACACAAACAACTGAGAAAGAAAATAAAACGTAAAGGAACATACTTGAGAACCATGGTAGCTGTTGTTGAGGTTGAGGCTGCCTTGGCGGCGTTGGTGCTCGCCTGAACCCTAGAATTTGAAACCTTAAATAGCGTAAAGCAGTAATTAGACAATTTGCAATAAAGCCCTTGTTTTATGTCACAATTAAAACAATAGCCACACTTGTTTTTTTTACCTTTGTAGTCCTTTTATTTTCTGGAAAATTATCTCAGTAAACTTTTACCTCTAATATGTAAAATTTAAAAACATCATTAATCTATATGACTATATATTAAATATAAGTAGTCTATATAATTATAAATTATGGGTTTTCTTTAGTTGACATGTCATCAGATTTTGCTAGTGATTTTGTTGCATCAATAACATCAATAATTGGTTGACACATGTTTTTTTGCTACAGTGGAAAATAAAAATGAAAAACTACATCAAGAACCCACAACGGAATAAAACACCCTTCATATCAACATCTAACAAGCTATATAATTTAGAACGAGGACTCCTTATTACTTCATACTCAACCTCTAGATCACGGGCCATTTTGACAAGTTTGTCTACACAAAAATTCCCTTACCTTAAAGTATGTTAGAGATGTTGGCATATCCCTTGATCATTGTACAGGATCGAATTTTGTTAGTTAATAAAATCCGGCCATTACCATATATAGCTGATGATGATTAATGCCAAGATTATGCTCCATGATTTCACATTGATTTCAACTAATTTTTTGGCCTTTAAATCACGGTTCTATGATGGTAAGAACATAATGAGTTTTGGTCAGAGTGTTAAAGCTCTTGTTGAAAAACAGAGAGTAATTTCGGTCCTTGAGCACCATCCGTTCTGTTATACACCATCTAGTGAGCATTTTAGTGCTTGAAAGTGATTCCTATCAAGTTTAGAAATCGATCAAACAGCAAGCTTCTTGAAGTGCAATGACTAGAGGTTAGATTTGATTCTTCTTGTGTTTTCTGCATTTGCTTTGTTTAACATGTTTCATATATGAATAGAAACATGTTAGGCTTAATTTGATATTACATTTGGTATCAGAACTTGAATTAACTTCTATCTTGATAAAGAAAACGTACTTTAGAATTTTGTCAAATTTGCCAAAATGTCTCCTTGTGTTTTAAGAAAGTTTTTGGTTATAATGAAGTTAGGAAATAATCTGGAATTAGTTTTCTACCATTTAGCAATCAAAAAACTGAACAAACGAGTTGTGCATGGTTACTGTACAATCGACCGAAACAAGGATCTTTGGAAATTTGGAATTGCATTTTAAGACATGTTCAGCCAAAACCAATTTCATAAAACTTGTTTTCATTTGATTACGATCGATTTGGGATCAACAATCACTCAAATCGAATCATGAAAGGTCGATTTTCAGTTGGATCATGATTTGAGTCAAAATAAGGGTTTCAGGTGAAAAAGACGACACGGATGAAGAAAGATGCCAACGACGTCGTTTTGGAATTCTGTCTCTACACCACAAAACGTTGTCATTTAGCGACGACTAGAAAACCAAAAAAAAATTTTGGCCTTTTGGGCCCACGTTTAGGCTGTATCTTTGTTTTATTATTAGGCTACTTTTGGGCCACCAACAACAAAAAAATAATAATAAATAAATAAGTAATAAAATAAAATATTTTTTAGCCTATGTTTTGTCATTCTGTTGGACCCTCTTTTGTGTTTTTGGGCCGATTTTTATGGGCTATGTTTGGTGTTTTATTATTGGGCCAATTTGTTTCATTTTAATTATGCCTTAAGGATTTAATTAATTTGGGCAAAATTAATTTTATTTTATTTTGGGCAAATTGGCATTTTGGTAGAATTTTTAATCTTATAATATTTAAAATTTTCATGAATTGTGGGAATTTTCATTTATGAATTTTTTGTATAATTTAGAACCTAATAAATAATTCATAAATGAATTGTGAAAATAATCATGAAAATTTATAGTCAAATTGCCAAAATTATGAGAATTTAAATTTGGATACTATGTGTGCTTATTATGAATACGTATAATCTTTGTTATTTTATACTGTGGTTGACTTTAAGCACAAACAGCTAAATTTATTCATATTATTAAGAATTAAAATTGTCTTATGTTAATTGCAATTTTAAATATGAATGAAATTTAAAATTTTGCCAATATGTCTGAGTGATTCATAATTTGTTTAATTAGGACTTAACCACAGCAACCTTATTAAATAAAATTATATTTGTCAGAATCACATAATGGTATTAGACATAAATTGTGGTTAGTTATAAAGTTATAATAAATTTTATTCCATAGGAATTTTTATTATAATTTTATAACTAATTAGGATAAAATATCAAATTAGTTTTTTAATTTACCCACAGGGATTAGGAAATGATATAATTTGATAGTTTTATCATAATGATATGAATCTATTAGAATTAGAACTTTAGCTTACAGGCAAATTTTATGTCTAAGATTCATAATTGATTAATAAAATATGTTTACATTGGTAGATATAATTAAGTTTGCTTCAGAAATTTTAGATACATAAGCATGTGGTTTCCTTTATGCAATGTTTCCTCTATGCAGTGTTTCCTCAAGCTAGTTTTAATCTGGAAGTTCCCATGGAGAGAACTACAAGGTTTGGAAGGAGAGAATTCTCCTCCAATTAGGGTACATGGATATAAATCATGCTATAAGGAAAGACAAACTCGTACTGATTGAAACTAGCACTCCTACTCAGGTGGCTTTACATGAACGTTGAGAGCGATCCAATTGCCTTAGTGTCATGTACATTAAGACGAAAATATCTGTTGGGATACGTAGTTCTGTCAAACAACATAACAACATTAGGACCTTACTAAAGGCCATAGATAATGAATTTGTCGCTTTAGACAAAGTGTTAGCTAGCACCTTAATCATGAAATTCTCATCAATGAGGCTCACCAGTATGAAAGGAGTGCGCAAGCACATAATGGCAATGAGAGATATAGCGGCCCAACTCAAGAAGCTAGAGGTGGATATGTCCAAATCCTTCTTGCTCTTCCAAAGCAGTACGAACTATTTAAGATATCTTATAACACACATAAGAATAAGTGGACCATCAATGATTTGATGATCATGTATGTACAAGAGGAGGGAAGACTGCTAATGAAATCAAGTGAAAGTGTGTTTTTGGCAAACTATGGAAAGAATAAGGACCGAGCCAAGGACAAGGGAAAAGGCAAAATCCCTGCCCAAGCTGACATTAAAAAGAAAGAGTTCAAGTGTTTCTTCTGTAAAAAGAAGGGACACATGAAGAAGGACTGCGCCAAGCTTCAACAATGGCTCATTAAAAAAGGTAATCCACTTTCTTACATTTGTTTTGAGTCAAATATGGTTGAGGTTAATCATAACACATGGTGGATTGATTCTGGATTTATAATTCACATTTCGACTTCCTTACAGGGTATGACAGACCTAAGTAAGCTAGTGGGAAATGATGAGAGCATCTATTCAGGAAACAAGATGTGCTCATGTGTTGAAGGCGTTAGAACCTATACTCTAGTTCTTAAGAGTGGTTTTGTTTTACAATTAGAAAAGACCTTTTATGTTCCTAGTTTCTCGAGAAATTTAATCTCTTTTTCTAGGCTGGTACCTTATTGATATTCCTTTCAATTTTCAAATAAATCATTATTGATATATTTTAAATCTGATATTGTTAGGAATAGTACCTTAGGTAATGGTCTTTTCTCTATCAATTTACAAAATGACACTACTCATAACGCCTTGCATGTCCAAACTAGCACTAAAAGATGTGTTATGATGAGGATTCTTCCACATTATAGCACCGAAGATTAGGACATATCTCCATAGATAGGATTAAGAGATTAGTAAATGACAGAATACTAAGTACTCTAGATTTTATTGATTTCGACACTTGTGTGGATTGCATTAAGGGTAAGCAAACCAACAAGTCTAAGAAAGGTGTCAATAGGAGTTCAACCATATTAGAAATTATACATTTTGATATATGCTGTCCACACATTGATGCACATGGTTAGAAATACTTCATCACCTTTATTGATGATTACTCGAGGTTTATGTATCTCTACATGCTTCATAACAACAACGAAGCATTAGATACCTGCAAAAAATCTTTAAGGCTGAAGAAGAGAAACAACGTGGAAAACCTATAAAGATAGTAAGAATTGACAGAGGTGGAGAGTATTACGGTAGATACACTGAAGATGGACAAGCACGTGAACCATTTGTGAAGTTCTTTCTAGAAAATGAGATTGTTGCCCAATATACCATCCCTTGTTCACCAGATCAGAATGGTGTCGCAAAAAGAAGGAATCGAACTTTGATGGAAATGTTGTGTGGTATGCTTAGTAGCTCAAAGTTGCCTAAGTCTTTGTGGATTGAAGTTCTTAAAATGGCAGTGTATATATTGAACTAGGTTCCAACCAAAGCTGTTCCAAATATGCCTTTCAAATTATTTAAAGGTTGGAAACCAAGTTTGCGTCATATACGCGTTTGGGGATGTCCTTCTGAAATAAGTATTTACAACCCACAAGTAAAGAAAACTAGACCCTAGGACCATAAGTGGGTATTTCATCGAATATGCTGAACGGTCCAAAGGCTATAGATTTTATTGTCCATCTCACAGTATTAGAATTATGGAATCAAAGAATGCCAAGTTTCTTGAAAATAACTTAGTTAATGGGAGTGATCAATCTCAGGGCCTACTTCTTGTGAGAGATCAACCCTCTACTTCAAGTCAAGGATTGGTTATCATAAACAATATCCTTTCTGTACAACTGGATATTAAACAACCAACCATTGAAGATCCATAAGTATTTGATAACTTTCTATTAGATGAGGCTCCTCTGGATACACCAGAATTGAATGATCAACCAGTTGAACAAAATGATCCTTCGAAGGATGTTGAACCAACATTAAGAAGGTCTACTAGAGAAAGGAAGTTAGTTATTCCTAGTGATTATATTGTGTATCTACAAGAGTTTGATTTTGTAACATCCCAAAGCTACTGTATATCACGATACTTACTCATAACTTACACTTAATTACCGATTGGGCTGTCTGTGATGTTTAACAACTTCTACTACTTTATTAAAAATTGGTACTTTTACTTCACATACTAATATGGAAATATGAATTATTAAAGTCTTTTCCTTAAGATGTATATACATTCCCTTCCATTTAAAGTAGTACTGTACAACTTTACTGAATATATAAAAGAATACAATATACCTTCGATATCAAATCTCAGGAAGGTAAGTCTCTTAGTCCAAATCAGTTATCTGTGGAGTGGAAAAATAAGGAGTGAGCGACAACGTGCTCAGTAAGGAAGGTGTATGCTGCGTTATAAATAAAAAAGCTATATTCCCAGAAGCAATTTTATTTAAACCAACAATCAAACCCATTTGAAAAATAATGGATATAGTTAACATTAAACAGGACTCATTAAGTTGAGACTAGGCAATAAATAAATCATGCTCTCATGATTCCCTCAGGAACACAAAACCGTCCGCTTTGGGGTGCACTCGTAGGCCATCGCCCCTCACGGCTATCTCATCTAGATCTGTGGCCATAATCTATAGGTAGTCCTCGAGTCCACTTGCCAAGTGATCTCGAGACCGCTGAGGACTTGGCGGGTCCATCAGCTCTGTGACTCCCTGAGGTGCACCCGTTGGTTCATTGACCCGAGCCACCGCCCCAGGTGGGTCACGCAAATACCGGAATAGTAATGCATGAACTCAGAGCCTAAAGTCTCAAAAATTACTTTTATAACTCATGAAAAACCTTTTCGGAATTAATTCATCCATATTATCATTTTCTCAAAATGATTTGATTTCCAAAAAGTTTAAGCTTTCTGTTTTACAAAATGCTGTGAAAACAGTCCGAAATCTCAACATTTAAAACCTGCTCGCCATGGTCAGTTCGCCCATTACGGCTCGCCCATGGCAGCTCGCTCATTGCGATGAACTAGTGTTTGCCCGCCCACCTTTGCATCTGAAAACAGTTAAAACTGGCTCGCCAATGGTCAACTCGCCATCAAAAGATTTTTATATTTTTCTATTTTCAAAGATATTGAAATTAATTTATTTTTCATTGAGAAAATACTCATAACTCAGTCCACCAATAATCAGATCGCCAAGTACGGCTCGCCAATGGCCAACTCGCCTAGTGCGGTAAACTTGTATTCGCCAGCCAACCTTTGCTTTTAATACAAGAAGTAAACTGGCTCGCCCTAATGGCTCGCCCATTATGGCATTGCCATGAACACAAGGATTCTCCCTCCCTAAAACAACTTTAAAAGGGTTCGCCTATATTGGCTCGCCCGGGTTTATATTTAAAACAAAGCTACTCGCCCAAGACATCAAATATCATAAAAAGAGCTCGCCCAATTGGCTCACCCGCCATTATCAGTTCACCCAACAATTAACATAGGGTCGGCTTTGTTGCTCGACCAAGATTAAAACACTTTATCAAATAATGCATGTCATAAAAACAAAACATTTATCGATATCATCATGATATTTACTCCACAGGACATGCATTCACTTCACACACATCTCCCTTACCTAGTCTGATGTAGTCTTGCCTCTCACTTCCCTTTTCAATTCTCGCCCCCCAGCTGCAAGGTAAAATAGAAATACCTTTAATATTTTCTTTTTGAATTATTTCCTAAAATATTTACTATTTCTTTTCTTTCCATAATTTGCAACTCTTAGGCGAGACTTAAGACAATTTACAGCTTGCCATTCGCCCAAGACAGCTCGCCATTAGGGAATGGCTTATTTATCCGAGTTCGCCCAACAATTGGAGCTCGCCCGACAACCCAACTCACCATGCTCATAAATTTTCAGTTCGCCACTCGTGGCTTTTATTCGAAGATGAGCTCGCCCATCAATTAAATTAACGCTTGGTGACCTCTTCATATCCTACTTGCCTCATTGGCGACCACTAATATTCCACCCGGGCGATCACACCATTCTCGCCTTTTTGGCAATCCTCAATTCGATACATTTTGGGCGATCATAACCCTCGCCATTCTCGTCTTTTTGGGCGATCATTTATCCTCTCCCATCCTTTGGGCGAGTACCTACTTTTGCTTGCCTATTTGGTGAGCTGTTGAATAATTACTTCGCCTATTATGTTTCTTATACATTTTAACAGGATTTAGCAACAACCAGACTATATCTATGTTTATTACGTTGTAAAACATAGAATTCCAGCATTAAATATTAAGAGAACCATAGAAATATGGAACTCACCTTAACTAAGTTGCTCTTCCAATAACAGAGTGTTTTCCTTGCCTTACTTAGCTTTACTTTGCTTATTCCTCAACTCTTCAACAATAGAAAAAGGTTTGGCTAATTAAGAATGGAGTTTTCATGGCTCATGTACGTGAGGAAATGGAAGAAACGTTAAACTTGCAGAAAACAAAGGATTGGGTGAGAAGGTTGTTTAAGGAGGAGAAGTTTGCTTCCATCGTTTTTTCCTCTTGAAGCCTCCTTATATAGCCATGTTAGTCCAACCAGCACTCACCATCTGCTCCTTATCCCTTCCTTCATCATTACCTCGTCTTGTAGTGCATTAATTCATGAAGAAAATTGCACCAAAAGAACATCTGAAACGGCATTAAAACGGGTAGAAAAGTGCAGCAAAAAGGCGACAATAGCTCATTTTTTTCATACACGTTTTTGACTTAGTTTACTCTTCTTTTCTCCTTCCTTTCCATGCCACCTTATTTTCTTGCTGCAGTTTTGACTAAACTTTCTTTCATTCTTCTCCTTTCTCTCTAGTCCATGCCACTTCCAGCCACTATTCTTGACTTTGTTTTATCTCATTTATCCTTCATTTGTCTAACACCATTTATTCCCTTCCACACTTCAACCAACAAGATTTCCTTTGCATTCTTTTCAATTTAATATTTGTTTTTCTTTCTTTCTTTTTTTTATACACCATATTATAAATCATAATTTCCATTAATTAAAATGAAGAGTGGAAATTCATATTTAATTTTTCTCTTTAATTTCACTAAAAGGATTTATTTTCACTATCAATCATGTACAATTATAGTGTACATTATAAAATAATCAAATCTTACAGATTTCAATGTTAGACCTGTTAATGATCCAGAGACATTTTCACAAGCCATGAACAACAAAGAATCAAAACTTTGGTTCGATGTTATGAAGGATGAGATGGATTCAATGGCATCTAATAGAGTATGAGATCTTGTCGAGTTGCCTAATAGGGCCAAGGCTATAGGCTATAGGCTATAGGCTATAAATGGGTCTTTAAGACCAAGACTGACTCATTAGACAACATTGAGCATTATAAGGCAAGACTCGTCGCCAAGGGATTTACTCAAAAGGAAGGAATCGATTATAATGAGACTTTCTCTCTTGTATCTAAGAAAGATTCTCTCTGATAATAATGGCACTAGTTGCACATTTTGACTTAGAGTTACAACAAATGGATGTGAAATAGCTTTCCTCAATGGTGATCTAGAGGAAGAAGTTTACATGAAACAACCTGAAGGTTTTTCCTCTAGTAATGGTGAGTATTTGGTCTGTAAGCTTAAGAAATCCATATATGGGTTGAAACAAGCTTCCCGCCAATAGTATATAAAATTCCATGAAGTCATCTCTTCATTTGGTTTCCTTAAGAACATCATGGATTAATGTATATATCAAAAGGTTAGTTGGAGCAAGATTTGTTTCTTTGTGCTATATGTGGATGATATACTGCTTGCAACCAATGATAAGGGGGATGCTACATGAGGTGAAATAATTTCTTTCTAAGAACTTTGATATGAACGACATGGGAGAGGCATTTTATGTCATTGGCATAAAGATCCATAGAGATAGACATAGAGGTATATTGGGTTTGTCATAGGAAGCCTATATCAATAAAGTATTGGAAAGGTTTAGAATGAAAGATTGTTCACCAGGCGCAGCTCCCATTGTGAAGGGTGACAGGTTCTATTTGAACCAGTGCTCGAACAATGATTTTGAGCGGGAACAAATGAAGAACATTCCATATGCCTCAACTGTTGGAAGCATTATGTATGCACAGGTCTGTACCAGACTTGACATTGCTTTTGCTGTGGAAATGTTGGATAGATACCAAAGTAACCAAGGGATGGACTACTAGAGAGTTGCAAAGAAGGTGTATCGATATCTGAAAGACACCAAGAACTACATACTTATGTATAGACAGACCGATAAGTTGGAGGTGATTGGCTATCTGAATTAGACTTTGCTGGCTGTGTTGATTCTCAAAAATCAATATCTGATTATATCTTCATGTTTGTTGGCGGAATTATTTCTTGGAAGAGTGTTAAGCAGACATTGACTGCCACTTCCACTATGGAGATCAAGTTCGTTTCATGTTTTGAGGCTACCTCGCATGGTGTATGGCTTAAGAGTTTCATTGGTGGGCTTAGAGTTGTTGACTCTATATCTAAGCCATTAAAAATGTATTGTGACAATTCAACTGCAATATTCATGGCTAAGAACAATATGAGTGGTAGTCAAAGTAAGCACATCGATATTAAGTATTTAGTCATTAGAGAACGTGTTAGAGATAAAAAAGTGGTCATTGAACATATTAGCATTGAATTGATGTTAGCTGATCCTTTGACTAAGGGCATGCCACTGTTTAAATTTAAGGATCATGTAGATCGAATGGGACTTGGTCCCACATTGTTATTGTAATTGAGACTCTTATTAATGATACGATGTTTCTTATTTTGATTTGTGTACACTTTAATAATATCCTTGTTGTTTGGACCGAAAATAAACATATGATTTATTCATTAAGTAAAAAATGGGTTGATTTAGAAACATTTTACATAGTAATACATGGAAGATAATACTTGCCATTAGAGGAACTATCGCCATGATTCAAGTGATTTGTTTCTTCTATGAGTGAAATACATGGACCAAGTGGGAGAATGTTGGCATATCCCTTGATCACAAGACAAAACCGGATTTTGTTAGTTGACAAAATCCAGTCATTACCATATATAGCTGGTGATGATTAATGCCAAGATTATGGTCCGTGATTTCACATTGATTTCAATTGATTTTTTGGCCTTTAAATCACGGTTCTATGATGGTAAGAACACAGTGAGTTTTGGTCATAGTGTTGAAGCTTTAGTTGAAAAACAAAGAGTAATTCCGATCCTCGAGCACTGTTTGGTTCTGTTATACACCATCTAGTGAGCATTTGAATACTTGGAAGGCTTAGAAGTGATCGCTGTCAAGTCCAAAAATCGATCAAAACAACAAACTTCTTGAAGTGCAATAATTGGAGGTTAGATTTGATTCTTCCTGTGTTTTCCGCATTTGGTTTGTTTAACATGTTTCATATATGAATAGAAGCATGTTAGGCTTAATTTGATATTATAAGAGAGACACTTGCCATGGTCTATAGAGCAAATCTCTAATATGAGTGATCAAACACTTTAAAGGATGTAGGAGTTTGTCAAGATAAGAACTACTTTGGCACCTAACTCTCCAACCACCGTCTGGTATCATTGCTCCCACGCCAATAGCAGACTAAGTTTAAGAGCATAGAGCTCAGCAACCACGTTCAAGCATAGACCCAAGTACACCTGAAATCCAACAAGCCAGCAACCAGTCGAAGATCTCAGTAGATCGCGTGCACCAGCAAGCCCAGGGTTACCTCTTGTTGCTCCATCTGTATACAGTTTAACCGCACCATTTGGTGGTGGAAGCCAACAGACCAACCTTTGAAAATGTTTAGTAGAGGCAACATTGACCAGACACCTTTGAATTTCAAAAGCATCGCTTCTAATATTAAAAAGAAATTGAGTTACGTCCAAGTTTTGAGAATCATCACCACCAACCACTACAGAGCACCT
Source organism: Heritiera fomes (assembly GCA_032173925.1). Lineage (NCBI taxonomy): Eukaryota > Viridiplantae > Streptophyta > Magnoliopsida > Malvales > Malvaceae > Heritiera > Heritiera fomes. Next base: position 16,321,792 of record JAPDPM010000002.1, read on the forward strand.
TCTAGTCCAAATTCTCCTTGCTGCAGTGACAAAGAAACACCGCCAATCTCTATCGGCATCCAAGATAACCAAGCTCGCCTTCAGATTCTTAAAAAGCTAGGTCTCTATCTCATCAGTAAAGAATAACTGCCAATAATTCCTCGGCACCAAGGCTTTCCACACCATGGTAGTAAATTGGCAAGTCCGAAGAACGTGCAAGACAGTTTCCTCTACATTTCTATAAATATTGCAGACTGCTGAGGAAGCCAAGCCGCACTGGAAACGAAGTCTGGTAGTTTATGACCTCCCCTTAAAAGCTAACCAAATAAAGCATAGCCATCTATTATGAACCGGCAGCTTCCATAACCAGCCCCAATGACACTCTTTTCTAGGTTGCTTAGTCTGAAAAGTCATGAGATATGCTGACTTAGAAGAGAACTTCCCACTTGAACTATTCTTCCATATCCACCTATCTCCTAGAGGTTTAACTTTCGAAGTAGGTGTACCCATTATAGTGAATGCTAAGTCAGGAGGCAGGTTTGCAAATTGCCAAGTCCTTCACGAATTCCATCACCAAAGCATCCAAATTCATTGAATCACAGTTTACTTTTGGCATTAGCAACTAAAGGCCTTTCCAACCAACAGTCTTTCCGAAAAAGAGTAGCAGATCCATCACCAATTCTTCTTCTCAACCCTACCGATAAGAGCTGAAATCCTTGTAAAAGTGATTTCCATGTATAGGAACAATTAGACCACTTAAAGCTCTTAGATGCAAGAAACCGGACAACATACCCTTGAATACCATATTTTGATTTCAATACCTTAACCCAAAGACTGTCGCGTTCCATCAAAAACCGCCAAGCTATCTTTTAAAGATGCATGTGTGTTAACACGTCTATCTTTAATTTGGGCTTTTGATTGCCTCTTCACTTGCTGGATCGAGTTCCTTGTTTTATCATCATTCTGTCCAAAATAGCAATTTTGCTCATAATTATTAATTGTTTGACAGATCCCACAGTGCATATTGATAAATTTCACGTTTTTCCCTTTCGTTTTTTTTATAAGCTTTGTATCTCTTTGTCTGAATTTGTAATTTTGGTATGATTGCCTATATTCATGCATCCCGTTCGTTTATGTGATGAATTTATTTATGCTTCGGAGGACACAATGTTGACAAGTAAAAGTCAATTTACAATTTTTTTTTGGTAGCAGAATTTACTTGGAAATATTAGAAAAACCCGTATATTTAAAGAATGTTGTATGAAGTTAAAAAAAAAAAAAAAAGAGGGTTCTTTCACTTTAAACTAGATCTGCCCATGGCCGGGTAGTTTGTTAAAGTCAAAATTTAGTCTATTTTTTAATAGATTTGGATAAAAAAATAAGCTCAATGAATGGCTTTGGACCAGAAAATAGGCCTGATGAATTTTTGGGTGAGGCTCAAACTTTACCTATTGTAACCTAGGTTTGATTCGGCTTGAACGTTATTAATATTAAAAATTTTTTATATATTTTATTAATAATAATGTAATTATATGTATTTAAAATATTGTTGATTAATAAATATTTTATTTATTTAATATGAAAATTAATATATAATGCTTGACAAATAAAATTTAAATTTAAATGGAATAAAAAATGAAACAAAATATAAAAATAATCAAAATGCAAAAATAAAATAGAATAAAATATATATAAATTGGATTAGGCTAAAATTCAAATCTAAATAATCAAATCGGATCGAGCTTGAACTTATGTATAATCTATTAATATAACTTAAGCCCAATTCAATCCATGGACATCTCTAATTTAAGCAAGCATAATAAGGTTTCATTATATGTTTACAACTCAACTTTTTACATTTTCTTTTTTATTTATTCCTTTACTCCTCTAAGACAAGCAAAATCGATCCTTTTATTTACTTTTTTATTATTTTTTCTACTTCTTTATTGTTTGGCAAATAAAACAAGATGAAAGCTAAAGAGAGAAAATCTATAATAATAATAATAGGTTTTGGCAATTTCTTTGCAAGACACGGCAGCAAATTGGTCTATCAATTTTAATTTTTTTCTGTGTGTCAGGTAAGGTTGATATTATTTGTTCAATTGAGCAACTGTGTTTTACATGACCTCCACATGTTACATCGTTGACACACGCCTTCATGCATGGTGTCCGCATGTTACATTATGTAACATCCCATTACCACATCTTGCACGTATTTCTGTACAACTTTACTGGTTGGGCTGTCTACGATGCCATTAACATTCGACAGTGACCGTAATAAATGATAAACATTTATTTATCAAATACTGAATATGAAAATTCTTTTCATGATTTCCTACATCCAACATCTCCTATTAACTTATTTCACTAAAGACAATGGGATACTACCATGGTCAACTCACCCAATTTTATAAAAACATGGGTCGTACGCCCAATTTATAATAAAAGGGTTCGCCCATCACTGGCTCGCCCGGACTTCTAATTTAAAATAGGGTCACTCGCCCAATTTGTCATAAAAAGGGATTTTCGCCCAAAACAACATAAAATGAGTTTGCCCTTAATTGGCTCACCCGAATTTTATTAAAAAGGGGTCGCCCGCCCCAAAACTTAAAAGGTTAGTTCGCCCAAAATATTATAAAAGTTTGGCTCGCCCGCCAATACCAATTCGTCCAGAAATATAATAAGGGTCGGCTTAGTAGCTCGCCCAATACCAAAGCAATTTATCAAACAATGCATGTCATAAACCGAAATATTTCTTAATATTTTTATTATATTTCTACTCCATAGGACATGCATTTTATTTCACACACATCTCCCTTACCTGATTCAACGAAGCCTTGCTTCCTGCTCGCCTTCCAAATCGCATTCACCGAGTTCATAATTCCCGGCTGCAAAATAATTTATAAATTCTATTAATATTTCTTTTTCAACTATTTCCAACACTTTGGCGAGACTTAATATCCAACTAGCTCGCCCAAAAGTATTCTTACTAGCTCACCTAACCGAGCTCGCCATTCATCAAATGGCTTACAATTGAGAGCTCGCCCGCCATTTCTCGCCATTAATATATTTAGAGCTCGCCCAACATCCAACTCGCCATGTTTACATTGGCTTAAATGTGGGAGTTCGCCCACATTTCTATTCGCCCAATGCCTTATGCATGTGAGTTCGCCATACGGCTTTCAACTCAAAGATGGGCTCGCCCGTCCTTTATCAGTTCGCCCGTAAATTACACTAAATTGGGCGACCTCGCCCTCTTGGACTTGGCGAGTTCATATTGCCTACTCGCCTCATTGGCGATCACAAATATTCAACATGGGCGATCACCATAATCGCCACTCTCATCACTTTTACACTATCTCCACCACTTCCCTTATTTGTTCTCGATTGTTTTCCCATCATTCTACTACAATTTCAACCCAGTTTCATCTTATTCTTCATCTATCTCCATATATGAATTTCTTCTATTTATATGATCCCACAAGAATGAATCAAAACAACACTAAAATCATGCTTCTCATACTTGAACTCATAGAAACATATTATTCAATCTCAAGAAACCATTAAATCTCACCTTAATCAACTGCACTTCTAGAACAGATTGCTTTCTGTCTCACGTTAGCCTTCCTTTGCTCATGCCTTCAGCTCATCAACTTAAGGAGAAAAGGTTTGCAAGTAGGTTTACTTGTTTAGCCAGCTTATGGATGAAGTTTAGTGGATCAAGCATGGTGGAAATGAGAGAAAATCAGAACATAAACTTGCAATTGCATAGCTCTCGTGAAGAAGATGAATTTGGCTAAATCGGCTTTCCTCAAATGTTTCTTCTTATATAGCCATGCCACTCCAATCAAAACCCATCACTTGGCCTTTATTTCATGGGTCAAACATTCCTGTAATACATGAAGACAATAGCAACTCAAGGTGGCGTGAAAGTCTCCCTTTCACAACTAACTTTCCAATCATGTCAACCTTTAATTAATTCCTTGTCTCTTTTACACTTAACAAGCAGATTTGGTCAGCCTTCAATATCGTGTGGCAGTAGCAAAGTGTCATCAAGGTCTTCTTTTGCTGCACCTTTGTTGACTTTTATTCTCCTTCTCTTCTAAGCATTATCTGTTGCATTTAATTCATGAAGACCATTGCAACAACAAAGTCAATTGGAACTCTTTTCTTCCTACACATTATTGACTTTGTTTGCCAACCTTTGAGAGCTACTTCAGCCAATAGAATTCATCCCTTGTTAGACTTTTCTTCCACCTTATATCACAATGGCCAAAAAGTCAAATTTGGCTGCACGGTTCTTATTTACTTTCATTTTATCTACACATACTAATTCTAGTTTGCCCCCTCATCTGGAGACCTTCAGCTCGCCAATCTCAATTTCAGTTGGCCAACCTTTCCTCTCGCCAACTTTATCTTGATGCCAACTTAAAATTTGGCAATTACGAGAATTTTCCTTTTCTTGGCGATCACATAGAGGTTTGGCGAGTAGCAATTGCCTTTCTCGCCAACTTGGCCTTTCACTTGCCCCTCTATATGGGCGACCACCTTACTCACCAAATACATTGGCGATCACAGTCCTCGCCACACACGGGCCATCATCTATCCACAGCCTTGGCGAACTCACCTATTCGTCACCATCATCCAGCCCGCGCTCAGCGTTGGCGATTGTCCAACCTTGCTTGTCCATTGGCGAACTGCTCTACATACTCACCCATACATTATTCTACCGAATTTGCTCCATTCACAACTCAAGTTAAGGAGCTTTTCACCGAGCAGAAATCAATATTCATTATTTATTTGATTTTCAATCTCAATTTTATGAAATTAGAGTCTACAGTAGTGTAGAATCGGATTTTACACATTATTTCTTTTCTTTTCTTTTTGGTGTGAAACAGGAAATATCATTAAATAACTAATCAGAGTACATCTCTCGGTTATAAACTGTTCCCATGAAGTCAGAACAGAATTTACTTTTAACAACTACAGGTATTTCCTCAAAAATCACAAAATCATAAGAGGCTTTAACTCCCATTTTTGCGAGAGCATCTGCGCATGTATTTGCTTCCCGGTAGATGTGGTGAATTCTGTCCACTTTCAGCTGTTTCATTAATTTTCTGCAAGTTGAAATAAGAGTTGAGTGAGTATGAGTGTTAATAACACTTTCATTGACATACCTGATCACAACTTCTGAGTCTGATTCCATAATAAGATTTGAGAGCCCTCTCCTAACTGCCAGAACAAGTCCATCTCGCAGCCCCCACAGCTCTGCACCTACACTAGTTGTAACTCCAACTCTTCTAGAGTATCCACATATCCAGTTACCTATTGAATCCCTGATGATTCCTCCCGCTCCAGCCTTGCCCGGATTTCCTTTTACTGCCCTATCTGAGTTCAATTTATAAAATGATGGTGGGGGTGGATTCCAGACCACATTGATTTGAATAGATCTTCTAGGTGATTTGGTTGGGTTCATGATAGCCCAATATTCTTGCACACTTCTCCTCAGGTTTCTCATTCAAGTATAGGGGATAACAGTAGTATTATCGAAGACTCTCTTGTTTCGCTTAAGCCACATATGCCATATTCCAAATGAGAACATAATATTCCACGGTATTTTCCCATCAAGAACAAGTGGGGTTTTTGTGTAGCAGTTAGCTAAAATCCATTGTTCTAGATCAAGAGTAAAGGAGGTTCAGATTTCTTCAGGAATTCCAACTACTTCCCACAACTCAGTCACAATTTACAATCTCTGAAGACCGCCAGATTACCTTATAGCATTTGTAAATGAAGGTGTAAATTTGAACAAATTAAGTGTTAATATACATTATATATATATATATACACATTCATATCATTTATATATTAATATATGAATATAAATATATAATTTGACTCAATTAAATTAATATAGAAAGTATGAAAATATCAAATACATGTAGTAAATAAATTTAAAAGAGTTAGAATATAATTAGGAAAAATCCATATAGGACTTAAATATAGAAAAAAAATAGCCAAATGAATAAAATATAGATTATTATGTATGTGGCTTCTTGAAGAAGCTTTGATAGCCAGCTAAACCCCACTAACTCCATTCTCTACTAACCACTTACAGCAACCTTTCCTCACCGTCCATCATCATCACCATCGCCCTAATATCAACCATTGCAATCCTTCCCTTTTGTTTTCTGCTGTATCAAGAGCCTTACCATTTTCATTTTATGGGTGTTGCAACTAAGCCTCTTATGTATCGGCAGCAGAGGTGTAAGGAAAGAAATAGCAGATGCAAGTTTTAAAGGGCAAAAGTAAGGGTGAAAGGACAGAAGAGAGACTGTGACGAGATTGAGAGAGGGAGGGAGGAAAAGTGTTGGAAACAATGAGAGCTTCACTGTCAGGTTACAAAGCGAGAATAGAGGTGTGAAGAACAGCAATGAACAGTTTGAAAAGAAATGAAACCTGAGGCAAATCGAGGAAGAAAAGTGGAAAGCAGCAGGGGTGGAAGGAGACGACACTACTGCTGCTACGGGTGATCTTTTAGGTTGAAAGACGAGTTTACGGGCTAGAAGCTTAGTGCTTGAGGTGATTTGAGTGTGTTGTTGAGGGTACATTAAGAGGTTGTACAAGGGTTTCTCCCTTGGCTCGGTTCAGAGCAAAGGAGCAGCAAGAAGTTGCTGCATTTCCTCTCGACAAGGGTTGAGGCTTTCAGCTTGGTGGTTCGACATTTGTTGGGGCCATGTATCGCACACCAGCTCAGCTGGAATAGGAGGCTACGGCTCAGGTTTCAATGGTTGTAAAACTTGTTGAAAAGAGGTGAAAAATTAGTGGAACAAAGGGAAAAAGGAAACTCAAAAATAGGGGATCTACCCATTGACATGTTAGAAGAAAGAAAAGAAAGAAGGAAGATTGATAGTGCAACAAAGACAAAAAAAAAAGTTGCAAGGTGCTTCCAATTTCTTGTGTTACATGGCGGTTTGTGAAGGAAACCGAAACAAACATGCAGCGGAATTTAAATCATTCGGCCTCCACCAGGATCGATTCGGAGAGTTGCCTGATTAGGGTTTCGAGATTTTACCTAACGTTTTCTCTGATTTCTGTCGTTGGTCGAGTCACAAGCAACAACCTTTCGTACCTGCCTCTATGGTATCCACACGAACGGATCTCACGACTCTTGAACGTCTCACGATCAGAAGCCTTAAAGAGCGTTTTTGATTCTTATAATCGATTTGCTAGCTTCGATTAAAAGAATACCTTTTCTGTTTTTTTAATTTACGGCTCTGTTTTAGAAAAACATCCTTTTATAGGCAGTAAATTTTACCCTAAAATTTACTGCCAAACAGAACTCTAATCCTACTTAGAATAGGATTAACTATATCCTTAATCCAATTCAGAATAGGATTAGATATATCCTTAATCCAATTCAGAATAGGATTAATTAAGCTCCTCATTGATCCGTTCTAAGTGTGCGACCCAATAGATTCTCAAAACAATGGCAATGACAAAATTGTCACAGGCAATGAGCGGTATCTAGCAACACATCATTGCTACCCATGTAACGAGAATGTCAATAACTCGACATAACCTTACCCGTGATAGATGTTACCGTGTAGTCTAATCCCTTTATCCTTAGATGTCTTGATTAGACACAAGTCATGGAATGTGTCACACTTGTATAGTCTAATCAGCGTTTCTTGATTCCTGAGTAGACTAATTAAACAAATAAAATCAATATCTCATATTGACTTATTCGAGCACGGCCATGCATTTCTTAGTCTCACTCTATCAAAGGGCCCAAGACATCACTCTTGTTATATAAGAGGGATAAATCCTATCTTGATCATTCAACATCCCTCTACATAGATCAAGGCATACCCAATTACTACCTTTATAGTCCATCCTGTTGCGAATGACATCTAGCAGCATTAAAGTATGCAATTCTCTATGTTAGGATCTTTGATGATCTCAAGTCAAAGGATCACATACACCATCATCACTATGAAAATCGCTTATGACACTCATATAACAATCCATGTAGCGTTCTCATGGAGGGTCGATCCAGTACATAGTTCTCTAACATCTACCTATGTGATGACTTGATATCCTATATCCATGACAATGGTCATCAGTCAACCACATACTAGTCTTATCATACATTGTTATCCTTGTTCACAATAATACTTGACTAGGGATATTTTAAGAATAGTGTGTTATTACTATTCTAAGGACATTATCATATAAGATTACATTACGAAGTTATAAGACAAATATAATAATGAGCTATAATAAATAAAATATCATGATACATAAAAAAATGCCAAAGTCAATCATCTAATGAATGGTTCTAAGGGCATAATCCAACAGTTTGAAGCTACTGTTTCTTTGATTTTTCTGCAACACAAAGGAGGTGCCTTTTTCTCAATTTCATCAGGACGTCAAAGGGTTATCTCGAGTTAAAAAGGTAGCTGGAAAAGTGGAGTATTTTCTGTTTGAGATTTGTCCTACTCACGTGGATGTTGACCAGGAAATGGTGGTATGAACGAGAGGTAAGTGATCAAAAATTGGATTTTTTTTAAATTAAGTTTAAAACAGCAAGGATATTCAAGGAAATAAATGATGAAGAATAAGACTAATTTTATCTATGTATAGGGGCTCTTTGGAAGCACCAATTGTAAGGCTTTAACCGAAGGAGTGACTGCAATTTTATGAAGTTCATAACTACTCGCAAAACAACAAATATTAAGCCACATTAAGGGCCATCGGTGTTGACAAATAATAAAAGGTAAGAGTTAAATTAGTTATGAATATTTAAAGGATGTTGGTAGAGTGAAATGGGGTGATGAAATATTATTGTTGATGTAGGTTTGAATGAGTAAAAAAAGTTTAAGAGGGTGAAGGAGCATTGGCAGCCAAGGTAAAATTTTAAGATAACGATCAGAAGAGAGGATTTAAGTATAAATTTTCCTTAAAATAAATCAATAACATAACTGTTATTAATTTTATGTTTTAATGTAGGAGGAATTGTTACTAAGGTAGAGATCCAAAACATCTTAAATTAAAGGCTAAGGAAGAGGGAAATCAAGAAGAACAAGGGTGCCATACGTATACTTGTGCTACATATTTAGGTAAGAGATATATATCAGAATGTAAGAAATACTGAATGCTATTTAAAACCAACTGCCTTGTGGATATATAAACTATATTTTCCTACAGGAGGTTTTAGGAAAATATAAGCCGTTATGCTGTCGAATTTTTATGAAAATAATGGTTTTTATGATTTAAGCTTAACTTAAGCAATCATTTGAAAATAACCATTTATCCGGTAGACTTATTTTGAAAACGGTTAAATCTTACGACGACTTTGAATTGTTTATAAGGCTTTCAACCGAGATATTTATTTCAAGGAATTATCAACCTATGTTATTGTTTTGAAGATATTATGAGTATGTATAGTTTATATGTTTTGAAAGAAATGTATATCTTTTGTTATGAACTTTCCTAAAGCACGAAAATACTGTTTTGAATTTCAAAAATATATGGTATTGTTTTGAAACTACTGTGCGTGACCTTGATTCTGCCCGCAGTAGGTATTTGTATTCGGACTACTGTGTGTGGCCTTGAATCAGTCCGCAGTAGGAACTATATGTATGGAAATATTTTGAGACATGACTAACAATCACTGCAGTAATGTTTTGGACTACTGTGTGACCCTGATCCAGTCCATAATAGGTAATGTTTTGGGCTATTGTATGATCCTGATCCAGTCTACAGTAGAGTTTCTATTGCTGTGACCTTGATCCAGTCCACAGCGGGCCCAGTTGACACCTGATCAGTGCGCACTGTAGACCCCCTCTAGATTATGGCCATATGTCAATTTGAACTGCATGATTTATTATTGGTCGCTAACATGTCTCCAGCTTAGTATGTATATGATTTTTCGTGCTTATCTTCGTATATGAGTTTTGAATGAATGATATTTGAATTCTGAAACTGATAAGAATTTGATTTGACAATCCGTATTGAAACTAAATGTGATAAGCATGTATATTTTGAAATATGTTCAGAATTCAGTTGTTTATGTTTCGGTTTAAATGAAATGCTTTCGATGCATTGCATAAGCATGATTTGATTTCCGAATGGTATGAAATGCAGTATTCAAGTTTTAATAAATGTTTTAGAAACTTGCATATAAAAATTTGGTATCTGTTTCTTATATGTATTTCTTGCTGGGCTTTCCAAAAAACTCACCCCTTCTCCACCTTCCAGATTAATTGCAGTAGGTGCTTCGTACGTGGGGTTTAAGCAAGTCCTTCGAGGCTTTTGTACCACTCTTGATGGTATGTGATGTACAATATTCTTTTTTATATTCAAACTTCTATATTCAGTACTTTTATAGTATGGGGATGTGATTAAAGGACGTATAGAATATAGTTATGGTCCATAATAATGCATGCAACTCGGGTAGAGATATAATTAGTCAAGTAGAATGATTCAAAATTATAAATGCATGCTTAGTGAGAGAATTTGACCGGGACCTAAAGTAACTAAAGGACATTGATATAGCTAATATAATATTAACTTAGAAATTTATTAGTGACACTACGTACAGCCCAACCAAGTAGGAGAAAAAGGAAAAATTTAGTCTAGATTTTGGCAAAAAGGGATGTTACACCATCTTTCCATTCGGCTTTCGGGGTTTTGCAAGGTCTCCAGAGCTTTACGCATCTTGATGGTTTCTCCTTCTTGCATCAAGGCTATCATGTCGAGATTTCTGCAGGTGTCTTGGATGTTTCCCATCTGATTTTTGTTTAGAGTTGGGCGAGAAAACCGCTAGGTTTTGTGTTTTAGTAAAATCCACACCGATCCATTTTTGGTTCGATTCTTTCTCATCACTAATTGTCTCGGTTGGGATGCCTACTTTTTCTTTTCCTTTATTGTTATTATTTACTTTATTTCCATCAGCTTTGTTTTTTGTCATTTCAAAGTTATTCCCAAGTCTCTGCCCCATAACTAAGAAAGTCCTTTCCACCCGTTCCTCTGACACATTCACGTTCCCCCATCTTCTTCTCGTTTCTCTACTCGATTTTGAAAATAGGTTCTGGACCGGGTCGTCTCTACCCGTTGGTTGTGCCTTGGCCTGTTTGTTCTTCTTTCTAGTCACCAGCATCCATGGTCCGTACGCCTCCCCTTCACTTGTTGAATTTACTATCTTCGGTTGTTCTGTTTGTTGTGTTTCATTGGTTGATTTTTCTGGCATTTCTTCTTCTTTGTCACTGCTACAATGTCCTTTTCTATGTCCTATAATCCCACACTTAAAGCATAAGTTCACTCCCTCATAAACCACATTTTGTGTAATTCTTCCGATTCTGATTTTTGGAATTAACGGTTTATCCAGATCTATCTGGACACAAATTCTAGCATATCTACCCCTTGAGTTTGTTCAGTACAGGTATCGATTTTCAAAAGCTTTCCAAGTTTGTTTCCAATCTTCTGCAAAACACTTCTATCAAAGAATTCAATTGGTAAGTCAGGTAGTCTGACCCAAACCGCTGTTGTGGAAAACGCTGTTGACGATTGTGGAATGAAGCCCGATTCCCACAACCGCATCGTGAGGTAATATGGACCAATAAACCATGGACCTCCATATAAGACTTTGCTGAAGTCTTCATTGTTTGAAAATCTGAAGAGGAAGAAACCATTGCTCAAGTCAATGCAATCCATTCTTCCACATGGTTTCCATAATCCTCTGACTTTTGATAAGAGATAGTTGTATCCCACTGATCTTCCAAAGGTCTTCACAATAATAACATTTCTCCACGGGCTCTTTATCCTGTTCTTCTCTTCCTTGGAGAGTAGGATCGTCGGGATATCTTCTCCTTTTCATTTCCTGGTCAGAGTCTTCATCCATATACACAGGTTTGCTTATCATAGTGAAAAGAGAGGAGTCTTGGTTACCCATTAAAGAATCTCTATAAGAACCTCCAGTTCGGTTCATATTTTCTGCATTTGTAGCTTGTTGTCGTTTTATCTCGCCACTCTTTGTTCTTTTCACACTCCTTCCTTTCAGATCATCGATCTCTGAGCAAGTAGGGGTGTGTTCCTCATAGATTTGCATAATTTCTGTTTGAGAGAGTTGCAGAGCATTTTTTGCTGTTGAAAAGTATTTCTCTACTTTATTTGATTTTACTGCATTAGCTGCTGTACATTATTTCTTTTCAATTCTTGCGTTTGCATCCTACCAGAGAGAGAAGAGAACTCTTTCATCCTTCCCTCTCTTTATCCCTGTAAGGCCTTACAAGTTTATGACTGCTCTATAACCTCCTTGGATAACACCCAAAAATACCACCTTCTTTACCAAAAGCTCGTATTCGATTATGTAAGATCAGATTTGTGGCAGCTAGCCTTCTGTGAGGATTACACATGTCTTTTAAAAATATTAAAAAATTAAAAAATAAAATATGTGTAATTATCTTAATCTTATTTGTAGAGTCAAAAAATTCAACTGACAATGTATTGGATATTAATCCTTAATTTTATTTACTTAAAAAAATTATGAAATTGTGTAATATATATCTTTTCAATTTTAATAAGCATAATTACAAATAAAATAAAAATAATCTTTTACGTATAAAGAGAATTTTAAATAATCTTTTTGGAAGCGCAAGTAAATAACAAATATTAAATAAGAAAAAAAAATAGAAACCTATCTGTCATTTATCTTAATTTTTTTATATAAAATACTTACTTTTATCATTTATGTAGAATTTAGTCTTTGTTAATATTCAGAAGTCCTTTTTGAGTGGTTCAAAAATCAAGCAAGATCAAAATTTGTATTTTATACTATTTCATTTGTTATTTACGTGCTTTTTTATTTTTAAATAAAATAAAAGGGTTTATTTTTTAGTCAAATTATAGACCATTTCTTTTTTTTTTCTAAGGCGGAAAACAGAATTTAATTCTAGTACAATAATTTGAACAGATTTAAACCTTATTCTCTTATTGAGCATATAGAGAAACAAATTGTACAGTTGGTCTTAGTAAGCATGTCGTGGTGGGTTGTCAATAAATCCTATAACAGCTTTGGCCGTGTTTAAAGCTGCAAGGGACCCAAATTTCCCGATAGCGTTCTCTCCTTGCTGTTTTCCAGCCAAATCTGATAGCCCTCGAATCACTATCACGGGGAAGCCATTTGACAAGCTTGTCTGGAGAAACAACCATTCATTCCTTTAATTAGATAAAGCAGCAACTCACTAATAGTAGAAATGAAACAATTGAACATTGAAGAATAATAACAAAGAGAGTTGATTTTTTATGTATATCACAAGGTATTTTCAAATTACATTGAGTATGAAATTAATTTTCACTCACGTTGCATGGCTAGTGCTAGTCTAAGGAAATTTGACTTGGTGAGGGTTCCAATGCGAGATTTCCTACTATGAATTATCTTCATCTAAGAACTCAACGGGATCTTACACTATTGAGTCAACTTTTTTTGTTAAGAGAATTGATTTTTGAGACATTGTTTCTTGCCAATTTTATGTACTTAAAAAAAAAGAAAGAAAAAAAATGCAAGGCTCTCACATTGTAGAGTCTGGAGAGAGATATTATACGTAACATTCTTTTTATTTTAACAAAGAAGTTATTTCCGCTTGAACCCTTAACTTTTAAGTCACAAAAGAAAAATATTTACCTTTGCTCCCCCTTGCCAATTGCTCTATATATATATATGGTACACAAATATGGAGTTTGCAGCTAAATTAAACCAGCAAGTAATGAGGATTGCAGCATCATAACAAGTTTGGAATCACAAATGGAAACCTAGAAGGCTAGTTTGTTACACTAATGGTGCTAATAGTGGCAAAAATACTCAAACTGGCAGATGATTTCATCGGTTTAGATTTAACCATTTTAGAGGTTAATGATCATGATAGAAAAAGGGAAAGACATGAAAGTACTAAATGACAGGCTTAGTAAGAAGTCTTACCATTACTACAGCTGCACTCTCCATATCAGTCGATGAAACCTCGAACTTTTGAAAGAGGAAGTCCCTGTAAGCCGCATTATCCACAAAAATGTTGGCTGTGGAGGCGCTTAGACCAACAACTAGCTTGGGCTTTTCTGGCAGGCACAAGCTTGAATTTACACACTGCTCCAGTCTCATACCCTAATGCAAGTTTAAGGATTCATCAAATTGATAGCTAAAACCATATAAAATGCATCAAGTAAGAAATCCAATAACAATGAGTAAATCTCATATTTGCGTTGCAATCAACCGGCCTTCGATTTCTGAAAGACGTAAACTAGTACTGCCTAAATTATAGTTCTAACAAGAAATTGTTGATCTGCTAAAAGAAAAACAAGAGCATAGGAGATTTCTATAGATATATTTAACCTCCAAGTTGGAAGCAAGCTGGAGCCAGTGTGGACTTATTTTTGCCCAAACCAGTGACTTAGCAATGTTTGGTTCCCCTGACTCTGAAAAAAATTGCTCTTTTCGATATCCAATGTGCCCTAAGAGATTAGCTCGATTTCCTTTTGGTACATTGTAGCTTCCGAAGTCTAGCTGAGCAACATCAGAAGAATCCACCGTCCCATCGGTGTTCTGTCAATAACAAAACGTTTCAGCTAGCTGAAGATCATCTTGAAGAAACTTCTAGAAGGCAGAAGAGGTTGAAATAATAGATATTCATACCAGCCAATCCCAAATGCCAGTATGAGCAACTTGCTTGGGAATGGTAACATCTCCTATGGACAAGGAATTATTTATATTGCCAGCAATACCAAAATGGATGATTCCTTTCATGTCAAACAGATCGAGCATTTGCTGTGTTGCCGCAGCTGCATTAATCTGACTAATCCAACAGTTAACAAGCTTAAAGTTACAAATTTGCCTGATGGAAGATTCAGGTGAAAGAAAGGATCTAAACAGTTTTAAAGTCTGATGCATTACCATTCCAATCCCACATCTGACATAGATGACTTTTCTTCCATGAACTTTTCCAAAGCGAAATCTTCTTCCTGCAACATCCAGAAGTCCAAAACACAATATTAACAACTAAAAGTTCGGATTGAAATATGCCTTGAAGTCTTACTCACCGGACAGATCGATGAAAGGGTGCTTGGGATCAGGTCTGAAAGATCCTGTCCCAAAAAATGCATCCTCCTCAGTTGGAAACACTGTGATCAGACCAATGTATGGCCCTCTACGGTTCAGCTCTTTGATTTTACTCAAAGCTTTGATTCTATTTTTCGATACAGCTGAAGCAAAAACAAGTAATGAGAAGATCAACACCATTACCAAACATGGTTTAACCTGTGTTGTAGCCATGGTTGAATTTAGCACAAAGAGGATCCTGTTTATAAGTTCAGCAAGTCAAAGAATGTCAGCTAGCTTTGTAGACTTGAACATAATCATGAATCAATAAATAAACAGAAAATCACTGCTACGGATCTGTCACATTATTGATTTTTAGAATAAATGTCTTGGATGGATACCAATAAGATAGTCTTTTATTTACGTGCAAAATATTTGCGTGTTAAAATAAATGAATGATATAAGCGAGTGCCTCAGCATGTAAGCATATTCCCCAAAATGATGTGGAAAAAAACGTTCGGTCTCGATTTTATATTAATCTTCTGAAGCATGTGGAAATATAAAACAAGTTCAGCTATATAATAAAAGGGAAAGAAACAATAAATATATATTATTTGTTGTTAAAAGCATCTAATCTAAAACCAATTTAGAAATAGAAAAAGAGCTCAAAATTAAATTACCATCCCAATCAGAATGCTAACAATGTGGTGAAATCAGAAATCCCTTGATTCCTTTGCCATGGCCGGCCACAAAAAGGGTAACCCAACCCGCTCATCCTTTCTTGGCCTTTTGACTAAGGTTAAAATAAAATTATTAATTATTGTAATAGAAAGATTTATTAAGTTTTTCCATTAGCCCGAATCGAGACCCTGATTTTTTTATTAATTTTAAGAGGTTATTAAAAGGGGATTAACTTATATAGGTTCTATTGTAACCAAAAAAATAAAACTTACATAGGTTCTACTGTATTAGCCAAAAACAGAGAATGAGAAAGGAATCCAACTCATGCTAGAAGATTTAGGTGGAAATATTTCATCAGCATTCTTGGAATTTTCATTCTTCAAAATGGCTATCGTCTTTCACTGCCAAAAAGAATTTAATGAAAAGAAATTTTCATTAATTGCTGGTAACATCTACTTTCAATACATTAACATGTACTTGACTGCAAAACCCCTTCCCCTTCTTTTTTTTCCTCTTAAAACCGTATTTCAGATTGTACATTCATTGCATACAAGGCTTGAAACAGGCAAGAAACCCAATTCTACAAGAGAAGAAATGAAAGCTTGATATGAACTAGCAAAAGCCTGCACCAGGAGACTAGATGAATCTGAGAACTCTAGAGCCAACTGTTTAACAGTTCCCAAATTCCTCTATAATCCGAATGTCCAAAGAATGTGCTTCATGACAAATGAAGAAAATCACTTCACTGGTTTTGAAGACCCTCGATTGCCTTTTTCCAATGCCATGCTCTTTGTTTTGCTTCCTCAAATGACAATACCTTTTTTGGCTGAAGTACCACAATTATAAATCAGTGAGTAAAACAGCAAAAGAACAAGTAGAAAGCTTTCTCAAGTTAGATTTAAGTTGATGTTTTTCTTCATCACCAGCATTCCTTAAGTATTTAATACAAAATAGTTGTGATCACCATAAAACAGTAAACAAGTCAAGCTATATAATAAACAAAAGGAATACAAAGCACCAGGAAGCATGTAATTCCAGATTTCGAGTATCATTCCATTAATAAATTTGAGGAATTCGTTTCTATCCCATCAGAACATGCTCACAGGCTTACCGTGCAAATCTTGAAGTGTGATGGACTTATGACCTGGACGCTGAGATCATTAGAATTGTTAGACCAGATAATGTTCCCTTTCACAACCAATTTTGAAGGATCCACATAAATCAATTTAGGCTTGTTGGTGAGGATAAGCTGCACCTTCTTGCTTGATAACTTCTGTAGTTACTTCACCATCGAGATCTGTAACGCTCACGGAAGCCGGGATTTTCGGGCTAACTTTTTCCTTTACTTATTATGTTTGTCACTCGCTCAGTGTAGCTAAAACCTAACAAGTAGAATTCTACTCTTATATTTGTTTAAGACTAGTTGTCTAAGGTCCCATTAAAGTCTCTTCGTAATGCGTGCCAAAACGACACTGAAAAATTTCGCCCCTACTTTGGGCTATTATCTATCCTCACACTAAGTACATCATCATATCAACCTGTGGAAATTCCAAATCTCAATATAACTTCTGAAGTACTTAACATCCATTGATTCAATATATAAATATATCGAGATTTCAACTCAACTACATAACACAGTATGTTTACAGACTCGATATCTCCTAGTACTTACATCCCGAATCCTATACACTGTGTACACAAAAGAATTTAGTCTGGGATATAAACAAAAGAACAAAAGATTATACCTTGTCTTAAAATACAACTTTCTGCAGCTCACAAAATGACTCTCGATGCACCATACTCGTGCCAAGTCTACCTGAAATAATCTGAGGTGGAAGAGGGGAGGGTGAGCTAATGCCCAATAAGAAAACGTACGCTAAATGATATTAGGTGTTCTACTATGTTTATGCATGTGTATGCATGAATAAGTGTGCCGAAACTCATGCTTAAAATGTTTTATGGAAAAACGCAAAGTTGACAAGTCATTGTTCTATAAGCTATAAAAACACTTGTACTCACGCATTTATAAAATCAAAATACACATTTAAAGTATTTTCAAGAGACAAGCATTCATTGATAAGATAGGGTAATATAACCGGGATCTTTGAAAATAACCGACAAGCTTCTATGAAAGCATCCACTGTAGCTAGCAGTGGTTACAGTCCCGAACCAAGATTCTATCCATGATCATGAATCATCCCAACACCAGTGATCATCTAGTAGCTGAGGTACAAGTCACGACTATTTGTTGGACGCCTGGAAGACCACAAAGCATCCAGGACCTAGAAGACCACAAAGCATCTAGGATATTTCACAATAAGTGCCACATAGGCTTACTAAATGCCACATAGGCATAATTTAAACGCCACACAGGCGAGTGCCACACAGGCTTAATAAACGCCACATAGGCGAGTGCCACACAGGCTTAGTAAACGCCACACAGGTGAGTTAAGTGCCACACAGGCAAATTCCAAGTGTCCCCTATCTCTTACGCCAAAATTCGTGCAAGAATACTTTTACAATATATCTTGAGTATGAGAGGCATGAATCGTATTAAACCCTCTTGTTTTGATAACCTCATCGTATAAAACATATTTTAAAAAAAACCATTATCTTGATGACTAGTAATAGTGCTTAAGGTATATGAGGTTTTAAATACATTATAGAATTTAAACCAATGCCAAAAATCTATTTAATAATTTCTAACGAAATTTCGGCATTATAACGACATAGGTAGAATACTACCCAACATCACAATCCACAACCAAACAACCTGCAAAAAACTCCAACCAACAGTATATTCATCCACAAATCCAACACAGTTCAAATTCAAGACCATTTGTACTTCAACTCAGTTCAATACGTATGAAATGCAACCAAGAATGCATTTAGAATCAATAAGTATTAAATAACAATAATTTGGACATACACAACATAGCTGACTAATAAACATTTACCGTATATTCCCTTACCTAGATAATATCACTTTTGCACTCCTTAGTCAATTGTTCAACTCCACCTCCTTGGAAGTTTTCTCTATAATTTCAATGCACAAATCTCATTTTAATAATTTATTCATAATATATTTTCAAGACTATATCTCACTCACAATTATTAGTTTATACTATATCATTCTCATAATTTATTTTTATCCATCTTAATTCTTTACCTTTGAAAATCTCCCAACTCTAGTTCTTCCTTGGTGTGTATTTATTCAAGGCTCCCACCAAGAATCTACACCATCCACACTGCAAAATTAATATCCATAAGACACATGATAAGTTCATCACTACAACCAATGTCTCATTAGTGGGCAACCTTGACACAAATATATATATATATATATATTATTCTTAATCCTATTTATAACATCCTTATCCTTCAAATTTCCAGCCGCCTATCATCATATCATAATCCTACATTATCATACAATTCATTTACATTAAGTTTACACAAAAGAAAAGTCTTTTACCTTTAATTCTCCCACTAGCCGAACCTACACCAAGCTCTTCATCAATTTTTCCTTGTTATTGAAATTCTCCAAACAGCCCTTAAACAATGAATTCCCAACAGGTTTCCATCATAAAACACACTATAACATTAAACCAATGTACCTACGTTAATCCCCAACTAAGAAAAAGAACCTTACCCCTTTTTGCCACTGGTCAAAGCCGAGATCCCTCTTTCCTCTTGTTTACTATCTCTTTCTCATCTCGATTTAAGCCTTTGCATTCCTTAACATTTTCAGATTTTGGTCACGCTATTGCTGCTATAAATTGTCGTGACAGAGAGGCCTCTTGATGGCCTGAATGCTTCAGCCGAGAGAGGCACTTGTTGTCTCTGTTCTTTGGCTGAAGCGTGACCTTCTGTTAGAGAACAGATATTTTGCAAATCAAATCAAGCAAGATAGCTGGAGATTAATTGCTAGAAAGAGCCGTTGGAGAGAATCGAGGAAGCAGAATAATAGCAGCTTTCCTTCTTAGTTATAGTTACCATTCTTGTTTATACTTTCATTACAAAACGTTTTGTATATATACTATGTACTCTGTTGTAAAAGAGATATCATTCTGTTTTAACACTTTTACATGGTATCAAGAGCAGGTTCAATTTGCAACATTTGAAGCATTCTCGACTTGAAGCAACATGTCGACAGAAAGTTCTACCACCATGAGCAGACCAGCAACAAACAAGAATGCAAAACCAGCACATTATCAATTAAGTGCTTCAGATCGACCTGGAGATTTAATTGTGTCTCATCCACTTAAAGGGACCAATTATTCTACATGGCGACGATCAGTTCTGAATGCACTAGTGTCTAAGCATAAGGTGGGATTTGTGGACGGCACATTGCAAAAGCCGCCGATTGGGGATCCAGATGAAGAGGACTGGATTACTTGCAACTCCATGACAATGTCTTGGATCTTGAATTCGCTCAATGAAGAACTACATGAAAGCGTCGTCTATCATGATACGGCATATGGAATGTGAAAGAATTGGAAGAGCGGTTCTCACAAGGCAGCGGACCACGAATACAAGAAATTAAGAGGGAAATTGTCAACACAAGACAAGGAGATATGACCATATCCCTTTACTATGCTAAGATGAAGAGCCTTTGGGAGCAACTTGGAGGTTTTGCTAAACCTCACAAGAATGGATGCATGGGCTATACATGTGGTGTGATAGCCAAAGAAAAAGAAGAGGAAAGACTAAATCAGTTTTTGATTGGCTTGAACGACGCTTACAGTGTTGTTAGATCAAACTTACTATGCAAAGACCCCTTACCATCATTGGCAAGTGCATATTCCTTTCTAGCATCAGAGGAGATAACCATAGGACGATCTCCACCTTTACTTGAAAATGCAGCATTTAAAGTAAGCACAGACAACTACAGAGGACAAAACAGAAAACCCACATGTGATCATTGCAAAAAGCTTGGCCACACAAAGGATAACTGTTTTGAGATAATAGGCTACCTAGTCCATTGGAAAGGAAAGAAAGGGAAAATTGCAGCAAACATGGCATTGACAGAGCAAAAAATGAAGGAGGACACTCAGCAACTCGTCAGACATAATCACACAGAAACAGTTTGAACAGTCGATCGCCTTGCTCAATGCTCAAAAGGGAACGCCAACGGTAAATCTAGTCGGTAATGTAACTAAACTCACTTCTAAACAACTAGATTGGATATTAGATGGTGGAGCGTCTCACCATATCGTGTCAGATCCCACATTATTAAAATCTGATTCTAAGTTAGAAAAATCTGTTTATGTTACATTACCAAATGGAGATAAGTCCATAACAAGTGCTACGGGTAAAGTTGAGGTAGATAAGAAAATCCACTTAAATAATGTCTTATGCATTCCCAACTTCAACTGTAACCTTATGTCTGTGAGCAAATTAACACGTGAATTGAATTGTTGCATTGTTTTTTTGCCTAATGAATTTTACATGCAGGACCTCACAACCAAGAGGATGATTAGAAGGGGTAAATTACAAGGAGGTTTATATTACCTCAATAAAGATGCAAGAGTTGAGGTTAATCTTGCCAAAGGAAGTACATGTGTTGAGATCCTCCATCAAAGATTAGGACATATTCCACTTCAAAAGCTAAAGACTGTTTTTGATATTAATGTAGTAGATGAAAGTAAAAGGTCTAAACCTTGTGATGCTTGTCATAAAGCTCGACAGACTAGACATCCTTTTCAAATTAGTAATAATAAATCAAAGGAAGTTTTTGATCTTGTTCACTTGGACACATGGGGCCCTTATAGAATTAGCACACACACTGGAGCACGTCACCATAGTTGATGATTGCTCACGTTGCACTTGGGTTTATTTAATGAAAACAAAAGGGGAAGCACCGACTTTATTTAAACATTTTGTGAAAATGATTCAAACGCAGTTCAATAGACAGGTCAAGAAGGTGAGGAGTGACAATGCAGGAGAACTTGAACAAGCCAAAGAATTCCAAGGCTTCATTCTTGAACAAGGGATGCTACATCAAACGTCATGCACACACACCCCACAACAAAATGGTGTAGTTGAACGAAAGCATAGGCATTTGCTTAAAGTTGCTCGTGCGTTGCGATTTCAATCCAATTTGCCTTTGGAATACTGGGGAGAATGCGTAATGACTGCAGCACACCTAGTAAATATTCAACCCTCTTCAAGATTGAATGGTAAAACTCCTTACGAAATACTTTTTAAAGAAAAACCAAGTTATGATCACCTTCGTGTTTTTGGTTGTTTATGTTATATTTTGGTTAAACCTAAACCCTTGGACAAATTTGCGGCAAGGGCTAGGAAATGTGTTTTCTTGGGTTACAGTTCAGGAAAAAAGGGGTACAAAGTAATGGAAATTGAGACTCAACGGCTTTATGAATCAAGAGATGTAATATTCTACGAAGATACATTCCCATTCCAAGAAAGGGCCATAGACTTAACAAATCCACCAACCTCGATCCTTCCACCATCAAGGGAGTCACATGTTGAAGAAAATTTGCTTAACCATGATGAAGACCTTGGATTAGAGGAGGAAGATTTGGGACAAGCGACAAATTTGATGGAAAGTCAACCAAATCATGAGATGCCAGAAACGGAAAGTGCAGCCAATGACCATATGATCATCGAACAAGGCAGAGCCACAAGGGAGAGGAAACTTCCCACACGATACAATGATTATGTTCTCAATCATGCAAGTTCATCGGACACTACAAAGCAAATTCCAAACAAAATGTCCACATTGATAATGGTAAGGGATCAACCTATGACATTAAAGCAAGA
This sequence comes from Heritiera fomes, assembly GCA_032173925.1. Lineage (NCBI taxonomy): Eukaryota > Viridiplantae > Streptophyta > Magnoliopsida > Malvales > Malvaceae > Heritiera > Heritiera fomes. Next base: position 16,344,323 of record JAPDPM010000002.1, read on the forward strand.
GTCAATAACAAATCCAATTCTTTTTGCAGGATCAAGTGTCGAACCTACAAGCTTTGAGGAAGCAGCCCAAGATCCAAGGTGGCAACAAGCAATGAATAAAGAATTGGAGGCTTTAGCTAACAACAAGACTTGGAGCACTGTCCCACTACCAAAGGGGAAGAAGGCAATAGGTTCCAAATGGGTTTACAAGATCAAGTACAACCCAGATGGATCTATCGAGCGACACAAAGCACGCCTTGTTGCAAAGGGATATAGTCAAGTGCAAGGACTAGACTACAACGAAACCTTTGCCCCCGTAGCCAAGTTTGCAACAGTCAAATGCCTACTTGCCGTAGCAGCCATTAAAGAATGGGAATTACATCAACTAGATGTCAATAATGCATTCCTTAATGGCGACCTTGATGAGGAAGTATATATGAAAATACCTCAAGGGCTAGGGGGTGAAGAAAGAGGGTTGGTTTGTAAACTTCATAAATCATTGTACGGGCTTAAGCAAGCCTCACGACAATGGTTTGGGAAACTTTCCGAAACTTTACTCAAATATGGTTTCAAACAAAGTTTTTCTGACAACTCTCTGTTTACTCTAAGTAATGAAAGTACTAAATTGGTTGTTCTTGTTTATGTAGATGATCTTATTGTTGCTGGAAACAACTCGAAGAAATGTGAACAATTCAAGAAGTATCTACAAAGCTGCTTCAACATCAAAGACTTAGGACCACTTCACTACTTTCTTGGCCTAGAAGTAACACGGGATCATGAAGGGATCAGAATATCACAAAGAAAATATGCAAGTGACATTGTAGCTGAACTAAGACTTGAAGAAGCCAAATCAATTGCTACTCCTATCCCACAACAACATGGAATCTCATCTAACTCAGGAGAACTGGTGGAAGACAGCACCGCATATCGTCGATTAATTGGGAGATTATCATACTTGACTCTCACTAGACCAGATTTGACGTATGCAGTACATTTGCTTAGCCAATTCCCACAGCAACCTCGGCAAATTCATATGGACATGGCACTCCGCATAGCTCGTTACATTGGCTCCACGCTAGGCAAGGGAATTTTCTATCCCAAGAACAATCAGCTAACACTAACCGCCTATTGTGATGCAGATTGGAGTGCTTGCCCCACCTCACGACGGTCAGTAACAGGATTTGTCACCTTCATTGGCACTGCACCTGTAACTTGGCGCTCAAAGAAACAAACTACAGTTTCCTTGTCTTATGCAGAAGCCGAGTATCGTGCAATGCAATCGTTTGGCTAGATAATTTGCTCAAAGATATGTTCATACAAGTTCCACGACTGATAAACTTGTTCTGCGACAACAAGGCCGCCATCCACATTGCTTCCAACCCTGTATTTCATGAACGGACCAAACACATTGAAGTATACTGTCACTATGTCAGGCTTAAGTTCCAAACCAAACTATTAAATCTTGTTCATGTACCATCTCACAACCAACTCGCTGATGCATTCACCAAGGCTCTCGGACATGAGCAGTTTCACCGTCTTTTCCATGCAATCGGACTTTGCGATGTTGATGCATTCCACCTTGAGGGAGGCTAATGAAGAACAGATATTTTGCAAAAATGGGAATACCTGTTTCAGTTGCAAGCTAGCTGCATTCATGCATTCCAGCTTGAGGGAGGCTGTTAGAGAACAGATATTTTGCAAATCAAATCAACCAAGATAGCTGGAGATTAATTGCTAGAAAGAGCCGTTGGAGAGAATCAAGGAAGCAGAATAATAGCAGCTTTCCTTCTTAGTTATAGTTACTATTCTTGTTTATACTTTCATTACAAAACGTTTTGTATATATACTATGTACTCTGTTGTAAAAGAGATATCATTCTGTTTTAACACTTTTACACCTTCCTTTCTGCTTCAGCTCTCTCATTCTTCGCTTGTCCTGTTCGTTGTCGTGGCTAAAGCTTTCTTTCCTTCTTAATTTCCTTCAGCCGAGAGATGGAGTGTGAGTGGGGTTTGTTGGAATTTTGGCTTCCTCGAGAAGTCACTACCTAAATCAAATATTTTACACACTTAGTCATTTCCTATATATATATATATATATATATATATATATATATATATATATATATATATATATATATATATTATTCTATACGGTTGTTGCACTTTTCCTATCAATCTAACAAATATTATTTTATTTTATTTTTGCTTTAATCACACGTTTTTGACTTCCTTTTAACCAATGGTTTGTTGACTTTCTTTTACCAACTCTAAAATAAATAAGTATATTTCATTTGTTAGTTATATATAAATATACATATTTAAATGTTAATAGTATATTTAAATTATAACATAATGTTATTTAAAAATTCATTTTATTTATTTATTTTTTAATATTAAATATTAAACAACTAATGTAAGACTAGACAAATTTTTCAGTTATTATAAGATCATTAGAACAGATTCTCCGGGATCCAAAAATTGTTGCCTGTTGACATGATAAAAGTACGAATTAGACAAGAAGGTTCAGTCAGCCCCAACCCAGTAGAGGAAAAGAAACAACAAAGCATTAATACTTATATTACAAACTGCAAAATTAACACATCTCCAAGAAAAAGCTTTAAAGTGAACCAGTCATGTTCTATCTATTGTAGTTTCCAGGAGTAGCAAAAATTGGTCGAATAATTGAACAGTTAGGTGGAAAAACAGCTAGTCAGTGATGGTACTAATTGTTAATAGGTTCTAGAGGTCTACAAATGGACATGATCACAAGCTAAAGTCATGTCCTTTTAACAAAATCTAAGAGCACATGCTGAGAAAATAACAAGACATATTGCCAAATACCATTTTGAGTCAAAGGAGTCAACTGAGGCAAGTCTAGTTATATGGGATGATTCAGCCGATGATGAGACACCATTATTTCCATCATTTTGTCTGGCCGATCCATCTCCAATGTGGGTAGGGTTCCATGAAGAATCATTATGATCATCACCCTCACTTGATTGAACCCGATAATAATAATAATAATAATAATAATAATAATAATATAACACTCTCAAAAGACAAGATGCAAATTGAAGTTGGATTCCATCCTAAACAATGATTGAAAGCATGTCTGCCATCATACCCCTGTTTCTAACACAAGCTATGGAGGGGTTTGTGCCCTTAAATTACTCCAGTCAACTCCCCTAAAGAAAGGATGCATCTTGAGCACAGCATAACCATCAGGTCCAACACCTGGTCGTCTACTGGGATCGATATCCTGCACCACATTTGCATTACAAGTCCAAGGCTACAATTGTTTACTTATAAATTAAGATCACATATGACATAGGATAACCCAAACCTAAGAGGGCAAAAGAAATAATGTTGGATATGCATGACTGTGACACTATTCCAAAGAGAATCCTAAGAAAAATAATTTGTGGTTGCACTTCAAGGTTATGGCCTATGAATTTCTTCATTATGATTCGCCATTTCCCCTGCCACCTTAATATTAGCGTTCCTATAGGCTTTTTTCTTATATTATACTTCAAAAATGAATAAATAAAGAACCTCAAAATGTCAATGTAAAAAAAAAGAACTGTAAAATGTAGAAGCAAATCTAGTAAGTAACTTTTACATGAACTGTTCTGTAGAAATACCATATAAAAAACAAAGTCTGTACTTATAACATCCCTTAAAATAAATAAAACAAGTATAAAATTTAATGTAAAAGTTTTAGAAACTAAAACACAAGTAATTTTTGGCCAAAAAAAAAACACAAGTATTTACTACTTATTAGGAAACTAGAAAAGAATACCAAACAATCTTTTGTGACATTTGAAATGAAAACAAAAAAAGTTTACATCATTTTTTATTACACATAAGATTATATCCTTTTTGCATATTCCCTCATAAGTAAGTTACCCCAAAATGAGAGGAAAACCTTAGCATGTAGTAAATTTACAAGTAGCACATAAAGGGGAAGAAAAAAGAACAAAACCTAAGAGTTAATACACCCAAAAGTCTGCATAATAACCAAGAAAAGCCTGCATTAGATGCAGAGAGGTGGGAGGCACCATGATATTAGGTTCATAGCAAACCAATTAGCTGTATGCCTGCAGATAATAGGTCCAAATACATGCACCCTAGATGTGTTTTCAATTTTTTGATTGGAAAATCCGCCTAGTAGTGAAGTCTAATGAGGAGATTATTTAATCACTTGGATAAATTCAGAGATCCCTAACAAATTCAGCTAGCAAATGCTATTTCCACTGAGATTCCACAGAAACTATTGTTAGGATAAACCTAAAGATATGCAGCAATCAGCAGCAAGCCAAGAGATATTTTTCCTCCTAACCAGTGTCTTATACTATGGTGGTTTCCTTTTTTTCTTTTTACGATGACTTACTTGGAATAAATCAGTTGTCCCGAAACTTCATCTTCCCCTGTTAACAGAATGTCGAACTAAAAAAGTGGCGTAATGTTACAAGGAAGGTGGAACTACTTAGCCAGTTGTTTCTCAACAGCTAAAATTTGATTGCTAGAGTTGTGCTCATCATAATTTGCTTCCCCTTAACATGTAATTCTACAAGTGACAATCATTTCATAAAATCTGATTGATAGAATTGTGGTCATCATAATTCAATATAGATGCATAGCAGAAACCAATCCAACATGCATAAGATTGTAGCTCACCAATAAGCGATCTATAAGGTCTCTGGCTTCCTCAGAAAAATGATTTGGAAATTTTATATCTCTGGCTATAATTCTTTTAAATATAAGCCATTCACTTGCATCTTTAAAAGGAGAAGTCCCTGAAAGCATTTGGTACAAGGTGCAGCCAAGTGCCCAGGGGTCATTTCTGTTTGAATATGTTCAAAAGAACAAACTAGTTATCCTATAAATATTAGATTAAGAAGATCAAGCAAAACAACTAAGCTAAATTACAAGTATCTATACTAGCATTTTCAGGAAACCAAGTGGTAGGGAAATAAAAGGAAAACTGAGGAAGAGGAAGGTAAGGGGGAAGGAAAAAGAATAAAATGTTCTACAATTAATTGTAGCAAGCTTAAGGTTCTGTTTCAAGTTCGATAATTTAAATCTAGATTGTGAGACTAACTCATTATAAGATTGCAGGCCTCTTACCCAAAAGTTGCTGGAGAAGAGTTTAGAACTTCAGGAGGAACATATGCAGCTGTCCCCACAAATGTGCATGCCTTATCATCTGGACAGGGCACCGGAAACAATCTTAGCCTTAAACATTTACGAAGGTGACGGAAGGGTTTGTTTCTTAAATTTGATAAAATGATGAATTTACCTGAAGATGCATTAGGAAGGACTGTAATTTGGCTGTCTTGCATGGGCTTTACACTGCCAAAGTCAGCAATCTTAATATGCCCATCTTTAGCGAGAAGCAAATTCTCTGGCTGCTACGTAACAAACATTTAGCATGTCTCAACTGTTGATGCAACAGAACATAGAGCTTGGAAAATACCTTAATATCTCTATGTATCAATCCCATGTTGTGTATGTATTCAAGAGTATTTACAACTTCTGCAGCATAGAAGCGAGCTTCATCCTCTGATAAACGACCTTTCTGCATAAAATGTAATCAGATAGTGGAAACCGAACCATGAATAAACCAGCAGAGATAGGACCAAATTGCTAAATCACAATAATAAAGTTTGAGCTCAAGAATATTCTGGCATTCAATATTTTAAAAGTAGGGGCAGAAGGGGTTAGCAACATTATGCAAAGATTTTTTAAAAAGCTTAAACAGTGATATTTTAGTAGAAATTTATGACCATAGGAAAAGAAGTATATATGACTATCCCAGATTTATGACGAATTTGACAGGAAAATAGGAAAGAAATATATAATGAAAGTAACATGGAGCAACCAATTAAATCTCAAACAACTCAATAAAAGCTACAAGGAAAAAATTGCCACATGATACACCCCTTTTTACGTGTGAATTCTCCATAACTATTTAGAATCACATGCTAAGAGTAACTTACTCTTGTTATTTGGTCAAAAAGTTCTCCACCTTCACAGGATTCAAGTGCCATGTCTTCGGTCAAGAAAACAACGTCAAAAAACAAAGCAAATTGAATGAACTGGCAAGTATAGCCAATGGAAGAGCAGGGAGAAAAGTTGATGTAAAAACTAACCACAGAAGAACGCATATAATACTATTAATTGATAAGCCAAGAATATCTACACAGGGAAAAAGTATCTTGAAATGTAAAATACAGCCGCACAACACCGGGATGGTCTAGTTGATCAAGCACAATACGTTCCAATTTTACATAAGCAGTTTTATTTTCCTGGGTGATGAACTTTTTGTCCATGATCTTCAAAGCATACACCATTCCTGTATCCTTCTTTTTAGCCCTCACAACCTGATGACAACGTTAACATGATATTCAGAACAAACCAATGTGAATAAGAAGCTCACATGAGAAAAATGGTAAGCAAACATGGAAAGTGAGCGTATGCTAAGTAAATACTTCAATAAAAATTTACCATAGAAATTCAAAAAGATGACTACATTTGACAAAATCCATCTAGGATAAGGTGTCTTGGTGTATGATGTTTGTGAATGGCATTGTCCTGTGTGTTGAAACTAGAGCAAATGTCAATGCAAAGTTGGAACTGTGGAGACAGATCTAAAATTAAGAAGGTTTAGACTAAGCAAAGTGAAGACCGAATACATGGAATGTAAATTTAATTCAAAAAAGAAAAATCTCAAAGCATAGTGACGTTAGATAGGGTGTCAATATCTAAGCGAGATCGTTTCAAATATCTAGGATTGATCATACAAAAGGATGGAGAGATTGATAGCGATATGACCCATAAGTCACAAGCTGACTCGAGAGCAACTGGAGAAGCGCTATGATATGTTGTGCGATAAAAGAATTCCTATATAATTGAAAGGCAAGTTCTACAGGACAGTTGTTAAACTAATATTGCTATATGGTGGTAAATGTTAGCTAACTAAGAGGCTGCATATACAAAAGATGAGTGTAGCAGAAATACAAACACTACAATGGACATGCAGATATACAAAAAATTATAGAATGAGAAATGAATATATAAATAAGAAGGTTTGAGTGATACCTATCAAAGATAAGATAAGTGAAAGTCATTTACATTGGTTTAGACACATACAACATATACGTGTAGATGCCCTAGTTAGGAGATTAAAGGCTATGAATGATGAAAAAATGGTCAAGGTTAGAGGAAGACTAAAAAAGACCTGGAAGAAAGCTATTTGGAAAAAAATGGCAGCACTAAAGTTGAAGGAACAGATAGCCTTGGATAGGATTGAGTACGGAAGGAGAATTCATGTTGATAACTTAACGTGAGTTCATATATTGGGTCATGTAGTCCAACCTAACCTATTGGGATAAAGGCTCTAATGATGGCTACAACCAAACTATAATGATAATAATGAATAAGCCCCAAGTCTGTATATTAATCAAACATCTAAAACTCTTAACTAAAAGAAAAGATGTTTATTTATCTGCAATGTCAGCCAACAGATATATATTTAACTAACTAGCATTTCAAGTAGCCATTACCACTATATAAATTTCGTTTACTTAGGAACATAATTTCATGTAATGATTGTAAAGGAGTAGCACGAAACTCAAATAAATAAATTTGACCAGTTTGAATCATTTCGTCACACTGCTAACCATACTGGCAGCTTCTGCCTCTTATCTCCTTTGTTATTTATGTTAACTTAAACCCAACGATAACCAAACAGATGAGAAACTCCTTCATTCATACCTTTTACCAACCAGATTATGTCTAGGACATGACTAAAGTGCTCAAATAACTGAAACAAATAGTTTAATGTAGTCACATTTTCAAAATATCACAGACATTTCTAACAAAAGAAACACTCACAAGTGTTTGTTAATATGCCAAAAAGAAGAGTTTGTTAATGAGACATTGCTTTGGATAGGAATGTGTGAAGAGAAAAATTCATATGGACAATTTAACGTAATTTTAGATATTGGTTCATGTAGCTTATCCTAATCTATTGAGATAAATGCTATGATGTTGATGATGATGAGCTAGCTTCAAGTAGGGTGGAAAAACAAAATAGTAAAAAGGGCAAAAGAGATGAACAGCACAAAAATGAACCAAAATGGATATTTCATAATAGTGTGATAATGTCATTATCTATAAGGAATAGAAGCAAAAAAAGAGCAACCAATAAGGCCTTGATCCAGCAGTAGAGGGAAAGGCTGAGTGCCTCGAAAGTCTAGGTTCAAATCGCCCACTGCACTTTCCTGAGTTGAATCATTAACGCTTAAGGAGGGTAGATAGAAAATAAATCTAACGGTAGTTATGGAACTCCCATTAGACCCTACCTCACCAAGCATAGCCTAAATATCAAACATATTCATAGAGGAAAAAATATTCATCTTCCTGAAAACATAAACAAAAACAGAATCAGATATTGTCATTCAACAATGTTTTATGTGTAGGAAAATTAATACAGATAAATATCACCCAGGATTTCATGTTCAATCATCAAGAAAAGAGTAATACGGAAGCGTACCTGAATCCATTCGAATTGATTTCTTGAGGTTAGAGTCTTCCACGTCTAAACCTTTTGAGAGAATCTGTATCTCACTCAACGATGGGATTTGTTGTGAGAATTAAGTTATGTTTAGACTGGGGACCATAGCCTATTTATACTTGAAGTATATTTTATTTTATTTTGGCCCATCATGAAAATAAAACAAAATATTGGGTCTCTACACATTGCAAAGCCCATACTAATTAAGATGTCCTAAAGTCCAATAACTTAAACTTTATTTGATCACTATTAAGTGGACTAAATAGATAGCTTGTAATGTACAATTAATTTATATATGTAGGCCCACTAAATAATTTCCCAACAATCTCCCACTTGGGCCACATATGTCACCTGATAATTATACATTTTAAAATAACTTTAAGAGCTCTAAACTTGCTATCATGACAAGGCAACATCTCTAAACAATCTGGTCCATCAATTATACTAACATAGGATCAAAGCGATCTTCGTTACATATATTCCGTAACTAGACCCGTCAATGGTCACATATATTAATACAATCAATGACATAGATCAAGTATGGATGTGTAGCATGGAAATTACATGCAACGTGATCCCTTAAACATGCCTATTTCCAACTGGTCCTACTTTCAAAAAAAACTTTATGCTCAACTGCAATTTGAAAGAATAATACTTTATTTTCAGAGTTTCAGTAATAACAACAATACTTTATTCTGATCAGAAAAATGTCTTAATAACCAATGAATATAAATGAAACAAACTCCCACTATACAAGCATATCATCAAAGTGAACCACACTCATATGAGCTACATGCTCATGAAACACCTTAGGTGGTACACCCTTAGTAAGCGGATCCGCAATCATGGAGTTCGTATTGATATATTCAATGGATATCTGAAGACTCTGAACTCTCTCCTTAACAACAAGAAACTTGATGTCAATATGCTTTGACTTTGACGAGCTTCTGTTGTTCTTAGAGTATAATTCCGTGGCTTTATTATCACAATAAATCTTCAATGGCCTCTCAATACTATCGACAACGCATAGCCCAGTGATAAAATTCCGCAACCATATTGCCTAGTTCGATGCCTCATAGCAAGCTATAAACTCTGCTTCCATGGTGGAAGAAGCTATAAGTGACTGCTTTACACTTTCTCAAGACACATCTCCTCCAGCTAACATGAAAACATAACCAGAAGTGGATCTTCTGCTATCAAGGCAACCAGGAAAATCGGAGTTTGAATACCCAACGATCTCTAAATGGTCTGACCTCCGATATGTGAGCATGTAATCTTTAGTTTTCTGTAAATATCTCATAACCCTCTTTACTGCTTTCCAATGATCCATTTTAGGGTTACTTAAATATCTGCCAAGTATACCAACTATGTACGCAATATCCGGATGCGTACAAACTTGAGCATACATAAGACTCCCTACTGCTGAAGCATAAGGAATCTTCTGCATCTCTTCCTTTTCAACATTATTTCTTGGGTATTGAAGCAAACTGAATTTATCACCTTTACCAATGGGCGTGTCTCCTGATGCACAATTTTTCATGTCAAATCTGCGAAGTACCTTATCGATATATGCCTTTTGTGATAAGCCAAGTATTCCTCAAGAACGATCTTGATGGATCTGTATGCCTAACACAAAAGATGCATTCCCAAGATCTTTCATCTCAAATTTATTTGAAAAAAATCTCTTGGTTTCATGCAATAAAACTATATCACTACTTGCTAGTAGAATATCATCGACATATAACACCAGAAGAATAAACTAGCTCCTACTAATCTTGTGATAAATACATTGATCAACAGTATTCTCCTTAAAACCAAAAGAAGTGATAACTTGATCAAATTTTCGGTACCATTGACAAGATGCTTGCTTTAAGTCATAGATGGATTTCTTTAATTTGCACACCAAATGTTTCGATTCATCCGACACGAAATTTTTTTGTTGCTCCATATAAATTGTTTCTTCAATGTTACCATTGAGAAACGCTGTCTTTACATCCATCTGATGTAGCTCCAAATCATAATGAGCTACAAGTGCCATAATGATTCTAAAAGAGTCTTTCGATAAAACCGGAGAGAAAGTCTCTTTATAATCAATGCCTTCCTTTTGAGTGAAACCTTTGGCAACTAGACGTGCTTTATATCTTTTGATATTGCCTTTCGAATCCCTCTTGATTTTGAAAATCCATTTACAACCAATCGGTTTCGCTCCTTTAGGCAATTCAACAAGATCCCAAACATCATTATCCTCCATTGATTTCATCTCATCTTTCATGGCCTCAATCCATTTATGAGAGTGAACACTTTGTTTGGCTTCACTAAAAGATTTTGGATCATTTTCTAGTCCTATATCAAACTCATGTTCTTGGAGATAAACGATATAATCATTTGGAATCGTCGATCTCCTTTCTCTCGAGGATCTCCTTAATGGCACTTCCAATTGAGGTTGTTGTTGCTCTTCAATATGATTAGGTGGTAACCCAGGAGTGTCTTGATAGTCCGAATTTGCATCTTGAATCATGTCAGACATAATTGTCTGATCATTCTCAATTGCAACTGTAGGAACTGTAACATGTTCTTCCTCAAAGATAAAATTCCTGAGTTTGGCACCCTCATCATATTCAACATCCTCAATAAACTTAGCATTCCCAGTTTCGAAAAAAGATCTATTTGAGGGATCATAAAACTTGAAACCCCTCAATCTTTCTGAGTATCCAACAAAGTAGTAGCTTATTGTTCTTGAGTCCAATTTCCTTTCGTTAGGCTTGTATGGCTTAGCCTCAATTGGACAACCCCAAATATGTAAATGCCTAATATTAGGCTTCTTTCCTGTCCATAATTCATATGGGGTTTTAGCTACTGCTTTGCTTGGAACTCGATTAAGAATGTACACTGCAGTCTTTAAGGCTTCTCCCCAAAGTGACTCTGGCAAAGAAGAATGACTAATCATACTTTTGACCATGTCCTTTAGAGTCCGATTTCGTCTCTCAGCTACACCATTTTGACTTGGAGTCCCTGGCATGGTGTATTGAGGAACGATGCCACATTCTGCTAAATACTTTGCAAAAGGGCCTGGACGTTGTTCACCTGATCCGTCGTATCTACCTTAATATTCACCGCCATGGGCAGATTTAACAGCTTTAATGTTTCTACCAAGTTGATTTTCAACTTCAGCTTTATAGGTTTTCAAAACGTCCAATGCCTAAGACTTCTCATGAATCAAGTATAGATACCCATAACGAGAATAATCGTCTATGAAAGTAATAAAATACTGTTGACCATTCCAAGAAGCTGTAGGGAATGGACCACAAATATCAGTATGAATTAAATCCAAGACGTTTAAACTCCTATTAGCACCAGTTTTCTTCATATTTGTTTGTTTTCCCTTAATACACTCAACACAAATTTTGAAATCTAAAAAATCAAGTAAATCGAGAATTCCTTCTGACACAAGCCTCTTTATTCTTTGTTCAGAAATATGCGCTAAACGCCTGTGCCATAACATAGAAAAATTCTCATTAATTAATTTGCGCTTTGTACCACAATTATTTATATGCAAGGATTCATTAATGTGTGAGGCATGAAGATTTAGTTTATATAGATTATCAACTAAAGAACCTGTGCCAATAAGATTTGAATACTAAAAAAGACTAAATTTTCCATTTTCAAATGAATAAGAATATCCTGATTTGTCCAAATAAGAAATAGAAATCAAATTCCATCTAAATGACGGTACATAAAAAATCTCTTGCAAATCTAAATAGCCACCAGATTCTAACTTTAATCTAAATAAACAAACAGCCTCAACAGGAGCTGTTTTGCCATTTCCTACATAGATGAATCTTTCAGCATCAATTGGCTTTCTGCTCCGTAGACAACCCTGCATAGTCACACTTATGTGAGTAGTTGCACCTGTATCTATCCACCAAGTGTGATTGGGTACTAAAGCCAAATTAACTTCAGAACAAACAAAGTTAAGAAGTTTACCCTTTTTGGCAAGCCATTTAGCATACTTGGAACAATCCTTCTTCACATGACCACCTTTACGGCAAAAGAAACAAGTGATCACCTTATCTAGTTTCTGTTGCCCCTTAGGCTGTGAAGTTCCAGTATTTGCAGTGCCTTTTCCTGTGTTCCTTTTTCTCTTTTTGTTGGTAGCAATGTCATTGGAAGAAGATGCTAAGTAAGCACTTTCTATCTTCTCTTGTTTCTACCTCTCTTCCTCTTGCACACACTGAGCAATGAGCTCATTAAGAGTCCATTTCTCCTTTTGAGTATTATAACTAATTTTAAAAGGACTGAATTGTGCAGGAAGAGATATTAAGACTAAGTGCACGAGAATGTCCTTAGACAACTCTAACTTTGGTGCCTTTAGTCTAGTAACAAGATTAGACATTTTCATAATATATTCTCTTATGTTTCCTTTACCGTTATACAGTATTGAAACAAGCTTAGATAGGATGGTGCTTGTTTTGACTTTTTCATTTGCAGTGAATCTATCTGCAATTCGTTGTAGGAAACTCTTAGCATTTTCTTCCTCAGGCATTGCGCCTTTGATAGTATCCGGAATTGAGTGCTTCATGATCATCAGACTCATACGGTTAAAATGCTCCCATTTTTCATAAAGTGCCCTTTCCGTAGCTGTACTATTATCAGCAGGGGCAGAAGGTTTATCAGACCTGATTGCATAGTCTAGATCCATACACCCAAGCATGATAGTAACATGCTCCTTCCATTTCTCGAAATTAGTGCCGTTAAGCACCGAGATATTATTCAAATTGGCAGATATAGAAGAAACATTTACTGTAAACAGAAAAACAACAATAATAAGCTCACAATTAACAAATAATAATTTTGGGCCATATAAGATACCAAGCACAACATTAAAATTTAGTCTTTGGACAGAAATTTTAATTTGTAAGCGGTACTCTTAAACTTTATTAGTAAATATTGATAATCAAATCCTTGCCAACAACATGCCTTCTTTTGGGCTGACATATTGCATGCATGGTAAAAAATAATTTTATCACATATTTACTACCTTATTGCGTTTGTAATCTAGCCAAAAAATAACCTTCCTTTGGGCCGATTATTTTCCGCAGGGATTAAAAACACAGTCATTTAAATTCTTAAATGACAACCTTGATTTTCAAACTAAATAAATTAACATAAAAGAGGTCACTTTGGTGGCACTTTATATTAATTTAATTTATTTTGAACTTTATTTATTTTTAACATATTATGCACATACACAAAATATTGAGAGTACACAAATTCATTCACATCAATAGGGAGAGTGAGTACTGTCAATCAACTCAAAATATCATAAAATATTTTATCATGAAATAAAAGTTCAGAAAATACATGCATAATATATCAAAACACTGAAATTACAATGAATATTAAATAATAAATATTTAATAATTTCAAAAAATTCCATAAAAAGTCCCAAAAAATAGGAAATCAAAACATATTATGATTTGGAAAATTTGGTGGCCGAAAGACCACAGGAAGGTTGCGCGTGTATCCCACTCTCCACCCTTGCGCGTGGGACAAGATCCCAAACCGGGATCTTGTTATCCCCTTCACCCAGCCGGGTCGGATCTGGTTCAAAATAGACCCGTTCGGGTCTGTTCTTCCTTTTTCTTGAATTTTCTTTATTTTTAATCCCTTTTTCACAAAATTTAATTTACAATCACAAAATAAACACTTTGTTTTACAAGACCCATGCAAAAAACAGATCAAAAACAGCAAAGAATGATGATAAATCGAATCAAGAATTATTCAAGAAAACTCCATGAAAGACCCTTACCCCTTTTCTTAATTTCTTTCAACCAAAACACAAAACTTTACCGAAATTGTGACTTTGATTCAACCATATAAGTCACAAGAAACAATTATCATCCATAAATTTGAATTAAAACACATAAAATATTATTGTTTTGGTTAAATTTTAATTTCGGGATTTAAAGAATTTAAGAATAAAATTCATGAAACATGAGACAAAATTCCAAAATATTGTTCACATGATTTTAATCCTTATTCCATAAGGAATAAAAGCCCTAAGGTTTTACATAAAAATTTTTAATTTTCAATGATCAAACATGACAAGCTCTTGATACCACTTGTAGGAAAATTAATACAGATAAATATCACCCAGGATTTCATGTTCAATCATCAAGAAAAGAGTAATACGAAAGCATACCCGAATCCATTGGAATTGATTTCTTGACGTTAGAGTCTTCCACGTCTAAACCTTTTGAGAAAATCTGTATCTCACTCAACGATGGGATTTGTTGTGAGAATTAAGTTTTGTTTAGACTGAGGACCATAACCTATTCATACTTGAAGTATATTTTATTTTATTTTATTTTGGCCCATCATGAAAATAAAACAAAATATTGGGTCTCTACACATTGCAAAGCCCATACTAATTGAGATGTCCTAAAGTCCAATAATTTGAACTTTATTTGATCACTATTAAGTGGACTAAATAGATAGCTTGTAAAGTACAATTAATTGATATATGTAAGCCCACTAAATAATTTTCCAACATTATGTTCTTTCCTTTGCATCAAACTTGCAGGAAAATAGGAAAATTTATTTCCTTCCGTTCAAACATCTTATATCACCATGAAAACCCACATAATTTAGAAAGATAGCTAACATTTATCGCAAAAATACGCAATTCATCACTGCCCATCCAATTCATAAAGCTAAGACGTTCATGTATAAATAATCCTTTGAATAAGAACCAACACCATAGATCTTGCCCAATTCAAAATCCCGGATACTGAAATTCTCCTGAGGAGCTCTAAATGCAAAGCTTTTAGATCCCTGAACATTGTTGGAAGCATCACCATGAGAAGAATAATTAGAATTGTTGTTATCATTATTGGTTCCCTGAATCCTGAGCTTTGAATCAAAATCTTTCTCCATTGCCAACATTTCTCTCTCCAAAATTCCCCTTTCCCTTTTAAATAATAATGACAATAATAAAATCTAGAGAGAAGAACAATTTTTGTTTTTTATTTTTTCTATTTTTGGTTCCAGTCAAAGAAAAAAAAATTTTACTTGGTTAGATTGGATCTTCCTTTTATATTCTTCTGAAACCGGAGAAAAAATGAAATAATTATTTTCCTTTGAGTATATTTTATAAAAATTATTTAATTTTTATTAAAAAAATGGGCGAAATGAAGGGGGCAATGAATCAGCTCTTTTTTGTGTGTTAAAGAAAGGGAATGAGGAATTTGAGGAGAGGTATTTATGATTCAAAATTTGACGTCATTCTGCCTCTCTATCTAGTTTTTTCTTTTTTTTTTTCTTGTATTTGTTTATTTTTATAAATTATGATCACTTGTTTGGCTAATGTCAAGTAAAAAAATTGGAATTTATTTATTAAATTAGCATGATCAGTTATTTAATTTTATGCATGATTTTTTGAGTCAAACGTTAGATAAAAATGTGATGAATATATCAAATTTGAATTTAAGCCGAGCCAAGCCGTGTGTATTTCAATTTCTCTTTCTACTATGTTTTGTTTATTTTTTTTATATTTTTTAGAGTTAACAACAATTTTATTTTAAAATCTTAAGTCAAATTTTATTTTAGATTTTCAATTGTTCAAATGTATAGAGTTTTAGTCCATTCATTTATGAAATCATCTAATTTAACCGTAATTATCTAGTGTTATATGAATGACACATATGTTACATGTATCGTGAGGTGACTGTTAGCATTTTGAAGGAAAAAATTAAATTTTTTTCACCTCCTTTTCTTTCATTTTTTTTAATCATTAACAATAAGAGCTAATTGCGAAAGTCAATTTTGATTTTTAATTATAATTTCATTTGTGGTGTACAAATTTAATTAATTAGACGTACATATCTTGAGATACCTTTGTTATGGACTTTATCCTCAACATATAATCGAATTCTCAAACTGAGATATTTGCATTTCATTGTTTTTTAATTTCACAAATATTTATAATATAGGTTATAAAAATGAAGGTATTCGATTAGTCTTAAAAAGTAAATCGAATAATTTTCTAGAAAGTTTATTAAAAAATACATATGTACATATCTAATCTTACATGTACATGTTGGATTGTAATATGTATAAGTATAACTATAAACTAAAGGAATTATAATTTCATTATGAGGGAATTCGAATATCTAATCAGACAAACTTTCAAATCATGAGAGGTGAAGAAAATAATGTCATTCGAATGGCATTATTTTCTCGGAACTAATACCTTTGTAAATTTAAAATACAAGTATTCAAATTCCTCTTTAAAGGTAGTAGTATTCCAATTCTCATTATGTATTTGCTTTATATCATATTAGGTATTCGAATGTGTATCTCAATGTATTCGAATTCCGTTAATTATTTTTTAACGTAGGATAATAGAATGAATGTTTATTACAAAATATACATATAGTAATAAAAAAAGTACATATCATGCTATAGTTGTATAAAAAGAGTTATTTGATTTTCTCTTCGCTGATATCCTATTTCCTTTATTTTCATCACATCGGTTACAGAAATTTATCCAAAAAGATACTCAATTAGTACATAAAGTAACTTGAATATCCTTGCGTTTTTGGAGTCATAAATATTTTCTATGAAAGATGTACTTGTGGACATCATGAACTGTACGTTGTTTTCATTGCTTTCTTCATGTAAGCAATTGATTACCTATTCAAATATCCAAATTTTCTAGATCCTTTATCCAGGATGGCTAAATGATCAAATTCTTAGATTTTAACTTGTTTCTTTACAATTTGATACACATATAAGTCGGCAAAGAAAGTAAATAAAGAGTAAATGAGGAAATGATGTATGTATAAGCAAAACTAATCAGAAATGACCAATAATGAGATGGGTTTCTCTCAATGTAATAGTGAGCGCAAAATGATTATTGTCATTTCTTTTATGGTAATTTATTGGTTCTTATTTTTTTCTGTTTACCCTTTTAAATAAATGTTACTGTTCCATGGCATGTCCTTGGAATTTTCCCAAAAATAAAGCCCCTTGATCCTAATTTTCACATTCTTCCTCACTAAACCACGCCATTTTTCTTCCTTGCTTCTCCTTTAAAAAAAAAAAAGCACACAGCTCTTCCTTTTTCTTACATGAAATGGTTTCAAATATGGTTGGGGATCGGTTGAATATGGGTAAATCATATTGCTGCTTCAGGGTTTATTACTTCGGGTTCAGGGTGAATTTTATGTGAATTATTGTTTGGCTTCTACCATTCGGTTGCAAATTTTGGTTATTGTTAGGAGCTTAGGGTGGTTCGAGCAGTGTTGAAGGCTGGTGTTTAGACTTAGGTGGCATGTGGTTTTCTGGTGGACTAGAGTAGGTTGTATGGGCGATGACAAAGTATCTTTCTGTGTGGTAGAGAGCTCACGTTGGAAGTGTGGCTTGTAGTTAAGCCGTTTTTCTTTTTTGTTCTTGCCCTTCATCCCTTCAGTTCTCCTAAAGCTTCTATATAGTCAGAAATAATGAAATCCTCAATTTTAATTGATTTTGATTCTTGCTTTCAATTCCTTGATCTTTGACTTGGATTTTTGTTCCAGAGTTTCCGAATCTTTACTCAAATTTTTTTCTTTAATTGAATTTTTATTTATTGCCTTTTCATAAGTGAATTTCGAATTTGATTCATTCCATTATTTGTTTTTTTTTATTTTCTTTTTTTTTTATTTTTTCTAAGATAAAATAAAATTAGAAACAAAAATTAAATTCATCTTTTAATTATCAGATTTAAGTTCAAATCTCATCCTAAACCTAAAATTGTTAATCCATATCCAAAACGAAACTAAAACCTAAGGCATACATAAATTCAAATAAAAAAATCTAATTGAATAATTTAAAAGAATTTTGAAGTAACTCTCAACTCTCAAGATTTCACCATCAAAAAAGTTGTACTCACATAAAAATTTATTTAGTTTTGAACTCGAAGTAAAAATAACGCAAGAGGCCCAATAATACTAAAGATCCTGAACAAAATGAAGTATCTACAATTTATATAAGGTATAAGACTATGAATAATTATTTTACACACCATCAATAGAGTTTTTTGACTCTATAAGAGGGGTTAGAATGATAACACAAGACTTATTTTATTTATTTTTTATTTTTTTAATATTTTAAAAGACATGTGTTATCATCATAACCTCAGTTATGGAATCAAAAAACTTCACTGGTGGTGTATAAAATAATTATCCTAAGACTATTATAAAAAATTGAATCTCATTGAAATCATAATTGTAGCCTTGGATCAATAATGAGATTGCTCTTGGTGAGCATTTTATAGTTTAAGAATGAAAAAAAAATCATATTACTCACTAGTCACATGCTATGTGTTCTTATGCAATACGAAAGTATTTTCCTTTAAAAAGTGCATCCAAGTAAATGATTTATACCAAAATTAATTATTTTTATAATTATACTTTTAATGTATCTAAAGAGCATTAGTTCATATATATTGATAAAAGATGTGTAAAGAAATTGATAAATGATATGTGATGTATCTATAATTTTAATATATATATTCCTATCATATAAAAAATTGAAAAAAAGAATTTCTATTTGCATTACAATTTTTACTCTTTGTACTTCAATATTTATTAAGACAAAAAAATCTTTATTTGAAAAAACAAATATACCCTAATAAAATTTTCCAAAACATCTCGTCTTCTTTTCTATATCAAGTGAAATTTGTATATGTCTAGACAGAACCCTAGAAGTGGTAATCAGGATCGCAGTCAAGGCGGGAGATTTTGCCCTTGAGAACTCGGCATGTTTAGAGCTAAATCCTAGCAAGAGCCAATAGGAAGAAGAGTGTAGTGATGAATGACCGAATTGCCATTGCAGGCAAACACCAAAGAATTGATCGCGGGAAAATTGTTCATCAAATGATTGCGGCAGAACATTGTACGTATGCTATAGTTGCATATCGCATGCAGGTAATCTTGGAGATACCTGCATAGAGTGGAATCTCCGACTTGGTCGCGTATTTGATTGGATTATTGAGTCACATTGCTGCCCAAAAAATTAGACCTGGAAAGAAATTACAATGTCATCAAAGACATCAAGATAGAATAATCAGACAAGCATAGGATATCTAATGGTGATGAAGAACCAATGGAAGGATGAGTGAAAAGGAAAAAAGTTAAAATCGTAAATTTATGAAGCATATTTAGTAGTTTTTTTGGTGTAATTAGAGGTGTAGTATAAAGAACAAAAATCATAGCGTAAATAGAAATTCTCATTGAAAAAATAATTAGTTTTTATTTTAAATATTACAAATGTCAAACATCTAGATTATTCACATAGAATTTAATGTTTTAACTTTTATATATTTATACAAGATGAATGAATGATAACAAGAAAAACATTAATTATTTTCATTAAATTTATGATCTAACACAAAATTATATGAAGCAATCATTTTTTTAATCTATAACGGAATGAAACACAAAGCTAATTTTGTTCACTTTTTTGTTATCTTTAATTTTTTTTTTCTAGAAAATAACATCTGCACAATATTTATGCATATTCCATGCACTCGCCCAATGCATAGAAATATGTGTATTTCTATTTGTACTTTTGTCGGAGTTTGAGGGGGCGTGCAAACCAAATAATTTTTTTTCACACTTTTTTTTTACGAAATGCAATGATCTAATTAGAATAGTGAATTTAACAATTAAAACAATAATATATATTTAACCAACAAACCTTGCTTGACTTAGTAAATTAATCAACTTCAATATGAAATTGTGACATCCTCGTCACTCCCAAATATTACTTAACTTTTTCTTTCACATAGGGGGATTAGGCTGTTCGTCGGAGTCATCTTTCTCTACATTCTTATACCTAGTATTTAAAATCGCTTACCCTAGCGAGATGAATTAAATATAAACCATTTGTGTACATACAGGATCGTCATTTCACCTATCTTCAAAACTTTCATATGAATATTTATTAGTTTCTTATAATTTACATCCCCAACATATCTCATATACATCATTGTACTGTAGCTTAGTCTAAATTACATAAAAAGACTTATACCTTCAAGGAAAATGGAAGCGTGCCTCGAAGGAATGCTAAAGTTAGCCCAAAAGTATGCTCCTCTGTATAGAGCGAAGGATCACTTCAAATAGTTTGAAAAATGTTGTAAAGGAGTGAGTTTACGCTCAGTAAGAAATATATATAAAAGAGCGTACTATGTCACTATATGTTGATTTCCTACTTGGCTCTATAATGTCATGTGGAAACCTTTGAAATCAAATATCAAATACTTTTAAGGTTTGTCAGATATCAAGTAGACAATAAATCAGATCTTACACTTATTTTCATATAAACAGATAAGTCAAGTAACAGATATTCAAGTAATTCAATTTCTTGCATATATCTTAAATCAGTCAAAATTACATATACAGATATTCTTCAAATCGGATGGAGACTATTAGCATTCCAACAGAATCATGCACTAAATAATATCCCGTAAGGGTAAGTGGCGTACCCATGTCAGGGCCAGGAATCCTCACTTAGCCAAACATATAACAGAAACAAGTGGCCAATGTCGATAGGCCACAGTGAACACTAGTCAGGTGACATCTGTGGCACTAAGAACCGGACTAGGGTTCCTCAGCCATGTACAGATACAAATACTAAGGACTTAATCAGAGTCTCTCAACCAGATACAGATAGTGCACGATCATCAAGTAGTCCATAGTCTCAAAACATTTGTTATTTATCTCATGGTTAATACAAATACACTTTTATAAAATAGGCTTCAAAAACCTCATTTACAAACAGGGCAGTCGACTGGTCTTATAGGGCAGTCAACTGCTATCACATATATTATTTTTCAAAATTTAATTTCCTTTAAAAATCAAATATTTCAAAATCCGAAAACACAAGGGGGCAGTCAATTGGTCTCATATGGCAGTCGACTGGTTTTGAAACAGAATGCTTCTGAAAACAGGGGAGTCGACTGGTCATATAGCAGCCGACTGGTTTTGCAAACAAAATGCTTTTTGAGAAGGTGGTAGTCGACTGGTTTGAGTCGATTTTCGGAAAAGTTACGCTTTGGTTGTCTCTAGGCAGTCGACTACTCCTAGCAATTTGGTAACTAGGAGGAAAACCCGAAATGTAAACTCCCTGTACTTCCATCAACTTTTTTTTCTTCCCAAAACATTCAAAACACGCGGATATAGTCACCCTACGTCCGTTACATATATTCCTTACCTCAAATACACCAAAACTCTTAATCGCTTGGCTGCACCAACGATTTCCTCTTCACTTCTTCAAAGCTGCAATTATCATAATGATTTAAACCTTTAAGAAACCTTTATAAATATACTCTACCAACTCAACGTAGCTCTAAACCATGAACAGAATCAAATGAAATCACTTCTTCTCTTACCTTCATTAATCACCAAAATAACAACAAATTAGATCTTCAAATCCTTTGATTCAGCCTTTCATATTACACATATAGCTTAAGCTAGTGACAAGGAACGATTTTCGTTAAGTAAGCTTAACGATTTGATGACAGGAGCTATGTGTTTGTCAAGGTGAGCAAGAAGGAAAACTTAAGAGAATTTGAGAGAAAGCTACCATGGCTGTCGGCACTTAATGAGGATGATGACAAATCCAACATCTCATTAAATGTGTATTTACCCCTTAAATCATCATCTTTATAACTTTTGACCATTTGACATTTAACCCTTTATTTTTCTTGTTTCTTCCATATGCCACATGTCTTTCGACTACCAAAAATCTGATATTTAATCTTTCTCATGCTCTAAATATTCTTACAATGTCAAAATTAATTCCTTGACTATTTGACTTTTAATTTCATTATTCCTTCCATGTCCCATATATCATTCTAGCTTGGAATACTTTATAATTAAAGGAAAATTACAGGAAATTGAGGATTTCAAACAACTAAACGATATATTGATTTCAAAACAAAGTGCTGGTAAACAAAATTAAGATTTTCAAAGAGAAAGCAATTTTTTTTATTTTTAAACGCTGGAAAGCGAATGATATATACAACATAGACTTGATAGCCAAAAATATTGCTAGCCAATCCCCACTACTTCTCATGATTCTCTCTCAATCTAATGCAGCCATATCCCATCATTTACATAATCAAAATTATTAAAATGGTACAATATGTGGTACGATACGCAATAAGTATGATATGATATGATATAATTCATTACAAAATCGATATGTATCGATATAGAAAATCAATTTTGTTATGAATTGGTAGTATATTTATTTATACAAAAGCTAATCGATATATATATATATATATATATATATATATATATATCGATATTTATATATATATATATATATGTGTGTATATATCGTACGATATATCAATACATTTTGATACGTTTTGTGGTAAAATTAAGTTAGCTCTAATATTTTAATTTGATATGATCCAATTAACTAAAGAAGTAATTTTAATAACTTTAACCTTCAAAAAAAAACTTAAAAATATATTCTTTACATATTTGAATCTCAAAAATAATTTTTAAAACAATTTTATCTAACAAATTAATATAAAAATATAAAGAAATATTTAAAATTATATTAAGTATATTAATTGATTGAGAGCAATCATGTTTTTTATTTTTATTACACACTTATTCTTATTAATATGTATAATTTTTTATTTTTATTTTTTATATATTATTTATAATTAATTTTAAAATTATTTACTGCATCTTACTATACATATTATACTAAATTTTCTAAAGTAAAACTTCAATTACCTATATCGATTTAATAATTGTGCAAAAAATATTTGACTAGCAATCAATTCTAAAATTATAACCTTTATGAGAATATGTTCACAAAAAAATTCTTACAAAAAATTTTCAAATTTTAGGATTATTACTAATGCAAATATTAAAAAGAAGAGAATTTTTAAAAGATAATGGTTAGTACAAAAAGAAAGGATCAACGGGCAAAACGAAAGAGAGTTGATACGGAAAATAAGTGGCGGAGCCAAAGATTTTATTCACCAGAGGCTTGATTCAAATATGATAAATTATAAAAAATAATAACAACAGTAATAATGATAAGTAAACAAAAATCTAAAACATTCATATCTAGTCATAATAATTAAAAATTTTACAATTGTCCTTGACGCGGTTTCATATTTTGAAAACGTTGCACAATAGCTTCATTATCAATACTTTTGAACACATCTTTTTCAATGTACACAACTAAACTATCATTCAACCACTGATCTCTCATTCGATTATGCAAACGAGTCTTCACGATGTTCATTGCAGAAAATGCTCTCTCTAAAGTGGCTGTGGCAACTGATAGAATCAATGTTAGTGTCAACAACAAATAAACTAAAGGATATATTTTATTCTTTCCAGTCTCAACGATTTTTACAGCAAGCTCGTCAATTCCTTTCAATCCTTAAAACTCAATGCTAGATCGCATATCAATAATATAAGTTTGAAGTCGAACTTCAAGTGCCAAAAGTTTCACCGAAGAAAATTCTTTCGGATAAAATTTAGCAAAATTCACCATCTTTTGTTTATCAAAAGAAGCAAATGAGTCATTTGGACTTAAACATGCCAAACAAAATAGCAATTCAGTGTTTGCCTCATTGAAACGATTGTTTAATTGTTGAAGTTACATATCCAAAACAGTGTAGAATAGCTCAACTTTGTAATGATGCATGTTTGACCTTAAGAGCTTTGTGCTGTGATCTACCCTATGGAATGAACATATCATCCATGCTTGGAACAACAATAAGATAATCATGACAAAAAAAAGACTTGAGCAAACAAAGAATCCCATCCACTGTCCCTCATCACTTGCAATTTCTACTTACACACTTCAACTAATTTTATTGCATTCACAATATCTTGATCTTTCCTTTTTAGTGCTTGTGACAATTCATTTGTCAAGCCAAGTATCTCTTTCATCAAAAATAGACTAGATAGAAAATCAAATGAGGACATGAACTCTAACAAATATTTCGATTGAAATCTTTGCTCACTAGAGTTTGACACATCTTTTGCAACCACTTCAAACAAATCAATTAAAGATGAAAACAAAGAGATTATGTTCAATAACGTACCATAATGTGAGCCCCAATGTGTATCACCAAAACGCTTCAAATTACTCTCTTAATTTTGGCCTTGTCCACTTGAAAGTTCACCATTATCTAATTTTTCAATAATGAAATCATAATGTTTTTCTCGAAGAATATCACGTCGTTTTAGTAATGCCCTAACAATATTAACCACATTAGCAACCATATTAAAAAATGAATTGATCTCATCATGCTTTTTTGCCATAGCCATAATCACCAACTGCAGTTGATGTGCAAAACAATGAATAAAAAATGCACATTTATTCTCCCTCAAAATGAGTGTTTTAAGACCATTCAATTCTCCTTGCATATTACTAGCCTCATCATAACCTTGTCCACGCACTGTAGACATACTCAATCCATGCAAAGAAAGTAAGTCATCAAGAACTTTCTTATTCACATAATGAAACACAATAGCCATTTGCTCTTTCGAAGATATGTCACAAGATTCATCAATCAAAATAGAAAAAAAGGCATCACCCATTTCCCTAATAATTGCATTAGTAGTTTCAATGGAACATGCATTCACAATATCTTTTTGAATATCATGCGGAGTCAATTTCAAATTTTTAAGAGCATTCACCAAAATAATTGCTTTAATACTTTCATTATGATCACTAAGAAATTCTAAAAGCCGAAGAATTACTCGAATTACTTGAATTCTCAAATTCATCATGACCTCGAAATGGAAGTCCTTGCTCTAGAAGAAATCGTACACAATCAATAGATGCAATCAAGCAAGTCCAGTATTCCTTTCGAGCTACATCAGATTGCCTGTCAAAAAATGTCTAAACATGTTGCTCTTGCTTCAATAAAGCATTATACTTATTCATAGCATCAGTGTGAGCACTATTATGGTCTCCAGCATGATCACCCAATCTTTCAGGTTTCTTCCAATTTGTAAATCCCATTCTAGTAAATGCATCACCTCCACGTTGTTTACCATTATTCGGTTTGAAGAGACAAAAACAAAGACAAAAAGCAGCTTCTTTTGATATACTATATTCCAACCAATTTCTATATCGACTAAACTAAGCGGGATTGTATCGTCTCATTTGTTTTCCAAACTTCTTATATTCAAAATCTTGATCTTTAGGTTGGCAAGGACCCCTTTGTGCATATACTCTTCTAATTTCAGCTCGAATGTCAGGATGATAATCAAAAATTGAAGGTCGTAAACCAAGATCTGTGGGAAGATCAGATACATCAAACTCTACTCTTCTTTTCTTTGAACCCTCATCATTCATATTTGAAGGTGTTGCTTTTGATAATTTTATCAAATATTTCTCCATCACCAAGATTCAATAAAAACTCATTCAAAAACTCAAATATTCAATATTCACTGTTACAAAGCTTTGTGTGTTGCCCCACCCAAAAAGAAAAAGCTTTCACCGCCGTTTTTTGCTTTACCGTGTATATAATTAAGTAGAAAAAGTTTTGTAACCGTCAATTTCAACAGCCCTAGTTTTTTTTTATTTCAATATCTTTAAAATATATATTATTTATACTTTATTTGTTGACTACTGTACAATAAAAATAAAACAGTAAACTATAACTCAAAAGTTAAAAAAAATATTAAAACTCAAAGACTCAAAAGTCAAAAATTTAAGCCCAGTTTTTAAGCAAAAAAAAAAAATTCAGCCGAGTGAGGACTAAACAAACTTTAAAATATAATACAATATATTTATTATTGGCCAAACATTAGCAAAAAAAACCTAAAATTTTATGCTCAGTGGGGGCTTGAGCCCCCATACACCTCCGCCCCTGGGGAAAATGAAATGCATTAAAAAGAGTGGGTAAACCATTCCAACCCCGCCTTAAACCATACATTAAGCAATACAGTTATAAATACAAAAAGTATAATACAATAACTTCACATCATTTTGCATTAGTGAAAAAAATTAGAAAGTAATGGCTGTTTTTATTGCTTTATTAATTACAATTATTTCTGCTCAAGACCATCTATGGATGGTCCAGACAGTAACTGGGGTTATTGTCTTACTCACAACTGTACAAATACAAATAATATCGACAATGTGATCATTCACGAGCTATGGCCCGTGAATAGTACTAGGCATACGATAACATAATGTCCTAATCATCAATATCCAAACATGAGAGAACAGGTATGCTATTTTATTTTCTTTTATTATTTTATAAAATTTTAAATTTTGTATTATTCTAATTTATATTTAATCAACAGATTAACCAATTTTCATTGCAATTACTATCTTATATGAACACATATTGGCCGAGCCTTTCTTATGCCCAAAATTTGGATTTCTGGTGACACGAATGAAAAAGCTATGGAAAATGCCAACCTAATGATCAAAATTTGGTATTTTTGGATAGGAGCACGTCTACATTACTGGATCGATTTGTCCAATACTTTTAATGCCTTTCTAGAGCCAAATACAATTTACTTTAAAAATTATATTAGGCAAATTGTAAGTAAGTCAGTTAGTGAAAAGCAAATTATTCTTCATTGTGCATATTACTGTAGAGACTGTTACCTAACAAAAGTTATCATCTGTGTATCTATGGATGGTCTAGCCTTCATGGATTGCGACAAACCAAATGAAAGAGGATATGATAATTGTTCTGGGTATATTATTTATCTTTAAGATTTCTTTCATTTAACAATACATAGTCTTTGAGCTTATATTTATGTAGTGACTAATGCTGTTGTATTATATTATTGAGAATTACTTCATACACTATCAGTGGAATATTTTTATTCCATAAGGGGTGTTAGGATCGTGATATGTGTATTATTTTATTTATTTTTTATTCTTTTAATATTTTTATAAAACACTTGTCATGATCTTAATATTGCTTGTGAAATAAAAATATTCCACTGACAATATATGGAATAATTATCCATAATATAATACAACTGCATTGGCTACTGCATAAATATAAGCACAAAGACTATGTATTGTTAAACGAAAAAAATCTTAAAAACAAATAATATACCTAAAGCAATTATCATATCCTCTTTCACTTGGTTTGTCATAATCCATGAAGGCTGAACCATCTATAAATACATAAATGATAACTACTATTAGGTAACAATCTCTACGGTAATGTGCACAATAAAGAATAATTTGCTTTCCACCGACTGACCTACTTACAATTTGCCTAATATAATTTTCAAAATAAACTGTATTCGACTCTAGAAAGGCATTAAAAGTATTGGACAAATCGATCCAGTAAACGTGCTCCCATCCAAAAATACCAATTTAGATCATTAGGTTAGCATGTTCCATAGCTTTTCCATTTGTGTCACCAGAAATCCAAATTTTGAGCATAAGAAAAGCTCGACCAATATGTGTTCATATAAGATAGTAATTGCGATGAAAATTGGCTAATTTGTTGATTAAATATAAATTAGAATAATGTTAAAAATTAAAATTTTATAAAATAATAAAAGTAAACAAAATAGCATACATATTCTCTCACGCCTGAATATTGATGATTAGGACATGATATTACCATATGCCCAATACTATTCATTGGACAGAGCCTATGAATGATCACATTGTTAATATTATTTGTATTTGTACAGTTGTGACTAAGACAATAACTCTCAGTTACTATCTAGACCATCCATAAATGGTCTTAAACAGAAACAATGGTAATTAATAAAGCAATAAAAACAACCATTACTTTCTGATCTTTTTCACTAATGCAAAACGATGCGAAGCTATTGTATTATACTTTTTGTATTTATAATTGTATTGCTTTATGTACGATTTGAGGTGGGGTTGGAATGGTTTACCCACTCTTTTCCATGCATTTCATTTTCCCTACCAACTCTCTTTCGTTTTGCCCGTTGATTCTTTTTTTTTGTACTAACAATTATCTTTTAAACATTCTTTCTTTCTAATATTTGAATTAGTAATAATCTTAAAAATTGAAAATTTTTATAAGAATTTTTTTTTAACATATTCTCATAAAGGTTATAGTTTTAGAATTGATTGCTAGGCAAAATTTTGTGCATAATTATTAAATCGATATAGGTAATCGAAGTTTTACTTTAAAAAATTGAGTATAATATGTATAGTAAGATGCAGTAAATAATTTTAAAATTAATTATAAATAATATATAAAATGTAAAAAAATAAAAGTAAAAAATTATACATATTAATAAGTATACAATAAAAATAAAAAACATAATTGCCTTCAATCAATTAATATACTTTATATAATTTTAAATATTTTTATATTAATTTACTAGATAAAATTTTTTTAAAAATTATTTTTAAAATTTAAATATGTAAAGAATATATTTTTAAGTTTTTCTTTTTGAAGATTAAAGTTATTAAAATTACATCTTAGTTAATTGAATCATATCAAATTAAAATATTATATTCGAGCTAACTTAATTTCACCATAAAACGTATAAAATATATATATATATATATATATATATTGATTAGCATATGTATAAATAAATATACTACCAACTCATAACAAAATCAATTTGCTCTATCGATACATATCGATTTTGTAATGAATTATATCATATCATACTTATCGTGTATCGTAACGCATATTGTACCATTTTAATAATTATGATTATGTAAATGATGGGATTTGACTGCACTAGATTAAGAGAAAATAGTGAGAAGTAGTGGGAATTGGCTAGCAATATATTTGGCTATAAAGTTTATGTTGTATATATTATTCGCTTCCCAATATTTAAAAATAATAAACTGCTTTTGATATATTATTTGATATGATTTAATTAACTAAAGATGTATTTTTAATAACTTTAACTTTAAAAAAAAAACTTAAAATTATGTTCTTTACATATTTGAATCTTAAAAATAATTTTTAAAAAAATTTTATCTAGTAAATTACTAAAAAAATAAAAACATATAAAATATATTAATTGATTGAAAGCAATCATATTTTTTTATTACATACTTTCATATTCTTATTAATATGTATAATTTTTTACATTATTTAAAATTAATTTTAAAATTATTTATTGCATCTTACTATACATATTATACCTAATTTTCTAAAGTAAAACTTCGATTACCTATATCGATTTAATAATTATGCACAAAATGTTTGTTTAGCAATCAATTCTAAAACTATAACCTTTATGAAAATATGTTCGAAAAAAATTTCTTACAAAAATTTTCAATTTAGGATTATTACTAATACAAATATTAAAAAGAAAGAATGTTTAAAAGATAATTGTTAGTACTAAAAGAAAGGATCAATGAGCAAAACAAAAGAGAGTTGGTAGAAAAAATGAAATGCATGGGAAAGAGTAAATAAATCATTCCAACCTCACCTCAAACCGCACATGAAGCAATAAAATTATCAATACAAAAAGTATAATCCAATAGCTTCATATCATTTTGCATTACTGAAAAAGATCAAAAACTAATGACTCTTTTTATTGCTTTATTAATTATCATTATTTCTATTCAAGATCATATATGGATGGTCCAGATAGTAACTGGGGGTTATTGTCTTACTCACAACTGTACAAATACAAATAATATCGGCAATGTGATCATTCACGAGCTCTGGCCCGTGAATAATACTAGGCATACAGTAACAAGGTATCCTAATCATCAATATCCAAACATTTGATAACAAGTACGCTATTTTGTTTTCTTTTATTATTTTATAAAATTTTAATATTATTCTAATTTATATTTAATCAACAAATTAGTCAATTTTCATCACAATTATTATCTTATATGAACACATATTGGCCGAGCCTTTCTTATGCCCAAAATTTGGATTTCTGAGGACACAAATGGGAAAGATATGGAACATGCCAACCTAATGATCCAAATTGGTATTTTTGGATGGGAGCACATCTACATTACTGGATCGATTTGTCTAATACTTTTTTGCCTTTCTAGAGTCGAATATAGTTTACTTTGAAACTTTTATTAGGCAAATTGTAAGTAAGTCAGTTGGTGGAAAGCAAATTATTCTTCATTATGCACATTACCATAAAGGCTATTATCTAACAGAAGTTATTATCTGTGTATCTATGGATGATTCAACCTTCATGGATTGCGACAAACCAAGTGAAAGAAGATATGATAATTGTTGTAGGTATATTATTTATTTTTAAAATTTCTTTCGTTTAACAATACATAGTCTTTGTGCTTATATTTATGTAGTAGCCAGTGTGATTGTATTATATTATAGATAATTATTCCGTACACTGTCAATGAAATATTTTTATTTCACAAGCGACATTAGGATCGTGACACATGTTCTAAAAAATATTAAAAAAATAAAAAATAAATAAAATAAGACATATGTCACCATCCTAACATCCCTTATAGAATAAAAATATTCCACTAATAGTGAATAGAATAATTATCCATAATATAATACAACCGCACTGGCTACTACATAAATATAAGCACAAAGACTATGCATTGTTAAATGAATGAAATCTTAAAGATAAATAATATACCCAGAACAATTATCATATCATTTTTAACTTAGTTTATCGCAATCCATGAATGTTGAACCATCCATAGATACATAGATGATAACTTCTTTTAGATAACAACCTCTACGGTAATGTGCACAACGAAGAATAATTTGTTTTCCATCGATTGACATACTTATAATTTGCCTAATATAATTTTCATAGTAAATTGTATTCAGCTCTAGAAAGGCATTAAAAGTATTGGACAAATCGATCCAATAATATAGACGTGCTCCCATCCAAAAATACTAATTTGGATCATTATGTTGGCATGTTCCATATCTTTCCTCTTAGTGTTGCCAGAAATCCAAATTTTGGACATAAGAAAGGCTCAACCAATATGTGTTCATATAAGATAGTAATTAGGATGAAAATTGACTAATATGTTGATTAAATATAAATTAGAATAATATAAAAAATTAAAATTTTATAAAATAATAAAAGAAAACAAAATAACATACATATTCTCTCACGTCTAGATACTGATGATTAGGGTATCATGTTATCATATGCCCAATACTATTCATAGGCTAGAACCTGTGAATGATCACATTGTCAATATTATTTGTATTTATACAGTTGTGAGTAAAACAATAACCACCAATTACTGTCTAGACCATCCATAGATGATCTTGAGTGAAAACAAGGATAATTAATAAAGCAATAAAAACAACCATTAATTTATGATCTTTTTCACTAATACAAAATGATATGAAGCTATTGTACTATACTTTTTGTATTTATAATTATATTGCTTCATGTACGATTTGAGGTGAGTTTAGAATGGTTTACCCACTCTTTCACATGCATTTCATTTTCCCTACCAACTCTTTTTTGTTTTACCCGTTGATCTTTTCTTTTTATACTAATAATTATCTTTTAAACATTCTCTTTATTTCTAATATTTGTATTAATAATAATCCTAAAAATTGAAAACTTTGTAAGATATTTTTTCCTAATCGTGTTCTCATAAAGATTATTGTTTTAGAATTGATTGCTTAACAAATATTTTGTGCATAATTATTAAATTGATATATGTAATCGAAATTTCACTTTAAAATTTTGAGTATAATATGTATAATAAGATGAAGTAAATAATTTTAGAATTAATTATAAATAATATATAAAATATAAAAAAATAAAAATAAAAAATTACACATTAATAAGAATAAGTATGTAATAAAATAAAAAAAACATGATTGCTTTCAATTAATTAATATACTTTATATATTTTTAAATATTTTTTATATTTTTTATTAATTTACTAAATAAAATTTTTAAATATTATTTTTAAGATTCAAATATGTAAAAAATATATTTTTAAGTTTTTTTTAAGGTTAAAGTTATTAAAATTACATCTTTAGGTATTTAGATCATATCAAATTAAAATATCAAAAGCAATTTATTATTTTAAACACTAGGAAGCGAATGATATATACGACATAGACTTGATAGCCAAATATATTGCTAGCCAATCCCCACTATTTCTCACGATTCTCTCTTAATCTAGTGCAGCCAAAACCCATCATTTACATAATTATTAAAATGGTACAATATGCGATACAATACGCGATAAGTATAATATGATATAATTCATTACAAAATCGATATGTATCGATATAGAAAATTTTGTTACGAATTGGTAATATATTTATCTATACATAAGCTAATGGATATATATATATATATATTGTACGGTATATCGATACATTTTGTGGTTAAATTAAGTTAGCTCGAATCTAGTATTTTAATTTGATATAATCCAATTAACTAAAAATGTAATTTTAATAATTTTCTTAGCTTGGCAATATGCTCTTCCTAAGAATCATTGTGACAAATTTGGAAAATGGCTTTCTTTGCCATTATTTGGTCTGTCTGGCTCAACAGGAATGATGTCCTCTTTAATGCTGCTTTACTTAATTGGAATCAACCGATGGATAATGTCAAACTTAGATTGGCTTATTAGTCCAAAACTAAATGGCCAACTATTCATGCTTCTGTTTTGGATTTTCTAAGACTTCCTAATCTATTCACTGTTCCTTCCAAAAAAAATTCACAACTTGAATCTCATGCGGAAGGCACCTCCCCTGGTTCTTTAAAGTTTAATGTCAACCATTCCACAATTGGAAAACTTGGGTAAGCTGGTATTAGAGGAATTCTAAGGGATGAATGGGGTAACAGAGAAATCATTTTTTTTGAAATCTGTTGAAATTCTAGATTCGAATGAAGTTGAACTTCTTGCTGTTAGTGAGCCATGCCTCATCTTTGCAGCCTCTAAATGGGTTTCTACACATTCTATTCTCCTCGAAAGTGACTCATCTAATGTAGTAAAGTGGGTCAGTCGCCCCCAATCTATCCCTTGGAAGCTTAGGAATATTATTTCCCATATCGAGAACTTATAACCAAAATTTATTAACTGGAGCATAACGCATATTTCTAAGATAATCAATAAGGAGGCTGATGCTCTTGCTAAGCAAGGTGTATCTAGAGTAGAAGATCTGGTCCAAGTCTTTTAATATGTTTCTGTCTTTGGGTTGGTTGGTTTTCTCTTGTTAGCAGCTAAGTTGATTTGCCTTCTTAATGCTGTCTGATTGGTGTTTGTTCTTTTGCTTTTATGTTTTTTGCTTTGTTCGTATTGGTTGTCCAAGGCACTTTGTGACTAGACACCTATGCTCAATCTTGTAGCTTTTGTTTTTGGGTCTTCTAGTTGTTTTGTTGTCCTCTATTCCAAGCTTTCTCTTGGGTTTTTCCCTGAGTAGTCTACTATTAATAAAAGCTCAACATTTACTTTTCAATAAAAAAAAAGTGTGATTGTTGTAGTCTACACCTTGATCTTCTGTAAATGTTGTCCAACCAAAAAAGATTATCTATTTTTAATAAATTTTAATTGAATTATCAAAAATCTTATCACTTAAACATTATCTATTTTAATAAATTTTAACAATTTATCTAAAATCTAATCACTTCTAAGTAAAATAATTAAAATATTATCTAATTTAGAAACAATTAAAATATTATAGATTTTTCATCTATTTAAAAAATAAAATTAATTATTCTATACATTTAAAACAATTAAGCATACTTTTTTGTAAACAAAATGAGTAAATAATACGAATTTTATGTGTGTAAGTGTGTGTATATATATATAATAAATCTATGCATCACACGAGTTTGCAAGCTAGTTTTATTACCATTTCACAAATCTCAACCTAATCAATATATAGTTTTAAGGTTGTTAAAATAAATATTTGATCCCCTTCTCGAAAATACAATAACATCTTAATATATTCTTTTTTCATTCTATTTTCATTTGAACGATCATTTTAAAAAAAAACAATAATAGAAAAGTTTCAAGAATGATACTAAATAATAAAATTTTCAAGTAATAATTAGCTCTTAGCGAATGTCAATGCAAAGTTCAAGCTATGAAGACATATCTAAAATTAAAAAAGTTTAGACCAAGTAAAGTGAAGACTAAATACATGAAATGCAAATTTAATTCAAAAAATGAAAATCTCAAAACATAGTAACGTTAGATGGGGTGACAATATCTAAGTAAGACCGTTTCCAATATCTGGGATTGATCATACAAAAGGATGGAGAGATTGGTAGTGATATGACCTATAAGTTCCAAGCTGGCTGGAGCAAATGCAAAAACACCATGATGTGTTGTGCGATAAAAGAATTTCTATATAATTGAAAAGCAAGTTCTACAGAACAGTTGTTAGACTAATATTGTTATATGGTGGTAAATGTTGGGTAACTAAAAGGCTACATATACAAAAGATAAGTGTAGCAGAAATACGAATACTACAATAGATATACGGATATACGGATATACGAGAAATTATAGAATAAGAAATGAATATATCAATAAAAATGTTTGAGTGATACCTATCGAAGATAAGATAAAAGAAAGTCATTTACATTAGTTTAGACACATACGACGTATACGTGTAGACACTCCAGTTAGAAGATTAGAGACTATGAATGATGGAAAAATGGTCAAAGCTAGAGAAAGACAAAAAAAGACTTCGAAGGAATTTATTCGAAAAGAAATGGTGGCACTAAAGTTGACAAAATATATAGCTTTGGATAGGATTGAGTGGGGAAGGAGAATTCATATTAACAACTTAACATGAGTTCATATATTAGGTCATGTAGTCTAATCTAATCTATTGGGATACAGACTCTAATAATGATAATGATGACGACTACAACCAAACTATAATGATGATGATGAACAAGCCCCAAGTCTGTATATTAATCAAACATCTAAAACTCTCAACTAAAAGAAAAGATGTTTATTTATCTGCAATGTTAGCCAACATATATATATTTAACTAACTAGCATATCAAGTAGCCATTACCACTACATAAATTATGTTTGCTTGGGAACATAATTTCATGTAATGATTGTAAAGGAGTAGCACGAACACAAATAAATAAATCTGACCAGTTTAAATCATTTCGTCACACTCCTAACCATATTGGCAGCTTCAGCCTCTTATCTCCTTCCTTTGTTATTTGTGTTAACTTAAACCAAGCCATCACCAAACATATGAGAAACTCCTTCATTCATACCTTTTACCAGCCAGATTATATCTAGGACATGACTAAAGTGCTCAAATAACTGAAACAAATAGTTTAATGTAGTCACATTTTCAAAATATCACAAACATTTCTAACAAAAGAAACACTCACAAGTGTTTGTTAATATGGCCAAAAAAAAAGAGTTTGTTAATGAGACATTGCTTTAGATAGAAATGTGCGAAAGAGAAAAATTCATATAAACGATTTAATATAATTTTAGATATTGATTCATGTAGCTTACCCTAATCTGTTGGGATAAGGCTATGACGATGATGATAATGAGCTAGCTTCAAGTAAGGTTGAAGCACAAAATAGTAAAAGGGGCAAAAGAGATGAACAGCACAAAAATGAACCAAAATGGATATTTCATAACAATGTGATAATGTCATTATCTATAAGGAATAGAAACAAAAAAAGAGCAACCAATAAGGTCTTGATCCAGCAGTAGAGGGAAAAGATAAGTGCCTCAAAGGTCTAGGTTCAAATCGCCCATTGCATTTTCCTGAATTGAATCATTAACGCTTAACGAGGGTAGATAGAAAATAAATCTAACTGTAGTTATGGAACTCCCCTTAGACCCTAAAAGATTTTCCACCATACCTCACTAAGTAGACCTGATAATTTTAGACACGATACGAATAAATGACACATGATGACACAGGCTAACAATTAAGTAAAACTAGTATATAAATATAATAAAAGCTAAAAATAATATTTTTCGTGTCGACACGAATTTCAACACGAAATTTTCGTGTTTTACACGACACGAACACGATTTTACATAACACGAAAACGAATTATAAACTCAAATTGTCAGGTCTATCACCAAGCTTAGCCTAAATATCAAACGTATTCAAAGAGGAAAAAGTATTCATCTTCCCAGAAGCATAAACAGAAACAGAATCAAATATTGTCATTCAACAATGTTTTATGTTTTTTCCTTTGCATCAAACTTGTAGGAAAATAGGAAACCTTATTTCCTTCCATTCAAACATCTTATAGCACCATGAAAACCCACATAATTTAGAAAGATAGCAAACATTTATCGCAAAAATACACAATTCATCACTGCCCATCAAATTCATAAAGCTAAAACGTTCATGTATAAATAATCAAACATCAAAAAAAAAAAAAGCAAACCCAGAACTTAAACTTTTAAAAGACTAACCTTTGAATAAGAACCAACACGATAGATCTTTCCCAATTCAAAATCCTGGATACTGAAATTCTCCTGAGGAGCTCTAAATGCAAAGCTTTTAGATCCCTGAACATTGTTGGAAGCTTCACCATGAGAAAAATAATTAGTGTAAACATTTAACTTTGTTCGGATCAATATATTGATTATGCAAATAAAAATAAATTTTTTATTGAACTTAAAGCTTTGATTTTATCGAACCTCTCGAATAAATTTAAGTTAAAATATCTCATTTTGGTTTAAATCTGAATATAATTCGAATTATAAATGTTAAAATCAATCCAAAACTTCAAAGTTCAATCTGTATCTATATCCGTTCTCTAGTTGGCCTCCCTTTCTCTTTTACTTTGTTCAATTTTTATTTTTCATTTTATTTTTATTTTATTTTTTATATTTAATTTAATATAAAAAAATCAAACAAAAAAATAATAAAAGAACAAATTTTTTTTAGCTTTGTTTCAATTTTTGGGTTTCAAAAATCATATCATCGTTAACCCTTACAATGAAAAATGGTTAGTAAAATTAAGTAAAAATAATAAACAAATAAATAAATAAATAAATAAATAACTGTTAAAATAATAAGATAATGAAAATTCAGCAAGTTGCCAACTGCAATCAATACCACCGCCCCTGCCACTTGCACTGCTATCATCACCTCTGCTGCTTGCCACCACCATCATCCAATCAAATTCAACCTCCGAGCACTATAAATCGCAGTGCTCAGAGTTCACAGAAGAAAAAATCTACAGGAGGCCAAAGAAGAGAGGAGCCAACAAGGAAGCAAAGGCGGACGAGAAGGCCCAAAGAGGGAGGACACGAACCGGAGGGGAGGAAAAAAACCTACAGAGACAAAGAAGTGGGGGCCAACAGAGAAAAACCTTGAGGGAACCATTACCCGAATCACAACCACAGCCACCAACAGCCAGTGCCTAGCACCATCACTGCAACACAGTCAGAAATCACTTCCTAAAAGAACCAACAGCCAGTGAGACCAAGCCATCACTCACGCGACTCAAACCCCTGTGACCGAAACACCACCCTCTAACTTAGCCGCCACCGCAAACCATTGTCATCCCTCACCACTGTAACACACACATCACCAACCCCGTGAACCACTAAACCCAAAATCACCCAAGACAATACACTCAAATTCTCTTCAAACCACAGAAAACAGCAAACATCAAAGCACCCAACGCAAACCCAAACACTGCCCCGGCACACCAAAATCATCACTGCCTACCTATATCAACACAAATCAAAACCAGCCCCATACAGTACCAGAAAACACTCATAGCGTAGCAACCAATACCCAAACCCTAGTGAATAGGAACCCCCATCGGTAGCCAGAACTCTAAATCGGCCAACACTCCCCAGAGACCTCAAGCATTCGGCTCCGCCCCCAACCGAGCATCGGATCTGAACCCTCAAATCACCAAACACCAACCAACCCCAAAACAGCCACCACACTCAGTTTCCATCAAAACACAACCCAAACAACAACCAAGGCAAGCACACAGAAATATAAATAATAAAAAGATAAAACAAGCAAAAAAAAACAGAAATAAAGAAAGGTCTTGTACATTTCAATCTGAGCTTTTAGGATAATTTTTAGGAGTCCCAACGGTGAGGAAATACGCATGGGTGGCGAAAAGACTAGGTAACAATTTGAGTTATCGGGCGGCGGCAACGGTAGATCTAGGTGTTGAAAAACCGCCGGCTTCGGCTTCAGATCTGCGAAGATAGAAAAGTTTTCGAGAGAAAAGAAGGCCGGAAACGGGAAGAGGACGAGGAGAGGCGCCGGAAAGTGGTCGCCTTTTTCAGTTTGTGCCACCGGCGACGGTGGACGGCAGCGGTGGCCAGTAATCACCTGAGGGAAAGGGAAAGAGGATTTTTTATATGACCAGGTAAAAACAAAAAAAGAAGAAAACGTAAATATATAAAAGAGAGAGGGTCCGCGCGTTTACCCGAATCTGAACAGGGTCCGCGCGCTGCCCGTTATTCTTTTTTAATTTTTTTTTATATATTTTATGAATTTAGTTCATTTTGTTTTGTTACTTATTTATTTATTAAGTTTCTTTATTTTATCTCTTTTTAAATATATTTTGTGAAGATTTTTGTAGATAAAGTTAAAATACAATTTCATTAATCTATAAAAAATAATAAATAAGGAAAAGAAACTCTTATTTATCCTAAATGGTGGATAAATATACAAAATAAAATATAAACTATTTTTCTAAAAAATTTATCCTAAATGATAGATAAATTTAATTTTATAAATTCTCTAAATAACACATTAAAAGATTTATCTTGAATGGTGGACAATAAAACTTTATAAATTAAATAAATAAGTTTGTGAATAATTAAAAAATCTTTTGTTCAAAATAATAATTAAAATATTTTATTTGTCCAAAAGGGTGGACAATCAATCAATCAATAAATAATAATAATAATAATAATAATAATAATAATTTAAATTGAAATATTACTTTAAAAATTAAAGTATTAATTCAGAATAAACATTTTCAGAATTTGTCCAAAATGGTGGACAATTAAAATTTTATTCAAAGTAATGAACAATAAAATTTCATAAATTGAATAAGTAAGTCTATAAATATTTTAAAACTCTTTGTCCTAAATAGTGAACAATTAAAATTTTATTTTGTCCAAAATTAAGATTAATAATAAATTAAAGTATTTAAAGTATTAATTTGAAAATTAAAATTAATGAATATTTCAAGAGATTGTCTAAAATGGTGGACAATTAAAATTTTATTTTGTCTAAAATAATGGATAATAAAAATTTGTAAATTAAATAAATAAGTTTATGAATAATTAAAGATTTTTTTCAAATGGCAATTAAAGTTTTTTAAAAAAATTAAAAATCAAAAATATTAAATATTTTAAGAGATTATCCAAAAAGGTGGACAATAGAAAATTTCATAAATTTATAAGTTTATAAATATTTTAGAACTTTTTGTCCTAAACTGTGGACAATTGAAATATTAATTAATACTTGAAATCTAATTGTCCAAAACGATGGACAATTGTAACAAAAAAAACGATGGACAATTAAAGTTCTTAAAAACTAAAATTATTATTTTTTAACTATGAATCCAAAATGGTGGATTACAAATAATCTAATAAAAATTACATTTAATGAAAATATAATTAATAATAACAATAATATAATTTCAAGATTAGTTCGTCCGAAATAGTGGAAGATAAAATTCCTTTTCAATAAATATAAAAATATATATAAACTACCGACGATGGAATCACTTAAGAGAAATGAAAAAGTTTTCTTCGAATACTCTTGAGACATACTAGTGTTTTATCAAAATGGTGAAGAACTATAAAAAAAAAAAAGAAAAAACTTTGATATTAGATAAAGACCACTAATTTAGACCAATATTAGGACGATGTAAGCTTAAATGGTATTATCCATCGAACGGCGTCATAGGGGTGCTAATTCTTCCCTTCATATAATCGTACTCCCGAATTCAGTCTCTGCAATGTAAATCAATCTTTATCCTTAGAATCAAATAGGTGGCCAATCACACTTATATAAAAAAGATTAGTGGTGACTTCCTTCCTTTTCTAATAATTTAAGTCTAATGATCAAGTCCCCGAACTTGGACGTTACGACAATTAGAATTGTTGTCATTATTATTGGTTCCCTAAATCCTGAGCTTTGAATCAAAATCGTTCTCCGCCAACATTTCTCTCTCCAAAATTCCCCTTACCCTTTTAAATAGTAATGACAATAATAAAATCTAAAGAGAAGAACAATTTTTGTTTTTTATTTTTTCTATTTTTGGTTCCAGTCAAAGAAAAAAAATTTTACTTGGTTAGATTGGATCTACCTTTTATATTCTTCTAAAAATGGAGAAAAAATGAAAAAATTATTTTCCTTTGAGTATATTTTATAAAAATTATTTAATTTTTATTTTAAAAAAAAGGGGCTAAATGAAGGGGGCAATGAATCAGTTGTTTTGAGTGTTAAAGAAAGGGAATAAGGAATTTGAGGAGAGGTACATATGATTCAAAATTTGACATCATTCTGCCTCTCTATCTAGTTTTTCTTTCTTTCTTTTTTTCTTGTGTTTGTTTATTTTATAAATTATGATCACTTGTTTGCTAATGTCATGTAAAAAAATTGGAATTTATTTATTAAATTAGCATGATCACTTATTTAATTTTATGCATGATTTTTCGAGTCAAACGATAGATAAAAATTTGACCAGTATATCAAATTTGAATTTAAGCCAAGTCAAGCCGTGTCTATTTCAATTTCTCTTTCCACTATGTTTTGTTTATTTTTTAATTTTTTTATAGTTAACAATAATTTTATTTTAAAATCTTAAGTCAAATTTTATTTTAGATTTTCAATTGTTCAAATGTATAGAGTTTTGGTCCATTCATTTATGAAATCATCTAATTTAACCGTAATTATCTAGCGTTATATGAATGACACATATGTTACATGTATTGCAAGGTGACTGTTAGCATTTTGAAGGAAAAAATTAAATTTTTTTTCACCTCTTTTTCTTTCATTTTTTTTATCATTAACAATAAGAGCTAATCGCGAAAGTCAATTTTGATTTTTGTTTATAATTTCATTTGTAGTGTACAAATTTAATTAATTAGACGTACATATCTTGAGATACCTTTGTTATGGGCTTTATCCTCAACATATAATTGAATTCTCAAATTTAGATATTTGCATTTCATTATTTTTTAATTTTGCAAATATTTAAAATATAGGTTATAAAAATGAAGGTATTCGATTAGTCCTAAAAAGTAAATCGAATAATTTTCTAGAAAGTTTATTAAAATATATATATGTACCTATCTAATCTTGCATGTATATGTTGGATTGTAATATGTGTAACTATAAACTAAAGGAATTACAATTTCATTACAAGGGAATTCAAATATCTACTCAAACAAACTTTCAAATTATGAAAAGTGAAGAAAATAATGTCATTCGAATGGCTGAATATTCTCGGAACTGAATATCTTTGTAAATTTAAAATACAAGTATTCAAATTCCTCTTTAAAGGTAGAAGTAGTATTCCAATTCTCATTATGTATTTGCTTTATATCATATTAGGTATTCGAATGTGTGTCTCAATGTATTCGAATTCCCTTAATTATTTTTTAACTTAGAAAAATAGAATGAATGTTTATTACAAGATATACATATAGTAATTAAAAAAAGTACATATCATTCTATAGTTGAATATAGTTATCAATATCATACGATACGCGATACGTATCGTATAATATGTTTCAATACACATTTTAAACGATACAAATCTATATATTATATCGTTTTTATTAAGAATCGGAAGCGAATCACACGATACACGATACGTATCATACAGTACTCGATACTCTTGATACGGTACGATACAGTTTATTTTATATAATTCAAGTCAATTAAGTCTTTTTCTTACAAAATTACTAACAATCCAATTTTATTTTATTTTATTTGGATTCAAATGAAAAAAATCTTGAGATCTTGTGAAAATAATTGCCCAATTGAATTTTTAAAAACTTGTAAAAATATATAGATAAATTAAAATTTTTAATAAAAATATTAATTTTACCT
The DNA here is from genome assembly GCA_032173925.1 of Heritiera fomes. Classification (NCBI taxonomy): domain Eukaryota; kingdom Viridiplantae; phylum Streptophyta; class Magnoliopsida; order Malvales; family Malvaceae; genus Heritiera; species Heritiera fomes. The sequence continues at coordinate 16,386,906 of JAPDPM010000002.1, forward strand.
CCAAAAAATTAAAAATTTTAATGAAAATAATAGTTTGATCCCATTTAAATTTATTAAAAATTAAAATATGAGCATATAAACTTTTTTGAGTAACTTATCAACTTATTTTAATATTTTATTATTGTATAAAAAACATGAAAGATTATATTAAAAAAAAACAAACCATTTATTTAAATAATTTTGCATTCATTGACATATATTTTTTATTTGTTCTTGTATATTAGTACATATGAAAAATTGAAAATATCAAATACTCATATATAAATATATATTACGTGTATATATTATTTGTAATTAAAATTTTTATCCGTATCTTACGATACGATACTCGATATTCGATTTTCAAAAATAAAATTTTGATATACGATACGTATATTGATTTAATAACTATGTAGTTGTATAAAAAGAGTTATTTGATTTTCTCTTCGCTGATATTCTATTTCCTTTATTTTCATCACATTGGTTATAGAACTTTGTCTGAGAAGATACTCGATTAGTACATAAAGTAATTTGAATATCTTTGCATTTTTGGAGTCATACATATTTTCTGTGAAAGATGTACTTATGGACATCATGAACTGTATGTTGTTTTCATTACTTTCTTCATGTAAGCAATCAATTACCTATTCAAATATCCAAATTTTCAAGATCCTTTATCCAAGATGGCTAAATGATCAAATTCTTAGATTTTAACTTGTTTCTTTGCCATTTGATACACATATAAGCCGGAAAAGAAAGTAAATAAAGATTAAACGAGGAAATGATGTATGTATAAGCGTGTTTATTTTCCTTCTTGTTTTCTTCTTTGGTAAATAAAAATCGTGTTTATCCTTTTAAATAAATGTTACTGTTCCATGGCATGTCCTTGGAATTTTCCCAAAAATAAAGCCCCTTGATCCTAATTTTCACTTTCTTCCTCGCTAAACCGGGCCATTTTTCTTCCTTTCTTCTCTTTTAAAAAAAAAAGACACTGCACTTCCTTTTTCTTACATGAAATGGTTTCAAAATGGTTTGGGATGGGTTGAATATGGGTAAATCATATTGCTGCTTCGGGTTCAGGGTGATTTTTATGTGAATTATTGTTTGGAATCTAGGATTCGGTTGCAAATTTGGTTATTGTTAGGAGATTAGGGTGGTTCGGGCAGCGTTAAAGGTTGGTGTTTAGACTTAGGTGGCATGTGGCTTTCTCGTGGAGTAGAGTAGGTTGTATGTGTCGTCTGTGTGGTTGAGAGCTCACGTTGGAAGCGTGGCTTGCAGTTAAGTTTTTTTTTTTTTCGTTCTTGCCCTCCATCCCTTCAGTTCTTCTAAAGCCAATAGGAAGACGAGTGTAGTGATGAATGAACGAAATGCCATTGCAAGCAAACACCAAAGAATTGATCGCGGGAAAATTGTTCATCAAATGATTGTGGCAGAACATTGTACCTATGCTATAGTTGCATGCAGGTAATCTAGCAGATACCTACTAATCAGGCTGGAATCTCCGACTTGGTCGTGTATTCGAGTCACATTGCTATTCAAAAAATCAAACCTGAAAAGAAATTTCAATATGTCATCATAGACATCAAGATAGGATAATCAGACAAACATAAGAAATCAAATGGTGATGAAGAACCGATGGAAGGATGAGTGAAAAGAAAACAGATTAAACTTGTAAATTTATGAAGTATATTTAGTAGTTTTTTTGGTGTAATTAGAGGTGTAGCATGAAGAATAAAAATCATGGTGTGTAAATAGAAATTCTCATTGAAAAAAATAATTATTTTTTATTTTAAATATTATACATGTCAAAAATCTAGATTATTCACATAGAATTATTTTTACTTGTAGATAAATGTTTTAACTTTTATATGTTTATATAAGATGAATGAACGATAACAAGAAAAACATTAATTATTCTCATTATATTTTATCATCTAACACAAAATTATATGAAACAATCATTTACAACGGAATGAAACACAAAACTAATATTGTTCACTTTTTTTTATTTATCTTTAATTTTTTTTTGGAAATTAACATTTACACAATATTTAAGCATATTCCATGCACTCGCCTAATGCATAGAAATATGTTTATGTTCTATTTGTACTTTTGTCGGAGTTTGCTTGGGGTGTGCAAATCAGATAATTTTTTTTTCAAACTTTTTTTTAACGAAATGCAATGATCTAATTAGAATAGTGAATTTAACATTTAAAACAATAATATATATATATATATAAATATATATAAACTAACAAACTTTGCATGACTTAGTAAATTAATCAACTTCAATATGAAATAAACAACTAAACTATATATTGATTTCAAAGCAAAATGCTAGGAAACAAAATTAAGATTTTCAAAGAGAAAGCAGTTTATTATTTTTAAACACTGGGAAGTGAATGATATAAATAGCGTAAGCTTGATAGTCAAATATATTACTAGTCAATCCCCACTACTTCTCACGATTCTCGTCAACCTAGTGCAGCCAAATCCCATAATTTACATAATCATAATTATTAAAATGGTATAATAAACGGTACAATACGCGATAAGTATGATATATTACAATATAATTCATTACAAAATCGATACGTATCGATATAGAAAATCGATTTTATTATGAATTAATAGTATATTTATTGATACATAAGTTAATTGATATGAATTGTATGATATATCGATACATTTTGATGTGTTTTGTGGTGAAATTAAGTTAGCCCCAATCTAATATTTTAATTTGATATGTTTCAATTAACTAAAGATGTAATTTTAATAACTTTAACCTTCAAAAAAATACTTAAAAACATATTCTTTACATATTTTAATCTTAAAAATAATTTTTTAAAAAAATTTTATCTAGTAAATTAATATAAAAATATGAAAAATATTTAAAAATATATAAAGTATATTAATTGATTGAAAGCAATCATGTTTCTTATTTTTATTGCATACTTATTCTTATTAATATGTATAATTTTTTTTAACATTTTATATATTATTTATAATTAATTTTAAAATTAATTACCGCATCTTACTATACATATTATACTCGATCTTCTAAAGTAAAACTTCTATTACCTATATCGATTTAATAATTATGCACAAAATATTTGCCCAGTGATCAATTCTAAAACTATAACCTTTATGAAAATATGTTCCCAAAAAAAAATTCTTACAAAACCTTTCAATTTTTAGGAAAATTTTTAGGATTATTATTAGTACTGTTAGTATCATGGCCCAATAGGTCCACTTTGTCGAACTTAGTAACTTGTGGACCTCGAGCCGCAGGCTGTCGAGGCCTGTAGCTTACAAACGATTAACTGTCCACTTAGCCACATGACTAGGGTGTGCTCACCCAATACTCCATGGTCCTACTCACGACTACCGATATTATGGCGTAATCATCCATAATGCCCATGATGCCCACAATCATTGTGCCTGCAGGTTCAGTAACGACCAAGAGCTCTAGACAAGCGCCTATATATAAGGTACGGGTATGCAAGAACTAGGTCTGTACACACCTTTACTCTCTTCTACTCTGTCATCTTCTTCTACTCTAAATCCTCCCTAGTACCTTATTGGCTTAAGCATCGGAGAAAGTCCCACTGGGATACTCCCAGTGGCCCTTTTTTGCAGGATAACCCAAAAAGGAAGAAGCCCATTTCCAACAGAAAAAGTACAGTCCTCATTTGACATCAACATTTTGGTGCCGTTTGTAGGAAAAAAGAAGAATTCATGTCGAGCTCCCAAACACCAAATCGAAGAATCCTCGAATTCCTCAACCGCAGCTACAGTTGACTATGGCAGCACTGATAGTTACCCTAACTCTATCCACATATACCCCACCATTTCAACCGACGCACTTGTTTCCGATATCCAGAATAACAACCAGCCATGTCCACAACCCCTTTACCTACACCGAAGCTGTAATTATTGCCACCGTGCCATAGAGCAGCACCTTACCTCCTGTTGTAGTATCATTCCCCCAATTTGTGGTAGGAACAACATTCCCACCTTCTTCACCTCAAGTAATCACTACCGACCAATACAACCAACTCCTAGCCTAAAACCAAGCTCTGAATGCCAAAATAGAATACTATGCAAAGATAATAGAATCGTTGACCAACCAGCACCAGGTGTCAAAGTAGAACGATCGCCAACCAATGCAAGATGTTGCTAGCCCACCACCCTTAACAAACCCGCCACAACTAATGTTAGTGTACACTATCAGCCTGATTCCGGTACAAATCACTATGCCTCAAGGAGGAGAAAAGAAAGGGAAGAAAGGAGTGTTAACTCCTCAATGATAGACCTCACCAAAAAGACTAAGGTGGGCCTGGACATTCGGAGTTATCCATTCACGAGAGGCTGAATGCCATGTGCGAAGAGTTAAAGGAACTGAAGAAGGGGAAACAAGAGGTTGTTCACTGCGTCAAGCAAACGGATAGTTTCCTCACCGAGAAAATTCAGGAAGAAGTGGTCCCGTACAATTTCAAAGTCCCCAAGGAGAAATATGATGGCACAGGAGATCCCCAAGATCACATACTATGTTTTAAGGCAACCTTGGACCTTTATGGGATTTCTGATGCAGTCAAGTGTAGAACCTTCCCTACTACACTCAAGGGATCAACTAGATCTTAGTTTTACTCATTACCGCCCAACTCAATCAGAAGTTTTGACCAACTTAGCAAACTATTCATTGGGCGCTTTCTAGCCAACAAGAAGTAAAGAAAGACTTCGGCGAGCCTCATGTCAATCATTCAGAAGCCTAAACAGAAATTGAGGGATTACATCTGTAGATTCACGATCGCCTATGCTGATATCAAGGATCCCAATGATACCTTTGCGATTCAGTCGTTCAAAGTAGGAGTGCTTAGTGATCATGTACACTATTTGTTGTGTGATGAGCAACTGGGGGCCTTACATGAAGTGTTGCAGAAGGTCAATACACTGGCTAAAGCAAAGGAAATCAGAGAAAGAAATTTAGAAAGAGCCCTTGTAAAAAATGAAAAGAAGAGTGAACGAGTAGAGTTTTGGCTACGAAGAAGTGATAACGTGAGTAGTAAATCGGATGTCGGGGTGAAACCACCCCAAGAAGGTTTCAATCTTATACTTCCCTTACCACGAGTCGAGAGGTGATCTTGAATGCTATCACCAATAAGCCCTACATCAGGAGACCACAACCAAGGCGACCAAACCCAAATGCCTACAAGTCGAAGTATTGTGCTTTTCATAGAGACTACGGGCACACCACTGAGCATTGCGAGAAGCTAAAGGATGAAATATAATTCTTGATCAGGAAAGGGCACTTGAGAACTTATGTCAATGACAGGGGAAACAATCGGCGAGATGAAGATAAGGCAATTGGGAAACATCCAATCATGGGAGTCATTACGATAATAATTAGGGCAGAAGAAGATTGGGCAGCCTCGGGGAATAAAAGGAAAGCCCATTTGAGAAGTGTTTTGGCCATTGATGTGTGGCCAAAGAAACCCAGATCCGAGTGCAGCTGGTAGATCCGATTTTTCGAGGAGGACGTGGACATCTTGGTTGACGATGGTAATGATTCGATTGTGATCTTCGCATTGATCGATAATTACCAAGTGGAAAGGATCCTCATAGATGATGAAAGCGTTGTGGATGTTCTGTCCTGGAGTGTTTTCCAGAAGATGGGTATGAAAGAAGAACAGCTACAGCAAATAGGACCTATCTATGAGTTCGCCAATCAGCCAATAAAAGTCAAAGGGATGATTAATTTACCAATTACATTGGGGCAAGGAGAACATACCATGAACCTTATGACGAGCTTTCTTGTGGTAGATCAACCGTCAGCTGACAACGCAATTTTCAAGTGACCCTTGATGAAACACACCAGCATGGTGACTGCTGTTTACTGTCTAACAATTAAATTTTTGATCCCCACAGGGATAGGGTATGTGAAGGCTAATCAAGCCATGGCAAGGAGATGCCATCTTCAGTCTATCCAACTGACTATCGAAGGTGAGCTATCTAGTTCTGGGGATGTCCTTGTAATACGTCAACAAAGTCATGAACCATTACCATTAGAAGGACTTGATCTTAGGGGAGGACAAGAACAGTACTAGCTAATAGAAGAAACCCATGATGTAATCATTGGTGGGGAATCCAATCGGACAACTTAGATGGGAAACAAGTTATCAGATGAGCAAAAAGAATCTTTAACGTTATTACTTCAGAGAAATGCCGATATTTTTGCCTGGTCAGCAGCTGAAATGCCAGGCATAGATCCTTCCGTCATTTGTCACAGCTTGAATGTAGATCCCAAGGCAAAACCAGTCAGGCAAAAGAAAAGGAAGTTTTCCATTGATAGAATTGAGGCTGCGCGAGAGGAAACACAAAAGCTGTTAAAGGTGAGTTACATCAGAGAAGTTAAATATCCTGAATGGTTGTCCAATGTGGTCATGGTGAAGAAAGCCAACGGAAAGTGGAGAATGTGTGTAGATTTTACTGATCTAAACAAAGCGTGCCCAAAAGATAGTTTTTGTTGCCTGCAATTGACAAATTGGTGGATGCCTCCGTAGGCATAAGGTGTTAAGCTTCATGGATGCTTTCTCGGGCTATAACCAAATAATAATGAACCCAGACGACCAGGAAAAAACAAAATTCATAACTGAGGATGGCATCTACTATTATAAAGTGATGCTTTTCATTTTGAAGAATACTGATACAACATATCAAAGGCTCGTAAATAAAGTGTTCGCTAATTAGATTGGGATATCAATAGAGGTATATGTTGATGACATGCTGGTAAAAAGCCCGAGCTTATAGCAACATATGGGGGACTTGGAAAAAGCATTTTCGACATTAATGAGGTACAAGGTAAAGTTAAATCCTATGAAATGTGTGTTCGTTGTGGAAGTAAGGAAATTCCTTGAGTTCATGATCTCACAGAAAGGGATAGAAGCGAATCTAGAGAAGATAAAGGCGATTTTGGACATGAAACCAACAAGTTGCCAAAAGAAGTCCAAACACTTAACGGCAGAGTGAATGCATTGGGCAGGTTTGTCTCGAAGTCCGGCAAGAAATGTCTACCATTTTTCAAGGTCCTAAGAAGTGAGACCAAATTCAAATGGGGCGAAGATTGCCAAAAGGCTTTTGAAGAATTGAAGAAGTATCTGAGCTCACCATCACTCCTTACCAGCTTTAACCTTGATGAGGACCTTTTCCTTTGTGTGAATGCATATGAAGAAACTGTTACGGCAGTCCTAGCTAAAGAGAAAGATGGAACTCAACTGCGGGTGTTTTATGTTAGCAGAACTCTAAAAGGGGGTAAACTAAATTACAGTCACATAGAGAAGATAGTCTATTCAATGGTCGTTACTGGTCGAAAACTGAGACTGTATTTCCAATGCCACCACATATTGTACTAACCAATCATCCTTTGAGGGAAGTTTTGTAAAAATTAAGCACATCTGGGAGAATGGTGAAATGGAGCATCGAGTTAAGTGAATTTAGCATAAAATATCAGCTAAGGAGGGCTGTAAAGGCTCAGGCACTAGCAGATTTCATAGCTGAATGCACTTTCACTGCTAGTGATGTTGGAACCGAGAAAGAGGAAAGGAGCTAGCGTAACTTGGCGATCTAAAGGTGGGAACTGTATGTAGATGGCTTGTCAAGCAGGGAAGGTGCCGAGGCCGGGATAATTTTAGTGGAACCAGGGAAAGAAGAAATCTAGTACTGTATCCGGTTCAGGTTTCCAATTACCAATAACACTGCTAAGTACAAGGCATTGCTAGCTAGAATGGAGCTAGCCAAGAAAATTAAGGTACCCCATCTACTGATATTCACAAACTCATAACTCGTTGCTGAGCAAGTCTTGGGAGAATATGAGGTGAAAGATGCTACTCTACTCCATTATTATAAGATGGTTATTGAACTTTGGGGGCAATTTGAAAGCGTATAAATGCTACAGATACTTAGACATGAGAATTCAAAAGCAGACAAGCTGTTTAAAATAGTTGTAGAGGAAAACATTGTGATAGTGGGAGTAATGGTAGAGTATAGGCTAGGCCCAAAAGCACCATCATCTCAACAGGTCCTTGAGCTCTCAAATGATGACTGACGAGCTCCAATCCTAAGGTACTTAACAGACGGTTCAGGTAACATATGACGGGAAGAAGAAGTGAAGATCTGAAAAAGAGCCACTAGGTATGTTGTAATTGATGGAGAACTCTCCAAGAAATCCTTTTCCCTACCTTACCTGAAATGCTTAGGCCTGAACGAGGCAGAGTATGTTCTTAGAGAAATCTATGAAGGAATATGTGGACAACATCTAGGAGGAAGGGCTTTAGCCCACAAAGCACTAAGACATGGAGTTTACTAGCCTTTGATGAAAAAGGACGCTATGAGTACGGTGAGGAGATGTGATGTATGCCAAAGATTTGCCCAAGTAAACAGGCATCCACCGGAGAATTTGAACAATTTAACTTCACTGTGGCTATTCGCCCAATAGGGTTTGGATATCCTAGGCCCTTTCCCGATCGCCAAAGCAAGGAAGAAGTTTGTAATCGTTGCCTGTGAGTATTTTACCAATTGGGTAGAAGCAGAAGCAATGGCTACCATAACCCAAGCAGTGGTGGAAAAGTTTATCTGGCAAAACATCATTTGCAGGTTTGGTCTTCCTCAAACCCTGATCGTTGACAATGGTCCCCAGATGGTCGGTAAGAATGTTTTGACTTTTTGTGAACAATTGCATATTAAACTTTGTCCCGGATTTGTATCCCATCCCCCAACTAATGGTCAAGTGGAATCCACTAATAAGAAAATCTTGTCTGCTTTAAAGAAAAAGTTAGATGACATAGGTAATGCATAGCTAGACGAATTACCGGGTATACTTTGGATGATCAGAACTACAACCCATTTAGCTCTAAGAGAATCACCGTTCTGTCTCTCTTTTGGGACAAATGCAATAATCCCAGTGGAAATTGGGATCCACACTCTCATGGCATCCAATGCAATCACCAGAGAAAATGAATCGTAGCTCAAAGGAAACTTAGACTTGTTGGAGGAGCTCAAGGAAGAAGCCTAGGTGAGAGCAGCAGCCAGACAACAATGTGTCGCCCAATATTAAAACAGGAAAGTTGACAACATGGTCTATAAGATGAACGACTTAATTCTGCGAAATTGCGAGGTTAGCAAACCTGCGTGCGAGAGGAAAAAGTTATCTCCCAATTGGGAAGGCCCATATTGGGTCTCAAAAGTACTTGGCAAGGGGGCATATAAACTTGCCCATCTTGATGGTAGGGAGGTCCCAAGGACTTGGAACACACAGCACTTGAAGAAGTACTATGCCTAACTCCCCAGTTCTGGACTAATCAATGTAATCCCATGTTTGGGCGATTAAGGAAAACAATGTCATTTGTACTTATGTTATTTGTTTAACTCCCCGGTTCGGGACCTTTCAATGTAACCTCGTTTCGACTGATCAAGGAAAAGACATCTATGCTTATCTTATTCGTTCAAATCCCTAGTTCGGAATCTTTTAATGGAACACCATTTTTGGCGATCAATGAGAAAGTCATTTCAACTTTGTTATTCGCTCAAGTTTTCAATTCAAGGCCAGCCAATATTTATAATGGTTTGCCAATATAAGCTTTGGCAAAATATACACAAGGACAAAGTACGAATCTATTGTTCACTGCAAAGAAAACAGGTGACCATGGCGCAAGAGATTCTTGAGGGATGAAAAAAAAGACTTCAATATAAAAATTGCAACTTCATTACAAGAACAAAGAATCAAAATTTCAGTCAAGAATGGGGATCAGCACTACCCTCCTCAACATTGTCATCAATCAGCACCGACTGGTCAGCAGAAGCACCTTGATCTGCAACCACTATGGTTGTGGATGTTTGTTCGCCAACCAGAGGATCTACAGCGGGCCCGGGTTCATCCGCCACCGGATTGTCTGCAACAGCTTGGCCGGGTGGATCCTCGTCTTCTACCCCTTTAAGCAAGTCAAAATCTATGTCATATAGGGATAGCTCGGGGTATTTTTGCTTTGTCATATATAGAGCAGACTGTCGATATATCATGCCATAGTGCTGGGCGTCACTCGCCAAGCTTGCCTGAGCACTTTCCATTGTTTCAACCATAACATGCTCTATCCGTTGACTTTGGCCCACCAGTTGGCGTTCAAGCTCCTTAACCTTAATTTCGAGTGCGGTATTTTTTGATTGCTCGATGGAGATTTGGGTTTGTAGTTCTGAGCAAATAGCTGAAAATGCTTTTTCGTGTTCTTCCTGCAGGGACACAAGTTGGGCGTTAACCGCAATCCTTTCCTTGAAGGCTGTGTGTCTCTCCTCTTCGACCTTCTTTTGTCTTTCCTTGATGACTACCTTAAGCCGGACAACCTCATCACTTTCTTGGCTCACCGCATCTACTGTATTCCGTGCCCAAAGTAGGCAAAGTAATCGGAGATAACCGTGACACGAGCTAGTAGCTAAAAACATCAAACGCATATGCTCAGAATATTTCAATTACAATCATATGGTTTAAAAAAAAATCAAACCCGAACAGCAGAAATGTGGGCATTCTCTAGATTTTCCATTATCCCATGACCCAGAAAATATTGGTGATCGCGCACAGGAACGAACGCCCTAGAAAACTCTAAAGCATACCAGCCGTTGGTGATAATGTTGTTTGATGAGGAACTAAGAGCAAGAAAATTTCTAACTTGTTCCAGGTCAGTACCCCACTTAAAAGGAGAATATATCGAACCCTTCCCCATCCTGCTCTTTTGGTCGTTCTAAACGGAGCCTAGACGACTGTGGCTCTTCCTGATTGAGGGGCGAACAGTAGCTCTTGCTCGGTGAACTAACTTCTCCCTTTGAGACTCTTGAGAATCTAATGATAGCTGCTCTGTCAAAATGTTCACTTGAGCTGGAAGAGGATTTGATGGTGTATTATGAGACGGATGAGCAGGTGACTTGGAAGTAGCTTCTCCACGACCCTGGCCCCTGGTCGCCACAGTTGAAGGGCTCTGCATCTGTTGCCGTGATGAACCCCTTCTAGATGCGGCTTCCCTTAGGCGAGCTAAGTTGATTCTCTACATTCTTCTGCCTAAAACCATTCAATACTTAGTACGTTAAATTGCATGATTGTAAATATTTTCTAACCAGATATTGTTCTAGTTATTAATACCTAAAGGCTCATGACCCAAATAAGTAGAACCTTCTTTGCCCTATGCCCTTTGGGTCCTACCTCGCCTATTCTTCGCAGACAAAATAGCTAGACTGGAGGTGTGAATGCCGACGAGCTCAGGCCAATATGATTCTAGTGGCCTCCTATCCCTAACTACCAAACAGTCAATAGTAACTCCCTCTAACCTAGTCCTTTGTTCTTGTTTGGAACTAGTAAGTTCAAAACTATAGTTCATTACGGCGTTCGCCACACGCCATTCCATATTAACCCTGAACTCCCTCCTTCTGAGGTGAATAAAACAATCCTTCCATCCCTTTAAGTTAAACGGTAGACCAAGGACTATTTGATGACCAGCCCTAGCTTGAAAATGGTAAAAGCTAGAGTTTGCCGAAGTCCTAATCGTATAAAAAGATCTAAATAGCCGAGAGGTAGGTTCAACATTGTTATCCCTACATGCTATGTAAAAAGACACCAGTACGCTCCAGGCAATCGGAGTTAATTAGGAAGGGGCAATATTATATTCGTTAATAGCATCAGTAAAAGAAAGGTTTTAAGGGGAACCTCAAATCGTTATCCAGGGAAGCACATGGAAGTGTGCCTCTAGTTCCCCATCTATGATGCCTACTGTACTAATCTTGCTACCCCTGACCGGAATACTAACGACAGTATTCTGGAAACTATAGTGAGGCTTGATTTTAGTAAGCCTCACATCGACAAGAGTATTATCAGCCAACCATCAGCCACCGGTCTTAACTGAAGATAAGTTCTTCACAGACATTCTTGCTAAAATGGAGAATAACGAGTAAGAAAGAGCAGAGACTTACTTTCCCGAAGTTGGGAACAAAGACGAAAATCGTCAGAAATTTTGCAAGAGCTTCAGTGCCAGAGAGAAAACGATGAACAGCACACAACCCATAAACCCGATTTATGTAGAGGATGGAAAGGAAGTGAGAGGACGCGGCCAACTAGCAAGCCAATGTTAGTCGAACATGTGGCATCCCTGCATAGGTATAACTAACGATCTAACTAAAGTTCAACACTTGCATGCTTAGGATGTCTTAGAGCGCAGTCGTTTAAGGCAAGATGGAGACACGTGGAAATCACCTTGATTGCACAACGTATGAAGTGACAAGAAATAATTCTGATAGCGGCCAGAGGCACTAATAAAAAATAAAAGCAATTTCAACATTTCAAACTCCCGCTTATCCATAATACACCCCGCCAATCTAAAATTTTGCTCTTGGGTGACCTTATCAAATTTTGGTGCAATAAGTCAGTACTTCACTTTATGGCGAGCACCAATCCCTTTATAATTAGTGCTCGCCAAGGGCGCATTATATTAGTATCATGGCCCAATAAGCCCACTTCACCGAGCTTAGTAACTTGTGAACTTCGAGCCACACTTACAAATTTGGGCTGTTAGAGCCTGTAGCTTACAAATAGTTAATTGTCCACTTAGCCACATGACTAGGGTGTGCTCACCTAATACTCCATGGTCCTACTCATGACTATCGATATTAGGGTGTAATCACCCATAATGCCCATGATGCCCACGATCATTGTGCCGCAGGTTCAGGAACGACAAAGAGCTCTAGACAAGCACCTATATAAAGGTACAGGTATGCAACAACTAGGTCTGAACACACCCTTACTCTCTTCTACTTTGTCATCTTCTTCTACTCTAAATCCTCCCTAGTACCTTACTGACTTAAGCATCGGAGAAAGTCCTACTGGGATATTCCTGTGGTCCTTTTTTATAAGATAAACCGAGAAGGAAGAAGCCCATTTCCAACAGAAGAAGTACAGTTCTTATTTGACATCAACAAGTACAAATATTAGACAGAAAGAAAATGTTTAAAAGATAATTATTAGTACAAAAAGAAAGGATTAATGGGCGAAATGAAAGAAAGCTAGGTCGGGAAAATGAAATGCATAGGGAAGAGTGGGTAAACCATTCTAACCCCACCTCCAACTGTACATGAAGCAATACAATTATAAATACAATAGGATAATACACTAGCTTCATATCATCATTTTGTGTTAGTGAAAAAGAAAAAATACAGTGATAGTAATGGCTATTTTGGTTGCTTTTATTGCTTCATTAATTACCATTGTTTTTGCTCAAGACCATCTATGGATGGTCTAGAAAGTAACTGGGGGTTATTGTCTTACTCACAATTGTACAAACACAAATAATATCATCACCAATGTGATCATTCACGGGCTCTGGCCTGTGAATAGTACTGGGCATACAATAACATGGTGTTCTAATCATCAATATCCAGATGTAAGAGAACATGTATGCTATTTTGTTTTCTTTTATTATTTTATAAAATTTTAATTTTTGCATTATTCTAATTTGTATTTAATCAACAGATTAGCCAATTTTCATTGCAATTACTATCTTATATGAACACATATTGACCGAGCCTTTCTTATGCCCAAAATTCAAATTTCTGGCGACACGAATGGGACATGCCAATCTAATTATCCAAATTGGTATTTTTGGATGGAAGCATGTCTACATTACTGGATCGATTTGTCCAATACTTTTAATTCCTTTCTAGAGCCAAATATAGTTTACTTTGAAAATTATATTAGGCAAATTGTAAGTAGGTCAGTCGGTGGAAAGCAAATTATTCTTCATTGTGCACATTACCGTAGAGAAGTTATCATCTGTGTATCTATGGATGGTTCAACATTCATGGATTGTGACAAACCAAGTGAATTGTTATGGGAATATTATTTATCTTTAAGATTTTTTTCGTTTAACAATACATAGTCTTTGTGCTTATATTTATATAGTAGCCAGTGCGGTTGTATTATATTATTATTAATAATACATTGTCTTTGTGCTTACGTTTATTCTTTGTTTTGATGTAGTAGCGGATGTTGGGTTCTTATTTATTTTGTACTTAGGTATCTTCATTAATTAATGTAATCTATTTACCATCACTAAAAACACTTGCTTCTAGTAAATCTATCAAGTGGAATTGTAGTACTTGAGTTGAGAATGAATCCCACGAAAAATACTTTGTTTTAAATTTCAATATTTTTTAAGGACCAATCACTCAAAACACTAGCATTGTTGCACTTAGACAATTTTATGGGTAGTACTTTAAATTACTTTTGAATGACGCCATAACTTGTTTAGCTAGAAATCAAAAAGCACTGTTTTGGAAACATAATTGTATTGGAGTCGATCTAGATTATGATTTTCTCATAATGTGAGGGTTTTTCTGGCTTCGAAGGTGCAACTTGATGCTGATTTTAGAGAGTATCACACAAATAATACGGTGATTAGAAGAGTGTTAATCCCATGAGAATTGAGTTTCAAGAATTATTTTTTGTTATAAATTTGCAATGTTTCCAAATAATTCAATTTGATGGTACATCTGTTTCTCTTCCTCTAATTGTGAAACATGTGAATAACCACCACCGTATTTGTTCTAAACAATCAAAATAAAGCAATTTCAAACAAGACTTGAACAGAATTAACATGGTAAACCTGTGCATCATATTTGAATTTTATTGATAACCTCTTAAAGAAATGATGAAAACAGACAAAAAAAAAACTTGAAAGAGGATAGATGAAAAATCTGTAATGAAGTATATACTAAAAGGTGTTAAATTTAAAGCCATTGATGAAGTATGTTAGAATACGTAAGGGAATGCACTCTGATAGTCTTGCTAACCAAACAAATATTTTTTTTGAGATTTAAATTTATAATATAAACTTTTCATATATTCTTTTCCAAGTCAGAACTTTCAAAATGACATCAAATTCAAATTTCTTTTGTCATTATTTTCATGTCATCGCCTTCCGATGCTGCAATTTTGTAGCAAAAAAGTGATAGATGATAAAGCCAAACACTTAAGTTGAATGATAACATGCTCAAAAGGTTTGTAAGATCCGATTCTACACTACTGTAGAGTCTAATTTCATGAAAGTGATAATGGAAATTAAATAAATAGAGAGTATTGAATTCCTTTTAGTTGAAAAGCTCCTTAACTTGAGATGAGAACGGAGCAAATTAAGTGAAATCCTCTACGGACGAGTAAGAGGGCAACTCGCCAATGGGCGAGCAAGATGACAATCGCCACTGGTGATGGCGAGTTGAATGGTAGCAAGGGCGAATAGATGAGTTCGCCATGTCTCTTGAGTAGGTGATCGCCCGAATGGGTGAGGACATGTAATCGCCCATATGGATTAACTTTGTGAGTTGTACGGTTGAAGACAACAAATTGAGAAATAATAAAGTCAACAAAGGAAGTAATCTTATTGGTTGAGGAATAAGACAAATGGTGTAATAAGTCAAGAAAAGAGGCTGTGGACTTCACGCCATTGGCTTCTCAGTTTAGACAATTAATGGCAAGTGAAGTAAGTCAAAATGTGCAGAGAATGGCTTCTGATAGCCGTTGCTTTTGCTGCAGTTTTTCTTCATGCATTAAATGAATGAAAGACGTGAAATAAATGAAAGAAATGGGATAAGGCCAAGTGATGAGTTCTGATTGGATAGCATGACTATATAAGAAGGAACGTTTGAGGAAACCGATTTGGCCATATTCATCTTTTTCACGAGAGCTATGCAACTACAATGGTTATGTTCTGATTTTCTCTCATTTCTACCATGCCCGATTTACAAAACTTCACTTTTAGGTTGGCTAAACACATAAACTGCTTATAAAACCTTTCCTCTATGGTTGATGAGCTGAAGGAATAAGCAAAAGAAAGGCCAACATGAGACAGAAAGCAGTCTGTTCTGGAAGTGAAGTTAGTTGAGGTGACTTTCATATTTCTGAGCTGTTCTTGATATTCAATGGTAGATTTATATGTTTTGTTTTAGTTAGATCTTTAGAGAATATGGAAACAAGGAAAATAATGGAATAAGTGACGAGAATGGCGACTATTGTGTTCGCCAATGATGAAAATTAGTAATCGCCAATAAGGTGAGTAGATAATAAGGAACTCGCCAAGGTAAATTCTGTGTAAATGGGCGAGATCGCCTAATTCTAGTGAAGTGAAATAATGGGCAAGCTCAAATGCGTGAGGCATTGGGCGAGTATAAATGGTGGGCGAACTCCCACATATAAGCCAATGTGAATGGCGAGTTGAGTTGTGTTTGACGCCCACATTTAAGACAATATATGAGGGCGAGATGATGTGTGTAAGCCATTGAAGAATGGCGAGCTCGATAGGGCGAATAAGACCCCTTGCGGGCGAGTGATTTGATTTTAAGTCGTACAATATATTGGAAATTTGGAAAAGGAAAATATTAATAATTTTAATAAATCATTTTGCAGCCGAGAATGGGAAATGGCTATTGGCGAGCAGGAAGCAGAGCGAAGCAAGGCTTCGTTGGAACAGGTAAGGGAGATGTGTGTGAAGTGATGCATGTCCTGTGGAGTAAATTTTATGAAAACATTAAGTTAAATGTTTTGTTTTCTGACATGCATTGTTTGAGGAAAGTTGTTTTGGGTGAACTGATACAGGGCGGGCGAGCCCTTGTATTTTTTTATGACGGGTGAATTGGTATTGGCAGGCGATCCAAGCCGTTTTATAATTTTTATACAACCATCTCTAGTTTTAAGGGCGGGCGAACTGGTTTTAATATGTTTGGGCGAATGGCCTTTTGTTTTAAATTGAGGGCGGGCGAACCGCAATCAACGAGATATAGTTCTCTTTTGAAAAGCTAAGTGACGGGCGAATACGAATTCATCGTCTTGTCGAGCTAGTCAGGGGCGAGCCGTGAAGGGCGAGCTGACCCTGGCGAACAGTTTTAAAGAGTAATTTCTTAAAGGAAATAAATGAGACGTTTTAAATATTTTCAAAATAGAAATTTGAGACCTTTTGCCAAGTTGATTACTGGGCGAGCCACTGAGGGCGAGCCAGTTTGCTTTCGGATTTTAAAAGCACGAGGGCGGGCGAACCCTGGTTCTCCGCATTGGGCGAATTGTCATGGGCGAGCCATATCGGGCGAGTCGACCATGGCGAACAGGTTTCGCTTTTCCAAATTTTCTTTACGAAAAATGAATTGTTTTCATTATGTTTTTGGGCAAGTTGACCAAAGGGTGAGTTGACCATGGGCGAACTAGCCATGGCAAGTCGAACTAGCCATGGCAAGTCGAACTAGTCATGGCAAGTCAGTTTAACCCGTGACTCTCTCATACGGAATTCAGTGAGATTGCGGGCTGTTTTTAAAACCTTTTTGGAAAGAAAACGATGACATTATGAAATGATTCCTTAAAGGTTTTTCATGAGATATAATTTGATTTTGAGACGTTAGGCCTCTAGTTCATGCATTACTATTGCGTGACCCGCCTGGGGCGGTGGCTCGGTCAATGGACCAATGAGTGCACCTCAGGGCGTCACAGGGCTGATGGACCCGCCAAGTCATCAGCGGTCTCGAGGTCACTTGGCAAGTGGACCCGAGGACCACTATAGATTATGGCCATAGATCTGAGATAGCTGTGAGGGGCGATGGCCTACGGGTGCACCCCAATAGCGGCAGATTCCGTTCTCGCAAGGGGGAGGGGGAACGATGATAGCATGATTTATTTGTTGCCTAGTCTCAACTTACCAATTTCTGTTTATTGTGAGGATTTGTTGAAATCCTATATATTGTTTACTATATTTTTAAAGTAAACTGTTTAGCCAGTGATTTGAATGGTGTTTTAAGAGAGTTGTTTACTATATATCCACTGTCTTTTCTACTGGGTTATCGTTAAGAAAAGAATAAATACGTTGTGATATATAGTTTTGCTTTATTTAAAGCAGCATATGTTTCCTTTACTGAGCGTATGAATCGCTCACCCCTTTGTTTTAACTCCACTGATAAGAAGTACACGGAGTTGAGAGAATTAGCTCTCAGATGGATATAGTTACGTTTAAAGCGTTGAGGCATGTTATGTTAAACGTGACAGGTACAATCTCTTCTCTTTTACATTCCAGACATATGTATACAGTACTACTTTATTGAAATAAAGACAATAGGGGATGTCAGATGTAAGGAAATATGAAAAGATATTTTCATATTCCGTTTTTATTAAGTAAATGTTTATCATTTATGGTTGTTACTGTTAAAATGTTAATGGCATCGCAGACAGCCCAACCAGTAAAGTTGTATAGAAATACGTGCAAAAAGTGGTAACGGGATGTTACAAGGTTGCTCTCGAATTTGGACCCATTTTTAAAGGTAACAATAAAATCATCTTTTTGCCTAATTAAAGACATGAGTTTGTTGCTGCTAACTATTTTCCATGCACAACATTTATAACACATACTATCACACATAGATTAACTTCCAAAACAAAAATTTAATGACTTAAAATATTACATGAAAAAAAAATAGTCAAACTATTAACAATGTCATAATGTTTGACTCGAAAGGTTTTCTTTCATAAGCTTTTAGAAAAATTCTTAATATCTTTGCTTCTTCTTTGACAATTATACTTCTTAATGTGTTTCTATTTATTTTCTTAATTATATAATCTAAGTAATAAGAGAAAACAAAGTGTGATGTTTCAAGGTGGACTTCGAGAAGGCTTTTGATAGTGTAGATTGAAAGTTTTTTGATCTAGTTATGATGAAAATGGGCTTCGGTTCAAAGTGGAGACTATGGATCTCTTCCTATGTTTTGATTGCATCGCTTTCTGTTTTAGTAAATGGTACTCTGTCCAAGGATTTCAAAATTTCTAGAGGTTTAAGACAAGGCTGTCCTCTCTCTCTATTCCTTTTCAACTTGGTGGCCGAGGCTTTCAGCGCTGTGATGAATAAATCTCTTTCTGCAGGCTTTGTCCAAGGGATTGGAGTCGGTTATGATCAGTTTAGGATAACTCATCTTCAATACGCTAATGATACAATTATTTTTTGTGAACCTGTTTTGGAGCAGCTTATTAATGTTAAAAGAATTCTTAAATGCTTCTAGGTGATGTCGGGGATGAAAATCAACTTTCAAAAAAGTAGGCTCTTCGGAATCGGGATCGATAATCAAACCTTAAATGTTTGGGCTGACACAATCTGTTGTAAGGTTGAGAATCTTCCATTTACTTACCTTGGGTTGCTGTTAGGCACGGATTCTAGAAGCATTAGTATTTGGAACCCCATTATCAAAAAATTTCACATAAGACTTGCTGGATGGAAAACTAAATTTCTCTCCATTGGTGGCAGGGTCAATGTTTTGAAATCGGTTTTATCTTGTTTGCCTGTTTACTTCATGTCCTTGTTCTCGATCCCAATTACTGTCAAAGAGGAGTAGATAAGCTTCAAAGGTGCTTTTTTTAGGGTGGATCTATGTAAGCCAGAAAAATGAATTTGATGGATTGGTATACTATTTGTACCTTTAAACAATTTGGCGGACTTGGTTTGGTCGATCTTAAGCTAAAAACAGAGCGATGTTGAACAAGTGGATTTAGAGATACGGGAAGGAAAACAACTCTTTACTAAAACAATTATTGTGGAAAAGTATGGAGGTTCAGCTAATGATCTTATTCCATAGCTGAGGTGTAGCAGAGGATTCTCCCATCTTTGGTAAAATATCATCCAACCTCTCTCCCCTAATAATCCATCTTATCATCATATTTCTACTGGTTTGGGTTTTTCACTCAATGATGGCTGCTGTATTGATTTTTGGAGGGATGAATGGATAGATGGTACTCATCTTTAGATCGATTTCCCTAGAATCTTTGCACTTGCCATCAATAAAACTGGCAAGGTAAAGGATTTTGGATTTTGGAATGAGAACGGTTGGGACTAGAAAGTGGATTTGACAAGGAACTTATTTGACTAGGAAATTCCCCAATGGCAAGCTTTTTGCTCATCCTTGAATTACTTTCAAGTGTGCCACACTCTTAAAGACTCTCTTATTTGGAAAGGCACTACCTGTGGGAATTATTCACTTAGGAATTTTTGTAAGATGGTTCAAAGTAGATCTTATTTTGCTTCTGATGGCTTGGAATCAATGTGGATCGGCTTAGCCCCACCAAATGTTGAATTCTTCTGTTAGAAGCTTTTAAGAGGTCGGGTCGTGGTTAAGGATCTGCTTGTAAGAAAAGGATTGCTTTAAGTCGTAGTTGCTGATTGTCCTTTTTGTGGTAAAGGAACCGAGACTGTGGAACATTTATTCTTCACCTGTGGATTTACTCGGAAAATTTGGACTCACTGTTGTTTTATTTGGTGTATTTCTTGGTCATGCCATTCCAAGCTGATTCCATTTTTCTTAGCCTAGCAATATGCTCTTCTTAAGAATCATTGCAACAAAGTTTGGAAAATGGCTTTCTTTGCCATTATTTGGTCTGTTTGGCTCAACAGGAATGATGTCGTCTTTAATGCTGCTTTACCTAATTGGAATCAATTGACGAATAATGTCAAACTTAGATTGGCTTATTGGTCCAAAGCTAAATAGCCAACGATTCATTGTTAGGCACTCAAGCCCAAAGGGAGAGCCTAGCCCGAAAGACCGATCTAGTAGGTAAGAGAACCCCTCAAGCTTAAATACTCCTTTATAATTGCTTGTGGAGTCGATGTGGGATCGTAACATTACCTACCCCTTGAGAAGCTGACATCCACAGCAACCCACTCTAAATGGCTTTCACTCCAAACTCTTCTCGGCACCAGGTAGCAGTTTTCTAGGTTGCCCCTCCTGCTCCACGATGGCCTACTCTAGATGGCTTCACTCCAGACCTTATCAAGCACCAGGTAGCCCTTTTCTAGGTCGCCCTCTCTGCTACGTTATCTCTCAATGAAAGCACCAATATTAGGTACTCAAGCCCAAAGAGAGGGCCTAGCCCAAAAGATCGATCTAGTAGATAGGAGAACCCCTCAACCTTAAATACCCATTCACAATTGCTTATAGAGTCAATGTGGGATCGTAACATTCATGCTTTTGTTTTCGATTTTCTAAGACTCCCTAATTTGTTCACTGTTCTTTCCAAACAAAAAATTCACAACTTGAATCTCATGTGGAAGGCACCTTCTTTGGTTTGTCGATGGTTTCGCAGTTGGAAAACCTAGGCAAGCTGGTATTAGAGGAATTCTAAGGGATGAATAAGGTAACAGAGAAATCATTTTTTTTTTAAATTTGTTGGAATTCTAGATTCTAATGAAGCTGAACTTCTTGCTATTAAGGAGGTATGCCTCATCTTTGCCGCCTTTAAATGGGTTTTTACACATTCTATTCTCCTTGAAAGCGACTCATCTAATGTGGTCAAGTGGGTCAGTCGCATCCAATCTAAGCCTTGGAAGCTTAGGAATATTATTTCCCATATCGAGAACATAAAACCAAAATTTATCAACTGGAGCATAACGCATATTTCTAGGATAATCAATGAGGAGGCTGATGCTTTTACTAAGCAAGGTGTTTCTAGAGTTCAAGATTTGGTCCAGGTCTTCTAATCTATTTCTGGCTTTTGGTTGGTCAATTTTTTCTTGTTAGCAACTGAGTTGATTGCCTTCTTGATGCTGTCTGATTGGTGTTTGTTCTTTTGCTTCTATGTTTTCCGCTCTGTTCGTATTAGTTCTGCAAGGCCCTTTGTGACTGGACACCTATGCCCAATCTTGTAGCTTTCGTTTTTGGATCTTCCGGATGTTTTGTTTATCCTCTATTCCAGGCTTTCTCTTCGGTTTTTCCCTAAGTAGCCTATTTTTAATAAAAGCTCATCATTTGCTTTTCAAAAAAAAAAGTGTGATCGTTGTAGTCTACGCCTTGATCTACTATAAATGTTGTCCAACCAAGAAAGATTATCTATTTTAATAAATTTTAACAATTTTTCTAAAATCTAATTACTTCAAGTAAAATAATTAAAACATTATCTAATTTAGAAATAATTAAAATATTATAGATTTTTCATCTATTTAAAAAATAAAATTAATTATTCTATACATTTAAAACAATTAAGCCTTTTTGTAAACAAAGTGGATAAATAATACGAATTTTACGTGTATGTGTGTGTGTATATATATATATATATATATATATATATATATATATATATATATATATATTTATATATATAAAATCTGTGCATCGCACGGCTTTGCAAGCTAGTTTTATTACTATTTCACAAATCTCAACCTAATCGACATATAGTTTTAAGTTTGTTAAAATAAATATTCAATCCCCTTCTCAAAAATACAATAACATCTTAATATATTCTTTTTTCATTTTATTTTCATTTGGACGATCATTTTAAACAAACAATAACAGAAAAGTTTCAAGAATGATACTAAATAATAAAATTTTCAAGTAATAATCAGCTCTTAGCTAAAACTTTTAAATAGAAAAAAGTTGGAAATAATTCGCTTTGTTTTGGGTGAATGGAAGAATTGTGAGTTGTTGGGGACTGTGGCTGGGATCAATCCGTTTTAACTTGAAGTTAGCTAAACATCAACTACTCACGAAAAAAAAAAATCGGGTTAGGTTATCCTTGCTTTATTAGGATTTGGTTTTCTTTGGCCGACGAAAATAGTGATGCATTAAATCTAATTAATTAGCTTTGCCAATTGCCATCCACGACTTCAGAAGCCTTCTTGCTCCTCCAGGTTAGCCGCTATATTACTTTTGTTTTTTATTTCTTTTAAAAACATGATATACATGTAGAAATAGCTTAATGTTGAATTTTTCCCTACTCTGCCATTAATTGTAGCTTTTTTGTGCTTGGTATTTTTTAAGTCTTTCTGTTTTTTTGGTGAATTTTTTTTCTCTTTCGTATGTCTTTTCATATTTCTTTTTGTTGACAAATAGGCCAACAATTAGAAGATCTGATTACCAGAAAAAGAAAGAGGGAATGGCTAGAAGAAGCAATGGGCATTTGCCTCAAGATTTGGTTACTAAGATTCTCCTCAGGCTGCCTGTCAAGTCAATCATTCTATTCAAGTGCGTAGCAAAAACTTGGAGTTCTCCTTTTGAAAATCCAAGTTCTGTTTCATAGCATCTTAGCATTAGCAAGGCGAACAATCGACTTCTCGTATACCATTATAACGAATCTATTGGGGATAGTGTTATTCGCTTGTTTCTTGATCAAACCCTCGTTTCTTAGCAAGATTTACTCCAACAAATTCCCTCCGATTTCAATGTAATTAGAACAACTATTTGGGTTTGTGATGGATTACTATGTTTATGTGATGCTATCAAATCTCGTATATCTCTATGGAATCTTGCCACAAGAGAATTTAGACTTCTGCTAGAATGTAATGAAAACATTCCGCCCAAGGTAGAAACTTACCGAAATGACATTGGGTTCAGGTCAGATACGGTTTCAAATGATTACAAAGTGATCTATATTCGAGTCTATGTGATTTTGGAGACGGGTATTCATGGACCACGTCACTATGCAGTTTACAAGATGAGCACTGATTCCTGGAGGGTATTAAGAAGGGAAGAGGTTGATTTCTTTGAAGACCTATGTATTCTTAATAACGCATGTGTAAGTGGAGTTTACTACTGGGTGGCGGACAAGTTTCTTCAATATTCTAAGATCCTTGTATTTGACTTTGGCAAAGAACTGTTTCAATTGATAGAGTGGCCACCTGTTGTCTTCATTTGGGCGGCTGCTTCCATTACCTGGAGATCGTATTTCTTTGTGGGTTTCTTATCCGCACATGGCCGACAAAAGTAATTACATTTGGGTGTTGAATGAAGAAAGGCAGCACTAGACCAAACTATTAAGGATTGAACCTCTTTCAGGGGTTCAAAGGATGTTTGGATTTTGGAACAAGAATGGCAATAAGGTACTTGTAGAATCACTAAATGGGCAGCTAACGATTTACGACCTTGATACCCATGATTTCAGAGATATTATTGGAATTAAGACCAGAAAAGCTAGGGCTCATCTTGAGGTTTACTCTCATGAAGAGAGCCTTGTTGCTACCAGTAGAGATCGGATCGAATAGATTTTGCTTTGATTGACTTCAAACTCAGGTTCGAAAAGTGACAAAGCGGCCTCTGATGAAGGCATGCAGCTTTGGAATTTCCTATATTTTTCTTTTCTATGTAAAATAATATATATGCAACACCAAAAATGTTGAAAATGATTGACTTAGATATCTTTATAAAAGCTTATTAAGCATTACCAATAAATCGAATTATCCTTTATTAATTTAGAATTCTATTTTTTTAATTATAATCATTGGGCCATAGATAATTAAGCAAAGATAACTAACTTGTTATTATTAGTAGATCAAAATACGATACTGTTTGTTAAATGATTGAAAATTTTTTATTTATTGAAAATAAAAACTTTCAATGATTTAATATTTTCATTGTTTTTGATAATGTATTTTTGATCATGTATTTTATTTTATTTTATTTTCTTGAGTAGTATATTTCCATTAGAAGTTACAATCACAATTAGCATATTACATTTGATAATGTATTTTATTTTATTTTATTTTCTTGAGTAGTATATTTCCATTAGAAGTTACGATCACAATTAGCATATTACATTCCATGAACAGGTAACTATGAAAATAACATTACTCAAACTAGGTAAACTAGTAAATAACTAGACTAACTCAAGCTCATACTTGACAAGATTTGAACTTGAGACCTCAAAGTCTCAGAGCCTTCTCCTTGCCACTAAGCCAAGGTCTCATTGGCATGCATTTTAAAATCAACTTAAAAGAAAATTTTTAATCAAAAAACATTGAATAAGATAAGTAAATAATCACCTACTTATCATTTAATGCAAAAACTTTTAAGACAATATATCAATAAAAAAAATTAAATTGGACTATTTTATCCTTAAAAAAACTTATATAATTATCAATTCATTCATAGTATTTACTCCAAACCAGATTTAATATTGTAGATTAAAATTATTACCATTGAAAATAAAAAGTCATAATGTCTTCCACCCACTCTTCGGGTAAAGAAGCTTAGCAATTCAATTAAATTAGGAACAAGAAGCTTAATAGAAGAAACGTGTTAGACTTGGTTTTCTTGACTTTTTTTTTTTTTGGCTTTCTCTAAATTTTTTTTTATTTGAATCAATATTTTCTAAGAAAAAATTTGTCGTCGTACTTTATGGTTTTTGTAAAAATTTTTCATTTGAATCAATATTTTCTAATAAAAAAATAGTTTGTATATGATGCATTGACAGTGTATAGTTTCTAGAAGAAGGATTCTATGAAATAGTTACGCCACCTCAGCTTGTATCACACTCCATTCATTTAATGTCATTTCAACAGTTTTTCTATGTCATTTAACACATTAGCTTAAAACTTTTCTCACTAAAAATTTGTGCTTAAAATTTTCCCACTAAAAATTTCCCACTAAAACTTTATGCCTAAAAATTTTTCACTAATTTTTTTTTTCACAAAAATTTATCACTTTCTAAATATTGTTGCCGAGAAATTTTATTTGATTGTCAGAACTCCTTTGGCAGCACAACTGTGATGGTTTAACATTGAAAGGTAAGTGGATTCCATAATTTTTTTTTAACGTTGAAAGCACAATTTATTTGTGTTCAGTTCTATTTATATATATATGCTTTTGTATTTTAAGAAGCACTGAAGCATCTTGGTTGATGCACATAAAAACACAGAGAAGAATGTAAAATGAAAAAGAACGAGAATTGTATAACTTGGTTTTGGTTTGGAATTGCTTTTGCCTTTCTGTTTAAAATGTATAACGTTGAAAGCACAATTTATTTTGTGCTCAGTTCTATTTTTATATATATATATATATATATATATATATATATATGCTTTTGTATTTTAAGAATTTCTATTTGATTGAACTTTTAATCTGATTTTTTTATTTTTCTATTAGATTTTTTTGTTCATAACTTTTATATTATGGATATAAATGGTGAAGAAAGAGTTCCTTTGACAGTGAATCCAAATGATTCTTTTGAAGAAATTAAAATTGGAATGAAAGTGCATTGTGAAGAGGAAGCTTATGATCTTTATAATCAATATGCATTGAGTAAGGGATTTAGTGTTCAAAGAGGGAATAAGAGACGAAGTTTGGGTGAGCCTATACGACAACGTGAATATTTATGCTCAAAATCTGGGTATCATCAATATGAAGATGTTGGGGAAGTGAGAAAATTTAATCGTTTGAAAACAAGGACAGGTTGTGAGGCTAAAATTCGTTTTACAATTGAAAAAGGTGTTTGGGTAGTGTCTTACTTCAATGATCATCATAATCATGAGTTAGCAATTTCAGAAGAAAGAATTAATTTGAGATCAGGAAGAAAAAATATTAATGGGACATGCTGTGATAACCGTAAATTTTCCATTTATGGGAAATTATTAATATTGGAAACTTAGTGAAATGAATAAATAAATAAAATTGTGAGAATCGAAATATTGTGGAAATTCCGAGAATGGAGGAAGTGACGGAATTGAGAAATTCGAGTGAAAGAAATTAAGTGAAGGAAATTAAATAAGGACAGTAGGGAAATTTAATTTGGATAAATGAAAATCCAAATTAAATAAGAAAATGAGAAATGAAAATAAAATATGTTTATATAATTACAAATTATATAAATGTAATTTGACATAAATACATATGTATTTAAATACCGTATGGTATACTGTATATATTAATATACCGTGGTATATATATAAGTATATATACTATTTGATAAATGTAAATAATACATATGTATTCAAGTATGACATTTTATGTATATGTAAGTATATACATATTTGAGAAAATGTAAATATTAAATTTCATTAAAGTTTGAGTGTATATATATTGTTAATACAATATATATATGGAATTATTACATTTATATAAATGTTTATATAAATGTTATTTAATTTTAAAATATATAAATATACATATATATATATATACAAGACATATATTTTGTAATATACAATATATATATTATAGATAATATATTGTACTATACATTATATATGAAATAATATTATATGTGTAATATATAGTATATATATTATATGTATATAGTATAAAGTATATAATAAGATGTATACTAAAAATAGAAAGAAATAAAACAAAAATGGAAAGGAGAAATCGGGGAAGCAAACCCGATTCCCCCCCCAGGTGAGGCTGATAGTGGCGGAGATGCCACCGCCGGCGAGGATAAAAGGAAGAGACGGCCCCGGCGAAGAGAGGGAGGCCGGTGACCGTCGGAAAGGAGGAAGAATCGGAAAGAAAAATCAACGGAAACAGAGGCGAAATGCGGCGGAGGCCGAGAAGAAAAAGAAAATGGATCTGGCGGTGCCGGCCAAATCGGCCACTGCCACTGCCACCGAAGCGTCGTCGGAGGGAGAGGAAGACGATAGAGGCCACCGGAGAGGCTGGGAACGGCGGAGGAAGGCCGACGGAGGAGGGGAAGAAACCGAGGCAAAACCGAGTAGATCCGCCAGCGTGCCACCGATCCAGGCCAAGTTGAGGCCACCGGCAGCTTCGCCTCGATGCTGGCCAGCTGCTGAGCCACCGAGCCGCCGGAGAATCGGCCACGGGAGGAGAACCGGCGGTGAGGAGGGTGGAGCCGGTCTGAAGGGCTTGAACCGGCCAGGAAAAGAAAGAGGAAAAAGAAAAAGAAAAAGAAAAGAAAAGAGAAAAAGAAAAAGAAAGAAGGAAGAAAAAGAAGAAAAAGAAAAGGGAAAGGAATTCTGGGAATTTGGAAAATTTCCGAGAATTCAAAAATTACGGGAAATCCCGAAAAATACGGGAATCGGTAAGAAATCTCGAAAAGTATTAAATTATTTAAATAATTTAATTATTTAAATAATTATGGAAAAATTCTAAATTTTAGAATTTAATTTTCAGAAAATATCCTCGATGACCGAGTATAAGATCTGATTCTACACTACTGCAGAGTCTAATTTCATAAATTAATAATGAAAATTAAATAAATAATGAACATTGATTTCCACTTGGTTGAAAAGCTCGTTATCATGAGATGAGAATGGAGCAATTTCGGTGAAATAATGTATGGGGCGAGAATGTTGGTCAGCTCGTTAATGGGGGAGCAAGGTAGTATGTTTGCCAATGGGCGAGCAGATCGCCAATGGATAATGGCGAGGGCGAGTATACTAGTTTTCCAAAATCTGCGAGGGCTCCCGATCGCCCACACAAATTAAAGAAATTAAAATGCTAAATAAAAATTTCCAAATGTGGGGAATCTTAGCAATTGGCGAGTTGGTTGGTTGCTCTTTGGTTGGGCGAATAGGTGAGTTCGCCAATGCTGTGATTCGATGATCGCCTAAATGGGTGAGGACATGTAATCGCCCGTATATATTGAATAAATTGGAATGGAATCAGCATGTGACCATTGCAGCCAAAATTGACTTTGTAAGTGATTTGGTTGGAGACAATTAATACAGAGGAGGTAAAGTCAATAAAGGAAGCAACCCTATTGGTTGATGAGTAAAACAAAGTCTGCAGCAGAAGAAAAAGAGTGTGGAAGGAAGACTTTCTCGCCCTTTGTATGTGCAGATTTTCTTCATGCATTAAATGCATGATAGACGTGAGGAATGATGAAAGAAACAGGATAAGAGGCAGGCGGTGGCTATTGATTGGCTGAGCATGGCTATATAAGCAGAGACAATTGAGGAAAAACGAGTTAGCCAATTTCAGCTTCTTCACGAAAACCATTTCTCTGCTTCTTCCATTTCTCTGCTATGGTTGATTGAATAGGCTTCACCCTTAAGCTGGCTAAACAAGCAAAACAGCTTACAAACCTTTCCTTCTTAGTTGGTTGAGCTAAAAGAATAAGCAAAGGAGGCCAACATGAGACAGAAAACAGTCTGTTCTGGAAGTGCAGTTGATTGAGGTGAGTTTCATATTTCTTAGGTGTTCTTGATATTCAAGGGTAGACTTATATGTTTACAACATAGAACACAACCTTGTTTTAGTTAGATCCTTAGAGAACATGAAAACAAGGAAAATAATGAAATAAGTAACGACAATGGCGACTACAGTGATCGCCTATGTTGAAATCTAGTAATCGCCAATGAGGCGAGTAGATAATGAGGAACTCGCCAAGGTAAAGCATGTGTTCAAGGGGCGAGAACGCCCAATTCTAGTGAAATGAATTCATGGGCGAGCTCAAATGCAGAAGTGTTGGGCGAATAGGATTGTGGGCGAACTCCCACAATTAGGCCAATGAAGGTCTCGTGAGTTGCCTGGTGGGCGAGATGCCACGTGGTTGCCATATGGTGAATGGTGAGCTCGTCTGGGCGAACTAGTAAAGCTCTATTTGGGCGAGTAGTGATTCGATTTATTTCAATTTCACCCAAGTAATGGAAAAATATTTATAAAGAAAATATTAATGGAATTTATATAATTTGCAGCCGATAATTGGGAATGGCTATGGGCGAACGAGAGCGGGGCGAAGCAAGGCTTCGTTTCTAATAGGTAAGGGAAGTGTGTGTGAAGTGATGCATGTCCTGTGGAGTAAATTTTATGAAAATATTAAGTTAAATGCTTTGTTTTCTGACATGCATTGTTTTTAATAAATTTCTTTGATTTTGGGCGGGCTACAAAGCCGTCCCTATGATATTTGGGCAAAATGGCATTGGCGGGCGAGCCAAACTTGCTATATTGTTTTAGACGGGCGAGTCCTTTTATGAAACTGGGCGAGTGCCCTTGTTTTAAGGAGAAATATGGGTAAGCCAAAGTTGGGCGAACCCTTTTTCATTTTATTTGGGGCGGACGACCCCTAAGTTTAGGAAGTTGTTGGCAAGCCGGTTTTACTTAATGTTTTATAAGAAAGAATTGGCGGACGACTATATGTTAACCTGTTTTGGAGTGACCATGGCGAAGAGATTTTCGGTGGCATTTTTCTTGAGGAAAAATTAGCCATTTTAACATTTTAAAAATGGAAAATATAAATTCTTGGTATTGGCGGGCGAGCCAAATCTCTTAAAATGGGGTGGGCGATCCCTTTTGTTATGAAAGCTATGGGCGAGCTGACCCTGGCGAACAGGTTTAGAGTACATTTTCTCAAACGAAAAATGAGACGTTTTAAATATTTTCAAAATAGAAATTTGAGACCTTTTGGCGAGTTGATTACTTGGCGAGCCACTGAGGGTGAGCCAGTGTGCTTTCGGATTTTAAAAGCAAGAGGGCGGGCGAACACAGGTTCTCCGCGTTGGGCGAACTGTCATGGGCGAGCCATATCGGGCGAGTCAACCATGGCGAACAGGTTTCTCTTTTCCAAAATTTTTCAACGAAAAATGAATTGTTTTCATTATGTATTTAGGCGAGTTGACCATGGGCGAACTAGCCATGGTGAGCCAGTGAAACCCGAGCCTTTCTCACACGAAATTTAGTGAGATTACGGGCTGTTTTAAAATCATTTTGAGAAAAGGATGAGATTATGAAATGATTCCTTAAAGGTTTTTCGTGAGATATAATTTGATTTTGAGACGTTAGGTCTCTAGTTCATGCATTACTATTGCGTGACCCGCCTGGGGCGATGGCTCGGTCGATGGACCAATGAGTGCACCTCAGGGCGTCACAGGGCTGATGGACCCGCTAAGTCATCAGTGGTCTCGAGGTCACTTGGCAAGTGGACCCGAGGACCACTATAGATTATGGCCATATATCTGAGATAATCGTGAGGGGCGATGGCTTACGAGTGCACCCCAATAGCGGCAGATTCCGTTCTCGCAAGGGGGAGGGGAAACAATGATAGCATGATTTATTTGTTGCCTAGTCTCAACTTACCAATTTCTATTTACTGTAAGGATTTGTTGAAATCATATATATAGTGTTTACTATGTATCCACTGTTCTTTTCTACTGGGCTATTGTTAAGAAAAGAATAAATGAGTTGTGATATATAGTTTTGCTTATTTTAAAGCAGCATTTCCTTTACTGAGCGTATGAATCGCTCACCCCTTTGTTTTTAACTCCACAGATAAGAAGTACACGGAGTTGAGAGAATTAGTTCTCAGATTGGTATAGCTATGCTTAAAGCACTGAGGCATGGCACGTTAAATGTGACAGGTACAATCTCTTCTCTTTTACATTTCAGACATATGTATACAGTACTACCTTAGTGAAATAAAGGTTAATAGGGGATGTCAGATTAAAGGAATAATGAAAAGAAATTTCATATTCCATAATTAATAGATAAATGGATATCATTTATCACTGTTACTGTTGAATGTTAATGGTATTGCAGACAGCCCAACCGATTAAGTTGTATGGAAATACGTGAAAAATGTGGTAACGGGATGTTACACCGAGCCAATGGGATCGGGCGAGGCGACCACGGGCGCGACCTTCGAGAGGCAGTCGCCGACCCGAAACAGGTAAGGGAGACATGTGCCGCCTGTAAGGATATTCGGTCACATGTTTTAAATTATGCATTTAATTTATAAATGCAATTTATAATGACTAGCTTCGAGAATTGTGGTGATTTATCAGTTTCAAATTGTGGTGAAATACCAGCTGAAAAATATAAACTGTATTTACCGTGCAGGAGGCTAGCCAAATTGGCAGCCGTTATACTGCCGAAAATTTTTTGAAAAATTACTAAAATTTACCGAAAATCACTGAAAACCAAAATAAAAGATTTGATTTCACATGAATCGATTTTCGGGTACGAAAATCGAGAAATTAAGTAAATTTTATAAAACATGAATATAGTGATATTTAATTTTAAAATATTCATGTTTTTGAGAATGGTGAAAAGGAAATCACTGAAAATTCACTCGGTAGGTGATATTTCACGTGAAACGAGATGAAAATGAAAAAGAGACTGAAGTGAATATTTGTATAAATATTCTTAAATATTCCCTTGATTTTACATAAAACTTTTGTGGTTTTAATTATGGAAATAATTAATTATGAAAATTCCATAAAGGTTAAGGAATGAAGAAAAACTATGATTTCGAGACCTCTAGTCTCTACACGTGTTTTAGAAGAAAACATGGTGATGAAATTATTGAAATTGGAAAATAAATATTTTACTGTTCCATAAATTACAAAAAGATTTGAATTGAATTTCGATGATTTTAAAAATCATGTTTTCGATGGATAGCATGGAAAGGCGTGCATACATGGGTTACGGTGAAAAAGACATTGTCATGAGATTTGTTTTATAGTGTGACTATTTTATAACTGTTTTCACCGTATGAGAAATATGATTTATACATGTGAGCCTTATGGATAATTGTGAAATGTTTTTACACTACGGTGTTTAAAATTTATAAAGGCTATGGTACGGTTTATACTGTTTTGAGACTATAGGCCCTGAGTTCATGCATTATTATTCATGTAATTGCGTGACCCACCTGGGGCGGTGGCTCGAGTCGATGGACCAACGGGTGCACCTCAGGGCGTCACAAGGCTGATGGACCCGCCAAATCATCAGAGGTCTCTAGGTCGCCTGGCAAGTGGACTCGATGACCACTTATAGATTATGGCCATAGATCTAGCAGAGATAGCCGTGAGGGGCGATGGCCTACGGGTGCACCCCAATAGCGGTAAATTCCGTTCTCGCAAGGGGGAGGGGGAACGATGATAGCATGATTTATTTGATGCCTAGTCTCACACATTGATTACTGTTTATTGAAAGGATTTACGGAATCCTATTTACTGTACTGTATTATTTACTGTACTGATCACTAGTTACTGTTTATTGATGAAAAACCGTACCAAAATACTGTGTTTACAGAACTGTATTGTGCACTGAAATGGTAGCCACTGATTACTGTTTTACTGAACTGAAAGCTACCATTTATTGTTTACTGAACTGAAAGCTACCGTATACTATTTACTGAATTGGTAGCTACTATTTACTGTTACTGACTGAACCGTATCGAGATACTGTTTTACTGAATACTGAATATACTGTTTTACTGAATTGTACGATACGGTTACTGATTTAAAAAGAGAAATAGATGTTTATTCTAAAAGAATAACATAAGAATTATTTCTAGGATAGAAATAATCAAAGAAGTGATTATCCAATGATTGGATATTTACAAATCATTGTACAGTCACGTGTTTTAAAGGATACTGAAGTGAAAAGAAATAAGTGGTTTACTCTGTGGAAAAAAAAATAATATCGTTTTGAGAAAATTGGATTTAATACTCTCTACAGTTGCTTCTAGATTCCGGAACAAGTATGGTATTCTAAAATACCTACCTTACTCTATCTGGATCCCTAGCCGACTGTAGTATCCTTCCTACATGTGAGCCTAGAGCTAGCTAGGAAGATTTTAAAGAGAATGAAAAATATTTTCAGCATATAGACAGCTGAATATCAAGTGTGACATATAACTCTCTTACTGAGCCGTGGTTTGCTCACTCCCCAATTTTAAACATTTCAGGTTTTTAATGATTGTGAGATCCAATGGTTGTGGATTACGGCTGCACATAAAGGACAATGTGACAGACCGACTGATTTATATGAGGTACGATCATTTATTTTCTGTATTTAGACATGTATACAGTACTACTTGCTTATTAAGTAAGATAGGGGATGTATGTAATACAAACAATATTTTATGAAATTGTTTAACATAAGAAATCAAGTGAAGTATCACAAACAGCCCAATCGGATAAATTGTGTAAAATAAGGTAAAAAATGTGGTAACGGGTCGTTACAGATTTAATGGTATCAGAGCATGGTTGGTCTGATGTCTGTGGATACTTTGGAAGGAAAAGTGTTAAACATCCCCGGTAGTACTGTGTCGTCTGAATACATAGAGAAAATAAATGATTGTAAACTGAGTAAAATGATTTAAAGGGAGTGAGAAATTGTAAATTGAGAATGTTAAAGAGATAATTAGGCTCAGAAATTACCGGAAAATTGTTGATTCTTATAATCTAAATGAAGGCCTGTTCGATAAGGAACCGAAAGGACTCGGTGAGGGCCCCACCAGTATCTTTCTGTCCGGATCAAATTGAGACCTGAAAATGATGATATAAATGAGTGGAATGAAATATCATCATTAAAAGACTTTAAGATCACCGATTGAGGGTAATTTGAAGAGAGAGAAAATTTTTGGCAAAAAATGACCAAAATACCCATGCCTCTGAAATTTTACAGGGAGTTAAAATAAACTAATAGAGGTTGGAATTGATTGATATGACAGAGAAATTGATGATATATAGCTGAATTACGAGCAAAATAATCCAATTGTGGATTTTAGTAAACATATTTGTCGAAATCAAATAAGATCTTAAATTGCTGATATTAGTACGAGAAGAGGTACTATTAGCACATAGATATTAAGATCATTGGTTTAAATGTATACTGAGGAGAAAGAAATAAATGTCAAAATGACGAAAATGCCCCTATGTTGGGTGATGTTCGGAACAGTGATAAAACCGATCTGAATTGGAATCCATTGATAGTAATGGAGTTATTAATGGCATAGAGGAGATGATATGAATATAACGTTCCCTATTACTGATTCCAATTACACGTAGATTATGGACGCGAATGGTGAGTGACCTTGTGAATAGATTGGGCCTCACGATAGATCCTTGAGGGGGCTAGTGTGCTCCCAAAAGAGGACGGTATAGATATGTACAGGCGGACGGCGGACGGGCCGGGGCCTTACACGATGCGATCCAATGAGTGTATAGTGGAATTTCTTAAGATGATTGGCTCGGTTACTGTCTGTAAGGGTCGGAATTAAGAGTGTATTGAACGGGATCGTTGAATATTATGAAAAGTGAAATAATTACAGAAAATGACTGAAAAAGTGATCAGAAAACAAAATTGATGAAATCCATAACAGTACGGTTGATTGAGGTTCTATACATTTATACTGTTTCTGAGGTATTAAATGAATATTTAATTATAGAACCGGACCATTTGAGATATGCATTATAACTTGATGTACTGTATGGAGTACTGTAAATGAGTGAATAATGAAATCAAGGTAGAGTGTGTGTTAAAATGATTTGAATAGTAAATGTCTCTGCCTTGAGAATACACAGTGAAAATGACAGGGCATAAGGATGAGATGTCCGAAATGATAAGAGATGTGTGATTAAAGAAAGTATCGGATGTGATTCCTAATAAGATTTTCAGAGTTATATAGACTGGAGAAATCGAGCTAACATTGACTCGATTGTGGATATGAAATCTAATTCCAAGCTTATATCGAAGAATATAGAAAGAATCCGAAAGGCTTAAGAAACTAACTCTGGAAAATGTGTGGATAATAGAATTCACGTGTAAAGGTATGAACGATAAAAATACAGATAACATAAATTTGAGGATAATGAAGTTATCTGTAAAAGTGTAAGTGAGAGAAGCATTGATGATATTGAGACATAGATGAATTAAAAAGGATGTATTAATTTCCTATCATTAATAAAATTCTTATGAAGAACAAGTATTCATTTACACGAAAATGGACGCTTCACTGATCTGATTTGAGATGCATGAGGAGTTCATAAGATTTACCTTTGTATAAAGCATTATTAAATAAAAGTCAAAGACTGATGTCATAAGATAATGATTTGAACTCGATAAATAATTACGAGTTCCTGTGGAGGTATATAAGCCTAATGAATGAGGCATCCTTACATGAGTAAATTGATGAAATGCTAATAGAGTCTAAAGTATAAATGGAATATGAGCAGCATTGTGGTATGATCCTTAAACTCTTAAAGACTGTGGAATTGTGCTAAGATTTGCAACTAAGAGATTTGGCTAGACAGTATCTCCTCCTGAGATATATGATCTCGAGACGACAGGATGACAGTGAACCTGTCTATGAGATAGAGATAATGATTGAGATACGAAAGTAATGAGTCTAGCTAGATACTACTACCAGTCTATATAAGAGTGATGAGACTAGCTGCTCTATAGATGAGACCTAATTAAAGAAAGAAGTTAAAGTCGGTAAATGAATAAATGGAAACATGAAAATGAAAATGAAAGTGGAATAAGGAAATAAGTTGCATGATGAGAAGGGAACATCAATATGAAACAGTTCCCGAAGGTAAGACTGAAAGTGATTAGTGTTGGTTATCACATAACTTTGGCAAGATGAAAGAAATCAAGCCAAATTTGATAAGTGAAATTAATGATACTCCAAGGAGTAAGATAATTGATATGTTTACTGCCAGTATATAAATGAAAAATGATTATACATATAACCACCGTAACATGATAGAAACGGTGGAAGTATATAGATGATGTGGTGATTAAATATATAAATTGAGGATTCAATTGTGGAATCTAAATTATGAAAAGAGATTTAAAGACCATACTACATGGAGAGAATATGATTGTCTCATGATTTATAATTGTAAGAGATGATCAATAATAAAGTCTGTAAGTGAGATGTAGCCTTAATGAAATAAAAGTGAAAATGAATATTATGACCAATAAAGAGTCCAAAAGAGGAATGATAATATGGAAGTGATTAAAGAATGATGATCTGAATAGAATCATCTTCCATTATCAGACTCTTAGATTCTCTAGTGCTGTAGTCGAAGTATAAGTGTTAAACGGTGTGAATGTATATGTACAGTTCCAGTGAGCCTTACATGTGATGGGAGTCTCTGAGTTGCCATATGCTTAATGAGAAATAGCAAAAGGCTTGAGATCCCAAGTGTACTGATAGCACCGCTCCATACTAATATATACATATATGAGCGTGAGATGTAAACGCTCCATGATATTGAGAGAGCGTGTGCATGAGATGTATAAGCTACTGGGACAATTACATATAACTGACCGACATAAGTAATTGATAGTTTTAAACTATATCGACTTGGCACTAAATGAGAAAAATGGATGATAAACAGCATAGAGCAACTGTGATATGAAAAACATTGTGCATGGACTCTTATGTGAAAAGAGTAAAAGTGAATAACTCCCGATTTGAGAAATGAACTTACGGGAGTATAGACATATATGATGAAAGACAGCATGTAGTGGTCTAAAATATTCTTGATGTTGAAAGTGTACTGGCAGTATTACTTGGAGGATGATCTAGAGGTCAGAAGTCGTAAGTATACGGCATATACCACATTTGGACTTAAGTTAAATTCGGAGGACCGAATTTCTTAAGGTGGGGAGAATGTGATAACCGTAAATTTTCCATTTATGGGAAATTATTAATATTGGAAACTTAGTGAAATGAATAAATAAATAAAATTGTGAGAATCGGAATATTATGGAAATTCCGAGAATGGAGGAAGTGACGGAATTGAGAAATTCGAGTGAAAGAAATTAAGTGAAGGAAATTAAATAAGGAAAGTAGGGAAATTTAATTTGGATAAATGAAAATCCAAATTAAATAAGAAAATGAGAAATGAAAATAAAATATGTTTATATAATTACAAATTATATAAATGTAATTTGACATAAATACATATGTATTTAAATACCGTATGGTATACTGTATATATTAATATACCGTGGTATATATATAAGTATATATACTATTTGATAAATGTAAATAATACATATGTATTCAAGTATGACATTTTATGTATATGTAAGTATATACATATTTGAGAAAATGTAAATATTAAATTTCATT
This sequence comes from Heritiera fomes, assembly GCA_032173925.1. Taxonomy (NCBI): domain Eukaryota; kingdom Viridiplantae; phylum Streptophyta; class Magnoliopsida; order Malvales; family Malvaceae; genus Heritiera; species Heritiera fomes. The sequence continues at coordinate 16,424,518 of JAPDPM010000002.1, forward strand.
AAAGTTTGAGTTTATATATATTGTTAATACAATATATATGGAATTATTACATTTATATAAATGTTTATATAAATGTTATTTAATTTTAAAATATATAAATATACATATATATATATATATACAAGACATATATTTTGTAATATACAATATATATTATAGATAATATATATTGTACTATACATTATATATGAAATAATATTATATGTGTAATATATAGTATATATATTATATGTATATAGTATAAAGTATATAATATGATGTATACTAAAAATAGAAAGAAATAAAACAAAAATGGAAAGGAGAAATCGGGGAAGCAAACCCGATTCCCCCCCCAGGTGAGGCTGACAGTGGCGGAGATGCCACCGCCGGCGAGGGAAAAAGGAAAAGACGGCCCCGGCGAAGAGAGGGAGGCCGGTGACCGTCGGAAGGGAGGAAGAATCGGAAAGAAAAATCAACGGAAACAGAGGCGAAACGCGGCGGAGGACGGGAAGAAAAAGAAAATGGATCTGGTGGTGCCGGCCAAACCGGCCACTGCCACTGCCATTGAAGCGTTGCCGGAGGGAGAGGAAGACGATGGAGGCCACCGGAGAGGCTGGGAATGGCGGAGGAAGGCCGACGGAGGAGGGGAAGAAACCGAGGCAAAAACCGAGTAGATCCGCCAGCGTGCCACCGATCCAGGCCAAGCTGAGGCCACCGGCAGCTTCGCCTCGATGCCGGCCAGCTGCTGAGCCACCGAGCCGCCGGAGAACCGGCCACCGGAGGAGAACCGGCGGTGAGGAGGGTGGAGCCGGTCTGAAGGGCTTGAACCGGCCAGGAAAAGAAAGAGGAAAAAGAAAAAGAAAAAGAAAAGAAAAGAGAAAAAGAAAGAAGGAAGAAAAAGAAGAAAAAGAAAAGGGAAAGGAATTCCGAGAATTTGGAAAATTCCCGAGAATTCGAAAATTACGGGAAATCCCGAAAAATACCGGAATCGGTAAGAAATCCCGAAAAGTATTAAATTATTTAAATAATTTAATTATTTAAATAATTATGGAAAAATTCTAAATTTTAGAATTTAATTTTCAAAAAATATCCTCGATGACCGAGCCAATGGGATCGGGCGAGGCGAACACGGGTGCGACTTTCGAGAGGCTGTCGCCGACCCGAAACAGGTAAGGGAGACATGTGCCACCTTTAAGGATATTCGGTCACATGTTTTAAATTATGCATTTAATTTATAAATGCAATTTATAATGACTAGCTTTGAGAATTGTGGTGATTTATCGGTTTCAAATTGTGGTGAAATACTAGCTGAAAAATATAAATTGTATTTACCGTGCAGGAGGCTAGTCAAATCGGCAGCCGTTATACTACCGAGAAATTTTCGAAAAATTACTGAAATTTACCGAAAATCACTGAAAAGATTTGATTTCATGTGAATCGATTTTCGGATACGAAAATCGAGAAATTAAGTAAATTTCATAAAACATGAATATAGTGATATTTAATTTTAAAATATTCATGTTTTTGAGAATGGTGAAAAGGAAATCACCGAAAATTCACCCGGTAGGTGATATTTCACGTGAAACGAGATGAAAATGAAAAAGAGACTGAAGTGAATATTTTTATAAATATTCTTAAATATTCCCTTGATTTTACATAAAACCTTTATGGTTTTAATTAATGAAATAATTAATTATAAAAATTCCATAAAGGTTAAGGAATGAAGAAAAACTATGATTTCGAGACCTTTAGTCTCTACATGTGTTTTAGAAGAAAACATGGTGACGGAATTATTGAAATTGGAAAATAAATATTTTACTTTTCCATAAATTATAAAAAGATTTGAATTGAATTTCGATGATTTTAAAAATCATGTTTTCGATGGATAGCAAGGAAAGGCGTGCATACATGGGTTATGATGAAAAAGACATTGTCATGAGATTTGTTTTATAGTGTGACTATTTTATAACTGTTTTCACCGTATGAGAAATATGATTTATACATGTGAGCCTTATGGATAATTGTGAAATGTTTTTACACTACGGTGTTTAAAATTTATAAAGGCTATGGTACGGTTTATATTGTTTTGAGACTATAGGCCCTGAGTTCATGCATTATTATTCATGTAATTGCGTGACCCACCTGGGGCGGTGGCTCGGGTCGATGGACCAATGGGTGCACCTCAGGGCGTCACAAGGCTGATGGACCCGTCAAGTCATCAGAGGTCTCTAGGTCACCTGGCAAGTGGACCTGAGGACCACCTATAGATTATGGCCATAGATCTAGCAGAGATAGCCGTGAGGGGCGATGGCCTACGGGTACACCCCAATAGCGGTAAATTCCGTTCTCGCAAGGGGGAGGGGGAACGATGATAGCATGATTTATTTGATGCCTAGTCTCACACACTGATTACTGTTTATTGAAAGGATTTATGGAATCCTATTTACTGTACTGTATTATTTACTGTATTGATCACTAGTTACTCTTTATTGATGAAAAACCGTACCAAAATACTGTGTTTACAGAACTGTATTGTGCACTGAAATGGTAGCCACTGATTACTATTTTACTGAACTGAAAGCTACCATTTATTGTTTACTGAACTGAAAGCTACCGTATACTATTTACTGAATTGGTAGCTACTATTTACTGTTACTGACTGAACCATATCGAGATACTGTTTTACTGAATACTGAATATACTGTTTTACTGAACTGTACGATACGGTTACTGATTTAAAAAGAGAAATAGATGTTTATTCTAAAAGAATAACATAAGAATTATTTCCAGGATAGAAATAATCAAAGAAGTGATTATCCAATGATTGGATATTTACAAATCACTGTATAGTCATGTGTTTTAAAGGATACTGAAGTGAAAAGAAATAAGTGGTTTACTCTGTGGAAAAAAAATCATATCGTTTTGAGAAAATTGGATTTAATACTCTCTACAGTTGCTTCTAGGTTCCGGAACAAGTATGGTATTCTAAAATACCTACTTTACTCTATCTGGATCCCTAGCCGACTGTAGTATCCTTCCTACATGTGAGCCTAGAGCCAGTTAGGAAGATTTTAAAGAGAATGAAAAATATTTTCAGCATATAGATAGCTGAATATCAAGTGTGACATATAACTCTCTTACTGAGCCGTAGTTTGCTCACTCCCCAATTTTAAACATTTCAGGTTTTTAATGATTGTGAGATCCAATGGTTGTGGTTTACGGCTGCACATAAAGGACAATGTGACAGACCGACTGATTTATATGAGGTACGATCATTTATTTTCTGTATTTAGACATGTATACAGTACTACTTGCTTATTAAGTAAGATAGGGGATGTATGTAATACAAACAATATTTTATGAAATTGTTTAACATAAGAAATCAAGTGAAGTATCACAGACAGCCCAACCGGATAAATTGTGTAAAATAAGGTGAAAAATGTGGTAACGGGTCGTTACACATGCAGATGTAATTCTTTCAATGGTTGCTGCAAGAATCAAACAAACACAATCATATTCTTTTCTCAGGAAGGAGATTGGGTTTGATAACATTAGTTTTACAAAGCGGGATTGTCACAATTTCTTGCAAATTGAAAGAGACAAAATGATTGAAGCAGGGGATGCACAAAGTATTATCAATTTTTTTAAGCGTAAGCAAGCTGAAGACCCGATGTTCTTTTATTCAGTGCAAGTAGATCAAAATAATTGGTTAGCTAATTTCTTTTGGAGGGATGGAAGATCAAATTGGATTATGACTGTTTTGGAGATGTTCTTGTGTTTGATACCACATATAGAACCAACAAGTATAACTTGGTTTGTGCTCCATTTATTGGAATCAATAATCATTGGAATAATGTGTTGTTTGGTTGTGCTTTTTAATCTGATGAGACCACTGATTCATTTGTTTCGCTATTTGAAACATTTTTAGACGCCATGGGATACCAGCAACCAAAAAGCATTTTCACATATCAACATCAAGCAATGATGAAAGCAGCAGAAATGGTGTTCCTAGAGTCCTCTCATAGATTGTGTATGTGGCATATTTCAAATAATGCTAAACAACATCTTGCTGATCATTTTGCCAATTCTGAGTTTAAAGCACATTTTAACAAATGTTTTTATGAATGTGAAAGTGAAGCAGAGTTTGAATCAAGTTGGGCTGCTATGATTAAAAAGTTTGAACTTGAAGATCATTCATGGCTTAAGAGGTTATATGAACTTCGAGCAAAATAGTGCCCTGCCTTTAGCATAGATATTTTTTCAGCTAGGACAAAATCCACTCAAAGGAGTGAGAGTACAAACGGCGTATTGCATCGGATTATGAACTGCTCAATGTCTCTTATTCAGGTTATACAACATTATGAGGAAAAGGCAAAAGAATTTCGTCAAGTTAAATTAAATCAAGATTTTCGATGTAAAAATGGAGCACCAAGCAAGGTCAATCGACGTGGGATTTTGAAGCATGCTTCCAGTGTTTACACTCTTACTATGTTCAAGAGGTTTGAAGAAGAGTTGATGGACAGCATTGGATTGGATTGTGTTAAAGTTTCAAGTGATGAAAATCTTTCTATTTATCAAGCTACTGAAGATGGTCGTGAAAGAATTTATTATGTGCAATTCGACCTTTCAAATTGCAATATCAGTTGCAGTTGTAAAATGTTTGAGACTCTTGAATTATTATGTCGTCATGCTTTAAGGGTTCTTGTCATGAATAATGTGAAAGAGATCCCTGAACCATACATATTGAAGAGATGGACAAAAGCAGCAAAGTCAGTGTTGGTAAGTGATTTTTCTGTTGCATCAGTGAATAAGGAAAAATCTACTCGCTTATTGCGCCTTAGTGAGTTAAACCATATTGGTTACAACCTTTTTGATAAAGGTTCATTAACTCTCAAATGTACTGAAATTGTTAAAGAAAAACTGTTGGAGGCATTACATCTAGTTGAAAAAGAGATGGCAACTTTGCAAGGAGTTAAAGATATGGAAAATATAGTCCATGTTCAAAATAAAGTTAATAATGGTGCCAATGAAGTCCATTACTCAGTTAATGAAAAGTCAGTGTTTGATCCTACACGTGCCAAGACAAAGGGTTCAAGAAGTTCTCGAATGAAAAGTCAGATGGAGAAGTGCCAAAAAAAGAAAACAAAGAAGGCAACCAACTCTCAAATTTCAAAGAAGAAAGAGAATATATCAAGTAAGCATGCTTTCATACAACTTTGTCTATTTTTATCACTTTATATGTGTTGCAAGGAAGAAAAAAAATGGAAACCTTGTTCTACATTCTTTATTTTGATTTGTATCTCCTTAACTTTAATTTTACATTCTATATTATGATTTATATCTCCTCAACTTTAATTCTAATATATCATAACTATTTTTTTTGTACAAAGGACCACAAAACAAATCATTCATAAATGGAGATCCTCCACTAATATTTCCTCCAACAGATCAAAGCCATGTTTATCCTTCCTATCAACATTTTCAGGTGCTAATGACTTCAGGCTACCATAACCAGGTTTTTTTTTCTTTTTTTTTGCTTAGGCATGTTGATGCAAGTCCTTTAATTAGCTTGACATTAATATAATGACAAATTTATTTTGAATATGAACAGGTCAATCTATTTGGTGCTCATAATCATTTTAGTTATCCTATACAGGTACTATTTGAATCTATTTATTACATTTTTAAATTTCAATTCCTATAATATTAAATTACATGTGTTATTAAATATTTTGTATAGGATTTTTCTTCAAATTGGGAGTTCAGTTTTCAACCTAGTATGAGTTTTACTAAAATGCTCGAAGTAAATAGTATATCACAATTCACGAGTCAGGTAAAACATGTTACTTTTACTTATTACCTAAAATTATATTATGTATTCTTTGGATGTTTACTTAATAATATAGTGCTTTTGATGTAGGACAATGTACCAAGTGTTTTGGACTCTCAACAAAAGTAATGGTACGTAGATATTCATATGAACTTGGTGCAATAATGCTGATTGGAGTTGTTCAACCTTTCCTGGATTATTTTGTTGCTGATTTTGATTGGTTTGCAACAGTCTAGAAGAAGCAACAATGTCATGGAGTGTTTGCTTGGCTTGTTCAAGTTACTAGATATGTTAAAATCTTTGGATCTTTGTTAAATGTGATGTTGCCGGTAGGTTTTCTTGGCTTATTACAAGCTGTTAGATACAGGGGAAAGTGACTATTGAAAGTGTAATCTTGCTTTAAAGCAGTATTTTTCTTTTCTTTTAGTTGTTACTTTTGTAATGGAAGAAGTTTAATTAAGATTTTTGTTAGTGAATTGCAGTTGTGCTAATATAATTAGAATTTCATTATTTTGCATATGTGCATCAACTTCTTACACCATCAACATTTTCATGCATGCTGCTTCACCTGAAGTTCAACCTTTATCAACACATTTTCTTAGCAAATTATTGATTTGATTGAGCCAGGTAGCCTAATATTCCTTCATCTAAACTGTCAAGTGGGTCTTTGTTTTACTACAGATAATAATCTTTTCCTCCACAAAAATTTCCATTAAGAAAGACTATCAATATGTAAAGTTAAAATGCAGCTCCCTCTCTCTTATTAGTGCGCTAGAATCGTTAGAGATGCCTGAAAAGAAAGGCACTAGCAGACAAGCAAAAGGGAAAGCAAAGACAAACCGAAAGCATGGGAGCTTCGAATGCTTTGTTCTGTCCTGAGAGTGTTCTTTTTTCTGAAGTATGAACAAACTTGATTTAGCAAAAAAAAAAAAGGAAATCTGCTTAGTGTTATTCATTGAGACAAAAAATCAAACATGTTGTGGACATTGAAACTATTACCACTTAATCATACGGTTTTTTTTGTTAAAACCACTGCAAGATGCAATAAATATTTGGCATATAATTATACAAAACTCATAACACTAAACAGAGGAGGACAACAAAAACGAGTTAAAAAAATATGATTGAATGGGATTTGAGTTAAAACACATAAAACCAAGCAAGGCTTGATATCTCATGAAACAGACAAACTTACCAGACTTTAAATTTCTCACACTGATTGAGTTCATAGGCATTGAGATTTAGAAAGGGTTGGAGTTGAAAAAAAAAACCTACTCTTGATATCTCGTCACTTGTTTTTGAGATTTAGAAAGGGTTTGAGATTTATGGGCTGATGTGTTAAATGACATGGAAAAACTGTTGAAATGACATTAAATGAAAGGAATGTGATACAAGTTGAGATGGCGTAACTGTTTCATAGAATCCCCTCTCATAGTTTCTATACACTGTTAATGCATCATAGGTAGACACCTCATCAATTGACAAATTCAAAAAATATGCAAAGCCCTTAAAAGTAAATATAAATAAAATTTTCAAATTTGCTCATAAGGACCTATTGATGATGTGTCAACCTCTGGTGCATTGACAGTGTATAGAAACTATACACTGTACATTATCAGTGCATCATATATAAATCCTAAAAAAATTTATTGTCGTGCTTTAGTTTATAAAAAATTTATTGTTGCAATTTAATTTATACTAGTATTATCAGAAAACGAAATTTCATATGTATTTTATCAAAAAATGAAAATTCATATATTAAGTATGATTGAACGATTTTTTGGAGTTTTGAAAGCTCATTTTCCAAATTTAAAAGGAATGGCGCCATATCCATTTTCAATATATAGAAATATAGTTATTGCTTGTGCAGCTATGCATAATTACAATTGAAAATTAGCAATTGCGGATCTTTTTTTAAAGCAGATTGATAATGAAGATAATGATATCTTAAAATAATAATAAAAGTCAATCCAGGCAGGAGGAAGAACAACACAAACGTTTACGATTAATTTAATAGAAGAAATAGCAAACCAACTATTTAATCATTAAATTTAATTATTTTATTATATCTAAATATTATTTCATTTTTTAATTTATGATTTTTTAGATTTAATAATTATTTTCCTTTCTCATATTTCATACTTTGATTATAAAATAGAATATATCAATAAAAATTTGATTTTATTTGAAATAATGTGAAAATAAGAGTAAAAATATAAAAAAAAAAATAGAGGGATCATTCTTTAAAAAGTTCCGTTTGAATTACTCCAAATTGGAGTAAATAGACAGGAAAAGAAAGGAAAGAAAAGGATTAAGGAGTAAATTTTTTTTTTTAAATGTAAAATGACTTCAATAGATTTACATTTTTTTTCAATTTTTTAAAGATACTATTATAATTTTCAAACTTAATCGTTGATGCAACTTTTAAATCTTCAACAACTCATTTATCAACTATTTTTTGTTAATAATTTTGGATTTTACATTTTTTTTACTCCACATTATTTTTTTATTTAAGGATTGTGTGTTATCATCTTAACTTTATTTATAAAATTAAAAAACTCAACTGTATGCATATTGAATAATAATTCTTTTTAAATATGCTTTTATCTTAATTTTTTCTTTTCATTTTGTAAAATACTTCAAAAGGAAATATAAAGGGATACAAGTTTATAATTAATTTATCTTAACAAATAATAATTAACTTCTTGAAATTTCCTCATTAACATTTTAATTTTGAAGATTATATAAAAATAATTCAAGATATACATAATATTTTTTTAATTTCAATATATGCATCATTTATTGTATTAAAGATTTGTGATTTTTGGTTTCGACATTCTATAACAAGTTTTCATAGAAAAATGACAGTTAATTTCTTACAAATAAAATTTGTTATACATTATTTTACTGTTTAGTTTGATGTTTTAAATAAATAATAATAATTTGAAGTCGCATGTTATTTTATAAAAAATATTATAATGAATTCTTGATTTTTCTTCCTTTTTAATCAGTGGTTGTTAGAATTATTTTTTTTTCTTTTTGTAGTTTTAACGATCCTAATAAAGGTATATGTATCATTTCATTTCTTCTAAAAAAATTTTCTTCCCTTTATTTTTTTTCTTTTATTAATATTTGTCCAAACATAGCAATAAAGAGAATGTGATAGTTGGCAAAAGAATATAATAAGAATAAATCTAAAGATGGAACTATAAAAATAATAATAATAAAGATAGAAGATACCATATGTCAATGATTTCATAGTGGAAGTATTTGACTAAAAGATTAAAATATAAATCTTTGCTAACGAGCCCTATTCTAAGCCACCAATCCAAGATATTGCTAAACCCACATACAATTTCTAACCACGTGAATATATGTAAAATAAAAATATAAAATTTAATTTATAAATATACCAAATAACAATAATAGTAACAATAATAGTATGCGATGGCAAAATCATGCATGTAAAATGGAACAAAAAGTAAAATAACAATAACTTTTGGTTTATTCGCTGTCCTGTATTACTGCGGCCTCATTGTTGGTTGTGACTTGTGAACGAGAGTAAGATCCATGTGTTCTGCACTCTATAGCTGGCTAGAAAGTAACTCTGAAAAAGAATTGTACGAAATAATTACTTTACGTTAACATATATTCTTTTCATGTAAGTGTGCTTTTTTTGCTAGTAACCTTCTTTAGTTTCCTTTAATTCATAGTCTGGTTCACAAAATAGTCTGGCTTGAATTTTAAAAGAAAAGCCATGAGAGAAAGCAGGAATAAGAAAATCAAATTCATCCTTACACAGAGCTTCTGAATAAACAGAAAATGTGGGAGCCATAATGATAGAGATGACAAGGTTGACACATTCATAAATCATTTTGCTCTTATTGGTGTGATCTGGTGTAGATCATAATAAGCCATACAAGGCACGAATACCGTGAACATCATCACTGCGCAACTTCCTCTTGATAATCCCAGCGTCGAAGTATGCATACATGACTGCATTGGGCACCATGCTGTGTTGAAGCCCAAGAAGGTGTCCGATTTCATGAACAGTGACAGATTCCAAGTCAATCTCGTCAGGGCCAGGGTCAGTGCTCCAATTTTCATCCGCATCATAGTGTAGCTTTCCACCGGTTGGTGCAGTGGCATGGGCCAGAGTCCCTTGTGGACCATCGAAGGGGTTGCCATCTCCATGCTCACCTCTGTGGAACCCAATTTCAATATCCGCAACGTAGTCTTCCGCTGCTTCCTCGAAAGTGAAGCGGCTCACGTTTGCCCATCTTTGGAAAGCTCGCATACAAACAGACCTTATGTTTTCTGCAAGAGGGACTTCGACACTGGAACGGAAGTTATAGGTTAAATGAGTCTTTGAGAGCGGCCATTTCAGGTTTCCAAGAAAGAATTCATAATGAGAGGTTCCAATACGATAGGTGGACTTGGAATTATTGCCATTGATGATCACATCTGCAATGCCACATCTTGGCTTCATCATTTGTTTCAAAGTCTCAGCATCTAGGATACCTGTGGTGTTCAACTGATAATTAACCTGGTATGCTTTGATTGCAGACTGCAAATGGTCATCGAACTCATTATCTTTCCCATCTTTGTGTCCACTGCTGCTTGCGTGATCGTAATTCAAGTAGCCAAGTTTCTTGAGAAACTGTTTGAGCTCGTAAAGCCCTTCAATAGTATGACCTTTGCGGCATCCCACTAGACTTTGAAAATTTTCGAATGTGTGAGTTGTAGTTGGCTTTGATTGAATGGTGCTTAGTAGCATCTGGAGCAGAAAAAGCAAAACAAGCATTAGTGAATATGTTCTGGAAGCCATTTCACGCAAGCTTTGACACTCTTCTCCCAGAAAAGGAGTATGCTGGACCTTTAGAAATCTTGCTTATTTATGCTGAAAATAAGCTTTCAACTAACTAGTATGGCATTTAAGTTACCTCAATGAATAGGGTTGGCTTTTGCACTTTGGGATACAGATCTCTGTCACGTAATTCTCACACGATCATATGCATTCTCGGCAGGTTACTTACCTAACACAACTTTTCATTTATCCTTGCAGATTTTCCAGTTAACTAAAAGAAACAGTCTCTTAATCATATTAATCTTTTCCAATGAAGAGGCAGCTAAGCAGGAGAGAAGCAAATTAAATTTCTGTCAACGTGAATCATTATACAAGGATTGGTTAAAGACTCACGGGAATGCCTACTGTTCCTAAAAGAAAAGAAAAGAAAGAAAAGAAAAGAAAAGAAAAGAAAAAACCATTATTTTCTCTATCGAACGAATAAGAGCCCTTTTTTTTGTCCTGTTTCCTGTTTTTTAGTACATTGCATAAATATCAAAATACCCTAATGCAAACCCAATTTTGATGAGACTATTTTTGAATGATATGTTAAAATGATCATACATGGCCGTTCTAAATGCATATAGGGTTGAGCTTGACAAGGGCTTGATTGGCCTCATAATTTAGTTCTTTGGCCTAAAACAATAAAGAAGCAATAGCAGATAAGCAGTACAAAACTTACATTATCGAAGTTTTAAGAACACAGAGACGCCTCCTTTCATCTTCTCTTATTCTAAATCTCAAGCAAATAGAGCATGCATGCCCTTGGAAATCACCCACTCATTCTATCACAAAACCCTTCTCCATTCGCATAATCTCGAGGACTAAAGGCGTCGAAACATTACTGAGATAGGAATCGAGGCACCGAGATTTGGATATTTAGCTCCATGGAAGTGAATATTTCCATCAGATTATACTGTAAAATGCGCAAAGGTCCCCTCATGGCTATTCAACAATGACGATCATCTTTGGAACATGCTATTTTATGCAATAATTTGGTCTATTTGGCTTTTCAAGAATGAAATAGCTTATAATATGCTATTTTATGCAATATGTTGATCTCATCAAAGCTCGCTTAGCTTGGTTTGGTGGTGTTTGGCAAAATGGCCATCAGTAATTTCGCATTTAATGATGTATTCAACAGTGCTCATCTTGTTTCTCTCAAACAAATTAGCACAATGAAGCTTACCTCCATTGAGTGGTCATCTCCACTTTGAGTTTTTTTTCCCTAAATTCAATGTTGATAGTTCTTTAAAGGAAAAATTGGTCTAGTCATAATAGGTGGAGCTTTAAGAGATGATAAGGGTATTATCAAAGGTTTATTCTTTAAGGTCATGGGTGTTTTTGACTCCAATATTGCTAAATTTTTAGCTATTGTAGGAGTTTTATTGCTTTTCTTTAATTCTCAATGGACTTGATAGTGGAAAGTGATTCGACAAATGCATTATATATCTTGAACATAGAATGATGACAAAATACCTTGGCAACTTAAGCTTGCTTTGAATATAATTGAGGTATATTTTATCAAAATCAAAGTTCAATTCTCTAAAATCCCCAAAGAGGCCAATTCCTTGACTGACAATTTGGCAAAAATGGGTGTCAATGGATTTCAAACTGTAGTAACTTGGTGTTGATTGTTTCTTGCTCGAATTTCTGTTAATAATTTCAAGAGAAAGCTCTAAATGTTTTGAGTGGAAACTAATGGGGTAGAAGCATGATGCTTTTATAAATTTAACAAATTGTTCAGGAGTTTGTCAAAACGTTGTTCAAGATTTCTTCCATGTTGGAGTGTTTTTTGGATGACTTGGAAATGGCATTCTATGCCTTTATCTATTTAATAATATAATTTTGGCTTTCTAAAAAAAATAGAATGGTCATCTCCATAGCTACTATTGTGGAAAGTGGAAGCCATTTTTAATATCAGTTGCCTGCCTCCCCAAATGTAAAATGCCAGATATCAACCTATCTCTGAAAAGCTTTGGAACAAATAAGACCTTATGTTCTCAGTGGCAGGAACTTGAACACTAGATGGCAATATAGGGTGGGGTTTTTGTAAGATCCGATTCTACACTACTGTAGAGTCTAATTTCATAAAAGTGAATATGGAAATAAAATAAATAAAGAATATTGAGTCTAATTTCATAAAAGTGAATATGGAAATAAAATAAATAAAGAATATTGATTTCCACTTGGGTGAAAATGCTCCTTAAATTGAGTAGTAAATGGAACAATTATGGCGAAATAATGATCGGCGAGTACACAGAATAGCTTGCCGATGAGTGAGCCAGAAAGGACGTTCGCCAATGGGCTAGCAGATCGCCAATGGTGATGGCGAGTTGAATGATGGTGAGGGCGAATAGATGTGTTCGCCAACGTTGAGGTGAATCAGAACAATGTTGGCGAGTAGAGCAATATCAGTGATCGCGAACAATGTAGCAATGGCTGTGATCGCCAAACTTATACGTGACTGCCAGATAAAGTTGGCAAGCTGAATGACAGACGAACTGAAATTAGCACGGACAAAATGAAATAATAAATCAGAACCGTGCAGTAAAAATGGACTTTGGACGCCCCACAGTTGAAGACAATTAATAGAGAGAAAGTTAAAGTCAATAAGGGAATTAGCCTTATTGGTTGAGAAATTGAGCAAAGGCTGCAACAGAAGAAAAAGGCGTGTGAAAGGGAGACTTCCATGCCACTTTGAGCTGCAGTTTTCTTCATACATTAAATGCATGAATGACGTGAAATTAATGGAAGAAGAATGGGATAAGACCAAGTGATGGGTTTTGATTGGAGAAGCATGGTTATATAAGAAGAAAGACTTGAGGCAAATCTGTTTAGCAAACTTCATCTTCTTCAAAGTCTTTCTCTTATTCCGTTCCACTGCAAAATCATACTTAGTTCTTCTATTTCTCTCGTATATGAGCAATAAAACTTTATCTTTTAACTAGCCAAACTCTTCTACAGTGTTGAAGAGCTAAGGAACAAGAAAAGTAAAACTAAGAAAAGCAAGAAAGCATTCTGTTGTTGGAAGAGCAACTTAGTAAAGGTGAGTTTCATATTTTCTGAGGTGTTCTTGATGCTAAATGATAGAATTCTATGTTTTATTAAGTAATAAACATAGATACGGTCTTGTTTTTAGTTAGATCCTTAGAGAATATGAAAACAAGGAAAATAATGGAATAAGTGGCGAGAATGGCGACTATTGTGATCGCCAATGATGATAAATTTGTAATCGCCAATAGGGCGAGTAGATAAGAAGAACTCGCCTAAGTAAATATTGTGTTCAAATGGTCGAGATCGCTCAACTCTTGTGAAGTGATTTAATGGGCGAGCTCAAATGCATCGGGCATGGGCGAGTAGAAATGTGGGCGAACTCCCGCATTTAAGCCAATGTAAACTTGGCGAAGTAAATATTGGACGAACTCCCAAAATTATTATTGTCGAGTTAAGACGGGCGATCTCCCACGTGTAAGCCATATGATGAATTGCGAGCTCGGTTAAAAAGCTAGTAAAATGTCTGTGGGCGAGCTGGTAGATTTACCTGAAGTCTCGCCCAAGTAATGGAAAAATATATAAAGAAAATATTAATGGAATTTATATATAATTTGCAGCCGATAATTGGGAATGGCTATGGGCGAACAGAGAGCAGGGCGAAGCAAGGCTTCGTTGGAACAGGTAAGGGAAGTAGTATGTGATGTAAATGCATGTCCTGTGGAGTAAAAATGTTAAAAAAAATATTAGAAATTGTTTTATTTTCTGACATGCATTGGTTGATAAAGTGTTTTGATCTTGGGCGAGCTACAAGCCGCCATATGTGGTTTTGTTGGGCGAACTGATTAGGGCGGGCGAGCCAAACCTTTTATAAAGTATTAAGTGAAGAACTTTTTATGAGAAACTGGGCGAGTGCCCTTGTTTTAAAGAGAAATCCGGGTAAGCCAAAGTTGGGCGAACCCTTTTTAATGTGTTTGGGCGGGCAACCCTTACTTTAAATAATAAGGCGAGCGAACCGTTATCAATGAGCCATACTTTTGTTTTGAAAATCTAAGTGGCGGGTGATTACTAATTCGCCGTCTTGCCGAGTTAGTTAGGGGCGAGCCGTGAAGGGCGAGCTGACTCTGGCGAACGGTTTTAACGTGTAATTTCCTAAATGAAAAATGAATTATTTAATATTTCAAAAATAGAAATATGAAACCTTTTTGGGGTGAGTTGACCATTGGACGAGTTGACCAATGGGCGAGTTGACTATCGGCGAGCTGACTATGGTCTAACTAGCCATGGGTGAGCCAATTAACCCGTGCCTTTCTCACACGGAAAATGTTGAGATTGCGGGTTGTTTTACTATTTTTATCAAACTTTTTGGAAATCAAATCATTTTGTGGGAATGATAGACTTTATGAAATAATTCCATAAAGGTTTTCATGAGATATAAAGTGAATTTGAGACTTTAGGCCCTAGTTTCATGCACAGTTATGAGTTATGAGGCTGATGGACCCGCCAAGTCATCAGCGGTCTCGAGATCACTTGGCAAGTGGACCCGAGGACCATTTATAGATTATGGCCATAGATCTGAGATAGCCGTGAGGGGCGATGGCCTACGGGTGCACCCCAATAGCGGCAGATTTCGTTCTCGCAAGGGGGAGGGGGAACGATGATAGCATGATTTATTCATAGGGTGATGCCTAATCTCAATTTGTTGATTTCTGTTTAATGAGAGGATTTGTGAAATCCTAATTTTTATTTAAATTACATGATGTTATAAACTATTGAGTAATCGATTTGAATGATGTATTGAGAGTACTGGTTACTATAACTACTATTTTCCTAATTGATATGATTTTAGGAAAAATAAATAGTTTGTGGTATATAGTTTTGTTTTATAAAGCAGCATATGTTTCCTTTACTGAGCGTATGAATCGCTCACCCCTTTGTTTTAACTCCACAGATAAAAGACACGGAGTTAGAGAAGTAGCTCCAAGATGGATGTTAAACATGACAGGTACAGTCCCTTCTCTTTTACATTTTAGACATAAGTATACAGTACTACTTTAGTGAAATAAGTCAATAGGGGATGTTGGATGTAAGAAATCATGAAAATAATTTTCATATTCAGTATTTGATAAATAAATGTTTATCATTTATTATGGTCATCGTCGAATGTTAATGGCATCGCAGACAGCCCAACCGGTAAAGTTGTATAAAAATACGTGAAAAATGTGGTAACGGGATGTTACAGATTTAATGGTATCAGAGCTTGGGTTGGTCTGATGTCTGTTGATGCCCTTAGCATAGAAAGTGTTGAGAAAGGTTAACATCCCATGTAGTACTGTATAGTCTGAATGTATAGAGGAGTCAAGTGACTGTGAATTGAGTTAAGTGTTTAAAATTGGTGAAAATTGATGAACTAAGGGTTACAAATAGAGATAGTAATCCGAAAATTTTGCATGAGATAGGTGATCTTATCATCATAATGTCAGATCTATTCGATAAGGTACAGTGAGGAACTCGGTGAGGGCCCCACCAGGACTTCTCTGTCCATATCGAATTAAGATTCTGAAATGATGATATTGAAAAGAAAAGGGATAATATTAGCATATAAGCCCTAAAATCACGTGTTTGGAGGTATATTGAAGAGAATGAATAAAAGGGGAATTTATGAATATACCCTATATTGAAATGCTATATTTAAGTCATGAATGACTAAATTGATTTAAAATAGATTGATGGTGTAAAGGATGATCCCTAATGTGGACCTTACTGATATATGAAAGAGTAAGGCGACCCGAAGTATATACTATGAGAGGTCGCAAGATAGTTGGTCCTGTTGTGGATATTGAGGTTTGAATGGAAGTAAAACATGAGCTATTTTGGTTAGGGATTTTTGAGTATTATGAAAAGTGATGTACTTATAGAGTGTGAATAAAAAGGTGAATTGTGTGAGAAACGATGTAAATATTGATGATAATACTGGATATATATACTCTATATGGTTCAGGAGAATGAATATTAGTAGTAACTTGACAATCAAAGAAGTCAAGTGCTTGAGTCACTATGGATGTGAAAAGAAAACCTTGAGACGAGCGAGCTCAAGCACGGTTGGAAGAACCGGGCGTTGAGATAATCGCCAAAGAGGAAAGTATGGATAAGTAGCGTTGTCACAGTAATCGTTGTCGATGGGCCTAAAAAGGGGTTGCCTTGGCCGGTTGGGCTGGTCCGTTACGATATCCATAAAATTGGAATATTGTGAAATATTTGTAAAGTGACTTGAAAATTTATATATGTGTTTGGAAGATACATAGTGATTTGGTTGGATGTAAATAATGAGACATCCAAGATGATATGAGTTTGTGAATTTGAAATTACATGATGATGTTAAGTAAGCATCTGGAGTAACGTGAATTCGAGAGATTGTTGACTCGATTCACAATATGGAATTCGTTTGTAAGCTCTTACCAGTGAATCAGAAGAGCTTGAGAGATTACTCAAGAGATTGATGAGTAGAGACTTAACTGTTTTGGTATAACTGGTGAAAACGAAAATTTTATTATTTTGAAAACAACGGGATTTGTACTCTCTACAGTTGCTTCTAGGTTCCGGAACAAGTATGGTATTCTAAAATACCTATCATATTCTATCTGGATCCCTAGTCGACTGTAGTATCTTTCCTATTTGTGTACCTAGAGCCAACTAGGATGATTTTAAGAGAATAAATAAGTATATTGATATAAGCAATATTGTTGAATAAGGTGTGGAAAACCTTACTGTTAAGTCAGTGAATATGAGTTTAGATTGAACTATATACAGTAGAGACGTGAGGTCTCGAATGATTAAGTAGACATTGAAGTTATCTGAGTAAAGAGTCTCACTACTTAAGTGAGATTAAAGTGTGGTTATTGGGGTATAAAATTTATGAGTTTTACCCGTATAGCACAAATGAATTATTGAAGAGTTTGTGAAATTTGCTACCTTATTGATGCAATACCTATTATGGAAAAAGTGAAAGTGAAAGTGAAAGTGTATGTATGAATACAATATTAGAAATGGTTACGAGATAGTAACAGTAAAGTACTATATTAAGTGGGAAATTGACAGAGGTGATAAATGATATAGAATGGAAATATCCTAAGAGACAAGTCATATAATGACTAGGGAACACAAGTTATGAGGTAGTTCCCAAGTAAAAGAATAAATGTGATGTCCTCTGATCATGATGTAGTTATGGTTGGAAGTAATGGCAAGCCAGAATTAAAAAGATGAAATTGTTATATTCAGAGGAGCAGATACAAGAAGTACTGCTAATCTTGAAGAAGGATATGCATGAGTTTACATATACATAAAAAAAAATGAAATTGTATAAACAGAGTGGTGATGAAATCTGAATAAGAGATAAAATGATAACTTGATATAAGAGAGGTTATCGAAGGGAAAATGATTACTTGAGACGTAATTGATAGTTAATATTAGGGTTTGCAAAAGAATGACAGTTATGGTTAACCATGAAGTAATCATGGTGGAATGGTAGAGAATCCGAAAGAGTCATGAGGTTATAGAAGTGATTATGGATTGTGTAACCGAGTCAAATCACTTTATCATCATGTTTCAGGATGTCTTGAATGCCTTAGTCGATATATATCAGTGAAACAGAAAGAAAGTATGTGAAGTTCCAGTGAGTGAGTACATGTGATAAGGATTCCTGAATTGCCGTATGCTTTGAGAAAATAGCAAGAGGCTTCGGGATTCCAAATTTTTCTGTTAGCACCGCCTCTGATTGATATAGATATCCGAGCATATGGTGTGGACGCTCCGAGATATATTGAGAGCGAGTGCGTTGTATCTGAAAGACTACTGGGACAATTACATACGATCGATTAAAACTATCTAAATGATAGTCACCAAACTAGTATCGACTTAGCACCGAATAAGATGATAAGTGATAAGTAGTATGAATGAGCTACTATATAAAAGAAGTGAAAATTTGCTAAACCCCCAAGAATGATAAAAGACTTGAGGGAGTGTAAATTGGTTTTGAGAAAAGACGCCTGAGATTCTTCGGGATCCTTGAATAAAATCCGGGATGGGCGACCCACATAGGGTGATCACTCAACACCGGATAACATGTTGTGAGATGTGGGCGAACTAGGTGGTTGCCGACTAACTTGAAAGAGTAATCCTAAGAGCGCGGAAGAGCGCCAAAGGGATGATTATTGATGGCCTGAAGAAACGGGCAGTACTCTTAGAGACAATGAAGAATATAAAGGGATATTTGTGGTCTCATAGTAAAGACGAGAATAAATAAAAGTTGAGAAGGTGATAAGGAAGAAAAATACCTATATTAGAGGTACTTCCTATATTAAGTGAAAATTTTAAAGAGTATAATGCTATCTAGATAGATGTGGATATATTGTGTAAGTCTGCTTATTCCTTGAGTATGGAATTTATTGGGCTAATTAATGTCTTGGCCGAGCTATATGTCAGGAAGGTAGGGAGGTTTACAGTATTCCAAGGAGCATTACATTTAATAGGGAGTCATGCTTCGTATCTCCATGTTGAGAGAGATTACAGGAAGCTATGGGATCCCGATTGAGTTTTGCACCGCAATTTATCCGCTGACTGAGAGACAGTTTGAGCGTATGATGGACGCTCGAGGATATGGTGTGAGCGTGTGCAGTTGATTTTTAGGCTCCTAGGATAATCTTCTATCCTGGTAAGTTGTTTATGATAATGGCCAAAGGAGGGTAAAGGCATAACACTTGAAAGGGTTTATTTAGCAGGCGATATGATCCACGATAGCATGAGAAAATGGGAGGCCGAGAATTATTTTCGACTTGGTCGAACAGACTTCTTGAGATATATAAGAGATTATATATATATATATATATATATCAAGGTCTCACTATTTGGATGCATAATAAGGGGGGAAATTGAATTCCCGATGCATTGGATTGTTGGAGATCTTGGATTGTGTGAAAGATGTGCACTACCTCCCGAGTTGTCAGGAGTGCATAATGTATTCCATGTCTCAAGGATGAGAAAGTACTATCCATATACTTCTCACGTGATTCGACATGAGTCCTAGAGATCAAAGAGGACATGAATTACATTGAGAAATCGGTACAAATTTTTGGATAGGAAGGACAAAGTATTGTGATAAAGTGTGGAAATCAAAGATTAATTCTTTGATGGGATTTTCTGGCAGTATGAGGCTACTTGAGAATTAAAATGCCTTATGTGTAAGAAATATACATAGCTTTCACACTGATAAGTCCGGTTGAAATTCGGAGGACCAAATTTCTTAAGGTGGGGAGAAAATGTAAGATCCGATTCTACACTACTGTAGAGTCTAATTTCACAAAAGTGAATATGGAAATAAAATAAATAAAGAATATTGATTTCCACTTGGGTGAAAATGCTCCTTAAATTGAGTAGTAAATGGAACAATTATGGTGAAATAATGATAGGCGAGTACACAGAATAGCTTGCCGATAAGTGAGCCAAAAAGGACGTTCGCCAATGGGCTAGCAGATCGCCAATGGTGATGGCGAGTTGAATGATGGTGAGGGCGAATAGATGTGTTCGCCAACGTTGAGGTGAATCAGAACAATGTTGGCGAGTAGAGCAATATCAGTGATCGCGAACAATGTAGCAATGGCTGTGATCGCCAAACTTATACGTGACTGCCAGATAAAGTTGGCAAGCTGAATGACAGACGAACTGAAATTAGCACGGACAAAATGAAATAATAAATCAGAACCGTGCAGTAAAAATGGACTTTGGACGCCCCACAGTTGAAGACAATTAATAGAGAGAAAGTTAAAGTCAATAAGGGAATTAGCCTTATTGGTTGAGAAATTGAGCAAAGGCTGCAACAGAAGAAAAAGGCGTGTGAAAGGGAGACTTCCATGCCACTTTGAGCTGCAGTTTTCTTCATACATTAAATGCATGAATGACGTGAAATTAATGGAAGAAGAATGGGATAAGACCAAGTGATGGGTTTTGATTGGAGAAGCATGGTTATATAAGAAGAAAGACTTGAGGCAAATCTGTTTAGCAAACTTCATCTTCTTCAAAGTCTTTCTCTTATTCCATTCCACTGCAAAATCATACTTAGTTCTTCTATTTCTCTCGTATATGAGCAATAAAACTTTATCTTTTAACTAGCCAAACTCTTCTACAGTGTTGAAGAGCTAAGGAACAAGAGAAGTAAAGCTAAGAAAAGCAAGAAAGCATTCTGTTGTTGGAAGAGCAACTTCGTAAAGGTGAGTTTCATATTTTCTGAGGTGTTCTTGATGCTAAATGATAGAATTCTATGTTTTATGAAGTAATAAACATAGATACGGTCTTGTTTTTAGTTAGATCCTTAGAGAATATGAAAACAAGGAAAATAATGGAATAAGTGGCGAAAATGGCGACTATTGTGATCGCCAATGATGATAAATTTGTAATCGCCAATGGGGCGAGTAGATAATAAGAACTTGCCTAAGTAAATATTGTGTTCAAATGGTCGAGATCGCCCAACTCTAGTGAAGTGAATTAATGGGCGAGCTCAAATGCATCGGGCATGGGCGAGTAGAAATGTGGGCGAACTCCCGCATTTAAGCCAATGTAAACTTGGCGAAGTAAATATTGGGCGAACTCCCAAAATTATTATTGTCGAGTTAAGGTGGGCGATCTCCCACGTGTAAGCCATATGATGAATGGCGAGCTCGGTTAAAAAGCTAGTAAAATGTCTGTGGGCGAGCTGGTAGATTTACCTGAAGTCTCGCCCAAGTAATGGAAAAATATATAAAGAAAATATTAATGGAATTTATATATAATTTGCAGCCGATAATTGGGAATGGCTATGGGCGAACAGATAGCTGGGCGAAGCAAGGCTTCGTTGGAATAGGTAAGGGAAGTAGTATGTGATGTAAATGCATGTCCTGTGGAGTAAAAATGTTAAAAAAAATTAGAAATTGTTTTATTTTATGACATGCATTGGTTGATAAAGTGTTTTGATCTTGGGCGAGCTACAAGCCGCCATATATGGTTTTGTTGGGCGAACTGATTAGGGCGGGCGAGCCAAACCTTTTATAAAGTATTAAGTGAAGAACTTTTTATGAGAAACTGGGCGAGTGCCCTTGTTTTAAAGAAAAATCCGGGTAAGCCAAAGTTGGGCGAACCCTTTTTAATGTGTTTGGGCGGGCGACCCTTGTTTTAAATAATAAGGCGGGCGAACCGTTATCAACGAGCCATACTTTTGTTTTGAAAATCTAAGTGGCGGGCGATTACTAATTCGCCGTCTTGCCGAGTTAGTCAGGGGCGAGCCGTGAAGGGCGAGCTGACTCTGGCGAACGGTTTTAACGTGTAATTTCCTAAATGAAAAATGAATTATTTAATATTTCAAAAATAGAAATATGAAACCTTTTTGGGTCGAGTTGACCATTGGGCGAGTTGACCAATAGGCGAGTTGACTATCGGCGAGCTGACTATGGTCTAACTAGCCATGGGCGAGCTAATTAACCCGTGCCTTTCTCACACGGAAAATGTTGAGATTGCGGGCTGTTTTACTATTTTTATCAAACCTTTTGGAAATCAAATCATTTTGTGGGAATGATAGACTTTATGAAATAATTCCATAAAGGTTTTCATGAGATATAAAGTGAATTTGAGACTTTAGGCCCTAGTTTCATGCACAGTTATGAGTTATGAGGCTGATGGACCCGCCAAGTCATCAGCGGTCTCGAGGTCACTTGGCAAGTGGACCCGAGGACCATTTATAGATTATGGCCATAGATCTGAGATAGCCGTGAGGGGCGATGGCCTACGGGTGCACCCCAATAGCGGCAGATTCCGTTCTCGCTAGGGGGAGGGGGAACGATGATAGCATGATTTATTCATAGGGTGATGCCTAATCTCAACTTGTTGATTTCTGTTTAATGAGAGGATTTGTGAAATCCTAATTTTTATTTAAATTACATGATGTTATAAACTGTTGAGTAATCGATTTGAATGACGTATTGAGAGTACTGGTTACTATAACCACTATTTTCCTAATTGATATGATTTTAGGAAAAATAAATAGTTTGTGGTATATAGTTTTGTTTTATAAAGCAGCATATGTTTCCTTTACTGAACGTATGAATCGCTCACCCCTTTGTTTTAACTCCACAGATAAAAGACACGGAGTTAGAGAAGTAGCTCCAAGATGGATGTTAAACATGACAGGTACAGTCCCTTCTCTTTTACATTTCAGACATAAGTATACAGTACTACTTTAGTGAAATAAGTCAATAGGGGATGTTGGATGTAAGAAATCATGAAAAGAATTTTCATATTCAGTATTTGATAAATAAATGTTTATCATTTATTATGGTCATCGTCGAATGTTAATGGCATCGCAGACAGCTCAACCGATAAAGTTGTATAAAAATACGTGAAAAATGTGGTAACGGGATGTTACAGTTTTGAGGTGCTCATCTCGGATGTCCACAGAAGAATTCATGGTCTTAAAACCCCTGTACAGACGCGAAATTAGGATGATAGTAACTTGGTGCTTTTTTTTAATAAATATACGATACAGAGGTCTCTATCTGAGAAGAGAATGTAAATACTAATATTTGAATTTTTACATAGATAAGGATATGATTAGACATGTTAATGAGTCGGATCATAATCGTTCTAGATAGAATTTCACTGATTCCAATCAATATCTAATGAAACCAATTAAGTTCCGTAACCTATTGGACCAATGCCGGTTCCAGTCCCCAAGCAACTCTAGAGGAATTGATCCGATCCATGGAACCGGAACACAAGTTCTGGTTCGGATTGATTCGGTTCCCATTTTTTATTTATTATTTAAATTAATTTAGTTTAATTAATAAGATCATGACAGTAAAGTCCAAAAATGAGAGACAAATGCATATCAATTTGTTCAGTTTCAGCCCCCATTCTTCATGAATTTCAATAGGCAAAAAAAAAAATGATCACTTCACTAAAAACTAATGGGCAAAAAACAAGGTTAAACTACAGATGCTGATATGCTGGACAAAAGAAGATAACTGAGATTAAGCCTTTAAAAATGACACAAAAATTCACTTTTTCTGCTTACATACCATCTAGGGGGCGTTTAGTTTAAAAAATTTTAGATTCCGGCCAGTAATTTTTTTCTGTAATGCAATTACTTTGTTTGGTTATCATATTTTCCATCACATCAGTAATTTAATATTCTCAACAGTACTTAAATAGGGGGAAATAGAGGAAAATGATTCCTTCTTGCTCGAGGTTTTTTAGGATTTCGTGGTAAAATATTTTTTTGTTCCTATTTTACCCTCTATTATTGCGTTTTGTGACCATTTTACCCATAAATCTATATAATATTACAAACCTTTACCTTTAATTATTGCATTTTGTGGCCATTTTAGGATTTTGACATGTTTCACATGCCATGTCCTTATGCCTCACAAATGGACCAATTAAATAAATATGTTAATTTAGTAAATAGATTATTTGACATCTTATAAATGAATAGCTTTACTAATTAAAATAAATCAAAATAATTTATATATTAAATATCTTATTAACAAATTGACCAATTAACATAAAAAATGTTAATTTAGTAAATAAATTAATTAACATCTTACAAATGAATAGCTTAACTAATTAAATAAATCAAAATAATTTACATATTAAAATCTTATAAACAAATGGACTAATTAATTAACTTGTGTTAAATAAATTAATTAACATTTGTTAAATGAATAAGCTTAAATAATAAATAAATAAACATATAAATAAATATGTAAAACATAACTTCCATCAAAGTGTTATTCACTTTAAATAAACTGTTTATTCACTTTAATACAAAAAGGTAATATAGTAAAATGCATCATTTAACAATATTAAATTCCTTGAACCAAACATAAAAATCAAACATTTCCCCTAATACAACCAAATTGGGGTATTTAAAATTCTTCGAAATTTGTCAAGTAAAATAATTCCCGAAGGGAATTCTAGTTTCCGCTAACCAAACAGCTCCCTATAGATATCTTCAATGGCCTAGCTTCTCCTGCTCCTCATGTTGCGTGCGTCAATAAGGAAGGATCCTCACAAACATTCGTTGGAACTCCTTTTCGGTGGAATAAAAAATAAACACTGGTTTCTCAATAGAACCTTGGATAGGCCAAAGCTTGAAGAACAGAACATCTGGGGACAGTTCTTTCCAAGCTGTATGAAAGAAGTAGCGGATGGTTTACCATACGTGAAGATTTCCTTTCAGCCAATTGTGTAGACATAAGCATTCATTGCCATTATAGTCTTGTCCTGATAAGGCATCATGCAATATATATGGAATTATGAATGCTTTGTTAACGTAATATTACAATTAATGTTACAATCAATTGTAATATTACAGTTGACTTAGATTAATTGATTACAGTTGACTAATTGATTACGATAATGTAAACGTAATATTACAATTAATGTTACAATCAATTGTAATATTATAGTTACCTTAGACTAATTGATTATAGTTGACTAATTGATTATGATTGATTTTAGGACTTAATTACGATTTTATTTCCTGATTGTATTTCCTTTATTGTCATGTTCTATTGCCTATATAAAGGCCTTTAACCTTCTTGTAATGTATTATCAGAAATACAATTCCTTCTTTCATTCTTTCATTCTTTCATTCTTTCTTTTCTTTATCTCTTTCTCTTATAATCTCTTTCTTTACATGGTATCAAAGCAACTTTTCTGTTCATCCCGAAGGTGAATCATCTTGGGATAACTCGTTTCTTTCCATTTTTTTTCAAAACCCAATCATCTAGAAAAGATGATAAGTACTCAAAGAGAAACCGCGCAACCAATATCAGTCATTCTTGATGGGCATAACTACAATCGATAGGCTTCAGCTATACGCAGTTATTTAAAGGGGATGAAACTATGGCTTGTTGTCACTAGAGAACGTAAGGCACCAGTCAAACAAATAGAAGAATCTGATGAGAAGTACGCAGATCGACTAGAAGAATGAGAAAGTAAGAACCATCGGATCCTTACATGGTTCACTAACAGTACTGTTCCCTCTATCAATGTACATTTTGGACGCTTTGATCTTGCTAAGGAAGCTTGGGATTTCATTGCAACACGGTACAGTTCTACTACTCTTTCTCATCAATACCATCTTATGATCACTTTGTCTCATCTTCGCCAAGAATCAGGTCAGTCAATTGATGAAGTTCATTCCAAAATGCAACATTTATGGGATATGCTTGAGAATTCTGAGCCAGAGTTCAAAAATGATCGAGATATTTTTATTGATTATCGGAATCAACTTCGACTTATTCAATTTCTCATGGCTCTTCGAGATGATTTTGAGAATACCAGGTCTTCACTTTTGCGTCGACACCCTTTACCGACTATGGATAATGCACTTACAGAGTTGATTTCTGAAGAAACTCGGTTAGCTATTGTTGGCTCTACCGAGAGGGGGGGTGAATCGGTTTTTCTAGTTATTTCTAATTTTCCTAACTCTTAATGCACAATCAAAGTCTAATAAGCAACAATGAAATAAATGCAGTAAATAAGAGTAAGGGAAAGAGAAGCAAACACAAGTTTTATAGAGGTTCAGCCAATCTCTTGCCTACGTCCTCTCTCCTTGAACTCCTTGTCAAGGTTTTGATTCACCTCTTCCTTGAGAATGCTTACAAACCACTTGAAGGTGTGGCAAGACCTCTTACAACTTCTCTTGAGACTTTAGAAATCTCCTTCTAATCCTCTACCCTTGTAGTATCCCCACACTCAACAATATCAGACCTTACAAGGATAGCTCACCCCTTTGAATATCAGATTTTTCAATGAATGGGTGAAGAACACATAAAACAATCTCACAAAATGGAGTTACAACAAAGATTTTCAGATTTCAGTTTCTCTCTTGAAGCTTGAATACTTTGGAATGCTTGTTCTTGCTTCAAACTTCATAAATGCCTCTATTTATAACCCACCAAACGGATAGAACAGTTGGTGAAGCATTTAATGCAAATTTTCCCGTTGAAACCCTCAAAAACTAGCCGTTACTGTCAGGTCTCGTGCAAAGGGATCGATCCTGCTACAGTGGGGATCGATCCCTTTTCTCCAGATTGCTTTGCAACTTTCTCCCGGATGATTCAAAAGCCTTCTGCCACCTTGGGATCGATCCCTCTACAGTAGGGATCGATCCCTTTTTGTCCAGTACACCTTCCTGCACTTAGTTGACTGCAAAGTTCAAGGCTTTTGTGATTTTAAGTTAGTTCAAAATCTTCTAACACTTTTCTAAGAGTATTTCTGACTTTTTGAGTTGAAATCGCAATCCAAAACTTTGTTAAAATAGTTTCAATCATTTAGTTCATTCAAAGCAAATTTACTTGTATAAAAATTATTTCTAAGCTTGCTTGAGTTTTGTCATTTTCAAAATACTTGTCAAGTTAAAGCTAACAATCTCCCCCTTTTTGATATGACAAAACTTAAGGTAAATTTGCTTATGTGTTTGAAAATTGAGGTTACTTGATTTTTGAAAAATATTACTCCCCCTCAATATTTGCTCCCCCTCAATTAATATATTTACCACATCATTTCTCCCCCTTTTTGTCATAGCAAAAGAATAGAAAGCATGGAGAGAAGTGGTTAGGGATAGAAATCAAGTTAAAGCAATAAAGACCAAAGCAACACTAGTATGGGGAAGAAATAAAAAGAAATAAAGATCAACTCAATGTCACTAAAGCACAAGTAATGTCAGAACATGACATAGTCATTAACATATAAAATAACTAGAAGGCATAGCGAGCAAAGTCATGAACATAGGCATAGACAGAGTCATTAACATAAAACAACTAGAAAGCATAACGAGCAAAGTCATGAACATAGGTATGGACATAAAACAACTAGAAAGCAGGACAGATGTCACAACAAGGAGGATCAACGCCTTGGAAAGGTCCTGTGATATTGCTCAACGAAGTCCTCGTGTTGCATGCGAACATCCTGAATTTCATCGAACAAGGCAGCTTGGGTGGCCTCGATGTGAGCAAGTCGCTCACCCACGTCATGCTGAAGGTTTTGAAGCATATGCATGATCTGGTCAAGAGATGCTGACGAGGAGTCGGAAGGTGCATAAGATGTGGCTGCTGTAGGTGCGTTGGCTGCATCCGCTCCTTCTTCGCCGTCTAGTGCCGGAGCATGTTCGGGAGACGCAGGCTGACCATGACCCTTGACCCATTCGAATGTGTCACCCACTTGATGAAGATACCATCCCAAGTTATGGAGGGTGGTGAGATTGAGGGTGGTGTTGGTAGCCGGAAGCGTACCGACCTCACATGAGCAGTCAACGCCTTCATGAAGTAAGTAAAAGGCGAGAGGCTGAGGGAAGACAATGGAGTTGACCTTGCCACGAACAATCTTCACCCAGTCATGAAGGATAAAGTGTAGGAGGTCCGGGCGTTCGCCATCGGGTTCATGAATATGATAGAGCCAAAAACGATCAAGTTTGCGAATGTGAGAATATCGGGTGCCAAGAGGGCGGAGATTCCATGAAATGATGATATGGAGGAGACGTGCGAAGACAGGAAGGTCACTAGCACGATTATCGGTAACAGGAAATACCAAGGGTACTTCGAGATTTTCATAGATATCACCGTCGTCAGGAAGTCTGAAGGCAAAGGAGAGGGATTGCTTGGTCAGTTCAATATTTTTGCCCATGACAAAAGACCGAATCCCGACAACCTTACATTCATCATTTGGAGCATAGATGATTTCGGCATTGGAAAAGAAGGCGCGAATGATGTTCGCTGGGACCGGAGTATTGATTTTGAGGAATTGGGTCCAACCCCATTCATTGAACTTGGCGAGGTAAGGAAAATGAACCGACTTGAGGAAGTCAAAATCAATAGGACGCCAATGCTTAATGGGCATATTGGCAAATTCGGTTAGAAATCTGGTTTTCTCATTAGCATGGCGAAAGCAGCGGTTAAAGGCGGTTGGTGTGGATGATGAGGAAGAGGAAGGACGCGTTTTGCGTTTCAGAGCAGTGTGCTTAATCTTAGGAGCCAT
Organism: Heritiera fomes; assembly: GCA_032173925.1. Lineage (NCBI taxonomy): Eukaryota > Viridiplantae > Streptophyta > Magnoliopsida > Malvales > Malvaceae > Heritiera > Heritiera fomes. Next base: position 16,453,230 of record JAPDPM010000002.1, read on the forward strand.
ATGGAGAAGGAAAAAGAGAGGAAATTTCGTTGAGGACTTTTATCAAACAGGTGGTGTGCACAAGTTTGAGGAGCTATGGATGACTGTGTGGGAGAGATGTGCTCTAACCAACAGCAGAGAGCCACAACCCAAGATGCATTGAACAATTATAACAATGAAATTCGGATGCAAAATGACAGATAGTCTAAGGATGAGCTTGAGAAAAATACAAGTGCCAAAGGAGTTGAAAACCTAGATGGAGAAGAAATTGATGCAAGATATGCACATGGGTAGGCAAGACATGATAAAAGAGACTAGAAATGCAAGAAAAATGTAATGAAAAATGTTAGAAAAACTTACATTTGAAATGTTGGGTGAATAGTAACCATGGTGTGGAAGAAGAATGAAGAGAAGAAAATAGGAGATTTGGTCAGGAAATGAGAAGGGGAAATGAAAAAGAGAAAGAAATGAGGAAGATTGGTGAAAGAATGAAGCGATTTAGTGAAGAAATGAGTGAGATCTAGAAATTTAGGATGAGAGAAAATGGGGAATGGCGTGGAGAGGGGAAGAAGAAAAGGGGAATAGTGGGAAAGGAAAGAGGGGCCGACACTTAAAATGACGTGGGAAGGCAAATCTGTCACGAGGGGATCGATCCCCACTGTTGAGGGATCGATCCCTTTTAGGCAGATTGCTCCCATCTCCCAGGATTTTGGCCAACAGACTGGGAAATCAATCCTATTGATGAAGAATTGTCTCCTCAGTCACTTGCCGCATTTGTGATGCATAAAAATGATTTAAAAACAATGAAACTTATGCATTTTTACCATCTTAAAATCAAAATTTGATTGTTTTTACTTGAGATGCAGGGAATGAGATGGAAAAACTGCAGAAAAAGTGCAGAAAACTGCATCAAAGTGCAGAAAATGGCATAAGTATGCAGAACCAATAGGTGGACATGGCTGTGATAGTGTCTTAACATTAGAAATGTGTTTTGGCGAATAAAAGAAGTGTAACATGAGCAAAACACACAGAATTCAACATTTCAATCTCAAGGAACTGTGAACATGAACAGTAACTCAGTAAGTTAAGGTCATGAATTGCAAGGGTAATTATATTCTTCAAATTGCTGTCTTGCAATCATCACAAACCAACCATAAGACATTCATGCAACATCAAATTACTTCAAGGAGCATTCATAATGCCTAATTCACCTCTAAGAGTGCAAAATCTCTCCTTGTCCAAGGGCTTTGTGAAAATATCAGCTAATTGGTGCAAGGTGTCCACATACTCTAGAATTATGTCTCCTTTTTGCACATGATCTCATATAAAATGATGTCTAATCTCAATGTGCTTGGTTCTAGAGTGTTGGATGGGATTTTTTGTAAGATTGATGGCACTAGTGTTGTCACACCTAATGGGAACTTGGTTCATTTCTATGCCATAGTCTCTCATTTGTTGCTTAATCCATAAAACTTGAGCACAGCAACTTCCGGAAGCTATATATTCAGCCTCAGTTGTGGATTGAGCTACACTATTTTGTTTCTTAGAAAACCATGAAATGAGCCTACTACCTAAGAATTGGCATGTTCCCGATGTGCTTTTCCTATCCACTTTGCATCCACCAAAATCCGCATCGAAATAGGCATGGAGATCAAGGGTAGAATCTTTAGGATACCAAAGTCCTAAGGAGGAAGTGTTTTTGAGGTATCTAAGGATTCTTTTTACTGCTTATAGGTGTGATTCTCTAGGGGATGACTGAAATCTAGCACACAAGCATACACTAAACATTATATCGGGTCTACTAGCAGTTAAATAAAGCAATGAGCCAATCATAGACCTATATAGTTTAGTGTCTACACATTTTCCTCCTTCATCCTTATCAAGCTTAATATTTGTGCTCATAGGTGTAGAGAAGGGTTTAGATTCATCCATTCCAAATCTTTTGAGCAAATCTTTAGTGTACTTAGCTTGATTTATGAAAATACCTTCTTTACATTGTTTAACTTGAAGTCCTAGAAAGAAGGTTAATTCTCCCATCATACTCATTTCAAATTCACCTTGCATTAGCTTTGAAAAATTTTTGCACAATGACTCATTTGTAGAACCAAAAATGATATCATCTATATAAATTTGAACTACCAATAAGTCATGACCCTTAGATTGAATAAACAAGGTTGTGTCTACCTTTCCTCTTGTAAAACCTTTTTCGATTAAAAACTTTGAAAGTCTTTCATACCAAGCTCTAGGAGCTTGTTTTAATCCATATAAGGCTTTTGAAAGTTTGAAAACATGGTTAGGAAATTTTGGATTTTCAAAACCGGGAGGTTGCTCAACATAAACCTCTTCATTTATATAACCATTTAAGAAAGCACTTTTCACATCCATTTGATACAACTTAAAATCCTTATAGCATGCAAAAGCAAATAGCATCCTAATGGCTTCTAATCTAGCTACCGGAGCATAGGTTTCATCATAGTCTATTCCTTCTTCTTGTCTATAACCTTGAGCCACTAACCTAGCCTTGTTTCTAACAATAATGCTATTTTCATCCATCTTATTCTTGAATATCCATTTGGTTCCAATGATGGGATAATCTTTAGGTCTTTCTACTAATGTCCACACTTTGCTTCTCTCAAATTGATTTAATTCTTCTTGCATGGCCATAATCCAATTTTCATCATTCAAGGCCTCATCCACTTTCTTTGGCTCAAATTGTGACACAAAGGCTACATGTTGACATATGTTTCTATAGGTTGACCTAGTCCTAACTCCAATGGTTGGATCTCCAACAATGTCATTATCTTTCACATATCCAAGTTCTCTAGGACACCTAGATTCCTTCTCAATAATTTCTTGTTCCATGGATTCCTCATTTTTGTTAATAGTAAGATCTTCTAATTGTTCCCTAACATCCTTATCTTGAGAAGGGTCAACTATAGGTTCATCAAAAATTTCTACTCCATCATCAAGATTGGTTCTACTAGAAATATTTGATTCATCAAAGATTACATGTATTGACTCTTCTACAACAAGTGTTCTTTTATTGAAAACTCTATAAGCCTTAGAATTTAAAGAATAACCAAGAAAAATACCTTCATCACTTTTAGCATCAAACTTTCCTAGGTTATCTTTACCATTGTTTAAAACAAAACATTTACATCCAAATGGGTGAAAATAACTTATGTTAGGCCTTTTTCCTTTGTAAAGCTCATATGGAGTTTTCTTTAAAATAGGCCTTACCATTGCTCTATTTATGACATAGCAAGAAGTATTTATTGCTTCAGCCCAAAAATATTTAGGTAAGTTGTTTTCACAAAGCATGGTTCTAGCCATTTCTTCTAAGGTTCTATTTCTCCTTTCAACTATCCCATTTTGTTGAAGAGTTCTAGGAGCTGAAAAATTATGGCTAATGCCATTTTCATTGCAAAACATATCAAAACCAAGATTTTCAAATTCTTTTCCATGATCACTTCTAATACTTGAAATGGAATAACCTTTTTCATTTTGAACAAGTTTTGAGAAAACAATGAATTTATCTAAGGCCTCATTCTTCACACTTAAAAAGAACACCCAAGTGAACCTAGTGTAATCATCAACTATCACAAATCCATAGTGTTTACCTCCTAAGCTAGTTGTCCTAGTTGGTCCAAAGAGATCTAAGTGAAGAAGTTGAAGTGATCTAGAGGTAGTGACACACTTCTTAGATTTAAATGAATTTCTTTTGTGTTTTCCTCTTACACATGCTTCACAAACTTTATCATTTTCAAATTGAAGCTTAGGTAATCCTATAACTAGGTCTCTTTTGGCTAATTTAGACAAAACATGCATGCTAGCATGGCCTAGTCTTCTATGCCATAACCAAGGTTCATCTTCTCTAGTGGCCATAAAACATACATTTTTGCTATTAAGTTCATTTAAATCCACAATATAGATATTTCCTTGTCTATGTCCAATAAAAACAATTTGATTAGTTTTGGCATTAACAACATTGCAACACAAATCATCAAACATAACTTTAAATCCCTTATCACACAATTGACTAATACTAAGCAAATTATGTTTCAAGCCTCTAACATACAACACATTCTCAATAGTTGAGGAAGAGTTACCAATGGAGCCAATTCCTTCAATTTGTCCTTTGGAGTTGTCTCCAAATGTGACTTCTCCACCACTTTTATGCTTTAGGAACTTGAATTGACTCTTGTCACCCGTCATGTGTCTTGAGCATCCACTATCCAGGTACCAATACTCCTTGGACTTAGCCTTGTAGCAATACTCTTCCTCCTACAAACACATCAAGCTTTCATTTTAGGTACCCAAATTTTCTTGGGTCCTTGAGAGTTAGTACTTATAATTTTAGATCCTTTAGGGATCCATTTCATCTTTAATGACTCATCACTTGAATTTAAAACATGTTTAGGTACCCAAATCTTGACAGCCATTTTTCCTCTAATCATGGTCTTCCTAGAAGTGCATGCTTGTGAAAAGTGTCCTAGTTTATTACACAATGTGCACAAAACAAATTTTCTATCTTTAACTAGAAAGTTTTTAAGATGAGTCTCTTTGTTAGATGCATTATAACCTAACCCTTCTCTATCAAAGAATGCTCTTTGAGTCTTTAGCATTTGATCAAGTTTTTGTTGACCCATGTAAAATCTAGAAAAGGAGTTTTGCAAATTAATGTTCTTTCTATTTAATTCTTCTATTTCTAGATTTGCATTCTCTAATTTCTTTTCACATTCTAATTTAACATTCACAAGCATTTCATTCTCCTTTTTCAACTTAGAGATCATTTTCTTATATTTTAAATTCATGCATTCAAATTCATTGGCTAACTCATCAAATGCATCTTGCAATTCATCAAAAGTATATTCATTAGTATCTAACAAGTTAGAAGTTACCTTCTCATCTTCAAAGGCCATGAAACAAAGGTTGGCTACTTCATCTTCCACATTCTCTTCATCGGAGCAATCACTATCACTCCAAGTAGCCACCATTGCCTTCTTCTTTTGTTTCTTCTCATTTTGCTTTCTATACAAAGGACAATCAAATTTAATATGATCAGGTTTTTTGCATTCATAACAAATAATTTGGTCCTTTTCTTTCCTACTAGTTTCTCCTCTATTAAAGTCTCTCTGAGGGGGTCTCATAGAGTTACCACTAGTTCTCATCCTCATAAATTTATTAAACCTCTTAGCAAACATGGCCATTTCTAAGTCCTCATCATCACCACTCTCATCATGATCTTTTGATTCCTCAATAGTGGTGGATTTTAAAGCTACTCCAACTTTCTTAGGAGGATCTTGATTTCTCTTGATTTTCATCTCATAGGTGAGTAGAGATCCCATAAGTTCATCTAATGAAAGTGTATGAGGATCCTTGGATTCCTCAATAGTAGTGACTTTAGCCTCCCATGATTTAGGTAAGCTATTGAGTATCTTTTTCACCATTTCTACATTAGAATATGTCTTGCCTAAGGCTTTAAGACCATTTATGATGTCAGTAAACCTAGTAAACATGTCACTAATTGATTCATCATTCTTCATTTTAAACAATTCATAGTCTTGTGTGAGCATGCCTACTTTGGTTTCTTTGACTTGTGTGGTTCCCTCATGTGTGATAGCTAGTTTATCCCAAACTTGTTTAGCATTCTCACATTGTGACACTCGATTATACTCATTTGGTCCTAATGCACAGAAGAGTGTGTGCATTGCTTTAGCATTAAGTTGTGCCATCCTAATATCATTAGTATCCCATTCATCTTCTTTCTTAGGCACATCCGTCCCATCTACTTTCTTAATAGGGATAAGGGGACCTTTAACAATAATTCTCCATACTTCATAATCATTGGCTTGAATAAATAACATCATTCTAGTCTTCCAATAAGCATAGTTTTCACCATTAAAGAGTGGAGGTCTAACCGTAGAGTGTCCCTCTCCTACCAAGGGTGTAGACAAACTAGTTTGAGCCATTAGTGATCGTTTATACTCGATAGATGTTAATCTAAGTCAATCTCGAGCCCAAGCTCTGATACCAATTGTTGGCTCTACCGAGAGGGGGGTGAATCGGTTTTTCTAGTTATTTCTAATTTTCCTAACTATTAATGCACAATCAAAGTCTAATAAGCAACAATGAAATAAATGCAGTAAATAAGAGTAAGGGAAAGAGAAGCAAACACAAGTTTTATAGAGGTTCGGCCAATCTCTTGCCTACGTCCTCTCTCCTTGAACTCCTTGTCAAGGTTTTGATTCACCTCTTCCTTGAGAATGCTTACAAACCACTTGAAGGTGTGGCAAGACCTCTTACAACTTCTCTTGAGACTTTAGAAATCTCCTTCTAATCCTCTACCCTTGTAGTATCCCCACACTCAACAATATCAGACCTTACAAGGATAGCTCACCCCTTTGAATATCAGATTTTTCAGTGAATGGGTGAAGAACACATAAAACAATCTCACAAAATGGAGTTACAACAAAGATTTTCAGATTTCAGTTTCTCTCTTGAAGCTTGAATACTTTGGAATGCTTGTTCTTGCTTCAAACTTCATAAATGCCTCTATTTATAACCCACCAAACGGATAGAACAGTTGGTGAAGCATTTAATGCAAATTTTCCCGTTGAAACCCTCAAAAACTAGCCGTTACTGTCAGGTCTCGTGCAAAGGGATCGATCCTACTACAGTGGGGATCGATCCCTTTTCTCCAGATTGCTTTGCAACTTTCTCCCGGATGATTCAAAAGCCTTCTGCCACCTTGGGATCGATCCCTCTACAGTAGGGATCGATCCCTTTTTGTCCAGTACACCTTCCTGCACTTAGTTGACTGCAAAGTTCAAGGCTTTTGTGATTTTAAGTTAGTTCAAAATCTTCTAACACTTTTCTAAGAGTATTTATGACTTTTTGAGTTGAAATCGCAATCCAAAACTTTGTTAAAATAGTTTCAATCATTGAGTTCATTCAAAGCAAATTTACTTGTATAAAAATTATTTCTAAGCTTGCTTGAGTTTTGTCATTTTCAAAATACTTGTCAAGTTAAAGCTAACAGCTATGACTCGAACTCATCAAACAGACACTGTTGTTGCTGCAACTCCTAAACAACGCACTTCGCCTTGTTTTCGATGCGGACGAAGCAATCATCTTGTTGCCCATTGTAAAGCAATATTTCATTCTAATGGAGCACGGATTTTTGACTCCAAATCTTCTTCGGCAATGCCTTGTTTGCGATGTGGTAGGACTAATCATCCTATTGAAAAATACAAGGCTACATTTCATGCCAATGGAACACGTCTTGATGGTTCTCCAAGCACCAAGGCTGCTGCAGCAACCAACACTGAGTCTATTGCCTCTGAATCTTCTTCTAACAAATTTACAATCTCGACTGATGACCTTCAGGCTTTGATCAATCAAGTAATGTCTCAAAATCACACTACTGCCATGTCTGCTGCTACATCAGGTAACACTTGGTTGTTAGATACTGCTTGTGGAAACCATATGACTGCTGATCCTTCTTTATTTAAGAATACAATGCCTATTTCTAATAATTCCATCATTACAACTGCTAATGGTTCCACCTTGAAAGCCACCCACATTGGTAATGTTGAAACTTCCACTCTTTGTATACCTAATACTTATCTTGTTCCTAACCTTGCCTTTAACTTGCTTTCTGTTGGCCAACTTTGTGATCTCGGTCTTGACTTACATTTTTCAAAACAATATGGTTGTATTGTGCGGGATCCTCGAACAGGTCAGAAAGTTGGGACAGGGCGTAAGGTTGGAACACTGTTTGAACTTGAAAGCCTAAAAGTTCCATAAAAGTTGATCACCGCTGCTACATCTCAAACACCTATTCCAGCTTCTTTAGAGTTATGGCACTCTAGGTTAGGTCATGCATCTATTTCTCAAATAAAATCACTATCTTCTACTGGTATTTTAGGTAAAGTTTCTCAGGACATTTTTGATTGTTTATCTTGTCAACTTGGAAAACAAAGTGCATTACCATTCAATAAAAGTGAATCTTCTTCTTCTTCACCATTTGATTTAGTCCATTCTGACATTTGGGGTCCAGCTCCAACATCAACTATGGGAGGTTCATGCTATTTTGTTATTTTTATTGATGACTTTTCACGATATACTTGGATTTATTTATTCAAACAACGATCTGAACTCTTGTCAATTTTCAATGAATTCAATAATATGATACAAACTCAGTTTTCTCGCAAGATAAAAGTTTTTAGGTCTGACAATGCTGGTGAATATATATCAATTGAGTTCAGTAAATTGTTAAAGAATGATGGAACTCTTTCTCATCGATCTTGTGCACACACTTCACAACAAAATGGTAGAGCTGAAAGGAAACACCGTCATATCCTAGACACTGTTCGTGCCCTTCTTGTTTCAACCTCTCTTCCTGAACAATTCTGGGGCGAAGCTGCTCTTACTGCTGTTTACACTATCAACAGAGTTCCTACACCAGTGCTAGGCATGCGAACTCCTTTTGAGTGTCTATACAATAAGACCCCTGACTATCATTCTCTTAAAGCTTTTGGATGTGCTTGTTTTGTTCTACTTCCTGATCATGAAAGAACTAAACTTGAACCTCGAGCTCGTTTATGTTGTTTTCTAGGGTACGGTATAGAACATAAAGGCTATAGGTGTTATGATCCAATTTCTAAGCGTCTTCGTGTCTCGCGTCATGTGGTCTTTTGAGAGCATAAGCCATTTACTAGTGTTTCCGCATTGCCATCCCAATCTTCTTCTCCACAGGTTTTCACAGACCTATCTTTTGATATTTCACTAGCTGACGAGAATCTTGCAAGTATTTTTAGCTCAAACAGTGACCAATCTTCCTTGTCTCCCTCAACTTTTGATTTGATCGAGGCTCCTGCTGATACATCCGTGCCTTCCTCATATGTACCTCCTCCTCTTCGTCGCTCCACTAGAGTAAGGGAACCAAATACTCAACTTCGTGATTTTCATTGTTATTATGCCTTAGCCACATTACATGAACCTCGTAATTTTCGTGAGGCAGCTTCTAATCCTATGTGGCAGCAAGCAATGGCAGAAGAGTTACAAGCTCTTGAGAAAACACATACTTGGGACATTGTTGATCGAAAACCTGATAAGTCAGTCATTGATTGTAAGTGGGTTTACAAGATCAAGACTCGGTCTGATGGCTCAGTGGAACGTTACAAAGCACGCCTTGTTGCTCGGGGATTTACTCAAGAATATGGCATTGATTATGAAGAGACTTTTGCTCCAATCGCTCGTCTCACATCTGTTCGCTCCCTCTTAGCTGTTGCTACATCTAGAAAATGGCCAACATATCAAATGGATGTTAAGAATGCATTTCTAAATGGTGATCTTATTGAGGAAGTTTACATGAAGCCACCTCCTGGTTCTGCTGTACCGTCTAACAAGGTTTGTCGTCTTCGACGAGCATTGTATGGTCTTAAGCAAGCCCCTAGAGCTTGGTTTTCAAAATTTAGTACCACAATTGGTCAGTTGGGTTTTACATCCAGTGCCTATGATTCTGCTCTTTTTACTCGAAAAACTAGCCAAGGTACCACCCTTCTTTTACTTTATGTGGATGACATGATTATTACAGGTGATGATAGTGATGGTATTCGAGATCTCAAAACTTTTCTCCATTCCCAGTTTGAGATGAAAGATCTTGGTTCTTTGAGTTACTTTTTGGGTATTGAGGTTACCTCTGATTCTACGGGCTTACACTTATCACAAACAAAGTATGCTTCTGATCTTATTGCCAAAGCAGGATTGACAGATAGTAAGATTTCCTCTTCACCACTAGAACAGAACATCAAGCTTTCTCCTTCTGATGGTAGTCTTCTCCCAGACCCGACTTTGTATCGTACTTTGGTGGGTAGTCTTGTTTATCTGACGGTTACTCGCCCAGATATTGCTTATGCTGTTCACTTGGTCAGTCAGTTTCTTTCAGCTCCACGTTCTACTCATTTTGCTGCTGTTCTTCGTATCCTAAGATATGTAAAGGGTACTATGTTTCATGGACTGCATTTTCCTTCTAGCTCATCATTGGATTTGCAATGTTATTGTGATGCTGATTGGGCAGGGGATCCTACTGATCGTCGTTCTACCACTGGTTATTGTTTCTTTCTTGGTTCGTCACTTATCTCTTGGCGTAGTAAGAAACAAACTGTTGTCTCTCGCTCCAGTACTGAGGCTGAGTATCGAGCTCTTGCAGATGCAACATCTGAACTCCTATGGTTACGATGGCTTCTCCAAGACATGGGTGTTTCTCATCGTTTCGGTACTCCAATCCATTGTGATAATCAAAGTGCTATTCAAATAGCTCATAATGATGTCTTTCATGAGCGTACTAAACATATCGAGATTGATTGTCACTTTGTTCGTCATCATTTGCTTAGCCCAACTCTACGGCTTGTTCCTGTCACTACCACAGATCAGAAAGCAGGTATCTTCACCAAAGCACATCCACCTGGACAATTTCTTACACAAGTTTCCAAACTCAAGTTGGCTTCCACATTACCACCTTGAGTTTGCGGGAGGATGTTAACGTAATATTACAATTAATGTTACAATCAATTGTAATATTACAATTGACTTAGATTAATTGATTACAGTTTACTAATTGATTACGATAATGTAAACGTAATATTACTAATTGATTACAATTGGTTGGCGTGGGTGGCAAGCGGCCCTCGTCCCTTAAGCAAGGCCAGAGTTCGAATCCTGACTTGTGTATGGAGTGCCAGTGTTGGGAGGGGGACAAGCCTAACCACGCTCTGCTTCTCTCGACTCCGGAATAGCCACCGAAGGTGGATACCGGGAGGTTTCGACCAAAAAAAATATTACAATTAATGTTACAATTAATTGTAATATTATAGTTACCTTAGACTAATTGATTATAGTTGACTAATTGATTATGATTGATTTTAGGACTTAATTACGATTTTATTTCTTGATTATATTTCCTTTATTGTCATGTTCTATTGCCTATATAAAGGCCTTTAACCTTCTTGTAATGTATTATCAAAAATACAATTCCTTCTTTAGTTCTTTCTTTTCTTTATCTCTTTCCCTTATAATCTTTTTCTTTACATGCTTGTTAAGAGTTGAAGCAATCTCTTCATCAGAACAACCCCATTGGATTTCCTTTTCCTTTTTTCTCTATTTTTTGCAAGGTACGAGGGAAAAAAAATTTTGAACTATTAACTTAATCATTTTTAAGACGCTAACAATAATTTGATCAAGATCTCGTTCATTTTTTGCATTGATTTTCTTATTTTATTGTCCTCTTGGTCCTGCGCCATATTGCACGAGGAATGGGGCTCAAGCCGGCTGCCCAACGCCAATTCGGAGTTCTTAAAAGGGAATAGGGCATAATTTCTGGGATGAAATGACTACTACTAGTATGGTTCATGAACTTTATTCAAATGTATAAATTGATATCCAAACTAAAAGAAATTGTATAATATACCCACGAACTTTCAAAATGTGTACTGAGTCACATAGTTTCACCGAATGGTTTAAGTTCAAATCACACTTCCTAGTAGTGTTTTATTCAGATATGGACAATGAAGACAAATTTTCCGGAAAATTCAGCACTCAAGAGTCAAGACGCATTGCATGCACCTTTTACAAGGAAATGAAGCTTTTCCTCTTAAAACAACAAGCAGCTACATTGAAACAACTATTTCATGCTTTCAATCTTCATCTTGAATATATTTCGAGGAAGGTTAATATAGCCAAGTAATCACATTCATGAACTACATCAAATAAACTGAAAGGCGTGGCACATCTCATAGAAGGCAATATGATAAATACTAATCTGGCCAGAGTGGGTGAGAGATGCATTTCATTATGCCCAGTGTCAGCTCCCATTCTTCATGACTTTCAGAAGGCATATAATCAATTAAGCACAGAAGTGGAAAACATTATTCATCACTTCACTGAATAATTAATGGCTAAAAGAGTTAAACTAATAATACATCTATGCTAGACAAAAGAAGATCAGGGAGATAAATTTATTCTTCAAAAATGACAGGCAAACTCGCATTTGTTCAGTTTTAGCATCTAGATCATACTATCAGCTCGTAAAGACCTAGCCTCTCCTCATATAGTTTCAACAAATAAAGATCTTGTTAAGAAGTTAAACACTTCTGGAAAAACTACTTCGGCCAAAATAATAAAAATAGTCTCTGAATAATTTCATTAAGCACAGATGTGAATTGTGGAAAAGATAGCTAATCACTTCACTGAGGCTGAAGAAGTTAAAAATAATATCAGCTAGACAAAAGAAAATGACGGAGATTTATTTAACCTTAAAAAAATGACAGGCAAATTCAAATTTGTTCAGTTTAAGAATCTACATCATACTATCTATTCTGAAAGGCCTTTTGCTTCTCCTCATATAACTTCAATAAAGAAGGATCCTCGTAAGGGGTCACAAACCTTTGGAGGAATTCCTTTTCAGTATTCATCAACAAAACACTAACACTGAATTTCTCAATCAAACCTTTGGATAACAACAGTTGAAGAACTGAACACCTAGGGATAATTCTTCTCTCCAAGCTATATGAAAGAAGAACCGGACGTTTTGCAATATATGAAGATTTCCAGCCCATTGTGTTGACATAGAAGTTCATTGTTGCTGTGATCTTGTGCTCCGAAAAAATCATGCACCTAGGATACTTCTCAAAGGCAGAAACAATATCTTTATCAGACCAACCCCATTGTTTAAAAACATTGGATTTCCTTTCCCATGTTGATTTGCTTAATTGCATAAAAGCTTGAAGAGCTACAAGGAAAAGTTGCTTTAGGGGGTTAAAACCCAAATTCTTTACTTCTTCTGCAGTTCTTCTAAACTTATCACGATCCTCAGCAAAGATTCTTGGGTGGGCAACAAGTTCAGCCCTAATAATTGATTCGGGCACCCCATTTTCTCGCAGAATTGCAAGATTAGAAGCAAAAACGGACTGTAAATTTCGTGTAAGGACGCTTGAAAAATTCTTGTAAGCTAGAAAAACCTTATCATCATCGCAGTGAGTTAATTCCTTGAAGAAATTGAAATTGGGAATGATGCGTTTATCTAAATCATAATCGAAAACATGTGGGTTTGAAGACAAGATTCTTGCAAGCTCCGAGCTTGAAATCCTTTTGGAGTAAAAAAACTGGAATTTAGGCAAAAGGGTTTTCTCAGGATTGGACAAAAGCAATTTCGGTTTTCTTTTAATAAGGTTTCTGATTTGAGTTTTTGAAAAGCCATGATTCTTGAAGAAGCTAATGACAGAGTCAGGCTTTTTAGGGTTTTCAAAGTGGATGGCTTTGGAAACTGATAAAGCAGATTCCGGAGAGAAGCCACAAGAGTTTACAAGGTAAGACACTGTAAATGACTGCTCTTTGCTTGCAATCCTTGAAACATATCTAACAGCTAGTGGAATTATTGCATAGTTTTGAAGAAAGCTGAAATAATTAGGAGTTGGTGAAATCCTGGTTCCACCTCTAATGTAGAATTGTCTTAAGCAGAAAGAATAAAACATGGATCCAAATCCAATCCAATCCAAGACTGAAACTTTCAAAGACGGCAAATCAAGACGAAAATAATGAGAAATCAACAAACCTTGAACTTAACTCATTATTGTCCTGCTCGGCTTCTATCTTCTAACTTCTTTCATTTGAAGCATTTTCATCTTCACTGTCCTGCTGTCTCTGCTTTTGCAAGGGCTCTGTTTTGAGGGTTTCGAACTGCGAAGGTGAGTGCCCATTCCAAATTTCATGTTTATCCTAGAGTTTAGTTTTTCTTTTCTTTTCTTTTAATTTTTATTTCTTTACATATGCCCTTACTTTTTCACATTATTAACTCAATCATATAGGTGACAAAAGCTAGCCCGAACCCAAAAACTCGTTCAAACTCATCCAAAATCGAATTGAGACAAGTTGAATTGATTAAAAAAGTCAAAAGCCTAAAATAAAAAAAGCTTGTAACCAAAAAGTTTGAAACTAAAAAAACTCAAAATTGAAAAAGTCGAAATTGAAAAAATTCGAACTTGACACAACCTAAACCCAACATAACCTAAACCTGATACGATCTGAAACTGAGACTAATCTGATCCGAAACTGAGACTGATCTGATCCGAAACTAGTAAAAAACCAAATTTATAATCCGAAAAAACCCGAATTATAATTATATGATTATTATATAAAAATAAATAATTGATACACTTTTTTAATTAAAAAATTTAAAATTTTGAAAACAATTATTATTTATTATACAATTATATAAATTATGTATTACCAGCAAAATAAATATTGAATCTTTTTAATTCAATTATTAAATTAAATTAATTTAAAACATCATAATATATGATATCAAATAATCTTTAATATTATACTTATTGTATTTATAATAATAAATATATTATTAATTTAACATTTGATTTTATTATAAAAATCATTTTAACATTTTATTATTTTTATTTTATAATAAAATTTTAATTTTAATACAATAATAAATCAAATATATAAAAAATTAAATAATTTTAATATATTTTTTTTGTAAACCACAAGTATGCTCATTTGTTTTAACGGTCTAAGACTAATCTTGCTCGGGGCTTAGTCACAGTCAAGGCTTTTCACCTTTCTCCAGAGGTATGCTTAGTAAAGATGGAACCAGAGAGCGCTTTATGCAACAAATTTCAATATTTGTTTGAAACTTTGAATTTAATATTTTGTGCAACACATTAATAACATTTTTAATAAAATTAAACTTAAACTATATTTCTTAAAATTTCAAGTATAGAAAGATGTTAATTTTACATTAAAAAACACTAATCTTAAAATTAAAATTCAAGTTTTTTAAGATTAGAAAAAATTAAGTAATTAAGTTAAACAATACAAATACAATTTTATTATAAACTTGGACATCATTGATAGAGAAAATTATAAATCAAGCTAGTGGTAATTAATTATTTATTATATTATAATAATCTTATACATCAATAAACCAATTTGGTATATTATAATAATGATTTGTATATTATATTATAATAATTTTTAAGAATAAATTATGTAATCTCTCAGTGTATAAGTATTACTTTGATAGAATTAAGTATTTATTAAAAATAATTTACTTATTATCTATTAAATGTAAAATTAAAGTGTGGATAAAAATAATAATTCCAATAGTAAATTAAAGTGTAATTTAATAGTATATTAGAGTAGTATTATTGCGTAAGTGGTAGTTTTAATAAAATTTGTTTTTTTGTCACATACCGAAATATAGTTTTCAATACCATTTTTAAACTTTACTTACTATCGGTTGAGCTGTCTGTAGTGCCTTCACTAATAATTTAATTTAAAATTAATATTCATTTTCATAATTAATCCCAGGAACTATTTTCTTTCCATTTACCATAAACAAAATATACAACTACAATTTTTTTTCAAAATATATTTTTCGTCTAATTTACATCCTAAGTCTAAGTGCATATGGCTAAAGTACTGTATATATAAGTTGGAACATATAAATGTAAACCATTTATACCTCTACGGAAATCCAAAGTCTGCTTGAGGGATACCAAAAGTAACACTCCTCCAGCTCGTGGCCAAGAGATCACTGAAAATAATCTGGAAGGAGAAGGAAAGTGAGCTAATTCCCAGTAAGAGATTCGTATAAAGGAACTGATACTATGTATACTATATGCAAGTATCAAAATCATACTTTATAAATTAGGCACGATATAGGATAAAGATACTATAATTGGTTAAATAACCAAGCTGAATACAAAAAGATGCTTTGGAGCACCTCACGTGTCAGGGCATCTAAATCCGACTATAGAAATTTCATTTGAAAATAAGCAATTCAATAAACGTACATAATGTGGTAAACATTCATAAACCACTTTTAATAATAATTTCATTCATTCAAATAAACAAGGTAATTATTTCTCCGTAAACAGTATAGAAATAAATTTTCAATAAGCAATAATAAAATTTAGGAAACACATTCAATAAATATAAACAGTTTTCAACTTTGTAACATATATATATTCTGAGAGTGCTCGGGATGTCCGAGAATTTGTCATCCCAAATAAAACAATGAAGACAAGACAACACCCAATAGACTCATGCATAATGACATATGGCCATAGTCAAAGGGCATCCATAGGTGAACACGGGCCAGGTGTCACCTGGGACACTAATTGAAAGGGCCAGAATCAATCAGCTACAATGACAGTAACAGTGGTGCATGTGTTATTAAACAACTATGGGGCCAACAGCCTCAAAACAGTATATAAACAGTTCATAGAAGTTTACGAAGATAGATTCAATAACATGAAACTTCAGTCAATCCATAAAGTATTTAAATTGTAAAATAATATAATTAAAGTACAAAAATTCATTAAATATTCTCAATTTAGATTCAAAATATTTTATTTACATTCCTCGGTAGCATAAAATGTGGATAAAGCATTTTCAGCATGATAATTATTCAAATCAATGTAAAATAAAATTATAAAAATTTATGCATGTATATGAACTCACTTTTCAACTTTAACCCTCCAAAATATTTTTCTTCTATTTTTAAATAAAATTTATGCTATTAAATAATGATTTTAAAGATTTTATTATATTTTATAAAATTTTGGCAGTATAACGGTATAGTTTTTCCCTAACCTTCCTGCACAAAAGCACAGTTTATAAATTCCAACACCAATTCTCATTTCAACACCAAAATCAATATTTCAAGCTCAAGAAAGGCACATCTTATTAAAACATGCACCATAGTATTCCTATGTCTTCTATACTCATCCCTTACCTCTTAATTCACAGTGATTTTGCTTGTCATATCATTTTCATCATTTCTACATCATTTTAAGGCTAAATACAAATTCTACATCATTTCTACATTGTTTTCCTATCAAGCCATATCATTTTCATGCACATGGGAGCTTGGCCTAAACCCTAAGATAGTGGTTCTCATGATTCTAGTTCAATTTAAGGCTAAATACAAACTTAAACACCTTAAACACATAACTTAAAACCATTAAATCATAAAGATTTCAAGATTTCTCTTACCTTTCTTCTTGACCAGATCTGATGGGGGCTGTTTCACCTTGATTTTTTACACTTTAGGACTTGATTTTGGTGTCAAAAGATAGAGCACTAAAAACTGTATAGCTTTGGTGAAGACAGTTTTCGATTTCAGTGAGTTATCGATATGTTTTCTAAGCTTACTCTCTCTTACCCAGGTTTAGCTATGGAGTTTTTTTGGAGAAGAAGAGGTGCTGCCAATTTTGAGGAAGAAGAAGCTGGAATTCTCTTTAAAAATTGGTATTTTAATGTACAAATTACCATTTTACCCTTATACTTAAGTAAACTTTCAATTTTACCCTTTTCAGTTTAATTTCGGTTTAAACAATCAGTCTAATCTTTAAAATATTTTATTTTATCATGAAATAATCTATTTAACATTCTAATCATTGGTTAGGACTTTTGTTGAAGTTTGACTGATTGTTTGAGTGAAATTACCAAAATACCCCTAACAATAAAATCGCATAAATTTCTATTTTTACACATGTTTTATTCTATCAGTCCACATGGCCTATAACCTCATTTCATGAGAAATTTTCTACCACTGATAGTGAGTCCAAAGTCAAGTTAGTTTGACCGTTATTCGAGAAAGTTCTATTGACCTATAGACTTAATTGTAATTTTTTAATTTATTTGCACGCTTCTCAAAAATACACAAACAAATAAATCTGAGTTGTGGATTCTTACCATATCCTTATTTGGCTCCAAATATTGTGTCCACCAAGTTTCACTTGCTTCGGAACACTATAAGTCTTGTGGGGCCCACCATCTTTTACCCCTTAATTCCTGCAAAGTACAAGTCATTTAGATAATTTTATAATATCTATTAAATGTACGAATGATAGATATTTAAATGTCACATTTTTATACTTTATTAATATTATTATTAATTATATTTAAATAACTAGCATTATAGTAATTAATTTAGTAATATTACTATTTAACATTTTAATTAGATATTCGATCAATTGGTGTATATCTAATATAATTATGTTAATGTGATTAGTACTCAATTGGTGTATAACTGTATATGATATGATTATATCAAATGTTATTATCTATAATATAATGCCAATTAGTGTATATAACTTATTTAATTCAATGTTCTAAATTTTTAACGAGATATTTGATTAATTAATGTGTATGAGTATGATTATATTTAATGTAATAATTTTATATTATGATTTATGTACAACCTAAAAACAAAAAATATAAATTTGAGGTAATTAGTTGACCAATTATTATAATATTAAGTTTTTTTTAATGCATACTATAATTTTATTCAACATTATAATTAAACCATTAGTTAACTTGTTATACGGTTAAATTTAATTTAATTACTAATTATGTTGGTATTTAAAAGACAAAATAAATGTAAAAAAATTCTTAAAAATTTAAAATTTTATTAAAAATATAATATAATTATTAAAAAAGCTAATAAAACAAAGTAAAAAAAATTATTAAACTAAGAGTGTCTAAATTCCAATGGCTCAATGTTGATCCAAAAAAATATAAAAATCCAATAAGTTATTGTTAAGAGTATAAAGTCGTTTATATAAATATTTAATTGTTTTCAAACTTAGTCGTTGATGCAACTTTTAAATATTCAACAACTCATTTATCAGCTATTTTTTGTTAATAATTTTGGTTTTTACGTTTTTTTTTACCCCACATTATTTTTTTATTTATTCTTTAATATTCTTAAAGAATTATATGTTATCGTCTTAACATTATTTGTAGAATTAGAAAACTCAACTATATGCATATTGAATAATAGTCCTTTTTAAATATGCTTTTATCTTAATTTTTTCTTTACATTTTGTAAAATACTTCAAAAAGTAATATAGAGAAACAATGATATACAAGTTTATAATTAATTTATCGTAACAAAAAATATTTAAATTCTTGAAATTTCCTCATTAACATTTTAATTTTGAAAAAAAATAGTTATATAAAAATAATTCAAGATCTACATTCTAAATATTTTTTTAATTTCAATATATGCATCATTTATTGTATTAAAGATTTCTGATTTTTGGTTTCGACATTCTATAACAAGTTTTCATAGAAAAATGACAATTAATTTCATACAAATAAAAATTGTTATACATTATTTTATTGTTTAGTTTGATATTTTAATAAATAATAATTTGAAGTAGTATGTTATTTTATAAAAAATATTATAATGAATTCTTGATTTTTCTTCCTCTTTAATCAATGGATGTTAGAATTATTTTTTTTTTCTTTTTGTAGTTTTAACTATCCTAATAAAGGTATATGTATCATTTCATTTCTTCTAAAAAAATTTTCTTCTCTTTATTTTTTTTCTTTTATTAATATTTGTCCAAACATAGCAATAAAGAGAATGTGATAGTTGACAAAAGAATAAAATGAGAATAAATATAAAGATGGAACTATAAAAAAAAATCTAAAGATGGAAGATACCATATGTCAATGATTTCATATTGGAAGTATTTGACTAAAAATTAAAATATAAATCTTTGCTAACGAGCCCTATTCTAAGCCACCAATCCAAAACATTGCTAAACCCACATAGAATTTATAACCACGTGAATGTATGTAAAATAAAAATATAAAATTTAATTTATAAATATACCAAATAACAATAATAATAACAATAATAGTATGCGATGGCAAAATCATGCATGTAAAATGGAACAAAATGTAAAATAACAATTACTTTTGGTTTATTCGCTGTCTTGTATTACTGCGGCCTCATTGTTGGTTGTGACTTGTGAACGAGTGTAAGATCCATGTGTTCTGCACTCTATAGCTGGCTAGAAAGTGACTCTGGGAAAGAATTGTATGAACAACTACTCTACGTTAACATATATTCTTTTCATGTAAGTGTGCGTTTTTTGCTAGTAACCTTCTTTAGTTTCCTTTAATTCATAGTCTACTTCGTAAAATAGTTTGGCTTGAATTTTAAAAGAAAAGCCATGAGAGAAAGCAGAAATATGAAAATCAAATTCATCCTTACACAGAGCTTCTGAATAAACAGAAAATGTGGGAGCCATAATGATAGAGATGACAAGGTTGACACATTCATAAATCATTTTGCTCTTATTGGTGTGATCTGGTGTAGATCATAATAAGCCATACAAGGCACGAATACCGCGAACATCATCACTGTGTAACTTCTTCTCGGTAATCCCAGAGTCAAAGTATGCATACATGACTGCATTAAACACCACGCTGCGTTGCAGCCCAAGAAGGTGTCCGATTTCATGAACAGGGATAGATTCCAAGTCAATCTCATCAGGGCCAGGGTTAGTGCTCCAATTTTCATCCGCATCGTAGTGTAACTTTCCAACAGTTGGCGGAGTGGCATGGGCCAGAGTCCCTTGTGGACCATCGAAGGGGTTGCCATCTCCACGCTCACCTCTGTGGAACCCAATGTCAATATCCGCAACATAGTCTTCCGCTACTTCCTCGAATGTAAAGCGGCTCACGTTTGCCCATCTTTGGAAAGCTCGCATACAAACGGACCTTATGTTTTCTGCAAAAGGGACTTCGACACTAGAACGGAAGTTGTAGGTTAAATGAGTCTTTGAGAGCGGCCATTTCAGGTTTCCAAGAAAGAATTCATAATAAGAGGCTCCAATACGATAGATGGACGTGGAATCATTGCCATTGATGATCACATCTGCAATGCCACATCTTGGCTTCATCATTTGTTTCAAAGTACCAGCATCTAGGATACCTGTGGTGTTCAGCTGATAATTAGCCTGGTATGCTTTGATTGTAGACTGCAAATGGTCGTCGAACTCATTATCTTTCCCATGTTTGTGTCCACTGCTGCTTGCGTGATCATAATTCAAGTAGCCTAGTTTCTTGAGAAACTGTTTGAGCTCGTATAGCCCTTCAACATTATGACCTCTGCGGCATCCCACTAGACTTCGGAAATTTTCGAATGTGTGAGTTGTAGTTGGCTTTGATTGAATGCTGCTTCGTAGCATCTGGAGCAGAAGAACCAAAACAAACATTAGTGAATATGTCTGGAAGCCATTTCACGCAGCTTTGACACTCTTCTCCCAGAAAAGGAGTATACTGGACCTCTAGAAATATTGCTTATTTATGCTGAAAATAAGCTTTCAACTAACAAGTATGGCATTAAGTTACCTCAATGAATAGGGTTGGCTTTTGTGCTTTAGGATACAGATCTCTGTCACATAACTCTCACAAGATCATATGCATTCTCAGCAGGTTATTTGCCTAAAACAACTTTTCAAATATCCTTACAGATTTTCCAGGTAACCGAAAGAAACAGTCTCTTAAGCATATTAATCTTTTCCTATGAAGAGACAGCTAAGCAGGAGAGAAGCAAATTAGATTTCTGTCAACATGGATCATTGTACAAGGATTGGTTAACGACTCACGAGAACTTTAAATTAAATGCCTACTGTTCCTAAAAGAAAAGAGAAATTCTAAATCTACCACAATTTTTACTATTTACACTGCAAAAAAAAAAAATGAATCTACCCATTTTTTTTAACAATTTTAACCCTATTAACAATTTTAAAATTATTAAAATGTTCGTAGTCCCTATGCTACTTGTGCAAGCTAACTTGCATTGGCAACATGTTTTTGCACAAGTTAGCTTGCACAAGAAACATGTTTCGGCACAAGCTAGCTTGCACGAGAAACATGTATGCAAATTAATTTGCACGAGCAATATGTTTTTGTGTATGCTAGCTTGCGCGAACAATATTTTCTAAGCAATATGTTTCTGCACAAGCTAGCTTGCGTGAGAAACATGCTCTAGCGCAAGCTAGCTTGCACAAAAAATATGTTCTAAGCAATATGTTCCTACACAAGCTAGTTTGCGCGAGAAATGTGTTCCAGTGTAAGCTAGCTTGCGTGGGGAGCATGTTCCAGCGCAAGCTAGCTTGCGCAGGTAATGGGATAAATGCAATTTAGTCTTTGTTTATTTATTTCTATGCTATCAAATTATTTCATGTTATTATAATAGTTATTTTCACTCAAATTATCAAAATTTGTAACTTTTTTCCTTGATTTGTAGAGCTTATAGAGAATAACAATAAAAAAAATGTTAGGGTTTAAGAAAGAGAAAGATAAAAATAAAAAGAAAAAAAACAATGTCATTTTGGGGTCAAATTTGTCTTTTAATTTAAGGATATTTTTGTTCTTACAATATTTGAAGTATAAAGAGTAAAAAGTGTAGTGGATTTAGAAGCTTTCTTGATTTTATTTAATTTACAGTTTCATCAAAGAAGAGAAAATGAACTGGTTTTTGGTTTATTTTTTTGACCAATCGATTTAAAAGAAGCAAAGGGAAAAAAAATCTTATTTAGATCGAGTGCACATCGGTATACGACTAAATAAATTTAATTTCTTTAGCAAGTAATGTAGAAAAAGCCAAAAATGAACTTCAAATGTTTTTTTTTTGTTCATAAAAGGTATAAAAGAGGAGTGGAGAATTGAACCTTGAACATAATCTCTTCTAAAGAAGGATAACAACCACTAAACATTGTTATTTGTTTTTGCTTTGCGCTCCAAAGCTCAGACATTAGCATACATTTCACACCACCTACTAGCACCAGATACCAGACCATTCTGTTTTTTTTTTGTTCTTTTTTTGTTCGTAGTTGAAATTATGCTCTTTAAATTAATAACTAAATTAAATATTTGATTATTTTTATATTATGAAAAATTATTTTGTACACATTCCATGAACTTTTTAGACCTTACTATAGGATTAAAGGGTTATTAAATGGTTTGTCTATAGTAAAATTGTTCAAAGGTTGGGTGTCACACTCTAATTACCAAAATACCATACCAAAATTTTCTTTTCTTTTTTTCACTCAGATTTTCATTCAATCAGTTGGACTGTGCTTAGTGTCCTCACTCAGATGTTGCACTAAAATTTATTGAGTTATACAACTTTTTACTAATCACATTGGTCCTAATACAATCACTCACAATACATATTTGTTATTCCATACAATACCAAATAACATAGTTTATAATTGACACTCAGATTTATTAAGTTTATTGTTTACATCCCTTTACATACTAAAGTGCCATATAATAAATGTCTGAATACAACATAATAAATGTATATTTATACCTACTTGGTACAATATTGTAACTTTGTAGAAATCTGATCAAAACCCTTCTCACACCATCAGTAATTACTACACATAAATCTGTAAGGTAGAGAAAGGTGAGCTTTAGGAAGCCCAATAAGAAATATATATAAAAGAACTAATACTATGCACACCTATATGCATATGTTGAAAACATATTTATAATTCATAATTGTTGCTAAAACAATGTTTGACACTCTATCAAAAGGATACTATAATCGGTTAGATAACTAGGCTGAGTACAAAAGCATACTTTAGAGCATCTCACTTATCCTGGTCCTAAATTGGACTATAGGGAAATTCTGAAAACTTTATAGAGAAGGAATCCATGCATATTAAATTAGTATTAAAAACATTTCAACTCTTTAGTAAACCATTGAGTAAAACATTGAGTGAAACACTCAATAAAATGGTTAGTAAATCCTTCGATAAATCACTTGGTAGATAGTTCAGTAGAACATTTAGTAAATCACTCAGTGTACAGTTAAATAAAATCTCTCACTATAAAATCGACAAACCATCAATAAACGATCAGTGAATAACTCAAAGAAACAATCGATAAACGGTTTGATTACGATTAGTGAATAGTCAAAAAACCATCAGTAAACGATTAGAAAATGGTTAATATACTATTAGAAAACAATTAATAAATTTATTCGAAACAGTTAGAAAACTATTAGAAAATAATCAATAATTTTATGGGAAAAATAGTCAGAATACTATCAGAAACAGTCAATAGATGATCAGAAAATAATCAGAAATCGATCAAAAGACAATCAGTGAACAATCAGAATATGATCAACAATCTATTAGTTAACGATTGGAAAACAGTCAGAAATCACCCAGAAAACGATCAAAGAAATGATCAAAAAACAATTAGAAGACGATCAGAAATGATCAGTAAACAATCAGAAACGATCAGCGATAATCGATCATATTTAATCAATACACAATGAATCGAATTAATCAATCAGATTCAATAAACATTTATCAAAATAATTTAGTAGTAGCACAGTGGAGACTAGGCTACACCCAATAATATCACGCATAAAACAAAAATCACAAAAGGATTAGTAATATGAAACAGAAATCCCAGAGGGATTAGTAATGACATATGGCCATAGTCAAATGGTCCACATTTGCAAGGTGACATCTGCGAGGCTGAAGACTTGGTAAGTCTAACAGCATATAATCTATCAAAACATAGTCTCAAAACATTTACTTGATTCCCCTCAAAACAATAAAGTCAATATTTTATATTTTCAAAACATAGTACAATAGAATAAATACATATTTTATTGTGAAGGCTTGGAGTGCTTGGATTAATGTTAACTAAGGATTTACCACCCCAGCAGCCACAATATAAATCTTTAGGAACCAAGTTTTTATATAAACTCATATCGTTTAAAATTCAACACATATTTCATTCAATATGTTTAATTAAACTCAAAACATTTAACTTAAATAAGAAAATGGACGTTTTAGTAAACAATGTAAATAATTTCAAAATATATAAGCATTTACTTTAATCAGATAAAATATAAATTTAACTTCAATCAACCAGTCCAAGTAGTTCACAAATTGCACTACAAGAAAATTGATTTTCAGCGACAGAAATTTAGCTACGGAATTTTTCCGTCGCTGAAAAGTGGTATTAGCGACGGATTAGCGACGGAATTTATAATGAAATTAGCGACGGAATTAGCGACGGAAATTCGTCGGTAATTAGCGACAGAATATTTTCCGTCGCTAATTCCGTCGCTAATTATGGCGGGAGGTGCTATTCAATCGCGCCAAATATTACCGACGGAATTAGCGACAGAAATTTCTGTCGCTAAACCCAAAACTATGTAAGGAAATTAGCGACGGAATTTTTCCGTCGCTAATTCCGTCTCTAAAGGGCATTAGCGACGGAAAAATTCCGTCGCTAATTTCTTTGCATAATCACGTGAAAGAAAATGCAAGGAAATTAGCGACGGAATTTTTCCGTCGCTAATTCCGTCGCTAATGCCCTTTAGCAACGGAATTAGCGACAGAAAAATTCCGTTGCTAATTTCCTTACTTATTTTCTTAAACAATATGAAGAGAAATTAGCGACGGAATTTTTCCGTCGTTAATTCCGTCGCTAAAGGGCATTAGCGAAGGAATTAGCGACGGAATTTTTCCGTCGCTAATTTCTTCATATATTTTTCACGGTGTAAGTGGAAAAATATGAAGAGAAATTAGCGACGGAATTTTTCCGTCGCTAATTTCCTTACATTTTCTCAAACAATATGAAGAGAAATTAGCGACGGAAAAATTCCGTCGCTAATTCCGTCGCTAAAGGGCATTAGCGACGGAATTAGAGACGGAATTTTTCCGTCGCTAATTTCTTCATATATTTTTCACGGTGTAAGTGGAAAAATATGAAGAGAAATTAGCGACGGAATTTTTCCGTCGCTAATGCCCTTTAGCGACGGAATTAGCGACGGAAAAATTCTGTCGCTAATTTCCTTACATTTTCTCAAACAATATGAAGAGAAATTAGCGACGGAATTTTTCCGTCGCTAATTCCGTCGCTAAATGGCATTAGCGACGGAATTAGCGACGGAAAAATTCCGTCGCTGATGCCTTAAATCAAAAAAATAAATAAATAAATAAATTTCTTTCATGAAGCATCAGCGACGGATTTTTTCCGTCGCTAAAAAGCAACAGTGACAGAATTAGCTACGGAAAAAATCCGTCGCTGATGCCTTAAATCGAAAAAAATATAAATAAATGAATTTGTTCATTAAGCATCAGCGACGGATTTTTCCGTCGCTAATCCGTCGGTAATTCCGTCGGTAATTCCTCTGTATGCGCGCCAAAGACTCTATATATTCTCATATTCTCTGTTTTCTCTCCTCTTCACTCCTCTCTATCTTCTTTTTTGTCCATCTTCTCGTTTTTTTTCTTTGTTTTTCTTCTTTATCCCTCTTTCCTTTTACTTTTTTCCTTTTTTTTTTTGTAAATTTACTCTATTTTTCTTTTATATTTATGTTATCAATTTTTTATATGATAAACTTTAATACTTATATTTTTGTTTTTTGTTTTTTACTTACAGATGATGCTGATGATACGATGAGGTGCTAGTGGTAGTGGTGATACTGATATTGAAGATAATGTATTTTTGTTTTTTTTAGTTAATTTATTTTAAGATAATGTTTATGGATTTAAGTATAAATATTAGGTTTATTTTAAATGTTTCTCTTTCACTCTCTATCTCTCTCTCATATATATATAAATATAAATAATTAATTTCAGAACATTTTTTTTGACAAAATTCATAGAAATTAGCAACAAAATCTGTTAAATAAGTGAAAAAATTCATCAAATTAGCGACGGAATTCATAACATTGGCGACGAAATTTCCGTCACTGATGCTCTTTAGTGACAGAATATTTATTGAATTAACAAAAATAACAAACTATCAGCGACGGAATTAGCGACGGAAATTCCGTCACTGATGCCTTTTAGCGACGAATTTTTTTATAAAATAAAATAATAATAAAACTATCAGCGACGGAAATTTTCGTCGCTGATGCCTTTTAGCGACGGATTTTCATGTAAATTAAAAAACGAAATTATGTTTTTAGCGACGGAATTTTCCGTCACTAATGACATAAAATCCGTCGCTGATGTAAAAAAATTCCGTCGCTAATTAGCGACGGAATTACCGACGAAAATGAAGTTTTAGCGACGGAGTGAGCATCAGCGACATCGATTTTTCCAACAGAAAAATTTCCGTCGGTAATCCGTAAGTAATCCGTCGCTGAAGACCATCAGCGACCGAATTTAACTATCAGCGACGGAATTTAACCATCAGCGACGGAATTTAACTATCAGCGACGGAATTTTCCGTCGCTAATTCCGTTGCTGAAAGTTCATTTTTTTGTAGTGTTGGTAATAACATATTTCAAGATTGGTATAGTAAAATGGATTATCACTCAGTTTATAAAGCCATTTAAATTAGGATGTTAGCAGTTCAAGAATATAGATTCAACAAATATTCTCAGATTAGAACTTAGAGTTCAAAATATGTTATTTATGTATAAAAATGATGCAACCACTCGTATAAATCATGAAATCAAAGAAATCCATCAAAATCAGTCTCGAAAACTAAGTTGCAAATCTAATGTTCCTCATGACTTTTATGAAAATTCCAACTCAAATAACTTTCCAAAATCCCTTCAAAATGATTTCAAATTCCACTCTTTAAAATCTAGAGTTCAAACGTGTTAAATGAATTTTGACAGCATAATGGCTATACTTGCCCTAACCTCCTTACACGAAAATACATTTCAGAAACCACAAATCCAGGTTCCCAATATCAATCAATCACAATTTCAATTAACGGTTCGAAAAACCAATTTAAATTATTCAGTCCAGTCAATCGATCTCAAATTAGTTTCAATATTCAATGACATAGGATTCTCAAATCCATCGATCAATCATATCAATGCAGTCACAGTATCTCTACGTCTTATATATATATATATATATATATATATATATATATATATATCCGTTACCTATTTCATTCACAGCACAGTATTCTGATCTATTTCCAGTAACCAATGTAGATAAGCGAGCATATATTCGCTTATCGTTTCCTTAATGCCGCCTACTTCGAGGCTGCAAAATAAAGTCAGAACACAGTCAAATTCCATTTTTTCTTTTACAAAGAATATTCTAGACTCTAAGTTCTTTCATATTTCCTAATACAACTACAACTCTAGTCTACTTCACTCTGGATGCCAAACTGCAAGTATAGTCAGAACACCTCTTTTTTCTGTTCTGACTTCACCAGTAGTCTTATATTAATTTATACAGTATTCTAAGACTCAAATTGCATTGAATTGAGCGTGTTTTTGGTATCCCATTCACTAGGCCTAATATACCATGTTTGGTCACAAAACTCCTTTCAATAATTTAAGCCTGAATTCGAGTTCTATAATTATTCTACAGTAATTCTACATCATTTTCACATCAAATAATATCACATTCATGCTTAAAGGATGGTGGCCAAAACCTCAGGGAAATGATTCTCATGGTTTTAATTTAATTCAAGCTTAAACATATAGCCAAACATGTGGATCACATAGTATAAAGCCAGAAAACCATAAAAAAAACTGAACTTTCTCTCACCTTTCTCCATGACCAGATCTGGTGGGAGGTGTTTCACCTTGAATTTGGCCACTTTTAGGACTTGATTTTGGTGTCAAAAGATAGAGCACTAAAAACTATACAGTTTTGGTGAAGACAGTTTTCGGTCTCAGAGTGTTTTCAATATTGTTTTCAAGCTTTCTCTCTCTTCCTTAAGCTTTGGGTATGGAGGAACTAAGAGAGAAAGAGTGGCTGCCGACTTGCTAGAGAAGATGGGCTGGAAATGGATTTAAAAATAATATTTTATGATCCAAATTACCATTTTTCCCTTATACTTAAGTAATCTTCCCATTTTACCCTTCACAGTTTGACTTTGTTGAAAACTGTCCATCCAACCTCTAAAATATTTTATTTAATCATAAAACATCTCATTGGTGGAGCTTTTGTTGAGGTTCGATTTTATTTGGGTGAAATTACTGAAATACCCCTAACCGTAAATCGCGTAAATTTCCACTGTTTCATATAATTTGTTCTATTAGTTTACATGGCTTAAAACCTTATTTCATGAAAAATTATTCACCACTGATAATTGAAAAAAATCATCTCAGTTTGACCGTTATTCACGAAAATTTCGACGGCCTATAGACTTAACCGTCATTTTTGAATTTGTTTCACACTTTTCAAAATATACTCAAACGAGATGATTTTGAGATACAGATTCTTGCTATATTCATATTTCACCTCAAATATCATCATTCTAAGGTCTTAGTTCGATCTAGATAAAGAAAATCTTGGTGGGACCCACACCGAGTACTTTTCTAAACCCTATTGAACTAACCTCTTTATTTAGATATTTAAACAATCATTATTTTCTTTTAAGTTCCTACACTTTTTAACTTATATCAGATATGGGGAAAACGGGATTCTCACATCGGGCTATCCAATCGAGCCTGAAAGCTCATCCATTTTTTGGACAAATTTAAACAAAAAATTAAGCCCATTAAACGAATTTGGCCATGAAAAGCAATGCCCATTTAAAAAAAAAAGGCCAAGCTTAGGTTCTGTAAGATCTGATTTTACCCTACTGTATACCTTAATCTCATAAAATGGATATTGAAAATTAAGTAAATAATAAATAAAGATTTACATTTTGGTGAAAAGCTCCTTAACTTTGGATGCAAATGGGGCAATTCCCGTGAGATACTCCATGGGCGAGTATCATAATGAAACAGTTCGCCAATGGGCGAGCAAGAGCACATTCGCCAATGATCATGGTAAGTTGGACAATGGCTTGTTGGGCGAATTGATGAGTTCGCCAACTAGTTGTGTGAGGTAATCGCCCGTTGTGACGAGGGATCTGATCGCCCAAGGAATGAGTAGGGCGAGTTGATCGGTTGCCCCTTTGGTTTGGCGAATGGGTGAGTTCGCAAAGTTGATTTGTGTGGTGATCGCCCGAGTTTGGTGAGGACTCATGATCGCCCACATAGATTGTGTGACTTGAAAGATAGCAAGTGGGCGAGTATGATTAATGACCTTATTGGCCAATGAGTTAGCCAAGTGAGTTGCTGGGATAATCGTCCAAATGGGCGAGGACATGTAATCGCCTACATAGATTGAATATTTGCATAGGCAAACCTGATTTTGTTGGCGAACTGAAAGTGAATTGGTGAGTTGAGGCCTCAGGAATGATGGGGCGAACTCAAAGCAACATTTGTGGACAAAATGAAAATAGATTTAAAACACGTGTGCAGCAAAAATGGACTTTGGACGCCCTATAGTTGAAGACATTTAATAGATAGAATGCTAAAGTCAACAAAGGCGCCGGCCTTATTGGTTGAGGAATTAAGAAAAGTCTGCAGCAGAAGAAAAAGGCGTGTGAAAGGGAGACTTTCACGCCACTTTGAGCTGCAGTTTTCTTCATGCCTTAAATGCATGAAGGACGTGAACAATGATGAAAGAAACAGGATAAGGGACAGGCGGTAGCTATTGATTGGTTGAGCATAGTTATATAAGCAGAAACAATTGAGGAAAAACGAGTTAGCCAATTCCAGTTTCTTCACGAAAGCCATTTCTCTGTTTCTTCCATTTCTCTGCCATGTTCGATCTACTAAACTCCAACCTTAAGTTGGTTAAATACATAAAACAGCTTGCAAAACCTTTTCTTCTTAACTTGATGAACTAAAAGAATAGGCAAAGGAAGGCCAACATGAGATGGAAAGCAATCTGTTCTGGAAGTGCAGTTGATTGAGGTGAGTTGCATATTTCTGAGGTGTTCTTGATGCTCAATGATAGATTTCTATGTTTTATGAAGTAATAAACATAGATACAGTCTTGTTTTTAGTTAGATCCTTAGAGAACATGAAAACAAGGAAAATAATGGAATAAGTGACGACAATGGCGACTACAGTGATCGCCCATGTTGAAAACTAGTAATCGCCAATGAGGCGAGTAGATAATAAGGAACTCGCCAAGGTAAAGCCTGTGCTCAAGGGGCGAGAACGCCCAATTCTAGTGAAGTGAATTCATGGGCGAGCTCAAATGCAGAGGCTGTGGGCGAATAGGATTGTGGGCGAACTCCCACAATTAAGCCGAAGAAGGCCTCATGAATTGGCTGGCGGGCGAGCTTCCACGTGTAACACATTTATTGAATGGCGAGCTCGATTGTGCTAATCAGAGCTTTGTTGGGCGAGTAGTCATTTGTTTTATTTCAATCTCGCCAAGTGATATAAAAAGAAATATTAATAGAATTTATAATTATTTGCAGCCGATAATTGGAAATGGTATTGGCGAGCAGGAAGCAGGGCGAAGCAAAGCTTCGTTAACCCAGGTAAGGGAGATGTGAGTGAAGTGATGCATGTCCTGTGGAGTAAATTTTATGAAAACATTAAGTTAAATGTTTTGTTTTCTGACATGCATTGTTTGAGGAAGTTATTTGATAATTATTTTTGATTCGGGCGAGCTAAAAGCCGATCTCTATGCTGTTTTTGGATGAACTGATACAGGGCGGGCGAGCCCTTGTATTTTTATGATGGGCAAATTGGTATTGGTGGGCGAGCCAAGCCCTTTTATAATTTTTACACACCCGTTTCTAGTTTTA
The DNA here is from genome assembly GCA_032173925.1 of Heritiera fomes. Classification (NCBI taxonomy): domain Eukaryota; kingdom Viridiplantae; phylum Streptophyta; class Magnoliopsida; order Malvales; family Malvaceae; genus Heritiera; species Heritiera fomes. Next base: position 16,484,649 of record JAPDPM010000002.1, read on the forward strand.
AGGGCGGGCGAACTCGTTTTAATGTGTTTGGGCGAGCGGCCCTTTGTTTTAAATATAAGACGGGCTAACCGCTATCAACGAGATACTTCTGTTTTTGAAAAGCTAAGTGGCGGGTGAATACTAATTCACCGTTTTGTCAAGTTAGTCAGGGGCGAGCCGTGAAGGGCGAGCTGACTCTGGCGAACAGTTTTAATGAGTAATTTCTTAAAGGAAAAATAAGACGTTTTAATATTTTCAAAATAGAAATATAAAACCTTTTGGGCGAGTTGAGTACTGGGCGAGCCACTGAGGGCGAGCCAGTTTTGCTTTTAGATTTTAAAAGCAAGAGGGCGGGCGAACACAGGTTCTCCGTGTTAGGCAAGCTGCCATGGGCGAGCCATATCGGGCGAGCTGACCATGGGCGAGCAGATTTTAAAAGTTGAGATTTTAGAATGTTTTCAAGGTGTTTTGTAAACAGAAAGCCTAAACCTTTTTGGAAATTGAATCATTTTGAGAAAATAATAATGTGGGGGAAATAATTCCATAAAGGTTTTTCATGAGATATGAAAGTGATTTTTGAGACTTTAGGCCCTGAATTCATGCATTATTATGTAGTTACGTGACCCGCCAGGGGCGGTGGCTAGGTCGATGGACCAATGAGTGCACCTCAGGGCGTCACAGGGCTGATGGACCCGCCAAGTCATCAGCGGTCTCGAGGTCACTTGGCAAGTGGACCCGAGGACCATCTATAAATTATGGCCATAGATCTGAGATAGCCGTGAGGGGCGATGGCCTACGGGTGCACCCCAAAAGCGGCAGATTTCGTTCTCGCAAGGGGGAGGGGGAACGATGATAGCATGCTTTATTTGTTGCCTAGTCTCAACTTACCAATTTCTATTTACTGTGAGGATTTGTGAAATCCTATATAGTGTTTATTACATTTTAAAGTAAACTGTTAGCCAGTAATTTGAATGGTGTTTTAAGGGAGTTGTTTGCAATATATCCATTGTCTTTTCTATTGAGTTATTATTAAGAAAAGAATAAATATGTTGGGATATATAGTTTTGTTTTATTTAAAGCAGCATATGTTTCCTTTACTGAGCGTATGAATCGCTCACCCCTTTGTTTTAACTCCACAGATAAGAAGTACACGGAGTTGAGAGAATTAGCTCTCAGATGAGTATAGCTATGCTTAAAGCACTGAGGCATGGCACGTTAAATGTGACAGGTACAGTCTCTTCTCTTTTACATTTCAGACATATGTATACAGTACTACCTTAGTGAAATAAAGGTTAATAGGAGATGTCAGATTAAAGGGATAATGAAAAGAAATTTCATATTCCATAATTAATAGATAAATGTTTATCATTTATCACTGTTACTGTTGAATGTTAATGGCATCGCAGACAGCCCAACCGGTTAAGTTGTATGAAAATACGTGAAAAATGTGGTAACGGGATGTTACAGGTTCACCATTTCAAACATAAGCCTTCCTGATAATTATAAATTTTCTTTAATTTAAATATATATAAATATAAATGTTTATTCTTTAGAAATTGAAATAGATAATTGATTTAAAAAGATAATTAATTTATATTGTAATTTTAATGTTTACATATTTCTATCTTTTAGAAAATTAAATAAAATTATTATTTTTTATTTTAGGATATTACACGTTTCAAATTTTTAAAATACCCATATAAGATGTTTTACTTTCAGATAATTACTTTAGTTTATATATGTATATATATGTATATATATAAAAGATTAGTTTTAAAAGATGAAATTTTCTATATATACTTCACTTTTTACTCTTTATATATATAAATATGAGATGTTTCACTTTATACTCTTTATACTTCACCATTTATTAAGACAAAAATATCCTTATATAAAAATACAATTTTGCCCTACTAACAAGCACCAGCTAAATGTTTCCTTCACATCAAAAACTCAACAGCAAGCATGAATCAGCAGCAACGTCCATTCAATAGCTTCCCAACACAGCCCCGTCAGCAGCTTTGGCCACATAGCAGAGAACAAGACAGAATCGCAAAAGCAGAACAAACAGAAACAATGAAGAAGAAGTTAAAGCAGAAAAATTGCAAAAAACAAAGGAGAAATAGTAAGTGTGGAATTAAAGAGCTAGAAACTGAAATTTAAACAAGAAACATCAAAACACTAAAGCAGGAATTCAGAAGAACATAATAATAGTGAAGAAATTTAAAGCCTGTCTCTATGCCTTGTGCTTTGCATTAGGAATGTATTGTTGTGCTCTTCATGCAAAGCAACTCGCGCGAGGGAATTCTCTCCACGCAAGCTACATTGCGCGGGGACATGGAACTTGCACAAGTTGCCTTGCGCAGGCAATGCTTTTTGTCCTATTTTCCGCATTATGTTTTTAAGTCTATACATAGAGGCAGAAACAGAGCCATGGTTTTGGTGCATTATTAATAAAGGTCTTCCACAGGTCAGCATTCCGTTGAGAGTAAAAATTCTGAGGGTTGCCAATTTTGTGTAAGCATAGTGAAAATTTTGAGTACGATGCACAAATATCAAAATAATCTCATGCAAACCCAATTTTGATGACACTATTTTTAATGATCTGTTAAAATGACATACATTGCCGTTCTTAATGCACGTAGGGTGAGCTTGACCAGGGTTTGATTAGCCTTATGATTTAGTTCTTTGGCCTGAAACAATAAAGAACCAGTTGCAAATAAGCAGTACAAAACTTACATTATACAGATGCCTCCAGCTCCCCTAGCCCGGGCCAAAAGTAGGCTAATAAACCCTGTGGATGCTTGAGAAACCTCAAGTAGTCAATCAAAGAGGGGTTGATATGAAAGCTTGCCCGACGGGTCCATTACAGCTGAGTTGGCCTCAAGTTGCAGATATATGTATTTTTAGTCTTTGAGCTCCGAAACTTTCTTCTATTCTTTTAATTGGGATTCAGGCAAATATTCTAGGTACGTATGATATAATGCTGCTGTGCCTACGAGACTGAGTTCAAAGTTTTAGGCTCACAGAGAGTTCAAAGTTTTAGGCTCACAGAGAATTCAAAGTCATGGAAATTTGAATTCCCTGGGAAGTCTTTTTAAGTTTATGAAAGATGAAGCACTCAAAAATCAGATTCTGCCCCTTCTGAAATGGAAAATAATGCTTTTACTCTTCAAACATTTTCTCCTGTCCTATTCATTCAGAATAAAAAGGGTAGATACTTTAATTTAGCAACAAATATCTTCTCTTAATTTTCATTAAAAATCATATGATGTGACGAAAAGTAACTTAAAATAGGTAATAAAATTGTTCTACTAAAAGTCCTTTATAGAACAATATCTTCTTAAAATAGTTTTTTCATTGAACACTTTTTTTTTTGGTTACAAGGGAAATATTAAATAACTGGGGATAGAGGTGCTTGGATTCGAACCCAAGACTTACAATATGCCACAACTCATCCTTAACCACTAGGCCAAGAGGTTGTTGGCTTTCATTGAACACTTTTACGAAATAGCATCTTCACATAACAACAACTAGATCATCTTAAATAACACTTGTACCAAAAAGAAAAAGTGAAAATAACTCCAAAACAAAGCAGAATTCTTAAGTTAATTTCATTAAAAAGTTTGATTTGATGAATCGGATATGTAAATAATTACTAGTTATGAAGTACGAGTACTTTTTCTTATTTCTTTCGTAACAGAATAGTCTGTTACCATTTTCTGAAGTGAAAATCTATTAGACAAAATATTAATTCTTTTATATTTGTCAATTCTCATATTACACTACTAATGCTAAAGACATGTACCTCTTATTCTTCACACTTATATATAAGAGTTCTCACTATTCTTAAAGAGATTTTTTTCATGTAACCTGACAAAAACTCTCTCAAGTTCTCTCCACAATCTTTTCTTTAATTTTCTTCTCAACCTTATTCCACCTTATTCTTCTTATTCAACCTTTTACTACAATTGGTCGCTGCATTCGTGTAATAACTGAAAATTTTCTCTAATCTTACATTGGTTGTGTACTAATTAATATTCAAAATAATAGAAAAAAAACTAACAAATGAATTAGGCTGTTAGTTTAGAGCTGGCAAAGAAAAGTCAACAAAAAAAAAGTAATAATAAGATTTGTAGAATTGATAGAAGAAACGTGCAGCAAACCTATAAAATATATATACACAAAAATACAAAATTGAGGTTAAAACATAAAATAATAAGAATTGTTGTAGCGTCCCAGAGAAGCTAAAATTTTTCCTACCTCCACTAACATCTCAATTCTCGGTAGAAGAAAGGGAGCTACAGAGGAGCAAAGACAGACCTGGAAAAAAAAACATGGAAGATCAAGAGAGCCAATTAGAAGCAGATCTCGATAGTAGCATTAGCAATTGGTGTGGGCTGTTCTTGGCCTTAAAAGGTGCGAGCATGGTGCTCATTTTTTATGCTAGATAAGGGATGTTAAATGGGGGCTATTTCAGTGTAGAAGGGATGTGAAGGAATAGTTGAAATTCTTGGAGACAGCAGCTGTGAATGGAAGCCAAAGAGGGGCATTTGGAAAATATTCTGGTTTTGAATCACTCAACAGAATCGCACTTTGGCTGGAAAGAGACAACGCCGGGGAAGAAAAGGGGATGCGAGAAAGGGGTAGGCTGGTTGAGAAACTGAGTTGAGTGCGAAGTAGAGTAGGAAATAAAGGTTGCTCCTTGAGATACAAGGCTAAAACAATAGTGGAAACGGTGCTACTGCAGTGGTTGGAAACTACTGTTAGCTTCATTCTCGGCTAAACAGAAATGTTTTCCTCGAGTAGTAAGAAACATGGTGATGAGGGAGATTTAAAGGATTGAATTAAGTCAGCCACTAAAGGAGGAATAGTAGTTGAGGAAGAGATAGTAAACAAGAGGAAGAGGGATCTCGACATTAACCAGCAGCAAAAAGGGTAAGATTGATTTTTTTTAGTTTTGGGATTAACGTAAGTACATTGGTTTATTTTTATATTGTGTCTTATGATGGAAACCTGCTGGAAACTCATTGTTTAGGGGCTGTTTGGAGAGTTTCAATAGCAATAAAAAATTGAAGAAAATCTTGGTGTAAGTTTGGCTAGTGGGAGAATTAAAGGTAAAAGGCTTTTATTTTGTGTAAGCTTAATGTAAATAAAATTGTTTAATAAATTGGAAATAGGACATGATGATAGGCGGCAAGAAAATGGAAGGATAATGATGTATATATGGGGTTAAGAATAAGATATATATATATATATATATGTGTGTATATATATATATATATATATATATATAAAATTGTATTTTTCTGTCGATGTATGCAACTAACGAATAGTTGTAGTAATGAGCCTATCACGTGTGATATGGATATTAATATTGAAATAGGGATGGTGTAGGTTCTTGGTGGGAGCCTTGAATAAATATATAACAAAGGAGAGCTAGAGTTGGGAGACTCTCAAAGGTAAAGGCTTTAAGTAAATGAAATAAATTATAAGGATGTAGTATGAATAAATATTTGAGTAAGATATAGTTTGAAAATTATACTATGAATAATTATTAAATGGGCTTTGTGCATTTAAATTATAGAGAAAACTTCCGAGGAGGTGGAGTTGAACAATTGGCTTAAGAGTGCAAAGTGATATTATCTAAGTAAGGGAATATACGGTAAACGTTTATTAGGCTGCTATGTTGTGTATGTCCAAATTTCTGTTATTTAATACTTATTGATTTGAAATGCATTCTTGGTTGAATTTCATACGTATTGAACTGAGTTGAAGTGCAAATGGTCTTGAATTTGAACTGTGTTGGATTTGTGGATAAAAATACTGTTGGTTGGCATTTTATGCAGGTTGTTTGGTTGTGGATTATGATGCTGGGTAGTGTTCTACCTATGCTGTCATAATGCTGAAATTTCGTTAGAAATTATTAAATAGATTTTCGGCATTGGTTTAAATTTTATTATGTCTTTAAAACCTCATATACCTTAATCACTATTACTGATCCTCGAGATAATGTTTTATTTTTTTTAATATGTTTTGTACGATGAGGTTATCAAATAGAGAGGGTTTAATACGATTCATGTCTTCCCATACTCAAGATACATTGTGAAAGTACTCTTGCATGAATTTTAGCGTAAGAGACAGAGGACACATGGAATTGCCTGTGTGGCACTTAACTCGCCTGTGTGGCGTTTACTAAGCTTGTGTGGCACTCGCCTATGTGGCGTTTAGTAAGCCTATGTGGCATTCGCCTGTGTGACGTTTAAATTATGCCTATGTGGCATTTAGTAAGCCTGTGTGGCAATTATCGTGAAATATCCTGGATTGCTTTGTGATCTTCCAGGTCCTGGATTGCTTTGTGATCTTCCAGGCGTCCGACAAATAGTCGTGACTTGTACCTCAGCTACTAGATGATCACTGGTGCTGGGATGATTCATGATCATGGATAGAATCTTGGTTCGGAAGGGTAACCACTGCTAGCTACAGTGGACGCTTTCATAGAAAGCTTTCGGTTATTTCCAAAGATCCCGGTTATATTACGATATCTTATCAAATGAAATCCTGTCTCTTGAAAATATTTTGGTTGTGTATTTCGATTTTATAAATGCGTGAGTGCAAGTGTTTTTATAGCTTATAGAACAATGATTTGTCAACTTGCATTTTTCCGTAAGACACACTTAAGCATGAGTTTTGACGCACTTATTCACGCATACACATGCACGAACATAGTAGAACATCTAATATCACTTAGCGTATGTTTTCTTACTGAGCTTTCCCCAAAGCTCACCCCTTTCCACCTCAGATTATTTCAGGTAAACTCGGCACGAGCGTGGTGCATCGAGAGTCATTTTGTTGAGCTGCAGAAAGTTGTATTTTGAGCCAAGGTATAATCCTTTATTCTTTTGTTTATATCCCAGACTAAAGTCTTTTGTGTACACAGTGAATAGGATTCGGGATGTGAGTACTAGGAGATATCGAGTTTGTAAACATACTATGATTCGTAGTTAAGTTGTAATCTCGATATGTTATATATTGAATCAATAGATGTTAAGTATTTCAGTAGTTATCTTGAGATTTGGAATTGCTACAGGTTGAAAACGACGATATACTTAGTATGGGGATAGATAATAGGTTAAAATAGGAGCAGAATTTTTCAGTGTCGTTTTCGACGTGTCTTACTAGAAGACTATAATGAGACCTTAGACAACTAGTCTTAAAGAAATATAAGAGTGAGACTACTCATTAGGTTTTTAGCTACACTGAGCGAGTGAAAAACATAGGAAGTGAAGGAAAAAGTTAGCCCGAAAATCCGGCTTCCGAGTGCGTTACAGATTGGTATCAGAGCTTAGTTTGTCTAGCCTCGTGTCAGTGTAGATAGGCTAGAACTAGTCTTACATCCCATATAACTGTGTGCGTCTGGATATAAACTGTGAATGATGCTTTGACACGAAGTTAACATGTTTTTCGAATTGAGTACTAAACATGTTTATCCTATTTAGGTATACCTGAAATGAAAGGAAGGTATAGAAGCGTGAGGAAAGTTGGGAAGAGACGAGAGGAGCAGGCTCTCGAAACACCGATTCCAGAGCCACTGCCACCTCCTCCTCCTCAGCCAGAAACTGAAGGAGACCGTATTACTCGAGTTGAGAGGAATTTAGACACCATGTCCCGAAACATGGATGCCATGTCTACCATGTTCACTCAGTTCATGTCGAGGTTTAATCAGGATCAGGTGGTGCCACCCTTGGCCCCAACAGTACCACCACCTCCTCCGTTAGCTGTACCTCCTCAAGCACCTCCGCCACCACCACCGAGTACTCAAGTACCTCCGCCACCACAAGTGGGTACCCCACAACCACAATCTGAGCCTCCACAACCACCAGCATCATCTTCTTCTACTGGGGACATAGTTAAGAAGAATATGGAGCTCCTCAAACAGTTTCAGAAAATGAGTCCCTCGGTATTCAAGGGAGTAAGGGATCCAGTGCAAGCAGAGGAATGGGTCCTACAAATGGAGAAGTCATTCAAGTTTATGGGCTGTAGTAGTACAGAAAGGGTGTCCTTAGCCACTTTTATGTTGCAATCGGATGCTGAACATTGGTGGACGTCCACTGAGAAAATATTGAGTGCACAACACTCTGAGATTACATGGGAAGTCTTCCTACAGTACTTCCAAAATCAGTATATTCCCGAGACAGCCCAAAGGAAAAGGCAAACAGAATTTCTGAGCTTGACTCAAGGGAGTATGACGGTGGACCAATATGAGGCCAAGTTTACGACCCTCTCTCGATATGATTCTGACATTTCCTGTAATGAGACTAAAAAGACTTTAAAATTTATTACGGGATTGAGACCGTCCATCCGGAGTCGATTGGCAGTATTGGACATCACTACTTACCCGGAAGCCCTAAGGAAGGCCCAACTAGCGGAGCATGATATAGAACTCACACATAATGAGTATGGCTCCAAAGGAAAGAACTAAGGAAGGAGTCAAGGGAAGAGGCCAGACATGGGGAGACATAAGCCTAATCAAACTCCCTTTAAGAGATAGAGGTTTCCTGACACTCGACATCAGCCTACGAGACCTACACCATTCCATGCCACACCAAAAGCTCAGACTTGTGGAGTATGTGGTAAGTCTCATGGGAATAGGCCTTGTCACATGGCAACTCGGGGTTGTTATCACTGTGGGAAATGTGGGCACATAATGAAGGATTGCCCGACACTCACTACCACACCTTCAGCTCCACCGAAACCAGTTGAAGGACAAAGTAGTCAACAGAAGGTCACAGACAAGGGGAAGAAACCAGTGACACAGGGGCGAGTCTTTGCCTTAGATCAGGAAGCAGCTGACGCTTCCACTAATGTGATCAAGGGTAAACTTCTAATCCATGATTTAGAAGCATTTGTTTTAATTGATTCAGGTTCCACACATTCATTCATATCACCCACATTTTCTAAGAGACTACATATAGAGCCTGAACACTTAGACTACATATTGCGTGTTAGTACCCCTATGAAAGAGTCACAAACAACCGACCTAGTATATAAGAATTGTAAGGTTAAGGTGGGAGGTAGGAATTTAATAGCAGACTTAATTCTGTTGAACATGTTTGACTTTGATGTTATTTTAGGCATGGATTGGTTGACAGCTAACCGTGCCAATGTAGACTGCTATAAAAAGATTGTAACCTTCTCCCTACCTGAACCACTTGTAATACATTTTGAAGGTAAGAAATGAAATATAATTAACATCTTTTGTGAATCTTACTTGTGGAAATGTTATTCTTATGAAGGCTATTTAGCATTCGTTGAAGATGCGAATAAGGACCATCCGACATTGTCTGAAATTCCCATTGTGTGAGACTTTCCCGATGTCTTTCCGGATGACCTACCAGGGTTACCACCAGAAAGAGAAACTGAGTTCGCCATTGACCTTTTTCCCGGCACTCAGTCAATCTCCAAGCCTCCGTATAGAATGGCATTGGTAGAGTTAGAGGAGTTGAAGACTTAGCTTCAGGAACTTTTAGACAAGGGGTTTATACGCCCCAGTGTGTCTCCGTGGGGCGCTCCGGTACTATTTGTGAAGAAAAAGGATGGGAGTATGAGGTTATGTGTGGATTACCGGCTATTAAACAAGGCCACTATAAAGAACAAGTACCCGCTACCTAGAATAGATGACTTATTTGATTAGTTGCGAGGTGCAGAGGTATTTTCCAAGATTGACTTGAGATCGAGATACCATCAGTTGAGGATCAGAAGTCAAGATATCCCGAAAACAACCTTCAAAACGCGTTATGGCCACTATAAATTCTTAGTGATGCTGTTTGGTTTAACAAACGCACCCGCAGCATTCATGAGTTTGATGAATGAAGTCTTTAAGCCATTTCTGGACAAGTTTGTGATAGTGTTCATCGACGACATCCTAGTGTATTCCAAGTCTCATGATGAGCATGTTCAACACTTACAGATTGTTTTGCAGACACTTAGAGAAAAGAAGTTGTATGCCAAGTTTAGTAAGTATGAGTTTTGGCTGGAGCAGATTTCCTTCTTGGGTCATATTGTGACAAAGGATGGAGTATCCGTAGACCCGTCCAAGGTTGAGGCCGTGGTTAATTGGGAAAGGCCAAAGACCGTTACAGAGATCCGAAGTTTCTTGGGCTTAGCGGGGTATTACAGGAGATTTGTTGAAGGATTCTCTAAGATAGCATCTCCATTAACACGCCTTACACGCAAGGAGGTCAAGTTCCAATGGACTGATGCGTGTGAGCGTAGTTTTCAGGAGTTGAAGCAGAAGTTGACCACAACACCAGTCCTAGTTATTCCGAGTGGATCGGGAGGTTTTACGGTGTATAGTGATGCATCCATTCAGGGTCTAGGGTGTGTGCTAATGCAAAATGGCAAAGTAGTAGCTTATGGTTCTAGACAGCTTAAGGACCATGAAAAGAATTACCCTACTCATGATCTTGAGTTGGCGGCCATAGTGTTTGCATTGAAGATTTGGCGCCACTATCTTTATGGAAAAAAGTTTCAAATATTCACAGATCATAAGAGCCTCAAATACTTGTTCTCTCAAAAGGAGTTAAACATGAGACAACGGAGATGGATGGAATTATTGAAAGACTATGATTGTGAAATCTTATACCATCCCGGTAAGGCGAACAAGGTGGCTGATGCTTTGAGTCGGAAGAGCATGGGCTTGGTTTCATACATGATGGTCAAAGAATGGGATTTGATGAAACAGTTTTCCGAGTTGAGTGTGGATGTAAAGCCTTCTAAAGGTTTTCCAATTGCTAGTCTAAGAATCGAACCAAGTATAGTGGAGCAGCTCAGACGAGCACAGAGAGAAGATTCTAGATTAGTGGAAATGATTAATCAAGCGGAACAAAATGAAAATTCGGAGTATAAAGTAGGTGAAGATGGATTACTAAGGTTTAGAGGCCGAATATGTGTCCCTAGTGATGATAACTTAAAGAAGCAGATTTTGGATGAAGCTCACAGTTCTAAGTACACCATGCATCCAGGGAGTACAAAGATGTATAAGAATTTATGCCGAGTGTATTGGTGGTTAGGGATGAAGAAAGATATAGCTGCGTTTGTATCAAGGTGCTTAGTTTGTCAGCAAGTGAAGGTTGAACACCAAAGGCCAGCAGGATTACTTAAGCCTTTGGAAATTCCAACATGGAAGTGGGAACATGTCACCATGGATTTCATCATGGGATTGCCGAGAAATAGAAGGAATCATGATGCAATTTGGGTGATAGTAGATCGATTAACTAAGTCGGCCCATTTTCTTGCCATGAAATCTACTGATCCCTTAAGTGCATTGGCAGACCTTTATGTGAGAGAAATAGTTCGATTACATGGCGTCCCGACGAATATTACTTCAGATAGAGACTCTAGATTTACGTCTCGATTTTGGGAACGCTTTCAAGAAGCTTTGGGGTCACAACTCAATTTCAGTACTGCCTTCAATCCTCAAACCGATGGACAATCTAAGAGGACTATATAGACTCTGGAAGATATGTTGAGAGCATGTACTATTGATTTTAAAGGTTCATGGGATGACCACTTACCCTTAGCCGAATTTGCCTACAACAATAGTTACCATGCTAGTATTGGAATGGCGCCATATGAGGCCTTGTATGGACGGAGATGTCGATCTCCAATCGGTTGGGAAGAAGTGGGTGATAGAAAGTTATTTACTCCTGAACTTGTTGAGCGAGCTTCAGAAGATGTTAGACTAATATGTGAGAGACTTCGAACAGCTCAAAGCCGACAAAAGAGTTACGCGGACACTCGGAGGAGAGAATTGGAATTTGAAGTGGGGGATAGTGTCTTCTTGAAGGTCTCTCCATCAAAGGGTATCATGAGGTTTGGCACGAAAGGAAAGTTAAGTCCTCGATTTATTGGTCCATTCGAGATTTTAGAGAGGGTTGGAGACGTTGCATATCGATTAGCCTTACCGCCACAGCTATCGAGTGTGCATAATGTCTTCCATATATCCATGTTAAGGAAATACTATCCGGATCCCTCTCACGTGATAGCATATGAACCACTTGAGATTAGAGAAGACTTAAGTTATGTAGAGAGGCCAATCAGAATTGTAGATAAAAAGGAGAAGGTGTTGAGATCAAAGACTATTCCTCTGGTAAAAGTTCTATGGCAGCATCACTCATCTGAAGAAGCTACATGGGAACTTGAGAGCTTAATGAAGGAGAAGTACCCTTATCTCTTCCAACCGGACATGAAAAATTTGGAGGACCAAATTTCTTAAGGTGGGTGGAATGTAATAACTGAAAATTTTCTCTAATCTTACATTAGTTGTGTACTAATTAATATTCAAAATAATAGAAAAAAAACTAACAAATGAATTAGGCTGTTAGTTTAGAGCTGGCAAAGAAAAGTCAACAAAAAAAAAAGTAATAATAAGATTTGTAGAATTGATAGAAGAAACGTGCAGCAAACCTATATATACACAAAAAGACAAAATTGAGGTTAAAACATAAAATAATAAGAATTGTTATAGCGTCCCAGAGAAGCTAAAATTTTTCCTACCTCCACTAACATCTCAATTCTCGGTAGAAGAAAGGGAGCTACAGAGGAGCAAAGACAGACCTGGAAAAAAAACGTGGAAGATCAAGAGAGCCAATTAGAAGCAGATCTCGATAGTAGCATTAGCAACTGGTGTGGGCTGTTCTTGGCCTTAAAAGGTGCGGGCATGGTGCTCATTTGTTTTGCTAGATAAGGGACGTTAAACGTGGGTTTGTCATTCGGGAGAACTGAAGCAAAACAGGGGAATAAAAGAAACGAAAATGGGGGCTATTTCAGTGTAGAAGGGATGTGAAGGAATAGTTGAAATTCTTGGAGACAGCAGCTGTGAATGGAAGCCAAAGAGGGGCATTTGGAAAATTTTTTGGTTTTAAATCACTCAACAGAATCGCACTTTGGCTGGAAAGAGACAACACCGAGGAAGAAAAGGGGATGCAAGAAAGGGGTAGGCTGGTTGAGAAACTGAGTTGAGTGCGAAGTAGAGTAGGAAATAAGGGTTGCTCCTTGAGATACAAGGCTAAAACAATAGTGGAAACGGTGCTACTGCAGTGGTTGGAAACTACTGTTAGCTTCATTCTCGGCTAAACAGAAATGTTTTCCTCGAGTAGTAAGAAACATGGTGATGAGGGAGATTTAAAGGATTGAATTAAGTCAGCCACTAAAGGAGGAATAGTAGCTGAGGAAGAGATAGTAAACAAGAGGAAGAGGGATCTCGACATTAACTAGCAGCAAAAAGGGTAAGATTGATTTTTTTTAGTTTTGGGATTAACGTAAGTACATTGGTTTATTTTTATATTGTGTCTTATGATGGAAACCTGCTGGAAACTCATTGTTTAGGGGCTGTTTGGAGAGTTTCAATAGCAAGAAAAAATTGAAGAAAAGCTTGGTGTAAGTTTGGCTAGTGGGAGAATTAAAGGTAAAAGGCTTTTATTTTGTGTAAGCTTAATGTAAATAAAATTGTTTAATAAATTGGAAATAGGACATGATGATAGGTGGCAAGAAAATGGAAGGATAATGATGTATATATGGGGTTAAGAATAAGATATATATATATATATATATGTGTGTATATATATATATATATATATATATATAAAATTGTATTTTTCTGTCGATGTATGCAACTAACGAATAGTTGTAGTAATGAGCCTATCACGTGTGATATGGATATTAATATTGAAATAGGGATGGTGTAGGTTCTTGGTGGGAGCCTTGAATAAATATATAACAAAGGAGAGCTAGAGTTGGGAGACTCTCAAAGGTAAAGGCTTTAAGTAAATGAAATAAATTATAAGGATGTAGTATGAATAAATATTTGAGTAAGATATAGTTTGAAAATTATACTATGAATAATTATTAAATGGGCTTTGTGCATTTAAATTATAGAGAAAACTTCCGAGGAGGTGGAGTTGAACAATTGGTTTAAGAGTGCAAAGTGATATTATCTAAGTAAGGGAATATACGGTAAACGTTTATTAGTCTGCTATGTTGTGTATGTCCAAATTTCTGTTATTTAATACTTATTGATTTGAAATGCATTCTTGGTTGAATTTCATACGTATTGAACTGAGTTGAAGTACAAATGGTCTTGAATTTGAACTGTGTTAGATTTGTGGATAAAAATACTGTTGGTTGGCGTTTTATGCAGGTTGTTTGGCTGTGGATTATGATGCTGGGTAGTGTTCTACCTATGCTGTCATAATGCCGAAATTTCGTTAGAAATTATTAAATAGATTTTCGACATTGGTTTAAATTTTATTATGCCTTTAAAACCTCATATACCTTAAGCACTATTACTGATCCTGGAGATAATGTTTTATTTTTTTTAATATGTTTTGTACGATGAGGTTATCAAATAGAGAGGGTTTAATACGATTCATGTCTTCCCATACTCAAGATACATTGTAAAAGTATTCTTACATGAATTTTAGCGTAAGAGACAGAGGACACATGGAATTGCCTGTGTGGCACTTAACTCGCCTGTGTGGCGTTTACTAAGCCTGTGTGGCACTCGCCTATGTGGCGTTTAGTAAGCCTGTGTGGCATTCGCTTGTGTGGCGTTTAAATTATGCCTAAGTGGCATTTAGTAAGCCTGTGTGGCAATTATCATGAAATATCCTGGATTGCTTTGTGATCTTCCAGGTCCTGGATTGCTTTGTGATCTTCTAGGCGTCTGACAAATAGTCGTGACTTGTACCTCAGCTACTAGATGATCATTGGTGCTGGGATGATTCATGATCATGGATAGAATCTTGGTTCGGAAGGGTAACCACTGCTAGCTACAGTGGACGCTTTCATAGAAAGCTTTCGGTTATTTCCAAAGATCCCGGTTATATTACGATATCTTATCAAATGAAATCCTGTCTCTTGAAAATATTTTGGTTGTGTATTTCGATTTTATAAATGCGTGAGTGCAAGTGTTTTTATAGCTTATAGAACAATGATTTGTCAACTTGCATTTTTCCGTAAGACACACTTAAGCATGAGTTTTGACGCACTTATTCACGCATACACATGCACGAACATAGTAGAACATCTAATATCACTTAGCGTATGTTTTCTTACTGAGCTTTCCCCAAAGCTTACCCCTTTCCACCTCAGATTATTTCAGGTAAACTCGGCACGAGCGTGATGCATCGAGAGTCATTTTGTTGAGCTGCAGAAAGTTGTATTTTGAGCCAAGGTATAATCCTTTATTCTTTTGTTTATATCCCAGACTAAAGTCTTTTGTGTACACAGTGAATAGGATTCGGGATGTGAGTACTAGGAGATATCGAGTTTGTAAACATACTATGATTCGTAGTTAAGTTGTAATCTCGATATGTTTATATATTGAATCAATGGATATTAAGCATTTCAGTAGTTATCTTGAGATTTGGAATTGCTACAGGTTGAAAACGACGATGTACTTAGTATGGGGATAGATAATAGGTTAAAATAGGGGCGGAATTTTTCAGTGTCGTTTTCGACGTGTCTTACTAGAAGACTATAATGGGACCTTAGACAACTAGTCTTAAAGAAATATAAGAGTGAGACTACTCATTAGGTTTTTAGCTACACTGAGCGAGTGACAAACATAGAAAGTGAAGGAAAAAGTTAGCCCGAAAATCTGGCTTCCGAGGGCGTTACAATTCGTTCTTTAGGATTTGCTTCAATCTTCATCTTTATTGTCTGGAGGCACATTCTGTTCAACTAATTTAGAATGTTTCCTCTTGATATTCAAGGACTTATTTTACGAAAAGCAACTTTGAAAAGGTAAATTATTTCAAACTTTTTGATCTTTATCTTGAATCTCCCTCACATTACATGTAGGAGTAGGGCATATCTAACAAAAAAGGATAATGCATTAGTGGGTTGGATAAGGATTGGACCAAAAAAGCAGTGGCAGCAACCCAGCAGAGGTACAAAATAAGATCATAACACTAAAGTCCAAAATTGGTAGACAGATGCAAATCATTTCTGTTCAGTTTCAGCTCCCATTCTTCATGAATTTCAATAGGCAAGAAATGAAAAAATGACCACTTCACTAAACATTAATGGACAAAAAACTAGGTTAAACTACAGATTCTGATATGCTAGACAAAACAAGATAACTGAAATTAAGCCTTTAAAAATGATGCGAAAATTCACTTATTCAGCTTACATACCATCAATATATCTTGGAGGGCCTAGCTTCTCCTGCTCCTCATATAGCGTCAATAATGAAGGATCCTCATAAGGGATCACAAATCTTTGGAGGAAATCTTTTTTGGTAGAAAAAAAAGGGATAAACACTGATCTTCTCAATAAAACCTTTGATAGCGGAGCTCGAAGAGCAGAACATCTAGAGACAATTCTCCTCACCAAGCTGTATGAAAGAAGTTGCGGATGGTTTGCTATACATGAAGATTTCCTCCCACCCCATTGTGTAGACATAAGCATCCATTGCCGCTGTAGTCTTGTCCTCACAAAGCATCAAGTAATATATACGGATGCTAGTCAAAAGCTGAAGCAATCTCTTCATCAGACCAACCCCATTGGATTTCATTTCTATTCCTTTTTGTTTTTTTTTTCCTTAAAAAAGTGAGTTGAGACTAGCTAAAAATTGACTAGATCATGGTATCATGCAAATTTAGCTTCATAATCAAACCTATGGAACTTGCGGCTGCAGTTTTATTTACACTACTGTATTAGCAAATACCCATAAGCACTTTGAAAGCTTGTACACAGAAGAGTCCCTTAATCAGATTCCCTTTTTGATTGGAATTATACTGAAAAACTATTATTTTATTCATGTACTACATTATTTTTATGGTAAGCAACCCCTCCTGAACTGTTAATATAAAGCTATATAGCCTGCCAGCAGACTGCAGAGCACTCCAATTAAATAACTATGCTGCTCTAGTCAGTTGAAGAAACAAGTATTTTTAAGACCCAAGCTCCTTAGTTTCCTATTTATTCAGCTTTGAGATAATAATCCAAAGAAGATATCAGCTGTGATATAAATTTGAAGCTCAGGTTCACACATCTAGAGTTTATGGAAATTTCACACTTCCTAGTAATGTTTTATTCAGATAATAGACAATGAACTCAAATTTTCTGGAAAATCCAGCACTCAAGGTGCATTGCATGCAACTTTCACAAAGAAATAAAGCTTTTCCTCTTCAAACAACAAGCAGCTACGTTGAAACAGCAACTATTTCATGCTTTCAGTTTTCACCTTGAATATATTTCAAGAGAGGTTAATATAGCCAAAAAGTAATTGCATTTGCAAACTACATCAAATACAAAGAAAAGCTTAGCACATCTCATAGAAGGTGAGATGATTAATACTAATATGGGCTGAGTAGGTGACAGATGCAATATGCCCGATGTCAGCCCCTATTCTTCATGACTTTTAGAAGGCATACAGTCAAATTAAGCACAGATGTGGAAAAGATGATTCATGACTTCACTGAATAATTAATGACTGAAAGAGTTAAACTGATGATATATCAATGCTAAACAAAAGAAGATCGGGGAGATAAATTTATCCTTCAAAAATGACAGCCAAACTCGCAATTGTTTCAGTTTTAGCCTACATCATACTATCAGTTCTGAAAGACCTAGCTTTTCCTCATATGGTTTCAATAAATAAAGATGCTGTTAAGGGGTTACAAACTTTTGGAGGAACTACTTTAGCTATAATACTAAAAACAGTCTCTGAATAATTTCATTAAGCACAGATGTGAATTGCGGAAAAGATAATCACTTCACTGAGGCTGAAGAAGTTAGAAATGATATCAGCTAGACAAAAGAAAATTAGGGAGATTAATTTAACCTTCGAAAATGACAGGCAAATTCAAATTTGTTCAGTTTAAGAATCTACATCATACTATCTATTCTGAAATGCCTTTTGCTTCTCCCCATATAACTTCAATAAAGAAGGATCCTCATAAGGGGTCACAAACCTTTGGAGGAATTTCTTTTCAGTACTTATCAACAAAACACTAACACTGAATTTCTCAATCAAACCTTTGGATAACAACACTTGAAGAACTGAACACCTAGGGATAATTCTTCTCTCCAAGCTATATGAAAGAAGAACCGGACGTTTTGCAATATATGAAGATTTCCAGCCCATTGTGTTGACATAGAAGTTCATTGCTGCTGTGATCTTGTGCTCCGAATAAATCATGCACCTAGGATACTTCTCAAAAGCAGAAACAATGTCTTTATCAGTCCAACCCCATTGTTTAAAAACATTGGATTTCCTTTCCCATGTTGATTTGCTTATTTGTATCAAAGCTTGAAGAGCTACAAGGAAAAGTTGCTTTAGGGGGTTAAAACCCAAATTCTTTACTTCTTCTGCAGTTCTTCTAAACTTTTCGCGATTCTCAGCAAAGATTCTTGGGTGGGCAACAAGTTCAGTCCTAATAATTGATTCGGGCACCCCATTTTCTCGCAGAATTGCAAGATTAGAACCAAAAACAGACTGTAGATTTCGTGTAAGGACGGTTGAGCAACTCTTGTAAGCTAGAAAAACCTTATCATCATCACAGTGAGTTAATTCCTTGAAGAAATTGAAATTGGGAATGATGCGTTTATCTAAATCATAATCGAAAACAAGCGGGTTTGAAGACAAGATTCTTGCAAGCTCTGAGCTTGAAATCCTTTTGGAGTAAAAGAACTGGTATTTAGGCAAAAGGGTTTTCTCAGGATTGGACAACAGCAATTTCGGGTTTCTTTTAATAAGGTTTCTGATTTGGGTTTGTGAAAAGTCGTGATTCTTGAAGAAGCTAATGACAGAGTCAGGCTTTTTAGGGTTTTCAAAGTGGATGGCTTTGGAAACTGATAAAGCAGATTCTGGAGAGAAGCCACAAGAGTTTACAAGGTAAGACACTGTAAATGAGTGTTCATTGCTTGCAATCCTTGAAACATATCTAACAGCAAGTGGAATTATTGCATTGTTTTGAAGAAAGCTGAAACAATGAGGAGTTGGTGAAATCCTGGTTCCACCTCTAATGTAGATTTGTCTCTTGCAGAAAGAATAAAACATGGATCCAAATCCAATCCAATCCAAGCTGAAACTTTCAAAGACAGCAAATTAAGACCAAAATACTGAGAAATCAACAAACCTTTAACTTGACTCCTTATTGTATTGCTCGGCGTCTACCTTCTAACTTCTTTCATTTGAAGCATTTTCTTCTTCACTGTCCTGCTGTTTCTGCTTTTGTAAAGGGTCTCTTTTGAAGGGTGCGAAGGAGGGCGCCTTGTCCAAATTTCATGTTTTACCCTAAAGTTAGTTTTTCATTTTTTTTTAATTTTTATTTCTTTACATTTGGCCCCTTTCCTTTTCACATTATTTACTCAATCCTTGCAAATGTGCATTTCAAAAAAAAAATCAATTTATAATTGCCCTTTCCGTGTCCTAAATAATGTCTAGATTTAATCTCCTAATATCAATTATTTTTTTTAAACTTTGATCATTATTATCTTAAATATTTTATGAAAATATATTTAAATTCTCTTCGAAGTTTTTGAAAAGTATGTAATTTATCATGTTTTAATTAATAATATATTTAAAATAGATGAAATCAAAAGTAAAAGAATTTGATCATTAAAAATAAAACTAAAACAGCCTTTTTTATACAAAAGAAGTACCGTTACTTTTTTCACATGATTCATTTTTACATTATCATTTTATTTTTATAAAATATACATAAATTTTCAATTTTTTTGACGTAAATCATAAGCATGTTCATTCGTTTTAATTATCTGAGATTAATCATGTTTGGATTTTCATTACAATTAAGGCTCCTCATGTCTTTCTAAAAGTGTGTGAGCTTTTAACACAATTAAAGGTTTTCAACCCTTCCTAAAAATGTATTTAATAGATGTCGAACTCGAAAACTCTTTCTATAAACTCAGCTTCCGTTATCAATTAAGTTACAACTCATAGATCATAAATTTTCATTTAATACATTGCTTTTATCTTTTTCTTTTTACATTGCATAAAACTATTAGTTTACATGATAAAATCTGTTTCTGCATATTATTAAAATGAAATACAAGTGAGATAGTGGTCTTGATTTTATTTTGTACGATGTGTAAAAAATGCTGATGTTATACTTCTTGAGCCCAAAATGCATTTAGGCCTAAAAAACGCAACCCATCCAGAGGCAACCCAATTCATTGCTACAACCTATAATCTTGATTATTTATTCAGCCAACATCAAAACCCAACTCTCCAAGTTGGTGAATAACAGGAAGTAATTAGAAGGAGATGGTTCTCACCAAGTAACTAATCCAATTGGAATGGACATCTGGCGTCTCTTGTCATTCCAAAATGAAAATTAAGGTTAAAAGACTCGAGGTCGAAGCACCCTTTCCAAGGCGCTTTTGGCTTGAGCAAGGGGTTGGTACCCTTCTTCCCTCATAACATCATGTAGAGAACCTTTTGGCTCTCTTTCACCTCTCTTCTGATTGATCTATTTGTTCATTTTGTTCATTCTTTCTCTTTCGTCGGACATATTTTGATTTGACCGTTGGAGTGCTTTCGGAGTGTCAAACACCGGCCCTCTCTAACCTTGTTCTGTTTTGCAGAAATAGTCATACTTGAGGCAGCTGAAAAAAAGTCCTTTATGATATTGTTGATCTCAACAATTGGCGCCGTACGTATGAATGACGACAACTATATCTCTCCCAGCTAATTCAGTTCCTGTGACTGTTATTGCCATTCCAACTACTACCCAAAACCAATCTTTACCCAATCCAATCACAAGCGATTGCTAAGAAGAACATTCAGCCCCAAAGAGCCTAATAGTAGAAAGAACTACAAGAACGTTCAGCTTCATTAGCCAAAGCACCCACTCGTCTTTAGTCTATGCCATAGCCCATAGCAGAATCTACCAACAGAGATGGCTGTCCCTCCACTGAGGATGGAGTGAATGGAGGAAATGTAGCGGAAGATAAATGAGTTGGAACAACCGAAGAGAAAAGATTTTGAATTGTCTGGCAGCAGACACCATCCATTGATAGCAGCCATTTGCTAAGAAGTGCTTCTCACCAAACTGAAAATGCCAGAGGAGATGTTTAACGGTACAACCAATCGTTGCGATCATTTGGAGCACTTCAATGTTGTAATGGATTTGTAAGGAGCATTTGATGCAGCAAAGTTCAAAATGTTTCCAACAACTTTCAAGTCTCATGCCAAGGCGTGGTTCTACTCTGTGAGTGTTGAATCCATATCCAACTTTGAGATGTTGTCCATTCGGAATTGGATGGATGATTTTGGTGAGGACATTTCTAAGCTAGTAGCTAGGTTGCTTTCAGTTACTGACAAATGAAGCGAGTCCGAGAAGCAAATGTTTTCGAAAAAATGTGAAGATTAATTACTTAAATTAATAGAAAAATTCTAAATACAACTCTCATTTTACTATATCATACCAAACATTGTCATTTGGAAATTTGATAGATTATCAATTCAATTCACATATCATTCCAAACATTGTAATTTGATATTTCAGGAAAGTATCGTGTGTGATCGTGAACAAAAAGTTATCTTTTTATATATTTTTTGCAAATCTAGATGTGTTATTCTCGAAACAAATATCTAGGAATTTTATTAGACTGCAACAATATTTCAATACCACAAACCAAATTACATCGTACAAGAATATTTGGTTAATAATAAGGTGTATATTAACCGAAATTTGCATTAATATGTAAACTTTCAATTATGTTTAAATTATATCAAATTAATATAAAATATATTATTTTTAATGTTAATGTAAAATTTAAAAAAAAATAAAGGTAAAGATATTCTACGTAAACTTTAATTCTTTTTCATTTATCAAATAAATTCATTTACTTTTTAAGATTAATTAGTTTTAACCTCATACCATGCACGGGAAATCAAAGTTCATAAAATTTTGATATAAATAAATTAATAATAAAATTAATATTTTGATATAAATAAATTAATACTAGAAATAATTAAAAACACCGTAAAATAGAAACCAAAAGAAATAATTTAACTTATATAAACAATTATTAATTAACTTTCTAACAATACATTAGAGTTAATTATGTGAAATGTATAAAAACGATATTAATTTATTATAATTTTTTTAAAAATAAAATAAAATTATCGAAAAATTTATTTTGAAAGTATACACGTGGAATATTGTATTAAAAGTTTTTATGCGTATATAAAATACACACATTAAAAAATATTTCAAATCAAATACTAAATAAAAATTTAATAGAAAATTTTAAATATAATAAATATTAAATAAATAAATTAAATAGCTACAATATTAGTGAAAGCAATTCTCATGACATCAACCACTAGTAGATTATTAGTTATCGTTTTTTATTTGAACTTAATTTATTTTTAAAATTTAAATTTAAATAACTCTAAATTAATCTTTTAAGAGAAATTCTAAATATACTACAATTTTTACTCTTTATACCCACACTAATATGTGTAAGAATTTTTTAATCGATTTATCTAATGTGTCGACACCGAAAACAACACATCATAGATTATAAATGCGGAACAGGATACCAACCTCCTGCCATTGATACTGAAAATATTGAGCTACGATAAAATTGCATTCTTTTCGTATTTGATCTTCTAATATTAAGCAAACTCACTAATGATGTGTTTTTCAGAATGCTCAGATTTGGGACCCAATACCCTATACTTTTCTTTATATATGTCTTCCCATTAAAAATGTAATTCAATTTGTGGGTAGTTATCACTTGTAGATATGGATAAATAATTTAAAATTTAGTAGATAACGATAATAAAATATAGGACTACAATAGGAAGTTTTAAGAGGTTATGAAATTAACCTCAAGTCTTTTATTTCCTATAAAACATTATTGACTAAGTAGTTAACTTATGTGGGGAACTTACATTACGAACATCGCAAAAACTACTAAATATACTCATCACAATTACAATTTTATCCCTACCCCACTCTTCCCATCCCTTGCATTGTTTCTTCATCTCTTCTGTGACAGAAGTAGCTAGAGAACATGTATACCCGAAATTATCTGGGCTTTTTAGCTAAAGATTAACCTTTCTTTGATGTTTAGAAAATTTCCTGAGAAACAAGTGACCGTCTCACTCAAAAACTTGCTTTTTCGAGATTATCAGATCATAGCTATAACCTTCAGGGGCCGTTTGGTTCGCTGAATTTAGGATTACTTTTGGAAATCATTTGACGGAAAATCATTTTACTTGACAGATTCCTAGGAATATTAGATTCTTATGTTTGGTTGTGTTGGTGGGAATATAAGATTTCTGTGTTTGGTTAAAGGAAAGTAAGATTACTTAATTACTTATTTTACTATAATACCCTCTGTATTATTAATTGATGTAGAGTGAATAACACTTGATATATATTATATTTAAATTAATTACTTATTTATTTATTTATTTAAGATACTCATTTATTTATGGATTATTATCCTATCCACTGCCGGTGGAGTTTTTTAATTTCACAAGCAGGGTTAGGATGATGACACATGTCCCATTTTGTTTATTTTTTATTTTCTTAATATTTTTAAAGGACACATGTCATCATCTAAATCCTGCTTGTGAAGTTAAAAAACTCCACTGGTAGTGGATAGGATAATAATCCTTTATTTATTTATTTAGTCCCTTTTTTTTATAAGGTTTTTGTTATGTAAATTATTTTGATTTAACAAACTATTACTATATTAAATTGATTTTGATTAATCAAAAATCATAGGGTCTATCTTATTATTGGTCCATTTGATTTTAAATTCATTTTTCTATTCATCAAAATAAGAAAAAAACAATGGTTGTAATATTAGATAGTTTTAGGGGTAAAATGGAAACAAAATATAATTATTGGAGAGTAAAATAGGCAAAAAAATGGATTCCTCTCGGAAAAAAAATACCTCAAGATGAGGGAGAATCATTTTCCCCCTCTTTTGCACTGTTGGTAAAAAAAAATTCTCGATGTGAAAAAATTTCACAAACTAAACATGATAATCATTTGACGAAAAAAAAAATCTCTCTAATAATCTAAAATTTTCCAACCAAACGGCATCTCAATGTCATTAACTGCTCTAAAGAACTTCTGAACTTCTGCTTCTCTTCTTGTGGAAGTCCAAAAAGCTATTTTGCAACTTCACAGACTTTTATCAATAAATGAACTGAAAATCTCATAGTCAATAGCCTGACAAAAAACACAATATTTAAGAGAAAATCTAAATTGATTACGGTTCATGAGAGTCAATGAAAATTTAAGTATTGCCCGCGCAAAGCAACCTGCGCAGGTTCCATGTCCCCGCGCAAGCTAAAGTCCCTCGCACAAACTAACTTGCGCAAAGACAAGTCCTTTGCGTAAGGCCTAATACAAAGCACAAGGCACTGGGACAAGCTTTAAATTTCTTTACTATTAATATGTTCCTGTTAATTCCTGCTTTAGTGTTTTGATGTTTCTTGTTTAAATTTCAGTTTCTGACTCTTTAATTCCGCACATACTATTTCTCCTCTGTTTTTTTTTTTTTTTTGCTGTTTTAACAGCTTCTTCATTGTTTCTGTTTGTTCTGCGTTAGCTAGTGCTTGTTGTTAGGGCAATATTGTATTTTTATACAAGGATATTGTCTTAATAAATGGTGAAGTGTAAAGATTAAAAAGTGAAGTATATATGTAGAAATTCTCATCTATTAAAACTAATTAGAGTTAAAACTCTATTTTTTAGGATTTTGAAAAAAAAAAATAGTCTCAAACATAAAAGGTGAGTAAAATCAACATGTAAATAATTTATTATTAATTTTTTAAAAAATTTAAATTAGTTCAAAAACACTAGAATATACATAAAACTATAATAATTAACCATTAAATTGATGAGAATAAACGTAAAATTATTATTATTATTATTATTATTATTATTATTATTATTATTATTAAGCATAAAACTATGATAAGTATTGTATATTGATCATAAAATTAATGATAATATGCATAAAACAATAATAATAATCATAAAATTGATGATAATGAAGATAAAACTATTAGAATTAGCGTAAGCCTTCAACCTTACAATTTTTAAACAGATGCAACAAATTGATTATACACATAGCAATTAGATCTGCTTAAGGGTCGGGCTACCCACTCAAGCCCAAAAGCTTGATCGATATTTGGTCGGGCTTAGATAAAAATATCTGATGTAATTAACAGGGGTAAAATTTTTAAGCCCATTTAAAAATTGGGCTTGGTCTGGCCCGGCTCGACCAAAATATTAATATTTTATTTTATTTTGTATATATTTATTAAGTATAATATAATTTTATATATATAAAACATTATTTATTAATAAACATGATTATAAATATTTAATATAAAAATCGACATACAAATTTTGACAAATTAAATTAAAATTTAAAGGGAATAAAATAATAAAAAACAAATAAATAATTAAAATATAAAAATAAATAAAATTATATTTTGGCGGGTCGGGTTAAGCTCAAGATTTTAGTATAAAAATGAAAATGGACTTGGACTAAAAGTCAGGCCTAAATTTTTCGTGCTAGGTCAGGCTTGAGCATACACCAAATTTCTTATTACCTGTCATGGGCTTGGCTCGAGCTTGGCTCGGCTCGACCCAACCCGGCTCCTGATCAGATCTAATAGCAATGAACTGCTATAATAATGTAGTCTACTCTTACTAATAAAATATTGTACTTTATCTCATAAGCTGTCATATACTTTAGCAAAGTAATTGATTGCTACAAATTAAAATAAATTGTTTCATTAACAATTTACTGATACAAAATATTAATCGACTACTTTTATTTTATTGTATATTCTAAGATAATAAACATTAAAATTTAATGTTAATATGTTAGATCTTTTTTTATATTTTCAATGAATAAAAATATAATTTCGAATATCTTGTTGATGGATAAAATGTAACGTACAATATCTTATTATTTTTTGAATTCATTAAAATGTAATTTAAATTATATTTTATTGAGGTAAAATTTTCTTATTAACTTGTTATATCTTTATTTACCTAATTTTTAAAATTTTATTAGTTAATCAATTTCTCATGAGATATTGAATATTTTATAATATCTTATGACCTTACAGTAACATCAATATTTTGTAACTTTATTATAGACTAAAAGTGTTCATGAGCTGAGTTTAGTAGGGTTTGGGTTGAGTTTAGGTAAGATATTAAGGAATTTATAGTTAACCTAAATTTGGCTTGCCTTGACTTTTTGGGCCTAATTTAGTTTTTGTCCGAAGTTATTATTACATATAAATGAATAAGTCCAAGCAAAAGCTCATCCAAGTTTGTCCAAATATTATTAAATTTTTTAAAAAATTATTATAAAATACAAAAATATTAAAATACATAATACTTAATAAATATAACATAATATATTAAAATAAATTTTTAAAAAAATTACAAAAAACATGAAAATTTTAAAGTCTAAAATATAATACAAGTTCAAATAAATTTGCAAAAAAAAAAAGTAATTAAAAAATGAACTAGTACTAAAAAAATAGTAAAAAATTTATAATTATCGGGTGAGTTTGGATTTGAAATAGTGAATCTAAACCTGATCTATTTTTTTACTGATCTTGATTTTCAAGTTTAAATTCATTTAACGGACTTAATTCTTTGTCTAAATTCATCCAAAAATTGAGTAAGCCGTCGAGCTTGATTAGATATCTTGATTTTTGAACAAATTTACTGTAGACAAATCATTTAATAACCCTTTAATCCAATCGTAAGATCTAAAAATTTGATGGAATGTGTACAAAATAATTTTTCATAATATAAAAAATCAAATATTTAATTTAATGATGAATACAAAATCTCTATTAATTTAAAGAGCATAATTTCAATTACGAATAAAAAAAGAACAGTAAAAAAGGAATGACCTAGTATCTGGTGCTAGCGGTAGGTGGCGTGAAATGTGTGCTAGTGTTTTGTTTGGTAGGCTGAGATCTGAAACGCAAGACAACATTAAATAAAAGAGTTTGTATATGATGCACTGACAGTATATAGTTTTTATACACTGTCAATGCACCAGAGGTTGACACATAGCACTGTCAAAATGGGCCAAGGCCCGTTGGGTCGACCCAGCTTGGCCCATTTATTCAGGGCTTAAGCTTCATTTTTGTAGCCCATTTAACAAAGAGGGCTTTTTGGCCCGGGCCTAAATGGATTTAGCCCGGGCTTAAATGGGGCGGCCCGTTTAATTTTTTTTTAATATTTTTAATTATATGAAAATTTTATTTTTTTAATTATTTATATGTTTAACATTTTAATCAAAGTCAAATATATAAAATTAATACTATTTAGTATTACTAATTTACTTCAAACCAACCTAATGACTTACAACCTCTTACACATACTAGTTGGAAGGGGAAGAATATATTTGCTTTAAGTGATGTAAGTTCATTTTTGTTTTTTAAGTATATACTTTATTTTAAATTCTCTTTTGTAATGACAATTAATTTATTTTGAAATGTCCAAGGATATAGGCTTTTAAAAGATTTGAAACTATTCAAGTGAAAAAACCAAAATCTCAATTAGATCTTTATTTGGAAGAGCTAAGGATTATGGGTCGCATGATTGAAGATTTAAATGTGTTGCAATGATAGAAAGATCATAAGCCAAGATTTCCGAAGCTTGCAAGTATAGCTTGTGATATCTTGAGCATTCCAATAAAAACAATAGCATCAGAGAGTTTTTTTAGTATTGGTTCTTGTGTTTTAAATAAGTATTGAAGTTCTATAAATCATGAGAACGTGAAAACTTTCATTTGCATCCGAAATTTTAGATTCTTGGTTTCGAAAGTAATGTTATTAATTAGTTGACAATTTTTAATCAATTCATAAGTTTAATTCTTGTGAGTTCTTATATTGTTCTTTATTTATATTTGTAAATGGCAAAGTTGAAAAAGAATTGATTGAATGTGATTGACACTATGGAGGAGATGGATGAACATGGATCTATTTATCATGTTTTTTATTTTTAATATGGTTGAGACATGTTTTTCAGTATCTAGGTTTGTTAAAACAATTTATATTAGAGTTTGTATATAATGCACTGACAGTGTATAGTTTTTATACACTATCAATGCATAAGAGGTTGACACCTCATCAATAGGCCCTTATGGGCAAATTAAAAAAAATTCTTTATATTTGCATATAAAGGTTTATTGATGAGGTGTCAACCTCTGATGCATTGACAGTGTATAGAAAACTATACACTGTCAGTGTATCATATATAAATCTTTTATATTATGCTTGTTAAACTATTAATATGTAATGTTCAAATGATACTGAAGACTTGATAAATTTGATGTGAATTTATTTGATGTTTGTTTAATATTTATTTCAAATTTTACTTTGTTTATTTACTAAAAATGAGATTTTAATATGAAATTTAATTTTTTTAATTTCTTATACGCACCGGCCCATTTAGGCCCGTTAGCCCTTAGGGCCGGATATGAGTTTGCATTTTTAGGCCCATTTAACTAAAAGAGCTTTTTGGCCCGGCCCATTTAGGCCCTGGCCCGTTAGGGTCAGCCTGGGCCAGATCAGGCCTGTCTGTTTTGACAGTGCTATTGACACATAATCAATAAGCCCTTATGGGCAAATTAAAATTTTTTTTTTATATTTGCATATAAGGACCTATTGATGAAGTGTCAATCTCTAGTGCATTGACAGTGTATAGAAACTATACACTGTCAGTGCATCATATATAAATCATAAATAAAAATGTTTATAACTTTTGAAGGTTTTTTTTTTTACATAATACACTAATAATATATTATTTTTATACAATATTTATATATAAAAAATTGACACATCGTCAATAAATTTTTATCTGCAATTGATAAAATGATTTATGTTTATTTTTAAAGATAATATTTTTTAATTTACTTATTGATAAAATATTAATCTCTAATATATGGACAATTTATAATTTTTATACATGATTTATACATTATATATAAATCTTAAAAAAATTAATTTTTTTTGGTGTAATCATAAATATAATTAATCCTGTTCGGCGTGTGCGCACTCGATCTGAATCTTTTTTTCTTCCCTCCTTTTAAATCAATCAGTCAAAACAATAAACCGAAAACCAGTTCATTTTCTCTTCTTCCTTGATGAAACTGTAAATTAAATAAAATCAAAGCTCTTTCTTCTCGCACTTCTTTCCCGTAGCACTTTCAATGGCGAAATCCAGTCTTCACAAGAGCTGCTCCATCTCTCTTTAGAGCTCGTTTTCTCTCTTCCTTCTTCTCACCCAGATCACTTTCCCGGTATTTTTCTCTTTCTTTCCATTTGTTCTTAGCTCATAACTGTTTGTTATGAGCTGTATTGTGTACTTGCCACTGGCCCTGATAATCATCCATATGCATCTGATTTGAATCTTTTTGGATGAATGTAGTAATCTTGAGACTTGGTTTTTCTTTGTGAGAATTTTAATTTTGAAATCACATGGAGAATTGCATTCGACTGTTCTTTTTTTTATTTTTTATCGGAGAATGTAGTCAGTTTCAGAGTTGGCTTTGTGAGGATTTTGGTGTTGAAATTAGACGGAGAAGTTTATTGCCATGGTGCTTGAAATGAAACTATGCACTCTGAACTTTACAAGGACATATAATTATAAAAATAAGTTACTGGTAAATAATTTCTTTGTAAATATGTATATGTATTGGTTCCATTATGCATTTCAATCTACTTGCTATCTACTTGATGCTTTGATTTATATACTTTGTACAGCACATTTACAAACAACCTACCTATACACTTTTATTCCAAGTGAAAAACAGCAATTTAGCATTTTAAGTTACTATTATGAGGTAGGAATATGATTCTCAACTATTACCTTTCTTGATCATTTATATGTGATGCCCTTTAGTTTTTACTTAGAGTTTATACGAGTTCCTATCTCTCTGCTTATGTCCTTTTATTGATTTACTGCTACAGC
This sequence comes from Heritiera fomes, assembly GCA_032173925.1. Taxonomy (NCBI): domain Eukaryota; kingdom Viridiplantae; phylum Streptophyta; class Magnoliopsida; order Malvales; family Malvaceae; genus Heritiera; species Heritiera fomes. Next base: position 16,514,648 of record JAPDPM010000002.1, read on the forward strand.
ACTTCAAATGTTGAAATCCCTTTCAAGGACTGGAATGGATCTTGCTTAAGGTTTGTTCTGTTAACTTCCTATTTACCAGAAGTAAATTTGGTTATAACTTTTTTACATGATTCATTACTCATTTATGCAACACTTTTACTTGTGTCAATATTCATGTGCCTACATTAACTCCTTTACTCATTGTATCTACATGGCAACCTTTTTTTTCTATAAGGATCACTATTTTAAACCAATGAAATATTGGGGGATAAAACTTTTAAGTGAAGTTTGAGTTGAGTGATTGTTGTTCTTCCCTTCTTGCTTTTCCAACTCAAAACCAATATTATTATGTCTAAATAATGCAGATGCTTCGAAGTTGACTTAGATTGGTTTATTATGCCTTTATTTGGACAAATGTAGCTGGGTTGCTTACTTTTTGAATCTCACCAGCTTTTTCCCCTCATAGCAGGCTTAATTCTTTATCCACCTCCATTGGAGTATACAATACTTCATCAAATCTCAAGGTTAGTTTTTAATTATTACTTGCACTGTTCTAGGATAAGTTTGTTTTCTGATATGTGATTTTGCAGTTACAAATTGAAGTTCATCATTTCTCAACTGCAGGTATATGACATCTTTACTCTTTAAACATTTCCATATTCCTGTATGCCTCATCTAGTTTTCAGTCTTGATAGTATGGCTCTGAGTGACTTACTTTTTCTTTTCTTTCTATCTCAAGCAGCTAGTAAAGTCTATTTGATCTTATGCTAGGTATCTAGGTCATCAAAAATTTGCCTCCTAGAATAGCTTGCTTTTGTTTAATCTTTCTTCTCTCTCTATCTTTTTTAAAATCTACATATTTGATGGAGTCTAATCATCACTTATTGGCTGTGGCATGAATTTCTTGTAGTTGGGTCATAACCTAGCGCTTAGCAAATGTTGGGGTACTGATTTCATGTGTTTATACTACTCATGGATGTTTATCTAGCCAAGGAGCTATTGGCTAAACTTTCATTAAAATTTTTGTATAAATTGAAGTAAGAATCATCTATGTTTTACTCATAAAAAATAATTGCGCTTGATGAGCTGCAGAAATTCTAAAAGCAAGTTTAACTACAATATTTGGTATTAAGGATGCAAGGATTCTTATGTATGGTTCATTATTCTAGATTTCCTAGTAGCTATAAATTTGTTTGGTTGAAGAGAACTAAACTTCCTAGCCTTAGTAATATAAGTCATACATGGCCATAGATTTGGACATTTAATTGGTCCTACTTTTAGGTTATGGGTTGGACGTCATGTTTGCCTCAGCTTTGTTTAAGGATGAATACAGATTACCCTAGTGCAGAATCAGTACATTGTCTTTGGGCAAGATCCATTTGAAAATCATTTTACTTATATTCTTCAGCTTACATGTAAAATTACATCAGTGCTTTAAATTGGAATGTATCAGTTCTTGGTTTCATATGTTAGGTAGATTTTGTGGTCTCATAATGCATTACTGGGCCCAACCGTCAAATAGCTTTTGTGGTCTCATAATTCATTAGTGGGCTGTTGGGCCTTAGCCTAGCTATAAAAGTGTGGAGACGGTTCAGAGTAGGTCCTAGATTCAAGTCTACTTATTAAAACGGTAAATATTATCTATCATTTTCCTTGGTAATTAGGTTTTACGTGTTTTCTTTCATTGTGATATCTGTCAAAGATTTATTCCTTGCTTATCACTATGTTCTGTTATTACAGACCTTCCTGAGCATACAGTCCTCAGGATGCCTGCTTTGTCCCCAACAATGGTAATATATTTTGGGATGCTAAGCCTCATGATGTTTTATTGTAATATAGACTTTCTCCCTTTATTCCAATAGTCAACCTTGTGATGCTTGTTGCTTATGTGCAGAGCCAAAGTAACATTGCAAAGTGGAAGAAGAAAGAAGGAGATAAGGTGAGTTATATAAGAATCTAATGGAAGTTATAGGCTGTATGATCTTTGTATTCGAAATTGATGTAATTAAAGATGGTTGTTTGGAAACAACAATCTTGTGAAAAGGTGTAGTGAATTAATTTATTCATTCTGTCATCCTGATTTATTTTTTGATCATTGACGCTTATCTAACAGATTGTAGTGGGTGATATACTATGTGAAATAGAGACAGACAAAGCCACACTTGAGCTTGAATGTCTTGAAGAAGGGTAAATCTTTTTTTTAATTACTTGATGTAGGACAGATCTGAGTTAGTTTTGGATTAGGGTTTGGGGGTGTGAATTGGGGCTAATTTTACTACTAAAACAGTAAAGAATAAAAGCCTAGGAGTCACACCTAGGGTTTCTTAGGAGTCACACCTAAGAATGGTTGAGTCACACAACCGAAGAGCAAAACTTTGCTGAAAATTCTGATATTATTATTCTCTATTTTTTTAAAAGAGTACAAAGCCTATTTATAGGCAAGCAAGCAAGCCTAATCCTAATAGGATACAAACTCTTTATTAAAACTCTAATATCCTAAAATAAAACAATAAAAGACTAAAATAAAATCCTAAATCCTATTAATAAAATTAAACATAGTATTTTCTAGCCTAAAACTCTAAAACAATTAAAAGACTAAAATTAAAATATTTTATTTCTCCCATTCTCCATCATTCTCCCCCGATGGGAAAAACTTGACTCCGGCGAGTTTAAAGCATGATAATGTGGATGAAGCTTCTTGTGAACTCCTCTTGGATACCTTTTGGATTTATTCCGGTTCATACTTATGTTACCTTCATTGAAATCAGTAGGCCTCCTTCTCGAATTAGCATGTATTGGGTAATTTTTGTTGCTCTTAACTTCAAACTGCCTTTTAGTCAAAATATAGAGATGTTTCTTCTCACCCTCCACAACTTTACTTGACCTTGGAGTCCTTTTCTTCTCATACTTCCTGAAATCCTTTGAACTCATTGGCTTTAAAACAATATTCTTGTTTCGGTGACAGAAACTATAGGTGTTTGCCTTGCCCGCGTAACTCACATCTCGGTCATATTGCCAAGGACGACCAAGAAGGATGTGGGCAACTTGCATAGGGATAACATCACAAAGTATAGAATCAACATAATCACCACAACTAAAAGATACAAGACATTGTTGTGTTACTGGAATTGTGGTTCTATCAATCCAACCCACTCTATAGGGGTGAGGGTGTGGTGTAGTTTTTAGTTTGAGACGCTCAACAGTGGAGGTAGAAACTACATTCATGGAACTCCCACCATCAATAACAAGTTTTTTGGCCTGATCACCACAACGAACAAGGGTTTGGAAGATTGAGATGCGTCGCCAATCCTCCTTTTCTACTCTAGAGGCAGCTAGGATACGTCGAACTACCGCCAAAAGGGATGTTTCTACATCATCAGCCTCATAAGCACCATAATCAATAGAATTATCATCTTCATCTTGTTGAATTTCTTCATCCTCTTGTTCAACTCCCATATGCATATTTCTTTTTGTTGGACAATTATGCCCAAAGTGTCCAGCCTCCCCACACTTGAAACAAACATACTCCATTTTAGGATTGTTGACATTAGTAGAAGGTCTTGTTCCATCAGAACGAGTAGTCGCTTTCTCTAGATTTGCACCAAAGTTCCTCTTAGCTTCTGTTTCCCCAATTTGAAAACCCATTCTCTTGCTAGTAGAATAGCTCAAATATTGTTCTGCAGCAAGGGCTGCCTGGAAGGCTTGTTCTACTGAGCTAATAGGCTGCCTAAGCATCTCCCTTTTGATATCAATCCTCAACCCAGCCTGAAATCATGATGTTGCTTGCGTAGCATCTTCCACAACTTGACTCCTTATCTTGTATTCATCAAATTTATTCATGTATTCAACAACGGACATGCTGCCTTGCCGTAAACTATACGCTTGTTGGCGCATCTTCTCAAGATAATTAAGTGGCAAGTACTTTTCTTTGAGCTTGGCCTTCATCTCTTCCCAAGTTTGAATTTGGGGCTGTCCTAACCTTGTTATTTCACTCTCCACACCATACCACCAGATTTTTGCTAACCCAATTAGCTTCATCTTGGCAAATCGAACCCTTCTTTCATCCGACATATCATACCAATTAAAATAATCTTCAAGGGAGTTAAGCCAATCAAGAAACAAAGTTGGATCCACTTTACCTTCAAAATCTGCCACTCCTACTTTCACCTTCCTAGTGATATCTCCAGCATGATCACATGGCTCGGCACGCTCTCCTACAACTGCGGGTAGTTGAGCAATAGGTTGGACAGGAGCACCTTGTGGGGCTTGAGTTAGACGTGCTTCCATTCGTGCCATAGAAGCTGCTAGTGTTTCAACAGTATGTGCTAGTGTTTCAACAGTCTGTTGTAAACCATTAAGGTGTTCATTCATGTTCTCCACAATACTCTTGGTATGCTCATGGTCTTGTTGGAGTTCCACCGTAGCCTTACTTAATTCAGCGTTAGTCACCATCATGGACGCAAAATTGAGTAAACTAATTGCAAACTTAAATCTGTCCAGAACCTTTTTTTTTTTTTTTCGTTTCCCGCGGACAGCGCCAATTGATGTAGGACAGATCTGAGTTAGTTTTGGATTAGGGTTTGGGGGTGTGAATTGGGGCTAATTTTACTACTAAAACAGTAAAGAATAAAAGCCTAGGAGTCACACCTAGGGTTTCTTAGGAGTCACACCTAAGAATGGTTGAGTCACACAACCGAAGAGCAAAACTTTGCTGAAAATTCTGATATTATTATTCTCTATTTTTTTAAAAGAGTACAAAGCCTATTTATAGGCAAGCAAGCAAGCCTAATCCTAATAGGATACAAACTCTTTATTAAAACTCTAATATCCTAAAATAAAACAATAAAAGACTAAAATAAAATCCTAAATCCTATTAATAAAATTAAACATAGTATTTTCTAGCCTAAAACTCTAAAACAATTAAAAGACTAAAATTAAAATATTTTATTTCTCCCATTCTCCATCATTCTCCCCCGCTGGGAAAAACTTGACTCCGGCGAGTTTAAAGCATGATAATGTGGATGAAGCTTCTTGTGAACTCCTCTTGGATACCTTTTGGATTTATTCCGGTTCATACTTATGTTACCTTCATTGAAATCAGTAGGCCTCCTTCTCGAATTAGCATGTATTGGGTAATTTTTGTTGCTCTTAACTTCAAACTGCCTTTTAGTCAAAATATAGAGATGTTTCTTCTCACCCTCCACAACTTTACTTGACCTTGGAGTCCTTTTCTTCTCATACTTCCTGAAATCCTTTGAACTCATTGGCTTTAAAACAATATTCTTGTTTCGGTGACAGAAACTATAGGTGTTTGCCTTGCCCGCGTAACTCACATCTCGGTCATATTGCCAAGGACGACCAAGAAGGATGTGGGCAACTTGCATAGGGATAACATCACAAAGTATAGAATCAACATAATCACCACAACTAAAAGATACAAGACATTGTTGTGTTACTGGAATTGTGGTTCTATCAATCCAACCCACTCTATAGGGGTGAGGGTGTGGTGTAGTTTTTAGTTTGAGACGCTCAACAGTGGAGGTAGAAACTACATTCATGGAACTCCCACCATCAATAACAAGTTTTTTGGCCTGATCACCACAACGAACAAGGGTTTGGAAGATTGAGATGCGTCGCCAATCCTCCTTTTCTACTCTAGAGGCAGCTAGGATACGTCGAACTACCGCCAAAAGGGATTGTTAGCTTTAAATTGCCATACATATTTTGAAATGACAAAAACTTAAGTGAGCTTTAATGTTTTAATTCATATTGTAAATTTGCCTTATCACACATGATTTTCTCAATACATTTTAAGTGATCATACCCAAACATTAAGACCATGATTTAATGATACATCCTTATTGGTCTTAATTCTTTATAAATGTTTTGAATATTTTAGAAAATCACTTAATGAATTTTTGGACAATGTTTTTATCAAAGAAAGTCATGAAAAACTCCCACAAAAGTGCCAATATGTTTTGGGTTGAATTAGGATCAAAGACCACATCATTTCTAACCCAAAAGTGCAGGAAAAACCCATTCTGGAGGAATGGGATCGATCCCCTAAGGAAAGGGATCGATCCCTTTTTGGCAGTGTGCCCCGGAATGCCAAAATGAAGAAAAGGATCGATCCCTTTGGTAAAAGGATCGATCCCTTTATGTCAGAAAGTCCCCAACGGCTATTTTCTGTGAGATACAACGGCTAGTTTCGGTTTTGGCTCCAACCAACGTCCACAAACCATCCAAGGGGCTATAAATAGAGGCTTAGAAGCTAAAGGAAGGAAGAGGAACAACCAAGCAACATCTTTCATCATCTTATTCATCTTCCTCAAGCCTCAAACAACAATCAAGAGCTCCAAAGTCTACATCATCTATCATTCTCATATTCCTTGTAGTGCTTAGCACAAATATTGTATAGGCTTCTCATTGAGCTTAATTTCTGTAATCAATTGCCTACCTAGAGGCCTTTTCTTTGATTACATTATTTGTATCCCATCATTCCTTGTAAAGGAGAGGTTTCTCTTAAGCCTTAGAAAAAGAGGGAGGTTACTCTTTAGCCTAAGAAAAAGAGGGAGGTTTCTCTTGAGCCTAGAAAAAGAGAGAGGTTTCTCTTGAGCCTAGAAAAAGAGAGAGGTTTCTCTTTAGCCTAGAAAAAGAGGGAGTGTAACAAATTCAAGATAGTGGATTTGGAGAAAATCCTTGGGAGTGTCTCAAGGTAGAGGACGTAGGCAAGGTTGCCGAACCTCTATAAATCGCTTGCGTACATTTCTCTTTCCCTACTCTCTTTAATTACTTGCAATTATATTTGTGCTTATTGTATTGAATTTGGATTGCATGATTGAATAGCCTAGAGAACTTAGAAAATATCAATATAGGCTAGAGAATTTAGAGAAACCGAAAAACGAGCTTAAGGGTAGTTAAAAACCGATTCACCCCCCCTCTCGGTATAGCCTATAAGAGCAAACAATTGGTATCAGAGCTTGGGCTCGAGATTAATTTAGACTAACCTCTATCGAGCAAAACGATCATAAATGGCTCTAGGTGATGATTTTGAGACTAGCTCACAAACTTTAGAAGAATATTCATTTGATGAGCTTCAAGATGCATTTAATGAGCTAAGTGATGAATATAAATCAATGCATGCAAAATATAACAAAAAGTTAAATAAATTTAGAAAAGAGAATGAAATTTTGATCAATACAAATGTTGAGTTGGAGGAGAAAATAAAAGATCTAGGCTCAAAGAATGATGAACTCACCAAGGTGAAATTAGAGCTAGAAAAGAAATTAGAAGATATTAAAGATAAATTGGCAAATCCTAGCTCTTTGACTATTGAGGATGAAAAGGAAAAACCTAGCTCTAGTGAATGCAATGATCATTCTTATGATGATTTACAAGATGCTTTTGATGAGCTAGCTAGTGAATTTGAATGCATGAACTCAAAATACAAGAAAATGATCACAAAATTAAAAATGGAAAATGATGAGCTATTGAATGCTAAGTTAGCATTTCAAAAGAAATTAGAGGAAGCTAATCTAGAAATAAATGAGTTAAATAAAAAGAACACAAATTTGCATAACTCATTTTCTAGGTTTTATATGGGTCAACAAAAGCTAGATCACATGTTAGAGACCCAAAGAGCTTTCTTTGACAAAGATGGGTTAGGCTATAATGCTAAACAAAAAGAAACTCATCTTAAGAATTTCCTAGTGAGCAAAAATACCATGCATGATCTATCTCTTACATGCTCACTATGCAATAGAATAGGACACTCTTCACAAGCATGCACATATAGAAAAACCACATTTAGAGGAAGAGTTGTTAGAAAAATGTGGGTGCCAAAGCATGCAATAAATAATGATGAATTATGCTTGAAATGGATCCCAAAAGGATCTAAAATTGTGAATACTAACTCTCATGGACCCAAGAAAGTTTGGGTACCAAAGCATGCTTGAATTTGTGTGTTGTAGGAGTGTTAGAGCATGGAGATACAAGATACAATGAAGTTTGAATGCTCAACACATCCTCATGGAGTTTGCTTGTGCCAATGAGAAAAAGGAAGAGCTTGGAAATCCATCCTTAGCTAGGTGACAACAATTTCTCAAAGAATGGCTAATGGTGGATCCAACACATCAAGGCAAAGCACTCTCAAGCAAAGGAGTTTTGTAAGCTTAAATCCTATCTCTTCAAAACTCATTGTTTGCTAAAATTATTTGTATGTTTTATTGAGGCACTTGGTTGATGATCTTTGATGCTTTGTGAGTTGAATGATTGATCAAAAAGGCATGATAAATGATTTTTGAATGTTGGATGAACAAATATTGATGATTGAATGAAAGGCATGTTTTGTGATTTTGAAATGATTATTGAATTTCTGTAGTTTGAGCAAGTGTTCTATGTGTTGATAATAGATTTACTTGCCTCAAATTGCCAAATATGTCATATATGCAAAATTCCATGTCATGAGCCTTAATGAAGAACATGCATATTAGAAATCATGGGATAATGTTCACAAGTATGATGATTTGATGTTATATGTGCTTAAAATATATGTGAACAAGTTTGTTTTGGCATATTTGTGATTTCTAATGATTTGGTTTGGCCAAAGTATGCATAACTATCAAAATGACCTCCTTTGAGGCCAAAAATACATTTTATTGTGTAAATTCTTCCAAAATTGCAAAATCTTTTGTAAAATGGTTTTTCATTCAGATTTTTCATTCATACAAGTCCAAAATCATGTTTTACAAATGTCTAAACCTTTACTTGGACTTAAATTACTCAAAAATGAAGTTTTGGCACCTCAAAGGTTGGATTTTCTGTCAAAAACTGCAGACACAGGATGAGGGATCGATCCCTTAGCAAGAAGGATCGATCCCCTTGAGCAGAATGCAGGAAATTTGCATTCTGGAATTAAGGGATCGATCCCCCTCCCAAAGGGATCGATCCCCCCAGGCCAAAAAGGGCTATTCTGCATTTTTTTTAACCGAATTTGAGAAGGATTTTTCACTTTCTTGATATCTTCTTTCTTCTCAAGTTAAAATTCATTGTTTTAACTTCTTGTTGATGATCTTTAATGTATGAAAATTCATTTTTCATTGATATCATGCCTCAACTTCATCAATTAATATCATTTCCAACAAATGGTATCACTTTCAACAATCTATATCATTTTTCTTGAACTCACAAGTGCAAAATCAGTTTTCTCATTGAAAATGGTCATGAATTGCATAAATCTTGAAATAATCTTGAAATATACTTTAAATGAATACTTAAACATAATTTTGAGATCTATTTCAATGATTTATGGATATATTTGAGAATTTGATGAACTTGTGCATAATAAGTGTTTTTCATATCTTTTGTTCATCTTAGTCAAGCATGCTTATAGGATTATGTCTCTTGGCTTGACTTATCAATTCCACACTAGGTTTCATGATAATTTTACATCTAGTGGATTGATTTCAAATATAAATTCAACAATTGATAATGGTCATTGGCCTATAATTTGTGATGGTAAATGGATCCTCAATGTTCAAATGCATGAAACTTTATCATCCTTGTACTTAAAGAACTAAGGTCTTAATGACAACACCAACATTCAAAGATAAATGCAAACTTGAACAAATTTAATATCCATGCATTTATTATTTGAATATTTCCTTGCTCATAATTAGTTAAGGACTTGAATTAGAAAATGAGCATAGGATTTGTGTGCTTGAAACCATGGAAGAAAATATGTTTGCTTGAATTCCTTGATGTTTTGAATCTTCCATATGGTATCAATTTGTGAATATGAATATGGATTAATCTTTTACGATTGTGTACTAATGTTTAATTGATCCATATGCATATTTGATGATCTGTGTTGTGTTCTTGCATATTTAGAATGAGTATTTTCTTGACATGAACACACTACACATAGATATTGGATTCATGCAAAATGCCTAAGTTAACCATTAGTAACAATTGGTATTTAGATTGAAATAACAATTAGTATCATTGGAAACCATATTTTCAATAATTGGTAAGCCAAAACTAAATTACCAATTGGTTTGAGCTTTAAATTGACAATTCTTCTCATGCTCTTTAAGATTGAAATGACTAATAGAGAAGAATTCTCTTAGGATATTTTTGTATGAAACTCTTGTGTGCTAGAATTTGAAGTTAATTGCTATATGATTTAATTCTAGACACAATATTTCTTGAGAATGATTTATGAGCACATGCATATGATATGTTATATAATTTTAGCTCATAATCATGATGTATTACCATGCACCTTAGTCGGACCTTAGAGAACAATTGATATACTTAGGTGCTTGCTTAACTTCTTACCAATTGGAACCTTCTTGCAAAATTACTTATCAACAATTGGTATCCAAATTATTTATAAACAATTGGTATTGGATCATAAGTCATATTCATTGCATGAATATTTCATACTCTTTGAGAATATTGACTTATTTATTTGTGCTATAAGTCCCATGTACTAACATGTTTCTTGTTGGATGGAGCATTTTTATTTATTCTCACATAGCCATGATTTTAGGGGGAGCATATTTTTTATTATTTTTCCTTCTTTTTGCTATGACAAAAAGGGGGAGAGATAGAAAAAGGGAGAGATAGATATAGAGAGAGATATTAAGGGGGAGAAATAGTTTAAAAATTCATTTTCAAAACCCATGCTTATATTAAGGGGGAGCTTTATAAAATCCTGCTTTATTTGAGGGGGAGTATTTTGTCAAAGAATTTTCAAAGCAAATTTACATTAAGTTTTGTCATATCAAAAAGGGGGAGATTGTTAGCTTTAAATTGCCATACATATTTTGAAATGACAAAAACTTAAGTGAGCTTTAATGTTTTAATTCATATTGTAAATTTGCCTTATCACACATGATTTTCTCAATACATTTTAAGTGATCATACCCAAACATTAAGACCATGATTTAATGATACATCCTTATTGGTCTTAATTCTTTATAAATGTTTTGAATATTTTAGAAAATCACTTAATGAATTTTTGGACAATGTTTTTATCAAAGAAAGTCATGAAAAACTCCCACAAAAGTGCCAATATGTTTTGGGTTGAATTAGGATCAAAGACCACATCATTTCTAACCCAAAAGTGCAGGAAAAACCCATTCTGGAGGAATGGGATCGATCCCCTAAGGAAAGGGATCGATCCCTTTTTGGCAGTGTGCCCCGGAATGCCAAAATGAAGAAAAGGATCGATCCCTTTGGTAAAAGGATCGATCCCTTTATGTCAGAAAGTCCCCAACGGCTATTTTCTGTGAGATACAACGGCTAGTTTCGGTTTTGGCTCCAACCAACGTCCACAAACCATCCAAGGGGCTATAAATAGAGGCTTAGAAGCTAAAGGAAGGAAGAGGAACAACCAAGCAACATCTTTCATCATCTTATTCATCTTCCTCAAGCCTCAAACAACAATCAAGAGCTCCAAAGTCTACATCATCTATCATTCTCATATTCCTTGTAGTGCTTAGCACAAATATTGTATAGGCTTCTCATTGAGCTTAATTTCTGTAATCAATTGCCTACCTAGAGGCCTTTTCTTTGATTACATTATTTGTATCCCATCATTCCTTGTAAAGGAGAGGTTTCTCTTAAGCCTTAGAAAAAGAGGGAGGTTACTCTTTAGCCTAAGAAAAAGAGGGAGGTTTCTCTTGAGCCTAGAAAAAGAGAGAGGTTTCTCTTGAGCCTAGAAAAAGAGAGAGGTTTCTCTTTAGCCTAGAAAAAGAGGGAGTGTAACAAATTCAAGATAGTGGATTTGGAGAAAATCCTTGGGAGTGTCTCAAGGTAGAGGACGTAGGCAAGGTTGCCGAACCTCTATAAATCGCTTGCGTACATTTCTCTTTCCCTACTCTCTTTAATTACTTGCAATTATATTTGTGCTTATTGTATTGAATTTGGATTGCATGATTGAATAGCCTAGAGAACTTAGAAAATATCAATATAGGCTAGAGAATTTAGAGAAACCGAAAAACGAGCTTAAGGGTAGTTAAAAACCGATTCACCCCCCCTCTCGGTATAGCCTATAAGAGCAAACAGGGATGTTTCTACATCATCAGCCTCATAAGCACCATAATCAATAGAATTATCATCTTCATCTTGTTGAATTTCTTCATCCTCTTGTTCAACTCCCATATGCATATTTCTTTTTGTTGGACAATTATGCCCAAAGTGTCCAGCCTCCCCACACTTGAAACAAACATACTCCATTTTAGGATTGTTGACATTAGTAGAAGGTCTTGTTCCATCAGAACGAGTAGTCGCTTTCTCTAGATTTGCACCAAAGTTCCTCTTAGCTTCTGTTTCCCCAATTTGAAAACCCATTCTCTTGCTAGTAGAATAGCTCAAATATTGTTCTGCAGCAAGGGCTGCCTGGAAGGCTTGTTCTACTGAGCTAATAGGCTGCCTAAGCATCTCCCTTTTGATATCAATCCTCAACCCAGCCTGAAATCATGATGTTGCTTGCGTAGCATCTTCCACAACTTGACTCCTTATCTTGTATTCATCAAATTTATTCATGTATTCAACAACGGACATGCTGCCTTGCCGTAAACTATACGCTTGTTGGCGCATCTTCTCAAGATAATTAAGTGGCAAGTACTTTTCTTTGAGCTTGGCCTTCATCTCTTCCCAAGTTTGAATTTGGGGCTGTCCTAACCTTGTTATTTCACTCTCCACACCATACCACCAGATTTTTGCTAACCCAATTAGCTTCATCTTGGCAAATCGAACCCTTCTTTCATCCGACATATCATACCAATTAAAATAATCTTCAAGGGAGTTAAGCCAATCAAGAAACAAAGTTGGATCCACTTTACCTTCAAAATCTGCCACTCCTACTTTCACCTTCCTAGTGATATCTCCAGCATGATCACATGGCTCGGCACGCTCTCCTACAACTGCGGGTAGTTGAGCAATAGGTTGGACAGGAGCACCTTGTGGGGCTTGAGTTAGACGTGCTTCCATTCGTGCCATAGAAGCTGCTAGTGTTTCAACAGTATGTGCTAGTGTTTCAACAGTCTGTTGTAAACCATTAAGGTGTTCATTCATGTTCTCCACAATACTCTTGGTATGCTCATGGTCTTGTTGGAGTTCCACCGTAGCCTTACTTAATTCAGCGTTAGTCACCATCATGGACGCAAAATTGAGTAAACTAATTGCAAACTTAAATCTGTCCAGAACCTTTTTTTTTTTTTTTCGTTTCCCGCGGACAGCGCCAATTGATGTAGGACAGATCTGAGTTAGTTTTGGATTAGGGTTTGGGGGTGTGAATTGGGGCTAATTTTACTACTAAAACAGTAAAGAATAAAAGCCTAGGAGTCACACCTAGGGTTTCTTAGGAGTCACACCTAAGAATGGTTGAGTCACACAACCGAAGAGCAAAACTTTGCTGAAAATTCTGATATTATTATTCTCTATTTTTTTAAAAGAGTACAAAGCCTATTTATAGGCAAGCAAGCAAGCCTAATCCTAATAGGATACAAACTCTTTATTAAAACTCTAATATCCTAAAATAAAACAATAAAAGACTAAAATAAAATCCTAAATCCTATTAATAAAATTAAACATAGTATTTTCTAGCCTAAAACTCTAAAACAATTAAAAGACTAAAATTAAAATATTTTATTTCTCCCATTCTCCATCATTCTCCCCCGCTGGGAAAAACTTGACTCCGGCGAGTTTAAAGCATGATAATGTGGATGAAGCTTCTTGTGAACTCCTCTTGGATACCTTTTGGATTTATTCCGGTTCATACTTATGTTACCTTCATTGAAATCAGTAGGCCTCCTTCTCGAATTAGCATGTATTGGGTAATTTTTGTTGCTCTTAACTTCAAACTGCCTTTTAGTCAAAATATAGAGATGTTTCTTCTCACCCTCCACAACTTTACTTGACCTTGGAGTCCTTTTCTTCTCATACTTCCTGAAATCCTTTGAACTCATTGGCTTTAAAACAATATTCTTGTTTCGGTGACAGAAACTATAGGTGTTTGCCTTGCCCGCGTAACTCACATCTCGGTCATATTGCCAAGGACGACCAAGAAGGATGTGGGCAACTTGCATAGGGATAACATCACAAAGTATAGAATCAACATAATCACCACAACTAAAAGATACAAGACATTGTTGTGTTACTGGAATTGTGGTTCTATCAATCCAACCCACTCTATAGGGGTGAGGGTGTGGTGTAGTTTTTAGTTTGAGACGCTCAACAGTGGAGGTAGAAACTACATTCATGGAACTCCCACCATCAATAACAAGTTTTTTGGCCTGATCACCACAACGAACAAGGGTTTGGAAGATTGAGATGCGTCGCCAATCCTCCTTTTCTACTCTAGAGGCAGCTAGGATACGTCGAACTACCGCCAAAAGGGATGTTTCTACATCATCAGCCTCATAAGCACCATAATCAATAGAATTATCATCTTCATCTTGTTGAATTTCTTCATCCTCTTGTTCAACTCCCATATGCATATTTCTTTTTGTTGGACAATTATGCCCAAAGTGTCCAGCCTCCCCACACTTGAAACAAACATACTCCATTTTAGGATTGTTGACATTAGTAGAAGGTCTTGTTCCATCAGAACGAGTAGTCGCTTTCTCTAGATTTGCACCAAAGTTCCTCTTAGCTTCTGTTTCCCCAATTTGAAAACCCATTCTCTTGCTAGTAGAATAGCTCAAATATTGTTCTGCAGCAAGGGCTGCCTGGAAGGCTTGTTCTACTGAGCTAATAGGCTGCCTAAGCATCTCCCTTTTGATATCAATCCTCAACCCAGCCTGAAATCATGATGTTGCTTGCGTAGCATCTTCCACAACTTGACTCCTTATCTTGTATTCATCAAATTTATTCATGTATTCAACAACGGACATGCTGCCTTGCCGTAAACTATACGCTTGTTGGCGCATCTTCTCAAGATAATTAAGTGGCAAGTACTTTTCTTTGAGCTTGGCCTTCATCTCTTCCCAAGTTTGAATTTGGGGCTGTCCTAACCTTGTTATTTCACTCTCCACACCATACCACCAGATTTTTGCTAACCCAATTAGCTTCATCTTGGCAAATCGAACCCTTCTTTCATCCGACATATCATACCAATTAAAATAATCTTCAAGGGAGTTAAGCCAATCAAGAAACAAAGTTGGATCCACTTTACCTTCAAAATCTGCCACTCCTACTTTCACCTTCCTAGTGATATCTCCAGCATGATCACATGGCTCGGCACGCTCTCCTACAACTGCGGGTAGTTGAGCAATAGGTTGGACAGGAGCACCTTGTGGGGCTTGAGTTAGACGTGCTTCCATTCGTGCCATAGAAGCTGCTAGTGTTTCAACAGTATGTGCTAGTGTTTCAACAGTCTGTTGTAAACCATTAAGGTGTTCATTCATGTTCTCCACAATACTCTTGGTATGCTCATGGTCTTGTTGGAGTTCCACCGTAGCCTTACTTAATTCAGCGTTAGTCACCATCATGGACGCAAAATTGAGTAAACTAATTGCAAACTTAAATCTGTCCAGAACCTTTTTTTTTTTTTTCGTTTCCCGCGGACAGCGCCAATTGATGTAGGACAGATCTGAGTTAGTTTTGGATTAGGGTTTGGGGGTGTGAATTGGGGCTAATTTTACTACTAAAACAGTAAAGAATAAAAGCCTAGGAGTCACACCTAGGGTTTCTTAGGAGTCACACCTAAGAATGGTTGAGTCACACAACCGAAGAGCAAAACTTTGCTGAAAATTCTGATATTATTATTCTCTATTTTTTTAAAAGAGTACAAAGCCTATTTATAGGCAAGCAAGCAAGCCTAATCCTAATAGGATACAAACTCTTTATTAAAACTCTAATATCCTAAAATAAAACAATAAAAGACTAAAATAAAATCCTAAATCCTATTAATAAAATTAAACACAGTATTTTCTAGCCTAAAACTCTAAAACAATTAAAAGACTAAAATTAAAATATTTTATTTCTCCCATTCTCCATCATTACTGCTTTTATTTTTTCAATTTCTATGGTGTATGACGTCAAATCATATGGCCTAGTGGCATATTTGGTCTAATGCCACTAAATTTTGCTACGCCTATGGGATTTTCAGTTACCTTTTACAACTTTATAAATTTGCATGCGAACCCTTTATATTGTTTTCTTGTGCTGTTTCATCTTGTCAATATTGAACAAAGAGCTCACCTGAATTATTGAATTTCACAACCATCCTTTGTTCTTTTACCTTTGCTTATGGTTGGAGTGGTTATCTACAGGTTTTTGGCCAAGATAGTAGTACCTGAAGGTTCAAAAGATGTGCCTATGGGAAAACATTGCAGTAATGGTATTTATTCCTTTTTTCATCCTATAGTTGCAAACCATTGATAGATATATAAAATCCGACTCTATTTGAATTCTTCAAGAAGAAAAGTATCTTGCTTGGCATCTGGGGATTTTTTGTCCCCTGTAGTATGCTCTTCTTACTTCCTAATGAGCATTTCCCCTGCTTACCAATTTTTGCTAGCTATCCTCTTCATTTTATGATCCTTAGAATTCAAAAATTTTTATGGAATAACAACTATATACATAAGGACTTGTGTTCATAAAATTTGTAAATAATGTCAACAACATTATTGGAAAATACCTTTTAATTTCAAAGAGTAAATTTCCATCTTATGCTATGGTGAATAACTTTTGATATCCGAATTTTCTTTTTTTTTTTTTATGCTTTTTAAATAATAATTTTTGTTGAGTACCAACTATGCAATAAACAGTTTGTTAAAACTCATTTGGATGGGTTCACAAGGTTGAGGATGAACAAAATATCGAGAAGATCCCTCCTACTTTTGGGGGTGGATCAGAGGCTGAGGAAAAAACAGCCCATCAGGATGTAAGAAACTTAAAAAAAAGAGGAACCAAGTTCTATTAATATCAATACCACTGACCTTCCTCCTCACATTGTTATGGGAATGCCAGCACTCTCTCCAACAATGGTAAGAAAAATTAGCTAAAATATAAACCTACTTCGCTGCCTTTTTTCTTTACTGCAAAAGCTTATGTTTGCCTTTTCACATTTCTTATACATAATCAGGGTAACATTTTCACGTGGAGAAAAAAGAAGGGGACAAGGTTAGTTTTGTTAGTAAACATTATTAAATTACTTTAAATGCTTTCTCGTTGTGTTTGAGTGAATAATGACCTTGTTCATATAAATACGCCTAACTTTCTTGAGCAGATAGAAGTGGGTGATGTGATGTGAGATTGAGACTGACAAAGCTACACTCGAATTTGAGAGCCTTGAAGAGGGGTAATGTTCTTTCTTGCTTTGGAATTTATTACTGGTAGCAATAATGTGTCACTAATGGATAGTGTAATCTTTAAACTAAATTTCTGAAGCCAATCGTTTGTCATTATGACCATCAAAAAGGATGATAAATAGTGAGGTACTAGGCATAAGTCTTCCAAAATGGTGCTTATAGATTTATAGGATATACCTTAAGATGAGAAACACTTTTGGTATTAATATAGAATACCTTGTTGTTTTCAAGGAATTACTACCATGATGATGTATGTTCACTAGACATGGCCATGCATTAGACTCTGGTTCTATAAAAGTGAATAACAAAAGCAAGGTCTCTATATCTGTACCCCTAATCATGGGGGATAAACATCGATGTGAAGCATAAGCATGGGTTTTCCATAATCTTGGATTTGAGATTGATCTTAGTTAGCAATTCCTTTCATTTCTATGGTCATTTATGTTAATTACTTATAAACTTACAGTAGTCAATTGAAACTGTTGGGTGCAGTTACCTGGCAAAGATACTTGCTCCTAAAGGTTCAAAGGATTTGGCTGTGGGACAACCCATTGCAGTAACTATAAGTTGTCATTATATGCTTTTTAAGTTGACTTATTTCATATCTTGTTGTAAATTACTTGATGCAATTTATCTCTTCATGTTTAGTCGCAGAATTTTTTGAAGTCAAGTTAATGGCAGTGACTTGTGGCTCATGGGGCACTAATGCTTATTATTTTGCAAGGTTGAAGATCCAGATGATATTGAAGCCGTAAGGACTTCTGTCAGTAGTGGTTCAGTAATCAAAAAGCAAGAACCAGCACATCATGAATCCAAAAGTGAAGGTAGAGAGCAGCAGTTTGGTTTATAAAGATTAGTCCACCAGCCAAGTTGCTCATTTCGAAATATGGTGTTGAGAATGTCAAAGATGTGATTGGATTTAGTTTCCTTACTTAGTTTCCTAAATATCTGTCTGTAATTACGAGTAGATCCAGAACTAATTTGGTCGATGATCTAAGTCAGTAAAGTGAGAAAATTAGGCTGTAAATTAGTTAGAACTTTCCTATTTTTATGTATAGTTTTTCCCATAAAAGGATTGTAAAGCAGAAGGAAAAAGACAGACATAAAATATACAATTTTTACCCAATTCTACAGGGTGTCAGAGCCATCCTTTTTTTTTTTCTAGCTAAATTCTATCTCTCAAATCCTCATTATGTCAGAAATCACTTTTGATTCCTTGACCAATACACCTACATTGACCCCTACTATCAATAAGCCATCCCATTTTGAAAACCATTATGTCAAGATTACTACAATCAAGTTGAATGGCGACAACTTCTTGCGTTGGTCTCAATCTGTACGCATGTATCTGATAAATCTTTAAAATATAAACTTTTTAGAGTATTTTATTGCATCAATTTTGATTGAATTTTGAAATTTTAATGTATTTTCTTCTCGATTTAATTAAATTGTCTTCATGTATAGGAAATTCGAGAATAATGAAAAAATTGAGAAAATGACAAAAGGAAATCAAGAACAGATTCTAGAATTTGGTGCTTAAACCCTTTCCCGTTTAATAACCATAAACACTTGTTCAACTTATTTAAATTTTTAAGCCTTTGTAAAAACCCTAAACCCTCTCTTACCATATATACACTAGTCACATGAAACCCTTTATAACTCATAAATAAGCCAAGTCCATTTTCAAAACTCTTTTAAACCTTTTAAGTCATCTAAAACCTTATAGCACCAAAACCAAGGTTTTCATCAAGAAATCCAAAGGAGAGTACAGCCCATGTGGATTTTCTGTCAATGCCCTATTGAGGATGCCCTAACCTATACAAAAGCACAGGAGCCGTATGAAGGACGTATGGAAGAGTGGCTGGTGACAGCAGCCAAAGTTCTTCCCAATTAGCTGTGTTGTTCCTAGTTTTTAGTCTCTTCCTGTTTAGTTTTAGATTTCAGTTAAATTTCGAATAGCTCCTTCAAAGTTTACTTTAAAAACTGAGTCTTTCTTACTTAATTAGATTAAATAAAGGACAGTTTTTATTTACTTTTTCCTATGCTCTGTTTCTGTTATTGTTTAAGGCTTTATCTTGATATTTCATGCTTTAGTTTTATTCTAGTTGTTATTTAACTTTCAGTTTCTAATTTAAAGATTATGCATTGCAAATTTTTACCCTTTTCTGTTTTCGCGATTCTTTTTCTTCATTAAAACATTGCATTTTGTTCCGTCTTTTTTTTTTTTTTTACCGCTAGTTCTTTGCATCTCTGTTTTCTCCATTTTCTGCTTCTGTTCTTTGCTGTGTTGCATTACGTTTCTATAGGAGCTGTGCTGTGTTCTCTAGGCTTAAGTTTGCTGCGTGTAGGTTGCTGGCTCGAGGAGTTGGCTGGGCATGTGCGTGCGTAAAGTTGCAGAACAGGGACGTGGCTAGCATTTTGCTGCACCGAATTGTGTTGTTGAAATGTGTGGCGTGGGCTTGCAAACGGCTTGGACGTGGTTAGCAAGGATGGGCATGTGTTTCATTGGCAACTCTTTTAATTTCCACAAGTATTTTTAGGGAAGTAGTTTATGCCTTAATGTATTACTTTAATAGTTTAAGGTTATATTAGAATAGTTTAGGTTTTTAGCTTATTAGTCATTTAATTAATTAGTTATTGTTTATATTCAATTAAAGCAAAATTCATTAAATATTTAGTTATGGCAATTTTTAATTTGATTAGTGAGAGTCAATTTTAGTTTAAATTAGGTATTTAATTTCATGTGCTTTAAATTTATTTAGTCTTTTCTTTCTGTGTTCATTAAATTTAATTGCATTTTACTTTTACTTTGCTTAATTTAATTTGCATTTTTATCTTTAATTTTGATGCTTTTTTTTATTAAAATTTCATTCTCTTTGATTTAATTTTAAATTTTAGTTTTCTTTTTTTATTTTAATTATTGTAGTAGTTAATTGACTTCAAGAAAGTGCTCAATTGCTTGAATAAATCTAAGGTGACCTATTTTAGTACTTAACTAAAACGACTCAACTAATCCTCGTGGGAACGATACTCTACTCACTCTTTATTGCTTGTCGCGACCTGTGCACTTGCGATATAGGTCTTAGAGGGCAACAATATCTACGGGGGCGAGGAAAGATGGGCTATTTAACAGGTGATGCAAAGGAGCCAGCTACTATGGATCCCTAACATGTAGTCTGGGATGTTGAAAATTCCATGGTTATGGCATGGCTTGTGAATTCCACGGGGGAGGAAATTAGCTCCAACTTCGTGTGCTACCCGACAGCCAAGGAACTCTGGGAAAATGTGAATCAGATGTACTCTGACTTAGGTAATCAATCACATATTGTTAGCTTTAAATTGACATATATATTTTGAAATGACAAAAACTTAAGTAATCTTAAATGTTTGATTCATATTGTAAATTTGCTTCATTAATTATGATTTTCATAAACCATATTAAGTGCTTTTATCAAATATAAAACCATGATTTAATTGATTATCTTTATTGGCTTTAATCAATTTAGAAAACATTTTTTAATTATTGGTTTAAGTAATTTTCTTATGAAATTATTGAATATATTTTAAGAAAATTACTTGATAAATTTTTTGGACTCAAATTCATGTTTTCAAAATCATGTCATATTTAAAAATACTCAAAATTTGTTTTAGAATGTTTTTAATGCCTAAAGACCTAGAAAACGCAAATGAATATTGTAAGAGATGGATCTCCTGGTCAAAGGGATGGATCCCCTGTCTGAAGGGATGGATCCCCTGATCAAAGGGATCGATCCCCTGAGAAAAGGGATCGATCCCTTTATGGCAGAATGGCTTCCAAGGTCCCTCAAGCCAAGAATTAAGATTCTGGACTAAAGGGATCGATCCCTTTGGGCATGGGATCGATTCGTCGCGACGAAAAAGTGCTGTAACGGCTAGTTTTGTGAGACACAATGGTCATATTCAAGTTTTGGCTCCAACCAACATCTAGAACACATCCAATGGACTATAAATAGAGGCTTGGAAGTTGAAGAAAGTAGAGAGAGCACCCAAGACATATCATTCTTCAATTTCTTCATCTCTTAAAGCAAATCAAAGAGTTCAAGAGCTAGAATTCAATATCTTCTATCACTTTCATATTCCTTGTATAGAATAGCACAATATTGTATAGGCTTTTTCCTTGTGCTTAATCTTTGTAATCATTTGCCTACTTAGAGGCCTTCTTTGATTACACCCATTGTAAACCAATTCATTCCTTGTAAAAGGGGAGGTTTCTCTTTAGCCTAACAAAAAGAGGGAGGTTTCTCTTTAGCTTAAGAAAAAGAGGGAGGTTTCTCTTGAGCCTAGAAAAAGAGAGAGGTTTCTCTTTAGCCTAGAAAAGAGGGAGTGTAATAAAAATTCAAAGATAGTGAATTTGGGGAAAATCCTTGGAAGCGTCTCAAGGTAGAGGACGTAGGCAAGGTTGCCGAACTTCTATAAATCACTTGCGTACATTTCTCTATCCTTACTCTCTTTACTTATTTGCAATTATATTTGTGTTTATTATGTTGAATTTATATTGCATAATTGAGTAGCCTAGAGAACAAAGAAAATATCAATATAGGCTAGAGAATTTAGAGGAACCGAAAAACGAACCTAAGGTTAGTGAAAAATCGATTCACCCCCTCTCGGTATTGCCTATAAGAGCCAACACATATATTTGAATTAACCTTGAAGCTTGGTGAAATTAAGCAGGAAGATGAATCTGTTACCAAGTACTTCAATCAGTTGAAACGGTTGTGGTAAGATCTGGACTTGTACAATGACTATGAGTGGAAATCCATTGAAGACAGTAACCACTTCAAAAAATTAGTAGAAAACAACCGGATCTGCAAGTTCTTGGTTGGCCTTAATGTTGAATTTGATGAAGTAAAAGGGCGTATCCTTGGAAGACAGCCTTTGCCACCAATCGGTGAGGTGTTTTCAGAAGTTAGAAGGGAGGAAAGTTGAAGGAGTGTTATGTTGGGAAAAAAGAGTGTCACGACTACCTTTGAAGGTTCCGCTTTGGCTACTGGAAATACCAATTCGGGCAGAAACTTCAACCCTCATAGAAGCAAGAGGAGCGTCCCTAGGTTTGGTGTGACCATCACCACAAACCCTGCCATACAAGAGAAAGTTACTGGCAGATCCATGGCAAACTTGCCAATTGGAAGAGCAGTAGACAGAATAATAGATCTGGCCGTGTACTTTCCACTGCAAATGAAGTCGAATCTGTCCCCTCGTACCCATTTAGTAAAGAGAAAATGGATCATCTTCATAAACTACTAACGCCTAGTTCATCATCTGGTATTCCTAATGTTTCTAGTGCATAATCAGGTAAAAATCCTAATGCTTTCTCTTGTTCTTTGAATTCAACCCCTTGGATCATAGATTCAGGTGCTTCAGACCATATGACTAGTTTTGCTGATCTATTTAGTACCTATACACCTTGTTTTGGTCACCAAAAAATTAGCATAGCTGATGGAAGCTTCTCACGAATTGTAAGAAAAGGTCTAATAAAACTTTCTGATCAAATAAACCTCAAATCTGTTCTTCATGTTCTTAGATTAACCTACAATCTTTTGTTAGTTAGTAAACTTTCCAAAGATTCTAATTGTCATGTTGATTTTTTTGAATCTAATTGTGTTATCTAGGACCAGCTCTCAGGGAGGATGATTGGCAGTGCTGAGATGGTGGATGGTCTTTACTACTTTAATGGTGCCCTCTCCAGTAATAAAAGTAATAAAAAGGCTCAAGGACTTTGTGGTATCAGTTCAAATCCTATTCGTGAAGAAATTCTACTTTGAGATCTTAGGTTAGGTCATCCTAATTTTCAATATTTGAAACTTTTATTTCCTGCTTTATTTCAAAACGTGGATTGTTCTTCTTTTAAGTGTGAAAGTTGTGTTCTTGCTAAAAGTCATCAGACTACTTATAAATCTAAACCGTATCATGCATCAAAACCATTTCATCTCATGCACAGTGATGTTTGTGGTCCTTCTAAGGTTACAACTATTTCTAAAAAAAATGGTTTGTAACATTCCTTGATGATCACATACGGTTATGTTGGTTGTACCTAATGCATGAAAAATCTAACATGGAAAAATTGTTTCAAAATTTTTATAGCATGATTGAAAATCAATTTCAGACAAAAATTCAGACAAAAATTAATATTTTTCATTTTGATAATGGAACAAAATTTTTTAATAAATATTTGGGGAATTTTTTCAAAGAAAAAGGTATTTTGCATTAATCTACTTATCATGATACCCCTCAACAGAATGGTATTGCCAACAGAAAAAATAAACATTTACTTGAGGTAGCACGATCAATAATGTTTTCCATGCATATGCCAAAATATTTGTAGGGAGATGCAGTGTTGACAACTTCTTATTTGATTAATAAGATGCCCACTCATGTCTTGCAATATATGACACCTTTAGAATGTTTAAAAAATCAGTTTCCTACCTCTAGAATTCATGCTGATTTACTTATCAAGGTTTTTGGGTGCACTGCTTTTGTTCACATTCCAAGTCAGTTTCGGTCAAAACTAGATCCTTGAGCTGAAAAATGTTTTTGTTGGTTATTCACCAAATCAAAAGGGGTACAAGTATTATAATCCAATCACCAAAAAATATTTTACAAGTATGGATGTAACCTTTTTAGAGACACATCCTTATTTTTCCAAAAATCCTTTTCAGGGGGAGAGATATACAGGGGAAGAAAATTTTTGGCAAGTTTCTATTGATCCTATACCTCACCCAATATTTAAAATCTTCTATCCACAAATGAATTTGCAAGCATCGCCACATATGCAGGAAATACCAAATCAAGAAAGTTGTCCTAGTACAAATATCTTACAAACAGGGGGAGAAATACCACAACAAAACTCTGAGCTTCTGGTTTATATGAGACGAGGGACAAAAAAGGGTATGTGACGTCCCAGTCACCATACCTTTTCTATTTACCTTTTTCCCCTTTTTCACTTAACTTGATTAGATTTGCTTGTCAATGTCAATCATACTTTTCTTTAATTCTTAAGCTTAACATCTAACAGCTCAATATGAATAATTCAATTTCAATAAAACAGACTAATGATACATGTATATATGTATCATCCGTTTCCACAGGATCTCATGCATCATTTTAAACTTAAATCCCCGACATCTTACATACATAAATGTTAGCTGTACTGTACCATAGCTGAATTACAATTTACTTTGCATAATTACATAAGTATACCTTCTATACTACTTGGGAAGCGTCTTTCGAAGGTAAACTTTCAAAATCCACTCATAGGCTCTTCTATTGAGAGCGAGGGATTACTTCAGATAGTCTGTATGAAAAATGTTCGTAAAAGGGTGAGTTTACGCTCAGTAAGAAAAATATGTAAAAGAGCGTGCTATGCCTTTATATGCATTTTTCCTACTTGGCTCTATAATGTCATGTAAAGCATTATAAAGCATGCATCATAAACCTCTTTCATGCATTGTTTGCAACCATGCATATTTATTTCAAATGGTGTAGGCAAACATACTTTCTTGAAATCATCAAACATAACTTCTTTCTTGAAAACATCATACTTCTTTACTTCAAAACATACTTTACATGCTTTTATAACATAGCATGTTTCGTATACTTCTTCAAAACATATTTCAAGTACTTCTTTGAAATATCATTTACATATATACATACATACTTTCTTTAAAACATCTTATACTTCTTTTGAAACTTCTTGTACAAGTAAACCAAGTACTTTCGATTTCTTTATTCTTTGAAATCGCATATACATATAGTTTTTGATAACATAAAAACTATTCGTACTTTTATGGAGTTATGCACTGCATCATCATCATCATCATCATCATTATCATGTGGCGTACCCCGTAGGGCCAGGAATTCTCCCTTAGCCGAACATGAAATATAAACAGATTGGCCAACTGCGGGTGGCTACAGTTAACACTAGTCAGGTGTCCTTCTGTAGCGACTGAGGCCTGACTTATGGTTCCTCAGCCCATAACATACATTACATCATTTCAGGACTTGATCAGAGCCCCTACTATAAACATGAAAGTGCATAATCTCAAAACATATGTCATATGGCCTTTTGCCATGACATTTCATACTTTCTAAAAATAGGTTTGAAAACCTCTTTTCAAAACATGGCAGTCGACTGGCCTCATAGGGCAGTCGGCTGCTTCTTCATTCTTTCATTTATCGAAATTATTTTCATTTAAAATTCCGATATTTTTCATTTTGAAAATGCATGAGGGCAGTCGACTGGTCCATATAGCAGTCGACTGGTTTTCAAACAGAATGCTTCTTAAGAAATAGCAGTTGACTGGTCATATAGCAGTCAACTGTTTTTGAAACAGAATGCTTCTGGAAAATTAGCAGTCGACTGGTCTCATAGGCAGTCGGCTGGTTTTGAAACAGAATGCAATTTGGCAAATAGCAGTCGACTGTCCCATATAGCAGTCGACTGGTTTGAAACAGAAAGCTTTTCTGAAAAATAGCAGTCGACTGGCTTACATAGCAGTCGACTGGTTTGCATCGGTTTTCGAAAAACGGCGTTTTGGTTGTCTCTAGGCAGTCGACTTCCCTTTAAGGCAGTCGGCTGCCCCTAGCCTAATTGGTACTAGGAGACAAGTCCGAAAATGCATCTTTTCCTGCACAAAATCAACTGGTGCTTCTCTCCAAAACATGTAAAAACATCATAAAACATGCGGACATAGCCCCCTTACGTCCGTTACATAAATTCCTTACCTTAATTCCTTCGGAAACGCGAAATCACTTGGCGCGTAACCCTAGCTTTTCATTTCTTCAAATCTAAAATCATCAAATCAATTTAAACCTTTAAGCAATCATCATACATACATCATATCAACTTACTACAACTCCAAACCATGAACTAAATTGACTAAATCATCTTCTTCTCTTACCTTTTGCTAGTGACCAAAATCTCAACTTTGAGATCTCTTCCAATACTTGGAATCAATCCACCAAACTTCAGATATAACCTCGTCTAGTGACTATGATCGTTTTTCGTCTAACAAACTTAACGATTTGGTTACTAAACAAGGGTGTTTGTCAAGGTAGCTATGGAAGAAAACTTATGGAAACTTGGAGAACACGAGGGAGAGGGCTAGAAATGGGGCTGACGTTGGGTGATGGCTGGAGGTGGTGACTCATGCAGCCTCATTTAATGCTTCCCTATCCAATATCATCTCATCTCAGCCACTTTATCCTTTTGGCTCAAGACCATTTGTCCATTTAATTCCTCTTCCATATGACTCATCCATTTAATCTCCAATAATATTTCTGATTTAATTTCTTGTCTCATACTCTTAATATTTTTCTGATATCAACCTAATAATTCATTTATCTTATTGACTATCAACTTTCTTATTTCTTCCATACATCATGCATACATCATTCATATATTAAACTTCATATTCATTTAATTGGTCTTCTTTCTCCCATATAACACTTGTCTTTACTTACAAAATTTTCTGATATTAATTCTTTGCTCATACCTCCATTATTCTTATAACATCAATTTAATTTCCTTGACTATTTAATCTTTCATCTCATTACTTCTTCCATGTTTCATACATCCTTCATACTTCAAAAATGTCATATCTACTTATTTTTCAATTTAAGCTAACATACTTTATAATTATGGAGGATTTTCCTGAAATTGGGGATTTCACAGGGTAACAAAGACTTAACTATCATTTAAGCACCAGTTCAATTAGAACTTCCGAGCAATAAGATTCTGGAAACCCAAGGTAACCCCATTTCAGCTTTATCTCCTTCAACTTTATATCCTAGCAATCAGTGTACACCTAATCTTTTTGATCTTGATGTTCCAATAGCTATTAGGAAAGGGACAAGAACATGTACCAATCATCCCATTGCTAAATAAATATCTTATAAAAAATTGTCCCAAAATCATAAAGCGTATATCTCTAGGATATCTAATATGTTTGTATCTAGAAACATTAAGGAGGCCCTAGATGATCCAGATTGGAAGTTAGCTGTTATGGAAGAGATGAATGCTCTTAACAAAAATGGTACTTGGGAGATAGTAGATCTGCTACATGATAAGAAGGTTGTGGGATGTAAATGGGTGTTTACTATTTAATGCAATGCTAATGGTAGTGTTGAGAGATATAAGGCAAAGCTTGTGGCCAAGGGTTTCACACAAACCTATGAGATTGATTATCAGGAGACATTTGCCCCAATAGCAAAAATAAACTCAATCCTAGTCTTACTATCTGTAGCTGTGAACTTTGATTGGCCATTACATTTGTTGGATGTGAAAAATGAGTTTTTAAATGGAGATTATTGAAAAAATTGAAGATATCAAACCCTTCATCAATAAAGGTCTATTGTGACAACAAGGCAGCAATTTCAATTGCTCACAATCTAGTTCTTCATGATAGAACAAAGCATGTGCAGGTGGATAAACACTTCATCAAAGAAAAAATTGAGAAGGGATTGATTTGTATGCCATATGTCCCTACTGCAGAACAGGTTGCAGATATACTCATTAAAGGATTACCAAAGAAACAGTTTGATAATTTGATTGGCAAGCTGGCAATGGAAGATATCTACAAACTAGCTTGAGGGGGAGTGTTGAGAATGTCAAAGATGTGATTGGTTTAGTTTCCTTACTTAGTTTCCTAAATATCTGTTTGTAATTAGGGGTAGATTTAGAACTGTTTTGGTCAATAATCTAAATCAGTAAAGTGAGAAAATTAGGCTGTAAATTAGTTAGAACTTTCCTATTTCTATGTACAATTTTTCCTATAAAAAGATTGTAAATCAGAAGGAAAAAGATAGATAGAAAATATACAATTTTTACCCAATTCTACATATGGATTAGATGCATCATCATTAAAGGCATCGCGTCTTCATTGTACTTTACTAAAAGGGGATGTTTTGGCTTCTATTAAGTCCGGGAAAGGATCTTCCAAAATTTCATCATCTGAGAAGAAAAAATCATTGCCTCAAACCGACCTTTAGAAATCTCCTTTAGCAAAGCCTGAGTCAAAAACTTATCCACAGCAATCAGATTCTTTTGAAGACTTGCCTAATACTCAAATTCACAAGGTATATTTCATTGACCATTTGTGAGGGAATTAAAAGGCAAGGGACTTTAGCATTTACCTTTTCTAAGTAAGTCAATATTTAAAGATAGGAACCGCATTATTGATTGATTTTAATTCCTATGGTTATGTTCTATGTGCCTTTATATTCCATTAGCCGTTAGATCAAACTGAGAATCTTAAAGAGTCCTGTGACTATAGTGATGGTTATACAAAATATTGGATAGTGAAAAAAAATATCTATTCTTGCATTTAATTGTAGCTTGATGTATTGATATATTAAATTGAAGAAGAATATGCATAAACATGAGAAAGGTTAAGATTTATGTGCTAATGACCAAACTGACGATGAAGGCAGATGGTGGTCTTGGAGAATGTGGAAATAAAATGATGCAAAGAGCTTTGCCAAAATTATGAGGTTTAAGGCTAGTTTGGATGAGTAGTGAGATTGACTTCGGTAAGATTGAAAAAGAAATAATAACCATTAAGATATATATGTTTTAGTAAAATAATAAAAAAATAAAATGATGGGATGGAAAGGTACTTTTAATCTTCCATTTTTTGTCTTGTTGTGGGAAATTTCCCACCGGTCTCACCGCACTGGAGAGGGGGTGGAACCAAACTAGGCCTTACATGAATGCATTTGACGGAAGTTAGAGGATGCAACAGTCAAAGGACATGGGGTTCAAAGTCTGCATGTAACGGTTTGATGAACCAGTTGCACTCCCAAATGATTTATTGTAAGTCGAGTTCATGGAAAGGACATGGGTCTTGATGACTATTACTTTATAGAATCACAAATTATTGATTGAATAGGATTAGTGAGAGTGTTTATATATATACATACACACACACAAAAAACTTATTCATATATGAATGATATGTTAGGGTTGGTTTTAAATACGTGCACCATACTGTAAGAGAAGTATTTGAACATGCCGATCTTCCTTAATGTCCCTCTATGCTATTGGCAATATAAAATATCTGAAGGCTTTCCATAAATATTTGTAGTTAATTTATTCGTTTAGATAATAGTAGAATTTTTTTTGAAGAGAATTAAATGTCAAAACTCAAGGAAAGTCCTATAAAAAATTTTCTGTTTCCTTTTCTAAGTAGTTTGAAGAAAAAATGTATATCTAGTATTGCCATAAGTTCTATTGACAACCTTTGCATTCGTTATACTGTCAATTTTTGCTATTAGTAAGACATTTTAATTCATCCATTTGTCTGATATTTTTTGATTTCTCCTTTCACACGTTTCTGTTTACTAAATTTTGTATTGGATTTTTTTATTGGTCTAAAACAGTAAATATGTTCTCTTATATGGTTTAGTGAGTTAGTGATTGAAAATTCATTTACTATTAAACTTTGGTTCTCTCTTTTTTTTGAATTTGTTTTCACTCTGCAGGTTATTGCAAGGAGGTTATTGGAATCAAAATAGAATACACCCTGTTTGTATTTATCTTCAAGTAGGAACCTTAAATATTTATCTATAGGGTTTAGTATCATTTAACCTTGAATCTTAAAGGTTTTATTGTGTTCATCAGATGTTATACTGGATCCTCTTCTTTCCTTTAGGAAGTAGCTTAAAGGTATTGAATGAATTCCTGTATCATCAATTTGATTTTTGATATGTAGTTTGTTGACCGCTGATTGTTCTATTCTTTCTCAATTTGCAGAGAAACATGATATTAAAGTTTCAGTTAATGACAATGTCACAAAAGCTATGGCAATTGCTCTAAAAAATGTACCTGAAGCTAATGGTAAGACATAATTTCAATAAAATTGGTCCTTTTAGATTTCTCAGTAAACATGGTATAGGAGCCAAGTCACCAGAACCTTCTAATGAGCATGATAAATTGTAAAATGTAGTAAAGATTGCTGGAGATGTTAGGTGATATTTATCTCTTGGACTAGATTCCACTTTGTTTTGCTGTGCATTGGTAATGACATGCACTTTTAAAATAATGCAAGCCCAAAAATGCTTTTGTTAGTGATTTTTACATCTCTAGCAAAACTACGTCAGGAAGAAAATGTTTTGGGTTTTTTTATTCTTTTCTACATTTATTTACTTCTTTATTGTTGATTCATTGGTTGGATTATTGGTGGGGGTAACCTTCTTCCATTCCTTTACCAGCCTTACTTGCACTTTCACGCTCAAACCTTAACTTAAATGTTCCTTAATGAAGGAAATGCTGCAAGAGTGGTCATTTTATATCTTATACCTCAGTAGTTGAACAACTAGTTTATAGTTGCTGATCTATAAATGATTTTCAGCTTAATCTGAAAAAATATTTCTGGAGAATATTAATGTATAAAATATTTCTTCGCTTGATAGAATCTGAAGTATTTACATTATTACTAGGAGGGTTTATGAGCCTCCTCTAACATCCAAACAAGAAAAGTCTTATCTTATTTTATGTTGGTAATATATTGTTGCATTAAAGAAGTTACAAACAGGAAGAGCATGAAGACTGCTAATTTATCATACATGTGTGTTGAGTGTATCAATTATCTATAAGAAATTTTAGCATCAGGCTACCAGTAGTAAGTGCATTTTTACAGAGTGGAAAATAATTACATAATTCCTTTTTCTTCGATGACAATTTAGGTTTCATATGAAACTTAGGGCTCTTTCGGCTTATTTCTAATTAAAAAAATTTGCTATGTCAAGTACTGCAGCTTATTAGGATGTTGAGAAAGGGGAAATAGTTTTGTGTGATTTTGTTGACATATCAATTGCAGTTGCTACTGAGAAGGTATGCTTCCAATAACATGTTCTCAGGTTCTACAGAGCAACCGATTTCATATTATTTTATTTGCATTGCAGGGTTTAATGACTCCAATTGTGAGAAATGTAGATCAGAAATCCATTTCATCAATCTCCTCGGAGGTACTTTCATCTTCAACCTCTACCCTCTTTTAACAACTTTATTTGGCTCCATTATTCTTTAGTGTAAGCTTGTGCTTTCTCAATTTTGGCTACTTTAGACCAGATCATTAGGTTTATTGCCTATGTACTTTTCCTTTTGAGCTTGCTTACATCTAGGGAAATAACAGAACACATACTGGGACCTTCTTGCAACAGTTTGGTTCTTTAAATATGTTTTCTAATCAAAACCTCATTATAGATGTAACTTGAGTTAAATTAGATCTTTAAAAAAAATCTGCACTGTGTAAGATGATAGTCAACAAGTTCATAATTACATGTTTTACCATTCCTTTGGTCTGTTTCTTTTCAATTACTATTTTAGTAATCATTAATTTACATTTTGGCTCAATTTTATGCCTCTGTCTCTTTAACTTGGCCTTCAGGTTAAGAAACTTGCTGACAAGGCACGGTCTGGAAAGCTTTTACCAAACAAATTTCGAGGAGGAACTTTCAGGTTTGTAACTTTATGACATACATATGGGATAACGGTTCTCCTTCTCCACCACTACCTTTTTAATAGTTGAAAGAAATATTAAGAAATTGTTTGTAACTTTTCTCTAGCATTTCAAATATGGGAATGTTTCCTGTCAGTCACTTTTGTGCAATTATAAATCCCTTGCAGGTACTCTCTCTCTCATGAACACAGTTACATGCGCTGTGCATGTACGTTAAGGCTAGATAAATGGCAGTCGCTAATCTATCTTTATTTGTAATGTTTTACAGAATATATATACAGGTACAAAGTTAGATGTTTATGGAATATAATTATGTAGATCCTAGAATTAAGGGTCAATGCCTGTAGTGGTGCAGGATATTATGGGATGATTGACAGACTGTGTAATTAAGGATTGATATTCTTATCATGCCCCCGTAAGGTTAGTGGTCTAGAGTGGACACCAAGCTTGGTTCTATGATCCAGGAATTGTTTGCGGTGAAGTGGCTTGGTTAGTGAATCTGCTAGTTGATCAGCAGATGATACATGTCAAATCGAAAGAAGATGCTTGACAACTTGATCACGAACAAAGTGATAATCCATGGGTAAGTGTTTGATGAGAGAGTGAAAAACTGGATTAGCACATAGGTAGGTGGCTCCTAAATTGTCACAGTAGATAACTGGTCATTCTGATAGAACTATAGATAGTTCTTTGAGAAGATTTTGAAGCCAATTGAGTTCTGCTGCAGTGGAGGCGACAGCTCGATATTTGGCTTCAGTGGATGATCAAGCAATCGTATTTTGTTTCTTAGTACTCTAGCTAATGGGATTTTTACCTAAGAACAGTACATAGGCTGAAGTAGATGCATGATTGTCAGGGTCACCAGCCCAATCAGCGTTCGAGAAGGCATGAAGTGATAGGGGAGAGTTCTTTTTGAGTAGAATGCCAAGAGTGGAGGTCCCATTGAGATATCGATGAACTCTTTTCACAGCACACCAATGCTTAGATGTAGGTTTATGCATGAATTGAGAGAGTTTGTTAATTGCAAAATAGATGTCAGGTCTGGTGAGAGAGAGATATTGCAATGCACCAATTGTTTGTCGATATAGAGTAGCATCAGCAAGAGGATCACTATCATTAAGATTGAGTGTTTTTGTGGATGAGAGTGGCATAGCAACAAGTTTGGATTCATTCATCTTTGTCTCAGTGAGGAGATTTCGAATGTATTTGTGTTGATTGAGAAGGAGTCCATCATTTGTAAAGTGAGCTTCAGCACCAAGAAAGTAATGAAGTGATCCAAGATCTTTTATAGAGAACTTGTGTGCAAGCCAGTTGATGAATTTGTGGACCAGTTGGGAACATGATCCTATTACAATAATATCATCAACATAGACTAAGAGCAAAATGGTTAGTTCATTTTGATGATTTGTAAACAAGGAAGTGTCAGTTTTGGAGTGAGAGAACCCTTGCTGTAGTAGAAAGGTGCAAAGTTCATTATACCATGCACGAGGGGCTTGTCGAAGTCCATATAGAGCTTTCCTGAGTTTACAAACATGATGTGGGTAGTCTGAATTGATGAAACCAGAAGGTTGAGCAACGTAGACATCTTCTGATAGAGTGCCTTGTAGAAAGGCATTGGTTATGTCGAGTTGCCTAAAAGGCCACTAGAAGTGAACTACCAGAGCAAGGACCAGACATATGGTAGTTGGTTTAACCACTGGACTGAGGTGGAATGGAAGGTGATACCTGGTCTTTGTTGAAATCCTTTGGCAACCAAGCGGGCTTTGTATTTGTCGATGGAGCCATTAGGTTTCCTCTTGATCCTGAAAATCCATTTGCATCCAACAATGTTTTGTGTAGGGTGTGATGGTACTAGGTGCCAAGTGTGGTTTCGAATGAGAGCGTCATATTCATCTTTCATAGCCTGATGTTAAGCAGGCTGTTTTAGTGCTTGATGATAGGAGGTGGGTTCAGAAGTGTCAAAGGTGTGGTTGTGGGTGACACTATATAGATGAGGACTTTGGAATTTTGAATTGGGTTTGAAAATGTTGTTTTTGGATCTTGTTGTCATTGGATGACATGCAGTGGGAGGTTAGGTATGAAGTTCAGTGGTGTTGTCGGATGTTGTCGGTGTAAGGGAAGATAGTTGAGTTGGCTGAGTGGAGTTTGGACTGTCCTATGTAGGTGGTCATTGTTGGAGGAGGTAATGTCTAGTAGAGTTGTAGCAGGAGAATGAAATGATGAAGAGAGTGGAGTTTGAGAGGTAAATACCTGTTCTGATTGTGTTGTGTCAGACTAAATGGGAGAAGATTGCAAGATTAAGGTAGGAAGGCATGAGTGGCTAGTGGATCTTAAGCGAGGGATGGTCAAGTTTCAGTGGGTATGAAAATAGTGTTGGATGATTTCTGAGGTGGACTGGAAGGTGATGTTGATGTAGAATGGAAAGGTGAAGGACCCAAGATTCTAGGGCTATTATTTTGAACAAATGTGGAGGTGTACCGATTGCACCATTCAATGACAATAGCATCAGAGGGTGAATAAGGAGATCTAGATTGCTGTGAGTGAGGAAACTTATCTTCCACAAAAATGACATGTCTGGAGACATAATTTTCTTTGTTATGGGGTCATAGCACTTGTAGGCATTGTGAGGTGTAGAGTACCCAAGAAAAATATAAGGTTTGGGTTTGGGTTGTAATTTGTGTTGAGTGTATGGTTTTAACTAAGGGTAGCATAGGCAACCAAATATCCTTAATTTTGTGTAGTTGGGAGTGAAGGAGAATAGTTTTTCAAATGGTGATTGATTGTGTAATTCTGGTGTAGGTAGTCTATTAATAAGATATGTGGAAGTGTGGAAGGCATGAGGCCAAAAATTAAGTGGAAGAGAAGCTTTGTAAAGGAGTGTGAGACCTGTTTCGAATATCTGACAATGTCTACGTTCAACTGAGCAACAAGTTGTGGTGTATATGGTGGGGAAATTAAGTGTTGAATGCCCATGTTTACAGCAGTGGTATGAAGGCCATGATTTTCGGTGCCACCATCAGAATAAACTGTTTTGATCTTAAGTGCAAAGAAATTTTCTACCAGGTTCATGAATTTGGCAAGGATGGATGGAACTTCAGATTTTGATTTGAGCAGGTAGAACCATATATATTTTGTAAAATGATCAATGAAGACGACATAGTATCTAGATTGATCAATGCCAAGTGTAGGTGCTAGTCCTCAAACATCTGTATATATTATTTCAAGTGGTCGAGTGATTGATAAAGAGTCAACTCCAAATGGAAGTCTGTGACTTTTGTTACATAAGCAGGAATTGCAATGAGTGAAGGTGTTGGAAGCTGACACGTGAAGTGAGTTGTTGGAGATTATTTTATTGAGAAGAAGAGTTGAAGGATGACCCAGTCGACAATGCCATTAAAAGAGAGAAGGTTTTGTGGTGACGTAGGCTTGAGGATTGGTGGAGGTGGTTGGCCATTCATATAGATTCCTGTTGCACCTGCCTTTGACGAACAATACCCTCGTGTTCAGATCCTTCACAACAAAATCATTAGGGTAAAATTCAACAGAAGTGTTGTTAGTTTTGCAAAGCTGAGAAATAGATATTAGATTCTTTTTAATTGAGGGAGCACACAAAACATTGTTTAGAGTAAGAGTGGATTTATTAGAAACAATATTAGTGGATCTAATATGTGTGATAGGAATACCTGAGCCATCATTGATGATAATTCCATCGTTACCTTCATATTCAGAGTGGATGGCAAGATTTTGGAGATCAGAAGTGATGTGATGTGACACTCCTGAGTCTAGAATCCAGTTGTTGCTACTGTTCGAACCACTATAAGAATAATTGACCTGTGGTGTTAAGGTTGAGGACTTGGATCTGCATGTTTTTGTTGTATGGCCATGTCTATGGCAAAGTTGGCACACTATAGAGATGTGGTTGTTGTTGGTAGAGGAGTGCTAGTGAGGATTATTAATGCCATGAGATGCTGATCTAGGTTGGTGGTTGTTGAAATTTTTGGGATGATAGTGTCGATTAAATCTAGTGTTGGAGGTGCAAGTGCTCCTTGTCTTGTCTCCACTATTAGAGCGCTAAGAATACTACGCTGTGAACATATTTGTATCCTTGTGATTGTCTTTTATCTTCAGAATCATCTCATGGTCAGAGAGTTTTTCATAGAGCTTTTCAAAGGAAATGGGTTCAGATTGAGCACAAATACCAGCGCTAATTTCTTTAAAGTGAATGATGAGGCCCATGAGGAACAAGTTCATCTTCAGACAGTGGATGTCCAATCAATGCCAGGTCATTGGCAATGGTTTTGATGGATTGCATATAATCTGATACAGTCTTCCCTTCTTTGGTAGTTTTGGAGAGAATATCTCGAAGTGTGAGGTAGCGTGTCGGTGATCTATTAATATAGGTCTCGTTTAGTTTGGTCCAGGCTTCTGCAGCAGTTTGACTCCATTGACGGATGGATGAATAGTAGGGGTAGATGAGGATAATATAACGTGGCAAATGAGAGCATCATGTCGATGCCATAGTCGATGGGAGGGATTCAGAGTTGTTTTGTTTTTATCTGTGAGTAATTTAGGAGGGCAGGGAAATGAGCCATCGAGATAGCCATTTAAGTTATAGCCTAGCATTAAGGTTTCAAATTGAGTTTTCCATACTGAAAAATTTGTTAGTGTGAGTTTAATGGGAAGATGAGTGGCAGCGTTGATGGGAATTATATCTCCAATGAGATCAGTAGGTTCAGTTGTTTTGGTGATGGAAGATTCTATAGACATGGTGTATAGTAGGAAAAAAAAAGAAAGAAGAGAGCAAGCAGAAGATGGTGGAAGGGAATTAGAAGGGGACAAATGAAGAGGATTGATCTCATTAGAGAAAAAATGCTCTTGATACCATGTTAAGGCTAGATAAATGGCAGTAGCTAATTTGTCTTTATTTGTAATATTTTATAGAATATATATATACAAGTACAATGCTAGATGTTTATGGAATACAATTATGGAGATCCTAGAATTAAGGGTCAATGCCTGTAGTGGTGCAGGATATTATGGGATGATTGACAGATCGTGTAATTAAAGATTGATATTCTTATCACACGTGCATGTACATATGCTCAGAATGTGATGCATACTTAAAAATGCACCCACCAAGATGGTCTGTCTCTAATGTCAATTTGCTTGAATTGAATAAACGTTAATGTAGCTTCTGCTTTGCCCATCCATGAGTTTAGGTGTGAATAATATGTTGAGTCCAGGTGTTAGAAGTAGCTAGTTTAACGATTTTTTTTTATAAAACAAAGTTAAAGCAATAAATGTGAAAAATCGTAGTTTTAGTTTTTCTATCTGTTGAAAATATTCACTTTTAAAACAGTAGAGAACCACCAACATTGGTTGGGATTGAGTGGTAAGGGACTCATTCCCCCTTAAGCATGATCCGTGTTCGAGTCATGCATATGGAGCAAACTATGCTGGGAGGGGCGCCCCACTTCCATGTGGCCTGACAGTTCCCCGACTCCGGAGTAGTCATATAAAGCGGATACCGAGGGGTCAAAGACAAAAAAAAAACAGTAGAGAACCACTGTTAATGACTTTTGTCTCTGATTTACTCCTGAAGGCTATATTGAGAATATCCTGACTTTAATAGATGCTGCTTTTACAAAGTGATCACGACATTTTAAGGTGCTATAATCCATCCTACATTTTTGGCAGGCTGATATCCTTGCTATCGGTAAAGGAAACAAATTTGTTGAACCAGTGGTTGGAAGTGATGGTAAAGTGTTTGCCCTTTGTGCACTATGCTTCCATATAGTCTACGCTTTGAAGTATGTTGCATTTCATGTATTGAATTCCTTCACAGGGATTGAGAGGCCTGCAGTTGTGACAAAAATGAACTTGATGTTATCTATTGGTCATCGTGTATTTGATGGCAAAGTTGGAGGTATGTACTGGAGCAAGGCTTTTTAATCTCTGCTCTAAATATGAAGCTTTTGACAAATAATGGATAGATCCTAATATTAAAATAATTTCTATAACTCACAATTATGTTGCTTTGTGAAAGATATTGTTATGTAAACTGCAGAAGTAGAAATGTTGGGCTGAGTGGAAGGAGCTTGGTGCCTCTTAAACAAGGTATTGAGTTTGAGCTTTATGAATAGAGAAAACAGCATTGGGAGAGCTCCGTTCGTTCGAGGTCCGACAGTAACTCGACTTCAGATTAGTTGGGGCTCAAAGTGACCTTCGTATCGAGAAATTTCAACCAAAAAAAAAAAAAGAAAAGAGAAGGGTTTCATTCCTCCCATGTCTAGCATACTGGCAATAATATCACATATAAGTTTTTGAAAAATTGAGGGTACTGCTAGAAGTAAAGACATAACTGGCTCCAATTTTGGTTAATCTAAGTATCTAACAAGTTTTTCATGCTTTAAAAAAAATCTATGATCTTTACTAGTATTGTCTGGATTGTTGTAGTTATTCCTTTCACCCTATATACGTCAGTATGATACTTGCTTGAGATTTGAGCTATTTTTATTGCAGGTGCATTTTTTTTCAGTATTACAATCTAGCTTCTGTGATATTCGGAGGCTTCCTCTTTGATAACATTTAGTCTTTGAAAATCCAAGAGATTAGCTGTTGTCGACGGTGTCTTTCTTAAAGGCAGTTAATAATACAGTTCAAAATAATCATGTTTTGTTCCAAAATTTCCATTGCAGCAGCAAATTTGTTGTGCAGTCCTGGTTACCAAAAATTTGTCAATTCATTGGACTTGTTCACAATTGTTAATGACCAAATTGATGTAAAATTTTGGATGATGTTAGGTTACCATTGTGGCATTGTCATAAAATTTTGCTGCCTTCTTCAAGGCTTATTTTGCAATTTCATGTCTTCCATCTAGTAATAAAATAATGTGTGATTGATGGAAAAATGCAAATAGTCAAATCAATAATGACTTTTCTTTCTCCTTCAATTTGCTGTTCTTTACTGCTCTATTGTTCCTACAATAAGTATTATAGACACCTTATTTTGTCTGGGGTCTTAACTTGTAATTGATTTAGGTGACATAGTATCTTAGAATTAGGCTAGAATTAAATTAAGATTTTTTAGATGTAGAATTAACATTAATTAGGAAATTAGAAATAAAATAGGATTTAGGAATAATTAAAAAAAAGATAAGAAAATAAAATAAAATTAACCTTTTAAACTAGGATAATTAGATTAGGATTTATTGATTTATTAGGATAATTTATTTTAGAGTTAATGTTAGATTAAAATTAGACTTTTTAGAATTAGAGTTAGATTAGGATTAATATAAGAATTAGAAAAATAAAATATTAAAAATAGGAGATAATTATTAGAATAGGTTTAGTTGTATTAGGACTCTGTTAGCTTTAAATTGACATATATATTTTGAAATAACAAAAACTTAAGTAATCTTAAATGTTTGATTCATATTGTAAATTTGCTTCATCAATTATGATTTTCATAAACCATATTAAGTGCTTTTATCAAATATAAAACCATGAATTAATTAATTATCTTTATTGGCTTTAATCAATTTAGAAAACATTTTTTAATTATTGGTTTAAGTAATTTTCTTATGAAATTATTGAATATATTTTAAGAAAATTACTTGATAAATTTTTTGGACTCAAATTCATGTTTTCAAAATCATGTCATATTTAAAAATACTCAAAATTTGTTTTAGAATGTTTTTAATACCTAAAGACCTAGAAAACGCAAATGAATATTGTAAGGGATGGATCTCCTGGTCAAAGGGATGGATCCCCTGTTTGAAGGGATGGATCCCCTGATCAAATGGATCGATCCCCTGAGAAAAGGGATCGATCCCTTTATGGCAGAATGGCTTCCAAGGTCCCTCAAGCCAAGAATTAAGATTCTGGACTAAAGGGATCGATCCCTTTGGGCATGGGATCGATCCGTCGCGACGAAAAAGTGCTGTAACGGCTAGTTTTGTGAGACACAATGGTCATATTCAAGTTTTGGCTCCAACCAACATCTAGAACACATCCAATGGACTATAAATAGAGGCTTGGAAGCTGAAGAAAGTAGAGAGAGCACCCAAGACATATCATTCTTCAATTTCTTCATCTCTTCAAACAAATCAAAGAGTTCAAGAGCTAGAATTCAATATCTTCTATCACTTTCATATTCCTTGTATAGAATAGCACAATATTGTATAGGCTTTTTCCTTGTGCTTAATCTTTGTAATCATTTGCCTACTTAGAGGCCTTCTTTGATTACACCCATTGTAAACCAATTCATTCCTTGTAAAAGGAGAGGTTTCTCTTTAGCCTAACAAAAAGAGGGAGGTTTCTCTTTAGCTTAAGAAAAAGAGGGAGGTTTCTATTGAGCCTAGAAAAAGAGAGAGGTTTCTCTTTAGCCTAGAAAAGAGGGAGTGTAATAAAAATTCAAAGATAGTGAATTTGGGGAAAATCCTTGGAAGCGTCTCAAGGTAGAGGACGTAGGCAAGGTTGCCGAACCTCTATAAATCACTTGCGTACATTTCTCTATCCTTACTCTCTTTACTTATTTGCAATTATATTTGTGTTTATTATGTTGAATTTATATTGCATAATTGAGTAGCCTAGAGAACAAAGAAAATATCAATATAGGCTAGAGAATTTAGAGGAATCGAAAAACGAACCTAAGGTTAGTGAAAAACCGATTCACCCCCCTCTCGGTATTGCCTATAAGAGCCAACAGACTCTAACAAGCTTGTGGCTATAAAAAGGGATTAAACCTCATGATTTGATTCATTCACAATCTAGCATATCATCTCTAAATTTTTCCTCCAACACCGATTCACCTTGCTACAACCATCATACTCCCTTAGCCGACTACATCATTGCATCCTTGCCAAATCGACACCATCACCTTGGAACCAGCCGCCTATTTTGATTACAGACTTGAAGCACCCTGTTCCAAGTCAGAAAACCATCGAGCCACATCTCTCTGTTTTGCTGTGAGCCTTCCATCGCTTAAGTATTGTTGCTGCTATCGCTCTTGCTAAATTGCTGCATGTTGAAGCTAGGACAGCCACGTGAGTAAAAAGAGAAAGAAGCTATTACGTGCCAATAGAAAACAGAAGGCAAAGGAGAAGGAAATAGGACGTTGGAAAAAGGAAAGAAGACAAAGGAATTAATTATTAATCCTAGGTATGTATATATATATATTCTAATTTATTAGTCCTTATTAATTTAACAAAAAGCTGACAATAGGATCAGAGAAATAAGTAATATTAGCAATTTGCATGCTATGAATGGTATTGTATGTTAATAGTTAGTTGCATGATTAATTAATCTGATAATATAATAATTTGACATAATAATTTAATTAATATAATCTTGATAAGCATGTTAATTTGACATTAATTTGTGTTTTAATTTAATGATCACTTGTATGATATTTTAATATGAATTTGCATGATAATTAATTTGAGTTGATAATTGCTTGTAAAATATTAATTTGTATATTTGTGTTATTTGATTTGTTGTATGACTATAGTATAGTACATTGACTTAGTTTGCATGTATAATTTTGATTTAACAATTTTGTATGATTTAGATGAATATTCTAAGGTTATAAAAAATATATGAACAATAAATATATATAATTAAAATCAAATAAACGAAAAAAAGAAATAAATGTGAATTATACTGAGGATGAAACTCCAAGAAAGTCAATTGAGACTCATTGGAAATTTCTAGGTGAAAGAATCTTTCTTAAGTTGAGCCAAATTGATGGAATACTTTTGAAAGAATTTTTTTAATTAATTCATATTTATTTATAATAGAAATAAAAGTAAAATAAGATAGACAGATTAGATGTAGATAAATAAAAATAGGCAAACGAAGACAAGTAAACAAATAAAGATAAATAAATAAAATAAGATAAAGCAAAATATCTAAATAATAAATAGAATTATAAGATAAATGAAAAAGAGTAAATATGAGTTATGCCGATGATGAAATTTCAAGAAAGTCAATTGAGATTCCTTGGAAATTTCTAGGTGGGGAGGTTCCTTTTGGGTTGAGCCAAATTGATGGAACGCTTAAAAATGAATTTTCAATAAAACATAATTCATGTTTATTTCTTAAAAATAAGATAAAATAAGAATATAAAAAAAAGATTAAATTAGAAAATCTAAGAAATTTATAAAATGTATATGGAGTCAGAGTTAGAAACAAAATTAGGAAAATGGGAATCTCATAAAATATTAAAATTTATCCGATGATGGAGTTCAAGAAAGCCAATTGAGACACCTTAAATATCTTGAGGTGAGGGGAATTTCTAAGGTTGGAGCCAAATTGATGGAAAAATCTTAGAAATTTTTCCAATATATAAGTATATCAAAATTAATATGAACTTAAGGCAAATTATAAAGATAACCTAAAGCTAGTTGATACCATCTTAGGATGGGCGTTGTGGAGGTGCTAATCCTTCCCTACACGTAACCATACTCTCGAGTCTAAGAATCTTTGAACGTAAACCATGCCTTATCTTTAGACAAGAATAGGTGACCAATCACACCTTAGGTTTGAATGGTTGGTGGCTACTCTTGAATTTTAGTCTAGCAGTTAGGTTCACTGGCCTAGACGTTATGACAAGCATTATTTGCACAGAACAATAAACTAGTAATTAGCTTTGGATGTGTTAAGATTGACAGATTGTGTGTAGTTCTTTTGAGGCATATTGAACAAGTAATGGTAGCAAGTGATGAGACTGCTATTTCAATTGGCCTATACATGCAACGTTTCTTATATTGAATCATAAAGTTTACGAAACATTTCTAAGGTGTCATCTACTGCAGTAATTGGCTTAGAATGAGTACGATCAGCAACTGCAAGTAGTACATAAAAATTTGGCCAAATGAAATGAAAATTGATTCGAAAAGCCAAACTTTTGTTTTTATGATATATTTTATAAGAAAAAAATTAAATGTTGTTTGAACAGAAGACACTATCGTATTCAAAAGTTAAGGATAAAAAAGAGAAATTTTACATTAAGCTATAAAAATTGGTTTTACTGTAACGTTAACATAAAAAACACATGATTAAGCATAAATTTAAAACTATTATATGTAAAATATTTTAGAAGTATCATAAATACTTGATAATTAACTTAAAATTAATGTAAACAACACGAGTAATTATAAATCTAAAGTTATTAAACGTAAAATATATTAGAAGTAGGTAAACACATAATAATTAACATAAACATACATTATAGCAAAATTATCATGTGTTTAAATCTATTGATACTAATATTTAGATTAATAATCATATTTTTACGATACTTCTACATATTTTACGTTTAATAACTTAAATTTATGCTTAATAATGTTCTTTTTTTACGTTGACTTTATAATAATGTCAAAATTTGTAATCTTACTGTAGAAATTCCCTTGCTAGCAATTATTATCATCTGGTTACTCATTGAGGACTGTAATAACATTGATTTATTTCCCACAACAACATTCTAATTTATTTAACACATTTGACCCTACAAACAAAAACTGTCCAATAATTAAAAATACCCTCCCTTGATATAATTAAAATGTAAAACTACCATGTTTACATGGGAATGGGCTTAAGGATGGATGAAATAATACAATCTTTGGTCACTCCAGTTGAAGTACCGATTCCATCTCCATGCTGGTGCATGCAATGTACAGTTTGAGCCATGTTCTTTGATAAGTTCACAATAACTTTAGGGAAAGAATTGTCAACAATTTCCCCATTGATCCTCTTCCACGAATGGCTTATCATCTCTTTTACATGCTCTTGTGCATCTTCTTCTGATACTCCTTTTTCAATCATGTAACTCTAGACTGCTTTTGGTATGTCCCCTCTCCATTTCAGCCTTCAAAACAAACAGCCACATAGCATATAAGATTTAACATCCAACATTAAAGGGTAGGCTTAGGCAAATTCTTATTTATAGGTGTAATCGAGTTAAGTTGAGATGATTTAGTATTAGGTTTGAATTCAACTCTACTTGAAAACTTGAAGCTCAAAGTTTGACTCAAGCTTGATTGAACTTGGTTTTTGAAGCTTGATCTCTCATCGACAGAATATTCGAACTGCTCGAGCTCAACTCGATAAGCTCGATCTATCAATTTTTAATTATATCTTATGAGGGTAAAATAGTAAATTAATAATAAAATATTAAATATACATTAAAAAAGCTCGATAAACCTCATAAGCCACTGAGCCGAATATTAAAAAGTTCGAAATTGATTCAACTCGTTACTCGAGTAATTTGAGCTCCACTTGAAAATAAACGAGTCAAATTCGAATTATTATCGAGTTGAACTTGAGTATCTCGTGAATGGCTTGAATCATTTATACATCTATACTCAGGCATAAGTTGCCTTAGAAGTACCCAGATGTGAAACCCCCAAGTTCATGTAACTCCTCCCTAATTGTAAAGTATTGTAAGCTGAAATAATCAAATAAACATTTAAGTTTGATGTATGAATGATACATGGAATATGGAAGATATAAGGAAATTGAGAGTCAAATAATCAATGGCTGAAATATTAAATGAAAGAAGAAGAATTAAATGTCAAATGGTTAAGAATATAAATGTTAGAAAATTAATGCAACTAAATGATGTATGTGGCTAAAATGAGAAAGGGAAGAAGAGAATTAAATGGTCAAAGGAGGGCATGGTCAAGGCTGAGATAAAATGATTAAATGGGATAATCATGCATTAAATGAAGTTTGATGAATCATCATCTCCAGCCATCACCCATACGGCAGTAATCTCCCAGCCCTCCCTCACATTTCCTTCATTTTCTTCCTAAGTTTCCATTCCAATTCCCATGACAAACTCCCATAGTCACTCATTGAATCACTAAGTGTTAGTAAAGAAAATCGACCCTCATCACTAGCTTAAGCTACATCCGAAGTTTGGTGGATTGAATCCAAGTATTTGAAGAGATCTCAAATTCTGAAATTTTGGTGATTTACAAAGGTAAGAAAAGAAATGGATTTAGTCAATTTCATTCATAGTTTGGAATTGTACTGAGTTGGTATAGCATCTGTATAGTGATTGTTTAAAAGGTTTAAATTGTATGATGTTACAGTTTTGAAGAAGTGAAAGGCTAGGGTTGA
Organism: Heritiera fomes; assembly: GCA_032173925.1. Classification (NCBI taxonomy): domain Eukaryota; kingdom Viridiplantae; phylum Streptophyta; class Magnoliopsida; order Malvales; family Malvaceae; genus Heritiera; species Heritiera fomes. Next base: position 16,559,570 of record JAPDPM010000002.1, read on the forward strand.
TGCAACCAAGCTAGTGGATCAATTGTGATTGAGGTAAGGAATTTATGTAACGGACGTAGGGTGGCTATGTCTGCATGTTTTGAGATATTTTAATTGTCCTTAGGATGAAACAAAAGCTGATTTTGAAGTGTAGGAAAATAAGTTTCGAGTTTTACTCCTAGTACCAATTAGGCTAAGAGCAACCGACTGCCTTAAGTAGCAGCCGACTGCCTAGAGACAACTAAAGCATAGTTTTTTGAAAACCGAAACAAACCAGTCCAATCAACTGCTATGTAAGCCAATCGACTGCTATTTTCCAGTATGTATTCTGTTTCAAACCTGTCGACTGCTATAAGGGACAGTTGACTGCTTTTATTTAAAAAGCATTCTGTTTCAAAGCCAACCGACTGCTTATAAGACCAGTAGACTGCCATTTCTTAAGAAGCATTCTGTTCCAAAACCAGTCGACTGCCCTATGTGCTTTTAGAAATGAGAATTATCGAAATTTTAAAAGAAAATAATTTCGATAAATGAAAATATAAAGCAGCAGCCGACTGCCCTATGAGGCCAGTCGACTGCCTTGTTTGAAAAGAAGGTTTAAAAGCTTATTTCGAGAAAGTATAAATGTCATAGCAAATAGCTATATGACAAATGTTTTGAGACTATGAAGTACTTAATGATTATGCACTTTTGTATATGTTCATGACTGAGGAGCCCTAGTCCAGCCCTCAGTGCTACAGATGTCACCTGACTAGTGTTCACTGTAGCCATCGACGTTTGGCCAAATTGTCTCTATTATGTATATATTGGCTAGGGGAGGATTCCTGGCTCCTACGGGAGTACACCACATGATTCAGTGCATAATTCTGTTAATATGCTAATAGTTTCTCTACTATTTGAAAGTTATATGATGTATGTTTTGATGAACGAATATGATGCATGTTTTGATGAACGAATATGATGCATGTTTTGATGAACGAATATGATGCATGTTTTGAAGCAAGTTTATGAAGCATGATTTGAAAGAAAGCATATGAAGTATGCCTGCATATGATGTTTTGAAAGAAGTACATGATGCATGCTTTATAATGGTAGTATATGAAGTATGCCTGCATATGATGTTTTGAAAGAAGTACATGATGCATGCTTTATAATGGTTTTACATGACATTATAGAGCGAAGCAGGAAAACTGCATATAGAGGCATAGTACGCTTTTTTACATATTTTTCTTACTGAGCGTAAACTCACCCTTTTACGAATATTTTTCCTACAGATTATCTGAAGTAGATTCCCGCTCCAAAGAGAAGAGCTCAGTTGGGATCTCTAGTGTACCTTTGAGATACGCTTCCCATTTAGTATTGAAAGTATACTTATGTATTCATGTAAATCAGATAGTACTACAGTACATTAATGTTTATAAGATGTCAGGGATTTAAGTTAAGAATGATGTGTAAGATCTTCTGGAAAGGAACGATATGTATATATATCATTATTCTGTTTTATTAAAAGTAAAATATTCATATTGAGCTATTAAATATTTAGCTTAAAAAGGAAGAAGAATGAATGACATTGACGGACGGGTCTAATGAAGTCGAATAAGATAAGAAAAAGTTAGATGGAAAAATGTAGTGGCGAGAACGTCACAGATTGGTATTAGAGCGATTAGACTAATGTTTGTCGGTGTCATTAGGCTAAAAGTAGGGTATATCCCCAATGTACTGTACATGTCTGAATCCATATGTGAAGTATAACTGTTATAGTTATACTAAATAGCTCAATTTTGTGAATTTATCGACAGAATGAGCTCACGTAGAAGAGGTACTAGTAGAGGAAGAGGAAGGGGTCATGTAGAACAGCCCCCAGTATAGTCTCCTCTTCCATCTCCACCGTATAGCCCGAATACTAGGCTAGCGAAAATGGAGAAGCACATGGAGAATATCACTACAAGAAAAATGATTTTCAGCGACGGAAATTTAGCTACGGAATTTTTCCGTCGCTGATAATTAGTATTAGCGACGGAATTTCTAATGAATTTAGCGACGGAATTAGCGACGGATTAGCGACAGAAATTCATCGGTAATTAGCGACGGAATATTTTCCGTCGCTAATTCTGTCGCTAATTATGGCGGGATATACTGTTTAATTGCGCCAAATTATTAGCGACGAAATTAGCGACGGAATTATCCGTCGCTAAACCCAAAACATAGGCGGAATTTTTCCGTCGCTAATTCCGTAGCTAATGGGCTTTAGCTACGGAATTAGCGACGGAAAAATTCCGTTGCTAAATTCTCATATGATTTTCGGTGCAAAATGTTCATGGAACTTAGCGACGGAATTTTTCCGTCGCTAATTCCGTAGCTAAAGCCCATTAGCTACGGAATTAGCGACGGAAAAATTCCGTCGCTAAGTAGCTAAAAATTTCTCAACCGAAAAAGCATGGGGAATTTAGCGACGGAATTTTTCCGTCGCTAAGTAGCTAAAAATTTCTCAACCGAAAAAGCATGGGGAATTTAGTGATGGAATTTTTCCGTCGCTAATTCCGTAGCTAAAGCCCATTAGCTACGGAATTAGCGACGGAAAAATTCCGTCGCTAAATTATCACATGATTTTTCGGTGGAGAAATTAATGGGAATTTAGCGACGGAATTTTTCCGTCGCTAATTCCGTAGCTAATGAGCTTTGGCTACGGAATTAGCGACGGAAAAATTCCGTCGCAAAATTCCCCATGCTTTTTCGGTTGAGAAATTTTTAGCTACTTAGCGACGGAATTTTTCCGTCGCTAATTCCGTAGCTAATGGGCTTTAGCTACGGAATTAGCGACGGAAAAATTCCGTCGCTAAGTTCCCACATGGTTTTTTGGTGGAGAAATTAAAGGGAATTTAGCGACGGAATTTTTCCGTCGCTAATTCCGTAGCTAAAGCCAATTAGCTACGGAATTAGCGACGGAAAAATTCCGTCGCTAAATTCCCCATGCTTTTTTCGGTTGAGAAATTTTTAGCTACTTAGCGACGGAATTTTTCCGTCGCTAATTCCGTAGCTAATGGGATTTAGCTACGGAATTAGCGACGGAAAAATTTCGTCGCTAAATTCCCACATGCTTTTTCGGTGGATGAATTAATGGGAACTTAGCGACGGAATTTTTCCGTCGCTAATTCCGTAGCTAAAGCCCATTAGCTACGGAATTAGCGACGGAAAAATTCCGTCGCTAAATTCACCATGCTTTTTTCGGTTGAGAAATTTTTAGCTACTTAGCGACGGAATTTTTCCGTCGCTAATTCCGTAGCTAATGGGATTTAGCTACGGAATTAGCGACGGAAAAATTCCGTCGCTAAATTCACACATGCTTTTTCGGTGGATGAATTAATGGGAACTTAGCGACGGAATTTTTCCGTCGCTAATTCCGTAGCTAAAGCCCATTAGCTACGGAATTAGCGACGGAAAAATTCCGTCGCTAAGTTCCCTCCAAAATTCTCTCCAAAATATTTTAGAAAAGGTCAAAAAATTAGCGACGGAATTTTTCCGTCGGTAATTCCGTAGCTAAAGCCCATTAGCTACGGAATTAGCGACGGAAAATTTCCATCGCTAATTCCTCGTGTAGCGTGTTAGATCTAGTTAGCGACGGAATTTTTCCGTCGCTAATCCGACTGAAATTCCGTCGCTAATACCTCGAAATTCGTAATCCACTCTCTTTTTCTTCTTCTTCCGCCCGTGATGGTCAAATTTCTCCTTGTTTTTCTCTTCCTCTCCCCGTTGCGCCGCCGTCCCTTGCCCCACCGAAGGTCCGAAGCTCGCCGCCGGTCACCTCTCCCCTCTCATCACCGCCGGCGCCTTCTAGTTTTTAAAGAAAAAACCAACACAGCCCACTCCTCTGAAGCTTGCCACTGCGCCCTGCCATCGCCGCTGCTGCCGCCCGCCCCTGCCATCGCCGCTACTGCCGCCCGCCCCTGCCATCGCCGTTGCTGCCGCCACTGCCCGCCGCCGCTGACCTGCCGCCGGTCGTCCTTACCGCCGGTCATACTCTTGGTATATAGTAGTTGTATTATTTTTAAATTTAAAAGATATAATTATTTGTTTGGTAGTTTGTTTATGTAAAATATATATTTATTTGTATTTATAATAATTTTAGTAGAAATTTTGTATTTATTGGGAAAAATTATTTTTGTTAGATTTAAAATATATAAATTTATTTATGTAAATTTAATTTGGTCATATTAGTATTAATTATAAAAATTTTATTGTTGTTTTTTGTATCTAATTATATGATAGTAATAGATTGATTGAACTACTATTATTAATTTTTATTTATTTGTTTAATTTGTTTATTTAAAATATATATTTAAAATGTTAATTTGTTTTTAGTTGTTTATTTTTGTTTGTCCGTATTTATAATAATATTACTAGAAATTTTGAATTTAAATGTTTAAAGTTATTTTTGTTACATTTTAAATATATAAATTTATTTATGTAAATTTAATTTGGTCATAATATTATTAATTCTGAATATTTATTATTGTTTTAGTGTATCTAATTATATGATATTAATAAATTAATTGAATTAGTATTATTAATTTTGGGATTAATGTGAGATATATACATTGTTATATATATTATTTTTTTTCATTGCATAAATGTATATATTGTTGTATTAATAGTTTTAATATGTATTGTAACGAAAGTTGTATGTATTGTAATTGTTATTTTTTTATTTTAAAATAGAAAGAAAATAATATTTAATTTTTAATATGTAGTTTTTATGCTTTTGTAGGTTATTTAATATTAATAAGGAGTGCTTTGGTGGATTGTGATCGTGAGGTAATATTTTAACTATTTTATTATGCATTTTATAATAAATAATTGTTAATTTTGATTTAAAATTTTTATTTTGTTTTTAAATTGGTTGAGATATTTGCTTTGATTGCTATATTTTATTTATTTTGTGTGGTTTTGTTTATTAAATTACAGATCTTTTATTCAGATCGTATCATGAATAAGGATAGGAGTTGGATGTACAACCGGTTAGATAGTAATAGTTATATTACAAATGAATTTTTAAATGGAGTTGAAGAGTTTATCGAATTTGCATGTTCAAATAGGCAGTTTGTCAGTGGAGATAGAATAAAATGTCCTTGCATCAAATGTCAAAATAGAATCTTTTTAGAATGTGATAAGGTACGGGAACATTTGTTTTACAAAGGTTTTATGGGTGGTTATACTATTTGGGAAAAACATGGTGAAGTTGTTGAAGGAGAATCCTCAAGAAATAGAGACGAGATTGGTGATCTGATGTATGAAATGTATTCAGAACAAAACCCGTATAATAGAATGGTGAGGGATGCTTGTCATATTAATTTTGACGGGAATGCTAATCAGTCAAGATTTTATGAGCATGAACAAAATTCATCAAGACAAAACTTTGCTTCTCTGTTAAATGATGCAAATGAACCATTGTGGACAGAATGTTCTAAGCACACGACATTATCTGCTATGTCACAATTGTGTAATTGGAAGTCGGAGCACAATGTTAGTGAAGCATGTTTTAATCGAATGTTGGAGATTGTGAGAGGTATGCTTCCGGAGAATAATCATTTACCGGAAAACTTTTATGAAATGAATAAAAAAATGGAGAAATTCGGTCTTGGTTATGTTAAGATAGATGCTTGCAAGAATAATTGTATTTTATTTTGGAAAGAATATGCCGAGTTAATGCATTGTGTGATATGTGGGCATCCTAGATATAGACAATGTGGGGTAAGAGGAAAGAAGACACCGTACAAGATTTTGCGCTACTTGCCATTAATCCCTAGGCTTCAAAGGCTTTATATGTCAGCTGCAACTGCTAAGTTTATGACATGGCATGCGCACAATCGAAGTTCTTCAGGAGTGCTTAGACATCCAGTTGATGGTGAAGCTTGGCAACATTTCAATTGTACTCATCCATCATTTGATATGGAACCTCGTAATGTTAGAATTGGTTTATGTGCAGATGGGTTTTGTCCGTTTGGGCCAGCTACGAGGTCATATTCTTGTTGGCCAGTTATGCTTGCTGTTTACAATTTACCTCCCTGGATGTGTATGAAACAACCATATTTGTTATTGAATATGGTAATTCCGGGAAGGAGCAATCCATCACAAAACATAGATGTTTTTTTAAGGCCTTTGATAGATGAGTTGAAAATCTTATGGGATGAGGGTGTTCAAACTTATGATGCTTATAGAAATCAACTTTTTTTGTTAAGGGCTGCATTAATGTGGACAATTAATGACTTTCCTGCATATGGAATGTTGTCTGGGTGGAGTACACATGGAAGATTATCTTGTCCTTATTGTATGGAACATACAAAAGCTTTTAGATTGCAACATGGACGAAAGCCTTGTTTTTTTGATTGTCATCGTCAATTTTTACCTCCTAATCATTCTTTTACGAAGCAAAGGGATAAATTTAGTAAAAGGGTTGATTATGATCCTCCGGTTATGAGATTGTCAGGTGAAGAAGTGTTGTCTCGGATAGATAGTTTGGAAGACTTAACATTTGGGACAAAATGTCCTCAACAAAAACCTCAAGGTTTTGGGGTAACTCATAATTGGGTGAAGAAAAGCATTTTTTGGGAGCTGTCTTATTGGCATACCAACCTCATTCGTCACAACTTAGATGTCATGCATATTGAAAAAAATGTGTTTGACAATTTATTCAATACATTAATGGATGTTAAAAGCAAAACAAAGGACAACACAAATGCAAGGTTAGATTTGGCGCTGATTTGTAAACGAAAGGAATTGGAATTGGTGACAAGTAATGGAAAAACTTTCGCACCTAAAGCATCGTTTACCTTAAGCAAAGAGGATCAGAGAAGAGTGTGTAAATGGGTGAAAGAGCTAAGGCTTCCTGATGGGTTTGCATCAAACATATCTCGGTGTGTAAATATTGAGGAAGGCAAGTTTTATGGAATGAAAAGTCATGACTGTCATGTTTTTATGCAAAGATTAATTCCGATTGCCTTTCGTGATTTCATACCTAATTCAATATGGGATGCTATTACTGAGCTATCTCATTTTTTTCGAGATATATGTTCAACTGAATTACATGTGAATTACATGGAACAGTTGCAGAGCAACATTGTAGAAACAATTTGCAAATTAGAGAAAATTTTTCCACCAAGTTTTTTTGACTGCATGGAACATCTCCCCATTCACTTACCTTACGAGGCCAAGGTTGGTGGACCCGTTCAATACCGATGGATGTATCCATTTGAGAGGTAATAATTTGTTTGCTATGAGCATTTTTCAATGTGCTATAAGAAATAGAGCGCTTATTATATGCCATTAAATGTGTATTGTATACTTTAATTAGGTTTTTGCATCGCCTAAAAAAGAAGGTGAAAAATCGTGCACATGTGGAGGGATCTATATGTGAGGCATATATGAGGGAGGAAATTGCAACATTTTGTGCATTATACTTTGATCCCAATATTCAAACAAGGCTAACTCGTCCACCACGGAATGATGATGGAGGAGACGTAGATCCCATGGGACGTTTGTCAATTTTCAAATATCCTGGGCGACCACTTGGGCGGGCAAAGAACAATCGTCGATATCTGGAAGAAGATGAGTTTGATGCAGCGGTGATATATGTGCTAATGAATTGTGAAGAAGTTCTCCCGTACATTGAGTAAGTATATAGCATTACATATCATACAATAAATACAACGAAGGCTTTTTGATCTTGTCCTTATTGTCATATATACTTGCTATATATTGATTTTATAGGATATTTGATGAAATGGTCAAAAGAAATGAACCAGAGATGAACGATGGACAATTGGAGAAAACACGTCAAGCGCATTTTACGAAATGGTTTAGACAATATGTAAGTAATTTAAATATAATTCGTTTTGTTTTAATAGATGATACTGCATTTCACTCATCACAAGAATCACTATTATGTAGGTTCGTGAACAAGGAAATGCAATTGATAAACGTATCATTGACCTCTCTCATGGTCCAGCACGTTTGGCAAGTTGTTATCAAGGGTATTTTGTAAATGGATTTAAGTTTCATACCTTTGAATATGGAAAAACTTGAAAAACAATGAACAACGGTGTTTGTGTGAAAGGTGATTGTTACAATGATTTTGACCGTGACTTTTATGGTATATTGATAGATATAGTGGAGTTGGAATATTTTGGGATTGGAAATAAAGTTATACTCTTTAAGTGCCATTGGTTTGACATTGAGAGAGGTTATCGTGTTCATCCTAGACATGCTCTTGTTGAAATCAAACATAGGTCTATACTTGCTAGCAATGAACCTTTTATATTAGCTCAACAGAGTCAGCAAGTGTATTTTAGTCCTTATCCATCTAGAAAAAGAGATCGTCGTGATTGGTGGGTTGTTTTCAAGACAAAAGCAAGAGCTAGATTTAATATTCAAAATTGTGATGTGGACATAGTGGATTTAAATGATGGGGTTTATCAAGAAATTGAAAATCCACATCCTATAAATATTGAATATTCAGAAGACCTTGACAATCCCACTATTCTCGTTCGCGGAGATTATGAAGAGGTAAATATTGCAGAAGAAGAAGAAGAAGAAGAAGAAGAAGAAGAAGAAGATGATGATGATGATGATGATGATGATGACGACGACGACGACGACACCAACAACGACGACGACAATGATGATGATGATGAGGACGAGGTCTTTTTTAGCTAATTGCTCTTATTTCTTTTAAGAAAATGTTTATGTGAATTTAATAACTTAATTACTTTTTTGTTTGCTTTTATTTACGATATTTTGTAAGATGTTTTGTAAAATGTTAATTTATTTTGTATGTTAAGTTCATTATCTAATACATATATTATTTTTTTCATGTATTGTAGGTATAATGAAATCATCAAAAAAATCATCTGGTAAGAAGGCTCGCTCCGGTGGATCTTCTACATCGAGTTGGAAGTCTTTTTTCATGCCTACTCCACGATCTCAGACCCCAGCAATTAACCTTGAAGCACAATTATTTCCATCAATAGAAGTGGATACTGATGAGATGGACCCACCCACTGACCAACTGATTGACCAAAGAGATAGTCCAATTGACCAAGGCCCATCCACACATGGTCCATCTGGCCAAGCCTCATCATCTGCCGAGGGTATATCCCCTGACGGAATACCGATTGAGCAGCTTAACATCGATCATACTGGGACAAATACAGGCAGTGGTGCGAGTTCCGATGGTAGTGGCAGTGGAGGTAGAAAACGAACAAGAGGGCCCAATCAAGGATATTCGACTCCAAGTAATCCGGATCAAAGGGCACGACTTACTTGTCTGAATAACGGGTAATAAAAATAATAATACTATTTTGCTATATGAAGTTACTTAATTAATATTATATAAAAAATTTGAATTTACTTTTTTTCGCAGCGCTTTTCTGGAGCCTCAAGCTGTTCGGACAATTACAACATTAATTAAAGAGTATTTTACTGATCCTTGGCCAACATGGAAAAGTGTTCCAATTGCTGTGAAAACAAAAATATGGGAAAAATTTTCGGTATGTCAATCGCAAATAATTAATACATTACTTTATTTTATTATTTTACTTAACATGATTTTTTACTAATGATTTCAATTGATTTAGGAAATTTTTGCGTGGCCTCCTGAAGAAACAATTATTGTGAAAAATATTTGGGAGAACATTTGCAAAACACGATTCCGTGACTTGTTGCAAGCTGAAAGAAAAAAAGCAATGCAACATTTTGGCACAGATCGAATTGCTGACTGTAAAGGGTATATGTCCAGCTGGATCAAAGTTGAGATATGGGACTCCTTGATTGATGACTTATGGGGCAAATCGGAATGGGAGGCGAAGTCATAGAAAGGAAAGCAAAATCGATTGACCATAAAAGAAGGAACTGTTACCAAGCATACAGGTGGATCGATTTCTTTTCCTGTGCATGCATATAGACTGGTATGTAACTTTTTAAATCATATGTATGATATTATAGTTAAAATATATATTGTTTACAGCTAATCTCTTATTTATTTTTTGTTTTACTTGTGAAGAGGAATCAATATAATCGAACACCTACATATAAGGAGGTATTTGATCGCACTCACAAAAAAAATGCTGGCCAAGGTGAATATGTGGACAATAAGTCAAAAGTTGTCAGTGTACGTATATTTAAAATTATTTTGTTTTATGTATGTTAATTATTATTTAATTACTTTTTAAGTATAGATATATTTATAATAATAAATTTTTTTTATAGGAAAAATATAATGCTTCATTGGTTGAAAAGTATGGTACGGATATTAGCAGTCAACCACACTTTGATCCTGTTGCTTGGTGTGACTGTATTGGAGGAATGGAAACAACCCGCACACATGTGTACGGCCTTGGAAGCAGTTCACAAAACAGAGATATACTTGAGTCATCCGCCTCCTCAGCAAGTCCAATATTCTCGGTTTCTCAAGCAACAGTAAGCCAGGATGAGCGCATCGATGTTATAGAAGAGAAACTTGATGAAGTTCTCAAATATTTACCGCAAATGCACCAATGGATGGCTGAGATGAGTAATGCATGGAAGAGTAGCAAAGGAGGCCCTTCAAATCCCGATGATAGCCAGACACCGAACCTCGGAGATGGGCCTTCTTCATAGATCTCTGTTATAATGTAAGAAATTTAAGTACTTTGTTCTTTTTATGTTTTAAGAATTTGATGGTTGTTGAGAGATGTTATGAATTTGTTGAATTTTAATCATATTTTATGATTATGTATGAATTTTATTAAAAATTTATGTTTATGTATTAAGGTCTTTTAAATGTTGCTATAGTCATGAATTTAGGGTTTTAACATGAATTTAAGCTTAAGCTTAAATTTAAATATATTTCGGAAAACTTTTGGAAACAATTTTGGAATTTAACATTTTGGTAGCAAAATGCATAAATAATATATGATGATAAAAAAATATATTATTAGCGACGGAATTCAAAGAAATTAGTGACGGAAATAATAGCATTAGCGACGGAATATTCCGTTGCTGATAACATTCAGCGACGGAAAATTTTTATTATTAGCGACGGAATATTCCGTTGCTGATAACTTTCAGCGACGGAAAATTTTTATTATTAGCGACGGAATATTCCGTTGCTGATAACATTCAGCGACGGAAAATTCCGTAGGTAAAATTATTTAGCGACGGAAAATTTTATTATTAGCGACGGAATATTCTGTCGGTAAAACTTTTAGCGACGGAATATTTTCATAAAATTTAAAAAATAAAAAAAACTTAGCGACGGAATTAGCGACGGAAAATTCCGTCGCTGAAATTTTTAGCTACGGATAATAGGTGACCGATTTACATTTTAGCGACAGAAAAATTCCGTCGCTGATAACAAAAAATCCGTCGCTGATAAGGACAAATTCCGTCGCTAATTAGCGACGGAATTAGCGACGGAATTTTCTTTCAGCGACGGAATGAGCATTAGCGACATTGATTTTTCCAACGGAATTATTCTGTCGCTAATCCGTCGCTAAAACCCTTTAGCGACGGAATAAGACTTTTAGCGACGGAAAATTTCGTCGCTAATTCCGTCGCTGAAAGTCTCTTTTTTTGTAGTGTATGGCCACGATGTTTACCCAGTTCATGTCGAACTTTTCGAATGTGGCCACAAGTACCCCAGCAGCTACACTTGTGGTTCCCCCCCTACTTCGACAGAGTTACCCCCATCAGTCCCAGCTATTGAAAGGCGGGATCCCAAGGCATATTGTAGTGTGACCCTGATCAAAGAATTTAAGAAGCTGGATCCGCCTAAGTTTAAGGGGGAAAGAGATTTATTGGCCACAGAGAATTGGATGAAGGTGGTCATGAAATCTTTTGAATACATGACATGCTCCGAAAGGGAGAAGGTGGGCTTGGCTGCTTACTTGTTGATAGATGATGCAGAGTATTGGTGGCAGGCCACTCAGACCATTTTGGAGGCCCGATATGCTAAGGTCACGTGGGATAGATTTGTAAAGGCCTTTAATGAACAGTACATCCCACGTACTGATCAGAATAGATTGAAGATCGAGTTTTGAGTTTGACTCAAGGGACGATGACAGTAAATCAGTATGAATCAAAGTTCATCACCTTGAGCCGATTCGATCCAGAGATCCTAAGAGATGAAAGACATAAGATTTATTGGTTTATAGAGGGATTGAAGTCCCCCATTCGATCTAAGCTGTATCCTATGGATATCACCACGTATGGAGAGGCAGTCTGTAAGGCTCAGTTGTGTGAGCAGGACTATGAGCTTTATCATGCCGATTTTCGAGCCAAGGGTAAAGGCAAAGAACCAATGAAGCGGAAGTAGGATGAGAAAGCCTCGAGTGATAGGTATCCATATAGGAGAAGTAGACGTTATGAAGGAGTTTCGATAGGTAAGTAAGTAAAGTATGAGAAGATGATTTCTAATTTAATTAAATGTTTATATGGTAATATATTGAATTTCGAAGTTATGATGTTTATGATATAGGTACTCCTAGACCTATCGAGATCAAGATAAGTGATGAGAGATCCCGATATCCAACAGGTAGTATCGCTAGCTCACCGAAGAGTACGATGCAAAGATGTGAGCAATGCGGAAAGTTTCATGGATCGCAGCCATGCCGGTTGGCGAGTGGCGCATGTTTTAGGTGTGGTGAATACGGACACATGATTAAAGATTGTCCTAAGAGAAACCAGAGGGTGTCTGAAGAATTCGAGAAGACCCCTCAACCACAGCCTAAAGCCACTACTGCAGAGAAAGGAAAGAAAGCGGTAACCCAAGGATGAGTGTTTACCATCGATGAAGAGTCTGCCGATGCCTCGTCCAAAGTGATTAAAGGTAAGATTCACCTTTTTGATATGAGTGTTCTTGCGTTGTTTGATACAAGCTCTACGCATTCATTTGTTTCACCCATGATTGCTATGAGAACACCTAGTGAGCCTGAGCCTTTAGAACACTTATTGCAAATATGCACACCATTTAGGGAATCTCAAATGACGGATATAGTATACCGTAATTATAAGCTACGGGTAGGAGAAAGAGAATCTATAGCTGACCTAAACCTACTAAATATGTATGGATTTGATGTTATATTGGGTATGGATTGGTTAGCTAAGAATCATGTGATACTAGACTGCTATGCTAAGGATGTGATCTTCTTTTCACTCGTTAGCTATGTTGTAAATTCTAGAGATGTCTAATGTAGGAGTATGTTTATTACTTGAATTGATTGCAAATGAAAGTAATAGAAGTATGTATTGTCATGTGAAGGATTTATAGCTTATGTGGAGGACGTAGAAAAGAAATGTCCCGGACTCCATGATATTCCTGTAGTCGGGGATTTTCTAGGGGAATTTTTGGATGATCTTCCAGGACTTCCTCCGGATAGGGAAGTAGAGTTCACTATCGATTTGGTGCCAGGAACTGAGCCCATTTCGAGATCTCCCTATCGGATGGCATTAGTGGAATTAGAAGAACTTAAGAAGCAGCTTCAGGAGTTACTAGATAAGGGATTTATACGACCTAGCGTATCCCCTTGGAGTGCTCCTGTGCTATTTGTCTCGAAAAAAGATGGCAGCATGAGGCTGTGCATCGACTACAGATGGTTAAATAAGGTAATGATCAAGAACAAGTATCCTCTTCCCAGGATTGATGACCTTTTTTATCAGCTTAAGGGTGCACAAGTCTTTTCTAAGTAGACTTGAGGTCGGAATATCATCAGTTGAAGATCAGGAATGAAGATATCCCTAAGACTGCATTCAGGATACGGTACGGCCATTATGAGTTTTTGGTAATGCCATTTGGTTTAACCAATGCACCAGCGGCTTTTATGAATCTAATGAATGATGTGTTCAAACAGTACTTAGACCAGTTTGTCATTGTCTTTATCGATGACATATTGGTGTATTCGAGGTCTCGGGAAGAGCATGGGTAGCATTTGGGGATAGTTCTACAAACCCTCAAAGATCAAGGATTGTATGCCAAGCTAAGTAAATGTGATTTTCGGCTAGATCATATCTCCTTTTTGGGTCATATAATCAGTAAAGATGGAGTTTCGGTTGATCCATCGAAGATTGAAGTAGTGGTTCAATGGGAGAGATCGAAAACAGTGATGGAGATAAGGAGTTTCTTGGGTCTAGCCGGCTACTATTGAAGATTTGTGGAGGGTTTCTCGAAGTTAGCTACTTCATTGACGCACTTAATGCACAAAGAAGTGAAGTATGAATGGAATGATGCCTGCGAGCGTAGCTTTCAAGAGTTAAAGTGCAGGTTGACGAGTGCACCTATCCTCACCATTCCTAGTGGTTCTGGTGGATTTGCAGTATATAGTGATGCCTCAAGGCAAGGCAAGGTTTGGGATGTGTACTAATGCAGCATGGTAAGGTAATAGCATATGGTTCTCGACAATTAAAGGACCATGAAAAGAATTACCCAACTCATGACTTGGAGTTAGCTGCAGTAGTATTTGCACTGAAGATATGGAGGCATTACTTATATGGTGAGAAATTTCAGATTTTTACGGATCATAAAAGTTTGAAATATTTATTTTCTCAGAAGGAATTGAATATGAGACAGAGAAGATGGCTAGAGCTTTTGAAGGACTATGATTGTGAGATCTTATAGAACCCGAGGAAAGCTAATATGGTAGCGGATGCTCTAAGCCGGAAACATGTTGGTATGGTATCCTATATGATGATAAGAGAACATGAATTGCTTGAGCAATTTGCAAGCCTCAATTTAAATGTTATGCCTTATGAGCAATTTGGAATGATGGCTAGTTTGAGGACTGAGCCAGAATTGATGGATAGAATTCGGGTTGCTCAAAGGAAAGATGATCAGTGTATTGAGGCTATGAATGGAATTCAGTCATGTATGTCCTTAGAATTTGATATGGGTAGTGATAGAATTTTGAGGTTTAGGAATCGTATATGTGTTCCTAATGATAATGAGTTGAGAAAGCTGATTTTGACTAAAGCACATGCCACTAGATACACATTGCATCTAGGAAATACGAAGATGTATCAAAATCTTCGCAAGGTGTATTGGTGGACTAGCATGAAGAGAGACATAGCGGAGTTTGTGGCGAAATGTCTCACATGTCAGCAGGTTAAGGTAGAGCATCAACGACCAGCAGGATTACTACAGCCTCTGCCTATACCTATATGGAAATTGGAGCACATTATGATGGATTTTGTTATGGGATTGCCCAGGACCAAGAGGAATCATGATGGTATTTGGGTAATAGTGGATAGACTAACTAAGTCAGCTCACTTCCTACCTATGAAGTCTACGGATACACTTAGTGCTTTGGCAGACTTGTATGTAAAAGAAGTTGTAAGACTACACGGTGTTCAAGTGAGCATCACATCTGATAGAGATTCCAGGTTTACCTCTCACTTTTGGGAGCATTTTCAAGAAGCCATGGGATCTAAGTTGAATTTTAGCACAGCTTTTCATCTGCAGACTGATGGGCAGTTCGAGTGCACTATACAGACGCTCGAGGATATGTTGAGAGCTTGTGCTATGGACTTTAAAGGCTCCTGGGATGACCATCTGTTATTGGCTGAGTTTGCTTATAATAATAGCTATCATGCAAGTATCGGGAGGGCACCATATGAAGCTTTGTATGGTAGAAGGTGTCGATCTCCGATTGGGTGGGAAGAAGTGGGTGAGCGGAAGTTATTAGCTCCTGATTTAGTCGAGCAAGCCTCTGAGGATGCTAAGTTGATTTGTCAAAGACTTAAGACAGTTCAGAATAGATAGAAGAGTTATGCAGATGCTCGACGGAGACCACTTGAGTTCTTGGTTGGAGATTTTGTGTTTTTGAAAGTTTCTCCATCCAAAAGGATCATGAGAATTGGCCGAAGAGGTAAACTGAGTCCTCGCTACATAGGGCCATTTGAAGTTTTAGATCGAGTTTGAGATGTTGCCTACAGGTTGGCACTACCTCCGGAGCTATCGGGAGTGCATAATGTTTTTCATGTATCGATGCTTCGAAAGTATAATCCGGATCCATCTCATGTTATAGAATATGAACCCTTGGAGATTCGAGAAGACATGAGCTATGTAGAGAAGCCGATTCGGATTTTGGATAGGAAAGACAAGGTGCTAAGGTCTAAGACGATCCCATTAGTGAAAGTTCTCTGGCAATACCACACTATGGAAGAAGCTACATGGGAGCTAGAGAGCGTAATGAAAGAGAAGTATTCGAAACTGTTTAATACATAACTTGATTTGAATTTGGAGGACCAAATTCTCTAAGGTGGGGAGAATGTGAAAACCCGAAGTTCATGTAATTCCTCCCTAATTGTAAAGTATTGTAAGCTGAAATAATCAAATAAACATTTAAGTTTGATGTATGAATGATATATGGATATGGAAGAAATAAGGAAATTGAGAGTCAAATAATCAATTGCTGAAATATTAAATGAAAGAAGAAGAATTAAAGGTCAAATGGTTAAGAATATAAATGTCAGAAAATTAATGAAACTAAATGATGTATGTGGCTAAAATGAGAAAGGGAAGAAGAGAATTAAATGGTCAAAGGAGGGCATGGTCAAGGGCTGAGATGACATGATTAAATGGGATAATCATGCATTAAATGAAGTTTGATGAATCATCATCTCCGGCCATCACCCATACGGCAGTAATCTCCCAACTCTCCCTCACGTTTCCTCCATTTTCTTCCGAAGTTTCCATTCCAATTCCCATGACAAACTCCCATACTCACTCATTGAATCACTAAGTGTTAGTAACGAAAATCGACCCTCATCACTAGCTTAAGCTACATCCGAAGTTTGCTGGATTGAATCCAAGTATTTGAGGAGAGCTCAAATTTTGAAATTTTGGTGATTTACAAAGGTAAGAAAAGAAATGGATTTAGTCAATTTCATTCATAGTTTGGAATTGTACTGCGTTGGTATAGCATGTGTATGGTGATTGTTTAAAAGGTTTGAATTGTATGATGTTACAGTTTTGAAGAAGTGAAAGGCTAGGGTTGATGCAACCAAGCTAGTGGATCAATTGTGTGATTGAGGTAAGGAATTTATGGAACGGACGTAGGGTGGCTATGTCCGCATGTTTTGAGATATTTTAAATGTCCTTGGGATGAAACAAAAGCTGATTTTGAAGTGCAAGAAATTATGTTTCGGGTTTTACTCCTAGTACCAATTAGGCTAGGAGCAGCCGACTGCCTTAAGTAGTGGCCGACTGCCTAGAGACAACCAAAGCATAGTTTTTCAAAAACCGAGACAAACCAGTCGACTGCTATAAGGGACAGTCGACTGCTTTTATTTGAAAAGCATTCTGTTTCAAAACCAGCCGACTGCCTATAAGACCAGTCGGCTGCCATTTCTTAAGAAGCATTCTGTTTCAAAATCAGTCGACTGCTATATGGACTAGTTGACTGCCCCATTTTTTTTAGAAATGAGAATTATCGGAATTTTAAAAGAAAATAATTTCGATAAATGAAAATATGAAGCAGTAGCCAACTGCCATATAAGGCCAGTCGACTACTTGTTTGAAAAGAAGGTTTCACAGCCTATTTCGAGAAAGTATAAATGTCATAGCAAATAGCTATATGACAAATGTTTTGAGACTATGAAGTACTTAATGATTATGCACTTTTGTATATGTTCATGACTGAGGAGCCCTAGTCCAGCCCTTAGTGCTACAGATGTCACCTGACTAGTGTTCATTGTAGCCACCGACGTTTGGCCAAATTGTCTCTGTTATGTATATATTGGCTAAGGGAGGATTCCTGGCTCCTACGGGAGTACGCCACATGATTCAGTGCATAATTCTGTTAATATGCCAATAGTCTCTCTGCTATTTAAAAGTTATATGATGCATGTTTTGATGAACGAATATGATGCATGTTTTGAAGTAAGTTTAGGAAGCATGATTTGAAAGAAAGTATATGAAGTATGCCTGCATATGATGTTTTGAAAGAAGTACATGATGCATGCTTTATAATGGTTTTACATGACATTATAGAGCCAAGCAGGAAAACTGCATATAGAGGCATGGTATACTTTTTTACATATTTTTCTTACTGAGCATAAACTCACCCTTTTACGAGTATTTTTCCTATAGATTATCTGAAGTAGATTCCCGCTCCAGAGAGAGGAGCTCAGTTGGGATCTCTAGTGTACCTTCGAGATACACTTCCCATTTAGTATTGAAGGTACACTTATGTATTCATGTAAATCAGATAGTACTATAGTACATTAATGTTTATAAGATGTTGGGGATTTAAGTTAAGAATGATGTGTAAGATCCTGTGGAAAGGAATGATATATATATATCATTATTCTGTTTTATTGAAAGTAAAATATTCATATTGAGCTATTAAATATTTAGCTTAAAAAGGAAGAAGAATGAATTACATTGACGGACGAGTCTAATGAAGTTGAATAAGATGAGAAAAAGTTAGATGAAAAAATGTAGTGGCGAGCACATCACACCAGATCATCGCTGAGTTTAGTAATGAGAGATGACCAGTAAAATAACTGAGAATACTCCTTGAGACAATGTGGAAATCGATCAACTATGGAGTTTGCCTCCACAAAACAAAGAAGAACCAGTCCTCCGATGCTTCCAATTGATACCCATCCATTTTTCATATATTCATCGAAAGTTGGAGAGTGACCTCCATAAAACCATCTAGCCTCTGTGATATGCGCTCTGCAAAGTATAGCCCACTGCATTTTGCAAGTGACAACAAAAAAGAATTATCTTATTAGCTCAATTCCATGGAACGTTAATTTCCAGGCTTCCAGTGTTACCTGCTCCTTGATGTAGGGCAGAACATCCAGGCCATGGTCTTCCAAGGTCTCTTGGGCTAATTCAATAGTAAAGTCGGACATGGCCGAGAACATCACTCTCATGTACTCTGGAAGTTCTTCGACGGCCTTAACATTCCTCCTGTTGAAAGGCAGATAGCCAAGTACTCAATTTTTGCTGCAATTGGGATGTAATATAACCATAATTTTGCAGCTAAAAATTTGTAATTGAAAGAATGTAATACCCGGTCACTGCTATTGTGAAGCTTTCAAGTTCATCAAGCAATCCATATATGTCATATATGTCATCAACTACTGTTGCTAGGCATGCATGTTTAGTGAAGCATATCCTGCATTTGGCATATTGGGGCTCAAAACCTAACCCTGTAGCCCAGAAGTATATTTCCATCAATCGATCTCTGCTAAAACTGATTTTCTCCTTGAAGTTCAATTCGCTCCACCAACTGTTCCAACAATTATGAACATTTGGAATTATGTCACACTTTAAATGAAAGCTGGAAAAATTGATTCAAGTTAATTTTCTTTAATTTGGAATTACAGATCAAGTAAATCATACTCTGCTAGTTTTTTCGGTTCTTGCTGGTAAGCTGATTGGGTAAGATTGTAGTCTAACTTGGCCAACTTTAGCAAAACTGAGCTCGTTGAATCATTCCTCTGGCAGAAGTCAATGAAATTCCGTGCTTCAATCTTTTCCATCCTCCAATAAAGTGGAACCTCCAACGACTGTTGAACTTGCTTAGCCTTAACTTTGTCCAGTTTCCCTAGTAAAACCTTGAGACTTTCACTGCTAAATCCCTTTGCTTCTTCGAGGATCTTCTTCCCTTGTATTCCCAAGAATGAAGCTTCATCCAAGCTCAAGAGCCCCTCAACATCACCACTTAAGCTATCCATGAATTTCACATCTGCACCTTTAAATTTCTCGAACATTTCTGTTTTCACCATGATAAAATATTATGGATACGATTCAAGGAGCAAAGAGTTTGAAATTTAGAATCTTAGATATGCAAAATATGTAAGGAAATTAATCACCTGCACAAACTGGATAACCATGCTCTCGTAGATGTCGGAAATGCAATGCAGCGGTGGAAAGGTCGTTGGCGACATTTTGATTAGCATTCAATTGATTCAAAGACTCTTTAATCTGTTTCTCAAAATGGTAGGCGACTCCAAGCCTCTGCATTGAGTCAATTAGCTTCAACAAGTTAGTCAGTGTCTTTGGTTGAGGCAAGCAATTTTTCAGCTTTTTGTTTCAGCTCCTTCAACCAGTATCGTGGAATTCGTACTATAAGACAACAAAAACAAATATGGGTTAATTAAACTTTCTTTAGTATAATCCACTAGCAAATAATATTAATTAATTTCTTTTTCTGAAGCTCATGTACCAGCTTGGGAAATATTACTAGCCTAGGCTAGATTATTAATATCCACTTATAAAGTTAATATAAAATAAGTAAAATCAATGCTTCATTTGGATTTTAGGACACTTGAAGCTCCTTTTATCTGTCGAGTGACTTTCATAACTTTGTTTTCTTATTTATTTTGGGTGTAAATAATGAAGCATATAAAAATTTTATTGTCATGCAAGGAATAATTAATGTAAAAAATAAACATTTTAAAACAATATTATCTCTAATACCATTTGTGAGTAGTCAAATATATATATATACACACACATACACACACACACACAAACACACACATACTCAAAAGTCAAATAAAATAAGATTACCACTCATTCTTGATCTTTTAAATTCAAAATAGATAATCAACCCTTTTCAACCTGGTTTGAATATTTATGAAAACTGTTAGGAAATAACAATGTATATGGCTTTGAGGCGTGTAGAGTTACATTATCTTGAGTGTAATATTGCCTCACACAGAAGCAAGTTACCCTAGGATACAACAAAGCCTTCAAAATTTTCGTGAAAAGTAAGAATGCAGAGTAATTTTTTTATGGAAATCATCATTCTTATATAGAGTATGAAGAGACATAAATGAATGGTTGTGAATCTCTGTTAAATAATAACCATTCATTTCAGACATAACTGTTCCAGACATATAACCGAAAATATGTCTGTTGGAACAGTTAAAATAATTTTAAATTCAAAATTTAAATTTAAAAATATTCTGTCAAAAAATAAAATTTTTGACTTTTAAAATAGCCCAAGTGCCTATCTTTGACTTTTAAAATAGCCCAAGCCCAAGCCAAGCAAACTCAAGCCCAAGCCAAATGGTCAAAGCCCATTTCCTCTTTGACTCTAAATTACTCTCAAGAGTTGATTTTCCTTTATAAATAAATCACTTTACACTTTTACAAAGCAATGTGGGAACTTGTTCCCTTGTATTTATTACAAGCTATCCAACAAAAACCACTTCAAATGTATAATTATGAATTCATCAAATCGTTGTAGAAAATTATCCTTTTAAAATCAATATGAAATCTTGATTAGACTCAAGCTAATAAATTTAGTATTTCTTGTTACACACAAGATGATAATAATAATAATAATAATAATAATAATAATAATAATAATAATAATAATAACAATAATAATAATAATAATTTTTTACATAAAACATGCCAATTAATTCAGGAGGAATGAAAAATATTTAGATATGGACAATGGAAAGCAGTGCACTCACTGAGTAAGGAGTGGAGAAGGATTTTATGACAGTGGGGTCCCAAATGGTGGGATGATAATTAGCCAATCGACGTTGCTCTTCTTTCAAACAACCGGGTTTGGGGTGAGAGAATGATTGGGAATTTGGTTCCATTGGGAGTTATTAATACTCTAATTTCTTGAATACAAGTTAGAGAGAATTGCTGTGAAACATATCTGAACTTGGAAATCCTTATATAAAGCAGTGCTGCAGGGTCTCCAAGGTCAGAATAACATTAAATAATTCGGCTGTCGGGTAAGAGTTGCATGCAATACGCATCCGATCGTGTGGTGTTGTTGGCTGCTCATAACCTGTGACGTCCTCGTCACTTCATCTTATCATTTATCTTTTTCCTTCTTTATTTATATTTACTTCATCAATGTCATCCATCTTTTCTTTTATTAGCTAATTACCAATAGCTCAATAGACAAAATATTTCTTTCAATGAAACCTAATAATGATATATATAAATATCATTCCATTTCCACAGGATCTCATACATCATCTTATCTTACATCCCCGACATCCTATATACATAAAGACTAACTATACTGTACCGTAGCTGAATTAAAATTTACTGTACATATGAACATATGAGTATACCTTCTATACTAACTGGGAAGCGTATTGAGAAGGTACATTGAAATCTTTCCAACACAAGCTCCTCTATTCAGAGCGAGGCTCACTTCAGATAATCTATAGGAAAAATGGTCGTAAAAGGATGATTTACGCTCAGTAAGAAAAATATGTAAAAGAGCGTGCTATGCCTCTATATGCACTTTTCCTACTTGGCTCTATAATGTCATATAAAGCATTATAAAGCATGCATCATAAACATCTTTCATGCATTGTTTGCAACCATGCATATTTATTTCAAATGACATGGCAATCATACTTTGTATGCTTCTTTTAAAATATAGCATACATATAAAACATGCATCATACTTCTTCTTTTAAAACATCTTACTTCATAAACTTGCTTTTAAACATACATCGTATACTTCTTCATACATATATCTTGTACTTTGAAATAGATGGAGACTATGTACAATATTTAAGTGATTGAATCGTCATATAAACCGTTCATTCCCATTTATATGACTCTAATCATGCATTAGTACAGTGGTATACCATGTAGAGGTCAGGGATTCTCTCCTGCCTTAATAGTACTACAGTGAGCAGTAGTCAGGTGTCACTTATGGTCTTGAGGACCGGACTAGGGTTCCTCTCTTAACATATATATTACTAAAGACTTGATCAGAGTCTCTCAACCATCAGAAATGCATAATCATTACGCAGTCCATAGTCTCAAAACATTTCTAATATACCTTTTTCAGAAAACACATTTGTGTTTAAATCAAATAAGCTTTGAAAGTTCTTTTTCATACATGGCAGTCGACTGGCCTCACAGGGCAGTCGGCTGCTGCTTCATGACTTCATTTCTCAAAATTATTTTCATTTCGGAAAATACATAGGGGCAGTCGACTGGTCCATATAGCAGTCGACTAGTTTTCAAACAGAATGCTTCTTAGCAAATAGCAGTCGACTGGTCCCATAGGCAGTCGGCTGGTTTTGAAACAGAATGCATTTTGGCAAATAGCAGTCGACTGTCCCATAAAGCAGTCGACTGGTTTGAAACAGAATGCTTCTGGGTAAATAGCAGTGGATTGGCTTACATAGCAGTCGACTGGTTTGAGTCGGTTTTCGAGAAACGGCGTTTTAGTTGTCTCTAGGCAGTCGACTTCCCTTTAAGGCAGTCGACTTCCCTTTAAGGCAGTCGGCTGCCCCTAGCCTAATTGGTACTAGGAGACAAGTCCGAAAATGTCATTTTTCCTGCATGAAATCAGCTGGTGTTTCTTTCCAAACCGCATACAAACATCATAAAACATGCGGACATAGCCGCCTTACGTCCGTTACATAAATTTCTTACCTCGATTCCTCCGAGAACGCAAGATCACTTGATGCGTCACCTTAGCTTTTCACTTCCTCAACCTAAAATCATCATATCAATTCAAATCTTTAAACCATCATCATACATATATCATACTATCTCAAAACAACTCCAAATCATAAACAAAGTTGTAAGAACCATCTTCTTCTCTTACCTTCACTAGAGACCAAAATCTCAAACCTTGAGATCTTTTCCAATACTTGGAATCAATCCACCAAACTTTGGATATCTCTTAGTCTAACTACAAGGATCGTTTTTCGTCTAATGAACTTAATGAATTGCTGGAGAATTAAGGCAGCTTATCAAGGTAACTTATGTTGGAAACTTAGGGAAAATGGAGGAAGAACGTGAGGGAGGGCTGGAAGAGGGCTGGCGTAGGGTGATGGGATGATGAGGGTGATGAGTCATGCAAGATGCATTAATTGCATGCTTTATCCTCTCATCTCAGCCATTAATCCTCTAATTGACTATTTGACCCATTTAATTTCTCTTTTCCTCCTCATCTCAGCCATTCATCCATTTAATTACCAAATAAAAATCTGATTTTATTTTCTTTCCTACTTTAATTATTTTCCTGATATTAACATTAAGTCTTTGGATAGATTAACATTCAACTTTATTATTTCTTCCATAATCCATACATTATTCATACATCATTCATACATTAAACTTCATATTCATTTAATCATATTAGATTTAAATACTTTACAGACATGGAGGAATACATGGAAATTGGGGATCTCACATCCTCCCCACCTTATAAAATTTGGTCCTCCAAATTAGCTTAGCTTATCAAGTGAATAATTCTGGATACCTTTCTTTCATTAAGCTTTCTAGCTCCCATGTAGCTTCTTCTATCGTATGGTATTGCCAGAGAACTTTCACTAATGGGATCGTCTTAAACCTCAATACTTTGTCTTTTCTGTCCAAAATCCGCACCGGCTTCTCTACATAGCTCATATCTTCCCTTATCTCCAAGGGTTCATACTCTATAACATGAGATAGATCCGAATTATACTTCCGAAGCATCAATACATGAAACACATTATGCACTCCCGATAGCTCCGGAGGCAATGCCAATTTATAGGCAACATCGCCTACTCGATCTAAAACCTCAAATGGGTCGATGTAGCGAGGACTTAACTTACCTCGTCGGCCAAATCTCATGATCCCTTTGGATGAAGAAACTTTCAAAAACACAAAATCTCCAACCATGAACTCAAGTGGCCTCCGTCAAGCATCTGCATAGCTCTTTTGTCTACTCTGAGCTGTCTTAAGCCTTTGACAAATCAACTTAACATCTTCTGATGCTTGCTCGACTAAATCTGGAGCCAATAACTTACGTTCGCCCACTTCTTCCCACCCAATCGGAGATCGACACCTTCTTCCATACAAAGCTTCATACGGTGCCATCCCAATGCTTTTATGATAACTATTATTGTATGCAAACTCAGCCAATGGCAGATGGTCATCCTAGGAGCCTTTAAAGTCCATAGCACAAGCCCTCAACATATCCTCGAGCGTCTGAATCGTACGCTCGGACTGTCCATCAATCTGCGGATGAAAAGTTGTGCTGAAATTCAGCTTGAATCCCATGGCTTCCTGAAAATGCTCCCAGAAATGGGAAGTAAACCTGGAATCTCTATCAGAAGTGATGCTCACTGGAACACCGTGTAGTCTTACGACTTCTCTTACATACATATCTGCCAAAGCATTGAATGTATCTGTTGACTTCATAGGCAGGAAGTGAGCTGACTTTGTCAATCTATCCACGATCACCCAAATACCATCATGATTCCTCTTGGTTCTGGGCAATCCCATAATAAAGTCCATCGTAATGTGTTCCCACTTACACATAGGTATAGGCAGAGGATGCAGTAATCCTGCTGGCTTTTGATGCTCTACCTTGACCTGTTGACATGTGAGACATTTTGATACAAAATTAGCTATGTCTCTCTTCATGCCATTCCACCAATACACCTTGCGAAGATTATGATACATCTTCGTATTTCCTGGATGCAACGTGTACTTAGTGGCATGTGCTTCAGTCAAAATCAGCTTCTTCAATTCGTCATCATTAGGAACACATATACGACTCTTAAACCTCAAAATTCCATCATTACTAACATCAAATTCTGAGGTCATACCTGATTGCATCTGATTCATAACCTCAATGCATCCGTCATCTTCTTTTTGAGCACTTCGGATTCTATCCATCAAATCTGGCTCAATCCTCAAACTAGCCATCATTCCAAATTGCTCATAAGTCATAACATTAAGGTTGAGGCTTGTAAATTGCTCAATTAGCTCATACTCTTTTATCATCATATAAGACACCATACTTACATGCTTCCGGCTTAGAGCATCCGCCACCACATTAGCTTTCCCCGGGTGGTACAAGATCTCACAATCGTAGTCCTTTAGAAGCTCGAGCCATCTTCTTTGTCTCATGTTTAATTCTCTTTGAGAGAACAAATACTTCAGACTTTTGTGATCCGTAAAAATCTGAAATCTCTCACCATATAAGTAATGCCTCCATATCTTCAGGGCAAATACTACTGCAGCTAACTCCAAATCGTGAGTCGGGTAGTTCTTCTCATGGTCCTTCAACTGTCTAGAACCATATGCCACTACCTTACCATGCTGCATTAACACACATCCCACACCTTGCCCTGAGGCATCACTATACACCGCAAATCCACCTGAACCACTAGGGATGGTAAGGATCGGTGCAGTCGTTAGCCTGTGCTTCAACTCTTGGAAGCTACACTCACAGGCTTCATTCCACTCATACTTCACCTCCTTGCGCGTCAAGCGCGTCAGTGGAGCAGCTAGCTTCGAGAAACCCTCTACAAATCTTCTATAGTAGCCAGCTAAACCCAAGAAACTCCTAATCTCCGTTACCGTCTTCGGTCTTTCCCATTGGACCACCGCTTCAATCTTTGATGGATCAATTGAAACTCCATCTTTACTGATCACATGGCCTAAAAAGGAGATATAATTGAGCCAAAACTCACATTTACTTAGCTTGGCATACAATCCTCGATCTCTGAGGGTCTCCAAAACAATCCTCAAATGCTGCTCGTGCTCTTCTCGAGACCTCGAATACACCAAGATGTCATCGATAAAGACAATCAAAAACTGGTCCAAGTATGCCTTGAATACATCGTTCATCAAGTTCATAAAGGCTGCAGGTGCATTGGTTAGACCAAATGGCATCACTAGAAACTCATAGTGACCATACCGTGTCCTGAACGCAGTCTTAGGGATATCTTCATCTCGGATCTTCAACTGATGATATCCCGACCTCAAGTCTATCTTGGAAAAGACTTGTGCACCCTTTAGCTGATCAAAGAGGTCGTCTATCCTGGGAAGAGGATACTTATTTTTGATCGTCACTTTGTTCAACCACCGGTAGTCAATGCACAATCTCATACTACCGTCCTTCTTCCTGACAAAAAGCACAGGAGCACCCCAAGGGGATACGCTGGGTCGTATAAATCCCTTGTCTAGCAACTCCTGAAGCTGCTTCTTCAATTCTTCCAATTCTACCAAAGCCATCCGGTAGGGAGCTCTCGAAATGGGCTCTGTCCCCGGCACCAAATCAATCGTAAACTCCACTTCCCTATCCGGAGGAAGTCCTGGAAGATCATCCGGAAACACCTCGGGAAAATCTCGGACTACAGGATTATCATTGAGTTCGGGACGTTTCTGATCTATGTCCTCCACATAAGCAATAAACCCTTCACATCATCATACACATTATCCATTACTTTCTTTTGTAACCAAATCAAAATCAAACATGCTTTCATATTAATCACTTGCAAAGTTTACAATATAGTTAACGGGTGAAGAGAATGTTACACTCTTAGCATAACAGTCTAATATCACATGATTCTTAGCTAACCAATCCATACCCAAAATAACATCAAACCCATACATATTTAGTATGATTAGGTCAGCTATTGATTCTCTTTCTCCTACCCGTAGCTTACAATTTCTATACACTAACTCTGTCATTTGTGATTCCTTAAGAGGTGTGCTTATTTGCAATAAGTGTCCTAAAAGCTCAGGCTCAACTGGTATTTTCATAGCAATCCTAGGAGACACAAATGAATGCGTAGAGCTTGGATCAAACAATGCTATGACACTTATATCAAACAAGTAAATTGTACCTTTAATTACTTTGGATGAGGCAGCGGTAGATTCTTCATCGATGGCAAACACTCGTCCTTGGGTCACAGCTTTCTTTCCCTTCTCGGCAGCAGTGGCCTTAGGTTGTGGTTTAGGGGTCTTATCAGATTCATCAGGCATCCTCGGATCTCTCTGAGGGCAATCCCTAGTCATGTGTCCCTTCTCACCATATCTAAAGCAAGCGCCACTCGTCAAGCGACATGGCTGTGATCCGTGAAATTTCCCGCACTGCTCACATCTTTGTATCGTACTCTTCGGTGAGCTAGCGGTACTTCCAGCTGGATTTCGGGATCGCTCATCACTGATCTTGATCCCGGTAGCTCTAAGAGTACCTATATCATTATCCTCATCATCATAACTCAAATTTCAATATAATTCCATATAACCATTAAATTAACTTAAAGATCACCTTTCTATATTTTACTTACCTATAGAAACTCCTTCAGATCGTCTACTCCTCCGATGTGGATACCTATCACTCGGAGCTTTCTCATCCGACTTCCGCTTCATCGGTTCCTTGCCTTTACCCTTGGCTCGAAAGTCAGCATGATGCAGATCATAGTCCTGCTCACATAACTGAGCCTTATGAACAGCTTCTCCATAGGTGGTGATATCCATCGGATACAGTTTAGATCTAATCGGGGACTTCAATCCTTCGATGAACCTGTAGATCTTATGCCCTTCATCTCTTCGGACCTCTGGATCGAATCGACTCAAGGTGGTGAACTTAGATTCGTACTGATTCACCGTCATCGTACCTTGAGTCAAGCTTAGGAACTCGATCTTCAGTCTATTCTGATCCGTGCGTGGGATGTATTGTTCATTAAAAGCCTCCACAAATCTATCCCACGTGACTTCATCATATCGAGCCTCTAACATGGTCCGAGTGGCTTGCCACCAATATTCCGCATCATCGATCAATAAATAGGTAGCCAAGCCTACTTTCTCCCTTTCGGAGCAGGGCATATACTCGAAGGATTTCAAGACCGCTTTCATCCAGTTCTCTGCAGTCAGCAGATCTCTTTCCCCCTTAAACTTGGGCAGATCCAACTTCTTAAATTCTTTTATTAGGGCCACACTACAATAGGCTCTAGAATCCCGCCTTTCCGTAGTTGGGGCTAGTGGGGTTACTTCTATAGGAGGAATAGCAGGTGTAGCTGCTTGGGTACTTGTGGCCACATTTGGAAAGTTCGACATAAACTGGGTGAACATCGTGGCCATGTTCTCCATATGCTTTTCCATTTTAGCTAGCCTTGTATTCGGGCTATGGGGTGGAGATGAATGAGGAGATGGAACTGGGGGCTCTTCAGTGCGACCCCGTCCTCTTCCTCTACTTGTACCTCTTCTTCGTGAGCTCATACTGTAAATATAGTCATCATTGAGCTCTTTAGTATAACCATAAACAGTTATACTATGCATTTGTATTCAGACAAGTACAGTACAATTGGGGATATACTCTATTTCTAACTTCTTAACACTGACAAACCTCAATCTAAACTGCTCTGATACCACTCTGTGACGTCCTCGTCACTTCATCTTATCACTTATCTTTTTCCTTCTTTATTTAGATTTAGTTCATCAATGTCATCCATCTTTTCTTTTATTAGCTAATTACCAATAGCTCAATAGACAAATTATTTCTTTCAATAAAACCTAATAATGATATATATAAATATCATTCCATTTCCACAAGATCTCATACATCATCTTATCTTACATCCTCGACATCCTATATACATAAAGACTAATTGTACTGTACCGTAGCTGAATTAAAATTTACTGTACATATGAACATATGAGTATACCTTCTATACTAACTGGGAAACGTACTGAGAAGGTACACTGAAATCTTTCCAACACAAGCTCCTCTATTCGGAGCGAGGCTCACTTCAGATAATCTGTAGGAAAAATGGTCGTAAAAGGATGAGTTTACGCTCAGTAAGAAAAATATGTAAAAGAGCGTGCTATGCCTCTATATGCACTTTTCCTACTTGGCTCTATAATGTCATATAAAGCATTATAAAGCATGCATCATAAACATCTTTCATGCATTGTTTGCAACCATGCATATTTATTTCAAATGACATGGCAAACATACTTTGTATGCTTCTTTTAAAATATAGCATACATATAAAACATGCATCATACCTCTTCTTTTAAAACATCTTACTTCATAAACTTGCTTTTAAACATACATCGTATACTTCTTTATACATATATCTTGTACTTTGAAATAGATGGAGACTATGTACAATATTTAAGCGATTGAATCGTCATATAAATCGTTCATTCCCATTTATATGACTCTAATCATGCATTAGTACAGTGGTATACCATGTAGAGGTCAGGGATTCTCTCCTGCCTTAATAGTACCATAGTGAGCACTAGTCAGGTGTCACTTATGGTCTTGAGGATCGGACTAGGGTTCCTCGCTTAACATACATATTACTGAGGACTTGATCAGAGTCTCTCAACCATCAGAAATGCATAATCATTACGCAGTCCATAGTCTTAAAACATTCTAATATACCTTTTTCAGAAAACACATTTGTGTTTAAATCAAATAAGCTTTGAAAGTTCTTTTTCATACATGGCAGTCGATTGGCCTCACAGGGCAGTCGGCTGCTGCTTCATGACTTCATTTCTCAAAATTATTTTCATTTCGGAAAATACATAGGGGCAGTCGACTGGTCCATATAGCAGTCGACTGGTTTTCAAACAGAATGCTTCTTAGCAAATAGCAGTCGACTGGTTTTGAAACAGAATGCATTTTTGGCAAATAGCAGTCGATTGTCCCATATAGCAGTCGACTGGTTTGAAACAGAATGCTTCTGGGTAAATAGCAGTCGACTGGCTTACATAGCAGTCGACTGGTTTGAGTCGGTTTTCGAGAAACGGCGTTTTGGTTGTCTCTAGGCAGTCGACTTCCCTTTAAGGCAGTCAGCTGCCCTTAGCCTAATTGGTACTAGGAGACAAGTCCGAAAATGCCATTTTTCCTGCATGAAATCAGCTGGTGTTTCTTTTCAAACCACATACAAACATCATAAAACATGCGGACATAGCCGCCTTACGTCCGTTACATAAATTTCTTACCTCGATTCCTCCGAGAACGCAAGATCACTTGATGCATCACCTTAGCTTTTCACTTCCTCAACCTAAAATCATCATATCAATTCAAATCTTTAAACCATCATCATACATATATCATACTAACTCAAAACAACTCCAAATCATAAACAAAGTTGTAAGAACCATCTTCTTCTCTTACCTTCACTAGAGACCAAAATCTCAAACCTTGAGATCTCTTCCAATACTTGGAATCAATCCACCAAACTTTGGATATCTCTTAGTCTAACTACAAGGATCGTTTTTCGTCTAATGAACTTAATGAATTGCTGGAGAATTAAGGCAGCTTATCAAGGTAACTTATGTTGGAAACTTAGGGAAAATGGAGGAAGAACGTGAGGGAGGGCTGGAAGAGGGCTGGCGTAGGGTGATGGGATGATGAGGGTGATGAGTCATGCAAGATGCATTAATTGCATGCTTTATCCTCTCATCTCAGCCATTAATCCTCTAATTGACTATTTGACCCATTTAATTTCTCTTTTCCTCCTTCTCATCTCAGCCATTCATCCATTTAATTACCAAATAAAAATCTGATTTTATTTTCTTTCCTACTTCAATTATTTTCCTGATATTAACATTAAGTCTTTGGATAGATTAACATTCAATTTTTTTTATTTCTTCCATAATCCATACATTATTCATACATCATTCATACATTAAACTTCATATTCATTTAATCATATTAGATTTAAATACTTTACAAACATGGAGGAATACATGGAAATTGGGGATCTCACATAACCTAATTGAAAATCATCCACTTGTCCAAGGATATGTTATCTATTCAATTTTGGGCACCTTTTAACGTACGTACTAGGATTTCAGTCAGCTAAATAAGTTACTAGCATATTCAATACGCGTACATTTAAATATAAATAAATAAATATTTTAATGCCTTTTTTAAATTAAATTTTCGAAGAAAATGGATGAACAAAGCAATGAAATAGCCGTGCATGTACAAACTAGAGAAATGAAATACTACAGAAAATATATGCACGCACATACACACGGATGTGTATATAAGATAATTATTCTATACATCGTCAATGAAATTTTTTGACTTCAAAAGCGTAATTATATAGGATAATGATATATGTCATTTAAAATTTTAAAAAAATAAAAAAAATAAAATAAGACATATGTTATAATCTTAACTTCACTAGTGAAATAAAAATAACTCTATCGGTAGTATATAGAATAATTATCCATATAAATATATGTATGATGCATTGACGGTATATTATTTTTATACATTATTAATGTATCTAAGGTTGACATCTTATTAATAAGTAAACCACAAATATATTAAGCCTTTTTGAGCAAATTGATTAAAAAAAATTAGTGGTATTTATTTTTAAGGCTTGATATTCTTTTAAGTTGCTCATTAATTAGGTGTCAACTTTGATGCATTAACAATGTATGAAAACAATATATTGTTAGTGTATCATTGATAAATTTGGATTTATATATATGATATACTGACAGTGTATAGTTTTTGTACATTGTCAATGCACCATAGGTTGACACATCATCAATAAGCTTTTATGAGCAAATTGAAAAAAAATTTATTTGTATTCATTTTTAAGAGCTTGATTTTTTTTTGTTTACTTATTGATGATGTGTCAATCTCTTATATATTGACAGTATATAAAGATTATACACTTTCAATGCATCATATACAAACCTATATAAATTCTATATATAATTTATATATAAAACACGACTGAAAATGCCTCTGAGCCAATTGACAATCTTAAACACCAAAATTGCAACCGTGTGATGGATGACTCCGGCAGATGCAACTGGAATTCTAGTGGACAAGGCAGGGGCTGAGTCTAAATTCTCAAAAATACAGAAGCCAGTAAGCAACTGGAATTCTTGTGGACAAGGGCGAGGCTGAGTCTAATTCTCAAACATACAGAAGCAAGGAAGCAACTTGAATTCGTTTAGGTTAGGATTTATCATAAATCCTATATATTTGTAAAAAGAATTGAGAAATTGCTTATTTTTACCATAAGTAACAAAAAAAGAAACTTTTGGCAAATGAGCAAAAATTAAAATTTTTTTATTTCCTCATTATATTTTTCCGTTTAATATTTGAAAGTAGGTGTCTATAAATAGATATAGACAGAGCCAAGCCTAGTTGACAAATGTAAATTAAAACTCGAGTGGGAGCCGAACCCATGTATTTAATTTAAGTTGACCAATATAATAGTTAAAAATACTTTATATTTTAAAATTAAAATATATTATTTATGAATATAAACTATCTCCTGTTAGTGTTTGAATCTAAATAACATCCAAAATCCTAATTAAATTGAGCTAGTCTACTAGCATGGTAGTAACTGTATTTATGAACGCCTTTATTTTTAAATATTTTTAACTTAAATACAAAACATCAATGATAAAATTACACCGGTTCAAATATGAATAATAAATTTGATTCATCACAAGAAAAAACGGTTACGCTGAATCTTATATCTCAAAAAACTCAACTCTATAGAAATCTTATTTAACAAACTACAAGTTCTTTCTTAATGGTTAATTCTACAATTTTATTTAATCTTTCATATTTTAATGAATCAATGAGACAAAAAAAAAGCATAAATTAAAAAATTGAGGTTGGTCAAATATAAGAAGTTCGAAATTCTTATTACATATGTGAACTTGAGCTAGATGATAAAACAACAGTCTTTTTTATTTCATAAATTTTATTATGTATATCTTAAAATGATGAAATTTCAAATTTCAATTAACCTGTGAGATATTCTTCGGGAGTGAAGTCAAAAGTAAAAGATAATAAATGGAATGACACAGGGATGCGTAATATTAATTGAAGTGTTCGTCAAAGGTCAGATTAGGCCGAAGTCTTGGTTTTTCCTCCCTGCCTCTCCAATTCTCAGTTCAACAATTGGGGCTTGTGGACAATTTCTTAATGGTACCCCTGGCCCTTCCCCTACGCATCATCCAAAACGTTGACACAGCCGAATACGCAGCCACTTTGGGCCATTAGTTGTGCAAACAATAAGAAAGACTAATGTGAAGACCGAAAATTTTTTAAATAAATATAAGGTATCCGAAAAATTTAATTTGGACAAAGTTAAATCCAAATTAAATAAGAGATAAAAAAGGAAAATTAAATTGGAAATAAGAAATGAAAGAGGAAATTTAATTTGGATAAATGGAAATCCAAATTAAATAAGAAAATGGAGAAAATAATTTTTGGATATTTAGAAATCCAAAACTTAATAAGAAATAAAAATATTTTGATATATTTATATAATGATATTATATAAATATACCTTGGATAAATATAAATATTATTTTGTGTTAAAAGTGTAAAAAGTATATATATATATAAATATATATTTTTTAAATTTGAGTATAGATATATAAGTGGTTATATGAAATATATTATTTAAATCAAAGTATATATATACATATAT
Organism: Heritiera fomes; assembly: GCA_032173925.1. Taxonomy (NCBI): domain Eukaryota; kingdom Viridiplantae; phylum Streptophyta; class Magnoliopsida; order Malvales; family Malvaceae; genus Heritiera; species Heritiera fomes. Next base: position 16,593,752 of record JAPDPM010000002.1, read on the forward strand.
TCTAAGATAAAGTACGTATATATGTATATATATTTAATTTTAATAGTAAATGATATATATATAAATCTAATTATATATATATATATAAAAAGAAGAAATTGAAAAAAAAAAAATAGAAACAGGGGTCGGGACCCGACCCCTGTTATTTTCTTCTGTTGAAGGAAAGACAGAAGAGAAAAAAAAATTAAAGAGAGAAACGCCGGACGACGCCGGCCACCGGAAGGAAGAGGAACGAGGGAGCGGCGTCGCCGGCAAGGGAAGAAGTAGATGACGGTAGCCGAGGCAGGAAGAGAAGGGAACGGCGCGAAAACGAAACAGAAAACCGAAAGGAAGAAAGGAAGGGAGATCGGCGGTGCTGGTCGATCCGGTCACCGCCATCGCCACCAACGCCACCGGCGAGGGCCAACGAAGGTGAAGGAGGCCACCGGCGGTGAAGGAAATGGCGGAGGAAGGAGAAGAGAGGAAGGAAAAGGGCCGAAACCCACGGACCCAGATCCGGCGCCGTCGCCGGTGATGGGGTGAAACCGAGGTCAGATCTGGCTTCCCCGCAACTGTGGCCAGCTGAGGGAGGCTCGAACCGGCGGTGATGCCGGCGGAAAGAGGCCGAACCGGTCGAACCGGCAGAACCGGTCCGAACCGGTTCAGGCCAGGAAAAAAAAACAGAAACAGAAAAGAAAAGAAAAAGGAAAAGAAAAGAAAGAAGAAAAGAAAAGAAAAGGAGAAAGAAAAGAAGGAAGAAGAAGAAGAAGGAAAGGAAAAAGAAAGAGAAGAAAAGGAAAAGAAATTGGTAAGGAAGAAACAATAAATTGATTTATATTTATTGAATAAGTTTATTTATATGTATTTATGCAAGTGCAATTGGTGTTGTTGAAATTGTAGCGGAGGTGACAAAGATGTGATTTGGTGTCCGACGACGCTAGGAGCTCGTCAAGGCGCTAAGCTTCAACACCAAGTAAGATACTTTTATAAAGCATTAGTAGCTTTATATTGTATGTGGGAATTTTGATTTTTATATATGATGCATTCAATTAAATTGATTTGCTAAAAATGCTAAGAGGACCCACAACTGATGGTGGGGGTCTTAGTAAGAGGTAAAAATTGGTGAGAATCAACGGCTGCAAGTATAAATTGTATTTCCTTGCAGAAGGTTTAGAGGAAATTAAGCCGTTATGCTGTCGAAATTTCCACGAAAATGTTTAAGGAAAAATATTAATTTCTCATCTAAATGGAATTTTGAAAGAATTATCGAAGATAAGCTTGAAAGGATATTACTGTGTCAAAAAAAATGGATTTTTAAATAGTTGAGAAGGTTAATGGATGAGCACAATAATGTGAGAAATTTTGTTGTGAATCTTATAGAGTTGATGATTCGAGTTATTTTAATATTATAAGTTGACTATCGAGCAGAAATTGAGGTGGAATATCGATAATTGGAGTATTGATGGAAGTAACGATGATTATACGATATTACCTTGAAGAGAAGATCATAGTTGAAAATTGATGGTTAAATGATTGGATTGTGAAGCTCTTAACGGAGTAGTGATTTCCAGAATTTATCGAGTTCGGTTTCTTGATTTTTGAAATAATTCCGAGCGTGATAATATGGACAAATTTGAGAGATCGAAATGGAGATTGAATTACGATACAATCCGATCAATTATGGATTCAACGAAATGAGTGATAAATATGTGAAAAGATGATTGTGCTTATAACCTTAGAATAGATCTTGAATAATAAGATCGACAATTGCATAAGTTCGGATAAAACCATAAAGGCCACATGAAAATTGATTTGAGGATTTAGATACGATTTTGTGATAGTAAATGAAATTGAACCTCAAATCGGAAATGATGAACATGTATCAATAGATCAAATCATAAATGGATTTGATAAGTGATTATCGATTTTTTGATTCTGTTATCCACGATGTCGATTCTGGAACAGATATTGAATGATGATATTATTATTTGCATAATTTCGGTAACTTGATGACTATTTAGAAATTGATGTTTAAATGTTTATAGAAACTTGGAGGATTCATACAAATGAAGCGATCCTAATATTGATGATGAGATGTATAAATGATTATTATAATAGTCGATGACGATTGAGAAAGGATATTGAATACCGAATGGTCTGAATACCAAGTGATTCGACTTCCGAATGAATTGAGTACTGAGCAAATTGAATACTAAATTAAATGAATAGTGAATGAATTAAATAGTGATTTACTGATTTGACAGAAAGAAAGTCTTGAAATCGAATAGTTGATGGTGATAAAGTTGAATGAATCGCTTCTCTGTATTTGATGAAAATATTACCGAAGTTGCATACTGAAATGTTTTACTGCATTGCATTTAAGCATGCTTTCTTGCAACTTGAAACATTTTAATAATGTTTATATGAACACTGAAAAGTATTGATTTGTTTTGAAATGAAAGTATATGGTAGATATATATTTTGATATATGAAATATCATACAGAATTTTACCATATGCTTTACATGATATTGAAAATAAAGCTATAGATTTAAATGTTTTATGAGACTGTAGGCACCCTAAAAGAATTAAATTCAATAAAGCATAGTGGAAACCGCCTAATTGGAGCTTTGCTCATTAGGCAGATATGCTTATCCGACAATAGTCGTGGACAGGTCTCAGTCACGCCTGATCAGTGGGGCTGAGAGAGATGAGGTCTATGGCCATAGATAGCGCCCTAGTTGGTTTCCAGGGGACGATGACATGATTTTCACTGCTAGCTACAGTGATTTAAGTCTTTATTGATAGAGATGATAGGGATCTAGCCTAGTCTCTAACCGATATGATATGAAGTCTAGAGTATGATTTTATTGATATGAACTCTAGACTTGACATGATTTATACTGTACATGAAACAGATTTGAAATGAAGTATGTTTTGAAATAGTACATGTTTTAAACATGTTTTAAAAGTCCATGAGATATGATTTCGACACTTATATGATTTATATGTGATTTTGTGTCGAACATGGCATGATATGTGGTCTAGAGTATAGTTTGATTTGATATGAACTCCAGACCTGATATGATTTACAGAATATGTTTTAAAAGTATATGATAAATGATTTCGACACTTACATGATTTATATAAGATTTTGTGTCGAATTTGAAATGACATGTGGTTTAGAGTATAGACTGATTTGATATGAACTCTAAACCTGATATGATTTATAGTATATGAAAAATGTTTTAAAACCGCACATGTTTTAGACATGCTCCGAAAACGAATACATGAACTGAAAATGAACATGTTTCTATCATGTCTTAAAGGCAAATTTGAAATGAATTGAAAATTCATATGTTGAGCATGTCCTAAAGTATATATGATATGATTTGAAAAGATAGCGGTTTATACAGAAAAATTTCATGAATTGCATATTAAACCCTGATATGATAATATGCTTAGTATATGAGAATTCCATGAGGAATGTCATGACTAGACGTTAATGATGTTTCATCTATACGATGACATGATACGATATGATATATGAACATAAGATTGATATGAAGAGAATTCTGATCTTACTCTATCGTGATCATAAATTCCCATACAATAAGTGATATGAATTGATATAAGACGGGAATATGATTGTTAAATGTAAAGTGACTCGATAGGATATCTCAATTAAACCTGAAGAATATATGAGGAGCATCATGACTCGGTGGTAGCGATATTCCATCGATATGATGTCATGATATGATATGAAACATGAATATAGAAATACACGAAGAGAATTCTGACTTCGTACCACCGTGATCATGATCCACAATATGAGAATTGATAAGAGATGATATGAGAATTGATAAGAGATGATAGAATACAGAAATATGATTATGAAATGAAAGGTAAATATGAGAACTGATATGAGATGATGGCATACCAAAGTATGATTATGAAATGAAAAGTGAAAATGAGAAGTAATAATGAGATGTATTGATGAGAAAGGATTAACTGTAATTGCATCATTGCAAGTTTAAGCATTGCAGTTTAAGACAGTGTAATCCTACTTCTGTATTTATATTAGTATCTTACTGAGCCGTGGTTTTGCTCACCCCACTAAATTTCATCTCTTTCAGATTATTGAAGTTAACATCTGCCGTGTGAGCTGCTAGGTGGGCATCGGAGACGGTGTATGGACTTGGTACTAGTTTCCGGAGGTATATGGAACTTATAAAATACTTGTTTACATGTATGACTTTAATTGATGCACAGTACATATTTTGTTTAACAAGTCGGGATGTAACTAAGAACCGTTTCCGTGTTTGTTTAATATTTAAATGGAATGACTATAAGCCACCTAGATAGTATAGTAACTACACTGACACCGAATACAAACCTTAAAATGAAAAATAAAAATTTAGTCCATAAATTTGTAGACTAAAAAAAGTATAAGAATCGAGTGAAAGTCGCGGTCTTCGGGTCGTGACAACTAATCTAGAAATTAAGAAAAATTTTAGAAATTTTATTAATTAGATTTATATTTGATGCATTGTTAGTGTATAAATTTTATATATTGACATCGATTCATATTATAACATTTTATTAATTAAAAAATTTTTGAATGATGAATTTTTAAAAAATAAATATTATTAAATTTACTAATTAATGAAATGTAATGATATGATTCGATGACATGAAATCTATACATTGATAACACATTAAATATAAACTCACCTTTTAATAGTAAAGTATAAATCAAATTGCATAATGCTTAGCCGACAGAATCTTATTATCTTGATATATAGTAAGGAAAAGTATGTGGAGCCTCTAATTTCTAGGTTTGAATCATATATGTATACATTGCTTAATCTGCTTGAATTTTATATTAGATGGTTTGTTTATTTTATTTATTTATTCAATATAATAATTATGTCATATACATTGAAAAGTATTTTATTATAATTATAATTGTTATATGTACAGGTAATCTAATAAAAAAAATTGCCTGATGCTTATGTATGACTATCTTACCAAGGGTGTGTAACATGCATACGTATACATAATATGTCGTAGTTGTTCCATAAGACCAAATATTACCATAACATATATTTGTCGTCATCTAATATAGGCTTTGCACAGAATCTTTTGGTATTTTATATTTTTTTAGAACAACATTACACGCCTGTCGAATATCGCCGATATAAAATTATAGTGACAGGAAATCTCTATTCAAAATTTGTAAAGAATATTACTCCATTTAATATCCAAATCTATATTCATCTGAAATTTAATTAAAATGAGAGGAAGGAAGCTTTCGTGAATGGATGTTTTGATGCAGAGATAAGTAAGGTATTGATTGTTCTAATACTTAAATTGGATCATCCTGAATCTGTTTGGTAATTTAGACGCATTAATTTATGTAATTTGGCTGTGAAACTAACTTCAAAAATTATTATGAATCGGCTTAGACTTTTTTTTAAAACATATTATTGCGCCATCCTAATCCAGTTTTATTTCGGGAAAAATCGGTATTGATAATGTAGTTATTGTTTAAGAAGCCATATATTTGTTGTAAGAAAAAGGCAAGAAGAGGAGAAATGACAATGAAGATTGATTTAAAAAAAAAAGCTTATGATCGAGTTAATTTGGATTTTTTAATATATATGGATGTTGATGGATTTGGGTCTACCTTCAATCCTTATTGAATTAATCATCTGTGTCACTTCCACGAAAATGAGCATTTTGTGAAATGGGGAGTTGACGTAACCTTCTATGTGACTTAGATAAGTGATCCTCTCTCTCTCTCTCTCCATTTTTATCCGTATTCAAAAATTTACTGACATGAGTAATGTGGCTGCTAGTTAGAAATTGATTTCTTTGTCCTATAGAGGCCCATTGCTATCCCATATTTTCTTTTGCAAATGATTTGATGTTATTTGAGAAAGCTTCAATGCAAAATTACCAAGTCATCATGGACTACTTGAACTCCTTTTGTAGTATGTCCGGACAAAAGGTGAATATTGGCAAGTCCAAAGTTTTTTACTTCCACTAATGCTCCCTGCTTTGGTGGAGAGCATTCGATTTTGTTTTGGTGTATAACAATGTGCGGATTTTGGAAGCTCTAAGAATGAGTAAATCGAAATTTAAGTTCTTGCTAGATAGTTAAATATAGATTATCAACGGGGAAAGCTAGTCAACTTTTGCTAGCCTCGAGGGCTATTTCGATGCAGTTTATGTCTAGCTGGATTGCAAATTATACCATGCAAATTGTTAAATTGGCAACTTCAGTGGCTAAAAATATAGACACTCTTAATAAAAATTTCCTTTGGTTATCCACTGATGTTAAAAAGAGGATTCCTTTACTTAAATGAAATTGCATAGTGCTTAGCCGACAGAATCTTATTTCCTTATATATAGTGAGGAAAAGTACCTGAAGCCCTTAAGTTCTAGGTTTGAATCATATATGTATAGATTGACTAATATGCTCGAATTTTATACTTGATGGTTTGTTTATTTTATTTATTTATTCAATATAATAATTATGTCATATACATTGAAAAGTATTTTATTATAATTATAATTATAATTGTTATATGTACAGGTAATCTAATAAAAAATATTGCATAATGCTTATGTATGACGATCTTACCAAGGGTGTGTAATATGCATACGTATACATAATATGTCTTAGTATTACATAAGACCAGATATTACCAAATCATATATTTGTCGTCATCTAATATACGCTTTGCACAGAATCTTTTGGTATTGTATATTGTTTTAGAACAACATTACACGCTGGTCAACTATCGCAGATATAAAATTATAGTGACAGGAAATTAATGAAATATTATCTTCAAAATTTGTAATGAATATTACTCGATTGAATATCCAAATCTCTATTCATCTGTGAGGAAAGAAGCTTTCGTGAATGGGTGTTTAACTTAAATTGGAACATCCTGAGTATGTTTGTTAATTTAGATCCATTAATTTATTTAATTCGAATGTGAAACTAATTTCAAAAATTATTATGAGTCGGCTTAGACCTTTTTTAAAACTTATTATTGCGCCATCCCAATAAAGTTTTATTCCAGGAAAAATTAGTATTGATAATATAGTTATTGTTTAAGAAGCCATATATTTGTTAGAAACTGATTTTTTTATCCTTTGCAGGCCAATAGCTATCCCATATTTTCTTTTGTATACAGGGGTGTAATCGAGTTAAGTGAGACTATCTAGTACCAAGTTCGAGCTCGGCTCAACTCAAAAACTCAAAGCTAAAAGTTCGAACCGAGCTCGATTGAATTTGGTTTTTGGAGGTTGAGCTTGATTCGACAAAATACTCAAGGTGCTTGAGTGCGACTTGATAGGCTCAATCTATCAATTTTTAACTATATATTATGAGGGCAAAATGGTAATTTAATAATAAAAAATTAAAAAATATATATTAAAAAAAGCTTGATAAGACTCGTGAGCTACTTAAGCTAAGTATTAAGAATCTCAAAATCGACTTAACTCATTACTTGAGTAGCTTGAACTCGAACTCCGCTTGAAAATAAACAAATAATCATTGAGTTGAGCTTGTGTAGCACATGAGTAATCTGACTCATTTACACTCTTATTTTTAGATGATTTGGTGTTATTCGGGAATGCTTCAATGCAAAATTACCAAGTCATCATGGACTACTTGAACTCCTTTTGTAGTATGTCCGGACAAAAGGTGAATCTTGGCAAGTCCAAGTTTTTTACTTCAACAATCCTCCCTGCTTTGGTGAAGAGCATTCAATTATGTTTTGGTGTACACCAATCTGAGGATTTTGGAAGCTGTATTCACTCTAAAAGGATGAGTAAATCCAATTTCAAGTTCTTGCTAGATAGTTGAATATAGATTATCAACCGGGAAAGCAAATCAACTTTTCCTAGCTTTGAGGGCTATTTTATTTCAGTGCAGTTTGTGTCTAGCTGGATTGCAAATTATACTGTGCAAATTGTTAAATTGGCAACTTCAGTGGCTAACACTCTTAATAAAATTTCCTTTGGTGATCTTCTGATGTTAAAAAGAGAATTCCTTTACTTAAATGGAATGATATCTTTCAACCAAAAGCTGTTGGTGGTTTAGGCATTATCATAGCATATTAAGTTTTGGAAATCTAATAATTAGACACAAAATTTACAGGGTAACCACTAATATTTATAACTTAAGTGTAATTGATCATCTATTCAAACTAATAACAAGGATAAATTTATGTATCTAATTTAGGGTTCAGGTGGTTATATGTGAGGAAGGTCTTAACATCGTCACAACATCCATTCTAGAATGATATCGGATTCAGGTGGTTATATGTGAGTCAGGTGTTAGCATCCTTACAACGTCTATTCAAGAATGATATCTTTAAAGTGATTTTGATTAAATGACCTTTAACTAAATGTCCTTTATTTTATCCAAATATTTAAATATTTGAAAATTTCTAAGAAACTCTCTAATTTAGATGGAATTTCTTAAAAAGTATATTCTTACTTCAAGAGTATTAGTAGTTTTATTAGACTTTCTTGAAGAAGCTCAATATTCGATTCATTAAATTTTTTATGTAAAGGCTCCAAATTTATCTTAACCTAATCTTAATTTGTATTTCTTATTTTCTTTTTATTCTTCCTAATTTTATTTTCTTCTTTTATTTTTTCCTAATTTGATTTCTTTGTTATTTTTTATTTTAATTTCTTGAGAACAAACTTTGGTTATTGATATTGAAACTTTCCTTTAAGTCTTCCATCATTTTAGCAAGACTTAGAGAAAACTTATCACCTAAAAATTTTAAACATAAACCATTCGCGACTCTTTGAAATCTCATCCTTAGAATAATTTTCATTTATTCTCAATTTATTATAATAATTTGTTTATTATATTTTGAAAATAAATATCAATTATTGATATTGAAAATTGTCCTTAATCTTCTATCATTCTGGCAAAATTTAGGAAAAAGATCTCACCTTAAATTTTTCAAATGTCAACCATTCAAGACTCTTTAAAATTCTATTTTCAGAATAATCTTCATTTATCTTAATTCATTATTAATTTACTGAATTAATCTTCATTTATCTTAATTCATTATTAATTTACTGCATTTTTAAATAATTTACAAGTTCACTAACCCAAATATTATGTATTTTACAAAATCATACTCCTAATCTAAAAATTTAAATATACATGTAAAATAAGGTAAATAAACAAATAAATTTATAAATAGATAAGCAAACAAATAAATAACTAAAATTAACTAAATAAAAAAATGCATACAAACCAAATTTCAGCCAAAAAAAAAAAAACCCCAAATTCAAAAATGGCCAAAATCTTTTTGTGGGTGGAAAGGCTTGGATTAGCGTGGCGCCAGTCAAATCGTCCAAGACTCCAAGCACTCAATTTGGGTCCATCTAATATGGGGTCGGGTCGAACAGGTTCATCTTATTTTTCTCTTTTCTATCTTTTTTTTGTTCCTTCTTTTCTCTTCTCTCTTTTTTTTCTAACTCTACACTCGACAACCTAGTCCCTTTCCAAGCCAAAGCACCTTCAGTCGCGATAACCCCTGTTGTCGCATCGAGAATCCATAACCACCAGCCTTTTCTCCTTTCTTCTTCCTCATTTCTTCCATTGCTTGTTCTTTCTTCAACAAACCCTAACCCTATGTTTGGATAAATATTAGCAATGGAAAGAAAATGAAAGGAAAGGAAATGAGAACAAAGTAAATTAATGAAGGAAAGTGTAGACACCCCATTTTGTTCGGGGTCTTTAGTATTAATTAGTTTTTTATTTTTAATTTTTGATTTAGATTTAGAATTAGAATTTACTTATAATTTATTTTTATTCTTTATTTTTATTTTTGATAAAATAATTAAATTAAAAAACCAAAATTAATTTATAAAAGAAAGCAAAATTAAATTAAATGGGGCTCTTAAAATTTGGAAAATAATTTGAATTAGTTTTTTGGAAAGAGAATTTAAATCAAATTAATTTATTTTGCCAAAATTGATTATTGAATATTCTTGATTCTCAAGTATTTTCATAGCTAGAACTGGTGTTAGGTCTATAAAAAAAAAACCTTCAACACACGGGGAACAAATGAGTAATAAAATGGAGAGAAAACACCGAGGCTTGCTATTCTTCATTAGCCTTCTTTGCCCTGCGCCATATTCCCTACATTCTTCCAAAACTCAATCAAGCAAATTGCATATCATCCTCACATCACTACCTTGTTTATCTCTATACCCTTCTCACATCTTGAGAGACATGACGGTTTGTACTCTTATGTAGAATTCAAAAATTTTAGGGCTAATTTTTTTCAATTTTCATTATATTGTTTTGTCATGTGAGCAGTTCAATCTTATAAAATCGGCTAGCTAACTACTTAATTTGGTTTAAGGTATCTTATCTAAGGCCCCAATTTAGTATCGTATTAATTAACATCAAATTAAACCACAAATACAATTCCCATGTAAAAGTAGTAAAACCTTGGTTTAACATATTTCAGACTGTAGCCTAGTTTAGCAATCAACTTTCAATATCAATACCTTATTGCACTCATAATGTGAAATCCCCAATTTTCTGTAATTTTCCCATACTTGTATAGTTTTTCAACTTGGGTTAATGGAATAAATATGAATTTTCTGATATATAAATGATGCATGGGACATAAAGGGAATTAAGGCAATTGATGGTCAAACAATCAATGGTCAAAAGGGTCAATGGATGGTCAATGGCTGAGAAGAGATGATGAGGAGATTAGAATGCATTTAATGCATTAAATGAAGCTTAATGACTCACCATCATCTTCTCCCACACGGCAGCATCACCTTCCAGCCCTTCTCCCTTTCGTTTCTTCCATATTTTCCTGTAAGTGTTCAAATTCTCACCTTGACAAACCACCATCTCATGCCATCGATTCGTTAAGCTGCTCTAATGAAAAATGATCCTTATCGATAGCCTAACCTATGCCTTTAATATGAAAGGTTGAATCCAAGTGAGTAAGGAGATCTAAAATCCTGAATTTTTGGTGAATTGCAAAGGTCAGAGAGTTAAATGGTTTTAGTTGATTTTATTGAGGGTTTGGAGTTGTATAGAGTTGGTCTAGTATGTTTATTAAGTTTTAATTGTCATGATGTTTACAGCTTGAAAAAGTGAAAAAGGACAAGGGTTGATTCTACCAAGCTTGTGGATTAATCTTAATCGAGTTAAGGAATTTATGTAACGGAGTAGGGTGGCTATGTCCGCATGTTTTAAATTATCTTAACTGTTTTGGAGAGAAACAACTGTTGCTTTAAGTGCAGGAAAAAGGGACATTTTGGGTCCTACTCCTAGTACCAATTAGGCTAGGAGCAGCCGACTGCCTTAAGTAGCAGCCGACTGCCTAGAGACAACCAAAGCGGAGATTTTCGAAAACCGAGATAAACCAGTCGACTACTACGTAAGCCAGTCGACTGCCATTTTTCCAGAAAGCATTCTGTTTCAAAACCAGCCGACTGCCCAGGGGGCCAGTTGACTGCCATTTCTCGAGAAACATTCTGTTTCAAAACCAGTCGACTGCTATTTGGGACCAGTCGACTGCCCTATTTGTATTTGAAAAAAAAAGAAAATAATTGAATTTCAAAAAGGGGAAGAAATTCAATAAGGTAAAACGTGGTGTAGCAGTCGACTGTCATATATGACCAGTCGACTGCTTATTTGAAAGAAAGGTTTTGAAAACCTATTTCAAGAAAAGATATTTGTATTTGTTTAAAGCCTATATAAATGAGGTTTTGGAGACTGTGAATCTCTTGAAAAAGCATGCACATTATTTGTTACTTGTACTTGACTGAGGAGCTCTAGTCCAGCCCTCAGACCCGCAATACGGCACCTGACTAGTGCAACTGTGGGCTATAGACAATGGCCATGAGTCTCTAACTTGATTCGGCTTTGGGGAGGATCCCTGGCCCATACGTGGGTGCGCCATTTATTTGATATCTCTCAGGATTATCCCTATCGGGATATATATGTGGTATCCTCATGAGATCTATCTATTGGATTATCCCTTACGGGATATATTTGCTGTATCCATTATCTCTCTGGATTATCCTTACGGGATATATTTGCTGTATCCATGATGAGAAATACTTGGTGCATGATTCTGTTGGATATAAATTGTCTCCCATCTATTTGAAAGTATTTGTATTTGCCCATTTGATTTCAAGTGAATTGAGATGCGTGGAAATATTTGAAAGCATGATTTACTTGTATTTGATAATTGCGAAAGAAATATACGACATATTCTTTATAATGATTTTACATGACATTATAGAGCCAAGTAGGAAAACTGCATATAGTGATATAGTACGCTCTTTTACATAAGTTTCTTACCGAGCGTAAACTCACTCCTTTACAAACATTTTTCATACAGATTACTTGAAGTAATTCCGTTCCGAATAGAGGAGCTCATTTCGGGATTTTGAGATACCTTCGGGGCACGCTTCCTACTTATCCCTTGAAGGTATATTTAGTTGGCTGTTACTTCGGCTAATGTACAGTACGATACTACAGTTTTGTATATGTGGGGGATTAGGTTGTCTGAATATTTGAGATCCTGATGTACATGGCACATGTTTATAAATGAAAAATTTTATGCATGTGAAAATGGATATTATACTCTGATAAAAACGCCTAAAGCATAAGAGTAAGGAAGATTGCCATCGGATAGACTAGTCGATTTATTTGTTATTTGAAGTAAAAGTTAGTTGCTATTTGGTTAGTGACGAGGACGCCACAGATTGGTATCAGAGCCGATTCGACTGAAATTTGTCGATGTCAATAAACTAGAATTAGAGTAATTCCCTAATGTACTGTACTAGCTTACTTGATTTTGAGTAGTACAATTGTTTGAGGTTCTACTAAATCAGGTTATTTGATCATGATGCTAACAGAATGAGTACTCGAAGGAGGGGTATTAGACGAGGACGAGGACGGGGTCATGATGAACCGCCCCAGACACAGTCTTCTCCTCCATCTCCACCGCATAGCCCGAATACGAGGCTAGCTAAAATGGAGAAACATATGGAAAACATGGCCGCAATGTTCACCTAGTTTATGGCTAATTTTCCGAACGTGGCCGCTAATGCACCGGCAGTTACCCCTACAGTACCTCCTACTCCGATGGTGCAACCCCCACCAGTCCTAGCTAATGAGAGGCGAGATCCTACAGCTTACTGCAGTGTGGCGCTGATAAAGGAGTTTAAGAAGCTGGATCCGCCAAAGTTCAAAGGGGATAGTGACCCATTGGCCGCGGAAAATTGGATGAAAGTGGTCACCAAGGCATTTGGGTACTTGGCTTGCACTGAGAAAGAAAAAGTAGGATTGGCCGCCTACTTGCTAGTGGATGAGGCCGAACCATGGTGGCAGGCTACTCAGACAGTATTAGAGGCTAAGCATACTAAGGTAAAGTGGGATAGATTTGTGGAAGCTTTTAATGAACAGTATGTCCCACGTACTGCTCAAAGGAGATTACAGGTTGAGTTTTTGAACTTGACTCAGGGAAGCATGACGGTTAGCCAATATGAGTCGAAGTTCATTACACTGAGTAGATTTGATCCTGAAGTACTGAAAAAAGAGGATCATAAGACCTACAAATTCATGGAGGGATTAAGACCTTCCATTAGGTCTAAGCTATATCCATTGGATATCACTACCTATGGAGAGGCAGTCTGTAAGGCTCAACTATGTGAGTAGGACTATGAGTTTCATCAGGCAGACTTTCGAGTGAGGAATAAAGGTAAAGAACCTATGAAGCGAAAGTCAGATGAGAAGGCCTCGAGTGATAGATATCCATCTAAGAGGAATAGGCCTTATGACAAAGCCTCGACAGGTAAGCAAGTCCATTATAAGAAAATAAATTGTCTTAATTGAATAGTTATATGGAATTATGTTAAATAGGAGTTATGATGATTATGATACAGGAACTCCTAGATCCACCGGGATCAAAATAGGTGATGAGAGATCCCAACATCCAGTTGGTAGTACCAATAGCTCGCCGAGGAGTACGATGCCGAGGTGTGTGCAATGCGGGAAATTTCATGGAGCATAGCCTTACCGGTTGGCGAGTGGGGCGTGCTATTGGTGTGGTGAACAGGGACATAGGATTAAAGATTGTCCCAAGATAAACCAGAGGGCACCTGAAGAGTCAGAAAAGACCCCTTAACCACAACCTAAGACCACCCAACCCCAGCATAAGGCCACAGCGGTAGAGAAAGGAAAGGCGCCCATGACTCAGGGACGGGTATTTGCCATTGACAAGGAGTTCGCCGATGCTTCATCGAAGATGATTCAGGGTAAGATTTACCTTAATGATACATATGTCCTTGCCTTATTTGATCCAGGCTCTACGCACTCTTTTATTTCCCCTATGGCTGCTAGGAGATTAAATGTTGAGCTTGAGCATTTAGGAAGATTGCTACAAATAAGTACTCCATTTAGGGAATCCCAAATGACGGACATAGTGTATTGTAATTGTAAGCTACGGGTAGGAGAAAGAGAATCAATAGCTGATCTAATCCTATTGAATATGAATGGATTTGATGTTATATTAGGAATGGATTGGTTAGCTAAGAATCATGTGATGATAGATTGTCATGCTAAGAGTGTGATTTTCTCCTATCCCATTAGCTATGTTGTAAATCTTGCAAATATGTAATGCAAAAGCATAATTGCTTATTTGGTTTAATTGAGATTTAATTGATAGAATATATTTGTGATGTGAAGGGTTTGTAGCATACGTGGTAGACGTAGATCAGAAACGTCCCACACTTCACGAAATTCCAGTAGTTAAGGAATTTTTCGAGGTATTTCCGGATGATCTTCCAGGAATTCCTCCGGATAGGGAAGTGGAGTTCACTATCGATTTGGTGTCGGGGACGGAGCCCATTTCGAGATCTCCCTATCGGATGGCGTTGGTGGAATTGGAAGAACTGAAGAAGCAGCTTCAGGAGTTGCTAGACAAGGGATTCATACGACCCAGTGTATCCCCTTGGAGTGCTCCTGTGCTATTTGTTCGGAAGAAAGATGGTAGTATGCGATTTTGCATTGACTACCGATGGTTGAATAAGGTGACCATCAAGAACAAGTATCCTCTTCCCAGGATTGACGACTTGTTTGATCAACTTAAGGGTGCACAAGTCTTTTCCAAGATAGACTTGAGGTCGGGATATCATCAGTTGAAGATTCGAGATGAAGATATCCCTAAGACAGCATTCTGGACACGGTATGGTCACTATGAATTTCTAGTGATGCCGTTTTGTGAAATCCCTAAATTTCTGTAATTTTTCCATGTTTGTACAGTTTTCCAGCTTGAATTAATGAAATAAATATGAAATTCTGATATATATATGAAGCATGGGACATAAAGGGAATTAAGGCAATTGATGGTCAAATAATCAAAGGTCAAAGGGGTCAATGGATGGTCAATGGCTGAGATAGGATGATGAGGGGATTGGGATGCATTAATGGGCATTAAATGAGATAGCATGACTCATCATCATCATCTCTTGCACCCCACGACACAGCCCATCTTCCTCTCCCTCTCGTTGCTTCCATTTTTCCTCTAAGTGTCCAAGCTTCTCACCTTGACAAACCACCATCTCATGCCATCGATTCGTTGAACTTCTCTAAAGAAAAACGATCCTTATCGATAGCTTAGCCTATGCCTTTAATATGAAAGGCTAAATCCAAGTGGTTAAGGAGATCTCAAAATCTTGAAAGTTGGTGAATTATAAAGGTAAGGGAGTTAAATGGTTTTGGTTAATTTTATGGATGGTTTGGAGTTGTATGTAGTTGATAGAGTGTATTTATTGAAGTTGATTTCATGAATTATGCAGCTTGGAAGAAGTAAGGGCTAAGGGTTGATTTCCACCAAGCTTGTGGATTAATCTCGATTGAGGTAAGGAATTTATGTAACGGACGTAAGGCGGCTATGTCCGCATGTTTTATGATGATTTTACATGCTTTGGAGAGATGTACTAGTTGTTTTGAACAGGAAAAGATGCAATTTCGGACTTGTCTAATAGTACCAATTAGGCTAGGGGCAGCCGACTGCCATAAAGGGGAAGTCGACTGCCTAGAGACATCAAAAACGCCGTTTTTCGAAAACCGACTCAAACCAGTCGACTGCCATAGGAGCCAGTCGACTGCCATTTTCCAGAAACCATTCTGTTTCAAACCAGTCGACTGCTATGGGGAGCCAGTCGACTGCTATTTGTCCAGGAACATTCTGTTTCAAAACCAGCCGACTGCCAGGGGAGCCAGTCGACTGCTATTTGTCCAGAAGCATTCTGTTTCAAAACCAGCCGACTGCCCAGGGGGGCCAGTCGACTGCCTTTTCTCGGGAAACATTCTGTTTCAAAACCAGTCGACTGCTATTTGGGGCCAGTCGACTGCCCTATTTGTAATTCGAAAAATATAATAATTGAATTTCAAAAAGGGAAAGAAATTCAATAAGGCATAACATGGGGTAGCAGTCGACTGCCATATATGACCAGTCGACTGCCTATTTGAAAGAAAGGTTGGAGAACCTGTTTTTAAGAAAAGACATTTATACTTGTTTTAAACCTATCTGAATAAGGTTTTGGAGACTATTAATCTCTTGAAAAGAGCATGCACATTATTTGTTACTTGTATTTGCCTGAGGAGCTCTAGTCCAGCCCTCAGACCTGCAGTACGGCACCTGACTAGTGAAACTGTGGGCTATAGACAATGGCCATGAGTCTCTTATTTGCTTAGGCTTTGGGGAGGATCCCTGGCCCATACGTGGGTACGCCATTTATTTGATATATTGGATTATCCCTTACGGGATATATTTGCTGTATCCAGTATGGATTATCCCTCATGGGATATATTTGCTGTATCCATCATCTCTATTGGATTATCCCTTACGGGATATATTTGCTGTATCCAGTATGGATTATCCCTCATGGGATATATTTGCTGTATCCATCATCTCTATTGGATTATCCCTTATGGGATATATTTGCGGTATCCATTATGAGAACTATTTGGTGCATGACCTTAATTGATATCGATCGTCTCCCATTTAATTGAAAGCATATAAAAGATATTTGTATTTGAATATTTGATTTCACGAGATTGGAGATCCGTGGAAATACTTGAAAGCCTGGTTTACTTGTATTTGATAATTGCAAAAGAGATATGCAGTATATGCTTTATAATGGTTTTACATGACATTATAGAGCCAAGTAGGAAAACAGCATATAGTGACATAGTACGCTCTTTTACATAAGTTTCTTACTGAGCGTAAACTCACTCCTTTACAATTATTTTCCTACAGATTACTTGAAGTAATTCCGCTCCGGATAGAGGAGCATCTTTTGGGATTTTTGAGATACCTTCGAGGCACGCTTCCTATTTATCCTTGGAAGGTATATTTAGTCGGCCGTTACTTCGGCTAGTGTACAGTACGATACTACAGTTTTGTATATGTTGGGGATTAGGGTGTATAAATAATTGAGATCCTGTTGTATATGGCACATGTTTATAAATGAAAAATTTTATGCATGTGAAATTAGATATTATACTCTGATAAAGATGCCTAAAGCATAAGAATAAAGTAGGTTGACATCGGACAAACTAGTCGATTTATTTGTTATTTGAAGTAAATTAGTTGTTATTTGGTTAGTGGCGAGGACGTCACAGATTGGTATCAGAGCATATTCGACTGAAGTTTGTCGATGTCAATAAGCTAGAATTAGAGTAATTCCCCAATGTACTGTACTAGCTTATTTGATTCTGAGTAGTATAACGGCTCAAGGTTATACTAAATGATGTTATTTGATCATGATCTCAACAGAATGAGTACTCGAAGGAGGGGTACTAGACGAAGACGAGGACGGGGTCGTGATGAACCGCCCCAAACACAATCTTCTCCTCCATCTCCACCGCATAGCCCGAATACGAGGCTAGCTAAAATGGAGAAATATATGGAAAACATGTCCGCCATGTTCACCCAGTTTATGGCTAAATTTCCGGACGTGGCCGCTAGTGCACCGGCAGTTACCCCTACAGTACCTCCTACTCCGGTGGTACAACCTCCACCAGTTTCAGCTAATGAGAGGTGAGATCCTACAGCTTACTGCAGTGTGGCATTAATAAAGGAGTTTAAGAAGCTGGATCCGCCAAAGTTCAAAGGGGACAGTGATCCAGTAGCTGCGGAGAACTGGATGAAAGCGGTCACTAAGTCATTCGGATACATGGCTTGTACTGAGAAAGAGAAGGTGGGATTAGCCGCCTATTTGCTAGTGGATGAGGCTGAGCCATGGTGGCAGGTTACTCAGACAGTCTTAGAGGCTAAGCACCCAGAGGTAACGTGGGATAGATTTGTGGAAGCCTTTAATGAACAGTATGTCCCACGTACTGCTCAGATGAGATTACAGGTTGAGTTTTTGAACTTGACTCAGGGAAACATGACGGTTAGCCAATACGAGTCGAAGTTCATTACGTTGAGCAGGTTTGATCCTGAAGTGCTAAGAAGAGAGGATCATAAGACCTACAGGTTTATGGAGGGACTGAGACCTTCCATTAGGTCTAAGTTATACCCGTTGGATATCACCACCTATGGAGAGGCAGTCCGTAAGGCTCAACTGTGTGAGCAGGACTATGAATTTCATCAGGCAGACTTCCGAGCGAAGAATAAGGGTAAAGAACCTATGAAGCGGAAGTCAGATGAGAAGGCCTCGAGTGATAGGTATCCATCTAGGAGGAATAGGCCATATGATAGAACTTCGATAGGTAAGCAAGTCAACTATAAGAAAATAAATTGTTTTCATTTGATGGTCATATGTAATTAAGTTAAATGGAGTTATGATGATGATACAGGAACTCCTAGATCCACCGGGATCAAGATAGGTGATGAGAGATCCCGACATCCAGCTGGTAGTACCGCTAGCTCACCGAGGAGTATGATGCCGAGGTGTGTGCAATGCGGGAAATTCCATGGAGCACAGCCTTGCCGATCTGCGAGTGGGGCGTGCTATTGGTGTGGTGAACAGGGACATAGGATCAAGGATTGTCCCAAAATAAATCAGAGGGCACCTGAAGAGTCAGAAAAGACCCCCCAACCACAATCTAAGACCACACAACCCTAGCGTAAAGCCACAGCTGCAGAGAAGGGAAAGGCGCCCGTGACTCAGGGACGGGTATTTGCCATTGATAAGGAGTCCGCTGATGCTTCATCGAAGATGATTCAGGGTAAGATTTACCTTAATGATACTTATGTCATTGCTTTATTTGATCCAGGCTCTACGCACTCTTTTATGTCACCTAGGGTTGCTATGAGATTAAATATTGAGCCTGAGCATCTAGAGAAAATGCTACGGATAAGTACTCCACTTAGAGAATCACAAAAGACAGACGTAGTGTACCGAAACTGTAAGCTACGGGTAGGAGAAAGAGAATCAATAGCTGACCTAATCCTATTGAATATGTATGGGTTTGATGTTATTTTGGGGATGGATTGGTTAGCTAAGAATCATGTGATAATAGATTGTCATGCCAAGAGTGTGATTTTCTCTTCTCCTAGTAGTTACGTTGTAAATTTTGCAACTATGTAATACAAAAGCATAATTGCTTATTTGGTTTAATTGAGATTTAATTGATTGAATATAATTGTGATGTAAAGGACTTGTAGCATACGTGGTAGACGTAGATCAAAAACGTCCCACACTTCACGAAATTCCAGTGGTTAAAGAATTTTCGGAAGTATAATCCGGATCCATCCCATGTCATTGAATATGAACCCTTGGAGATTCAAGAAGATATGAGTTATGTGGAGAAACCGATTCGGATTTTGGATAGGAAAGATAAGGTGTTGAGGTCAAAGACGATTCCATTGGTTAAAGTTCTTTGGCAACACCATACGACAGAAGAAGCTACTTGGGAACTAGAAAACTTGATGAGAGAGAGATATCCGGAATTGTTTGAGACATAACCTTACTTGAATTTGGAGGACCAAATTCTCTAAGGTGGGGAGAATGTGAAATCCCTAAATTTCTGTAATTTTTCCATGTTTGTATAGTTTTCCAGCTTGAATTAATGAAATAAATATGAAATTCTGATATATATATGAAGCATGGGACATAAAGGGAATTAAGGCAATTGATGGTCAAATAATCAAAGGTCAAAGGGGTCAATGGATGGTCAATGGCTGAGATAGGATGATGAGGGGATTGGGATGCATTAATGGGCATTAAATGAGATAGCATGACTCATCATCATCATCTCTTACACCCCACGACACAGCCCATCTTCCTCTCCCTCTCGTTGCTTCCATTTTTCCTCTAAGTGTCCAAGCTTCTCACCTTGACAAACCACCATCTCATGCCATCGATTCGTTGAACTTCTCTAAAGAAAAACGATCCTTATCGATAGCTTAGCCTATGCCTTTAATATGAAAGGCTAAATCCAAGTGGTTAAGGAGATCTCAAAATCTTGAAAGTTGGTGAATTATAAAGGTAAGGGAGTTAAATGGTTTTGGTTAATTTTATGGATGGTTTGGAGTTGTATGTAGTTGATAGAGTGTATTTATTGAAGTTGATTTCATGAATTATGCAGCTTGGAAGAAGTAAGGGCTAAGGGTTGATTTCCACCAAGCTTGTGGATTAATCTCGATTGAGGTAAGGAATTTATGTAACGGACGTAAGGCGGCTATGTCCGCATGTTTTATGATGATTTTACATGCTTTGGAGAGATGTACTAGTTGTTTTGAACAGGAAAAGATGCAATTTCGGACTTGTCTAATAGTACCAATTAGGCTAGGGGCAGCCGACTGCCATAAAGGGGAAGTCGACTGCCTAGAGACATCAAAAACGCCGTTTTTCGAAAACCGACTCAAACCAGTCGACTGCCATAGGAGCCAGTCGACTGCCATTTTCCAGAAACCATTCTGTTTCAAACCAGTCGACTGCTATGGGGAGCCAGTCGACTGCTATTTGTCCAGGAACATTCTGTTTCAAAACCAGCCGACTGCCAGGGGGAGCCAGTCGACTGCTATTTGTCCAGAAGCATTCTGTTTCAAAACCAGCCGACTGCCCAGGGGGGCCAGTCGACTGCCTTTTCTCGGGAAACATTCTGTTTCAAAACCAGTCGACTGCTATTTGGGGCCAGTCGACTGCCCTATTTGTAATTCGAAAAATATAATAATTGAATTTCAAAAAGGGAAAGAAATTCAATAAGGCATAACATGGGGTAGCAGTCGACTGCCATATATGACCAGTCGACTGCCTATTTGAAAGAAAGGTTGGAGAACCTGTTTTTAAGAAAAGACATTTATACTTGTTTTAAACCTATCTGAATAAGGTTTTGGAGACTATTAATCTCTTGAAAAGAGCATGCACATTATTTGTTACTTGTATTTGCCTGAGGAGCTCTAGTCCAGCCCTCAGACCTGCAGTACGGCACCTGACTAGTGAAACTGTGGGCTATAGACAATGGCCATGAGTCTCTTATTTGCTTAGGCTTTGGGGAGGATCCCTGGCCCATACGTGGGTACGCCATTTATTTGATATATTGGATTATCCCTTACGGGATATATTTGCTGTATCCAGTATGGATTATCCCTCATGGGATATATTTGCTGTATCCATCATCTCTATTGGATTATCCCTTACGGGATATATTTGCTGTATCCAGTATGGATTATCCCTCATGGGATATATTTGCTGTATCCATCATCTCTATTGGATTATCCCTTATGGGATATATTTGCGGTATCCATTATGAGAACTATTTGGTGCATGACCTTAATTGATATCGATCGTCTCCCATTTAATTGAAAGCATATAAAAGATATTTGTATTTGAATATTTGATTTCACGAGATTGGAGATCCGTGGAAATACTTGAAAGCCTGGTTTACTTGTATTTGATAATTGCAAAAGAGATATGCAGTATATGCTTTATAATGGTTTTACATGACATTATAGAGCCAAGTAGGAAAACAGCATATAGTGACATAGTACGCTCTTTTACATAAGTTTCTTACTGAGCGTAAACTCACTCCTTTACAATTATTTTCCTACAGATTACTTGAAGTAATTCCGCTCCGGATAGAGGAGCATCTTTTGGGATTTTTGAGATACCTTCGAGGCACGCTTCCTATTTATCCTTGGAAGGTATATTTAGTCGGCCGTTACTTCGGCTAGTGTACAGTACGATACTACAGTTTTGTATATGTTGGGGATTAGGGTGTATAAATAATTGAGATCCTGTTGTATATGGCACATGTTTATAAATGAAAAATTTTATGCATGTGAAATTAGATATTATACTCTGATAAAGATGCCTAAAGCATAAGAATAAAGTAGGTTGACATCGGACAAACTAGTCGATTTATTTGTTATTTGAAGTAAATTAGTTGTTATTTGGTTAGTGGCGAGGACGTCACACGTTTGGTTTGACCAATGCACCTGCAGCCTTTATGAACTTGATGAATAACGTGTTCAAGCAGTACTTGGACTAGTTTGTCATTGTATTTATTGATGACATCTTGGTGTACTCGAGGTCTCGGGAAGAGCATGAGCAGCATTTGAAGATAGTTTTAGAGACCCTCAGAGATAGAGGATTGTATGCCAAGCTAAGCAAGTGTGATTTTTGGATGAACCAAATCTCCTTCTTGGGTCACATAATCGGTAAGGATAGAGTCTCAGTTGATCCATCAAAGATTGAAGCGGTAGTTCAATGGGAGAGACCGAAGACAGTGACGGAGATAAGGAGTTTCTTGGGTTTAGCTGGCTATTATATAATTCGGTATTGGTAAATGCATGGTCATCACGGAACAACAATCTCAAAATCAATTTAAATCCAATAATCGGTAAAACAAATAAATAATACAATCATTTAATTAAATTATTCCCGATCAATTTATAATCGTTTAAATAAATATTCTTTAGAAATAGAGGTTCGTAAAATAAATTATATATTCTAAGATAATTGAAATAATATTTAGGAAACATATCACTAGCCATAAAATTTTTAATTTTTAAATTAATAAACATATTGAAGTGTTAAATTAAGATAGGAATTTTCTAAAATAACGATAGAATCGAAATTAGAAAAATTTCACGAAGATTCATCGATATGACGGCTAGGGTAATCCTAACCCCTTACATAAAAATTCACATTTATATATATTTTCCAAACAACAATTGCCATGCAAGCACAATATTTTCCTAACAATTTACATATATATATATATATATATATATATATATATATTCCTTACCTTATTTACTGTGCCGTATGGAAATTCAATTGCACCACTCCCGAAACTTTATTCCTTTGATCTTAAAGCTACAAAAATAATATCGATTCATTTAAATTTAGTATCTAAATCAACTATAATCGTACCTTCTTCCATAAATAAAATTTCTATTTAAATTTCACTAATTGGTAAGAAATTAATTATGGCCAATTTAGTGTCCATTATCCCAATCAGTTTTCTCCTTTAAACTCCTTAGCCATTGTACTTTATATTAAACCATAAAACTTTAGTAAAATCAACATGAAGCCCACCAATGGAAGCTTGTCCGAATGCTTCCTCTCATTCTCCAACATATAAATATTTTTCCATTCTAATTTCCCTTATAGGCTTCATGCATTATTTTTAAAATTCTTACAACCATTAATTTAATAAAATCAAGGGAATTCCAAGTCCCTTTCATCCCAAACCGTGAGCATCCTTCATGCTTTCCTTAACCATTTTCCAACTTTATTTCCATATTTCTATTTAATCCATATCAAACATTAATTCTACAATTTCCTTGCATAAAAATTTCACCATATTCCCTCCATTCCTAGCTTGACCGAACCTACCTTATTTGTCAAACTCATTGTTTTGCTCAAATTTAACTTATGGCCACGTTTATCTCCTCACAACACATCTTTTCCTACTCCTCATGCATGCAGCCACGTTAGTTTCTTACAACCTCCCCCTTTAGCCGAAACCCTCTTCACTTCACACACTTAGTTTCATGAAAATTTAAGGTTATAAACACATCATTCACACTTAAAACAATGACAAAACCATGGTCAAGCTTAATGAAAACAACATCATCCTTTTTATCCAAGCAAATCGAACTACAGCAGTAAAATTCTCTTCAAGCTTTTGGTTCCAGCCCTCTAAATTACAGCTACCAACAGCCCATGGAAAGAGGAGCAACTTTGATTAAATGAGGTTCTTGATTTGGTGAGGGATAAGTATGGTTTCACAAGGTAGATTTGTGAGGAACGTGGCGTGGAAATGGGGAAACAAGAACAGAGCAATTCTACTCGAGAAGATGAGACTTTCGGTCAACGAGTCCACTTTTTATATTAGTTTATTCAATAAAAAAAATCTATCCAATTTATTAAAATTACAAAATTCCCCATTTATTCCAAGTATTTTCAAGTTTGCCACATAATACTCTAATATTTATTTTTAATTCCAGATTTTGTTTATTATTTTTAGTAAATTATCTTTAATTTAGTCAAATTAAGTCAATTATTGACTTAATATAAAGTTTGACCAAGGTCCCATGTAAAATGACTTAAATACCCCTTACAATTCCATAAATCCCAATTTCTATTCCAACATTATTCTAATATTTTTATTTTTCAGATTTTATATTCTGTTTTCATTATTTTTCATATATTTAGGTTAAATATGATTAAAGATTAATTATTGAGGTGTTTTGGATTGGCCATGGTAATGAAATTACCAATTTACCCTTTGTCGACAACTTTTGCCTTATTCGTATAATTTAGTTCACGGGCTGATCCACGTGAAACATTTTTACGCTAGTATTCTTCTATTTCAATTTGTGGATCCAAATTTAATTAGGTTTGAATGTTATTCAGAAAAATCTTTTCGGGATATCGACACGATCGTCATTTTTAAATTGGTTGGGCTATAACTAGAGTATAGGAAAGAAGAAGAATTTCAAGGAATTGTCTTCTTACCTTTTAAGTTTTTCAGACTCAACTTTCACATTCTGGCTGGATTAAGGTTTATTCTGTGGGGCCCACTTAGCCATTTTCCCAACACCTTCAAAATTAATCCGAATAAATTGTGACGATTAAACTTAATATACTAACTTATTGGATTAAGTAGGTGTACAAAAAATAGAAAATTAGGGATTTCACAATACAAGTATAGATGATAGCAGTATACTGTTTACTGTTGTACAATGCAATCGCATGCAAGTATGATCAACTTTAATTTCATATCAATGTCAATATATGATAACTTATAAAAATTCTTATTTTCGATAAAAATCCAACACTAATGCTCAACGACACTATCAAGGTCTTTCATGGTAGGATATGGAAGGTATTTTGAAGTACATCATTATCCCATTGAACTTGACATCAACTAAACAGTCCTATCAATATTATGATATGATGATCCAATGCGACAAAACAATGCAGTGGTTCGATAAATCAATGCAATATGGTTTTGATAAAATTTTCAATAAACACTTTATTTTTTACAATATACAATGCATTTTTCGATAAACAATATCCGATGCAATAAATGTAAGGTTTCGTTGTCTCGGTTTATCATGTCATACAAAAAAATAAGCAGCGGATTAAAAATCAACAAAACCAAAATCACCAGGATCATGCAACAAGATTAATTTCGGGATAAAATCTGACCTTTTGGTATACTCGTGTAGGAATGCTCGACTTTTGAATATGGCAGCCCACGAACAGTCCTTGATTTATCGTTAACTCAAGACTCCTAGCTGAGAGAAGCCCTCTAACGGTATCCACACGAGTAGGATGCAAAACAAGACCTTTGCCTGAGACAAGATGTGATCAGAAGCAAATGGAGGAGGAAGGAAATTGTTTTCTGAGAGTGCTAGCTCCAAGAGGCAGAACGGCTATAAAAATATTCTGTTCCTATTGTATCTAACTTTTAGACTTAATATTGTTTTTATAGTGCCTCTTAACAAAACCCTAAAAAGGTCTTAGCCTTAGTCCAACTATATTGGGTGTTTTGGGCCTTTTAAAATTATTTAATCCAAATCCAATTAATTTTAGGGCATACTCTAACAATAAACAATATTGATGTATTAACTTAGTTAATTAATTTAATCAGACATTGTTGAGTAATTTAAATAATTAATTTAATTGATTTAATTTGTTTAGAATTAAAATTAAAATAGATTATAAAGTTAAAATTATAAAATTTTAATTATTAAAGTAAATTGAGATTATTACAATGATAGAATTCTTAGGTTGGATACAAATGTGTAACATCTAAGGAATTCTTAGATGAGAAATTTTACTATAAATGTTTGCTAGAATGTTCGAAAGTTTATGAGAATGATTTCAATAAAAAATAATTGAAGTTTATTTTTATTAAATATTGAATAATAAATAAAATATAGAAATTAGATAGATAGATAAATAAATAAATAATAAATGAATAAAAATAAGGATAAATAAATAATAAATTGATAAAAAGTAGAAATTAGATAGATAGAAATTAGAAAATTTAAGAAAATTTCATAAAACATTTAATTTTTTTGAGACAAAGTCTCTTTGAGTGGGTTGAATGTGATTACTTGAATACTTTTAAGGTGAGAAAGATTTTCTTAGAATTTTGCAAGACTGATAGAGTTTACTTAGAAAAGTTTTCCAATATCTACTAATTTTGAAACTTAATAACACTTAAAGGCAAACTTAGGAGACGGAAGACTAGTTGATACTATTTTAGAATGGGGGTTGTAGGGGCGTTAATTATTTTTCACACGTAACTGTACTCCGAAACTTTAGTTTCTCTGAACGTAGACCAAGTTTTATCCTTAAATGTGAACAAGTGACCAATCACAGTTACGTTAGAATGATTGGTAGTGATTCCCTGATTTCGTGTCTAGCGATTAGATTCTTAGAATCTAGACATTATGACAATATAGAAGAGAGATCAAGTTACACCAATGCAATACAAATTTGTTTTAAAAATTTTTGTAACTTCATATAAGAACCATATTTTTATAAATCAACCGTTAGATTTAATAACCTACTGTATTCATCATGCACACAAAGTCTTGAGTCGATTTGATATTCTTATCATTTTAATTGAAAGTAAAAGTTTTTCAGTATATATTAACGGTTGATATTTTATTATTATATAATAAATAGTTAGAAAACTTCAATTAACTTAAATTTTAATGTGCATGATCTATGCGAATAAAACATAAAATTCAATAGTTGGATTAAAAAGATATATAAACAAATTTATCCTATAAAGAATACATTATTTTGAAACTAAAATAAAAATTTAATGGTTTTGAATGTTAAAAAACAAGAAAGGTGTAAACTTTTTGTAAAGAAAAAAATAATATTAATAATAAATATTGACAAGAGGGAATAATATTTTAGTGAAATATAACAGGATACACAAAATAAGTTTTTTTTTTGGCCTTTTTCTAAAAATCTATCATTTAACTTGAAATTGTTAGGCAACGAAAGCAGAAATTTTTTAATTTAACAGGGGCAAAATTACACTTCATGATACCATCTTTTACAAGTAAGACATACCCTTCTGATCACTTCCATGACCAATATTTGCAAAAAAATGTAGAGGGGTATTAATTTAAGTTGTAAAATATCCCTCACGAATTCTGCTTTAGTTGGGACTATGACCCGGCCTGCACCTGCGAAGCAGCAGATTAACAATGCCACCAGTACCTCAGCAATAATAGCAATAACACTACTACTAGTAATAATTTGAAGTATGACAACTATTACGAAACATGCGAAGCTGACCACTGCAAAGTTTAACACAAAGACAACGTTGAATGTGGTCGGATCCATGACTGATTGCCCAACTCGAGCATTGACGGGCGAAGTGATGTTCTGGGAAATATCACCCTGCCAAACACCGCCGGGGGGACTAAGCAAGCTTTCGAAAATGGCTGTTATAATCAGTGTTAATCCTACTAGTATTGCGCTGATTCTTTCAGTTGACATATTAATGATTGGACCATACAGTCGCATTGCCACTTGTTCAACAAACGTAATCCTGGACCGTATCTTTTTGTAAGAGGGTCCAAAGCTAGGAAATGATGAAGCATTCAATCCTCCCTTGCAGCGTAGAATATTTAAACAAATCTCTCGATTGCAATCTTGTTCCAGTCTCTCAATGATGTCTAAAGGTGATAAATCTCTCATGTTAATCTGCTTGGCATCCGCTTTACATTCTAATAATAATTTGATCATCTGCTTGATAAATTCAATATTCATCATTCAAATTAAATAAATATTATTTAATCAACACAATACGTTTTAAATTTATCATATTTTTAATAATGGATCAAATTAAAAGGTATATGAATAAAATTGCACTGATTCAAAGATGACCAATTGATCCATCACTATAAAGTTGTAAATTTAAATATCTTATCTAGTAACTAATTGATAAATCCAAAATATAACTATCCAAATCAAAGAGAATATATTGTACCTGGGGTTGAGATATGGAAGCCGCTATATGCAACACAGTGTTGCCATCTCTATCCTTGGAATTCAGGAGGTGTGTTCTCGAAAATTTTCCATAGATCTGGGTCCTTCGAAGCCAATGAACAAGAATTTCAAGAGCATCTAGTTGATGATTCCGTGCTGCAATGTGTAATGCGGTCTCGTTTCGAATCGTCATATCGTCAATACATTCAGGAGAATCCCTGAGAAACCGAGTCAAAAGATCAAGGTATCCTTTCTCAACTACGTGATGAAAAGCAGTGTAGCCCTCTTTGCCTTTAACGCGAACGAGATCTTTATCAATTTCCAGGAGACGAAGCACTGTTTCTTTGTGGTCATTTTGCAAGGCAAGATGAATGGGGCTATAAACGTCTTGGTTCAGCATCCTTGCAAATGATGGCTTCAGGTACATGATTGCTACTGCAAAATCAGAATGGCCTCTAGCTGCAGCAATGTGTAGTGGAGTTTCAACAAACTCTTCCATCTCGATCCGCCTCAGAACCCTTGCATCTTCCCGAATACAGTTATACAATTCATCGGTATCTCCTGCTTCAGCAGCCATCCTCAACCTTTCATCCATAGCCTCGGAATGTTTGTGAAAGGAGCTTTGATTTCATTAGAAACTAAAGAGAGGGAAATGTCTTATAAATAAAATGGGGAGCATGTTTCAACGTGGATACTCCCGCCATTTTGAAAAAAAAAAATAAAAACTCACTAAAAGAAAAAAAAAATAAAAGAAGAAAAGGGAGGTGTCACGTGGACACTTCCACCCACTAATATGCTCTTCTTCTGAATTAGTATATAGGACAAGTAAATAATTAAGTTGTGAATAATTAATGCCCCAAGTCAAGAATCTGCTTTTACAATTTACTGTTACAACTTATTAACGCCAAGTAAAGAATTTACTTTTACAATTTTATGCGGGATAAAAATATCACTTTCTTTTTTTTTCAAAATTAATATTTTATTTACTAAAAAAATAAAAAACAAAAGAAAAAGTCCAATGAGAATGACATGTGGGTATTCTTAATAAATTTTAAAATATAAAATAAAAATTTGTATAAAAATTAAAGAAATCTAATATATTAATATGCTAGAGAATGAAGCTTATGGGACTATCCATGTAGGACTGCCACACTTTTCCTTAATTTCTTTAGTTTCTCTACTATTTCCATAATAATAATCTAACATATTAAAGGCAGAGTGCAAAATGCAGAATGCATAACAAAAAACCATTATTTCCTTTTTGTTTTTAGAGGCAGAATGCAGAAAGTTCACTTGGAAGAAAATGTAGCAGTTTTAAGTTTTAAAATGAAAAATTTTAAGCTTCATTTTATTTTTTAATTAAATTATAGTTTTGCCTCCGCAATTTTTTAAAAAGCCAAAAACTTAATAAGGATATCAATTACCAAAAGAAAAACCATACCGAGGCTTAGTAGATTAATTCAATATTTCCCTTAAAAGCTGATGCCAAGTTTGTGATCTCTGTCATTATCATGCCTTTTCCCCGCTGTTTAAGGTTATTCTAATGTGCCTCTATTTCCTCTATTGTGTTAATCTTGTAGTCCATGCTAAAGTTATATACATGTTATATATCTTTATGGAACCTCACGTGGTTTGTAAGATAGCTTCTTGCTTTTGTCACCTAATGATTTGACTAAAATTAATGAAATAATATTCTTTTATCTTGACAAGCTGACAATTTCTTTAACGTTGAGCTTCGGCAAAATAACTAGATTTTTATTTGTGACATGTAAATCGGTGACAGTTTTTATAATATAAAGGTGAATTTCCTTTGTAGATCTGCTCTTATTTTTAGTTCAGTTCCTTCTTTAGATCTCAAAATGGAATGCAAATGATATATAGTTCAAAATAGAATGCAAATGATATATAGTTGAACAAGGTTTTTTTCTTAATTAGTAGATACTACATATAATTTGATATTGAATGGTCATATTTATTCATTTCTTATTAAAAGAAGAAAAGGAAGGTGGGGTCTCTCGTGGACAGTCCCACCCATCAATCTCCTTTTCTTCTGAACTAGTATATAGCACAAGTAAATAATTAAGTTGTGCATAATTAATGCCCCAAGTTAAGAATCTACTTTTACAATTTACTGTTATTACTTATTGACGCCAAGTCAAGAATTTACCTTTACAATTTTCTGCGGGACAAAAGTATCACTGTCCTTTCTTTCAAAATTAATATTTATTTATTAAAAAAAAAAGAAAAAAATCCAATGAGAATGACATCTGGGTATTCTTAATAAATTTTAAAAATAAAAAATTGGTATAAAAATTAAGGAAATCATACATATATATATTATATTTCATAAAATTATATATATTATATTTCATAAAACATGCTTAGTTGTCTAAGTTACTTACATGAATGTTAATTTATAACTAGCTGCGACCTGCACGCTGCGTAGGTAGGTTATAGAAAGGTTATGTGAGGGGCAAATGTTTATTTGAACATTCTAAACAAAGAAGGAAAGTACATTAATTGAGATATTGCACAGATGAAGTAGAGTTTATCAAATATGCTTGTAAATGCCAGATCTTGATCTCAAGATGTTAACATTGATTTTCCCTGGACTAATTAGTGCAAATTGACATCGTCTCCTTGTTTGATATCATTGTCAATGACAAAGTTCTTCGAGCCACCAGTAAAGTATCCATTTTCTTCTATCCTGACATATTTTACTTGCCAGGCAACAAAGAATTTGTCTTGAATAACACAAGTCATTTTAGTTGATTGTGGGGGCATGCATTTGTCATTGAATTCTTTTGATATGTCCTAGAACAATAGACAAGTGACCTTAAATATATAAAGGGAGGGATCGAAATGAACAAGCTTTAGGAATTACGACAAGATAGGGATATTAAACATTTTGTTTGGTCAACTGGCTTGCAAACAATGGTGGATCATTTTTTGGTAAGCATTCAATTGCATCTCAATTCCTTCATGAGTTAGGTTTACAAATTGCATCTTTTGGGAGAGAAAAGGGACAATGTTGAAGACTGGTACAATATCAAGTAATATTTGCAAAAGGAGAACAAAGGCTGCATTTCATGCTGCTTGGGATAGATTCATTAACCAAGTAAATTGGATCAATGTACTTACGTGATATCCTAATTGGGCTATATCAGTGCTTTTATAAAATTTGACCATTAACTGAAACTTTTTAAACTTACTTGTTGAACCAAAGCTCAAAGGCATTAAAGGAAAGCTAAAATAGTAAAGAGTTCATGTTTATTAACGGATAAAAAAACAAAATCAGTAAAAAAAAAAAGTATGTATGCATGTTCATTTTAGAGGACTTGCATGAGATGTAGCAAGTTATGAATCAAAAGATTTAGAATTAACATAAAAGTTTTTTAACACAACATAAAAAGTCACATTTTCAAATATGCCCGATTAGCAACAATTATAAGATCCGATTCTACACTACTGTAGACTCTAATTCCATAAAATTGAAAATGGAATTTAAATAAATAATGAATATTGATTTCACTTAAGTGAAAAGCTTCTTAATTTAAGATGAGAAGAGATCAATTTTTGTGAAAAACACTAGGGTCGAGTACGAACAGCTCGCCAGTGGGCGAGTAAGAAGTGATCGCCAATGGTTGATGGCGAGTGTGCTGTTGGCGAGTTGATTTAATTGTTTGTTGGGCGAATAGGTGAGTTCGCCAACTAGTGTGTAAGAAGTGATCGCCCGAATGGGCGAGGACTAGTGATCGCCCAAGAGATGAGTGTGGCGAGTAACATATACAGGGGCAAAGGATAGTCTTGCAGAAAAGTAAGGCAATAAGTACTCGCCAAGGCAATGTGATCACCAAAAGAAGGAAAATCAGCTCATAAATCACCAAATATTGCTGGCGAACGGAAATTGAAATGGAATGGGCGAGCTAAGGTCTCAGGCTGAATAAGCGAACTGGAACTGGAATCAGCATGTGACCATCGCAGCCAAAATTGACTTTGTAAGTGATACGGTTGAAGACAATAAATTGAGAAAGAATAAATTCAATAAAAGAAATAGCCTCATTGGTTGAGGAATAAGACAAAAGGTGTAATAAGTCAAGAAAAGAGGCTGTGGACTTCACGCCATTGGCTTCTTGGTTTAGACAATTAATGGCAATGTAAAGTAAGTCAAAATGTGCAGAGAACAGCTTCTCATAGCCGTTCCTTTTGCTGCGGTTTTTCTTCATGCGTTAAATGCATGAAAGACGTGAAAAATGATGAAAGAAACAGGATAAGGGACATGCGGTAGCTTTGGATTGGTTTAGCATGGCTATATAAGAAGAAATACTGAAGGAAGACCGGCTTAGCAAACTTCATCTTCTTCCCGAGAATTATGCTACTGTCGGTTTATGTTTTGATTTCTATATATTTCCACCATGCTTGATTAACTAAATTTGATCCATAAGCTGGCTAAACATGTAAACCAGCTTGCAAACCTTACCTCGTTAGCTTGATGAGCTAAAGGAATAAGCAAAAGGAAGGCCAACATGAGACAGAAAGCAATCTGTTCTAGAAGTGCGGTTGGCTAAGGTGAGCTTCCTTATTTCTACGATTATCTTGGTGTTTGATGATAGATTTCTATGTTTTACAACGTAATAAACATAGAATGTAGCCTTGTTTTAGTTAGATCTTTAGAGAATATGAAAACAAGGAAAGTAATGGAAATGGTGTAAGAATGATGAAAATGGCGACTATTGTGATCGCCCATGTTGAAATTTAATGATCGCCAAGGGGCGAGTAGGCAATATGAACTCGCCAAGTCCAAGAGGGCGAGGTCGCCCAATTTAGTGTAATTCATGGGCGAACTAATGAAGGACGGGCGAGCCCATCTTAGAGTTGAAAGCCGTATGGCGAACTCACATGCATAAGGCATTGGGTGAGTAGAAATGTGGGCGAACTCCCACATTCACATTTAAGCCAATGTAAACTTGGCGAGTTGAATATTGGGCGAGCTCCCACTGGTAAGCCATTTGATGAATGGCGAACTCCGTTAGGCGAGTAGTCATTTGATTTATCTCAATCTCGCCAAGTGATATAAAATGAAAATATTAATAGTTTTAATAAACTATTTGGCAACCGGGAATTATGGACTCGGTAAAAGTGATCGGGAAGGCGATTGGAAAACAAAGCTTCGGTAGACCAGGTAAGGGAGATGTGTGTGAAGTGAATGCATGTCCTGTGGAGTAATATGATGAAATTAGTGATAAATGTTTTGTTTTATGACATGCATTGATTTGATAAATTATATGCTGATTCGGGCGAGCTAAAAGCCGACCCCTATATTGTTTTCTGGACGAATTCGTTAAAAGGCGGGCGAGCCCTTTTGTGCTTGTTTTGGGGCAAGTAACCCCTGTTTTAATAAAAGGCGGGCGAGCCAAATTTTTATAGTATTTTGGCGAACTGGTATTGGTGGGCGAGTCAATCCTTTATAATGTTTGGGGCAGGCGACCCCTTTTGTTAAGAAAGCTATGGGCGAGCCAGTGTTTTTGTTTTAAATGTAGAGTGCAGCGGGCGATTACTTGTCCACCCCTTTCGAGTTGACAATGGGCGAGCCGAATGGGCGAACTGACCATGGCAAACAGATTTCTATTTTCTAAATATTTTCACCGAAAAATGAACTATTTTTAATAGCTTTGAAAATATAAAATATGAAACCATATTCGGGCGAGTTGACTAATGGGCGAGTTGACCATGGGCGAACTAGCCATGGCTAGCCAGTTAACCCGGGCCTTTCTCACATGAAATTCAGTGAGATTGCGGGATGTTTTTAAAACCTTTTTGGAAAGAAAATTGTTCTGAGAAAATGATGAATTTATGAAATAATTCCTTAAAGGTTTTCATGAGATATAAATTGATTTTGAGACTTTAGGCCCCTACTTTCATGCATTATTATGAGTATGAGGCTGATGGACCCGCCAAGTCATCAGCAGGTCTCGAGGTCACCTGGCAAGTGGACCCGAGGACCACCTATAGATTATGGCCATAGATCTAGCAGATATAGCCGTGAGGGGCGATGCCCTACGGGTGCACCCCAATAGCGGTAGATTCCGTTCTCGCAAGGGGGAGGGGGAACGATGATAGCATGATTTACTCGTAGGGTGATGCCTAGTCTCAACTTGTTGATTTTTGTTTATTAAGAGGATTTGTTAAATCCTATTTACTGTTTACTACAATTTAAAGTAAACTGATTAGCCAATGATTTGAATGATGTTTTGAGAGTACTGTTTACTATATCCACTGTTTTCCTACTTGGTATGATGTTAGGAAAAACAAATATTTTGTGGTATATAGTTTTGGTTTTATAAAGCGGCATATGTTTCCTTTACTCAGCATATGAATCGCTCACCCCTTTGTTTTAACTCCACAGATAAAAGACATTGAGTTAGAGAAGTAGCTCCAAGATGGATGTTAATCATGATAGGTACAGTCTCGTCTCTTTTACATTTCAGACATAAGTAAACAGTACTACTGTAGTGCAATAAGACAATAAGGGGATGTTAGATATAAGGTATAATGAAAAGAATTTTCATAATCCATATTTAAATAAATGTTTAACAATTATTACTGTCACTGTTTGATTGTTAATGGCATCGCAGATAGCCCAACCGGTAAAGTTGTATGGAAATACGTGAAAAATGTGGTAACGGGATGTTACAACAATAAATTGTGACTTAAATAATTGATAGTCGAGTTTTGACAAAGACGCATTGATCACCAATCTTTATGTGATTGTCATCAAGAATTTGTTTCGGCCAGCAAAAAATAATTTATTGCGAGTGCTATGAATATTTGACTTGCCATGTTTGAATATCATCTCAGAAACAAAATACAACGTCAACAGAGTGTTTCAACAAGCAACTTTTGTGAAAGTCTCTTAGAACATGCTACAAAGGTAGAAAAGTTATGCTAAGGTTGTCATGCATCCATTAACAGATCAAAATTATCTGTCAATTAAAAGATTGAAATTATTCGAATACAAAAAAGGCAAAAAGAGCATGGAGATGACATGTATGAAGTAGCAAAAAATCTCTCTCTAAGTTGTTTAAAATTAACAAAATAAAAACAAAGAAGGAAATGCTTCAAAACAATAACATAAAAGATCATATGCATTCAAATATTCAATGATTATGACTTTGATAGCTGAAGATTGGATTTTAACTAAAAAACATTAATTACAATTTTGATCCAATTATAGATTGACAATTTTTTTCCATATACTAAAAAACAATTTTAAGCACCTATGTTAGCATTTTTGCACAAATAACTTTGATGGCAACATCACCTTCCAAGAAACTTAATTGGCAATTTCACAAATGCTTTAAAAGTTATGGAAACTACTTAGATATGTCAAAGAATCTTACCATAAGCCTAAGGCTGAAATGTCAAGCAAGATCTTCTAATTTGATAATTTTCTTCAAAATGTTGTCCTTCTCTTTAAATGCTAATTTATAAAACTAGAAGAACAATTTAATAAAAAAAACATGTATCCTTTAAAACAAATGGAATAAATGAGAACAATTGAGGTACAAATTTTATGATGCAAGGCGAGCATCCAATGCCTTCAGCATTTTCACAAAACTCCATACAACAAAACATTTTGATTCTAAAGTTTGCAATAATTTGAGCATTTAGTCCACCGTCTTTAAAGATTAGCTTTAATTCTAATGATTTTATTATGAGATATTTATAATATTGACTACCTTATTGAAGTCCAGCCATCTTTGATCATGTGGGCATTAAAAGCAAATGTTCCTAATCATTGGTAAAAATAACACCATCATTAGCATAGGGAAATTTAGATTAAAATAATACTGTGAGAAATTTCAGCAAAAGGAGAGGTAAAAAGTAGAAGTTAATGTAGTTTTACAAATCATTTATAGGTAACGATAGATGAATGAAATATTATTAGGCATCATTACTAAAAAGATAGTACTCTTATTAAGTAAATGAGAGCTTTTAAAACCATATGCAGTAGCAACACACAAATGTCTTCCTAGAATGTTGACTTGAACCATAATATATAAGCAAAGCATGGTTATTGCCCATATTGATACCACCATTCTTGTCAAACCTAGGCAAAAAAAAAAAACATTTTAGATATCGATTATGAAAAATCCGATTCTCCAACATGGCATTAAAAACTTGCAATTTATAATGTCCATAAAACCAAAACCTAACTAAGCAAAAGATAACGCCTTCAAGCTTAATATTTTTAATGGCGGTGTCAATACTCATTGAGGTATATTGTCATTTTCTCAAGTCTTTATTTTTCATTAATTACTTATTGAAGTACACTGTCAGGCAAACTCCATGGCTTCATCACTGCAACCTAGCTTCTCAATTCCTTCTTTAATGAGATGTTGAACAACCAAAAGGCCTAATAAAATAAAAGCTTCGTTCAATGTACAAATTTCAAATGGTTATTGGCATGATTCTTTGTTTTTTAAGAATTCTTCGATCTAAAAGATCAAAATAAAAAATGTTCTAATAGTTTGTTTTTTTAGAATTCTTAGATTCTATCAACTATGCCAGCCAATAGAGCACCATGCCATTTCTAAGCTTCAAGCATAGAATACTTATCATTTCATCTTATGTGTACAAAGAGAGAGTCAATATAACAATAGCAACCAAATATTGTTATACAGGTAACCATTTCACAAAGAAGAAAACCTACTAAAATTTCATAACCAAAGTTAAATCACTCACAATTTCTTCAAAAGAAAACCCAAACCTCAGACTTAGGGCCTTTATCGTATTTTCCAAGTAGCAGTCCTTTTTGCAAAAAACTCCTAGACTGATGTTGCATGAATACCCACCAATGCATCATAGTTAGCTTTTGTCAAGCTAAGTTTTATGGCAACTGCAAATCCTTGCAAAACAACCAAGTACATAAAAAAACTACAAAACTTGAAAAAAAAAACCAATTTGTGTAAAGACTTGTAACTACACAATTTCAACTGAATCTTCTCTACACATGCTCGGACCAAGAAATTTATTTGTCTTTGCACAAACCATAAGTTCCATGAAAACCCGATCAGGAAGACCTAACAGAGTGGCCTTCAATGGCCTGAGGTTTGCAGTGTAGACATCAATATCACCATGTTTATTTATAACTTGGAAAATCCTCAGAATTAATGAAAGCTATAAAGTTAACTGTATACAAAATGATTGTAGAAAACGTAAAAAGTCATCAGTTAATAGTTGATTTTTATAGTAGAATCAAACATGATTCAAAAGAATATTTTGATTAGCTTCATAATTCATCTTTGGCAAAATAGCCAAATAAGCCCTCGACCTTTAGCCAAAAATGGAATTAAGCCCTCAACTTTTTATTTCGTGAAAATCAGTCCATAAACTTTTGTTTCAGTGGAAATAAACCCTTAACCTTCTAAAATTATGCAATTAAGTCCAAATCTGTTAAATGACACTAACTGTCGTTAGTATTGCACACGTGGCAGCTAAGTAAGCTATCCACATCAGCTTTCACTAACGGCAGTTTGTGTCATTTAACAGATTTGAACTTAATTGCATAATTTTAGAAGGTTGAGGGTTTATTTCCACTGAAATAAAAGTTTATGGACTGATTGCCACGAAATAAAACGTTAAGGGCTTAATTCCATTTTGGGCTCAAGGTTGAGGGCTTATT
Organism: Heritiera fomes; assembly: GCA_032173925.1. Lineage (NCBI taxonomy): Eukaryota > Viridiplantae > Streptophyta > Magnoliopsida > Malvales > Malvaceae > Heritiera > Heritiera fomes. The sequence continues at coordinate 16,631,939 of JAPDPM010000002.1, forward strand.
TGACTATTATTCCTTCATCTTTTATAATGCTACTTCCTAATAAAAACAAAGTAGTTGATTTAGCGTCTAATAAACCATTTAGTGGCAACAATGTGTTTGATTTTTCTTTGCAATGAATACATCCTTCACATTCCCCAGTAAACATGGAAATCTATTTAATCTAAGTATATTAATATTCCTCATCTATCATCATAAGCACATAATGTAATCAATCTATTTAAATTCAATATGAGATATTTTATGTTTTTGTTTATATTGGCATTAGATTTATAAGACTTTTTTAATAACTAATTATAAATAGTTAATTAGTTATTAAAATAAACGTAATAAGTAATGTAAGTAAACAGGGAAACGTATTACAAATATATTTGCAAGACTAGTTAAATTAACAATAGAGTTTTAATAAGTGGTATGAGAGACTAAGAGATTATTATTAAATTGAAAATATTAAGAGATCTTGAAGCGAGAGCTTTATATTATATTGTGTGGAAAAGTCAACTATATTAAATGTGTAAATATCTATATCTCTAGAATTAAGGTTAGACAATTCCTCAATTATGGGGATTAGATTTAGACTGATTTAGTTTCCTATTTTACTGCTTAACAGTAGCTGTATATAATCCTTAGAAGTTGTATTATTCAAGCAAGATTCAGAAATAAAATATTCTGAAATTCCACATGGTATCAAGAGCTTTAGGTTTTTTCTTGGAAATCAGTCACTTTTTCAGCCTTCATTGCTGATTTTTCCACAGTTTCTTCAGCCTTCATTGCTGATTTTTTTTTACCTTAGGCTTTCATAGCCACTTTCTCATCGAGAACTTTTCTTCCTTGCCAAACCCTAAATCACCATATTTTTCCAAGAGCTGCTGCTGTTTTTTACCACCATGTCAGGTTTTACTTCAGTTGTAAATTCTACTCCTCATACCAGTAGTTTGATCAAGAACTCTGCATTGGTTACTGCAGAAGCTAATGTTGGTGGACAGAATGTCCCTGATTTGCGTAAAATTGATGACAAGCCTCGAGTGTGGTGTGACCATTGCAACAAACCACGCCATACTCGAGAAACTTGTTGGCATATCCCTGGAAAACCAACAAATTGGAAGCCGAAGCAAAAGCAGTCACAACCCTCTGCCAATGAAGCAAATATGGGTTCCTTCAGCAAAGAGCAGTTCGATCAACTCCTGAAACTACTAAAGTCCAATCCGACATCTGGTACATCTAATAGTTCATTGGCTCATTCAAGTAGAAATCCATTAGCCCTATCCAGTGTCTTTAATTCTGCTCCATGGATCATTGATTCAGGAGCATCTGATCATATGACTAACCTGTCGAATCTATTTAATTCATACACTCCCTGTTCTGGTAATGAAAAAATAAGAATAGCAGATGGTAGTTTTTCACCTATTGCAGGCAAGGGTTCTATTAAACTTTCTGAAAGTATTGATCTTAAATCTGTACTTCATGTTCCTAAACTTGCTTGTAATCTTTTATCTGTTAGTAAACTTTCAAAGGATTCCAACTGTCGTGTTATCTTTTTTGACTCTCTTTGTCAATTTCAGGACCAAAACTCAGGGAAGATGATTGGCAGTGCTAGAGAAATAAATGGGCTCTACTATTTCAGTGAGGATTTCCTAGGTAATAAAAAAGCTCAAGGACTTAGTAGTACCAGTTCAAATTCTGTTTCTGATAAAATAATGCAATGGCATCTTAGGTTAGGACATCCTAGTTTCCCTTATTTAAAACATTTATTTCCTAATTTGTTTAAAGGAGTGGATTGCTCTATTTTTCAATGTGAAAGTTGTCTTTTATCTAAAGATCATCGAGTTAAATATATTTCAAAACCTTATAGTCCATCAAAACCATTTTACTTGTTTCATACTGATGTTTGGGGACCTTCAAAGGTTACCACCTTGTCTGGAAAAAGGTGGTTTGTAACTTTTATCGATGATCACACTAGATTGTGTTGGGTTTACTTACTAAGCAAAAAATCTGATGTAGAAAAACTTTTCAAAGATTTTTATTGCATGATTGAAACCCAATTCAAAACAAAAATTTGCATCCTTCGAACAGATAATGGAACTGAGTACTTTAATGAATGTTTGGGAAATTTTTTAAAAGAAAAAGGTATTTTACACCAATCCACATGTCGAGACACACCCCAGCAAAATGGAATAGCTGAAAGGAAAAATAGGCATTTACTTGAGGTAGCTAGAGCTATCATGTTTTCTATGAACATTCCAAAATACCTCTGGGGAGATGCTGTGTTGACTGCATCTTACTTAATCAATAGGATGCCAACTCGTGTCTTACATTTTGAAACACCTTTGAATACTCTCAAAAAATACTTCCCAACATTTCGTTTATACTCTGAGTTACCTTTAAAAATTTTTGGATGCACTTGCTTTGTTTATATTCCCCAAATCTTTCGATCCAAATTGGATCCTAAAGCTGAAAAATGTGTTTTCATTGGCTATGCTCCAAATAAAAAAGGGTATAAGTGTTTTAATCCTTTGACAAAGAAAATTCACATAACTATGGATGTCACTTTTCTAGAAAATCAACCCTATTTCAGCAAAAATCTTCTTCAGGGGGAGAATAAAGAAGAAGAAGATAATTTTTGGAAATTCTCTACACCACTACCAAGCCTCATTGAGTCACCAATTCAGTCTATTAAACAATTTAAGGAAATGGACGTTAAAAATAATGAAAACAAGGACTCTCTTAGTCAACAGGTGCCAAGTATTGAAGAATCTGAAACAGGGGGAGAATTACTTCAGACGGATTCACATAATCCAAATATTGAGCTTCAGGTTTATACCAGGAGAAAATCTCATAAAAATATTACTGATCCAATTATTTCTCTAGCACCTGTTCAGCCAGAATCTCTAAGGGATGGTCGTCCTCCTCCTCAAACTCAGGTTAATCCTAAAATTGCTCCTTTAGTTTCTTCCCTTGAGTCTCCAAATATTGATTTTTCTGATCTAGATGTCCCAATTGCTAACAGAAAAGGAGTAAGATCATGTACCAATCACCCTATTGCAAAATATTTGTCGTATCAAAAGTTGTCCAATAACCACAAAGCATTCCTTTCAAATATTTCTAACTTGCATGTACCAAGATCTATTCAGGATGCCCTAGGTGATCCGGATTGGAAGTTAGCGGTGAAGGAAGAGATGGATGCTCTTGAAAAGAATGGGACTTGGGAGATTGTGGAGCTACCAAGAGGCAAGACAACTGTAGGATGTAAATGGGTATTCACTGTGAAGTGTAAGGCAGATGGGAGCATAGAGAGGTACAAGGCAAGACTTGTTGCCAAGGGGTTCACTCAAACTTATGGCATTGACTACCAAGAGACCTTCGCTCCAGTTGCGAAAATAAACTCAATCCGGGTACTTCTCTCTTTAGCAGTGAATTTCAATTGGTCTTTACAGCAACTTGATGTAAAAAATGCCTTTCTTAATGGAGATTTAGAGGAAGAAGTGTTTATGGACCTCCCACCTGGATTTGAGAAAAACCTCGGAACCAACAAGGTGTGCAAATTGAAAAAATCCTTGTATGGTCTTAAACAATCACCAAGAGCATGGTTTGAAAGGTTTGGAAATGTAGTGAAGAGCTATGGTTATATTCAGAGTCAAGCTGACCACACAATGTTCTTCAAGCACTCTAGAAATGGTAAACTAGCTATTTTAATTGTGTATGTGGATGATATAATAATAACTGGTGATGATAGTGCAGAAATTGGAGAACTTAAGAGAAGGCTTGCATATGACTTTGAGATAAAGGATTTGGGAGCCTTAAAGTACTTCCTTGGCATGGAATTTGCAAGATCAAAGGAGGGTATCTTTGTTAGCCAACGTAAGTATGTCCTAGACTTGCTTAGTGAGACAGGAATGCTTGGTTGCAAGATAGCTGAAACCCCAATAGAGCCCAACTTGAAACTTCAGCCTGCTGAAACCAAAGATGTGGTGGATAGAGAGAAATACCAAAGACTTGTGGGTATACTCATCTATTTAGCACATACACGACCTGATATAGCTTTTGCAGTAAGTGTGGTAAGTCAGTTTATGCATTCACCCAGCTCAGAACACTTTGAAGTTGCCTACAGAATCCTAAGGTACCTAAAGGGAACGCCTGGAAAGGGATTGCTCTTCAAAAACCATGGACACCTACAAGTAGAAGCCTATACCGACGCAGACTGGGCAGGAAGTATTACAGATAGGAGGTCAACTTCAGGCTATTGCACATTTGTGGGAGGAAACCTTGTCACTTGGAGAAGCAAAAAACAGAATGTAGTAGCCAGAAGTAGTGCCGAAGCTGAGTTTCGTTCAATAGCCCATGGGATTTGTGAGCTAATGTGGATTAAAAGACTACTTGAAGACTTGAAGGTTTCTAATCCCTCACCGATAAAGCTCTATTGTGATAATAAAGCTGCAATCTCTATTTCTCACAATCCAGTGCTCCATGATAGAACAAAGCATGTAGAAGTAGATAAGCATTTTATCAAAGAGAAGCTTGACAATGGAATAATTTGCATGCCATATATACCAACAAGTGACCAAGTTGCTGATGTTCTTACAAAGGGATTGCACAGGAAGCAATTTGAAAATCTAGTGAGCAAGCTTGCCATGGAAGATATCTTCAAGCCAGCTTGAGGGGGAGTGTGGAAAAGTCAACTATATTAAATGTGTAAATATCTATATCTCTAGAATTAAGGTTAGACAATTCCTCAATTATGGGGATTAGATTTAGACTGATTTAGTTTCCTATTTTACTGCTTAACAGTAGCTGTATATAATCCTTAGAAGTTGTATTATTCAAGCAAGATTCAGAAATAAAATATTCTGAAATTCCACATATTGCTTAGAATAGGTCAAAGGCATTTCAAGTCAAACAGCATAAACTAACCCTGGGTAGGATTAAGAAGACGATCCTCGAGTGGTGGGTCAGGTCTGTCTTGAATTTATCTCAAAAAGGCTTGTCAGTAAGTCCTGTACCATTAGAGTATGCAGTAACAATGTTGCCAAACTAAAACTTCTTCTCAAAGGTTGTCCATTAATTCCCTAAACTTGGCTTAAACCACTCCATAACTTACTTTTCAATAAACGTACTGGCAAAAAAAAGTGAGAGTAGTGGATGAATGATAGTTGTTAAGATTTTGACTAGTCTGCAATCATAATATAAAACTATTTCTTTATTTCTCGAAGTCAAACTCTTCTTTAAAGAGAGAAAGAAAAGCCAATTAATGAAAAAAAAAACCAACACCCCAAGACTCCAACATTAGAACTTTCATTTCTATTTTTTCAAGAAACAAACAAAATTAAAGGACAAATTACCCAAAAAAAAGTTATTTCAGTAATTTGAAGAACCACATCATCTCTCCTTAGAAACTTTCCAAGCAAACACAACGCCAAATCAAGATTATCAATTTGATTTTGAAGCTTTGATTCAATAAATTAAAAAGCATTGATTTTTTTAAATGATGCGGCAAGAATTATGGATACATTCACATTTTAAAAAACAACAATATCAATTCAATTAAAATCCTTGGTCAACTGACATTTTTCTTGTCATATTTCCTGCCAATATTTCCCTTTCTCATTTAACTTTTTTCAGTGCAACAAATGAACTCCCATTTCTCACAGTTGCACCTATCTGCTTTAGCCTATTCTCTTCTTGCATGCTAAGAGTTGTGTTTGACACTTTAACTGCAAGCAAAAAACATATTCAATAAATATATTCAATGAATAGATTGATTGCATGACATTATATTCGATATTATAGGAATAATGGAATATTAAAATGCTATCCTAATGTAGTTCTCTATTTTATTTTCATACCTAAATGAATCTGCTCCAGCTTGAACTTCAAATACTTTAGAATGATGCATAAACACTAAAATACAGTATAAAAATTTCAAAATTGGATGTAAAAAATCATCACATGAGCTAAATTCCTTCGTTAATTGCTTTATTGAAATATTATAGTTACATGTTACTCAATTCAACACCCTATGTTTCCAGTCCTACCCATTTGATTAAGTTTGAGGCAAGTGGTTTCTTTAGTTAGCCTTGGGAAAACAAATTCTAATCCTATGATAGGATCTTGGTTCCAATAGGCAACATATTAAAAATTTAAATTACAAATGTCAAAAGCAAATTTATATACAATTCCACATAGTTGAAATAAGGGTTTGTATGCTTTCACTGAGTTGTTGCTTTCAACTTCATGGTTAGATAAAATATCAATGTGGCAGATTTGGTGAAATAAATACTAAAAGACAGACCACTTCTTATTTTTTCTTCATAGTACCATCCTTTTCATATCCTAGGTAGCAAATTTGATAAAATAAATACTAAAAGATAGGTCTACTTCTAGAATTTTCTTCATATTATGATGTTTCTCATATATATATATATATATATGTGTGTGTGTGTGTGTGTGTGTGTGTGTGTGTGTGTGTGTGTGTGTGTGTGTGTATGTGTAGAAAAAGCAAGAGAGAGAATTACCAGAATCACCAAAGGTTATGGTGCTTCCTTGTGGTGCCTTGTATTCAAAAACCGGCTAAAGAGCATCTCATCAAACTTAATCATGCAAGTTTATGAAAGATCTTTGTATTTACATAGAGCTAGTTGTTAAACTAAGATTCAAAAATAAAAATTATTATCTTGTAATTTTTTTGTTATATCTATATCTTCAAGTGGAACATGAATATGTACCCATTTATTACTTTTCCCAAAACGATATGCAAAATATAAGTTCTTAGAAAAGGACCAACACCTGCTTTGCATAATTGCCACTTGTTTTGGGCCAACATGACAACAGATCATAAAAAATCTTGTTCATCACCTTATACTGTATTTTTGGGTCCTTGCAGTGCTCTAATATCCTTTACAGCATTGGGAAAAAATTAATATAGAAGACAAAATGTGCATTCTTCATATGAAACAGTTTCATCGGTTAAAGTGTGAATAAAAATTGATGCCACTGTAAATAGTTAAGTAAACAATTATGATACGAAGATAAATGCACAAACATTATGGTACGAAGGTAAATGCAGAACTTAATGCCTTAAGCAATCAAAACTTGTGCAAGAACAATCGTTATTATCATTCCATTACCAACCAAGTCATTTGTCTTAGTAGATTTCTGCCTTACTAACTTAGCCCCAATGTTCTCAACTTGGTCCTCCAACTCAACCTTGAAATTAATAAAGACACAACATTCAACCAATAATTGATTAGCCATAAGGCTAAAGAAAAGGTTTTATTTATTATTCCAAACTGACCTTAAGAGAACTACAAACAAAGATTGTAAGAACTAAAATTAAAAAAGCACATCCAACCACAAATAGCAAATAATTTTGTAGTTGCATATTTTTTATTGTTATCCTTACCATAAGTAAGCAAAATCTGAAAATATATATAAGTGTTCAAAGGCAACATAAACAACAAATTATTAAACCTGCAACCATTAAAATTACAAACAATATGTCTAAATAATCTGAGAGCAATAACACTATCTATGATTGCACCAATTAATAAAAACAAATGGATGATATCATCAATGTATGATAGCAGTTAAATAATTAATAATTTTGCCATCTCTAACCTTTGTTTGCACCGATAAATAGATACAAATATACTCTATTATCTTGTTTTCCTACAATAATATATGTTTTAATTAGAAAATGCATCAACCAAAAACATAACATATATGACATCTAAAGAAATTTTAAAATCAAGAAAAAATTAATAACAGAAATACAAATTAATCCGAGAATATTCATGACCACCAATTATAGATTTGGGAGTTTTAACTTTTGCTACTTCTGCGTTGATTTTTTTTCTAAAAAGAACAAAAATATTAAACATTTAGGCCTAACATCATAAAAGAAGTACTTTGGATTGATTTAAAGACAAAAAAAACAGCAGAATTTAAATAACCAGAAAACCTGCTTCACTTGAGGCTAATACTTATAAAACATATCAAGTAAGCAAAAATGCAGACAGATCAAGAATCTATGTTAAAATTCCTACGAAAGAGTTTGTCAATGGTATTATAGTTTATTCTAACTTATTACGTGAAAAATAATAAAAATGGATAGTGAATTCTCCTACTAGAAAAAGAGGGAAAAGAAATTGGTTATTCTTAAGAAGATTTCTTTCCTTGTTTAGTCAGATGGCTTCACCTATAAAAACTTATAGTTTCAAAAAGTCAAGCACTGGCATCGTCAGAGAAAAATAGTAGTTTAATATATTTATTGGTACATTTTCATAATCAACAACACCAATGAAAAAGATATGGAGTGGTCCTTGTTCAAGATGATATTTTTAGTTGCACTCACATTTTTTCTTTTTCTTCAACTTGATTAAGGGAAAATTCAAATGACTTGATGAAAATGTTGCTCAATAATTTCCTAGCCAACTTGAAAAAAAAAAAGAAGAAGCATAGATAAAAGAAACTAAGAAATGTTGTGTCTAAATCTCAATATTACACTCAATATTGCTAGGAATTGTGGTTATATAAGCTCAGGAAAATCCATGAGTCAACATAGGAGCACTATGGTTCAAAGACCATTATTTGCAAGTTGGGCCTTGACATATAGGAGAACTCCATAAAACTTTCAGGTTCTTGAAAAAGTAATTCAAAATTCTAAACATAAAGCATTAACTCTTTCTTCCATCATTTCAAACTAAAGGTTCAAATTTGAAGACTTAAATTGCCAGACATCATATTCCATTCCATTAAATAATAATGGACATGCATATACAGTTGACCAAACCACGCATCATGGTCCAAAATTCAAATCCAACTCACCCTTACCAAGCCTTTAAATGAGCTTCTTTCTGTTCTACATCAACAATTTCTGGTCCAAGTGATTCTAACCTAGTAGCAGTTAATTGAGCCTGCAAATAAAAACTCATTGTGATAAGGGATGTGTGGCTATCAATAAAACCAAACAACAAGCTTTAAAGAGGCCGTAACATGAACCTTTTTCTGACTATCAGCACCAGAACTACACAGCAACCCTCGCAAATTGAACAGATTCAACATGACTGCAGCACTTCTCAATCTTTGTCGAGGCCATAAACCACTACAGCAGGTATCCTAAAGAAAAAAAAAATAGAGATAACATAAAGTCAAAATTCTTAATCTCTTCTTAAAGAAGTAATACCTTTCAAATGGAAACAAAAATCAACAACAAAATAATTTAATAACACAAAATTGTCACTTGCTCTAGCATGTTTTTTTTTTTTGGAAAACAGAATCATTACATTTAAATACCTAGTAGGAATAGAAAGATAAATTAGGAAAATAATGCATCAAACCTTTGAGCTTTTAGATCAATCTTCATTAGCTGCTAGATCATCATCCAATTTCCACCGTGTCATGTGATCCAAAATGTCATGATTCAGTTTAAGATTTGAAAATAAGGAAGTCTTGAAGACTGGTTCTGCACCAATTGGAAGGATTATGGGTCGTACAGTGACAAATAGTGGAACGACAATAACACACGACCTAAGGCTGCGATTTTTAATGGGAATTTCAAACATTTTTGAAGAGGAAGAAAAATATTTTGGGGAAAATGACAGCAAAGTGGATTAAAAAAATGGTAGCTTTTATACTTACTGAAATGCACATCATATAGGGAAAGGAAAATTTGCATGTCTTGAAGAACCAGCTCATTCGTGATAGCTTCGACCCACATCAGCTCAACAAGAGGAGGTGTGATAGCTAAAAAAGCACAAATCTTTTGAAACTTGAGGTTTTTGGTAAGGGTTTTTGTTAGAGAGAGAACTTAATTGAGCAAAAGAGAAACAAAAGGGTTTTCTTAAAAGTGAACTTGAAATAGTGTGCCAATCACTTTTCTCTGGTCATAATAGTTTGTCATATTTTGCTCTAAAAAAAAAAGAAATTCAGTAGTGATGGGACAGGGCTAAATAGAGCAAAATTTGAGAGAACAGAGTAAATAAGACACGCGGCACCTAATGAGAAGAGAAACACGTTCATCAGGAAAGTCACCAAAATTAATATTTATAATTTGTGCCAAATAAAGTTGACCTCACTCAACAAACAAAATTCATTCCAAGAATAAAGGAAATAAAAACAATAATAATTAATTCAAATTCACACATTAAAATTAAAACAAAAAAAAATCTAAAAGAATTATAATCTACTTTGGACCAACTAATCTCATCAGACCAAACAAAAAATCGAAGAAAGATCAAAGATCATTTTTTGATAATCTTGTATTGAAGATTAAAAACAAAAAAGTTTAAAGTACCTGAAAATTTATATTAGAGACTCAATTCTACGCCTACAAAAGATCACAAACAGCTCAAATATTAACCTAAGGACTAAAAAAATCCACTAACAAATTAAAATAAGAATCAAATAAGAAAATAAATCAAAAGTTAATAGACAAAAAAATAGAAAATAAAATCAAAAGGAAAACAATAAATCAAAGATTGGTTTCCAAACATACATGATCACCAAACATGCATTGGATTGTAATATTGGATAAAGAAATGAAAAATAGAAAACAAATGAATGAATTAAAACAACAATTGAAATTATCGTATTCAATTAACTATTCATAGCACCATTCTATTAGCCATTCCATGAGACCATAAAATAGGCATAAGCAAAATTTTCCAACTTCACACCATTTGTAAGCATATTTCTAAATAATGAGAAATTCCATTACAGTCAAGTCTTTTGTTCTGGAAGAGTTCATAATTTCCAAAAGATTAACAGCAAATAACATAATATATTCATGATAGCATAACAAAGCAGACACAACTAGCGATTGCCTTTATGTTAATCAGGATGCTAATGAAAGTTTATAGAACTAGTACTCTCATAGATATCAATTGGAAAGATATTTTATACATGCAAATGTTCCATTTGGCAGATATCAATCAATTATCAAGCAATGAATGTAGCACTTAGAATAATTTCTCTAAACCAACGCACTACGATCTGTTGATAGATATAGGTTTAATAGGCTAATGTATCCTCAAATAAGGCAGGAAAAGACATGGAGCTGAATTATTAATTAAACTATATAAACTTGCTACGTTTGAAGAAAATCACCTTTGCATCTTCTGGGAATTTTGTAGAACAGCATTACTTGCCAAGCCCAATTTACTAAATCTTAATATTTGGTTAAAGCCTATAGTATTGAACATTAAGTTGGAATGTTTAATCGAGTTCTTTTACTATTACATTCCTAATAGAATATTGTTGTAATTTGAGATGGATCCCAGTAATGGAACCCCATATGAATGGAAAGAATCAACTGAATAAAGTTCAATTTCTCTATTAGGCTCACTCTAGCCCTTCAGCAGAAGAGAACATTATCTTTTATTCCTTGATTTTCACTAACAAATAATATTTAATCCTCTGCAGAACTACCATACAAAACTGAAACCCTTGAAATATGTTGAATCAAACTTGCATGGTACTTTGTTTTTTGTATAAGAGGAGTGTACTTGTAACATCCCAAAACTACTGTACATCATGATATATACTCATAACTTACACTTAATTACCGGTTGGGCTGTCTATGATGCTTAACAACTTCTACTACATTATTATGTAAGTATGAATTATAAAAGTCTCTTCCTTAAGATGTATATACATTCCCTTCTATTTAAAGTAGTACTGTACAACTCTGCTGAATATATAAAAGAATATAACATACCTTCGATATCAAATCTTAGGAAGGTAAGTCTCTTAGCTAAATCAGTTATCTGTGGAGTGGAAAAATAAGGAGTGAGCGACAACGTGCTCAGTAAGAAAGGTGTATGCTGTTTTACAAATATAAAACTATATTCTCAAAACCCCTTAATTATCCTAACGATCAAACTCATTAGGAAATAATGAATATAGTTAACATTTAATAGGATTTAACAGATCCTTTCATAAATCATTTAATTGAGACTAGGCAGCAATTTAAATCATGCAAAGAACACAAGTCATCCGCTTTTGGGGTGCACCCGTAGGCCATCGCCCCTCACGGCTATCTCATCTAGATGTATGGCCATAATTTGTAGGTGGTCCTCGGGTCCACTTGCCAAGTGACCTCGAGACCGCTGAAAACTTGGCAGGTCCATCAGCCCTGTGACGCCCTAGGGTGCACTCATTGGTCTATTTGACCTGAGCCATCGCCCCAGATGGGTCACGCAAAGTATATGATTAATAATGCATGAATTCAATGCCTAATGTCTCAAAATCAAGTTGTATCTTATGTATCATTTCCACAAAATGATTGGATTTCTTATAAAACAATAAAACACCAAGAGTCCCAACATTTCCCGTGAATGGAAAGTACGGGTTAAACTGGCTCGCCCGTGGCTAGTTCGCCCATAGTGAGCTCGCCAATAGTCAACTCGCCATTGGTCAACTCGCCCAATGGTCAACTTGCTCCAGGGCCTACTCGCCCAAAAAGTTTCACATTTTCTATTTTTCAAAAATATTAATTCAAAGTAATTTGCGTTCAGAAAATACTCATAAATCAGTTCGCCCACTGGTCAATCCGCCCAGGCGGTGAATTAGTATTCGCCCGCCACTTAACTTTTCAAAACAAAGTATGGCTAGTTGATAACGGTTCGCTCGCCTTATATATAAAACAAGGGTCGCCCGCCCAGCACATTAAAAAGGGATTTGCCCTACTTTGGCTTACCCGGTTTTCTCTTTTAAAACAAAGGTATTCGCCCGCCTTATTCAGTTCGCCCAACCAAAACAACATATGGCGGCTTGTAGCTCGCCCGAGATCAAAACACTTATAAATCAATGCATGTCAGAAAGCAAAACAATTTCTAATATTTTCTTAACATTTTTACTCCACAGGACATGCATTTTCATCACATAGTACTTCCTTACCTCGTCTAATGCAGCCTTTCTTCTCGCCCGCCTTCCTCAATTCTCGTCTGCAAAAACATTTATTCAAATTATAAATATTTTCCAAAACGATTATATTTTCCTAACAATAGTGGCACTTTGGCGAGGTAACAGCTCGCCATTCGCCCAACATAGCTCGCTGTCCATTAGCGGCTTATTCATAGGAGTTCGCCCAACAGGGGAGCTCAACTCGCCATGCTTATCAATTCAGTTCGCCGTTCGTGGTTTTTCATTCACAATTGGCCTCGCCCGTGAATTGGATAACGCTTGGCCACCTCGCCCTCTTGAACAACACTTTGGCGAGTTCTCTATTACCTACTCGCCTCATTGGCGATCACTGGTCCTCGCCCTTACTTCCACATTCCGGATTATCTATAACGATTGGCGAACATGTTCTCGCCCAGTTATATATTGCATTGTACTCGCCGCCCTTTGGGCGAATACTGCTTGCTCGCCTATTGTTTTTTTTAATCATTTCCATCTAATTTCTTATATCTTCCCACAATATTTAACTACAACCAGGCTATATCTGTGTTTATCACGTTATAAACATAGAAATATACCCTCATTTATCAAAATAACCATAGAAATATGGAAGCTTACCTCAACTGAGTTGCACTTCCTGGAGCAGAGTGCTTTCTTGCCTCAATTAGCTTTACTTTGCTTATTCCTCAGTTCTTCACACACTGGATAAATGTTTAGCTAACTAAGGATGAGTCTCATGGCTCACTTATGGAAGTAGAGGAAAACTAATGGTGAACTTGCAACGAAAACAGAATGGGCGAGAATGATTTTGAGGAAAATGAAGTTGCTTCCATCGATGTTTCCTCATGAACTCCTCTTATATAGCCATTCGGTTTCACTTAAAATCTAACACCTGTTTCCTTATCCTGTATTCTTCATCATTTCATGCATTAAAACTGAAGAAACTGCAGCAAAAAGGAACGGTGTAAAGTCTTTACCGAATCCCGTTTTTCTTTGACAAATCTCACTTGCCATTAAATGCTTTGTCCCTTTGTCAGGAGAAGCATGTGGCGAGAAGTCCACTGCCGCCCCTTTCCTTGACTTTTCTATTTCCCTTTCCTTCTCTTCTCTTCGCCCATCTCTCTTCCAGCCAACGTTGATTGGCTATCAACCCATTCTTTTCCTTGTTTTGTCCTCTAGCCATTTATCCCCTCATTTAATGCTTTCATACCTTTTATTCAAAATTAAATTCTAACAATTTCTTGTTACGCTTTAATATTTATTTCTTTCTTTTATCAACCATACTATACATCATGACTTAAAATGTAAAGTGGAAATTCACATTCGGTTATTCTTTAATTTCACTAAAAGAATTTATTTCCACTATCAATAATGTACATATATGGTATACAGTATAATAAAATTCGGACTTTACATTTCTCCCCACCTTAAGAAATTTGGTCCTCCAAATTTAACTTGGACCTGTCACTGGAAGAGCTCTGGATACTTCTCACGCATAAGGCTCGCTAACTCCCAAGTAGCCTCCTCCTCGTTATGATACTGCCAGAGCACTTTAACCAAAGGAATCGTTTTAGATCGCAACACCTTGTCCTTCCTATCCAGAATCCGTATCGGTTTCTCGATGTAACTCATATCTTCTCTGATTTCCAGTGGCTCATGTCGAATCACGTGAGAAGGATCTGGATTGTACTTTCTCAACATCGAGACATGGAACACGTTATGCACTCCTGATAACTCTGGTGGTAGTGCTAATCGATATGCCACATCTCCAACGCGATCTAAAATCTCATAAGGCCCAATGTATCGAGGACTCAACTTTCCTCTCTTCCCGAATCTCATTATACCCTTAGACGGTGAAACCTTTAAAAACACATAATCACCCACTACAAACTCCAATGGTCGGCGTCTAGTATCTGCATAACTCTTCTGCCGACTCTGAGCCGTTCTGAGCCTCTCACAAATCATCCGTACATCACGAGAAGCCTGCTCGACCAAATCGGGAGCTAACAGTTTACGGTCTCCAACTTCTTCCCATGCTATCGGGGATCTACATCGTCTGCCATATAAGGCCTCATACGATGCCATGCCGATACTCATATGAAAACTATTATTATAAGCAAACTCTGCCAGGGGTAAGTGATCGTCCCATGAGCCTCTAAAATCCAATGCACATGCTCTCAACATATCCTCGAGCGTCTGTATAGTACGCTCGGACTGTCCATCAGTCTGTGGGTGAAAAGCGGTGCTAGAACTCAACTGGGATCCCATAGCTTCCTGAAATCTCTCCCAAAAATGAGAGGTGAAGCGAGAGTCCCTATCAGAGGTGATACTTACTGGAACACCATGTAACTTCACTATCTCTTTGACATACAACTCGGCCAAGGCACTAACTGAATCCGTAGATTTCATGGCTAAGAAATGAGCAGACTTAGTCAATCTATCGACTATTACCCAAATAGCATCATACCCCTTCTAGGTCCGTGGTAATCCCATAATAAAATCCATTGTAACATGATCCCATTTCCACATAGGAATCGATAATGGTCGAAGCATACCCGCCGGCTTCTGATGCTCAATCTTAATCTGCTGGCATGTTAGACATCTAGCAACAAACTCAACGATGTCTTTCTTCATCTTAGGCCACCAATACACTCTCCGGAGATTTTGGTACATCTTAGTACTACCCAGATGTAATGTGTATCTAGAGGTATGGGCCTCCGATAAAATCAAATCTCTAAGCTGTCGATGATCGGGAACACATATCCGACTTCTAAACCTCAGTATCCCGTCGGTGCCAATCTCAAAATCTGACATAACTCCCATCTGAATCTGACTGGCAATCCCAATACAATAATCATCCCTCCTCTGATCTTCTCTGATTCGGTCCATCAAATCTGGCTCTATACGAAAACTAGCTGTAAACCCATACTGGTCAGAGGAAACAACTGTCAAACTGAGGTTAGAGAACTGCTCTATCAACTCATGCTCTCTGATCATCATGTACGATACCATGCCAACATGCTTACAGCTCAGTGCATCAGCTACTACATTAGCTTTACCTGGGTGATACAAAATCTCACAATCATAGTCCTTTAGTAGTTCCATCCACTGTCGCTGCCTCAAATTCAACTCTTTCTGTGAGAATATATACTTCAGACTCTTATGGTCTGTATATATCTGAAATTTCTCCCCGTATAAGTAATGTCGCCATATCTTCAGTGCAAACACCACCGCGGCTAGCTCCAAGTCATGTGTCGGGTAATTCCTCTCATGATCCTTCAACTGTCGAGAACCATAGGCTATAACCCGACCATGCTGCACGAGCACACACCCTAAACCTTGAGCGGATGCATCGGTATACACCATAAATCCACCTGATCTGCTAGGAAGGGCTAATACGGGGGCACTAGTCAATCTCTTCTTAAGTTCACCAAAACTACGCTCACACGCATCATTCCACTCAAACTTTACATCCTTACGTGTGAGTCGTGTCAATGGAGCAGCAAGCTTAGAAAATCCCTCCACAAATCTGCGATAGTACCCGGCAAGACCCAGGAAACTTCGTATCTCGGTAACTGTGTTAGGCCTCTCCCACTGAACAATGGCCTCTATCTTGGACGGATCAACTGACACCCCGTCTTTCGACACTACATGTCCGAGAAATATAATATGGTTAAGCCAGAACTCGCATTTACTAAGCTTAGCATACAACTTCCGCTCTCTGAGGGTCTGTAAAACAATCTGCAAATGCTGCTCGTGCTCCTCTGGAGTCTTAGAGTAAATCAGAATGTCATCTATAAATACTATGACAAACTTATCCAAAAATGGATGAAATACCTCATTCATCAAACTCATAAAAGCTGCAGGGGCATTTGTCAGTCCAAAAAGCATCACTAGGAACTCATAGTGGCCATAGCGAGTCCGAAAGGCTGTCTTATGCACATCCGACTCCTTAATCTTCAACTGGTGATAGCCTGATCGGAGGTCTATTTTGGAAAACACCTGTGCACCCCTGAGCTGATCAAACAAATCGTCAATCCAAGGTAGTGGATACTTATTCTTAACGGTAGCCCGATTCAACATCCGATAATCAATACACAACCGGAGGCTACCATCCTTCTTCCGAACAAATAATACTGGAGCTCCCCACGGTGACACACTGGGACGTATAAATCCCTTATCTAATAACTCCTGGAGCTGCTTCTTGAGCTCATCCAACTCTGTCAGTGCCATCCGATATGGGGGTCTAGAAATCGGCTCCGTACCGGGTACCAACTTGATCATAAACTCCGTCTCTCGATCTGGTGGTAACCCTAGTAAATCCTCTGGAAATACATCCGAGAAGTCCTTAACTACAGGAATCTCTTGGATCTTTGGATGCTTCCTCTCAACATCCTCCACACTAGCAATATATCCTTCATAAACATTCATACACAACCACAATTTCAGTACACATGTCATTTCACAACATAAATTCACATACTTTTTATTAATTTATAATAACTTTACAATGTACTTTTCGGGATGGGAGAAGGTAATAAACTTAGTATTACAATCCAAACTAACATGGTTTGCAGCTAACCAATCCATACCTAAAATGATATCAAAATCATATATATCCAACAAAATTAGGTTAGCTGTCACAACCTTCTCTCCTATAGTCAATTTACAATTCCTATATATAATATCCGTCCTCTGGAAATCATTAAAAGGAGTTTTCACTTGTAGAATATAATCTAACAACTCCGGCTCTACTGAGGTCCTGTTGGCATATGCAGGCGATAAGAATGAATGGGTAGAACCCGGATCAATTAAGGCGATTACGGGAATATCAAAAAGATAAACCTTACCTTTAATTACATCGATAGAGGCGTCGGCAGTCTCCTGATCTAATGCGTACACCCGACCCTGAGTCACAACCTTCTTACCCTTCTCTGCGGCTGTCGCCCGCCTAGGCTGTGAGGGTGTCGCTTGTGATAGCCTCCAAATTGAGACAGAATGTAGTTAAACAAAAAGAACAGAGAGACTTTCTATTACTGGCATAGTAAAAATTAAAATAGTTGATCAGCTAATGCTGGAAACTATTAAAAAACAAACCATCATAGCATATTTATCAAGAAAAACAGCAGATGTAGCCAAAGAAAATAGAAATTATACCAAGAATCAATGACTTTCACATTGAAACCTCATTGTAGCATAAATGTGCAATTATGTATCTGCATGATAAATGTGGGTAAGAAAGGTGATGGTAGAGAAAGGACTAATCATAATACAAAAACAAAGACCTAGCAATTTTTATCACCCTCGATTTTCCTATCATCTTATACTTTCTAGCTATGAGATCCATACACCGACTTCACAAGATCAATATTCTATTTGATTGAGCATATTCATGAAGCATTAGTCACCAACTTACACAATTTGCACTCCTTTAATTCAAGGAAAAAGTACATATCAAGAAAATATTCTAATGCATCAAACACTGATACAAATTAAAAGATGAAATAGTGTGGAAAATAAAAAAGGGAATATAGGGAATTGTTAAAGAACATCCAAATTTGACACTTAAAGTGATATACATATAAATAATTTTCTAATTAATGCATTGACTCTTCTTGAATTTTGTTGAGAATAGTACATTAATGAAAGAACATTTCTTAAAGTAGTATTCAAGCTAAACATAAAAGTGCTTATAACCCATTAACCGAAGCATATATCAAAAAATGAAGCTAGGATGAGATTTAATAAAATTAGAGGTCATTAATATCATATACACAGAATCTGGTTTGTATTGATCCAGTGCTTGAAAAGCTAGAGCTCTTTTGGTTGACCTCTTGCAACCTACATTTACATGCTAGCTATAGAGAAAAGCAATGTGACAAAAGTAAAGATAAACCTGAATATCTATATCTGAAGTCATGCACATTTCTTGGAGCTAAATTTTTTTTCCTTCTATTGAATTGACTTGCTACAATAAGTAGCTAAAACCTTCTTAAGATTTTGACACTTTTTCTTTGAAAATCTTCTCTTGAGTGGTTACTAAAAATCAACTACCAAAGCCATTGACAAAATTAATTCATTGAAAAATTAAATTTTCAATGTTTAAAGAAACTTCAATGGTTTATTAAACACATCCTAAGATACACAAATAAAAGGAAAAAAATCTATTACATTCTCATGCAACAATAGTTAAGTCATTTACCCGAAACTCCATTAATGCTTGTTATCAAGCTCATGCAGTTGAAATTCTCAGAGAGGTTCCAATTGCAGCTAGAATTCAAGTAGCTCTGTATTATAATAGTGGAACCAGTCAGTAACTTTGAAATGGTTTCCTAAACCTAGCCAAGTACAAACAAATTCTATCTAAAATAATCACCCAAAAACCAAATTGCAATCACACAAGGTAATAATCAAAAACCTTTCCCATATTGTTTTTACTTAAATCACCATAAAATTAAATGGCATTCAAGTATTAAAGGTACCTATATGATCTAATGTGGTTGCCACTTTCGATCGTTCCCAAGTTCTATGTTAAATAGCAAACACAAACGTCAGTAAGATAAAAGCATGTAATAAAAATATCATCAAATTTTAGGGACGAAGGAAATAAATCAAATGGATCTCTTTCTCTGTGTCTAATATCTTGCCCACATTCAAAAGTTTAGGAATTAAAAACTGACTCATTAATCTCATTTACATTAAGGGAAAACCTAAATCAATTTTCTTAGAAAATCATAACCCAAAACAATTCAACAAAAAAAGTCACATAGCAAATTGAAACAAGGGACTTTAAACAAAAGAGTACCTGGATCATGGTTTTTCCAAGGATATTTACCAAAGGATTGCCTTCGAGAAAAGAGAATCAAATTTAATAAAAGGAATCTGTAAATAAATAAAAAGGTATGAGTTAGTAACAGTACCTTGCGGAGGATGCATGTTCTGAGGGAAAGCAAGAGACAAGTTCATTTTTTTATGCATATAAACACAAACAAAGGTAAGGAGCTCCTAATTTTCACATGCATTTCGTGAATGGCACTTAGCCTTGACAGGAGAATCATAGCTTGGAACAACAGAGACAGTTTCATTAGGTTTTGCCTTCCTATTTTTCGAATTCCTGTGTGACGTCCTCGTCACTAACCAAACAACAACTACTTCTACTTCAAATAACAATTAAATTGACTAGTTTATCCGATGTGAATCTTCCTTACTCTTATGCTTTAGGCATTATTATCAAAGTATAATATCCATTTTCACATGCATAAAATTTTTCATTTATAAACATGTGTCACATACATCAGGATCTCAAATATTTACACAACCTAACTCCCCAAATATACACAAGTGTGATGCTATACTGTACAATAGCCAAAGTACGGCCAACTGATTATACTTTCAAATGACTAGTGGGAAGCGCGTCTTGAAGGTATATCAAAATCCCAAAATATGCTTCTCTATCCAGAGCTGGATTTACTTCAAATACTCTGTATGAAAAATATTTCGTAAAGGAGTGAGTTTACGCTCAGTAAGAAACTTATGTAAAAGAGTGTACTATATCACCATATGCAGTTTTCCTGCTTGGCTCTATAATGTCATGTAAAATCATTATAAAGCATATGCCATACATAACTTTCGCAAATATCAAATACAAGTAAATCATGCTTTCAAATATTTCCACGGATCTCAAATCACGTGAAATCAAATATGCAATTTCAAATAACTTCAAGTACTTTCAAATATATGGGAGACAATTTATATCCAATAGAATCATGCACCAAGTAATTCTCATAATGGATACCGCAAATATATCCCGTAGGGGATAATCCAAGAGAGATCTCATGAGGATACCGCAAATATATCCCGTAAGGGATAATCCTGAGAAATGTCAAACAAATGGCGTACCCATGTATGGGCCAGGGATCCTCCCCAAAGCCGAACAAGTAAGAGACGTATGGCCAATGTCTATAGCCCACAGTGCTCACTAGTCAAGTGCCTTACTGCGGGTTTGAGGGCTGGACTAGAGCTCCTCAGTCAAGTACAAGTACAAATAATGTGCATGCTCTTTCGAGAGATTCATAGTCTCTAAAACCGTATTCATATAGGCTTGAAACAAATACAAATATACTTCCTTAAAATAGGTTCTCAAAACCTCTCTTTCAAATAGGCAGTCGACTGGTCTTTATGGCAGTCGGCTGCTACACCACGTTTTGCCTTATTGAATTTCTTTCCCTTTTCGAAATTCAATTATTTTATTTTTCAAAATACAAATAGGGCAGTCGACTGGTCCCAAATAGTAGTTGACTGGTTTTGAAATAGAATGGTCCCCGAGAAATGGTAGTCGACTGGCCCCCTGGGCAGTCGGCTGGTTTTGAAACAGAATGCTTTTGAACAATTAGCAGTCGACTGGCCCCCTGGGCAGTCGATTGGTTTTGAAACATAATGTTTTCCAAATAAAAGCAGTCGACTGTCCACTATAGCAGTCGACTGGGTTGAAACAGAATACTTTCTGGGAAAATCACAATCAAGTAGCTTACATAGCAGTCGACTGGTTTATCTCAGTTTTCGAAAATCTCCGCTTTGTTTGTCTCTAGGCAATCGGCTACTATTTAAGGCAATCGGCTGCTCCTAGCCTAATTGGTGCTAGGAGTAAGACCCAAATTGTACTCTTTCTTGCAAATAAACCAGCTTTTGTTTCTCTCCAAATACACTTTAAATATATTTAAAACATGCACACATAGTCTCCCTATGTCCGTTACATAAATTCCTTACCTCGAATGCAATTTAATCCACAAGCTTGGTGAAATCAACCCTTGTCCTTTTTCACTTCTTCAAGTTGTAAACGTCATGATAATTAAACCTTAATAAACATACTCTACCAACTCCATACAATTCCAAACTATCCATAAAATCAACTAAAGCCTTCTAACTCTCTTACCTTTGCAAATCATCAAAATTCAGGATTTTAGATCTCTTTACTCACTTCAATCCAACCTTTCATATTAAAGGTATGGCTTAGGCTATCAATAAGGATCGTTTTTCGTTCGAGGAACTTAACGAATCGATGGCATGAAATGGTGGTTTGCCAAGGTGAGAAAATTGGAAACTTGAAGGAAAATGGAATGAACGAGAGGGATAGGGGAATTGGTTGGTGTTGCTGTCGTGTGGGATGATGGGGATAATGATGATGATGAGTCATGTTAGTTCATTAAATGCCCATTAATGCATGCTCATCATCTCAGCCCTTGACCACCTCCTTTGACCTTTGACTATTTGACCCTCAATTCCTTTAATTCCCTCTATATTCCATATCTCATTTATAAAATCAGAAAATTCATATTTATTTATTCCTTTGAAGCTGAAATGCTTTACGATTATGGGAAAGTTTACAGTAAATTGGGGATTTCACATTCTCCCCACCTTAGAGAATTTTGGTCCTCCAAATTCAAATAAGGTTATGTCTCAAACAATTCCGGGTACTTCTTTTTCATCAAGCTCTCTAGTTCCCATGTGGCTTCTTCCATCGTATGGTATTGCCAGAGAACTTTAACCAGTGGAATCTTCTTAAACCTTAGCACCTTATCTTTCCTATCCAAAATCCAAATTGGTTTCTCCACATAACTCATGTCTTCCCGAATCTCTAAGGGTTCATATTCAGTGACATGAGACAGATCCGGATTATACTTCCGAAGCATCGACACATAAAAGACATTGTGTACTCCTGATAACTCCAGAGGTAGTGCCAATCTATAGGCCACATCTCCAACACGATTTAGGATTTCGAATGGTCCGATGTAGCGAAGACTTAGCTTACCTCGTCGGCCAAATCTCATAATCCCTTTGGATGAAGAAACTTTCAAGAACACAAAATCTCCAACCAAGAACTCAAGTGGTCTCCGTCAAGCATCCGCATAGCTCTTTTGTCGACTCTGAGCTGTCTTAAGTCTTTTACAAATCATCTTAACATCCTTAGATGCTTGCTCAACTAGATCTGGAGCCAATAACTTTTGTTCGCCCACTTCTTCCCACCCAATCGGTGATCGACACCTTCTACCATACAGAGCTTCATAGGGTGCCATCCCGATACTTGCATGATAACTATTATTGTATGCAAACTCAGCCAGTGGCAGATGGTCATCCCATGAGCCCTTAAAATCCAAAGCACAAGCCCTTAACATATCCTCGAACGTTTGAATAGTGCGCTCAGACTGTCCATTAGTCTGCGGATGAAAAGCTGTGTTAAAATTCAGCTAAGATCCCATGGCTTCCTGAAAATGTTCCCAAAAATGAGAAGTAAACCTAGAATCTCTATCCGATGTGATGCTCACTGGAATACCGTGTAGTCTGACGACTTCTCTCACATACAAGTCTGCCAAAGTGCTAAGTGTATTCGTAGGATTCATAGGTAGGAAGTGAGTTGACTTGGTTAACCGATCCACAATCACCCAAACACCATCATGGTTCCTCTTGGTCCTGGGCAATCCCATAACGAAATCCATCGTAACGTGTTCCCATTTCCACATAAGTATAGGTAGAGGATGCAACAAACCTACTGCTCTTTGGTGCTCTACCTTAACCTATTGGCACGTTAGACATTTTGCTACAAACTCAGCTATGTCTCTCTTCATGCCAGTCCACCAATACACCTTGCGAAGATTATAATACATCTTCGTATTTCCTGGGTGTAATGTGTACTTAGTGGAATGTGCTTCTGTCAAGATTAGCTTCCTCAACTCATTGTCCTTAGGAACACATATACTGTTATTAAACCTCAAAATTCCATCACTATTGATATCGAACTCTGAGGGCATACCTGATTGGATCTCATCCATAGCCTCAATACATTGGACATTCTCTCTCTGAGCAATCTGGATTCTATCCATCAACTTTGGCTCAATTCTCAAACTAGCCATCATCCCATTTTGCTCAAGAGGTGTAACACTTAAGCTGAGGCTTGCAAACTGTTCTAACAATTCGTTTTCTCTTACCATCATGTAAGACACCATACTTACATGCTTTCGGCTAAAAGCATCTACCACCACATTGGATTTCCCTGGGTGGTACATGATCTCACAATCATAATCCTCTAGTAGCTCGAGCCATCTCCTTTGCCTCATGTTCAACTCTTTCTAGGAGAACAAGTATTTCAGACTTTTGTGATCCGTAAAAATCTAAAATTTCTCACCGTATAAGTAATGCCTCCATATTTTCAGAGCAAATACTACTGCAGCTAACTCCAAATCATGAGTTGGGTAGTTCTTCTCATGGTCCTTTAGTTGTTGAGAACCATAGGCAACTACCTTACCATGCTGCATTAGTACACATCCCAAACCTTGCCCTGAGGCATCACTATACATCGAATATCCTCCTGAACCACTAGGAATGGTGAGGATAGGTGCAGTCGTCAACCTATGCTTCAACTCTTGGAAACTTTGCTCATAGGCATCGTTCCATTCATACTTCATTTCCTTGCGCGTCAAGAGCATCAATGGAGCAGCTAATCTCGAGAAACCCTCCACAAATCTTTGGTAGTAGCCAGTTAAACCCAAGAAACTCCTAATCTCCGTCACTGTCTTCAGTCTCTCCCATTGAACCACTGCTTCAATCTTCGACGGATCGACCGAGACTCCATCTTTACTAATTATGTAACCCAAAAAGGAGATATGATCTAGCCAGAAATCACACTTACTTAGCTTGGCATATAATCCTCGATCTCTAAAGGTCTCCAAAACTATCCTCAAATGCTGCTCATGTTCTTCCCGAGACCTCGAGTACACCAAGATGTCATCGATAAAGATAATGACAAACTAGTCCAAGTGCTGCTTGAATACATCATTCATCAGGTTCATGAAGGCTGCAAGTGCATTGGTCAAACCAAACAGCATCATTAGAAACTCATAGTGACCATTCCGTGTTCTGAATGCAGTCTTAGGGATATCTTCACTTCGAATCTTCAACTGGTGATATCTCAACCTCAAGTCTATCTTGGAAAAGACTTGTGCACCCTTAAGCTGATCAAACAAGTCGTCAATCCTGGGAAGAGGATACTTATTCTTGATGGTCACCTTATTCAACCATCGGTAGTCGATGCACAATCTCATACTACCGTCTTTCTTCTGGACAAACAGTACAGGAGCACCCCAAGGGGATATGCTAGGTCGTATGAATCCCTTGTCTAGCAACTCCTGAAGCTGCTTCTTCTGTTCTTCCAATTCCACTAACGCCATCTGATAGAGAAATCTCGAAATGGGCTCAGTCCGCGGCACCAAATTGATAGTGAACTCCACTTCCTTATCCAAAGGAAGTCTTGGAAGATCATCCAGAAACACCTCAAAAAATTCCTTGACTATCGAAATTTCATAAAGTGCGGGACGTTTCTGATCTACGTCCTCCACATATGCTATAAACCCTTCACATACAATTATACTTTATCAATTACATATTAATTAAACCAAACAAGCAATTATGCTTTTGCATTAAATATTTGCAAAATTTACAACATAGCTAACGGGTGAAGAGAAACTCACACTCTTAGCATGACAATCTAGCATCACATGATTCTTACCTAACAAATCCATTCCCAAAATAACATCAAACCTATACATATTCAGTAGGATTAGGTCAGCTATTGATTCTCTTTCTCCTACCCGTAGCTTACAGCTACGATACACTATGTCCGTCATTTGGGATTCCCTAAATGGAGTACTTGTTTGTAGCAATTGTCCTAAATACTCAAGCTCGACAATTAATCTCATAGCAACCATAGGGGAAATAAAAGAGTGCGTAGAGCCTGGATCAAATAAAGCAAGGACATATGTATCATTAAGGTAAATCTTACCTGAATCATCTTTGATGAAACATCAGCGGACTCCTTATCAATGGCAAATACTCGTCCTTAAGTCACGGGCGCCTTTCCTTTCTCTGCCACTGTGGCCTTACGCTGAGGCTGGGTGGTCTTAGGTTGTGGTTGAGGGGTCTTCTTTGACTCTTCACGCACCTTCTGATTTATTTTGGGACAATCCTTAATCCTATGTCCCTGTTCACCACACCAATAGCACGCCCCAATTGCAAACCGGCAAGGCTGTGCTCCATGGAATTTCCCGCAATGCTCGCACCTCGGCATGGTACTCCTCGGTGAGCTAGCAGTACTACCGGCTGGATGTCGGGATCTCTCATCACCTATCTTGATCCTGGTGGATCTAGGAGTTCCTGTACCATAATCATCATAACTCCTATTTAACATAATTCTATATAACCATTAAATGAAGACAAAGGTCATTTTCTTATAATTTATTTGCTTACCTATTGAATCTCTGTCATAAGGCCTACTCCTCCTAGATGGATATCTATCACTCGAGGCTCTCTCATTTGACTTCTGCTTCGTAGGTTCTTTACCCTTATTCCTAGCCCGAAAGTTGGCCTGATGAAACTCGTAGTCCTACTCACACAGTTAAGCCTTACAGACTGCCACTCCATATGCAGTGATATCCAATAGGTATAGCTTAGACCTGATGGAAGGTCTCAATCCTTTCATAAATCTATAGGTCTTATGATCCTTTCTTTTCAATACTTTAGGATCAAATCTGCTCAGTGTAATGAACTTCGACTCGTATTGGCTAACCATCATACTTCCCTGAGTCAAGTTCAAGTACTCGACCTGTAACCTTCTTTGAGCAGTGCGTGGGACATATTGTTCATTAAAAGCCTCCACAAATCTATCCCACTTTACCTCCGAATGTCGGGCCTCTAATACTGTCTAAGTAGCTTGCCACCATGGCTCTGCCTCATCCACTAGCAAGTAGGCGGCCAATCCCACCTTCTCTTTCTCAGTACAAGCCATGTACCCGAATGACTTAGTGACCGCTTTCATCCAATTCTTCGCAGCCACTGGATCATTGTCCCTTTTTAAACTTAGGTGGATCCAGCTTCTTAAACTCCTTGATCAAAGTTACACTGTAGTAAGCTGTAGGATTCGCCTTTCATTAGTTGGGACTGGTGGGGATGGTACCATGGGTGTAGGAGGTACGGTAGGTGGAGCTGTTAGTACACTCGTAGCCACGTTTGGGAAGTTCGACATGAACTGGCTGAACATCGCGGCCATGTTTTCCATATGTTTCTCCATTTTTGCTAGCCTCGTATTCGGGCTATGCGGTGGAGTTGGAGGAGAAGACTGTGGTGGGGGCGGTTCATCACGACCCCGTCTTCGTCCTCGTCTAGTACCCCTTCTTCGAGTACTCATTCTATTAGGATCATGATCGAATAACACAATTTAGTATAACTTTAAACAGTTATACTACCCAAAATCAAGTAGACTAGTACATTACATTGAAAAAATACTCTAATTCTAGCTTATTGACATCGACAAACTTCAGTCGAATCAGCTCTGATACCAATCTGTGATGTCCTCGTCACTAACCAAATAACAACTACTTCTACTTCAAATAACAATTAAATTGACTAGTTTATACGATGTCAATCTTCCTTACTCTTATGCTTTAGGCATTATTATCAAAATATAATATCCATTTTCACATGCATAAAATTTTTCATTTATAAACATGTGTCACATACATCAGGATCTCAAATATTTACATAACCTAATTCCCCAAATATACACAAGTGGGATACTGTACTGTACAATGGCCAAAGTACGGCCAACTGATTATACCTTCAAATGACTAGTGGGAAGCATGTCTCGAAGGTATATCAAAATCCCAAAATATGCTCCTCTATCCGGAGCTGGATTTACTTCAAATACTCTGTATGAAAAATATTCGTAAAGGAGTGAGTTTATGCTCAATAAGAAACTTATGTAAAAGAGCGTACTATATCACTATATGCAGTTTTCCTGCTTGGCTCTATAATGTCATGTAAAATCATTATAAAACATATGCCATATATATCTTTCGCAAATATCAAATACAAGTAAATCATGCTTTCAAATATTTCCACGTATATCAAATCACGTGAAATCAAATATGCAATTTCAAATAACTTCAAGTACTTTCAAATATATGGGAGACAATTTATATCCAATAGAATCATGCACCAAGTAATTCTCATAATGGATACTGCAAATATATCCCGTAAGGGATAATCTAAGAGAGATCTCATGAGGATACTGCAAATATATCCCGTAAGGGATAATCTTGAGAGATGTCAAATAAATGGCGTACCCACGTATGGGCCAGGGATCCTTCCCAAAACCGAACAAGTAAGAGACGTATGGCCAATGTCTATAGCCCACAGTGCTCACTAGTCAAGTGTAACATCCCAAATCCACAATATAACATAATATTTACTCATAAATCACGCTTACTTACCGGTTGGGCTGTCTGTGATGCTTAACAACTCCTAACACTTATTAAGAATGAGTACTCTTATTCCTTATTACTAATATGGAAATAGACATTTTGAAATTCTTTCCTTAAGATATATATATATACACATTCCCTTCTAGTTAAAATAATACTGTACAATTTTTACTGAATATATAAAAAAAAGTAATGTACCTTTGATATCAAATAACTGCTGACTCTAGCAGTTGATAATCCTTGGAAGTTAACTCTCTTAATCCAAGATCAACAATCTGCGAAGTGGAAAATAATACTTGAGCGACAACGTGCTTAGTAAGGAAGATGTACGCTGCTTTATACAAATCAACCCATATTCCCCAAAACACTTATTTTTCTTAACAATAAACCCAGTAAGGAAAACAATGGATACAATAAACAGTTTTTAATATTCAAATCACTGGCTAAACAGTTTACAATATCAAGTAATAAACAGTAAATAAGATTCAACAAATCCTTTCAGTAAACAGAAATCAACAAGTTGAGACTAGGCATCACCCTATAAATAAATCATGCTATCATTGTTCCCCCTCCCCTCTTACGAGAACGAAATAATCATCCCAACAGGGATACAGTAGATCTATGGCCACAATCTATGGGTGGTCCTCGGGGTCCACTTGCCAGGTGACCTCGAGACCTCTGATGACTTGGCGGGTCCATCAGACTCATAACTTATAATGTATGAAACTAGGGGCCTCAAGTCTCAAAATCAACTTTATAGCTCAAAATACCTTTAAGGAAACACATTTATGAATTTAAATCATTTAAATAAATATTAATTCCAAAAAGGTAATATTCTGATTTTCGTAAAGAAAATGTAAAATTGAAACCTGTTCGCCATGGTCAGCTCGCCCATGGTCAACTCGCTAGTGCGGTGAATTAGTATTCGCCCGCCAATCCTTAGTGAAAAAAACAAGTTAAACTGGCTCGCCTTCAATGGCTCGCACATGTCAGTTCGCCCATTTGGCATTGCCCATGGTCAACTCGCCCAATGCGGCATTGCCATGGTCAACTCGCCCAAAAGGATTTATATTTTCTATTTTCAAAAATATTAAAATATCTCATTTTTCGTTAAGAAAATACAATCGAAATCTGTTCGCCATAGTCAGCTCGCCAGTCCGGCTCGCCCATAATTTCCTTAACAAAGGGGTCACCCGCCCCCAAAACATTATAAAAGGGTTCGCTCATCTGTGGCTCGCCTGCCTTTATCAATTCGCCCAAAACCACATAAATGGGTCAGCTTTGTAGCTCACCCGAGTTTATTAAAGCATAGATCGCCCATCCAAAACATAAACAGGGTGCCAATAATTGGCTCGCCCGAAGTTTGTTAAAACAAAAGTCGCCCGCCAAAACATCACAAAAGGTCGGGTTCTTATCTCACCCAAGTCAAAACAATTATCAACAAAATGCATGTCATAAACCTAAGCATTTTCTCAATATTTTCATAATATTTTTACTCCACAGGACATGCATTTTACTTCACATACAACTCCCTTACCTCGTCTGATGAAGCCTTACTTCCCGCTCGCCTTATCAATTCTCACTTCCCAACTGCAAGGTAAAATATTAATACCATTAATATTTTCTTTTCGAATATTTTCTAAAACTCTTAATACTTCTAACACTTTGGCGAGATTCTGTGACTACTCTACAGCTCGCCATTCGCCCAACAGAGATCGCCATTCGCTTATGGGCTTACACGTGGGAGCTCGCTTAACCTTACTCGCCATTCAATATTGGCTTATTCATGGGAGTTCGCCCAGAATGGGAGCTCGCCCAACATTCGACTTGCCATGCCTATGCATGTGAGTTCGCCTGAGTTCGCCTGACACGACTTTTATTAAGAGGTGAGCTCGCCTAAGGGTCAAATTAGCATGTGGTGACCTCCTTATTTCCTACTCACCTCTTTGGGCGATCATTGGTCCTTGCCCATCCGAACTATCATTCCGATTTCCCAAAGAGTTGGCGAACACATATGTCGCTGACTCATTCATTTCATTGAGCTCGCCTCAACCTTTGGGCGAGTACTCACCTATTTGGTAAGTAGTTAAGTAATTCTGTTCGCCGTTCGCCCATCGTGTTTCCTTATTCATTCTTGATTATTTTCCATCTAGTTTCTTATATATTCCAATAATATTGAACTAAAACCAGGCTATATCTATGTTTATTACGTTGTAAAACATAGAAATCTAGCATTAAATATCAAGAGAACCATAGAAATATGGAACTCACCTTAACTGAGTTGGACTTCCAAAACAGAGTGCTTTTTTGCCTCACTTAGCTTTACTTCTCTTGTTCCTTAGCTCTTCAACACTACAGAAGAGGTTTCGCTAACTAAAAGATAAAGTTTCATGGCTCATATATGAGAAAAACGAAGGAACGAAAGATGAACTTGCAATGAAACAAAATGGGCGAGAAGGTTGTTTAAGAAGATGAAGTTGCTTCAATCGGTTTTTCCTTATGAATTCTTCTTATATAGTCATTCAGTTTCACTTACAGCCTACCACCTGTTCTTATCCCATTTTCTTTCATCATTACCTTGTCTTATAGATCATTAAATGGTGAAGAAAATATGGCAATCGCGTGGTGAAATTTTTTCTGCTGTCATTAAATGGTGAAGAAAATTCCAACCAAAACGGTACGCCAACAGCACATTCTTTCCTTACATGTTATTGACCTCTTTTGCAGTTGTTGTTGAATATTCTAGCCAACCAAATTCATCCTATGTTAGACTTTAACATTCTTTTCCTGTAAGTCTTATTTCTCTTGTATTTTACACCTTAAAATTTTGCTCTTCAATTTGCATTAGCCGTGAGTTACACAACAGCAAAAGTTGACTTGAAATGCAATTTATTTTTGCTGCATAGTTTGGACTTGCTTTCCACCTCTTTTCATATATTCCACCAATCAAATTTAATCATATAATTCCATTAAATAATTTATTTGCACTATCAATAATTTACAAATATGGTATATAGTATAATAAAATTCGAGTCTTACATCAGGTGCCTTACTGCGGGTCTGAGGGCTAGACCAGAGCTCCTCAGTCAAGTACAAGTACAAATAATGTGCATGCTCTTTTGAGAGATTCATAGTCTCCAAAACCTTATTCATATAAGCTTGAAACAAATACAAATATACTTTTTTAAAATAGGTTCTCAAAACCTCTCTTTCAAATAGGCAGTCGACTGGTCTTTATGGCAGTTGGCTGCTACACCACGTTTTGCCTTATTGAATTTCTTTCCCTTTTTGAAATTCAATTATTTTATTTTTCAAAATACAAATAGGGCAATCGACTGGTCCCAAATAGCAGTCGACCGGCTTTGAAACAGAATGCTTTTGAACAATTAGCAATCGACTGGCCCCCTAGGTAGTTGGCTGGTTTTGAAACAGAATGTTTTCCAAATAAAAGCAGTCAACTGTCCACTATAGCAGTTGACTAGGTTGAAACATAATACTTTTTGGGAAAATGGCAGTCGACTGGTTTACATAGAAGTTGACTAGTTTATCTCGATTTTCGAAAATCTCCGCTTTGGTTGTCTCCAGGCAGTCGGCTGCTATTTATGGCAATCGGCTGCTATTTATGGCAATCGGCTGCTCTTAGCCTAATTGGTACTAGGAGTAGGACCCAAATTGTACTCTTTCCTGCAAATAAACCAGCTTTTGTTTCTCTCCAAATACACTTCAAATATATTTAAAACATGCAGACATAGTCTCCCTATGTCCGTTACATAAATTCCTTACCTCGAATGCAATTTAATCCACAAGCTTGGTGAAATCAACCCTTGTCCTTTTTCACTTCTTCAAGCTCTAAACATCATGACAATTAAACCTTAATAAACATACTCTACCAACTCCATACAATTCCAAACTATCCATAAAATCAACTAAAGCCTTCTAACTCTCTTACCTTTGCAAATCACCAAAATTCAGGATTTTAGATCTCCTTACTCACTTTGATCCAACCTTTCATATTAAAGGTATGGCTTAGGCTATCGATAAGGATCGTTTTTCGTTCCAGGAACTTAACGAATCGATGGCATGAGATGGTGGTTTGTCAAGGTGAGAAAATTGGAAACTTGAAGGAAAATGGAATGAACGAGAGGGATGGGGGAATTGGCTGGTGTTGCTGCCGTGTGGGATGGTGGGGATAATGATGATGAGTCATGTTAGTTCATTAAATGCCCATTATTGCATGCTCATCATCTCAGCCCTTGACCACCTCCTTTGACCCTTTGACTATTTGACCCTTAATTCCTTTAATTCTCTCTATATCCCATATCTCATTTATAAAATCAGAAAATTCATATTTATTTATTCCTTTGAAGCTGAAATACTTTACGATTATGGGAAAGTTTACAGTAAATTGGGGATTTCACATCCCGTTTTCTCTCCCAATCTCAAAACGCATTTAATGAAAAAGACCTTCAAATTCCAAAATCAGATAAAAAGAAAATGTATAGCGTTGAACGAAACTCCTTTAAACAAAAAATCTTTCACAACCTATGATCTCACATTTGGAAGAAAAAAAAGGTTAAATAAACAACCAAAAAAGATACAAATGGCAGTAAAAGCTGAGAGAGGAGAGAAATAGTTACCATCACTCTATTGGCAAGCAAAAGTAGCGGGTGAAGAAGCATGATCCAGAATAGATAGTAAAAGATATAATGAACAGAATAGCTCAGTATTCATCATATATAAAACATCCATATTCATTATTCTTAACGTTGTGGTCGTTGGTGAAAAAAGCCATGGCAACGTCGTGGAGGCCAACGACTTCAGGCTTCATGGCCTTAAAAAAGAAGAAGAAGATTTGGAGGGTATGGATGGATCGATTATCACTACACCGCCTTTAATATGGCTGTACTCAAAAATGGGATCCCCATTGAAGAGATCAACGATGTAATTAAGGATGAAGATTTCCATTAAAAAACTTAGATGAAGCCTCCCAAAAAAGAATGGGCAACAACAAATCGGAGAAAGTGATAAAACTAGACTTGGAAAGATGAGAAAGGAACACAATAAAAACCTAGACGAAGCCTCCCAAGAAAAAAGTTGGCAACAGAAAATCGAAGAGAGTGACAATATGGGTTCTAAAAAGATGAAGAAAGGGAGAAGCAGAGCAAAATGGTAAAAAAAAAAATTAGGGAAAAGGTCTTTTTAGTGTAAAAAGTTAGACTAAAAAGATGAAATCAAGTCAATAGCTGAACCGTGGGACTTGCAAGTAAAAATTACAATTTCAAATAGGAAGATAGATGATATTTCAAACGGTAAAAGGGAGAAAAACATCTAAAAACAGGACAAAAGAAGATTTTGATAGACCTAGCATTAACACGCACAATGTCCAAGGTAAAGACAAAAGGGTTGTAAGAACGATGGCAACATTAATACACACTGACGCACAACATCCAAGGTATTAACACTCACAACATTCAATAAAGAGAGGAGCAAAACCCCAGAAACCGAATCAAAATTTGAGAGAACAGGGGGGAAAGGAGACACGCGGCACCAAAAGAGGCGGAAAACACGTTCAGTGGAGAGACCATAATCGTGGCTTCACTATGTTTTAGAAAATCAGTCAACTTTAATCTATTCTATAATGCATGTTTAACTGACACATGTCTTATTTAGTTTTACATAATTAATGCCCTAGTAAAGAATCTACCTTTACAATTTACTGTTATTACTTATTAACGCCAAGTAAAGAATTTACTTTTACAATTTTATGAGGGAAAAAAATATCACCTTCTTGTACTTTCGAAATTAATTTTTTAACTATTAAAAAATGAAAAAGAAAAAAAAGTCCAATGAGAATGACATGGGGATATTCTTAATAAATTTTAAAAATAAAAATTTGTATAAAAGTTTAAAGAAATCTAATATATTAAGGATAATTATTACATACACCGTCGATAGAGTTTTTTACTCATCTCAACGCAAGCCAATTTGCACGGGAAGCTTATTTCTGTGCAAGTTTTCTTGCGCAAATAGAGTGTTTTTGCGTAAGTTACTTATGCAGACAACTTCATTATAGGGTTAAAATAGTAAATGATTGGGGCAAATTTAATTTTTATTTTTTTGTAGTATGGTATAAAAAGTAAAAAACGGGATAGCAATAAAATTTCTCAAAATAAATAAAGATGTTGGTAACTCTTGAAGTTCCTTTTTCTACATTGCTTTCTAAAAAAAATTAATTTTTTTTAGTAGTAGACCGGTGTGCACTCTATTTCAATAAGATTTTTTTTCCTTTCCTTCTTTCAAATTGATCAGTACAAAAAAAAAAAAGAAAACCAAGTTTGTTTTCTCTTCTTCTTTAATGAAACTGTAAATTAATTAAAATCAAAGCTCTTTCTTCTTGCACTTTTTTCCCGTAGCACTTTCAATGCCGCTTTCACAGCTTAGAAATCCAGTCTTCACAATAGCTGCTCCATCTCTCTTTAGAGCTCGTTTTCTCTCTTCCTTCTTCTCACCCAGATCACTTTCCCGGTATTTTTCTCTTTCTTTCCATTTGTTCTTTGCTCATACTGTTTGTTATGAACTGTATTGGGTACTTACCACTGGCCATTATAATCATCCATATGCATCTGATTTGAATCTTTTTGGATGAATGTAGTCATCTTGAGAATTGGTTTTTCTTTGTGAGAATTTTAATTTTGAAATCAAATAGAGAGTTGCATTGGACTATTCATTTTTCTTGCATTGGAGAATGTAGTCATTTTGAGAGTTGGCTTTGTGATAATTTTGGTGTTGAAATTAGACAGAGAAGTTTATTGCAATGGTGCTTGAAATGAAACTATGCACTCTGAACTTAACAAGGATATATAATTATAAAAGAAGTTACTGGTAAATAATTTCTTTATAAATATGTATATGTATTGGTTCCATTATGCATTTCAATCTACTTGCTATACACTTAATGCTTTGATTTATATACTCAGAACAGCTCATTTACAAACAACCTACCTATATCACTTTTATTCCAAGTGAAAAACAGCAATTTAGCATTTTAAGTTACTGTTATGAGGTAGGATATATGATTCGCAATTGTGACCTTTCTTGATCATTTATATGTGATGCCCTTTACTTTGTGCTTAGAGTTTATACGAGTTCATATCATTCTGCTTATATCCTTTTATTGATTTACAGCTGCAGCACTTCGAACGTTGAAAACCCTTTCAAGGACTGGAATGGATCTTGCTTAAGCTGCTCTGTTCACTTCCTATTTACTAGAAGTAAATTTGGTTACAACTTCTTTACATGATTCATTACTCTTGTAGACACCAAATTTTGTCCGAAAAAACTTAAATTAAAAAAATTGAAAAAAAGCAAAAAAAAAAATAAATAAATTAAACTCATTCTTCAATGCCCATGCATCATGGTTGACTTGAGAGATTTAGACCAAATATGAATAAGTAAATAAAAGGAAAATAAATCATGCAAAAAAAGAAAATAATTAAATGCAATAAAAGCTGAAAATAAATTACCAAAAATAATACAATGAAAAAGAAATAAAAAGATAGGTCAAATAAAAAATAAATGACAAAATAAAAATTCCCTAATCATGGGGTCAATACATTAAAGTCAAGATTTTTCTTTCCTAAATAAAGGGGGGCTACATGGTTATAAAAGGGGAGGGTTTTTCGACAGTCAAAGGAGGAGGGGAGAAAGAGATCACAATCTGCAGCATAACTCCTACCCTTACCTACCGAATTGCCTCTTTCACTATTCATAAAACCACCCCTGCTATTCCTGGTCTGCTGGCACCCCTCTCCACTGCGCCGCTCCATATCGTGTTGCATCATCTTCATCACTGCACCGTGCATCATCATCTCGCTGCTGGCTTCTGTTTAAGGTGAGCCTGCTTATATTTCTTTTACATAAAATATAGATCATGTTCCTTAAAAGGTTATCTACGTTGAAAGCATGTTGTTTGGTCTTTCTTTACGTGGCTTCTACATATATTTCTTTTACATAAACTATATATCATGTTCTTTAAAAAGTTATTCACGTTATAAATATTGTGTGAATTAAAATAAGAGTTAAGAATATTTCTTTTAAATAAACATTGTGAGTGCTATTCTATGAATTAATTATTATAATTTTTAATTCTGAAGATAAACAAATATTCCAAAGTGATAAAAGGTTATTCAATAAAATAGTAAAAACCAATAAGGATAAATAATAAAAACAAAATATTTATAAGTTTTAAAAAAATAATTCCGATGATAAGATTCCGAAGAAATCACAAGTAGTGATTCTCCAATAATCTTTAGGATCGAGAAGAAGTCTTTAGATGTCACCAGCGTATTGGGACACTTAATCGACTTTATCTCGATATCGAAACTTGCCTTATATAAGTAAAAAAATAAAATAAATAAAACAAAAAATGGTAAAAAAAATAATAATATAAAGAATAGGTAAATAGGAGAAAATAGTAAGTGAATAGAAATAAAAACTTAGGAATAAAAATAAATAAATAAATCTAAATACATTGATAAATGCAAATATAAGTATTAAAACAAAATATAAGAATATACATCTTAAAGATATAAATAATTTCCGATGATAAGATTTCGAAGAAATCACAAGTAGTGATTCTTCGATAATCTTTAGGATCGAGAAAAACCCTTAGATGTTACCAGTGTATTGGAACATTTAATTGGTTCTATCTCGATTTCAAAATTCTTTAAATAAATTAATATAAAAAACAAAAATAAATTAATCAAATATAAAATTTAAAATGAACAAATAAATAAATATAAATATGAATTATAAATAAATAAATAAAATATAAATTTAAAAGAATATCCTATGATAGGATTTCTTAGAAATCACAAGTAGTGATTCTTTGATAATCCTTAGGGTCGAAATGAAATATTTGAATATTACCAGCGTATTGGGGTATTCAAGTAATTTTAGTTCGATGAAATAAATTAATATTAATAAACAAATAATAAATAAATAAAATTTTTAAACAAATAAATAAGAGTACAAAATTGTTATAATTAACCTTCGGAAATAAATGATAATAAAACAATTA
Source organism: Heritiera fomes (assembly GCA_032173925.1). Classification (NCBI taxonomy): domain Eukaryota; kingdom Viridiplantae; phylum Streptophyta; class Magnoliopsida; order Malvales; family Malvaceae; genus Heritiera; species Heritiera fomes. The sequence goes on from JAPDPM010000002.1 coordinate 16,669,217, forward strand.
AAAATTAAATAAAAAGTATAAGTTTTAAAGATTTTCCGATGATGAGATGTTACGGAATTCACAAGTAGTGATTCCTAACTGATCTCTAGGTGAGAGAAATATGCTAAATGTTACCAGCGTATTGGAATATTTAGTATGATTTTTCAATAAAAACAAGATTTTATAAATATAAATAAATTACAAAATAATAATATAAGTATAAATGAATTAAAAAATAATAAAATGGATTTCTCATGTGCATCATCTATATTTTGATTGCATCATTTGCATTCATGAAATTTCAAAATAAGTGTGAATCTCCCAAGGATGGGATTCTATAGAAATCGCAAGTAGCGATTCTTACGAAATCTCTAGGTGAGGAAATTATCCGAAATGCTACCAAAAGTATTGGGGTTCTTCGGAATAATTTTCAATACAAAAGATTCTCATTTATTTCAAATAAAAAATAAATTTAACATAAATAAAAATAAAATTTAATGTTTCAAATAATAAGCAAATAACAAATTGATTTCAAAATAAATGAATTTCTTTTTAAATGTTTAATTAAGACCATTTTATTAAGATCAAAAGATAATACATGATTAAGTGGTACCGTTTTCTAACGGGCGCTGTGGGGGTGCTAATCCTTCCCCACGCGTAACCGAACTCCCGAACCCAAACTTTGTTTTCGCAGACCAAAAATTATTTTTTTTGATAAACCTTAATTAATTTTAAGATTTTATTGAAAAAAATAAATGATTTTAGGTGGCCAATCACACCTAGTCAAAAAAAGATTGGTGGTGACTCCTCTTTTCTGTGTTTTTCCAAAATCGTCTAGCGATCGAGTCCCCGGACGAAAATCGTTACGACAACTCTTTTATGCAACGCTTTTACCTGTGTCAATATTCATGTGCCTACATTAACACATTTACTCATTGTATGTGCATTTGTAATAGCAACTGTTATTTTTGAGTATCACAATTTTAAACCAATTAATGAAATATTGGGGGATAAAAATTTTAAGTGAAGTTTGAGTTGAGTGATTGTTGTTCTTACCTTCTTGCTTTTCCAACTCAAAACCAATATTATTATGTCTAAATAATGCAGAGCCTTCAAAGTTGAATCAATTTGGTTTATTATGCCTTTATTTGGACAAATGTAGCCGGGTCGCTTACTTTCTGAATCTTACCAGCTTTTTACCCTCTTAGCAGGCCAAATTCTTTATCCACCATATTTGGAATATATAGTACTTCATCAAATCTCAAGGTTGGTTTTTAATTAGTACTTGCACTGTTCTAGGATAAGTTTGTTTTCTGATATGTGATTTTGCAGTTGCAAATTGGAGTTCGGCATTTCTGAATTGCAGGTATATGACATCTTTACTTTTAAAACATTTCCATCTTCCTGTATGCCCATCTTGTTTTCAGTCATGATAGTATGGCTCTGAGTGACTTGCTTACTGTAACGGTCCGAGTATACAGTAATACACATAAATAACGGTTGGGCCGTCTTCGATGCCTTAATCACTTAAACAGTAACAGTGATAACAATAAACTTTATTTAATTTACAAATTCAGAATATGAAATTTAATAATATTCCTTAACATTTTACATCCCCTGTATCTACTTTACAATTTAAGTAGTACTGTACAATTAATCTGAATATATAAAAGAAAATAAAATACCTCCAAGATCGACAATACTCAGACTCGGGTAACCGAAATCGCAGCCTATAATCTTGGGATGGTATATCACTTATCCAAATATAGTATCCTGTGGAGTGGAAAATAAAGGGGTGAGTGAAACGTGCTCAGTAAATGGGTCGTATGCAAGACTGATATAACGAAAACTATATGCTAGAAAATATTTATTTTCCTAACGGTTCACTAGGCAAAGTAAACGGATGGATACTATAGTCGGTCGGGAAATCCAGATGGAGCATGAAAGGTATTTTGAAATACCTTTCTTGTCCCGAAAACTCAGAGCGACTATAGGGAGTATTTTATAAATTGTTGATATAAAACAATTTAATAATGTTTTTCCATAGATAATAAATGGTAAATAAACCATTTAATTTTTTTGGTGTATACCACAGGTATCCTCATCCGTTTTAACGGTCTAAGACTAATCTTATTCGAGGCTTAGTCACAGTTAAGGCTCGTGATAGTGACAGCAATAAAACAGTACAATAAACAGTTGAGTTTGAACAGTGGTAACAATATATAAATCGGTTCAGTAACAGTACGATAAAACACTTCAGTAAACAGTGAATAAACAGTTCAGTACAGTAAACACTTAAATTTCACCTTTCAAGAACAGTTTAGTAATTATTTCAAAATTTGAAATAATATCATAAATATTTTCAATCCACTAATCCGTATATTTCAGTATAGTTCAGTAAACAGTATTCAGTAAATCACAGTTCACTAAACAGTATATTTCAGTACAGTCAGTAAACAGTATCAGTAAATCCCAGTTCAGTAATCATTTAACAGAAGGTTGAGACTAGGCAACACCCTAAATAATCATGCTATAATTATCTTCGAAGGGAAACAATAACAGGATACAATAAGATCTATGGCCATAGTCTATAGGGTGTCTGCAAAGTACACTTGCTAGGTGACCCTAGGACTGCTGATGACTTGGCAAGTCAAAAAGCCACAGTGACAATACAGTAATAATGAGCATGACAATGGAGCCTAAAAATCTCAAAATCATTTTATTTACAGTAGAAAATACCTTTAAGGAATTTAAACCAATATCATTAAATTTAATGAAATTCCAAAAGGTATTTAAAAATTCATATTTAACAGTACAGTGAAAACAATCGATAAAATATTCATGTTTTAGTGAGAGAAAATTTATAAACATTCTATTTTACTATAAAATATCATAAAGAACGTATTAATAATCTCATTTTAATAATTTTCAATTTCATGAATATTTAATTAACATTTTTTGATCAAATTCCAATTTATGAAAAATATTGGAAATAATTGCCAAAATACATAATTCACTCAATTTATGCATCTAAAATATTTCATGCTATTTTAGAATATTTTTGAGAAATTTCTGGCAACATAACAACTGCAATTTCCATAACCCCCAGCACTTAAGATACAATTTATAAAACAGTCGTAATACCACAATTTGCATGATTTCAAGGCAATTCAACACCCAAATAATTTCATAAAATCATGCACTTCATTATATCCCTACGGCTTCCACATTTCTCCCTTATCTCGTATTACCGACTTTCTGATAGCACCATTTAATATCTGTCTATCCTGGCTGCAAAACAATTCCACCAAAAATTTTCATTAATTATCCTCTTATTTTTAAGCTATTAACTTTCACTAAATGCAACCAAAATGGATACTGCCTATGCCTAACCAGTGTAAATTACATCGGTAGCAAAACATAACTTCTCGGTTTTAGCTCCGTTTTCAAATCTGATTTCACCAGTCTTCTTCTTTTGATTTCTACATTAATTTGGCATATCAAAACATAAAATGAAGCATCCTAAGCTGCCCAAAACACCTTGGCCGAATGCTCCCATATACAAAAAGCTTAATGATTTTCAACCATTTTCAACAATCTATCCTTTCTAACGTTTAAATCCATGTTCATTCTATCATTTTCCAGCATTTTCATGCAAAGAACTACATGGTTTTCTTAGGTTCCCATGCACACTGAAATACCTTTTCATGGTGGATTTTTATTTAGCCAAGAAAAATCAAATCTAATGGTAGACTCATAATCTACACCTTTGAATTAATCAAAATGCAACCTTGAAATTAAATGAAACAACAAAACATGGATGCTCTTACCTTTGGCCGAACACTATAGCCCCCTCTTTTCTCCTTGTTTTCTTCCTTATTTGATGAGCTAATGGTGTCAATGAAGAGAGGAGGATGAAAGGAATGATTTTTGTGGTTTAATCTTGTTAAAAATAAGCTAATTTTGCTAAGGTTTTTCTTTATTTTCTTTTCTTTCTCTTTTTCTTTTGGCTATGGCTTGAGGGTGTTTAGAGAAGATGATGAATAGTGGCTGGCCATCATCTTTGCTGAGTTATAAAGATGGTTCTAGAAGGGGGCGAAATTACCATTTTGCCTTTGGTTATGTAAATTTTGGACAATTTTACCTTTAAGATTCTGTAGTCGTAAAAACTATGTAATCGTATGTAACAGCTCGTTACCCCATTTTTCACGTATTTCTATACAACTTTACCGGTTGGGCTGTCTGCGATGCCAATAACATTCTACAATGATAGTGATAAATAATAACCTTTATTTATCAAATACGGAATATGAAATTTCTTTTCATTATTCCTTACATCTGACATCCCCTATTGTCTTTATTTCAATAAAGTAGTATTGTATACATATGTCTGGAATGTAAAAGAGAAGTGACTATACCTGTCATATTTGACATAAGTTGCCCCCGCGCTTGATATGTAGCTATCCATATGGGAGCTAATTCTTTCAACTACATGTCTTTTATCTGTGGAGTCAAAACAAAGGGGTGAGCAATTCATACGCTCAGTAAAGGAGACATATGCTGTTTTATGAAACCAAAACTATATTTCACAATTTATTTGTTTTCCAAAAATCACATCAAATAGGAAAACAGTGAATATAGTCACCAACACTTTCGATACACCAGTCAAATCACTGGCTAAACAGTTTACTTTAAAATGTAGTAAACAGTAAACAGGATTCAATAAATCCTTTCAGTAAACAGAAGTCAACAAGTTGAGACTAGGCAACAAATACATCATGCTCTCATTTTTCCCTCAAGAACACAAGTCATCCGCTTTTGGGGTGCACCCGTAGGCCATCGCCCCTCATGATTATCTCAACTAGATCTATGGCCATAATCTATAGATGGTCCTCGGGTCCATTTGCCAAGTGATCTCGAGACTGCTGATGACTTGGCGGGTCCATCAGCCCTGTGACGCCCTGAAGTGCGCCCATGGTCCATCGACCCGAGCCACTGCCCCAGGCAGGTCACGCAACTACCTGAATCATAATGCATAATCTCAGGGCCTAAAGTCTCAAAATCACTTTTATATCTCAAGAAAACCTTTAAGGGATTATCTCACCCACATTATCATCTACTCAAATGATTTAATTCCCTTTCTGTTTACAAAACACCTTGAAAACAATTCAAAATCTCAACGTTTAAAACCTGCTCGCCCATGGCAACTCGCCTAATATGGCTCGCCTATGGCAACTCGCCCAGTGCGGAGAACTTGTGTTCGCCCGCCCAACTTTGCTTTTAAAATCAGAAAGCAAAACTGGCTCGCCCTTAGTGGCTCGCCCATTAGTCAATTCGCCCAAAAAGGGTTTATATTTTCTATTTTCAAAGATATTAAAATGGCTCATTTTTCCTTAAGAAAATACCATCGAAATCTATTCGCCATGGTTAGCTCGCCCAGCATGGCTCGCCCATGGTCACTCGAAAGTGGGGTGAACAAGTGTTCGCCCGCCACTTTATATTTAAAACAAAAACACTGGCTCGCCCATTTCGGCTCGCCCATAGCTTTCTTAACAAAAGGGGTCACCCGCCCTAACCCAACTTTCTTAACAAAGGGGTCGCCCGCCCCTAAACATTATAAAAGGGTTTGGATCGCCTGCCAATAACAGTTCGCCAAATATTATAAACGTTTGGCTCGCCGCCAACACCAGTTCGTCTAACATAAAAACACAAGGGCTCGCCCGCCCTGTACCAGTTCGCCTAATCATAATATAAGGGTCGGCCTTTAGCTCGCCCAAATTAAAACAATGCATGTCATAAAACAAAACAATTTCTCAATAATTTCTATGAAATTTACTCTACAGGACATGCATTCACTTCACACATATCTCCCTTACCTGGTTCAACGAAGCCTTGCTTCCTTCTCGCCTTCCAAATCGCATTCACCTAGTTCATAATTCCTGGCTGCAAATAATTTATAAATTCTATTAATATTTTCATTTCATATCACTTGGCGAGATTGAGATAAATCAAATGACTACTCTCACAACAGAGCTCTAACTAGCTCGCCCAACCGAGCTCGCCATTCAATAAATGGCTTACACGTGGGAGATCGCCCGCCATTGCTCGACACTAATATATTTGGGAGTTCGCCCAACATTCAACTCGCCCAATGAACATCTATTTGAGCTCGCCCTACACTGTTTTCTATAAAGAATTGAGCTCGCCCATGAATTAAGCTAGCGTTAGGCAACCTCGCCCACTTAAACAACAACTTTGGCGAGTTCTTTATTTCTTACTCGCCACATTGGCGATTACTAACACTCAACATGGGCAATCACCATAGTCGCCATTCTCATCACTTTTCCAGTATTTTCCCATCATTCTACTACAATTTCAACCCAGTTTCATTTTATTCTTCATCTACTTCAAGATATGAATTTATTCTATTTCTATGATCTAACAAGAATAAATCAAAGCAACACTAAAATCATGCTTCTCATACTTGAAATCATAGAAATATATCATTCAATCTCAAGAAACCATTAAATCTCACCTCAATCAACTGCACTTCCAGAACAGAACTCTTTCTGTCTCATTTAGCCTTACTTTGCTTATTCGTTTAGCTCATCAACGATGGAGGAAAGGTTTTGCAAACAGATTTTCTTATTTAGCTAACATAAGGATGAAGCTTAGTAAATCAAGCATGGTAGAAATGGATGAAGGCAGAACATAAATTTGCAGGAGGATGGTTTTCGTGAAGAGAATGAAGTTTGCTAAATCGGTTTTCCTCGATTGTTTCTTCTTATATAGCCATGTTGATCCAATCAAAATCCATCACCTGGCCTTTATTCTGCTTCTTTCATCCTCTCACGTCTTAACAAGCATTAAAAACTTGTGGAAAAACTGCAGCAAAAGGGAACAGCTACGGGAAGTTATTTTCTACACGTTTTTGACTTACTTCACTTTGCCATTTATTGTCTAAACCAATTCGTACAGGAGAAACAACTAGCGTGACGTCCATAGCCTCTTTTCTTGACTTATTGCACCTTTATCTTATCCATCAACCAATAAGGCTGATGCCTTTATTGACTTTAGCATTCTCTCTATTAATTGTCTTCAACTATGTGGCGTCCAAAGTCAATTTTTGCTGCACGGTTCTGATTTATTATTTCATTTTGTCCGTGCTAATTTCAATTCGCCTAGTCAACTTGAGGCCTCAGCTCGCCAACACAATTTCAGTTGGCCAACATAAGATTTGGCAATCACTGCTATAGTTACATTGTTGGCGATCACATGGTATTGTTCTACTCGCCACTTGCTATAATTCATGCCCGAAAGTTGGCGATCACCATTTATCATCTCAAATGTGGCAAGTACCATCTTGCCTTACTTGCCTATTAGGTTATCATTTACTCCTTTATATAGGAGATCACTCTACTCGCCATTCTCACTCTTTGGGTGATCAGAGCCCTCACCCGAATCACCACAACTTGGCAAACTCAATATTCGCCCTCGCCATCATCCATTGGCAATCAGCTCGCCCATTGGCGAACGTCCTACCTTGCTCGCCCATTGGCGAGCTGAACAACATTCTTGCCCATACATTATTTCACTGAAATTGCTTCATTCATCTTATGATAAGGAGCTTTTCACCCAAGTGAAAATCAATGTTCATTATTTATTTAATTTCCATTATCCATTTTATAAAATTAGAGTCTACAGTTAGGTAGAATCAGATCTTACATTGTACTCCAAAATTTCAGATTCCATCACCAAATAATCATATTTGATGTATCTTGATGATTGGAAGTGGTCTTGCTAACGTGTGGTACATGGATAGTGAGAAATTACGATTTTACCCCTGCAACCCGACGACGAATTTTTCTCATTTCACCACCTTTTCGATAAATCTCTTGACAGTATCTTATTCTCATTTTCATGTAGAATATCATGATATTTTTACTTCTTCCCAACTCATTTTAATTTTGGCGTAATTTGCGAAAATGCCCTCAGGACGTAACCGTCAATTTACAATTTGTTTTCCAAAATTCACAAAATAACGCCAAATAATATAAAAATTATTTTTAAACCTCAAAATCATTATATTATATTTATTTCACCCACTGTACACTGTATTATCAGTCTTGAATCCCTCAAGACCATAAAAATTAAAGTGGGGCCCACATTACTCATTCACTTAAAATCATAAAATATATTATATTTCATTAAATAAATATTTACAAAATATCATGTACAGTACAATAGAAACAGGTCTCACACTTACTTTTTCTTTCCTTTCTATTTCAAGCAGCTAGTAGAGTCTGTTTGATCTTATGCTAGGTATCCAGGTCATCAAAAATTTGCCTCCTATAATAGCTTGCCTTTGTTTAATCTCTCTTCTCTCTCTATCTTTTTTAAAATCTACATATTAGTTAGAGTCTAATGATAGCACTTATTGGCTGTGGCATGAATTTCTTATAGTAGGGTCATAACCTAGCGCTTAGCGAATGTTGGGGCACTAATTTCATGTGCTTATACTACTCATGGATGTTTATCTAGGCAAGGAGCTATTGGCTAAACATTCATGAAAATTTTTATATCAATTGAAGTAAGAATCATCTATGTTTTATTCATAAAAAAAAATCGTGCTTGATGAGCTATTGAAATTCTAAAAGCAAGTTTAGCTACAATTTTTGGTATTAAGGATAGAAGGATTCTTATGTGTGGTTCATTATTCTAGATTTCCTAGCAATTATAAATCTACTTGGTTGAAGAGAACTAAACTTCCTGGCCTTAGTAGCCATAAATTAAGACATTTAGCTGGTCCTACTTTTAGGTTATAGGTTGGATGTCATGTTTGCTTCAGCTTTGTCTAAGGATGAATACAGATTACACTAGTGCGGAATCAGTACATTGTCTCTGGGCAAGATTTATTTGAAAATCTTTTTAGTTATATCCTTCAGTTTACATGTAAAATTGCCTCAGTGCTTCAAAATGGAATGTATCAGTTCTTGGTTTCATATGTTAAATAGATTTGTGGTCTTATAATGCATTACTCGGTCGTTGGGCCTTAGCCTAGCCATAAAAGTGTGGAGACGGGTTAAAATAGGTTCCAGATACAAGTCTACTTATTAAAAGGGTAAATATTATCAATCATTTTCCCTGGTAATTAGATTTTATATGTTTTCTTTTGTTGTGATATCTGTCAAAGATTTGTTCCTTGCTTATCACTATGTTCTGTTATTACAGACCTTCCTGCTTCCTGAGCATGCAGTAATCGGGATGCCTGCTTTGTCTCCAACAATAGTATTATATTTTGGGATGCTAAGCCTCATAAAGATTTACCGTAATGTAGACTTTCTCCCTTTATTCCAATAGTCAACCTTGTGATGCTTGTTGCTTGTATGCAGAGCCAAGGTAAGGGTGCAAAATTGAAGAAGAAAGAAGGAGATAAGGTGAGTTATATAAGAAACAAATGGAAGCTATAGGCTGTATGGTCTTTGTATTTGAAATTGATGTAATTAAAGAAGGTTGTGTGGAAACAAAAATCTCGTGAATTAATTTATTCATTCTGTCATAGTCTTTTTATTTTTTGATAATTGACACTTATCTAACAAATTGAAGTGGGTGATATACTATGTGAAATAGAGACAGACAACACGACACTTGACTTTGAATGTCTTGAAGAAGTGTAGACTTTTTTTTCTTATTATTGCTTTTATTTTTTTCAATTTCTGTGGTGTATGATGCCAAATCGCATGGCTTGAATTATTCCTTAGAGTGAATAAACTACTTTAAATGCTTTCTCTTTGTATTTGAGTGAATAATGACCTTGTTCACATAAATATGCCGAACTTTGTTCAGCAGATAGAAGTGGATGATGTGATATGTGAGACTGAGACTGACAAAGCTACACGAATTTGAGAGCCTTGAAGAAGGGTAATGTTCTTTTTTGCTTTGGAATTTATTACTGTTACCAATAATGTGTCACTAATGGATAGTGTAATCTTTAGACTAACTTAATTTTAGTAGCCTATGATTTGTCATTATGACCATCCAAAAGGATGATAAATAGTGAGGTATCATGGATAAGTCTTCCAAAATGGTGCTTATAGATTTATAGGATATAGTATACCTTAAGATGAGAAACACTTTTGATATTAATATAGAATACCTTGTTGTTTTCAAGGAATTACTAGCATGATGATATATCTTCACTAGACATGGCCATGCATTAGATCCTGGTTCTATATATAAAAGTGAATAACAAAAACAAGATCTTTATATATATAACCCTAATCATGGGTGATAAACATAGATGTGAGGCATAAGCATGAGTTTTCCATAATCTTGGATTTTAGATTGATCTTGGTTAGCAATTCCTTTCATTTCTATGGTTCATTTATGTTAATTACATATAAACATACAGTGGTCAGTTGAAACCATTGGGTGCAGTTACCTGGCAAAGATACTTGCTCTTGAATGTACAAAAGATGCGACTTTGGGACAACCTACTGCAGTAATAGTAAGTTGTCATTATATGCTTTTAAGTTGACTTATTTCTTATATTGTTATAAATTACATGATGCAATTTATATCTTCATGTTTAGTTGCGGAATTTTTTGAAGTCAAGTTAATGGAAGTGACTTGAAGCAGATAGGGCACCAATGCTTATTATTTTGCAAGGTTGAAGATCCGGATGATATTGAAGCCGTAAAGACTTCTGTCAATAGTGGTTCAGTTCAGCAGTCAAAAAGCAACAACCAACACATTATGAATCCAAAAGTGAAGTTAGAAAGCAGCGGTTTGGTTTTACAAAGATCGGTACATCAGCCAAGTTGCTCATTTCAGAATATGGATTACATGCATCATCGCTAAAGGCATCAGGTCCTCATGGTACTTTGCTAAAGGGGGATGTTTTGGCTGCAATTAAGTCTGAAAAAGTATCTTCCAAAATTTAATCAACTAAGAAGAAAAAATCATCATCTCAAACCAGCCTTTAGAAATCTCCTTCAGCAAAGCCCTAGTCAAAGATTTATCCATAGCAATCAGATACTTTTGAAGACTTGCCCAATACACAAATTCGCAGGGTATATTTCATTGACCATTCATGACGGAATTAAAAGGCTAGGGACTTTAGCATTGACCTTTTCTACCAATGTCAATATTTAAAGATAGGAAAAGCATTATAGACTGATTTTAATCGTTGTTCCTATGGTTATGTTCTATGTGCCTTCACATTCCATTAGCCGTCAGATCAAACTAAAAATCTCAATGAGTCCTGTGACTGCAGTGGTGCTTATACAAAATATTGGATAGTGAAAAAAATTACCTATTCCTACGTTTAATTGTAGCTTGATCTATTGATATAGGAAATTGAAGAAGAATATACATCAACATGAGAAAGGTAAGATTTATGTGCTAATGACCAAACTGATGATGAAGGCAGATGGTGGTGTTGGAGAATATGGAAATAAAATGATGCAAAGAGCTTTGCCAAAATTAGGAGGTTTACCTGAGTGCATTTGATGGTAGTTACAAGGTACAACAGTCAAATGACATTGGGTTCAAAATTTGCGTGTAATGGTTTGATGAATTAACTCACAAGTGATTTATTTTAAGATGAGTTCACAAAAAGGACATGGGTCTTGCTGACTATTGCATTATAGAATCACAAATTATTGATTGAATACGTTGAGTGAGAGGTTTGAGTGAGAGGGTTTTTTTTAATATATACAAAACTTATTCATACATGTATAGGGTTGGTTTTAAATACAGGCACTATAATTGCAAGAGAAGTATTTGAACATGCTGATCTTCCTTTATATCCCTGTATGCTATTAGTACATAAAAAGTCCGAAAGCTTTCCATAAATATTTGTAGTTAATTTATTCGTTCAGATATGTAACTGTAACATCCCAAAACCACTATACAACAGAATATTCACTTGTAAACTACACTTATTTACCGGTTGGGCTGTCTGTGGTGCTTAACAACTTTTACTACATTATGAATTAATAAAGTATGTTCCTTAAGATGTATATACATTCCCTTCGTAGTTAAAGTAGTACTGTACAACTTTGCTGAATATATAAAAGAATATAACATACCTTCGATCTCAAATCTCTGGAAGGTAAGTCTCTTAGTTCAAATCAGTTATCTGTGGAGTGGAAAATAAGGAGTGAGCGACAATGTGCTCAGTAAAGAAGGTGTATGCTGCTTTAAAAATAAAAGTTATAAAATCTCAAAACCATTTAATCATCCTAACGATCACACTCATTAGGAAATAATAAACACAGTTAACATAAAAACAGGATTTACCAGATCCTTTCATAAATCTTTAGAAACTGATAAGTTGAGACTAGGCAACAAATAAATCATGCTAAGAACACAAGTCATCCGCTTTTGGGGTGCACCCGTAGGCCATCGCCCCTCACGGCTATCTCATCTAGATGTATGGCCATAATCTGTAGGTGGTCCTCGGGTCTACTTGCCAAGTGACCTCGAGACCGCTGAAGACTTGGCAGGTCCATCAGCCCTGTGACGCCCCAGGGTGCACTCGCTGGTCTATTTGACCCGAGCCATCGCCCTAGTTAGGTCACGCAAAGTACATAAGTGATAATGCATGAATTCATGGCCTAATGTCTCAAAATCAAGTTATCATTTCCATAAAATGATTTAGTTTCCAAAAGGGTTTATAACAAGTAAAACAACCCTCCTTTTTCAACATTTTCTATGAAAGAGAGGCAGGTTGGGAGCCGGTTCGCCCACGGCTAATTCGCCCAGGGTCAGCTCGCCCATTAGCCCATTTCGCCCAAGGGACTACTCGCCCGAGAATCGATTCGCCCAAGGGACCACTCGCCCGAAAATTTGATATTTTCTATTTTCAAAATAATTAAAATACTTCATTTTTAATTTACGAAATTACATTTAAAAATCGTTCGCCAGAGCCTACTCGCCCTCAGTAGCTCGCCCTGACTACTCGACAAGACGGCGAATAATAGTCGCCCGCCTCATGGTTTTCAAAACACAGTACGGCTGTTTTGCTAACAGTTCGCCCGCCTTTTACTTAAAATAAAGATCGCCCGCCCTAACACTTTAAAAAAGTTCGCCCGATCAAGGCTTACCGGATTTCTCTTAAAAACAAAGGCACTCGCCCAGATCTCAAACAAAGAATTCGCCATTTGCTCGCCCGAGTTTCTGTCTAATACAAAACTACTCGCCCGCCTTAGTCAATTCGACCAATCAATGAACTTATGGCGGCTTGTAGCTCGCCCGAAACCAAAACAATTTATCAAACATGCATGTCAGAAAATAAAACAAATTCCGATATTTTCTTAACGTTTTTACTCCACAGGACATGCATTTGCATCACATACAACTTCCTTACCTCGTCTGATACGGCGTAGCTTCTCGCCCGCCTTGCTCAATTCCGGTCTGCAAAGCATTTATTCACATTATTAATATTTCCCAAAAAGACTTATATTTTTCCTAAAAATATGGCACTTTGGCGAACTCAGTTCGCCATTCGCCCGTCATAGCACCCTTTTCATTTGCGGCTTATTCGTGGGAATTCGCCCTGTAACGGAATACGTTGGCGCCTTCTTTTTCACCTACTCGCCCTACTGGCTATCATCAACTCTACATGGGCGACTACTATTATCGCCATTCTCGCACACTGGCGATCACTGGTCCTCGCCCGCCGGGACCACATACTGGCGAACTCATATAAGCTTTCTCCTAACCTCGTCCCATCTTTTTGGGCGAGTACTACCCCATTTCGACTAGCAATTTCTACTCGCCCGTCGTGTTTCCTTACTCATTCTTGGTTATTTTTCCATCTATTTTCTTATCTTGTTCATCAATATTCAACTACAACCAGGCTATATCTATGATTAATATCAAGAGAACCATAAAAGCTATGAAACTCACCTTTACTGAGCTGCTCTTCCAACAACAGAATGCTTTCTTGCCTTCTTAGCTTAGTTGTTTGTTTCCTTAGTTCTTCAACATTAGAGGAAGGTTTGGCTAGTTAAGAGTGAGATTTTCACGGCTCCTGTACGTGAGGAAAGGGAAGAAAAGTTAACTTGCATAAATCCCAGAATTGGGTGAGACGGTTGTTTAAGGAGGAGAAGTTTGCTTCCTTATATAGGCATGTTAGTCCAACCAGAATTCACCATCTGCTCCTTATCCCTTCCTTCATCATTACCTCGTCTGATAGTGCATTAATTCATGAAGAAAATTGCATCAAGAGAACATCTGAACAGCATTAAAACGGGTAGAAAAAGTGCAGCAAAAGACGTCATGTTATTGACTAAATTTTCTCTTCTTCTCGCCAACTTCTTCCAGCCGCCCACGTTGATTGGCTCTCCTTCCTCTCTTTTCTCCATTCGTCTGACAGCCCATTAATATTGAAGAATTTCCAGCCAAAGGAACGGATTGCAGTCAAAAAGGCAACGGGCGACAGGCCTTCTGCACATTTTTGACTCCAATTTCTCTTTTATTCTTCTTCTTTCCCACGCCAATGTCAACCACAATTATTAACTTTGTCTTACCTCATTTAATGCTTTCATACCATAATAATTAAATCCCAACCATATCTTGTTACACTTTAATATTTGTTTCTCTTTCTTTATACACTACACTATAAATCATCTCTTAGATTGAAAAGTGGAAATTTACATTCGATTTAATTTCACAAAATTTTTATTTCCACTATCAATAATGTACACATATGGCATACAGTATAATAAAATTCGGATTTTACATTTCTCCCCATCTTAAGAAATTTGGTCCTCCAAATTTAACTTGGACCTATCACTGAAAGAGCTCCGGATACCTCTCATACATAAGGCTCTCTAACTCCCAAGTAGCCTCCTCCTCATTATGATACTGCCAGAGCACTTTAACCAACGAAATCGTCTTAGATCGCAATACCTTATCTTTCCTATCCAAAATCCGCACCGGTTTCTCAACGTAACTCATGTCCTCTCTGATCTCCAATGGCTCGTGTCGAATCACGTGAGAAGGATCTGGGTTGTACTTTCTTAACATCGAGACATGGAATACGTTATGCACTCCTGACAACTCTGGTGGTAGTGCTAACCGATATGCCACATCTCCTACGCGATCTAAGATCTCATAAGGCCCAATGTATCGAGGACTCAACTTTCCTCTCTTCCCGAATCTCATTATACCTTTGGACGGTGAAACCTTTAAAAACACATAATCACCCGCTATAAACTCCAACGGTCGGCGTCTAATATCTGCATAACTCTTCTGCCGACTCTGAGCTGTTCGGAGCCTCTCACAAATTATTCGTACATCACGAGAAGCCTGCTCGACCAAATCGGGAGCTAACAATTTACGGTCTCCAACTTCTTCCCATGCTATAGGGGATCTGCATCGTCTGCCATACAAGGCCTCATATGGTGCCATGCCGATACTCGTATGAAAACTATTATTATAAGCAAACTCTGCCAGGGGTAAATGATCGTCCCAAGAGCCTCTAAAATCCAATGCAC
The DNA here is from genome assembly GCA_032173925.1 of Heritiera fomes. Classification (NCBI taxonomy): domain Eukaryota; kingdom Viridiplantae; phylum Streptophyta; class Magnoliopsida; order Malvales; family Malvaceae; genus Heritiera; species Heritiera fomes. Next base: position 16,684,702 of record JAPDPM010000002.1, read on the forward strand.
ACGCTCTCAACATATCCTCGAGCGTCTGTATCGTACGCTCGGACTGCCCATCAGTCTGTGGATGAAAAGCGGTGCTAAAACTCAACTGGGATCCCATAGCCTCCTGAAATCTCTCCCAAAAATGAGAGGTGAAGCGAGAGTCCCTATCAGAGGTGATACTCACTGGAACACCATGTAACTTCACTATCTCCCTGACATACAACTCGGCCAAGGCACTAACTGAATCTGTAGATCTCATGGCTAAGAAATGAGCAGACTTAGTCAATCTGTCGACTATTACCCAAATAGCATCATACCCTTTCCGGGTCCGTGGTAATCCCATAATAAAATCCATAGTTACATGCTCCCATTTCCATGTAGGAATCGATAACGGTCGAAGCATACCTGCCGGCTTCTGATGTTCAATCTTAATCTGTTGACATGTTAGACATCTAGTAACAAAATCTGCGATGTCCTTTTTCATCTTAGGCCACCAGTACACTTTCCGGAGATTCTGGTACATCTTAGTACTACCCGGATGTAACGTGTATCTAGAGGTATGGGCCTCTGATAAAATCAACTCTCTAAGCTGCTGATCACCGGGAACACATATCCGACCTCTAAACCTCAGTATCTCATCGGTGCCAATCTCAAAATCCAACTCATCTCCTATTTGAATCTGGCTGGCCACCCCAATACAATAATCATCACTCCTCTGAGCTTCCTTAATTCGATCCATCAAATCCGGCTCGATACGAAAACTAGCTGTAAACCCATACTGGTCAGAGGAAACAACTGTCAAACTGAGGTTAGAGAACTGCTCTATCAACTCATGTTCCCTGATCATCATGTACGATATCATGCCAACATGCTTACGGCTCAGTGCATCAGCTACTACATTAGCTTTACCTGGGTGATACAAAATCTCACAATCATAGTCCTTTAATAGTTCCATCCACCGTCGCTGTCTCAAATTCAACTCTTTCTGTGAGAATATATACTTCAGACTCTTATGGTCTGTATATATCTGAAATTTCTCTCCGTACAAATAATGTCGCCATATCTTCAGTGCAAACACCACTGCGGCTAGCTCCAAGTCATGTGTCGGGTAATTCTTCTCATGATCCTTCAACTGTCGAGAACCATAGGCTATAACCCGACCATGCTGCATGAGCACACACCCTAAACCTTGAGCGGATGCATCAGTATACACCATAAATCCACCTGATCCGCTAGGAAGGGCTAATACAGGGGCACTAGTCAGTCTCTTCTTAAGTTCACCAAAACTACGCTCACACGCATCATTCCACGCAAACTTTACATCCTTACGTGTGAGTCGTGTCAATGGAGCAGCAAGTCTAGAAAATCCCTCCACAAATCTGCGATAATATCCGGCAAGACCTAAGAAACTCCGTATCTCGGTAACCGTGTTAGGCTTCTCCCACTGAACAATGGCCTCTATCTTGGACGGATCAACTGATACCCCGTCTCTCGACACTACATGTCCGAGAAATATAATGTGGTCAAGCCAGAACTCGCACTTACTAAGCTTAGCATACAACTTTCGCTCTCTGAGGGTCTGTAGAACAATCTGCAAATACTGCTCATGCTCCTCTGAAGTCTTAGAGTAAATCAGTATGTCATCAATAAATACTATGACAAACTTATCCAAAAATGAATGAAATACCTCATTCATCAAACTCATAAAAGCTGCAGGGGCATTTGTCAGTCCAAATGGCATCACTAAGAACTCATAGTGGCCATAGCGAGTTCGAAAGGCTGTCTTATGCACATCCGACTCCTTAATCTTCAACTGGTGATAGCCTGATCGAAGGTCTATCTTGGAAAACACCTGCGCACCCTTGAGCTGATCAAACAAATCGTCAATCCGAGGTAGTGGATACTTATTCTTAACAGTAGCCCGATTCAACATCCGATAATCAATACACAACCGAAGGCTACCATCCTTCTTTCGAACAAATAATACTGGAGCTCCCCACGGTGACACACTGGGACGTATAAATCCCTTATCTAGTAACTCTTGGAGTTGTTTCTTGAGCTCATCCAACTCTGTCAGTGCCATCCTATATGGGGGTCTAGAAATCGGCTCTGTACCGGGTACCAACTCAATCACAAACTCCGTCTCTCGATCCGGTGGTAACCCTGGTAAATCCTCTGGAAATACATCCGAGAAGTCCTTAACCACAGGAATCTCTTGTATCTTTGGATGCTTCCTCTCAACATCCTCCACACTAGCAATATATCCTTCATAAACATTCATACACAACCACAATTTCAGTACACATGTCATTTCACCACATAAATTCTCATACTTTTATTAATTTACAATAACTTTACATTGTACTTTTCGGGATAAGAGAAGGTAATAAACTTAGTATTACAGTCCAAACTAACATGATTTGCAGCCAACCAATCCATTCCTAAAATGATATCAAAATCATATATATCTAACAAAATTAGGTTAGCTGTCACAACCTTCTCTCCTATAGTCAATTTACAACCCCTATATATAACATCTGTCATCTGGAAATCATTAAAAGGAGTTTTCACTCGTAATGTATATTCTAACAACTCCGGCTCTACTGGGGTCCTGTTGGCATATGCAGGTGATAAGAATGAGTGGGTAGAACCCGGGTCAATTAAGGCAATTACGGGAATATCAAAAAGATAAATTTTACCTTTAATCACATCGATAGAGGCGTCGGCAGTCTCCTGATCCAACGCGTACACCCGACCCTGAGTCACAACCTTCTTACCCTTTTCTGCGGCTGTCGCCCTCCTAGGCTGTGAGGGTGTCGCTTTCTCGGGTGCATTCTGAGCTGCCGGGGCCGCTATCTGAGGTACTGCAGGAGGTATAGTAGAAGCAGTCGACTCTCTACGCATCGGGCAATCCTTAATAAAATGCCCCGTCTGTCCACATCTAAAACATACTCCAGTCATTACGGGACAAGGGCGCGATCCATGCGACCTTCCACAATGTCTACATAAGGGCGCAACACTTCTCTGAGTGGTAGTGGGGCCACTAGCAGGAGTAGAAACTGCTGGTCTATCAAATCTGCCCTCTGAAATCTGTATGCCCGAAGATCTGGTCTTCTTAAACTGCTCTCTACCTGATCTATCCTCCATAAACCTCTTAGCTTTTCCCTTTCCTCTGCCTTTACTCTTGCTACTGAAATCAGGCTGGAACTGCTCATAGTCCCTCTCACATAGCTGAGCCCGTTGAACTATCTCCTCATAAGTCTGTATAACAAATGGGGCTAACTTTACTCTGATGGATGGCCTCAAACCCGCTTTAAATCTCGAAATCTTATACCGGACATTTGTACTGGTCTGTGGATCAAAACGGCTCAAGGTAGTAAATTTAGCCTCATACTCATTCACTGACATACTACCTTGTACTAAATCCATAAATTCCTGCTGTAATTTATCTTGAGCAGTGTCAGGAATATATTGCCTTCTAAAAGCTTCCACAAACACATCCCATGACAGATCCTGATGCTGAGCAAATAATACCGTCTGGGTGGCCTTCCACCAATGTCTCGCATCATCTGCCAGTTGGAACACAGCTAGGCCCACTTTCTCTGTCTCTGAACATCTCATAATCTCGAGTAATCTATCAATCTCTATAACCCACTGTTCTGCCACCAATGGATCCCTAGTACCTTTAAACTTCGGTGGATCCAATTTCTTAAAGGATTTCACCAATGCCACATTACAATATGACTCTGCATTTCGTGGCTGCTGAATCAGTGGCTGTGGTGGAGCTATCGGTGGCTGAGGTGCTGGTGGTGGAATAGGCTCAGGCTCAGGCACAGCTGGTGCCGGCTGTGGCGGTGCAGGTGCCTCTACTGGGGCTGCGGGAGCTGTAGCTCTCTCCCTCTCTGCCCTATCAGCGGCTCTATCCGCCTGATACATAGCCATAAAATCGGCTACCAATCTCTCTACTTGGTTCACACGAGCATCAATGCTCTCTAACTGTAGAGGACGTGGAGGTCTTGGGGCAGGTTCCGGTGTCTGTGGTTCCGGAGTCTGTGCCGCCCTACCTCGGCCTATACCTCTCACTGAGCGCATCCTCCTCCTTCCACTCATATCTGTTCCACAGAAATCGTTTATCACTTTTCATTAACACATCAATTATATATTCAGTTTATACAGTACTACAGGGGAATGTATACTATTTCACCATTTACTTTAAGCATCATTAGACATCCGACCAACCCTGCTCTGATACCATTAAATCTGTAACATCCCAAAACCACTATACAACAGAATATTCACTTGTAAACTACACTTATTTACCGGTTGGGCTGTCTGTGGTGCTTAACAACTTTTACTACATTATGAATTAATAAAGTATGTTCCTTAAGATGTATATACATTCCCTTCGTAGTTAAAGTAGTACTGTACAACTTTGCTGAATATATAAAAGAATATAACATACCTTCGATCTCAAATCTCTGGAAGGTAAGTCTCTTAGTTCAAATCAGTTATCTGTGGAGTGGAAAATAAGGAGTGAGCGACAATGTGCTCAGTAAAGAAGGTGTATGCTGCTTTAAAAATAAAAGTTATAAAATCTCAAAACCATTTAATCATCCTAACGATCACACTCATTAGGAAATAATAAACACAGTTAACATAAAAACAGGATTTACCAGATCCTTTCATAAATCTTTAGAAACTGATAAGTTGAGACTAGGCAACAAATAAATCATGCTAAGAACACAAGTCATCCGCTTTTGGGGTGCACCCGTAGGCCATCGCCCCTCACGGCTATCTCATCTAGATGTATGGCCATAATCTGTAGGTGGTCCTCGGGTCTACTTGCCAAGTGACCTCGAGACCGCTGAAGACTTGGCAGGTCCATCAGCCCTGTGACGCCCCAGGGTGCACTCGCTGGTCTATTTGACCCGAGCCATCGCCCTAGTTAGGTCACGCAAAGTACATAAGTGATAATGCATGAATTCATGGCCTAATGTCTCAAAATCAAGTTATCATTTCCATAAAATGATTTAGTTTCCAAAAGGGTTTATAACAAGTAAAACAACCCTCCTTTTTCAACATTTTCTATGAAAGAGAGGCAGGTTGGGAGCCGGTTCGCCCACGGCTAATTCGCCCAGGGTCAGCTCGCCCATTAGCCCATTTCGCCCAAGGGACTACTCGCCCGAGAATCGATTCGCCCAAGGGACCACTCGCCCGAAAATTTGATATTTTCTATTTTCAAAATAATTAAAATACTTCATTTTTAATTTACGAAATTACATTTAAAAATCGTTCGCCAGAGCCTACTCGCCCTCAGTAGCTCGCCCTGACTACTCGACAAGACGGCGAATAATAGTCGCCCGCCTCATGGTTTTCAAAACACAGTACGGCTGTTTTGCTAACAGTTCGCCCGCCTTTTACTTAAAATAAAGATCGCCCGCCCTAACACTTTAAAAAAGTTCGCCCGATCAAGGCTTACCGGATTTCTCTTAAAAACAAAGGCACTCGCCCAGATCTCAAACAAAGAATTCGCCATTTGCTCGCCCGAGTTTCTGTCTAATACAAAACTACTCGCCCGCCTTAGTCAATTCGACCAATCAATGAACTTATGGCGGCTTGTAGCTCGCCCGAAACCAAAACAATTTATCAAACATGCATGTCAGAAAATAAAACAAATTCCGATATTTTCTTAACGTTTTTACTCCACAGGACATGCATTTGCATCACATACAACTTCCTTACCTCGTCTGATACGGCGTAGCTTCTCGCCCGCCTTGCTCAATTCCGGTCTGCAAAGCATTTATTCACATTATTAATATTTCCCAAAAAGACTTATATTTTTCCTAAAAATATGGCACTTTGGCGAACTCAGTTCGCCATTCGCCCGTCATAGCACCCTTTTCATTTGCGGCTTATTCGTGGGAATTCGCCCTGTAACGGAATACGTTGGCGCCTTCTTTTTCACCTACTCGCCCTACTGGCTATCATCAACTCTACATGGGCGACTACTATTATCGCCATTCTCGCACACTGGCGATCACTGGTCCTCGCCCGCCGGGACCACATACTGGCGAACTCATATAAGCTTTCTCCTAACCTCGTCCCATCTTTTTGGGCGAGTACTACCCCATTTCGACTAGCAATTTCTACTCGCCCGTCGTGTTTCCTTACTCATTCTTGGTTATTTTTCCATCTATTTTCTTATCTTGTTCATCAATATTCAACTACAACCAGGCTATATCTATGATTAATATCAAGAGAACCATAAAAGCTATGAAACTCACCTTTACTGAGCTGCTCTTCCAACAACAGAATGCTTTCTTGCCTTCTTAGCTTAGTTGTTTGTTTCCTTAGTTCTTCAACATTAGAGGAAGGTTTGGCTAGTTAAGAGTGAGATTTTCACGGCTCCTGTACGTGAGGAAAGGGAAGAAAAGTTAACTTGCATAAATCCCAGAATTGGGTGAGACGGTTGTTTAAGGAGGAGAAGTTTGCTTCCTTATATAGGCATGTTAGTCCAACCAGAATTCACCATCTGCTCCTTATCCCTTCCTTCATCATTACCTCGTCTGATAGTGCATTAATTCATGAAGAAAATTGCATCAAGAGAACATCTGAACAGCATTAAAACGGGTAGAAAAAGTGCAGCAAAAGACGTCATGTTATTGACTAAATTTTCTCTTCTTCTCGCCAACTTCTTCCAGCCGCCCACGTTGATTGGCTCTCCTTCCTCTCTTTTCTCCATTCGTCTGACAGCCCATTAATATTGAAGAATTTCCAGCCAAAGGAACGGATTGCAGTCAAAAAGGCAACGGGCGACAGGCCTTCTGCACATTTTTGACTCCAATTTCTCTTTTATTCTTCTTCTTTCCCACGCCAATGTCAACCACAATTATTAACTTTGTCTTACCTCATTTAATGCTTTCATACCATAATAATTAAATCCCAACCATATCTTGTTACACTTTAATATTTGTTTCTCTTTCTTTATACACTACACTATAAATCATCTCTTAGATTGAAAAGTGGAAATTTACATTCGATTTAATTTCACAAAATTTTTATTTCCACTATCAATAATGTACACATATGGCATACAGTATAATAAAATTCGGATTTTACAGTAACAACCCTTTATACAAAAATTATGAACCAAATTTTTCCTTTTTCACTTACTTGGTTGGGCTGTGCTTAGTGTCTCAGATTTATTCTTAAGCTAAATTTATATTAGCTAAATCAATATCCTATAATCACTTTGGTCCCAGTTCAATTTTTCTGACTAAGCATGCAGCCACAAATTAAAATTATACTACTTAACAAAATTCATGTCCACCAAAGTTGCATGCATCATTACTTACCATAATGTATTAAGTGTTTCCTTTAATTATATCCCTCTACTATAAAAGTACTGAAAAGCAAGTCTAAATATAAAATAAACAACTGTACATCATATACCTTCAAGGGCGATACAAAACCTCGAAGGACGTGTCAGAACCTCTCATACAGATCGCCTACTGCAAATAATCTGGAAGGTGGAGAAGGGGAGGGGGGGGGGGAGGTGAGCTTTTTGGAAAGCCCAATAAGAAATATATATAAAGAGACAGATACCGTAAGCTATATGCAAGTATCTGAAACGATTAATAAGTTCTAAAACATAAGGGATATATCTAAAGTAGAGAATTTTATTCGAAAAGGAATTCACGTATTCTGAAAATCAGATGTAAATCAAATCCGTATAACAAAGCACTTAACAAAGCCATGCTATCCAAATGTGTGAACAATCATCTTCGTAAACCATATCGTATTTCAAATCAAATCATAAAAATCAGTACCAAATCATTTTCAGATTTCAGAATCCAATCATATTAATCCATATCATATCGTTTCCAGAATTCAGAGTTCGAAAATCAGATATTCAGAAATCATTCAGAAATAAAAAATAATAGAAAGTGGAGACATGGCAGTAACTCGGTATACATCAAGCAGCAAAGATATCTTATAAGGATAATAACAGATAGACGTATGGCCATAGTCCAAGTGGTCTACAGTGAACATTGATCAGGTGTCATCTGTGATCGTTGTGGACTGGATCAAATCACACAGCAAAATAGCGTGCAAAATACATATCAGAAACAAATACTGTAGGCCTTGAAGGTCACACTACAGCCAGATACTATAGGCCCCGAAGGTCACGCTATAGCTAGATACTGCAGGCCCTGAAGGTCACACTGCAACCAGATACTGCTGGATCTAAAATATATAGCAGTCCAGATACCTCAAGATGACGGTTAGCCAGTGTCCTAAAACAAAAGTTTCATAGTTCAGAGTTCAAATCCGTAAGTCAAAACATATAGATATTTATAAAAGTTCATAAAGCAGATTATTGCATAAAATGTGAGATCCCTAATTTTCATGTAATTCCTCCATGTTTGTAAAGTATTTCTAAGTTAATATGATTAAATGAATATGAAGATTGATGTGTAATTGATGTATGAATAATGTCTGCATGATGAATGGAATATAGAAGAAATAATAAAGTTGAATGTCAATAAGTCAAATGAAGCATGTTGATATCAGAAATTTAATTAAGCATGAGAAAAGAATTAAAATCAGGATTTTTGGATTGGTAAATTAATGAATGGCTGAGATGAGAAGGAGAAAAAGAAGAATTAAATGGTCAAGGGATAGGTCAAGGGCTGAGATGATTAATGAGATGAGCATGCATTAAATGCATCTTGCATGACTCACCCTCATCATCTCATCACCAACGTCAGCCACTCTTCTTCCCAGCTCTCCCTCTCGTTCCATCCAACTTTTCCAAGTTCCATTTCCAAACTCCTTGCTAAACCACCTTACTGCCTCACCAATTCACTAAGTTCAGTTAACGAAAAATAATCCTTGTCATTAGACTAGGCGATATCTGAAGTTTAGTGGATTAATTTCAAGTATTGGAAGAGATCTCAAGATTTGAAGTTTTGGTCTCTAGTGAAGGTAAAAGAAGAGGATGATTCTTGCAATTTCGTTCTTGATGTGAAGTTGTTTTGAGTTAGTATAACATGTGTATGTGGTTTAATTTAAGGTTTGATATGATGTGATGATTTCAGATTTAAAGAAGTGAAAGCTAGGGTTACGCATCAAGTGATTTCGCGTTTCCGAAGGAATCAAGGTAAGGAATTTATGTAACGGACGTAAGGCGGCTATGTCCGCATATTTTATGATGTGTGTATGTGATTTGGAAAGAAACATCAGCTGGTTTTGTGCAGGAAAAGATGCATTTTCGGACTTGTCTCCTAGTACCAATTAGGTTAGGAGCAGCCGACTGCCCTAAGTAGCAGCCGACTGCCTAGAGACAACAAAAACGTCATTTTCCGAAAACCGATGCAAACCAGTCGACTGCTATGTAAGCCAGTCGACTGCTATTTTCCCAGAAGCATTCTGTTTCAAACCAGTCGACTGCTATATGGACCAGTCGACTGCTATTTCTTAAGAAACATTCTGTTTGAAAACCAGTCGACTGCTATATGGACCAGTCGACTGCCCCCATGTATTTTCAAAGATGAAATTATCGAAATTTTAAATGAAATTAATTTCGATAAAAAGAATTATGAAGCAGCAGTCGACTGCCATATAAGACCAGTCGACTGCCATGTATGAAAAGATGTTTCAAAGCTTATTCAATGTAAACACAAAGGTGTTTTCTGAAAAGTATATTATAAATGTTTTGAGACTATGGACTGCGTAATGATTATGCATTTCTGATGGCTGAGAGACTCTGATCAAGTCCTCAGTAATATGTATGTTAAGTGAGGAACCTTAGTCCGGTCCTCAAGATCATAAGTGACACCTGACTAGTGCTCACTATGGTATTATTAAGGCAAAAGAAAATCCCTGACCTCTACATGGTATACCAATGTACTAATGCATGATTAGAGTCATATGAGTCATATGAATGGGAATGAACGGTTCATGTGACGACTCAATCGCTTAAACATTGTACCTAGTCTCCATCTATTTCAAAGTACAAGATGTATGTATGAAGAAGTATGTGATGTATGTTTTAAAGTATGTATGAAGTATGATGTTTTAAAGAAGAAGTATGATGCATGTTTTATATGTATGCTATGTTTTAAAGAAAGCATACAAAGTATGTTTACCATGGCATTTGAAATAAATATGCATGGTTGCAAACAATTCATGAAAGAAGTTTATGATGCATGCTTTATAATGCTTTACATGACATTATAGAGCCAAGTGGGAAAAATGCATATAGAGGCATAGTACGCTCTTTTACATACTTTTCTTACTGAGCGTAAACTCACCTTTTTACGACTATTTTTCCTACAGATTTCCTGAAGTGAAATCCGCTCCGACTAGAGGAGCTTGTTTTTGAAGATTCGAAGTGTACCTTCTCGATACGCTTCCCAGTTAGTATAGAAGGTATACTCATGTGTTTATGTATAGTAAAGTTTAATTCAGCTACGGTACAGTACAAGTAGTCTTTATGTAGATAAGATGTCGGGGATGTAAGTTAAGACGAGGTATGAGATCCTGTGGAAAATGGAATGATATGTATATATATCATTTTTATGTTTATGGTAATTGAGTAAGAATTTTACATAAGCTATTAAATAATTAGCTTAAGGATAAGAAGAGAAGGACACTGCACGAACTAAATCTAAATAAAGAAGGAAAAAGATAAGTGATATGATGAAGTGACGGGGACGTGACATAAAATCATAATTATTTTCCAAATATTTAAAAACTTAATAATTTCCAAAATATATATAAAGAAATAGGTTTTAGTGCCATGATTTATAATAAATCCATAAAACCAAATTTAAGATAGAAAAGTCACAAGTCTTTAAAATCATGCAATTTAATAAGCTTTCAATAAAAACTGAATTTTTTAGATAATTCATGCTAATGCAGAGTTTCATAAATCCAAATTCGAAAGAGCATTTTCAAAACTCATAAAGGTTCCAAAACCAATTAAAATACAAGGAATTCCAAAAATCCGAAAACTTCATAACATTTCATAAATGTTTCTAAAACACTAAAGTTTGGTAATTTCCATAAAATAAAATTTAATTTAAATATTCATGAATATGCTAAAATCATGCAATTTAATATTTTCAAGACTGAATTCCTTAAGAAAGTTCTATTCTTAAAAAGTTTCTTAGCTTTTCAGCTGAAATCGCAGAAATCAATATTCTTACGAAAATTCGATAGCATGACGGTATCTAATTTCTAAAGTCTCTTGCTGTAATGACCTTCTTCTATACAAAAATGCACTAAATTTTTTCTTTCTCTATTTACATTGTTGGGCTGTATGTAATGTCTCAACATTAACTCATAAGCTATATTTATAATAGCTATATAAACATTATTCAACATTTGGTCCCAGTCCAAACATTTTAAATAAGCATGCATTCATCATCACAAAATATTATACTTAACCAATATATAACCATCAAGTTGCATGCATCGATATCTAACATAGATATATATATCATGTAATTCCTATTGCTACATCCCCATATCCTAAAAGTACTGAAAACATAAGTCTGAATATAAATTAAGTAGCTGTACATAATATACCTCCAAGGTAGAACCAAAGGCCTCGAAGAACGCGATAGCTCCCCACGTATACGCTCCTACTGCAAATAATCTGGGAGGTGGAGGAGGGGGGTGAGCTTTTTGGAAAGCCTAGTAAAAAATAAATATAAGAGACGGATACTAAATTTCTATATGTAAGTTTCGAAACATTCATTGAAAACTCAACTACTATCATTCATAAAATTTAGAAATCAACATGCTTATGCAATGCGTCAGAAGCATTTCTTTCAAAACATCGATAAACATTTCCATTCGAAACATTATTCTCGTCATAACATTCAAAATCCGTATTGGCATAAGTACGAAAAGAATCATATATAGCATAAGCTGGAGACATGATAACTAAGCAAAATCAAGCAGTTCAATTATGCCCATAAGGGAAAATATAGTTGACATATGGCCATAGTCCAGAGGGGTCCACAGTGAGCACTGATCAGGTGTCTACTGGGCCCGCTGTGGACTGGATCAAGGTCACACAGCAATCAAAACTCTACTGTAGATTTCATCAAAATCATACAGTAGCCCAAAACATTACCTACTGTGAACTGGATCAAGGTCCCACAGTAGTCTAAAACATTACTGCTATGATTATTAACCATGTCTCAAAACATTTCTGTACATATACTTTCCAAAACAAATACGAAGCTCGATGGTTTCTATGAAAATGGGAGCTTCCGAATATGATTTCCAAGGTAGTCAAAATCCTGCCATTTCGTACTTATTTTGAAAACAAAACTAGCTAGAGGAGTATTATTCTAAATCATTTTCATGAACTCTAGCTCATTTTATAAATCAATATTATACAAAAATCCGGCAGCATAACGGCTAAATTTTAGTAAAAACCTCCTGCAAAGAAGATACAGTTTATAAACCACAAGCAATTGATTTTAATATTTTATTTAGTATCCCCTACGTTTCCGATATATATCTCTCACCTTGGTATGTAGCACGAGTACAACTATGGCACCCTTGTTCTTCTTAATTGTCTTTTCCTTGGTCTTTAATTTAATTTGTTTATGTCCCCTAACTTGTATCATCTCCTCCTACAATAAGGCATGAAAATAATAAAATTTACATTATTTAATTTCCTTAAGAAGCTTATATTTTAATTATTTTTCTTAAATACATTACCTTGTAACTTTCCCTCTTGGTGGCCAAATACTTCTTTGTCTTTGTTAGCTTTAAATTGCCATACATATTTTGAAATGACAAAAACTTAAGTGAGCTTTAATGTTTTAATTCATATTGTAAATTTGCCTTATCACACATGATTTTCTCAATACATTTTAAGTGATCATACCCAAACATTAAGACCATGATTTAATGATACATCCTTATTGGTCTTAATTCTTTATAAATGTTTTGAATATTTTAGAAAATCACTTAATGAATTTTTGGACAATGTTTTTATCAAAGAAAGTCATGAAAAACTCCCACAAAAGTGCCAATATGTTTTGGGTTGAATTAGGATCAAAGACCACATCATTTCTAACCCAAAAGTGCAGGAAAAACCCATTCTGGAGGAATGGGATCGATCCCCTAAGGAAAGGGATCGATCCCTTTTTGGTAGTGTGCCCCGGAAGGCCAAAATGAAGTAATTCTCCTTTCACCACATAATCCTACACCAATACCATATTTTTAACCTTTCTATTTCATTAAACATTTATCATATAAATCCATAATAATAAATCAAATCCTTACCTCTTACAATTAATCAAAACCGAAAGCCTTAGTTTGTAACTTGACTCCTTGTCATTTTGAGGCTGTTTTGACTTCAACATACAACAATTTCCCTTACCATCAAGCCCATACAACAGCCAATGATATTCTTATCATTTACCGTCCCCCTTCAGTTCTTGTTTTGCCTTAATAGTCACCCTTGTTCAGCTCCTCTTCCCCTTCTCTTTATCCCATTTTCGAACAGCATGCAGAAATCCAAACAGAATAGCACCCCTCGTTCAGCCAAATAATTATCTTGGTCTTGGTCAGCTCCCACGTTATTTTTGCCAACCCCAACACCAATGAGCTTTCATGCCACTCAAGTACGTACCCACACCGAAACCACCTCTGTTTTTCAACCTCAAGATGGTCTTCCTTTAGACATCATTCTCACGTGGATGTAGCAGCCAATTTGGAATAGTTTTCCACATCAGTAAACTTTCCCAAGACAAAAGATCTTCATACCTTCAACTCTCGCATCCTTGCTGCCCTGATTTGTACAGCCAATGAAAACCCTTGCTTCATCTCAAGGACTCGAGGATGAACTCCCTTTCCAGTCTCGTTTTACAGTAGCTTAAACAAGCCATCCTCCATTTATCTTCCTTCGTCTAAAGGAGCAACCAAGTGCAGCCACTAGTTCCGGTCAATATACTTATTCTCCATAGCTGAAACCTTCCAATTCAAACCCCATTTCCTTCTTATTTTTTGTCTCCACACAACCTTTTCTATGGCTTAAGCTTTCCTCTTTCCTAAGTTCTTAAATGCCGACACTCTTGAGGAAGCTGAAGAACAACATGTCGAGAGGGAGCTGGGGTTTTCGGTGCAACAGAAATGAGAAAGGGGATGAGATGATGATGATGATGATGATGATGATGGAGATGGACGGTGGTGAGTAGTGCAAGAAGAGGCTGATGTGAAAATAACAATAAAAAACTAATTAATGGGATCGATTTTGATGAAGCTTCCTCAGGAAGCCTTATTCCAATAAAATCCTATTTTATTTCCTACTATCCATTTTTTTTATACTAATATATTCATTCCTTTACTATTTATCTTATTCTAATATTTAGCATAGTTATATTTCTAGCTTGTTAAATTTATTTCATAACTATATTTATCTCACTAATATTTTCATAATTTCCATTTTTATTAAATTATATTTTCTATAGTCTCTTAAATTCTCAAGTCCATTCATGCCATTTTATTTCTTTCCAGTGTCTTCATACTCACCCTTTTAATTATGTCTTCCCATCATCTAAATTTTTCCATAATGCCTCATAGTCCAATTTAATAATTTCTTGCCATGCTCATTCTAAATAAATCTTCTAAATCATCATGACTTCAAGTTAAATTCTCAATATATAATTTAGTCTCCAAGTCACATTATTTAATCCACCAAATAAAGAATTAGCAACTATTACACTTGCAAAGCATACGTAGTTCATAAAACACAATGCAATTGATATTAAAATCATTCCAGCATCTCCTACGTTCCTTATACATATCCCTTACCTAATAGTTGTGACGTAGCTTATCCGGATCAGTCGAAGAAATCAAAGTGTAGTTGCAAGTTTAATACCACCCAAATGCCAACTCACTTCTCGACTGCAGAAAATCATTAAAACACTTTAATTCCTAAAATTAGCTTTTCATTCCGAAATTTCCCTTTAATATTTTCCAGAATATTTCCTATACCAAGATTACATACATTCCATATCGTATTTATCAACACTTAAATATTTATAATACTCAATATATTCGCATTGCTTTAATGTGCAACTATTTAATTAAAATCCTATTTTGTTCTTCTTCATCGAGTTCATGGTATACATATACTTATACCTATATACAATATATATATATATATATATATACACACACACACACACTCCACCTTATCCATACTTATGCACCCATACTCATCTAAATGTTATTAAACCATATCACATAATAATTGTACAATGCATTTTAGCACTTTCTTGTATATATATATATTTTTCCTCCTAGACCTACTTCAAACAAATATCATTATCACTATTTATTTATCTTTAAAACTCCCATTATCACAATACAATTTACTTAAAAATGGTTGCAACAATTCTCTTACCCTTGAAAGCTTCCAATTGGACCTTCTCCACCGTTTATCTCCCCATTGTTTTGGAGCTTTTGTTTTCTTCCAAATGCAGCAAATCCTACATTCATGTAATGCCTTATAATTAATCTACAATCTTTACAAATGAATCTTAAGCTAATAAGCATTTCTTACCACAACTCTCTATATGACCGAAACCTTTAAAATTTTAGGCGTGCCTTTACAGCTTTAACTGGCAACTACAGCAAGTATCCTTATCATCAGCATATACTCAGTCTCTGGTCAAAATCAACACAGCCACATACACCTTTTTTTTTTTGCCCTGTAAACACTGCCTCCAACCTTCCCAATGTCAGCCGCTGCCTTTATTTCTTGTCACGCCCTTCCTCCCTTGCTCGGTAGCCTCGTTTCACCTCTCCCTTACGCTTCACCACTGGTTCATGTCAATAATTGAAACCAAAACCATTAGTTCTAGCTTTTAATTGTTACATAACTTAGCGTCAATAATCTTGCCAAAATGCTAGCTGAATTACCTTATCCTCGTTCTGGTTTACAGCAGCTCGAAGATGGCCCTCAACTTGTCTCTATTCTGCCTCTCCTTCACGCAACCTTGTTGCTGTTCTAGCCCACTTCACTCACGTCTTAGCTTTCTCAGTTCACTCTTCCTTGACAAGATTTACTCTCTCCAAAACCGAGCCTTACCTTACCTCTAGTTTTCTTCTTTCCTTTATTTCCTTTCTTTTCAGTTTTCTTATCTCTCTCACGTGTCTCTCTTCAGTTTACTCCCTTTCGTTTCACTGCCGTTCATTCTTTCTTTCTCGTTTCAACCCTTTGCTGCATTTTCTCTCTTTTCTCTCGTTGCTTCTACCATCTCTGTTTCATGTTTCTTCCTTCTCTTTTTCCTGAATGGCTGCAACTCCTCTCTTTAGCAACCTTCCAGCCTTCGTTTCTAATGCCAGGTCAGCATTTGTTTCTTTGTGTCGCCATTGCTTGCCCCTCTCCGGCTACTGGTTTTGCTCTCTCTTCTGCCCTCTTTTCTTTTCCTTTTTTTTAATCGGGTTTTGCTTTGTTGAAAAGAAAACAGAGACGGTTTTTTTCTAATCTGTGGGTATTACTCCCACTAACGTGGAAATAAGTGAGGGACGTCGGTGGCTTCCCAGGGAAGCCAAATCCGACTTTCCCTCCTTTTTTTTTATATTCATATATATATATATATATATATGAAATATATATTTTCCTTTATTTTAAATTGAATCCTATGAATATTAGACTTAATATATATAGACATATAGTTATATATTTTATTTGTATTACTCAAATGTATACCACATTTAATTTAATATACATGCGTCTTTTTATTTAATAAATAATTATATACACTTATATATATTTATTCTTTTAATTATTTAATCCCTCACATACTTATACATATGTTTATAACCACACTTACGAAATCGTTAATATATTTCATTCTTATATAAAAGTATCATTTATTTTCTTTATCAAATTAATGTATATATCTCAAACCTACATATATATAATTTATAATATATATTAATCATTTATAGTCAAATGCATAACTCACATCTTCTATTTCATTACTAAAATAATAACTTCGAAATATTTCTCAATACTTAATTCATTTAAATTCCTTCTTTTATTTCACAAATTCAGTACGAAATTTACGGTCTTCACATTCTCCCCACCTTAGGAAATTTGGTCCTCCAAATTTGTATTGGACTAACCCAAACCAAATAGTTCTGGGTACTTTTCCCACTGTACAATGGCCTTTATCTTAGACGGATCAACCGACACCTCGTCCTTTAATACCACATAAGCTAGAAAATAATTTGATCCAACCAGAAGTCAAACTTACTCAACTTACCATATATCTTATGATTCCTAAGGGTCTAGAGGACAATCCTCAAAAACTGCTTATGTTCTTCTGAACAAACAACATAAGTGCCTTCCAAGGAGAAACACTACTTCAGATAAGTCTCTTATCGAAAAGTTTCTTATTCCAATATCTTTTAAACGGAATAGTATACTTTTATTTACTTCGAAGCAAAATCTACAACATAACGTTCAAGGAAGGAGAAGGCTATATTCTTAGAGTGACTGTCTAAACTAACTCTATTAGTAGATAGCCAGTCCATACCCAAAATCATATGAAAATCCTACATATTCAGTAGAACTAGATCTGCTATCATTTCATTCTTTCCTATCCTTATCTTACAGTTTCTATAAACAACATCAGTCATTTGGTACTCCCTAAAAGGAGTGTTAACTTGTAACATATGTTTTAAGGGTTCAGGCTTTATAGACAACTTCATAGCAAAAGAAGAACATATAAAGGAATAAGTAAAATCTGAATTAAATAATGCAAATGCCATAATATCAAAGACTAAGATCTTACCCTTGATAACATCTGATGAAGTGTCAGCAGCCTCTTGATTCAACGCATACACCCTACCCTGAGCCACTACGTTCTTACCTTTCTCTGTAATAATGGCTCGTTTCTGAGGCTGGGCTAGACGCTCAAGCTCTTTTTGTACTGTCGAATTCTGCGGACAATCCTTTATCATGTGTCCCTTCTATCCACAACAAAAGCAAGCTCCCGTAGCCTTAGAGCAAGGCTTACCTGTATGTAGGTTCCCGCAAATACTACATGGAATGGCAGCTATACCTTTCTGAGTCCCAGTACTCCCCGCGACAGTAGTAGGTCTAATAGATCGATCCCCAATAGTCTTATCTCCTACCGGCCATCAAAAGACTCATCTCTCTTAGGCCTCTTATCAAATCGTCTAGATGTAGGAAATCGATCATCAAAAGTCCTTTTACCTTTATCCTTATCCTTGCCCTTGGAGCGGGATCCAAAATCAGATTGATACATCTTATAGTCTTGCTCACATAACAGGGCCTTTCGAATAGCCTCGTCATAGGTGGAGATATCCAATGGAGCTAGTCGGGACCTGATAGATGGTCATAGTCCATCCAAAAACCTCTCTACACGGTGCTCCTCGTTACTCACTGTCTATGGATCATAACGGCTAAGGGCTGTAAACCGTGACTCATATTGATCCACCATTCGATTCCTCTGAGTCAAATTCAAGTACTCGGTCTGTATCCTCTTTTAGGCCATACGGGGAATGTACTATTTACGAAAATACCCCAAAAATATGTCCAATGTGACAACAGGATGTCTAGCCCTCAGCACAGTCTTGGTGGATTTCCACCAATGCTCTGCCTCATCCACGAGTAAGAAGGTGGCCATGCCCACTTTTTCTGTCTCGGAGCATGCCATGTATTCAAATAACTTCTCCATCTTATTCACCCAACTCTCCACCACCATCGGTTCCTTTTCTCCCTTAAACTTAGGAGGGTCGAACTTCTTGAACTCTCGAAGCCGAGTCAAATTACATCTTTCCACTGGTCCTGCCTGTGGCTGCATTATAGCAAGTACCTCTGGCTGGGTCTGGAGCTGAACTGGCTGAATCGGAGGAGGTACAGGCTGAGCTGGAGGCTGAAGGGCAGGTGGTGGAAGCACAGGATGAGGCACTATCGGTGGTGGGGGTGTTGGTGCTGGTGCCAATGGTGGGGCTGCCTGTCCTTGATTGTTATTGAAATTTGCCATGAACTGGGTAAACATAGCAGACATGGCGTTCATATTCTGGGACATGGTATCTATAGTCCTCTCCAGCCTATCCATTCGGTTTCCATCAGGTTCTGGAGTCGGGGTCTCAGGTGCTAGCACTTCTTGTCTCCTATCGAAACTCCTCACACTCCTATAACGTCCTCGTCCTCTCATTTTATAGATAGCCTAGACGAAACAAACATATTTAGTACCATTTACGCGCTTATGTACAGTATATACTCAGACATGTACAGTACTTAGGGGATGTAAATAGTTCTTAACTTACAGACATTAAAGCACATCAGACCAACCTTGCTCTAATACCAACTTTGTAACAACCCTTTATACAAAAATTATGAACCAAATTTTTTCTTTTTCACTTACTTGGTTGGACTGTGCTTAGTGTCTCAGATTTATTCTTAAGCTAAATTTACATTAGCTAAATCAATATCCTATAATCACTTTGGTCTCAGTTCAATTTTTCTGACTAAGCATGCAGCCACATATTAAAATTATACCACTTAACAAAATTCATGTTCACCAAAGTTGCATGCATCATTACTTACCATAATGTATTAAGTGTTTCCTTTAATTACATCCCCTACTATAAAAGTACTGAAAAGCAAGTCTGAATATAAAATAGACAACTGTACATCATATACCTTCAAGGGCGATACAAAACCTCAAAGGACGAGTCAGAACCTCTCGTATGGATCACCTACTGCAAATAATCTGGAAGGTGGAGAAGCGGGTGAGCTTTTTGGAAAGCCCAATAAGAAATATATATAAAGAGACAGATACCGTAAGCTATATGCAAGTATCTGAAACAATTAATAAGTTCTAAAACGTAAGGGATATTTCTAAAGTAGAGAATTTTATTCGGAAAGGAATTCATGTATTCTGAAAATCAGATGTAAATCAAATCCGTATAATAGATCACTTAACAAAGCCATGCTATGCAAATGTGTGAACAATCAACTTTGTAAACCATATCGTTTTTCAAATCAAATCATAAAAATCAGTACCAAATCATTTTCAGATTTTAGAATCCAATCATATTAATCCATATCATATCGTTTCCAGAATTCAGAGTTCGAAAATTAGATATTCAAAAATCATTCAGAAATAAAAAATAACAGAAAGTGGAGACATGGCAGTAACTCGGTATACATCAAGCAGCAAAGATATCCTATAAGGATAATAACATATAGACGTATGGCCATAGTCCAAGTGGTCTACAGTGAACATTGATCAGGTGTTATCTGTGACCGCTGCAGACTGGATTAAATCACACAGCAACATAGCGTGCAAAATACATATAAAAAACAAATACTGTAGGCCCCGAAGTCACACTACAGCCAGATACTATAGGCCTCGAAGGTCACACTATAGCCAGATACTGTAGGCCCCGAAGGTCACACTACAGCCAGATACTGCTGAATCCAAAATATACAGCAATCAGATACCGCAAGATGATGGTTAGCCAGTGTCTCAAAACAAAAGTGTCATAGTTCAGAGTTCAAATTCGTAAGTCAAAACATACAGATATTTATAAAAGTTCATAAAGCAGATTATTGCATAAAATCATAATTATTTTCCAAATATTTAAAAACTTAATAATTTCCAAAATATATATAAAGAAATACGTTTTAGTGCCATGATTTATAATACATCCATAAATCCATAAAGAAATACGTTTTAGTGCCATGATTTATAATAAATCATGCAATTTAATAAGCTTTCAATAAAAACTGAATTTTTTAGATAATTCATGATAATGCAGAGTTTCATAAATCCAAATTCGAAAGAGCATTTTCAAAACTCATAAAGGTTCCAAAACCAATTAAAATACAAGGAAATCCAAAAATCCGAAAACTTCATAATTTTTCATAAATATTTCTAAAATGCTAAAGTTTGGTAATTTCCATAAAATAAAATTTAATTTAAAAATTCTGAATATGCTAAAATCATGCAATTTAATATTTTCAAGACTGAATTCCTTAAGAAAGTTCTATTCTTAAAAAGTTTCTTAGCCTTTTAGCTGAAATCGCAGAAATCAATATTCTTACGAAAATTCGATAGCATGACAGTATCAAATTTCTAAAGTCTCTTGCAAAGCATGCGCAGTTCATAAAACACAATGCAATTGATATTAAAATCATTCCAGTATCTCCTACGTTCCTTATACATATCCCTTACCTAATAGTCGTGACGCAGCTTATCCGGATCAGTCCAAGAAATCAAAGTGTAGTTGCAAGTTTAATACCACCCAAATGCCAACTCACTTCCCGACTGCAGAAAAATCATTAAAACACTTTAATTCCCAAAAATTAGCTTTTCATTCCGAAATTTCCCTTTAATATTTTCCAAAATATTTCCTATACCAAGATTACATACATTCCATATCTTATTTATCAACACTTAAATATTTATAATACTCAATATATTCGCATTGCTTTAATGTGCAACTATTTAATTAAAATCCTATTTTGTTCTTCTTCATCGAGTTCATGGTATACATATACTTATACCTATATACAATATATATATACTCCACCTTATCCATACTTATGTACCCATACTCATCTAAATGTTATTCAACCATATCACATAATAATTGTACAATGCATTTTAGCACTTCCTTGTATCTATATATATTTTTCCTCCTAGACCTACTTCAAACAAATATCATTATCACTATTTATTTATCTTTAAAACTCCCATTATCACAATACAATTTACTTAAAAATGGTTGCAACAATTCTCATACCCTTGAAAGCTTCCAATTGGACCTTCTCCACCGTTTATCTCCCCATTGTTTTGGAGCTTTTGTTTTCTTCCAAGTGCAGCAAATCCTGCATTCATGTAATGCCTTGTAATTAATCTACTATCTTTACAAATGAATCTTAAGCTAATAAGCATTTCTTACCACAACTCTTTATATGACCGAAACCTTTAAAATTTTAGGCGTGCCTTTACTGCTTTAACTGGCTGCTACTGTAAGTATCCTTATCATCAGCTTATACTCAGTCTCTGGTCAAAGTCAACACAGCCACATACACCTTTTATTTTTTTTTTTGCCCCGTAAACACTACCTCCAACCTTCCCGAATGTCAGCTGCTGCCTTTATTTCTTGTCACGCCCTTCCTCCTTTGCTCGGCAACCTCGTTTCACCTCTCCCTTACGCTTCACCACTGCTTCATGTCAATAACTAAAACCAAAACCATTAGTTCTAGCTTTTAATTGTTACATAACTTAGCCTCAAAAATCTTGCCAAAATGCTAGCCGAATTACCTTATCCTCGTTCTGGTTTACAGCAGCTTAAAGATGGCCCTCAACTTGTCTCTATTCTGCCTCTCCTTCACGCAACCTTGCTGCTATTCCAGCTCACTTCACTCACATCTTAGCTTTCTCAGTTCACTCTTCCTTGACAAGATTTGCTCTCTCCAAAACCGAGCCTCACCTTACCTCTGGTTTTCTTCTTTCCTTTATTTCCTTTCTTTTCAGTTTTCTTTTCTCTCTCACGTGTCTCTCTTTAGTTTACTCCTTTTCGTTTCACTGCCGTTCATTCTTTCTTTCTCGTTTCAACCCTTTGTTGCATTTTCTCTCTTTTCTCTCGTTGCTTCTACCATCTCTGTTTCATGTTTCTTCCTTCTCTTCTTCCTGAATGGTTGCAACTCCTCTCTTTAGCAACCTTCCAGCCTTCATTTCTAATGCCAGGTTAGCATTTGTTTCTTTGTGTTGCCACTGCTTGCCCCTCTCCGGCTACTGGTTTTGCTCTCTCTTCTGCCCTCTTTTCTTTTCCTTTTTTTTTATCGGGTTTTGCTTTGTTGAAAAGAAAACAGAGATTGGTTTTTTTCTAATCTGTGGGTATTACTCCCACTGACGTGGGGAATAAGTGAGGGACATCGGTGGCTTCCCAGGAAGCCAATTCCAACTTTCCCTCCTTTTTTTATATTCATTTATATATATATATATTTGAAATATATATTTCCTTTATTTTAAATTGAATCCTATGAATATTATACTTAATATATATAGACATATAGTTATATATTTTATTTGTATTACTCACATGTATACCACATTTAATTTAATATACATGTGTCTTTTTATTTAATAAATAATTATATACACATATATATATATATATATATTTTTTTCTTTTAATTATTTAATCCCTCACATACTTGTACATATGTTTATAACCACACTTACGAAATCATTAACATATTTCATTCTTATATAAAAGTATCATTTATTTTCTTTATCAAATTAATGTATATATCTCAAACCTACATATATTTAATTTATAATATATATTAATCATTTATAGTCAAATACATAACTCACATCTTCTATTTCATTACTAAAATAATAACTTCAAAATATTTCTCAATACTTAATTCATTTAAATTCCTTCTTTTATTTCACAAATTCAGTACGAAATTTGCGGCCTTCACAAGATAATAATAGAAATTTTTTTGATGAGAATTAAATGTCTAAGCTCTAAGAAAGTCCTATTACTGATTCTATTTCCTTTTCTAAGTAGTTTGAAGAAAAATGTATCTTTGGTACTTCTGTAAGTTCTATTGACAACCTTTGCATTCGTTATACTGTCAAATGTTGTTATTGGTAAGACATTTCAATTCATCCATTTGTCTGATATTTTTTTTGATTTCTCCTTGTACACGTTTCTATTTACTAAATTTTGTATAGGATTTTTTTCCTGATTAGTCTAAACCAGTAAATATGTTCTCTTCTATGGTTTAGTAAGTTACTGATTGAAAAATTCATTTACCGTTAAACTTTGGTTCTCTCTTTTTTCTGAATTTGTGTTCATTTTGCGAGTTATTGCGAGGAGGTTATTGGAATCAAAACACACTACACCTCATTTGTATTTATCTTCAGGTAGGAACTTTAAATATTTATCTATAGGGTTTGGTATCATTTAACCTTTGATCTTTAAAGGTTTTATTGTGTTCATCAGATGTTATACTGGATCCTCTTGTTTCGTTTAGGAAGGAGCTTATAGTTATTGACTGAATTCTTGTATCATCAATTTGATTTTTGATCTGTAGGTTTGTTGACTGCTGATTGTTCTATTCTTTCTCAATTTGCAGCGAAGCACACTATTAAAGTTTCCGTTAATGATATTGTCATAAAAACGGTGGCTATCGCTCTAAAAAATGTACCTGAAGCTAATGGGAAGACATAATTTCGATAAAATTGGTCTTGGTAGATTTCTCAGTAAACATGGTAATTTTTGTGAAAAAAAATGAATGAATCATATTTTTGTTCGTGATTGTTTGTTAAGAATAATAAACGGACATAAACGAACAAAAACCAAACATATTCGTTAACTTTCTCGAACGTTTTGTTCGTTTACACCCCTAGCTCTAATTTTGGTTAATCTAAGTATCTAACTAGTTCTTCCTGGTTTTAAAAAATCTATGATCTTTACTACTGCTACCTAGATTGTTGTAGTTATTCCTTTCACCCTATATACACCAGTATGATACCTACTTGAGATTTGAGTTATTTTTTATTGCAGGTGCATTTTTTTCAGTATTACAATCTAACTTCTGCGATATTTAGAGGCTTCTTCTTTGATAACATTTAGTCTTTGAAAATCCGAGAGATCAACTGTTGTCGAGGGTGTCTTTCTTAAAGGTCATTAATAATACACTTCAAAATAATCATGTTTTGTTCCAGAATTTCCAAAAATTTGTTAGTTCATTAGACTTGTTCACAATTGTTAACAACCAAATTGATATAAAATTTTGCATGATGTTAGGTTACCATCGTCATCAAATTTTACTACCTTCTTCAGGGCTTATTCTGTAATTTCATGTCTTCCATCTGGTAAAAAATTAATGTGCGACTGATGGAAAAAAACAAATAGTCAAATCAATAATGACTTTTCTTTCTCCTTCAATTATGCTATTCTTTACTACTCTCTTGCTCCAACAATAAGTATTGTTTGCACAGAATGATAACCTTATAATTAGCTTTAGTTGTGTTAAGATTGACAGATTGTGTGTAGTTCTTTTGATGCATATTGAACAAGTAATGGTAGCAAGTGATGAGACTGCTAATTCAATTGGCCTATGCATGCAACATTTCTTGTATTGAATCATAGAGTTTATGAAACATTTCTAAGATGTCATCTACTACAGTAAATGGCTCAGAATGAGTCGGATCAGCAACCATCTTTCCTAACTGCATGTAGAACATAAAACTTTGGCTGACTGAAATGAAAATTGATTTGGAAAGCCAAACTTGTGTTTCTATGATATATTCTATATGAAAAAAAAAATTGAATGTTGTTTGAAAAGGAGACACTATCGTTAAATTAAATATTCAAAAAAAAAAGAAATTTTAGAGTAAGGTTATAAATATTGATATGTAAAATCAACCTGAAAAACACATGATTAAGTGTACATGTAATGCTATTATGCGTAAAATATGTTAGAAGCATTGTAAACATTTGATAATTAACTTAAGATTAATGTAAACAATATATGATTAATCACAAATCTAAAGTTATTAAGTGCAAAATATGTTATAAGTAGAAAAACACATGATAATTAATATAAATATATATTATAGCAAAATTATCATGTGTTTAAATCTATTGACATTAATATTTACATTAATAATAATATTTTTATGATACTTTTATCATATTTTACGCCTAATAACTTTAAATTTACACTTAATCATGTTTTTTTTACGTTAACCTTACAGTAATATCAAAATTTGTGACCTTACTGTAGAAATTCCCTTGCTAATAATTATTATAATTTGGTTACTTATTGAGGATCATAATAAAATTGATTTATTTCCCACAACAACATTGTCATTTATTTAACACCTTTGACCATACAACCAAATAATATTCGAAAATTAAAAATATCCTCCCTTCATATAAATTAAAATGTAAAACAATTGCCGTGTTGCTACATGGGTATAGGCTTAATGATGAATGAAACAATGCAATCTTTGGTCACGTCGGTGGATGTACTGACTCCATCTCCATACTGGTACATGCACTGTGCAGTTCGAGCCATGTTCTTTGATATGTTCACAATAACTTCAGGGAAAGAATTGTCAACAGTTTCCTCATTGATCTTCTTCCATGAATAGCTTATCATCTCTTTTACATGCTCTCATGCTTCTTCTTATGATACTCTTTTTTCAATCATGTAACTCTGCACTGCTTTTGGTACGTCCCCTCTCTCCATCTCAACCTTCAAAATAAACAGCCACATAGCATATAAGATTTAACATCTAATTTTAAAGGGTAGTGTCGCGACCCGCGACCTCTACTTCTTATCAAATAACAATTAAATATCAATTACCTTTTTTCCTCATATACACTTTGGTTAGACTCGTCCGTCAATATCATCCTTCTTCTTATATACTTTATTATTAAAATATGATATCACTTTGCCACATGAATTGAGATTTTCATATATTCATATGAGTCAACTACATCAAGATCTCAAATAACTTACATAACCTATATCCCCAAAACATACACTAATGTAATATCGTACTGTACAATAGCCGAAGTATACGGCCAACTGATTATACCTTCAAGGGATAATTGAGAAGTGTAACTCGAAGGTATACTAGAAGATCCCAAAATGTGCTCCTCTATCCGGAGCAGAAATCACTTCAGATAATCTAAAAAATAGTTGTAAAGGAGTGAGTTTACACTCAATAAGAAACATATGTAAAAGAGCGTACTATGCCTCTATATGCAGTTTTCCTGCTTGGCTCTATAATGTCATGTAAAACCATTATAAAGCATATACCATATACAAGTAAATCATCTCTTTCAGATACTCTCACAAATCTAAAATCACGTGAAATCACAAGTGCAAATACAAATAACTTTACATATGAATAACTTCAAATACTTTCAAATAGATGGGAGACAATTAAATTCCAATAGAACCATGCACCAAGTAATTCTCATAAGGATACAACAAATATATCTCGTAAGGGATAATCCTGTGAGAGATCTCATAAGGATACCACAAATATATCTTGTAAGGGATAATCCCGAAAGATGTAAAATAAGTGGTGTACCCACGCATGGGCTAGGGATCCTCCTCGAAGCCGAATACAAATAAGAGACATATGGCCATTGTTTATAAACCATAGTGAGCACTAGTCAGGTGGCATTCGTGGCACTGAGGATCGGACTAAGGTTCCTCAGCCAAGTACAAATACAAATAATATGCATGATCGTTAGAGGAATCCACGGTCTCCAAAACCTTTGCTATATAGCTTTAGCAAATACTAGAATACTTTCTTGAAATGGGTTTCAAAACCTCTTTTTCAAAGGAGGCAATCGACTGGTCTTTAGGAAAGTCGGCTGCTATACCATGTATTACTTTATTAAATTTCTTTTCCTTTTTGAAATTCAAATAATTTATTTTTCAAAAACATATAAGGCAGTCAACTGGTTTTGAAACATAATGCTTCTGAAAATAGGGTAGTCAACTGGCTCCATAAGTAGTTGACTGGTTTTGAAACAGAATGCTTTTTAAAGAAAAGCAATCGACTGGTTTGAAACAAAATGTTTTTTGGAAATTAGCAATCGACTGGCTTATACAGCAGTCGATTGGATTGTCTCGGTTTTCAGAAATTTACGCTTTGGTTGTCTTTAGGCAGTCGGCTACTCCTAACATTTTGGTAACTAGGAGTAAAACCCGAAATTTAACTTTTCCTGCACTTAAACCAACTGATACTTCTTTCCAAAACACTTAAAAACATGAGGACATAGCCACCCTACGTCCGTTACATAAATTTCTTACCTCAAATAATCACTGAAACGCGAAATCTCTTGATTGCACCAATTCCTTCCCTTTACTTCTTCAAAGTTGTAAACATCATCATAGTGCAAACCTTTAAGAAATCCTTACAAATATATTATACCAACTCCATATGACACCAAACCATAGATAAAATCAACTAGAACTACTTCCATCTCTTACCTTTACTAGTGACCAAAAATGATAGCAACAAGATCTCCTTAATTCCTTGGATTCAACCTTTCATATTAAATATATGGTTTTAGCTAGTGACAATGAACAATTTTCATTTAAGGAGTTCGTTGATTTGATCGAGGAACAAGGTAGTTTGTCAAGGAAGTTAGAATGGAAAACTTAAAGGAATTTGGAGGAAATGAGAGGAAGAGAGAAATGGGGCTACCGACTTGGAGAGGAAGGAGAATGATAACTCATGCCATTTCAGTAAATGCACATTTATCCCATAATCATCGCAGCCTTTGACTTTATTTGACTCTTGACCATTTGACCATCAATTCCTTTTATTCCATCTATGTCCCTTATCTCATTTATACATCAAATTCTCATATTTATTTAATCATTCAGATTGTAATACTTTACAAATATGAAGAATTTATAGGAAATTAGGGATTTCACATTCTCCCCACCTTAAGAAATTTGTCCTCCAAATTTAAATAAAGTTATGTCTCAAATAATTCAGGATGTCTCTCCTTCATTAAGCTCTCTAGCTCCCATGTAGCTTTTTCTGTAGTATGATACTGCCAGAGAACTTTGACTAATGGAATTGTCTTAGACCTCAACACCTTCTCTTTTCTATCCAAAATCTGAACCGGCTTCTTTACATAACTCATGTCTTCTCGAATCTCCAAGGGCTCATATTCTATGACATGAGATGGATTCGGATTATACTTCCGAAACATGGACACATGAAAGACATTGTGTACTCCCGATAGCTCCGGAGGTAGTGCTAACCTATACGCAACATTTCCCACACGATCTAAGACTTCAAATGGCCCGATGTAGCGAGGACTAAGCTTATCTCTTTGGCCAAATCTCATGATTCCTTTGGATGGAGAAACTTTCAAAAACACCAAATCTCCAACCAAAAACTCAAGTGGTCTCCGTTGAGCATCCGCATAACTCTTTTGTCGACTCTGGGCTGTCTTAAGTCTTTGACAAATTAGCTTAACATCCTCAGAGGCCTGCTCGACTAGATCTAGAGCCAATAACTTGCATTCGCCCACTTCTTCCCACCCAATCAGAGATCGACACCTTCTACCATATAAAGCTTCATATGGTGCCATCCCGATACTTGCATGATAGCTATTATTGTAAGCAAGCTCAGCCAATGGCAGATGTTCGTCCCATGAGCCTTTAAAATCCAAAGCACAAGCTCTCAGCATGTCCTCTAGTGTCTGAATAGTGCGCTCTGATTGACCATCAATCTGCGGATGAAAAGCTTTGCTAAAATTCAGTTGAGATCCCATAGCTTCTTGAAAATGTTCCCAAAAATGAGAAGTAAACCTAGAAGAGGTAATGCTCACTGGAACTCCATGTAGTCTGACAATTTCTTTCATTTACAAATCTGCCAAAGTACTAAGTGTATCCATAGACTTCATAAGTAAGAAGTGAGTTGACTTAGTTAATCTATCCACGATTACCCAAATACCATCATGATTCCTCTTGTTCCTGGGCAATCCCATGACAAAATCCATCGTAATGTGTTTCCACTTCCACATAGGCATAGGCAGAGGATGTAACAAACCTGCTGGTCTTTGGTGTTCTACCTTAACCTACTGACATGTGAGACACTTCGCCACAAATTCTGCTATGTCTCTTTTCATGCCAGTCCACCAATACACCTTGCGAAGATTATGATACATCTTCGTATTTCCCGGATACAACGTGTATCTAGTGCCATGTGCTTCTGCCAAAATCAATTTCCTCAACTCCTTATCATTAGGAACACATATACGGTTATTAAACCTTAAAATTCTATCGCTACCAATATTGAACTCCGAGAGCATACTTGACTGGATCTGATTCACAGCCTCGATACACTTGGCATCCTTCCTCTGAGCAATCCGGATTCTATCCATCAATTCTGGCTCAATCATTAGACTAGCTATCATCTCACATTGCTCATGAGGTGTAACACTTAAACTTAGGCTTGCAAACTGTTCAAGCAACTTATACTCTCGGAACATCATATAAGCCACTATCCCCACATGCTTCAGCCTCAAAGCGTTCACCACCACATTGGCTTTCCCCGTGTGGTACAAGATCTCACAATCATAATCCTTTAGAAGCTCGAGCCATCTCCTTTGCCTCATTTTTAAATCTCTCTGAGAGAATAAGTACTTCAGACTTTTATGATCCATAAAAATTTGAAATTTCTCACCATACAAGTAATGCCTCCAAATCTTTAGAGCAAATACTACTGCAGCTAACTCCAAGTCATGAGTTGGGTAGTTCTTCTCATGGTCCTTTAATTGACGAGAACCATATGCAACTACCTTACCATGCTGCATTAATACACATCTCAAACCTTGTCCTGAGGCATCATTATACATCGAAAATCCACCAGAACCACTAGGAATGGTGAGGATAGGTGCAGTCGTTAGTCTGCGCTTCAACTCTTAGAAATTATGCTCGCAGGCATCATCCCATTCAAACTTCACCTCTTTGCGCGTTAAGCGTGTCAAGGGAGCAGCTAATCTTGAGAAACCCTCCACAAATCTTTGGTAATAGCCAGCTAGACCCAAGAAACTCCTAATCTCCGTCGCCGTTTTCAATTTCTCCCATTGAATTGCTGCTTCAATCTTCGATGGATCGACCGAAACTCCATCTTTACTAATTATATGACCCAAAAAGGAGATTTGATCTAGCCAGAAATCATACTTACTTAGCTTGGCATACAATCCTCAATCTTTGAGGGTTTGCAGAACTATCCGTAAGTATTGCTCATGCTCTTCTGGGGATCTTGAATACACCAATATATCAGTGACAAAGACAATTACAAACTGGTCCAAATATTGTTTGAACACATCATTCATCAAGTTCATGAATGTTGTGGGTGCATTAGTTAGTCTAAATAGCATCACAAAAAATTCATAATGGCCATACCGTGTCCTGAATGCAGTCTTAGGGATATCTTTATTTCGGATCTTCAATTGATGATATCCCAACCTCAAGTCTATTTTGGAAAAGACTTGTGCACCCCGCAATTGATCAAAAAGATCGTCAATCCTGGGAAGAAGGTACTTGTTCTTGGTCATCACCTTATTCAACTATTGGTAGTTGATGCACAGCCTCATACTGCCATTTTTCTTTCGGACAAACAATACATGAGCACCCTAAGGGGATACGTTGGGTTGTATGAACCCCTTATCTAGTAACTCTTGAAGCTACTTCTTCAATTCCTCCAATTTTGAAAGTGTCATCCAATAGGGAGGTCTCGAAATGGGCTCAGTCCTCGGCACCAAATCAATAGTAAACTCAATTGGAGGAAGTCCTGGAAGATCATCTCGAAACACCTCGAAAAATTCCATGACCACCGGAATTTCATGAAGTTCGGGACGTTTCTGTCCTACGTCCACTACATACGCTATAAATCCTTCACATAGCAAATATATCTTCTATTACTTCAATTTCAAATAATTCAATCATTAAACATACTTTTGTATTAAGTATTTACAAAATCTATAACATAGCTAACTGGAGAAGAGAAGATCACACTTTTTGCATGACAATCTAGTATCACATGATTCTTAGCTAACCAATCCATTCCTAATATGACATCAAATCCATACATATTCAATAGGATTAGGTCAGCTATCGAATTTCTCTCTCCTACCCGTAGCTTACAACTACGATACACTATGTCTGTCATTTGAGATTCCCTAAAGGGAGTACTTATTTATTGTAATTGTCCTAAGGATTCAGGTTCAATAGAACTTCATAGCAATCATAGGAGAAACAAAAGAGTGTGTAGAGCCTGGATCAAATACTGTAAGGACATATGTATCATAAAGGTAAATCTGACCCTGTATCATCTTAGATGAAGCATTAACGGACTCCTTATCTACGGCAAATACCCGACCTTGAGTCACGGGTGTCTTTCCCTTCTCTGCAGTCGTGGCCTTACGCTAGGGCTGGGTGGCCTTCTCCGATTCCTCAGGCACCCTCTGATTTATCTTGGGACAATCTTGTATCCTGTGTCCCTGTTCACCACACCAATAACAAGCCCTACTCGCAAACCGGCAAGGCTGTGACCCATGAAATTTCCCGCAATGCTCACATCTTGGCATTGTACTTATCGATGAGCTAGTGGTACTACCTGCTGAATGTAGGGATCTCTTGTCACTTATCCTGATCCCGGTGGGTCTAGGAGTCCCTGTACCATAATCATCATAACTCCAAATTTTCAGTCTATTTCCATATAACCATTTAATTAAAGCAAAAGTCATTTTCTTATAATTTATTTGCTTACCTATCGAAGCTCTATCATAAGGCCTACTTCTCCTATATGGATATCTATCACTCGAGGCTCTCTAGTCTGACTTTCATTTCAACGGCTCTTTACCTTTACTCTTAGCTCGAAAGTCAGCCTGATGAAATTCATAGTCCTGCTCACACAGTTGAGCCTTACAGACTGCCTCTTCATAGGTAGTGATATCCATGGGATATAACTTAGACCTGATGGAAGGTCTCAATCCCTCCATAAATCTGTAGGTCTTATGCTACTCTCTCCTTAACACTTCCGGATCAAATCTGCTCAACGTAGTGAACTTAGACTCGTACTGACTAACCGTCATATTCCCCTGAGTCAAGTTCAGGAATTCAACCTGCAACCTCCTCTGAGCAGTGCGTTGGATGTATTGTTCATTAAATGCTTTTAAAAATATATCCCACGTTACTTCTGAATGTTTAGCCTCTAACACCATCTGAGTAGCCTGCCACCAGGGTTCTGTCTCATCCACTAATAAATAGGTAGCCAATCCCACCTTTTCTCTCTCGGTACAAGTCATATACCCGAATGACTTAGTGACCGTCTTCACCCAATTATCCGCGGTCAACGGGTCACTGTCCCCCTTAAACTTAGGCGGATCCAGCTTCTTAAATTCCTTGATCAAAGCGACGCTACAATAAGCTGTGGGATCCCGCCTCCCAGAAGTCTGAACGGATGGAGGAAACTTGGGCTATACCAGTGGTGGTTGCATCGTAGGAGTAGTGGTTGGTGCACTAGTGGCCACGTTCGGGAAGTTTGACATAAATTGTGTAAACATTGCGGCCATATTCTCTATATGCTTCTCCATCTTAGCTAAACTAGTGTTCGGGCTATGCGGTAGAGATGGAGGAGAAGACTGTGCATGGGGCGGTTCCACTCGACCCCGTCCTCATCCTCGTCCTCTATTAGTACCCCTTCTTCGAGTACTCATTCTGTCAATATCGCCACCAAATAACACTATTTAGTTTAACTTTAAACAGTCATACTACGAATAATCATTCAGACAAGTACAGTACTTTGGGGATATACACTAATTCTAGCCTAATGACATCGACAACATCAGTCTAACCTTGTTTTGATACCAATCTTTGTCACGACCCGCGACCTCTACTTCTTATCAAGTAATAATTAAATATCAATTAACTTTTTTCCTCATATACACTTTGGTTAGACTCGTTCGTCAATGTCATCCTCCTTCCTATATACTTTATTATTAAAATATGATATCACTTTGCCACCTGAATTGAGATTTTCATATATTCATATGAGTCAACTATATCAAGATCTCAAATAACTTATATAACCTATATCCCCAAAACATACACTAATGTAATATCGTACTGTACAATAGCAGAAGTACACGGCCAACTGATTATACCTTCAAAGGATAATTGGGAAGCATAACTCGAAGGTATACTAGAAGATCCCAAAATGTGCTCCTCTATCTAGAGCGGAAATCACTTTAGATAATCTGAAAAATAGTTGTAAAGGAGTGAGTTTGCGCTCAGTAAGAAACATATGTAAAAGAGCGTACTATGCCTCTATATGCAGTTTTCCTACTTGGCTCTATAATGTCATGTAAAACCATTATAAAGCATATACCATATACAAGTAAATCATCTCTTTCAAATACTTTCACGGATCTCAAATCACGTGAAATCACAAGTGCAAATACAAATAACTTTAAATACGAATAACTTCATATACGAATAACTTCATATACTTTCAAATAGATGGGAGACAATTAACTTCCAATAGAATCATGCACTAACTAATTCTCATAAGGATACAACAAATATATCTCGTAAGGGATAATCTCGTGAGAGATCTCATAAGGATACCACAAATATATCCCGTAAGAAATAATCTCGAGAGATTTCAAATAAGTAGCGTACCCACGCATGGGCCAGGGATCCTTTTCGAAGCCGAATACAAATAAGAGACATATGGCCATTGTCTATAAACCACAGTATGTGGCATTAAGGACCGGATTAAGGTTCCTCAGCCAAGTACAAATACAAATAATATGCATGATCGTTAGAGGAATCCACGGTCTCCAAAACCTTTGTTATATAGCTTTAGCAAATACTAGAATACTTTCTTAAAGTGGGTTTCAAAACCTCTTTTTCAAAGAAGGCAGTTGACTGGTTTCTAGGGCAGTCGACTGCTATACCATGTATTACTTTATTGAATTTCTTTTCCTTTTTGAAATTCAAATAATTTATTTTTCGAAAACACATAAGGTAGTCGACTGGTCCCATATAGCATTTGACTAGTTTTGAAACAAAATGCTTCTGAAAACAGGGTAGTTGACTGGTTCCATAGGCAGTCGGCTGGTTTTGAAACAGAATGCTTTGTAAAGAAAAGCAGTCGACTGGCATCCTTAGCGGTCGACTGGTTTGAAACAGAATGTTTTCTGGAAATTAGCAGTTGACTGGCTTATATAGCAGTCGACTGGTTTGTCTCAGTTTTCAAAAATTTATGCTTTGGTTGTCTCTAGGCAGTCGGCTGCTCTTAGCATTTTGGTAACTAAGAGTAAAATCCAAAATTTAACTTTTCCTGCACTTAAACCAATTGATACTTCTTTCCAAAACACTTAAAAACATGCGGACATAGCCACTCTACGTCCGTTACATAAATTCCTTACCTCAAATAATCTCCGAAACGCAAAATCTCTTGATTGCACCAATTCCTTTCCTTTACTTCTTCAAAGCTGTAAACATCATCATAGTGCAAACCTTTAAGAAATCCTTACAAACATATTATACCAAGTCCATATGACTCCAAACCATAGATAAAATCAACTAGAACTACTTCCATCTCATACCTTTGCTAGTGACCAAAAATGATAGCAACAAGATCTCCTTAATTCCTTGGATTCAGCCTTTTATATTACATATATGGTTTTAGCTAGTGACAAGGAACAATTTTCGTTTAAGGAGCTTGTTGATTCGATGGAGGAACAAGGTAGTTTGTCAAGGAAGTTAGAATGGAAAACTTAGAGGAATTTGGAGGAAATGAGAGGAAGAGAGAAATGGGGCTACCGACTTGGAGAGGAAGGAGGATGATGACTCATGCCATTTCATTAAATGCACATTTATCCCATAATCATCTCAGCCTTTGACTTTATTTGACTCTTGACCATTTGACCATCAATTCCTTTTATTCCATCTATGTCCCTTATCTCATTTATATATCAAATTCTCATATTTATTAAATCATTCAGATTGTAATACTTTACAAATAGGAAGAATTTACAGGAAATTGGGGATTTCACAGGTAGGCTTGGGCAAATGCTCAAGTAGGGTGTAATCGAGTTAAGTCAAAACGATTTGGTATTAGACTCAAGCTCGGCTCAATTCGAAAATTCGAGGCTCGAAGCTTGACTTGAACTTGATAGAACTTGGTTTTTAAATAAACTCAAGCTCTGCTCGATTTGAAAATTCGAGGCTTGAAGCTCAGCTTGAACTCAATAGAGCTTGGTTTTTGAAGCTTGATCTCGATAGAGTACTCAAGTCACTCGAGCTCAACTCGATAGGCTCGATTTGTCAATTTTTAACTTTATATTATGAGGGTAAAATGGTAACTTAATAATAAAATATTAAAAATATATATTAAAAAAACTCGACAAAGCTCGCAAGCTGCTCAAACCGAGTATTATGAAACATGAACATGACTCGACCCGTTATTCAAGTAATTCGAGTTCAAGCTCGGCTAAAAAATAAACGTGTCAAACACGAATGATCATCTAGTTGAGCTCGAGTAGCTGACAAATAGCTTGACTCATTTACATCTCTATGTTGAGGCATAAGTTACCTTGGAGGTACCCAGATCATCGTTGAGTCTAGTAATGAGAGATGACCAGTAAAATAACTGAGAATAGTCCTTGAGACAATGTGGAAATCGATCAACTATGGAGTTTGCCTCTACAAAACAAAGAAAAGCCAGTCCTCCAAGACTTCCAATTGATACCCATCCATTATTTATATATTCATCGAAAGTTGGAGTGTGACCTCCATAAAACCATTTGGCCTCTGTGATATGCACTCTGCAAAGTATAGCCCACTGCAATTTGCAAATGACAACAAAATAGAGTTATCTTATTAGCCCAAGTCCATGGAACGTTAATTTTGCAGGCTTCGAATGTTACCTGCTCCTTGATGTAGGGGAGAACATCCAGGCCATGGTCTTTCAAGGTCTCTTGGGCTAATTCAATAGTAAAGTCGGACATGGCCGAGAACATTACTCTCATGTACTCTGGAAGTTCTTCCACGGCCTTAACATCCTACCTGTTGAAAAGCAGATAGCCAAGCACTCAATTTTTGCTGCGATTGGGATGTAATATAACCACAATTTAGCAGCTAAAAACTCGTAATTTAAAGAATGTATATGTCATATATGTCATCAACTACAGTTGCTAGGCATGCATATTTAGTGAAACATATCCTGCATTTGGCATGTTGGGGCTCAAAGCCTAACCCTGTAGCCCAAAAGTATATTTCCATCAATCGATCTCTGCTGAAACTAAGCTTCTCCTTGAAGTTCAATTCCCTCCACCATCTGTTCCAACAATTATAAACTGTGTTAATTTATGTCACGTTTTAAATGAAAGCTAGAAAAATTGATTCAAGTTAATTTTCTTAAACTTGGAATTACAGATCAAGTAAATCATACTCTGCTAGTTCTTTCAGTTCTTGCTGGTAAGCTGATTGGGTAAGATTGTAGTCTAACTTGGCCCACTCTAGCAAAACTGAGATCGTTGAATCATTCCTCTGGCAGAAGCGAATGAAATTCCGTGCTTCAATCCTTTCCATCCTCCAATAAAGTGGAACCTCCAACGACTGTTGAACTTGCTTAGCCTTTTACTTTGTCCAGTTTCCCCAGTAAAGCCTTGAGACTTTCACTGCTAAATCCCTTCGCTTCTTCAAGGATTTTCTCCCCTTATATTCCCAAGAATGAAGCTTCACCACTTAAGCTATCCGTGAATTTCCCATCTGCGCCTTCAAATTTCTCGAGCATTTCTGTTTTCACCATGGTAAAATATAATGGATACGATTGAAGGAGCAAAGAGTTTGACATTTCGAAGCTTAGATATGAAAAATATGTAAGGAATTTAATCACCTGCACAAACTGGATAACCATGCTCTCGTAGAAGTCGGAAAAGCAATGCAGCGGTGGAAAGGTCGTTGGGAGACATTTTGATCAGCATTCAATTGATTCAAAACCTCTTCAATCTGTTTCTCGAAATGGTTCAACAAGGCAGCTGTGTCTTTGGTTGACGCAAGCAATTTTTCAGCTTTTTGTTTCAGCTCCTTCAACCGAGTAACGTGGAATTCATACTATAAGACAACAAAAACAAATATGGGTTAATTAAACTCTCTTTAATCCATATGTGGAGTGGTATATTCCACTAGCGGACAATATTAATTAAATTCTTTTTCTGAAGCTCATGTACTAGCTAGGGAAATATTACTTGCATAGGCTAGATTATTAATAACCACTTGTAAAGTTAATATGAAATAAATAAAATCAATGCTCCATGTGCATTTTGGGATATTTGAACCTTCGCTTATCTCTCGAGTGGCTTTCACAACTTTATGTGTGTGTGTGTTTTTTAAGGTGTAAATAATAAAGTATCTAAGATTTTGAGTGTCCAGCACGGACTAATTATTTCAAAAAATAAATATTTTCAAACAATATTATTTATCACACCAATATCATTTGTGTTATTATATACTCGTAAAATCAAACAAAATAAAATTACTACTCGTTCTTGATCTTTTTAAGTATTATTATGAATGCATCAAGTCGTTGCATTTTAAAATCAGTATAAAATTATTCAAATAATGAACTTACCATTTCTCATTACACACAATCAGAATAATAAAACTTGTAGAGAATATTGACTCTTCAAGCAGCCACGTTTTTTTATCATTTTTTCCACCTCTTGCCCCTCTGCCAAAGATGCCTATCTACATAGGCTCATTTATCTTCATTCATTTTTTATCTTTTCAACAGCTCTCCCTTGCTTGGTTTTTTTTTCTCCTTTTTCTTTCTTCTTGTATAACTAAACATTTATCATAATAATAATTATAATAAATACATTTTACATAAAACATGCAAATTAATTCAGGACGAATTGAAAAATATTAGATATGGAAAGTGGAGAGCAGCGTATATAAAACTGAGTAAAAAGTGAAAAGAAAACAAAATCCGAAGCAGTGCGCTCATTGTGTAAGGAGTGGACAAGGATTTTATGACGGTGGGATCCAAATACCCACAAAACTAAAGAAAACATAAACGAAATAACAACTTTTAATGTGGTTTGGCTTAACTAAATTGGCTTATAATCACTCAACTAAAACAACAACCAATCAAAAATTACAACGGTACAATTTTTAAAAGAGAAAAATTACAAATCCATTACAAACCCAACGTCTAATTGCACCTTTTATAATAGCTTAAATACTAGCTATTATATAAGTATTTACAACTGTTTTGGATACATTATAAACCAAACCCAATGCACTCTTCACTATTTGCAAAATTATCTTCCAATTATTTTGCATCTATATCCAAACCTCGTTCAGAAATAGAAGGAAAAAAAAAGTAAACAACCCAAGAATTACAATAATATAAAATGCCTACTTTTTGAAGCAAGTAGATTTTCTTTTGTTTATAGAATGCAACACTCTACGTGCTTCTTTTTCATCTTCGTTTTTCTGATTAGCTGAATATTTATCTTCAATAGTCTTATCGTAATCCTAACTCTTAATATAGCTGGTTATTTGGTTAAAAACTTGAAATTAAGACTCTTCATCAGTTTTCTTTTCTTGGGATGACTGTGGCAGGCAAGGCAATCCCTCATTGTTAGAGGCCTTTTCTCTATGTTGGCAAACCCTCGACATCCGGTAAGATTTAGTTTTTGCTTGTTAGAAATGTTCCCCCATCTAAGGAGGAAAATAGTAAAAGAGGAAATAGAATCTGATTAACTAGACAGGACAATCCCCAAGTGCCTTATTTTTTTTTACTAGTTCCAAATTCCCTCCTTTGTTGTTGTGATATTCTTAGGCTTAATAGGCAAATATATCCTTAACCTTCTACACAATATGGATATAAGCCCTAAACATTTAATTTTATTGTAAAAGTCCATAAACTCGTATTTTTACTAGAAATAAGCCCTTAACCTTTTAAAATAGTGCAATTAAGTAAAATAAATAAGAGGCTAAAGTCTTATAAGCCTTCAATCTTTTTATTTTAATGCAAAAACTTACAACTGATTTAGACTTAATTGCATTATTTTGAAAGTTTAGGGGTTTATATAGTAAAATCAAAAGTTGAGGACTTATTTCCATTTTTTTGCAAGAAGTCGAGGGTACTCACCCTTTCCCTACATATGATTCAAGAAATTACTTGGTTCTTTACACTAAATTGCTGTCATGTTTGAATTGCTTTAGATTTGCAATGTGTTGAGGCAGAACATTTTAGTATTTGGAATGACAATATGCTAAGAAAAGCCACATTTCTTGGGGACTTGGGGAATACAATAGCAAATAGGCCTACATGATCCTTTGAATCTTCCATCCCCTCCTTTCTTGCATAATCCTTCTCCCACCAACGATAGGGCCTGCCACGTACAATAGGTCATAGCCTGCCACCAATCAAGTGTGACCACGTTCTGTTATCCTCCCGCGTTGCGACAGACCTCTGCCGCCATAATTAGATGACAAATGATGTTTTAGTGCCATATGGAGAACAAACTCTTCTAAAAAGACAAAATTGCCCTCCAGGTAATTACTTATTGACAATTTACTCACCTATAAATAGGCCACAGGTATTATTTTACTTTCTAATTTTTGACTTTTGGCTTTTACGTTCCCTATACTCAAGAATATTTGGCTGACTTAAGCATCAGAGTGCGTACGCAGGGAACCACCCCCTGCTTTCCTATGACTTTTCTTATTTTGCAGAAGCTTTTGGGAGACACGTGGAGAAAAAGACAGGCACTTACATTAGTAATCACTCATTGTTGTTCTGTGCAATAACAATTGGCACCGTCTGTGGGAAATGAAATAAAAGCTAGTTAAAGCTTTGAAGATGGTGAGAACAAGGTCAACTATTGTTAGAGATGGAAGCGATGAGAACTTCATGAGTTCTCCTGAACAACCAATCTGCCACAGTACGCAGGCCAATAGGGAAGAAGAGAGAACGACAGTGTTTGTGGCGAAATTCGTATCTTTGAGGCAGTAGAGCAAGGAAACAACCTAGGTGCTAATGGCCATGGTGGATCTATTTAAAGGAATCCTCCTGCAATTGATCCTACCGTAGGCTATACAGTACCTGGTGGGAGAGACGAGCCAAGGGGTACCGCCGCAGGCGACAGGGCAACAGGGTATCTAAGTGGCGATAAACCCCTTACTGCGATAAGAGGTATGTCTTATAGGAGAGGCTCGCAATCAGTAGGATGCAGCAGGACTTGGGAGTAGATGGCCTACTATAGGGTCTCACTAGGAGAATGAGTATGCTGTAGAGTTGGGACCTGCGGTAGGGCTTAGGCGATAGGGCTTTGGGCGATAGGGTGCTGAGGCTATGGCAGGGTCTTCCGCCTTACGCCGGAGTCCACCAAATCTTGCCGGGACTGACCTGGGACATGGTGTTAGAGGTGCTGGAAAGATCAGTGCTAATGACGAGAGCACATGGAGGGTCGGGTATGAGTTTGACCCTTCCTAGAACACGCAGATGACACAAGGCAGTGCACCTCAAAGTAAAGGGAAAGAGATAGTTATCGAAGACCAGCCTGACTTGTCCTATACTGAAAGGGATAGAAATCAACTCGCTCTCTTTATGGATATGAAGAAGATGATAGAACAGGTGCTGGAAGAGAAAAAGCTGGTGTCAACAGAAGAAAGCTAGAAGAGAAGGTTACTATTTAGTGCGGCCATCATGCAGAAACCGCTGGTCCCGAAATTCAAAATGCCGCAAATGACCTCATACATAGGGAAGACGGATCCCTACGATCATATGCAAAACTATAAAGCCTTGATGTTGCTACATGGATGGGAAGATGAGTAATGTACAGGGCCTTTTCGCTCACTCTAACGGGGCATGTGATGAAATGGTTCAATGATTTACCCAAGGGATCCACAACTTCTTTCGATCAGTTAACTATTGAGTTTTTCAAGGCATTTGTGGTGAATAGTCAAAGGAATAAGGAGCCAACTTATTTGCTCACCCTTAAGCAAGGAGGTAAGGAGTCTTTGAAGAGTTATATAGATCGGTTTAGCAATGCCACTTTGGAGGTACATGATTTGCAAGTAGGAGTAGTTGTGGCAGCCATGTTACAGGGGACCAGGTCTAAGAAGTTGCAAGAGTCCCTGTCGTTAGACCAACCGACTATTATCTCTGATTTATTTTCTTGAGAAAATAAGTACATCACTCAAGAGGAAGTAATGAAAATGGTATCGACTGGGGAGCAGAAGGAAGGAAGGAAGCGAGGGAGAAAAACCTTTGGGGCGTCCTCCAGTCAATCAAGCAAACCTAAGAAGGCCCAAAGGTTGAAATATACCACTTACACCCCGCTCACTGAATCTTAGGCTTCGGTGTTAGCAGTTATTGAGGGGTCAAGTCTTATACAGCTTCCGAAGAAGACCTCGGGGAATCTAGGTCATAACTTAAATTCATACTATAACTACCATTCAACGTATGGACACTTCACAGAGAAGTGTAGGGAGTTGATGAATCAGCTTGAGAAGCTGGCACGGAAAGGAAAGATAGACCGATTTGTGTGGAGGAGTGAAAGAAACAATTATCCCTCTCATAATAAGGGGAACTACCCTAAGGATAGAAGAGATGAAAATAGGTGGAACGGGAGGAGAAATGATGAAGCAAGGAGAAATGAGAATAGGAGAGGAGATAGAAGAAATCAAGAAGAAGATAATGAGCCCACAAGTCCAGTAATCAACGTTATATTTGGAGGGGAATCGTTGGCTAGCACTTCCCCCTCGTCTAGAAAGTCCTATGTCAGCAGGCCTACCAAGTCAACTTGGTAATGGAAGAAAGGCAGGATGAGGAGCCCATTACCTTCATGCCAGCTAATAGAGGGGATATCACGATTTTCATGATAACCCGATGGTGATCTCAACAGTCGTGGCAAAGCATCTAGTCAGTCGGATCCTAGTTGATAATGGGAGTTTGGTGAATTTGATTTACTGGAATTGTTTTGAAAAGATGAACATCTCAGAGGATAGGCTAAAATCGATGCCTGTGCCTTTGTATGTATTTTCTGGTGAAAAGTTGAAGGTAGCAGGGGCAGTTCAGTGACTTGTCACGTTAAGAGAGATCCCAAGGAGCGTCGTCCAGCAAGCGTTATTTATGATGGTGAAATCAACTTCAGTGGCTTACAATATGATCTTCGGGCGATCATTATTGAATGACATAAGGGTAGTGGTACACCCTTATTATTTGTTGATGAAGTTCCCGACTCCCCACAGTGTAGGCCAAGTGGGGGGACCAACGGAAGGCCAAGACGTGTAATAACACATCCACCACATGCAAGGGAATCTAGAGAAAAGAAACTCTCATGATCGAAGAGCCACCTAAGCCAACGTTGAATGAAGAGATGGAGGCAGTCCAATTAGTTGAGGAGGATAAAAAGAAGGTAGTTTATGTCGGGAGACAATTGCCTAGCAAAATGAAGGAAGAGATATTTGGTGCCTGAAGGAGAACACTGATGTTTTTGCTTTAACTTCCAATTACATGCCGGGAGTTGACCCTGAGGTTGCTTGTCATTAATTGAATTTAGTTCCAGGAGCAAAACCGATCAAGCAGAAGAAAAGAAATTTTACCCCGGAAAGACAAAAAGTTATAAACGAAGAGATCTTGAAGCTGCTATGAGCAAGTTTTATCAGAGAAGTTGACTACCTCGAATGGTTGGCTAATGTAGTCATGGTGAAGAAATCGAATGAAAAATGAAGGATTTGCGTGGACTTCATTGACTTGAATAAGGCTTGCCCTAAGGATTCATATCCATTACCCCGTATTGATAAATTGGTAGACGAAACTTATGGATATGAACTGCTTAGCTTTCTAGATGCTTTTTCGAGGTGCCACCAAATTATGATGCACCTAGATGATGAGGAGAAAACTTCTTTCATTACCGATAATGGAACATATTGCTATTGAGTAATGCATTTTGGTTTGAAAAATACGAGGGTAACATATCAGCGGATGGTAAACAAGGTGTTTAAAGACTTGTTGGGTAACACCATGAAAGCGTATGTGGATGATATGATCTTCAAGAGCCGTAGGGAGGAATCACATGCTGAGAAAATGTTAGAGGTGTTCAAAGGGTTATGGTAATATAACATGAAGTTGAACCCTAACAAACATTCGTTTGGAGTAAGGTCAAGAAAGTTTTTAAGGTTCATGATCACTAATCGGGGAATTGAAGCTAACCCTGAAAAAGTTCAAGCCATCTTAGACATGAAGCCACCCAACACTGTCAGAGAAGTTCAAAGGCTAATTGGGAGGATAGCAGCCTTGAATCGCTTCTTGTCCAAATTAGTAGAAAGGAGTTTGTCGTTCTTTAAGGTGATAAAGGTGGGAAGGAATTTCGAATGGACCCAAGAGTGTCATGATGCTTTTGAGAAATTGAAAGATTACCTGAAAGAGTTGCCACAGTTGTCTTAGCCTCAACCTGAAGACAGACTCTTTATGTATCTAGGTGTAGGCGAGAAGGCGGTAAGCGTAGTCCTGTAAAGAAAAGATGGAGACAGGGACCATCAGATCTACTATGTGAGCAAAGTTTTGCTAGATGTTGAGACGAGATATCCCCAAG
This sequence comes from Heritiera fomes, assembly GCA_032173925.1. NCBI lineage: Eukaryota > Viridiplantae > Streptophyta > Magnoliopsida > Malvales > Malvaceae > Heritiera > Heritiera fomes. The sequence goes on from JAPDPM010000002.1 coordinate 16,728,910, forward strand.
TGGAAAAAGTAGCCTTATCGCTGGTAATGGGAACTCCAAAGCTACGGTTGTACTTCCAGGCCCATTCAGTAATTATCCTAACCGACCAGCTTTTGAGACAAAAATTGCAGAAGCCAGAACACTCAAGGCGCTTAACTAAATGGGCAGTCAAGCTTAGTGAATATGACATACACTTTCAGCCTCGTCAGGCAATAAAAGGGCAAGCATTGACGAACTTTATTGTAGAATGCATCGACCGAGAGGTCTAAGAAAAACCAGAATTAGTTTGGTGAAAATTGTTTGTGGATGGAGCTCGTACCGTAGATAGTAGTAGAGCTAGAATTGTACCCGGTACAAAGCTTATTTCTAAGCCCCCATACTGGATGTCATTGGTAGAGTTGGAGGAGCTTAAAAAGCAGCTTCAGGAGTTATTGGATAAGGGCTTCATTTGCCCCAGTGTGTCTTCGTGAGGTGCACTAGTATTATTCATCCAAAAGAAGGATGGTAGCTTGCGACTGTGCATAGATTACTAGTTGCTTAATAAAGTTACTATCAAGAATAAATATCATTTGCCTAGGATCGATGATCTTTTTGATCAGCTCAGGGGTGCACAGGTGTTTTCCAAGATAGATCTCTGATCAGGTACTATCAGTTCAAGATCCGGAAAGCTGATATCCCTAAGACAATATTCAGGACTCGGTATGGTCATTATGAGTTCTTGGTAATGCCTTTTGGACTGACTAATGCCCCTACAACTTTTATGAATCTGATGAATGAGGTGTTTAAGCCATACCCGGATAAGTTCGTCATTGTGTTTATCGATGACATCTTGGTATATTCCAAGTCACCAGAAGAGCATGAGCAGCATCTTCACATTGTCCTACAGACCTTCAGGGATTCGAAGCTCTATGCCAAGTTCAGTAATTGTGAATTCTGGCTAGATCACATTAAATTTCTAGGGCATGTAGTATTTAAAGATAGGGTGTCTGTTGATCCATCTAAGATTGAAGTGATTGTGAAGTGGGAGAGACCGAAGACAGTGATAGGGATACGAAGTTTCTTGGGTCTAGACGGATACTACCCCGATTTGTTAAGGGATTTTCGAGGTTGGTTGCTCCACTGACGCGTCTCACACGTAAGGATGTTAAGTTCGAGTGGACTGATGCGTGTGAACATAGTTTCCAGGAATTGAAACGGAGATTGACTAATGCTCCTATCTTTGCCCTTTCTAGCGGATTAAGAGGTTTCTCAATATATAGTGATGCTTCTGTATTGGGATTGGGTTGTGCTCATGCAAAATGGTAAGGTGATTACCTACGATTCCACATAGTTGAAAGAGCATGAAAAGAATTATCCTACACATGACTTGGAATTAGCTACTGTGGTGTTTGCACTAAAGATATGGTGGCATTATCTCTACGAAGAGAAATTCCAAGTATACACAGATCATAAAAGTCTCAAGTATCTGTTCTCACAGCGTGAGTTGAACATGAGATAGCGTAGATGGATGGAGCGGTTAAAAGATTACGACTGCGAGATCTTATACCACTTGGGGAAAGCAAACGTGGTGGTAGATGCTCTGAATAGGAAGCACATTGGTATGGTATCATATATGATGATCCAGGAGTATGATCTGTTAGAGCAGTTCTCGAGCCTCAATTTGAATGTGGTTTCCTCTGAGAGGTATGGGTTCACTACTAATTTCTAGATTGAGCCAAATTTGATGGATAGAATCAGAGATGCTAAAAGGAGTGATGCATATTGCATAGAGATTGCCAGTTAGGTGCAGATGGGTATTCAGTCTGATTATGGGATTGGCACTAATGGCATACTGAGGTTCAGCGACAGGATCTATATCCCTGATGATCGGCAATTACGGGATTTGATTTTGACAGAGGCCCATATATCCAGGTACACTCTGCATCCACGTAGTAATAAAATGTACCATAATATGCGTAGGGTGTACTGATGGCCTAAGATGAAACAGGACATTGCGGAGTTTGTTGCTAAATGTCTCACATGCCGGTAGGTGAAGATAGAGCATCAGAAGGCTACAGGGTTATTACAGCCTTTACCGATTCTGATGTGGAAATGGGAGCATATTACTATGGACGTCATTATGGGCTTACCAAGGACTCGGAGGAATCATGATGGTATATAGGTGATTGTTGATAGATTGACAAAGTCCACTCACTTCCTTGCCATTAGATCTATCGATTCTCTTAGTGCCTTAGCCGATTTATATGTTTGGGAGATTGTGAGACTACATGGTGTTCTAGTGAGCGTCACTTTTGACAGGGATTCTCAATTTACTTCACACTTTTGGGAGAGATTTCAGGAAGCCATGGGATGCCGATTGAATTTTAGCACTGCTTTCCATCCGTAGACTGGCGATCAGTCCCAGCGCACCATCCAGACACTCGAAGTTACATTGAGAGCGTGTGCACTAGATTTTAAGGGCTCTTGGGACGATCATTTGCCATTGGCAGAGTTTGCATATAATAACATCTATCACTCTGGTATCGGCATGGCACTATATGGAGTTCTATATGGCAGACAGTGTAGATGCCCAGTTGCTAGGGAAGAAGTGAATGATCGAAAATATTAGCTCTCGATTTGGTAGAGCAGGCTTCTAGAGATGTACAGTGTGACAACCACGACTTTCTAATTGTTAAAGAAAAAAATGAATATATTATCGGGAGTACTTGGATTATTAAAATTTTGAGAATTATACGGATTATAAAAATGATGAAGTAAGCACGAGAATTAAGAGAATTTGTTCAAAGGAATATGAAGATTTAGGAAGTATAAGAATTAATTAGTTGTAAATAATTTAATTGAAAGTTTAGAAATTACGGACATTTATTTTATGATTGATAAGGACACATTGTAAGGAAATAAAGAATTTATCTAGTGGATTAAAGTATTTTCATGAGTTACATGGGATTTAATTATTTAAATTATTGTTAAACTTTAGGAACTTGATACGAGCAAATATTTAAGGAATTTGAATAATGGACAATAAGTATAATATAAATTTGACAAGATATTTATATAATAAACATAAAAAAAGGAAATAAATAAATATGTTATAAATATAGTTAAAGATTGTATGATATAAATATTAAAGAAAATGGAGTTAGTGGAGTTTGGTGGGAAAATCACCACCAAACCCACATTGATGGTCTGCATTTGGCAGACCATCACCATTCCTTTTGTTGACTTAAACATAAGCCAAATAAAGAAGAAACAAAAAAAAAAGAGAAAGAAAGAATCAAAGAGAGGAGAAATAAAGTCGGCAGAGAGAGAGAAAAGAAATGGTAGAGGCAGAGAAAGAGAAAAGAAATATAGTCGGCAGAGAGAGAGAGAAAAGAAATGGTAGACAAAAGAGAAAGAGGCATGAAACAGAGAAATATACAGATTAATGAAAGAAATTGAAGGATAACAAAAGGAAGAGAGAACAAGATGAGGAAAGGAAAGAGTGAAGCTGGTGAGAAGGTGAACCTGAGTGTAAAATAAAGGAAGCGTCTGCTACTAAAAATTTGAAAACAGAGGCTGAAATGGCAGTGTACAGGAGCGTTGATTAGGGCTCTCAGTTGGCATCAGGAGAAGGTTGAACCGTGATCTTAGGGGGCTGTTAACGGATGATTTTGTTGGTTGGAAAGGCTGAGTTTAAAGGCTACCTTTGGTGCGTGAAATAGAGCATAAATAGTAGTCGATCAAGCCTGAAACAATGCTACTGTAGCAACAAGAAATGAGCTACAGTAGGCGTGACATATGGAGGCTCCAAATAAGACTGAGTTAGGTTAAGGAAGAAGATTGTAGCAAGCTATGAAATAGGGGCCATTAATGCTGTGTTTAGATGGTCATGAAGGCTTGAACAAGAAAGCCATTGAAGGAGAATGAAAGGATTCATTTGGCTAGAACTAGGGAGCAACGTGAGGCTCCATTTGACAGCCAACTGAACTACATACATGGGCTGAAGTAGAGGCCTGATCAGGTGTTGTTTGAGACAGTTTGAGTGACTGTTTGCAACAAAGAAAAGGCTACTGTTTTAAGGACGGAAGCAAGGGAGAAAGGCTAAAAATCGAGTGGTTTTCAGCTGGTTCTTCAAGGCTATTCTCAACTAGAACTTAATAATTTGGAAGTTGAAATTGCCATGAACTTTGGTGGCTATATTGAAGTTTTTTTTTTTAATTTTTGGTTGCTAGAAATGGAGCAATGGATAGGGGAATTCAAGTATCATTGAAGCCGCTCCGAGTTACTATTTGGGAATGTATAAAAGGCTGAAAACGGATGGAATTTTAAGGGTAAGAATACTCTAAACACAGAGTATATAATGCATATATATTTTTACATTTACCACTATTGTGACAATGAAGAAGGAATGAATTTTTGGTGGAGGAACCTCGGAAATTTTGAAGAGGATCTTGGAAATTTTGATGTTGGTGAAAAGCTTGGTTTGAAGATATCTTAGAGGTAAGGAAAAACGTGCAAGTATATGTGTGGCAAATGTAGTATGATTCATTTAGTTATGCAAATGTGTATATAAGGTTATCATATGCTAAGTCTATGACCTTAAGAAATATAATGTGGTGATGGTTAGTATTGCATAATATATATATATATAAAGTGTTATGGTAAAAATGGTATATAAAATATAAAAACAAAATAGATATATTGAAGGGCATTATAGCCCGAGTTAAGTTAATATACCAATCGCATATTAATCATGTAGATGTGTGATGGTGGAAGCAAAACGTTACCATGGTTAAAAATGGGTGCATATATATATATATAAATTATGAGATAGTAAAAGAGTTAAGTTCGGGCATAGAAACGAACTTAGATGATTGTGATTTTAAGATATGTACCTTAGCATGTGACTAAGTATGATAAAGTCAAATTATTGAGATGGAAATGAATTTAATTGTAGTGAATCGGAGTAGTGTAAAAGGCTGAACTTTGACTTAGGCAACTTAAGTAAGATACTTGTTGAGGGCACAAGGTAAGTGGGTTAAGTAAAGTCTGTTAGCACCATCTCGTAGAAATGGTTTAAATTTTGTAAATTCATTTATGCTTGGGTTGGATTGAAATTTGTTTTCTACCTTGCGTGTTATGGCCAGCCAATCTTGCATGTTAAGTGCACTGAACTGATGCATATATGCATTCACGTACAACATGTTTTGAGTTTAATAGCTTAATATCTATGTTTTAAAGACTTGCATTATATTTTAAATCACAAAGCCTAGGTTTGAATTGATTTTTGAAATAAATCGAAACTTCCTTATATTTCAAACTCAAAATTGATTTAATAAGTGATTTGAAATCCGTGGAAGCCAAGTGCTACACGAGAAAATTGATTTCGAACTGTTTTTGAGTGCAGGCATATCCTACGACCTGAAGGTCATTTCTAGCCTATCAAGCTTTGCTTTAGGCCTTATTACCCATCTATTGAGATTTGTGCTCTAGACTACTGTATTGTATTGTACCTATCGAGCCTAGTGCTCAAGGTAAATTGTTAGGCTTGTCTGGAAAACCAGCAGACAAGTTTCAACTCTCGACTAATCAGCAAGATTGGAGTATTGTTCTATGGCCATAGATTTCAACACCATTCCATCACTAGCTAGGATGGACATCGTTATTGTTATCGTATCAGTGATTGAGGATTATTGCCTAAACTCTACTTACCACTATTTTATTATTGATATCGATTTTAATGCAGTGAGGCATGTGCCTAAAGTGAAAAGTGAACGATTTGAAATCGTTTAAAGAGATTTAAAGCTTATGCCTAAAAGTGATAAATGATCAATTTGAAATTGTTTTCAGTGAATTGATGCTTACACTTAAAGTGAAAAGTGATCGATTTGAAATCATTTTAAGTGATTTAAGGCTTACGCCTAAAGTGACAAGTGATCATTTTTGAAATCGTTTTCAGTAATCAATTTATCAAACTGTATAGTCATTGACTTAAAACGAATGCATAGTAATCAATTTATCAAAGTGCAAAATCATTGATTTAAAATGAATGCATAGTAATTGGCTTCCAAAGTGCATAGTCATTGAATTAAAACGAATGCACAAGTAATTGATTTATCAAAGTGCATAGTCATTGACTTAAAATGAATGCATAGTAATCGATTTATCAAAGTGCATAGTCATTGACTTAAAACGAATGCATAGTAATCGATTTGTCAAAGTGTATAGTCAATGATTTAAAACGAATGCATAGTAATTGACTTCCAAAGTGCATAGTCATTAAATTAAAACAAATGCATGGTAATTGATTTATCAAAGTGCATAATGTTTTGGTTTTATTGAAGTGCATAATATTTTGGGTTAATCGAAGTGCATAGCGACTGATTTATCGAAGTGCATAATGTTTTGGCCTTATCGAAGTGTATATTGATCGTTTTATCGAAGTGCATAGTAATTTAAATAGTGCTTGATTTATCAACATTTATAGCATTTTGAATTTAACCGAAATGCATAGTGAATTGATTTAATCGAAATGCATAGTCAATTTGATTTAAATAAAGTGCATAATGAGAATGTTTTGAACTAGAGTGCATGGTGAAAGGGTTTTGATTTAAGACTGTGATTGAATACCATGCATACACGTCACTTCAGCATTGTTTTCTATACTTGCATGTAGATCTATATGAGTCTAACATGCATTTACTTAAACTACTTACTGAGCCATGGTTTGCTCATCCCTTTCTAACATCATCACAAATCATACGAGTTAAAGTCCACGCTTAGAATTCCGTGTGGGCCCTTGGGGACTGTACCTAGTAGTGGTACTTGCTTAAGTCCTCTTGAGCATTGCTTTATTACATTTGATGTATACGAAATTTTGTATGTCATGTTGGTTATTATGTATAGACATTATGCAATGCACAATACATGTTTATTGAAAATATTTTGGGATGTAACTTAGGATTGCTCTAGATTGTAATAGATTAGTATAATTATCGAGTGCGATCCGGGATATGATTGTCATATGACAAATATGGACTTTGGGAATGTTAATATGTTTAATTGATGCTTTTAGGACTGTGTACAGTATATGATGATATAAATTGTGGATTGTGGAATTGAGATATGATGCTGAAAATATATATATTTTGCAAGTTAGTTAATTGGGGAAAATTGAATATATATATATATATATATATATAAGGGGAGGTTTTTGATCTTTTTCTTTGCCAGATTAAATTTTTAATTAAAACATTGAGGAAATAAGCTGATTTGCCTTAGGAGTTAAGTTAAATAAAAAATGAGAAAGGTGGAACTTGTTTAGTGATGACACTAGTACCGAATACAAACCTTAAGTGAAAAGAAAAAAAATTTAGTTCATAAAATTGGGAAAAATAGTATAAGTGTGATTGTCAAGTGCACGTCACGGCCTTCGAGTCATCACATACAGATTATCTATGAGAGGTTAAGAACTATACAGAGTCAGCAAAAGATCTATGCTGATAATAGGCACTGACAATTGGAGTTTCGGTTGGAGACTCTGTTTTCTTAAAAGTCTCACCATCGAAGAGCATCATGCAATTTGAAAAGAAAAGGAAATTGAGTCCTCGATATATCGAGTCGTTTGAAATCTTAGACCACTCGGGAGATGTAGCCTATCAATTAGCACTACCTCCAGAACTATCCGAAGTGTATAATGTCTTCCATGTATCGATGTTGAGGAAGTAACTGTAACAACCCTTTATACCAGAATTATGAACCAAAATTTTCCTTTTCCTACTTACATTGTTGGGCTATACATAATGCCTCAATTTCTACTCTTAAACAAAAATTTAAATTAGCTAGATAATATCCTTCAATATCTGGTCCTAGTACAAATATCTTAAGTAAGCATGCATTCACCACTTAGCCAAATATATTACTATCCAAGATGCATGCATCATCACAAAACTTAGATATATCATATAATCCTTTTAGCTACATCCCCATTTTTTAAAAATACTGAAATTGCAAGTCTGAATATAAATCAAATAACTATACACAATTTACCTCCTAGGTGATACCAAAAACCTCGAAAGACGTGATAGCTCCCCGCATATACACTCCTACTACAAGAAATCTGGAAGGTGGAGAAAGGGGGGTGAGCTTTTGGAAAGCCCAATAAGAGATATATATAAGAAACAGATATCAAATTTCTATATGCAAGTTTCTAAAATATTTATTAAAGCTCGAATAGCGTATTTCATACCATTCAGAAATCAAATCATGCTTATGCAATACATCAGAAAGCATTTCATTTAAACCAAAACATAAACAATTGAATTCTGAACATAATTTCAAAATATAGGTGCTTATCACATTTAATTTCAATACGGATCGTCAAATCAAATTCTTATCTGTTTTAGAAACCAAATATCACACATTTGAAAATCATATACAAAGATAAGCACAGAAAAGCATATACATACTAAGCTTGAGACATATTAGAGACTAATAAATAATCATGCAGTTCAGATATTCCCGTAAGAGAAAGTGCAAGTTGGAAAGACTTATGGCCATAGTCCAAAAGGGGTCTACAGTGAGCACTGATCAGGTGTCAACTGGTGTAACATCCCAAAACCACTATATAATAGAATATTCACTTGTAAACTTCACTTACTTACCGGTTGGGCTGTCTGTGATACTTAACAACTTTTACTACATTATGAATTATTAAAGTCTCTTCCTTTGTATGTATATACATTCCCTTCGTATTTAAAGTAGTACTGCACAACTTTGCTGAATATATAAAAGAATATAACATACCTTCAATATCCAATCTCAGGAAGGTAAGTCTCTTAGTTCAATCAGATATCTGTGGAGTGGAAAAATAAGGAGTGAGCGACAATGTGCTCAGCAAAGAAGGTGTATGCTGCTTTATAAGATAAAAGCTGTAAATCTCAAAAATCATTTTATTGTCCTAATGTTCAAACTCATTAGGAAAAAAACGATGGATATAGATAACCTTTAAACAGGATTCATTAAATACTTTCAATAAATGAAAATCAATAAGTTGAGACTAGGCAACAATTTAAATCATGCAAAGAACACAAGTCATCCGCTTTTGGGGTGCACCCGTAGGCCATCGCCCCTCACGGCTATCTCATCTAGATGTATGGCCATAATCTGTAGGTGGTCCTCGGGTCCACTTGCCAAGTGACCTCGAGACCGCTGAAGACTTGGCAGGTCCATCAGCCCTGTGACGCCCTAGGGTGCACTCGCTGGTCTATTTGACCCGAGCCATCGCCCTAGTTCAGTCACGCAAAGTACATGAGTGATAATGCATGAACTCATAGCCTAATGTCTCAAAATCAAGTTATCATTTCCATAAAATGATTTAGTTTCCAAAAGGGTTTATAACCAGTAAAACAACCCTCCATTTTCAACATTTTCTATGAAAGAAAGGCACGTTGGGAGCCGGTTCACCCACGGCTAGTTCGCTCAGGGTCAGCTCGCCCATTAACCAATTCGCCCAAGGGACTACTCGCCCGAGAGTCGATTCGCCCAAGGGACTATTCGCCCGAGAGTCGATTCGCCCAAGGGACTATTCGCCGAAAATTTGATATTTTCTATTTTCAAAAATAATTGAAATACTTCATTTTTCATTTACGAAATTAAATTTTAAAACCGTTCGCCAGAGCCTACTCGCCCTCAGTAGCTCGCCCTGACTACTCGACAAGACGGCGAATAATAGTCGCCCGCCTCAGAGTTTTCAAAACACAAGTATGGCTGGCTGATAACAGTTCGCCCGCCTTTTACTTAAAACAAGGGTCGCCCGACTATGGCTAACCGGATTTCTCTTTAAAACAAAGGCATTCGCCCAGATATCAAACAGAGAGCTCGCCATTGGCTCGCCCGAGTTTCCGTCTAATACAAATCTACTCGCCCGCCTTAGTCAATTCGGCTAACAAAAGAACTTATGGCGGCTTGTAGCTCACCCGAAAACAAAACAATTTATAAAACGATGCATGTCAGAAAATAAAACAAATTCCGATATTTTCTTAACGTTTTTACTCCACAGGACATGCATTTGCATCACATACAACTTCCTTACCTCGTCTGATACGGCGTAGCTTCTCGCCCGCCTTGCTCAATTCCGGTCTGCAAAGCATTTATTCACATTATTAATATTTTCCAAAAAGACTTATATTTTTCCTAAAAATATGGCACTTTGGCGAACTCAGTTCGCCATTCGCCCGTCATAGCACCCTTTTCATTTGCGGCTTATTCGTGGGAATTCGCCCTGTAACGGAATACGTTGGCGCCTTCTTTTTCACCTACTCGCCCTACTGGCTATCATCAACTCTACATGGCGACTACTATTATCGCCATTCTCGCACACTGGCGATCACTGGTCCTCGCCCGCCGGGACCACATACTGGCGAACTCATATAAGCTTTCTCCTAACCTCGTCCCATCTTTTTGGGCGAGTACTACCCCATTTCGACTAGCAATTTCTACTCGCCCGTCGTTTTTCCTTACTCATTCTTGGTTATTTTTCCATCTATTTTCTTATCTTGTTCATCAATATTCAACTACAACCAGGCTATATCTATGATTAATATCAAGAGAACCATAAAAGCTATGAAACTCACCTTTACTGAGCTGCTCTTCCAACAACAGAATGCTTTCTTGCCTTCTTAGCTTAGTTGTTTGTTTCCTTAGTTCTTCAACATTAGAGGAAGGTTTGGCTAGTTAAGAGTGAGATTTTCACGGCTCCTGTACGTGAGGAAAGGGAAGAAAAGTTAACTTGCATAAATCCCAGAATTGGGTGAGACGGTTGTTTAAGGAGGAGAAGTTTGCTTCCTTATATAGGCATGTTAGTCCAACCAGAATTCACCATCTGCTCCTTATCCCTTCCTTCATCATTACCTCGTCTGATAGTGCATTAATTCATGAAGAAAATTGCATCAAGAGAACATCTGAACAGCATTAAAACGGGTAGAAAAAGTGCAGCAAAAGACGTCATGTTATTGACTAAATTTTCTCTTCTTCTCGCCAACTTCTTCCAGCCGCCCACGTTGATTGGCTCTCCTTCCTCTCTTTTCTCCATTCGTCTGACAGCCCATTAATATTGAAGAATTTCCAGCCAAAGGAACGGATTGCAGTCAAAAAGGCAACGGGCGACAGGCCTTCTGCACATTTTTGACTCCAATTTCTCTTTTATTCTTCTTCTTTCCCACGCCAATGTCAACCACAATTATTAACTTTGTCTTACCTCATTTAATGCTTTCATACCATAATAATTAAATCCCAACAATATCTTGTTACACTTTAATATTTGTTTCTCTTTCTTTATACACTACACTATAAATCATCTCTTAGATTGAAAAGTGGAAATTTACATTCGATTTAATTTCACAAAATTTTTATTTCCACTATCAATAATGTACACATATGGCATACAGTATAATAAAATTCGGATTTTACATTTCTCCCCACCTTAAGAAATTTGGTCCTCCAAATTTAACTTGGACCTATCACTGAAAGAGCTCCGGATACCTCTCATACATAAGGCTCTCTAACTCCCAAGTAGCCTCCTCCTCATTATGATACTGCCAGAGCACTTTAACCAACGAAATCGTCTTAGATCGCAATACCTTATCTTTCCTATCCAAAATCCGCACCGGTTTCTCAACGTAACTCATGTCCTCTCTGATCTCCAATGGCTCGTGTCGAATCACGTGAGAAGGATCTGGGTTGTACTTTCTTAACATCGAGACATGGAATACGTTATGCACTCCTGACAACTCTGGTGGTAGTGCTAACCGATATGCCACATCTCCTACGCGATCTAAGATCTCATAAGGCCCAATGTATCGAGGACTCAACTTTCCTCTCTTCCCGAATCTCATTATACCTTTGGACGGTGAAACCTTTAAAAACACATAATCACCCGCTATAAACTCCAACGGTCGGCGTCTAATATCTGCATAACTCTTCTGCCGACTCTGAGCTGTTCGGAGCCTCTCACAAATTATTCGTACATCACGAGAAGCCTGCTCGACCAAATCGGGAGCTAACAATTTACGGTCTCCAACTTCTTCCCATGCTATAGGGGATCTGCATCGTCTGCCATACAAGGCCTCATATGGTGCCATGCCGATACTCGTATGAAAACTATTATTATAAGCAAACTCTGCCAGGGGTAAATGATCGTCCCAAGAGCCTCTAAAATCCAATGCACACGCTCTCAACATATCCTCGAGCGTCTGTATCGTACGCTCGGACTGCCCATCAGTCTGTGGATGAAAAGCGGTGCTAAAACTCAACTGGGATCCCATAGCCTCCTGAAATCTCTCCCAAAAATGAGAGGTGAAGCGAGAGTCCCTATCAGAGGTGATACTCACTGGAACACCATGTAACTTCACTATCTCCCTGACATACAACTCGGCCAAGGCACTAACTGAATCTGTAGATCTCATGGCTAAGAAATGAGCAGACTTAGTCAATCTGTCGACTATTACCCAAATAGCATCATACCCTTTCCGGGTCCGTGGTAATCCCATAATAAAATCCATAGTTACATGCTCCCATTTCCATGTAGGAATCGATAACGGTCGAAGCATACCTGCCGGCTTCTGATGTTCAATCTTAATCTGTTGACATGTTAGACATCTAGTAACAAAATCTGCGATGTCCTTTTTCATCTTAGGCCACCAGTACACTTTCCGGAGATTCTGGTACATCTTAGTACTACCCGGATGTAACGTGTATCTAGAGGTATGGGCCTCTGATAAAATCAACTCTCTAAGCTGCTGATCACCGGGAACACATATCCGACCTCTAAACCTCAGTATTTCATCGGTGCCAATCTCAAAATCCAACTCATCTCCTATTTGAATCTGGCTGGCCACCCCAATACAATAATCATCACTCCTCTGAGCTTCCTTAATTCGATCCATCAAATCCGGCTCGATACGAAAACTAGCTGTAAACCCATACTGGTCAGAGGAAACAACTGTCAAACTGAGGTTAGAGAACTGCTCTATCAACTCATGTTCCCTGATCATCATGTACGATATCATGCCAACATGCTTACGGCTCAGTGCATCAGCTACTACATTAGCTTTACCTGGGTGATACAAAATCTCACAATCATAGTCCTTTAATAGTTCCATCCACCGTCGCTGTCTCAAATTCAACTCTTTCTGTGAGAATATATACTTCAGACTCTTATGGTCTGTATATATCTGAAATTTCTCTCCGTACAAATAATGTCGCCATATCTTCAGTGCAAACACCACTGCGGCTAGCTCCAAGTCATGTGTCGGGTAATTCTTCTCATGATCCTTCAACTGTCGAGAACCATAGGCTATAACCCGACCATGCTGCATGAGCACACACCCTAAACCTTGAGCGGATGCATCAGTATACACCATAAATCCACCTGATCCGCTAGGAAGGGCTAATACAGGGGCACTAGTTAATCTCTTCTTAAGTTCACCAAAACTACGCTCACACGCATCATTCCACTCAAATTTTACATCCTTACGTGTGAGTCGTGTCAATGGAGCAGCAAGTCTAGAAAATCCCTCCACAAACCTGCGATAATATCCGGCAAGACCTAAGAAACTCCGTATCTCGGTAACCGTGTTAGGCCTCTCCCACTGAACAATGGCCTCTATCTTGGACGGATCAACTGATACCCCGTCTCTCGACACTACATGTCCGAGAAATATAATGTGGTCAAGCCAGAACTCGCACTTACTAAGCTTAGCATATAACTTTCGCTCTCTGAGGGTTTGTAGAACAATCTGCAAATGCTGCTCATGCTCCTCTGAAGTCTTAGAGTAAATCAGTATGTCATCAATAAATACTATGACAAACTTATCCAAAAATGAATGAAATACCTCATTCATCAAACTCATAAAAGCTGCAGGGGCATTTGTCAGTCCAAATGGCATCACTAAGAACTCATAGTGGCCATAGCGAGTTCGAAAGGCTGTCTTATGCACATCCGACTCCTTAATCTTCAACTGGTGATAGCCTGATCGAAGGTCTATCTTGGAAAACACCTGTGCACCCCTGAGCTGATCAAACAAATCATCAATCCGAGGTAGTGGATACTTATTCTTAACAGTAGCCCGATTCAACATCCGATAATCAATACACAACCGAAGGCTACCATCCTTCTTCCGAACAAATAATACTGGAGCTCCCCACGGTGACACACTAGGACGTATAAATCCCTTATCTAATAATTCTTGGAGCTGCTTCTTGAGCTCATTCAACTCTGTCAGTGCCATCCTATATGGGGGTCTAGAAATCGGCTCCGTACCGGGTACCAACTCGATCATAAACTCCGTCTCTCGATCCGGTGGTAACCCTGGTAAGTCCTCTGGAAATACATCCGAGAAGTCCTTAACCACATGAATCTCTTGTATCTTTGGATGCTTCCTCTCAACATCCTCCACACTAGCAATATATCCTTCATAAACATTCATACACAACCACAATTTCAGTACACATGTCATTTCACAACATAAATTCTCATACTTTTATTAATTTACAGTAACTTTACAATGTACTTTTCGGGATAAGAGAAGGTAATAAACTTAGTATTACAGTCCAAACTAACATGATTTGCAGCCAACCAATCCATTCCTAAAATGATATCAAAATCATATATATCCAACAAAATTAGGTTAGCTGTCACAACCTTCTCTCCTATAGTCAATTTACAACTCCTATATATAACATCTGTCATCTGGAAATCATTAAAAGGAGTTTTCACTCGCAATGTATATTCTAACAACTCCGGCTCTACTGGGGTCCTGTTGGCATATGCAGGGGATAAGAATGAGTGGGTAGAACCCGGGTCAATTAAGGCAATTACGGGAATATCAAAAAGATAAATTTTACCTTTAATCACATCGATAGAGGCGTCGGCAGTCTCTTGATCCAACGCGTACACCCGACCCTGAGTCACAACCTTCTTACCCTTTTCTGCGGCTGTCGCTCGCCTTGGCTGTGAGGGTGTCGCTTTCTCTGGTACATTCTGAGCTGCCGGGGCCGCTATCTGAGGTACTGCAGGAGGTATAGTAGAAGCAGTCGACTCTCTACGCATCGGGCAATCCTTAATAAAGTGCCCCGTCTGTCCACATCTAAAACATACTCCAGTCATTACAGGACAAGGGCGCGATCCATGCGACCTTCCACAATGTCTACATAAGGGCGCAACACTCCTCTGAGTGGTAGTGGGGCCACTAGCAGGAGTAGAAACTGCTGGTCTATCAATTTTGCCCTCTGAAATCTGTATGCCCGAAGATCTGGTCTTCTTAAACTGCTCTCTACCTGGTCTATCCTCCATAAACCTCTTAGCTTTTCCTTTTCCTCTGCCTTTATTCTTGCTACTGAAATCGAGCTGGAACTGCTCATAGTCCCTCTCACATAGCTGAGCCCGTTGAACTATCTCATCATAAGTCTGTATAACAAATGGGGCTAGCTTTACTCTGATGGATGGCCTCAAACCCGCTTTAAATCTCGAAATCTTATACCGGGCATTTGTACTGGTCTGTGGATCAAAACGGCTCAAGGTAGTAAATTTAGCCTCATACTCATTCACTGACATACTACCCTGTACTAAATCCATAAATTCCTGCTGTAATTTATCTTGAGCAGTGTCAGGAATATATTGCCTTCTAAAAGCTTCCACAAACATATCCCATGACAGATCCTGATGCTGAGCAAATAATACCGTCTGGGTGGCCTTCCACCAATGTCTCGCATCATCTGCCAGTTGGAACACAGCTAGGCCCACTTTCTCTGTCTCTGAACATCTCATAATCTCGAGTAATCTATCAATCTCTATAACCCACTGTTCTGCCACCAATGGATCCCTAGTACCTTTAAACTTCGGTGGATCCAATTTCTTAAATGATTTCACCAATGCCACATTACAATATGACTCTGCATTTCGTGGCTGCTGAATCAGTGGCTGTGGTGGAGCTATCGGTGGCTGAGGTGCTGGTGGTGGAATAGGCTCAGGCTCAGGCACAGCTGGTGCCGGCTGTGGCGGTGCAGGTGCCTCTACTGGGGCTGCGGGAGCTGTAGCTCTCTCCCTCTCTGCCCTATCAGCGGCTCTATCCGCCTGATACATAGCCATAAAATCGGCTACCAATCTCTCTACTTGGTTCACACGAGCATCAATGCTCTCTAACTGTAGAGGACGTGGAGGTCTTGGGGCAGGTTCCGGTGTCTGTGGTTCCGGAGTCTGTGCCGCCCTACCTCGGCCTATACCTCTCACTGAGCGCACCCTCCTCCTTCCACTCATATCTGTAGTACAGAAATCGTTTATCACTTATCATTAACACATCCATTATATATTCAGTTTATACAGTACTACAGGGGAATGTATACTATTTCACTATTAAAGCATCACTAGACATCCGACCAAACCTGGCTCTGATACCATTAAATCTGTAACATCCCAAAACCACTATATAATAGAATATTCACTTGTAAACTTCACTTACTTACCGGTTGGGCTGTCTGTGATACTTAACAACTTTTACTACATTATGAATTATTAAAGTCTCTTCCTTTGTATGTATATACATTCCCTTCGTATTTAAAGTAGTACTGCACAACTTTGCTGAATATATAAAAGAATATAACATACCTTCAATATCCAATCTCAGGAAGGTAAGTCTCTTAGTTCAATCAGATATCTGTGGAGTGGAAAAATAAGGAGTGAGCGACAATGTGCTCAGCAAAGAAGGTGTATGCTGCTTTATAAGATAAAAGCTGTAAATCTCAAAAATCATTTTATTGTCCTAATGTTCAAACTCATTAGGAAAAAAACGATGGATATAGATAACCTTTAAACATGATTCATTAAATACTTTCAATAAATGAAAATCAATAAGTTGAGACTAGGCAACAATTTAAATCATGCAAAGAACACAAGTCATCCGCTTTTGGGGTGCACCCGTAGGCCATCGCCCTTCACGGCTATCTCATCTAGATGTATGGCCATAATCTGTAGGTGGTCCTCGGGTCCACTTGCCAAGTGACCTCGAGACCGCTGAAGACTTGGCAGGTCCATCAGCCCTGTGACGCCCTAGGGTGCACTCGCTGGTCTATTTGACCCGAGCCATCGCCCTAGTTCAGTCACGCAAAGTACATGAGTGATAATGCATGAACTCATAGCCTAATGTCTCAAAATCAAGTTATCATTTCCATAAAATGATTTAGTTTCCAAAAGGGTTTATAACCAGTAAAACAACCCTCCATTTTCAACATTTTCTATGAAAGAAAGGCACGTTGGGAGCCGGTTCACCCACGGCTAGTTCGCTCAGGGTCAGCTCGCCCATTAACCAATTCGCCCAAGGGACTACTCGCCCGAGAGTCGATTCGCCCAAGGGACTATTCGCCCGAGAGTCGATTCGCCCAAGGGACTATTCGCCGAAAATTTGATATTTTCTATTTTCAAAAATAATTGAAATACTTCATTTTTCATTTACGAAATTAAATTTTAAAACCGTTCGCCAGAGCCTACTCGCCCTCAGTAGCTCGCCCTGACTACTCGACAAGACGGCGAATAATAGTCGCCCGCCTCAGAGTTTTCAAAACACAAGTATGGCTGGCTGATAACAGTTCGCCCGCCTTTTACTTAAAACAAGGGTCGCCCGACTATGGCTAACCGGATTTCTCTTTAAAACAAAGGCATTCGCCCAGATATCAAACAGAGAGCTCGCCATTGGCTCGCCCGAGTTTCCGTCTAATACAAATCTACTCGCCCGCCTTAGTCAATTCGGCTAACAAAAGAACTTATGGCGGCTTGTAGCTCACCCGAAAACAAAACAATTTATAAAACGATGCATGTCAGAAAATAAAACAAATTCCGATATTTTCTTAACGTTTTTACTCCACAGGACATGCATTTGCATCACATACAACTTCCTTACCTCGTCTGATACGGCGTAGCTTCTCGCCCGCCTTGCTCAATTCCGGTCTGCAAAGCATTTATTCACATTATTAATATTTTCCAAAAAGACTTATATTTTTCCTAAAAATATGGCACTTTGGCGAACTCAGTTCGCCATTCGCCCGTCATAGCACCCTTTTCATTTGCGGCTTATTCGTGGGAATTCGCCCTGTAACGGAATACGTTGGCGCCTTCTTTTTCACCTACTCGCCCTACTGGCTATCATCAACTCTACATGGCGACTACTATTATCGCCATTCTCGCACACTGGCGATCACTGGTCCTCGCCCGCCGGGACCACATACTGGCGAACTCATATAAGCTTTCTCCTAACCTCGTCCCATCTTTTTGGGCGAGTACTACCCCATTTCGACTAGCAATTTCTACTCGCCCGTCGTTTTTCCTTACTCATTCTTGGTTATTTTTCCATCTATTTTCTTATCTTGTTCATCAATATTCAACTACAACCAGGCTATATCTATGATTAATATCAAGAGAACCATAAAAGCTATGAAACTCACCTTTACTGAGCTGCTCTTCCAACAACAGAATGCTTTCTTGCCTTCTTAGCTTAGTTGTTTGTTTCCTTAGTTCTTCAACATTAGAGGAAGGTTTGGCTAGTTAAGAGTGAGATTTTCACGGCTCCTGTACGTGAGGAAAGGGAAGAAAAGTTAACTTGCATAAATCCCAGAATTGGGTGAGACGGTTGTTTAAGGAGGAGAAGTTTGCTTCCTTATATAGGCATGTTAGTCCAACCAGAATTCACCATCTGCTCCTTATCCCTTCCTTCATCATTACCTCGTCTGATAGTGCATTAATTCATGAAGAAAATTGCATCAAGAGAACATCTGAACAGCATTAAAACGGGTAGAAAAAGTGCAGCAAAAGACGTCATGTTATTGACTAAATTTTCTCTTCTTCTCGCCAACTTCTTCCAGCCGCCCACGTTGATTGGCTCTCCTTCCTCTCTTTTCTCCATTCGTCTGACAGCCCATTAATATTGAAGAATTTCCAGCCAAAGGAACGGATTGCAGTAAAAAAGGCAACGGGCGACAGGCCTTCTGCACATTTTTGACTCCAATTTCTCTTTTATTCTTCTTCTTTCCCACGCCAATGTCAACCACAATTATTAACTTTGTCTTACCTCATTTAATGCTTTCATACCATAATAATTAAATCCCAACAATATCTTGTTACACTTTAATATTTGTTTCTCTTTCTTTATACACTACACTATAAATCATCTCTTAGATTGAAAAGTGGAAATTTACATTCGATTTAATTTCACAAAATTTTTATTTCCACTATCAATAATGTACACATATGGCATACAGTATAATAAAATTCGGATTTTACATTTCTCCCCACCTTAAGAAATTTGGTCCTCCAAATTTAACTTGGACCTATCACTGAAAGAGCTCCGGATACCTCTCATACATAAGGCTCTCTAACTCCCAAGTAGCCTCCTCCTCATTATGATACTGCCAGAGCACTTTAACCAACGAAATCGTCTTAGATCGCAATACCTTATCTTTCCTATCCAAAATCCGCACCGGTTTCTCAACGTAACTCATGTCCTCTCTGATCTCCAATGGCTCGTGTCGAATCACGTGAGAAGGATCTGGGTTGTACTTTCTTAACATCGAGACATGGAATACGTTATGCACTCCTGACAACTCTGGTGGTAGTGCTAACCGATATGCCACATCTCCTACGCGATCTAAGATCTCATAAGGCCCAATGTATCGAGGACTCAACTTTCCTCTCTTCCCGAATCTCATTATACCTTTGGACGGTGAAACCTTTAAAAACACATAATCACCCGCTATAAACTCCAACGGTCGGCGTCTAATATCTGCATAACTCTTCTGCCGACTCTGAGCTGTTCGGAGCCTCTCACAAATTATTCGTACATCACGAGAAGCCTGCTCGACCAAATCGGGAGCTAACAATTTACGGTCTCCAACTTCTTCCCATGCTATAGGGGATCTGCATCGTCTGCCATACAAGGCCTCATATGGTGCCATGCCGATACTCGTATGAAAACTATTATTATAAGCAAACTCTGCCAGGGGTAAATGATCGTCCCAAGAGCCTCTAAAATCCAATGCACACGCTCTCAACATATCCTCGAGCGTCTGTATCGTACGCTCGGACTGCCCATCAGTCTGTGGATGAAAAGCGGTGCTAAAACTCAACTGGGATCCCATAGCCTCCTGAAATCTCTCCCAAAAATGAGAGGTGAAGCGAGAGTCCCTATCAGAGGTGATACTCACTGGAACACCATGTAACTTCACTATCTCCCTGACATACAACTCGGCCAAGGCACTAACTGAATCTGTAGATCTCATGGCTAAGAAATGAGCAGACTTAGTCAATCTGTCGACTATTACCCAAATAGCATCATACCCTTTCCGGGTCCGTGGTAATCCCATAATAAAATCCATAGTTACATGCTCCCATTTCCATGTAGGAATCGATAACGGTCGAAGCATACCTGCCGGCTTCTGATGTTCAATCTTAATCTGTTGACATGTTAGACATCTAGTAACAAAATCTGCGATGTCCTTTTTCATCTTAGGCCACCAGTACACTTTCCGGAGATTCTGGTACATCTTAGTACTACCCGGATGTAACGTGTATCTAGAGGTATGGGCCTCTGATAAAATCAACTCTCTAAGCTGCTGATCACCGGGAACACATATCCGACCTCTAAACCTCAGTATTTCATCGGTGCCAATCTCAAAATCCAACTCATCTCCTATTTGAATCTGGCTGGCCACCCCAATACAATAATCATCACTCCTCTGAGCTTCCTTAATTCGATCCATCAAATCCGGCTCGATACGAAAACTAGCTGTAAACCCATACTGGTCAGAGGAAACAACTGTCAAACTGAGGTTAGAGAACTGCTCTATCAACTCATGTTCCCTGATCATCATGTACGATATCATGCCAACATGCTTACGGCTCAGTGCATCAGCTACTACATTAGCTTTACCTGGGTGATACAAAATCTCACAATCATAGTCCTTTAATAGTTCCATCCACCGTCGCTGTCTCAAATTCAACTCTTTCTGTGAGAATATATACTTCAGACTCTTATGGTCTGTATATATCTGAAATTTCTCTCCGTACAAATAATGTCGCCATATCTTCAGTGCAAACACCACTGCGGCTAGCTCCAAGTCATGTGTCGGGTAATTCTTCTCATGATCCTTCAACTGTCGAGAACCATAGGCTATAACCCGACCATGCTGCATGAGCACACACCCTAAACCTTGAGCGGATGCATCAGTATACACCATAAATCCACCTGATCCGCTAGGAAGGGCTAATACAGGGGCACTAGTTAATCTCTTCTTAAGTTCACCAAAACTACGCTCACACGCATCATTCCACTCAAATTTTACATCCTTACGTGTGAGTCGTGTCAATGGAGCAGCAAGTCTAGAAAATCCCTCCACAAACCTGCGATAATATCCGGCAAGACCTAAGAAACTCCGTATCTCGGTAACCGTGTTAGGCCTCTCCCACTGAACAATGGCCTCTATCTTGGACGGATCAACTGATACCCCGTCTCTCGACACTACATGTCCGAGAAATATAATGTGGTCAAGCCAGAACTCGCACTTACTAAGCTTAGCATATAACTTTCGCTCTCTGAGGGTTTGTAGAACAATCTGCAAATGCTGCTCATGCTCCTCTGAAGTCTTAGAGTAAATCAGTATGTCATCAATAAATACTATGACAAACTTATCCAAAAATGAATGAAATACCTCATTCATCAAACTCATAAAAGCTGCAGGGGCATTTGTCAGTCCAAATGGCATCACTAAGAACTCATAGTGGCCATAGCGAGTTCGAAAGGCTGTCTTATGCACATCCGACTCCTTAATCTTCAACTGGTGATAGCCTGATCGAAGGTCTATCTTGGAAAACACCTGTGCACCCCTGAGCTGATCAAACAAATCATCAATCCGAGGTAGTGGATACTTATTCTTAACAGTAGCCCGATTCAACATCCGATAATCAATACACAACCGAAGGCTACCATCCTTCTTCCGAACAAATAATACTGGAGCTCCCCACGGTGACACACTAGGACGTATAAATCCCTTATCTAATAATTCTTGGAGCTGCTTCTTGAGCTCATTCAACTCTGTCAGTGCCATCCTATATGGGGGTCTAGAAATCGGCTCCGTACCGGGTACCAACTCGATCATAAACTCCGTCTCTCGATCCGGTGGTAACCCTGGTAAGTCCTCTGGAAATACATCCGAGAAGTCCTTAACCACATGAATCTCTTGTATCTTTGGATGCTTCCTCTCAACATCCTCCACACTAGCAATATATCCTTCATAAACATTCATACACAACCACAATTTCAGTACACATGTCATTTCACAACATAAATTCTCATACTTTTATTAATTTACAGTAACTTTACAATGTACTTTTCGGGATAAGAGAAGGTAATAAACTTAGTATTACAGTCCAAACTAACATGATTTGCAGCCAACCAATCCATTCCTAAAATGATATCAAAATCATATATATCCAACAAAATTAGGTTAGCTGTCACAACCTTCTCTCCTATAGTCAATTTACAACTCCTATATATAACATCTGTCATCTGGAAATCATTAAAAGGAGTTTTCACTCGCAATGTATATTCTAACAACTCCGGCTCTACTGGGGTCCTGTTGGCATATGCAGGGGATAAGAATGAGTGGGTAGAACCCGGGTCAATTAAGGCAATTACGGGAATATCAAAAAGATAAATTTTACCTTTAATCACATCGATAGAGGCGTCGGCAGTCTCTTGATCCAACGCGTACACCCGACCCTGAGTCACAACCTTCTTACCCTTTTCTGCGGCTGTCGCTCGCCTTGGCTGTGAGGGTGTCGCTTTCTCTGGTACATTCTGAGCTGCCGGGGCCGCTATCTGAGGTACTGCAGGAGGTATAGTAGAAGCAGTCGACTCTCTACGCATCGGGCAATCCTTAATAAAGTGCCCCGTCTGTCCACATCTAAAACATACTCCAGTCATTACAGGACAAGGGCGCGATCCATGCGACCTTCCACAATGTCTACATAAGGGCGCAACACTCCTCTGAGTGGTAGTGGGGCCACTAGCAGGAGTAGAAACTGCTGGTCTATCAATTTTGCCCTCTGAAATCTGTATGCCCGAAGATCTGGTCTTCTTAAACTGCTCTCTACCTGGTCTATCCTCCATAAACCTCTTAGCTTTTCCTTTTCCTCTGCCTTTATTCTTGCTACTGAAATCGAGCTGGAACTGCTCATAGTCCCTCTCACATAGCTGAGCCCGTTGAACTATCTCATCATAAGTCTGTATAACAAATGGGGCTAGCTTTACTCTGATGGATGGCCTCAAACCCGCTTTAAATCTCGAAATCTTATACCGGGCATTTGTACTGGTCTGTGGATCAAAACGGCTCAAGGTAGTAAATTTAGCCTCATACTCATTCACTGACATACTACCCTGTACTAAATCCATAAATTCCTGCTGTAATTTATCTTGAGCAGTGTCAGGAATATATTGCCTTCTAAAAGCTTCCACAAACATATCCCATGACAGATCCTGATGCTGAGCAAATAATACCGTCTGGGTGGCCTTCCACCAATGTCTCGCATCATCTGCCAGTTGGAACACAGCTAGGCCCACTTTCTCTGTCTCTGAACATCTCATAATCTCGAGTAATCTATCAATCTCTATAACCCACTGTTCTGCCACCAATGGATCCCTAGTACCTTTAAACTTCGGTGGATCCAATTTCTTAAATGATTTCACCAATGCCACATTACAATATGACTCTGCATTTCGTGGCTGCTGAATCAGTGGCTGTGGTGGAGCTATCGGTGGCTGAGGTGCTGGTGGTGGAATAGGCTCAGGCTCAGGCACAGCTGGTGCCGGCTGTGGCGGTGCAGGTGCCTCTACTGGGGCTGCGGGAGCTGTAGCTCTCTCCCTCTCTGCCCTATCAGCGGCTCTATCCGCCTGATACATAGCCATAAAATCGGCTACCAATCTCTCTACTTGGTTCACACGAGCATCAATGCTCTCTAACTGTAGAGGACGTGGAGGTCTTGGGGCAGGTTCCGGTGTCTGTGGTTCCGGAGTCTGTGCCGCCCTACCTCGGCCTATACCTCTCACTGAGCGCACCCTCCTCCTTCCACTCATATCTGTAGTACAGAAATCGTTTATCACTTATCATTAACACATCCATTATATATTCAGTTTATACAGTACTACAGGGGAATGTATACTATTTCACTATTAAAGCATCACTAGACATCCGACCAAACCTGGCTCTGATACCATTAAATCTGTAACATCCCAAAACCACTATATAATAGAATATTCACTTGTAAACTTCACTTACTTACCGGTTGGGCTGTCTGTGATACTTAACAACTTTTACTACATTATGAATTATTAAAGTCTCTTCCTTTGTATGTATATACATTCCCTTCGTATTTAAAGTAGTACTGCACAACTTTGCTGAATATATAAAAGAATATAACATACCTTCAATATCCAATCTCAGGAAGGTAAGTCTCTTAGTTCAATCAGATATCTGTGGAGTGGAAAAATAAGGAGTGAGCGACAATGTGCTCAGCAAAGAAGGTGTATGCTGCTTTATAAGATAAAAGCTGTAAATCTCAAAAATCATTTTATTGTCCTAATGTTCAAACTCATTAGGAAAAAAACGATGGATATAGATAACCTTTAAACATGATTCATTAAATACTTTCAATAAATGAAAATCAATAAGTTGAGACTAGGCAACAATTTAAATCATGCAAAGAACACAAGTCATCCGCTTTTGGGGTGCACCCGTAGGCCATCGCCCTTCACGGCTATCTCATCTAGATGTATGGCCATAATCTGTAGGTGGTCCTCGGGTCCACTTGCCAAGTGACCTCGAGACCGCTGAAGACTTGGCAGGTCCATCAGCCCTGTGACGCCCTAGGGTGCACTCGCTGGTCTATTTGACCCGAGCCATCGCCCTAGTTCAGTCACGCAAAGTACATGAGTGATAATGCATGAACTCATAGCCTAATGTCTCAAAATCAAGTTATCATTTCCATAAAATGATTTAGTTTCCAAAAGGGTTTATAACCAGTAAAACAACCCTCCATTTTCAACATTTTCTATGAAAGAAAGGCACGTTGGGAGCCGGTTCACCCACGGCTAGTTCGCTCAGGGTCAGCTCGCCCATTAACCAATTCGCCCAAGGGACTACTCGCCCGAGAGTCGATTCGCCCAAGGGACTATTCGCCCGAGAGTCGATTCGCCCAAGGGACTATTCGCCGAAAATTTGATATTTTCTATTTTCAAAAATAATTGAAATACTTCATTTTTCATTTACGAAATTAAATTTTAAAACCGTTCGCCAGAGCCTACTCGCCCTCAGTAGCTCGCCCTGACTACTCGACAAGACGGCGAATAATAGTCGCCCGCCTCAGAGTTTTCAAAACACAAGTATGGCTGGCTGATAACAGTTCGCCCGCCTTTTACTTAAAACAAGGGTCGCCCGACTATGGCTAACCGGATTTCTCTTTAAAACAAAGGCATTCGCCCAGATATCAAACAGAGAGCTCGCCATTGGCTCGCCCGAGTTTCCGTCTAATACAAATCTACTCGCCCGCCTTAGTCAATTCGGCTAACAAAAGAACTTATGGCGGCTTGTAGCTCACCCGAAAACAAAACAATTTATAAAACGATGCATGTCAGAAAATAAAACAAATTCCGATATTTTCTTAACGTTTTTACTCCACAGGACATGCATTTGCATCACATACAACTTCCTTACCTCGTCTGATACGGCGTAGCTTCTCGCCCGCCTTGCTCAATTCCGGTCTGCAAAGCATTTATTCACATTATTAATATTTTCCAAAAAGACTTATATTTTTCCTAAAAATATGGCACTTTGGCGAACTCAGTTCGCCATTCGCCCGTCATAGCACCCTTTTCATTTGCGGCTTATTCGTGGGAATTCGCCCTGTAACGGAATACGTTGGCGCCTTCTTTTTCACCTACTCGCCCTACTGGCTATCATCAACTCTACATGGCGACTACTATTATCGCCATTCTCGCACACTGGCGATCACTGGTCCTCGCCCGCCGGGACCACATACTGGCGAACTCATATAAGCTTTCTCCTAACCTCGTCCCATCTTTTTGGGCGAGTACTACCCCATTTCGACTAGCAATTTCTACTCGCCCGTCGTTTTTCCTTACTCATTCTTGGTTATTTTTCCATCTATTTTCTTATCTTGTTCATCAATATTCAACTACAACCAGGCTATATCTATGATTAATATCAAGAGAACCATAAAAGCTATGAAACTCACCTTTACTGAGCTGCTCTTCCAACAACAGAATGCTTTCTTGCCTTCTTAGCTTAGTTGTTTGTTTCCTTAGTTCTTCAACATTAGAGGAAGGTTTGGCTAGTTAAGAGTGAGATTTTCACGGCTCCTGTACGTGAGGAAAGGGAAGAAAAGTTAACTTGCATAAATCCCAGAATTGGGTGAGACGGTTGTTTAAGGAGGAGAAGTTTGCTTCCTTATATAGGCATGTTAGTCCAACCAGAATTCACCATCTGCTCCTTATCCCTTCCTTCATCATTACCTCGTCTGATAGTGCATTAATTCATGAAGAAAATTGCATCAAGAGAACATCTGAACAGCATTAAAACGGGTAGAAAAAGTGCAGCAAAAGACGTCATGTTATTGACTAAATTTTCTCTTCTTCTCGCCAACTTCTTCCAGCCGCCCACGTTGATTGGCTCTCCTTCCTCTCTTTTCTCCATTCGTCTGACAGCCCATTAATATTGAAGAATTTCCAGCCAAAGGAACGGATTGCAGTCAAAAAGGCAACGGGCGACAGGCCTTCTGCACATTTTTGACTCCAATTTCTCTTTTATTCTTCTTCTTTCCCACGCCAATGTCAACCACAATTATTAACTTTGTCTTACCTCATTTAATGCTTTCATACCATAATAATTAAATCCCAACAATATCTTGTTACACTTTAATATTTGTTTCTCTTTCTTTATACACTACACTATAAATCATCTCTTAGATTGAAAAGTGGAAATTTACATTCGATTTAATTTCACAAAATTTTTATTTCCACTATCAATAATGTACACATATGGCATACAGTATAATAAAATTCGGATTTTACAACTGGGCCTGCTGTAGACTGGATTAAGGTCACACAGCATCAGAAAATAAAAATCTATTACGGACTGGATCAGGGTCACATAATAGCCAGAACGAATATCTATTGAGGACTGGATCAGGGTCACACAGTAGTCAGAACAATACTACAGTGACTGTTAGTCATGTTCAAAACATTTTATATATACATTTTTTTGGATTTCAAAACAGTATATTTTTCGAGCTTTAGGGAAATTCACCAAAGAACTAGTATATATTTCTTTTAAAAGCAAATAAAACATATGTACTCATAATATTTTCAACTAAATACCATCAGTTGGTAATTCTCATAAAAATTAATAATTCGGCTAAAAGTTTCATAAGCATATCAAATTCATAAGATTTAGCCGTTTTTCAAAATAAATTTTCTAGTCGAATTGGTATTTTCAATTGGTTGCTTAAGTAAAGCTTAAATCACAGAATCATTTTCATAAAAAATTCGGCAGCATAACGGCTTATATTTCTTAAAACCCCTGCAAGAAAATACAATTTATATAATCACAAGGCAGTTGATTTTAAAGTAGCATCCAGCACCCCTTACGTTTCGATACATATCTCTTACCTAAATATGTAGCACAAGTATAGCTATGGCACCCTTGTCCTTCTTGATCTCCTTTTTCGTTAGCATTTAATTAAAATATTTTTCAGTTCCCTACTTTAGTAACAATTCCTCATACATTAAAGCATAAGATTAACAAAAATATGTTATTGATTTATCTTAAGAAAAATTTACACTTAAATTCTCTCTTAAGATCATTACCTTAAAATTTACCTTGGTTGCCAATGCTTCTTCACCTTACAAATTTCTTTCCTCACTCAAACCTACATCAAAATAATTTTTTTAACCTTTTTATTTCGCTCAACATTCATCATTTAAATCTACAATAAAAATTAAATCCTTACCCCTTATTACCAAATCGAAACCGAGAGCCTTATTATGAAACATGGATTTCTATAATTCTTGAGGCTGCCATGGACCTCAAAACATGCTGCATACTTCTTTGTCTTCAAGGCTTACAAAATCCAAATTTAACTCTTGCACTTTTGCCTCTCTAATAGCCCTCCCCCCCCCCGCCCCCCAAATTTCTGTTTCAAATTATCTTAGTTCAGCCCCTTTTTCCATGTGAATGTTGCAGCCAAAATGAGAGCACCTTCCACGCAATAGAAGTACCCCAGAACAAAAGGTTTACCACGATTTAGCATTAGTCTACTATCATTTGTTTTCCTTAAATAAATTCCTTAATTTCACTTACTTAACTCTAACATTAATTTCCTTACCTCTAGATCAGTCAAGCATACATCTTGGTCAGCTTCCACATGATTTTGACAACCCCAAAAACCAGCAAAGTTTGTCACGTTTCAGCTATTTATTCATACCAAAATATCCCCTGTTTGTACCCTTAAAGATCGAAGGAAATGCAGCTCCTTTAAGCTGCAGTAATGTCGACAGAACAGTAGCTTCCAACTACCACTTAACGTTAAAATGGAAGCACCTTATAGCCCTTGCTTCAGTTTCAGCCTTCGATTTTTCTTTCCCTCTTTGAGTATTACTTCTTCCAGCATAAACGATAGCTGGCTCCCTTCCTTCTTCTTCCTTTCTTCTATCTTTTCTTGTTGTCCTTTCTTCCTTGACCGAAAGCCAACCTAATAGCCACCAAATGCAGCCAATGTACTTCTTCCCAGCGTCTGAAACTCTCCCTAACTCAGCCTCCAAAACACCAGTTTCTCTTCTATTGTTGGCTTCCAAATCTTGATCTTCATTTGCCTTAATTTGTGCTTCCTTTAACCTTGACAGCTAACACAATTTTGTTGGCCAAAAGGGTGACGTAATGGTGTAGGGTGAGGGTCTTGCTTCAACAGATAAAGGAAAGAAAGAATTGAAATGGTGTTTGTAAGAAGGATGATGATGATGGACGGTGATGAATGAAGTTGTAGTGGCTGGTGAAAAGATGTAAAAGTTAGTGGGATTGGTTTTGATGAGGCATCTTCAAGCAGCCATTCTCCATTTAATATATTTTATTTCCACTACTATTATTATATATATTTATTCATTTACTATTAACCCTATTTTAATATTTAGCATAAATATATTTCTAACTAGTTTAATTTATTTCATATATATTTATCCCACTAATACTTCATAATTTCTATTTTTATTAATTTATATTATCTATAGTCTCTTAAATCCTAAAGTCCTTCATATAATTTAATTTGGTATGCTTTTGGTAAGCTGAGGCAGCCTTTAGTTGATCCTGGAGGTATATTTTATTTTCTTTATATGTTCAGACGCTTATGTACAGTACTACTTTTATATAATTTATGTACAAGAGATGTAGAACTTATGAAATGTACTGGGAATAATACTTTTGATGTAAATATTAATAGCTTTTATAGATAAATTTTTATTTACAAATTGCTTACTGTGACAAGTGGGTGTTATAAAGGCATTCAAGGCCCAACCAACTAACTGTACATGTGTTTATGGATATTTACTGTATATTACAGAACGTTACAACTGCTTTGTTTATCTCTATACCTTTGTCACATCCTAAGAGACATGACGGTTTCGTACACTTATGCATAATTCGAAATTTTAGGGTTATTTTTTTTCGAATTTTGATTACACTGTTTTGTCATGTGACTAGTTCAATCTTATAAAATTGAGTAGCTAACTATCTAATTGGTTTAAGGCATCTTATCTAAGGTCCCAATTCAGTATCATATTAATTAACATCAAATTAAGCCAAAAATACAATTCCATGTAAAAGTATTAAAACCTTGGTTTAACATATTTTAGACTGTAGCCTAGTTTAGCAGTCAAATGCAGTTAATTTTCGATCTCAATACCCTATCACACTCATAATTCTGTGAACTATGAAACTATTTAAGGCATTGCAATAATGGGAGAAGGAAGCATTTTAGGAAGTTTATATGGTCACTAGCCTGTGGCATCTCACAACAATTTGCAGTAGAGGAGATGACCACTTGTTGGCACTTCTTTGATAAGGGAACTAGTTAAACAAAATATATATTTAATAATGTCATCAATATTAACTTCATTAAGTTTACATTATTATTTTGGTTTATGATATGTCCTTATATTAATTTTATTATATTAATGTAAACTTAATGTAAATTATACATTTGAAGGATATATTTTGTGTGTTTAAATTTTATGTATAATAAATAGATATTTTCACACAAAATTGATTACTTATAATATATTGATTGTATATATGGTTATGTGAATATTTATGCATAAAATTTAATATCATGGGATCAATATAATTTTTCTTGATCAAAGAATAGCCACAACATCTTTGATTATATCAAATTATATATATTAAGTATGCTCGATCACATATGAAAAAATGACATTAATTGTAATTAATCATTTTAATATAATAAATTTTATCCCACATAAATTTTTATTGTATTTGTATGATTAATTAGTATGAAGTAACAAATTATTTTTCTTAATTTACCCACAAGAATTAGGAATAAGAATATAATTTGATAGTTTCATCATAAAGTTTATATACGAATCTATTTAAATTAAAACTTCACCTACAAGCAATTTTATATGTTATTGGATTCATATTTTAAAGCATGATTTACATTGGTAAAGCATGATATATGTTTATTAGCCTCAAATTTTGTAGTAGAAGCATGAATATTTGATTACAACATGCGAATTTTTCTGATAAAAAATGTGATATTCCTTATTTAAGTGGTGATAACTACAAGGTATGGAAGGATAAAGTTCTTCTTCAATTAAGGTGCATGGACATTGACTATGCTATTAGAAGAATGAACTACCTGTACCTACTGAAACTAACACTCTAGCTGTGATTTCCTTGTATGAACGATGGGAGCAATCTAATCGCTTAAGTATGATGTTCATAAGGACATACAAATATGCTAGTATTCGTGGTTCAATTTCTGAGTATAAAAATGTCAAGGAATTGCTGAAGACTATTGACGAACAATTTGAGTCTTCAAATAAGGCACTGGCTAGCACCTTAATGACAAGGCTATCATTTATGAAGCTCATCAGTGTTAGAGGTGTGAGTGAGCACATTATGCAAATGAGGGACATAGCTGCTTAGTTGAATCTCTTGAGGTTGAGATGTCTGAATCTTTCCTTGTGCACATTATTTTGAATTCTCTTCCACATCAATATGGACCTTTCAAAATTTCTTACAACACATAAGGAAAAATGGTCAATGAACTCCTAACCATGTGTGTTCAAGAGGAAGGGAGGCTGACAATGGAAATAGGTGAAAGTACACATATGGCAACACAAGGAAAGAACAAAGTACAAGCCAAACAAAAGGGAAAGGGTAAAATTCCTATCCAAACTAAGAAGAAAGAGTCTAAGTTTTTTTTTTTGTAAAAAGAAGGGACACATGAAGAAAGACTGCAACAAATATAAGGCCTGTCTTAAGAAGAAAGGTAATCCAATCTCACTTGTTTGTTATGAATAATACGGTGGATGCTTGTCATAACACTTGGTGGATTGATTCTAGTTCTACAATCCATGTTTCAAATACCTTGCAATGTTTTCTAAACCAAGGGAAAATAATGGCTAGTGAGCAATGCATCTTTTTAGGAAATAAGATGTGTTCTCAAATGGAAATAGTTGGGACGTGCAAATTAGTTTTAGATTCTGGTTTTATTTTAAATTTGAAAAGAAACTTTTATATTCTAAGTTACTCTAGAAATTTAATTTCAATTTCAAGAATTGTACCTTTTAGATTTTCCTTTGAATTTTATGAAAAAGTTCTCGCTTGCTTTATAAATTTGGTATTGTTGGAAATGGTACATTAATTGATGGTTTATTTCGAATTCATTTACAAAACAATATTTTAAATAATATAATGTACATTCAAGGTAATGTTTGTATTAAATGATGTGTTATGAATGAAAAATCCTCTATGTTGTGGCATCAGAGTTTAGGACGTATCTCTAAAGAGAGAATTGAAAGGTTAGTGAATGATGGAATACTAAATACTTTGAATTTTACTGACTTTGGTACTTGTGTGGACTACATAAATGGAAAGCAAACCAACAAGATAAAGAATGGTGCCAAGAGGAGTTTAGACATATTAGAGATCTTATATACATATATTTCTAATCCAAATATGGACTCGTATGGTTAGAAATACTTCATCTCATTTATAGATGATTATTCACGATTTATGTATCTCTACTTGCTCTATAATAAGAAAGAAGCAATTAATGCTTTTAAGGTTTTTAAAGTAAAAGTAGAGAAACAATGTGGAAAGCAAATTAAGATCATTAGGTTAGATAGAGGTGGAAAATACTATGGTGGATACACTGAGGATGGACAAGTGCCTAGTCCATTTGCAAGGTTTCTTGAAGCATGGGATTTTGGCACAATACACTATGTCTGGATCTCTAGACGCATATGGTGTAGTAGAAAGAAGAAACCGAACCTTGATGGACATGGTGCAAAGTATGCTTAGCAACTCCAAGCTTCCTAAATCCTTGTGGATTGAAACTCTTAAAATTGCAGTGTATATATTGAACTAGGTTTCAACTTAGGGTGTTCCAAAAAATACCTTTTGAATTATGGAAAGGTTGGAAACCGAGTTTGCAACATATATGCATTTGGGGATGTCCATATGAAGTAAGAGTTTATAATCCACAAGAAAAGAAATTGGACCCAAGGATTATAAGTGGACATTTCATTGGATATGCTGAAATGTCCCAAGGTTACAGATTTTATTGTCCATCACACAGCACTAGAATTGTGAAATCAAGAAATGCAAAGTTTGTTGAAAATGACTTGATCAGTAGGAGTGATCAATCTTGGAACTTAGTTTCTGAGAAGGATCATTTAGATATTCAAGCTTCCATTTCAAGTGACTATTTGGTTATTCATAATTCCCCTCAAGTTCAAATGCATGTTGAACAATGAATCATTGAAGTTGTATAAGTTGCTGATGACAACCTAGTAGATCGAATTGCTCAACAATTGCTAGAGATTGCTGAGCAACTCGTTGTTCAACATACTCCATAGGAGGATGCTAACGCAACATTAAGAATATCAACTAAAATGAAGAAATCAACAATTCCTAGTGATTACATTTTGTATATACAAGTCTTACTATAATTTTGGAGCCGAAGACGACCCTGAAACATTTTCACAAGTCGTAAGTTGCAATAAATCTAAATTGTGGTACAGTGCCATGAAAGATGAGTAGAATTCTATGCCAGTCAATGGAGTATAGGATCTTCTTGCGTTGCCTCATGGTGTAAAGGCCATTGGATGTAAATGAGTCTTTGTGAAATCCCCAATTTCGTGAAATTCCTCTATAATTGTAAAGTATTTTAGCTTAAACGAAATAAATAAATATAAGAATTATGAAGTATGGAGGATGTATGGAACATGGAAGAAGTAATGAAATGGAAGGTCAAAAAGTCAAAGAAGTAAATTCTGATATTATGAGAATGCTTAGAGTATGGTAAAATAAATGTCAGATTTTATAGAATTAAATATCAGAAATTAAGTGTAAGTAAAGACAAGTGTTATATAGAAGAAAGGAAACCAATTAAGTGAATGGCCAAATAATGATGGTCAAAGGTTAAGATGAATTGACTTAATTGGATGATAAAACAAATATCAGATTTTCATAATTTCATGATTATGTGTGGCTGATATGAGAATGGAAGAAAAAGGAATTAAATGGTCAAAGAAGGGAAAAAAAGCATAGTAAAAAAGGTAAGGGCTGAGATGAGATGGTTTTGGGGATAAAGAGGATTTGCATGCATTAAATGAAGGTTGCATGAGTCACCCTTCAGCCATCATCACCATACGACAACAACCCTTTCCAGCCCTCTCCCTCTTGTTCTCTCCATTTCTCCAAGCTTCCATTCCATATTCACCTTGATAAGCTACCTTATTCTTCCAACGATCCCTTTAGCTAGTTGAACGGAAATCAATCCTTGTCACTAGACTAAGCGATATCTGAAGTTTGGTGGATTGAATCCAAGTATTGGAAGAGATCTCAAAATCTGAAAATTTGGTCACTAGCAAAAGGTAAGAGAAGAAGATGATTCTTTCAGTTTTGTTTATGGTATGGAGTTGTACTGAGTTGGTATGATATGTGTATGATGAATTTTTAAAGGTTTGCTTTGATATGATGATTTCAGATTTGAAGAAGTGAAGGAAAGAAATTGGAGTCACCAAGTGATTTCGTGTTCTCGAAGTAATCGAGGTAAGGAATTTATGTAACGGACGTAAGGCGGCTATGTCCGCATGTTTTAAATATGTTTTGAAGTGTTTTAGAGAGAAGTACAAGTTGGCTTTTGTGCAGTAAATGTCATTTTAGGGTTTTACTCCTAGTTACCAAAATGCTAGGAGATGTCGACAGTTTTAAGTAGCAGCTGACTACCTAGAGACAACCAAAGCATAGTTTTTCGAAAACCATGATAACCCAGCCGACTGCTATACATGCCAGTCGACTGCTATTTTCCCAGTATGCATTCTGTTTCAAACCAGCCGACTGCTGTATGGGACAGTCGACTGCTAATTGCTAAAATACATTCTGTTTCACAACCAGCCAACTGCCTAAAAGACCAATAGACTGCTAATTTCTCAGAAGCATTTTATTTCAAAAACAGTCAACTTTTATGAAGACCAGTCGCCTGCTATCTGTTTGAAAAGCATTCTATTTAAAAACCAGTCGACTGCTAATTCTCAAAAAGCATTCTGTTTGAAAACCAACCGACTGCTATATGGACCAGTCGACTGCCCCATGTGTTTTCAGAATTTCAAAATATCAAAATTTTAAAAGAAAATAATTTCAATAAATGAAGTTATGAAGCAGCAGCCGACTGCCCTATGAGGCCAGTCGACTGCCCTGTTTGAAAAGAGGTTTTTAAACATATTTCAAGAAAGTATGAAATGTCATGGCCATAAGCTATATGGCATATGTTTTGAGATTATGCAATTTTATGCTTATAGTAGGGGCTCTGATCAAGTCCTGGTGTGATGTATGTTTGGCTGAGGAACCATAAGTCAGGCCTCAGTCGCTACAGAAAGACACTTGACTAGTGTTAACTGTAGCCACCGACAATTGGCCAAATTTGTCTATATTATATGTTCAGCTGTGGGAGGATTCCTGGCCCTACGGGGTACACCACATGATGATAATGATGATGCAGTGCATAACTCCATAAAAATGCAAATAGTTTTTATGCTATTTGAAAACTATATGTATATGCGATTTCGGAGGATAAAGAAATCGAAAGTATTTGGTTTACTTGCATAAGAAGTTTTCAAAGAAGTATATGATGTATGATTTCAAGAAAGTATAAGATGTTTTTAAGTGAAGTATGTATGTATGTAAATGATATTTGAAAGAAAGTACATGAAGTATGTTTCGAAAGAAGTATAGGAATTATGTTTTGAATGAAACATATGACATATGTTTTCACATGATGATTTAAAAGAAGTATACGATGTATGTTAGCATATGCTAATTTAAAGAAGTACATGATTTACTTGATTTATGAGCATATGCTATTATGAAGAATTTTATATATTTGATGAAAGTATACGATTATGCTTTATAATGATTTTACATGACATTATAGAGCCAAGCAGGAAAACTGCATATAGAGGCATAATACGCTTTTTTACATATTTTTCTTACTGAGTGTAAACTCACCCTTTTACGAATATTTTTATACAGACTACTTGAAGTAATCACTCACTCTCGATAGAAGAGCCTACTAGTAGATCTTGAAAGTTACTTTCGAGATACGCTTCCCCGTAAATATTAAAGGTATACTTATGTAATCATGTAAAGTGTGTTGTAATTCAGTTATTGTACAATACATGCTAACAATAATGAATGTAAAGTTTTGGGGATTTAGGTTAAGTATGATGTGTAAGATCCTGTGGTATGGAATGGTATTTATATACATCATTACTCTGTTTGATGAAAGTAAATTAATTTTATTGAGCTATTAGATGTTAGCTTAAGAAGAAGAAGAATGAATGACATTGATGAGCAGTTCTAATCAAGTTTATGTGAATAAAAGCAAAAATTTAAATGGTAAGATGTAGTGATGGGATGTCACAGATTAGTATCAGAGCTGATTAGACTGAGGTTTGTCAATGTCAATAAGTTAGAGTTAGTGTATATCCCCAATGTACTGTACATGTCTGAATACATATACGAAGTATAATTGTTTGAAGTTATACTAATTAGCTCAATTTTGTGATTTTATCAACAGAATGAGCTCTGGTAGAAGGGGTATTGGTGAAGGAAGAGGAAGTGGTTATATAGAACTACCCCAAGTACAGTCTCCTTTTTCATCTCCACCGCATAGCCCAAATACTAGGTTAGCGAAGATAGAAAAGCACATGAAGAATATGACCACTATGTTTACGCAGTTTATGGCGAACTTCCCAAATGTGGTCACAAGTGTAACATCCGCTATTCCTATAGTACATCCACCACTAGTACAGATAGAGTTACCCCCACTAGTCCCAGTTATTGAAAAGTGGGATCTCACGGCCTATTGTAATGTGACCTTAATTAAGGAATTCAAGAAGCTAGATCCGCCTAAGTTTAAGGGGGATAAGGACACGTTGGTCGCAGTAAATTGGGTGAAGGCGGTCACTAGATCTTGTGAGTATATGCCATGCTCCGAAAAAGAAAAGGTGGGTTTGGCTGCTTATCTGTTAGTGGACGATGCAGAGTATTGGTGGCAGTCCACTCGGGCCATTTTGGAAGCCCAACATGTTGAGGTTACGTGGGATAGATTTTTAGAAGCCTTTAATGAACAGTACATCCCATGCGCTAATCAGACTAGGCTGAAGATTGAATTTTTGAAGTTGACTCAGGGGACAATGTCAGTTAATCAATATGAGTCGAAGTTCATTTCTATAAGTGGATTCGATCTAGAGACCCTCAGGAGTGAAGGATACACGATATACAGATTTATAGAAGGACTGAAGTCTCCTATCAGATCCAAGTTGTATACTATGGATATCACTACTTATAATGAGATAGTCCGTAAGGTTCAGTTATGTGAGCAGGACTACAAGCTTCATCAAACTGATTTCTGAGCCCAAGGTAAGGGCAAGAAATCGATAAAGCGGAAGTCAGAAAGGAAAACCTCTAGAGATGGGTATCCATTTGGGAGAAGTAGGCCATATGAAAGAACCTCGATAGGTAAGCAAGTGAATTATAAGAAAACGATCATTAATTTAATTAAATGGTTATATGGAATGTATATTAAATTGGGAGTATTATGATGGTTATGGTACAGGGACTCCTAGAGCTACCAGAGTCAAGATAAATGATGAGAGATCCCGACATTCAGCTAGTAGTACTGCTAGCTCACCTAAGAGTATAAGACAAAGGTGTGAACATTGCGGGAAATTTCATGGATCCCAGCCATGTCGTTTAGCGAGTGGCGCATGTTTTAGATGTGTCGAACAGGGATATATGATCAGAGATTGTCCCAAAAGGAACCTAAGGGCGTCTGAAGAATCAGAAAAGACCCCTCAACCCCAGTGTAAAGCCACTGCTGAAGAGAAATGAAAGACACCCATTAATTATGATGTAAATGTTAAAGATGTATAATGCAAAAGTATGTTGTATTATCTGACTTACTTGTAAATGAAGTTAATAGAAAGTATGTATGATCATGTAAAGGATGTTTAGCTTATATGTGGACGTAGTAAAGAAAAGTCCTGAACTTAATGAAATTACAGTAAGCAAGGAAAATTTTGATATAATCCCGAATGATCTTCCAGGACTCTCTCTGAAGAGGGAAATAGAGGTTACTATCGATTTGGTGCCAAAACTGAACCCATCTCGAGATCACCATATGGCATTAGCAAAATTTGAAGAACTTGAGAAGCAATTTCAAAAGTTGTCATGAGATAATGGTTATGATTGAAGTTACTATAGTATGATTTTATATAAATTGAAGTTTTAATGAATATTTAATAAATTCAATTTCTTAGTTATTGTACTTTTGTTGAGAAGTAAAGTGTGAAATACAATAATTGACAAGAAACGATATTTAGAACTCTGAAGTACTTATTGGTATGAGGTTTCATGATGTATATAGTGATATGTGAATGAGTTTAAATGAGAATGATGATTGACCTAAGCTAAAATTTTTATATATGAATATTAGTTTATTTTATTCAAATGCTTTATTCTATGAAAGCATCACTCTGAGAAGAATAAGAATTAGTATGAAAGATGAGTTATCTCAACAACGGTAATTATTCCCAATAGTCGCTTCTAGGTTTCGGAACAAGACAGGTATTTCAAAGTACCTTCCTTACTCCATCTAGATTCCTAGCCGACTATAGTATCCCTCCTATTTGACCCCTAGAGTACCATAGGGAAATGAGGACGTTCGTTTATTTTGGCGTATTTAACGTTATAGAAAGAAAAGTAGGGATAGCTGTTATGAATAAATTACGGCTATAATTCTGATTGAGACAGAAGAGATGGCTCGAGTTTCCAAAAGATTGTGAAGGTGGGATTATATCATCTAGGGAAAGCCATTGTGGTGGCAAATGCTCTGAGCCGGAAGCATGAAGGAATAATGGTTTATACGATAATAAGAAAGTGTGAATTGCTTGAGCAAAGTACAAGCCTTAATCTAAAGGTTATGCCTTCAAAGTAAATTTGGAATGATGGCTAGTATAATGATTGAGCTAGAATAGATGGACAGATTAATTAAGTCAGCTCACTTCCTACCTATGAAGTCTACGGACACACTTAGTGCTTTGGCAAAAATGTATGTGAAAAAAGTCGTTAGACTATATGAAGTTCCAGTGAGCATTTCATCTGATAGAGATTCCAGGTTTACTCTCACTTATGGGAGCATTTTCAAGAAGCCATGGGATCTCACTTGAATTTTGCACAGCTTTTCATCCGCAGATCGATAGTCAGTCTGAGCGCATTATTCAGACGCTCGAGGATATGTTGAGAGCTGGTGCTATGGATTTTTAAAGGCTCATGGGACGACCATCTGCCATTGACTGAGTTTGCTTATAATAATAGCTATCACTCAAGCATCGGGATGGCACCATATGAAGCTCTGTATGGTAGAAAGTGTCGATCTCCGATTTGGTGGGAAGAAGTGGGCGAGTGCAAGTTATTGGCTCTAGATTTAGTCGAGCAAGCCTATGAAGATGTTAAGTTGATTTGTCTAAAGTTTAAAACAACGCGGAGTAGACAAAAGAGTTATACAAATCCTCGACGGAGACCACTTGAGTTTTGGTTGGAGACTATGTGTTTTTGAAAGTTTCTCCATCCAAAGGGATCATAAGATTTGGCCGACGAGGCAAGTTTAGTTCTCGCTACATCTGTCCATTTGAGGTCTTAGATCGTGTTGAAGATGTTACCTATAGGTTGGCACTACCTCCAGAGCTATCAGGAGTACACAATGTTTTTATAGGTCAATGCTTCAGAAGTATAATCCAGAATTCATCTTATGTCATAAAAGATGAAACCTTAGAGATTCAAAAAGACATAAGTTATGGGAAAAAACGATTCGGATTTTGGACAGAAAAGATAAGATATTGAGGTCTAAGATGATCCCATTAGTTAAAGTTCTTTGGCAATACCACACTATTGGAGAAGTTCCATAGAAGCTAAAAAGCATGATGAAACAGAGGTATCTTGAACTAGTTGAGAGATAGCTCGATTTAAATTTGGAGGACCAAATTTCTAAAGGTGGGGAGAATGTGAAATCCCCAATTTCGTGAAATTCCTCCATAATTGTAAAGTATTTTAGCTTAAACGAAATAAATAAATGTAAGAATTATGAAGTATGGAGGATGTATGGAACATGGACGAAGTAATGAAATGGAAGGTCAAATAGTCAAAGAAGTAAATTCTGATATTATGAGAATGCTTAGAGTATGGTAAAATAAATGTCAGATTTTGTAGAATTAAATATTAGAAATTAAGTGTAAGTAAAGACAAGTTTTATATGGAAGAAAGGAGACCAATTAAGTGAATGGCCAAATAATGATAGTCAAAGGTTAAGATGAATTGACTTAATTGGATGATAAAACAAATATCAGATTTTCATAATTAAATGATTATGTGTGGCTGATATGAGAATGGAAGAAAAAGGAATTAAATGGTCAAAGAAGGGTAAAAAAAAGCATAGTAAAAAAGGTAAGGGCTGAGATGAGATGATTATGGGATAAAGAGGATTTGCATGCATTAAATGAAGGTTGCATGAGTCACCCTTCAGCCATCATCACCATACGGCAACAACCCTTTCTAGCCCTCTCCCTCTCATTCTCTCCATTTCTCCAAGCTTCCATTCCATATTCACCTTGATAAGCTACCTTATTCCTCCATCGATCCCTTTAGCTAGTTGAACAGAAATCAATCCTTGTCACTAGACTAAGCGATATTCGAAGTTTGGTGGATTGAATCCAAGTATTGGAAGAGATCTCAAAATCTGAAAATTTGGTCACTAGCATAAGGTAAGAGAAGAAGATTATTCTTTCAGTTTTGTTTATGGTATGGAGTTGTACTGAGTTGGTATGATATATGTATGATGAATTTTTAAAGGTTTGCTTTGATATGATGATTTCAAATTTGAAGAAGTGAAGGAAAGAAATTGGAGTCACCAAGTGATTTCGTGTTCTCGAAGTAATCGAGGTAAGGAATTTATGTAACAAACGTAAGGCGGCTATGTCCGCATGTTTTAAATATGTTTTGAAGTGTTTTGGAGAGAAGTACAAGTTGGCTTTTGTGCAGTAAATGTCATTTTAGGGTTTTACTCCTAGTTACCAAAATGCTAGGAGTAGCCAACTGCCTAGAGACAACCAAAGCGTAGTTTTCCAAAAACCGTGATAAACCAGCTGACTGCTATACATGCCAGTCGACTGTTATTTTCCCAGTATGCATTCTGTTTCAAACTAGTCGACTATTGTATGGGATAGTCGACTGCTAATTGCTAAAATGCATTCTGTTTCAAAACCAGCCAACTGTCTATAACACCAGTCAACTGCTAATTTCTCATAAGCATTCTATTTCAAAAACAGTCGACTGCTATGAAGACCAGTCAACTGCTATCTGTTTGGAAAGCATTCTATTTGAAAACCAGTTGACTACTAATTCTCGAAAAGCATTCTGTTTGAAAACCAGCCAACTGCTATATGGACTAGTCGACTGCCCCATGTGTTTTCAGAATTTCAAAATATCAAAATTTTAAAAGAAAATAATTTCAATAAATGAAGTTATGAAGCAGCAGCCGATTGCCCTATGAGGCCAGTCAACTGCCCTGTTTGAAAAGAGGTTTTTAAACATATTTCAAGAAAGTATGAAATGTCATGGGAACAAGCTATATGGCATATGTTTTGAGATTATACACTTTTATGCTTATAGTAGGGGCTCTGATCAAGTCCCGGTGTGATGTATGTTTGGTTGAGGAACCATAAATCAGGCCTCAGTCACTACAGAAGGACACCTGACTAGTGTTAACTGTAGCCACTGACAGTTGGCCAAATTTGTCTATATTATATGTTCGCATATGAGAGGATTCCTGGCCCTATGGGGTACGCCACATGATGATGATGATGATGCAGTGCATAACTCCATAAAAATGCAAATAGTTTTTATGCTATTTGAAAACTATATGTATATGCGATTTTGGAGGATAAAGAAATCGAAAGTATTTGGTTTACTTGTATAAGAAGTTTTAAAAGAAGTATATGATGTATGATTTCAAGAAAGTATAAGATGTTTTAAGTGAAGTATGTATGTATGTAAATGATATTTGAAAGAAAGTACATGAAGTATGTTTCAAAAGAAGTATAGGAAGTATGTTTTGAATGAAATATATGACGTATGTTTTCACATGATGATTTAAAAGAAGTATACGATGTGTGTTGGCATATGCTAATTTAAAGAAGTACATGATTTACTTGATTTATGAGCATATGCTATTATGAAGAATTTTATATATTTGATGAAAGTATATGATTATGCTTTATAATGATTTTACATGACATTATAGAGCCAAACAGGAAAACTGCATATAGAGGTATAGTATGCTCTTTTACATATTTTTCTTACTGAGCGTAAACTCACCCTTTTACGAATATTTTTATACAGATTACTTGAAGTAATCCGTCACTCTCGATAGAAGAGCCTACTAGTGGATCTTGAAAGTTACCTTCGAGATACGCTTTCCCGTAAATATTGAAGGTATACTTATGTAATCATGTAAAGTGTGTTGTAATTCAGTTATTGTACAGTACAAGCTAACAATAATGAATGTAAAGTTTTGGGGATTTAGGTTAAGTAAGATGTGTAAGATCCTGTGGTATGGAATGGTATTTATATATATCATTACTCTGTTAAATGAAAGTAAATTAATTTTATTGAGCTATTAGATGTTAGCTTAAGAAGAACAAGAATGAATGACATTGATGAGCAGGTCTAATCAAGTTTATGTGAATAAGAGGAAAAAGTTAAATGATAAGATGTAGTGACGAGGACGGCACAGTCTTTAAGACAAATAAGGACTCATTAGGCAACATTGATAGCTATAAGGCAAGACATTGCTAAAGGATTCACTCAAAGGAAGGAATTGATTGCATAGAAAATTTTTTTCCTATATCAAAGAAAGATTCTCTTCTTG
This sequence comes from Heritiera fomes, assembly GCA_032173925.1. Lineage (NCBI taxonomy): Eukaryota > Viridiplantae > Streptophyta > Magnoliopsida > Malvales > Malvaceae > Heritiera > Heritiera fomes. The sequence continues at coordinate 16,771,766 of JAPDPM010000002.1, forward strand.
TTATTATGGCATTGGTTGCCTATTTTGACTTGGAACCGTATCAAATGGATGTGAAAATAGCATTCCTTAATAGAGACCTAGAGGAGGAGGTTTATATGAGAGAACCAAAAGGATTCTCCTCTAGTGATGGTGAGCATTTGGTGCGTAAGCTCAAGAAATCCATATATGGATTAAAGAAGCCTCTAGTCAATGGTATTTGAAATTTCATGATGTCATCTCTTCATATTGTTTTGTAGAGAACATCATGAATCAATGCATATATTAGAAGGCTAGTGGGAGTGGAATTTGTTTTATTGTCCTATATGTGGATGATATTTTACTTGCAACCAATCATAAAGGGTTGCTGCATGAGGTGAAGCAATTTCTCTCTAAGAAATTTGATATGCAAGGTATGGGTGAGGCATCTTATGCTATTGGCATTAAGATCCATAGGGATAGACCTCAAGGTATCCTGGCATTGTCTTAAGAGACCTATATTAATAAGGTTTTTGAGAGATTTTGGATGAAAGATTGCTCACCAAGTGTAGCACCAATAGTAAAGGGTGACAAGTTCAATTTGAACTAGTGCCCAAAAAATGAACTTGAAAGGGAACAAATGCAAAACATTCCATATGCTTCAGCCATTAGAAGCCTAATGTATGCTCAGGTTTGCACAAAAACTAACATTGCATTTGCTGTCAGAATATTGGGAAGATATAAGCTAATTCAACCACTAGAAAGCTACAAAGAAAGTAATGAGGTACCTTCAAGGGACCAAAGATTGCATGCTTGTGTATAGACGAATTGACAACTTGGAGGTAGTTGGTTATTTAGATTTAGACTTCGCTAGATGTGTTGATACAAAAATCAACATCTGGATATCTTTTCATATTTGTTGGCAGAGCCATATCTTGGAGGTGTGCAAAACAGTCTTTAATTTCTACTTCTACCATGGAGGTTGAGTTCGTTTTTTATTTTGAGGTTACCTCACTTGGTGTATGGTTGAAGAGTTTCATATCTAGGCTTAGAATTGTGGATTCTATTTCAAAGCCATTAAGAATATACTGTGACAATTTAGTTGCAGTTTTCCTTACTAAAAACAACAAAAGTGGTAGTCGAAGTATACACATCAACATTAAGTATTTAGCCATAGGGAACGTGTTAAAGAGAACAAAGTGGTCATTGAGCACATTAGCACTGAATTGATGATAGCAGATTCTTTAACAAAAGGCATGCCACCAAAGAGTTTTAAGGATCATGTAGTGCGAATGGGACTTGGTTCCATCTTGTGAATTAGTTGTATGGACAACTTTTATTTGTAATGGAACTCTTATTCATTTGTTTTGTTTTCTCATTTTGGTACACGTTGATTATTGAGAATAACAATAAATTTTGGACCTAGAATAAACATAAGGTTTATTCATTAAATTATGTTGTCACTTATAGGTTGAAATTAAAGAGATGGAATATATTAGAATACATGAAATATATTACTCATTCTTAGAGGATTTGTCGCCATGATTTATGTATTTTGTTTCTTTAATTTAAGCAGAAGGATTCATTGATTATGGATGGAATAGCAAGTATAATAAAATATACGAACGAAGTGGGAGAATATAAGTTACCCACGTAAGTTAACTATTTAGTTAGTAATGTTTTATCGGAAATAAAATATTTGAGGTTAGTTTCATATTCTCTTAAAACTTCATATTGTATGGTCCTATATTTCATTATTATTATCTGACAATTTTTTAAATTATTAATTCATATCTACAAGTGATAACTGCCTATCAATAGAATTACGTCTTTAATGGGAAGAGTATATAAAAAAATACAGGGCATTGGGTTCCTAATCTGAGCATTCTAAAAAAACACATCATTTGTGAGTTTACTTAAGATTAGAAGATCAAATATGAAGAAAACATAACTTCGTTGCAGCTCAATATTTTTGGTATCAATGGCTAGAGATTAGTATCATGTTTCGCATTTGATTTATGATGTGTTGTTTTGATGTTAACACATTAGATAAATCGATTAAGAATTCTTACATGAAGGACATTGATAGGAAGGTGATCAGCACAACAATGGACAACAAAAATTTATCCTGAATGATACATTTGTTTTTGAAGCGAGATTTCTCCATTACTAGCTGGATTAAAAAAAATGGTTTAGCAGCAAGTCTTTTTGATTACAAAACAAGAGTACAAGAGAAACAGGGAAACCGAACGGGTTCTGTAAAGAAAAGAATGGTTCCATAATTGCTACTATACTGCTTTTAAGTCATGAAAGTGATTGAGTAGACTGAGTAGTGTGAACTTCCAAACTATAAAAAGAGAAGCAAAAGAAATTAAGCAGTCAAGTTGGATGGTTTTAATCAAAGCTAAAATGCCTATTCCTTTTAACACAAAAAGTCAATTTACAAAATAAAAAGTCTTGTCTTCTTAACTGGCCGGTGGGAAATTTCGTCACAGCTCCGCGTCAAGCTACAGGGAAAAGAAATGGAAATTCAGCATCAGATTCCTCGAAAAGAAATAATGGGCTGTTAACTTTTGACTAATACCAAATGGACCCGTCTTAAACAGTTAAATGCTAAGCATATGGACGCCCTTAGTCTTTAGTCTTTGGACATTTTCAACAATAAAGAAGTAAGATACAATTTAACGTGTTTCCGAGATGGAAAGGAGGAAATTTCTTAAAATAAAGAGGCGTTCATGTCGTTTGTAAATGGAATAAAGTGTGCCATGGTTAGATTTTCTATATGTACAGAGCACGCGGAGCAGTAGTGGTGCTTACCGTTACACTGCTCTCTCAATTGAGTCCTTTCCCTTTTTTTTCACTGCACTCTTGACAGGGAACTCTAGGACATGGCAGGCATGCGACTTTAGTTCAAGGTCCTCCATGGATTTTTTATCTGGGAGGTTCCTCGACAAAAAATTTATGAACTCATGACAGTCTCAAAAGAAAATTTCCGTTCACATGGGTTTTTTCTCCGTTTATCTTAGCCACTTCGAGGCATTAATCCTGTAAGAAACCAATTAGTACTCCAAAATCAATTAGTGTGAAGATTACAAATTAATTCCACTGAGAACTCCATCACCATGTCTAATTATTCAGCATACAAGTCCCATCACAATTAATCCTCCAAAGAGACTCTCCGGTATTTGTTAACTAAAAAAATGATCGAGTCAGGTCTTCCGTAAAAAAGACGGTGTTCAAACGCCACAGTAAAGATGTGGGCGAGATGCCCTTTGTCGAAGACCGTGACTAAAAAACTGATTGAGTCGGGTCGTCTTAAAATAGCGGTCTTCAAGCGCTACAGTACAGACGTCTGAATAGAGCTGGTTGTAGAGGGGGTCGGGTTTATGCAATATAATAATGAGTAATTTTATTTACATTCTATTAATAACTAGACACATCTTAAATAGGAAAAAATTTTATTTTCAAAACATCCTTCTCCATTCTTACTGCCCACATCTTAAAATAACTAAATTTATTCCTAAAATACATTTAACTCCTCTTCACATCATCTCTCATTCAGCCTCTCTAAAAAGAACTCAAAAAATTTTTTTCAAAATCTTGAATATCTTTTATGTTTTGCAACAATCTATGCTAAATCTATCATTAATCTTCAGTTAAATTTGTTTTTCTTTCATTTGATTGCATTGAGCTTTTGATGAATTTTTTTGGATTAAAACTCGTTAGTTTATAATTTTTTTTTCAGAAATCGTATTTCTTGACATGGAATTGCTTAAAGTAACAAATGACTCCCAACAATTTCATGCCAAGGTCCCTGTTGGCACCACGGAAACCTATTGTTGTGGGGCACAATGGGGCACAAATTGTGCCCCACGGCACACTTGCGCCATGGAGCTTATTGTGCCTCACGGCACAAGTGTGCCATGGGGTTTATTATGCCCCATATATATGGGGCAAATATATGATATAAATCCCACGACAACATGTTGCTGTGGGGTTTAGTAGCCTCTTGGCAGCATGCTATTGAGGAACTTATTAGGCACCTCGGCTGCATGCTGCCGAGGTGTAATTTATTACCCCCAAAAATTCACTTCCAAGAGTACCAAAATTTTTTATGAAAAAAAGTAAAATTATATTTTTAATTAAGAGTATTTTTGTGATTAAAAAATTCATTAACTAAGGGTGTGAATAGAACCCTCCTATATTAATTGCTTGCGAGTAGGCTCTAGTCTGGCCCAACCCAATTATACAAGCCTTATTTTAATCCCAAGCTCGATTATGCAATTTTTTTGTAAGCGCAGGCTCAGCTCGTTTAAAAGTTTTTAAATGTATATTTTATCAAGAATTTTATATTCTTCCAATATGTGACATGTCGTTAATATTTTAATGTTAAACAAAACCATAACAATTAATATAAAAATATAAATAAAAAAATTGAAATTAGCCCATTTTTGTAACAATTAATGTAAAATATTTATCCAAGAATTAAGATTGAATGCACTGACATATTTATCCAAGAATTAAGATTGAATGCACTGACAATGGTTACATTTTTTTTTTGCGACAATGGTTACATTAAGTAAACACATGACCAGCAATAAGGATCCAAGAATTCATAAAATTATATTTATATTCTTATAATTATAAAAGTAACAAAATTTATAATATATATAATAACATTATTATTATATATCAGGCTAGGCTTAGGTTTCAATCGGCAAAGCTCGATCCTGACTCGATTTTTGATCGAACTTAAATTTTATGCCTAAGTCCAATTATTGCATTTTATATTTTTACCCAAGCCCTCCAAAAAATTGGGCCAACTTTTGGGCTTCAACTGGTGGCCTGGCCTTTAGCCAGGTCTAACATCGAAAAGGTGACGTGACGCTAAAGAAAAAATCATTTCTAACTTGTGGGTAGACTTGTCTAAAGATCGAGTTGTCCATTAAAGTTGGAATGTTCATTCAATTTGTTGGCTCTATAGGCTATACCGAGAGGGGGGCTGAATCGGTTCTTAGCTAACCTTAAGCCCGTTTTTTGGTACTTCTAAATTCTCTAGCTTAGATTGATATTTTCTAAGTTCTCTAAGCTAGGCAAGCATGCAATTCAAGTTCAATGCAATAAACACAATATAATCGCAAGTAAATAAAGAGTAGGGAGAGAGAGATTTACACAAGCGATTTATAGAGGTTCGGCAACCTTGCCTACATCTTGTACCTTGAGACGCTTCTAAGGATTTTTCCCAAATTCACTAACTTGAATTTGTGTTACACTCCCTCTTTTCAAGGCTCAAGAGAAACCTCTCTCTTTTTCTAGGCTCAAGAGAAACCTCCCTCTTTTTCTTAGGCTAAAGAGTAACCTCCCTCTTTTTGTTAGGCTAAAGAGAAACCTCCCCTTTTACAAGGAATGTTTGTGTTTACAAGAGATGTAATCAAAGAAAGGCCTCTAGGTAGGCAAGTGATTACAGAAATTAGGCACAATGAAAAGCCTATACAATATTTGTGCTAAGCAATACAAGAGATATGTGAATGATGGAAGATGAAGACTTTGTAGCTCTTGATTTGTTGTTGAGGCTTGAGGATTTGAGGAAAATGAGTATTGGAGTTGATTGAGTAGTTCCCCTTGCTTCCTTTAGCTTCTAAGCCTCTATTTATAGTCCCTTAGATGGTTTGTGGACGTTGGTTGGAGCCAAAATCGAAACTAGCCGTTGTATTTCATAGAAACTAGCCGTTGGGGACTTTCTAACATAAAGGGATCGATCCTTTCACCAAAAGGATCGATCCTTTCCTTCATTTCACGCATTGGAGTGCTTCTTCCAAAAAGGGATCGATCCCTTTCCTTAGGGGATCGATCCTTTTCTTCCAGAGGGCATTTTTCCTGCACTTTTGGGTTAGAAATGATATAGCCTTTGATTCTAAATCAACCCAAAACATTTATAAGCTTTAAGGGAGTTTTTCTTGACTTTCTCAAATGAAAATATTGTCTAAAAACTTATAAGTAATTTTCTAAACTTATGTTCAATAATTCTTGAAAAAATTACTTAATATTAAAAACCATTTTATAAAGTATTAAGACCAATAAGAATATATCATTAAACCATGGTCTTAATGTTTGACATGAACACTTAAAATGGATTGAGAAAATCATTTGTGATAAGGCAAATTTACAATATGAATTAAAACATTAAAGCTTACTTAAGTTTTTGTCATTTCAAAATATATATTGCAATTTAAAGCTAACAATCTCTCCCTTTTTGATATGACAAAACTTAATGTAAATTTGCTTTGAAAATTCTTTGAAAAAAAATACTCCCCCTCAAATAAAGCTGGATTTTATAAAGCTCCCCCTTAATATAAGCATGGGTTTTGAAAATAAATTTTCAAACTATTTCTCCCCCATTATCTCTCCCTTTTAATATCTATCTCTCCCCCTTTTTGTCATAGCAAAAAGAAGGAAAAATAAAAAAATATGCTCCTCCTAAAATCATGACTATGTGAGAAGAGATAAAAAGATGCTCCATCCAACAAGAAACATGTTAGTACATGGGACTCATAGCACAAATAAATAAGTCAATATTCACAAAGAGTATGAAATATTCAGCAAAGAATATGACTTATGATCCTAAACCAATTGTTTATAAATAATTTTGCAATAAGGTCTCAATTGGTAAGAAATTAAGCAAGCACCTAAGTATAACAATTGTTCTTTTAAGTCCAACTAAGGTGCATGGTAATACATCATGATTATGAGCTAAAATTAGATGACATATCATATGCATGAGCTCATAAATCATGTTCAAGCAAGAGTGTGCATAGAATCAAAACATATAGCAATTAACTTCAAATTCTAGCACACAAGAGTTTCATGCAAAAATATCCTAAGAGAATTCTTCTCTATTTGTCATTTCAAACTAAAGAGCATGAGAAGAATTGTCAATTTAAAGCTCATACCAATTGGCAATTTAGATTTGGCTTACCAATTATTGAAAATATGGTTCCCTATGATACTAATTGTTATTTCAATCTAAATACCAATTGTTACTAATGGTTGACTTAGGCATTTTGCATGAATCCAATATCTATGTGTAGTGTGTTCATGTCAAGAAAAAAAACATTCTAAATATGCAAGAACACAATCACACATCATCAAATATGCATATGGATTAATTAAACATAAGCATACTATCATAAAGTATTAATCCATATTCATATTCACAAAATTATAACACATGGAAGATTAAAAAAAAATCAAGGTATTCACGTAAACATATTTTCTTCCATGGTTTCAAGCACAAAAATCCTATGCTCATTTTCCAATTCAAGTTCTTAACCAATTATGAGCAAGGAAAGATTCAACATTACCATTTTAATCAATTAAAAGCAATATCCCTAGTTAATTTAAACATTTAAGGTTCCAAAGGGTATATGCTATTTTTAACTAAAATGGATTTGTTTAAATAAATCAATATCATGCTTAAGTATATTTTAACAATAAAATCCATAATCTATGAGTGAGGTTAAACACATAATATCATGAAAACAACTATTCTCATCTCATAGGCATGATTATTAATTCCACTTAAGCAAGCATGCATGTTCAACATCAAGATTCAATGCATGTATATTAGTTGTTGGTGTTGTCATTAAAGCTCAAGTTCTTTAATAATTTTGGCCATAAGAGAAGTTTAAGTTCTTGGATGATAAAATTTCATGCATTTGAACATCTAGGATTCCTTTATCATCACAAATTATAGGCCAATGACCATTACTAATTGTTGAATTTATATTTGAAATCAATCCACTAGATGTATAAATATCATGAAACTTAGTGTGAAATAGATAAGTCAAGCTAAGAGACACAATCCTATAGGCATGCTTGACTAAGATGAATAAAAAATATGAAGAATACTCATTATGCATAAGTTCATCAAATTCTCAAATATATCTACAAATCATTGAAATAAATCTCAAAATTATGTTTAAGCATTCATTGAAAGTATATTTCAAGATTATTTCAAGATTTATGTAATTCAGGACCATCTTTAATGAGAAAACTGGTTTTGCACTTGTGAGCTCAAGAAAAATGATATTGATTGTTGAAAGTGATACCATTTGTTGGAAATTATATTAATTGATGAAGTTGAAGCATGATATCAATGAAAAATGATTTTTCATATTCTAAATATCATCAAAAGGAAGTTAAAATATTGAATTTTAAGTTGAGAAGAAAGAAGATATCAAGAGAATTAAGAAAACTTCTCAACTAAGGCTTAAAAATGCAGAAAATGGCATAAATTGCCTAGAGGGATCGATCCCATGAGCAAAGGGATCGATCCCTAAACTCCAGAATCTAGTTTTCTGCATGTTTTTCCAAAGGGATCAATCCCTCATCCTGGTTCTGCAGATTTTTGACAGAAAATCCAACTTGTGAGGTGCCAAAACTTCATTTTTGAGTATTTTAAGTCCAAGTAAGGGTTTAAACATTTGTAAAACATGATTTTGGACTTGTATGAATGAAAACATGAATGAAAAACCATTTAACAATAGATTTTGCAATTTTGGAAGGATTTTTACCAATAAATGCATTTTTGGCCTCAAAAGAGGTCATTTTGAGAGTTATGCTTGTTTTGGCAAAACCAATGCATTGAATTTCATAAATATGTCAAAACAAACTTGTTCACATAGGTTTTAAGCACATATATCATCAAAGCATACATTTTGTGAACAACATGCCATGATTTCCAACATACAAGTTCTTCATTAATGCACATGACATGACATTTTGCAAATATGACATATTTGGCAATTTGAGGCAAGTAAATACATTATCAGCACATAGAAGACTTGCTCAAAATGCAGAAATCCAATAATCATTTCAAAATCATAAATCATGCTTTTCATCCAATCATCCAATACCTCAAGAACTATCCATCAACCACTCAACAATCAATTATCATGCCTTTTTGCTCAATCACAATTCATCATGAATCATTAACCAAATTTCTCATCAAAGTACAAATAATCAAATAAAAGTTTTAAGGAGTGAAGAATTAAGCTTACAATACTCCTTTGCTAGAGAAAGCTTTGCCTTGAATAGTTGAATCCACCTTGAGCCATTCTTTGAAGAATTGTTGTGATGGATCCTCAAGCTTTTCCTTTTTCTCATTGGCATAAGCAATCTCCATGGGGGGTGTGTAGAGCATTTGAACTCCATTGTTCCATTGTATTCCCATGCTCTAACATTCCTACATCAAACAATTTCAAACATGCTTTGGTACCTAAATTTTCTTGGGTCCATGAGAGTTAGTGCAAACAATTTTTGATCCTTTTGGGATCCACTTCAAGCACAATTCATCATTATTTATAGCATGCTTTGGCACCCACATTTTTCTAACCACTCTTCCTCTAAATGTAGTTTTTCTATATGTGCATGCTTGTGAAGAGTGTCCTATTCTATTGCAAAGTGAGCATGTGAGAGATAAATCATGCATAGAATTTTTACTCACTAAGAAATTCCTAAGATGAGTTTCTTTTTGTTTTTCATTATAGCCTAACCCATCTTTGTCAAAGAAAGCTCTTTGGGTCTCTAACATGTGATCTAGCTTTTGTTGACCCATATAAAACCTAGAAAATGAGTTATGCAAATTTAAGTTCTTTTTATTCAACTCATTTATTTCTAAGTTAGCCTCTTCTAATTTCTTTTCAAATTCTAGCTTAGCATTCAATAGTTCATCATTTTCTATTTTAATTTTGTAATCATTTTCTTGTATTTTGAGTTCATGCATTCAAATTCACTAGCTAGCTCATTAAAGGCATTTTATAAATCATCATAAGAATGGTCATTGCATTCACTAGAGCTAGGTTTCTCCTTTTCATCCTCAATAGTCAAAGAGCTAGGATTTGCCAATTTATCTTTAATGTCTTCTAATTTCTTTTTTAGCTTTAATTTCACCTTGGTGAGTTCATCATTCTTTGAGCCTAGATCTTTTATTTTCTCCTCCAACTCAAACTTAGTATTTATCAAAATTTCATTCTCTTTTCTAAATTTATTTAACTTTTTGTTATATTTTGCATGCATTGATTTATATTCATCACTTAGCTCATTAAATGCATCTTGAAGCTCATCAAATGAATATTCTTCTAAAGTTTGTGAGCTAGTCTCAAAATCATCACCTAGAGCCATTTATGATCGTTTTGCTCGATAGATGTTAGTCTAAATCAATCTCGAGCCCAAGCTCTGATACCAATTGTTGGCTCTATAGACTATACCTGTAAGAGCCTCGCCCATCTCATAGGCCGCCGGCGAGCATCCCCTTGACGAGCTTTCACTTAGCCCGCCCCAGGTTTACTCTTACTGGCTGGCTGGCAAACACCCACTTCGCCCGCCCCTCTCACAACGTATTGTCCGCTTTGGGGTGCGCCCACAGGCCATCGCCCCTCACGGCTTTATTCCAAGGGACTTGAAGAACTCAAGCTAATTCCCTCGGACGCGTTCCATGAGACGCTCGAACCCCGTATCCCATAGATACCTCGAGCCTTACACTCATGTTACCATTGAGACAAGTTGTCTCAACGGTAACATGAGTGTAAGGCTCGAGGTATCTATGGGATACGGGGTTCGAGCGTCTCATGGAACGCGTCCGAGGGAATTAGCTTGAGTTCTTCAAGTCCCTTGGAATAAAGCCGTGAGGGGCGATGGCCTGTGGGCGCACCCCAAAGCGGACAATACGTTGTGAGAGGGGCGGGCGAAGTGGGTGTTCGCCAGCCAGCCAGTAAGAGTAAACCTGGGGTGGGCGAAGTGAAAGCTCGTCAAGGGGATGCTCGCCGGCAGCCTATGAGACGGGCGAGGCTCTTACAATACCGATAGGGGGTGAATAGGTTCTTAGCTAACCTTAAGCCCGTTTTTCGGTACTTCTAAATTTTCTAGCTTAGATTGATATTTTCTAAGTTCTCTAAGCTAGGCAAGCATGCAATTCAAGTTCAATGTAATAAACACAATATAATCGCAAGTAAATAAAGAGTAGGGAGAGAGAGATTTACACAAGCGATTTATAGAGGTTCGGCAACCTTGCCTACGTCCTGTACCTTGAGACACTTCCAAGGATTTTCCCCAAATTCACTAACTTGAATTTGTGTTACACTCCCTCTTTTCAAGGCTCAAGAGAAACCTTTCTCTTTTTCTAGGCTCAAGAGAATCCTCCCTCTTTTTCTTAGGTTAAAGAGTAACCTCCCTCTTTTTGTTAGGCTAAAGAGAAACCTCCCCTTTTACAAGGAATGTTTGTGTTTACAAGAGATGTAATCAAAGAAAGGCCTCTAGGTAGGCAAGTGATTACAGAAATTAGGCACAATGAAATGCCTATACAATATTTGTGCTAAGCAATACAAGAGATATGTGAATGATGGAAGATGAAGACTTTGTAGCTCTTGATTTGTTGTTGAGGCTTGAGGATTTGAGGAAAATGAGTATTGGAGTTGATTGAGTAGTTCCCCTTGCTTCCTTTAGCTTCTAAGCCTTTATTTATAGTCCCTTGGATGGTTTGTGGACGTTGGTTGGAGCCAAAATCGAAACTAGCCGTTGTATTTCACAGAAACTAGCCGTTGGGGACTTTCTGACATAAAGGGATCGATCCTTTCCTTCATTTCATGCATTCGAGTGCTTCTGCCAAAAAGGGATCGATCCCTTTCCTTAAGGGATCGATCCTTTTCTTCCAGAGGGCATTTTTCCTGCACTTTTGGGTTAGAAATGATATAACCTTTGATTCTAAATCAACCCAAAACATTTATAAGCTTTAAGGGAGTTTTTCTTGACTTTCTCAAATGAAAATATTGTCCAAAAACTTATAAGTAATTTTCTAAACTTATGTTCAATAATTCTTAAGAAAATTACTTAATATTAAAAACCATTTTATAAAGTATTAAGACCAATAAGAATATATCATTGAACCATGGTCTTAATGTTTGATATGAACACTTAAAATGGATTGAGAAAATCATTTGTGATAAGGCAAATTTACAATATGAATTAAAACATTGAAGCTTGCTTAAGTTTTTGTCATTTCAAAATATATATTGCAATTTAAAGCTAACACAATTTTTGAAAAAGTTTCAACAAAAATATTAAATGAAATAAGTGTGTTTGGAGAAAAATTTTAGGTTCGATCAAAAGTCGAGTCGAGTCTAAACTTTACCTTTCGAAGTCTGGACCCAGTTCGACTCAAAAATATAAGTAAAATACTATTTTATGTATTTTTTTTAGCATTATTATATTTATATTTATAAATATATAATATATAATTATAATTATATAAAATATAACTATACGGATCGAGCCTAGTCGAGCTTAGCGACATAGTGAATGTTCAAAATGGGTTTGGACTTGAAATGAGGCCCCGATCTTTCGAGCCAGGCTGAGCGGGGCTCTTGCTTGTGCATAAGCAGTTAATATGCTACATAGGCTTGGTCTAGCCCATGACACCTTTGCTTGTGGGGTTCATTTTGATCCATGTTTAATCAAAATTAGTTTCTTATTTAGCGATTGGAATTATTTTTTAAATAGATTTTATTTTTTAAATTATTTCATTAAATATTATTTATTTATATTAATTTTTCAAATATTTTATTTTTGAAATAGTTTTGATATAAGACTCATGATAGTCCTTGAGTTAGTAAATAAGTCAGGCCCAAATGAGAATCACAAGTCCAAAATGGCCCACATGGGCAAAAAAGGTCAAAAATGGAAGTAAATAAATAGATAAAAGGGGGGTCTCCTACAAGGGGTCTCTCGCTCGATGGGAGATCACTATCCCGCTTAGCGAGAGACCGGTGCAAAGATCTCACTCAAGGTGGGAGATAGGTTCGAAAAACCCCATGAGGTAGAAGACTAGTGTGAATTGGCCTAATCATATATGGCCCAAACTTAATATTTTGCTTGTTCTCAAGCAAAACAAGCTCAAAATATGCAAGAGATAACATTTACTTGATAGATTTATTCCCCACATACACCTCAGAGAAAAAGTATTGATCTAATCTAAGGAAAATCACAATTATTAATCAACAAAGAGTTTCGTCCAATCACATGCCTAAGTCTTAATTAGATTTTTCATATGTGTGTGAAGTGTCCATCACATATCAAACTATACATATCCAGATGAGATTATGCAAACATGAAAGCAAAGTCTCTAAACCATTAACAATCCCATAGGTTTGCTTTTCACTTCTCTATCCACTAATGTAGCCATACTCAATCAAGAATCAATAGGACTTTATTAAGCTTGTAATTTAAGGTCAGGGTTAAGGTATGATAAAAAACAATTTAGGTTTAACAACCCCTAATCATGCATTACACTCTAGGATCTTTATGTTTTGAGCTTCAGCTAACTCCCCCAAACTTATTTTCTTCTTATTTATTCTATTTTTCCATTTTTTCCATTTTTCTTTCATTTTTTTTGAATTTCTATTTTTCATTTTTTTCTTTTTTTGTCATTTTCAACATTCATGTTTTTTTTTCATTTTTTTTATATCCTATCTATCTACCCAAATATGTATACAGCTCATGATATATCTTAGTAAATTGCATGCTTTCGAGGGTAAGGGATAAAGGGAATTAACTGGTAGGTGTGTAAACAAAGATAGGCTAGTTTGGCATAGAGGGGTGGCTAAGGACAAATATGTACAAGGTTAGCTTGAAAAGCTCAAACGATCCTAACTAAGCATAGGCTAAAAATTTCGCCTCAAGAGGAGATCAAACAAATTCTAGGATATGTTCACTAACTTCAAAGACAAATGCAATCCTATATTTACATATCCTCCTCTAAACATGCATACAAATCCATGATCAAGACATAGTGCTTAAAGATGGAAAAATCATAATCAAAACAAAGCAAGTTCAAGAATTCAACTAACGTTTCCTAATAATCATGCTTTTCCAAAGATCAGAATCAGACTCAATTAAAGTCTCAATCATAGGGACATGGGAAATAACCAAATCAAGCACAATATATCTCAAGGCAAAACATTTAAAGCCCAAAAAGTTTGAAAAATTTTGGAATTTTTGAAAAAATTTAGCTCAAATTTCCTTGCCCCCAAACTTGAAATGTATATTGTCCTCAATGTGTAAGTATTTCAAGAAATCAGAAAAGATAGAAGGAAGCTCACTGAATTTTTCGTTAAAGCTCAATTGCATGCCCATAATGTTTCTTCACTGCTCCCTCAAACTTAGATTCAAACATACAAAATAGAAAGAAAAAGAAAATCAAAGCTATGAAATATTAACACTAAAGCTAATAAAAGGAAGAAACAACTAATAAACTACTAAAATGTTGGGGTTGCCTCCCCAGAAGCTCTTGATTTATAGTCATCAACTTGACTATCTTTGTCATCCTTCAAGGTGGTTTGAATGGTCTAAAAATGGATGGATGCACATAGTGCACCACCATGGAAGGTGACTCCATCAGATATTTTTCTTCAAAGAACTTAACTCTGCATTCTTCTAAGATATAACCCACTTCATTCTCATGTGGAAAGTTCCATGAAGAAACAATGAAGGATGCCTCTTGGTTTCTCTTGTCAACCTCTGGAACTTGGACTTCAATCTCAAACCCTTCTTCTTGGACTTCTTCCTCACCCTTACTATTCTCCATTTCTTTTTCATCAAACTTTCATTTTCAATAATCTCGGGAGGTGTAGGCTTTTCAACATCTTCACTCACCACCTCTTGATGTGATGCTTGCAAACGAGCTTGATAAGAAAGGTCACAGGTCTCCATAAGCTTCGAAAAAGGTGATAAAAGCTTTTCATATTTGCTCAAGGAATAGCTTGGATGACTCACCCTACTTAGATTGATATGACAATTCTCAGTGGCACGACTCACTTCACATATCTCACAAGAGATAAAAGGACTTATGTATGCTTTCCCAGGTAAGGTGGCTTTGGGAGAAGATAGGGTCTTAACAAGATCAAGTTTTTGACTATTGACAATCTTCCCCGGTATATCTCTCTCATATTTCCATTGAAAGTCATTGGAAGCCATTACATCTATCAATTTGTGTGCTTCCTCAACTGAATTCCCCATAAGAGCTCCATCTGCTGTCGCATCAATCACTACTCTCTATGAATCACCCAAACCATTATAGAAGCTTTGAATTTGTAGCCACATGGGTAATCCATGACAAGGACATCTCCGGATCAAGTCCTTAAATCTTTCCCATGCTTCACAAAAAGGCTCTGAGTCATATTGCTCGAAGGATAAAATTTGATTCCTCATCTTCGCCATATACTCAAGTGAATTGAATCTAGCTAAGAACTTACGTGCCAAATCATCCCATGTACAAATAGAATGATGAGGAAGTGACCACAACCAATCCTTTGCCCTATCTCGGAGTGAGAATGAGAAGAGTCTCAGTCGAGTGGCGTCATCAGAAACACCATCGTACTTGCATAAGTCACATATCTCCAAAAATTTGACAAGATGAGCATATGGATCTTCACTGGGCAAACCTCCAAATTGAACTGAATTCAAGATCATTAGGATGAAGTCCAGCTTCATCTCAAAGCTGTTAGCTTCGATTTCAGGCTTCCTAATGCTTGAATATATCATAGGCACACGAGGCATAACATAGTCTCCCAAGGTTCTAGGCTCTACTAGATCCACCATAGTGCCTCGCACAAGAACAAAATTAAAATATTAAAGGAAGAAATATTTACAAATATAAGAAAAAGAAAAGGCTTGAGCTAAACCTAGGCATGATTGGTTTTAATATTAACTAAGAACAATCTAGACTAATCCCCGGCAACGGTGCCAAAACCTTAAAAGGTGTCTACACGAAGTACACGGGTCGTGGCAAGTAATAAAGTATGAGTAGAATATCGTTCCCACGAGGTTTAGTTAAGCCATTTAGCTAAATACTAAAATTTGTCATCCTAGGTTTATCCAAACAATTAAAATTTTCTCAAGCTAATTTAACTACTAAAACACTTAAAATGAAGCCTAATAAAAAATAAAAATAAAAATATAGCACATGAACATTTAAAATGCATGCAAATAAAAATGTAAAATTAAATTGATGGCATGAATCAAATTACCTAAAATATAAATTAAAAATTTAATAACTAAATTTACCATGAAATGCTATCGAAATAAATTACCGAATATCATTAATTAAAATAACTTTTAAACTAAATAAACTAAGCAAATACTTGCTAAATAACTAAGTTAATACAATATAAATCTAACAAAATAATATCTCTAAACTAATAAAACAGTAACAAATAAAATTTGGCTGCAAAACAGTAAAACCGTGATTGCTTCATCAAAGGAAAACTGTGGCTGCTCTTGCATCGCTTCATGCTCCAAGCTCACACCTGTCATGTCGATCAGCTACCACTTTAGCACACAGACCATCAAGCATCGCCACCTCTTGCCATGCACAGCCATGTTCCTTGCTAACCAGCCACGCGGACAGCAGCAGCAACAGTTCTTCACGCTTCCTCGTCACAGCTTCCCATCGCGCATCAGGCAGCAGCTCGGCAATCACAGCAACTCAATGTGTCTTCGACAGTAAAGCATAATCGAACCCAGTGCAGAAACTTGAAATAAAGAAAGACAGAGGAAGATAAAAACAGAATTGGAAAGTAACTAAGCAGAACCGTGACAGCAAAAACTTACAATGAAACTAACTTGAAAATTTTGAAAACTAAAACTAAAATTGATATATTAATACAGCTTAAACCTAAATTGTGAAATTATTTTTTGCAGCAAAAAGATGAAAAGAAAAGAGGCAAAAGAGACCGAGACAAGAAAACATTAACATCAAATAAAGCTTGCAGATGAAATAAAAATAAATTAATTTGCTGAGATGTGAAAAGATGATGTAGAAATGAATAATTAATAACTGAATTAACTTGTGATAAATAAATGTGTTTAAACAGAACTAAAACTTAAAACTTTCTACCCGAATAACTACGATAAACTTTATAAAAAATATAAAAAAACTCAAGCAAGCAGTAAATACAAAGTGCAGAAAAAGAGGATGAAACATTGAAGACAAGGCTGTGTCACTCAGCCCTATCTTCAACCTTTAAACTAAACTAATACTAAAATATAGAGAACTTTTGAAGAAAACTGCAGAAATGGTGGAAGACAGCCCTTGTCACCAGCTCTCCCCTCCGCCCTTCATTATGCGGCAGCTCCTCTTTCTGTATAAGCTAGGGCTGCTTCAATTCTTTGGCTCACATTTCTCTTGGGCTGGATCTTCTTTTTTGACATATTCTTGTACATATCCAACAAATTAAAAGAATGACCCATACTTGTGGGTTTGATTTGGAGTGTTTAATTTTGGCTTATGAAATGTTGGGATTTAAGGTGGGCTAGGTGTATTTTTTTATGTAATAATGGGGTAGGATTTAAGTGAGATATAGTAGAGTATGGGTTAAAGGTTTTAAGGGTTTTGGAAAAGGTTTAAGGTTAAGGTTTAAACACCAAATCCAACTATTTTTCCTTGATTTTTTTGTCATTTTCTCAATTTCCTCATTATTCTTGAATTTCCTACACATGAAAATAATTTAATTAAATTGGGAAAAAATTATATTAAAATTTCATAATTTTATCAAAATTCATGCAATAAAATACTCTAAAAAAGTGTATATTTTAGAGACTTATCACCAGACACGTGCTTGGGCCTTAATTGTTTTGTGATGTATGGATATAATTAATTAGGACCCATTTGTTCTTTTTAAATCAATTTGGATAAGGGGCAAAAAAGTAATTATAGCTTGATCTATCTTTATTAGGTTAGATGAATTTTAGAATTAATTAATTACTACTTTTCTGATTGAGACTTTGCTCGAAGTCTAATTTAAGCAAAAGAGTGCACGCACAAGGACAGATCCATGCATTTTTCTTATTTTTCTTTTCTTGCAGAATCTCTATAAACACATGGACGTGAAGATCGAGATTTTTACATAATCTAAATTTATTGTCGTAGACAGACAACAACAATTGGCGTCGTTTGTGGGAACTCGAAACAAAAAGCTTTGTTATAGATCTATCTTTATTAGGTTAGATGAATTTTAGAATTAATTAATTACTACTTTTCTGATTGAGACTTTGCTCGAAGTCTAATTTAAGCAAAAGAGTGCACGCACAAGGACAGATCCATGCATTTTTCTTATTTTTCTTTTCTTGCAGAATCTCTATAAACACATGGACGTGAAGATCGAGATTTTTACATAATCTAAATTTATTGTCGTAGACAGACAACAACAATTGGCGTCGTTTGTGGGAACTCGAAACAAAAAGCTTTGTTATACAAGATGGTGAGAACACGATTTGCTGCGATTGGAACAAATGGCGAAAAAGATTCGTTAGCTCTCTTGATCGCCAATCACATAAGGAAACCCAAGTGCTAGAAGTTGAACCTGTGGCTATGGTCTCACTAGCAGAGTTTGAAGCTCTAAAACAAAGAAATAAGGAGACCACTCGGGTGTTGAAGGTTTTGGTAGATTTCTTTAAGGATGCACTTTCGCAAATAAGTTCGCCACCAGCTGTTCAAAATCTAGCAAGAGGAAGTCAACCGCAATAAATTGGTTCGATAAATAGGTGCAATTGACTGGGGGTGGCTAACACCCTCTGCCCGAGATAATGGAAAGAGAGTTGTGGACAAGTAGATTCTTCTAGAGTAAAGAGTCAATTTGTCTTTACGACTTAAGAAATAGTCAATGTAAAAAAATGGTTGAGAGGATTTTGGAAGGAAAAAGGCTGGTGTTGGCTAAAGATAGGCAAAGAAGACAGATACCATTTAGTGCCTCAATTATGGAGAGGCCTTTACCCCATAAATTTAAGATGCGTCAAATGAAACCATACGTAAGAAAGATCGATCCATATGACCACATATAGAATTATGAATCACTAATGCTCCTCCATGGTTGGGACAATGAGATTATGTGTAGAGCATTTTCGCTCACTTTAACAGGCCATACAATAAAGTGGTTCAATAGTTTGAAGGAAGAATATATTTCTTCATTTAATTAGCTATGTATTGAGTTTTTGAAGGCATTCATGATTAATAATCAGAGAAAGGAGGCCACGTATCTACCTACTTTGAAACAAGGTGGTAAGGAATTGTTGAAAATTTATGTGGATAGTTTCCGTGATGCAACTTTGGAAATTCGTGACTTGCAAGCCGATGTTACAGTGGTAGCTATATTGCAAGGGACTGGGTCCGAAAAGTTGCGAGAACCATTTCTCTAGATCAACCTACTATAGTGTTTGAGTTGTTTTCTCAGGCAAATAAATGTACTAAGCAAGACGAAGTGATGAAAATGATATAGCCTCATGATCTCAAGGAAGGAAGAAAACGTGAGAGAGAGTTTGTTGATAAAAACATAGCCAGATTAGATAAGTCTAGAAAAGCTCCAAAGTTTAGGTATGATAATTACACCCAGCTTAGTGAGCCTAGAGCTTTTATCCTTGCAACTATAGAGAAGACTGGATTATTGCAGTTCCCTAAAAAAAATAATGAGAAATCTAGGAAGGGACTTGATTCATGCTACAATTTTCATTCCACGCATGGGCACTCAACTGAGAAATGCTGAGAGCTCATGAACCAACTAGAAAAACTAGCCTAAGATGGGAAAATAGATAGATATGTCTAGAGAAATGAAGAAGCCTACTATTTACCACGTGACCAATAGACAATCTACCGCAAAATAGGCAATACAATAGGATAGAAGAAGGAAGAGATAGATGGAGAAATGATGAAGTAAGAAATGACTAAAGGAGTCCATAAGAAGAAAATGAACCTACAGGACAAGACATTAATGTTATTTCGAGAGGGGATTCTATGGCTGGAAGCTCTGCTTCATCCCAAAAGACTTATGCTTAGCAAGCATATTAGATTAACTCAATGATGAAAGAAAGGAAGGACAATGAGCTAATTGTGTTCACTCCCACTAACAGAGGAGATGTGGTCACTCCTAATGATGATCTGATGATGATATCTGCAGTGATGGCTAAACACCCTATCAGTCTATTTTGGTAGATAATGAGAGCTCCATGAATTTTATCTAATGGAATTGCTTTAAGAAGATGAACATCATTGAAGACAGGTTAAAACTTGTTACAACACCTTTATATGGATTAATAAGAGAGAAGGTAAAGGTAGCTAGGTTTATATAATTGTTTATCATCTTAGTGGAAAGTCTTAAAAGTGTGAGTCAATAGGTGTTGTTTATGACTGTGAAGTTGAATTCTATAGCCTACAAAATTATACTTGGCAGGTTGTTATTGGATGACATAAGGGCTATAATTTTCTTATGTTATTTACTGATAAAATTCCCCACACCTAATGGTGTAGGCCAAGTTAAAGGGGACTAGAAGAAGGGGACGACATGTTACATTTCGTCAATTGCTTGCAAAGGGATTCAAAGAAAGGAAACCCTTACCATTGCTAACCCCCTTAAGTAAAGTTTGTTGAAGAAATTGAGGTTGTCAAGTTGCTGGAGGATGATAAGGAGAAAAAGGTTTATGTGGGAGGTCAATTGGCGGAAGAGGTGAAAGACGAGATCACAAAATGTCTAAGAAAAAATTTTGATATTTTCACATGGACTCCAGCTAATAAGCCTAGCATTGACCCGAATGTGATTTGCCACAAGCTAAATGTCTTACTGGGAGCAAAACCAATCAAGCAGAAAAATAAAAACTTTGCCCCAAAGAGGCAGCAAATCATCAATGAAGAGATAGAGAAACTACTAGAAGCAGTGTTCATCCATGAAGTTAATTACCCTGAGTGAGTTGCCAATGTAGTGATGGTGAAGAAATCTAACAGTAAATGGAGAATGTGTGTGGATTTCATTAATCTTAACAAGGCATCCCAAAAGATTCATATCACTTGCCTTGAATTGATAAGTTGGTAGATGAAACATCAGGGTATGAGCTTCTTAGTTTTCTTGATGATTT
Organism: Heritiera fomes; assembly: GCA_032173925.1. Taxonomy (NCBI): domain Eukaryota; kingdom Viridiplantae; phylum Streptophyta; class Magnoliopsida; order Malvales; family Malvaceae; genus Heritiera; species Heritiera fomes. Next base: position 16,792,673 of record JAPDPM010000002.1, read on the forward strand.
CTCTACCATTAGATCATGATGCATCTCGATGAGGAGGAAAAAACATCTTTCATTATAGATAATGGGACATATTATTACCGAGTAATACCTTTTAATCTGAAGAATGTTGAATGCTACTCATTAGCGGATGGTGAACAAAGTCTTTAAGGATGGAAGCATATGTAAATGACATGATTATCAAAAGTAAGGAGGGGGAATCTCATGATCAACAGTTATCAAAAGTATATGAAGTCCTGAAGAGGTTCAATATGAGATTGAATCCCAACAATTGTTCATTTGGAGTAAGGTCGAGGAAGTATTTGGGATTCATGATCACAAATAGGGGCATACAAGCAATCTTAAGAATATTTAGGCTATCTTGGATATGAAACCTCATACTACGATGCAAGATATGCAAAGGTTGACAGTGAGAATTGCTGCACTAACCCTTTTTTTCAATGTTAGTAGAGAGAAGGTTGCCATTCTTGAAAACCCTTCGAGTTGGAAAGAATTTTTAGTGGACCGATAAGTGTCAGGAGGCTTTCAAAAATTTAAAGGAATACCTAAAAGAACTTCCTTTATTGTCGAGGCCCTACATTGAGGAGCAACTTTATATGTACCTGGAGGTAGGCGATAATGCAATCAACAGAGTGTTGCTTAGAAAAGATATGGACATAGATCATTTAATTTAGTACGTAAGTAAAGTGTTGCTAGATACAAAAACCCAATACTCATAAACTAAAAAAGTAGCCTTAGCACTGGTAATAGCTTCTTGCAAGTTGTGCCCATACTTCTAGCGTATTCAATCACAATTTTGATAGATAAGACTTTAAGGCGATACTCCAGAAACCAAAACATTTAAGGAGGTTGGTAAAATGGGCGATTGAGCTAGGAGAATATGACATCACATTTCAGCCGAGGTAGGCAATTAAGCGTCAAGCCTTAGCTGATTTTATAGTTGAGTGTAGTAGTCAAGGAAACTATGAAGAAAAGGGAGAAAGGTGTAGGAAGCTGTTTATGGATGGAGCCTCAAGTATAAATAGAAGTGGAGTTGGGACAGTATTGATTTCACTAAAAAGAGAAGCTTTGGAATACTCTTTATGTTTCGGATTTCCTAGCTCGAACAATGTAGCTGAGTATGAGGCATTAATAGTAGGCATGGAATTGGCCAAAACTACAAGTCTAAAGACTTATGGTGCGTAGTGATTCACAATTGGTAGTTAGTCAATTTAAAGATCAGTTTCAGACACGAGAGCCAGCATTAATGCCGCATCAACAAATGATCCACTTATTGGCACAATTTTTTGCAGATTTTTAGTTGATTCAAATCAATCAGTCTGAAAATACCCATATAGACTCTCTCTCTAAGTTGGCTTCTTCCAATGAGACCATGGGAAGAATAGTGAAAGCCAAAAAGCTAGATAAACCAAGTATAGAGAGACTAGATATGCGCATGGGCCTTAATTGTTTGGCGATGTACAGATAATTAAGTGGGACCCATTTGTTCTATTTAAATCAATTTGGATAAGAGGCAAAAAGGTGATTACAGCCTTATCTACCTCTATAAATAACAAGTCAGATGACTTTTAGAATTAATTAACTACTACTTTTCTAATTGAGGCTCTACTCGAAGTTTAACTTAAGCATTGGGGTGTGCACTTAGGGACAAATCCCTGCATCTCTCTAATTTTACTTTTCTTTTAGAGTTTTTGGTAAACATGTGAATGTGAAGATCGAGATTCCTACATCATCTAAATTTATTGTTGCAGACAGGCAACAACAAGGTTAATATTATTTAAAAATAATATTTATTATTTAATAATAAAGTTATTAACTGATATAAAATAATTTTATTAAATTTTAATTATTTTATAAATATAAAATATATATTATAAATTTAATTATATATAAGTTTTAATCTAATGTCCTTAATGGTTATTTTCTTTTTACGCTACACTAATCCTAACACCACCACTACAATTGCATCTAAACGCCTATCACTGTTTAACTATCCAATCTCACTGTCACCGCTACAATTGCATCTAAAATTAGAAACATATCACTATTACACTACCAAATCTCACCTCTACTGTAACTAATTTTATTGCTAACATTGTTTTCAACGTTACCACTATTTTCAATGTCATCGAAATCAATCTCACTGTCTATTTAAAAGGGCCTTAAAATCTTTCAAAAAATAAAAATATAAAAAATGATAAAGCAATTTTTTAAATTTCGAGACGCGTTGGTAAATTAATTACAAAGAGATGACTAAATGAGATATCAAGATATTTGCTTAGAATTTTTTTCCTTTCTCGTACCTTTATATATAGGATTTACATATGATGCACTGACAGTGTATAGCTTTTATATACTATCAATGCACTAGAGGTTAATCAATAAGCCCTTATGAACAAATTGAAAAAACTTTATTTGTATTTATTTTTAAGGGCTTGATAATTTTTTAGTTTACTTATTGATGAGGTGTCAACTTTTAGTGTATTGACCATGTATAGAGAATATACATTGTTAGTGCATCATATATATATATATATATATATATATAAGGGTTTGTATATGATGAATTGACAGTGTATAGTCTCTATACACTGTCAATGCACGAGAAGTTAACACTTCATCAATAAGCTCTTTTGAGCAAATTGAAAAAAAAATTATTTGTATTTATTTTTAAGGGCTTGGCATTTTTTTAGTTTGCTTATTGATGAGGTGTCAACTTCTGGTGCATTGACAGTGTATAAAAATCTTACACTATCAATGCATCATATATAAACCCTAAATATATGAATAATTATCCTACATATTGTCAGAGGAGTTTTTTGACTCCACAAATGGGGTTAGGATGATGACACATACACAATTTTATTTTTTTTATTTTTTTAATATTTCTTATAGGGTATGTGTAATCATCCTAACCTCGCTTGTGGAGTCAAGAAACATCCACTGACGGTGTACTAGATAGTGTATGGCATAATTATCTCTCATATATATATATATATATATATATATATATATATATATATCCAATACACCATCAATGGAGTTTTTTTACTTAACAAACGAGGATAGGATGATGACATATGTTCTTCAAAAATATTTAAAAAATAAAATAAGATATGTGTCATCATCCTAACCCCACTTGTAGAGTAAAAAAATCCACTAACGATGTATATGATAATTATTATATCTATATATGTATGTATGGATTATTATCGTATCCATTGCCGATAGAGTTTTTTTACTCTACAAGTAGAGTTTGGATGACACCACATGTCTTATTTTGTTTGTTTTTTTTATTTTCTTAATATTTTTAAAGGACATGTTTCATCATCTTAAGTCCACTTGTAGAATTAAAAAACTCGACTAACGGTGTACTAGAAGCTAGCTATGTCATCCATTATAGGAAGAAATTAAATATCTTGCACTTACAATTTACATTATAGAAAATATTCAAAATTATGTTTGCTAATGCTTTTGTTGTTTTGCCTTTTTTTAATTAAAAAAAAAAGCAAAAAAACACGTCATGATTACAAAAGTTCTTTTTTGAAAGATCATGTATATAAGCGTGTAACTTTTTAAGGTATGCTTTTATTTTTATATAGATTAATTAAGTTATAATTAGTGTTGCATTTTAATTATTTGACGATCAAATCAATTGTTATATTACTTTTCACCTTTTTTTAATTTTTATAAGAATATTTCATAAGAAAAAAAGTAACAAAAGCATCAATAAAAGAGCCTTACAGATTGAAAATTATAGTCTTGATCCCTTTGAAATTGAAATTATGGGTATTAGTTTTGCTTCAAGTTTCCCAGCAAATGATGAAATTAATGAACAAATTACAAATTTGGTACAATTATAGTTTTTAAATGTTCAATTCAGTGCTTTGATCTGATTCTTGTGTTTACCAATGCAGGTGGGCAAAGTCCTATTCTTTTATCATATTAACAGTGTGTGGACAACGTTTAAGGCATCGAAGTCATGTCGTATAATATGGGAAAAAGAAGAAAAAAAATTGAGAAAAAAGAAGAAAACTGTTGAGAAATTGTAAGTTAAATTTGTAATCCAACTCTTTCAAGACTTTTATATAACCAAGCCCCACTAATGGGGAATGATCACACATGTTAGATCATGGGGATTGGCACGATCCGTGTTAAGATGTTTGATGGTATTGTAAGAAGCTTGACAGATGATTCGTATATTCTTGAGATTAAAAAGAACTTAATTTCCTTGAGCACTTTGGATGCTAAAGGCTTCCGATACTTCGATGAAGGTAGAGTACTGAGAGTATTTTTAGGTGCCTTTACCATGATGTGCGGACATTTGGAGTGAAGATTTTACATCTTGGATGGTACCACTATTACTGTTACTACAACAGTATCATCGTCAATTGGTCCAAATAATGACACCACCAGATTATGGCATCTGCAATTTGGGCATATGAGTGAAAAAGGTCTTTCAGCGTTGAGCAAGCGAGGTTATTCTGTGGACGGAGTATTAGGAAGCTTGACTTTTATGAATACTGTGTCTTTGGCAAGCAAACTGAGGTGAAGTTTAGCATTGGGATTCATCGTGTGAAATCCCCCAATTTCAGGAAATTCCTCCATAATTATAAAGTATGTTAGCTTAAATGAAGTAAGTAGATATGAGGATTATGAAGTATGAAGGATGTATGGAACATGGAAGAAGTAATGAGATGAAAGATTAAATAGTCAAGGAAATTAAATTGATGTTATAAGAATAATGGAGGTATGAGCAAAGAATTAATATCAGATTTTCATAATTTAATGAATATGAAGTTTAATGTATGAGTGATGTATGCATGATGTATGGAAGAAATAAGGAAGTGAATGTCAATTAGTCAAATGATTTAATGTTGATATCAGAAAAATATTAAGAGTATGAGACAAGAAACAAAATCAGATTTTTGATTGGTTAATTAAACATATGTGGCTTATGCATGAATGGAAGAAGGGAAGAAGAGAATTAATGGGTCAAAGGGGGTCAAGGAAAAGCATGGCTGAGATTTGGATGAGATGATTAAGTGATAGGGAAGCATTTAATGCAACTTGATGAATCACCCTCCAGCCATCATCGCCCAACGTCAGCCACTCTTCCAGCTCTCCCTCTCGTTCTCGCCCTCTCCATCTCCAAGTCTTCCATTCCTACTCCCCTTGACAAACACCCTTGTTTAGTAACCAAATCGTTAAGCTTATTAGACGAAAAAAGATCCTAGTCACTAGACGAGGATATATCTGAAGTTTGGTAGATTGATTTCAAGTATGGAAGGAGATCTCAAAGTTTGAGATTTTGGTCACTAGCAAAAGGTAAGAGAAGAAGATGATTTGTTCAAGTATGTTCATGGTATGGTGTTGTACTGAATTAGTATAACATGTTTATGGCAAATTCTTAAAGGTTTGCTTTGATATGATGATTTCAGATTTGAAGGAGTGAAAGCTAGGGTTAACGCATCAAGTGATCTTGCGTTTTCGAAGGAATCAAGGTAAGGAATTTATGTAACGGACGTAAGGCGGCTATGTCCGCATGTTTTATACTGTTTTATGTGGTTTGGAAGAAGTACTAGTTGGATTTGTTGCATAAAAGATGCATTTTCGGATTTGTCTCCTAGTACCAATTAGGCTAGGAGCAGCCGACTGCCTTAAAGGGGAAGTTGACTGCCTAGAGACAACCAAAACGTTGTTTTCCGAAAACCGATGCAAACCAGTCGACTGCTATGTATGCTAGTCGACTGCTATTTTCCAGAAAAGCATTCTGTTTCAAACCAGTCGACTGCTATGTATGCCAGTCGACTGCTATTTTCCAGAAAAGCATTCTGTTTCAAATCAGTTGACTGCTATATGAGACAGTCGACTGCTAATTATGAAAATGCATTCTGTTTCAAAACCAGCCGACTGCCTATAGGACCAGTCGACTGCTATTTTCTGAGATGCATTCTGTTTCAAAAACAGTCGACCGCTATATGTACCAGTCGACTGCTATTTCTTAAGAAGCATTCTGTCTGAAAACCAGTCGACTGCTATATGGACCAGTCGACTGCCCTTATATGTTTTCAAAGATGAAAATATCGAAATTTTAAATGAAAATAATTTCGATAAATGAAAGTATGAAGCAGCAGCCGACTGCCCTGTTGAGCCAGTCGACTGCCCTGTTTTGAAAAAGAGGTTTTCAAACCTATTTCAAGAAAGTATGAAATGTCATGGCTAGAAGCTACATGACATATGTTTTGAGATTATGCACTTTCATGTTTCTAGTAGGGGCTCTGATCAAGTCCTGAAATGATGTATGTTAAGGGCTGAGGACCATAAGTCAGGCCTCAGTTGCTACAGGGGACACCTGACTAGTGTTGACTGTAGCCACCCGCAGTTGGCCAATCTGTTTATGTTTCATGTTCGGCTAAGGGAGAATTCCTGGCCCTACGGGGTACGCCACATGATTATGATGATGATGATGATGCAGTGCATAACTCCACAAAAGTATGAATAGTTTTTATGTTATCAAAAACTATATGTATATGCGACTTCTAAGAATAAAGAAATCGAAAGTACTTGGTTTACTCGTACAAGAAGTTTTAAAAGAAGTACGCTTTCAAGAAAGTATAAGATGTTTTAAGAAAGGTATGTATGTATGATGTTTTAAAGTATGTATGAAGCATGATGTTCAAGAAGAAGTATGATGCATGTTATATATGTATGCTATATTTAAAAAGAAGCATACAAAGTATGATTTGAAGCATGATGTTTTCAAGAAAGTATGTTTACCATGGCATTTGAAATAAATATGCATGGTTGCAAACAATGCATGAAAGAGGTTTATGATGCATGCTTTATAATGCTTTACATGACATTATAGAGCCAAGTAGGAAAAATACATATAGAGGCATAGCACGCTCTTTTACATATTTTTCTTACTGAGCGTAAACTCACCCTTTTACGAACATTTTTCATACAGACTATCTGAAGTAATCCCTCGCTCTCGATAGAAGAGCCTACGAGTGGATTTTGAAAGTTTACCTTCAAGAGGCGCTTCCCAAGTAGTATAGAAGGTATACTTATGTAGTTATGCAAAGTAAACTTGTAATTCAGTTATGGTACAGTACAACTAGCATTTATGTATGTAAGATGTCGGTGATTTAAGTTAAGACGATGTATGAGATCCTGTGGAAATGGATGGTACATATATACATGTATCATTAGTCTGTTTTATTGAAATTGAATAAAATTCTATGAGCTATCAGATAATTAGCTTAAGAATAAAGGAAGAATGACACTGGATGAACTACAATCTAAATAAAGAAGGAAAAAGTTAAGTGACAAGCAAATCTAATCAAGTTAAGTAAGAAAAAGGTAAAAGATGAATAAGAAATGTATGGTGACTGGGACGTCACACATCGAACCAAAGGTACTATTGATTATATTCATTTTGATCATTAGGTCCCTCTCTGACAATGTCAAAGGGTGGTTATAGATATCTATTGACTTTTATTGGAAATTACTTGAGAAAGGTCTGGCTATATTTTATAAAGCATAAACATCAAATGCTTGTCATCTTCAAGCAATTCAAGGCCTTGATTGAAAATCAAACAAGGAAAAAGGTTAAGCAGCTCTGAACGGATAATGGTTTGGAATATTTCTCAAGTGAATTTAATGAGTTCTACAAAAATTAAAGAATAATGAGACACTGCACTATTTGAGGCACACCACGGCAGAATGGAGTTGCAGAACGAATTGATAGAACTCTCTTAGAGTGAGCTCAATGTATGAGATCAAATGGTAAGCAGGGTGAAGACTTATTGTTTGATGCTATAAAAATTGCATGCAATTTGGTGAATAGATATCCATCTACAGTAATTGAGCTAAAAACTCCAGATGAAGTATGGTCTGGTCCTTCTGCTGGTTATTTTAGGCTTATGAGTGTTTAGCCATCCTGCTTATGCTCATGTTAATGAGGACAAACTTAAACTCAGAGCAAAGAAATGCATATTTCTTGGGTACGACCAAGGGGTGAAGGGATATGGGTTGTGGTGTCTTGATCTAGAATCACTCAAGTTTATATTTAGCAAAGATGTCACTTTTGACAAGTTATCCATGCTTCGGTCCACCAATAGTTCTTGGGAAAAAGAGGAGTCAAGTAATAAGGGAGATCATCGTGTTAAGTAGCAGGTGAAGTTTCAGGTGGAGGCTTCTAGTGCTTTAATGGAAGGTACATCAGTCCAGGTTAATGATATTGAGGTGCAAGATTCTCATGAAGTACCTCAAGAACAACAGTATAGCATCGCCACTAGAAGAGCGAGGAGATAGATCAAACCCCCTCGCGTTATGCAGATGCAAATCTGGTTTGTTATGAACTCAATGTCGCAGAATCCATTGGTATAGAAGCTTCCAGTTATAATGATGCAATCACATGTAATGAGTTAGCATAGTGGATAATTGCTATTAATGAAGAGTTAGAATCTCTTCATAAAAATCAAAGATGGGAGTTGGTCAAAACTGCAAATAATCAAAAGACTATTGGTTGTAAGTGGATCTTCAAGTAAAAGGAAGGCATCCGAAGGGCTGATATAGCTAGATTTAAGGCACAGTTGGTAGCTAAAGGTTTTAGTCAAAAGTAAGGGATTGATTATAATGAAGTCTTCTCTCTAATGGTAAAGCAAAGCTTCATTCATGTGTTACTTGCTATAATAGCCAAATTCGATATGGAACTTGAGTAGCTTGATGTGAAGACAGTATTCTTGCATGACGAGCTCGAGGAAACAATCTATATGCATCAACCAGAGGGTTTCATAGTGCCTAGTAAGGAAGATTTTGTTTGCTTGTTGAAAAAGTCCTTATATGGATTAAAGCGATCACCAAGGCAGCGGTATAAACGGTTTGACACCTTCATGATAAAACATGGCTATATTCAGTGTGATTATGATGATTATGTCTATCATAGGCAACTCTCAGATGGTTCATAAATATATTTCTGTTTTATGCCGATGACATGTTAACTACTACCAAAAGCATCTTGTAATTCAAAAAGATTAAAATCACAGTTAAGTGCTGAGTTCAAGATGAAGGATTTAGAAGCTGTTAAGAATATTTTAGGCATGGAGATTCACAGAGACCGAGAAAAAGGCAAGCTTTTCTTATCATAGGAAAATTATATCAAAAGGGTTCTTAAATGTTTCAGTATGGACAAGGCTAAACTTGTGAACACTCCTCTAGTAGTGCACTTTAGGCTCTCGACTTAGTTATCACCATAGTCTGATGAATAGGAGTAGTAAATGTCTCATATCGCATACTCGAGTGTAGTTGGGAGTTTAATGTATGCCATGGTTTACACTCGACCAGATATTTCACATGCAATGAGTGTTGTGAGTAGATATATGGCTTGTCTCCACAAGGAATACTGGCAGGCTGTGAAATAGATTCTTAGGTATTTAAGAGCACTACATATTTATGGTTAGTGTATGATTAGAGTGTCTATTCTAGAGACATTAGATTTTGTGGACTCAGATTATGCTGACGATTTGGATAGAAGAAGATATCTCACGGGTTATGTCTTCACTCTTTTTTGAAGAGCCATAAGTTGGAAGGTTATGTTATAATCTACCATGGCCTTGTCTACGATCAAGGTAGAATATATGCAACAACAGAAGCAGTGAAAGAAGCTTTATGGTTGAAAGATTTGGCTAGCATTCTGCGTTTGCACTAGAATTCTAATGTTATGTTTTGTGATAACCAGAGTGCCATTCATCTGAGAAAAAATCAGATGCTTCACGAGCAGATCAAGTATATTGATGTCAGATATCACTTTGTTCGGGATCATGTTACACAAGGTGATGTTGTGATCAGTAAGATTGCTACAGAGGATAATCTTGCAGACATGCTAACAAAGACTATCTCTGCACTCAAGTTCAAGCATTGCTTGGACTTGGTTGGTATTCGCAGTCAATGAATGCCTAAAGGGCAGTTAAGGCGAAGATGTCTGAGTTTTGAGAAATGTGACTTGAAAGCATTTTTCAAGTTAAGGTGGAGATTTGTTAAGTGTGTGACTTGAAAAATGCCAAGTTGATTACCATATGAGAAAGGCAACTTGGTTTTCTTATAGCAACCAATGAAATGAAGAGGTTTCTTTATCTTTTATTAACTTCGAGGTGCATTAAATGTACAAGTCGGTAGCCTCTATATTGATCCAATAGCAAGCTTCCTTAATTGTGAAGAATTTCGACTACCACTCCTTCAACTAATGGCAAGCCATTAGTCACCCTAAGCATTGTTGCTACTAGATCTTACACCGTCCCTTTCACATCTATAAAAGGATGTGGTGCATTGTGAAGGAGTAAGCTAAAGCCGAGAGAGAGCAAAGCTAAAGAGAGTTTGGTTATTTTGAGAACTATTGTTTTTGGGGTTATGGGGAGAGCATTGTGAGCTTCAGTGTTAAACTTTTGTAATCTTCAACCTGTTATTATAGTGAAATTTCTCGTTGTCTTTGTCCATAGGCATAGGCTATAGCCAAACCACATAAATTATGTATCTTTGTTGGTTTTTATTTTGCATTATATTCCTTGGTGCATATTTTTGGTGAATTGTTTGTAGCTGATTTTAGCCCCACTACGCAGCAAATATTCCTTACAGTTTCTTCGTACTTTCTATCATTTTCTCATTTACCATAATTTTGATATTGTATTTAAAATACATATTTCTACTTTTTAACTCAATAATTCAATTGTATCCAGAATATTATCCTTATTTAATTTGGAAACCATACAAATTTGAAAGCTTCATTTTTTTTTTGTACTTTGATCTGGCAATTCAATTAATGTAATGGATGGTTGAAATGCCTTAAATTTTTAATTTTCAGTGAAAACATTTTGATGGGTACTTTTTTTCTACCTTTTTTATGGACCTAGATTTGATAGGTTTGTTATTAGAACAATTTGCTTAAATACTGGAGTTTCATGTCTTTTCTATAATCTTGGTCATTTAGTGGTATTTTATATGAGCTAGTAGAAAATGGGTTTGAGATTTTGGAAAAAGATTGCCAATATCGAATTAAAAAATTTTAATTTTTTTGGTGGTGGCATTATAATATATCATAATGGTAATCAAATAATGTTAGTTACATAATTTTGATATATGGATTTGGGATATTGGCTTCATGTAGATTGAAGTAGTTGTCCTTTGGTTGAAAAATGTAGTGTATGGCTGCCCTGAATACAAATTTAATCTATGGTAGCTATGAAAATAGGGTTCTTGGTCCTCGAGATTTCTTTGAGTTTTAGTTTTTTTTTTTTTATGGATCTAAAATGCCAATTAAAATTGATGACATTTGAGTAAAACTTTAGATATTTCAATTAAAAGTTTTCATGATCTAAAAGGGTTGCTAGCCACTTCTTGTATTATGTAACTCTCAAACATAATAAAAACTTAGTGAGATCGTAGATGTAGAAGGGTTTCCTCCAAACCATGTAAAATTTTCCTTTTTTGGTCTTTCTTTATCTTTTTGTTCTCTGTGTTAATTCTACAGTGTGCAAAAAGGTTTTGCTCTCTCCCTAACAACTGATATCAAGAGCTTTGGTTAAAGCAATCAAGCATGAGAGTGATGGTAGGGAAGAAGGAAAAGTAAAGATTGACAAGTTCGATGGTAACAATGTTGGCTTTTAGAAGATGTAGATTGAAGATTATCTGTATCAAAAAAAGTTATATAAACCTTATTAGGAACAAAGCCAAAGTTTATGTTAGTAGGAGATTGGGAGTTGCTGGATAGACAAACGCTAGGAGACATTCAACTGACGTTGGCTAAAAACTTCGCTTTTAACACAAGGAATGAAAGGACGATTGCAGATTTGATGAAGGCACTGTCAAATACATATGAGAAGCCATCGGCTTTAGACAAGGTTTATCTGATGCATCGCCTATTTAATTTAAAAATGGGTGAAGGTTTTTCCGTTTCTAATCACATCAATGAATTTAATATAATTATCAATCAATTAAATTCGGTTGAAATTAACTTTGACGATGAGATTCAAGCCTTATTATTGTCCCTTTATCGGATAGTTGGGATGCAATTGTGACTGTAGTTAGTAGTTCTTTTGGATCAAATAAATTAAAAATGGTGATATTCAAGATTTGAATTTAAGTGAAGACATCCGCAAGAATTCAATCAATGAATCATCTAGGTCTACCTTGAGTACTGAAGGTAGGGGAAGAATGTCACGACCCGTGACCACATTTTCATCTTCTTATACACATCTTAACCGGTTGGGCTGTCTGTGATACTTCACTTGTACTGACTGTTAAACAATTTTACAATGTATTGTTTATATTATACACATCCCCTATCGTAATTTATCAGATAAGTAGTACTGTTGACATGTCTAAATACAGAGAATAAATGATCATACCTCAAATAAACAGTCGGTCTGACACATTGTCCATCGTGTACAGCCAGGATCCACAATCCACTGAACTCACATTCATCAAAACCTGAAATGTTGAAAATTAAGGGGTGAGCAAAACCACGGCTAAGTAAGGGAATTATATGCCTCACTTGATACTCAGCTTCCTATATGCTGAAAATCTTTTTCATTTTTCCTATGGGCTCTAGGCTTGCATGTAGGAAGGATACTACAGTCGGCTAGGGATCCGATTAGAGTAAGGTAGGTATTTTAGAATACCATACTCGTTCCGGAACCTAGAAGCAACTGTAGAGAAAATTTTCATTTCATTTTGAATTAATAACTCCTTTTCTCTTTCAAACTTTCATAACCTTTTTCATATGCTTTTCAAAATAATGCTTCTACGAAACAAAGCATTTAAATAAAATAATTAATATTCGTATATTCCTTGAAAAGAATATTAGTTAAATCATCATCTTATTTCTTTAAAACTTATTTCATGTTTTAATGTACTCTCTTAATTAGTTCCGTCCTTTAAAAAGCAAAATAAGCTATTAAAATCTATTTCATTCTTTGACATTTGTCGAATTCACGAATCACAATCACTTACTTATCGTCACAATATCCTACCATTTTTCATACTAACATCGGAACACGTGTAGCACTTAGTTCCCGAAGGACTCTAGAGATGGCTCCCACGGTTCAATCATCGAGTCTCTGCTCGGTATGGCCTGTACTGAAACATCAGAACACGTGTAGCACTTAGTTCCCGAAGGACTCTAGAGGTGGCTCCCACGGTTCAATCATCGAGTCTCTGCTCGGTATGGCCTGTACTGAAACATCAGAACACGTGTAGCACTTAGTTCCCGAAGGACTCTAGAGGTGGCTCCCACAGTTCAATCATCGAGTCTCTGCTCGGATTGGCCTTTATGCCATATGTATTTTCCACTGTCTTATCAGATCTCATGTAGTACTTATGATCTAATATTTCATTTGAGACCATAGAAAGAATATTAGAATTATCATTCCTTCCTTTTGAAAACATATTACCTATCATTTATGGAGTCTAAGATAGACATCAATCTTACCATACTGTATACCTCGAAGGGTAAGGAAGTACACCGGTCAAATCTATGACCATAACCTATATTGTCCTCGGTGGATCACTGATTAGATGTCCACCGGGACTAAACATATCACATATCATGCATCAGCATGATAAGAATACCAACCAGTCTCAAAACCGTAATTCTCATCATAAAATACACCTTTATGGAATTTATATAAATATATAATTCCATGATTTAAAACCATAAGGGTTAAAATCCTTTAGTGAATATTTATAAAAATATTCATAAGAATACGCATTATATTTCACTTCATCTTTCGTCTCATAATTCGTGTAATTTATCTATTCCGAGAATTTTCGGTGGTTTCATTGTCACCATTCTCGAATACATGAATATCTTAAAATTTCATCTCATTATATTCATGTTTTATGAAATTTAGTAATTTCCTCATGTTTCGTGATTTACTATTGAAATTCGGAAATAAAATCATTTAATATGATTTTATAAAGTTTTTTCTAAAATTTTCGGCAGCATAACGACTGCCGGTTTACTAACCTCCTGCACGAAAAATACAGTTTTAAATCTTTCAGCCAGTACTTCTTCCCAAATTATTTTCAGCAAATCATGCATCATAATAATTTCCATAAAATATTTGCATAAAATATTTCAATTTAAAATATGCAGACTGAGTATCCTTACAGTGCTGCACATGCATCCCTTACCTTTTTCCGGGTCGGCGAATTCCGCTTATCGATCGTGCCCGCACTCCATTTCTCCCGATTCCTTATCCCGATTGCTGAAAATAATTTCTGGAATTAAAATTCTAATTTTTTAGAATTTTTCATAATTTATTTAATTTTTTCTGAAATTAAATTCTCGGGAAATTTCTTACCGAATTTGTAAAATCCCGGGTTGTTGAATTTCCGGGAATTTTCCGAATTCCCGAAATTCTCCTTTTTTCCTCTTTTTCTTCCTTTTTCCTCTTTTTCTTTTCTTTCTTTCTTTTCTTTTTCTTTTTCTTTTTCTTTTTCTTTTTCCTTTTTCTTTTTTCTTCTTCCTTTCCCGGTCAGACTGGTTCAGACCAGTCCAGTTCCTTTCCTAGCCGGTTCCTCGCCGGCGGCCGGTTCTCCGGCGGTTCAAGCGTCCCTCAGCTGGCCGGTTGCACGACGAACTTGCCGGTGCCCTCCGTTTGCCCTAGATCGGCGGCACAGCGGCGGATCGAGGCGGTTTTGCCTCGGTTCTTCTTCCTCTTCGCCGGTGTTCCTCCGCCGTCCATTGCATCTCCGGTGGCCTCCATCAGCTTCCTCTCCCTCTGGTGAAGCTTCGGTGGTAGTGCCGGCCACCGATTTGGCCGGCATCGCCGTCGGCCATTTCCTCTTCTTCTCCGGCGTTTGCTTCTGTTTCCCTTCGATTCCGTTTCGTTTCTTCACGCCGCCGGCAGCTTCTTTCCTCTCTCTGGTCGGTGGCGTCTCGCTTTCCTTCCTCCCTCGCCGGCGGTGGCAGCTTCGCCACCGATGGTTGCAGCTGGGAGGGGCGGGATTCCTTCCCCCGATCCTTCCTTCTGTTTTCTTTCCTTTTTGGTTTATTTTCCCTTTCTATTTTTAGTATATGATATACTGTATATTATACACTATATTTTATATTTCATACATATAATATATATTATATATCATACATATATCATTTCATATATAATATATTACAATATATATTATATACAAAATACATATTGTACATTACAAAATACATGTCTAGTATATATGTGTATATTTATATATATACTTAAAATTAAGTAACATTTATATATATAAATTATATAAATGCTATAATAAAATATTTATACATATCAACTTTAATATAAAACCATATTTACTTTTCTTCTATATGTATTTACATAATTATATATACACATAAAACATTATATTTATATACATATGTATTATTTGAATTTATGAAATAGTATATATATATTTCTATATATATAACAACGTATTTTTAAAGTATACTATATAATATTTTGAATACATATGTATTGGTATAAAAATACATTTATATAATATATAATTATATAAATATATTTCATTTATTTTCTTATTCTCTTATTAAATTTTGGATTTTTATTCTCTAAATTAAATTTTTCTCTTCATTATTTCCCATAATTTTATCCTTCCCTTATTTCCAATTTATCCAATTTTAAATTCCTCACTTTCCTTGATTTCGGGAATTTCAACGATTTTATTTTTATTTTCATTTAATTTCCTTCACACGAATTTCCTTATTCATCACTTCCTCATTTCTCAGGATTTTCACCAATATCCCGTTTCTCGCAAATTTTATTTATTTCCTCTTATTTAATTTCTCTAATATTTATTTTCAATATTTCTAATTTCCAATAAATGGAAAAATTTACGGTTATCACAAATAACTACTCAACATGGTGAAAGTAAAGGATGGTTTAAGTTTAAGAAAAGAAGTCAATCTAGGCTTGATGGTATTTCTTGTTGGAATTGTGGTAAGAAGGGATATCTCAAAAGAAACGGTAAGCAGCAAAAGAAGAATCAATAGCAGAATGATAATGATTCTGCAAATACAACAACAGAAGATATTGCAAATGCTCTAATTTTGAGCATTGACATCCAATTGAATTTTTGATTTTAGATTTTGGTGCATCTTTTCATGTAACTTCACAAGGAGAGTGCTTCAGAAATTATATGTAAAGTAATTTCGCGAAAGTTCATCTTGTAGATGATGAGCCTCTTGGTATTGTGGGAAAGGGTGAAGTTCATATAAGAACATCTAATTGGACTATGTGGAAGTTAAAAAATGTTAAACATGTTCCTGGATTAAGAAGAAATTTGATTTTTATAGGACAACTTAATGATGATGGGCATTTAATAACTTTTATTGGCAGTTCATGGAAAATCACCAAAGGTTCTATGGTTGTGGCAAGTGGAAGTAAGTCTGGTACTTTTACATGATGTCACAAACATGGGATACTTAGCAGTGGCTGATTTTAAAATTGATTCAAACATTTGACATTGTCTGCTTGGGCATATGAGTGAGAAAGGGATGAAAGTAATGGCATCAAATGGAAAATTGTCTGGTTTGAAGTCTATAGATGTTGGTCTTTGGGAGCATTGTATCCTTGGCAAATAGAAAAAGGTTAGTTTTTCCAAGGCTGGAAGGACACCTAAGATAGAAAAGATGGAACTTGTTTATACAGATGTATAGTATCCCTCACTAGTTTCATCTCTTGGTGGATCGCATTATTATGTCTTGTTCATTGATGATTCCACTTGTATGGTATGAGTTTATTTTTTAAAAAAATAAACTTGATGTTTTTAATGCTTTTAAGACGTGGAAAGCTCAAGTGGAGAATGAATCTGGCAAAAAGATAAAGTGTTTGAGATTTGACAATGGTGATGAATATAGCAGCTACAAATTCAAAGATATCTGTGTTGCAAATGGAATTCGAATGGAGAAGACTATTCCTAAAATACCACAGCAAAACAGTGTTGCCAAGCGTATGAACAAAACTTTGAATGAGCGTGCTAAGGGCATGAGGATACATGTTGGGTTACCGAAAACTTTTTAGGCAGATGCAGTTAATACAACAGCCTATTTGATTAATAGGGGACCATTGTAAGACTCGATTCTACTGTACTGTACATGTAAAATATAAATAATTTTTAAGTTTTTAATTATAAGGACCACAATTTCCTAAAGAATAATGGGAAATTTACTTTCCAAGATGAAAAGTAAATGAAAATGAATGAATTAATTTATTGAAAGTAGTTAGTAAATTTAATTAAGGATTGAAAATTGTGAAGATAAAATATTATGAGGCTTGAATGACCATTTGACAGTGTTTCGATTATAAGTTTTAACCAGAGTATCAAATGATAAACTGTAAAATTCTTTGGAAAGTTAACTTAATTATCTTTCCAGACATATAGGCCTCATATTCTAGTTCTTTATGGATCAATGTCAGAAATTTTGTAAAGTTACCTCATGAGCAGTAGATTCTACCAACTGACCCAAACCGACCTATCTGTAAAGATTCGCCCATAGCGGTTGGTAGGAAACTCCGATTTAGGTGAATCAAAATCCATTAGAAAGCTAACTTAAATACCTTTTTATCCATTTAAGGATTGTATTTTAATTCATTATAGATTAACAACAAGAAATTTCTACATTCACGTCACATGTATGGAATTCAGCATTGAGCAATCAGTAAAGAGTCGGATATAAATTTTGATAGGGAACTCCAATTAAGGTGATTCAAAATCCATTGGAAAGTTAACTCGAAAACCTTTTCGGCGATATATGACTCATATTTTTATGCATTCTGGATTAATCTCGGTAAATTTTTAAAGTTGGTGATAAGTACAGTAAAGCAATCATAAAAAAATGAGATTAATATTTTAAAGATGATATATATATATATATATATGCTAAAGATATGTTTATATATATAGAACTGTAAATATATATTTATAAATATATGTTAATAGAAAGCATATTTACAATAAATTTATATATAAAAAAATAAATAAATAAATAAATAAAAAGGGGAAAGCTGTAGCAAGCTCCTCGTGGAAGCTTGCTGCCAGCAATTTTTCAGAATTGAAAATATATATATATATATAAATAAAATGACAAGTGGACCACATGGCTAAATTTTATTGGATGATAATTAAGACAAATCGGGACTTTTTCGTTCTTCTTTCAGTCGGCTAGTTCATTTGCATAACCGACTTACTAATGCTCTCCCCTGTTTCACGTTTTGCTGTTGGTTCTCTCATTTTCCTTCAAGCCTTCCTTACGTTGGCCTTGTAAAACCCTCTTTCCTTCATTAATTTATCTAGGTTCTGAAGGAAACCGAAACAAACACACAGCAGAAATAAAACATTCGGCCTCCACCAGGATCGATTCGGAGAGTTGCCTGATTAGGGTTTCAAGATTTTACCTAACGTTTTTTTCTGATTTTTCTTTCGTTGGTCGAGTCACAAGCAACAACTTTTCGTTCCTGCCTCTACGGTATCCACACGAACGGATCTCACGACTCTTGAACGTCTCACGATCAGAAGCCTTAAAGAGCTTTTGATTCCTTATAACCGAATTGCTAGCTTCGATTAAAAAGAATGTTTTGTTTTCTGTTTTAAAAAGTGCGGCTATGTTTTAGAAAAACATCCTTTTTATAGGCAGTAAATTTTACCCTAAAATTTACTGCCAAACAGAACTCTAATCCTACTTAGAATAGGATTAGTTATATCCCTAATCCAATTCAGAATAGGATTAGTTATATCCTTAATCCAATTCAGAATAGGATTAATTAAGCTCCTCATTGATCCGTTCTAAGTGTGCGACCCAATAGGTTCTCAAAACAATGGCAATGACAAAATTGTCACAGGCAATGAGCGGTATCTAGCAACACATCATTGCTACCCATGTAACGAGAATGTCAATGACTCGACATAACCTTACTCGTGATAGATGTTACTGTGTAGTCTAATCCCTTTATCCTTTTATGTCTTGATTAGACACAAGTCATGGAATGTGTCACACTTGTATAGTCTAATCAGCGTTTCTTGATTCCTGAGTAGACTAATTAAACAAATAAAATCAATATCTCATATTGACTTATTTGAGCACGGCCATGCATTTTAGTCTCACTCTATCAAAGGGCCCAAGACATCACTCTTGTTATATAAGAGGGATAAATCCTATCTTGATCACTCAACATCCCTCTACATAGATCAAGGCATACCCAATTACTACCTTTATAGTCCATCCTGTTACGAATGACATCTAGCAGCATTAAAGTATGCAATTCTCTATGTTGGGATCTCTGATGATCTCAAGTCAAAGGATCACATACACCATCATCACTATGAGAATCGCTTATGACACTCATATAACAATCCATGTAGCGTTCTCATGGAGGGTCGATCCAGTACATAGTTCTCTAACATGTACTTATGTGATGACTTGATATCCTATATCCATGACAATGGTCATCAGTCAACCACATACTAGTCTTATCATATCATTGTTATCCTTGTTCACAATAATACTTGACTAAGGATATTTTAAGAATAGTGTGTTATTACTATTCTAAGGACATTATCATATAAGATTATATTACGCAGTTATAAGACAAATATAATAATGAACTATAAATAAAAATGTCATGATACATAAAAATGCCAAAGTCAATCATCTAATGAATGGTTCTAAGGGCATAATCCAACAGGCCCTTCTAGAAGAAATAATCCACACCTTAAGAGCTCTTCAATCACCCAAAAAGCTCAGCGAAAAACCACCAAAATGGGCTGTTCTGGGAGCTGGACAGAACCAAATTAAACAGGTAGTTCACAGCCATGGTTTCTTGCTTTGGTATTCATTGTTTACGCTTGGTTTGAATGAGTAAATGATAATTATAATTGTTGATTTAACTGAAATTTGATAGATAACATGTTGGGGTTTCAATTATGGAAATTTTGAGGGGTTGATGTAGGTTGTAAGTAACGTGAAAAATGAAAAATGGAGGCTGTTTGTTGCTGTTGACGTTATAGGAAGGGGGAAATAAGGGCTGGCCATAAGTTAAATATAGTCGTAGGCCTAAAATAACAAAAACATAAATTAGTGTAGTATAGTGCAACAGTGGGCTGCCGGCCATGTTAGGAAATAACAAATATGGTGTGTATGGTTGAGAAAATAAGGGCTGTCATGAAATAAATGTAACCATAACATTAAATAGCAAAAACAGGGGTTTGAAGTAGAATTGTACAGCTGGCCAAGGATTAATAATTGTTGACTAACTTGGTGAAGGGTGGCTTAAAGGTCAAGAAGGGTGGATGCCATAAAATGTAAGTGATCAAAATACTAATTTAGTCAACATGGATAGCCGATTGTAGAGGAAATTGAAGACAAAGGCATCTGACTTTAGTGGCAGAAAAGTGTAAATCAATTTATAGTAATGTGAAAAATAATAATAGAAATTATAGGCAAGTGAATTAATAGTTCAGAATTGGATAAGGCCATTCGGCCATGAAGAATTATAAGGTGATGAATGTTGATTTTTATAATCACATGATATAAATGATCATATGTAATGCAGTGATGATAATCGAGATATAAAATAAATTAAGGAGAACCATAAGAATCTCCTAGGGGAAATTGGGCCAAAGTACTCGCATGAGATTCTAATACACGCTTTTATGATCTAAAAGTAAAAGGAAAATAATAAGATCATTGAAGTAATTTTGGTGAAATTATTTGCAGTCTGGGAAATTCGGTGTTCGTGTGTTGCAGTCAAGGAACCCATTACCGACAGTCAGGTAAGGGATGCATGTGCAGCACTGTAAGGATATTCAGTCTGCATGTTTTTAATTATGAAATATTTTATGAAAATATTGTGATGATTCTTTGGTTGGAAATTTGTGATGATGTACTGGCTGGAATTATAGACTGTATTTTCTGTGCAAGAGGCTAGTCAATCGGCGGCCGTTATGCTGCCGAAAATTTTTAGAAAATTACGTAAAATCATATTAAATGATTTTATTTCCGAAAATCGATATTCAATCACGAAAAACGAGAAAATTATTATTTTTCATAAAACATGAATATAATGAGATTGATTTTTAAATATTCATGTTTTCGAGAATGGTGATAATGAAATCACCAAAAATTCTCTTCAAGGATGGTGATAATGAAATCATCGAAAATTCTCCAGATATTTAAATTACACGTAATACGAGATGAAAAATGAAAAGAAATAAAGTGTATTTTTATATATATTTCTTAAATATTCACTAAATGGTTTTATAATCTTTATGGTTTTAAATTATGAAATTATATATTTTTATAAATTCCATAAAGGTTTACTGAGGATGAAAAATACTGTTTTGAGACTAGTTGGCAACCTTATCATCTGATATGTGACATGTGATATGTGATATGTGATATGTAGTCCCGACCGACACCTGATCAGTGATCCGCCGAGGACAATTATAGACTATGACCATAGATCTGACATGATTATTTTATACCCTTCAGGGTCTATAGCATGATATGAGTAACGACCCAATGGACGGGCTGGGCGTGCCTTAATCTCCATATATGAAAATGTTTTATATGATATGTGATACGTGAAATGAAAATGTTTTACATGATATGTGATAAATCAAATGAAAGTGATTTACAGCATTTTACATAATGCTTATTTCGATACTGATTTTAGTACTACGAAATGATTTTCATATGATATGTGATATGTGATATGAATATGTAATATGTTTTCAAAAGGGAAGAAGGAGGAAAATAAATCTAATATTTTTATTTTAAATTTTAAATTGAATATTAGATTTAAATGATTTATATGTTATATGAAAAGAAATTAATAGCTTATTTTGCTATTTAAAGACTGTACTAATTATGATTGTACGGTAAAATATGAAATGAGTTTAAATGAGAATGATGATGATTTAACTAATATTCTTTTCAAAGAATATATGAATATTAGTTACTTTATTTAAATGCTTTATTTCATAAAAACATTATTGGTGAAAAGAATAGGAAAATGATATGAAATAAAAAGGAAAAGGATTTAAATTTCAACGAAAAGAAATTTATTACTCTCTATAGTTGCTTCTAGGTTCCGAGACAAGATAGGTATTTTAAAATACCTTCCTTACTCCATTCAGATCCCTAGTCGACTGTAGTATCCTTCCTACATGAGAGCCTAGAGCCCCTATAGGAAAACGAAAAAGTTTTTCAGCATATAGATAGCTAAATATCAAATGATGCATATAATTCTCTTACTGAGTCGTGGTTTGCTCACCCCTTAATTTTAACATTTTAGGTTTTCGAAGACTGAGAGTCTGACTCCTAAAGGATTTCGGCTGCGCATTTGGGGACGATGTGACAGCTTGATTTAATACTCAAGGTATGATTATTTATTTTCTGTATTTAGACTTACTTACAGTACTACTTCCTTATGAAATAAGATAGGGGATGTAATTCATATTATAATTTAATATGAAATTGTTTATATGTAAAAGAAAAGTAAAGTATCGCAGACAGCCCAACCAAACCAAAAGTATAGAATAAGGTGAAAAATAAGGTCACGAGCTATGACAACCATTTATTTCTTTGGATATGAAACTACCTAAAGAAGTTTGGAGTGGTAAAGACGCAAATCTTTCACATCTGAAAATTTTTGGTTGTGTTTCATATGTGCACATTGATTCTGATGATAGAGATAAACTTGATGAAAAGTTAAGAAAATGTTTTTTCATTAGCTATGATCCTGATGATTTTGGTTATCGTTTCTAGGATGATGAAAATAGAAAATTCATTAGAAGTAGGAATGTTGTATTCAATGAAAGTGTTGTCTATAAAAATAGGTATGTTTTAGAATCTAACAATGCAAAAAAAAATATGCTAAAAAGCGTAAATAGGCTGAAATGGAGGAAATCACTAAAAGCAATATTTCAAACAAGGTGCAAGAAAATCCTAAAAATATTCTATCACAACTAGAATCTTCTACACCTGTATCTCAATTGAGAAGGTCAAGTAGAGTACCTAAACCTTTTAATGGTACTTCCCTTCTTTGTATTATTTGTTGTTGATAGATGGAGGTGAACCAGAATGCTTTGATAAAGCAATGCAAATTGATGATTCTGTGAAGTGGGAGTTTGCTGTGAAAGATGAAATGGACTTATTACAGAAAAATCATATTTGAGAGTTGACTCAATTGCCTACAGAGGCATTACAAAATAAATAGGTTTACAAGGTCAAGGAAGAACATGATGATAGCAAGAGATATAAGGATAGATTAGTTGTGAAGGGTTTTCAGCAACAGCAAGGTATTGATTATATTGAGATTTTCTCTCCGATTGTGAAGATAACTACAATCAGATTAGTGCTGAGTATAATAGCTTTTGAAGATTTACATCTTGAACAATTAGATGTAAAAGATAGCTTTTCTTCATGGTGATCTTCAAGAAGACATATAATGTTGGATTATGCCCTTAGAACCATTCATTAGATGATTGACTTTGGCATTTTTTATGTATCATGACATTTTATTTATTATAGTTCATTATTATATTTGTTTTATAACTACGTAATGTAATCTTATATGATAATGTCCTTAGAATAGTAATAACACACTATTCTTAAAATATCCCTAGTCAAGTATTATTGTGAACAAGGATAACAATGATACGATAAGACTAGTATGTGGTTGACTGATGACCATTGTCATTGATAAAGGATATCAAGTCATCACATAGGTACATGTTAGAGAACTATGTACTGGATCGACCCTCCATGAGAACGCTACATGGATTGTTATATGAGTGTCATAAGCGATTCTCATAGTGATGATGGTGTATGTGATCCTTTGACTTGAGATCATCAGAGATCCCAACATAGAGAATTGCATACTTTAATGCTGCTAGATGTCATTCGTAACAGGATGGACTATAAAGGTAGTAATTGGGTATGCCTTGATCTATGTAGTGGGATGTTGAGTGATCAAGATAGGATTTATCCCTCTTATATAACAAGAGTGATGTCTTGGGCCCTTTGATAGAGTGAGACTAAGAAATGCATGGTCGTGCTCGAATAAGTCAATATAAGATATTGATTTTATTTGTTTAATTAGTCTACTCAGGAATCAAGAAACGCTGATTAGACTATACAAGTGTGACACATTTCATGACTTGTGTCTAATCAAGACATCAAAGGATAAAGGGATTAGACTACACGGTAACATCTATCACGAGTAAGGTTATGTCGAGTCATTGACATTCTCGTTACATGGGTAGCAATGATGTGTTGCTAGATACCGCTCATTGCCTGTAACAATTTTGTCATTGCCATTGTTTTGAGAACCTATTGGGTCGCACACTTAGAACGGATCAATGAGGAGATTAATTAATCCTATTCTGAATTGGATTAAGGATATAACTAATCCTATTCTGAATTGGATTAGGGATATAACTAATCCTATTCTAAGTAGGATTAGAGTTCTGTTTGGCAGTAAATTTTAGGGTAAAATTTACTGCCTATAAAAGGATGTTTTCTGAAACATAGCCGTACAACAATTAAAAAAAAACAGAAAAGTATTCTTTTAATCGAAGTTAGCAGTTCGGTTATAAAGAATCAAAAACGCTCCTTAAGGCTTCTGATCGTGAGACGTTCAAGAGTCGTGAGATTCGTTCCTATGGATACCATAGAGGCAGGAACGAAAGGTTGTTGCTTGTGACTCGACCAATGACAGAAATCAGAGAAAACGTTAGGTAAAATCTCGAAACCCTAATCAGGCAACTCTCCGAATCGATCCTGGTGGAGGCCGAATGATTTAAATTCCGCTGCATGTTTGTTTCGGTTTCCTTCATATAAATTGTTCAACCAGAAGGTTTTTCAATTCTTGAAAAGGAAAATCATATGTATAAGCTTAATAAAAGTTTGTATGGTTTGAAGTAAGCCTCAAGGCAGTGGTATAAGAAATTTGATTCAATTATGTGCAAAAATGATTTCAAGAGATGTGACATGGATCATTGTTGCTATTTTAAAAGGTTTGATAATTGTTATGTTATTCTACTATTATACATGATGCATGCTTGTTGTAGGATCTGACAGTCAAGATATCAACAAGCTGAAATAATAATTATCAAACAAATTTACAATGAAGAATTTAGGAGTTGTGAAGCAGAATCTTGGGATGAGGATTATTCGAGATAAAGTGGCTGGTACTTTAAAGCTGTCACAAGCTAGTTACATCGAAAAAGTACTGAACGAATTTAGGATGCAAGATGCTAAACCTGTTAGCACTTCTTTGGCAAGTCACTTTAGGCTTTCTAAGGAATAATCACCCAAGACAGAGGAAGAGCATGAGTTTATGTCTCGAGTTCCTTATGCTTCAGCTGTTGGTAGTCTAATGTATGATAAGGTTTCTACTAGACCTAACATAGCACATGCAATAGGAGTTGTGAGTAGGTTTATGGCTAATCCTAGAAACCAACATTAGGAGGCTGTCAAGTGGGTTCTTAGGCATTTGAGAGGTACCACATCATTATCACTTTGTTTTAAAAGGGGTGGTATGACTTTGCAAGGTTTCCCTAATGTAAACATAGGTAGTGATATTGATAATAAAAGAAGCACTATCAGCTATGTCTACACTTTAGGTGGAACTGTTGTGAGTTGAGTATCTCAACTACAAAAGGTTGCTACTCTTTTAACCACTAAAGTAAAGTATATTGTTGTGACTGAAGCAAGCAAAGAGGTGATTTGGTTGAAGAATTTCCTTAGGGAATTGGGTAAGAATCCATGAAGTACCCTTTTTTTTTTGTGATATTCAAAGTGCAATTCATATGGCAAAGAATCCAATGTTTCATGCAAGGACGAAGCATATTTAGTTGAAGTGTCATTTTATTCATGGGTTGTTGGATGATGGGACATCGACTCTTGAGAAGATACATGGTATAGAAAATCCTGCAGACATGCTCACAAAAGTAGTGACAACTGAAAAGCTAAGATTATGTACAACCTTAGCTGGCCTCCATGTGACATCCCAGTCACTACACATTAACTTATAACTTTTTCTTTCACTTATACTTGATTAGACTCGTCTGTCAATGTCATTCTTCTTTCTTCTTCTTAAGCTTGATATTTAATAGTTCATCATAAAGATTTGATTTCAAATAAAACATAATAATGATATATATACATATCATTCCTTACCACAAGATCTTACACATCTTACTTAACCTAAATCCCCATATATCTTATAAACATTACTATAAACTTGTATTGTACAATAGCTGAATTACATCTCGACTAGTATACCTTCAATAGTTATTGGGAAGTGTATCTCGAAGGTACACTAGGATACCTCAAAGGCAAGCTCCTCTATTTGGAGTGGAAATCACCTCAAGTAGTCTGTATGAAAACTGTTCGTAAAAGGATGAGTTTACGCTCAGTAAGAAATATATGTAAAAGATCGTACTATGCCTCTATATGCAGTTTTCTTGCTTGGCTCTATAATGTCATGTAAAATCATTATAAAGCATATTCGTATACTTTCATTAAATATATAAAAGTTCTTCATAATAGCATATGCTTATTAATCGAGTAAATCGTATACTTCTTTCAAATGGCATATGCAAACATACTTCATATACTTTCTTCAAAACACGCGTCATATTCTTTCTTCAAAACATACATCATATAGCTTTCAAATCATTGTATGAAAACATACATACTTCTTTCAAAACATCCTATACAAGTAAATCAAATACTTTCGATTTCTTTATTCTTTTGAAATCGCATATACATATATCTTTCAGATAATATGGAGACTATTTGCATTTTAACGAAGTCATGCACTAGATAGGTGACGTACCTTCATAGGGGCCAGGAATCCTCCCTTAGCCAAATACATAACAGAGACAATTGGCCAAATGTCGATTGGCCACAGTGAACACTAGTCAGGTGACATCTGTGGCAACTGAGGACCGGACTTAGGCTCCTCAGCCAATTTCATGTCATATCGGGGACTTGATCAGAGTCCTTGAATAAGTACAGATAGTGCATGGTCATCAAGTACTTCATAGTCTTAAAACCTTTGTCATATAGCTATTTGCTATGACATTCATATTTTTCTTGAAATAGGCTTTAAAACTTCTTTTCAAACAGGGCAGTAGACTGGCCTCATAGGGCAGTTGACTGGCCTCATAGGTCAGTCGGCTACTGCATCATATTTTCATTTATAGAAATTATTTTCTTTTAAAATTTCGATATTTTTCATTTTTGAAAACACATGGGGCAGTCGACTGGTCCAAAATAGCAGTCGACTGGTTTTGAAACAGAATGCTTCTGAAAAGAGGGCAGTCGACTGGCCTTATAGGCAGTCAGTTAGGTTTGAAACAGAATGCTTTTCAAGTAAAAGCAGTCGACTGTCCCATATAGCAGTCGACTGTTTTGAAACAGAATGCATACTGAAAAATAGCAATCGATTGGCTTGTATAGCAGTCAACTGGTTTGTCTCGATTTTTGAAAATCTACGCTTTGGTTGTCTCTAGGCAATCGGCTGCTACTTAAGGCAATCTGTACTAGGAGTAAAACTCGAAACTTAACTTCCTGCACTTCAAAATCAGCTTTTGTTTCATCCCAAAGACATTTAAATATATCAAAACATGCGGATATAGCCACCTTACGTTCGTTACATAAATTCCTTACCTCAATTACTTCGAGAATACAATTCACTTGATTGTGATTCCACTTCTTCTTTCGAGTCTTCAAAGCTGAAATAATCATCACTCAAACCTTAACTTTCTTTCATTTTTATACCATAAATATATTACACTAACATAATACAACTCAAAACCATAACTGAAATTGACTAAATCAATTTCTCCTCTTACCTTTGTCAATACCCAAATTAATAGAATTTATGATCTCTCCAAATACTTGGATTCAATCCACCAAACTTCAGATATGGCTTAAGCTAGTGACAAGGATCGTTTTTCGTTAAGTTAGCTGGACGAATCGATGACTGGATCTTAGTTTTTATCAAGGTAACTAAGATAGAAATATTTGGAGAAAACGAAGGGAACGAGAGGGAGCTGGAATGGGGTTGCTGCCGACTTGGATGATGGCTGAAGATGATGATTCATCAAGCTTCATTAATTGCACCTTTATCCATTAATCACCTCAGCCATTAACCCCTTTGACCTCTTGACAATTTGACCATTTAATTCTCTTATTCTCTTTTTTCATACCAGCCACTTGTCCATTATATTAAATAAAATATGATATTAATTTTACCATTATCCAATCATTCTCATAACATCAGAATTTATTCATTGACTATTTGGCTTTCAATTTCATTACTCCTTCCATGTTCCATACATCATTCATACTTTATAAATTCATATTTATTATTTAAGCTGAAATACTTTACAATCATAAGGAAATTACATGAAATTAGGGGATTTCACACTCCATGGATAATTGTTGATGAGGTGTCACACTAAGTGGTGGACTACAATAGCATGTTACATCATTTGGTTTGTGAATTAGTCTCCAAGTGGGAAATTGTTAATAATGGAGTCTAATTTTTTATTGAGGGTACTCTTGTAATTTCTCTATTAAAGAGTGTTTCCCTAATTCTCACCTTTAAAAGGGTTTTGTTAGCCACCTCTTGTATTATATTACTCTCAAACATAATAAAAATTTAGTGTAATTGTGGACATAAAAGGGTTTTCTCCAAACCACGTAAAATATATGTGTGTGTGTTTCTGTCTCTCTTTATCTTTTTATTCTTTGTGTTAATTCTATGGTATGTAGAAAGGTTTCACTCTCTCTTTAACATTTTATGCAGATGCTAAAACGCTTTTAGTGGCCATTTAAACCACATTTCAAGATGACATATTTGCATGCTGCATATTTTTTCATCATATATCTCTATTGTCTTGGAGGATGTGTTTTCTATCTCTCATTCTTATGTTCCCATAGTTTAATGACTTCAATCTTTCCTCAAATGTTAATGTAATAAAATTGATAGAATGAATGCTTTTAATCTTATTTATGACAAATATATATTTTCTTGAGTTTGTCTTGATTGCATGCTGTGTGTTAATTTCTTTGCCAAACTAACTTGGTAATATCATGCCTTGATTCACCACTATTAAACTGAATTTATTTTTAGTTGGCTTTCTGTCGTTCCAGTGGATTTTGTTCTGTTTATTGAGTGACTAGTTTTTATAGTCGTAAAGTAATATTTTTGTCAAAAATTGTTTTGTTAATTTCAGAGTAACTATAACATAATTCAACAAGTATGGAAGCCAATTGGGGCCAGAATGGTATTCAACAACTGCTAGTTGCAGAAAATAAAGCTCAGCATATCATCAGTACTAAAAGAAATGGTAAGCACTCATCTCATTTTCTTCACATCTCATACCTCAACTTGTAAAACTTTGAATCTTTATGCAATTTTTATGTTTTTGCATTGATGCATTCCTGGTTCAAGAATAATGAGATACTAGTTTCTATGTTAATTCCATTTAATGTAGAAGCTTTTTTTAGAATTACAAAACATTTTTTGCTTACATATCTCACTTGAGAAAAACTCTTGGTTAATCAACATAATTACATAAAGATAGGCACACAAGTGGGCATTATAACCCTTTTTTGTTATTATGATAAATTGAAAATGTATCCTCAATTACATTTTTTGCAATGTTTCTACAACATATAACCCTTTTTCCTGGTCTTTTAGCATCAAATCAGAACACACCTCTAATAATATTAAAAAATATATAATTATTTATATTATATACCTTATGTATTACATAAAACAAATTATATATTGCATATATGATTTTAAAATATTATGTAAATTATATTATCTTTATAATACACAACAAATATATTTAAAAATAAATTAATAACATCGATTAATTCAATTTATTCTATTATTAATTTTAAAAATCGATAATTGGTTGAAATAATTGAATAAACTATTTTTCTAATTGGTCATTATAGAAATATTAATATATTTGTGTCAATTTTGATCAATTCTCTCTATTCCACTAGTCAGCTTTCTTTCTTTTTTTTTTCCTTGCATTACCTTTGGAATAACCAACAATTATTGTCATGGTTGATGGGATTTGCCTTGAATCCCACATCGAAAGTATAGGAAAAATTATAAGAGCTCTTTCCTTATAAATAATGTGTCAGGCTTGGTTTGTAAATCATCCCAAAGAGTTGTAAACACCAATAGAATAGTTAGTGTTTGGGCTATTATAAAGAGTGTAGTGGAGTTGTTTGGGTAGTTAGGCTTTGGACTTTGTAAGGAGTTGGCACTAGTCAGCTTTTTTTTTTCCTTGCATTACCTTTGGAATAACCAACAATTATTGTCATGGTTGTTGGGGTTTGCCTTGAATCCCACATCGAAAGTATAGGAGAAGTTATAACAGCTCTTTCCTTATAAATAATGTGTCAGGCTTGGTTTGTAAATCATCCCAAAGAGTTGTAAACACCAATAGAATAGTTAGTGTTTGGGCTATTATAAAGAGTATAGTGGAGTTCTTTAGGTAGTTGGGCTTTGGACTTTGTAAGGAGTTGGTAATTTTTCTCTTCTAAAAATTGCACAATTGTAATATGATTGATTATTAGTTTGGTTGAATGGTTATAAGCCAATTTGCTTGGGCCAAACCACATTAAAAAATTATTGTGTTTGTTTATGCTTTTTTTATTTTTGTGAGTGTTTGGTTTGAGGAATATTTTTTTACAACAAGTGATATCAAAGCTGAAATTTCACGATCTTGCCAGAAGAGGAAAGCTATGTCTGCAAGTGTGCCTAAGTTTAAGATCTTTTACTTCTTTTACTTGATGGCAAAAGTAATTTTATGTTATAGCAAAGTACGATTCAGAATCTTCTAGTGCAACAAGTTCTAGATTTGGCATTAGAAGAAAATAAGCCAGATGGAATGTCAGATAAAGATTGGGTTAGAATTCAAAAGAGAGATATGAGCACAATTAGATTGGCACTTACTCCTGAGATTAAGTACAATGTTTTGACTAAGACGACACCAACTAGATTGGAGAAAAAGCAGGGAGACATTTATGCATCAAAATCGCTGACAAATAGATTATGTTTGAAGATAGATCTATATTCTCTAAAGATGAATGAAGGTACGAGTCTCTATGATCACTTAATGAATTTATAGACTAGTTTCACATTTATTGGCTATTGATTCTGTAGGATTATTTAATTCCAGCTTTATTTTCTGTTTTCTATTTTAAATAGATGCTGATAAGTCTAGGATAGTTTTTTGTTTAAATTTTAGGATAATATCCAAGTGATTAGGATCAGAATATCCAATCTTATCTTCTATTTGTAATCCTGATTTTCAGGATATTCTATGTAGCCAATATCTCTTTAAATAGAGATACTTCAGTGGAATAAAAATGGTAGCTTGAACATATCGTTCAGCTTTCATAATTACTCATTTCTTTATGGTATCAGAAGTGGACCTGATCATCTGACAATGCCAAAAGCCAGCATGACATCAGACAGACAGACTTTTGCCAAGGTAACCTCAGGTTCCTCGGGTTCAACTCCTGCTGTTACAGCACCTTTTCATGGGCAAACAACTTCTCATCATGGGCTATCTGAGACTTCTTTGCCCATCACTAGATATAAGCTCAATGGTCAAAATTATATCCAGTGGTCTCAATCCGTTATGATGTTCATTTGTGGAAAAGATAAAGATGACTTCCTCACTGGAGCTGCTGCTACTCCTTCACCAGAAGATCCGAAGTTTACAATCTAGCGTTCAGAGAATAATATGGTGATGTCCTGGCTCATCAATACCATGGAGAATGATATAGGCCAAGACTTTATGTTCTACAAAACAGCCAAAGAAATTTGGGATGCAGCAAAGGTAATGTACTCAAATACAAATAATACTGTTGAATTATTTGAGATCAAAGGGCTCCTCCATGATCTAAGGCAAGGTGAACACTCTGTCACCACTTATTTCAATTCCCTTACACGTTACTGGCAACAATTGGACACTTTCGAGGAATACAAGTGGCAATGCACGGATGATAGCATCTTATACAAGAAAATTATAGAGAAGGAAAGGATTTTTACGTTTTTGTTGGGTCTCAACAAAGACTTAGACGAAGTCAGAGGAAGAATTCTAAGTCTAAAGCCATTGCCCTCTATCCGTGAAGTATTTTCTGAGGTACGAAGAGAAGAAAGCAGGAAAAAGGTTATGCTGCACCAAACTCCCTCCGAAGGAGTGGACAGATCTGCCCTTGCTGTTAGAGGCAACAATTCTCAAAGTCAAACAGAGAGAAGAAAGGGGTGTCCTTGGTGTGAACAAAAAACCAGGCCATGTCAAGGACAAATGTTGGAAGCTTCATGGGAAACCTGCAGATTGGAAACCATCTAAAGGATCTTAAGAAAGCCGCAGCTACAATATCGAGGTTGAACCAGCCACCACAACAAAACCTGATGTTAAGAATTCTGTCTTCTCAAAAGAACAACTGGATCTCCTCCAGCAATTACTTAAACAAGTACAATCCAACCCCAACATCAGCACAGGTTCTGTAGCCCAAAGAGGTAATTTTTTGAGTGCCTTTAATGTTGAACTGGATAAACAGAAAGAATGGATCGTTGATTCTGGAGCGTCAGATCATATGACTGGTAATGCCATTTTATTTTATGAGCTTCGTTCGTGCCCAAGTGGTTTATAAGTTAAAATTGCAGATGGATCTTTGTCTAGTGTAAAGGGTGTTGGGACAATAGTGGTTTCTCGAAATCTAGTCTTAAATTCTGTTCTTTATATCCCTAACCTTAAGTGTAATTTACTTTCGGTTAATAAACTCACAAAAGACATGAATTGTGCTACTAAATTTTATCCTACTTTGTGTGACTTTCAGGATTTGGACTCGGGGAAGATGATTGGCAGTGCTAAAGAGAGGGCTGGGCTATACCTTCTACAAGCTGACATCTCCAAGTCCCCAATTCGAACAGCCTGCAATGCCCTTCCTACATCGTATTTTTCCTGTTCCATTCCCGATAAAAGTAGTACTATTTCTTTATGGCATTATCGCATGGGTCATCCTTCCTTTCAATATATGAAAAAGATGTTTCCATCTTTGATTAATAAAAATTAGATTCCTTTCCAATGTGAAATTTGCCATTTATCTAAACATACTCGTGCTACTTTTTCAACCCAGCCATTCAATGTTGTTCATAGTGATATTTGGGGACCTACAAGGGTTAAAAACATTACGGGTTCTAGATGGTTTATTTCTTTTATAGATGATCATACTAGAATTACTTGGGTCTTTTTGATGAAAGATAAATCTGAAACTTACACCATATTTGAAAACTTTCATACCATGATCCAAAATCAATTTCAAATCAAAATAAAGGTCCTTCGAACTGACAATGCCAAAGACTATTTCAACCTGACCTTAGACAAATATCTCTTAGCCAATGGAATTATCCATCAAAGCTCGTGTGTTGACACCCCACAACAAAACGGGGTAGCTGAAAGAAAGAACCGTCATATTTTAGAGGTTGCCCGATCCCTTCTATTTACCTATAATGTTTCAAAACATTTTTGGGGGGAAGCTGTTCTTACCGCCACATATCTAATTAACCGAATGCCTTCCAGGGTGTTACAATTTCAGACCCCATACCAATCACTTTTGAATGCCTACCCACAACTCATATTCCTCACTACCTTCCCACTTAAAATTTTTGGCTGCACCACCTTTGTTCATATCCACTCCTAAAATCAAAGCAAACTTGATCCTAAGGCTACCAAATGTATATTTCTTGGCTACTCATCAAACCAAAAGGGATATAAATGCTACTCACAAACCAACCATCGCTTTTATACTACCATGGATGTGACCTTTCTTGAACATCAGCCATACTATACAAAAACTGATATTCAGGGGGAGAATAACACAACCAAACAACAAGAATATCAGTTTTTACTTCCGTTCACAATAACCCAATCACCCACATACTTTCTTGAACCTGAAACATTGCCTGAAATCCAAACAAAGCAGCCAACACTTGAAACAGAGCCAAAAATCCAGGCAGAGCAACCAACAGCACCTGAAACAGAGCCTGAAATCCAAACAAAGCAGCCAACTGCACCTGAAACCCAGACCAAGCCTTTTGCATCCAAAACTGTTCCTCCTCAAATCCAAGTATACACACGGAGACCAAGGACTTGTGAGAAGGTAGAGTCTGATTCTACTCCTAGTCAACACCATGATTCTGAACCAGGTTCCAAAACCCAGGAACTCACATCAGGTAACACCGAGGTACTCCCTATTGAATCTGAATTTGATGATCTTGATGTTCCTATTGCAAAGAGGAAAGGAGTTAGGACTTGCACTCAACATCCTATAGCTAACTTCCTATCCTATGAGAGGTTATCCTCTAAATTTAGAGCTTTTACCACTAAAATGTCCAATGTTGAGATTCCACAAACAATAGGAGAAGCTCTTAGGAAATCAGAATGGAAACAAGCAGTCAATGAGGAAATTCAGGCCTTGAGGAAAAATGGTACTTGGGAAATGGTGAAGCTGCCAAAAGGAAAGACCCCAGTAGGATGCAGGTGGATATTCAATGTGAAATATAAAGCTGATGGGAGTATTGAAAGGTATAAGGCCAGGTTAGTTGCCAAAGGTTACACTCAAACCTATGGCATTGATTATCAAGAGACATTTGCTCCAGTTGCTAAACTAAATACTATACAAGTACTTATCTCTATTGCAGTAAACCTGGACTGGGAGTTACAACAACTAGATGTGAAGAACGCCTTCCTCAATGGAGAATTAGAGGAAAAGGTATATATAGAGGTTCCACCTGGGTTCAAGGGAGAGCATAATTCAAATTTGGTTTGCAAATTATGAAAATCTCTCTATGGTTTGAAGCAATCTCCACGGGCATGGTTCGAAAGATTCACCAGAGTACTCAAGCATCAAGGCTATCAACAGGGACAAGCCGACCACACCCTTTTCACTAAACATTCCCCTACAAGTGACATTGCTATTCTTATTGTCTATGTTGATGATATTATTTTGACTGGAAATTATTTTGAAGAGATGATCAAATTAAAGTCTATGTTGGCAAAAGAATTTGAAATCAAAGATTTGGGGCAACTAAGATATTTCTTGGGAATGGAAGTGGCAAGATCAGAAAAAGGCATTGTTGTGTCTCAAAGAAAATATACCCTTGATTTACTTAAAGAAACAGGTATGCTAGGGTGTAAACCAGCTGATACACCTATGGATGCAAGCTGTAAAGTTGGAAAAAAGGAAGATGTTCACCTGTTGACAATGGAAGGTATCAAAGATTAGTGGGAAGACTTATCTACTTGTCTCATACTCGGCCTGATATAAGTTTTTCAGTAAGTGTTGTTAGTCAATTCATGAACAACCCAAATGAAGAACATTTTGAAGCTGTGTACCGTATCCTACGGTATCTAAAGATGACTCCAGGTTTGGGTTTATTTTTTAAAAAGGGTGTTAGTAGAAGTATCGAAGTGTTCACAGATGCAGATTGGGCAAGCTCAATGACTGATAGACGATCAACTTTAGGTTATTGTACTCTCCTATGGGGAAATCTGGTTACTTGGAGAAGTAAAAAGCAATCTGTGGTAGCAAGAAGCAGTGTAGAGGCAGAGTTTAGAGCTATGGCTTTAGGTGTGTGTGAAGGTATGTGGTTAAGAAGACTTCTCGCAGAACTAAAGATGCCTTTAAATGAATCTGTTAAACTGTTTTGTGACAATCAGGCTGCTATCAGTATTGCTAAGAATCCAGTTCACCATGATCGGACAAAGCATGTAGAGATCGACCGACACTTCATTAAGGAGAAAATCGAACAAGGAATTGCTACTCTTTCATATATCTCTACAAGTTATCAAGTAGCAGATATTTTTACCAAAGCTTTGTTTAGGGGGTTGTTTGAAAAATTTGTTAACAAGTTGGGTATGTTAAACATTTACAACCCAACTTGAGGGGGAGTGTAGGATTATTTAATTCCAGCTTTATTTTCTGTTTTCTATTTTAAATAGATGCTGATAAGTCTAGGATAGTTTTTTGTTTAAATTTTAGGATAATATCCAAGTGATTAGGATCAGAATATCCAACCTTATCTTCTATTTGTAATCCTGATTTTCAGGATATTCTATGTAGCCAATATCTCTTTAAATAGAGATACTTCAGTGGAATAAAAATGGTAGCTTGAACATATCGTTCAGCTTTCATAATTACTCATTTCTTTAGATTCTAAAGAGTTAAAAGTAGAAGAAAAAGCATTGCTACTATTGTCATCTTTGCCTAAGTTCTATAGATCTTTAGTTCAGACTTTATTAGTTTATTGGTAGGTAAAACTACTTTGACATTGGATGATATGATTGCTGTGTTACATGAGAACGAAAGATTTATGGGCAAAGAAGATTCTTCATCTGTAGGAGGTGTGCTAGCTATTGCAGAAGGTACTACTCAAGGGAAGACTAATGAGAGACATGGTGGATTGAAAGGGAGATCAAGGTCAAGATTTAGAGATTATAGTGAAATAGAATGTTATTATTGTGGAGAGAAGGGTCATATTCAAGCACATTGCAAGACATTAAGGGAGGATATGACAGCATTCAAGAAGGCCTAACAAAAGAATGATGATGGAAAGAAGAATGTGACATCTACTGCTGTGACTGATTCAAATGATGATGTTTTGTTTTTGGCAACTTGTTCAGATAAGTCACATACTTATGAAAAAAGTTAGGTTTTGGATTTTGCTACTTTGATGCATATTTACAATGATAAAGATCGCTTTGATAAATTGAAAGAGGATGAAAGTTGGCAATATTGCACATGAGAATGGTAATAGAATAAAGATTGAAGGTATTGGGAGTGTTCAACTCAAACTTCATGATGGTGGTGTTAGGACTCTTTGTAATGTGAGGTATGTGCCCAGTTTTAGCTACAATTTGATTTCTTTGGGTGAGTTAGCTTCATGTGGGTACACATATTGGTAATGATGATTGCTGCAAATTATATAAGAATGATGATTTAGTTTTGCAAGGAAAGAGGAATGAAAAACAACTATATTTGCTTGGTGATGCTTTAGTAAAAGTGAAAGATAGAGTTGTTTCCAAGAATAAGAAGACTCAGAGGCATGTTAGTTTTTCAAATGTTGTCGAGTAGTTTGGGGCTTCAAGTCAAGGGAGGATTTGTTGGGGTTTGCCTTGAATCCCACATCGAAAGTATAGGTGAAGTTATAAGGGCTCTTCCCTTATAAATAATGTGTCAGACTTAGTTTGTAAAGTATCCTAAAGAATTGTAAACACCAATAGAATAGTTAGCGTTTGGCTATTATAAAGGATGTAGTTGCGTTCTTTGAGTAGTTGGGTTTTGGGCTTTGTAAGGAGTTTGCAATTTTTCTCTTTTAAAAATTGCCTTGTGTAATTTGATTGATTATTAGTTTGGTTGAGTGGTTATAAGCCAATTTACTTAGACCAAACCACATTGAAAATTATTGTGTTTGTTCATGCTTTCTTCTTTTTTTGTGGGTGTTTGATTTGAGTGATATTTTTTCCCAACAATGGTATGGTCACTATAAAAACTAGGAAGGATAGTTTTCCCTCGTCAACTACCCCTCTTGTTGGATACTAACTTCATACCACCTCTCTTTTTAAAACTTAAATGCACACGTGTTCTCCTATCTTTCTACTCTTCTTTATTTTATTGGTTTATTACATATCCTCATAGCTAGAGGTGGCAAAAGTTGACTCGACCCGAAAAATCTGCCTAATTAACCCGAATCCAAACCCTACCGATCCGATTTGACTAAAAAAGCCAACAACCCAAATCCAACCTGATCCGAATCTGAATTGATCCAAAACCAAATTTATCCGAATTTACATTGATCCAAATCCGATCGGATCCGAACCTGAATTAATTCGAACCCAAATTCATCCAAATTTAGTTTAACCCGAACCCGAATTGATCCAAACCCGAATTGATCCGAACCCAAATTGACCTGAATTCAAATTTATCCGAATCCAAATTTACCCAAACTTGAAAAGATTCAAATTTAAATTTAATATTATCAATAAATATTTAAAATGTTAAAATTAATTATCAAAGTATTTTAATATAGTAAAAATATAATTTTTTTTCAATAATATGAGTGTTATATATATTTTTAATCTAGTTAAATTTAAATATTCACTTTTATATTGCGTTCATTTGAACCTAATGTATAATTATTTAATGGCTAATCTATAATAGAATACAGAAGCTATATCATCTACACTTAATGTCTCCAATTATTCTATAAAAAATCAAGATAAATTAAAGAGATATATAGTACTATTTTATGATATTTAGTAGGGATTATTAAATCACTGTGATTCATAAAGTTATTAATTATTATAGATAATAAAAATAAAATAAAAAATGTAATTAATTTATGAATATTGGTAAATATATTATAAAGAAAACTATCATACAGATTATTAAATTATTTCAATCCCAAATGTACTATAGGTCATGTAAGAAGAAAAATTTATTTTCATGAGTTTTGTATAAAATTTATTTTCATTAGTTTTGTAATTCTTAGAAATATGGTTTCAGTTGATTTTTATACCAAATAAATCACATCGAGATGACCAAGGCTTAATCCAATAAATTTGTCCAATCGACTCGAATCCAAATCCGACCAACCGAATTAACTAAAAAAGTCAACGACCCAAACACGATCTAATCCGAACCCGAATTAATCCGAACCAAATTGATCCGAATTCAAATTGATCCGAATTTAAATTGATCCAAACCCGACCTTATTCGAACCCGAAATGATCCAAACCCGAAATAGATCAATTTTTCCTTGACCCAAACTCGACTTTATCCGAACCTGAAATGATCTGATTTTTCCTTAATCCAAAATGATCTGATCCAAAATGATCCAACCCAAACTCGATCCGACCCTTCCATTTGCCACCTCTACTCATAGCCTTTTTTTACCCAATACCTAAAAATGTCCAAATTATTTCTTAGATATTCTAATTGGATTCTTTCATTATTTGTTTAATGAGTTGAGCTTCAGTTTAAAATTTTACCAATAATAAATCAAATCAAATTCTAGTGTTGTAGTTGATTCAAAAACTTACAAATTTTATATATGTATATATAAGATTTATATTTTAAATAATAAGAATGATGATGATAATTAAGAGTTCAGTTCTAATATTTTTAAAATTGAAATCGAGTTAAAAAAAAAAATCGATAGTCACTACATTTCAAATAAGTTATATCCAAATCGAATTATCCACCAAAAAAAATTGATGAATGTTGATTGTTAAGTTGCAAAGGAAGATTTCCTTCCCTTCTCTTTAAAAAACTGCCTTAAAATATTTTTTTTGATACTTTCAAGAAATTTAACAAAACAAGGAATGTAAGCTCATTCTAGAAAAATTCTAAATATGTTTTTTTTTTTTTTTACTATTTATATTTTATTTTCGGTGTAATAAACAGTAATTTAATAAAAAATAAAATACACAAAAAAAAAAAAAGGTAAAAAGTGAGTATGTTTAAAATAATTCTATTATAAATTCATCGCTTTAAGATTCATAGTAATCAATTTTACGTACGCGTCATGCTCACGCGGCTAGTGTGCATAAAGTATCTCCCAAACTGTTAAGTGAAAACTTGCTCGGAAAAAATTTCAGAACCTTCTTGAAGTTATCCTCCAGGCATTTTAGCGAATATGGCGCGGCATCCGGTAGCTGAAGCCAACGAGAAGAGCCCTTTCGGCACCTTGACCCCAGACGAGTTCTACGCGCGCCACACAGTGAGTCACTCCTCCAAGTTCATCACCAACGCCCGGGGACTTAAGCTCTTCACTCAGTGGTGGGCCCCACTTAACACTCCAATCTCCGGAATCGTCGCCGTTGTCCACGGATACACCGGTGAGTCGAGCTGGTTCCTCCAACTCACCTCCGTTCTCTTCGCCAAATCGGGATTCGCCGCGTGTGCGATCGATCACCAGGGTCACGGGTTCTCGGAATGCCTCGATGGACTCGATGCTCACATTCCCAACATCGACGGCGTTATCGACGATTGTATTCAGTTCTTTGACTCTTTCCGTGCTTGTTACGCGCCGAATTTGCCGGCGTTTTTGTACTCGGAATCGCTTGGAGGAGCCATCGCGCTTTATGTCTCACTCAGACAAAAAGGCGCGTGGGATGGCTTGATTCTCAATGGCGCAATGTGCGGTATAAGCGCCAAATTCAAGCCTCCATGGCCATTGGAGCATTTTTTATTCATAGCTGCCAAGCTGATCCCCACTTGGCGAGTGGTTCCAACGCGCGGGTCTTTGCCGGATGTATCATTCAAAGAACCATGGAAGAGGAAGTTGGCTATAGCCAGTCCCAGGCGAACACTTGCAAGGCCACGCGCCTCCACTGCATACGAGCTTATCCGGATTTGCAACGACCTGCAAGGGAGTTTTGAGGAAGTGGATGTTCCATTGCTGATTGTTCACGGCGGTGATGACGTGGTGTGTGATCCTGTTTGCGTGGAGGAGCTTTACAAACGTGCTTCCAGCGTCGACAAGACATTGAGAATTCATCCGGGGATGTGGCACGAATTGGTTGGTGAGCCGGAGGAAGGTGTGGAGTTGGTGTTTGGGGAAATGGTGGAGTGGCTTAAAATTAGAGCTTCGCGAGCCGCCGAGGCAAAGGGAGTCGGTGGTCACGCGCCACTGTTGGCTATGGCAATAGTAGTAGATGCTTGAGTAGTTAATATCTGTTTTCCTTAACCTCAGGGTTTGCGAATGTGAGCATGCCACTTTAGCAGAAAATTTAATAATATTAAAAGTTCCTAATTTAAAAGTTTTTTTTATATATAGATGATTTTTTTTTGCTCTGAATATATAGATGATTTGCATTTTGCATACTCGTATTCAATAATATGTGAGTTAAAAATTTTAAAATAAACACTTGAAACCAAGGGGAAAAAACCTCAAGTAAATTACGCAAGAGCGTGACGACAAGAAAAATAGAATTCAGTTTTGATATTTTTGCATGATTAGATTATCTATATATTATTGAAGTTTTGAGGCTTTATTGATGAGATTAGCACGGTAAAACATACTTTTAGGTATATTAAAAAATAAATTATTTTATATGCATCATTAGTAAAATTTTTAGAATTTATTAAGTGGATTAGCAATGTGATATGTATCTTTTAAAATATAAAAATTTAAAATTAAGTGAGACATACAGCAGTTACTTGACTCTTAATTTCACACTTAGGAAATCTAAAAGAAAAATCATTATTAGTGTAAAAAAAATGAACCGTTAAAAAAATTAAAAAATAAAAAAAAGATATGTGATAATATGTTAATTCTATTCATAATTCAGTCAAAAAATTTATGATTGAGTGGTTAAAAAAAGTTATGACATATTGTAATATTTGAGTATGAATCTAAATAACTTCACTTCATCCCTAATTATAAAAAAACTCTATTTATAACTCCTTAATTTGACATTGTCATTCATTTAAGCTGCCAATAAATTGTTCCTTACCAACTCCCTACTAATCAACTTAGCTCTTCTTTTTTTTGGTGTAAATCACAGATATCTTCATCTGTTTTAATAGTATGAAATTAATCCTGCTCGGGGCTTTATCACAGTTAAGGCTCCTCACCCCTCCTCAAATGTGTGTTTAGTGGGGATCGAACCCAAAAACTCTTTCTACAAATTCAACTTACGTTACCAACTAAGCCACAATTAATGAGTAAATCAACCTAGCTCTTTGCTTAGTGAGATTCTGTAGTTTGTAAGTTTTAACGACCATTAAATGGGTTAGAAAAAAGAAAGTACAACAAGTGGAAAAAAAAAGGAAAAATAATTTTAAAGAATCATGCATGTATGCATATGCGTGCACACATAACTCTAGACTACTTTTTTTTAGAGAGGGAAAGATAATTCATTGATTCATTTGCTAAATACATATTCAGCAGTAATGGTTTGCAGAACAAATTCAGGAACTTCTTCTTGAAGGAAACCGAAACAAACACGCAGCGGAATTTAAATCATTCGGCCTCTACCAGGATCGATTCGAAGAGTTGCCTGATTAGGGTTTCAAGATTTTACCTAACGTTTTCTCTGATTTTCTGTCGTTGGTCGAGTCACAAGCAACAACTTTTCGTTCCTGCCTCTATGGTATCCACACGAACGGATCTCACGATTCTTAAACGTCTCACAATCAGAAGTCTTAAAGAGCGTTTTTTTTTATAACCGAATTGCTAGCTTCGATTAAAAGAATATTTTGTTTTTATTTGAAAGAAGCTCTAAAACCACAGAGAGCAGGTTTCTCTTTTCTGTTTAATTGTGCGGCTCTATTTTAGAAAACACAAAACATCCTTTTATAGGCAATAAATTTTAGCCTAAAATTTACTGTCAAATAGAACTTTAATCCTACTTAGAATAGGATTAGTTATATCCTTAATCCAATTTAGAATAGGATTAGTTTTATCCTTAATCCAATTTAGAATAGGATTAATTAAGCTCCTCATTGATCCGTTCTAAGTGTGCGACCCAATAGGTTCTCAAAACAATGGCAATGACAAAATTGTCACAGGCAATGAGTGGTATCTAGCAACACATCATTGCTACCCATGTAACGAGAATGTCAATGACTTGACATAACCTTACTCGTGATAGATGTTACCATGTAGTCTAATCCCTTTATCCTTTGATGTCTTGATTAGACACAAGTCATGGAATGTGTCACACTTGTATAGTCTAATCAACGTTTCTTGATTCCTGAGTAGACTAATTAAACAAATAAAATCAATATCTCATATTGACTTATTCGAGCACGGCCATGCATTTCTTAGTCTCACTCTATCAAAGGGCCCAAGACATCACTCTTGTTATTTAAGAGGGATAAATCCTATCTTGATCACTCAACATCCCTTTACATAGATCAAGGCATACCCAATTACTACCTTTATAGTCCATCATGTTACGAATGACATCTAGCAGCATTAAAGTATGCAATTCTCTATGTTGGGATCTCTGATGATCTCAAGTCAAAGGATCACATACACCATCATCACTATGAGAATCGATTATGACACTCATATAAAAATCCATGTAGCGTTCTCATGGAGGGTCGATCCAGTACATAGTTCTCTAACATGTACCTATGTGATGACTTGATATCCTATATCCATGACAATGGTCATCAGTCAACCACATA
Organism: Heritiera fomes; assembly: GCA_032173925.1. NCBI lineage: Eukaryota > Viridiplantae > Streptophyta > Magnoliopsida > Malvales > Malvaceae > Heritiera > Heritiera fomes. The sequence continues at coordinate 16,835,973 of JAPDPM010000002.1, forward strand.
CTAGTCTTATCGTATCATTGTTATCCTTGTTCACAATAATACTTGACTAGGGATATTTTAAGAATAGTGTGTTATTACTATTCTAAGGACATTATCATATAAGATTACATTACGCAGTTATAAGACAAATATAATAATGAACTATAATAAATAAAATAACATGATACATAAAAAAATGCCAAAGTCAATCATCTAATGAATGGTTCTAAGGGCATAATCCAACAATCTCCCACTTGCACTAAGACCATTCACTCATGTATCTAATACCTAGTGACCTAGTGTGACGATCATGTCTCTGCTGCGTCAAAGGCTTCGTCAGTGGGTCGGCGATGTTATAGTCAGTTGGTACTTTGCATATCCTCACATCTCCTCTCTCGATGATATCTCGAATGAGGTGGCAGCGCCGTAGTATATGTTTGGATCGTTGGTGAGATCTAGGTTCCTTAGCTTGTGCGATGGCTCCATTGTTGTCACAATAGAGCTCAATCGGATCTATAATGCTAGGAACAACTTCAAGCTCAGTAATGAACTTCCTGATCTAAACAGCCTCCTTAGCAGCTTCAGAGGTAGCTATATACTCAGCCTCTATTGTAGAATCGGCCACTGTCGCCTGCTTTGAACTCTTCCAGCTCACAGCACCACCATTAAGGCAAAACACATAACCAGACTGCGATCTATAATCATCTTTATCAGTTTGGAAGCTAGCATCAGTGTAACCTGTTACAATGAGCTCTTCCTCACCTCCATATATCAAGAATGTATCCTTAGTCTTTCTCAAGTACTTAAAAATATTCTTGACAGTGATCCAGTGACGTTCACCAGGATCAACTTGATATCTACTCGTCATGCTCAAGGCATACGAGACATAGGGACGTGTGCATAACATGGCATACATAATGGATCCAATAGCAGATGCATATGGAACTTTACTCATACGTTCTCTCTCTTCTTGTGTTGTAGGACACTGTTCTTTTGAAAGAGTAATGCCATGTGTCATAGGCAAGAATCCTTTCTTGGAATCCTGCATGCTAAACCTCTTTAGCACTTTATCTATGTATGCACTTTGACTTAGGCCAATTAATTTCCTTGATCTATCTCTATAGAACTTTATACCTAGTACATAGGTAGCTTCGCCCAAGTCCTTCATTGAAAAGCAATTCCCTAACTAAGTCTTTACAGACTGAAGGGTAGGGATGTCATTCCCAATGAGTAGTATGTCATCTATATACAACACCAGGAAGACAATAGTGCTCCCACTGACCTTCTTGTAGACACAAGGTTCATCTTCGTTCTTGATGAAACCAAACTCTTTGATTGCATCATCAAAACGAAGATTCCAACTTTGAGAAGCTTGCTTTAGTCCATAAATAGAACGTTGCAGCTTACAAACCTTTCCAGCATTTTTTGGATCAACAAAACCCTCAGGTTGTGTCATTTACACATCCTCGCGTAGCTTTCCATTAAGAAAAGCAGTCTTGACGTCCATTTGCCAGATTTCATAATCATGGTATGCAGCTATCGCAAGCAAGATCCTAATGGATTTGATCATCGCGACTGGTGAAAAAGTTTCATCATAGTCAATAACATGGATTTGTTTAAAACCTTTAGTAACCAATCGCCCTTTATAGGTATGAACATTTCCTTCCATGTCGGTTTTCTTCTTAAAAACCCATTTACACCCTATAGGTTTTACCTTTTCGGGTAAGTCAACCAAGGTCCAAACTTGGTTGGCAATCATGGATTCCATCTCAGATCTCATGGCTTCAAGCCATTTCTCAGAGTCTGGCCCTGTAATAGCCTCTTGATAGGTAGTAGGCTCATCTTGGTCCATGAGCAATACATCACCGTTCTGAGTCATTAGAAATCCATATCTCTGTGGCTCACGATGTGTTCTAACTGATCTACGCAAGGCTTGTGTCTCTTGAGCAAGCGGTTGCTCCACAACAGCTTGTGGTTCTGGTTCCACAACAACTTGTGGTGCTTGCTCAGGCTCAATCTCAACATCGGGTGTGCTATCTTGTAGCTCTTGAATTTCTTCAAGTTCTACTTTTCTCCCACTAGTTCTTCTAGAAATGAATTCTCTTTCTAGAAAGACACCTGTTCGAGCTACAAACACTTTGCGCTCAGTGGGATTGTAAAAATAATATCCTTTAGTTAGTTTAGGATATCCCACAAAATAGCACTTATCAGATTTAGGTGCAAGTTTGTTAGAGACTTGACGTCTTACATAAGCCTCACAACCCCAAATCTTCATAAAAGACATACTGGGACGTTTACCAGTCCATATCTCATATGGTATCTTTGGAATCGATTTAGATGGAACACGGTTTAGTGTAAAAGCAGCTGTTTCTAATGCATGTCCCCAAAAGGATTCTGGAAGATCTGTATGACTCATCATTGATCGAATCATATCTAATAAAGTTCGGTTTCTTCTTTCAGATACACCATTCCATTGTGGTGTACCTGGAGGAGTGAGTTGTGAGACAATCCCACACTCTTTAAGATAGTCATAAAATTCTTGGCTTAAGTATTCACCACCTCGATCTGATCGAAGTGCCTTAATGCTCTTGCCAAGTTGGTTTTGTACTTCATTCTTGAATTCTTTGAACTTTTCAAAAGATTTTGACTTGTGTCTCATAAGATACACATAGCCATATCTACTGACATCATCAGTAAATGTAATAAAGTACATAAACCCACCTTTGACCTGTGTGTTTAAAGGTCTACATACATCTGTATGTACTAAGCCCAATAAATCACTTGCCCTTTCACTATGTCCTTTGAAAGGGGCTTTAGTCATCTTACCCATCAAACAAGATTCACATGTCTCATACGATTCAAAATCAAATGAGTCCAAAAGTCCATCTTTATGGAGTTTGGAAATGCGATTCTCATTTATGTGTCCCAAGCGACAATGCCAGAGATATGTTGGATTTTGATCATTAGATTTAATCCTTTTAGCATTTATGTTCTAAATAGGCATATCAAGATTTAGAATGTAAAGACCATTAATTAGTTGTGCACTACCATAAAAGATATCATTTAAATAAATGGAGCAACAGTTGTCCTTTATTATAAATGAAAAACCCTTCTTGTCCAAACAAGAAATAGAAATAATGTTTTTAGTGATGAGAGGCACATAATAACAATCATCTAATTCTAAAACAAGCCCTGTGGGCAATGTCAAAATATAAGTTCCTACAGCTAATGCAGCAACCCTTGCTCCATTTCCCACTCGTAGGTCGACCTCGCCCTTAGTCAACGATCTACTCCTTTTGAGTTCCTGCACATTTACACAAATGTGAGAACCACATCCAGTATCTAATACCCATGATGAAGAAGTAGATAGATTAACTTCTATAACATAAATACCTGAAGTGGAAGTCTCACTTCCTCTCTTCTTCTTTAGCTCTTCCAGGTATTTGTTGCAGTTCCTCTTCCAATGTCCGGTCTCACCACAATGGAAGCATTTCCCTTCTTTGGCAACCCCACCTTTAGGCTTCAGTGCAGTATCATTGGGCTTGAACTTGCCATTGGCTTTATTACCTTTTTTCTTGCCCTTTGCATTAGCCCTGCCCTTAGCTTTCTTAACTATTAAGACATCTTTGGGCTTGGCCTTTTTCATGTTGGATTCAGCTGTTTTCAACATGCTAAGTAACTGTGGCAGAGTCTTGTCAATTTCATTCATGTTGTAATTAACAACAAACTGACTGTAGCTGTCTGGCAACGATTGCAGAATCACATCAGTGGCCAACTCTTGGCCCAAAGGAAATCCCAATCTTTCAAGGTTTTCAATGTACCCAATCATCTTGAGCACATGAGTACCAACGGGAGTCCCTTCTACCATCCTACACTGAAACAATGCCTTAGAGACATTGTACCTTTCTTGCCTGGCTTCCTCTTGATAGAGTTGCTTGAGATGCTCGATCATATCGAACGCATCCATTTCCTCATGTTGCTTTTGAAGCTCAGGATTCATGGAGGCAAGCATAAGGCAACTAACATCCAATGCATCATCTTGATGCTTCTTATAAGCATCTCTTTCTGCCTTTGAAGCATTAATGGGTGGTTCCTCAGGTAAGGGAATCTCAAGGACATACAACTTCTTTTCTTGCTTGAGGACTATCCTCAGGTTCCTGTACCAATCCAGGAAGTTTGTCCCATTCAACTTGTCCTTCTCAAGGATAGATCGCAGTGAAAGTGTGTTATTTGTGTTTGATGCCATGGTAATCTACAACAGAAATATGCAAAATATAAGTATCATGAATGCATTCATTTAATTAAATATTTATTAAAAAATGCTCCCACTATTTTTATCGAATCAACAACCCTCACTATTAATTCGAAAAAATTATCACATAATTTCTCTAGTGGGCCAAGATCCATATTTCACCTTATCTAGAGTTAGCTTTGGCTATTTAGGTAGGCAACACTTACCAATAACATCTCATGTAACTCTTGGATAGTTGGGTGAACAACACTTGTTCTAATTCATCTCATGAATGGAAGCCCAACTTTATGCCTCTAAATTCCCAATCCTATTGAGGAAATCTAGTTAAGTCAACCCAATTTATAGCCTTTGGATATCACTATTATCCCATCGCGTCTTACTAAGATAGATATGATATTCTGCTTTGGCAAACATAACAAAATCGATTCTAGCCTTGACGAGTGCTATTCATTGGTAGGCATCTATTATTGACTTAATTTAATTTGAGGGATTTTCTTAGTTTATTGAATAAGATCTCACCAATTTTACTTTTCTAAAATTTTCATATGATTTTCATATCATAAACGTACAAAATAAACCATGCATCTCATGCAATTAAGCAATAAAATAAACGTGACATAGTTATAGCCCAAACTAAATGGATTTTCCAAGCCAATGAGAAACCCTAAGGGTTAACCTAAGGGTAATAACATCTTCTCCAAGTGCCTCTTTGGTCATCCTTTGCATGGTTGTCAGCTCCATTAGTGTTGATCACCATCAACTCATACTTAGCTAAATTCTAACCTTATACTACGTTACAATTACATAGTTTAAGAGAAACCTCGAGTTGCATTCGAGGGGAGTAAGATGAGAAAAGAATGTACAACTAGAATTTCAAGAACAAGGCACGACACGCAGGTCGTATTTATTAAAATTTGCAACCACCAAAATACAATCATATTGGGCTAGGGCTATAACTATGCACCATGCTCAAACAACAACCATCGTGTTATACAAACAACTGTAATGCAATTTCAACTTTTAGTTTTATTAATAAGGCACATTTGAAAAGAATTATGACCCTGATTGCGGGGTTCCTAGGGGCGGCAACCCCTGGGCGACGGTCCCGCTGGCCGGTCAACGGGCGGGGTCAAGGGGCAGCGCCCCTTCCGGGGTTGTGGGGGCGAAGCCCCCGAGGAAAAAAAATCAATAGTATTGACATTGCCAACGCCCCTTATCTGGAAGTGTCCTAATCTTATCAGGATGTTCCAGCCAGTATCATATACTGATTATAATTTTAGTCGCATCAGAACTCTTATCTAAAAGTGTTTTCAATCTTATCAGGATCTTTATACACTTTCGACATTATTCTGTTTCTTCCATAACGTTTATGCAGAACAGAAACCGCCATTAATAATTCGCATCACAGATTATATCTCACATATAAGTTGAATCGAAATTGATATATATCATATATATAATTTCAACAATTCGATTTCTAGCCTCCGAATATATCATATACATTCTAGTCCGTATTAATCTCATTAAAACGATTGCATGTAATCATAAATAGAAAGTAACCAGAGATCATGCTCTTATCAAAACAAATCAAGGACTCCGAATCTGGCTCGGTTACCAGTGAAGGAAACCGAAACAAACACGCAGCGGAATTTAAATCATTCGGCCTCCACCAGGATCGATTCGGAGAGTTGCCTGATTAGGGTTTCGAGATTTTACCTAACGTTTTCTCTGATTTTCTGTCGTTGGTCGAGTCACAAGCAACAACTTTTCGTTCCTGCCTCTATGGTATCCACACGAACGGATCTCACGACTCTTGAACGTCTCACGATCAGAAGTCTTAAAGAGCATTTTTTTTATAACCGAATTGCTAGCTTCGATTAAAAGAATATTTTGTTTTTGTTTGAAAGAAGCTCTAAAACCACAGAGAACAGGTTTCTCTTTTCTGTTTAATTGTGCGGCTCTATTTTAGAAAACACAAAACATCCTTTTATAGGCAGTAAATTTTACCCTAAAATTTACTGTCAAACAAAACTCTAATCCTACTTAGAATAGGATTAGTTATATCCTTAATCCAATTCAGAATAGGATTAGTTATATCCTTAATCCAATTCAGAATAGGATTAATTAAGCTCCTTATTGATCCGTTCTAAGTGTGCGACCCAATAGGTTCTCAAAACAATGGCAATGACAAAATTGTCACAGGCAATGAGTGGTATCTAGCAACACATCATTGCTACCCATGTAACGAGAATGTAAATGACTCGACATAACCTTACTCGTGATAGATGTTACCGTGTAGTCTAATCTCTTTATCCTTTGATGTCTTGATTAGACACAAGTCATGGAATGTGTCACACTTGTATAGTCTAATCAGCGTTTCCTGATTCCTGAGTAGACTAATTAAACAAATAAAATCAATATCTCATATTGACTTATTCGAGCATGGCCATGCATTTCTTAGTCTCACTCTATCAAAGGGCCCAAGACATCACTCTTGTTATATAAGAGGGATAAATCCTATCTTGATCACTCAACATCCCTCTACATAGATCAAGGCATACCCAATTACTACCTTTATAGTCCATCCTGTTACGAATGACATCTAGCAGCATTAAAGTATGCAATTCTCTATGTTGAGATCTCTAATGATCTCAAGTCAAAGGATCACATACACCATCATCACTATGAGAATCGCTTATGACACTCATATAACAATCCATGTAGCGTTCTCATGGAGGGTCGATCCAGTACATAGTTCTCTAACATGTACCTATGTGATGACTTGATATCCTATATCCATGACAATGGGCATCAGTCAACCACATACTAGTCTTATCGTATCATTGTTATCCTTGTTCACAATAATACTTGACTAGGGATATTTTAAGAATAGTGTGTTATTACTATTCTAACTTGACTAGGGATATTTTAAGAATAGTGTGTTATTACTATTCTAAGGACATTATCATATAAGATTACATTACGCAGTTATAAGACAAATATAATAATGAACTATAATAAATAAAATGTCATGATACATAAAAAAATGCCAAAGTCAATCATCTAATGAATGGTTCTAAGGGCATAATCCAACACTTCTACCCATATTTTCTCTTCCTTACAATTAATGCCATGTTTAGCTAGCAGACGAGCTGCTTTATTCCCTTCCCTCATTGTGTGACAGATAACACATGTTCTGAAATTTCTCTGCAACATTTGAGCTTCCTCAAGGATTGGTCCCATTAGAGATAGGTCTTCAGTATTATTAAGGAGTTTTTTTATGACTACTAGTGAATCACCTTCAACTTCTACATCCATCATTCCCATCTGAGCTACAAACTTCAAAGCTTTAAATGCTGCTATTGCCTCAACAGTTTCTGGATTCAAGCAGTTCTGTCTTTTTGCGGCTAATGCACCTATAACCTCTCCTCTATAATCACATATAACGACTACTACACCTCCTATTCTAGTCTGTGGGTTGATTGCCCCGTCAAAGTTGACTTTATAACTATTAACCTTGGGCCCTTTGACTTGAGCTATCCATTTTTGCAGATTCACTTTAACTGGTAGAATTACATGCTTGACTTTCCATTGGAAGACTTTCACCTTGTTTGGTACCGTAGTTGACCATATTCTCTGCTAAGTTGCCTTTTCTACATCCACGCCATCAGATTGTTCATCCTCGGGATTGCGCAATTGTCTATAGCCGCTCTTGACTGTGTGTACACCATCACTTATATGGTGCCAGACCAGTTTATCCTTTCCACTGATTTTACTTAAAGGCAAAGTCATAATTCTTGCAGCCTCCTCTATCAAGAACATGGTTAAAATCATATCTATCTTCCATTCCATTGTTTCACCATTTATTATTTCTGCCACAAAGCTATTCTCATCCCAATGTCCTCTCATTGATTGAACCCGAAAGGAGGAATTAAACGGAATCCACTTGTCTTGCCATATTTGAATGCATTGTCCATTGCCGACTCTCCATCGAACTCCTAGTTGCAGCTTGTCTTTAGTGGACCAAATGCTTCCCCATGTCTAGGAAGGCTGCCACCCGATTATCCAGTTTAGGAAATCCTCATTTGGAAAATATTTTGCCTTCGATACCCTGTAGGCAAGGCTACTAGTCTGAGTCAGCAGTCTCCATCCTTGTTTGGCCAATAGTGCTTTATTGAATTGCCATATATCTCTAAAACCCATGCCACTGTTCTTTTTTGCCTTGCACATGAGATTCCAGTTGAGCCAGTGTATACCGTTGCTATTGTTATTCTGTTTCCACCAGTAGCTACTAAGAATGCTGCTGATTTCATGACACAATGTTTTGGGCAATAAGAAACATCCCATGGCATATGTAGGAATGGATTAAAGTACTGCTTTTAAGAAAACTTCCTTCCCCCCTTGAGACAACATCCTTGAACTTCGTATTTTATCCTTCAGCTCCCTGAATGCACGATGTCTATTCCTCCCCACTATGGTTGGTAGTCCCAAATACTTCTCAGGGTTGATTGTGTCTTGGATTCCAAAGTTCCTCTTGACAATTTGCTTTTGATCCTCCTTGACATTACCAGTGATGAAAAGTGCCAACTTATCAAAGTTAACCAGTTGGCTCGAGCAATCTCCATATATCCTTAGCACGTGTTTCACCTTCTCGCTTTCGCTTTTGTTTGCTTTGGCGAACAGTAAGCTGTCATCAGCAAAGAAAAGGTGGGTGACTCTAGGACCTCTTCGATTAGCCTGCACTTCAGTAATCAATCCTTCTAAATGGGACTTACTGAGTAGTGCAGAAAGACCTTTGGTACAAATCAAGAATAGATATGGTGATAGAGGATCTCCTTGTCGGAGTCCCCTCTCAGGATGAAACTGATCAGTAATAGACCTGTTAACCACAACAGAGTAAGATACAAAAGTAACACAACTCATTAGTGTATTAATCCAATTAGGATGAAATCCTAGTCTATTCATCATTATTTTGAGGAAGTTCCATTCCACTCGATCATAGGCCTTACTCATGTCTAGCTTCAAAGTAAAATATCCCTCTCGTCCTAGCTTCTTATTTTTGAGTGCATGCATCAACTCATAGGCCACTAGAACATTGTCTGTAATCAATCTACCCGGTACAAAAGCACTCTAAAACTCACTAATACAGACAGGGAGGATACATTTAAGTCTGTTTACTAAGACTTTTGCAATGATTTTGTAGAGTACATTACATAGACTTATAAGCCTAAACTGTGTAACCTTCCTAGGTTCTTTTATTTTTGGGATTAAAACAATATGAGTATTATTGATGGCATCAATTTGTCTTTTTCCATTTAGGCATTCCAAGCAAAAAGAAGTCACTCCCTCACCCATTATGTGCCAGTAGTTATGGTAAAATAAAGCAGGCATACTATAAGGTCCTGGCGCTTTAGTTGGATGCACTTGTTTGATTGCCTCTCGAATTTCTTCTACTCTGAACTATGTTAGAAGTTGATTGTTCATCTCATTTGTGATACATGGTTTAATGGTCCCAAGAATTTCATCAAATTGATCAGATTTGTGGAATTGGAATAGATTCTGAAAATATTCGACAATTATATTCTGTTTCTCCTCTTCCTCCTCAATCCACTTGCCATGTTCATCCTCTAATCCTCTGATTGTATTCCTCCTTTTTCTGTAAGTGGCTCGACTGTGAAAAAAGCTTGTGTTTTTGTCCCCATGCCGTAACCAATTGACTCGGGATCGTTGTAACCAAAACAGCTCCTCTTTCTCAAACATTACATTCATCTCTTCTTTCAGAAGATACTCCTTAGATATCATGTCATCATCTGCTTATGTCCCTTGCAGCTGCTCTATCTCCTTTCTTAGCTTGTCCAGATGGGCTCTGTTCGCACAAAAATTCTCTTGATGCCACGAGTGAAGCTCTGACCCCACACGTTCTATTCTGTCCCTAATATTAATCCCATTATTCCCAGCCCAAACATTACACACAATCTCTTCACATCTTTTTTCCTCCACCCACATTGCTTCAAAGTGTCTTCTTTTTCTCTTTCTACTTGATTTACCCTTTTTGAACCAGTTGTATTTATGAAAATAGGAGAATGGTCTGACACCGAGGGTATGAGGTGCTAAACAGAGTACCAAGGAAACTGCTCTTTCCACAGGTTGTTTGCTACAAATCTGTCTAGCCTTTCATAAATTCTATTTGCTGTACTATGTCCCCTCTTCCACGTGAACCATGTTCTAGTGTATCAAAGATCTTCCAAGCCACTATCCTTTAAGGCTATTCTGAAAGCTGCCATCTGGTTTTCCGGTCGCATGCAAGCTCCAGATTTTGTCATGGTTCCACATTATTTCATTGAAGTCTCCCATACCTATCCATGGTTTATCATGTTGTGCTACCAAGTCTTTAAGTAACCTCCAAACCGTCTCTCTATTCCCCACAATCGGTTCACTATAAATTCATGTCAGTCTCCAAGCTATCCCGTTGTCATCTAAATCAACCATCATGTCTATATGGTTTTTTGAGAAACTTAATAATCTTAGCTCAACCTCATTTTTCCATAGCATTGCAAGGCCACCACTAGTGCCTGCTGCACAAACCCCGAAACAAGCATCCATCCCACAAGTTCTTCTAACTCGATCCAACTTATTCTGATGTAATCTTGTTTCACTCAAAAAGATTACATGGGGAACTTTTTGTTTGACTAGCTCTTTTAGAGCTCTAACTGCACGTGGGTTCCCAAGCCCAGGCAGTTCCATGTAACACATCTCATGGTTCTCGGCGGGACTGTTTACCAGTCTCCACCGCTTCATCTGATGGGTCCTCCTCCTCTCTGTCATTCCCTTTTGTCTGCTTGCCTTGTTTTTCATCTGCAGACATAATTATAACCCCTTCCATAGCAGTTAGTTTTTGTTTGTTACTTGTCTCTCCCAAAGCATCTTGTATTTTACCTACTAATCGAGCTTTCCTCTTCCACGTGGATCTCCTGCATTCTGACTTACCTGCTTCGTCATCTATAACCATTTCAACTGGTGCCACATCATCAATGTTTGTTCGGTCATGTTCAATAGGTGCCTGGTCAATTACTCCTCTCTCTTTGACATGCATGGTCAGTATGCCAACAGTTTTCACATTAGCTTGCATGGCCTCATTCATTATTCCTTCTTCCTGATTGGTGGTGATTATCTTAGTCTTCGAGTTGCCATTTTCGATCACTTCCATTTCTGCTCTTACCTTATTTTGAGGACCTTCGTTATTGCCATAAAGTCCTGCCCATTCATGATCAACTTCCTTTAATTGGGTCCCCAAAGTTTTGGCAATTCTTTCCATATATGGCCTTTGCATATCATATCCTATCATTGACCCAAAAATTTTGGAGTAAGTTGCTCTGTTTCCTCCCATATCTGCGGTCCATAAGTTATGCCTATCATCATGTTGCTTTCCTTTTCCTTTCCTGCTTTCCGTAATTACACAATTGTCTTCCTCGCTGCCCTCCTTCGCCGTAGTGCCTTCCTTTCTCTGGCTCATTGCTAGTACTTGTTTACTTCAATCCGCCTGCTAATCGTTAAACAAATCATTTACTCGTTGTCAATTCTTCCTACTTGAGAATCCTCCTGTCTGTGTTGAACCTCTGCTGCCTATGTTTGTGGCACGTAACTAGTCCCCGTATTGCCGTTTTGCAGCCTTTTGTGTGTCCTCTTCATTGTCTGCATTGCACTCAACATCCAAATGTCCTATGATGCCACATACATAACAGAAGGTGGGCATCCTTTCGTAGCTCAGTCTACACCCTACATCTCCTTTGGTTCCAGTATTCATTACTTGAATCACACGCCTTAATGGCTTAAATATACTGATTTCCACCCTAATGTGCATGTAGATTCCCCAGCCTGGTCGTGTTGATGTTTTGTCCACCTCAACAAATCGTCCCACCTTGTTTCCAATTAGCTCTGCCACTTTTAGATTCATCATTTTCATGGGAAGATCATGGACACATATCTAGAACATGGCCTTATCAAACACATATTCCGAAGGTCGTAGGTTGCCGTCATATTCATGGAACAGAATCATATGCTTATCAAAAGTCCATGGAGCACCATCCAATACTCTCTATTTATCCTTTCTTGATGCAAACTTGAACATAAATAGGTTTACATTGAAGGTTGTAGCCTTTGGTTCTTGGGACAATCTCCACACTTCCTTCATAGTTCTAAGTATAGCTTCCTTATTCAAAGGTCGATTTGTCAGCAGTTTAGCCATAAGCCAATTTTTTCCTTCATCCTCTCTAGTATCATCTTGGAGATCTGCTGCATTTACCTCATCTTGCTCCTCATCAGTTAGTTTTAGACAACGCTAGGCCTCCTCTAGTTCCTCCGCCATGCCGATTGGCTCTACTGTCACGTTAACAGAATAAATAAAAAGAAGAAATAAAAAGAGAAAACTAAACCAATCCCTAAAGATCACTTTGTGAAGAAATCTTGAGGCATAAATCCTTGTACTCAGACAAGACTCAAATCGCTTCCACAAAACCTAGGTTCAAAGAAGACTTGCTAGTCACTTTTGATCATTGATTTTAACTCTATACTACTTTATAAATCAACGAAATGGAGGTTTTTTTTTTGGTGTAACTATCATTTAATTCCTTCATGCTAATAAATTAATTAAAGGAAAAAATTTTCACTTAAAAATTCTTAGAAAATCACTCTCGTAATTATTTTGGGATTTTATCGTTGGTATGATTTTCATTTATTGTATAATTTATTAACTTTATAGATTTTTCAAAAAAAAATTTAACACATGAAAAGCTTTATTTACAAAAAAAATTTATCTTACAAAGAAACTTTCTAATTCTAATTAATTTTCTAACTTATTTATATGTATTTTTCGTTTTATGCCTTCTATTTTACTAACTGATCCTAATATTAAAGTAATAATTTGTTAGCACCTTTTGAAAATAAATGTAGATTATTAATAGATAAGAACAATAAAATATAAAATATGGCAAATTCTACAGTAAGTTTACAAAAGTTGATCTTATTGTAAGATCATTGAATTTTAATATCTGGATTAGTCAAATATAATATAAACCATTGATTAAATTAAAAAAGTTAAAAAACTCTTTAACTTGGTAACATACTAACCAGTTATTAAAATTATCATTATTTACTAAATACTATTAAAATTATAGTAGTAGATTACTAATATAACATTGTTATAATTGCAGTAGTATTTTTCTTCTTATATAAACCTTTTTACTGTTTTTAAACCCTAATTCTTAAATCATAAACCCTAAATTCTAAATCATATATCCCTTTATTCCATTTTTTTCTATTCCACCTTTAATCAGTTTGTAGTTGTTTCAATATTTTATAAATCCTATACCTTAAACCTAACCTCAATCAAATAGTTGTTCTTCTTTGTTCTCCACTTATATTTTTAACAATGGGTAAGTTTTTGGAAGAGAATTGCATAAACGATGGAATTGCGATAAATGTGCGAAGAACCAATGATTTACAAATAACGTCTTCTAAAGCGACTCAGGAATCGTTATATTTTTTACTAGTAAGATTTTTAATTATTTACATGTTTGCAAGCAGTCGACTGCCTAGTTTTATAACTGTTATGCTAAAACGATGAAAATTCAAAATTTATCTAAGTAGAGCTCGAATTTTATTTGGACAATCGACTACTCGATTATAGCATTTGACTGCCTATGGAAAAATTTGTAACAAAATGTTATTATGGCATAGGCAGTCGACTGCTTAATGGCTTAGTCGATTGCCTCATGACCCAATAACGTTCTATTATGAATTTTCCCGTAGACAGTCAAATACTATAATCGAGAAGTCGATTGCCATTGCATAGCAGTCGATTGCTATATTTATGCGGTAATAGAGCATTACATTGGATGAAAATTTCTTTAGCTATTTCAGTTTATAGTATTTTCTTTTAAGAATAACAATTTTTTTTAACTTTATGATTACAGCCAATCAGTATGCACTAAGAAGAAAAATTTAAAGAAGATCACAAACTTGAATGAGGTGAAAATCTTTATCAAATTCAATCCATATGCATATTGTAAATTAAATCATATAAAATGTTTATATAATCTTTTATTTAAAATTAATTTTTTGATAGGCTACGATTACTAAGAAATTGACTATTACTTAGCCAGAAGCATTCTGTTTCCAAAATTCATTTGGATAGTCGACTGATATTATCGGGTAGTCGAATTCCCAAATTTTTTAAGCATGCTATTCTTAATTTATTAATGGGAAGTTGAATTTTATTATTGAGAATTCAATTTTCTATGTATTTTAAACATAATTTTCACATCATAGCCTCAATTGGATTAGATTTATCATAAAAAGAAATAGATTAAATGTAGATTTGATAAGGATCATCGTAAATTTTATCAAGATTATTGTAAATTTAATAAGGATTATTGTAAAAATGATGAGATTCATCATAAATTTGAGTAGACTATTCATAAATTTAATAAGGATAATCATAAAAATGATAAGATTCGTCGTAAATTTGAGTCTATTGTTTGTAAATTTAATAAAGATAATCGTAAAAATTTTGATATTCGTCGTAAATTTAATTGGATTTATCATAAAAATGATTAAATTTATCATAAAATACAGTAACAATAATGATAATAATAATAAATTCTACCAAAAAGTAATAAATATTTATAAATAATAAAATAATAATAAAAAATCATAAAAATATTAATAAATAAAAAATATATAATAAAAAATAATTGAAAATTTATTTATATAAGGAGTCGACTTCCTCGTAAAAGGAAGTTAATTGCCCATGTGCATTTTGCAAATAGAATGCTACTGGCTATGTAGCAGTCAACTGCTTAGTAATCACAATCGACTGCTATATAACCAAAAGCATTCTATTTCCAGAATGCACATGGGCAATCAACTTCTCTTCACGGGAAGTTGACTCCCTATGAAAATTTGGCCTTTATACAAGTTTTTTTGGGCAGAAAATCCCTAAACTAAACCCTCTTTCTTTTAGACACTCCCGCTTCTCATATATCTCTCTAATTTAATCTTGCAAATTCCAAGCATATTCTCCTCAACGGAAATCCTATTTTAAATCAAAATTCCTTCAATTTACACCAAAATCCTTAAAAATTTATTTCAATACCTAAAAATGAATAGAAGGAAAAAAACCATTGAATGCATCCTAAACAAGTAAATAGAAGCAAAATATTGGTCAAAGCAAGTCAAACGCACAATCCAAACGGAAAAGAACAAGTGAGTCAGAGGATACTCCTGGACAATTAGATCTTTGTAATAATATTCAACAAGAGAGGTATGAATTTTTTTAAGGATTCTAAATTTTGTACTGGGCGTTCAATTGATTAGAGTGAATTTGATTCTACAAATTTTGGTAGAGAAATTAAGAACTATCTGAAAAAAGTAAGTTGGTATGAATTAGTAAATCTTACTGATAAGTATTGCCTAGCATTAGTATGTGAGTTTTACTCGGGTATTGCTTTGAAATGGAAGGAAACATCGTTAAAAGTCTCCATTGGAAAGATGAGAGTATATTTATGTTTGTTAAGAGCAAGGAACAAGAAATTTCACCACATTATTTAGCTTATCTCTTAGGATGTGATAACTTACAAGCTCCACACTTAGTGCCAATTCTTTTGATGTCAATATGGCATGGAGAAAATATACTAGGAGAATTGATATTCATGATAAGCATGCCAAAGCATCATCATTCTCAAACTTGACATATAGGTTTTTATATCATTTCATTGTTACATCTGTACAATGTCGTAGTAGGGCATTTAACAATATAACTAGAGAGGATTTACGGATGCTTGACTGCATTACTAGTGGTGTTACTATCAATTTGCCTTAGTACATTATTGACCGAATGAAAGTTACTCTTAAAACCAAGATTGAAACAAATAAGAAAAATCCTTCATTACTTGGAAAAATACCCATCCTTTATGTGAACCTAATTACACGTATTGGACAAACCAATGATTTTTGGAACCCAAAGTATGATTTATTATCAATTGGTGTCCAATATAAATTGAGTTCCATAGCAAAGATGGGTTTTAAAGAAGTAAATTGTTCTTGGGTGAAGAAGGCTTAGTTCGTAGTGGAAGATGAGCAAGATGAAGATGATGTCATTCGACTGTCTCAAATTGATGTGCCTCCTCCAACTACTATAGCTAATCAACCATCAAGTGCCATGCTTCTTGATTACATGTGCCGATTGGATAACAAGCTCGATCAACTTGCTCTCTCTATTGATTCAAGGTTAGGAGCTATCGAGATAGATCTGGCTGCATTTAAAACTTATGTTGGAGGAAGATTTGATCATGTTGATTCAAGACTAGATGCTCTTGTATGCTGGAATGCATTGCCAAATCCTACGCCCCTATCTTCGAGTCAACCACCTTCACCACAACATTCAATGTGAAGGCTTAGAGTCTAAGAGAAATAATTGATGTTTAACTTTTTTTAATTTGAATGAGCTCCTGAACCTTTTTTTTTTGTATTTGAACATGAAAATATCACTTTTATCCTTGAATTAGCTATTGCAATTATAAATTTTCTTATTCTAGTGACAATATTGAGGTAATACGATACAAGTGATATATTTAATTATTATTGTTGTTGTTGTTGTTGTTGTTTAATTGGAATTGCTCAAGTGGCATAAGGCAATTGATTGCTTTAAACCCAAAAAATGTTATATATATTTTCTAGGTAAATAGCAATCGACTGCCTTAAATAATAGTTGACTGCCTTTAACCCATAATATGTTGTGCATATTTTCTGGGTAAATGGCAGTCGACTGCCTTAAGCAACAGTCAACTGCTCGTATCCTTGAATTGAATTGCATTCAACTGCCAAAGATTGAAAGCTTTTTGCACGTGAAATTTTAAATTTTCTTCTACTTCCCTCGTAAATTCAAAACTATTTCAAATGTTTCGACTGCTACTAAACGCAGTCTTAAACTTTCCAACGCACATATAAATCAAGTACATGTAAAATTAAATATCAAACTTTTCTAAGCACACATAAATTAAATGAAAAGGGTTTGAAATGTTTTCAAATGAGTAAATGAATCCTCAATACATAACATAAGAAATTGAAATAAAAAATAGTGCAATTGTTCAACTTAAACTAAAACTAAGACAAATCCTAACATTCACAATAATATGAAGCCCAAATAAAGTTATTTGAATAATCACTTTGTAGCTCTTTCTTGCCTCCATTATGTGTGATTAGTAATTAAATTGAAAAATCGTCAACAAACATAAATAGAAAAAAATAATAAAAACAAAAAATTAAGTGTAAACTCTCACCTTCCATTGTCAAGTTTCAAATGTTTATTCAAGGAGAATCCGAAGAAGGTAAATAATGTTGTGAATTGCTGGATTTTCTAGCTGTGCTTTTAAACCTTCCATCGCTATTAGTCTCAGTTGAAGAAGTTCCACCGGGTTGAAAATCTTCGCGCAGTTGAGCAATGTTAGTACGAATAGAATCAAATCTTTCATTCATATTTGATTCTAAGGTATCCATTCTTTGCCCAAATCTAGTCTCCATTCCTTGGATCATCTAAACAATCATATTGAGAGAAGGTTGAGAAGGAGCTGACGATGTTTCTTGCTGAGCTGGAATGTCTTCCGCTTCAGATGACTTTCTAATCCATTCATCATTTTCCAATTTCCAATTCATAAGCCCAATTGATTTCTTAGTATACTTGATAGCTTTGATAGCAAGATCCCGAATATACTTTTCACTTAGAAGGTTTTTAGACTGAGCTATGAGTATGATTATATTGGCATAAGGTAAATTACTAGAATGGGAAACTAGCACATTTTGCATCCTTTGCATCAAATAATGTGCTAGATTGATTACTGTTCCAGTGGTAACACACTCCATTACCCACAATTCCTTAATTGTAACAAATGCTAAACTACTAGTTTAGCATTCTATTAAAGTGGCAACAAAATGATGCAAAAATCTATAAGCAGCAGTTGAAAATCGAGTGATAGATATATCCTTAATATGACGTTCATCTTTACCACTATATTTTCACCAAGCAGTATTTCCATCAAAATCATCAGGCACTACATAGACACCTTTGGAAGGAATTCCTAACAATTCCCCTCATTCATCCACAGTCAAAATAACCTCTTCCCTATCCAAATATATGTATAAACAATCAAGGTTCAATTCATTTCTTGAGCCTAATTCTTTTTTGTTCAATGCAATACCCCTATAAAATTCTCTAACTAAAGATGGGCTAAATCTTTTTTTTAGTGATATTGGCTATCCCTAACCATTCAACTGATTCTTCAACTACCCTCAGTGAATTACCACAAAATTCAGACCACTTAATAGTTCTACCATATATACAACTTCTATCTTCTAGTTTGTCATAAAGTTTAAAATGAATAATATTTCTAAACACCAAACCTTGAGTGTGATTATATTGGCGTAAGGTAAAACGTGTATCTGTTAATATTTTATGAGAGGGAAGCTCAAACAGAAGAATGTTGCTCAACCTTGTTGTCTCAAACGTGGCCAAAAAGGTTAAGCCATGTTGTGTTTTTTCCTCTCAAATGGGTTGAATCAATCTGACAAGCATACACTGATACACACATGTAGGTTAAGTTTGCAGTCCATCAATGAAGTGTTGTGCCTTGGCCCTTCCTATCTAATTCGATAGGGAGAACTAAGATGTGTATGATTTATTATTAACAGTTTTCTGCTATCACAACAGCACCCAGCAACTATTGTGTCCTAACTTTTACCTATCTTATTATTTCAAGTTTTACCCTCTTTTCACTCCTATATCAAAGAAATTCTAGCTAAATTTTGTTATTATTTTCTTGAGGATAGTAGAACATTGAGTTACCAGAATATGATTCTATAACAAGGTTATTGTAAAATATAGTATGTTACCTCTTGTCCAAGTGCTTTTGATGCCTCTTCAAATGTAGATTTGACCTTCTCTAATTCAAATTTATCGTCTAAAAGCCATAACTAACAAAAGGTTTATAAACATGTTAAATCCATAATTGGATTTTAAGGATAAGGAAATAGTTATGACATAAGATATTACCTACTTTCTTGGATTTTGAAAAATCCATGGAGCTCTTTCTGCAGTAAAAGTGGTCACTAAAGGTGGTTTATTAATGTACAAAAAGTTTGCTATTACCAATCTGTGAATGAACCATCTGAACACATGAAAGAATATTTATTGTTGAGCATGCAGCTTATTGGGAGTCTTAAAATAGTTAGACAAGTGAAGAATATATCTACCAATACCACATACTCTAAAATCTTTAGCGTCCTTTTTTAGCATGATCAAAGCTGGCGGTTTGATTTGTGGGTCAATATAACATGTTTGCAACTTCAAGGTAAGCAATTTGATAGAAGTTGACATCAGGCTGCAATTCTGAAGCTGTAACGAGCTCATTAGTTACTGGACCTTGTCAATATCATAAGAAATGGAATTGAATGATTCTGCTGGGTGCTATTAGGCCTTCTAACCTTAAAAGCTAACTTAAAAGATCAGGTTTTCCCTTACATTTATAAATGCACACTTCCACAACTGATATTAGAAAACCCTAATAATCTCATCCTTCACACAACGAGCTTTTAGGGAGTATTTCTATGTCCGATATATAAGGATGCAGTGAGATATTGATAATTTGGGTTCTGGTACTAATATTAGGTATTATTGGCTTCTCAACCCTAAAAGTTAGCTTAAAAATGAAGTTTTTCCTCACACTTATAAACATACACTTAACTCCTATTGTAAAAGCAAAAAGAAAACATGGAACTTCACACTCAACGCTTTAAAATAGAACTATGACTTGTAGACAAGGAGAAAACAAATAATGAATACCTAGTATTTTTTTTACCAGTCTCTTTTGTAATGTCATGTTAGATAGCTTGTAATATAAGGGAACAAGCTCTCACATTACTTGTAAATGAGTATAAAAGATCTATTTATAAAGGAAAATCAACTCTTAAGAATAATTTGGGGTTAAAGAGAAAATGAGCTTTGACCATGGGCTTTGCTTGGGCTTTTAAAATAATTTTAAAAAGTTAAAAATAGGCACTTAGGCTCTTGGGTCTTTGACTTAATCATAATTTTTCTTTTTTGAAAGAAAGATTTTAAATTCTATTTTTAAAATTTTAAAAAACTTTTTAACTGTTCCAACAGACATATTTTCAGTTGTGTCTGGAACAGTTGTGTCTGAAAATGAATGGTTGTTAATTAACAAAAAATTACAACCATTCATTTGTGATTCTTCATCTCCTATATAAGGAGATATGATTTTCAGAATAAACTACTCTACTTTCTAACTTTTCACAAAGAAACTCTGAGACTTCGTTGTATCTTGGGTAACTTGCTTCTCTTTAAAGCAATATTACGTTCAATATAATATAATTCTACGCACCTCAAAGCCATATCTACTGCTATTTTCCTAACATGCCATCATCAATACAGAAATAACAAAGTAACTTGCAATCAATTTAGGCTTCATGAAAATTGTGAAGGAAATGTGGCGAAATTCATCTTTGCTCAAATTAAAATGGTATTTTAATTAGTACCTCTAACCTATCAAAGAATCCCATAACCATCATAGAATTTGTAGCCCAAATACATTTTGTATAATCTTTTTTTGTTACATTTTGAACACCAATAGTATTATTCTTTACTAGATCTATTCAAGGGTTGGACTATCCACCCAAGCCCGAAAGCCTGTTTGATATTTGATCGGATTTGGACAAAAATATGGGATGTACTTAACGAGCTTGAACAAAATTTTTAGGCCCAATTAAAAAATGAGCCAGGCCTGGGTTTGACTCTTCAACGCCCGAGCTCGGCCCAATCGGAATATAAATAAAATTAAAGTTTTTTTTAAATATATTTACTAAGTATATTGTAATTATATGTACATAAAACATTATTGATTAATAAACATGATTATATATATTTAATATGAAAATTGACATGCAAATTTTGATAAATCAAATTAAACTTTAAAGGGACTAAAAGAAAAAAAAAACAAAAATTAAAATACTTAATAAATGAATAAAATAACATTCGGGTAGACCGGATTGGGCTTGGGCTTGTAATATAAAATAAAAAACGAGTCTAGATTAAAAATCATGCTCGAATTTTCGAATCGAGCTGGGATTGGGCTTGCATATAAACCGTTATTATATGCCTTAGGTCCGGCTCAAGCCTGCCCATGATCAGGTTTATTCTTTACCCAGCTCACAATACCATCCTTGCAATTAACCATGTTAGCCTAGTGAATTATGAAGTACAAGTGATTTATACGATAGAAGAAAAAGGGTACTCTATACTTTCGTCATCAAAACAAACACAGTTCTTGACTCTCGAGACAAAATCCAACAAATATTGTGCCCGGTTCTTTCATAGTAATAAGGCTTACGAACTCTGGCCATAAACAAAAACACTGTGGGATTTCCAGAAACTTCATGCTTCCATGCCAACTCAGTTTCTGTGGAAGCATCAACTTTTGCAAAAGCCACCTCGCCCTTCATCAAATTGGCGACTGCTGCAAATTTCGGGGCCAGTTTTTTACTCTAATAGCAACTAGGCGAATAGAAATTAACCTTCACATATTTTTTCTCAACTATGAAACTGTTGAAATTCTGTCCTGTCAATTCTACCGCCCCATCTTTCTAATCATAATCAATAATAGGTTGTTTAACATGTAATTCCTTACAATTGAAATCAATGAAATCTATGGTTTTTCATAGCTGGCTTTTAGGTTTAGGCAAAAAGGCCGATGCAACCACTTGCTGAAGACCTCCATGGTAGAGCTTTTTAAGTAGTGAGGATGGTGAGATTGAGAACATAAAGAAAGGATAGTTAAGGTTGCTAGAAGGACTGAAAAGAAGAGAAAAACAATAGAATTTCTTGTTGGTTTAGACATTATTTCTTAGGAGTGAACAGAAAGGAAGACAAGAAATTCTATTTCTAGTTCACTTTTTACTCTCCACACTTCAAGAAAAGTTCTATTTGTACCCTAATTTTTACTTTTTATACCTCAAAAATTATTAGGACAGTAAAATCCTTGCATAAAAAGACAAATATGTCCCATCCCTCTGTTTCCATATCCGATTATTTGCTTCTTCTTCGACCAATTCTGAGGAGGCTCGGCATCATCTGATACATTCTTGAAGGTGAATATTGAAGAATTGAAAGATTAAAGAAAAGAGTTGAGAGAAAGAAGAAGGAGTAGATGAGAAAATTCTGGAATTTGGTATTTCTTGCATACTCTGCATTCAACAATCTTCTAATTTTTATACTCAGTTTTACAAATCCAACTCCCCACCGTTTATTCAAGTACTAACCAACATTCAGTTACACAACAAAATTATAACACCCTTGGCTAACTTGAGAAGCCAACTCATCTCAATCCTCATATCTAATCGGTCTTCTTATCTCCCTTCTAACTCGAGTTTGAGCAATGCTTTGCATGTTTTTCCTTTGAGAAGCCATCTTTTCACTCTCTTCGATCTCCTGTCTTTGGCCTTCTGGTTGAACATGTGCTAGCTGCTGAGTATCACTGCTATCCTCATGGATCGTATCAATACCCCCTTCATCAACAACAACCTTGTCCTCAAGGTTGAACTCTGGATAACAGCTCTTCATCATAGCTTCATCTTCCCAACTGACCTCTGATTCGTTCAATCCCTTCCATTGAATTAACCATTGGAAAACTTCTGTTTCTCCACGTTGCACAGTTCTGGTTTGCAGCACTCGTAATGGTTCCAAAATAGGATGGCAGGCTATGACCTCCATAGGTAATGGAAGATGCGCTGGAGCTTCTTCACCATGAAACAACTTCAATACTGATACATGAAATACATCGTGTATTTTAGCTGCAGTAGGTAGCTCCAACTTATAAGCTACATTGCCAATCTTCTTTATTATTTTAAAGGGACCAAAAAATCTCTTGGAGAGCTTGTTACTGTCCCTAGCAGCCAAAGTGTTCTGTCTATAAGGTTGGAGCTTAACCAACACTAAATCTCCTATCTTAAACACCACCTCTCTTCGATGCTCATTGGCATACTTCTGCATGGTTGTCTGGGACTTCTCCAAATTCTTCTTTAGTTGTTGTAAAATGCCCTGCTTGTCTATGAGCTGCTTATCAACTGCATCATTTTGGGCTGACATTGGAATATAGTCCAATATAGATGGAGGTTCTCTGCCAAACACTATTCAAAATGGTGACATGCCTGCTGCATTATGAAATGAAGAATTATACCAAAATTCTGCCCAGTGAAGAATGTTACTCCAGCGTTTGGGGTACTCCCCAACGAATGATCGTAAGTATTGTTCCAAGACACGATTTACCACTTCCGTTTGACCATCTGTCTGTGGATGGTATGAGGAGCTTCTCTTAAGGACTGTACCATTCAAGGTAAACAACTCGGTCTAGAATCGACTCATGAACACAGCATCTCTGTCTGTTACAATTGACCGTGGTAACCCATGCAACTTACACACCATTTATGTAAACAACTCAACAACTTTTGGAGCATTGTAGCTTGTAAGTAAAGCACCAAAGTGTGCCTGTTTTGATGACCTATCCACGACAACAAGGACTGTAGTAAATCCTTTGGAATTTGGTAAGGCAGTGATAAAATCCATGCTCAAATCCTCCCATATGCGATCTGGAATAGGTAATGGCTGTAAAAGCCCTCCAGGTGCCATAGTCTCATACTTAGGCTGTTGGCAAATCAAGCATTGCTTGATAAAATGCTGAACATCTTTCTTCAATCCTTGCCACATAAAACATGCTGTCACCTTAGCCATGGTTTTTTGAATACCACTATGACCCCCCAACAATGTAGAGTGGCATTCTTGTAGAATTTGTTCCTTCAACTGTGAAGTAGGATCGATTAATAGCTTTCCCTTGAACAACAGAAGACCATCACGCACTTCATATTCTGAAAACAGTGTTGGTTGTGCAGCAATATGATCATACCACTGTTTAAAGAATGTAGCAGTCGTTCTCCTCACGCAACTGATCTAACAACTGAAATTGTATTCTGGAGAAAGCCAAAAACTGATTTTTGACTTCATCAGGTCTTCTTGAAAGCGCATCTACCACTCTGTTTTCTTTCCCTGGCTTATGCACTATGGTATATTGAAAACCTAGCAATTTTACCAAGTATTGTTGCTACTCTGGTGTCTGTACAATCTGGTCCAAAAGCCCTCGCACGCTTTTTTGATCAATGCGAATTACAAATCTTCTACCCAACAGATACTGCCTCCACTTCTTGACGGCCTCAGTGATTGCATAAAGCTCTCTCACATAAGTTGAAGCTTGTTGCAATCAAAAGGAGAGTTTTTACTAAAGTAGGCTATCGGATGTTCATCTTGTAGAAGAACAGCTCCAACTCCCTCATTAGATGCATCTGTTTCCACCACGAATTCCTTAGAAAAATCTGGAAGTGTCAATACTGGAGCAGATGTCATGGCTGACTTCAATGCTTCAAATGCTAACTGTGCTTTGTCATTCCAAGCAAATGAATCCTTCTTAAGAAGGTCTGTTAAAGGTGCAGCAATGGATGCATAAGATCGCACAAACTTGCGATAATAGCCCGTCAATCCTAAAAAACCTCGAAGCTCCTTTAAGCTACTTGGTCTTGGCCATTCATCTATCGCCTTGACCTTCTAAGAATCCATGTTCACCCCACTAACCGAAACCACATGCCCCAAGTATTCTACAGAACGTTGGGCAAATGCACACTTGCTTCTTTTAACAAAGAATTGGTTCTCCTTAAGCACCTGCAGAACTTGCCTCAAATGTGTTAAGTGCGCTTGAATCGAAGGGCTGTAGATTAAGATGTCATCGAAGAACACAGCTACAAACTTCCTTAAAAATGGCTTCAAAATTAGATTCATCATAGCTTGAAAGGTAGATGGGGCATTTGTGAAGCCAAATGGCATGACGACAAACTCATAATGGCCCTCGTGAGTACAAAATGCAGTCTTATGAATGTCCTCTGGTTTAACTCTAATCTGATGATAACCTGCCTGAAGATCAAGCTTGGAGAAAATTTTCGCAGCACCCAATTCATCCATCAGTTCATCAGCCGTGGGAATAGGAAATCTATCTCGAATTGTTATGCTATTGAGGACTCTGTAGTCTACACAAAATCGTCAAGTTCCATCTTTGTTTTTAACCAACAACACTGGTGAAGAAAATGGACTTGTGCTAGGCCGAATCACTCCTGACCTTAACATCTCAGCCACCAACTTTTCAATCTCTCCTTTCTGGAAGTGTGGATATCGATATGGTTTTACATTAACTGGAGATGTATTCGCATGCAAGTGGATCTCATGATCAAACTGACGATGTGGAGGAAGACTGACTGGTTCAACAAAAATGGAGTCAAACTCCTTGAGCAACACTTCTATTTCTGTGGGAGGTTCGGGCTGTGTAACATGCTCAGATACTGGCAACAATGTTAGATGATACAAAGAAGCCATAGAGTGCTGTGTCTTGCATTTTCAAAATTGATGCATAGACATGGGTTGAGGATGCCACTGCTTCATACCCTCTAAGTGAATGGAATCATTATGCCACGTGAAGTCCATTGTCAATTTATGGTAGTCAATCACAATAGGCCCTAGCAACTGTAACCACTGGACACCCAATACTAAGTCCACACCTTGGATTGGTAAGACAAAAAAATCTACTAAAAACACATGGTTTTGAATCTGTACAGGGACTTTGGAGCATTGCCCTTCACATATTAATACCTCGCCATTCCCTACCATAACTTCAAATTTGTGAGTACTATCAACTGTCAAATCCAACTTGGACAGAAGTCTAGACTGTAAAAAATTATGTGTACTACCTCCATCCACTAATATCTAGACCTTAGTTTTTGCAATAAAACCAGAAAATCTCAATGTTTGAGGAGTTAACACACCTGACATGGCATGAAGACTAATCTGTGGTGTCTCGACTACCGTCACTTGTAGGGGTGTTCATTCGTGTAATTCGGTTAATTTCGAACCGAATTAACCGAAACCGAATTATAAAATTTTACTTTCGTTAACCGAACCGAAATATCTATTTTCGAATTAACCGAACAGAAATATAATTCGGTTAATTAACCGAATTAACCAAACTTTATACAAAATTATATATAATATATATTATAGTATATCATATGTATATTATATGTATATAGTATATATTATATATAGTGTATATATATAGTATATATTATATATTATAGTAAATATGATTCGGTTATATATATTATATATATTATAGTATATCATATGTATACATATTATAGAATATCATATATAATATATGTTATATATATTATAGTATATCATATGTATATAGTATATATTATATATAGTGTATATATAGTATATATTATATATATAGAATATATTATATATTATAATAAATATAATTCGGTTAATTCGGTTAACCAAAATTAATTCAGTTTTCGAACCGAATTAACCGTTAACCGAATTTTCCTAAACCCTATTTTCGTTAACAGACTGAAATAAATTCGGTGGCCGACCGATTAACCGAATTAAATTCGGTCGGTCGGTTAACTGAATTTCTTCCAAATTTTGAACACCCCTAGTCACTTGGGGTTCCTCTATGTGATCTGCTGGCTGCAAATCTTCCATATCATTCTCATCCTGCTTTAACTGGTCATCAGGTGCAATCAGAATGTGAACTGATGCTCGACAATTATGGCCCCATGTATAAGGTTCATCACAGTAAAACCAAAGCCCTTTCTGTCGCCTTTCTTGCATTTGGGTTTGTGTCAATCGATGAATTATTGGTTTAGTAGTGGTTACAGGTTTTGGTGCTGTTGTTGTTGTGGCTGGTAAAGGTTTATATGGTAATGTTTTGGTTGGTTGGTAAGGGTAATTTGTTTGTGATGTAGGCAACAATGGTGGATAAGAAGAATGCAATTTGGCAGGAACCCTTTTAAGGCCAATCTTGGTTTCTTGAATTTTGGCTAATGCTATTGCTTTTTCAAGGACTTTGGTTGGAAAGAAAGAACTTCATGTTGAATTTCAAGCTTTAATCCTGATATAAAGCAACTAAGCAGAAAAGATTCAGAGAGACCATTGACTCTATTAGATAATGATTCGAAAGCCTCCTGATACTCCAGTACTAACCCTGATTGCACCAGCTTGGATAACTGCCTTTGATAGTCTTCCAACTCTGAGGGTCCAAACCTCGTCTGTAAAGCTTTCAAGAATCTTTCCTAGGTTGTGATTTCAAAATTTTTGTACATCCATTGATACCATGCCAAAGCCTTTCCATCAAAATAGAAAGGTGCCACTTGTAATCTTTACTCCGGTGGTGTGCCATGAAAATCAAAAAATTGTTGAATCTTGAAAATCCACCCCATGGGATCCCCTCCATCAAATCTTGGAACATCAATTCTTAATGGTTTAAGGTTGATAGGAGCAATTCCAGGAGAATTCGATGGAACTCCAATATTTGTTTGAGTCGCAGAAGGGGAATCAGAAGATACGTGTTGCTGCCTTCTCTGTTCAACATTCGCATATAAGGCTGAGATTTTGAAGGCAAAATCATTCAGCTGTGACGAAATGTTGGCCACGTTTAATCCCATAGACTCCATGTCAGTCCGAACTTGAGACATCTCTGAATGAACACTGGAAATTTTTGATTGAAATTGTGAAATCAACTGATCTTGCTTATCCATACGATCCTCCAACGATTTGCTTCTTGTAGAGGCCATTGAGAACGTCAATGAAAGCACCAAATGATACGTTCTTGAAGGTGGATATTGAAGAATTGAAAGACTGAAGAAGAAAGTTGAGAGAAAGAAGAAGGAGTAGATGAGAAAATTCTGGAATTTGGTATTTCTTGCATACTCTGCATTCAACAATCTTCTAATTTTTATACTCAGTTTTACAAATCCAACTCCCCACCGTTTATTCAAGTACTAACCAACATTCAGTTACACAATAGAATTATAACTACCCTTGGCTAACTTGAGAAGCCAACTCATCTCAATCCTCATATTTGATCGATCTTCTTATCTCCCTTCTAACTCGAGTTTGAGCAATGCTTTGCATGTCTTTCCTTTGAGAAGCCATCTTTTCATTCTCTTCGATCTCCTGTCTTTGGCCTTCTGGTTGAACATGTGCTAGCTGCTAAGTATCACTGCTATCCTTATGGATAGTATCATCATCATCATCATCTCTCTACAGATGAATTATCATCACCAATGAACCTTCACCATCGCTAACATGCTGCATCGATTATTCCCTGCTACTTCACCTACTGATTGTCACTCAATCGTCGCCACGTTCACACAACAACCACCATCTTCCCTGTCACACAGCCAACACAATCTGTCACCATCCTTGTTCAACGTTTCTGCACCCAAAGGCCAGAGTTATTGTCCTACACCTCCCTGCTATTGCCCTATCCATTTTCATCATTTCTTATTGCCTCTTGTGACTTGCCGCAGCATCGTGCTGCACTGATCATAGCCTTTTGCCGCACCGCTTGTCATGCCACTGTTGCCCCCTGCATTGCTCGATTCTGCTAACCATTATGCCTGTATCGCTCGATTCTGCTAACCTTGCGCCAGCCACGATTTTGCTGTGGTCTTCATCGCTGCCATCGCCTCGCACGCCCCTGCTACCACTGCCTTGGCGCAAAGCTTGCGCAAGGAGTTTTTTTCATAAACAAAGTTTTTGCGCAAAAATACTTGCACAGGAACAAAGTTATTGTGCAAAAAAACTTGCGCAGGAACAATGTTCCTGCACAAAACTGCTTGTGCAAGAACATTGTTCCTGCGTAAAACCCTTGTTGCTAGATATCAAGTATCAGCCATGGCGATTCTAAGGTTTCAATTTTCAATCACTGACAGGAACCCTGGAGAAGATCCCTACATCATATTTGTGTCCAAATCCAATGATGTCAGCTTCTTTTCCTTGTAACACAAGGGTGAAAAAAGGATCGTATAATAATTAACCAACTTTGCTGTTGGGGGATTGTCAATTTGTGGTTATCTTTTATTGTCATGCTTTTTTTCTTTTAGTTATAGATGAAATGGATTTAGAGATCAGCTCAAGTTGAAATCACATTGTAAAAATTTTGTTGTTTTTAATATTAGTAAGGATTTTTCTACAAAAATAATGAAAATTGTGCCCGTTGATTTGAGGTTAGATTTGGAGTAGAGATGGAAAAAATGATGTAAAGGAGGATGGAAATGGTGATGAAAAGAAAGGGATAGATGAAAAAGATTAAGGTTAAAACCGTAAATTTATGAGGTATATTTAATGGTTTTTATAATGTTACTAAAAAGTGTAGTATTAAGAGTAAAAATTGCAGTAAAAAAATAGAATTTCTCAAACTTCAAATATCTATAAGACAAAAAAATCTTTCTATAAAAAGACATTAATGCCTTATGTAGAAACTGATATTGTAGAGAATGTAGAAATTGATAGGAACATGTTTTTCTGATTTTCTACATCAAAAAACTACAGCTTACAGAGAATATAAATAGTTGTAGGCTAAACTAGGAAATCTACGTAAATCCCTATATATCCTAGATACCATTTTCAGAAAAGGAAAAGGAATCCTAAATAAAGGAAAGTTTTAAATGAAACCAATTAGGGAAATATTTGGTCAAGATACCAAATCCCTTTATCTTAGGAAATAAATAAAAAATCAATCATATCCAATCCCATAGAATCTGGACTGGATTTCCACACTCCCCCTCAAGTTGGGTAGTAGATGTCAATCATACCCAACTTGGACTTCAAGCTTTCAAAATTGTTTCTAGGAAGGGCCTTGGTGAGAATATCTGCGGTTTGAAGACTAGTTGGCGTGTAGACAAGTCTGACTTGGTCTTCTTCAATTTTCTCTTTGATAAAATGGCGATCAATCTCAATATGCTTGGTCCGATCATGGTGAACTGGGTTCTTGGCAATACTTATGGTTGCTTGGTTGTCACAAAACACCTTCATAGAACTTCCTTTTGAAATCCTCAATTCCTTCAACACCCTTTCAAGCCAAATTCCTTCACAAATCCCATGAGACATAGCTCTGAATTCTGCTTCAGCACTACTCCGAGCTACTACTGTCTGCTTCTTGCTTCGCCACGTTACCAAATTACCCCATACGAATGTGCAATATCCGGTGGTTGACCTCCGATCCGTTATAGATCCTGCCCAATCTGCATCTGAGAAAACTTCAACATCTCTATTTGAGGTTTTCTTGAAATGTAGTCCTCTGCCTGGGCTTTTCTTTAAGTATCGAAGAATCCGGTAAATTGCTTCCATGTGTGCTTCGGTAGGGTTATTCATAAATCTGCTTACTAGGCTAACAGCAAAACAAATGTCTGGTCTAGTATGTGTCAAATAAATTAGTTTCCCCACAAGCCTTTGGTATCTACCTTTGTCAACTAGAGGACTTTCTTCTTCAACTCCTAACTTGCCATTTGAATCCATAGGAGTATCTGCAGGTTTGCATCCAAGCATCCCTGTTTCCTTAAGAAGATCTAGAACATATTTTCGTTGTGAAATAGAAATCCCATTTCTCGATCGAGCTACTTCCATGCCAAGGAAATACTTGAGCTTTCCTAAGTCTTTTATCTCAAATTCTCTTACCAAAAGGGTCTTTACCCCAACAATCTCCTCCATGTAGTCACCTATAAGAATGATGTCATCCACATAAACGATAAGGATAGCAATCTTGTGATCAGATGAGTGCTTAACAAACATAGTGTGATCGGTTTGGCACTGTGAAAACCCATACTTCTTAACAACCTTTGTTAAGCGATCAAACCAAGCCCGTGGTGATTGTTTGAGGCCATATAGCGACTTACGAAGCTTGCACACTTTACCATTGTTCTCCTGAGAATAAAATCCTGGTGGAATCTCCATGAAGACTTCTTCCTCTAAGTCACCGTTCAAAAATGCATTTTTAACATCTAGTTGATGAAGAGGCCAATCTAGGTTAGCTGCCAAAGATAGCAGCACACGGACTGAGTTTAGCTTGGCCACAGGAGCAAATGTCTCCTCATAGTCAACACCATAAGATTGAGTGAAGCCCTTGGCAACAAGACGAGCTTTGAATCGATTCACGCTTCCATCCGCATTGTGTTTAACTGAAAATATCCACTTGCAACCAACCGGACTCTTTCCTTCGGGAAGTTCTGTAATCACCCACGTGCCATTCTTTTCTAGTGCTTTCATTTCTTCCAAAACAGCAGCCTTCCATTTTGGTTGTTGGAGAGCTTCTTGAATATTGCTTGGAACTTGAACATCTGTTAAAGTGGACACAAACACACGAAAAGATGGAGATAGGCTCTCATAGGATACAAAGTTGCTGATAGGATGCTGAGTGCATGTCCTTACTCCTCTTCTTATTGCAATAGGTTGGTCAAGATCACTAGGAAAATCACTAGAGATAGGTTCAGTAATTATGTTACCTGTATGCATCTCAGAAACTTCTGGATTTGGTTCTGAATCTTGGTTTTGCTTTGGAGATGTGCGACTCTTTACCTCCTTTTGAGATTTCGGTCTCCTTGAGTAAACAATCATGTCTTTTGTTGCTGTTTCTTTCACAGACTTAGGGTTTTGAGGGCTAAATTGAGTGTTAGTTATCTCAGGATCAAGAGGTTGGTGGTGGATTTCTGTGAGGATTATAGGTGGACTAGATATTTGGGCTGGTGGACAAGAGATTTGGGCTGGTGGTAAAGGTACTGGTTTAGCAGCAGGTATGGTTTCCCAAAGTTGATATTCTCTCGCACTCTCCCCCTGAATGTCAGCTTTGGTGTAATGTGGCTGATTCTAAAAAAAGGTTACATCCATAGAATTATAAAATCTTTTGGTTACCGGTGAATAACATTTGTACCCCTTTTGGTTTGGAGAGTAGCCAAGAAATATGCACTTGACTGATTTGGGATCCAATTTACTTCGATGTTGCTGATGTATATGGACAAATGCGGTGCACCCGAACACTTTAGTAGGGATGAATGAGATAATTCGAAGATGAGGGTAGGTTGTAAGGAGCTTTTGGCACGGTGTTCGGAATTGAAGGACACGAGAAGGCATTCTATTTATGAGATAAGTAGCTGTTAAAACTGCTTCTCCCCAAAAATGTTTTGGAACATGAGTGGCAAGCATGAGTGATCGGGCAACCTCCATTAGGTGTCGGTTTTTCCTCTCTGCTATTCCGTTTTGTTGGGGAGTATCCACACATGAGCTTTGATGGACAATTCCCTGATCAAGTAGATAAGCTCCGAGGATAGAGTGGTAATATTCCCTTCCATTGTCGGTTCTAAGCACTTGAATTTTGGTTTGGAATTGAGTCTGGACCATTTTGTTGAAATTCTGAAATATTTGCCCAACCTCAGATTTGTCTTTCATGAGGAACAACCAAGTCACTCGAGTGTGGTCATCTATGAAGCTAACGAACCATCTAGAACCAGTAATATTTGCTATCCTAGATGGTCCCCAAACATCACTGTGAATTATGGAGAATGGATGGGATGGTTTATATGAATGATGTGGGTAAGTATTACAAGGATGCTTGGACAATTGACAAATTTCACATTGGTAATATGAGGGATTTTTTTGGAATAATGTGGGAAATAGTTTTTTGAGGTACAAGAAGTTGGGATGACCTAATCGGTAGTGCCACAACATGACTGCACTATCTTTATGACTGCTAGAGGTTGAGACTGTGCAAGCATTATTCTGAATTTTCCTTTCAGATTCTTCATCTCTAAGAAGATAAAGTCCCGCACATATCCTAGCGTTGCCAATCTTCTTCCCCGAATCCAAGTCCTGAAATTCACACATATGTGGGAGAAATTTAGTAACACAATTAAGATCTCTCGTAATCTTACTAATAGATAAGAGATTACAATCCAAATTAGGAACATGGAGAACAGAATTAAGCATTATGTCCTTGGAGATAGCAACTGAACCGATACCAGCCACTTTAGATAATGAGCCATCTGCAATACGAACTGTAAAATTTCCAGAACATGGGCTGTATTCATGAAATAACGATGCATCACCAGTCATATGGTCTGATGCGCCTGAGTCAACGATCCATGCCTTTGAGCTATGACGTTTGACACTTAAAGCGCTTAGAAAATTACCTTTTTGTGCCAAAGTGGCAGTACTCACAATTTCAGGTCTGTTTTGCTGAAGGGACTGATGTGGCATCTCATCAGTAGGTGTCTTCCCATAACTCTCCCTAGCGTGTACAGCCTTCCAAGCGATGTTGCTGATCATGCTCCCTGAGTTTAAAGTCACCTCTGATGTTGTGCTACCGCTCAGCATGGTGGGAGAAGAATCAAACTAAGAATTTTAATGGGTCGTATGCTCTTGATACCATGTAGAAACTGATATTGTAGAGAATGTAGAAGTTGATAGGAACATGTTTTTCTGATTTTCTACATCAAAAAACTACAGCTTACAGAGAATATAAATAGTTGTAGGCTAAACTAGGAAATCTACGTAAATCCCTATATATCCTAGATACCATTTTCAGAAAAGGAAAAGGAATCCTAAATAAAGGAAAGTTTTAAATGAAACCAATCAGGGAAATATTTGGTCAAGATACCAAATCCCTTTATCTTAGGAAATAAATAAAAAATCAATCATATCCAATCCCATAGAATCTGGACTGGATTTCCACACCTTATAACTAAGATTCACTACCAAAAACCTAGAAAACAGTAGTCCCCCAAACCTGGAGACACGATTTATCCAAGGAAATTCATGTCACTAAATAGAGCACCAAGTTGCAAAGAACAAAATCAGCAAAAGCTCGTTCAGGTGGTAGATAAAGAACAAGTTGTAAAGAACAAACTTTTAAGGCAGTTTAAAACAATCAATTTAAGTTGCGAGAGAAGATAAAGATTTGAATACCTCAAATCATTCACTGTAGTTGTAACATCCCTTTTTACCAAAAATCTAGGCTAACTTTTTCCTTTTTCTTATAGTTGGATGGGCTGTACTTAGTGTCTCAAATTTATTCTTAAGCTAAATTTACATTAGCTAAGTCAATATCTTATAATCACTTTGGTCCCAGTTCAAAACTTTTGACTAAGCATGCAATCACATTTTAAAATTATATTATCTAACAAAATTTATGTCCACCAAAGTTGCATGCATCATTACTTACCATAAATGTATTAAGTGTTTCCTTTAATTACATCCCCATACTATAAAAGTACTGAAATGCAAGGCTGAATATAAAATAGATATCTGTACATCATATACCTTCAAGGGCGATAGAAAAACCTCGAAAGATGTGTCAGAACCTCTCATACAAATCGCCTACTGCAAAAAATCTGGGAGGTGGAGAAGGGGGGGTGAGCTTTTTGGAAAGCCCAATAACAAATATATACAAAGAGACAGATACCGTAAACTCTATGCAAGTATCTAAAACGACTAATAAGTTCTAAAACGTAAGGGACATTTCTATAATAGAGAAATTTATTCGGAAAGGAATTCATGTATTCCGAAAATCATATGTAAATCAAATCAGTATAACAGATCACTTAACAAAGCCAGGCTATGCAAATATATAAATAGTTGTCTTTAGAAATCATATCATATTTCCAATCAAATCATAAAAATCCATACCAAATCATTTTTAGATTTCAGAATCTAATCATATCAATCCATATCATATCATTTTCAGATTTTAGAATTCGAAAATTAAATATTCAGAAATCATTCAGAAATCAGAAAATAACAGAAAGTGGAGACATGGCAGTAACTCGGTATACATCAAGCAGCAAAGATATCCCATAAGGATAATAACAGATAGACGTATGGCCATAGTCCAAGTGGTCTACAGTGAACACTGATTAGGTGTCATCTGTGACCGTTGCGGACTGGATCAAATCACACAGCAACATAGATTGCAAAATACATATTAGATACAGATACTGTAGGCCCCAAAGGTCACACTACAGCTAGATACTATAGGCCTCGAAGGTCACACTATAGCTAGATACTGTAGGCCTCGAAGGTCACGCAATAGCCAGATACTGCTGGATCCAAAATATACAGTAGTCCAGATACCGTAAGATGACAGTTACCCAATGTCTCAGAACAAAAGTTTCATAGTTCAGAATTCCAATCTGTAAGTCAAATCATACAAATATTTATAAAAGTTCATAAAGCAGATTATCGCATAAAATCAAAATTATTTTCCAAATATTTAAAAACTTAGTAATTTCCAAAATATATAAAGAAAATAGGTTTTAGTGCCATGATTTATAATAAATCCATAAAACAAAATTTAAAATAGAAAAGTCACAAATCTTTAAAATCATGTAACTAAATAAGCTTTCAACAAAAACCAAATTCCCTAAAAATTCATGCTAACGCAGAGTTTCATAAAATCCAAATTTGAAAAAGCATTTCAAAACTCACAGAAGTTCCAAAATCAATTAAAATGTAAGGAATTTCAAAAATCCAAAAACTTCATAACTTTTCAAAAATATTTCCAAAACACTAAAGTTTGGTAATTTCCATAAAATAAAATTTAATTTAAAAATTCATGAATATGCTAAAATCATACAATTTAATATTTTCAAGACTAAATTCCTTAAGAAAGTTCTATTCTTAAAACATTTCTTAGCTATTTAGTTGAAATCGTAGAAATCAATATTCTTACGAAAATTCGATAGCATAATGGTATCAAATTTCTAAAGCCTCTTGCAAAGCAAATGCAGTTCATAAAACACAATGCAATTGATCTTAAAATCATTCCAGTATCTCCTACGTTCCTTATACATATCCCTTACCTAATAGTTGTGACGCAGCTTATCCGGATCAGTCCAAGAAATCAAAGTGCAGTTGCGAGTTTAATACCACCCAAATGCCAAGTCACTTCCCGACAGCAAAAAAATCATCAAAATACTTTAATTCCTAAAATTACCTTTTCATTCTGAAATTTCCCCTTAATATTTTCCAAAATATTTCCTATACCAAGATTACAAACATTCCATATCGTATTTATCAACACTTAATTATTGATAGTACTCAATATATTCGCATTGCTTCAATGTGCAACTATCTAAATAAAAGCCTATTTTATTCTTCTTCATCGAGTTCATGGTATATGTATACTTATACCCATATACATTATATTTAACTCCACCTTATCCATATTTATGCACCCATACTCATCTAAATGTTATTCAACCATATCACATATAATTGTACAATGCATTTTAGCACTTCCTTGTATTTATATATCTATATATATTTTTCCTCCTAGACCTACTTCAAACTAATATCATTATCACTATTTATTTATCTTTAAAACTCCCATTATCACAATATAGTTAGCTTAAAAAAAAATGATTGCAACAATTCTCTTACCCTTGCAAGCTTCCAATTGAAGCTTCCCCACAAAGCCTTGTCGAGAGCCCCTTGTTTCACACTCAACGCAGCCTTTCAAGGACCGCCTTTGTTCACTCCTTCTCAGCCTCCTAAAAGCAACATTCAATGGCCGGAAACCTCCTCTGTTTTGCCCTTATTTTGGCTTCTTGAAGCCTCACGAAACCTCCCCTATCTACTGCTCACAACCAATCACCAACCAGCTTCCAAACTAGCCCAAAAACCAAGCTAAAACACAGCCTCCTGAGGCTTCTGTTTCAGCCCTGGAAATAGCCTTTTACACCACCATACAACCACCTAAGATTAATCTTAAAACATTGCTAGCATTCCAAACACTCAACACCTAAGAAAGCTACAAAAAAACCTGATCATTCTCAACACCCAAAATGCCACGCGAAAGAGCCCTTTGCTTCCGCATCATTGCTTCCTAACATGAAGTTCAGCCACGTTCTAATTCCATCATCCAAATGTCACCCGTTCAGCCACGTTTTGCTTCCATCATCCAAACGTCACCCGTTCAGCCTTGTTATGTTCTACTTTTCCCACGTCCTCTTTCTCCTTTAGTTCACGCCTCTATTCTTTCATTGAAATTCACTCTTTCTCTTTCGGTCTCTTCCTCAGTTCGTATTCTTCATTTTCTTTCACTGCAGCTATTTCCTCTTTCCGTTTCTCTGCTCTTAGTCTCAACCTGTTCCTCGATTCCTTTAGTTGTAGCTTCTTCCTCCTTTCGATTGCCACTTTCTCTCCCTCGCTTTACTCTTTCCTCTCCGGCTACCATTTGAGCTCTCTTTTGTCTTTTATATATTTTTTTAATTAGGTTTTGTTTTGTTTAAAGAGGCAGAGCCTCTGTCCGGTTTTCCTTCAAATATGTGGATTCTACTGTAGGTGAGGGAAGTCGGTGGCTTCCCAGGGAAGCCAAATCCGACTTTCCCTCCTCTTTATATATATATATATATATATATTCATTTATATATATTTCAAATATATATTTTCCTTTATTTTTAATTTGAAACCTATAGATATTATACTTAATAAATATAGACATTTATATAGTTATATATTTTATTTGTATTACTCACATGTATACCACATTTAATATGATATACATGTGTCTTTTTATTTAATTAAATAATTATATACACTTATATATATTCTTTTAATTATTTAATCACTCACATACTTGTACATAGGTTTATAACCACACTTACGTAATTATTAAAGTATTTCATTCTTATATAAAAGTACCATTTATCTTCTTTATCAAATTAATATATATATATATATATATATATCTCAATCCTATATATAATCTAAAGTATATATATTAATCATTTATAGTCAAATGCACTAACTCACATCTGCGATTTCATTACTAAAATAATAACTTTGAAATACGTCTCGATACTTAATTCATTTAAATTCTTTCTTTTATTTCACAAATTTTGTATGCAAATTTGCGGTTTTCACATTCTCCTCACTTTAGAAAATTTGGTCCTCCAAATTTGTATCATACTAACTCAAATCAATTAGTTTTGGGTACTTCTCTTACTGTACAATAGCCTTTATCTTGGACAGATCAACAGACACCCCGTCTTTTAATAACACATAACCCTGAAAATAATTGGATCCAACCAGAAGTTAAACTTACTCAACTTAGCATATGACTTACGATTCCTAAGGGTCGGGAGGACAATCCTCAAAAACTACTTATGTTCTTTTGAGCAAACAACATAAGTGCATTCCAAGGAGAAACACTACTTCGGATAAATCTCTTATCTAAAAGTTTCTCATTCCAATATCTTTTAAACGGAATAGTATACTTTTATTTACTTAGAAGCAAAATTTACAACAGTCTAAATTAACTCTATTAGCAGATAGCCAATCCATACTCAAAATCATATCAAAATCATACATATTCAATAAAACTAGATCTGCTACCATTTCCTTCTTTCCTATCCTTAACTTACAGGTTCTATAAACAACATCAGTCATTTGGTACTCTCTAAAAGGAGTGTTAACTTGTAATAAATCTCTTAAGGGTTCAGGCTCTATAGACAACTTCATAGCAAAAGAAGAACATATAAAGGAATAAGTAGAATCTAAATCAAATAATGCAAATGCCATAATATCAAAGACTAAGATCTTACCCTTGATAACATCTGATGAAGTGTCAGTAGCCTCTTGATTCAACGCATACACCTTGCCCTGAGCCATTGCCTTCTTGCCTTTCTCTGTAACGATGGCTTGTTTCTGAGGCTGGGCTGGACGCTCAGGCTCTTTCTGTATTGTTGAATTCTACAAACAATCCTTTATCATGTGTCCCTTCTGTCCACAACAAAAGCAAGCACTCGTAGCCTTATAGCAAGCCTTACTTATATGGAGGTTCCCACAAATACTACATGGAATAGCAACTATACCTTTCTGAGTCTTAGTACTCCCCGCAGTGGTAGCAGGTCTAACAA
The DNA here is from genome assembly GCA_032173925.1 of Heritiera fomes. Lineage (NCBI taxonomy): Eukaryota > Viridiplantae > Streptophyta > Magnoliopsida > Malvales > Malvaceae > Heritiera > Heritiera fomes. The sequence goes on from JAPDPM010000002.1 coordinate 16,875,121, forward strand.
ATCGATCTCCAATAGTCTTATCTCCTACCGGCCTCTTACCAAAAGACTCATCTCTCTTAGGCCTCTTATCAAATAGTCCAGATGTAGGGAATCGATCATCAAAAGTCCTTTTACCTTTATCCTTATCCTTGCCCTTGGAGCGAGATCCATAATCAGACTGATACATCTTATAGTCTTGATCACATAACTGGGCCTTCCGAATAGCCTCGTCATAGGTGGAGATATCTAATGGAGCCAATAGAGACTTGATAGATGGTCTTAGTCCAGCCAAAAACCTCTCTACACGGTGCTCCTCACTACTCACTGTTTGTGGATCATAACAACTGAGGGCGGTAAACTGAGACTCATACTGATCTATCGTTTGATTCCTTTAAGTCAAATTCAAATACTCTGTCTGCATCCTTCTTTGGGCTATACGGGGAATGTACTGTTTATGAAAATACTCCAAAAATATGTCCCACGTAATTGTCGGATATCTAGCCTTCAACACAGTCTTGGTGGACTTCCACCAATGCTCCGCCTCATCCACAAGTAAGAAGATGGCCATGCTCACTTTTTCTGTCTCAGAGCATGCCATGTACTCAAATAACTTTTCTACTTCATTCACCCAACTCTCCGCCACCATTGGTTCCTTTTCCCCTTTGAACTTAGGAGGGTCGAATTTCTTGAACTCCCGAAGCCGAGTCAGACTACAACTTCCTACTGGTCTTGCCTACAGTTGCACCGAAGCAGGTACCTTAGGCTGAGTCTTGTGTTGGACCAGTTGAGCCGGAAAAGGTGCGAGTTGAACCGGAGGCTGAGGGGCAGGTGGTGGTGGAGGCACTACCGGTGGTGGAGGTGGTAGTGTTGGTGCCAATGGTCGGGCTGCCTATCCCTGATTGTTATTGAACTTTGCCATGAACTGGGTAAACATGGCAGACATAATGTTCATATTCTGAGACATGGTGTCAATAGTCCTCTCCAACCTAGCAATACGATCACCATCAAGCTCTAGCTGAAGAGGAGGAGGGGGTTCCGGAGTCAGAGTCTCAGGTGCCAGCACTTCTTATCTCCTAACGACACTCCTCACACTCCTATAACGTCCTCATCCTCTCATTTTTATAGATAGCCTGGACAAAACAAACATATTTAGTACCATCTACGCAATGATGTACAGTATATACTCATATATGTACAGTACTAAGGGGATGTAAACAATCTTGACTTACAGACACTAAAGCACATCAGACCAACTTTGCTCTGATATCAACTTTTGTAATATCCCTTTTTACCAAAATCTAGGCTAACTTTTCCTTTTTCTTACAGTTGGTTGGGTTGTATTTAGTGTCTCAAATTTATTCTTAAGCTAAATTTACATTAGCTAAGTCAATATCCTATAATCATTTTGGTCCCAGTTCAAAACTTCTAACTAAGCATGCAATCACATTTTAAAATTATATTACTTAACAAAATTTATGTCCACCAAAGTTGCATGCATCATTACTTACCATAAATGTATTAAGTGTTCCCTTTAATTACATCCCCCTACTATAAAAGTATTGAAATGCAAGTCTGAATATAAAATAGATAACTGTACATCATATATCTTCAAGGGCGATACAAAAACCTCGAAGGACGTGTCAGAACCTCTCATACAAATCGCCTACTACAAATAATCTGGGAGGTAGAGAAAGAGGGTGAGCTTTTTGGAAAGTCCAATAAGAAATATATATAAAGAGACAGATACCGTAAACTATATGCAAGTATCTAAAACAACTAATAAGTTCTAAAACATAAGAGATATTTTTAAAATAGAGAAATTTATCCATAAAGGAATTCATGTATTCTGAAAATCATATGTAAATCAAATCAGTATAACAGATCACTTAACAAAGCCATGCTATGCAAATATATAAACAGTCGTCTTTAGAAATCATATTATTTTTCAAATCAAGTCATAAAAATCCGGACCAAACCATTTTCAGATTTCAAAATCCAATCATATCAATCTATATCATATCATTTTCAGATTTTAGAGTTCGAAAATCAAATATTCAGAAATCATTTAGAAATCAGAAAATAACAGAAAGTGGAGACATGGCAGTAACTCGGTATACATCAAGCAGCAAAAATATCGCATAAGGATAATAACAGCTAGATGTATGGCCATAGTCCAAGTGGTCTACAGTGAACACTGATCAGGTGTTATCTGTGACCGCTGTGGACTGGATTAAATCACACAGCAACATAGCGCACAAAATACATATCAGATATAGATATTGTAGGCCCCGAAGGTCACACTACAGCCAAATACTATAGGCCGTGAAGGTCACTCTATAGCCAGATACTGTAGGCCTCGAAGGTCACACTGCAGCTAGATACTGTTAGATCCAAAATATACAGTAGTCCAGGTACTGTAAGATGACGGTTAGCCAGTGTCTCAAAACAAAACTTTCATAGTTCAGAGTTCAAATCTGTAAGTCAAATCATACAAATATTTATAAAAGTTCATAAAGCAAATTATCGCATAAAATGAAAATTATTTTCCAAATATTTAAAAACTTAATAATTTCCAAAATATATAAAGAAAATAGGTTTTAGTGCCATGATTTATAATAAATCCATAAAACAAAATTTAAAATAGAAAAGTCACAAATCTTTAAAATCATGTAATTAAATAAGCTTTCAACAAAAACCGAATTCTTTAAAAATTCATGCTAATGCAAAGTTTCATAAAATCCAAATTCGAAAAAGTATTGTCAAAACTCATAGAGGTTCCAAAATCAATTAAAATGTAAGGAATTTCAAAAATCCGAAAACTTCATAACTTTTCATAAATATTTCCAAAACACTAAAGTTTGGAAATTTCCATAAAATAAAATTTAATTTAAAAATTCATGAATATGCTAAAATCATAAAATTTAATATTTTCATGACTGAATTCCTTAAGAAAGCTCTATTCTTAAAACGTTTGTTAGCTATTTAGCTAAAATCGTAGAAATCAATATTCTTACGAATATTCGATAGCATAATGGTATCAAATTTCTAAAGCCTCTTGCAAAGCAAACGCAGTTCATAAAACACAATGCAATTGATCTTAAAATCATTCCAGTATCTCCTACGTTCCTTACACATATCCTTTACCTAATAGTCGTGATGCAGCTTATCCAAATTAGTCCAAGAAATCAAAGTGCAGTTGCGAGTTTAATACCACCCAAATGCCAAGTCACATGTCGACTGCAAAAAAAAATCATCAAAACACTTTAATTCCTAAAATTACCTTTTCATTCTGAAATTTCCCCTTAATATTTTCCAAATATTTCCTATACCAAGATTACATACATTCCATATCGTATTTATCAACACTTAATTATTGATAGTACTCAATATATTCGCATTGCTTCAATGTGCAACTATCTAAATAAAAGCCTATTTTGTTCTTCTTCATCGAGTTCATGGTATATATATACTTATACCCATATACATTATATATAACTCCACCTTATCCATACTTATGCACCCATACTCATCTAAATGTTATTCAACCATATCACATATAATTGTACAATGCATTTTAGCAGTTCCTTGTATTTATATATATATATATATTTTTCCTCCTAGACCTACTTCAAACTAATATCATTATCACTATTTATTTATCTTTGAAACTCCCATTATCACAATACATTTAGCTTAAAAAAAATGATTGCAACAATTCTTTTACCCTTGAAAGCTTCCAATTGAACCTTCCCTACAAAGCCTTGCCGAGAGTCCATTGTTTCACACTCAACACAGCCTTTCGAAGACCGCCTTTGTTCACTTCTTCTCAGCCTCCTAGAAGCAACATTCAATGGCCGGAAACCTCCTCTGTTTTGCCCTTAGCTTGGCCACTTGAAGCCTCACGAAACCTCCCCTATCTACTACTCACAACCAATCACCAACCAGCTTCCAAACTCAGCCCAAAAACCAGTCTCGGATCAACTGAAACATAGCCTCCTAATGCTTCTGTTTCAGCCCTGGAAATAGCCTTTTACACCACCGTACAACCACCTAAGATTAATCTTAAAACATTGCTAGCATTCCAGATACTCAACACCTAAGAAAGCTGCAAAAAAACCTAATCATTCTCAACACCCAAAATGCCACCCGAAAGAGCCCTTTGCTTTCGCATCATTGCTTCCTAACATGAAGTTCAACCACGTTCTGCTTCCATCATCCAAACGTCACCCGTTCATCCTTGTTATGTTCTGCTTTTCCCACGTCCTCTTTCTCCTTCAGTCCATGCCTCTATTCTTTCACTGAAATTCACTCTTTCTCTCTCGGTCTCTTCCTCAGTTCGTATTCTTCATTTTCTTTCACTACAACTATTTCCTCTTTTCGTTTCTTTGCTCTTAGTCTCGACCTATTCCTCGATTCCTTTAGTTGCAGCTTCTTCCTCCTTTTGATTGCCACTTTCTCTCTTTCTTTCCCTCACTTTACTGTCTCCTCTCCAGCTACCATTTGAGCTCTCTTCTGTCTTTTCTATATTTTTTTTATTGGGTTTTACTCTCTCCTCTCCGGCTACCATTTGAGCTCTCTTCTGTCTTTTCTATATTTTTTTATTGGGTTTTGTTTTGTTTAAAGAGGCAGAGCCTTTGTCCAGTTTTCCTTCAAATTTGTGGATTCTACTGTAGGTGAGGGAAGTCGGTGGCTTCCCAGGGAAGCCAAATCCGACTTTCCCTCCTCTTTTATATATATATATATATATATATATATATATATATATATTCATTTATATATATTTCAAATATATAATCCTTTATTTTTAATTTGAAACCTATAGATATTATACTTAATATATATATAGACATTTATATAGTTATATATTTTATTTGTATTACTCACATGTATACCACATTTAATTTGATATACATGTGTCTTTTTATTTAATTAAATAATTATATACACTTATATATATTTATTCTTTTAATTATTTAATCACTCACATGCTTGTACATAGGTTTATAACCACACTTACGTAATTATTAACGTATTTCATTCTTATATAAAAGTACCATTTATCTTCTTTATCAAATTAATATATATATATATATATATATATATCTCAAACCTATATATAATCTAAAGTATATATATTAATCATTTATAGTCAAATGCACTAACTCACATCTTCGATTTCATTACTAAAATAATAACTTCGAAATACGTCTTGATACTTAATTCATTTAAATTCCTTCTTTTATTTCACAAATTCTGTATGCAAATTTGCGGTTTTCACAGCAGTTCAATAAGAGGATGACTTGCGCAAGCGCGAGCCCAATAGAATCCTACGAGAGCCCAGTAGACTCGCGCAAGATGTCCTGCGCGAGGCAAGCAAGCTAGCGCAAGATGCCTTGTGTGAGGCTGTTCGGAGTCATCGGTTGCACGAGACGGTTAAACCACCGGCAGTTTCTCACCCGATGGCAGTCCTGTTTCACAGCCAAACTACTCTTACCTGTCTGACCAGCATCATTCACCAGATAATGCATGTGGTTCACTAGTAAGTGGTTCTTATGTAACAGGCAATGAGAATGACTTGAAGCACACGATAAGACAATTGGAAACTACTATGCTAGAAACCGATTCAAAAAATTTTGATATTCATGCTATAATCGCATCTGGTGGAGCCTTGAGGACTCCATAAAAGCAGAGAGGTGAAATACATGACGGAGAGATGATCAAGCGAGGGGATTAAATGTTTTAGGGTTAAAATAGTAAATGACCAGTAAATTTAGGGGTTTTTGTGTGTGGTGTAAAAAGCAAAAAATCGCAGTAGAAATAAAATATCTCTTTTTAAATAAGTGGCCAACCCAACACCCCTTAAATTTCTCGTTAAATCTCAACAGAAAGCACCGCTTCTTTTGTTACGACTTCTTCTCTTACTCTCAATTGCTCTGTAGATATTCCTTACATTTTCTCCATACTTTCTATCATTTTCTCATTTTTACCATAATTTCGATATTCTTTTTAAACTCCAGATCACTAGTTCTTAACTCAATAATTTAATTGTATTAAGAATATGATCCCTATTTAATTTTGAAACTATACAAATCTAAAAGCTCTAATTTTTTTTTCAAGTTGGTCTGGCAATTCAGTTAATGTAATGGGTGGTTGAAATGCCTTAAAACTTTTAATTTTCAGTGAATAAACTTTGATGGGTGCCTTTTTCTTTTCCCTTTTATGGACCTAGATGTGATGGGTTTGTTATTGGACCAAGATGCTTAAAAACTGGCGTTTCATGTCTTTTCTATAATCTTGGTCATTGAGTGATATTGTATATGAGCTACTAGAAAATGGGCTGTTTGAGATTTTGGAAGGAGAATGCTGATATCGAATCAAAAGAGTTTTAACTTTTGTTTTTGGTGGTGGCATTATAATAAATCATAATAGTGATCAAATACTGTTAGTTATATGATTTTGATATATGGATATGGGTATCGCGCTTCACTTAGATTGAAGCAGTTGTCCTTTGCTTGAAAAATGCAGTGTATGGCTGCCTTGAATACAAATTTAATCTGTGGTAGGTGTGGAAATAAGGTCCTTGAGTTTTCTTTGAGTTTTAATTTTTTAATGGATCTGAAATTCCAATTGAAACTGATGACATTTGAGCAAAACTTTAGATATTTCAATTATAAGTTTAGGGAAGCTTAAGTTTTCATGTTATAAAGTCAAAGTGGTCCATGGGGAAGTTGGGATTTGGATGTTCTTGATCGCGGAAAATGTCAACGCTTTCGTTGCTAAATCATAGATGCATAGAGAGAAAAGTTCCCTGATGAATTTTGTAAAGTTACTAAATACATGCTCAACGTTATTTGATATGCTTTCTATGCAGACACCGAAATGGTTTTGGTGACCATTTAAACCACATTTCAAAATGACATACTTGCCCATTGCATATTTTGCCATCCTATGTCTCTGTTGTATTAAATGATATGTTTTCTAGCTCTCATTCTTATGTTCCCATATTTTAATGATATCAATCTTTTCTCACAAGTTAATGTAATAAAATTGATCAAATGAATGCTTTTTAGTCTTAGTATGATAAATATATTTTTTCTTGACTGAATGCTGTATGTCAATTTCTCTGCCAAACTAAACTTGGTAATATCATGCCTTGGTTTACCACTACTGAACTGAAGTTGTTTTTGGTTGGCATTTTGTCCTTCCAATGGCTTTTGTTCTGTTTATTGAGTGATTGGTTTTTTAGCGATAAAGTAATATTTTTGTCAAAATGTTTTGTTAATTTCAGAGTATCTCTAACATAATTCATCAAGTATGGAAGCCAATAGGGGCCAGAACGGTATCCAACAGCTGCTAGCTACAGAACAAGAAGCTCAGCACATTGTAAATACTGCAAGAAATGATAAGCACTCATATCATTTTCTTCATATCTCATACCTCAGGTTGTAGAACTTCGAATCTTGATGCTTTTTTTATGGTTTTGCACTGATGCAATCTTGGTTCACGAATAATTAGATGCCGATTTCTATTTTGATTCGACTTATTTGTTTAGAAGCTATATTTGAGAATTACAGAACATTTTTTGCTCACATGTCTCACTCGAGAAAAACTCTTAGTTAAGCAACATAATCACATAAACACGACACACATGTGATCATTATAAATTTTTTTTTTATGATAATTTGAAAATGTATCATCAATTATATTGTTTGCAATACTTTCAGCAACATACAGCCTTTTTTCCTGGTCTTTTTGCATCATATCGGATCACTCCTCTTCCATTGCAAATATAAGAAAAAGAATGCTTTGCTGTGTGGTTATTGCTATTGTCATTTCATGAAGACTAAGATGTGGACCAAACATAAAAAAGAAGTTGATTTAGCCTTCTTGGTTGCTGTTTTGTGGTAGTCATTGCTGTTTTAGAGGTCTTGATATTGACTCTCTTCTGTTTCTTTTGCCAGCAAAAATGGCTAGACTAAAACGAGCCAAGGAAGAGGGGGAAAAAGAGTGCTCAATTCTGTGCTTAAGTAGAGTATGAATTTCAAAGGAAGGTAGCAGAGGTATGAAGTAGTGAATTTAAAAGAAAAAAAAACATATATTGAGTTTTATTTATTCAAATGACAGCAATGTGCTAAAAATCTTAAATACGTGCGACCAACCCTTCTGTGCTCAAGTTGAGTATGAGTTTCAGAGGAAGGTAGTAGAAGTATGAATTGGTGAAGTTAGATAAAAGATATTGCTTTTTTATCTGTTTGAATGATAGCAATGGGCTAAAATGAATTCGACTTTGTAATCATTATGCTCAGAGGACTTGAAACTTGTGCCTGGAGGACTTAAAAATAATGCCCACAAACTTAAAAGTTGACAATATAAAATTATAGTGACAAGAAATTAACGAAATATTATCTTCGAAATTTGTAATGAATATTACTCCATTGAATATCCAAATCGCTATTCATCTAAAAGGAAAAAAGTTTTTATGAATGGGTGTTTTGATGCAGAGTTAGTAAGGTATTGATTGTTTTAATACTTAAATTGGAACATCCTAGATATGTTTGTTAATTTAGACACATTAATTTATGTAATTTGATTGTGAAACTAATTTAAAAAATTATTATGAGTCCGCTTAAACCTTTTTTAAAACAAATTATTGCATCATCCCAATACATTTTTTTTATTGTTTAAGAAGCCATATTTTTGTTAGAAACTGATTTCTTTATCCTATGAAGGCCCATAACTAATTTCACCTTTGTGAGTTAATGCAGTTGGTCCCAAAGCCCGAGTAAAGGAGGAGGGTGGCGGTAAGTTTGGATAACCAGTCTTAAAAACTAGTCTAATCTCATGAAATGATCCAATATCAGAACATCGTTAAGGCGTCCCCTACTCAGCGACGCATTGCTTCGGAGCCCAAGTGTAGTGAAAAGTGGTAAGGGTTGCTAGGTCGTCGCCCTGAAGCGACATGCCACATCGATGCCTAGATGTGGTGTCACATCGATGCCTAGATGTGGTGTCAAATAGGCAAAGGTTCCCCCACCATAATGGACGGGGGTGGGTAAAGAAGTTAGTCTATAACCATAACCATAAGCTTAGGTTAGGAGTTTGGAATATAGGTATGTTTAGTAGTAAGTTAGCTGAGATTTGTGAGGTTATGAGTAAGAGGAGGGTTAACATTTTGTGTCTTCAAAAGACCAAATGGGTTGGGGAAAAGGCTAGAGAGATAACACCTTAGTAATATAAGCTTTGGTACACAAGGAAAGATAGGAACCGAAATGGAGTAGGTATTATTATAGATAAAGAGTACCATAAAGATGTTGTACAGATTAAGAGACAATGAGATATGATTATTTTGGTTAAGCTAGTTCTAGTAGAAGAGGTGTTGAATTTCATTAGCGTGTATGCACCCCAGATAGGACTTGATGAGGTTAGTAAACGACAATTTTGGGAGGATTTAGATAAAGTAGTACAAGACGTGCCTCTAAGAGAAAACTTTTTTATTGGCGACGATCTTAATGGACATGTAGGTACAAGTAGAGAGGGTTTTGAGAGCGTACATAGGGGTTTTAGTTATGGTGTAAGAAACAAGGGTGGGGATGCTATCTTAGATTTTGCTTGATCTTATGACCTAATCCTAGTAAACAAATTGTTTAAAAAGAGACATTCTCATCTTATAACCTTTAGAAATGGACCAAGAACAAGTTAGATAGACTTCTTTTTAACTAGAAGTAGGGATAGACATAGATGTTTGGATTGTAAGGTTATCCCAGGTGAGAGTGTTACCCTGCAACATAGACTCCTAATTCTAGATATGAAGATATATAGACGACATCGAAGGAACCAACAAAAAGGAATTAAAAGGATTCGATGGTGGAAGCTAAAAGAAGATTGTCATACAATACATAGAGATAATTGTTGTCATACAATACATAGAGATAATTGGATTCAAAAAGAGGATTGGACAATAGAAGAGAATCCAAATGTAATGTGGAATAAGATGGCAAAATGCATTTGGGAGGTGGGCAAAGAGACATTAGGAGTATCAAACGGAAGAGTGCCAACTGGAAAGGACGTAACATTGTGGACTACAGTAGTAAAAGATGCTATAAAGACTAAGCGAGAGTGTTATAAGGCTGTAAAAAAGAACAATACAGAAGAGAGTTTTATGGAATATAAGTTAGTAAAAAAGGAGGCAAAAATGGCTGTGGCAGAAGCTAAAACAAAGGTTGCAAAAGAGATTTACGAGAAGTTGAACACAAAGGAGGGAGAGAAAAAGAAATACAAATTAGTGAGAGCAAGAGAAAGGAGCAGTTGTGATGAGTTCATTTTTAATTAAATTGATTTTTCTTACGTATAATCCTATTGAAATTGAAAGTATGGAATTGAAGAATTTAAAGTGAGATGTTTAACAACCTTGAGTTAGATATAGTGCTACATTTATATGTTTTGAAAGTAAGGATACTAGTAGAAGTTGGCATTATGGTTTGTCCTATACAAAATGACATTGCATTGACACATTACATGTGTTATACATTTTTAAACTCATGCTTTAAATCGCATGCCTTTAAGCATGATTTGTTTATACTAGAGATTTTAAAATAATGCATCCATTTAATGTTTATATGAATATCATGAATTATTGATTAGTTTTGAAAAGAAACTATGTGGTATACATGTATATATATTTCTTATATAAATGATCTTAAGGAAATGTACTATGTACTTTACATGATTTTGATAAGAAAAGTTAAAGGTTTAAATGTTTTATGAGACTATAAGCACCCTAAGAGAGTTAAACTCAATAAAGTATAGTGGAAACTACCTAATCGGAGATTACTTATTTGGTAAAGATGCTTGTCTGACAATGGTCATGGATAGAGCACAGTCACACTTGATCAGTGAGGCTGAGAGACATGAGGTCTATAGCCATGATAGCATCCTACTTGGTTTCCAGGAGATGATGATATGATTTTCACTACTAGCTACAATGATTTAAGTCTTTATTGATAGAGCATTAGGGATGTAGCCTAGTCTCAAACCTTTATGATATGCAATCTAAAGTATTATTTTATTCGATATGAATTCTGGACTTGACACAATTTTTATAGTACATGAGATATGTTTAAGATTGTACATGTTTTAGACATGCTATAAAAGATAAACATGAGATATGTTTTGAAACTGTACATGTTTTAAACATGCTTTAAAAGTACACGTGATATGATTTGCAAGTTATAAATGCTTTTGTTGAGATTTTACACATTTTGTACATGCTTTAAAAGTGTATGTAATATAATTTTGAGACTGTATAAGCTTTATATTTGACTATATGCCAAACGCAACATGATTTGAAAATATAGTCGTATTACATAATAAAGCTTGCATGAGTTTGCATACTGGATCATGATATAACAATATGCTTTTTACTTAAAAGATGTTATGACCTTATATTGTACATGAACATGGAATTTATATGAAGAGTGTTATGACTATAAGCTATACGTGATCATGTCTTTTTAAATGAAAAATGAGATGATCTAATAGAGTATAAGAGCATAAATTATAGATTATAAATGACTTGATTTGATATTGTGTTTAATCATGGTTTTCATATAAGATTTGATATGCATAAGATTGATACGAGCCTGGTTTAGTACCATATGATGTTGGAATTATATAAAATGCATTATACATGATATATCGCGGTATAAGGATAAGAGGTTGAAAAATAATTGAACTGATAGATCAGAGGTCTATGTAATAGACAGGTGCCAAAATGGGGGATGATAAGGTATCTTCAAGTATCCTTATACCAATACCTTAAGACTCTTGCCTACTTATAGATTTAGGGCATGATCTGAAATGTTTTGATAAACAATTACAAATGGAACATGATGTGAAAATCTTTACTTAAATGTTTCATACATTTGCATTAGAACAATATAAGTCTAATTCTGCACTTATATAAATTACTTACTGAGCCCTCACTTATAAAACAAGAATTATTTTTTCAGATTGATTCAAGAGACACATTGGACAGTTTTGGAGATATAATAATGTATCGACTTTCAAAGTCCTCACTATTGAATATTTGGTATTGTAATCTTCTCTCGTACATACTTTTATTTTCAAGCAATTTTTATGCAGTACTATAGGATGGGATGTAAAATAGGATAATTAGTAGTTGATGTAATTTTTTGATAGTATATGATGTGTATGTGGTGATTAGTTGTGGATATTAGGATTGTTGAGATAATATATAATTGGTAAATATAATGTGGACTGTGGGAAATGTTGTCATGTTGCATTGTGATGATTTGCAGGTAGTTAACTAGAGAAATCTCAAAATATAAGGGAGGATATTTCCAATTTGTTTATAAGAAATAGTAAGTTATGGATTCTAAATGATTTTTCCTACCTTAGAGAGTAATTTAAATCATAATTGAATTAAAGAATGAATAAAAATAGTTTAGTGGCTACACTGACACTGAATACAAACTGTAAAAGGAAAAGGAAAAATTTATTTCGCAAATTTCTTAATTGGAATAAGTGTAAGTGTTAAGTGAATGTCAGAGTCTTCGGGTCATGATAGATTGGATCAAATGGTATCATGTGTGTAAGCCTTAAGTACCCAAGTGGTCTTGAGTTCGAAATACATGGGATACGTCTAAAGGTGTTAAATGTCCTGGGAGGTACTCCAAAAACCTTGGAACAAAGTCGTGAGGGCGACGAACGCCCAAAGTGGACAATACCTTAAGTGAGGGATTAAGTGAACATCGACCTCACGTGTCAAGGTAAACCTAGGGTGAGGCCGCCTAAGGGATGCCAGTTGACGACCTATGAATGGGCTAGGCCTTGACAAAATTGAAATTAAATTTCTAGAGTAACTTGAAATATAAAAGGTTCTTTCCAAATTCAAAACAAAACTAGAATCTAAAACTACTATACACATCCTAATTGCTTCCACTTGAGAATGCATCTTATTTCCTAAATAGATGCATTGCTTACTAGTTAATGGTTTCCTCTGGTTTAGAAAACCCTACAAGGTATTTGAAACATCGATTGTAGAACCATAATCGATCCACCAAATGTTATGACAAACATCACCTTATTAGATTCAAAAACAAACAAGTGAGATTGGATTACCTTTCTTCTTAAGCCAAGCCTATATTTGTTGCAATCCTTCTTCATATGCCACTTTTTTTTACAGAAAAAAAAAATTAGACTCTTTCTTCTCAATCTGGATAGATATTATACCTTTACCCTTTTCTTTGGCTTGTGTTTAGTTCTTTCCTTGTGTTGCCATATGTGCAATTTCACTTATTTCTATTATCAGCCTCCCTTTCTCTTGAATACACATGGTCAGGAGTTCATTAATTGACCATTTTTCCTTATGTGTGTTGTAAGAAATTTTGAAAGGTCCATATTGATGTGGAAGAGAATTCAATATAAAGTGCACAAGGAAAGATTCAGACATCTCAACCTTTAGAGACTTCAACTAAGCTGTTATCTCCCTTATTTGCTTAATGTGCTCATGCACACCTCTAACACTGGTGAGCTTCATAGATAGAGTGCTATCTAGTGCCTTATCTGAAGACTCAAACTATTCATCAAGTAGCCTTTAGCAATTCCTTGACATTTTTACACCTAGTGACTGAACCACAAATCCTAGCAAATATGTGCGTCCTTATAAATATCATACTTAAGCGATTGACCGCTCCCATCATTCATACAGGGCAATTACAACCTAAGTGCAAATTTCGTTAGGAATAGGTGGTTCATCCTTTCAAATGGCATAATCAATGCACATGCATCTTAATTGAAGAAGAACTCTCTCTTTTCATATCTTATAATTATCACCACTTAAATAAGGAATATCACATTTTTCATAAAAAAAATTCACAGGTTGTATAACTGTAAATAAATCAAGCATTCATGCTTATGTTACAAAAGGTGAGGCAAAGAAACATATATCATGCTTTACCAATGTAAATCATGCTTCAAAATATGAATCAAATAAAATATAAAACTACCTGTGGGCGAAGTTTTAATTTAAATAGACTTATATAAACTTTATGATGAAACTATCAAATTATATTCATTTTCTTAAAAGTATAATTTGTTACTTCATCCTAATTAATCACACAAAAAAATAAAAATTCTTGTGGGATAAGACTTATTATATTAAAAAATGATTAATTACAATTAATGTCATTTCTCCATATGTGATCAAATATGCTTAATATATAATCAAAAATATTATGGCTATTCTTTGATCAAAAAAAATTATATAGAAAAAATGATATCGAATTTTATGCATAAATAATATTTTTTATAATCATGTATACAATCAACATATTATAAACAATATTGCATACATATATCCATCAATTATGTATAAAATTCAAACATAATAAAATATATCATGAACCAAATAATGATATAAACTTAATGAAATTATATCTTAAAATTTAAATATAAAATTCTCTTATGATTAATTTAATAATACCCTTTTAAAAATTAACCTATCAATTGAAATAGGTTCACAAAATTTTGACTTTCTCAATGAATTTATATATAAATATACAAGTTTATATATATTTTATTTATATATAAAATTTTACTGAGATGTTGTTAGCTTATATGATACGCTTATGAATATTCAAAATTGTGGGCTAAGGCATTGATCAAACTGTCAACAAGTGAATGGCAAATACTAGAAAAACAAAAATTATCCTAACTAGCTAACTACGAAGCTACAAACTTAAATCCCAAGCATAATAAAAAATATAAGAAACAAGGGTCATCAGCTTTTGCTTGCCAAAAAGAGAGTTCTATCACTCCACCGCATTATTTTTATTATTATTGATCTTTTTTTTTTTTACGTTTCACAAATCAGAATGTCTCTTTTCCATTTAAAAGAAATAGGACTAAAGTTGTAACATCCAAAATTATAAAATTTCAAATCAAATTTTTCTTTTTTCTAAAACACTTATTCACTTATGATTTTTTTGTTTGCATCGGTGTTAGTATAAGCACACTCCACATTTTTCTTCTATCTCAATCAATATATTACACTATCAAAACCCTCTCATTCAATCATTTCTTACCATTTTTATGCAAGAAAATGCATTACACCACTATATTCCCAAGCAAACTGTAGCTCCCATTTAATGGCAAATTTTCATATAGCCAAAATAAATAAAATCCAATGCCATCATCTTTTTCTACACCTTAGATTTAGCTAAAATACAACTTTAGAATTAAACAAAACAATAAAATATGGTGTAAATCTTACCTTGACCGAATGCCCTTGCCTCTCTTTTTTCCTTGAATTTTCAATTATTCAATGTGTTTTTGGGTAGGTTTGATAGAGCATGAGATGGGGAATAATTTTGCTAGAAATAGACAATTTGAAATTCCAAATGTTTAAGGTGTTTTGGAAGCTTGAATTTTTTTCTTTTCCTTTTTTCCTTATGGGTGTCGTGGAGTTGCTTGCAGGGATGAATGAATAGTGCCAGCGGCTCTAAAATTTCTACTGAATATTTGGTTTTCTTTCGACCAATGAGAAATTGCCACGTGTTGCCACCATAAAATTCAATTTCATTTCCCACTATTTATTTCTTTATCATACTATTACTATTATTATTATTATTATTATTATTATTATTATTTTCCAACTTATAAATTTTATTTGGATTAATTTTAATTTATTTAAGTTAATTTTTGGTCATTATTGACTAATTTGATCAGTCCCCCTTCATGTTAAATGACCATTTTACCCTCGATTATAACGATTTTGGATAAAATGTCCTCAAGCTTCTATAAATTTTTCTAACTATGAAATTGAAGTCCAAAAATTCATATTTCATTTTCAAAAAGTCTTATTGGGCATATTTTGATGAGTCATGGTGGTTTCATCAACGAGCGGTTCACCCATAATGTGAAATTACGGTTTTACCCCTTTTTAACCACCAGCAAATTTTTCCGATCAAACCAACTTTTTCATCAAATTTTTGACACCATAATATTCTCCTTTTCATGTAGATTATCATGATATTTTTACTTTGTCCCAAATCATTTTATTATTGGTGAAATTTACGAAAATGCCCTTGGGACCTAACTGTCATTTTTCAATTTGTTTTCCAAAATTTTTTAAAATAATCCCAAATTATCCAAAAATTATTTTTATGCCTCCAAATATTTATTTAATATTTATTTCACCTTCTGAACACCATATTTTATTTATATCCTCAATAAAACAGTAAAATTTAAGGTGGGGCCCACATACCCAATTCACTTAATTTCACCAAATAAACTTTATTTTAACAATCAAATAATTACAAATATCTTGTATAGTGTAGTAGAATTAGGTTTTACATTCAGAAATCTTAGCATATTTACAATGTACTATTTATTCGTAAAATTTTACATCCTACTATAGTATTTACATCATGTTCCATAATTACATTCGTTGTGCAATTACATGTCTAAATATAAATGTAATTATATACCTGATTGTTTATTACTTGAAAATTTCTACTACTTTCTTCAAAATTCTGGGAAGTAGTGGTAGACACGTACACTAAAAGCTATCTAGGAGAGGGGAGTAAGGGGGTAAGCTTCGAGGAAAGCTCAGTAAAAAACATATATAAAAGTGTTGAAAACATTATAGAAATACTTTAAAAAACATATCATAAAGTATTTCAATATATAACTCATCTATAATCCACATTTTAAAATACTGCAGAAATCAATAACTCGTTCAGTAATAACGAATAGTAGTAAATAGTTCAATTATAAACAGTATGGTAAACAATTCAGTTATTAGTAAACAATTCTTTCAGTAACAGTAAAGAGTTTAATAATAGTAAATAATATAGTATCAGTAACAATTCAAAAAAACAGTATAGTAAACAGCAACAGTAGGTGGAGGTATCATGCTATAACAGTAGTCCTCAAAAGGTGTAACAGTAACAATAACACATGAGACATATGGCCATAGTCTATAAATGTCCTCAGTCGTACACTAATCAGGTGTCAACTGGGACGCTAAAGATAGGATCAGTATCAACAGCTTCACACAAATAACACATATTAACACATGAGCATGATATGGGGCCTAACAATCTCAAACTAGTTCGTAAACCGTATAAATTCCATAAAGGAATTCACTTCACAACAAATATTTTAAAAAAAATAATATCCAGTGCAGAAGTAAAAACTTATAAAATATTCACAATTCAGTTTTCACTTCTGCAAATATTCCATTTTACTTTAAATGGATTAAATGAACATGCTGGTACTCTTACGCGTATAAAATTCAATAACATAAATATTTAAATATTGTTTTTCCGTGTATAAACCGTATATAAACAGTTAATCTGAAATACTACAGTAAATAATTTCAATATTGACAAACAGTTTTGTTCCAAAATAGTGCAGTACACAATTCAATACATTGTGCAAGAAACAAGCAACTTAAAACACATTTGGCTATGTGAATAAATTATATTTTTCCCCCTTTAGGAAAATTATTGAAAACGGTTAAGAATAGAATTTTCGAAAATTTCCAAAATTACGTAAAATATTTCTAAGCAATTCTTATATATGTTCCTTACCTCAAGTCCACGCAATATCTCTACGTTCCTACTATCGCTTGTGAAATTCTATTTTCCAAAATTTCCACTCTGCACAGTAACATCTTCTTCTATTTTATATCTCCATATCACAATGATAATAAATAATCCAAAATTTCTATTTTACATGTATCATCCTCCACAATTGATTTACTTTATTTTCTATTAATTACCACAATATGATTACAAATAAATTATATCTTTTATTCAACTCCAATAATACTGAAAATTCATTATCTTTGATCTCTTTTCCTGACTCGATAAATCATGGAAATTCAAAAAATTATAAATTCTCAAAATTTCTCCCATTAACTGAAAACTCGTTTTTTTTCTCAAATTTAATTCCACTAACAATTTCATTAACATATATTTCTTATTTATTAATCCTCATACCATGAAATGCACATTAAAATTCTATTTCCAAGTCTCAATCATACATCTCCTCATGCACAGAATTTATTTTCTTCCAACTATTCCCTACTTATCCTTAATTATTTTCTTTAGTCATTAAATCCTAAAATTAACATGAAGGCTTCATGAACAATGCTTTAGCCAATTATTCACATTCTTGCACTATACTTATTATTTCTTGATTCCAATCTCACCAATTAATCATTATTTAACATCGTATTAATTTTCCTATCATCACTTAATACAATTTATACCAACACCTGTCTCCTTTCTTTATGGCCGTAGGTTTCCTCAGGTTTTCTCTTCATTATTTTTCAATCTTTCCTTTCTCAATTTCACTCATAAAAAATTTCCTCTTCACTTAAAACATTTATCACACATCTTCTATTAATACTCTTAGTAATTTTACTATATTATTTCTATAACGGTTGAGTATACAATAATTTACTCATTTTTATCCACATTTATCAGTTGGGCTGTTTACGATGCTTTAATTACTTAATAATTACAACAGATAAATAGTAAATATCATTTAAAATACCATTTCAAAAAGTGAACATTTCACTATTTCTTTTCATATTTATATCCCTTGTATTCTACTTAAATTTAAAGTAGTACTGTACAAAATTTTTGAATATATAAAAGAAAATAATATACCTTTGATATCGTAAATCTGCTGAATTGAGTAACCGATATAACAGCCGATAACTTAGGATGGTGTGTCTCTTAATCCAATATAATAACCTGAGGAGTGCAAATAAAGGGGTGAGCGATAATGTGCTCAGTAAAGAAGTCGTATGCAAGCTTGACACAATGAAATCTATATGCTGGAAAAATATTTATTTTCCTAATAGTGTACTAAGCACAGGAGAGGAAGGATACTATAATTGGCTGGGAAATCCAGATGGAGCATCGATGGTATTTTGAAATACTTGTCTTGTCTTGGAAACCCAGAGCGACTATAGGGAGTAATTAATAAATTGTTATGATAAAACAATTTTATGTTCATTTTTCCCTAAATATGAATGGAAATAAACCATTAAATTTTCATCACTTCAGCAACAGTTCACAACACGTGACAGTACAGTAATAAAACAATATAGTAAACAGCAGGTATAAAATCGTAGAAACAGTAAACAATCATTTTCAATACAGTAGTTTATAAATATCCAAAAATCATTGGATAAATGGTTCTGTAATTATTTCTAATTTTAGAAATAATTTTCATAATATTCTTTTCCAATAAACAGTGGTTCTCAGTACAGTTCAGTAAACAGTATTCCTCAATACAGTATAGTACAGTAAAAAGTATTCAGTAAAATCTAGTTCAGTAAACAGTAATCAGTAGGTAGAGACTAGGCATCACCCTAAATCATATCATGTTATAATCATTCCCCTAAGGGACACAATAACGGTATGTAGTTAGATCTATAGCCATAGTCTATAGGGCGTCCTCAGTGTACACTTGCCAGGTGACTCCGGACTACTGATGACTTGGCAGGTCAATCAGCCACGTGACAGTACAGTAAATAGTGAGCATGAAATTGGAGCCTAAAGTCTCAAAATCATTTATTTTCCATAAAAAATACCTTTAAGGAATTTTAATAAATTTAATCATCTATTTTAAATAAATATTCCAAAAAGGCATTAATTCCATATATCTAAATATAGTGAAAACAGTCGGTAAGTATTCACGTATTTAGTTAGAAATCTCATAAATATTCTTTTTGAATATTTAGTATTATAAAGAATATATTTTATTCTCATTTTAAATAAAAATCCAAAACATGAATATTTAATTTATCATTTTTCAACAATTTCCAATTTATGGAAAATCTATGGAAATGATTTCCAGTTTTCACAATTTATTCAATTTATGCATCTAAAATATTTTATGATATTTTAGAACAATTTTGATAATTTTTCGATAGCATAACGGCTCCGAATTTCTAACCTCTTGTACGAAAATTACAGTATATAAAACTAGCTTTCAACCACAATTTGCATGATTTTCAAAGCAATTCAACTTTCCAATAATTTCATAAAATCACACTTAATAAATCATGCAATCCATTATATCCCTACAACTTCTCAATTACCTGTCTAACGATAACGAGTCTTTTGGTAGCACCAACCGTAATCCGTAAAACCTGGTTGCAAAATAATTTTATCAAAAATTATCATTAATTTTCCTCTTAATTTTAAGCCATTAACTTTCATAAAATACAGCCACTAAAGATACAGTACATGAACAACCAGTATAATTTATACCGGTACTAAACCTTAACTTTCCCCGTTTCAACTCCTTTTTCGAATCCGATTTCACTGACCTTCCTCTTTTGATTTCTACATTCATTTTCTATCATCAAACCATAAAATGCAACATGATTTCATGTCCAAATCCATCATGGCCAAAACCCCCTTATGGTACCATTTCATGATCTTCAATCTTTTTCTAAATCTAATGTTTCTATCCTTTCTATTCCATCACAAACTATCATTTTCTACCATTTTCATGCAAGAAAATGCATGTCTTCCATGAGTTCACAAGCACACCGAAACCCACAAAAATGGCAAATTTTTATTGAGTTAAAATTATGCAATTCCAATGGCGTGAATGAAATCTACACCTTTTACTTATCTAGAATACCATTTTGGAATGATTCAAAACATCAAAAATTCAAAGCTTCCATACCTTGGCTGAACCTTCTTTGGTCTCCATTTTCCTTGTTTTCTTCCTTTTATGATGAGATATGGGCACCAAAGAAGAGAGGAAGTGATGGGGATTAATTTTCTATAAGGGTTTATGGTGAGATTTTGTGATTTTTTATAAGTTTTTCCTTGTTTATTTTCTTTTTCTTTCTTTCTCTCCTTTTCTTTCTCTTATGTCATGAGGGGGCTGGTAAGGGATGATGAATAGTGGCCGGCACACTTTAGCCAAATATGTTGAAAATTCTAGAGATGGGTGAAATTACGATTTTGCCCTTATTTACTTAAAATATTAACGGTTTTGCCATTAAGCTTTTGATTTTGTAAAAACCATGCAAATGGACTCCAAAAATTATGATTCCAGTACCAATAAATCACATTTAATGTATCTTAATGAATAGAAGTGGTTTTGTTTCCACGCGGTGTATCAATAATGAGAAATAATGGTTTTACCCCTTGTGAACCGATAACGAAATTTTTCTATTAAACCACCTTTTGAAATCAATCTTTTGGTACTATGATATTCTCTTTTTCATGTAGGTTATCATGATATTTTTACTTTGTCCCAACTCATTTTAATATGGGCGTAATTTACGAAAATGCCTTCGGGACGTACCATCATTTTCCAATTTTTTTTCCAAAATTCTTAAAATAATTTCAAATGTCATAAAAATTATTTCTATGCCTCCAAATCATTATTTTATACTTATTTCACCTTCAGTACACTATAATATCAGTCATAAGTCCACTAAAATCATAAGATTCAAAGTCGGGTCCATATTTAATATTTATTTACTTTCACAAAATAATTTATTTTTCACTATACAAATAATTACAAAATATTTTGTACAGTACAATAAAATTAGGTCTCATATTTTCTCCCTACCTTAGGAAATTTGGTCTTCCAAATTTCACCTAGACCAATCACTAAAATAGCTCTAGATATTTCTCACGCATAAGGCTCTCAACTACCAAGTAGCCACCTCTTCAGTATGATATTGCCAGAACACCTTAACCGATGGGATAGTCTTAGACTGCAATACCTAATCCTTCCTATCCAAAATCCATATTGGCTTCTCAATGTAACTCATGTCTTCTCTAATCTCCAATGGCTCATTTCGAATTACGTGAGAAGGATCTGGATGGTACTTTCTCAACATCACGATGTGGAACACATTATGCACTCCTGGCAGCTCTAGTGGTAGTGCTAACTAGTATGCCACATCTCCCACACGATCTAAGATCTCAAAAGGTCCAATATATCAAGGATTCAACTTTCCTTTCTTTTCGAATCTCATTATGCCTTTTGTAGCGTGAGACCTTTAAAAATACATAATCACCCGTCGAAAACTCTAGTGATCGGTATCTAGTATCTGCATAGATCTTCTGCTGACTCTGAGTCGTCTTTAGCCTCTTACAAATCACTTGTACATCTCGAGAAGCTTGCTCGACCAAATCGGGAGCTAACAACTTACGGTCTCCCACTTCTTCCCATGCTTTCGGGGATCTGCATCGTCTACCATACAAAGCCTCATAAGGTGCCATGTTGATGCTCACCTGATAGCTATTATTATAAGCAAACTCTACCAAAGGTAGATGATCATCACAGGAGCCTCTAAAGTTCAATGCACATGCTCTCAACATATCCTCGAGTGTCTGTATCGTATGCTCAGATTGTCCGTCAGTCTGCAGATGAAATGCGGTGCTAAAACTCCGTTGGGATCCTATGGCCTCCTGAAATCTCTCCTCGAAATGAGATGTGAAGTGGGAATCCCTATCGATGTGATACTTACTGGAACACTATGTAATCCCACTATCTCCTTGACAAATAAGTCGGCTAAGGCATCATTGGATTGGTGGACTTAATAGCCAAAAAATAAGCAGATTTAGTCAATCTATCCACAATTACCCATATAGCATCATACCCCTTACGGGTCTGTGGTAAACCCATAATAAAATCCATAGTCACATGCTCTCATTTCCAAATAGGGATTTATAAGGGTCGAAGAATACCTATAGGCTTCTGATGCTCAATCTTTATCTGTTGGCATGTAAGACATCTCACAACATACTCAGCGATGTCTTTCTTCATCTTAGGCCACCAATATACCCTCCGAAGATTCTAATACATCTTAGTACTACCCAGATGTAGTGTATACCTCGAGGTATAGGTTCTGACAAAATCAAATCTCTAATATGCTAATCACTGGGAACACATATTCTGCCTCTAAACCTCAATATCCCATTAGTGCCTATCTCAAAATCGAACTATACTCCCATCTGAATCAGACTTGCAACCTCGATGCAATAATCATCTCTCTTCTGAGCCTCTCTGATTCGCTCTATCAAATCCAGCTCTATTAAAAAACTAGCCGTAAATCCATATCTATCAAAGGAAATAACCTTCAGACTGAGGTTAGAAAACTTCTTTATCAGATTGTGCTTCATGATTATAATGTGCGATACCATGCCAACATGTTTACAACTCAGTGCATCCGCCACTACATTAGCCTTACCTGGGTGATACAAAATCTCACAGTTGTAATCCTTTAACAGCTCCATCCATCGTCCCTGTCTCATATTCAACTCTTGCTACAAGAACAGGTACTTCAAACTCTTATGGTCTGTGTATACCTAAAATTTCTCTCCGTATAAGTAATGCCACCAAATCTTCAGTGCGAACACTACTGCAGCTAACTCTGAAACATGAGTCGAGTAATTCCTCTCGTGATCCTTTAATGGTTGAGAAGCATAGGCTATAACCCAACCATGCTGCATAAGTACACACCCTAATCCTTGAGTGGAAGCATCAGTATACACCGTAAATCCATCCGATCCGCTAGGAAGGGCTAATACGGGGGCAATAGTCAATCTTTGCTTAAGCTCTTGAAAGTTGCGCTCACACGCATCATTCCACTCAAACTTCACCTCCTTACCTGTGAGTCGTGTCAATGGAGTAGCAAGTTTAGAAAATCCCTCCATGAACTTGCGATATTATCTGGCAAGACCCAAAAAGCTTCGTATCTCAGTAACAGTCTTAGGCCTCTCCCACTATACAATGGCCTCTATCTTGGATGGATCAACTAACACCTCCTCCTTCAACACTATGTGTCCCAAAAAGATAATATGGTCAAGCCAAAACTTGCACTTACTGAACTTGGCATATAACCTCTAGTCCTTGAGAGTTTGTAACACCATATACAAATGCTGCTCATGCTCCTATGGAGACTTAGAATAAACAAGAATGTCATCGACGAATAATATAACAAATTTATCCAAAAATGGCTTGAACACCTCATTCATCAAACTCATAAAAGCAGCAAGTGCATTTGTCAATCCAAAAGGCATCACCAGAAACTCATAGTGACCGTACCAAGTCCGGAATGCTGTCTTATGAACATCCGATTCCTTAATTTTCAGCTGGTGGTAGCCTGATCGAAGATTTATCTTAGAAAATACCTGTGCACCCCTGAGCTGATCAAATAAGTCGTTGATCCTGGGCAGGGGATATTTATTCTTAATGGTAGCATGATGTAAAAATCTAATAATCAATACACAACCAAAGAATACCATTCTTCTTCCGGAAAAATAATATTGAAGCTCCCCACGGTGACACACTGGGACGTATGAATCCCTTATCCAGTAACTCTTGGAGCTGCTTCTTAAGCTTCCCCAACTCAATTAGTGCCATCCGATATGGGAGTATGGAAATTGACTCCGTATTGGGTACCAAATCGATCGTAAACTCCATCTCTCGATCCGGTGGTAACCCTGGTAATTCCTCTAGAAATACGTCCGGGAAGTCTCTTACCATAGGAATCTCCTGTATCTTTGGTCGCTTTCTCTCTACGTCCTCCACACTAGCAAAAAAACATTCACATACATCCATACATAATCACAAAATTCAGTACACATGTCATTTCATAAACATATATTTATATCACTTTCATTAATTTACAAAAGACTTTACAATGTATTTTTCAGGGCGAGAGCAGGTAATGAACTTAGTATAATAGTCCATACTAACATGATTCGCAGCTAACCAATCCATACCCAAAATGATATCAAAATCATACAGATTTAACAAAATTAGGTCAGTTGTCTATCCTTCTCTGCTACAGTTATTTTGCAATTTCTATATACAGTATCCGTAATTTGGGATTCTTTAAGAGGGGTATTCACTTGTAAAGTATACCCTAACATCTCCGGTTCTACAAGGGCGTATTAGCATATGAAGGCGATAAGAAAAATGGGTAGAACTCGGATCAAATAAGGCAAGTACTGGAATATCAAAAAGATATACTTTACCTTTAATCACATCTGCTGAAGCGTCAGTAGTCTCTTGATCCAATGTGTACACTTGTCCCTATGTCACAACCTTCTTCCCTTTTTCCATTGTTGTCGCTCGCCTAGGCTATGAGGGGGTTGCATTCTTCGACTCACTTGGAGCTGCCAGTGCTAATGCTTGAGAAGTTGCAGGAGGAACAGTGGAAGCAGCGGACTCCCTGAGCATCGAGCAATCTCTAACCATATGCCTTATCTGTCCATGCAGAAAACATGCCTTAGACAATAAATAACAAGGGCGTGAACCATGCGACCTACCACAGTGTCCACATCTGGTCGCAGTGCTCCTCTGAGTAGAAGCGGGGCCAGTAGTAGGAGTAGACGTTGCTGATCTAGTAAATCTCCCCTTAGTGATCTATATGCCTAAAGTCTTAGCCTTCTTAGGCTACTTCCTACCTGATCTATCCTCCGAAGGCCTCTTAGCCTTGCCTTTACCTTTACCTTTACTCTTACCACTAGCCTCTGTGTGGTACTGCTCGAAGTCCCTCTCACATAGCTAAGCCCTTCGTACTACCTCATCATACGTCCGTATATCAAACGGGACTAGCTTCGATCTGATGGAGGGTCTCAAAGCAGCCTTAAACCTCTCTATCTTATGCCTCTCATCAACTCTAGTTTGTGAATCAAACTAGCTCAAGGTGGTGAACTTAGCCTCATACTCATCCACTGACATACTCCCTTAAGCTAAATCCATAAACTCCTACCGTAATCTCTGCTGAGCAGTGTCAGGGATGTACTATCACCTGAAAGTCTCCACAAAAATATCCCAGGTCACCACCTAATTTTAGGCTAGCAGTGCTGTCTGAGTAGCTTCCCACCAGTGCTCCGCGTTATCTGTCAACTGGAACACTGCCAAACCTACCCTCTTGGTCTCCGTGCACCTCATATATCTGAATAGCTTCTCTATAGCATTAATCCACTGTTCCATCGCCAACGGATCCCTAGTACCCTTAAATCTCTGTGGATCTAACTTTCTAAATGACTGCACCAGGGTAACATCACAATACAATTCCACATCTCAAGTCGGCTTAGCTGGTGGCTGTGGTGGAGCTGCTTGTGGTTGAGGTGCTAGTGGTAGAATAGGCTGTAGCTCAGGTGCAGCTGATGCCGACTGACGTAGGGGTGGTGCTATTGCAAGGACTGCGGGAGTTGCTGCTCTTTCTTTTTCCGCTCTACTGCTTGATACACAGCCATAAAGTTAGCTAACATCCTCTTTATCTTGGCCATGCGAGTATTAGGACTCTCCGACTACTAAGGATTGGTAGGTCCTGGGGTGGGCTCCAGTGCTGGCTTGGGCGTATGTGGCTCCGGAGTTTGTGCCGCCCTACCTCTACCTCTACCTAAGCGCATTACCCTCCTTCCACTCATATCTACACCACAGAGATCATTTATTTCACTTTTCATTAGTATTTTTATTATACATTCAAATTATACAGTACTACAGGGGATGTCTACTATTCACTCTTTAACTTAAAACACCGACAGACATCAAGCCAACCCTGCTCTGATACCATTAAATCTGTAACGGTCTGAGTATATAGTAATTTATTCAATTTTATCCACATTTATCGGTTGGGCTGTCTACGATGCTTTAATCACTTAATAATTATAATAAATAAACAGTAAATATCATTTAAAATACCATTTTCAAAAAGTGAACATTTCACTATTTCTTTTCATATTTACATCCTCTGTATTCTTCTTAAATTTAAAGTAATACTATATAAAATTTCTAAATATATAAAAGAAAATAATAGACCTCTGATATCGCAAATCTGTTGACTCGGGTAACCGATATAGCAGCCGATAACTTAGGATGGTGTGTCTCTTAATCCAATATAATAACCTGGGTAGTGGAAATAAAGGGGTGAGCAACAACGTGCTCAATAAAGAAGTCATATGCAAGCTTGATATAATGAAATCTATGTGCTGGAAAAATATTTATTTTCCTAACAGTGTACTAAGTATAGGAGAGGAAGGATACTATAGTCGGCCAAGAAATCCAGATGGAGCATGAAGGGTATTTTGAAATATCTATCTTGTCTTTGAAACCCAGAGCGACTATAGGGAGTAATTAATAAATTGTTATGATAAAACAATTTAATGTTCATTTTTCCATAAATATGAATGGAAATAAACCATTAAATTTTCATCATTTCAGTAATAGTTCAAAACACATGACAGTACAGTAGTAAAACAGTACAGTGAACAGTAGGTATAAAATCGTAGAAACAGTAAATAGTCATTTTCAATACAGTAGTTTATAAATATGCAAAAATCATTAGATAAACAGTTTAGTAATTATTTCTAATTTTAGAAATAATTTTCATAATATTCTTTTCCAATAAACAGTGGTTCTCAGTACATTTCAGTAAATAGTAATCAATAAGATACAGTTTAGTAAACAGTATTCCTAAATACAGTATATTACAGTAAACAATATTCAGTAAAATCTAGTTCAGTAAATAGTAATGAGTAGGTAGAGACTAGGCATCACCCTAAATCATATCATGCTATAATCATCCCCCTAAAGGACACGATAATAGTATGCAGTTAGACCTATGGCCATATTCTATAGGGCGTCCTCGGTGTACACTTGCCAGGTGACTCCGAGACTGTTGATGACATGGCGGGTCAATCAGCCACGTGACAGTACAGTAAACAGTGAGCATGAAATTGGGGCCTAAAGTCTCAAAATCATTTATTTTCCACAGAAAATACCTTTAAGGAATTTTAATAAATTTATCATCTATTTTAAATAAAGATTCCAAAAAGGCATTAATTCCATATATTTAAATACAGTGAAAACAGTCAGTAAGTATTCATGTATTTAGTGAGAAATCTCATAAATATTCTTTTTGAATATGTAGTATTATAAAGGATATATTTCATTCTCACTTTAAATAAAAATCCATAACATGAATATTTAATTTAGCATTTTTCAACAATTTTCAATTTATGGAAAATTTATGGAAATGATTTCCAATTTTCACAATTTATTCAATTTATGCATCTAGAATATTTTATGATATTTTAGAACAATTTAGATAATCTTTTGATGGCATAACGACTACGTTTCTAACCTCCTACACGGAAATTACAAATATAAACCAACTTTCAACCACAATTTGCATGATTTTCAAAGCAATTCAAGCTTCCAGTAATTTCATAAAATCACACTTAATAAATCATGCAATTCATTATATCCCGACAACTCACACACTTCTCCTTTACCTGTCTAACGATACCAAGTCTTTCGGTAGCACCAACTATAATCTGTAAAACCCGACTGCAAAATAATTTTATAAAAAATTTTCACTAATTTTCCTCTTAATTTTAAGCCATTAACTTTCATAAAATGCAGCCACTAAAGATAAAGCACATGAACAACCAGTATAATTTACACTGGTACTAAACCTTAACTTTCTCATTTTAGCTCTTTTTCGAATCCGATTTCACCGATCTTCCTTTCATGTTTTCTACATTCATTTTCTATCATCAAACCATAAAATGTAACATGATTTCATGCCCAAATCAATGATGGCCAAAACCCCCTTATGGTACCATTTCATGATCTTCAATCTTTTTTCTAAATCTAATGTTTCTATCCTCTCTATTCCATCACAAACTATCATTTTCTGCCATTTTCATGCAAGAAAATGCATGTCTTCCATGAGTTCACAAGCACACCAAAATCCACAAAAATGGTAGATTTTTATTGAGTTAAACTTATGTAATTCCAATGGCATGAATGAAATCTACACCTTTTGCTTATCTAGAATACCATTTTGCAATGAATCAAAACATAAAAAATTCAAAGCTTCTGTACCTTGGCCAAACCTTTTTTAGTCTCCTTTCTCCTTGTTTTCTTCCTCTTATGATGAGATATGGGCACCAATGAAGAGAGGAAGTGATGGGGATTAATTTTCTATAAGGGTTTATGGTGAGATTTTGTGATTTTCTATAAGTTTTTCCTGGTTTTTTTTCTTTTTCTTTCTTTCTCTCCTTTTCTTTTGTGTCATGAAGGGGCTGGTAAGGGATGATGAATAGTGGCCAACACACTTCAGCCAAATATCCTGAAAATTCTAGAGATGGGTGGAATTACGACTTTATGCTTGGTTACTTAAAATATTAACGGTTTTGCCATTAAGCTTCTGATTTTGTAAAAACCGTGCAAATGGACTCCAAAAATTATGATTCCAACACCAACTAATCACATTTAATGTATCTTAATGAATAGAAGTGGTTTGGTTGCCGCGTGGTGTACCGTCTTTTTCCAATTTGTTTTTCTAAAATTCTCAAAATAATTCTGAATGACATAAAACTTATTTCTATGCCTCCAAATCATTATTTTATATTTATTTCACCTTCAATACACTATAATATCAGTCATAAGTCCACTAAAATCATAACATTCAAAGTGGGGTCCCCATTTAATATTTATTTATTTTCACAAAATAATTTATTTTTCACTGTACAAATAATTACAAAAATATTCTGTACAGCACAATAAAATCCGGTCTCACAATTTCTTACTCATCAACCATTAAAATTTAACATTTCTTACTATGAAATATATTCCAATTGATATCAAAATTTATTCATTCTTCTCCCACTTTCAATTTCATTAATAATCTAATGAATCTATGTATTTTTTGTATTAACTATTAATTTATAAAACTCTACATAACAGGCTCATGCATTGGGCTTTAACCAATTTTACACTAGCCCAATTACCATTTATCAGTTTACATTTATCATTTTTCTTTTCCTTTTTGCTTCATTTCTTTTCTTTTCTTTTCTTTTCTATTTTGGCTTCCTTTTACTGTCGGCACAGATTGAATCACGCAACCATCATTTTCTGTTCCATTCCCGTAAGCCATAGATCAATATATCTTCGTGGTTTTTCATTCTCTATTTTATTAAATCTTTACCATTCTCATTTACTCACTTAGAAAATTTTGCGAACACCTTTAACTCATTGAATTTTTATCACCATTTTCGGCCTTTTGTTTTGTCTGAATATACCCAGATTTATCAACATCATGCCACTTTCACGTTTTTGCAGCATCATCATTCAATTTCAACTTTCATCAAATTCCTTTCATGATCGATTAGTAGTTCCTAGCTAGCAATTATTTAAATCATCACAATTTCTAAAACTTACTACCATGGCAGATTCGGTCCCACACTTCCTCACACTCATTTAATTCAACACAAAGCTCTAATCATATCACCTAAACTTAGAACAATCACATATCATAGCTACTATTAAGTAAACATCACCCAATCCATCTTACCCTGTTCAGCCAAGCATTATAGTCCAAAATCGAATTTGATTTCTTCACTTTAGCTCCTTTAATCCATGTTTAAAATGATTTTGATATAAGGGATGAGTTTGGTGAAGAAGGATTAGTGATTTAAAGGCTTACAAGGAAAGATTTTCATGGTGAAAGTGGAGTTAATGTGAGAAAATGAGGGAGGAAGTAAGAATCGATGCAGTAGAAACGAAATAGGGAGCAAAGTTGGTGATGGTCTGAATAAAATGGCTGAGCATTGTTTCATTTAGTCATATTTTATTTATGCTACATCCAATATAAATTTGCCACTTGGCCAATTGATAAAATTCCTTTAAAAAATCATTCATTTGCTCATATGCCATAAAAATATATTGTTATTTTCCAAATTTCAAATTAAATTTTTATTTAATTCAATTTAATTTATTTAAGTTAATTTTTGGTCAAACATTGACCAAGTTGAATAGCTTTTATGTTAAATGACCATATTGCCCTTACATAATTTCATTATTTTCACTTATGTCCAATAATTTATTTAATCATTAAAAATTCATATTTAATATTTAATTTATATTATTTTTTCCCATATTTGGGTCAAACATAGTCAATTATTAATTTTCGAGATAGTTTGACCTATCTTTCAATAAAATTACCAAAATACCCTTAACCATAAAAATTGCTTAAGTTCCCACTTTTCACCAAATTTCTTCTATCAATCCACATGATCTAAAACCTTATTGCATATAAAATTATTCATCTAAATTTTCATCATTCTAGGGTCTCACTTCGATCTAGGTAGAGAAAGTCTTAGTGGGGCTCTCACTAAGTACCTCCCTAAACCTTATCGAGTAGACCCTTTTTTTTAAATATTTTAATAATAATTTCTCTTTTTAATTTCTTACACTTAATGACTTATTTAAAATATCATAAATTCAGGGCTCTCACAAAAGCAAAAATCAAGCCCTTACGTTTTACCTGCCTGTTCTGTATAGTTTAAACACAATTAACTTGTTCAAATAAAATCAAGGCAGAGGATTTAAAGGCTCGGAAACCAACTATTAGAATTTTAATCGATTTATCTAATGTGTTAACACCAAAATAACACATCTTAAATCATAAATGCTGGATTAGTAGATCATGCTTTTGAATTCGATAATATTCCTTATGACTTGAATGTTACTCTAGTCACTTTTTTTTTGGTATAGATCACAGGTATCCTCATCCGTTTTAACGGTCTGAGATTAATCCTGTTCGGGGTTTAGTCACAGTTAAGGCTCTAGTCACTTTGATTTCCAATGTTTTGAATCTAGAATTGGTGAAGCAATTTATACCTATTAGCCTATGTTATGTGTGTATAAATTAGTAACTAAGGCGTTTGTGGATAGATTAAGACCTCTGTTAGGTGATTTGATTGCTCCTTATTAGACCACCTTTATTCCAGGTAGGTAAGCTACAGATAATGTGCTGATAGCACAAGAACTAATTAATACCATAAACAAGACCAAAAGGAGGGATGGCTTAATGGCTGTTAAGATTGATTTGGAGAAAGTCTATGACAAGGTTCGTTGGGACTTCTTAGATGACACATTGAATTTTTTTTCATTTTCCTTCGAAATGGATTCAACTTATTATGTGTTGTGTAACTACTATGAGAATGTTTTATGGAAGGGGGGAAAATGAATGTGTTTGAGGCCAAGCAGGGATTGAGTCAGGGTGATCCACTTTCCCTATATCTGTTTATGCTATGTATGGAACGTCTTGGTCACATTATTGAACAATCGGTAAGACAAGGAGATTGGAAGTCTATTATAATGAAGAAAGGAGGGCATGGGATTTCACATCTAATCCTTGTGGATGATCTGTTCCATTTTGCTCGAGCTTCAATAAAGTAGGTAGACATAATTAAGTTAGTTCTAGACCAATTCTATTTATCCTCTAGAGCTAAGATGAGTTTTAAGAAATCTATATTTTTTGTCTCGCCTAAATCGAATCGTGCTAATGCTTGTGTGTTTATTAGAGTTTTGGGTGTTAGTTTCACAAATAATTTGGGTAAATATCTTAGAGTTCCATTGGTGCATGGTAGGAAATCTAAACACCTATATCAAAAATTAATTGATAAAGTGAGTGATCTGTTAATGGGTTAGAAATCAAAGGTACTTAGTTTGTCTGGTCAAGCCACTTTAGTGAGTTCAGTTACTTCATCCATGCCTACTTACCAAATGCTTTCTATTATTCTGCCTAGAAGCCCTCAGGAGGTGATTGACAAATTAAATAGATCCTTTCTAAGGGTGGCAATGTAGAGAAGAAGAAGATAGCATTGGTAAAGTGCGATGATGTTTGTTTGTTGAAAAGAATGGGTGGCTTAGGTCTACATTGAATGGAGAACCACAACTTAGGTTTAATAAAGAAAACGGCTTGAAGGTTCATAGAAGAGCTAAATAGTTTGTGGGTGAGAATGCTGAAGGCTAAATATGGGGTTCATAATGATGTGGTAAGCTTTGTCTCCACTGTAGAGAATATGAAGAGTAATTGGTCATGCTCTTGGTAAGGAATTATTCTGGCTTTGAAGTTTCTCTCTACATGCTTGGAAAGAAGAGTAGGAAATGGGTTTGAGAACTTTTTTTGGTCATATTATTGGCTAAATCAACCACTTATTAATAATTCTAGTGTGGTTTTGGATTCAGAGGATAGACTACAAAGAGTTAGTGATTATTTGAACTTTAATGGTGATTGGAAATCTGATCTTATCTTTACTAAAGTCCTTCACTATACTGCTCTTGTGATTTTAGGAACTCCAATTCCTCAGTTAGCTTTGCATCAAGACGCTTAGACATAAAAGTATTCATCAAATGTGAAAACCGCAAATTGCATACAGAAATTGTGAAACAAAAGGAATTTAAATGAATTAAGTATCGAGACGTAGTTTGAAATTATTTTAGTAATTACATCGAAGATGTGAGTAGTACATTGGACTATAAACGATTAATATATATATATATATATAAGTGTATACAATTAATTAATTAAATAAAAGACATGTATATTGAATTAAATGTGATATACATATGAATAATACAAATAAAATATATATCTATATGTCTATATATATATATATTAAGTATAATATTCATAGGTTTTAGTTTAAAATAAAGGAATATATATATTTCCAAATATATGTATATAGATATAAATGAAAAAAATAATAATAATAAAATAAAAAAAAGAAACGGGAGCGAAAGTCGGATTTGGCTTCCTTAGGAAGCCACCGACTTCCCTCAACCATAGTGGAATCCACAGATTAGGAGAAAATCGATCTCTGTTCTCTTTAAACAAAACAAAACCTGATAAAAAAGGGGGGAGGGGGGGGGGGGGGGGAACACACAAAGAGAAAAGAAAAGCCGGAAGAGAAAGCAAAAGACGTAGCTGGAGAGGAGTAAGCAGCAGCCACATGAAGAAGGGAGAGGCTGGAACGTGGCTTTTGAGGGCTGGCTGGGCGTGCGAAATGAAGGCTGAAAGGTTGATAAAGAGAGGAGCTGCAGTCGTTTGATAAAAAAGAGAAAAGAGAGAAAATGCAGCAAAGGTTGAAACGAGAGAGAGAGAGAGTGAACAGTTGTGAAACGAAAAAGGGTGAACTGAAGGAGAAAAAGGACGTGGGGAAAAGTAGAACAGAACAAGGCTGAAACGGGTGGCGTTTGGATGATGGAAGCAAAACGTGGTTGAAATTCATGTTAGGAAGCAATGATGCGGCAGCAAGGGGTGTAACAGTCCACAAATACTGTAAATCACGTATTTTTACACATAATCCACGGTTGGGCTGTTTGTGATGCCATTAACATTCAACAGTGACAGTAATAAATTATAAACATTTATTTAACAAATACGGAATATGAAAATTTTTTTCACTATTCCTTACATCTGACATCCCCTATTGTCCTTGTTTCAATAAAGTAGTACTGTATACATATGTCTGAAATGTAAAAGAGAAGTGACTGTACCTTTCATATTTAACATAATTTGCCCCAGTGCTCTATATGTAGCTATATCCATCTGGGAGATAATTCTTTAACTTTGTGTCTTTTTTATCTGTAGAGTTAAAACAAAGGGGTGAGCGAACCCTGCGCTCAGTAAAGAAGACGTATGCTGCTTTAAATAAAGCAAAAACTATATACCACAAAATATTTATTTTTCCTAAAATCATACTAAGTAGGAAAATAGTGGATATAGTAAATAGTCTTTAATATTCAAATCACTGGCTAAACAATTTACAATATAAAGTAGTAAACAGTAAACAAGATTCAGTAAATCCTCTCAGTAAACAGAAATTAGTAAGTTGAGACTAGGCATCACCCTACGAATAAATCATGCCCTCATCGTTCCCTCTCCCCCTCCAGGAACGGAATAATCATCCCTCCAGGGATACGGTAGATCTATGGCCATAATCTATGGGTGGTCCTCGAGGTCCACTTGCCAGGTGACCTTGAGACCGCTGATGACTTGGCGGGTCCATCAGCCTCATAACTCATAATAATGCATGAAACTAGGGGCCTAAAGTCTCAAAAATCACTTTTATATCTCATGAAAACCTTTATGGAATTATTTCACCCATATTATCATTTCCTCAAAATGATTTGATTTCCAAAAGGTTTTATAAAATAGTAAAAACAGCCCAAAATCTCACCATTTTATGTGTGAGAAAGGCACGGGTTAAGCTGGCTCGCCCATGGCTAGTTCGCCCATGGTCAACTCACCAATAGTCAACTCGCCCAAAAAGGTTTCATATTTTTATTTTCAAAGATATTAAAATAATTCATTTTTTTGTTGAGAAAAATTTGGACAAGTGAAACCTGTTCGCCATGGTCAGCTCATCAGTGCGGTCGCCCGCCACCTTAGCTTTTCAAAACAAAGTCAACCTGGCTCGCCATAGTGGCTCGCCCAAAAGAACATTAAGGGTTCGCCTACCTTGGCTCGCCCGCCTTTTAGTAAAGCAGGGGTTGTAGCTCCAAAACAACATAAAAGAAGTTGTTCGCCCAAAATCCGAAAAAAAAGGGCTCGCCCGCCCTGTACCAGTTCGCCCAATCATACATAGGGGTCGGCTTTTAGCTCGCCCAAATCAAAATAATTATCAAACCAATGCATGTCATAAAACAAAACAATTTCTCAATAATTTCCATAAAATTTAACTCCACAGGACATGCATTCACTTCACACACATCCCCCTTACCTGGTCTTACGAAACCGAGCTTCCCGGTTACGTCTACCGAAATCGTACTTCTTGGCTGCAAAATAATTTTATCAAAAATTATTAATAATTTTCTTCTTATTTTTAAACCACTAAAATTCATAAAATGTAGCCACTAATGTCATAACCTATGCACAACCAGTATAAATTACACTGGTGCTGAAACTGAACTTTTCTGTTTTAGCTCCTTTTTCGGTTTCGATTTCACCAATCCTTCTCTTTCAATTTCTATATTCATTTCCTACTGTCAAACTATAAAATTCAGCATGAATTCATGCTCAATTAACCCATGGCCGAAATCTCCTTGAAGTACACTTTCATGGTTTTTAATCTTTTCCATGCCTTATTATTTTCTACTTTCCATTCTTTGCTTACGTAACTACTCTTATTATTTTCTGTCATGAAGCCATAAAGTAGGCTTATTTTCTTATGCTTTTATTAAATTTAATTTGTATGGCTAATGATATTTCACAACAAGCCACTATTTTTGACTTTCTTTGCCATGCAACACTCAAAGTTGGCATTTGTTTCCACATTTCATGCCATACACAGCAAAATTTTCAGCCCCTTTTTGTCAGGCCATTCACACCAAGGATCACTCCATATAGTTTTCTATCGTTCACACTATCAACGCCACGTTTTCTTTCTTTGAAATCAACTTAAACATAGTAGCCCACTATGACTATAATTTAATTAATTCAAATTTCTGATTCCATTTTAATTTCGATCTAGCTTTTATTTTCTACTCAGCCCCTTAAACACCACAACAGATTAGTTCCACATGTTCTCAACAAATTTTTAGTTCAAACAATAATCATACATATCATTTATTCATCTAATACGAACATAGACATTAAACAAAGTTGCATGAACTTGTCATCACCATTCTTACCTGCACAACCGAACTGTCCAGCTCTTTTCGTGGGTTTTCTGTCCATAAAACACCAGTTCTATTCAGCCCTTATAATCGGAAGCAAGGTGGATGAAAGAGGTTTGGTGGTTTTAGAAGCTTAAAGGAAGGATTTTCCATGGTGAAAATGGGAACACGTGAAGAAGAAAGGAAGAAGAAATAGGTTGCACTGGATAGAAATGAAAGTCGATGCAGCAAAGAAAAGGAACGAGGAAGAAGAAGAAAATTACTGAAGTTTTAATTCCCCTTAGTCTTCTTTACATACATGCTAGCCAATAATATTTTTCCACCTATATTCCTATCCCCTTTCCTCATAAATTCTTGTCCCATTGAGCATTAAAACGAGAAGAAAAAGACTGCAGCAAGGAGTGGCGGTGATGAAGTGTGCTGCACGTTTCTTTGACTTGTTTGCTTTCTTTTGGAAAGCTCCAACCAATAGGCTTAATCCCACGTTAGACTTTAAAAATCCTCTTCTGTTAAGTATCTTTTACATTTCACTTTCTTTGGAACATTTTTAGTCGTGCATCATAATGGCAAAAATGAAGTGGCGTGTAGTCCAATTTTCTGCACATTTCTTTTGTTTGTTTTCCTCTTCTTTTTGTATGTTCCTTCCAATGACAAATTACCATATTTTCAAAATAAAATCCCCTTCTCCTAAAGAGATAATTTATTGTATATTATACTATGAAAATCTCACTTCAATTCAGAAATTCCAGATTTGTTTTCTTTATTGATTTCTATGCCTTAATTCATCATTTAATATTTATTTCACCTCTTATACACCATATTATAAACCATAATCTCAAAAATTCAAAATTTCAATGTGGAAATTCACTAAATAATTATTTCCACGATCAACAATTTACAAAAATATGGTGTACAGTATTATAGAATCGGGTCTCACAAGGGGGCTCTTTCGAATGGCACTTTGGGTGGTAAGAATGATCAGGTTTTTTTTACAACTTTTTTTTTTAGGTGGTGAGTGTTTGGAATGCTAACAATGTTTTAAGATTAATCCTAGGTGTTGCATGGTGGAATAAAAGGCTATTTCCAGGGCTGAAACAGAAGCATCAAGAGGCTGTGTTTCAGCTGATCAGAGGTTGATTTTGAGCTGAGTTTGGAAGTTAGTTTGGTGTCGCCTTGCGGTAGTGTTCGAGCATTTGTAGAAGGCTAAAACAGGGAGCCTCTGAGTACCTGAATAGAGGCGTAAGAAAGTGTTGTTCAGTTGCTTTTGTAGCTAATTTGCGTGTCTTTCAAGGCTAAAAACATAAGCAAGAAGGAAGAGCTACAGGGGTCAGAACCAAGGGCTGAAGAAACATGGTGGAAGTGGACTGTTTGTGAGGTGTGAAGCAGGTCTGTTAAGGGCTATTTTACTAGGTTGATTACGAGGATGCTTGGACATTAAATAGTAGTGATATTTCAAATGCTTAAGAGGGTGTAACCAAGGAAAGACGAGCTGCCAAGGTTGTTCAGGCTAAGGAAAGAAGGAAAGAAAAGAAAAGTAAAAGGAAATAAAGGTAAAAATATGATACTTTGCTTGAGCTTAGAATCAATATTTGTAAGAAAATTATTATAGCAAGCCTCGAATTGTTATAAGTATAATATAGAATTTTAGTTAAATGGTACTAAGTCAATTTATGATGTTTGAATATGTAGTGCGACAAATGGAAGACGGACGCTTGTCTAGCTAATCTCGGTGTGCACTCACGCTAAGCTCGGAGTAGGTAAGACTTTTATACAAGTCCGCGGTAGATTTATATTGTATAGACTATATAGGATTACTAAATTGAATGATTATACAATAGAGCATGAAAATGAATAGAGAGTTGTTAATTATAAAATTAAATGTTACATTGTGGAATTTCCAATTGAGTCAAATAGATAGTGATGATCCGAAGATTAAAAATATTTAAATGACTTTCTGCAGTTCAGGAATAAGTTGGTGACGAGTTTATACAAGCTCGATTGTTGAATATCGACTACAAGATTACCTTACTTGACTTCGGATAAGCTGCATCACGACTATTAGGTAAGGGATATGTATAAGGAACGTAGGAGATACTGGAATGATTTTAAGATCAATTGCATTGTGTTTTATGAACTGCGTATGCTTTGCAAGTGACTTTAGAAATTTGATACTGTCATGCTATCGAATTTTTGTAAGAATATTGATTTTCTGCGATTTTAGCTAAAAGGCTAAGAAACCCTTTTAAGAATAGAAATTTTTAAGGACTTCAATCTTCATGATTTTAAGATCAATTGCATTGTGTTTTATGAACTGCGTATGCTTTGCAAGTGACTTTAGAAATTTGATACTGTCATGCTATCGAATTTTTGTAAGAATATTGATTTTCTGCGATTTTAGCTAAAAGGCTAAGAAACCCTTTTAAGAATAGAAATTTTTAAGGACTTCAATCTTCAAAATATTAAATTGCATGATTTTAGCATATTCATGAATTTTTAAATTAAATTTTATTTTATGGAAATTACCAAATTTTAGTGTTTTAGAAATATTTATAAAAAGTTATGAAGTTTTCGAATTTTTGGAACTCCTTGCATTTTAATTGTTTTGGAACCTCTGTGAGTTTTGAAAATGCTCTTTCGAATTTGAATTCATGAAACTCTGCATTAGCATGAAGTTTCTAAAGAATTCAGTTTTTGTTGAAAGCTTATCAAATTACATGATTTCAAAAACTTGTGACTTTTCTATCTTAAATTTTGTTTTATGGATTTATTATAAATCATGGCACTAAAATCTAGCTTCTTTATATATATTTTGGAAATTACTAAGTTCTTAAATATTTGGAAAATAATTCTGATTTCATGCGATAACTTGCTTTATGAACTTTTATAAATATCTATATGTTTTGACTTACGGATTTGAACTCTGAACTATGAAACTTTTGTTTTGAGACACTGGCTAACCGTCATCTTGCGGTATCTGGACTGCTGTATATTTTGGATCCAGCAGTATCTGGCTGCAGCGTGAACTTCAGGGCCTGCAGTATCTAGCTATAGTGTAACCTTCGGGGCCTATAGTATCTGGCTGTAGTGTGACCTTCGGGGCCTACAGTATCTGTATCTAATGTGTATTCTGCGCGCTATGTTGCTGTGTGATTTGATCCACTCCGCAGCGGTCATAGATGACAACTGATCAGTGTTCATTGTAGACCACTTGGACTATGGCCATACGTCTATCTGTTATTATCCCTATGGGATATCTTTGCTGCTTGATGTATACCGAGTTACTGCCATGTCTCCACTTTCTGTTATTTTCTGATTTCTGAATATCTGATTTCCGAACTTTGAATATGAAAATGATATGATACAGATTGATATGATTGAATTCTGAAATCTTAAAATGATTTTGTACGGATTTTTATGATTCGATTTGAAAAATGATATGATTTCTAAAGACGACTGTTTACATATTTGCATGACATGACTTTGTTAAAGTGATCTGATGACTGATTTGGTTTACATATGATTTTCAGAATACACGAATTTCCTGCTAGATAAGATGCCATATTTTAGAAATATCCCTTATGATTTAGAATTTATTAATCGTTTTAGAATACTTGCATATAGCTTATGGTATATGTCTCTTTATATGTATTCCTTATTGGGCTTTCCAAAAAGCTCACCCTCTCTCCACCTTCCAGATTATTTGTAGTAGGCGATCTGTACGAGGGGTTCTAACACGTCCTTGTAGGTTTTTGTATCGTCCTTGAAGGTACATGATGTACAGATATCTATTTTATATTTAGATTTGCTTTTCAGTACTTTTATAATAGGGGATGTAATTAAAGGAAACACTTAGTATATTCATGATAAGAAATGATGCATGCAACTTTGATGGACATAAATTTTGTAATAGTAATATAATTTAATATGTGACTGCATGCTTAGTCAGAAAATTTGAACTGGGACCAAAACGTTTATAGGATATTGATTTAGTTAATGTACATTTAGCTTAAGAATAAATCTGAGACATTAGGCACAGCTCAACCAAAAGTAAGTGAAAAAGGAAAAAAAATTTGGTTCATAATTTTGGTAAAAAGGGTCGTTACAAAAGTTGGTATCAGAGCAAGGTTGGTCTGATGTGCTTTAGTATCTGTAAGTCAAGAACTGTTTACATCCCCTAAGTACTGTACATGTCTGAGTATATACTGTACAAAATTGCGTAAATTGTACTAAATATGTTTGTTTTGTTCAGGCTATATATATATATAAATGAGTGGACGAGGACGAAGACGTTATAGGAGTGTGAGGAGTATCGGTAGGAGACACGAAGTGCCGACACCTGAGACCCTGACTCCAAAACCTCCTCCTCCTCCTCAACCAGAACCTGATGGAAACCGAATGGATAGGCTGGAGAGGACTATTGATACCATGTCCCAGAATATGACCGCCATGTCCGCCATGTTTACCCAGTTCATGGTAAACTTCAATAACAATCGAGGACAGGCAGCCCCACCAACACCAGCACCCCCACCACCAGTAGTGCCTCCTCTTGTGCCTCCACCACCACCTCAGCCTCCAGCTCAGCCTGTACCTCCTCCGATTCAGCCAATCCAGCCCCAGACTCAGCCAGAGGTACCTACTCTAGTGCAGCCACAGGCAGGACCAGTAGAAAGATGTAATTTGACTTGGCTTCGAGAGTTCAAGAAGTTTGACCCTCCTAAGTTTAAGGGGGAAAAGGAACCAATGGTGTCGGAGAGTTGGGTGAATGAGATGGAGAAGTTATTTAAGTACATGGCATGCTCCGAGACAGAAAAAGTGGGCATGGCCACCTTCTTACTAATGGATGAGGCGGAACATTGGTGGAAGTCCACCAAGACTGTGTTGAGGGCTAGACATCCTATGGTCACATGGGACATAT
Organism: Heritiera fomes; assembly: GCA_032173925.1. NCBI lineage: Eukaryota > Viridiplantae > Streptophyta > Magnoliopsida > Malvales > Malvaceae > Heritiera > Heritiera fomes. Next base: position 16,916,525 of record JAPDPM010000002.1, read on the forward strand.
TTTTGGGGTATTTTCATAAATAGTACATTCCCCGTACGACTCAGAAGAGATGTAAACCGAGTACTTGAATTTGACTCAAGGGAATCAGACGGTGGATCAATATGAGTCACGGTTTACAGTCCTCAGTCGTTATGATCCACAAACGATGAGTAACGAGGAGCATCTTGTAGAGAGGTTTTTGGATGGACTACGACCATCTATCAGGTCCCAACTAGCTCCATTAGATATCTCTACCTATGACGAGGCTGTTCGGAAAGCCCAGTTATGTGAGAAAGACTATAAGATGTATCAGTCTGATTTTGGATCTTGCTCCAAGGGCAAGGATAAGGATAAAGGTAAAAGGACTTTTGATGATCAATTTCCTACATCTGGACGATTTGATAAGAGGCCTAAGGGAGATGAGTCTTTTGATAAGAGGCTGGTAGGAGATAAGACTATTGGGGATCGATCTGTTAGACCTACTACTGTCGCAGGGAGTACTAGAACTCAGAAAGGTATAGTAGCCATTCCATGTAGTATTTGTGGAAACCTACATACGGGTAAGCCTTGCTATAAGGCTACAGGTGCTTGCTTTCGTTGTGGACAAAAGGGACACATGATAAAAGATTGCCCGCAAAATTCGACAGTACAGAAAGAGCCTGAGCATCCAGCCCAGCCTCAAAAACGAGCCACTATTACAGAAAAAGGCAAGAAGGTAGTGGCTCAGGGCAGGGTGTATGCGTTGACTCAAGAGGCTACTGACACTTCATCAGATGTTGTCAAAGGTAAGATCTTAGTCTTTGATATTATGGCATTTACATTATTTGATTCCGGTTTTACTTATTCCTTTATATGTTCTTCTTTCTCTATAAAGTTGTCTATAGAGCCTGAACCCTTAAGACATCTGTTACAAATTAACACTTCTTTTATAGAGTCCCAAATGACTGATGTGGTTTATAGAAACTGTAAGTTAAGGATAGGAAAGAAGGAAATAGTAGCAGATCTAGTTTTATCGAATATGTATATGGATTGGCTATCTGCCAATAGAATTAATTTAGACTGTTGTAAATTTTGCTTCTAAGTAAATAAAAGTTTACTATTCCGTTTAAAAGATATTGGAATGAGAAACTTTTAGATAAGAGAATTATTCGAAGTAGTGTTTCTCCTTGGAATGCACTTATATTATTTATTCAGAAGAACATAAGCAGTTTTTGAGGATTGTCCTCCAGACCCTTAGGAAATCATAAGATATATGCTAAGTTGAGTAAGTTTGACTTCTGGTTGGATCAAATTATTTTTGGGTTATGTGGCATTAAAGGACGAGGTGTCGGTTGATCCGTCTAAGATAAAGGCCATCGTATAGTGGGAAAAGTACCCAGAACTATTTGGTTTGAGTTAGTCCAATACCAATTTGGAGGATCAAATTTCCTAAGGTGGGGAGAATGTGAAAACCGCAAATTGCATATAGAAATTGTGAAATAAAAGGAATTTAAATGAATTAAGTATCGAGACGTAGTTCGAAATTATTTTAGTAATGACATCAAAGATGTGAGTAGTACATTGGACTATAAACGATTAATATATATATAAGTGTATACAATTAATTAATTAAATAAAAAGACATGTATATTGAATTAAATGTGATATACATATGAATAATACAAATAAAATATATATCTATATGTCTATATATATATTAAGTATAATATTCATAGGTTTTAGTTTAAAAAAAAGGAATATATATATTTCCAAATATATGTATATAGATATAAATGAAAAAAATAATAATAATAAAATAAAAAAAAAGAAACGGGAGGGAAAGTCGGATTTGGCTTCCTTAGGAAGCCACCGACTTCCCTCAACCATAGTGGAATCCACAGATTAGGAGAAAACCGGTCTCTGTTCTCTTTAAACAAAACAAAACCTGATAAAAAAAAGGGGGGGAAAAACACACAAAGAGAAAAGAAAAGCCGGAAGAGAAAGAAAAAGAGGTAGCTGGAGAGGAGTAAGCAGCAGCCACGCGAAGAAGAGAGAGGCTGGAACGTGGCTTTTGAGGGCTAGTTGGGTGTGCGAAATGAAGGCTGAAAGGTTGATAAAGAGAGGAGCTGCAGTCATTTGATAAAGAAGAGAAAAGAGAGAAAATGCAGCAAAGGTTGAAACGAGAGAGAAAGTGAACAGTAGTGAAACGAAAAAGGGTGAACTGAAGAAGAAAAAGGACGTGGGGAAAAGTAGAACAGAACAAGGCTGAAACGGGTGGCGTTTGGATGATGGAAGTAGAACGTGGTTGAACTTTATGTTAGGAAGCAATGATGCGGCAGCAAGGGGGCTCTTTAGGATGGCACTTTGGGTGTTGAGAATGATCAGGTTTTTTTTACAGCTTTTTTTTTAGGTGCTGAGTGTTTGGAATGATAATAATGTTTTAAGATTAATCTTAGGTGTTGCATGGTGGAGTAAAAGGCTATTTCCAGGGCTGAAACAAAAGCATCAGGAGGCTGTGTTTCAGCTGATCAAAGGTTGATTTTGAGCTGAGTTTGGAAGTTAGTTTGGTGTCGCCTTGGGGTGGTGTTCGAGCATTTGTAGAAGGCTAAAACAGGGAGCCTCTGAGTACCTGAATAAAGGCGTAAGAAAGTGTTGTTCAGTTGCTTTTGTAGCTAATTTGCGTGTCTTTCAAGGCTAAAAACATAAGCAAGAAGGAAGAGCTACAAGGGTCAGAACCAAGGGCTGAAGAAACATGGTGGAAGTGGACTGTTTGTGAGCTGTGAAGCAAGTCTGTTAAGGGCTATTTTACTAGGCTGATTATGATTATGTTTGGACATTAAATAGTAGTGATATTTCAAATGCTTAAGAGGGTGTAACCAAGGAAAGACGAGTTGCCAAGGTTGTTCAGGCTAAGGAAAGAAGGAAAGAAAAGAAAAGTAAAAGGAAATAAAGGTAAAAATATGATACTTTGCTTGAGCTTAGAATCAATATTTGTAAGAAAATTATTATAACAAGCCTCGAATTGTTATAAGTATAATATAGAAATTTAGTTAAATGGTACTAAGTCAATTTATGATGTTTGAATATGTAGTGCGACAAATGGAAGACGGACGCTTGTCTAGCTAATCTCGGTGTGCACTCACGCTAAGCTCGGAGTAGGTAAGACTTTTATACAAGTCCGCGGTAGATTTATATTGTATAGACTATATAGGATTACTAAATTGAATGATTATACAATAGAGCATGAAAATGAATAGAGAGTTGTTAATTATAAAATTAAATGTTACATTGTGGAATTTCCAATTGAGTCAAATAGATAGTGATGATCCGAAGATTAAAAATATTTAAATGACTTTTTGCAGTTCGGGAATAAGTTGGTGACGAGTTTATACAAGCTCGATTGTTGAATATTGACTACAAGACTACCTTACTTGACTTCGGATAAGCTGCATCACGACTATTAGGTAAGGGATATGTATAAGGAACGTAGGAGATACTGGAATGATTTTAAGATCAATTGCATTGTGTTTTATGAACTGCGTATGCTTTGCAAGTGACTTTAGAAATTTGATACTGTCATGCTATCGAATTTTTGTAAGAATATTGATTTTCTGCGATTTTAGCTAAAAGGCTAAGAAACCCTTTTAAGAATAGAAATTTTTAAGGACTTCAGTCTTGAAAATATTAAATTGCATGATTTTAGCATATTCATGAATTTTTAAATTAAATTTTATTTTATGGAAATTACCAAATTTTAGTGTTTTAGAAATATTTATAAAAAGTTATGAAGTTTTCGGATTTTTGGAACTTCTTGCATTTTAATTGTTTTGGAACCTTTGTGAGTTTTGAAAATGCTCTTTCGAATTTGAATTTATGAAACTCTGCATTAGCATGAATTTTCTAAAGAATTCAGTTTTTGTTGAGAGCTTATCAAATTACATGATTTCAAAGACTTGTGACTTTTCTATCTTAAATTTTGTTTTATGGATTTATTATAAATCATGGCACTAAAATCTAGCTTCTTTATATATATTTTGGAAATTTCTAAGTTCTTAAATATTTGGAAAATAATTCTAATTTCATTCGATAATCTGCTTTATGAACTTTTATAAATATCTGTATGTTTTGACTTACGGATTTGAACTCTGAACTATGAAATTTTTATTTTGAGACACTGGCTAACCGTCATCTTGCGGTATCTGGACTGTTGTATATTTTAGATCCAGCAGTATCTGGCTGCAGCGTGACCTTCGAGGCCTGCAGTATCTAGCTATAGTGTGACCTTCGGGGCCTATAGTATCTGGTTGTAGTGTGACCTTCGGGGCCTACAGCATCTGCATCTAATGTGTATTCTGCGCGCTATGTTGCTATGTGATTTGATCCAGTCCGCAGTGGTTACAGATGACACCTGATCAGTGTTCACTGTAAACCACTTGGACTATGGCCATACGTCTATCTGTTATTATCCCTATGGGATATCTTTGCTGCTTGATGTATACCGAGTTACTGCCATGTCTCCACTTTCTGTTATTTTCTGATTTCTGAATATCTGATTTCCGAACTTTGAATATGAAAATGATATGATACAGATTGATATGATTGAATTCTGAAATCTTAAAATGATTTTGTACGGATTTTTATGATTCGATTTGAAAAATGATATGATTTCTGAAGACGACTGTTTACATATTTGCATGGCATGACTTTGTTAAAGTGATCTGATGTACTGATTTGGTTTACATATGATTTTCAGAATACACGAATTTCCTGCTAGATAAGATGCCATATTTTAGAAATATCCCTTATGATTTAGAACTTATTAATCGTTTTAGAATACTTGCATATAGCTTATGGTATCTGTCTCTTTATATGTATTCCTTATTGGGCTTTCCAAAAAGCTTACCCCCCTCTCCAGCTTTCAGATTATTTGCAGTAGGCGATCTGTACGAGGGGTTCTGACACGTCCTTCGAGGTTTTTGTATCGTCCTTGAAGGTACATGATGTACAGATATCTATTTTATATTCAGACTTGCTTTTTAGTACTTTTATAGTAGGGGATGTAATTAAAGGAAACACTTAGTATATTCATGATAAGAAATGATGCATGCAACTTTGATGGACATAAATTTTGTAATAGTAATATAATTTAATATGTGACTGCATGCTTAGTCAGAAAATTTGAACTGGGACCAAAACGTTTATAGGATATTGACTTAGCTAATGTACATTTAGCTTAAGAATAAATCTGAGACACTAGGCACAGCCCAACCAAAAGTAAGTGAAAAAGGAAAAAAAAATTGGTTCATATTTTTGGTAAAAAGGGTCGTTACATCAAATGGTAAATTTACATCTAAGTCAACTTATGTGGCAGCAAAACAAAGGGAGAATGAGGGTAGGGAGTTAAATCTGAACTAGATTTGGAAGGCACCAACTTCTCAAAGGTGGTTGGTTTTTCTTTTGCTAGTAAGAAAAGAAAGAATTTTGACAAATAGCCTCTATGCAAGGTGAGGGTTTCATTCTGCAGAATGTCTTGTTTGCCATATGGTTGAAGAAACTATGATACATGTTTTACAAGATTGTTTTATGGTATTTGCAATTTGAAAGCTTTTAGTCCCAAAGGAATCTTGGGCTGATTTTTTCAACAAGGCATTGGGTGAATGGCTTGAATAAAGTGTTCAAGGTTTGTTTATTGTTGGGAATGTTAGAGTTGGCTGGCATTATATCTTCATTACAGCTATATGGAGATTTTGGACAATTAGATGCTCACATGTTTTCAATCCTTGAAGTGGTTCAACTGTCAACATGAATAGCTTGGCTGTATAGATTATAAAGGATGATGTTGGATTGCAAAAGGCTTTTGTAATGAAAAATACACAAAAACAAATTCATGAAGATGCTGCATGGCAACCTTCATCGGGTAATTTTGTTAAACTAAATACGGATGAAGCTGCGAGGGGCAACCTAGGGATTTCTAGGGCTAGTGGTTTGATTAGGTTGAAGGAAAGATTGGCTAATTGGGTTTTAAGCTCACCTAAAAGTCTATTCAAATATGATAGTTGAACTTCAGGCTCTCCAATTGGGTTTATTGTTGGCATGGGATGAGGGTTTCAGGAACGTAATCTGTGAGTTAGATTGTAAAGTTGTTGTTGATTTGATTCATAAAGGGGATGTGGTTGTGCACCCATTAGGAAGCCTAATCGTAGACATTCGGGATCTAATGAATAAAGAATGGTGCATGAAACTTGAACACTTTCTTAAAAGAAGGAAATTTCTCAACAGATGCTTTGGTTGAAAAAGCGTGTGAATTGGATGTGGATTTTGAGAAGCTCCATAGTCATCCTTCCTTTTTACATAATTTGCTTGCTACAAATGCTTGGGGGATTCCTTTCCCTCGGCATTTCTAGATAGGCTAGATGTTTAGTCTGTTGTTTCTTTCATTTTCCTTATGTTAACAAAAAAAAATCATAAATGCTAAACAAGATACTAACCTCTAGCCATTGATACTAAAAATATAGAGCTATGATGGTGTTATATTCTTTTCGTATTTGATATTCTAATTCTAAGCAAACTCAATAATCATATATTTTTTCAAAATGTTTGAATTAGGAACCCAATGCCCTATATTTTCTTTATATATGTCTTCCCATTAAATATGTAATTCTATTGGTGGGCAATTATCACTTGTAGATATCGATGGATAATATAAAAAATTGTTAGATAATAATAAAATATAGGACTACACAATAGGAACTTTTAAAAAGTTATGACACTAACATCAAGTCTTTTATTTCCTATAAAACACTTCTAACTAAGTAGTTAACTTACATGGGTAACTTATAAGAATACAAATCAATCGTTAAATTTAACAACATATTCGTTTCCATCGTGCATACAAAGTTTCAAGTCGATCTAATATTCTTATCATTTTAATTAAGAAAAGGATTCTTTCAATATATATTAATGGTTGATATTTTATTATTATATAATAAATTGTTAGATATCTACAATTAACTTAAATTTGATGCACATGTTCTACGTGAATAAAACATAAAATTTAATAGTCAGATTAAAAATATATAAATCGTATAAAAAGATACGAAAGTGTGTAAAACTAATTTATCCTATAAAGCATAAAATATTTTGAAACGAAAATAAGATAATGGTTTTGAATGTTAAAAAACAAGAAAGGTGAAAACTTTTTGTAAAGAAAAAATAATATGTATAATAAATAGGATTTAAATGTGATGTATTGACAATGAATAGTCTCTATACACTATAATACACCAAAGGTTAATACTTCATCAATAAGCAGATTAAAAACATATCAAGTCCTTAAGAATAAATGCATATAAAAAAATTTTTAATTTGCTCATAAAAGCTTATCGATAAGGTGTCAGCCTTTGATGCACTGACAGTATATAAAGACTATAAACTCAATACATCATATATAAATCCAATAAATATTGACAAGGGAGAATAATATTTTAGTGAAATATAAAAGAATACACAAAATCAGCAGTTTTTTTTTTTTTACCTTTTTTCTAAAAATCTATCATTTAACTTGGAATTGTTAAGCAACGAAAGCAAAAAATTTTTAATATAATAGAAGCAAAATCACACTTCCCGATACCATCTTTTACAAACAAGACATATCCTTCTGATCCCTTCCATGATCATTATTTGCAACAACATGTGGAGGGGTACTAATTTAGGATCCCAGGTATGCCTCACGAATTCTGCTTTAGCTGGGACTATGACCCGGCCTGCACCTGCGAAGCAGCAGATTAACAATGCCACCAGTGCTTCAGCAATAGTAGTGACAATATTACTAATAGTAGTAATTTGAAGTATGACAACTATTGAGAAGCATGCGAAGCAGAGCACTAAAAAGGTTACTACAAAGAGAACGGTGAATATGGCCGGATCCATGACTGCTTGCCCAACTCGAGCATTGACGGGTGAAGTGGCGTTCATGGAAATATCACCCTCCCAAACACCGCCGGGGGGACTAAGTAAGCTTTCGAAAATGGCTGTTATAATCAGTGTTAATCCTACTAGTATTACGTTGATTCTATCAGCTGACATATGCATGATCAGACAATACAGTCGCATTACTGCTTGTTCAAGAAACGTAATCCTGGATTGCAAGTTCTTGTACGAGGGTCTAAATCTAGGAATTGATGAAGCATTCAATCCTCCCTTGCTGCGTAGAATATTCAAACAAATCTCTCGGTTGTGATCTTGTCTCTGCCCCTCAATGATGTCCAGAGCTGTAAACTCTCTCATGTTAGTCAGCTTCGCATCCGCTTTACATTCTAATAATAATTTGATCATCTGCTTGATAGATTCAATACTCAAATTCAATAATATTATATAATCAATGCAATACGTTTTAAATTTATCATATTTTTAATAATGGATCAAATTAAAAGGTCTATGAATAAATTTGCACTCATTCAAACATAGACAATTGATCCATCACTATAAATAAGGTTGTGAATTTAAATATCTTATCTAATAACTTATGGATGAATCCAAAATATAACTATATATCCAAATCAATGAGAATATTGTATTGTACCTGGGGTTGAGATATAGAAGCGGCTAAGTGCAATGCAGAGTTGCCATCTCTATCTTTGAAATTCACAAGGTGTGTTCTTGAAATTTTTCCATAGATATGGGTCCTTTGAAGCCAACGAACAAGAATTTCAAGAGCTTCTAATCGATGATTTTGTGCTGCAATGTGTAGGGCCGTCTCGTTTCGAATCGTCACATCGTCAATACATTCAGGAGAATCCTTGAGAAATCGAGTCAAAAGATCAAGGCTCCCTTTCTCAACTACGCAATGAAACGCAGTGTAGCCCTCTTTACCTTTAACGCGAACGAGATCTTTATCAATTTCCAGGAGACGAAGCACTGTTTCTTTGTGGTCATTTTGCAAGGCAAGATGAATGGGGCTATAGACGTCTTGGTTCAGCTTCCTTGCAAATGATGGCTTCAAGTACATGATTGCTACTGCGAAATCAGAATGGCCTCTTGCCGCAGCAATGTGTAGAGGAGTTTCAACAAACTCTTCCCTATCAATGCGCCTGAGAACCCTTGCATCTTCCCGAATGCAGTTATACAATTCATTGGTATCTCCTGCTTGAGCAGCCCTCCTCAGCCTTTCATCCATAGCCTCACAATATGAAAGGAGCTTTGGTTTTCATTAGAAACCAAAGAGAGGGAAATTTCTTATAAATAAAATGGGAAGCACGTTTTTACGGGTTACTGATAAATTTACGAAAATCTTCATTCTTCAAGGATTTCTTTTTTTATTTGACATTTTCTCGTTGATTGGAAATATCAAATATGTTAACGGTAGTTTTTATTTGACATTTTCACATACTACTATTTTCTCAATTTATTGACATAGATAAGAAGTTTTCTTTTTGTTTTTTTAAACAAAGACAAAAAATACTATTTATTTAAAAAATACATATATATTATTATTCAATATATTATCCATTAATTTTTAGACTCCACAAGTGAGGTTAAAATAGTGACACAAACCTTATTTTATTTTTATTTTATTGTTTTAATATTCTTTAAGATATATTTGTAATCATTTTAATCCCACTTATAAAATTTGAAAACTGCTTTTGATAGTGTTTTGAATAATAATCATATATATATATAATTAATAAGTTATTCTGTCATCAAATTAAATCTTTTTAATTTATAAGATCTGCATCTTCTCTCCACCCAAAAATTTTTTGCAAGATGAAATTTTGAAGCAAGTAATTAATTAAGTTGTGAATAACTAATGCTACAAGCAAAGAATCTATTACTACAATTTTTTTTAGACAAAGAAACCACTCCTCATTTTTTTTCAAAATTAATATTTTATCTATAAAAAAACAAAGAAGTTGGAACTCCGAATGAATTTTTAAAATAGGAAAAATAAAAATTTGTATAAATATTTAAATAAACTCACTAAAAGGAGAAAATAAGAGAATTTTAAACAATGAAAAAAAAGGTGGGGTGCCACCTGGACACCCCCACCATATATAAAAATTAAAAAGAACTCACTAAAAAATAACAAAAAAATTCTTTAAAAAAATAAAAAAACTAAAAATTAAGTATAAAAATTAAAAAAACTCTTTAAAAGAAGAATGAAAAAAAGGAAGAATATATGTATATATATATATATATATATATATATATATATATATTTATGTATAAAGGTGGGGAACCACGTGGATATTCCCAGCATTATAAAAAAATTAAAAGAAAAACTCTCTAAAAGAAAAAATAACATGAAAAAAACCTTAAAAAAATAAAAAGAAGAAAAGGGAGGTGGGATGTCAAGTGGACACTCCCACCCAGCAATCCCCTTTTCCTATAAATTAGTAAATAGGACAAGTAAATAACTAAGTTGTGTGTAATTAATGTCCCAAGTAAAGAATCTACTTTCACAATTTACTGTTATTACTTCTTAACGCCAAGCAAAGAATTTACTTTTACAATTTTCTGCGGGACAAAAATATCACTTTCCTTTTCTTTCAAAATAAATATTTTATCTATTAAAAAATAAAAAAGAAAAAAAAAGTCTTATGAGAATGATGTTAGATAAACTCAAGTTTATCTTTGTGGCTCATTTAGAATCTAAAAGAAGTTATTTTACATTGACCACAATCTTTAAATTTTAAGAACCACATTTACTCACATAATAAACATGATTGGAAGTGGTAGTCCTTTATTAAAACAAATAGGTCCTTTCTTTTTCTTAGAACGTATGGTACTCCATCTACATTATAAACAAAAGAAAAATCAAAGCAATAGAGAAATTTGTTTACTATTACAAACTACAACAATGACTTCTTCTTCTTCTCCACTAACATCCATTGCAGACATAGGTATGTCTATCACTATTATATTATGTAAAAGCATGAGATATCTAGTCTTAGGAGATCTCGAAAATTTGATATGACAAATTTCATGTATATGATTAAACTTACATGTGGTATCCAAGTTTTATTGTCCTAAACTAGATATACTCTGCAAAAGATTTTTATCCTCTTTTGATTTCTTTGTCATAATATAGAATTTTATGATTTTACATAAATGTACTAAGAAATTGATCAGAAAATTAAGAATTAAAAACTTAAAAGTATGTATAATTTTTTTGCTTAGTTTTAAAGGCACAATTTAATGTAAAACAATCTTGAATGGTAGCCATGATTAATAATGATGATGAACTCCTGTGCATGAAAAACAAGCTTGGCGACAATGAGTAGTGTGAACTTACAATGATAATAAACTACTGTTTATTTGTTTGCCTATTGGATGAGATAATAATTAGGTAATTATCACAATTAATTATGTGGGTTAATTATGTCTACAACATGTGCATGCAATTAACATAAAAGAAACTAAAGAAATACATTGTTTGCTATTGCAAGCAATTCTCAAATTAATGGAGTTCACGTTTTGGCATGCATATATATATATATATATATATATATATATATATATGTGTGTGTGTGTGTGTGTGTATGTCTGTGTGTATATATATATATACACATATATATGTATATATATATATATATATGTATATATATACACATATATATATATATGTGTGTATATATGTGTATATATATATATATATATATATGTATGTATAAAATTGTTATAGTAAAGGTTTTTACACATTTAATGGTATAGTTACATACATACGTATATACATACATATAAATATAAAATTGTTACAAGTAAATGTTTTGATACATATATATATATGGTTTAATGTTACAATAAAGTTTACAAGTATTTTATGCATATATACATATATATGCATACAGTGATTGTTATTAATCATGATAATGAATTGATGATGATGTTGATTAATGATAATAATGATGATTAATGAAAACGATGATCATGTTTGTTCAATTTTCACAATTCTGCGTGAAAATTAATTTTGTTGGGTAATCTTATATTTGTAATTGTCGTAACGGCTTCGCGCTCGACGATTTTGAAAAACGTTTAAAAACAAAAGGAGTCGCCACCAATCTTTTTTAACTAGGTGTGATTGGCCACCTAAAAATATTTATCTTTTTAACAAAATCTCAAAATTAATTAAGTTTTATTAAAAAGACAAATTTTTGGTCTGCGAAACAAAAATTGGGTTCGGGGGTACGGTTACGCGTGAGGAAGGATTAGCACCCCCACGACGCCCGTTAAAAAACAGTACCATAATAATCATATGTTATCCTTTTTGTTTTAATAAAATGATCTTACTTTAATATTTAAAATTAATTCCTTTTTTATTCCAACCTTTCTGTTCAAAATCATTTTTTTTATTTACAAATTTATTTTGTTTTATTTTAAGAGGTTAAACTTTATTTTTTCGAAAGTAAATGTGAACCTTTTTGTATTGAATAATTAAATCAAATACTCCAATACTTTTGGCAGCATTTGAAATAATTTTCCTCACCTAGAGATTTCTTAAGAATCACTACTTGTGACTTCTACAGAATCTCATCCTTGGAAGAGCTCACACCCATTTCGAAAATGATTATGAATGCATATGATGCAAACAGATAATATATGATGCAAATGAATTTTTAATTTTAAATTTCCTTATTTATTTATTGATTTATTTATATATTTTTGTTTTAGAGAAACTTATTCATTTTCATTTCATTTTTTATATAAAAAATTTAAATTATTGAAAAATCATACTAAATATTCCAATACTTTTGACAACATCTAGTATGACTCTTCTCACCTAGGGATCAGCTAGGAATCACTACTTGTGACTTCCGTAGCATCCCATCATCGAACAATCATTTAATTGAATTATAAAATTTATTATTAATTTTCTTTTAAAAATTTATTTTTATTTTTAACAAAACAAAAAAAATTAAATTATTGAAAAATCATACTAAATATTCCAATACTTTTGGCAACAATTAGTATGACTCTTCTCACCTAGGGATCAGTTAAGGAATCACTACTTGTGACTTCCATAACATCCCATCATCGGAAATTTACTAAATTTAAAATTTTATCATTTACTCAAATTTGAATTTCATTATTTTTTAAATACATTTCCTAATCAATAATAATAATTAATGAAAATATAAATAAAAGAAAAATTTTTCAAAAAAAAAAACTTTTATTTTACAACATACATTAATAATAATAATACTAATACCATAATAATAATAATAATAATAATAATAATAATAATAATAATAATAATAATAATAATAAAAACACAAATAACAAATAATAATAATAATAATAATAGTAATTCCTTTTTTCTTTTTTGTTTTAGTTTTTTAATTTTAATTTTAATTTTCAATTTTCTGATTAATTAAAACACATTTTTTGACAAAACAAATAAATAAATAAATATACAAAAGAAATACCTAAATGGATTTGGGCTTGGAACCCAAAAAACCTTCAAAAGAGCCCAAATGGCTAGGCCCAGCTGCTCGGCCGGACACGGGTCGGGAGGCGGGTCGTGCGTGACACGGGTCGGGTCAGGCGCTGGAGCGGCGCGCGGACCTTCTCCACGGAAGCGGGTCGGGCGCGCGGATCCCGGGTCGGATCCGGGTCCATGCACGGGTCGGCCTCTCTCTATAAAATCTTCTCCTTTTTTTTTTCTTTCACTTTTCCCCTTTTTTACGAAAAAAAATTTCAGAGCTTTCCAAATCTCTCCCGGCCAGGCGATTCCCGGCAGCCGCCGGGCCGCCGTCCTCCGCCGCCTAGCTCGCCGCCGGCCACCGTCGCCGGTGGCCAAAAATAAAAAGGCAACCCTTTTCCGAAAGCTTTCAAACTCCCAAGTCTAAATCCGGCCTCCGATTCACCAAAAGAACTTCCTAGCCCTGCGAATCTGAGGTTGAAACCGTCGGCCCCCTCCCCTTTTTTGTTGTTTTTTTTTTGTTGATGGTTTGATTGTGGCCTGTGGTTGCTGGTTTTGTATTTTGCAGGTGTTAAGGGTGCTTAGATCTCAGATCTAAGTTTTGGGGCTCTCGGTTTTGGGTTTGTGTGTGCGTGTGTTTGGGGTTTCGGGTGGTGGTTTCTGGTGAGCCAAAGGGTGAGGGTTCGATGGTGAGGGAGTCTTGGGTGCTTCGGTGATGATGAAGGGGGGTCCCGGGTCTTGGGTTTTGGGTGGTGAGGATGACGCTAGCTGCTAGGGGTTTCTGTTTTGGGGTGACTGGGGATGGTGATTGTTGGTTCGGTGTTGAGAGAGTCAGAGTGCTAGGGTCAGTGGAGAGAGCTTCCGAGGCTTGGTTTTTTGGGTGGTGAGGATGGTGTTTCCGGTTTGGGTCTGGGTGAATGGGGAGAGCTTGAAGCTTGGGCTCCTCGTTTCTGGTTGAAGGAAGCCTTTTTTGTAGAAAGGGGACTGGTATAGATGGGATGGAGTAGGCAGAGGCTGACCGGCGGGGATGGGATGGCTGGCAGTGTCTGTGATTGATGGATTGGACAAAAAAAACAAAATAATAATAATAATAATAATAATAATAATAATAATAATAATAATAATAATAATAATAATAATAATAATAATAATAATAATGATAGTAAAAACATAAATAATAATAAAAAATAAAAATAAACAAATAATAATAATAATAATAGTAATAATAACAAAAAGGGACAAAATTAGGTGTCAACAACTGCCCCTCTTTGCTCATTGCTGAGGATCAGGAATGGAGCAAAGACAATTGACAGTAATTTTGTCCGGCTTATGACTCATTTCTTTCCTTTTGTTTTTTTTCTTTCTTCTTTTTTTCTTTTCTCTTTCTCTTTTTTTTTCTTTTTCTTTTTTTTGTATGCGCTCCTCTTGCAGCAGAGGCGATGAAACTTTAAAGTTTTTCTCTTCTTTTTTTTTAAGTGTGCTCCTCTTGCAACAGAGGCTATGAAACTTTAAATTTCTTTTTGTTTTGTTTTGTTTTTTTTTGTTTGTTTTTTTTTCTTTTTTCGAGAAAGCTCCTCTTGCAGCAGAGGCAATGAAACTTTAAATTCCTTTCTGAAAATGTGCTCCTCTTGCAACAGAGGCAATGAAACTTTAAATTCCTTTCTGAAAATGTGCTCCTCTTGCAGCAGAGGCAATGAAACTTTAAAAATTTTGCCCGGAGGACTTAAATGCTTTTTCTGGAAAGTGCTCCTCTTGCAGCAGAGGCATTGAAACTTTAAAATTTTTGCCCGGGGGACTTAGATTTTGTGCCCGAAGGACTTAGATTTTGTGCCCGGAGGACTTATGATTCCTTTTCTGAAAAGTGTTCCTCTTGCAGCAGAGGCAATGAAACTTAAAAATTTTGCCCGGAGGTCTTATGATTCATGCCCGGAGGACTTAGATTTTGTTCACGGAGGACTTATGATTTGTGCCCGGAGGACTTAAATTGTTTTTCTGAAAAGTGCTCATCTTGCAGCAGAGGCAATAAAACTTTAAATATTTTTGCCCGGAGGACTTAAATGCTTTTTCTGGAAAGTGCTCCTCTTGCAGCAGAGGCATTGAAACTTAAAATGTTGTTGTTTTTTTTTTCGAAATGTGCTCCTCTTGCAACAGAGGCGATGAAACTTTAAAGTTAAATTTGTTTTGTTTCTTCTTCTTCTCTTTTTTTTTTTGAAGAAAGCTCCTCTTGCAGCAGAGGCAATGAAACTTTAAATTCCTTTCTTTTTTTTTTTTGAAATGTGCTCCTCTTGCAACAGAGGCGACGAAACTTTAAATTTAAATTTGTTTTGTTTTTTTGTTTTATTCTTTTATTCTTTTTTTTTTTGAGAAAGCTCCTCATGCAGCAGAGGCAATGAAACTTTAAATTCCTTTCTGAAAATACGCTCCTCTTGCAACAGAGGCAATAAAACTTTAAATTTCCTTTCTTTTTTTCTCTTCTTTTTTTTTTCGAGAAAGCTCCTCTTGCAATAGAGGCAATGAAACTTTAAATTCATTTCTGAAAATGTGCTCCTCTTGCAGTAGAGGCATTGAAACTTTAAAATTTTTCTTTCTTTTGAAATGTGCTCCTCTTGCAGCAGAGGCAGTGAAACTTTAAATTTCTTTTTGAAACGTGCTCCTCTTGCAGCAGAGGCAATGAAACTTTAAATATTTTGCCCAGAGGTCTTAGATTTGGTGCTCGGAGGACTTATGATTTGTGCCCGGAGGTCTTAAAATGTTTTTTCTGAAAAGTGCTCCTCTTGCAGCAGAGGCGATGAAACTTTAAAATTTTGCTCTGAGGACTTGAGATTTATGCCCGGAGGACTTATGATTTGTGCCCGGAGGACTTGAATGCTTTTTCTGAAAAGTGCTCCTCTTGCAGCAGAGGCGATGAAACTTTAAAATTTTGCCCGGAGGACTTGAGATTTGTGCCCGGAGGACTTATGATTTGTGCCCGGAGGACTTAAAATTTGTGCCCGGAGGTCTTATGATTCATGCCCGGAGGACTTAGAATTATGCCCGGAGGACTTGAGATTTGTGCCTGGAGGACTTGTAATTATGCCCGGAGGACTTAGAATTGGTGCCCGGAGAACTTATGATTTGTGCCCGGAGGACTTATGATTTGTGCCCGGAGGACTTAAATGCTTTTTTTTTTTGGAAAGTGCTCCTCTTGCAGCAGAGGCGATGAAACTTTAAAAGTTTTGCCCGGGGGACTTATGATTTGTGCCCGGAGGACTTAAATGCTTTTTCTGGAAAGTGCTCCTCTTGCAGCAGAGGCGATGAAACTTTAAAAATTTTGCCCGGAGGACTTGAGATTTACTTATCTTTTGAAAATCAAACTTTAATCTTGATTAAACATGACACTGGTAAAACTGGATTTGTAATTTTCTTTATCATGAGCAAACTTGCCCCTCTTTTTCTTTCTCTTTTTTTCTTTCTTTTCTCTTCTCTCTCTCTTTTTCTCTTCTCTTTTCTTTCTCTTCTTTTTTCTTTTTCTTTCTTCTTTCTTTTTTTTTTCTCTTCTCTTCTCTCTTCTTTCTTTCTCTTCTCTTTTCTCTTCTTTTCTCTCTTCTCTTCTCTTCTCTCTCTTTTTTTTTCTTCTCTCTGTTTTTCTCTTCTCTTTTCTTTCTCTTTTTCTCTCTACTCTCTTTTTCTTCTTTCTTCTTTCGTTCTCTTTTTTTTTTCTTTTTCTCTCTACTCTCTTTTTCTTCTTTCTTCTTTCTTTCTGTTCTCTTCTTCTTCTTTTTTGGAAAAGGTTGCATAACCTTCGAAATCTTGATTGAATGGTGTTGAGTTTTCAGCTTGAGAAACATGTTTTAATCTCAAAATTTTGCACAAAAACTTTCAATGTTGATGCTGTATGATATTGTGTATGTATGCATATATGCATGACACTCAATCCTATACATTCTCTAACTTTAGATCTTTTTCCTATCTTGCCAAAGAGGTACATCATTTGCCCTTTTTTATCTTCTTTGCCCCCAACATGACCATGAAAGCTCATTCCTATTTTCCATTTTTGCAGGGTTCTTGCATTCTCATCACAGCCTTTTGACTAATAGCACTAAATTTTCCTCATAACTATTTTCCAGGAGAAATGAATCTAAATTTCACAAGTGATACTTGATCCTTTCGAAAAATTAGTGATTACTTTTCAAGATGAGTGACATAAATCCTGTTCGGATCTTTTCAACTGGACAATTTAAAGTTTGGTGCACCCGGATGTTCTGTTTGGGGAACATTTTGCCACTTATCCAAAAAACAATGGTTTTACTCTTGATTCAAAGTGGTTTTCTTAAAATACCATCGTTTTTCTTCCCTTCTTTTTTGAACAAAATTTTGAATGAGAAAAGAAACAAAATATTCACAACTTGATTTGACAATCTCTCAAATTCTCAAATACTGGCGTTCTACAAATGCCAAGATCGGGCATGAATGACTGAAGGCTTTTCTATTCAGGGAGAGTATTTACAAGAAGAAAAGTTCAAACTTTTTCAAAAAATGTCAGCAATCAAATGACATCAAAATCTTTGGATATTTGGAGGGTCTCTCAAGGCTCGTTAATTCTTTTTCCACATTTTCAATTCATGTCACTGCTTGACTTGGTTGCATGAAAAGTTCATTATTTGCTTTAGACTGCCCTTTTTGGGTTTTCACCCTAGAGCCTCATTCTTTCTTTTGTTTCCTTTTCTTTTTTCTTCTTTCTTCATTTTTTTGTTTGATTGATCGTTCCACCATGCATTCAAGAATTCAAATTTCATTCAAACCAAATAATGGCGAGAATCTTCCAAAGAAGAGATCTTCGATACAAGCATCCATACTTGATCAAAATGGACTTTTAAGTACGTAATGTAGGCCATGGTTCAGGGTTTTGAAAGAATGGATAAATAGGCCCAAAATGTGTTTGAAGGTGATCAATCCAAGGATCATTTCTTCTCCTATGGTTGTCCATCATTTTCACTCTTCGAAGCACCTTTCTTTTTCCAATTTTCCATGTATCTCTTCTCCTTCTTCTCCTTCCTTTTTCTTTCTTTCTTTTTCTTCTTCTATTTTTTTCTTCTTTTTTCTTCTCTTTTTTCTTTTCAACATCCTATTCATCCTTTGAAGCATCTTTCTTTGTGTACTTTCACCTGTATCCTTCCTCCTTTCTCTTTCCTTTTTCTTTTCTTTTTTCATTGATTCATATCCAAGATTTCAAAAACATAGTAAATCTTATTTGATCAAAAACAAAAGTTGAATTATTCATCTTCTTTGAAGAGATATTTTTTGCACATGCCCCCTAGTGTGGAGGGTGATCCTTGGAGGAGGTTTATTATGAAAAAAAACTATCAGGCTCAAAAGGGGTAGCAACAAGATAACATTTATATTTGAGAATGGAATATGAAAGAGGGCCATTCATCATCTCAAATTAAGATACTTCTATTGAAAAGCAATTCTTAGGATATGTTTTTCCTTTGGCATTTGAAATCCCCTGAATATCATGTTTGCATGATGTCACAATCAATTTCATTTTTTCTTCTTTTTTTTTCAATTTTTTTCTTCCTTTTCTCTTTCTTTTTTTTTTCTTCTTTCTTTTTTTCTTCTTCCTTTTTTTTGATTTTCTTATAATGTACCACTTTAATTTGACAGAGCTTGACTTCACACACCACATCGTCATTTAAGGAAAAAGATGATGCGTAACTCGAGGTATTGTGCAGATGGACCTTGGTGGAAAATTCTCAACTTTGGTTCTGTTTTTTTTTTTTCAAAACATGGGCAAAGGCATCTTGGGGGTACAAGATTGAAGAATCTGGGATTTGTACAAGAATTTAGGGGGAAAGGTATTTCAAAATGATCTTGCCAGATATTTGATCGCCATTATCCAGAATCTTTGAGACTGTCATTGATTTCCAAAAAATTCTCAAAAAGTTTTGCAAATCGGTTATTTCTTGAAAATCATTAACAATAAAGCCCTATCATGGTCAAAGTGAAAACAAAATCGGGCCTTCAAAAATTTATGCCCCAATTTAGCTTTTTGGCTCTCGAGTGACTTAGATTTTATTGGGATGTGATACAAGAATGATTTAAGACGTTCATCTTTGACCGTAATCATCGATTTTCTTATAATCATTTATTATTATTGTGAAGAGAAGAAACATTCTCGTCATATGCCACTGGAAAATAAATTATGCAAAAGGTTGTGCTCATACAATTGTCACCTAGGCCAACGAGAATGACGAGCATTTTTTCAACAAAATACAGACTTAAAAATCTCAAAATCTTCGTTTTCCTCCAGATTAATCTGCCAAAATGCCATGATTTTACACCAAAGTGGACTTCCACTGTTCCATGAGTTCTTGAGTCAAGATTCCACCATGAATGAGCTCTTCAATCCTTTCCTTCAACTATCTGCATTTTTCTGTTTCATGCCCAATTGCCCCCATGTGATAGTCACATTTGCTGTTCGGGTCATAGCTCTTGGCCAACGGGTTTGGTGCTGTTCTCAAAGGTATAGGGGCCAAATATTGGTTTTTTACCAAAAAGGGCAAGAGATTGGAGATTGGAATTGGGATTTTTCCTTGATTGCTTCTCGATCTTTTTTTGTTGTTTGTTGATTGTTGAAGAGGTTGAGCTACTGGCCTAGGCATGAAAATAGGCGCATGAAAAATCGTTGGAGGACAAGAGTTTGTTGGAAATCCTGGTTGTGGGACTGGTGAAAAAGGATAAGAATCATAGGAGGCATTATTCAAGGTTGGACCGTATGATGGGTGAGGCAAACAGGGATGAGATGGAGCGGTGTTTTTGGGAAATCGCCCCTCAAATGTTGCAACTTGTACTTCTTCTTCCCTTCTTTCTAATCTGTTATCAGCCATGTCACCTATCTTGATCTTGCCCCTCTTAATTGCATTCTCGATCATCTCTCCGGAGGCCACTATGTCGGCTAAATTCTTAGTAACATTCCCAATCATTCTATCATAATATGGTGCTTGGAGTGTACTAAGAAACAGAGTTGCAATCTCTTTTTCCGTGAGGGGAGGCTGGACCTGGGCGGCAACATTCTTCCATCTCTGGGCATATTCTCTAAAGCCTTCAGTAGCTTTCTTCTCCATGGCTTGCAAAGATAAATGATTTGGGGCTATATCCACAATATGCTTGTATTGGGTGACAAAAGCCCTTGCCAAATCTTCCCATGAGTGAACATCACCCCTGCCCAATTGTGTATACCACCTAGCAGCAGATCCCTTAAGGCTGTCTTGGAAAACATGGATCAACAGCTTGTCATCGTGCACATGCGCTGCCATTTTTCTACAGTACATAGTGATATGAGCCTTTGGACAAGTGGTCCCATCATATTTCTCAAATTTTGGAGCTTTAAACTTTGAAGGAATGACCACACCTGGTACTAAGCATAATCCGGCAGCATCTAAAGATCCATGAAAATCCATTCTTTCAACAATTCGAAGCCTTTCTTCTATAAGCTCTATCTTTTGCCGAGAATTTGAGCCTCCTTTCACTTGCGACATCCCTTGCTCATTGCGACTATCAAAATTGGCAACCTGAATTGGTTCGAGGGGGTTCATGATGGGAGTTGCATGCCCTTGAAATTGACTAGGGTCGACTGTAGACGGCATATTAGGGCGTACATAACCCTCGGTGGGCATTGATTGTGGCTCTTGAGATGATTGGGTTTCTCGTGAGCCAAAGTTAACTGGACAAAAAGAATTCTCGGCATTTCGCAATTGATGCCCCTCTTGAGTAGCTAATTCTCCCATTTTTTCATTGTTCAGCTTCTCCCACAAACCTGCCATCTGTGACAATTGCTCTCTCATCTCTTGTTGAGCTTTTTCCATCCTTTCCATTCGACTCGTTTCTGTCTCTTCCATGGTCCAAAACTATCTCCGAAGTTTTTCGATGATCGAGCTGTATCTACACCGAATCCGTCACAACCTAAAATTAGATGTGATGCTTTTATTGTATGGAAATTGTGAAATAAAAAGAAAATTCAACCTTGTTGTTATTTCAGAGTATCACAAGCTGTATATTAAAAAAGCAAAAAGGGAAATTATAAATTGAAAATTGTCATTTGTCCATTCCTTTGTTTTGATCCACTATTTTTCTTTCTCTCTTTTTTTTTTTATATTTTTTTCTTTTTTTCTTTAAGGAAACAGTTATTGTTAGCTTTATTATTTTCTGTCAAAATCATGTTATGCACATATGAATGAAGTGAATGCAAACCTATAAAAAGTTTTGTAGCCACCTTCCTTATATCGAGGACTTTGCATCAATCAGTCCTTTCTCCTTATATGACAAGTCAATTGATCTCCACTTGCTGATGATTCAACATGTAGTCGTTTTGGAAACAACAGCGATCCTTGAGAATGAACCAATTTAGCCTCTCCAAAACTTTCAAGCATCTGCATTATCTTAGCTAGCTTTCCTTTCATCTCCGGTATATCATGTCAGCAAAATTCTTCTTGATTATTCTCCAAAGTAGTAAGTCTAGCTTCAAATTGATCTCCGATATCTTTGACTTTCTTTAATCCAAAAAGACAAATACTCTCCTTATTATGTGATGTGAATGCATTAATGTAATGAGATATGCTATGCTAAAACTTAAGAATAAAAGAATCAAAATTTTTTCTCATTTAAATTCAATGAATTCTTTTTTCTTTCTTTTTTCATTTTGAACTTTGATTATTTCTCCTCCTTTTTTTTTAAGAATAAATTTGCTTTTTTTTCTCTCTTTTTTTTTTCAAAATTATCTTATTTTCACACCACAGTTTATTTTCTTTAATTTCCTTTTTTATTTAATCTATTTTTAAAAGAATGTGACAATGCACTTACCTTTTATTTTCTCATCAAAATTCCTCTTTCTTTTTTATGTCTATGCATTAGTTTAAAAGAAATAAAAAACATTATTGTTATTTTTCAAATATTATTAAAGAATGAATGGATGTTTTCATGTTATTTTTGGCAAAGGAGAGAAACCGAATAAGTCTTTATTTCATTCTACAAAATTATAAAAATGTGAAATTTTATTTGAAAACCAATATCTTTTGATTTTTTTGAGAGCATGAATTTAAAAAAAATCAATAGAGTTATGATATGAAAAAAAAAATAGTAAAAATGTTCCCTCACGTGTCCTAACCTCGGGATGATGGGCATGGCTCTATCTAAGGCTCGGCTTCTTAGGGCCTTTTACATGCTGGGTTGGGATATGAAGACCTAAAGGTTCCCAAATTATACATTACTGTCGTCCACACTGGACTAGTAAGATTTAATTTGAGTGGGAGTATTTCGCTTGCCATTGCGGAGGTGATTACCTCACGAGAGCAAAGGTACTCTACTCCCTCCTAAGAAGGACGGAACTCGGGTATAGAGCTCATGTGATGCAAATGCAAGTGCAAGTGTGTGCATGAGGGAACATGTCAGACTCAAATTAAATTATTATCTCTATCCTAAATGTCTCAACAATTTATTAACAACAAGTATATACAAATATAAAACATAAAATAAATAACATAAAATACAAATGCAAACAAAATCATTTTCAAAATCCAAGTGAATTAAGTTTAAATATCATTCAAGACTATTAAATTAAAACTTTGGATAACACAAGATTAATAAATGGCTTGACCCTCAAAAAGCGTCCCCAGTGGAGTCGCCAAGCTGTCGTAACGGCTTCGCGCTCGACGATTTTGAAAAACGTTTAAAAACAAAAGGAGTCGCCACCAATCTTTTTTAACTAGGTGTGATTGGCCACCTAAAAATATTTATCTTTTTAACAAAATCTCAAAATTAATTAAGTTTTATTAAAAAGACAGATTTTTGGTCTGCGAAACAAAAATTGGGTTCGGGGGTACAGTTACGCTTGGGGAAGGATTAGCACCCCCACGACGCCCGTTAAAAAACGGTACCATAATAATCATGTGTTATCCTTTTTGTTTTAATAAAATGATCTTACTTTAATATTTAAAATTAATTCCTTTTTTATTCCAACCTTTCTGTTCAAAATCATTTTTTTTTATTTACAAATTTATTTTGTTTTATTTTAAGAGGTTAAACTTTATTTTTTTCGAAAGTAAATGTGAACCTTTTTGTATTGAATAATTAAATCAAATACTCCAATACTTTTGGCAGCATTTGAAATAATTTTCCTCACCTAGAGATTTCTTAAGAATCACTACTTGTGACTTCTACAGAATCTCATCCTCGGAAGAGCTCACACCCATTTCAAAAATGATTATGAATGCATATGATGCAAACAGATAATATATGATGCAAATGAATTTTTAATTTTAAATTTCCTTATTTATTTATTGATTTATTTATATATTTTTGTTTTAGAGAAACTTATTCATTTTCATTTCATTTTTTATATAAAAAATTTAAATTATTGAAAAATCATACTAAATATTCCAATACTTTTGGCAACATCTAGTATGACTCTTCTCACCTAGGGATCAGCTAGGAATCACTACTTGTGACTTCCGTAGCATCCCATCATCGGACAATCATTTAATTGAATTATAAAATTTATTATTAATTTTCTTTTAAAAATTTATTTTTATTTTTAACAAAACAAAAAAAATTAAATTATTGAAAAATCATACTAAATATTCCAATACTTTTGGTAACAATTAGTATGACTCTTCTCACCTAGGGATCAGTTAAGGAATCACTACTTGTGACTTCCATAACATCCCATCATCGGAAATTTACTAAATTTAAAATTTTATCATTTACTCAAATTTGAATTTCATTATTTTTTAAATACATTTCCTAATCAATAATAATAATTAATGAAAATATAAATAAAAGAAAAATTTTTCAAAAAAAAAACTTTTATTTTACAACATACATTAATAATAATAATACTAATACCATAATAATAATAATAATAATAATAATAATAATAATAATAATAATAATAATAATAATAATAATAATAATAATAATAATAAAACACAAATAACAAATAATAATAATAATAATAGTAATTCCTTTTTTCTTTTTTGTTTTAGTTTTTTAATTTTAATTTTAATTTTCAATTTTCTGATTAATTAAAACACATTTTTTGACAAAACAAATAAATAAATAAATATACAAAAGAAATACCTAAATGGATTTGGGCTTGGAACCCAAAAAACCTTCAAAAGAGCCCAAATGGCTAGGCCCAACTGCTAGGCCGGACACGGGTCGGGAGGCGGGTCGCGCGTGACACGGGTCGGGTCAGGCGCTGGAGCGGCGCGCGGACCTTCTCCACGGAAGCGGGTCGGGCGCGCGGATCCCGGGTCGGATCCGGGTCCACGCACGGGTCGGCCTCTCTCTATAAAATCTTCTCCTTTTTTTTTCTTTCACTTTTCCCCTTTTTTACAGAAAAAAATTTCAGAGCTTTCCAAAGCTCTCCTGGCCAGGCAATTCCCGCCCGCCGCCGGGCCGCCGTCCTCCCCCGCCTAGCTCGTCGCCGGCCACCGTCGCCGGTGGCCAAAAATAAAAAGGCAACCCTTTTCCGAAAGCTTTCAAACTCCCAAGTCTAAATCCGGCCTCCGATTCACCAAAAGAACTTCCTAGCCCTGCGAATCTGAGGTTGAAACCGTCGGCCCCCTCCCCTTTTTTGTTGTTTTTTTTTTGTTGATGGTTTGATTGTGGCCTGTGGTTGCTGGTTTTGTATTTTGCAGGTGTTAAGGGTGCTTAGATCTCAGATCTAAGTTTTGGGGCTCTCGGTTTTGGGTTTGTGTGTGCGTGTGTTTGGGGTTTCGGGTGGTGGTTTCTGGTGAGCCGAAGGGTGAGGGTTCGATGGTGAGGGAGTCCTGGGTGCTTCGGTGATGATGAAGGGGGGTCCCGGGTCTTGGGTTTTGGGTGGTGAGGATGACGCTAGCTGCTAGGGGTTTCTGTTTTGGGGTGACCAGGGATGGTGATTGTTGGTTCGGTGTTGAGAGAGTCAGAGTGCTAGGGTCAGTGGAGAGAGCTTCCGAGGCTTGGTTTTTTGGGTGGTGAGGATGGTGTTTCCGGTTTGGGTCTGGGTGAATGGGGAGAGCTTGAAGCTTGGGCTCCCCGTTGCTGGTTGAAGGAAGCCTTTTTTGTAGAAAGGGGACTGGTATAGATGGGATGGAGTAGGCAGAGGCTGACCGGCGGGGATGGGATGGCTGGCAGTGTCTGTGATTGATGGATTGGACAAAAAAAACAAAATAATAATAATAATAATAATAATAATAATAATAATAATAATAATAATAATAATAATAATAATAATAATAATAATAATAATAATGATAGTAAAAACATAAATAATAATAAAAAATAAAAATAAACAAATAATAATAATAATAATAATAGTAATAATAACAAAAAGGGACAAAATTAGGTGTCAACAGTAATGATTTACTGTTATGAGTGATTACACGAATGTCAATAAATATTTTATGATTATCAATATTGCTTAGCTGCTATGTTAAATTTTCAGTAAAGTATACAATTTTGTATGTAAGCGTTTACTGAAAAAATAAAGTTTAATGTGTGTATCTATATATATATATATATATATATATATAATATTCAATTAGATCCCTATATATATATATATATATATATATATATATAATATTCAATTAGATCCTAAAGTGTTTTTCTTTTGTTACAAGGAAAATATTAAATAACTGGGAATGGGATGCTTGGAGTCGAACCTAAGTTCTACAATATGCCATAACTCACCCTAAACCACTCGATCAAGAGGTTGTTAGCAATCCTAAAGTTTTTTATGTAAGAATAATGAGTTAAAAATTAAGCTTACATCAATTGCTAGAACTTAATAAATTTACCCAAAGGTAAATTATTATTTAGCAATTAATGATATTATGGGAGATAGATTAATATATTGATTGAATATGTTAATTATCCAAAAATAAAAGATATATTCAATTTTAAATGTTTATTTACCGATTAAAGTTCATACATTTAACCTATTTAAAGAAAAATATATGGATAAATTTACCCAAAGGAAATTTACTTTATATTTGTGTTATGTTTATGTGAAGACTGTAAATTTTCGTACTAAGTCTGTAAATAAAGGAAGAAACTCAATGAACTTAGTGTGAAATGTACTTCAAAATAATAATAAATACTATTATTGAGTAATGAAACCAAAGATGTGGGTGTAATGTATTTAATAATAAATGAGTAATATATATATTTTTTGAATTTAGATAAATAAAATTCAAGATATATAAATCTATACTGAGTTAATAAGGAAAATAAGTAATATGTTGCACATTTGGAGGAAATCTAATAAATTATATAAATGTGCTTACGAAATCTAAATGCATAGAAAATTTAAGGACAAATAAATATATGTAAATATATATATTCACTTAATTAAATAAATAATACAACTACATTAAATTAAATGTAATGTGCAAGAGTATATTAAGGATATATATATTTATAACATATAAGACTTACTTATTGTATGTATATTTGTATTATATATATATATATATATAAAATCAGGTAACATAAATTATAAATATTTTTATATAAAAAAAAAAGAGAGAGAGGGAAAAATCGGGATTGGCTTCCTTTGGAAGCCACCCGATTGCCCATCTCACCTGCTCCACTAACGTGGGATCAAGAAAGCTACAGACCTAAGCAAAATAGAAGTAGTCTCTGCCAAAGTCAGGCCAAAAAGCAAAGGAAAGGAAATTTGGGAGAGTGTGTGGAAAAGAAAGAGGGAAAGACAATGTGAGCTGATGAGAAAGTGTAATAGAGGCCAGGGTTCTGCAGCAAGTCGAGAGAGAAGAACCACTGAAGTAGAGGAACACGAACAGTAGAGTGGCTGAAGCAAAGCCGAAAGGAAAAGAAGAGAAGAAAGGAAGGAGAGGCCGGAAGGAAAAAGGAAAAAAAAAAGAAGAAAGGCACAAGGAGAAAGAAGGCCAAGAAGATTTCGGTCAAGGTAAGATTTGTCAAAAAAATTTATGGCTTTGATTTGTTTTAAGGTTGTGTTCCTACTGTATTCAAGTTGTAGAAAAAGATTATGGCATTGGATTTACCTAAAAATGGCTGAATAAAAAAATGTGTCATATTTATGGGTTTTGGTCAGCCATGGTTCATGATGAATGCATGCATTTTGTTGCATGAAATTGGTAGGAAATGAAAGCTAGAAAAGGTTTAAGTAACAAAGAAACAATAGTTTGAAGAAAGGATTGAAAAATCAAGAAAAATGGTAAATGAGGGTTTCGGCCAAGGTTGGTTTGGGCATGATTTAATGCTGCATTTTAGTATTTAATGAATATACTGAGTGAATAGAAAATGTTTATAAGGTTAGAGTTGAGAAAAGAAGAGAAACAGAGTGCCAAATGTAGATTTCAATTTTTGCTGCCAAACTATCTGTTCGAGTCACATATTTAAAAATTCAGTTTGGGGGTTTCAAAATGAAATAAATTCTGGAAAATTATTACAGGTAGCTTTATGAGGTAGGCAAAATTCAGTTTTGAAATTACCTAATTTGGCGTTGTGTAGCCTAAGATATAGGCAGTTGAACACAGGGCACTCAGTGCAATAGGTGAGATGCTCTATGTCAACTTTGAAAATTTGTAGAAATTAGCACAGATTGAATTTGGCTACAAAATTTTATGTTTCTAAGGTAAATGAGTTAAGAATAATATGGTTTTGAGTTTACACAATTTGGACAATCCTATCTTGAGATATGGCTCAATTGGTACATAGAGGTCAGTAGACAATCTGCCAGAATGTATCTAAAAACAGGGTAAATTTGAGGAATTATTAAAAATAATTTCGAAATGATATAATTGTGAAACTTGATATTTTGAATAGGGAATTGGATTAAGATTCATATGGTTTTGGGATTCATAATTTTGGATATCCCTATAATTAGTAATATAAAATTTAATGCACAAAGATCAGAAAACCATCCTGTCATATGGGTCAGAATTGGGCTGTTCTGCATGGCTAGGTGAGGAAATTAAGTTGAAAATATATGTGAATATATATATATTGTGTAAATATAGTAAGGTCATTGTTAAGATGAAGTGGGATGATGTATAATTATATGCACATAAATATATATATGCATATATATATATATGTATATATATATAGTTAATATGAAAATGAGGAATAAATTTTGAATGAATTCGGTATTTGATCTTTGTTAAATGAATATTTTGGAGGAGAGAGTAGGGAGATGAAACCTTGACTAAGAGAAGAATTTCAAGAAGGAAAAGTTGTACATTGGTTAAGATTAATGTGTGTATATATATATACACATCTATATATAAGCAAATATATATATATATATACACACACACACCCTTTTTATGCATACGTATAAATTTTAGATTAATGAGTTGTTAGCTCTTGGCATAGAATTGGGGCTTAAATAATAGTGGCATTAAGATATACCTCTTGTAGCATGGAGTTAAGTATGATATAAATTTGTGATTTAAGATAAATAATATTAACTCAAGATTAATATATGAGCATGCTAGAGGATGAGAATAGTGATAGAGATATGGATATATATATATATATATATATATATATATACACACACCATGATGATCAATATGTTATATGCCATTAAAATGATATATATGTATAAATATATATTTATTTATACGTAATAAATATTGATAAAGAGAAGAAAGGGATGAGTATGGATATATATGTATATACAATATATATTGGAATATACACATGGATATAAACACATAGATGTTTAAACACATATATATATATATATGTACATGAGGACTCGTACCATGGATATGTCGTAATTGACGATAAGGAAGTAGCCTTAAATTAATAGTTACTTGAAATTAATAGCGTTTTTAAGGTCCTTATTTTAAGTACGTGATTAAGCATGATGATGTAAACTTATCGAAATGTTAATGGGTTATATGTAGCGAACCGGAACGGTGTAGAGGCTTGAGTATGGACTCGGAAGCACGAGAAGGAAATTTTAAGCCTCGAGGTAAGTGGGTTAAATAAACCATACTAGTATCATCTCGTAAGAGATGAAAGAAATCTTTATTCGATAATTATCTAATTTTATATCAAGTTTGGTGAAATACGATGGAAAAGACTACGAGGGTAAGTCTTGGTAAGATATAAGTTGACTTGATGTGTTCGTGAGTAGTATTCTTCCGGAATAGAACCTTATTTGTGACTTGTGCATTATGTGTATGACTTGTTTATGCTTAATGAGCATATAAAATCGTATTAATTGTCGGTGCCTGCATTATGAGAAATGCATGTGAATTATTTAAGTTGCACTAAGTGAGCATGTTAATATATTGCGATACTTTGAGAATGTATATGTGAATTATGTACAATATATACAACTCACGATGTTGAATTCATGGACCTCGATTAGTACCTAGTTGTATTTGTCGAAAACTAGGATAATGGAATTGTATGATAACTGAGGTGTATATGTGATTTGAGGACTTGAATGATTTTAGAACATTATCTCTAGAAATCATGCGCCGAAATGGCAACTGAGTAAAACTCATTCCTTTGTACCGTGTGAGCCACCTCTAGAGAACTCAAAGGAACTACGTGCTACACAGATTCTTCGGAACTATGGGAGCCACCTCTAGAGTCCTTTGAGAGCTAAGTGCTACACGAGTTCCGATGAACCATTAGAAAGCATGTGCCATAGAGGCCAATCCGAGTAAAACTCAATCTTTTGTACCGTGTGAGCCACCTTTAGAGAACTCAAAGGAACTACGTGCTACATAGATTTTTCGGAACTGTGGGAGCCACCTCTAGAGTCCTTTGAGAGCTAAGTGCTACACGTGTATCGATGAATCATTTGAATTCGATGAACCATTTGAAAACATAAGCCATAGAGGCAAACCCGAGTAAAACTCGATCTTTTGTACCGTGTGAGCCACCTCTAGAGAACTCAAAGGAACTACGTGCTACATAGATTCTTCGAAACTATGAGAGCCACCTCTGGAGTCTTTTGAGAGCTAAGTGCTACACGTGTATCGATGAACCATTTGAAAACATAAGCCATAAAGGCAAACCGGAGTAAAACTCAATATTTTGTACCGTGTGAGCCACCTCTAGAGAACTCAAAGGACCTACGTGCTACATAGATTCTTCGGAACTGTGGGAGCCACCTCTAGAATCCTTTGAGAGCTAAGTGCTACATGTTGTTAGCTTTAAATTGCCATATATATTTTGAAATGACAAAAACTTAAGTAAGCTTTAATGTTTTAATTCATATTGTAAATTTGCCTTATCACACATGATTTTCTCAATACATCTCAAGTGATCATATCAAACATTAAGACCATGATTTAATGATGCATACTCTTATTGGTCTTAAAACTTTATAAATGTTTTCAATATTTTAGAAAATCACTTGATGATTTCTTGGACAATATTTTCATTTGAGAAAGTCAAGAAAAACTCCCTTAAAGCTTATAAATGTTTTGGGTTGGATTAGCATCAAAGACCATATAATTTCTAACTCAAAAAGTGCAGGAAATCACCTTCTGGAAAGAAGGGATCAATCCCCTAAGGGAAGGGATCGATCCCCTTTTTGCAGTAAGCTCCCAACGGCTAGAAAAGGTCCCTCAGCCCAGAATAAAGCATTCTGGAATGAAGGGATCGATCCCCTATGGAAAGGGATCGATCCCTTTGCCCGAAAATAGCCTGTAACAGCTAGTTTTGTGAGATACAACGGTAATATTCAATCTTAGGTCCACCCAACGGCTAGAATACATCCAAGGGACTATAAATAGAGGCTTGGAAGCTGAAGAAACAAGAGAGAGCACCCAAGACATATCATTCTTCAATTTCTTCATCTCTTCAAGCAAATCAAAGAGTTCAAGAGCTAGAATTCAATATCTTCTATCACTCTCTTATTCCTTGTAGTGCTTAGCACAAATCTTGTATAGGTTTTCATTGTGCTTAATTTCCGTAATCACTTGCCTACGTAGAGGCCTTTCTTTGATTATATTATTTGTATCCCATCATTCCTTGTAAAGGGGAGGTTTCTCTTTAGCCTTAGAAAAAGGGGGAGGTTTCTCTTTAGCCTTAGAAAAAGAGGGAGGTTTCTCTTGAGCCTAGAAAAAGAGAGAGGTTTCTCTTGAGCCTTGAAAAGAGGGATTGTAAAGACAAATTCAAAGATAGTGAATTTGGGGAAAATCCTTGGGAGTGTCTCAAGGTAGAGGACGTATGCAAGGTAGCCGAACCTCTATAAATCGATTGTGTAAATCTCTCTCTCCCTACTTTTTATTTAATTGCATTTATATTGTGTTTATTTCATTGAACTTGGATTGCATGATTACCTAACCTAGAGAACTTAGTAAATATTAAAATAGGCTAGAGAATTTAGAAGAATCGAAAAACGAACTTAAGGTTAGTGAAAAACCGATTCACCCCCCCTCTCGGTATAGCCTATAGAGCCAACAATTGGTATCAGAGCTTGGGCTCGAGATTGATTTAGACTAACCTCTATCGAGCAAAACGATCTTAAATGGCTCACTTGAATGTAGGCACACCCCTAGGAGAAGAGGGACACTCATTAGTTAGACCTCCACTCTTCAATGGTGAGAATTACTCCTATTGGAAAATTAGGATAATGTTATTTGTGCAATCTAATGACTATGAAGTGTGGAGAGTAATAGTTAATGGTCCTAGAATCCCAATGAAAAAAAGTAGATGAAAAAGATGTCCCTAAGGGTGAGGATGAGTGGGACACAAATGATATGAGAATGGCACAATTGAATGCCAAGGCTGTGCACACTCTCTTTTGTGCTTTAGGTCCCAATGATTATAATAGAGTTTCCTTGTGTGAGAATGCTAAACAAATATGGGACAAACTAGCCATCACACATGAAGGGACAAATCAAGTTAGAGAGACCAAAGTAGGAATGCTTACACATGATTATGAGCTATTTAGTATGAAAGAAAATGAGTCCATTAGCGAAATGTTCACTAGGTTTAATAATATAATTAATGGACTTAAGGCTCTAGGCAAGGTTTATTCCAATGTTGAAATGGTAAAGAAAATTTTGAATAGCTTGCCTAAGTCTTGGGAGGCAAAGGTAACCGCAATAGAAGAGTCTAAAGATCCAAATACCTTGTCTCTAGATGAACTTATGGGCTCCCTACTTACATATGAGATGAAATTGAAAAGAAATGAAGTGCCTTCAAAGAAAGTAGGGGTAGCACTTAAGTCTTCCACTCATGAGGTCATTGAAGATGATAGTGATGAGAGTGGAAATGAGGAAGAAAAAGAAATGGCAATGTTTGCCAAAAGATTTAATAGATTTATGAGAATGAAAGAGAGAGAGAATGATAGGAGGCACCAAAGTAGAGGGGTAATAAGAGGAGAATCTAGTAGGAGAGAAAAAGATCCCTTAGTGTGTTATGAATGTAATGAACCGGGTCACACTAAGCTAGATTGCCCCTTATTTAGGAAGGAAAAGGATAGGAAACCTAGGAAGAAAGCATTTGTGGCTGCATGGAGCGATAATGATAGCTCCGATGAGGAAAACATAGATAATGAGGTAGCCTACTCATGCTTTATGGCTATTAGTGATGATGAGGTTAGTTGTAGTTCTAGTGAAGATAATGATTATACATTTGATGAACTACAAATTGCTTTTAATGAATTAGCAAATGATTTTCAATGCATGAACTCCAAATATAAGAAAATCATTGCTAAATTGAAAATAGAAAATGAAATGCTATTAAATGCCAAACTTGAATTTGAGAAGAAGTTAGAAGAAGCAAATTTAGAAATAAATGAGTTGAATAAAAAGAACTTAAATTTGCATAACTCATTTACTAGGTTTTATATGGGTCAACAAAAACTAGATCATATGTTAGAGACCCAAAGAGCTTTCTTTGACAAAGATGGGTTAGGCTATAATGAAAAACAAAAAGAAACTCATCTTAGGAATTTCTTAGTGAGCAAAAATACTATGCATGATTTATCTCTTACATGCTCACTATGCAATAGAATAGGCCACACCTCACAAGCATGCACAAATAGAAAAACCACATCTAGAGGAAGAGTTGTTAGACAAATGTGGGTACCAAAGCATGCAATAAATAATGATTTGTGCTTGAAATGGATCCCTAAAGGATCAAAAATTGTTAGCACTAACTCTCATGGACCCAAGAAAATTTGGGTACCAAAGCATGTTTGAATTTGTTTGTTGTAGGAGTGTTAGAGCATGGGAATACAATGAAACAATGGAGTTCAATTGCTCTACACACCCCCCTTTGGAGATTGCTTATGCCAATGAGAAAGAGGAAGAGCTTGGAAATCCATCCTTAGCAAGGTGACAACAATTTCTCAAAGAGTGACTAATGGTGGATCCAACACATCAAGGCAAAGCATTCTCTAGCAAAGGAGTTTTGTAAGCTTAAATCCTATCTCTTCAAGACTCATTTTTGCTAAAATTATTTATATGTTTTATTGAGGCACTTGGTTGATGATTGAACAAAAAGGCTTGACAAAGATTTTTGATTGTTTGATTGTAGTACTTGATACATTGAATGAAAAGCATGATTTGTGATTTTGAAATGATTATTGGATTTCTGCATTTTGAGCAAGTTTTCTATGTGTTGATAATACTTGTCTCAAATTGCCAAATATGTCATGTATGCAAAATGCCATGTCATGTGCATTAATGAAGAACTTATATGTTGGAAATCATGGCATAATGTTCACAAGTATGATGATTTAATGTTATATGTGCTTAAAATCTATGTGAACAAGTTTGTTTTGGCATATTTGTGGTTTCTAATGCTTTGGTTTTGTCAAAATATGCTTAACTCTCAAAATGACCTCCTTTGAGGCCAAAAATGCATGTTATTGAGTAAATTCTTCCAAAATTGCAAAATCTTTTGTAAAATGGTTTTTCAATCATGTTTTTCATTCATACAAGTCCAAAATCATGTTTTACAAATGTTTAAACCTTTACTTGGACTTAAAATACTAAAAACGAAGTTTTGGCACCTCAAAGGTTGGATTTTCTGTTAAAAATCTGCAGAAACAGGATGAGGGATCGATCCCTCAACAGGCAGGATCGATCCCCCATGAACAGAATGCAAAATCTGTGATTCTGGAACAAAGGGATCAATCCCCCTCCTTAAGGGATCGATCCCCCCAGGCCAAAATGGCTTTTCTGCACTTTTTCAACAGAATTTGAGAAGGATTTTTCACTTTCTTGATATCTTCTTTCTTCTCAACTTAAAATTCAGTGTTTTAACTTCTTTTTGATGAACTTTAAAATATGAAAAATCATTTTTCATTGATATCATGCCTCAACTTCATCAATTTGTATCATTTCCAACAAATAGTATCACTTCCAACAATCAATATCACTTTTCTTGAGCTCACAAGTGCAAAATCAGTTTTCTTATTGAAAATGGTCATGAATTGCATAAATCATGAAATAATCTTGAAATATACTTTCAATGAATGCTTAAACATAATTTTGAGAATTCTTTCATTGATTTGTGTTTATTTAAGAATTTGATGAACTTGTGCATAATGACTATTGATCATTCTTTTTGTTCATCTTAGTCAAGCATGCTTATAGGATTATTTCTTAGCTTGACTCACCTACTCCACACTAGGATTCATGATAATTATACATCTAGTGGATTGATTTCAAATGTATATTCAACAATTGGTAATGGTCATTGGTCTATAATTTGTGATGGTAAATGGATCCTATATGTCAAATGCATGAAACTTTATCATCCATGAACTTAAATTTCTCTTATGGCCAAATTATTAAACAACTTGAACTTTAATGACAACACCAACAATTGATATACATGCATTGAATCTTGACTGTTTTAATGTTGAACATGCATGTTTGCTTAAGTTGAATCAATAACCATGCCTATGAGATGAGAATAGATGGTTTCATGATATTATGTGCTTAACCTCACTCATAGCTTATGAATTTTAATGATAAAATATATTTTAGCTTGATAATATTGATTCACTTAGGTGAATCCATTTTAGTTAAATAGCATATACCCTCTAGAACATTAAATGATGATAACAACTAGGGATATTGCTTTGAATTGATTAAAATGGTAATCTTCCCTTGCTCAT
The DNA here is from genome assembly GCA_032173925.1 of Heritiera fomes. Taxonomy (NCBI): domain Eukaryota; kingdom Viridiplantae; phylum Streptophyta; class Magnoliopsida; order Malvales; family Malvaceae; genus Heritiera; species Heritiera fomes. Next base: position 16,952,014 of record JAPDPM010000002.1, read on the forward strand.
AATTGGTTAAGGACTTGAATTGGAAAATGAGCATAGGATTTTTGTGCTTGAAACCATGGAAGAAAATGTGTTTGCTTGAATACCTTATTGTTGAATCTTCCATATGGTATAATTTTGTGAATATGGATTAATGCTTTATGATAATGTGCTAATGATTAATTAATCCATATGCATATTTGATGATATGTGATTGTGTTCTTGCATATCTAGAATGATTATTGTCTTGACTTGAACACACGACACATAGATATTGGATTCATGCAAAATGACTAAGTTAACCATTAGTAACAATTGGTATTTAGATTGAAATAACAATTAATATCATTGGCAACCATATTTTCAACGATTGGTAAGCCAAAACTAAATTGCCAATTGGTATGAGCTTTAAATTGACAATTCTTCTCATGCTCCTTAGATTGAAATGACAAATAGAGAAGAATTCATATAAGACACTTTTGCATGAAACACTTTTGTGCTAGAATTTGTGATTAATTGATGTATGATTTAATTCTACACATAATATTTCTTGAGAATGATTTATAAGCACATGCATATGATATGCTATATAATTTTAGCTCATAATCATGAAGTATTGACATGCACCTTAGTTGGACTTAAGAGAACAATTGATATACTTAGGTGCTTGCTTAATTTCTTACCAATTGAAACCTTCTTGCAAAATTACTTATCAACAATTGGTATCAAAATTATTTATAAACAATTGGTATAGGATCATAAGTCATATTCTTTGCATGAATATTTCATACTGTTTATGGATATTGACTTATTTATTTGTGCTATGAGTCCCGTGTACTAACATGTTTGTTGTTGGATGGAGTATATTCTTTTATCTCTTCTCACATAGCTATGATTTTAGGGGGAGCATATTTTTTATTATTTTTTCCTTCTTTTTGCTATGACAAAAAGGGGGAGAGATAGAAATTAAAAGGGAGAGATATTAAAGGGGGAGAGATAATGGGGAGAAATAGTTTGAAAATTCATTTTCAAAACCCATGCTTATATTTAGGGGGAGCTTTATAAAATCCTGCTTTATTTGAGGGGGAGTATTTTATCAAAGAATTTTCAAAGCAAATTTACGTTAAGTTTTGTCATATCAAAAAGGGGGAGATTGTTAGCTTTAAATTGCCATATATATTTTGAAATGACAAAAACTTAAGTAAGCTTTAATGTTTTAATTCATATTGTAAATTTACCTTATCACACATGATTTTCTCAATACATCTCAAGTGATCATATCAAACATTAAGACCATGATTTAATGATGCATACTCTTATTGGTCTTAATACTTTATTAAATGTTTTGAATATTTTAGAAAATCACTTGATGATTTCTTGGACAATATTTTCATTTGAGAAAGTCAAGAAAAACTCCCTTAAAGCTTATAAATGTTTTGGGTTGGATTAGCATCAAAGACCACATGATTTCTAACTCAAAAAGTGCAGGAAATCACCTTCTGGAAAGAAGGGATCGATCCCCTAAGGGAAGGGATCGATCCCCTTTTGGCAGTAAGCTCCCAACGGCTAGAAAAGGTCCCTCAGCCCAGAATAAAGCATTCTGGAATGAAGGGATCGATCCCCTATGGAAAGGGATCGATCCCTTTGCCCGAAAATAGCCTGTAACGGCTAGTTTTGTGAGATACAACGGTAATATTCAATCTTGGCTCCACCCAACGGCTAGAATACATCCAAGGGACTATAAATAGAGGCTTGGAAGCTGAAGAAACAAGAGAGAGCACCCAAGACATATCATTCTTCAATTTCCTCATCTCTTCAAGCAAATCAAAGAGTTTAAGAGCTAGAATTCAATATCTTCTATCACTCTCTTATTCCTTGTAGTGCTTAGCACAAATCTTGTATAGGTTTTCATTGTGCTTAATTTCCGTAATCACTTGCCTACCTAGAGGCCTTTCTTTGATTACATTATTTGTATCCCATCATTCCTTGTAAATGGGAGGTTTCTCTTTAGCCTTAGAAAAAGAGGGAGGTTTTTCTTTAGCCTTAGAAAAAGAGGGAGGTTTCTCTTGAGCCTAGAAAAAGAGAGGTTTCTCTTGAGCCTTAAAAAGAGGGATTGTAAAGACAAATTCAAAGATAGTGAATTTGGGGAAAATCCTTGGGAGTGTCTCAAGGTAGAGGACGTAGGCAAGGTAGCTGAACCTCTATAAATCGATTGTGTAAATCTCTCTCTCCCTACTCTTTATTTAATTGCATTTATATTGTGTTTATTTCATTGAACTTGGATTGCATGATTACCTAGCCTAGAGAACTTAGTAAATATTAAAATAGGCTAGAGAATTTAAAAGAATCGAAAAATGAACTTAAGGTTAGTGAAAAACGGATTCACCCCCCCTCTCGGTATAGCCTATAGAGCCAACACATGTGTACTGATGAATTATGGTAAATCATATACCATTGAAATAATGAACAAATGATTGTGATCTGTGAATGTGATGACTATCATTAGATAAAATAGATATGATACATATGACAGAGAATGGGAACAATTGTTGAACTATACTTATATTATGCTATAGAATCATGTGCTAATTAAAATGGTTGTTTCCTTCACACTTAAACATATCGATAAAGAGGGACAAAAGAAAGTTAATGTATGAGTTAAAGAAATGAAGAAAAGCATGAATGAGCTTATGCAATCTGTTGTATATACAAGTTAGTAGCTAATCTTAATATAATGCATACATGCTATTTTATAGAGTTCATGCATGTATGATCGTGTTTTACGTTATGAGCCTAGTCTGTATTTATTTAAGCTACTTACTGAGCCATAGATTTGCTCACCCCTTAAATTTAACATCTACAGATCATACGGATTGATATCTAGCTCAGGCTTCATACAGGCTCTCTCGGGAACTGTACCTAGCTGTAGTACTCGTCTACGTTCTCCGAGCCTTGCTTATGTGCTTTTGAGGTATACAATGGTATATCATTTTTGATAGTTATACAAACTTTAATTTCACAGTACTAGGAAGAAATATGGGATGTAACTTTGGATCGCACTAGATTATGATGTAAGTCTATGTGATTATCGAGTACGATATGGGATTAGGTATATATTTTGAAATACGTATAAACTGCTAAATGTGGAATTATTCCTGGTTTAGATCCTTGAGAAACATGTGATGTATGATGATGTGAATTTTGGGAATTAAAGTTGGCTGTGTTAGGAAAGATTGAAATGTAAATTTAATGCAGGTGATTTTATAGGGGAAAGTGATAAAATACAAGGGGAAGGTTTTCAACCCGTTTCTTTTGGATAAATGAAAATAAGGCAAAAATGATTAAAATCACTTTAAGAAGTATGACATAGCTAGAGATATAATATTATTAAGGCAAGATTTGATTTAGTTACTACACTAACACCGAATACAAACCGTAAATAGAAAAGAAAAAAATTTGGTTTGTAATTTTCCAAAGCAATAAAGTATATGTTAAGTGGACGTCATTGGCCTTCGGGTCATGACAGTTTATTAATGCATGTATTTATAGTATCTACCTAAAGGATGATTACTATATATTTTCTTGATTGTTTTACTGAATTCATCATAATTAAATGCGAGCTTTATTTGTTATGTTTGGCGGTTATTGATATTAATTTGCATGCGTCATTTGTTGTTGTGTTCAATGGCATGAACTTCTCAGAAAGGTGAAAGCAAGTTGACTTCCACTTAAGAGTCTTGGATCTTGATTTAGCTCTCCTTCAAGAAAAACCTACTCCTATTAAGGATTCAAGCAATGACGCTGAGAATTCACATCATGGTGCATGGGAAAGAAGCAATAGATTATGCTTAAAGTTAAGACTACATTCCACAAACTAAGAATGCTACGAAATATATAAGTTTTATGGAAGAAAAGTTCATTTCTGCTGACAAGTCATTCACTAGTACCTTAATGGCTAAGCTTATGACCATGAAGTACAATAGGTCAATAAGCATAGAATAACATATCATTGAGATGACAAACATTGTTGCAAGGCTTAAAACCTTGGGCCTAATAGTAGAGGACTCCTTTTTAGTTTAGTTTGTTCTGAAATCCTTACTTGCTAAATATAGGCCTTTTTAAATTAATTACAACATTATAAAGGATAAGTGGAATGTTAATGAATTGGCTAGTAGGCTTGTACAAGAGGAAGTAAGACTCAAGAGTAAAAAGAGTCACTCTGTTAACCTAGTAGGAAAAGAAGTTGTGAAAGGAATCAAAGCCAAAACGTTTAAGAAGAAGAAATGGTCTGCTAATGATATTTAGACCGAAAAGAAAGAACAGATGACAAAAAAGTGTCATTTTTGCAAGAAAGCTGGGCATTATCAGAGAGACTGTCATAAATAAAAAGCTTGGTTCGGAAAGAAATTTATTTTCAATACTTTTGTATGTTATTAATCAAATTTAAGTGAAGTTCCTAATAATACTTGGTGGATGCAATGATTCCTTACGATCCGAACCACAAAAAGAAGAATGACATTTTGTTTATGGGGAATCGCATGAAGGCTCCTTTTGAAGGTATAGGGACTTACAGATTGGTCTTGGACACTAGATATCAATTGGACCTTTACACTCTACGTACCTTCAATTTCTAGAAACCTTGTTTCTTTATGAAAATTGGACAATTGTCGTTTTTATGTTAATTTCTGTTCTAGAAGTTTTAATCCATTTAATTTCTGTTCTTTATGGATCAAGTTTTCTTATTGATGGTTTAGATAGAATAAAACTTAATAATATTTTTGCTAAATCTTTGCAGGTCACACATAGTTGTGTTGGTTCAAAACACAGTAAGCTTAATGAAAATTCTGCTTATTTGTGGCATAAACACTTAAGTCATATATCCAAAGAAAGGTTAGCGAGATTGGTAAACAATGAGATTTTACAAAATCTAGATTTTGCCGATCTTGGAACTTGCTTGGATTGCATAAAGGGAAAGCAAACTAAACATACCAAGAAAGGAGACATAAGAAGCACACAACTTTTTGAAATAATACACACTAAAGCTTAGTTCGAAAAGAAATGTATTTTCAATACTTTTGTATGTTATTAATCAAATTTAAGTGAAGTTCCTAATAATACTTGGTGGATAGATTCTGGTGCTACAACTCATGTTACCAGTACTATGCAATGATTCCTTACGATCCGAACCACAAATCCAAGAATGACATTTTGTTTATGGGGAATCACATGAAGGCTCCTTTTGAAGGCATAGGGACTTACAGATTGCTCTTGGACACTAGATATCAATTGGACCTTTACACTCTACGTACCTTCAATTTCTAGAAACTTTGTTTCTTTATGAAAATTAGACAATTATCGTTTTTATGTTAATTTCTGTTCTAGAAGTTTTAATCCATATAAAGACTATTCTTTATGGATCAAGTTTTCTTATTGATGGTCTAGATAGAATAAAACTTAATAATATTTTTGCTAAATCTTTGCAGGTCACACATAGTTGTGTTGGTTCAAAACACAGCAAGCATAATGAAAATTTTGCTTATTTGTGGCATAAACACTTAAGTCATATATCCAAAGAAAGGTTAGCAAGATTGGTAAACAATGAGATTTTACAAAATCTAGATTTTGCCGATCTTGGAACTTGCTTGGATTGCATAAAGGGAAAGCAAACTAAACATACCAAGAAAGGAGACATAAGAAGCACCCAGCTTTTTGAACTAATACACATTGATATATGTGGACCTTTTAATGTTGCATACTTTAATAGAGAAAAGTATTTCATCACTTTCATTGATAATTATTCACGTTATGGATATATCTATCTACTTAAGGAAAAATCTCAATCTGTAAATGTTATGAAAATATTCCTAAATTAGTTTAAGAAACAATTAGATAGAAATATTCCAAAGAAGCATAGGCAAATGAGTTACTAGGAGTTTTATGGGCATTAAGGACTACGACCAAAGTCTCAATGGGAGAAACTCCATGTAATCTATCCTCTAAGATTGAGGTCGTGGTGCCTATAGAGCATGACATGCTGATCTTAAGGGTGGAACTGAGTAACGAGATGGGAAACGAGGAAGCCCTAAGAAGTAACCTTCATTTAACAAAGGAATAAAGAGATCAGACATTGATGAGGATGGCTACATACTAACAAAATATATCTAGGTATTACAATAAAAGAGTCAAGCACAAGATGATCAAGAAAGGGGATCAAGTCTTGATGAAGGTAGAAGCTTTTGGTAAAGACGAAGAAAGATGTAAGTTAGCTTTTAATTGGAAGGCTTGTACGTGATAAAAGAGGCCGTCAAAGTCGAAGCCTTAAAATTGCATGACTTGAATGGGAAAGTGATCCAAAAGACGTTGAATCTCGATAATTTGAAGGTCTACTATCGATAGAAGTGTTAGGAAAGAAAGTCCTGTGAATTTTAACTTAACTAAGAGGCACCTTATAATATGTAAAAGCAATACCATGAATTGAAGTTAGACTCTATGGCTTATCTTTTGATTGCAAATACCTTTTAGAAATAAATTTCCATGAAAAACTTAGGTCCAATGATAAATGAAATAAGGACGACCTCGAAACAGCCACGCACCTAAGAAAGACTTAGGAAAAATCCCAAGGTCAAGATGCAAAAATTCTAAAGAAACCTCCAATACCAAGGGTGATGCCCAAGTTCGTCTTACCCTCAATAAGGCGTGACCGACCTCAACAAAGGCAGGGCCTTAATAACACATGACCTTAGATCAATCACTCTAGTAGCATAGGTGAGGCCCAAGTCAACCTTGCCTTAAGAAGGTCACGCCGACCTTTAAGGAAACTTTGAAGGTACTAGAAAAATTTGTCTTAACTAAAAATATAGATTTCAGTTGAGAGGCCTTAAAAGGCATGTCTCAAGGTCAGATTTGCCATTCAAAGTGTGCATAATCAGGTTGATTCTAGCTGTAAAGGTATAAGGCCCAGGTTGGCTATACCTCAGGGATAGAATGTTATACGTAATTTAAGGAAATAATGGTTTAGATAAATTTTTCTCAATCAAAATGAATTCTTTGAACTGAAAGGATAAGATCATAGGTCATTTACATAATAGGTGGACCGATGTCCCAAGTTAATCAAAACTCAAAACATTGGCAAAAAAACATAGCCACTGACAATAATAATGAAATCTTTATAATGGCTAAGGCAAAAAGCTGTGAATATAAATGTTTCATACACTTTGAATTTTAAAGATGAACAAAAGAAAACATTAAGAAATGAAACACAAATATTAGAACTAAGCGGCAGCTTCATCTCAGACCTCAGCCTCCCCATCTCCGACCTCAGCCGCAGTAGCTAGCTTCATCACCCACCTCAGGCTCGTACCAAACCGTCTTTAGATTATCGATTCAAATCATAGACACATCCAGGTTCAGATACACGTGCTTGACCTCTTCCATGGCTAAAGGAAAATGCACCTTAAACGCCCTTAGCATTGGCATGCTTCATCATGGCTTCAAATTCAGGAGTCTACTGAAAGTTGGCTAATGTATGTTGAACAGCCTTTCTGGTGGTCTCCTCTCGGTCCGTCTCAGCTAGGCTCATCTCTTCCTTGAGCTTTTCTAACTCGACCTTCATCTCTACTACTTGGATCTCGAATTGTGCTTTCTTTGCTTTTAGCTCTTCTAAGCTCTTGCTTAAAGAGCGTGCTTTTTTGCGATACGAGCTGTAGTCACAATTAAGTTTGTTCACTTGCCCGTAATCTTGGTAGCACAAGCCAAAGCCAATCAAGCATGATGAAGGTTGGCAGTGGAATTGTCCAAGCAAGTGAAATTCATCATGTCCCTATCTTGAAAAACAATGAGTCAGCTAATGAGCAAAGAAAAAACTTAAGAAAAATGAAGTAGGGGGAAGAGGAGACAGAAGAAAAATGCCAACCTACTGGAAGGAGAGTTCTTTTGGCCATCTTGCGTGCCACGGAGGCACAACCAAAGGCACTATCAAAGGGGGCCAAGTCTACTAGTAGCTGAACAGTCTAGGGAGTTGCAATCTCCTTGGAAGAGAGGGAAGAGGAAGCCTCCTCATTTCATGAACCCTCTTTGAAGAGGGCTCACTCACGTCGGTAGTAGAGTTGTTCCTCTTCGAGGACATGGAATCCCCAACTCAGCTTAGTTTTGTCGGTTGTTGTTGTTATTGCTACACAATGTAGACCTACCTCAGAATAGGTTGAGCGAAGCCAAAAACATTGAAGCTCTTGGAAGAGGAATGAACAAAATACTTACTAAAACAGGACAAGTTAAGAGTATTTGAATAAAGAACAATGGTTAGTATAGGTTATGAGGTTTTTCTTCTGACTCGAGGAGAATCAAAGCCTTAGGAGAGGTTAAATGTTTGGCATGTAAAAGGATTCTCCCATAGTCACTCAATCTATTTATTTTAGAATAAGCTTTGAGCTCTTTGCCAAAATTAGACTGACTTCTAATAAGTCTCTAAAATATACAATTTTTAGAGTATTTTATTGCGTCAAATTTGACTAAATTTTGGAATTTTTAATGTAATTTCTTCTCAATTTAATTAAATTGTCATCATGTGTAGGAAATTCCAGAATAATGAGAAATCGAAAAAATTGCAAGAAAATTAAGAAAAAATGATTGGATTTGGTGTTTGAATCCTAAACATTAACCTTAAAACAAATATATTTTTTTTATATTAAACCTCCTTTAAACCTTAGGATAATTTGAAAACTTTTAAACCTTTTTCCTTTTCCTATCGTAACTCACTTAAACGCATTCTCACATAAATCCCAAATACACTTAACCCATCTTAAATCTCAAAAATTAATAAGTCAAAATAAAACATTCCAAATCTAACCCATAAGTATGGGCCATCATATTTATTTGTTGGAGATGTCCAGTCTAAAGACATGGCAAAGGATCCAACCCAAAAAAAAGTGCTGCCAAAGAAGGAGAACAAAGTGAGCCCTAAGGAAATAAAAAGAGTAAGCTACCGCAAGAGAAAGAGCTATGGAGGAGATGGCGTGACACAATTCTTCTTCACCAATTTCTTCAGCTTCCATTTATTGCTATTGAGTTGTTTCAAAACACTGCGTAACTTCAATCTAGGTTTTAAAGGGGTGGAGAAAGTCGGTGACAGTGGCTCTGTTTCACTGCTGCGTTTTCTTTATCATCGTTGCTACACTTTACCTTGAAGCTTTCTATAGTTTAGGAGTAATTTAGTTTAGTTTTAAATTTTAAATTTTTCCGTTTTTCTGGAAGTTTTTAAGTTTAGTACTCTATTTTGGATACATTCTTATTCATTGTTTAAATTCAAAACTTAAGTTTCTTTTTAAGTAAATTCTCTGTTTTCTTTTTCTTTCATACTCTATTTTTATCTATTTATGTTTTAAATTCCATTTGTCGGTTTCTTTTCAGTTTTGAGTCTTAAAATTCGAAGTCGGTGTCTTATTTTCTGCTTTATTTCTCTTCTTTTCTGGGTTATAATCCTGCTTTTCTACACCAACTACACTCTGTTTTCTACATCAATTTTATTGACCGATGCTGTTGCTTATGTGCTGGAGTTGGAGACGTGCGCTGCTGCCTTGCTGTATGTGAACTGGGCACAAGTGGCTGGAGACGTGTGTGAAGCAGTGAGGTGCTGGAGCAGAAGTGCAGCCACGGACTGGAGGCAGAAACGGCTGCTGCCTGTGCGATGGAAGCTGGTAAGTGCGCGAGTTGCTGGCGAGCGTTGCAATGTTGCTGGACAACGGCAAGTGGCGTAGGTTACATGGCAACTTCATGCTATTCTGTTTTGATTCTCAAGTTGCAGGTTTTATTATTTCAAGTGTAAAGGATGGTTTTTATTATTTTACTTTAGTTAATAGTGATTATTATTTTACTTAAGTAGATAATATTTTTATTATCAGTTTGAGCTTTTAAAATTAAGTTAGTAGTAGATTATAATTAATTTGCATATTTTTAGAATTGTTAGTTTAAAATTAAAATTTTTGGTTTAGGTAATTTTATTTTTATAATTTAATTTTTTTTTATTTAATTTAGAATCATTTCAAATTTTATTTTGCAAAATTTAACTTCATGCATTTTAATTTTTTTTATTATTGAGTTTTAGTTCTTAAGTTCCTTAAATTTTATTTCAAGTTTTGTTTTATTAATTTCTAATAATTAGTCGATTTGAAAATTACATATTACTTGAATAAATCTAGGTGTGACCAATTTTAGTACGTAGCTAAATAACCTATACAATCCTCATGGGAATGATACTCAGCTCACTCTTTATTACTTGTTGCGATCGGTGCACTTGTAGTATAGGTCTTAGATGCAACAAGTTTTTGGCACCGTTGTCAGGGATTAGTTTAGGTTGCCTTTAGTTAATATTAAAACCAATCATGCATAGGTTTAGTTCAAGCCTCTTCTTTTTCTTATTTTTGTAAATATTTCTTCCTCCTAATATTTTAATTCTGTTACTTTGCGGGCTACCATGGTGGATTTGGCAGAGCCTAAAACCTTGAGAGATTACATTTTGCTTCGTGTGTCCTTGATACATTCAAGCATTAGGAAGCCCGAAATCGAAGCTAACAGCTTTCAGATTGACCCGGACTTCATCCTAATGATCTTGAATTCAGTTTAATTTGAAGGTTTGCCCAGTAAAGACCCATATGCTCATCTTGTTTCTACTGTTGCCATTCGATTGAGACTCTTCTCATTCTCACTTCAAGATAGGGCAAAGGATTGGTTGTCTTCACTTCCTTATCATTCTATTTGTATGTGGGATGATTTGGCTCATAAGTTCTTAGCTAGATTCATTTCACTTCAGTATATGGTGAAGATAAGGAATAAAATTTTATCCTTTGAGCAATATAACTCCGAGCCTTTTTATGAAGCATGGGAAAGATTTAAGGACTTGATTAGGAGATGTCCTTCTCTTGGATTGCCCATGTGGCTACAAATTCAAAGTTTCTATAATGGTTTGGGTGATCTATCAAGAGATGTGATTGATACGCCAGTGGGTGGCGCTCTTATGGGGAAGTCTGTTAATGAAGCATATGAATTGATAGAGTTAATGGCTTCCAATGAATTTCAATGGCAGTGTACTTTGGAGAAGATCATCAACAATCAAAAGTTTGATCTTATTGAAACCTTATCTTCTCCCGAAGCCAGCTTGTCGGAAAAAAATCTACATGAGTCCTTTTATTTCCTGTGAGATATGTGAAGGAAGTCATGTCACTAAGAATTGTCCTATCAATCTGAGTTGGGTGAGTCATCCGTGCTATTCTTTGAGCAATTATGAGAAGCTTTCATCACTTCCTTCGGAGCTCATAGAGACATATGACCTTTCTCATCAAGCTCCTCTGCAATCACTGCATCAAGAGGTGTTGAGTGAAGAAGTTGAAAAGTTTAAACCACCCGAGCTTATTGAAATTGAAAGTGTGGTTGATGAAAAAGAAATGGAGAATAGTAAGGGTGAGGAAAAAGTCCAAGATGAAGGATTTAGGATTGAAATCCAAGTCCTAGAGGTTGACAAGAAACACCAAGAGGCATCCTTTATTGTTTCTTCATGGAACTTTCCACATGAGAATGTAGGTTTTATCTTAGAAGACTGTGGAGTTAAGTTCTATGAAGCAAAGTATCTGATGGAGTCACCTTCCCTGGTGGTGCACTATGTGTATCCATCCATTTTTAGACCATTTAAACCACCTTGAAGGATGACAGAGATAGTCAAGCTAACGACTATAAATCAAACGCTTCTGGGGAGGCAACCCCAGCTTTTTAGTAGTTTATTAGTTGTTTCTTTCTTTTATTAGCTTTAGTGTTAATATTTCGTAGCTTTGATTTTCTTTTTCTTTGTATTTTGTAGGTATAAGCCTAAGTTTGAGGGAGCAGTGAAGATGTGAGAACTCGTTAAACTGTACTGTACATGTACGGAATAATAAAAATATTTTAAATAAATAAATAAAATTTTGATATTTTCTAAATATCGGAATTAAGGTGGAATAGAATCGAAAATTTAGATATTGTACAAGGGCAAAATTAGTTTTTCTCAAAGAGTGGTTAAAGTGGACCAAATAAGCCATAATTTGGTTTAAGAAGCAAATTAAATAAATGAAATTTTAAATGGAAAGTGGGCTGGAACAGAAAAGAGAAGGTGTAGTGGCAACATGAGTAAATATGAAGACTTTAGAGGACATTTTAGACTTTAAATAAATTATGTTAGAATTTTATTAATTCAAATTAAATGAGGACCAATGAAAATAGACCAACAAAGCTGGTTTCATTAAATTCCAACTGAGATTTTGCACCGCCTCACAAGAATTGCATTCTATTTTAGAATTCTTCCCGATTTTGCTAGTTCTTCAAGTGATCTCTGTCGTTACTTCTATGCTAGATCTTTCCTTTTCCCCATGTAATTATTTAAGCCCTTAGACAAAAGTTGTTTCCTACTTAAAAAGCTTCATGAATACCTCAACACCTCAGCCAAATCGTGCAAGAAAACAGCAAGCAAGCCTGTTCTGTTTCGTCAGTAACGTTTCTTGCACAGGTAAGAGAATCTTCAGCTCATGTTTTATGCATGTTGATCGTTGGTTTATGATGTTGTTGGCTAAGTAAATGATAGGTAAGGATAAAGTTTAGAAGGAAAGAGTATAGAAATTTCTTAAGGCTGAAATCCTTGATCGTAGATGATGTAAATGGTTGAGGAAAAAGAAAAATTTTCTGCTGCTACATGCGTGTATGGCGTGAATTGATGAAGTAGAAATTTTGCTGTCTAAATGGGTAAATATTATAGCATGGCTAAAACAAAGAATAAAGATGCAAAAGAAATGATGTATATAAAAGATAAACTTGTTGTCGAGCTGCCATGGAAAATTAGAAGAACAAAATGGTGTATAAAAGCTAAACCGAACAGTACATGAAGACTGACTGAACCGAACAGATAAGCACTAGAAATGGACCTAGTGTGAAATGATTGTATTAATTGGTAGCATGTTAGTCAATAAGAATAGGCTAAATTAATGATAAATGACCAAGACAAAGTGGTCAAAAACAAGGGCCTGGTGAGCAAAAAATAGAGGCTAAATCGAAATGAAAAGTAAAGGCTGGAACCGAAAGGAAATCTGATGTTAATAAATTTTGTTGACCGATTGTAATAAATGGTGGAATGTTAGTCAATATGTGGGCTGTCAAGACGTGGAAATAAGGAAGAAAAAGAGGATGTGTTGTCGTGTATAAAGGAAGAAAAGAAGCTAAATGGATGATAAATGACCAAAAGAGAAATGGTCAACAATAATGGCCAGGGTGATGTGAAATGAGAAAGAAAGAAAATAAGTGTGGTGTATGTCGTGGAATGAGAAGAAAGAAAGGTTGTGTGTGACGTGAATGAGGAAGAATAAAAGCTAAAATTGTGCAAATAGCCAAGTTAAGAAAGTCAAAAGTAAAGGCTGAAAATGAAGAAAATTATGACCATACAAATATAGTTAAAATATAATAATAAGATACAAGTATGGTTAAAGTGTGGGGGCTGCCGATTATGGAGGAAATAAAAGAAATAAAATATTACATATTATTCCTTAAATGATGGAAATTTACAAGGAAGATGGCAGCACATTTAAGTGGTATATTGACTAAAAATGAAAACAATGAATTTTGATTAGATAAAGGTCATTCGGCCATAGTAGAACGAGGGAGAAAGAAGTGCATGAAAAATAGCCATTTTAGCTATAAGCATATACTTACATCTACATGTTGATGTAGATCATAGCTTAAAATAAAATGAAAATTTAGCTAATGATTGCGATGAATTTAATTGCAGTCAGAACCTCGGCGTTCGAGTGGAGCACGAGATAACGTGATCTCGATACACAAGTAAGAGATGCGTATGTACATTTGTAGGGATATCCGAATGCATGATTTACATGCTATGAAATTTTATACGAGATTTTGAAATTCATGTTTTGGAAAGAAAGCATGGAAATACGTGCGTATATGTTTTACGGTGAAAAAGAAACAGTTATGAAATTTTATTTTTACAGTGTGATTATCTTATAAAACTGTTTTCACCGTACAAGAAAATGTGATTGTTACCTTTATGGATCTTTTGAAAGATGCTATTGATTTTAATGAATTCCATAAAGGTAATGAGATTTCACTTATACTGTTTTGAGACTAATAGGCCCCATATCATGCCGATATGTGATATGTAATACGTGATACGTGATATGTGACATGCGACATGTGATATGTGATAGTCCCGGTCGACACCTGATCAGTGATCCACCAAGGACAATATAGACTATGGCCATAGATCTGACATGATTATTATTGCCCTACGGGGTACTTTCTCTCTAGCATGATATTCTGGGTGATGCCTTAGTCTCCACTTTTATGAAATATGAAATGATATGTGATACAAAAAGATGTGTTTACATGGAAAATGAATATGAATATGTTTTATGAAGAAGAATGATTTTTAAACAGTTTTTCTGTACTACACATAGTACTGTACTGTTTACAATGTACATGTGATACATGATATGACATTTTAAATGAGAAATATGATTTATTTAAACTAATATTCTTTTTAAAGAATATATGAATATTAGTTTATTTTACTTAAATGATTTATTTTATAAAAGCATTACTTTGAAAAGGATATGAAATAATATGGAGGATGAATTATCTCAACAACGGTATTTACTCCCTATAGCCGCTCTGGGTTTTCAGAACAAAACAGGTATTTCAAAATACCTTCCATGCTCCATCTGGATTTTTCGGCCGACTATAGTATCACTCCCTTGTAGAGTGCCAGTTTATAAATAGGAAATGAAAGGTTTTACTGCATATAGTCTTCGAGGTATCAAGATTTGTATACAAATCTCTTACTGAGCCATGGTTTTGCTTACTCCAATATTTTATCTTCCCGAATATTTTACAGTGACCATTTGAGGTAGGTTATTCGAGGATTCGAGGCTGCATATTTAGCACCTCGAGGCAGCGCATATAGATCTTGGAGGTATAATTATTTTATTTTATATGTTCAGACTTATGATTTACAGTACTACGATATTGTCTTAATTATGGGGATGTAAGTACTGATTTCAAATACAAATTGTGAATAATTATTTCCATTAACTATATTGAGTTACGAATATTGTGTATATAGTTAATTAAATGTGGAAAATAAGATATCGCAGATAGCCCAACCTATCCATGTGTGGTGAAAATGTGTAAAAAGGGGTAAAATACTGTGTACTTAGGATGTGACAAAAGAACTTTTTGGGCATGCAGTGAGCTTTAACAGAAAATCCAAGGGAGTTTCATTCTATCTTTTCTGAATTCTTGAATCACTCACACATTAAGGACAATGTGCACTTCAAATTTGGGGGGAAGGAAATTTAAACTAAATTTTATCAAAAATTTCAAAATTTTTCAAACTTTTTGGGCTTTAAATGTTTTGTCTTAAGATATATTGCGCTTGATTTGGTTATTTCCCATGTCCCCATGATTGAGATATTGATTAAGCCTGATGTTAATCTTTGGAAAAGTATGATTATTGAGAAGTATGAGTTGAATTCTTGAGCTTGCCTTATTCTGATTATGATTTTTCCACCTTTATGCACTATGTCTTGATCATGGATTTGTATGCGTGTTTAGAGAAGGATTATGTGAAGATAGGATTGTATTCGTCTTTGAAGTTGTGAGCATATTTTAGAATTTGTTTAATCTCTTCTCGAGGCAAAATTTTTAGTCCATGCTTAGTTAGGAAAATGATTTAGGCCATCCTTGGATAGTTTAAGCTTTTCAAGCTAACCTTGTAGATACTTGTCCCTAGTCACCCCCTTATGCCAAACTAGCCTATCTCTGTTTATACACCTGCAAGTTAATTTCCTTTAGCAAAAAAAAAAAATACACTTTCTTATCCCTTACCCAAAAAGCATGCAATTTATAAGGATATATCACGAGCTATGTACATGTTTGGATAGATAGATAGGATATAAAAAAATGAATAAAAAAGAAAAAAAGAAGAAAAATAGAAAAATAAAAAAAAAAAGAGAGAAGAGAAAAAGAAACAAATTTAAAAAAAAAGCAAAAATAGAATAAAGTGTATAACAAAGTAAGAAGAAAATAAGTTTGAAGGAGTTAATTGAAGCTTATAAAGATCCTAGAGTATAATGCATGATTTGGGGTTTTTTGAGCCTAAATTGACTTTTATCATACCTTTACCCTATCCTTACATTACAAGCTTATTGAAGTCCTATTGATTCTTGATTGAGTATGGCTACATTAGTGGAGAGAGAAGTGAAAAGCAAACTTATGCGATTGCTCATGCTTTAGGGACTTTGCTTTTCATGTTTGCATCATCTCATTCAGATAGGTATGCTCTGATATGTGATGGACACTTCACACACACACGGGATTAGGAATTGGGCATGTCATATGTTGATCAATAATTGCGATTTTTCCTTAGATTAGATCAGTACTCTTTTAATGAGGTGTTTGTGGGGAATGAATCTATCAAATAAATGTTATCTCTTGCATGTTTTGAAATTGTTTTTGCTTGAGGACAAGTGAAATATTAAGTTTAGGGGTGTGATAATGTAACATCCGGTTTTCGGTAAAAATATTCAATTCATTGTTCCTATCTTCGGATTGGTTAGGCTGTTTGTCGATGTCTTTTTCTTATTTCATTTCACTCGATTATGTTCATAGAATATTTTATGATATTTTAGTAAGTTTCTAACAAAATTTCGGCAGCATAACTGCTGTAAATATCCTAACCTCCTGCACTTTAAACACAATTTATATACCAGCTGAAAAACCACAATTTTCACAGGATTCCAATGCAATTCAAATACCAAATAAATTCATATAATTAAGTCCACGAAAATTTGGACATTCGACATATCCTTGTGTAAAAGTGCAGGTCTCTAGACACTTGTACAAAATTTCTTTCTTCTTAATTTACATCCCCTTAGTCTTTATAACATAATAAGTACTGTACTAGACAAGTCTGAGATATATAGAATATAGAATATACCTTCACTGGATAAACAACCAGTCTCGAAGGAAATACTGTAGGATCCAAAAATCGTACTCCTCTCGTATGAGCGGAAGGTCACTGCAAATATTCTGGGATGAGAGTTAAGGGGTGAGTTTACACTCAGTAAGGAGATATATATAGAAGTGTAATACTATGCTACTATATGAAATTTAAAAAAAATCATATAATATATTTAATTTCGGTAATTCAACGGAAATAATTTAGTCAATAAATAAATCAGAAACGGTAAGTCGATAAATCAATAATTCATTTCAATAATAAATCAGTAACGGTAAATCGATAAATCAATAATTCATTTCAATAATAAATCAGTAACGGTAAATCGATAAATCAATAATTCATTTCAGTCGGTAAAGACAATCAACACCCAAGAGACTCATGCATAAACAGTTCGGTAATCGGTATAGGAATTAAGCGTACCCAAGTTGGGCCAGGAATCCATCCCTAAGCTGTTCCTATCGGTAACAATGGCCATTGCTTAATGATCCACAGTGTACATTGGGCATATGACATCTGTGGGACTGCAAACTTGCCCAAATGTCTCACAGTCGATAACATGTAATTCGGTAACGGTAAATGCATGGTCATCACGGAGCAACAATCTCAAAAATTCAATTAAATTCAAATATCGGTAAAATCACTAACTTTTTATTGTGAGGGCCCGAAGTACCTTACGGGTCATTCATCACCTCACTCATCCATAATAATAAAAGTAAATATTCTTTATAAAGGAAAATCAATAAAATCAAATATATGTTCTAAAATAATTAAAATAATCTTTAGAACATATTCCACTTGCCATAAACTTCAAATTTAAACATTTAAACATATTTAAGTAGTAAATTTAAGGAAGGGATTTTTCTATAATTATAATGGAATGACAATTAAGTCTATCCTAACCCCTTGCAATAAAATTCACAATATATAATTTCCAAATCCACCAATTTCCCATGCAAGCACAGTATCTTCCTAACAACCTCCATATATATTCCCTTACCGTATTTACTGTGCCGTATGGAATTCAATTACACCACTCCCGTATCTTTATTCCTTCGGATTGAAAGCTGCAAAATAATATTAATTCCTTTAAAATTTAATATCTAAATCAACCATAATCATGCCTTCTTGCTTAAATAAAATTTCTATTTAAATTTCACTACTTGGTAAGAATTTAATTATGGCCAATTTAGTGTCTATTTCCCCAATCGATCTTTCCTTTAAATTCCTTAGTAATTATATTTAACATTAAACCACAAAACTTTAGGAAGTCAACATGGAGCCCTCTTTAATTTTTGTTTGGCCGAATGTTTCCTTTCATACTTTACCATTAATTTATTTTAAACTTTATCTATAGACTCCATGAAATATTTCCTTAATTCCTATAACCATTAATTAGACCAAAGCAACAAAATTCCTACTCCCCTTTACCACTGCCGTGAGTTCCCTCATGCTTTCACTAACTATTTCCCAACTTTCATTCCATGTCTTTATTTAATTTCTATCAAACATTATTGCTATGATTTTCTTGCATCAAAATTGCACCATTTTCCTTCCATTCCTAGCTTGACCGAACCTACCCAAATGGCCAAATTCATGGTTTTGCATTCAAGCTTCAATTCAAACTATGGCCAAGCATATCTACTCACAATATCCACTTCCTCATCATTCATGAACAACTTTCACGTTGGATTCCTCTAAACCCCCTTTTTTTGGCAAAAACCCTTTTTACTTCACACTTAGTTTCATGTAAAAATTAAAGCCATAAATATATCATTCATGCTTAGAACAACACCAAAAGCAAGATAAAACTAAGAGAAAACAACATCTCATTTTCTTACCCATGAAAACCGAAATTGCAGTAGTAAATTCCCCCTTTTATTTTCGGTTTCAACCCTCAATAAGACCAGCTATCAACAGTCCTTGAAGTGTAGAACAATTCTTGTTAAGGGTGTCTCTTGATTTAGTGAAGATGGAAGGTAGTTTCACAAGGAAGGATGAAAGAAACTTGGCGTGAAAATGGAAGAAATGAAACAGAGTAAGGCTGCTGGAGAAAATGAGAATTTCGGTCAACCATGTCTACTTTATGGTCCATTTTTTATGTTATTTTATTCCTAAAAATCTGTCCATTTTAATAAAGCATCAACTTCCCCTTTAATTTCCACCAAATTTCAAGTTTGCCACCAAGATATCTTACTACTTTCCAAATTTCAGATTTTATTTATTATTTTCAATAAATTATATTTATTTAAGTCAAATTAAGTCAATTATTGACTCAATATAAAGTTTGACCAAGGTCTCATATAAAATGACTTAAATACTCCTTTACAATTTCATAAATTCCAATTCTATTCCAATACCATTTCAAGGAATAGTCTTCTTACCTTTTAAGTATTTCAAGTCTGACTTTCATATTTTGGCGTTTCCGAACTCATTCAGATTATAGCTTATGCTGTGGGGCCCACTTAGCCATTTTCCCGACACCTACAAAATTCATACGAATAAATTGTAACGATTAAACTTGATATTCTAACTTTATCGGGTTAAGTAGGTGTATGAAAAATAGAAAATTAGGGATTTCACATCCTCCCCACCTCTAGAAAATTTGGTCCTCCAAATTTGAATCGGCCAATTACTCGAACAACTCCGGATATCTTTCTCTCATCAAGCTCTCTAGTTCCCATGTCGCTTCCTCTGTAGTATGGTACTGCCAGAGAACTTTAACCAATGGAATTGTTTTGGACCGTAACACTCTCTCTTTTCTATCAAGAATCCGGATAGGCTTCTCTACATAACTCATGTCCTCCCGAATCTCCAAAGGTTTATATTCAATGACATGAGATGAATCCGGATGATATCTCCTGAGCATTGATACATGGAAGACATTGTGCACTCCAGCTAACTGTGGTGGTAAAGCTAACCTGTATGCCACGTCTCCCACACGGTCCAAAATCTCAAATGGCCCGATATAACGAGGACTCAATTTACCCTTCTTACCAAACCTCATAATGCCTTTTGATGGGGAAACCTTTAAGAACACCGAATCACCCACAGCAAATTCTAGTGGTCTACGCCTCTGATCCGCATAACTTTTCTGTCGGCTTTGAGCTATCTTAAGTCTCTGACAAATCAACTTAACATCCTCCGAAGCCTGCTCGACTAAATCTGGAGCCAACAGCTTTCGTTCTCCCACTTCTTCCCAGCCTATCGGTGATCGGCACCTTCTACCATACAAAGCTTCATACGGTGCCATCCCAATACTTGCCTGATAACTATTATTATAGGCAAATTCAGCTAACGGCAGATGATCATCCCAGGAGCCCTTAAAATCCAAAGCACAGGCTCTCAACATATCCTCGAGCGTTTGGATGGTACGCTCGGATTGACCATCAGTCTGCGAATGGAAAGCCGTGCTGAAATTCAACTGAGATCCCAAAGCTTTTTGGAATTGTTCCCAAAAATGAGAAGTAAACCTGGAATCCCTATCCGATGTGATGCTCACTGGAACACCGTGCAACCTTACAATCTCCTTAACATATAGATCTGCCAAAGTACTCAGTAAATCTGTGGACTTAATAGGCAAGAAGTGGGCAGACTTAGTTAATCGATCAACTATCACCCATATACTGTCATGGCTCCGTCTGGTCCGAGATAATCCCATAATAAAATCCATAGTGATGTGTTCCCATTTCCACATAGGTATAGGTAGAGGCTGTAACAAACCGGCTGGTCTTTGATGCTCTACCTTAACCTGCTGGCATGTAAGACATTTTACCACAAATTCTGCTATGTCCCGTTTCATGCCAGGCCACCAATACACTTTGCGTAGATTATGATACATTTTAGTGTTACCCGGATGCAAAGTGTATCTAGTGGAATGAGCTTCTATCAAAATCAACTTCTTCAGTTCCTTATCATCAGGAACACATATTCGGCCTTTAACTTTAAAATACCATCACTGCCAATAACAAAATCTGATAACTCACCTGTCTGAGCTTGACTAACTACCTCAATACACCGAGTATCCTGCTCCTGAGCAACTCTGATTCTACTAATCAATTCTGGCTCAATCATTAAACTAGCAACTATACCATAATGCTCAGAAGGCATGACATTTAAACTAAGGCCTGCAAATTGCTCCAACAACTCATACTCTCGGACCATCATATAAGACACCATTCCCATATGTTTCCTGCTCAGAGCATCTGCCACCACATTGGCCTTTCCCGGGTGGTACAGGATATCACAATCATAATCCTTCAGAAACTCGAGCCACCTTCGCTGTCTCATATTAAGTTCCCGCTGTGAGAAGAGATATTTCAGGCTCTTATGATCTGTAAATACTTGAAACTTTTGTCCATACAAATAGTGCCGCCAAATCTTTAATGCAAATACAACTGCGGCCAACTCCATATCGTGCGTTGGATAGTTCTTCTCATGGTCTTTTAACTGGCGGGAACCATAAGCGATAACCTTACCATTCTGCATCAACACACAACCCAATCCCTGTGCGGAGGCATCGCTGTATACAGAGAAACCCCCTGAACCGTCAGGAATGGTAAGAACGGGTGCTGTGGTTAGTCTGCGCTTAAGCTCCTGAAAACTGCGTTCGCAGGCGTCATTCCACTCAAACCTTACATCTTTGCGCGTTAAGCGCGTCAGTGGAGCAGCCAATCTGGAAAAACCCTCAACGAACCTCCGATAGTAACCGGCCAGACCTAAGAAACTTCTTATCTCAGTCACTGTCTTTGGCCTCTCCCATTGCATCACAGCCTCAATCTTAGCTGGGTCAACCAAAATCCCATCCTTACTGACAATATGCCCTAAGAAAGAAATTTGGTCCAGACAGAAATCACACTTACTCAACTTAGCATATAAATTCCGTTCCCTGAGGGTCTGTAAAACAATCCTCAAATGCTGCTCATGCTCTTCCCTGGATCTAGAGTACACCAAAATATCATCAATAAAAACAATCACAAACTGATCCAAATATTGCTTGAATACATCATTCATTAAATTCATAAATGCTGCAGGGGCATTAGTGAGACCGAACGGCATAACCAGAAATTCATAATGACCGTATCGAGTCCTAAATGCCGTCTTAGGGACATCCTCACTCCGGATCTTTAGCTGATGATATCCCGATCTCAAGTCTATCTTGGAAAAGACCTGTGCTCCCTGAAGCTGATCAAAAAGATCGTCGATCCTGGGAAGAGGATACTTATTTTTAATAGTCACCCTGTTCAACCATCGGTAGTCGATACACAGCCTTAAACTACCATCCTTCTTTCGTACAAATAGCACAGGAGCACCCCACGGGGATACGCTGGGTCGTATAAACCCCTTATCTAGTAACTCCTGAAGCTGCTTTTTAAGTTCCTCGAGCTCCACAATTGCCATTCGATAGGGAGGTCTGGAAATAGGTTCTGTCCCTGGCACCAAACCTATCGTAAACTCAATTTCCCTATCTGGTGGAAGCCCTGGAAGATCTTCCGGAAATACATCGGGGAATTCTCTGGCTATCGGAATTTCATGAAGCTCTGGACGTGTTTGTTCTACGTCCACCACATAGGCTATAAATCCTTCATACATTAAACAATTCCATTAAATTCACTTTCGAGCAATTCGGTAAATAAATAAATATTTTCTTACATTAAATACTAGCAAAATGTACAATATAGCTAACGGGAGAAGAGAAGGTCACGGTTTTAGCATAACAATCTAAGATAACATGGTTCTTAGTTAGCCAATCCATGCCTAATATAACATCGAACCCATACATATTAAGTAAAATTAAATCGGCTATCGATTCCTTCTCTCCTACCCGTAGCTTACAGTTTCGATATACAATATCCGTCATCTGTGATTCCCTAAAAGGTGTATTTATCTGTAATAAGTGTCCTAGTGGTTCGGGTTTAACAGGCATATGCATAGCAATCATGGAGGATACAAAAGAATGAGTCGAACCCGAATCAAATAATGCTGTGACACTTTTATCAAAAAGATAAATAGTACCTTTAATCACTTTGGTGGAGGTGGTATCGGCGGACTCCCTATCTATAGCATATACTCGACCCTGTGTCACGGCTTTCTTCCCTTTCTCTGCAACCGTGGCCTTACGCTGAGTAGAAGCTGTCTTCTCTGATCCCTCTGGCACCTTCGGTCTAGCTTTAGGACAATCCTTTACTAGGTGCCCTTTCTCACCACAACCAAAACAAGCTCCTGTCAATAAATGGCAAGGCTGGGTACCATGGAATTTTCCGCAACTTTCACATGGCTTCATAAAACTCTTCGGTGAGCCCACGGTACTACCAGTTGAGGATCGGGATCTGTCCTCTGAAATTCTGATCCCTGTAGGCCTGGGAGTCCAATCATCTCTCCTCCCCTTCTTAACTGAAAATCGGTCACTCGAGGCTCTATCATCTGATTTTCGCTTCCCTTTATCCTTAGCTTTAGCCTTAGCTCGGAAATCTGTCTGATGGAACTCATAGTCCTGCTCACATAACTGAGCCTTACGGACTGCCTCTGCATAGGTACTGATGTCTAACGGATAGAGCTTAGAACGAATGGATGGTCTCAAACCCTCCATAAACCTGAAAATCTTGTGCTGCTCACTCTGTAATACCTCTGGATCAAACCTGCTCAGCCTAATAAACTTAGACTCGTACTGATCAACAGACATGCTACCTTGAGCCAAGTTCATAAACTCCATCTTCAGTTTCTGCTGAGCAGTACGTGGAATATATTGCTGATTAAAAGACTCCAAAAATGAATCCCACGTGATCTCGGCATGCCTAGCCTCTAGAATAGTCTTAGTGGACAGCCACCAATGCTTCGCATCGTCCACTAATAAATAGGTTGCCAAGCCTACTTTCTCCCGTTCTGAACATGTCATATACTGAAACAACCACGTGACTGCCTCCACCCAATTTTCTGCAGCTAAAGGGTCCTTATCCCCTTTAAACTTGGGAGGATCAAACTTCCGAAACTCCTTTAACAAAGCTGAACTACAGTAACCCTGGGGATTCTGTCTGACGGGAGGCTGGGTTGGCTGTGGAACCTCGGGCTGTATGGGTGGGGCCTGCACTGGAGGAACAGGAGGCATCTGGGGAGCAGGTTCTGGTACAGTAGAAGCTGGTGGGGCTGGTGGTACGGGTGGTGCATTTGAGGCCATTTGCGACATAAACTGAGTAAACATCGTACTCATTGCCTCAATACCTCGCTCAATTCTAGACAATCGGGTGTTAGGGCTACCCGTTGGAGATGGAGGAGGAATAGGCTCTGGAGACGGTACGGCTCGTCGCTGTCCACGTCCTCTACCAGTACTCCTTCGGCGACTACTCATTCTGCCAATACCGCAACAATTCAAACAAAATTTAGTATAACTTTCAACAGTTATACCCTAAATATATATTCAGACAAGTACAGTACTCGAGGATGTAATCAATTTTAGCATAATGACACCGACAAACATCAGACTAACTTCGCTCTGATACCAATTATGTAACATCCGGTTTTCGGTAAAAATATTCAATTCATTGTTCCTATCTTCGGATTGGTTAGGCTGTTTGTCGATGTCTTTTTCTTATTTCATTTCACTCGATTATGTTCATAGAATATTTTATGATATTTTAGTAAGTTTCTAACAAAATTTCGGCAGCATAACTGCTGTAAATATCCTAACCTCCTGCACTTTAAACACAATTTATATACCAGCTGAAAAACCACAATTTTCACAGGATTCCAATGCAATTCAAATACCAAATAAATTCATATAATTAAGTCCACGAAAATTTGGACATTCGACATATCCTTGTGTAAAAGTGCAGGTCTCTAGACACTTGTACAAAATTTCTTTCTTCTTAATTTACATCCCCTTAGTCTTTATAACATAATAAGTACTGTACTAGACAAGTCTGAGATATATAGAATATAGAATATACCTTCACTGGATAAACAACCAGTCTCGAAGGAAATACTGTAGGATCCAAAAATCGTACTCCTCTCGTATGAGCAGAAGGTCACTGCAAATATTCTGGGATGAGAGTTAAGGGGTGAGTTTACACTCAGTAAGGAGATATATATAGAAGTGTAATACTATGCTACTATATGAAATTTAAAAAAAATCATATAATATATTTAATTTCGGTAATTCAACGGAAATAATTTAGTCAATAAATAAATCAGAAACGGTAAGTCGATAAATCGATAATTCATTTCAATAATAAATCAGTAACGGTAAATCGATAAATCAATAATTCATTTCAATAATAAATCAGTAACGGTAAATCGATAAATCAATAATTCATTTCAGTCGGTAAAGACAATCAACACCCAAGAGACTCATGCATAAACAGTTCGGTAATCGGTATAGGAATTAAGCGTACCCAAGTTGGGCCAGGAATCCATCCCTAAGCTGTTCCTATCGGTAACAATGGCCATTGCTTAATGATCCACAGTGTACATTGGGCATATGACATCTGTGGGACTGCAGACTTGCCCAAATGTCTCACAATCGATAACATGTAATTCGGTAACGGTAAATGCATGGTCATCACGGAGCAACAATCTCAAAAATTCAATTAAATTCAAATATCGGTAAAATCACTAACTTTTTATTGTGAGGGCCCGAAGTACCTTACGGGTCATTCATCACCTCACTCATCCATAATAATAAAAGTAAATATTCTTTATAAAGGAAAATCAATAAAATCAAATATATGTTCTAAAATAATTAAAATAATCTTTAGAACATATTCCACTTGCCATAAACTTCAAATTTAAGCATTTAAACATATTTAAGTAGTAAATTTAAGGAAGGGATTTTTCTATAATTATAATGGAATGACAATTAAGTCTATCCTAACCCCTTGCAATAAAATTCACAATATATAATTTCCAAATCCACCAATTTCCCATGCAAGCACAGTATCTTCCTAACAACCTCCATATATATTCCCTTACCGTATTTACTGTGCCGTATGGAATTCAATTACACCACTCCCGTATCTTTATTCCTTCGGATTGAAAGCTGCAAAATAATATTAATTCCTTTAAAATTTAATATCTAAATCAACCATAATCATGCCTTCTTGCTTAAATAAAATTTCTATTTAAATTTCACTACTTGGTAAGAATTTAATTATGGCCAATTTAGTGTCTATTTCCCCAATCAATCTTTCCTTTAAATTCCTTAGTAATTATATTTAACATTAAACCACAAAACTTTAGGAAGTCAACATGGAGCCCTCTTTAATTTTTGTTTGGCCGAATGTTTCCTTTCATACTTTACCATTAATTTATTTTAAACTTTATCTATAGACTCCATGAAATATTTCCTTAATTCCTATAACCATTAATTAGACCAAAGCAACAAAATTCCTACTCCCCTTTACCACTGCCGTGAGTTCCCTCATGCTTTCACTAACTATTTCCCAACTTTCATTCCATGTCTTTATTTAATTTCTATCAAACATTATTGCTATGATTTTCTTGCATCAAAATTGCACCATTTTCCTTCCATTCCTAGCTTGACCGAACCTACCCAAATGGCCAAATTCATGGTTTTGCATTCAAGCTTCAATTCAAACTATGGCCAAGCATATCTACTCACAATATCCACTTCCTCATCATTCATGAACAACTTTCACGTTGGATTCCTCTAAACCCCCTTTTTTTGGCAAAAACCCTTTTTACTTCACACTTAGTTTCATGTAAAAATTAAAGCCATAAATATATCATTCATGCTTAGAACAACACCAAAAGCAAGATAAAACTAAGAGAAAACAACATCTCATTTTCTTACCCATGAAAACCGAAATTGCAGCAGTAAATTCCCCTTTTTATTTTCGGTTTCAACCCTCAATAAGACCAGCTATCAACAGTCCTTGAAGTGTAGAACAATTCTTGTTAAGGGTGTCTCTTGATTTAGTGAAGATGGAAGGTAGTTTCACAAGGAAGGATGAAAGAAACTTGGCGTGAAAATGGAAGAAATGAAACAGAGTAAGGCTGCTGGAGAAAATGAGAATTTCGGTCAACCATGTCTACTTTATGGTCCATTTTTTATGTTATTTTATTCCTAAAAATCTGTCCATTTTAATAAAGCATCAACTTCCCCTTTAATTTCCACCAAATTTCAAGTTTGCCACCAAGATATCTTACTACTTTCCAAATTTCAGATTTTATTTATTATTTTCAATAAATTATATTTATTTAAGTCAAATTAAGTCAATTATTGACTCAATATAAAGTTTGACCAAGGTCTCATATAAAATGACTTAAATACTCCTTTACAATTTCATAAATTCCAATTCTATTCCAATACCATTTCAAGGAATAGTCTTCTTACCTTTTAAGTATTTCAAGTCTGACTTTCATATTTTGGCGTTTCCGAACTCATTCAGATTATAGCTTATGCTGTGGGGCCCACTTAGCCATTTTCCCGACACCTACAAAATTCATACGAATAAATTGTAACGATTAAACTTGATATTCTAACTTTATCGGGTTAAGTAGGTGTATGAAAAATAGAAAATTAGGGATTTCACAGATAAGTCTTTAAAATATGCAATTTTTAGAGTATTTTATTGCATCAAATTTAATTGAATTTTGGAATTTTTAATGTGATTTCTTCCCAATTTAATTAAATTGTCATCATGTGTAGGAAATTCAAGAATAATGAGAAAATAAAAAAATGGCAAGGAAATCAAGAAAAAATGGTTGGAATTGGTGTTTGAATCCTAAACATTAACCCTAAAACAAATATATTTTTTTTTACCTTCAACCTCTTTTAAACATTAAGATAACTTGAAAACTTTTAAAGCTTTAACCCTTTCCTACCATAACCCACTTAAACCCATTCCCACAAAAATCCCAAATACACTTAGCCCACCTAAAATCCCGAAAATTCATAAGCCAAAATAAAACACTCCAAATCCAACCCACAATTATGGGCCATCATTTTTATTTGTTGGAGATGTCCAGCCCAAGGACATGGCAAAGGATCTAGCCCAAAGAAAGGTGCTGCCAAGGAAGGAGAACAAAGTGAGCCCTAAGGAAATAAAAAAAGTAAGCTCCCGCAAGCGAAAGAGCTATGGAAGAGATGGTGTGACACAATTCTTCTTCACCAATTTCTTCATCTTCCATTTATTGCTATTGAGTTGTTTCAAAACACTTGGTAGCTTTAATCTAGGTTTTAAATGGGTAGAGAAAGTCGGTGACAGCAGCTCTGTTTTACTACTTTGTTTTCTTTATCATCATTGCTACAATTTACCTTGAAGCTTTCTATAGTTTAGGCATAATTTAGTGTAGTTTTAGACTTTATATTTTTCTATTTTTTCTGGAGGTTTTTAAGTTTAGTGCTTTATTTTGAATACATTCTTATTCATTGTTTATATTCAAAACTTAAGTTTGTTTTTAATAAATTTTCTGTTTTCTTTTCTTTCGTACTCTATTTTTATTGATTTATGTTTTAAATGTTAATACTCATATAGACTTAGACATGCTTGTACACAATATGAAACATGTTAAACAATCATAATGCGGAAGCAACAGGATCTAACCTCTAGCCATTGCACCGTTATAAGTTTGCTGTTGAACTGTTCTGTGCTTCTTTGTCTACTCTGATCAATCCCTAGCCTTCAAAGCACTATAATGCTCACTAGATGGCGTATAACAGAATAGAATATGCTCGGGGACCGGGTTTGCTCTCTGGTTTTTAAGTTTTGAGCTTCAAAAACTGACCAACTCAATACACTCGTTCAAACCATCACAGAACTGTGACTCCTATATATGGTCAGTAAATCGGTTGAAATTAATGTGAAATCATAGACCATAATTTTGGTATTAATCATCACGGGTTATATATGGTAATGACCAGATCTTGTCAAGTAAATAATTCGATCTTGTCTTGTGATCAAGGGATATGCCAACATTCTCCCACATGGTCAATGTATTTCACTCAACAAATTACATGAATCATGGCGATAGTTCCTCTAATGGCGAGTATTATCTTCCATGTATTACTATGTAAAATGTCTCTAATCAACGCATTCTTACTTAATGAATAAACTTTATGTTTATTCTCGATCCAAACAATAAATATATTTCTCAAATAAAAACTAAAGTATACACAAATCAAAATGAAAAACATCATATCATTAATAAGAGTTTCAATTACAATCACAGTGTGGGACCATGTCCTATCCTTTCTACATGATCTTTAAATTTAAATGGTGGCATGCCCTTAGTCAAAGGATCGACTGACATTAATTCAGTGCTAACGTGCTCAATGATCACTTTTTTATCTCTAACACATTCTCTAATGGCTAAGTACTTAATGTTGATGTGCTTACTTCGACTTCCACTCTTATTGTTCTTAGCCATGAATATTGCAGTTGAATTGTCACAATATATCTTTAATGGCTTAGATATGGAGTCAACAAATCTAAGCCCATCAATGAAACTCTTAAGCCATACAGCATGTAAGGTAGCCTCAAGACAGGAAATGAACTGGGCTTTTATAGTGGAATTGGCGGTCAGTGTCTGCTTAGCACTCTTCCAAGAAACAATTCTGCCAACAAGCATGAAGATGTAACCGGATGTTGATTTTCGGGTATCAACAATGCCAGCAAAGTCTGAGTGGCCAATCACCTCCAACTCATCAGTCCGTTTATACATAAGCATGTAATCCTTGGTGCCTTGCAGATATCTAAGCACCTTCTTCACAGCTCTCCAGTGGTCCATCCCCGGGTTACTTTGGTATCTACCCAACATTCCCACTACAAAAGCAATATCAGGCCTGGTACAGACCTGTGCATACATAATGCTTCCAACAGCTGAGGCATATGGAATGTTCTTCATCTATTCTTGCTCAAAATCATTTTTCGAGCACTGGTTCAAATTGAACCTGTCACCCTTCACAATAGGTGCTGGGCTTGGTGAACAATCTTTCATTATAAACCTTTCCAAGACTTTGTTGATATAGGCTTCTTGAGACAGAACTAATATACCTCTATGTCTGTCCCTATAGATCTTAATCCCAATGACATAAGATGCCTCGCCCATATCCTTCATATCAAAGTTCTCAGAAAGAAATTGTTTCACCTCACATAGCATCCCTTTATCATTGGCTGCAAACAATATATCATCCACATATAGCACAAGGAAACAAATCTTACTCCCACTAACCTTCGGGTATATACACTAATCCATGATGTTCTCAACAAAACCAAATGAAGAGATGACTTCATGAAATTTTAGATACCATTGGTGGGAAGCTTGTTTCAACCCATATATGGATTTCTTAAGCTTACAGACCAAATACTCACCATTACTAGAGGAAAAACCTTCAGGTTGTTTGATGTAAACCTCTTCCTCTATATCACCACTGAGAAATGCCATTTTCACATCCATTTGTTGCAACACTAAGTCAAAATGTGCAACAAGCGCCATTATGATGCGGAGAGAATCTTTCTTAGATATAAGAGAGAATGTCTCCTTGTAATCGATTCCCTCCTTTTAAGCGAATCCTTTGGCTATGAGTCTTGCCTTATAACGCTCAGTGTTGCCTTATAAGTCATTTTTGATCTTAAAGACCCATTTACAGCCTATAGCCCGGCCCCATTAGGCAACTCAACAAGATTCCATACTCCATTAGATGCCATCGAATCCATCTCATCCTTTATAGCATCGAACCAAAGTTTTGATTCTTTGCTATTCATGGCTTGTGAAAATGTCTTTGGATCATTAACGGGCCCAATATTGAAATTAGACTCTTGTAGATACATAATATAATCACTAGGAATAGCTAATTTCCTTTCCCTAGTAGACCTTCTTAATGTTGGTTTAACATTCTCCGAAGGATCATGTTGTTCAACTGGTTGCTCATTCAATTCTGGTGTACCCAAAGTAGGCTCATCTATTGGTAAGTTATCAACTACTTGTGGATCTTCAATGATTCATTGTTCAATGTTCAGCTATACTGAAGGGACATTGTTCATCATAACCAATCCTTGACTCAAGGTAGAGGGTTGATCTCTCACGAAAACTAGGTCTTGAGATTGATCGCTCCCATTAACTAAGTCATTTTCAAGAAACTTGGCATTCCTTGGTTCCACAATTCTAATGCTATGAGATGGACAATCGAATCTGCAGCCTTTAGAACGTTCAGCATATCCAATGAAATACCCACTTATGGTCCTAGGATCTAGTTTCTTTTCCTGTGGGTTGTAAACTCTTATCTCAGAAGGGCATCCCTAAACGCGCATATGACGCAAACTTGGTTTCCAACCTTTAAATAATTCGAAAGGCATCTTTGGAATAGCCTTGGTTGGAACCTGGTTCAATATATACGTTGCCGTTTTAAGAGCTTCAATCTATAAAGACTTAGGCAACTTCGAGCTGCGAAGCATATTGCGCACCATTTCCATCAAAGTTCGATTCCTTCTTTCTACAACACCATTCTGATCTGGTGAACCAGGCATGGTATATTGGGCAACAATCCCATTTTCTTGAAGGAACTTCACAAATGGTCTAGGTGCTTGTCCATATTCAGTGTATCTACCGTAATAGTCCCCACCTCTATTAGTTCTTACTATCTTTATGGGTTTTCCACATTTTTTCTCTACTTCAACCTTAAAGATTTTAAAGGCGTCTAATGCTTCGCTCTTGTTATGAAGCATGTAGAGATACATAAACCTCAAGTAATCATCAATAAAGGTGATGAAGTATTTCTGACCATATGCATCAATGTTTGGATAGCATATGTCAGAATGTATGATTTCTAATATGGTTGAACTCCTATTGGCACCTTTCTTAAACTTGTTGGTTTGCTTACCCTTAATGCAATCCATACAAGTATTGAAATCAGTAATGTCGAGAGTACTAAGTATTCCGTCAGTTACTAATCTCTTAATTCTATCTATAGAGATATGACGTAATCTCCAGTGCCATAATGTGGAGGAATCCTCACTTATAACACATCTTTTAGTGCCAGTTTAGACATGCAAGGCGTTATGAGTAGTGTCACTTTGCGAATCAATAAAGAAAAGACCATCACATAAGGTACCATTCCCAACAATATCAGACTTAAAATATATAAATACTGCTTTATTTGAAAATTGAAAGGAATATCCATAAGGTACCAACCTAGAAACAGAGATTAAATTTCTCGAGAAACTAGGAATATAAAAGGTCTTTTCCAATTGCAAAACAAAACCACCCCTAAGAACTAAAGTGCATGTTCCAATGCCTTCAACACGTGAGCGCATCTTGTTTCCTGAATAAATGCTCTCCTCATTTCCCACTGGCTTTCTTAGGTTTGTCATACCCTGTAAGGAAGTCGAAATGTGAATTGTAGATCCAGAATCAATCCACCATGTGTTATGATTAACCTCAACCATATTTGATTCAAAACAAACACAGGAGAATGGATTACCTTTCTTAATGAGCCATTGTTGAAGCTTGGCACAGTCCTTCTTCATGTGTCCCTTCTTTTTATAGAAGAAACACTTGGACTCTTTCTTAATGTCAGCTTGGGCAAGGACTTTCCCTTTTCCCTTGTTCTTGGCTCGATCCTTGCTCTTTCCTTGGCTTGCAAAAAATGCATTTTCACCTGATTCCATAAGCAGTCTTCCCTCATGGCCATCAATTCATTGATGGTCCACTTATCCTTATGTGTGTTGTAGGATATCTTAAATGGTCCATATTGCTTTGGAAGAGTGTTTAGTATATAGTGCACAAGGAAAGATTCAGATATCTCCACCTCCAGCTTCTTGAGTTGGGCCGCTATATCTCTTATGGCCATTATGTGCTTGCGCACTCCTTTCACATTGGTGAGCCCTATTGATGAGAACTTCATTATCAGGGTGCTAGCCAACACTTTGTCTGAACTAACAAACTAATCATTTATGGCCATTAGCAAGGTCCTAATGTTGGTATGCTATTCGACAGAACCACGTATCCCAGCAAATATCTTTGTCTTAATATGCATGACACTAAGGTGATTGGATCGCTCCCAGCGTTCATGTAAAGCTACTTGAGTGTTGGTTTTAGTCAATACGGGCTCGTCTTTCCTTATAGCATAGTCTATATCCATGCACCCTAATTGGAGGAGAACTCTTTCCTTCCAAACCTTGTAGTTCTCTCCATCCAGTTCGAGAACTTACATGTTAATACTAGCCTAAGGAAACACTGCATATAGAAAAACACATGCTTATGTATCTAGAATTTTTTAGACAAACTTAATTATGTCTACCAATGTAAACGTATTTTATTAATCAATTATGAATTTCAGACATAAAACTTGCCTGTGGGCTGAAGTTCTAATTCTAATAGATTTATATTATTATAATAAAACTATCAAATTATATCATTTCCTAATCCCTGTGCGTAAATTAAGAAACTATTTTGATATTTTACCCTAATTAGTTAAAAAATTATAATAAAAATTCCTATGGGATAAAATTTACCATAACCTTATAACTAAACACAATTTATGTCTAATACCATTATGTGATTCTAACAAATATAATTTTGTTTAATTAAGGTTGTTGTGGCTAGGCCTTAATTAAACAAATTATGGATCACTTAGATATATTGTCAAAATTTTAAGTTTATTCATATTTTAAAATATTGCAATTAACACAAGGCAATTTAATTCCAAATAATATGAATAAACTCTATTACATGTGCTTAAATCAATCAAGTATATAAATAACAAAAATTATACACAATCATACTAAGCACACATATTATCCGAATTCAAATTCTATAAATTTTCATGATTATTTCCACAATTCATTTATGAACTATTTATCAAATTCTAAATTACACATAGATTCATAAATGATAATTCACACAATTCATGAAAATTTTTTTTAAAAAAAATTATGCCAAAATGCCCTTCCAAATTTTTTTTTTGACATTTCCAAGTGGGTATTTACGGCTAACGACGATCTAGTCTTAAGGCAAACGAACGTGCCCGCCGTTTCGCCTTAATCGAATGGCGAATAGCGTGTCCACCATTCCGCCCTTAGCTAAATGGTGAACCGTGTGGTTGCCATTCCACCTTAACTGAATGGCGAACTGTGTGCCACTCTACCTTAACTGAATGGCGAATGGCTGCCCTCGATCTCCTTTATGGCGAACGGCGATCGAAGATGCAAAACTTAATGACAAACGATAGCCCTGCTTTTTTCCTTTATGGCGAACGGCAAGGAAGTAGAACTTAATTTCGAATGATCGTGCCCGCCTTTCCTATG
The DNA here is from genome assembly GCA_032173925.1 of Heritiera fomes. Lineage (NCBI taxonomy): Eukaryota > Viridiplantae > Streptophyta > Magnoliopsida > Malvales > Malvaceae > Heritiera > Heritiera fomes. The sequence goes on from JAPDPM010000002.1 coordinate 16,986,292, forward strand.
GTGAGTGGCAATCGACGTCGTTTTGCAACTTCCTTCTTCACTGAAAACACCATCTTCTTCGTCGAACGCTTGGTTTCGACTCAAATTGTGACCTGACTGAAAAATCGGCCTTCCCTACTTTGATTTGAGTGGTTCTTGATTCCAAATCAATAAAGAGGAAACAAAAACAGGTCTTTGAAATTGGTTTTGGCTAAAAATGTCTTAAAACATAATTCCAATTTTCCAGAAATCCTTGGTTTCAGCCTCATTATAACCAAAACTTACAGAAACAGAAGTAGATAATTTTGGTAGATTAACAAATTACAAAGCATATATCTTAACACAAGACAGAGGTTAATAAAGCTCTGATGCCAAATGTTAAAAATCATATAGACTTAGACATGCTTCTACACAATATGAAACATGTTAAACAATCATAATGCGGAAGCAACAGGATCTAACCTCCAGCCATTGCACCTCTGTAAAGTTTGCTGTTGAACTATTCCGTGCTTGTCTGTCTACTCTGATCAATCCCAAGTCTTCCAAGCACTCTAATGCTCACTAGATGGTGTATAACAGAACAGAATGTGCTCGGGAACAGGGTTTGCTCTCTGGTTTTTAAGTTTTGAGCTTCAAAAGCTGACCAACTCAATACACTCGTTCAAACCATCATAGAACTGTGACTCCTATATATGGTCAATAAATCGGTTGAAATTAATGTGAAACCATGGACCATAATTTTGGCATTAATCATCACAGGTTATATATTGTAATGACCGGATTTTATCAACTAAATAATCTGATCTTGTCCTGTGATCAAGGGATATGCCAACATTAAATTCCATTTGCCAGTTCTGCGTTGTTTTTTTCAGTTTTGAGTCTTAAAATTCGAAGTCGATGTCTTATTTTCTGCTTTATTTCTCTTTTTTTTTTGCGCTATAATCTTGCTTTTCTACACCAACTACACTTTGTTTTCTACATCAATTTTATTGACCGACGTTGTTGCTTGTGTGCTGGAGTTGGAGACGTGCGCTGTTGCCTTGCTCTGTGTGTGAACTTGGCACAAGTGGCTGGAGATGCATGTGAAGATGTGAGGTGTTGGAACAGAAGTACAGCCACGGACTGGAGGCAGAAACGGCTGCTACCTGTGTGATGGAAGCTGGCAAGTGCATGAGTTGCTGGCAAGCAATGCAATGTTGCTGGACAATGGCAAGTAGCATGGGTTACATGGCAACTTCATGCTATTTTGTTTTTATATTCAAGCTGCAGGTTTTATTATTTCAAGTGTAAAGGATAGTTTTTATTATTTTACTTTAGTGACTAGTGATTATTATTTTACTTAAGTAGATTCATATTTTATTATCATTTTGACCTTAAAATTAAGTTAGTAGTAGATTATAATTAATTTGCATATTTTTAGAATTGTTAGTTTAAAATTAAAATTTTTATTTTAGGTAATTTTATTTTTATAATTTAAATTTTTTATTTTATTTACAATCATTTTGAATTTTATTTTGCAAAATTTAACTTCATACATTTTAATCTTTTTTTATTATTGAGTTTAAGTTCTCAAGTTCCTTAAATTTTATTTTAAGTTTTGTTTTTATTAATTTTTAATAGTTAGTTGATTTAAAAATTACATATTACTTGAATAAATCTAGGTGTGACCAATTTTAGTACGTAGCTAAATAACCTATACAATCCTTGTGGGAACGATATTCTACTTACTCTTTATTACTTGTCGCGACCTATGCACTTGCGTTATAGGTCTTAGACAAAACAACTTCGTCAGCCCCTTCTCTCATGATACCTTGGCTATTACTTGTAAGATCCACTCTTCTTATTATTGTTAATTACTATTTATGAAGTTAAGAATAATAGGTGTCTCACAACTGGTCCAAATTCTATTTGAATTGTACATATGAAAAGGGAACTGGATGGTGGGCCCTACTACTCTTCTAGTGTACCAATAAAGGTGAAGCTTAGCAGACCTGATATCTAGAGCCAAATACTATGCTAGTAAGGATCTTCACCTTAAACTCATTTGTTTATGCATGTTTTGAAAAGCGTGCAGTAATTTTGAAAATGACAATTAAGTCCACAGATCGATGGAATTCTCTTAAATAACGATCAAACTGAGTTGACTTTTGACCAATTGATAGTTATAGGTAAATTTTCATGTGATAAAGTTTTATCCCATGCAAACTAATAAACAAAATCACACGAACAAGTAGAAAATTATGCGATTCTATAGTTAGGGGTATTTTAGTAATTTTACCTATTTGGTCAGTCAAACCTCAACAAGAGCTTAACTAGTGATTAGTGCATATTAAATAGAGGTGTTTATGATTGAATGAATAATTTTGAAGGTTAAAATGACTGTTTAAAATGAAGTCAAATCACAAAGGGCAAAATTAGAACTTTTGTCAAGTATAAGGGGATTTTAGTAATTTACCACTTAAAATATCAATTGTATTCTTCCTCCAAATGCCATCCCCCTCTTTCTCTTTCTCTTTCTCACTCTTCCATTGTGAAAGCTCAGTAAAAGAGAGAAAACCCTTAAAATACTAGCGAAAACTCATCAAAATCGAAAACCACCTTCACCAAACCTGTCCAACTCTTTGAGCTCTTTAAGATAGCGCCAAAACCCAGCTTAGAGGAGGCCAAATTCTTGGTGTTTGAGCTTCCTTCATTTTCGGCCATAGGTGAAAGGCGAGAGAAAATGTATTTTTTCATGCTTTAATGGCTTTATGTTATGTGTTTAAGACGTTTAGCCATATATTCAAGCTTAAATTGGATTAAAACCACTAGAATTCACTTCTAAGGTTTTGGCCAAGGTAACCCATGTGTGTGTGTGATTGGTGTTCAATGCATAAATGGTGTAGAAACAGTGTAGACAATGTTTAGAATGTTATTATGGGCTTAAATCTTTGAAACGGAGTGTATAGGCAAGTTAGGCCAACTTAGCCAAGACAAAAGCATGAGGAATTCATGCTCAACTTGATGTAAATTGGGTCTTAGAAAATTGTATAAATTAATAGAAGACTATTAGTGAAGTCAAAACCCAAAACGGAGGTGTTTTAATGACAGTTGTAGTAATAGCATTTGTATGAAATAGACCGAATTGGTTGCTGCAGTAAGCTATGTAGTAGATCTCAAGAAGTTATGAATTCATTATAACTAAAGTGTGATGAATTGATTGTGTTCACATGATGTTTTGCAGTTCGAAAGTGAGGTAAAAAATATTAGTGCTAACGAGCAAATTGGCAAAATCGAGTGGTAAGGGATAGATGTAAAAAGCATAGGGATACTATGTTGCATTAGTACTATATGAATTGTGATATATTGTGATTTAATATTGAGGAATGATTGAATTGGGAAATTGTGTTGGAATTATATATTGTGTTTTTAGTATAAGAGGGTATAGGGACAACCATATTGTTATGCTGTTGAAATTTCGTAAACTGAACCCTAAACCTTAGAATTATAAGGGATAGATTATATTGTGATAGAAACAACTCTAAAGAAGTGTAGAAGTAAGAGTTGCATATAGGTCGCTAACGCAACCCAAATTTGTAACTTAGTTTCGGAGACTGTTTTTAATGATTTTCTTCGTTTTCAAATTTTCTATGAGTGCTGATATCATTCTTACATGTAAATAAAATATTTTAAATACTGGATTCTGAACTATGAATATTTGTCAAATATTGTACCTTGATTGCTATTATTATCGATTTTACTAAATTATGAACTGACTAAGGATCTATTTTATCGGGTTGATTTCTAAAGAATGTTTCTACTATATTATAAGTCATTTTGCGACTGTTGGCCCTATAGTAACCTTCGAGCTTATCATTCTTATTCAAGTAATGAGTGTCATCAATCACCAAAAATAAAATTTCCTAACTCTACTATGTAGATAGCAGAGCAAGGGTCGAACTCACAGAGATTGAATTATTTAAGTTAATTATTGAATTAAAAACCTAATTTTACGATTTAGGGGAAGAAGAAGAAATTCTAAGGATTTTGTAAGCTATGTCTAAAATAGAAAAAAAAAAGCAAGGATTATTAATATCAAAAACAAATATCAAAAAGCTTCAGTTACGAGGCAATTAATTATTCTTGGATTTTGATGTTGATCATTAATTATAGAATATTACTATCAATTAAATAGTCAATTGTAGCATAACAACAAGCTCTATTACACCATCTTTTCTTACTGAGTAGTTAGTTAAACAAGCTCTTTAACTAATCTCTAACTACTTAACCTACCTAGAAGAAGCTCTCTAAATATAAGTTGTAGCAGTATTAACAACAAGAAAGATATGGGTTGACATTAGATAACAAACACATAAGCTCAGTTCATTTAATCTAAAACTCAATTCTATTCCATCCCTAGTGATTAACTCCACAAGCAATTACGAACTTATGTTTTTAATCTAGTTGTAGATTATTTAATTAAATTAAATAGTGGGCCCTACTATCTAATCAAGTAAATAATCATGCAAATGTGCTCAGAGAATCTTGGATACTTAATCAATAATTATATAATAGGTTCAAAAATCTCATAACATGCTTTTCCCAAGAATAATTAATTTACCTCATAACTGAACAAGAAACCTACTCACTAGTCATCATAAAATTCAAGTTTAATATTATAAGATATCATGAATCATGCAAAAGACAATCAATATATCAATCTTTAATAATCTAAAACAAGAAATCTAAAATCAAGATTATAAACTAGCAAGAACTAAACAAATAATATGAAAAATAAAACAAGAATCAAAATAATTATCACTAAAGAAATCAGCAACCATATAAAATTATTAATAAGAAATAGATAAAGCCTAATAAACCTAAGAGAAGAATCAGTTTTAAATAAAGAAAAGAAAAGAAAATAATTTAATCCTAGAAACTATAAAGAAATCGTTAACCTTGAAAAATATTAAATACGAAATTAAATCTATTTCTAATAGAAAGACTAAAGAGAAAATAATTTTATAATTAAAAAGAAAGAAATCAGCAAGACCAATGATAAAGAAAAAAAGAAAAATAAAATTTTTTAAAGGAAAAGAAATCAGCAATATCAAATTTGAAAGAAAGAAAATAAAACTTTTATTAAAACCCTAAAGAAAAACTTATAAAAGACTAAGAGGGAAGAGGGATGTGAGGGATGTTGTTTATGAGAGCCTTGTGCTCTTTATATAGGCCTAAGAAAGAGTTTAGAAGACTTTCTTAAGCAATGTGGGATTCAAATAAGAGTTTACTTGGGGAATAGGTAATTTGACTAGTCAAACTCTTATCTTTATCTCATCATCCTTTTACAATTATTTTCTAAATAAAATTCTTAAGGCCTATTTTTATTAATTAATTACATATTTATGATATAATAAAATTAAGAAATTATCTTGTCTCAACAAAATATTGTCATGAACTTGCTTTGTTGGAATTTCTTCTCAATCTCGATTTTCTACCTAGAATTTCGTATTGATTTTGTCCAGATGTTTGACCCATCAAATGAACTCTGATTTTCACAATCTTGTACATTTTGAAAACCCTGAGAATTCCTTTACAACTTCAATGAAGGCACTTCTTCTTGAGAGCAAATTGTTAAGTTGGTCAAATTCATCAATCTTTCGAGCTGGCCAGAAAAATCTGCACTTTGCTCTTTTTAGCTTCTTTTTATTCCAACTTTGATATTTAATACCTAAAACATAAAATAAACATTAGTAAGCTATTTTAGGCATAAAACATCAATATAGAAAATATATTAGCACATATAAAATTCACAAAATATCATCTTATCACTGAGTGAGTGATCGAGTGTACAGTTGCTATTAGACCCTAGTCAAGTCTTCAGCATCCACAGCTAACATTGACTGCTGTTCAGTATGAATCACTACTGACTATGGCCATTCATCTTATTATTGCTTCCTTTTGGGAATTTTTATATTGCATGATACTATTGGGTGTTGCCTAGTCTCCACTATAATGCTACTGAACTGTTTTACTATGTGCTTTTTGAATTTGATCGATTGAATTAACTTATTGATTATTACCGAATCTGATCAATTGTTTACTGATTATTTCATTAAAATAGTTTACTGAATTTGATCAATTGATTTGATTTGCTGATCGTTTAAGGAATCAAATCGACTATTTCCTAATAGTCTTATTTGAAATAGTTTATGAATTGAGTATTATTTCATTTACTAAGTGCTTGTTAATGTTTTCTGAGTTTGCTTACGAAAAGTTTGATCGGATTTGAACTGCTAATTTAATTTACTGTAATAATTCCTTATAGTCGAAATTAAGAACTGGGCAAGTGAGGTACTTCAAAGTATCCTTTTGTACTCATCCTGGTTACCTAATCGACTATAGTATCTTTCCTGTAGAGCGCCTTAAACTTCATTTTAATAGTAAGTCTACGTATAAGAAAATGTTTTATGATACATGTATATAGTTATACATAGATAAACTCTTTTATATGTATTTCTTACTAGGCGTAAGCTCAGCTCCTTACTTTCTTTCTAGATTATCTACAATAGTTCATTTTCGCCTTGGAGGTCACTTAAATTAGTATCCCTCAGGTGGTTACTCATAGATTGTAAAGGTATACAATTTTACTTTTTATACGTTCAAACTTTATATGTACAGTACTACTATGTATGTAATTTGTACAGGGGATGTAAACCATATTGTGACGTACATTATAAATTAATATATCAGATGTAGAATTTTGAAATTTTTAATCATCCATGTGAAAATCGAAATGATAGTTTTAGATTCTGGGTTTTATTTGATATTGAAATCAAAGTGTGGACACTACAGACAGCCTAGCCAAATATAAAAGTTAAATCTGAGTGTGGTAATTAGATCGTGACATTACTAACCTCTGACTCCTTGGGAGAAATTAAACTGAAATAATGTAACTTCTATGTTCTATTTGAAGAAGGAATGTTGCTGAAGAGTATTCTACGAAGACGAGTTGTGGCTTAATGCCAGCTCTTGCCAACTAGGTTAACCTTTATTGAGAAAAATGATCACACAAAACTAGGAAGCCCACAATATGACACCAGTTATTGGGCAGGAGCTAAGATATGGCTAAATTATAGAAATTTAAAAGCTCAACGACAAAAGATAGATGCTTAGGTAATTTCTTTGCTTGACTTTCATAATTTTTAGGGCATAAGTAGTTAAATTTTAATTGAATAAATTTAGCAAATCTCTATGAGATCGACTCTTGTATTTGCACGATATACTATCTTGATTCGTTCACTTACGAGAATATAACTTTTTGTTCATCACCAACCCTATCTAACTTTCAGAGCTCTACAACTTGACATCAAAATCAAGTCCTGAAGTGGCCATTTTTATGGTGTTTGAGATTTTACAACTTGTGGCCATGGTGAAAGGTGAGAGAAAGCTTGTGTTTTTCATGGTTTTACGATGAATTGTCATGTGTTCATGATGTTTAAGCATGTATTTGAGCTAGGATTGAATTAAAATCATGTTAATCTCTCTCTTAAGGTTTCGGTCAAGTAAGGGTTTATATGATATCACGTAGCTTGGCATGCATGAATGGTTTTGTGATAACCACTAAATTTCAGAATTTAATATTAATGCAATAAATCAGATAATGTAAATAAATAAATTTATTTGCGAAAATAGAAATATCGTCTAAGATACGGTATTTAGTGAAATGATGGAATTATGGAAAATAAGAAGGAGGAAATTTAATTTGGATAAATGAAAATCCAAATTAAATAAGAAAATGAGCAATGAAAGTGGTATATAATTATATAATTATATATTATATAAATGTATTCTTATACAGATACATATGTATTTAAATGCTATATATAGTATATATTATTATACAGTGGTATATATATGTATATATACTATTTTATACATTAAATAATACATATGTATACAATTAATGTATTTTACATTAAAGTTGTATATATCTATATTTGTGAATACAATATGTATTGCATTATTATATTTATATAGATATATATAAATGTTATTTAAATTATTTTAAAATATATAAATATATATTAAATATATATTATGTTAATACATAATATATATATCTATATATAAAATAACATATTATATGTATAATATATAGTATATAGATATAATTATATGTAATTAAACAAAATAAAAAGGAAAATGGAGAAGGAAAATCGGGAAGGATCCCGAGTCTTCCTCCCCAGTGGTAACTGGCCACTGTCGTCGGAGAAAGAAAGAGAGACAAGGGAGGTAGTCGCCTACGAGGGAAGAGGAGAAGGAAGCTTGACCGGCGACAGAAGAAAAAACGGCGGAAGAAAGGAAAGAAACAGAGGCGAAACCGGCGGAGAAAGCCGAAGAGAAAGGAGGAAGAAAACGGCGGTGTTGGCCGGTCCAGGCACCGCCACAGCCACCCCAACCTCGGCGAAGGTGAGGGGAAGAAGAAGGGAGCCACCGGTGAGGCCAACGACGGCGAAGGAAGGTCGAACGGAGGAAGAGAGAAACTGAGGCAAAACCGAGCAGATCCGCTGCTGTGCCACCGATCCAGGCTGAACGGAGGTCACCGGCAGCTTCGCCTTGACGCCGGCTAGCTGAGGGAATGCTGAACTGTCGGAGAACCGGCCGTTGGAGAAGAACCAGCCATGGAGGAGGCTGACTGGTCTGGAACCGATCTGAACCATAAAAGAAAGAAAAGAAAAAGGAAAAAAAAAGGAAAGAGAAAAAGAAAAGAAAACGAAAAGGGAAAGAAAAAGAAAGAGAAAGAAACGAGGGAAAGAAGAAAAGAGAGAAAAGGAAAATTCCCGAGAATTCGAAAATTACGAGAAATCCCGAGAATTACGAGAATCGGTAAGAAATCCCGAAAAGTGTTAAATTATTTAAATAATTTATTTATTTAAATAACTATGGAAAAATTCTAAATTTTAGAATTTTAATTTCCAGAATATTCCCTCGATAATCCAACCAATAGAATCGGGCGAGGTGAACACGGGCACGACCTTCAAGAGGCAGTCGCCAACCTGAGACAGGTAAGGGAGACATATGCAGCCTGTAAGGATATTTGGCACTCATGTTTTAAATTATGCATTTAATTTTATAAATGCTATTGATAATGATTGGTTGGAAAATTGTGGTGATTTACCGGTTGAGATTTAAACTGTATTTTTCGTGCAGGAGGCTAGCCAATCGGCAGCCATTATACTGCCTAAAATGTGACGACCAGTATCTCGTGGGGCCGGTCGCAGTCAACCGTATTGTCAGCTTTGGATTCTAGAGGTGGGACCCGCCCGTTCAGCTGACGTTGCACTTAGGTCCTCACGGATTTCTTTCGCGTCCGCCGCTACTCGAACCCTTGACATCCAAGCGATTCGAGTAACGACTAACCATTGGACTAGGGGTCCAATGGTTAGTCGTTACTCGTTACTCAAATCGCTTGGATGTCAAGGGTTCGAGTAGCGGCGGACGCGAAAGAAATCTGTGAGGACCTAAGTGCCATGTCAGCTGAACTGGCGGGGGCCACTTCTAGAATCCAAAGCGGATAATACGGTTGAGTGCGACCGGCCCCACGAGATACTGGTCGTCACAAAAAAACGTGCATTTTTTTATTGTGGGGCCCTGGTTCTCGTTGGTCCGGTCCCACTCAACCGTATTGTCCGCTCTGGAGTGCACCTGGGGCCACCGCACCACATGGCGTGCACCCACAGGCCAACGGTCCTCACGGATTTCTTTCGCGTCTGCCGCTACTCGAACCCTTACCACTTGTAAGTGTCGAGTAACGACTAACCATTGGACCTAATCCAATGGTTAGTCGTTACTCGACACTTACAAGTGGTAAGGGGTTCAAGTAGCGGCGGATGCGAAAGAAATCCATGAGGACCTAAGTGCCACGTCAGCGGAACTGACGGGGGCCACCTCTAGAATCCAAAGCGGACAATACGGATGAGTGAGGTATGGGCCACTAGGATACGGGCCTCACAATAAAACGCGCGTTTTGTTGTGACGACCAGTATCTCGTGGGGCCGGTCGTACTCAACCGTATTGTCCGCTTTGGATTCTAGAGGTGGCCCCCGTCAGTTCCGCTGACGTGGCACTTAGGTCCTCACGGATTTCTTTCGCGTCCGCCGCTACTCGAACCCTTGACATCCAAGCGATTCGAGTAACGACTAACCATTGGACCTAGGTCCAATGGTTAGTCGTTACTCGAATCGCTTGGATGTCAAGGGTTCGAGTAGCGGCGAACGCGAAAGAAATCCGTGAGGGGCTAAGTGCCACGTTTGCGTGACGGGGGCCACCTCTAGAACCCAGAGCGGACAATACGGATGAGTGAGGTAGTCCGGGAAGCACGCCTCACAATAAAACGCGCGTTTTTTTGTGACGACCAGTATCATGTGGGGCCGGTCGCACTCAACCGTATTGTCCGCTTTGGATTCTAGAGGTGGCCCCCGTCAGTTCAGCTGACGTGGCACTTAGGTCCTCACGGATTTCTTTCGCGTCCGCCGCTACTCGAACCCTTGACATCCAAGCGATTCGAGTAACGACTAACCATTGGACCTAGGTCCAATGGTTAGTCGTTACTCGAATCGCTTGGATGTCAAGGGTTCGAGTAGCGGCGGACGCGAAAGAAATCCGTGAGGACCTAAGTGCCACGTCAGCTGAACTGACGGGGGCCACCTCTAGAATCCAAAGCGGACAATACGGTTGAGTGCGACCGGCCCCACATGATACTGGTCGTCACATAAAATTATTGGAAAAATTACCAAAAATCATAATAAATGATTTTTCATCACGAGAAACGATTTTCAAAACAAAAATCGAGAAATCGATTAGTTTTCAGAAAAAATGAATATACTGATGTTTAATTTTAAATTATTCATGTTTTTGAAATTGGTGGAAAAGGAAATTACCTAAATTTATCCCGATATGTGATATTTCACGTGAAACGAGGTAAAAAATGAAAAGGATCAAAGTGAATATTCTAATAATATTTCTTTAAATATTCACTTGATTTTATAAATAACCTTTATAGGTTCAATTGTGAAAATAAGTATTTCTAGAAAATTCCATAAAGGTAATTAAAGGTGGAAAATAGTGTTTTGAGACAAAAGGTCTCCGCATGTATTTACAGAGAAAACACGAGATGGGAGTGTTGATTTGGAAAATAAATATTTTAATTTTCCATAAATCATAAAAATAATTGATTTGAATCCCGATAACTTTGAAAATCATGTTTTCGATAGAAAGCACAGAAAAGCGTGCGTATATGTTTTACGGTGAAAAAAGACAGTTATAACCTTTTATATTTTACAGTGATTATTTTATAAACTGTTTTCACTGTATGGAAAATGTGATTTATATTGTTCTATAATGTTTAGAACATTTTCGGGAATGATGACCCCAGTATGAATATTTTATAAATTGTTATTCATAAGATGAAAATATTTTCCTTATGAATATTTGTGGATTGATTGAACTTATATTCAGTGAAATTGATTTCATAAATGGGGTTTATATCACGTGTTTACTATTTTGAAACTATTAGGCCCCATATCATGCTCACGTGTCATGTGTTAGTGCTGATAGATACTGATCCTATTATCAGCGTCCAAGTGGACACCTGATCAGTGCACACTGAAGACCCCATAGACTATGGCCATAGATCTCATGTGTTTCCCTATTTGGGATGATATTATAGCATGATATATTTAGGGTGTTGCCTAGTCTCCATGATACTGTACTAATGATTATACTTTTCACTGAACTTTTACTGGTACTAAATTATCTACAGCTACTGAGCTTTTGATATATTACGTGTTGAACTAAATATTATACGGTGTTTTACAAGTGTGGAAATGAATATTTGTGAAAGGAACATTAATTCCTTATTTATTTACTTAAGTGTTTTATCACGTGAATATTTAATGTTTTACTGGGATTTGAATAACAAAAGAAAATGCTTACTCTCTACAGTTGCTTCTAGGCTCCGGGACAAGACAGGTATTCTAAAATACCTGCCTTACTCCATCCGGATCCTTAGCCGACTGTAGTATCCTTCCAACATGTGAGCCTAAAGCCTCTAGGAAGATTTAAAGAAAGTGAAAAACTTATTTTCAGCATATAGGTAGCTGAATATCAAGTGTTGCATATAACTCTCTTATTGAGCCGTGGTTTGCTCACTCCCCAATTTTAACATTTCAGATTTTCGGTGACTGTGAGATCTGACATTTAAGGATTCCGAGCTGCGCATTTGGAGACATTGCGATAGCTTGATTTATAATATGAGGTATGATCATTTATTTTTCTATATTTAGACTTACTTTCAGTACTACTTTCTTGAGAATTAAGATAGGGGATGTAATCGATATTACGAATTTTATATTTAATAGTTAAATGCATATGAAAAGTGAAGTATCACAGACAGCCCAACCGGATAAGTTGTATAGAAATACGTGAAAAATGTGGTCACGGGATGTGACAGGTTTAATATGAATGTAGAGAATGTGTTGAAGCTAGCCATGGTATTAGAATTGAAAAATAATGAGTTTGACACTAAGAGGTAGTTGGGCCAAGACTAGAGAGGCAAGAATATGATGCCATTCAATGCATAACTCATGTAGAAATAATGTAGATATTTAGTACAAGTAATTTGAAACAAGTAATGAAGCTTAAATTGAAGAAATACAATGTGTAGGAAAGAAGAACCTATTTGGCCAACATAAAGGGAAGGTGAAATTGTACTCATTTCAATGTGTTTTGGGTTTCATGATACTATATAAATTCATATAAGACTATAGGTGCAATTAGAATCGAAAACGAAGATGTTTTGATGTTAGTGTAGTATTAGCACCGATAGGAATTAGATTGAATTTTAAAGTTGCAACAAACAATGTGCTAGCATTTAATGAGTTAAATATTCTTTTAATTGAAATGTGGTAAATTTACCAAAATTTGTATGGTAATTGCAGCTCATAAATCAGAATGTGTGATTGGTGCTAATGAGTAGGACAGCTAACATTTAAGAGGTAAGGGACATATATAGGAGACGTAAGAATATCATGTTTTGCATCGTGATTTGATTTTGAAACTTTGATATCGAAACTTTGAATTCTGAAATGATTTTGATTGATCTAGATTTGAATACTTTTGAATCTCTAATATTTGAACTTTGAAAGTTGAAAACGATATTGATGTTAAATATGATTTTAAATCTAAAATTAGTTTTGATATTGACTTATATGAATTTAGAATTATTGAACGATTTTGACTTTGATTTAATACGCATAAATTCGTTCTTTATTAGTTCACTTCCGATTCTCTATAGATAAGCAGTTAAGGAACCAGGACAAGTGGGGTGCTCTAAAGCATCCTTCCTAATTCACCTAACTTCCTAGCTTGCTATAGAGATCGTTCCATCCAAAATTTCCGTAGATGTTTATAGTTTCATTTCAACAGTTAGAAGTATGTTTAATATTTTAGTTAGTGATGAGTTTCATAAATGAAAGAGAATTTAGAAATGATGGGTTATAAGGATTATTACCTTTGAGCGATTATGATTTGATTAATGGATCTAAGGAATGCTTACTGTTTGTGGATTTATGGATAATTAAATGGACTATGAATATATGGATTTGTACTATTTGAACTTGTAAGAGGTTCTGATTTAGAAACGTTATGTTGCCGAAATTTTTATAAATGGTTTGAAGTGAAAGTGTTATGATATTCAGAAAAAGTATTTGCACGATAAGTTTAGAGTTAATTTTTAAGGACATGTTCTAAAGGAACTATATTTGATTTATAGTAATGAAACATACGTTTAAAGAGTATGGGACTAAAATGTTGAAATATTTGGAGGTAACTAAATCATGTCGAATTCGATATCTGAAAGTATATAGTTGAATTATGATCGAACGAAGTTAATATTCAAGAGTATGTGACTTACTCTTGGATAACAATTTGATAGTTTATGAAATGTATCAAAAAATCTGAGACTGACCTTATACGATGAGGTTTGATATGAAGGTGAATAAAATCATATATTCGGTCATTTGATTTATGCATAAAGCATAGTTTTGCATACATGTTAATTTTAAATATACATGATCTTATGAGTTTTAATTTATTAAAATTTGAAACTAATTATTGATATTTGATTATTTTAAAATCTGTTTGATGCCATCGCATGCATTCTGGTTTATGAAATACATTATTTATTATTTTGAATGTCAGATTGAAATAATGTTTTGAATTATTTGGATTTAGCTGAATATATTGAATGAAATGTTTTGTTTTCTGAATAATATGTTTTGAAATGAAACTTGGCTCCCAAAAGCTTATATTTTGCTTTCTAGGGTGGTAAATCCCTGGCAAACTTAGATCCAAGCACTCCCAGACTCTGATAATAAAATGTGCGTTATATTACTATATTTGGTTTTGAAAGCTTATTGAACTGTTTTGTTTTTCTCTTGGGAATCAAGTAAATGTATAGAGACTGTTGCCCTTGTAGCTACCTACAAGTACATATTTTTCATGTTGTTACGAATGTTGTTAACTCTAGCTCAGTCATCTAGCTCCCACAAGTGTTACCTTGTCACGACCCGTGACCACATTTTTCACCTTATTGTACACAACTTAACCGGTTGGGCTGTCTGTGATACTTCATTTGTACTAACTGTTAAACAATTTTACATAATATTGTTTATATTATACACATCCCCTATCGTATTTAATCAGATAAGTAGTACTGTAGACATGTCTAAATACAGAGAATAAATGATCATACCTCAAATAATTCAATCGGTCTGTCACATTGTCCTTTATGTATAGCCGTGATCCACAATAAACTAATCTCACGATCATCAAAACCTGAAATGTTTAAAATTAAGGGGTGAGCAAAACCATGGCTTAGTAAGGGAATTATATGCATACTTGATATTCAGCTTCCTATATGCTAAAAATCTTTTTCATTTTTCGTATGGGCTCTAGGCCTGTATGTAGGAAGGATACTACAGTCAGCTAGGGATACGGATGGAGTAAGGTAGATATTTTAGAATACCATACTTGTTCCGGAACCTAGAAGCAACTGTAGAGAAAAATCTCCATTTATTTTTGAATTTATAAATCCTTTTCCTTTTCATCCCATAACCTTTTCAAATTCTTTTCAAAATAATGCTTTTATGAAAGAAAGCATTTAAATAAAATAACTAATATTCATATATTCTTTGAAAGGAATATTAGTTAAATCATCATCATTTTTCTTTAAAACTCATTTCATGTTTTACTGTACTTTCATAATTAATATAGTACTTTAAATAGCAAAGTAAGATATTAAAATCTATTCCACTTATCACATTAGCAAAGCAGCAAGCACTTCGGTAGATTGGTCACTATACAGGTCAATAATTCGATTACTATGCAAGTTAATAAATCAATCCATTTACAAAACGAAAGTCAATAAACTTTAAGCATACAGCTTAACTCACTGAAAACAGTTTCAAATAACCGATCACTTAATCACTTTAGGCGTAAGCCCCAATTCACTGATTCAATTACGACATCCATTCTAACTAGCAATGGAGTTAAGTGTCATATCGAGGAACTCGTGTAGCACGTAGGTCCTTCGGGATTCTAGAGGTGGTTCCCACGGTCCAACTGGTATCCGTGTAGCACGTAGGTCCCTTGGGATTCTAGAGGTGGCTCCCACGATCCAAACAATATCCGTGTAACACGTAGGTCCTTCGGGATTCTAGAGGTGGCTCCCACGGTCCAACTGGTATCCGTGTAGCATGTAGGTCCCTTGGGATTCTAGAGGTGGCTCCCACGATCCAAACAATATCCGTGTAGCACGTAGGTCCTTTGGGATTCTAGAGGTGGCTCCCACGGTCCAACTGGTATTCGTGTAGCACGTAGGTCCCTTGGGATTCTAGAGGTGGCTCCTACGATCCAAACAATATCCGTGTAGCACGTAGGTCCTTCGGGATTCTAGAGGTGGCTCCCACGGTCCAACTGGTATCCGTGTAGCACGTAGGTCCCTTGGGATTCTAGAGGTAGCTCCCACGATCCAAACAATATCCGTGTAGCACGTAGGTCCTTCGGGATTCTAGAGGTGGCTCCCACGGTCCAACTGGTATCCGTGTAACACGTAGGTCCCTTAGGATTCTAGAGGTGGCTCCCACGATCCAAACAATATCCGTGTAGCACGTAGGTCCTTCAAGATTCTAGAGTGGCTCCCGTGGTCCAACTGGTATCCGTGTAGCACGTAGGTCCCTTGGGATTCTAGAGGTGGCTCACACGATACAAAGATCGAGTCTTTACTCGGGTTGGCCTTTATGCCTTATGTTTTCAATGGTTCATCGACACACGTGTAGCACGTATAATCTAATATTCCATTTAAAATCATGGTAAGAATATTAGATTTATCACTTCTTCCTTTTTGAAAGCATACTACATGTTTGTATCACATGTCTTATGAAAATCATCTCACAGTACTATAATCAGTACCGTAATGAGCATTTTGTAAAAATGCTATAAATCAATTGATTTTCTTCTCATATCATATAAAACATATTCTTTTCACATTTCACGCATCATATAAAACATTTTCCTTTTGACATATCACATATCATGCAAAACACTTTCCTTTTTAACATGTCACCTATCATTTATGGAGTCTAAGACAATCATCAATCATATCGTACTATAGACCCGGAGGGTAAAGAAATAAACATGTCAAATCTATGACCATAATCTATATTGTCCTCGGTGGATCACTGATCAGGTATCGACCGGGACTAAACATATCACCTATCACACATCAGCATGCTAGGATGCCTACTAGTCTCAAAACTGTATTTTTCATCATAAAATAAACCTTTATGGAATTTATAAAAGTATATAATTTCATAGTTTAAAACCATAAAGGTAAAAAATCATTTAGTGAATATTTGTAAAAATATTCATAAAAATATTCACTATAATTCACTTCATCTTTCGTCTCGTATTACGTGCAATTTACATATTAAGAGAATTTTTGGTGATTTCATTATCACCATTGTTGAAGAGGATTTTCGGTGATTTTATTATCACCATTTTCAGAAACATGAATAATTTAAAATCACTTTCATTTTATTCATGTTTTTTTATGAAAATATTCTTTTTCTCGATTTTCATGGTTGAAAATCATTTCTCGTGACATAAAATCATTTATTATGATTTTTAGAAATTTTTAGAAATTTTTCGATAATTTTTCGGCAGTATAACGGCTGCCGATTGGCTAGCCTCCTACACAAAAAATACAGTTTATAATTTCCAATCAGTACTTCATACCAAATTTCCAATCAATCATTCATCATAATAATTTCATAAAATATTTCCATAAAATATTTCGAAATTAAAACATGCAGACTGAATATCCTTACAGTGCTGCACATGCATCCCTTACCTGTCTCGAGTCGGCGGCTTCCTCTTATCGATCGCGCCCGCACTCCATCTCTCCCGATTCCTCATCCCGATCGCTGAGAATAATTTCTGGAAATAAAAATTCTAAATTTTAGAATTTTTTTCGTAATTTATTAAATTTTTCTGAAATTTAATTTCCGGGAATTTCTTATCGACTTTTCATAAATTTCCGGGTTGTCGAATTTCCGGGAATCTCCGAATTCCCAAAATTCTCCTTTTTCCTCTTTTCTTTTTTTTTTCTCTCTTTCTTTTCTTTTTCTTTTTCTTTTTCCTTTTTCTTTTCTTTTTCTTTTCTTTTTTCCTCTTCCTTTCCCGGTCAGACCGGTCCTGTTCCCTTCCTCGTCGGTTCCTCGCCAGCGACCAGTTCTCCGGCGGCTCGGTGGCTCAGCAGCTGGTCGGCGTTAAGACAAACTTGCCGGTGGCCTCAGCTTGGCCTGGATCGGCGGCACGACGGCAGATCTACTCGGTTTACCTTCGGTTTCTTCACCTCCTCCGTCAGCCTTCCTCCGCCATTCACCGCGCCTCCGGTGGCATCCATCCTCTTCCTCTGCCTCCAGCGGTGCTTCGATGGTAGTGGCGGTGCCTGGATCGGCCGGCACCGCCGTCTGCCATTTTTCCTTTCTTCCCGGTTTCCTTCGTTTTCCTTCGTTTCTGTTTTCCGTTTCTTCACGTTGCCGGCAGCTTCTTTCCTTTCTCTGGCCGATGGCGTCTCGCCCTTCTCCTTCCTCCCTCGCAGACGGTGGCAGCTCCGCCGTCGTCGGCCTTTTGGCTGGGAAGGATCGGGTCCTTCCCTGATTTTCCTTTCCATTTTCTGTTTCTTTCCTCTTTTGTTTTTGTCTTATTTCTATATTTAGTATATAATATACTATATACTATATACTATATAAAATGTTTTATACATATAATATATACTATATATTATACATATATTATTTCATATATAATATAATACAATATATATTATATATAAAATATGTATATTGTATATTACAAAATATATATCTAGTATATATATGTATATTTATGTATTTTAAATTTAAATAACTTATATATATATATATATATTTTTCAAACTTTAATGTAGATTAATATTTACATTTTTCTCATATATGTATATTTATATATATACATAAAATGCCATACTTGAATACATATGTATTATTTAAATTTATGAAATAGTATATATTTCTATATATATACCAACGTATATTAAAATTTACTATATACTATTTTAAATGCATATGTATTTGTATAAAATACACTTATAAAATTTGTAATTATATAAACATATTTTATTTTCATTTCTCATTTTCCTTATTTAATTTGGATTTTACTTTATCCTAGTTAATTTTCCTCCCTCCGTTATTTTTATTTTCACTTCCAATTTAATTTCCTTTACACGAATTTCCCGATTCTTTCACTTCCTCAATTCTCGGGATTTTCACCAATATCCCGTTCTCAAAATTTTATTTATTTCCTCTGATTTATTTTCTTCAATATTTATTTTCAATATTTATAATTTCCAATAAATGGAAAATTTACGGTTATCACATACCTGCCTAGTATACACATTGTAGCCCCCTAAACTATTGGCCATATGTCCATATCATGAGCCTACTGGGTAAAGCCTAGTCTCCACTGTTTTATTTATACCGGGGTGGTAAATCCCTGGCTAACATAGATCCAGGCACTCCCAGACTTTAATATATTTTTTGATTTTAGTGTTTTGTTAAATACAATTACTAATTTCTATGTTGTTACAGAAAACGATTATCTTACAATTTAATAAAACTAGTTCGGAGTGTTTACTAAACTCTATGACCAAATAAGTTTAAATGAATTTTCGGCTTCGATACTGATTTTCAATATTGACTTTAGCATATTTGGCATCATTTTAAAATGATACTTGCATATAGTCGCATGATATCAATTGTTTTATATATGTTTCTTACTGGTCTTTCCCCAAAGCTCACCTGCTTCTCTACTATTCAGATTTATTTGCAAAAATAGTCGTTTGATGAGAGAATATTCTGATAAGATGCCTATAGGGGTTTCATTGTCGTATCTTGCTGGTGTGGTATTTAAGCATTTACTGTACAGTACTTTAGTGTGTGAAGGGATCTAAACAATAAATTGAAAAAGGTTGTGTGTCAACCATAGTATTTGTTATAAAGTATATGTATTGAAAAATAAATGCGTACTCTGATTATGTGTATTGGGACCTATGTAAATAATTGAATGTTGTTTTAGCTAAATAATTTTGGCAGGACACTGAGCACTACCCAACCATTTGTGTGAAAATGAAAAAAGTCAGTCCCAATTTTCAGGAATGGGGGGGTGACGTTAGATAAGATATTAAAGGATTTATAATGAGCCCAAACCTGGCTCGCCTCAACTTTTCAAGCTTGAGTTATTACCTAAATTCGCTTTTACATATAAATGAATAAGCCCATGAACATGCTCATTCAAGTTTGTCCAATTATTATTAAATTTTTTAAAAATTTTGCAATAGAATATAAAAATATTAAAATACATAATAACTAATAAATATAACACAATGTGTTAAAATAAATACTTCCAAAAAATTACAAGAAACATGAAAATTTTAAAGTCTAAAAAATAATATAAATTCAAATAAATTTGCACAAAATAGTAAAAAAAATTAACAAAATGAACTACTACTAAAAAATAGTAGAAAAAATTTGTAATTATCAAGCGGGTTTAGATTTGAAAAGATCAACCCCAATTCATCCTATTTTTTTACTGGATCTTAATCTTCAAGCTTAAAACTGTTTAACAGGCTTAATTTTTTGTCTAAATCTGTCCAAAAATTGAGTGAGATTCGAGTTTGATTAGATAGCCCGACCATTAAACAAGTTTACTGTAAACAGACCATTTAATAACCCTTTAATCCAACGGTAAGATCTAAAAATTTGATGGAATGTTTACAAAATAATTTTTCATAATATAAAAATAATCAAATATTTAATTTCATGATTAATACAAAATCTCTACTAATTTAAAGAGCATAATTTCAATTACCAACAAAAAAAAGAACAAAAAAAAGGAATGGTATGGTATTTGGTGTTGGTAGGTGGTGTGAAACATGTGTGTGCTAGTGTTTTGTTTGGTTAGGTTGAACTTTGAAATGCAAAGCAAAAACAAATGAGAATTTTTATATCTACTACAATTTTTACTCTTTATACTACACTTTTAATTACACCACAAAACTACTAAATATATTTCATAAATTTGCAATTTTAACCTTCACTCATTTTCATTCATCCCTTTCTTTTTACCACTATCTCCATCCTCCTTCAATGAATCCCTTTCTCTTCATCACCATCTCTATCTTTCTTTTAAATTTGCAACTTGTTGTTGATAATGTATATATAAATAATAATAATTAAAAATAAAAAAAATAAGATCTAATAAATTCCTGCAAAAATTTTGCACAAGAAAATATTGCACCTGCGTAAAGGTCTTATTCCTGCGTAAGGAACAAAGTTGTTCCTTCTTTTTGCATAGTTCCTGCTCAAATTATTTTTTTAATTTTTAATTAATTTTATTATATACCCAATACCCATTACTAATAACAAAATATTTATAATATTTGAGACATTTTGTTTGTTATAGGAAAATAAGAAAAGAAGATGAAAAGTAAAAGTGAGGAACAGCTTCAAGAAAAGAAAAAAAAAATTATATGTTTTGGAGATGAAAAACCAAAGAAGATGGAGGAGAATGGAGACTTCTAAACAAATTGATTTGTACTAGAAAGAGAATGACACGCAAGGCAACATTCCAGCCGAGCACAAATCATTTTGCATGAAGGTCCAAAGCGAGCACAAGTCTCATTACGCGAGAGAGGACCTATGAGAAAATTGTCCTAGCGCAAGGTGACTTGTGCTAGGATGTGTTTCCTGCGCAAGATTTCTTGTGTGAATAACTCATCCAATGCAAGCCAAATTGTACGCGAAGCTTATTTTTGCACATCTTTTCTTGCTCAAATAGAGTGTCTATTGTGCTTTTGCGAAAGTTGCTTACGCGGACAACTTTATCATAGGGTTAAAATGGTAAATGATTGAAGTAAGTTTAGTTTTTTATTATTATTATATATAGTGGGGTATAAAAAGTAAAGAACGGTATAGAAATAGAATTTCTCAAAATAAATAAAAATGTTTGTAACTTTTGAAGTTCCTTTTTCTACATTGCTTGCTAAAAAATTGAATTATTTTTAGTAGTAGACCAGTGTGCACTCGATTTGAACAAGATTTTTTTCTCCATCCCCTCTTTCAAATCGATTAGTCAAAAAAAGCCTAAAACCCAAGTTCATTTTCTCTTCTTCTTTGATGAAACTATAAATTAATTAAAATCAAAGCTCTTTCTTCATGCACTTTTTTCCCATAGCACTTTCAATGGTGCTTTCACGACTTAGAAATGCAATCTTCAGAAAAGCTGCTCCATCTCCCTTTAGAGCTCAATTTCTCTCTTCCTTCTTCTCACCCAAATCACTTTCCCGGTATTTTTCTCTTTCTTTCCATTTGTTCTTTGCTCATACTATTTTCTATGAACCATATTGGTACTTGCCACTAGCCATGATAATCATCCATGTGTATCTGATTTGAATCTTTTTGGATGAATTAGTAATCTTGACACTTGGTTTTTCTTTGTGAGAATTTTAATTTTGAAATCAAATAGAGAGTTGCATTGGACTTTTAATTTTTCTTTTATTAGAGAATGTTGTCATTTTGAGAGTTGTCTTTGTGACAATTTTAATGTTGAAATTAGACATAGAAGTTTATTGCAATGCTGCTTGAAATGAAACTATGCACTCTGAACTTTACAAGGATATATAATTATAAAAAAAGTTACGGGTAAATAATTTCTTTATACATTTGTATATGTATTGGTTCCATTATTCATTTCAATCTACTCACTATATACTTAATGCTTTGATTTATATACTCCGCACAGTACATTTACAAACAACCTACCTATATCACTTTTATTCCAAGTGAAAAACAGCAAATTTAGCATTTTAATTTACTATTATGAGGTAGGAAATGATTTGCAGTTGTGACCTTTCTTAATCATTTATATGTGATACCCTTTACTTTGTGCTTAGAGTTTATACAAGTTCCTATTATTTTGCTTGTTGCTTATGTGCAGAGCCGAGGTAAGATTGCAAAAAGGAAGAAGAAAGAAGGAGATAAGGTGAGTTATATAAGAAACAAATGGAAGCTATAGGTGTGAGACCCAATAAAAAGGATTTATTGATAAGATCTTACATAATTTAAATATAAAGGAATTGGCTCTCACATGAAAATTTTCAACCTAGACGAAAGTATAAGTGTGAGAAATAGTATACAAATGATGGAATAATAACCGAAAAGAAAATTTAGAGATTCAAAATGAGCCTATTTTCAGAAAATTAAGTGTTGGTCAAATTGATCAAGAAGGGATCAGACATTTAACTAAATAAATTAAAATAAATATTTATAACTTGTACAAATTCTGATTTGGAAGTCAAAATTTTTGTATAGTGGCATGAAAATGAAAATGAAAATAAGGCAAGTTAAAATAGGCAAAATAGACTTTTGATAATTATAGAAAAATTTATAAATTTTGGCCAATAGAATTCAGCCAAAACATCCCCTTTTTGCCTTATCTTCCAACCCATCGTGATTTCATTTTCAGTTGTCGTCATCGACTCCTCTTCTGTTCTTCCATACCTTGCAGCTTTCCATAGCAGAACCTTCCTTTTCTTCAGCAAATCATCTAAGCTTCTTGAGGAAAATAAATCCTTGCCTCAAAAGCTTCCTAAAACACCAAAGAACTAGCTCAAAACCTCAAAACAGAAGTGATTCACGTGGACAGATATGCTCTTCTGTACAGGTAACATTCAGCATTGATTTTAAACATATTCACTACAAGAAAATTAACTTTCAGCGACGGAAATTTAGCTAAGGAATTTTTCCGTCGCTGAAAAATGGTATTAGCGACGGATTAGCGACGGAAATCTGTCGGTAATTAGTGAAGGAATATTTTCCGTTGCTAATTCCATCGCCAATTATGGCGGGAGGCGTTGTACAATTGCGCCAAATATTACCGACGGAATTAGCGATAGAAATTTATGTCGCTATGTCCAAAACTAGTCACAGAATTTAGTGACGGAAATTTTCCGTTGCTAATTCCGTCGCTTGTTAATTCCGTCGCTAAAGCTCATTAGCGACAGAAAAATTCCGTCACTAAATATGCATTCATATTTTCTAAGAATACCTTTATGAAATTAGCGACGGAATTTTTCCGTCGCTAATGAGCTTTAGCGACGGAATTAGCGACGGAAAAATTTCGACGCTAATTTTTATACATATCTTTCATCTAATACGTGAAATGGGTTGATAAATTTAGTGATGGAAAAATTCCGTCGCTAATTTTTTTACATATTTTTTCTCTTAACCGTGAAAAACTTTTATAAAAGATTAGCGACTGAATTTTTTCCGTCGCTAATTCTGTTTTAGCGACGGAATTAGCGACGAAAAAACTTCCGTCGCTAATCTTTTATACATATCTTTCATCTAATTCGTGAAATGGGTTGATGAATTTAGCGACGGAAAAAATTCTGTCGCTAATTTTTTTACATATTTTTTCTCTTTACCGTGAAAAACTTTTATAAAAGATTAGCGACGGAATCTTTTCATCGCTAAAGCTCATTAGCGACAGAATTAGCGACGAAAAAATTTCGTCGCTAATTTTTATACATATCTTTCATCTAATACGTGAAATTGGTTGATGAATTTAGTGACGAAAAAATTCTGTCGCTAAATACGCATTCATATTTTCTGAAGATATATTTATGAAATTAGCGACGGAAAAAAATACATGAAATTGGTTGATGAATTTAGTGACGGAAAAATTCCGTCGCTAAATACGCATTCATATTTTCTGAAGATATATTTATGAAATTAGCGACGAAATTTTTCCGTCGCTAAAGCTCATTAGCGACGGAAAAATTCCGTCACAAAATATTTATATTTATTTTTTATATTGAAACTTTTATAAAATTAGCGACGGAATGTTTTTCCATCGCTAAAGCTCATTAGCGATGGAATTTTCATGTGATTAGCGACGGAAAAAATTCTGTCGCTAATACCTCGTGTAGTGTGTTAGATTTAGTCAGCGACAGAATTTTTCCGTCGCTAATCCGACGGAAATTCCATCGCTAATGCCTCGAAATTCGTAATTCCCTCTTTTTTTCTCTCCTTCCCGCCCGTGAAACCCATTTTTTTCTCCTCCCTCTCCCCTGTGAGCCGCCGGTCCCTTGCCCCTCCACCAGCCGCCGGTCACCCTCCCTCCTGTCCTCGC
Organism: Heritiera fomes; assembly: GCA_032173925.1. Taxonomy (NCBI): domain Eukaryota; kingdom Viridiplantae; phylum Streptophyta; class Magnoliopsida; order Malvales; family Malvaceae; genus Heritiera; species Heritiera fomes. The sequence continues at coordinate 17,011,105 of JAPDPM010000002.1, forward strand.
AGCTGGTGCCTCCTACTGTATAAAGAAAAGAAGCAAAACAGCCCCCCCACTGCCACTGCCCCCATCGACGCCACCGCTACCGCCCCAGTCCCCCGCCAGCCACCGTCGCCTGCCAGTCGCCCGCCTGCCGCCGGTCATAGAGTGGTATTATTTTTGTTTTATTTTTACATTTAAAATATATATTTATTTGTTTGTTACTTTGTTTATTTAAAATATATATATATGTTTATTTTTGTCTATTTGTTTAATTAGTTTATTTAAAATATATATGTTTTTTTAAAATATATATATATATGTTTACATTTAAAATACATTTAAAATATATATGTTTATTTTTGTTTATTTGTTTAATTTGTTTCTAATGATTTTAATATTGTTGATATATATATATATATATACACACACACACACACACACATAAATTTAATAGTATATATTTATTTGTATTGTGTTTATTTTCTTTTTATACATTGTTAATTTGTTATTTATTTGTTTATATATTATTATTTATTTGTATATATTATTTAGTTATATATATGTTTAATTTGTTGTGTGTATATATTTATTTATTTGTATATATTTGTATTTATTTATTTGTGTATATGTATACTTTGTTGTTGTTTATTTGTTTAATTAGTTTCTAATGATTTTAATATTGTTGATATACACACACACATAAATTTAATATTATATATTTATTTGTATATATAAGAAAATGTTTATGTGAATTTAATAACTTAATTACTTTTTTGTTTGCTTTTATTTACGATATTTTGTAAGATGTTTTGTAAAATGTTAATTTATTTTGTTTGTTAAGCTCATTAGTATTGTAATACATATATTATTTTTTTCATGTATTGTAGGTATAATGAAATCATCAAAAAAATCATCTAGTAAGAAGGCTCGACGTGGTGGATCTTCTACAACGGGTTGGAAGTCGTTTTTCATGCCTACTCCACGATCTCAAACCCCACCAATTAACCTCGAAGCACAATGCATGGAAGAGTAGCAAAGGAGGCCCTTCAAATCCCGATGATAGACACACACCGAACCTCGGAGATGGGCCTTTTTCATAAATCTCTGTTTTAATGTAAGAAATTTAAGTACTTTGTCCTTTTTATGTTTTAAGAATTTCCTGGTTGTTAAGAGATGTTATGGATTTGATGAATTTTAACCATGTTTTATGATTATGTATGAATTTTATCGATATTTTATGTTTATGTATTAAGGTCTTTTAAATGTTACTATAGTCATGAATTTAGGGTTTTAAGCTTAAGCTTAAATTTAAATATATTTCGAAAAACTTTTGGAAAGAATTTTGGAATTTAACATTTTGGTAGCGAAATGCACAAATAATAGATGATGATGAAAAAATATATTATTAGCAACGGAATTCAAAGAAATTAGTGACGGAAATAATAGCATTAGTGACGAAATTTCTGTTGCTAATACCATTAGCGACGAAAAATTTTTATTATTACCGACGGAATATTCTGCGCTGAAAACATTCAGCAACGGAAAAAATTTATTATTAGCGACGGAATATTTTGTCGGTAAAAGCATTCAGCGACGAAAAAAGATTATTATTAGCGACAGAATATTTCGTCGGTAAAAGTTTTTAGCGACGGAATATTTTAATAAAATTTAAAAATAAAATTAAAATTAGCGATGGAAAATTCCGTCGCTGATAATTTTACCGACGGATTACTAATGACCGATTTTCATTTTAGCGACAGAAAATTTCTATCGCTAATAACAAAAAATCCATCGCTGATAAGAACAAATTACGTCACTAATTTAGCGACGGAATGTACTTTCAGCGACGGAATGAGCATCAGCGACATTCATTTTTCCAACGGAATTATTCCGTCGCTAATCCATCGCTAAAACGCTTCAACGACGGAATCAGACTTTTAGCGACGAAAAATTTCGTCGCTAATTCTGTCGCTGAAAGTCTCTTTTTTTTTGTAGTGGCTGGTTCTTTAATTATGGCTGTAGTGAGCAAGTATAAACTGTTTATAGCCTTTGTTTGAAATAAAAACATAAATGTGTAAGACAACCCTAATGGTTCGGCTAAAAGGGTTTCATAGGAAGAAGATGGCTTTTGATGAGATGACTGACGTGAAACCAAGGCTGAACATAAAATAAGAACAACAATGTGATTGGAAGAACTAAAAGCGTAGGCTAGGAGGTTGTGGTAAATCGATTAAGAAGGGTTTTGAGCTTAGTAATAGGTTAAGGGTGACGTGAATCATGAGGAAGAAAAGTAGTGCTTTTATTATGGTAAAAAATGTGACTGAATAGAAAAAAATAAACTGGGCTGCTGTACAGCCGTATATGGAAAAGAAAGTATGGCTGGTTGGTACAGCCGAAATTGGAAGAAAATGGTAAAGGTTTGGCTGACTTTTGTGTGTGAATGGTGGAAGATTTTAGCGGCCTAGGATGTGCTAGGTATGGCCATAATATCGAGACAAAAATTGAAGCCAACAGGTGCTGAAAAACGGAAAAGAAAGAAAGGTCTCGGTTTGGACAGCAAGCATCAAAAAAGAAAAGAAAAGAAAAGAAAGAAAAAGGTTAGGTTGACTTGACTAAATTGGTAGAATAAGGTATCAATTAAATTGATATATATCTAGTTTAAATGAATGAATTACCTACACCTATGCAAGGCCATTCGGCAATAGTGATGGACAAAGAGAAAAAAAAATGACATGAGTGGTATAGAAAATGAGAGAAATTAGCTGACTTGATGGCTGAAAAATATATATGGATATATATATGGATATATATATATATATATATATATATATATATATATATATATATATATATATATATACACACATACACTAACATGGAAAATGAAGGTTATAAGCCAAGTAGGCTTATACATGAAAAATGACCATTCGGTCATTAAAATAGGAAGGATATTGATGTGATAAAGAGGCAAATAATGCCCAAAACAGAAAAGGAAAATGAATGAGATATTCATTTACCATGGAGAAATCATAGGAAATTCTAAATATTCTATATAATGAGAATTCAAGAGTTTAAACAAGTAAAGGAATTTTATACGTTTTAATATTGAATGTTGATTTTATTAAACTATTATTTGCAATTTATAGTGGGGTGAAATAAGAGGCATAGTGGTGCAACTTAAAGTATTACTCTACAGTGTTATTAAGGTAAGGGTTGCGTGTGTAGAATTATAATGATATTTCGAAAGCTTGATTTTATGCAAATAATTTTATAAGCATATTTTAATATGGAATGCATTGAATCTGTGGAATTGAAGATACATAATATTTTCTAAAAAATAATAGAAAATATTAAATTCCATAATCCGATGAATCTATAACCTTGAAAAAGAGGAATGTATTATTTTACATAAAACATGAATATATATAAATATTATTCGAATATTCATGTTATTCCTTTTGACGAAAGGGAGATTTCTTAAATTTCCTCTTATATGTTCTACAGTAAATGAAATGGATTTCATGATGAAATGATGGTAAGTGAATATTTTATAAATTATTTCCTGAATATTCACTATATGATTTGTATAAAATCCTTTATGGACTAATTGAAGAATTAATGATTTTAATTATTTCCATAAAGATCATATGAATATGAAAATGCTGTTTTGAGACTGCTAGGCCCCATGTCATGCCGATATGTGATATGTGATATGTGATATGTGATATGTGACATGTGATATGTATTCAGTCTTGGTTGACACCTGATCAGTGTTCAACTAAGGGTTACATAGGACTATGGCCATGGATCTAACATAATTTCTATTGCCCTATGGGGTAACACCTCTTAGCATGATATGAAATTTAGTGGATGCCTTAGTCTCTGCTTTCATAATGATATGTAAATGACATGTATATATATATGTTTTATATAAAAATGGAAATGATTTTAATAGTTGGTTTTGCTATATAAAGTACTGTACTCATTACAATTTGTATAGAAGGATATGAAATGTTGTGGAAAATGATTGATTTTATTGAAAATACTTACTCTCTATAGTCACTTCTAGGTTTCGGGACAAGACAGGTATTTCAAAATACCTTCCTTACTCTATCTGGATTCCTAGCCGACTATAGTATCCTTCCTATTAGGTTTTTAGAATACCTATAGGAAAATATGAAATTTTATTGCATATAGATTTCGAGGTATCTATTTTGCATACAATTCTCTTACTGAGCCGTGGTATACTCACCCTTTTTATTTCAACATCTACAGAGTATCTTCAGTGAATGTGTGATTTGTGTCTGAGGATAGTTGGCTACGCATTGAGTATCCCAAGGCAGCAAGCTTATATCCTGGAGGTAAAATCATAAATTTTATATTTTCGGACATATTTTTACAGTACTATTTCAGTGTAAAATAAACAGGGGATGTAAACGATAAATATATACCTATTTCTTTAATTATAAAGTTAAGTTTTAATAGTTTATTGATTAAAGGAAAAGAAGAGAGTAAGGCATTACAGACAACCCAACCCTAGAAAATGCATGGAAAAGTACTAAAAATGTGGTCACGGACTGTGACAATAGGCTTTATGGTCTTTGTATTTGAAATTGATGTAATTAAAGATAGTTGTTTGGAAAAAAAAATCTCGTGAATTAATTTATTCATTCTGTCATCATGATTTATTTTTTAATCATTGACACTTATCTATCAGATTGAAGTGGGTGATATACTATGTGAAATAGAGACAGACAAAGCCACACTTGAGTTTGAATGTCTTGAAGAAGGGTAGACTTTTTTCTTCTTGTTGTTGCTTTTATTTTTTTCAATTTCTATGGTGTATGATGCCAAATTTTATGGCTTGAATTATTCCTTAGAGTGAATAAATTACTTTAAATGCTGACTCTTTGTATTTAAGTGAAAAATGACCTTGTCATATAAATATGCCTAACTTTATTTAGCAAATAGAAGTGGATGATGTGATAAGTGAGACTGAGACTGACAAAGCTACATTCAAATTTGAGAGCCTTGAAGAAGGGTAATGTTCTTTTTTGCTTTGGAATTTATTGTTGATACCAATAATATGTCACTAATGGATAGTGTAATCTTTAGACTAACTGAATTTCAGTAGCCTATCATTTGTCATTATGACCATCCAAAAGGATGATAAATTATGAGAACCCCGTTTTCCTCATATTCAATATAAATTAAAGAGTGTAAAAACTTAAAAGAAAATATTGATTGTTGAAATATCTAAATAAAGGGTCAGTTCGATAAGGTTTAGGGAAGTGCTTGATATGGGTCCCACAATGACTTTCGCTATCCAGATCGAAGTGAGACTATGGAATGATGATATTTGAGGTGAAATATGAATATTACAAGAATCCGCATCTCAAAATGACCTCGTTTGAGCATATTTTGAAAAGCGTGCAACAAATTAAAATATGATGGTTGAGGACATAGATCGAAAGAATTTTTGTAAATAATGGTCAAATAGAGTTGACATTTGACCAACTAATAGATGTATGATAATCTAAGTGTGAAAAAGATTTATGTCATGCCATTAGATAGACCGAATCATACGCGAAGAATAAAATTTACACGATTAACCCAATAGGGGTATTTTGGTAATTTTACCCTTAAGTCAGTCAAACCTTAATGAAACCTTATCCAATGATTAGAATATGTTTAATACGCATATTCTATGATGAAATAAAATATTTGAAAGTTAAATTGACTAGTTAATACCGAAATGGAAGTATGAAGGGCAAAATTGTTTGAAATCATTAAGTATAAGGGCAAAATGGTAACATGGACTATAAGATATTAAATTTTCAGAATTTTCCAGCGGTCACCATTGTCAAGATTTATGTCATGCCATTAGATAGACCGAATCATATGCGAAGAATAAAATTTACACGATTAACCCAATAGGGGTATTTTGGTAATTTTACCCTTAAGTCAGTCAAACCTTAATGAAACCTTATCCAATGATTAGAATATGTTTAATACGTATATTCTATGATGAAATAAATTATTTAAAAGTTAAATTGATTAGTTAATACCGAAATGGAAGTATGAAGGGCAAAATTGTTTGAAATCATTAAGTATAAGGGCAAAATGGTAATATCGACTATAAGATATTAAATTTTCAGAATTTTCCAGCAGTCACCATTGTCTCCTGTGCCAGCCATCAGCTTTCTCCTTCTTCCTCCATAACCAAAGCTTAAGAAGAGAGAGAAAGTGCTTGAAAATCTTAGAAAAAGACATTGAAATTGAAAACTGTCTTCACCAACCTTGTCCAGAATTCAGTGCTCTATCTTTTAACACCAAAATCAAGTCCTAAAGTGGCTAAATTCAAGATGAAACAACTCCCACCAGATTTGGTCATGAAGAAAGGTGAGAGAAAGTTTAGTTTTTTCATGGTTTTATGGCATTATACTATGTGATCTACATGTTTAGCTATATGTTTAAACTTAAATTGAATTAAAACCATGAAATTCATTCACCAAGGGTTTTGGCCACCACCTCTTGTACATGAACATGATGTTGTTTGATTAGGAAATGATGTAGAACATGTGTAAACCTATATGTACAATTTGGCCAAGTGAAGGGCAGCCATGAATTATGCTTAATTCAATATGTTGTGGGTACTAAGAGAGTGTATAAACTAATATAAGACTACTAGTGAAGTTAGAACCGAAAAAGGAAGTGTTTTGACTATACTTGCTGTTTGGCATATGGTGTAATGTAGACCGGATTTACTGTTGTATTAGGAAATATAAAGCACCTTAGAGACTAGAATTTCTTTGTAAAAGAAATATTGAAATTTAACTGTATTTTGATATCGTTTTGCACCCCGAAATTTAGTGGCGCAAAGGAAACGATAAGCTAATATGTGCTCGCTTATCTGATCTGTTTACTAAAGATGATTGATATTTTGCATTGTTACTGAAAATTAGGTAAGGGATATATATATATACACACACACACACACATATAAGACATAGGGATACTGTGATTGCATTGATATGATTGATCGACTTATTTAAAAATCTTTCAGTATTGAACATCGAAACTAATTTGAGATTGATTGAGCAGACTAAAGGATTTAAATTGGTTTTTTGAACTGTTAATTGAAAATGTGATTGATAGATAATGGAAAACTGGAGTTGTGGTGTTTGAACTATATTTTTTTGCTGGGATGTGAAAACCGGTAATTTTTCTAAAATTGAAATTATTCGAAAATATATTTGGATAAATCGAAATCCAAATTAAATAAGAATGAAAATGGTATATTTATTTTGGATATTTAGAAATCCAAACTTTAAGAAATAAAAATGCGTATATTTATATATTTATATAATTAGATTATATAAATATATTTTTATATAGTTTTTATATAAGTACATATGTATATATATGAAATATAGTATATATATTATACTTTGATATATACTATTTTATATCATTAAATAAATACATGTGTATATTATAAAAATATATTTATGTATATATATATATATATATATAAATATATATATGTATGTATGTATATATATATATATAAATATATGAAATATATAGATATATATTATTATTTCTAATAAAAGTATATAAATATATATATATAAGAAATATATATTATTTTAAATTAAGTGTATAGATATGAATATAAACTATATACAAAATATATATACATATTTATTGATATAGTATATTTATATATATAAATATGAATAAAATATACAAAAAAAGGAAGGAAACAGAATACAAATCAGGAAAGACCCTGATTCCTCCTCCCAATAGCAGCTGACCCTGTCAGTCGAGAAAGAGGAGGAGGGAGAGAGAAGGGCATCGCCGGCGAGAGGAGGAAGAGAAGAAGCGACCGGCGACGACCTGAAACGAAAAAGGGAAGAAAACAAAGCGGAAAGGAAATCGAAAAGAAAAAAGAAGGGAAGAGAAAGGAAATGGAGGTGCCGGCCGATCCGGACACTGCCATGCCATCCCCGATGTCGGCGAGGGTAAGTGGAAAGGAAAGGTGATCGGCGGTGAAGAGGAAAATGGAAAAGGAAAGAGGAAAGAAAGGAGAAAGGAGCTGAACCCACTTTCGTCAGATCCGCCGCCGTCGTCGTTGATCTTAGGAAAGGGAGGCCAGATCCAGCTTTGTGGCAACCTCGGCTAGCTATTGAGTGGCTAAACCGTCAGAAATGGTGGCCGTCGGTGGCTGAACCGGCCGAACCGGTTCAGACCAGGAAAAGAAAAGAAAAGAAAAGAAAAAGAAAGAAAAAGAAAAAGAAGAAAAGGAAAGAAAAAGAAAGAAAAAGAAAAAGAAGAAAAGAGAAGAAGAAAGAAGAAGAAGGAAGAGGAAGAAAAAAGGTAGAAAAATTTATGATAAAATTTATCATTATTATTTTATTTAATAATTTTACGTACGAGTCTAAAATGAAAAATTGGACTTGTAGATCATACTCGGTGATCGAGATGATTAAATCGAGAGAGGTGGAATACGGGCACAACAGTAGCGAGGAAGTCACCGACCCGGAACAGGTAAGGGAGGCATGTGTAACCTGTAAGGATATTCGGTATGCATGTTTTAAATATGCATTATTTTTATGAAAATGTTGTGGAAATTAATGAGTTGGAAAATTGTGGAGATTTACCGGCTGTGAATATAAACTGTCTTTTTGTGCAGGGAGGCTAGTCAATCGGCACCCGTTCTGCTGCCGAAAAATTTTAAAAAATTACTTAAAATCATAATAAATGATTTTATTGCACAAGAAACGATTTCCAACCATGGAAATAAGAAATTTATTATTTTCATAAAACATGAATATAATGGATTTTAGATTTTAAAATATTCATGTTTTCGAAATTGGTGATAATGATATCACCGAAAATTTTCCTGATATGTGAATTATACGTGATATGAAATGGAAGACGAAAAGACATGAAGTAAATATTTTATAAATATTTTCTTAAATATTCACTTGAATTCCTATATAACCTTTATGGTTTTAATTATGAAAGTATTTATTTTATAACTTCCATAAGTGTAAATTGATGATGAAAAATATTATTTTGAGACTAGAATGTCTCTACACGTGTTTATAAAGGAAATATGGTGACGGGATTATTGGATTTGGAAAATAATATAATTTATTTTTTCATAAATCGTCAAAATGTTGGAATTGATTTCTAATAACTTTGAAAGTAATGTTTTGGAAAGAAAGCATAGAAGTACGTGTGTACACGTTTTACAGTGAAAAAGAAATAGTTATGGAATTTATTTTTATAGTGTGGTTATTTTATAAACTATTTTCGCTGTTCGAGAAATTGTGATTTACACCTTTATGAATCTTTTGAATGATATTATTTATTTTATAAATTTCATAAAGGTGATGATATATAAAATAGTAAGCCTTATGGATAAGTATAAAATATTTCAAATTACTTTGAATAAGATCCATAAAAGCTATGGTACGGTTTTCATACTGTTTTGAGACTTAGGCCCGAGTTTCATGCATCATACTATTACTGTTACTGTCACGTGGCTGATTGACCCGTCAGTCATCAGCGTCCCGGATGTCACTTGGCAAGTGTACACCGAGGACACCTTATAGATCATGGCCATAGATCTCACTGTATATTGTTACTGTGTCCTTTAGTGGACGATGATAGCATGATTTAATTGTAGGGTGATGCCTAGTCTCCACTTACTGATTTTTGTTTACTGAAAGGATTTACTGAAATCCTGTTTACTGTACTACATGGTGAATTACTGTTTACTGAATTGAATTATACTGAATGTTGTTTACTGAGCTAAACCATACCAAAAACACTATCTTACTGAATTATACTGTATTAAGAAATACTGTTTTATTGAACTATACTGTACTGAAAGCTACGGTTTGCTGAACTGAAACTTACTGTTTACTGTTTACTAAACTGGTAGCTACTGATTTCTATTTATGGTTTACTGAACTGGTAGATACTAATTACCGTTTAACGAACTGAAAGCTACTGTTTAATGAAATAAAACCTACTGACCTCTGGTTACTGAACAGAATTATACAGAACACTGTTCACTGAATTAAAAAGGAAATTACTGTTATCGAAAAAGATTATTTTTAAAATTATTTCTTAAAAAGAAATAATTACTGAACGGTTATCCAGTAATTTGGATATTTACAAGCTTCTATATTAAAAAGATTGTTTACTCTAACTACGGTTTTATTACTATACTGTCACGTGTATTGAAATTGGTGTACTGAAGTGATATAATAAAATGGTTTATACCATTTTTATAATTACGGGAAAAGAGAAGGAAATTGTTTTGAAACAAAACAATTGATTTATTACTCTCTATAGTTGCTCTGGATTTTCGGGACAAGACAGGTACTTCAAAATACCTTCCACGCTCCATCTAGATTTCCCAGCCGACTACAGTATCATTCCTTTACTGTGCTTAGTACACCGTTAGGAAATACATGTTTTTACAGCATATAGATAGCTGAATATCAAGAGTTGCGTATAACTCCTTTACTGAGCCGTGGATTGCTCACTCCTTATTTTAACATTTTAGATTTTCAGTGATCGAGAGATCTGGCATCCGAGGATCTCGGCTGCGCATCTGGAGATAATGTGACAGCCTGATTGACAAATGAGGTACAATCATTTATTTTATGTATTTAGACTTATCTACAGTACTACTTTCGAATAAATTAAGATAGGGGATGTAAATAAAATTATATTTTAATGTATTATAGTTTTTGATGAAAAAGGAAAGTAAAGCATCGCAGACAACCCAACCGTCAAAATTGTGTAAAAATATGTGTATTACTGTGTTTATTGGACTGTTACAATTAATGGTATTAGAGCAAGGTTGACCTGATGTCTGCCAATGCTTTTGGAAAGGAAACGTGTCGAAAAAAAGTAACATCCCTTATAGTACTGTGTAGTCTGAATATATAAAGGAAATAAATGATTGTAAATTGAGTTAAATGTTTTGAAGGGAGTGAGAATTTATGAACTAAGGACTGCTAAAGAGGGGTAATGGTTTTAGAAATTTATCAGAAATGAGTGATCTTATAATCTAAAATGAAGTTCTATTCGGTAAGGAACAGAAATGGGCTCAGTAAGGGCCCCACCAAGACTTTTCTGTTCGGATCGAATCAATACCTTACAATAATGATATAGGAGTGGAATGAGATATCATCAGTATATAGATTTTAAGATCACCTATTGAATGAATCTTGAAGAAAGAGAAATTAATGGAGAAATGACAAAAATGCCCTTACATTGAAATGATTTCTTCTAAATCATAATTGACTAAATTGATTTAGAATTGACTGATTTAGCAGAGTAATAAATGGTGTAAGGATGCATTTTATGCAAAATAATCCATCTATCAGTCCCATCAGGACTTTTCTGTCTAAATTGAACAAGATCATAAAATGCTGATATTAGTGTGAGAAGAGATACTATCAACATATAGATGTTAAGATCATTGGTTTAAATTATATTGAAGAGAAATAAATAAATTTTGAAATAACAAATATGTCCCTATGTTGGACTATGTTATGAATTTTGATAAAACCAATTTGATCTTGGAGTCATTAATAGTGATGGTGTTATTGATGGTATAAAGGACGTAATATGTGTGTAACGGTCCCGATTATTTAATCCCACTTACACTTCGATTACGGAAGCGACCCAAAATGTTTATAGTGGAAAGTTGCAGGATGATTAGCCCTGCTATGGATTTTAAGGGTCTGAATTAAAAGTGTATCAATGGGTTGTTTATCACGGGATCGTTGGATATGATGAATCGTGAGAGGATTACTGGAGATGACTGACAAAGAGATCAGTATAGATGATGAAATCCATAGCAGTACAATTAATTCTGGTTCTATACATTCATACTGTTTTTGAAGTACCAAACAGATATTTATAGAACCGAAATATTTTGAGATATGTTTTGCAGAATGATGTACTGTATGGAGTATTGTAAATTGGAGAATATGTATAAGAACAATAAAGTGACTATAAGAGCAGAGGAAAATGATAGCTAACCTTAGTTTACTAAATGAAGATGATTTTAAAGTGAATTACAGTAATGAATAGGTTAGCTGTAAAATGTATAAGTTAAACTGTTATATTTGATACAGCATATGCTATGAAATAGGAGTAAGTGAATCAAGGTAGAGTATGTGTTAAAATGATCTGAATATTAAATGTCTCTGCCTTAAGGATATATAGTGGAATTGTAGGACATAGAGACAAAATGTCCAAAATGGTACGAGAATTCTGATTAAAAAATATCGGATGTTATTCTCGATAAATTTTTTAGAGTAATATAAATTTGAGAGATCGGGTTGACATTGACTTGATTATTGATATGGGAATCTAACTCTAAGCTTATAACGAAGAACATAGGAAGAGTCCGAAAAGCTTAGTAAAAACCTCTGAAAAATTTATGGATAATGAATTCACTTGTAGAAGTGTAATTGATGGAAAATACAAATGAATTTGATTGAGGATGATTTATAATTATGAATTAAATTCCTATTAATTAATGAGTTCTTACTAAGAACGAATATTCATCTGTATGGAATTGACGCTTTAATTGATGTAATCAAATATGTATAAAGACTTCATAAGATCAGTCTCTGTACAAGGTGTCATTAGTTAAAAAGTTGGAGACTGATTTCCATAAGATAATATTTAGAACTCGATAAAAATCTTACAAGTTCCTATCGAGGTTTACAAGGTTAATGAAATACATTGTGATGTTTGTAAGTATAATGAATGAGATATGAAAACCATGTGAGACCTGATTTTATAGTACTGTACACCATATTTTATAAATCCTTGATAGTGAAAATAAATTAATAAGTGAAATTAAAGAAATATTAGAGACAGATTTCCACTTTGGATTTTTAGATTATTGGATTTATGATTTATAATATGGTGTATAAGAAAGGAAATAAATATTAAAGGATGAATTTAAGGTATGGAAATAAATAAAGAATTAAATCTGAATATTTAGAATTTAAATGCAATTTCAATGGCATAAAATTCTAAAGAAATGAATTTTAGAGAAGGAAATTGATTTATTAGACATGCGATTTAACTTGATTGGTTGGAATATATGGAAAAGAGATGAGAAACAAAGTCCAAACTATGCAACAATCTATTGCTGTGTGCTACACGGCAGAATGTTAACTTTGTTGCAAAATTTATGGTGTAAAATTGGATAAATAATAAAAAAATGAAGAGGATATTATTAATTGAAAATATGGCTAAAATTTATCGACTGAAATATACCTCAAAAGAGGCAAATTAAGTCAAGAAACATGCAGCCAAAAATGGGACAACACGCCACTTTTTCTGCTGCTGTAGGTGTGCTACACGGCTGGAAACATTTAAAGAGAAGAAAAGATGAAAGGAAAAAGAAGAGATAAGACAAAAGAAATTAAATTAAGATACACATGGCTGATTTTGTACTTAAAATTTATATTAAATTGAGTTAAAAATCAGTATTATTTTAGCCAAGGAAGTCGGTTAGCAGCAGTTGTTGTATTTCTGCTTCAGCCAACGTTTTCTCTGTTTTTTTCCTCCATCGATTCTCATGCTTCAGCTCTTAAATCATCATCTTTCATCACCTAATCAGCTAGGTTTCTTCACATAAATTAATCCCCACCTCCATATCTCAATAATCATCTAAAAACCTTAGCCAAAAACCACCAGAAAGAGGCTCCCTTACAGCTGGACAGTGGCATGTGTACAGGTAAAATATTTTCCGCCCACGTTTTATGCTCTTGAGTTATTTGTTTATGGTGGTATTGGTTAGGTTGATGATGTGTAAGCTTATGGTTTGGAATAAAAACCTATAGGAAAGTTAGTAAGGCTGAATTGCTTGATGAATGATGGTGTTAACGGCTAAACAAAAATTAAATTTTGTTGGTTATATGGGTGCAACATGAATGGATGAAATGAAATTCTGTTATGTATGTGTACAATGTAAGTAGCAGGAAATAAAGATTGAACATGAAAAATATATATTATATACATATACACATTAAACCATGCTGCCGGTGAGCCATGATAATTTCAAGAGGTATAAATATGAAGTTTTAGTGGCGTGAAAACAAGGAAATCAAGGCTGAAAACGGAACAGAACAAGGGGGACTGAATTAGTGTAGTGATCGACCTTGACAAAGAGTGGCAAGAAAGTCAAGAAAAGAGGCTATGGTGGCATGTAAATGAAAAAGAAATAAAGAGTGAATTTATGAGAAAATGACATAAGAAACAAATAGTCAACAATAATGGCCATTGTGATATGAAAATAAGAGACAAAGATAAAGTGTTGTGTGTGACGTGAAATGAGAAAGAAAATGGCTAATAGTGGCGTGGAAAGGAGGAATAAAAGGCTGAACAAAAAGTCAAAAGTGAAGGCTGCAAATGAAGAAATAGGACTATAAAGATAGTTAAAATATAAATATAATCGATGTGTATATATAAGGGTTGCGCTTGGATTATTGGTAATGGACAAAAGGTTTTATTCTGGAAAGACAAATGGTTATGTGATAATTTGCTGGCCGAATGTTGTGAGGGAATTAATGATAGTCCTCACCAGGATGCAAAAGTAGCTGACTTGTTACTTAGTGATGGAGAATGGAATGCAGCTCGCCTTAGTGTCCTCCCAGCTCCTATAGCAAATCTGATTAAGTTAGTGATTCCACCCTTAACAGACGAGGATAGACCCTATTGGGCAACTTCTTCAAGTGGTGAATTCACTGTCAAGTCAGCCTACAAACTAGTGCAGGGCAATTTTGTATCAGATATAAATTGGTTGCTCTTATGGCGTCTCAATATCCCCCCGAGGGTTAAATTCTTTCTGTGGGTTGCTCTACATGGAAGACTGCTTACTCAAGAACATTGTATGAGAAGGAATATTCTATTGGAGGCAAATTGTCCTAGATGCCTTGTTCATACAGAAGATATTTTACACGTATTGAGGGATTGTGCAAGGTCTCGTAGCCTTTGGAAGATCTGGAAGAATGAGTCTAACTTGAATTTTTGGCAGGTTGATAGTCCTAAACAGTGGCTGTGGCAGAACTTGGTTTCAACAAACATAGTGGCTGGATTAGGCTTTGCTTGGTCAGAGTTATTTAGTTTTGTTTGTTGGTTCATATGGAATTTGTGAAATAAGGGCGTATTCGAGGAGGGTTTTGTGTGGCCTACCAATGATTTTGACCTTATCATCAGATATATGAGAGAACATAAGGTTTATTGTGGCGTAGCAGAAAGGATTATACAGAAGAAAGCTGTGTATGTTATATGGCGAGCTCCTCCAACAGAGTTTGTTAAACTCAATGTTTATGCAGCGGCCTATTCAAATCCGGGGGGCAGTAGGAGATGTCTTCAAAGATCATAATGGTGGCTGGATTATGGGTTTTGTCAGAAGGTTAGGTTGGGGTTCAGTCTTGCAGGCTGAGTTGCTGGCTATATACACTGGTCTCACTGTTGCTTGGGATAGAGGATTCCGAAAAATAATTGTTGAATCTGACTCCTTACTTGTTGTTCAAAAATTCACTGGTCATAAGAGTTCTAGGGATCCACTATCTGGTCTTATCCTTGTTATTCACCATTTATTGAGCAAAGAGTGGGAGGTCTCCCTTCATCATATATTTTGTGAAGCTAATAGATGTGCTGATTTCATGGCTAATATTGGTCATGCGGGTAGAATTGATACAGTGGTTTTTAGCAATCCTCCTCCGGGGATTCTTAATTTATTAGAAGATGATCATAGAGGCTTTGGTTGTAATAGACTTGTTTTAGAATAACATCAGCGTATATCGCTTTTGCACTAAAAAAACTATTGCATTTAATTTTTAAATGCTGGAAAAATACAAGAAAAAGGGCAGCATATATAATTGATACATTGACTAAGAATTGAGACAATAAAATTTTTAGCAGATAAAGGCCAGTTGGCCGTGATGAGAAGAGAGAAATAATGGCATGAAAAATTGCCATTTTTAGCTATAAGCATATACTTACACCTACATGTTGATGTAAATCATAGCTTAAAAAGATAATTAAGCTAATGATTTTGGTAAATTAAATTGCAGTCGGAAGTTCGACGTTCGTGTGGTGTACGCGATGGCGCAATCTTGATAAATAGGTAAGGGAGGAGTGTGTGAGTTGTAGTGATATAATGAATTGCATGTTTTCTTGAGCTAAATTTTATGAGAATATTGGATGCATGATTTGGTTTGAAAACATGCAAAATCTGTGGTTGAAAAACCGGTTTATATACTGTGACTGTATGTAAGAGGTTAGGAATCCGCAGCTGTTATGCTGTCGAAATTTTCCAAAAACATTCTAAAATATTCCAAAATATTTTAGAAGCATGAAATGATTTAAATGGGAAATTTTGAATATAATTTCCACCAATTTTCCATAAATTGGAAATTTTAAGAATGTTATGAGAAATTAAATATTCATGTCTTATATTTTTATTAAAGTGAGAAATTGATTTGTTTTATATGATATTAAATATTCAAATTGAATATTTATTTACTTTCTCACTTGATACATGAATATTTACCGACTGATTTATGGTATATGGAAATGTGAAATAAATACCTTTTTGGAAGTAATACTTGAAATAAATGATTTAATTTATTTAAACTCCTTAAAGGTATTTTTATGGGAAAAGAAATGATCTTATACCTTTATGGAACTATATACTGATTTTATTTATTTTATAAATTCCATAAAGGTGATAATATATAAAAGTGTGAGCCTTATGGATAAACATGAAATATTTCAAATTACTTTGAATAAGATCCATAAAGGCTATGGTACGGTTTTTATATTGTTTTGAGACTTAGGCCCTGAGTTTCATGCATCATACTATTACTGTTACTGTCACGTGGCTGATTGACCCGCTAGTCATCAGCATCTCAGATGTCACTTGGCAAGTGTACACCGAGGACACCCTATAGATCATGGCCATAGATCTCACTGTATACTATTATTGTGTCCCTTCGGGGATGATTACTGTGTCCCTTAGTGGACGATGATAGCATGATTTAATTGTAGGGTGATGCCTAGTCTCAACTTACTTATTACTATTTGTTGAAGGGATTTATTGAATCCTATTTTACTGTACTATACTGTGTATTACTGTTTACTGAACTGAACCGTACCAAAATACTATTTTACTGAACTGTACTGCACTAGAAAATACTATTTATTGAACTGGTAGCTACTGATTTCTGTTTATTGAACTGAAAGCTACTGATTACTGTTTACTGAACTAATAGCTACTGATTTCGGTTTACTGAACTGAAATCTACTGATTACTGTTTACTGAATTGAATTGTACGAAATACTATTTACTGAACTGAAAGGAAATTTACTGTTATCGAGAAAGAATACTTTGAAAATTATTTCTAAAATAGAAATAATTACTAAACTATTATCCAGTGATTTGGATATTTATAAGCTACTGTACTGAAAAGACTGTTTACCATAACTACTGTTTTACCACTGTACGTGTTTTGAACTGTTACTAAAGTCGTGGAAATTAAATGATTTATTCCATTGAGATTTATGGAAAAATAAATATTTTCCTGCATATAGATTTCATTATATCAAGCAGCATACGACTCCTTTACTGAGCATGTGGTTCGCTCACCCTTTACTTTCAAACTTTCTAGATTAATCACGAGGATTAATTGATGGCTTCCTCAGTTAAATATAGCTGCGAGTAGCTTGTTGGGACAAAGAGCATTAAAATTTAAAGGAACAGTCACTTCTCTTATATATTCAGACACTTGTATACAGTACTACATTATTGTAAAATAGAAACAAGGGATGTAATATATATATATATATATATATAAGGAATATTGTAAATTTGCATATTCTGAATTTACTAAATAAATAAATGTTTGTCATTTATTATTGTTACTGATCATGTGTTAAAGGCATCGCAGACAGTCCAACCAGTAAAAATGTGTAAAATATGAGTAAATATTGGGTGCTCAGACTGTTATAGTTTTAATGGTATCAGAGTAAGGTAGGCCTGATATCTGTTGATACCTTTAGATCAGAAAGTGCTGAAAATGGTTAATATCCCCTGTAGTACTGTATAGTCTGATTGTATAGAGGAACTAAGTGATTGTAAATTGGGTTAAGTGTTTGACATGGTGTGAAAGTTTGTGAATCAAGGGTTACAAACAGGGATTGTAATCCGAGAATTTTACATGAAAGAGGTGATCTTATCATCTTAATGTCAAGTCTGTTCGATAAGGCACAAAGATGGACTCGGTAAGGGCCCCACCAGGACTTCTCTGTCTGAATCGAGCTAAGACCCTGAAATGGTGATATTAGAGTGGAATGAGATATCATCAGTTAATAGATCTTAAGATCACCTGTTCAATATAACTTGAAGAGGGAGAAATAAATTGAGAAATGATGAATATGCCCTATATTGAAATAATCCCTCTAAATCATAGTGGACTAAATTGATTTGGAACTGATTGATGATGATAGAGTAACTGATGGTGTAAAGAATATATTACATGTTTAATGGTCCCTATTATTAGCCCCACTTATACTTTGATAAGTAATGCGACCCGAAGTATATACTGTGAGACGTCGCGGGATAGTCGGCCCTGTTATGGATTTTTAAGGCCTAAATTAAAAGGGAAAAGATGGGGTAGTTGATTAGGGATTAAAGGATATTATAAAAAGGTACACACTTATTGAGAGTAATTGAAAAGGTGAATTATGCATTGATGATTTAATATCAGTGTTATTAATTCTGGTTCTGAATAGTCCTTCTGTTTCTTATGGAAATAAATCAGATATTTATAGAACTGGAATA
The DNA here is from genome assembly GCA_032173925.1 of Heritiera fomes. Classification (NCBI taxonomy): domain Eukaryota; kingdom Viridiplantae; phylum Streptophyta; class Magnoliopsida; order Malvales; family Malvaceae; genus Heritiera; species Heritiera fomes. The sequence continues at coordinate 17,029,988 of JAPDPM010000002.1, forward strand.
TTTTGAAATATGCTTGACAGAATGGTATATTATGAAGTGAAAACATATATAAAAGTGAATCGATATGAAATATATGCTAAATGATTTGAAAATTTTACGTATGTGTTTTGGAGTAGACATAGTGGATTAGCAGGATGTAAAAGACGAAACGTCCAAGATGATATGAGGTTATGATTTAGAAGTTACTGGATAGATTTCTAAATAAATTTCGGAGTGATGCGGATTCAAGAGATTATTGACATGATTCACAACATGGAACCTATTTATAAGCTCTTATCAAAGAACATAAAAGAGTCTGAAGAGCTTAAGAAGTTACTCAAGAGATTAATGAATATAGAATCCATCTGTATTAGTGTAATTGAGGAAAAGCATATATAAGTTGGGTTGAAAGGATAAGAATAGTTAATGTTGGTGAATTAAATCTTGAATGTTCAATAGTGTTGTTACTAAAAATGGATATTCATTTGTTTAGGATTAATGTTTTATTTGAATCCATTCAATGATATATATATATATATATATATATATATGGAGTTTTAAGACCAATCTCTGAACAAGATGTTATCGAGTAAAAAGCTTATAGACAGATGTTTATAAGATGATGTTCAGAACTCGATATAACTCCTACTAGTCCTTTATGGTACTTAAAAGATTTATGAATATATTTCAACTTAGTTGAAGAATATAAGCAGCCTCCTTGAATAATTCCACAAACTTTTAGAGACTGAGAATTTGATTGTTAAGCTCAGTAGATATGAGTTCTAACTGAATCATAACACTATTAGAGACGTGCTTTCTCGAATGATAAAGTGAACAATAATTGGTCGAGGAGTTTGTGAAATCAGCTGCTTCACTGATATGATACATATATGTGAGAAAGTTAAATGGGAGTGGATGAATAGGTATAAGTATAGTATTAAAAAATGTTAAAAGGTTTTAACGGAAGAATACTATACCATTTGGAAAAGTAACTGAAGTGATAAATGTGAAAGGATGAAAATGCATTAAAAGACAAATCATATAATGATAAGGGAACACAAATTATGAGGTAGTTCCTAAATCTAAGATTGCATGTGATTTCCTCTGACTATCATGTAGTTATGGCTAAATATAAGACTGAGCCAAACTTAACAAATAAAATTGTTATATTTAGAGGAATAAATAAATACATTATTGCCAGTCAGGAAAAAGGATGCATATATATATTGGAATTGTGAAATTGCATAAGTAATGTCGAGACGAAATTGGCATTTGGATAATTTCAATTATAGAATTTGATTGTGAAAAGATTACATTCTCAGGTAGATCCTAAAATCAAGTGATATTACATGTACCATGAGAATGAGGGATGTAATGATAACTCAATATGAAAAGAGATGTCAAGGAAAATTATGACCTAACATCTCATTCACTAAAAGTGACATTAAAGTTTGCAAATAAAGTGCAACTTTAGCTAAACTGTGAAATGATTATTGTGGGTTCATAAGGAATCTGAAAGAACCACGAGGTTATAGAAGTGATTATAGATTGATTGACCAAATTGATTCACTTCTACAACATCAAGTTCTTAACCTCTTAAGTGCCCTAGTCGATATATATCTGTGAATTGGTGAAAATGTATGTGAAGTTCCGGTGAGCGAATACATGTGATATGGATCCCTGATTTGCCATATGCTTTTAAAAGGATAGCAAAAGGCGTTGGGATTCCAAATTTACTGTTAGCACCGCTTAGTACTGATTAAATATTCGAGCATAATAGTACACGCTCAATGATATGTTGAGAGCGGGTGCAATGGATGTAAAAGCTACTAGGACAATTACATACGATTGACTAAAATTGTCTAAATGATAGTCACCAAATTATGATCAACTTGACACTAAGTGTGATAATATGTAATAAATAGTGTAAAACTATCTACTGTATGAAAAGAAGTGGAAATTGTTAACTCCCAAAGATGATAAATAATTACATGGAGTATAAATTGATTGTGGAAGAGGAAATGTGGGAATTAAAGGAAATTTCAAGTGTAAAAGTATATTGGTAGTCTCATCTTAAAGACAAGACTAACTGAGAGTTAGAAATTATACAAGGAAGAAAAATACCTGTATTGGTTGTGCTTCCTAAATTAAGTGAAATTCGGAGGACCCACAAAGGGTATAATGCTATCTGGATAATTGTGGATAAATTAATTAAGTCTGTCCTATTTCTTGGTTATGAAATCTACTGACCCAATTAGTGCCTTAGCCAATTTATATGTCAGGGAGATAGTGAGGTTACATGGTGTTCCAGTAAGCATCGCATCTAACAGGGAGTCCCGCTTCATATCTCATTTTGAGAGAGATTTCAGGAAGCCATGGGATCCCAACTGAGTTTAGCATCGTGTTTCATTTGTAGACTGACAGACAGTCTGAGCATACGATACAGACGCTCGAGGATATGTTATGAGCCTGTGCACTTAATTTTGAGGCTCTTGGGACGATCATCTACCCTGGTAGAGTTTGCTTAAGATAATAGCTAACAGGCAAGTATCGGCATGGCACCTTACGAAGCTATATATGGCAGACAATGAAAATCCACGATAGCATGGGAAAAAGTGGGAGATTGTGAGTTATTAGCTCCCGACTTGGTTGAGCAGATTTTCGAGATGTACGGGAGATAATATATTTTGAAGGTCTCACCCCCTAAAGACATAATGAGATTCAGTAAGAAAGGAAAGCTGATTCCTCGATACACTGGACCTTTCGAGATCTTAGATTATGTGAGAGGTATCCAAAACTTTTTCGATGATAGGTCAAGGTGAAATTTGGAGGACCAAATTTTCTAAGGTGGGGAAAAAATGTGAGACCCGATTTTATAGTACTGTACACCATATTTTATAAATCCTTGATAGTGGAAATAAATTGATAAGTGATAAAGAAATATTAGAGACGGATTTCCACTTCGGATTTTTAGATTATTGGATTTATGATTTATAATATGGTGTATAAGAAAGGAAATAAATATTAAAGAATGAATTTAAGGTATGGAAATAAATAAAGAATTAAATCTGAAAATTTAGAATTTAAATGCAATTTCAATGGCATAAAATTCTAGAGAAATGAATTTTAGAGAAGAAAATTGATTTATTGGACATGCGATTTAACTTGATTGGTTGGAATATATGGAAAAGAGATGAGAAACAAAGTCCAAACTATGCAACAATCTACTGCTGTGTGCTACACGGTAGAATGTTAATTTTGTTGCAAATTTTATGGTGTAAAATTGGATAAATAATAAAAGATGAAGAAGATATTATTAATTGAAAATATGGCTAAAATTTATTGGCTGAAATATACCTCAAAAGAGGCAAATTAAGTCAAGAAATATGCAGCCAAAAATGGGACAGCACGCCACTTTTTCTGCTGCTGTAGGTGTGCTATACGGCTGGAAACATTTAAAGAGAAGAAAAGATCAAAGGAAAAAGAAGGGATAAGACAAAAGAAATTAAATTAAGAGATACATGGTTGATTTTTGTACTTAAAATTTATATTAAATTGAGTTAAAAATCAATATTATTTTAGCCAAGGAAGTCGGTTAGCAGCAGCTGTTGTATTTCTTCTTCAGCCAACGTTTTCTCTGTTTTTTTCTCTACCGATTCTCATGCTTCAGCTCTTAAATCATCATCTTTCATCACCTAATCAGCTAGGTTTCTTCACATAAATTAATCCCCACCTCCATATCTCAATAATCATCTAAAAACCTTAGCCAAAAACCACCACAAAGAGGCTCCCCTACGGCTGGACAGTGGCATGTGTACAGGTAAAATATTTCTAGCCCACGTTTTATGCTCTTAAGTTATTTGTTTATGGTGGTATTGGTTAGGTTGATGATGTGTAGGCTTATGGTTTGGAATAAAAACCTATAGGAAAGTTAGCAAGGCTGAATTGCTTGATGAATGATGGTGTTAACGGCGGAACAGAAATAAAATTCTGTTGGTTATATGGGTGCAACGTGAATGGATGAAATGAAATTCTGTTGTGTATGTGTACAACGTGAGTAGCAGGAAATAAAGATTGAACATGAAAAATATATATTATATACATATACACATGAAACCATGCTGCCGGTGAGCCATGATAATTTCAAGAGGTATAAATATGAAGTTTTAGTGGCGTGAAAACAAGGAAATCAAGGCTGAAACCGAATAGAACAAGGGGGACTGAATTAGTGTAGTGACCGGCCTTGACAAAGAGTGGCAAGAAAGTCAAGAAAAGAGGCTATGGTGGCGTGTAAATGAGAAAGAGATAAAGAGTGAATTTATGAGAAAATGAAATAAGAAACAAATAGTCAATAATAATGGCTATTGTGATGTGAAAATAAGAGAGAAAGATGAAGTGTTGTGTGTGACGTGAAATGAGAAAGAAAATGGCTAATAGTGGCATGGAAAGGAGGAATGAAGGGCTAAACAAAAAGTCAAAAGTGAAGGCTGTAAATGAAGAAATAGGACTATAAAGATAGTTAAAATATAAATATAATCAATGTGTGTGTGTGTATGTATATATATATATATATATATATATATATATATATATATATATATGGGTTGCCTATTGTGGAAAAGTAGAATAAGGAAATATTGCATTTAATTTTTAAATGCTGGAAAAATACAAGAAATAGGGTAGCATATATAATTGATACATTGACTAAGAATTGAGACAATAAAAATTTTAGCAGATAAAGGCCAGTTGGCCGTGATGAGAAGAGAGAAATAATGGCATGAAAAATAGCCATTTTTAGCTATAAGCATATACTTACACCTACATGTTGATGTAAATCATAGCTTAAAAAGATAATTAAGCTAATGATTTTGGTAAATTAAATTGCAGTCGGAAGTTCAAAGTTTGTGTGGTATACACGATTGTGCAATCTTGATAAATAGGTAAGGGGGGAGTGTGTGAGCTGTAGTGATATAATGAATTGCATGTTTCTTGAGCTAAATTTTATGAGAATATTGGATACATGATTTGGTTTGAAAACATGCAAAATCTGCGGTTGAAAAGTTGGTTTATATACTGTGACTGTATGTAGGAGGTTAGGAATCCGCAACTGTTATGCTGTCGAAAATTTTCCAAAAATATTCTAAAATATTCCAAAATATTTTAGAAGCTTGAAATGATTTAAATGGGAAATTTTGAATATAATTTCCACCAATTTTCCATAAATTGGAAATTTTGAGAAAGTTATGAGAAATTAAATATTCATGTTTTATATTTTTATTAAAGTGAGAAATTGATTTGTTTTATATGATATTAAATTTCAAATTGAATATTTATTTACTTTCTCACTTGATACATGAATATTTACCGATTGATTTATGGTATATGGAAATGTGAAATAAATACCTTTTTGGAAGTAATACCTAAAATAAATGATTTAATTTATTTAAACTCCTTAAAGGTATTTTTATGGGAAAAGAAATGATCTTATACCTTTATAAAACTACATACTGATTTTATTTATTTTATAAATTCCATAAAGGTGATAATATATAAAAGTGTGAGCCTTATGGATAAACATGAAATATTTCAAATTACTTTGAATAAGATCCATAAAGGCTATGGTACAGTTTTTATACTGTTTTGAGACTTAGGCCCCGAGTTTCATGCATCATACTATTACTGTTACTATTACATTGCTAATTAACCCGCCAATCATCAGCGTCCCGGATGTTACCTAGCAAGTGTACACCGAGGACACCCTATAGATCATGGCCATAGATCTCACTATATACTGTTACTGTGTCCCTTAGTGGACGATGATAGCATGATTTAATTAAAGGATGATACCTAGTCTCAACTTACTGATTACTGTTTATTGAAGGGATTTATTGAATTTTGTTTTACTATACTACATTGCACTCTGAATTACTGTTTACTGAACTCAAATGTGAAAAACCGTAATTTTCTAAATAAATATTAATTAACTGAAAATTTAATTTGGATAAATTGAAATCCAAATTAAATAAGAAACGAAAGTGGGAAATTATTTGGATATCAAGAAATTCAAAATTTAATGAAATAAAAATGCGTATAATGATATATTTATATAATTAGATTATATAAATATATTTTTATATATATGTTTTAATATAAGTACATATGTATATATATGAAATATAGTATATATTATACATTGATATATACTATTTTATATTATTAAATAAATACATGTGTATATTATAAAAATATATATTTATGTATATATATATGTGTAAGTTTATATATATATATATATATATATATTATTTCTAATAAAAGTATATATGTATATATATATATATATATATATATAAGAAATATATATTATTTTTAAAAGTAGTATAGAGATATGTAAATAAACTATACACAAAATATATATACATATTTATTAATATAGTATATATATATATATATATATATATATATATAAATATCATATATTTATATATATAAATGTAAATAATATAAAAAAAAATTTAAAACTAACAGAAATGGGAATCAGGTATCCCGATTTCCCGTTTCTCTGTTACAAAACAGAGAATGCAAGGAAGCCGGTCGACGCCGGCGGTGAGGAAAAAGAGAGATGAGGGAAGAGGCTCCGTCGTCGGCCGAAGAGGAAAAGAAGGAAGTTGCCGACAACGGAAAAAAGAAAAGAGAGAAGGAAAAATCGGGAACCGAAAGGAAAAGAAAAAAAGAAGAAGACAGAAACGGCGATGCTGGCCGATCCGGACACCACCACACCCACCACAACACCGGCGAAGGTAAGGGGAAAGAAAGGGAAGCCGACGGTGGAAGGGAAAAAGGAAAAGGAGGGAGAAAAGAAAGGAGAAAGGAGCCGAACCCATTGCCACCAAATCCGCCGCCGTCGTTGCCGATCTAGGGAAGAGGAGGCCAGATCCGGCTTCGTGGCAACCTCGACTAGCTGTGGAGTGGCTGAACCGCCGAAAATGATGGCCGCCGGTGGCTGAACAGGCCAAGCTATGGTGAACCGGCGGAACCAGCTCGAACCGGTCTGAACCGGTTTAGACCAGGAAAAGAAAAGAAAAAGAAAGAAAAGAAAAAGAAAAAGAAAAGGAGAAAAAGAAGAAGAAAAGAAAAGAAGAGGAAGAAGAAGAAGAAGAGAAAGGAAGAAGAAAGGAAAAATTTTGGTAGGAAATTTAGAATAAATTTCCAATAATTTATCACTATTACGTTGATAAATAAATTTTGGAAAATTCTAAATGTGTAAAATTTGTTGTAGAAAACCATCCTTGATGATTAAGAATATGGAATCGGGAGAGGTGGAATACGGGCGCGACGATAGCGAGGAAGTCGTCGACCCAAGACAGGTAAGGGAGGCATGTGTAGCCCGTAAGGATATTCAGTATGCATGTTTTAAATATGCATTATTTTTATGAAAATATTGTGGGAATTAATTAGTTGAAAAATTGTGGAGAATTACCGGCTGTGAATTATAAACTGTGTTTTATGTGCAGGGAGGCTAGTCAATCGGCAGCCGTTATGCTGCCGAAAAATTTTAGAAAATTTCATAAAATCATTAAAAATGATTTTATTTCACGAGAAATGATTTCCAACCACGAAAATCGAGAAATTGATTATTTTTCATAAAACATGAATATATTGAATTCTATTGTTAAAATATTCATGTTTTCTAGATCGGTGATAATGAGATCACCGAAAATTCTCCTGATATGCAAACTATATGTGACACAAAATGGAATACGAAAAGACATGAAGTGTATATTTTATAAATATTTTCTTAAATATTCACTTGACTTCTCATATAACCTTTATGGTTTTCATTACGGAAGTATTTATTTTATAACTTCCATAAAAGGTAAATCGATGGTGAAAAATATTATTTTGAGACTAAAAGGTCTCTACAAGTGTTTATAAAGGAAATATGGTGACGGGATTAATGAATTTGGAAAAATAAAATATTTTATTTTTTCATAAATCATTAAAATATTAGAATTATTTCCAATAACTTTGAAATACATGTTTTGGAAAGAAAGCATCGAATTACATGTGTACACGTTTTACGGTGAAAAAGAAACAGCTATAAAACTTTATTTTTACAGTATGGTTATTTTATAAATTGTTTTCACCGTACGAGAAAGTGTGATTTATACATTTATGGATCTTTTGAAAATTATTATGTATTTTATAAATTCCATAAAGGTGATGATATTTAAAATTGTGAGCCTCATGGATAAACGTGAAATATTTCAAATTACTTTGAATAAGGTCCATGAAGGCTATGGTATGATTTTTGTACTGTTTTGAGACTTAGGCCCCAAGTTTCATACATCATACTGTTACTGCTACTATCACGTGGCTGATTGACCCGCCAGTCATAAACGTCCCGGATTGTCACTTGGCAAGTGTACACCGAGGACACCTTATAGATCATGGCCATAGATCTCACTGTATACTGTTATTGTGTCCCTTAGTGGACGAAGATAGAATGATTTAATTTTAGGGTGATGCCTAGTCTCCACTTACTGATTTTGTTTACTGAATGGATTTACTGAAATCCGGTTTACTGTACTACATAGTGAATTACTGTTTACTGAACTGAACTGTACTGAATGTTGATTTTTGAGCTAAACGGTACCAAAAACACTATCTTACTGAACTATACTGTACTGAGAAATACTGTTTTACTGAACTGAAACTTACTGTTTACTGTTTACTGAACTAGTAGATACCGATTTCTGTTTACAGTTTACTGAACTAGTAGCTACTAACTATCGTTTACTGAACTGAAGCTACGGTTTTAATGAAATAAAACCTACTGATTTCTGTTTACTGAACTGAATTGTATAAAATACTGTTTACTGAATTAAAGAGGATTGTTTACGGTAATTACGGTTTTATCACTGTATTGTCACGTGTTCTGAAATTGGTGTACTAAAGTGATATAATAAAATGGTTTATACCATTTTTATAATCATGAGAAAAGAGAAGGAAATTGTTTTGAAATAGAACAATTGATTTATTACTCTCTACTGTTGCTTCTAGGTTCCGGGACAAGATAGGTATTTCAAAATACTTGCCTTACTCCATCTGGATCCTTAGCCGACTGTAGTATCCTTCCTACATATGAGCCTAGTATACTTTTAGGAAAAATGAAAAAGTTTTTCAGCATATAGATAGCTGAATATCAAGAGTTGCATATAACTCCTTTACTGAGCCGTGGATTGCTCACTCCCAAATTTTAACATTTCAGATTTTCAATGATTGTGAGATCTGACATCTGAAGATTTTGGCTGCGCATTTGGAGACACTGCGACAGCTTGATTTATTACATGATGTACGATCATTTATTTTCTATTTTTAGACTTATTTACAGTACTACTTTCTTGTGAATTAAGATAGGGGATGTAAATGCTATTATAATTTTATATGAAATTGTTTACATGTAAAAGAAAAGTAAAGTATCGCAGACAACCCAACCGTCAAAATTGTGTAATAATATGTGTATTAGTGTGTGTATTAAACTGTTACAATTTAATGGTATCAGAACAAGGTTGGCCTGATGTCTATCGATGCTTTTGGAAAGAAATGTGTTGAAAAAGAGTAACATTCCCTGTAGTACTGTGTAGTCTGAATACATGAAAGAAATAAATGATTGTAAATTGAGTTAAATGTTTAGAAGGGAGTGGGAATTATGGATTATGGAATGCTAAAGGGGGAAAATGGCTCTTGAATTTTTCTTGAAATTGGTGATCTTATAATCTTAATGAAGGTCGATTCGGTAAGGAACAGAAATGGACTCGGTGAAGGCCCCACCAGTACTTTTCTGTCCAGATCAAATTGAGACCTTACAATGATGATAAGAGTGAAATGAGATATCATCAGTAAACAGATCTTAAGATCACCCACCTGTTGAATATATTTTCAAGAGAGAGAAATTTTAAAAAAATGACCAAAATACCCTTACCTTAAAAATTTTCTTCTGAGCTATAGAAGACCAACATACGTTAAATTGTCATATTTAATACAACATACTAATTAAGATGATTGATATGCTGTGAAATATGAGTAAATAAATGAATCAAGGTGGAGTATGTGTTAAAAAGATTTGAAATTAAATGTCCCTGCCTTGATGATATACAGTGAAATGATAGGACATAGAGATGAAATGTCCAAAATGGTATGAGATATGAATTTAAAAAGGATCGAATGTTATTCCCGATAAATTTTTAGAGTAATATGGATGGGAGAGATCGGGTTAATATTGATTCGATTGTTAATATGAAATTTATTTCTAAGTTTACATTGGAGATCGCAGAAAGAGTTCGAAAGCTTTACAACAACTCTGAAAAATCGGTGGATAATGAATATAGATGTATAAAGATGATTGATAGAAATACAAATGATTTGATTTGAGCATGAATTAAAATGGTGTATTAAATTCTTATTAATTAATAAAGTTCTTACTAAGAACGAACGTTCATCTGTATAGAATTGACGCTTTATTTGATTTAATCAGAGATGTATAAGGAGTCTATAAGACCAATCTCTGTATAAGGCTTCATCAAACAAAAGTTGGAGATTGATGTCCATAAGATAATATTTAGAACTCGACATGAATTTTACGAGTTTCTATTGAGGCTTACAAGGTTAATGAAATACCTTGTGAGGTATATAAGCCTAATGAATGAGGCATCCATACAAGAATAAAGTGAGGAGGTATCGAAATAGTTAAAGACACAAATGGAATATGAGTAGCATAGTTATATGACCCAACAGACTCTCATAGACTATGAACTATATGTTAAAAATGGTAAATAGGGGATTTGACTAGACAATATCTCTTTCTGAGATAAAGGATCTCGAATGATAGAACGACAGTGGATCTGTCTATGACTGAAAGATAATGATTGAGATACGAAATTGACGGGTCTAGTTAAATATTATTGGTGGTCTATAGAAGAGTTATTGGGTTAGCTGCTCTATAGATGTGACTGATAATTAAAAAGGTTAATGTCGGTGAATGAATAAGTGTAAAGATGGTAATTAAAATGTTAAAAGAGTTTAACCGTGGAGTGATATACCACTGAGGAAAAGCTAACAAAATGATGAGAACGAAAAGATGAAAATGAAATAAGAAGGCCAGTTATATAATGAGTAGGGAACACGAATATGAAGCAGTTCCCAAATCTAAGATAAAAAAATGATTTTCCCTTTAAGTATCATGTGGTTATGGTTAGACGGAAGATCAAGCCAAACATAAAAGATAAAATTTAACCATACTCAAAGGAGTAAAATAGATGATTTACATTAATTACTACCAGTCATGTAAATAGAAAATCACTAAATATATATATATATAGATAGATATCCACACATTGAAATTGTGGAAATTTTATAGTTAGTGTGGTGACTAAATTGATAATTTGAAGATTCAATTACGGAATCTAAATCATGAAAGGATTACATTCTAAGGTATATTCTTAAACTTAAGTGATATTGAGCATATCATAAGAATAAGGGATATAATGACAATATTGTGTTAAAAGAGATATTGAGAAAAGAGGATTGCCTAGACCGTAAAAGATGATTAATAGTAGAGTCTGCACATGAGATACAGCCAAGGTTAAATGAATATAGAAGTGAGTATTGTGGATAATAAAGAATCCAAAAGAAATATGATGTCATGGAAGTGATCAAAGACTAATTGTCTAAATGGAATCACTTTTTCACTATTAGACTTCTAGATTTCTCTAATTGCCATAGTCGAGAGATAAAGTTGAAATGGTGAGAATGTATGTAAAGTTCCAGTGAATGTATATGTGATGAGAATCTCTAAGTTGCCATATGCTTATGAGAGATAGCAAAAAGCCTTGAGATTCCAAATTTACTAACAGCACCACTCCATACTGATATAAATATTTGAGCAAAATATGTGGACTCTTGAAGATATAATGAGAGAGTAGGTGCAATAGATGTAAAAGCTACTGGGACAAATACATACTACTGATTTAATCATCCAAATGATAGTTATCAAAACTATATCGACTTGGCACCAAATGAGAAAACGAATGATGAATAGTATGAATCAGTTATTATGTGAAAAGAAGTGGAAACGGATAACTCCCAATTGATAAAGAAATCCTTGGGGAGTATAAATGTGTGATGAAAAATGAAGTGTATTGGATTAAAAAGTAATTCTGATTTTTAAAAGTATGCTAGCAGTATTATTTGAAAGATGATCTAGAGGACAAGAATGATAAGCATTCAGAACGGTACCACCTTTCTATATAAGTTAAATTCGGAGAATCGAATTTCTTAAGGTGCGGAGAATGTGAAAAACCGTAATTTTCTAAATAAATATTAATTAACCGAAAATTTAATTTGGATAAATTGAAATCCAAATTAAATAAGAAACGAAAATGGGAAATTATTTGGATATCAAGAAATTCAAAATTTAATGAAATAAAAATGCGTATAATGATATATTTATATAATTAGATTATATAAATATTTTTATATATATGTTTTAAAATAAGTACATATGTATATATATGAAATATAGTATATATTATACATTGATATATACTATTTTATATCATTAAATAAATACATGTGTATATTATAAAAATATATATATTTATGTTTATATATATGTATGTATATATATAAGAAATATATATATATATATTATTATTTTTAATAAAAGTATATATGTATATATATATATATAATATATATTATTTTTAAAGTAGTGTATAGATATGTATATAAACTATACACAAAATATATATATACATATTTATTAATATAGTATATTTATATATATAAATGTAAATAATATAAAAAAAATTAAAACTAACAAAAACGGGAATTGAGTATCTCGATTTCCCGTTTCTCTATTACAAAACAGAGAATGCAAGGAAGCCGGCCGACGCCGACGATGAGGAAAAAGAAAGATGAGGGAAGAGGCGCTGTCGCCAGCCGAAGAGGAATAGAAGGAAGTTACCGGCGACGGAAAAAAGAAAAGAGAGAAGGAAAATCGGGAACCGAAAGGAAATGAAAAAAAAGAAGAGAGCAACAACGGTGCTGGCCGATCTGGACACCGCCACACCCACCACGACACCGGCGAAGGTAAGGGGAAAGAAAGGGAAGCTGGCAGTGGAAAGGAAAAAGGAAAAGGAGGGAGAAGAGAAAGGAGAAAAGAGCCAAACCCATTACCGCCAAATCCGCCGCCGTCGCCGTCGCCGTCGATCTGGGGAAGAAGAGGCCAAATATGGGTTCGTGGCAACCTCAGCTAGCTGTGGAGTGGCTGAACCGCCGAAAATGGTGGCTGCCGGTGGCTGAACCGGCCAAGCTATAATGAACCGGCTGAACCGGCCCGAACCAGTCTGGACCAGGAAAAGAAAAGAAAAGAAAAGAAAAAGAGAAAAAGGAAAAGAAAAGAAAAAAGAAGAAAAGAAAAGAAGAGGAAGAAGAAGAAGAAGAGAAAGGAAGAAGAAAGGAAAAATTTCGATAGGAAATTTAGAATAAATTTCCAATAAATTATCACTATTACGTTGATAAATAAATTGTGGAAAATTCTAAATGTGTAGAATTTGTTGTAGAAAACCATCCTTGATGATTAAGACGATGGAATTGAGAGAGGTGGAATACGGGTGCGACGGTAGCGAGGAAGTCGTCGACCCGAGATAGGTAAGGGAGGCATGTGTAGCCTGTAAGGATGTTTAGTATGCATGTTTTAAATATGCATTATTTTTATGAAATATTGTGGGAATTAATTGGTTGGAAAATTGTGGAGAATTACCGGCTATGAATTATAAACTGTCTTTTATGTGCAGGCAGGCTAGTCAATCGGCAGCCGTTATGCTGTCAAAAAATTTTAGAAAATTTCATAAAATCATTAAAAATGATTTTATTTCACGAGACATGATTTTCAACCACGAAAATCGAGAAATTGATTATCTTTCATAAAACATGAATATATTGAATTCTATTGTTAAAATATTCATGTTTTCTAGATCGGTGATTATGAGATCATCGAAAATTCTCCTGATATGCAAACTATATGTGACACGTAATGGAACATAAAAAGACATGAAGTGAATATTTTATAAATATTGTCTTAAATATTCACTTGACTTCTCATATAACCTTTATGGTTTTAATTACAGAAGTATTTATTTTATAACTTCCACAAAAGGTAAATCGATGGTGTAAAATACTATTTTGAGACTAGAAGGCCTCTACACGTGTTTATAGAGGAAATATGGTGATGGGATTAATGAATTTGGAAAAATAAAATATTTTATTTTTCCATAAATCATTAAAATATTGGAATTATTTCCAATAACTTTGAAATACATGATTTGGAAAGAAAGCATGGAATTTCATGTGTACATGTTTTATGGTAAAAAAGAAACAGCTATGAAACTTTATTTTTACAATGTGATTATTTTATAAAATGTTTTCACCGTACGAGAAAGTGTGATTCACACCTTTATGGATCTTTTGAAAATTATTATGTATTTTATAAATTCCATAAAGGTGGTGATATTTAAAATTGTGAGCCTCATGGATAAACGTGAAATATTTCAAATTACTTTGAATAAGGTCCATGAAGGCTATGGCACGGTTTTTATACTGTTTTGAGACTTAGGCCCTGAGTTTCATGCATCATACTGTTACTACTACTGTCACGTGGCTGATTGACCCGCCAGTCATCAGCGTCTTGGATTATCACTTGGCAAGTGTACACCGAGGACACCTTATAGATCATGGCCATGGATCTCACTGTATCCTGTTACTGTGTCCTTTAGTGGACGAAGATAGCATGATTTAATTGTAGAGTGATGCCTAGTCTCCACTTACTGATTTTGTTTACTAAATGGATTTACTGAAATCTGGTTTACTGTATTGCACAGTGAATTACTGTTTACTGAACTGAATTGTATTGAATGTTGATTTCTAAGCTAAACCGTACGAAAAACACTATCTTAATTATATTGTACTGAGAAATACTATTTTACTAAACTGTACTGTACTGAAAGCTACTGTTTACTGAATTGAAACTTACTGTTTACTGTTTACTGTACTAGTAGCTACCGACTTTTGTTTACGGTTTACTAAATTGGTAGCTACTAATTAACATTTACTGAACTAAAGCTACGGTTTTAATGAAATAAAACCTATTGACTTCTGTTTACTGAACTGAATTGTATAAAATATTGTTTACTAAATTAAAAAGGACTGTTTATGGTAATTACGGTTTTATCACTGTATTGTCACCTGTTCTGAAATTGGTGTACTAAAGTGATATAATAAAATGGTTTATACCATTTTTATAATCATGAAAAAAGAGAAGGAAATTGTTTTGAAATAGAACAATTGATTTATTACTCTCTACAGTGGCTTCTAGGTTCTGGGACAAGACAGGTATTTCAAAATACCTGCCTTACTCCATCCGAATCCCTAGCCGACCGTAGTATCCTTCCTACATATGAGCCTAGTATACTTTTAGGAAAAATGAAAAAGTTTTTTAGCATATAAATAGCTGAATATCAAGAGTTGCATCTAACTCATTTACTGAGCCATGGATTGCTCATTCCCCAATTTTAACATTTCAGATTTCAATGAATGTGAGATTTGACATCTGAGGATTTTGGCTACGTATTTGGAGACACTGCGATAGCTTAATTTATTACATGAGGTATGATCATTTATTTTCTGTATTTAGACTTATTTACAGTACTACTTTCTTGTGAATTAAGATAGGGGATGTAAATGCTATTATAATTTTATATGAAATTGTTTACATGTAAAGAAAAGTAAAGTATCGTAGATAGCCCAACCGTCAAAATTGTGTAATAATATGTGTATTAGTGTGTGTATTAGACTGTTACATGAACAGTACCGAAATACTATTTTACTAAACTGTACTGCACTGGGAAATACTGTTTACTGAACTGGTAGCTACTGATTTCTGTTTATTGAACTGAAAGCTACTGATTACTGTTGACTAAACTAAATTATACGAAATACTGTTTACTGAACTGAAAAGAAATTTACTGTTATCAAGAAAGAATACTTTGGAAATTATTTCTAAAATAGAAATAATTACTGAACTATTATCCAGTGCTTTGGATATTTATAAGCTACTGTACTGAAAAGACTGTTTACCATAACTACTGTTTTACCACTGTACTATCACGTGTTTTAAACTGTTACTGAAGTGGTGGAAATTAAATGATTTGTTCCATTTAGATTTATGGAAAAATAAATATTTTCCAGTATATAGATTTCATTATATTAAGCAGCATATGACTCCTTTATTGAGCATGTGGTTCGCTCACCCCTTACTTTCAAACTTTCCAGATTAATCACGAGGATTAATTGATGGCTTCCTCAGTTGAATATAGCTGCGAGTATGTGATAACTGCGAATTTTCGAATTTTGATAATAATTATTCGAAAGTTTAATTTAATGCAAGAGATAAATTAAAGTAAATAAATGAATTTATTTACGAAAAAGGGAATATCGTGGAAATTCCCAAAAATAGATGAAGTGATAAATTTGAGAAATTTAATTTGGATAAATGGAAATCCAAATTAAATAAGAAACGAAAAGGAGAAATTAATTGGATATTAAGAAATCCAAAATTTAAATGAAATAAAAATACGTATATTATATATTTATATAATTAGATTATATAAATATATTTTGATATGTTTGATATAAATACATATATATAATATATATATATATATATATCAACTTTAATTAAAGTATATATATATATGTATGTATGTATATTATTAATAATAAAAGTAATATATATAATTATAAATATAATTATATATATTATATATTATATATGATAAATATGTAATATAATTATATTTATATATGATTATAAATATAATTATAATATACCAAAAAAAAAAGAGGAGAAACAGAATGGGAATCGAGTATTCCCAATTTCCCATTCTTCTCCGTCGAAGGGGAGCTGACCCCGTCGACGGTGAAAAGAGATGATGGGGGCCGAGGTCGCCGGTCGAAAAGGAAAGGAGACGTCGCTGGCGACAGCCAGAAAAAAAAGAGAAAACAGAAACGAAAAGAAGCGGAACCGAACGAAAAACCGGAAGAGAAGAGAGGAGAAGGAAACGACGATGCCGGCCGGTTTAGGCACCGCCACCGCCACCAGCACCACTGCCGAAGGGATACAAAGGTGAGAGGAGTTGCCGGTGGTGAAGGAAACGACGGAGGAAGGAAGAAAAAGGGGAGAAAGGAGTCGAAACCCACCATCCTAGATCCAGTGCCGTCGTCGTCGCTAGGAGGAAAGGGAGACCAAAAACGGCTTCGCCATAACCTCAGGCAATTGTGGAGGAGTTGAATCGGAGGCGATGCCAGCGGGATGACGTCGAACCGGTGGGGGAAGGTCGAACCGGTCCGAACCGGTTCAAACCAGAAAAAAGAAGAAAGAAAAGAAAAAGAAAAAGAAAAGGAAAAAGAAAAAGAAAAGAGAAGAAAAAGAAGAAGAAGAAAAAGAAAAAGGAAGAAAAAGAGAGAAAATGGAAGTTTTTCGAGAATTCAAAAAATACGAGAATCCCAAAAAATTCGGTAAGAATTACAGAAATTATTTTCGATTATTTAATTAAATAATTATGGAAAAATTCTAAATTTTAGAATTTAATTTCCAGAAAATTCCCTCGATGACCGAGCCGATGGAATCGGGCGAGGTGAACACGGGCGCGACGAACGAGGCGGTCACTAACCCGGGACAGGTAAAGGATGCTTGTGCAGCACTGTAAAGATATTCAGTCTGCATGTTTTTAATTATGAAATATTTTATGAAAATATTGTGATGATTATGTGGTTGAAAATTTGTGATGATGTACTGGTTGGAATTATAAACTGTACTTTTCGTGCAGTAGTCTAGCCAATGGGCAGCTGTTATACTGTCGAAAAATTATCGAAAATTACCGAAAATTTCTAGAAATTTTCATAAAATCATAATAAATGATTTTATTTCACGAGAATTGATTTTCAACCACGAAAATTGAGAAAATGAATATTTTCCATAAAAAGATGAATAAAATGAAAGTGATTTTAAAATATTCATGTTTTCGAGAATGGTGAGAATGAAATCACCGAAAATTCTCCTGATACATAAATTATATGTAATAAGAGATGAAAAATGAAAAGAAATAACGTGAATATTTTTATATATATTTCTTAAATATTCACTAAATGATTTTATAACCTTTATGGTTTTAAATTATGAAATTATATATTTTTATAAATTCTATAAAGGTTATTTTATGATGAAAAATACAGTTTTGAGACTAGATGGCAACCTTATCATGCTGATATGTGACATGTGATATGTGATATGTGATATGTAGTCCCGGCCGACACCTGAACAGTGGTCCACCGACGACAATTATAGAGTATGGCCATAGATCTGACATGATTATTTATACCCTTCGAGGTTTATAACATTATATGAGTAACGACCCAGTGGACGGGCTGGGCGTGCGTGCCTAAGTCTCCATATATGAAAAATGTTTTATATGATATGTTATTTGTTAAATGTAAACGTTTTATATGTATGTGATAAGTTAAATGAAAGTGATTTACAACATTTTACATAATGCTTATTTCAGTACTGATTTTAGTACTACGAGATGATTTTCATATGACATGTGATATGAACATGTAATATGTTTTCAAAAGGAAAAAGAGTTTATAAGTCTAATATTCTTACTATGATTTTAAATTGAATTTTAGACTATATGTGACATGAATAAGTGATATGTTATCCAAAAAAAGAAAGAGGAGGAAAATAAATCTAATATTCTTATTTTAATTTTTAAATTGAATATTAAATTTAAATGATATATATGTTATACGAAAAGGATTTAATAGCTGATTTTGCTATTTAAAGTACTGTACTAATTATGGTTGTACAGTAAAATATGAAATGAGTTTTGAATGAAAATGATGATGATTTAACTAATATTTTTTTCAAAGAATATATAAATATTAGTTATTTTACTTAAATGCTTTATTTCATAAAAGCATTATTTTGAAAAGAATATGAAAACGATATGGAATAAAAAGGAAAATTGTTTTGAAATAGAACAATTGATTTATTACTCTCTACAGTGGCTTCTAGGTTCCGGGACAAGACAGGTATTTCAAAATACCTGTCTTACTCCATCCGAATCCCTAGCCGACCGTAGTATCCTTCCTACATATGAGCCTAGTATACTTTTAGGAAAAATGAAAAAGTTTTTTAGCATATAAATAGCTGAATATCAAGAGTTGCATCTAACTCATTTACTGAGCCATGGATTGCTCATTCCCCAATTTTAACATTTCAGATTTCAATGAATGTGAGATTTGACATCTGAGGATTTTGGCTACGTATTTGGAGACACTGCGACAGCTTGATTTATTACATGAGGTACGATCATTTATTTTCTGTATTTAGACTTATTTACAGTACTACTTTCTTGTGAATTAAGATAGGGGATGTAAATGCTATTATAATTTTATATGAAATTGTTTACATGTAAAGGAAAGTAAAGTATCGCAGACAGCCCAATCGTCAAAATTGTGTAATAATATGTGTATTAGTGTGTGTATTAGACTGTTACATGAACTGTACCGAAATACTATTTTACTAAACTGTACTGCACTGGGAAATACTGTTTACTGAACTGGTAGCTACTGATTTCTGTTTATTGAACTGAAAGCTACTGATTACTGTTTACTAAACTGAATTATACGAAATACTGTTTACTGAACTGAAAAGAAATTTACTGTTATCGAGAAAGAATACTTTGAAAATTATTTCTAAAATAGAAATAATTACTGAACTATTATCTAGTGCTTTGGATATTTATAAGCTACTGTACTGAAAAGACTGTTTACCATAACTACTGTTTTACCACTGTACTATCACGTGTTTTAAACTGTTACTGAAGTGGTGGAAATTAAATGATTTGTTCCATTTAGATTTATGGAAAAATAAATATTTTCCAGTATATAGATTTCATTATAGTAAGCAGCATATGACTCATTTACTGAGCATGTGGTTCGCTCACCCCTTACTTTCAAACTTTCCAGATTAATCACGAGGATTAATTGATGGCTTCCTCAGTTAAATATAGCTGCGAGTATGTGATAACTGCAAATTTTCGAATTTTGATAATAATTATTCGAAAATTTAATTTAATGCAAGAGATAAATTAAAGTAAATAAATGAATTTATTTACGAAAAAGGGAATATCGTGGAAATTCCCAAAAATAGATGAAGTGATAAATTTGAGAAATTTAATTTGGATAAATGGAAATCCAAATTAAATAAGAAACGAAAAGGAGAAATTAATTGGATATTAAGAAATCCAAAATTTAAATGAAATAAAAATACGTATATTATATATTTATATAATTAGATTATATAAATATATTTTGATATGTTTGATATAAATACATATATATATAATATATATATCAACTTTAATTAAAGTATATATATATATTATTAAAACAAAGTGTATATATATATATATGTATGTATGTATATTATTAATAATAAAAGTAATATATATAATTATAAATATAATTATATATATTATATATTATATATGATAAATATGTAATATAATTATATTTATATATGATTATAAATATAATTATAATATACCAAAAAAAAAGAGGAGAAACAGAATGGGAATCGGGTATTCCCAATTTCCCATTCTTCTCCGTCGAAGGGGAGCCGACCCCGTCGGCGGTGAAAAGAGATGATGGGGGGCGAGGTCACCGGTCGAAAAGGAAGGCAGATGTCGCTGGCGACAGCCAGAAAAAAAAAAGAGAAAACAGAAACGAAAAGAAGCGGAATCGAACGAAAAACCGAAAGAGAAGAGAGGAGAAGGAAACGACGGTGCCGGCCGGTTCAGGCACCGCCACCGCCACCGCCACCAGCACCCCTGCCGAAGGGATACAAATGTGAGAGGAGTTGCCGGTGGTGAAGGAAACGACGGAGGAAGGAAGAAAAAGGGGAGAAAGGAGTCGAAACCCACCATCCTAGATCCGGTGCCGTCGTCGTCGCAAGGAGGAAAAGGAGACCAAAAACGGCTTCGCCATAACCTCAGGCAACTGTGGAGGAGTTGAACCGGAGGCGATGCCAGCGGGATGACGTCGAACCGGTGGGGGAAGGTTGAACCGGTCCGAACCGGTTCAGACTAGAAAAAAGAAGAAAGAAAAGAAAAAGAAAAAGAAAAGGAAAAAGAAAAAGAAAAGAGAAGAAAAAGAAGAAGAAGAAAAAGAAAAAGGAAGAAAAAGAGAGAAAATGGAAATTTTTCGAGAATTCAAAAAATACGAGAATCCCAAAAAATTCGGTAAGAATTACAGAAATTATTTTCGATTATTTAATTAAATAATTATGGAAAAATTCTAAATTTTAGAATTTAATTTCCAGAAAATTTCCTCGATGACAGAGCCGATGGAATCGGGCGAGGTGAACACGGGCACGACGAACGAGGCGGTCACCGACCCAGGACAGGTAAAGGATGCTTGTGCAGCACTGTAAGGATATTCAGTCTGCATGTTTTTAATTATGAAATATTTTATGAAAATATTGTGATGATTATGTGGTTGAAAATTTGTAATGATGTATTGGCTGGAATTATAAACTGTATTTTTCGTGCAGTAGGCTAGCCAGTGGGCAGCCGTTATACTGTCGAAAAATTATCGAAAATTACCGAAAATTTCTAAAAAATTTCATAAAATCATAATAAATGATTTTATTTCACGAGAATTGATTTTCAACCACGAAAATTGAGAAAATGAATATTTTCCATAAAAACATGAATAAAATGAAAGTGATTTTAAAATATTCATGTTTTCGAGAATGGTGAGAATGAAATCACCGAAAGTTCTCCTGATACATAAATTACAAGTAATAAGAGATGAAAAATGAAAAGAAATAACGTGAATATTTTTATATATATTTCTTAAATATTCACTAAATGATTTTATAACCTTTATGGTTTTAAATTATGAAATTATATATTTTTATAAATCCCATAAAGGTTATTTTATGATGAAAAATACAGTTTTGAGACTAGATGGCAACCTTATCATGCTGATATGTGACATGTGATATGTGATATGTAGTCCCGACCGACACCTGATCAGGGGTCCGCCGAGGACAATTATAGACTATGGCCATAGATCTGACATAATTATTTATACCCTTCGGGGTTTATAACATGATATGAGTAACGACCCAGTGGACGGGCTGGGCGTGCGTGCCTAAGTCTCCATATATGAAAAATGTTTTATATGATATGTTATATGTTAAATGTAAACGTTTTATATGTATGTGATAAGTTAAATGAAAGTGATTTACAGCATTTTACATAATGCTTATTTCAGTACTGATTTTAGTACTACGAGATGATTTTCATATGACATGTGATATGAACATGTAATATGTTTTCAAAAGGAAAAAGAGTTTATAAGTCTAATATTCTTACTATGATTTTAAATTGAATATTAGACTATATGTGACATGAATATGTGATATGTTATCCAAAAAAAGAAAGAGGAGGAAAATAAATCTAATATTCTTATTTTAATTTTTAAATTGAATATTAAATTTAAATGATATATATGTTATACGAAAAGGATTTAATAGCTGATTTTGCTATTTAAAGTACTGTACTAATTATGGTTGTACAGTAAGATATGAAATGAGTTTTGAATGAAAATGATAATGATTTAACTAATATTCTTTTCAAAGAATATATGAATATTAGTTATTTTACTTAAATGCTTTATTTCATAAAAGCATTATTTTGAAAAGAATATGAAAACGATATGGAATAAAAAGGAAAAAGGATTTAAATTCCATACGAAAAGAAAATTACTCTCTACAGTTGCTTCTAGGTTCTGGGACAAGACAGGTATTTCAAAATACTTGCCTTACTCCATCCGGATCCCTAGCCGATTGTAGTATCCTTCCTACATGCGTGCCTAGAGCCCCATAGGAAAAATGAAAAAGTTTTTCAGCATATAGATAGCTGAGTATCAAGTGAGGCATATAATTCCCTTACTGAGCCGTGGTTTGCTCACCCCTTAATTTTAACATTTCAGGTTTGCGAGGACTAAGAGCCTGACATCGAAAGGACTTCGATTGTGCATTTGGGGATGATGCGACAGCTTGATTTGATATATATAAGGTATGATCATTTATTTTCTGTATTTAGACTTATCTACAGTACTACTTTCTTATGAATTAAGATAAGGGATGTAATTCATATTATAATTTAATATGAAATTGTTTATATGATAAAGAAAAGTAAAGTATCGCAGACAGCTCAACCAAATAAGATGTATAGAATAAGATGAAAAATAGGGTCACGGGTTGTGACAGATTTAATGGTATCAGAGCACGGTTGGCCTGATGTCTATCGATACTTTGGAAAGGAAATATGTCGAAAAATGTTAACATCCCCTATAGTACTGTGTAGTCTAAATACATAGTGAAAATAAATGATTGCAAATTAAGTTAAATGTTTTAAAGGGGAGTGAGCATTATGAACTAAGGATGTCAAAAAGGGAAAACGGCTCAGGAATGTTATCTAAAATGTTGATCTTATAATCTAAATGAAGGTCGGTTCGGTAAGGAACAGAAAAGGACTCGATGAGAAAAGGACTCGGCGAGGGCCCCACCAGTACTTTTCTGTACGGATCGAACTGAGACCTGAAAGTGATGATATAAAGGAGGAGAATGAGATATCATCATTAAATAGACCTTAAGATCATCGATTAAAGGTATTTTGAAGAGAGAGAAAATTTTTGGTAAAAAATGACCAAAATACCCCTATCCTAAAATTTTACCGGGAGTCAAAATAGACCAACAGAAGTTGGAATTGACTGATTTGATAGAGAAATTGATGGTGAAAGGATGCATTTAAAGCAAAATAATCCAATTATAGATCTTGTTGGATTTCTCGATCGAAATCGAACAAGATCTTAAGCTGCTCATATTAGTATGAGAAAAGGGTACTATTAGCACATAGATAATAAGATCCTTGGTTTAAATGCATATTGAGGAGAAAGAAATAAATGTGAAATGACAAAAATGCCCTTATGTGGGATTATATTTTGAATAGTGATAAACCAAGTCGATTTTGAATCTATTGATAATAATGAAGCTATTGATGGCATAAAGGACATAATATGTGTATAACGATCCCAATTATAACTTCCACTACACTTAGGTGACTGATAAGACCCGAAATGTTTATAGTGGGAAGTTGCAGGATGATTAGCCCTGCTATTGATTTTAAGGGTCTAAATTAGACGGGATCGTTGGATATGATGAAAAGTAATATGATAACTGAAGATGAATGAGAAAGAGATCTGTATAGTTGATGAAATCCATAACAGTACGATTAATTCTGGTTCTATACATTCATACAGTTTCTGAAGTATTAAATGGATATTTATAGAACCAGAATATTTTGAAATATGTTTTATGGAGTGATGTACTGTATGGAGTACTGTAAAATTGGAGAAATTGTATAGGAACAGTAAGTGAAGATAAGAGATGAGGAAGATGACAGCTAATCGGAAATTATTAAACAAAAATGATTGTAAAAGTAAATTACAGTAATAATAAATCGATTAGCTGTGAAAGGTGTTAATCAAATGATTACACTTAATACAACATACAAATTAAGATGATCGATATGCTGTGAAATATGAGGAAATAAGTGAATCAAGGCGGAGTAGATGTTAAAATGATTCGAATATTAAATGTCTCTGCCTTGAAGATGTACAGCGAAATGATAAGACATAGAGATGGAATGTCTAAAATGATAAGAGATGCATGATTAAAGAAAGTATCGGATGAGATTCCTGATAAATTTTCAGAGTAATATAGATTGAGAGATCAGGTTAATATTGACTCGATTATTAATATGAAATCTACTTGAAGCTTATATCGGAGAAAATAGAAGAATCTGAAAAG
This sequence comes from Heritiera fomes, assembly GCA_032173925.1. NCBI lineage: Eukaryota > Viridiplantae > Streptophyta > Magnoliopsida > Malvales > Malvaceae > Heritiera > Heritiera fomes. The sequence continues at coordinate 17,055,033 of JAPDPM010000002.1, forward strand.
CTTAGGAAAATAACTCTGAAAAATTAGTGAATAATGAAATTCACTTATATGAGGCTAATTGATGGAAATACATATGATATGATGAGAGGATGAATTAAATGGTGAATTAAATTCCTATTATACAACAGAGTTCTTATAAAGAACAAATAATCATCTGTATGAAATTGATGCCTTAAATTGATTTAATCAGAGATGTATAAGGAGCTTATTAGACCAATCTCTGTACAAGGCATCACTAGATGAAAAGTTGGAAATTGATGGTCATAAGATGATAATAATTAGAACTCGATATAATTTTTACGAGTTCCTATTGAGGTTTACAAGGTTAATGAAATACCTTGTGAGGTATATAAGCCGAATGAATGAGGCATCCATATAAGGATAAAGTGATGAGATACCGATACGGTCTAAGACATTAATGGAAAATGAGCAACATAGTGGTATAACCCCGCAGACTCTTAAAGACAGTGAATTATATGTTAAGTATGGCAAATAGAAGATTTAGCTAGACAGTATCTCTTTCTAAGACATATGATCTCGAATGACAGAGCGATATGGATCTGTCTATGATGAAGAGATAAAAATTGAGATACAAAATGTACTAGGTCTAGCTAAATATTATTACCAGTCTATGGAAGAGTTATTGGGTTAGCTGCTCTACAGATATGACTTAAAATTAAATAAGTTTAAGTCAGTTGAGGAATAAATGTAAATATGGTATACAAAAGGTTAAAAGAGTTTAATAGTGGAATATTTTACCACTGAGGAAAAGTGATCGAAATGATGATGAAGGAAAAAGATAAATAGGTAATAAGAGGATAAGTTCATGATGAAGATGGAACACGAATATGAAGTAGTTCCCAATTTTAAAGCTAAAAGTGATTTTGTAGTTATCACATGATTATGGCTAGATGTAAGATCAAGCCAAACTCGATAGAGAAAAAGTAATTATACTCCAAGGAGTAAAGAAATGATTTACATTTTACTACCAGTCACATAAATAGAAATATATATATACCACCTTGAAATGATGGAAATAGTGGATTTATATGGATAATGAGAGGATTAAATTGATAATTATAGATTCAATGATGAATTTAAATAATGAGAAGATTAAATTATAATCTGATTATGTCATTATAGAATCTAAATTATCAAAAGAGTATATTCTCAGGTATATTCTAAAACCTAAGTGATATAGAGTATACCATAAGAATAAGAGATGTAATGATGAGATTACATGAAAAGACGATATGAAGAGAAAATAATTGTCTCATGATTTAATTATGGTAAAAGATGATAAATAGTAAAATCTACAAAGGAGCTGCAGCATTTGATGAAATAAATATGAAAAGAGTATTGGGGATAATAATGAAGAATCTAAAAGAGATATGATAATATAGAAGTGATTATAGACTGATAATCTAATGAAATCACTTCTCCATTATCAAACTCTTAGATTCTTTAGTGCCATAGTCGAAATATGATTAAAGATGATAAGAATGTATGTGAAGTTCCAGTGAGCCCTATATATGATGTGAATCTCTAAGTAGCTATATGTTTATGAGAAATAGCAAAAGACTCTGAGATTCCAAATTTATAGACAGCACCGCTCCGTACATGATGTAAATGTTTGAACATAATACGGAAATGCTCATTGATATGTTGAGTGAGCGGATGCATGAGATGTGAAAGCTGCTGGACAATTACATACAATTGATTAACTGGTTTAAATGACAGTTACCAAACTATATCGACTTGGCACCAAATAAGAAAGATGGATGATGAACAATATGAATCATGTGATATGAAAAGGAGTGGAAATGGATAACTCCCAATTGATAAGAAATTTAAGGGAGTATAAATATATGATGAAAAATTATATGTAATAATCTAAAAGTGATATGATATTGAAAGTATACCGGCAGTATTAATTAGAAGATGATTAAGAGATCGAAAATGATGAGTATGCAAACTGGTACCACCTTTAATTTAATTTAAATTCGGAGGATCGAATTTCTTAAGGTGAGGAGAATGTGATAACTGCGAATTTTCGAATTTTGATAATAATTATTCAGAAATTTAATTTAATGCAAGAGATAAATTAAAGTAAATAAATGAATTTATTTACGAAAAAGGGAATATCGTGGAAATTCCCGAAAATAGATGAAGTGATAAATTTGAGGAATTTAATTTGGATAAATGGAAATCCAAATTAAATAAGAAATGAAAAGGAGAAATTAATTGGATATTAAGAAATCCAAAAATTAAAAGAAATAAAAATACGTATATTATATATTTATATAATTAGATTATATAAATATATTTTGATATGTTTTATATAAATACATATATATATATATATATATAAAAAATATAGTATATATTATAAAATGATATATATACTATTTTATATTAAATAAATACATGTGTATATTTTTATATACAATTATGTATATAAATAAATATACATATATATGAAATATATATATCAACTTTAATTAAAGTATATATATATTGTTAAAACAAAGTATATATATATGTATGTATGTATATTGTTAATAATAAAAGTAATATATATAATTATAAATATAATTATATATATTATATATTATATATGATAAATATGTAATATAATTATATTTATATATGATTATAAATATAATTATAATATAACAAAAAAAAAAAGAGAAGAAACAGAATGGGAATCGGGTATTCCTGATTTCCCATTCTTCTCCATCGAAGGCGAGCCGACCCCATCGGTGGTGAAAGGAGATGATGGGGGCGAGGTCGCCGGTCGACAAGGAAGGGAGACGCCATTGGCGACAACCAGACAAAAAAACAGAAAACAAAAACAAAAGAAGCGGAACCAAACGAAAAACTGAAAGAGAAGAGAGGAGAAGGAAACGGCGGTGCCGGCCGGTTCAGGCACCGCCACCACCACCAACACTACTGCCGAAGGGAGACGAAGGTGAGAGGAGTCGCCGGTGGTGAAGGAAACGACAGAGGAAGGAAGAAAAAGGGGAGAAAGGAGTCGAAACCCACCATCCTAGATCCGGCGCCATCGTCGTCGCTGGGAGGAAAGGGAGACCAAAAACGGCTTCGCCGTAACCTCAGGCAGCTGTGGAGGAGATGAATCGGTAGCGATGCCGGCGGGATGACGTCGAACCGGTGGAGGAAGGTCGAACCGATCTGAACCGGTCCGAACCAGTTTAGACCAGAAAAAAAAAGAAAGAAAAGAAAAAGAAAAAGAAAAGGAAAAAGAAAAAGAAAAAGAAAAGAGAAGAAAAAGAAAAAGAGAGAAACTAGAAATTTTTCAGGAATTCGAAAAATACGAGAATCTCGAAAAATTCGGTAAGAATTACGGAAATTATTTTCGATTATTTAATTAAATAATTATGGAAAATTCTAAATTTTAGAATTTAATTTTCAGAAAGTTCTTTCGATGACCAAGCCGATGGAATCGGGCGAGGTGAACACGGGCACGACGAACGAGGCAGTCGTCGACCCGGGACAAGTAAGGGATGCATGTGCAGCACTATAAGGATATTCAATCTGCATATTTTTAATTATGAAATATTTTATGAAAATATTGTGATGATTCTGTGGTTGAAAATTTGTGATGATGTACTGGCTGGAATTATAAAGTGTATTTTTCATGCAGGAGGCTAGCCAGTCGCCAGCCGTTATACTGCCGAAAAATTATCGAAAATTATCGAAAATTTCTAAAAAATTTCATAAAATCATAATAAATGATTTTATTTCTTGAGAAATGATTTTCAACCACGAAAATCGAGAAAATGAATATTTTCCATAAAAACATGAATAAAATGAAAGTGATTTTAAAATATTCATGTTTTCGAGAATGGTGAGAATGAAATCACCGAAAATTCTCCTCATACATAAATTACATGTAATACAAGATGAAAAATGAAAAGAAATAAAGTGAATATTTTTATATATATTTCTTAAATATTCACTAAATGATTTTATAACCTTTATGGTTTTAAATTATGAAATTATATATTTTTATAAATTCCATAAAGGTTATTTTATGATGAAAAATACGGTTTTGATACTAGATGGCAACCTTCTCATACTGATATGTGATATGTGACATGTGACATGTGATATGTAATATGTGATATGTGATATGTAATATGTGATATGTGATATGTGATATGTAGTCCCGACCAACACCTGATCAGTGATCCGCCGAGGACAATTATAGACTATGGCCATAGATCTGACATGATTATTTATACCCTTCGGGGTTTATAGCATGATATGAGTAACGACCCAGTGGACGGGCTGGGCATGCGTGCCTAAGTCTCCATATATGAAAAATGTTTTATATGATATGTTATATGTTAAATGTAAACGTTTTACATGATATGTGATAAGTTAAAAGAAAGTGATTTACAACATTTTACATAATGCTTATTTCAGTACTGATTTTAGTACTACGAGATGATTTTCATATGACATATGATATGAACATGTAATATGTTTTCAAAAGGAAAAAGAGGTTATAAGTCTAATATTCTTACTATGATTTTAAATTGAATATTAGACTATATGTGACATGAATATGTGATATGTTTTCCAAAAAAAGAAAGAGGAGGAAAATAAATCTAATATTCTTATTTTAATTTTTAAATTGAATATTAGATTTAAATGATATATATGTTAAACAAAAAGGATTTAATAGCTGATTTTGCTATTTAAAGTACTGTACTAATTATGGTTGTACAGTAAAATATTAAATGAGTTTTGAATGAAAATGATGACGATTTAACTAATATTCTTTTCAAAGAATATATGAATATTAGTTATTGTACTTAAATGCTTTATTTTATAAAAGCATTCTTTTGAAAAGAATATGAAAACGATATGGAATAAAAAGGAAAAAGGATTTAAATTCCATACGAAAAGAAAATTACTCTCTACAGTTGCTTCTAGGTTCCGGGACAAGACAGGTATTTCAAAATACCTGCCTTACTCCTTCCGGATCCCTAGTCGACTGTAGTATCCTTCCTACATGCGTGCCTAGAGCCCCATCGGAAAAATGAAAAAGTTTTTCAGCATATAGATAGCTGAGTATCAAGTGAGGCATATAATTCCCTTACTGAGCCGTGGTTTGCTCACCCCTTAATTTTAACATTTCAGGTTTGCGCGGACTAAGAGTCTGACATCAAAAGGACTTCGGCTGTGCATTTGGGGAAGATGCGACAGCTTGATTTGATATATATAGGGTACGATCATTTATTTTCTGTATTTAGACTTATCTACAGTACTACTTCCTTATGAATTAATATAGGGGATGTAATTCGTTTTATAATTTAATATGAAATTTTTTATATGTAAAAGAAAAGTAAAGTATCGCAGATAGCCCAACCAAATAAGATGTATAGAATAAGATGAAAAAATAGGGTCACGGGCTGTGACAGAGTAGCCTGTTGGGACAAAGAGCATTAATATTTAAAGGTACAGTCACTTCTTTTATATATTCAGACACTTATATACAGTACTACATTATTGTAAAATAGAAACAGGGGATGTAATATATAAGGAATATTATAAATTTGCATATTCTGAATTTACTAAATAAATAAATGTTTGCTATTTATTACTGTTACTGATCATGTGTTAAAGGCATCGCATACAGCCCAACCGATAAAAATGTGTAAAATATGAGTAAATATTGGGTGCTCAGATTGTTACAAACCATACTTGGATAAAGTATAAATAGTGTTCATGGATGATATGCCGATATAGTCTAAGACATATGAGCAGCATTTTTGGACGACCTTACAGACTCTCAAAGACCGAAAACTTTATGTTAAATTTGGCAATAGGAGATTTGGCTAGACTGTATCTTTTCTGATATATATGATCTCGAATGATAGAGAGACGATGGATCTATCTATGATTGAAAGATAATGATTGAGATACGAAATTTATTGGGTCTATCTAGATACGATTGCCAATCTATAGAAGAGTTTATGGGATTAGCTGCTCTACAGATGTGATTTATAATAATTAAAGAAGTTAAAGTCGGTGGATGAATAAGTGTAAAAAAAAACAAAAAAAATGGTATTCATAATGTTTAAAGATTTTAACAATGGAGTATTATACCACTTGAGAAAAGCCGACGAAATGATAAGAATGAAAAGATGAAAATGAAATAAGAAGGTAAGTTATATGATGATTAGGGAACATGGATATGAAGCAGTTCTCAAATCTAAGATTAAAAATGATTTTCCCTTTTGAGTATCACATAGTTATGGCTAGATGGAAGATCGAGCCAAACTTAGTAGATGAAATTTAATTATACTCGAAGGAGCGAATAAATAATTTACATTTTTACTACCAGTCATGTAAATGGAAAAATGTTTTATATATATATATATATATATATATATATATATATCCACACATTGGAATGGTGGAATTGTATAATTTATATGGTGACTAAATATATATTTTGAGGATTCAATTACGGAATCTAAATTACGAAAGGATTACATCCTAAGGTATATTCTAAAACTCAAGTGATATTGAGTATACCATAAAAATAAAAGAAGTAATAACCATAAGACATGAAAAGAGATGTTGAGAGAAAATGATAACTTAATGTTTCATTTATAGCCAGAGATGGTTAATATTAAAGTCTGCAAATGAGATGCAACCTTGATGAAATAAATGTAAAAATGAGTATTGTGGATAATAAAGAGTCTAAAGGAGATATGATGATACGAAAGTGATTAAAGACTAATTGTCTAAATGGAATCACTTTTCCATTATCAAGCCCCTAGATTTCTCTAGTGCCATAGTCGAAAAATAAGGATGAAACAATGAGAATGTATGTGAAGTTCCAGTGAGCATTACATGTGATGGGAATCTCTAAGTTGCTATACGCTTATGGGAGATAGCAAAAGGCCTTAAGATTCCAAATTTACTAATAGCACCAATCCATATTGATATAAATATTCAAGCAAAATATGTGGACGCTTGAAGATATAATGAGAGAGTAGGTGCAATGGATTTAAAAGCTACTGAGACAAGTACATACTATTGATTTAAATATTTCAAATGATAGTTATCAAACTATATCGACTTGGCACCTAATGAGAAAAATGGGTGATAAATAGTGTGAAGCAGCTATTATGTGAAGAGAAATGAAATTTGTCAACTCCCAAATTGATAGGAAATTTTAAGGAGTATAAATATGTGATGAAAAATGACATGTAATGGTTTAACAGTGATTATGATTTTAAAATATGCTGGCAATATTATTTAAAGGATGATCAAGAGATTAGGAAACGATAAGTATACAGGATGGTACCACCTTTTAATTTAAGTTCAATTCGGAGGACCGAATTTCTTAAGGTGGGGAGAATGTGAAAACCGAAAATTTTTCTAAATTTGAAATTATCCGAAAATTAATTTGGATAAATTGAAATCCAAATTAAATAAGAATGAAAATGGTATATTTATTTTGGATATTTAGAAATCCAAACTTTAAGAAATAAAAATGTGTATATTTATATATTTATATAATTAGATTATATAAATATATTTTTATATATGTTTTTATATAAGTACATATGTATATATATGAAATATAGTATATATATTATACTTTGATATATACTATTTTATATCATTAAATAAATACATGTGTACATTATAAAAATATATATTTATGTATATATATAAATATATATAAGAAATATATATTATTTTAAATTAAGTGTATAGTTATGTATATAAACTATATACAAAATATATATACATATCGATTGATATAGTATATTTATATATATAAATATGATATATTTATATATATAAATATAAATAAAATATACAAAAAAAGGAAGGAAACAGAATAGAAATCGAGAAAGACCCTGATTCCCCCTCTCAACAGCAACCGACCCCGTTGATCGAGAGAGAGGAGGAGGGAGAGAGAAGGGCGTCGTCGGTGAGAGGAGGAAGAGAAGAAGTGATCGCCGATGGCCCGAAAAGGAAACGAGAAGAAAACAAAGCGGAAAGGAAACCGAAAAGAAAAGAGAAGGAAGGAGAAAGGAAACGGCGGTGCCGACCGATCCGGACACCGCCATGCCATCCCCGACTTCGGCCAGGGTAAGGAGAAAGGAAAGGTGACCGGCGGTGAAGAGGAAAATGGAAAAGGAAAGTGGAAAGAAAGGAGAAAGGAGCCGAACCCATTTTCGTTAGATCCGACGCCGTCGCCACTGATCTGGGGGAAATGGAGGTCAGATCCGGCTTCGTGGCAACCTCGGCTAGCTGTGGAGTGGCTGAACCACCGAAAATAGTGGCCACCGGTGGCTGAACCAGCCAAGCTAAGGTGAACCGGCTGAACCGGTTCAGACTAGGAAAAGAAAAGAAAAGAAAAAGAAAGAAAAAGAAAAAGAAAAAGAAGAAAAGGAAAGAAAAAGAAAAAGAAGAAAAGAGAAGAAGAAAGAGAAGAAGGAAAAGGAAGAAAAAAGGTAGAAAAATTTATGATAAAATTTATCATTATTATTTTATTTAATAATTTTACGTACGAGTCTAAAATGAAAAATTGGACTTGTATAATCATACTCGGTGATCGAGATGATTAAATCGGAAGAGGTGGAATACGGGCGCGACGGTAGCGAGGAAGTCACCGACCCGGAACAGGTAAAGGAGTCATGTGTAGCTTGTAAGGATATTCGGTATGCATGTTTTAAATATGCATTATTTTTATAAAAATGTTGTGGAAATTAGTGGGTTGGAAAATTGTTGAGATTTACCGGCTGTGAATATAAACTGTCTTTTTGTGCATGGAGGCTAGTCAATTAGCAGCCGTTATGCTACCGAAAAATTTTAGAAAATTACGTAAAATCATAATAAATTATTTTATTGCACGAGAAATGATTTCCAACCACGGAAATAAGAAATTTATTATTTTCATAAAACATGAATATAATGGATTTTAGATTTTAAAATATTCATGTTTTCGAAATTAGTGATAATGAGATCACCGAAAATTCTCCCGATATGTAAATTATACGTGATATGAAGTGGAAGACGAAAAGACATGAAGTCAATATTTTATAAATATTTTCTTAAATATTCACTTGAATTCCTATATAACCTTTATGGTTTTAATTATGGAAGTATTTATTTTTATAACTTCCATAAGGGTAAATTGATGATGAAAAATATTATTTTGAGATTAGAATGTCTCTACACGTGTTTATAAAGGAAATATGGTGACGAAATTATTGGATCTGGAAAATAATATAATTTATTTTTCCATAAATCGTGAAATTGTTGGAATTGATTTCCAATAACTTTGAAAGTCATGTTTTGGAAAGAAAGCATAGAAGTATGTGTGTACACATTTTACGATAAAAAAGAAACAGTTATGGAATTTATTTTTACAGTGTGGTTATTTTATAAACTGTTTTCCCTGTCCGACAAATTGTGATTTATACCTTTATGAATCTTTTGAATGATGTTATTTATTTTATAAATTTCATAAAGGTGATGATATAAAAAATAGTAAGCTTTATGGATAAATATGAAATATTTCAAATTACTTTGAATAAGATCCATAAAAGCTATGGTACAGTTTTCATACTGTTTTGATACTTCAGCCCCGAGTTTCATGCATCATACTATTACTGTTGCTGCCACGTGGCTGATTGACTCGCCAGTCATCAGCGTCTCAGATGTCACTTGGCAAGTGTACACCGAGAACACCCTATAGATCATGGCCATAGATCTCACTGTATACTGTTACTGTGTCCCTTAGTGGATGATGATAGCATGATTTAACTGTAGGGTGATGCCTAGTCTCCACTTACTGATATCTGTTTACTGAAGGGATTTACTGAAATCCTATTAACCGTACTGCATGGTGAATTACTGTTTATTGAATTGAACTATACTGAATGTTGTTTACTGAGCTAAACCATACCAAAAACACTATCTTACTGAACTATACTGTATTGAGAAATACTGTTTTACTGAACTATACTGTACTAAAAGCTACGGTTTACTGAATTGAAACTTACTGTTTACTGAACTGTTAGCTACTGATTTCTGTTTACGGTTTACTGAACTGGTAGATATTAATTACCGTTTACCGAACTGAAAGCTACTGTTTAATGAAATAAAACGTACTGACCTCTGGTTATTGAACAGAATTATACAGAACATTGTTCACTGAATTAAAAAGGAAATTACTGTTATCGAAAAAGGATATTTTGAAAATTATTTCTTAAAATGAAATAATTACTGAACGGTTATCCAGTGATTTGGATATTTACAAGCTTCTATATTGAAAAGACTGTTTACTGTAACTACGATTTTATCACTGTACTGTCACGTGTATTGAAATTGGTGTACTGAAGTGATATAATAAAATGGTTTATACCATTTTTATAATTAGGAGAAAAGAGAAGGAAATTGTTTTGAAACAAAACAATTGATTTATTACTCTCTATAGTTGCTCTGGGTTTGCGAGACAAGACAGGTATTTCAAAATACCTTCCATGCTCCATCTGGATTTCTCGACCGACTATAGTATCATTCCTTTACTGTGCTTAGTACACCGTTAGGAAATATGTATTTTTACAGCATATAGATAGCTAAATATCAAGAGTTGCATACAACTCCTTTACCGAGCCGTGGATTGGTCACTCCCTATTTTAACATTTTAGATTTTCACTGACCGAGAGATCTGGCATCTGAGGATCTCGACTACGCATCTGGAGACAATGTGACAGCCTGATTGACAAATAAGGTACAATCATTTATTTTATGTATTTAGCCTTATCTACAGTACTACTTTCGGATAAATTAAGATAGAGGATGTAAATTAAATTATATTTTAATGTATTATAGTTTTTGATGAAAAAGGAAAGTAAAGCATCGCAGACAGCCCAACCATCAAAATTGTGTAAAAATATGTGTATTACTGTGTTTATTGAACTGTTACATGGGAGGTTAGAGCATATCTAGCCAACATGCTACCAAAATTTCATTTTACACGTTTTGAACTTTAGATTTCAAAAAGTGAGATTTGAAATCAATTTTGAATGAATTTTGGTGAGTAATTTGAATTGGAATTCTCATAAAAGTCATGAGAAATATTAAATTTGTTATTTCGTTTTAGATACTGATTTTGAAGGATTTCTCTGATTTCATGACTTATACAAGCGATGGCAGCATTCTTATACGTAAATAAAATATTTTGAACTTTGAGTTCTAATCTAAGAATATTTGCTGAATTTCTATTTTTGAACTGTTAATACTCTGATCGTAATAGTTTTATGAATTGAGTGACAATCTATTTTATTGTACTAATCTTGAAATGTGTTATTTTTTTATTTGTAAATTACTTTGATTGTTTGATTAAAGTAAAGTTCTATTTTGTCTAATGGGAGTGAATGTTTTAATATTATGAAATTACTGACACTGTTTGCTAAAAATGTCCAATTTCTGATTTAAATTAAAAGTTTTTAATTTAACTAAACGTATTGAATGGAATATATTTTGAATTTCAAATGATATGATTTTAAATGAAAACTTGATTCTCAAAGATTTATATTGTGACTGTTGAGGTGGTAAATCCCTAGTTAACTAAATCCAGGAACTTCTAACCTTCACAATAAATTGTGCATTTACATTACCATACTATGTTTTGGAAAATATAAAGTATTGATTTTATTGTTTTCAGGGGAATCAGGTAAATGTTTTGAGACTATTGGCCCTATTTCATGCATTCTGAATGATAAATTATATGCTATTAGACTTGCCAAGTCTTCAGTCTCGTAGATGTCAGTTGGCAAGTGTACACTATGGACCCCTTTGACTAAGGCCATATGTCTTTACTAATCCCTTTGGGATTTCTATTTCTAATCCCTTTGGAATTTTGTTTTTAATCCCTTTGGAATTTTGTTTCTAATCCCTATGGGATTTATGTTTCTTGCATGATATTGTTAGGTGTAACCTAGTCTCCACCATTCTGTTATTAAAACTGTTTTGATATGTGTTTATTGAATCTGATCAATTGATTTGATCTACTGAGTGTTTACTAAATCTGATCGATTTTTAATGATTTTATTTGATTGTTTACTAATTGTTTTTCTGATTGTTTACGCATCATTTTTTGATAATTTTTTGACTGTCTTCTGATCGTTATTTGATCGTTTTCTGATCATTTATAGATTGTTCTCTGATCATTTACTGAATTGTTTTCTGAACATTTTCTGACTGTTTTCTAATCATTTACTGATTGCTTTTCGATCAATTACTAATTGTTTTCTAATTGTTTACTGAATGTCCTCTAATCGTTAGTAGCTGTTTTTTGATCATTTACTAATTGTTTCATGATCATTTTCCAATTGATTTTCGATCGTTTTTCGATTTTTATCGCTCATTTTCTAATTTTTTTTTACTAATTATTTTATGATGGTTTACTGGCTGCTTTTTTATGGTCTACTAACAGTTTTTTCATGTGTTTACAAATCGTAACTTCGATTGTCTATTGATGGTTTTCTGGTCGTTTAATCAATGGCTTTCTGACAATTCATTGATCATTTACTGAACCATTTTCTGATTGTTTTTTGTATGTCCACAGATCATTTATTAACTATCTATCGAGTGTACTCTGAAAAGGTTTTACTTAATTGTATACTAAGCGATTTATTGAACACTTTACTAAACTACCTACTAAGGGGTTTATTAAAGAAATTATTGATTGTTTTATAAAGTGTTTTACTCAATGGTTTTCTAAAAGATCGAAAGTTTTAATACAAGTTTAATAAGCATGAATTCCTTTTATGAAGTTTTTGATATTTCCTATAGTCAAATTTAAGGACCGAGATACATGAGGTGCTCCAAAGCATTTTACTATAATTAGCCTGGTTACCTAATCAATTATAGTATCCCTTTGATAGAGTGCCTAAACATTGTTTTAATAATGACTGTGAGTTATGAACACGTTTTCGACTCATGCATATAGGTGTGCATATAGTATCAGTTCTTTTATATAGAATTTCTTACTGGGCTTTCCCTAAAGCTCACCCTCTTCTCTACCTTACAGATTTATGCTTAGTAATAATTGATTGTATGGAAAAGATTTTGATCAGATTTCTACGAAGTCTCAATATTGTACCAAACAGGTATACTTGTATAGTTATTATATTATATTCAGACATTTATTGCACAATTCTTTAGAGTGTAAAGGAATGTAAACAGTAAAGGAAAAGAATTTGAGTGTCTACTATAGTCTTTATTGTGGGTTTGCATGGAAAACTAAATATGCATTGTGAATGATTGTACGGGAATCGATTTGAATAGTTAAATGCTTTATAGTTTAATAAATTTTATTGTAATATCTAAGTGAAAACATTGAGCACAGTCCAACCTACTGAGTGAAATTCTGAGTGATAAAGAAAAAAGTTAGTTTCGATTTTTGATAAATGGAGCGTGACATAAATAGTGAGGTATCAGGCATATGTCTTCCAAAATGCTGCTTATAGATTTATAGGATATACCCTCAGATGAGAAACACTTTTGATATTAATATAGAATATCTTGTTGTTTTCAAGGAATTACAACCATGATGATATATGTTCACTAGACATGGCCATGCATTAGACCCTGGTTCTATAAAAGTGAATAACAAAAGCTAGGTCTTTATATTTATACCCCTAATCATGGGGGATAAACATCGATGTGAGGCATAAGCATGAGTTTTCCATAATCTTGGACTTTAGATTGATCTTGGTTAGCAATTCCTTTCATTTCTATGGTTCATTTATGTTAATTACATATAAACTTACAGTGGTCAGTTGAAACTGTTGGGTGCAGTTACCTGGCAAAGATATTTGACCTTGAATGTTCAAAGGATGCGGCTGTGGGACAATCTAATTCAGTAACAATAAGTTGTCATTATATGCTTTTAAGTTGGCTTATTTCTTACATTGTTATTGTAGACACCTAATTTTGTCCAAACAATTTTTTAAAATAAAAAAATCAAAAATCAAAAAATAAAAAATAAAAAGACAAAAAATAAAGATAAAAAGAAACAAATCAATTTTGGTCAAATCTTAAATTGAAACCCCATGCATTCCATGCAAACCCTTCCATGCAAAATACCTAAAGTCCCATGCATACCCAAAGTTGACCAAAGGATTTGTATAAAATAAAAGAGAGTTGACTTCAATGATTTATTGCCATAAAAAAGATAATAATAATAATAAAGGAAATAATCAAAGTGAAATAAAATCTGAAAATTGATTGCCAAAAATAAAAAAATGAAATGGAAATAAATAAAAAAAGGGAAAGTTAATAAAAAAGGGAAAGTCAAACAAAATAAATGAAAAATCCCATGATCATCGGATCAATTATAAATTTTTGCTTTCTTTCCATGAAATTTTTTAGTAGTATAAAAAGAGGAGCTTAGCCATTTAAAGGGGACGGACACAGTCTCTGTTACATCATCTTCTTTACTGCACCATCCTCCATCGCGAAAGTCATCACCACAACGACAGGCTCCTTGCTTCACCGATCCTTTTTCTGCGCCAGCCCACTACCTCTTGCTTTCCCAACGTCCAAACAGCCACTGTTTTCTTGCTTCACTCCACACGTTCCCTGCCTCTTGCCACCACACTGCTGCAGTGAAGAGAGGCTACTTGCGCTGTCCGCCTTTACTTGTCCTTCATTGCCACACCCAGCATTGTTGCCAGCATTACTGTCAATATCACTCTGCATTGCATTGAGCTAAAGTCATCTCCACCACTTACCACACCCCACGGCTTACTCCACCCATATATCTTTTCTGGCCTCGATTTTCCTTGATGCAAGTGGCTAAACTCGTGGCTATTAAGTATAAATGGCTGGCGGTTTCAGAAGAAGAGAAAAATCAAAAGCTTGAGGGAAGGAACAAGAAGCAGTCACGGCTTGCAACAAAGTGATATAAAACAGAAAGTCCAAACTTTCCGATCTTGGTAAAACACGTTTTTATTCTTTGATGTGGTTTCACTTATATATACATATTTATATTTAATTTTTTTTAGTATCTATTCGATTAATCATTCCATGCATCTTTCTTATTCTTTCACATGCTTGGCATTTTGTTTGTCTTATTATCTTGCTATTCTTTTTGTTTTTATTCATTTGCTTGTTTTTCATTCCTTAGGCCTCCTAGCTTGATTAATTTTGTATGTATTATTTTTATGCATTATGGCTTACACAAATAAAATAGCTAAAATGAAGACTCAATTTTAATTTGGTTCTAACTAAGACATTAATAGCAAATAAGACCCAAGGGTTGTGGCTCAGTTGGCAATGCAGGCTGAGTTTGTGGGAAGAGCTCTCAGGTTCGACTCCCACTAAACACATCTTTGGGGAGGGGTGAAGAGCCTTAACTGTAACTAAACTCCAAATAGGATTAATCTTACACCGTTAAAACGGATGAGGATACCTGTGGTCTACACAAAAAAAAAAGCAAAAAGATAAATATAAAAACTTCTGATGATGGGATTTCTTAAAAATCACAAGTAGTGATTCTTCAATAATCCCTAGGGTTGAGATAAAGTCCTTGATGTCACCAGCGTATTGGGACATTTAAGTGATTTTATTTCGATATCAAAATCTATTAATGTAAAGAAAAATTAATAAAAATAAATAAATATAAAAAAAATAATAAGGGAATAAATATAAATTTTAAAATATCTAAAAATGTGGGTGTTAAAATAAATAAATAGGCTTATAAATGCGAGTATAAGTGTTAAAATATATATAAATAAAAATATACATTTTTAAATAAATGAACAAAAAGGAATTTTCGATGATAGGATTTCCTAAAAATCACAAGTAGTGATTCTTTGATAATCCTTAGGGTCAAAATGAAATATTTGAATGTTACCAACGTATTGGGGTATTTAAGTAATTTTAGTTCGATAATAATATTCCTAATACAATTAACTTTTATGAAATAAATTAATATTAATATTAATATTAATAAATAAATAATAAATAAGTTTTTAAACAAATAAGTAAACAAGAATATAAAATTGTTACAATTAATCTTTTGGAATAAATAATAACAATAACAATGAAGATAAAAAATAATAATTAAAGATAAATAAACAAGATATACATTCTAAATAATTTTTGATGATGAGATGTTACGGAATTCATAAGTAGTGATTCCTAATTGATCTCTAGGTGAGAAGAATCCGTTAGATGTTACCAGCGTATTGGAATATTTAATATGATTTTTCAATTAAAATTAGGTTTTATAAAATAAATAAATTTCAAAATAATAATATAAATATAAGTCTAAATAAATTAAAAAATAATAAAATAAAATAATGGATTTCTCATGTGCATCATATATATTTTGATTGCATCATTTGCATCCATGAAATTTCAAAATAAGTGTGAATCTCCCGAGGATGGGATTCTATAGAAATCGCAAGTAGTGATTCTTAATAAATCCCTAAGTGAGGAAATTATCTGAACCCTGACCTACGCAAAAAGACTACTTAAATAAAGAATTGGGAAAAAATCTCACAAACATCATAGAAAGTCAAACCGTTAGTTCCATTTGAAATCAAATCAATGAGGAAGAGTCGCTATCTATCTATCCATATACGTATAAACAAATGTGGCTCCAGGGATTGGTCAATTGCCCCTCACCAGCAGCTAGAGGAGGAGAAACAAATGATGTCCCGGCTTGGGCACCTATTAGCCAGCTATTCCCTCTTTTCCGCTCAGAGACCTTTAAGTGGAGTGTGGAATCGACCTTCTATTCCTCTCATCGCCTTTCCCTGTCAGATCGACTAGATGGGTCAACCCTAAAGAAGGGTTGATAGGAGAAGTCCTCCCTGGTTTGTGGGTGAAGTATTGGGGTATTTCGGAATAATTTTCAATAGAAAATATTCTCATTTATTTCAAATAAAAAATAAAATTGAACATAAATAAAAATAAATTTTAATATTTCAAATAATAAATAAATAAATGATTTCAAAATAAATGGAATTCTTTTTAAATTATTAATTAAGACCATTTTATTAAGATCAAAAGATAATAAATGATTAAGTGGTACCGTTTTTTTAAAGGGTACTGTGGGGGGTGCTAATCCTTCTCTACGCATAATCGAACTCCTGAACCCTAACTTTGTTTCGCAGACCAAGAGTTGTCTTTTTAATAAAATTTAATTAATTTATGATTTTGTTAAAAAGATAAATGATTTTAGGTGGCCAATCACACCTAGTAAAAGAAAGATTGGTGGCGACTCCTTTTTGTGTTTTCAAAATTGTTTAGTGATCGAGTCCTCGGACGAAAATCGTTATGATAGTTATAAATTACTTGGTGCAATTTATATCTTCATGTTTAGTCATGGAATTTTTTGAAGTCAAGTTAATGGAAGTGACTTGGGGCAGATGGGGCACTAATGCTTATATTTTTCAAGGTTGAAGATCCAAATGATATTAAAGTGGTAAAGACTTCTATCGGTAGTGGTTCAGTGGTCAAAAAGCAAGAACCAACACATCATGAATCCAAAAGTGAAGTTAGAAAGCAGCAGTTTGGTTTTACAAAGATCACTCTATTAGCCCAGTTTCTCATTTCAGAATATGGATTAGATGCATCATCGCTAAAGGCATTCGGTCCTCATGGTACTTTGCTAAAAGGGGATGTTTTGGCTACAATTAAGTTCGGGAAATGATCTTCCAAAATTTGATCAACAAAGAAGAAAATATCATTATCTCAAACTAGCCTTTAGAAACCTCTTTCAGCAATGCTTGAGTCAAAGATTTATCCACAGCAATTAGATTATTTTGAAGACTTGCCTAATACACAAATTTGTAGGGTATATTTCATTGACCAATCATGATGGAATTAAAAGGCTAGGGACTTTAGCATTGACTTTTCTACCTATGTCAATATTTAAAGATAGGAAGATCATTACAGATTGATTTTAATCGTTGTTCCTATGGTTATGTTTTTTGTGTCTTCATATTCCATTTGTCGTCATATCAAACTGAAAATCTCAAAGAGTCTTATGACTGCAGTAGTGGTTATACAAAATTTTGGATAGTGAAAAAGATTACCTATTCCTACATTTAATTGTAGCTTGATATATTGATATAGGAAATTGAAGAAGAATATGCATCAACATGAAAAAGGTAAGATTTATGTGCTAATGACCAAACTAATAATGAAGATAGATGGTGGTGTTGGAGAATATGGAAATAAAATGATGCAAAGAGCTTTGCCAAAATTAGGAGGTTGACATGAGTGCATTTGATGGAAGTTAGAGGGTGCAACATTCAAATGACATGGGGTTCAAAATTTGCATGTAATGGTTTGATGAATTAGTTGCACTTAAAAGTGATTTATTTTAAGTTGAGTTCATGTTATGTGCTTGTATTAGGCGAGCTCTCGCTCGGCCTCTGCCATGGCGAGGAATTGTTCCTGTCATGAAGAAGCTCTTAAGGAGAAGACAAAAAAATAATTTACTACAACAATTTTGGTAGAAGTTTCATGCCCATCCTTTCATTAATCTACCGTTTTTTAAATACAACAAATAACCGAATACAATACCCACTACGTGCACAAGAAATATGGCCAAGAGCCACTATGCAACAAATAGTAGCTAACTAGAACATGGGCTGAACAACAATGAAATAAACTAGCAATAGTTGCAAAAAATTAGCACTGCATGTAACATTCCTCCCTATTGAAAGCGACCTTGTCCGCAAGGTGTCAAATGACACTTCTCACTCCTCTCCACCATTTGTTTCAGGCAATGCCTCCTCCAAGCTTGAGTGATTTTTGAGTTGCTTCTTGAGCAACGAGACATGCACAATAGGATGGACTTTACTACCTTCTAGTAGGAGCAACTTGTAGGCCACTGGACCTATTCATTCAATGATCTTGTATGGGCCATAATATTTTGCTGATAACTTATGCCTCCTATAGCCGACTAAAAAATGCTGCTGATATGGTTGTAATTTCATATACACCCACTCTCTAACTTCATATTGTTGATCCTTCCTCCCCTTGTCATATATAGCTTTCATTCTCTCCTTAGATATAGAAAGGTGTTGCCGTAGTTGAGTAAGAATCTGATCTTGTTGTCTCAGCTCCATATCCACATCTACTTCTTTAGTTGTTCTATGCTCATAGAACGTTATAACTGGAGGAGGTCGATCGTATACCACTTCAAAAGGTGTGTAGCCTGTTGACGAATGCCAACTAGTGTTGTAACAGAACTCCGCCTATGGTAACCAACGAGTCCAATGTCTTAGATTATCTTCTGTAAAACATCGCAAGTACATTTCAAGAGTACGATTGGTTACCTCAATTTGTCCATCCGTTTGTGGATGCTATGATGATGAAAATTGAAATTCAGTCCCTTGTAGTCGAAATAACTCCTTCAAAAATGAACTTGTGAACAATGGATCATGGTCGCTTACAATTGATTGTGGTACTCCATAAAGTTTGAGGACATTTTCATAATAGGCTTGGGCAACACTGTTGGTAGTGACAAGTTGTGACATTGCAATAAAATGTGCCATCTTCGATAATCGATCTACAATTACAATAATCGATGTCTTGCCTCTAGAAGATGGAAGGCTAGTAATGAAGTCCATGGAAACCTCAGTCTATATTACCTTAGGTGTAGGAAGTGGTTGTAGAAACCCAGATGGTGCACCTTGTTCTCTCTTATTCCTTTGACCAACATCACAAGCTTTAATGGTCTCTAACACATGTCTCTTCATCCCTTGCCAATAAAATTAAGACCTTATACGTTGAAGAGTTTTATGTAACCCCTCATGAGTGGTTCTATGAAACCCTTGTATAATGTCAATTATCAATGGAGAAGAAGGAAGCAAATAAATCTGATCCTTGAAGAATAGTATTCCATCTTTGCAAGCCCAAGGACCCAAAAGTTCCCTTTCTTGAAACAATTGATAAAGCCTCTGCATATCTACTTGGCTTTTGTTCTCTTCATGAATGACCTTCAACCATGTTGGGATCAATATAGATATTGCCATCATTTATGCTGTTTCATCTCTTCTAGAAAAAGCATCTATCACTGAATTATCCTTTCCATGTTTGTACTCTATGGTGAAAACATAACCCATCAATTTACTAGGCCACCTTTGTTGCGCCGTTGTGGTAATTTGCTAAGTCCACAAAAATTTAAGACTTTTATGATCAGTACAAACCACAAATGCCTTCCCCAATAGGTAAGGACGCCATTTTTGCACAACTCATACCAATGCATGCATCTCCTTATCATAGGTTGACAAAGATGCATTCTTCCCTTTTAAGACTTGGCTGAAGAAAGCTATTGGCTTCTTATCTTGCATGAGAATTGCACCAACCCCATAATTAGAAGCATTACATTCAATAACAAATGTCTTAGTAAAGTCAAGTAACACCAATACTGGTCCTTGAACCATCACTCGTTTGAGTTCCACAAATGCATGCTTCGCTTCATGAGTCCACTTGAAATTATCCTTCTTCAACATTTCAGTTAATGGGGCTGTGATTCTTCTATAATCTTTGATGAATTTGCGGTAGTACCTAGTGAGTCCCAAAAACCCACGCAAAGCTATTAATGTGGTCGGCTTAGGCCATTCTTCTATTGCAACAATTTTATTAGGATCCATCCTTACTTTTCCTTCTCTAATGAGATGCCCTAAATAATATATATGCGAAACTTCAAAGCAACATTTTTCCTTTTTGACAAAAAGTTAGTGAGTAACTAAAATTGAGAATACCACCTCTAAATGTTCTAAATGAGGTTCCCATGTACAGCTATATATGAGGATATCATCAAAGAAACCAAAATAAACTTCCCTAAATATGGGTGAAAGATGCCATTCATTAATGCTTGAAAAGTGGAAGGAGCATTGGAAAAACCAAAAGGCATTACCAAAAATTCATAGTGTCCATCATGGGTGCGAAATGCTGTCTTCTCAATATCTGCTGGATGCATGGGTATCTGATGGTAACTGCCACGCAAATATAATTTTGAGAAATATTTTGCTCCAAATAGCTCATCTAGTAACTCATCTATCACTGGTATAAGGAACTTGTCTTTAATAGTGGCCAAATTCAAAGCTCGATAATCAACACAAAATCACCGCTTCCCAGCCTTTTTCTTGACTAGTAGCACTGGCAAAGAGTAAGGGCCTAGTGTTGGGCCTGATGATGCCACTCTCCTTGATCTCTTCTCCCAATTTGTCTTTTTCTCTCTTTTGATAAAATGGATAGCAGTAGGGTTTCACTAAAATTGGTTCAGCTCCAGGTTTCAATGGAATTTTGTGACTATGAGCCTTGTCTAGCGGAATTCCCTTAGGCTTTTGAAAAATTGTTGAATACCTCTTAAGGAGAGCCTCCATCTGTTGCTGTTGTTGAGATGTTACCACTACAGATCTATCATCTTCCGTAAGGGTGGTAACTCCTTCAAGTAAAAGAATCTGCATTATAGTTCCTTGGTTGCCATTTCCCCGTATCTCTTTTTCCATCTTTCTTGATCTACCATTTTTGGCTGGTCAGGTTGAGCACCAGTGAGGGTGAGTTCCTTTCCTTGCCATTTGAATGTCATTGTGAGTCTTGTGAAATCCCACACAATAAGACCTAACGTTTTAAGCCACTTCACTCCAAGGACAACGTCGCACCCTCCAACTCTATCACAAAGAACTCTACCAAGAACGGGTTCCCTTGTATTAAGATTAAAGTGTTTGGTTGTCACCCCAAACAAGGAAGCCTTTCGCCATTGGCCACTATGACATTTAGCCGCGTCCCATCTTCTATTTTCAACCGAAACTGTGAAACCCATGCTTGATTGATGAAGTTGTGCGAACTTCTAGTGTCAAGTAATACCACCAATGGTCGACCATCAATCTTAGCTGGTACTCGTATGATTTGAGGAGCTGTTGTGCCAGTAATGGCGTAGAGATATACTTTAGCTTCTTGCTCTGGTTCAAGTTCTAGTTCTGTCTCTTTCTTTTCCTCTTCCTTCACAAATTCATCATCATACCTGTAATCAATGAAAAACAATCTCTTACAGCGATGACCCAGAGTGTAGACTTCATCACAATTATAGCATAGGTTACGCTGTCAACAATCTTGAATTTCTTTAGCTGTGAGCCACTTGATCGGTGGTGTTGAAGACTTTTGGGTCTGACTTGGTGCTTGGGTGGTTTTTGGAAATTGGGATAGCATTGGAACACTTTGCTTTAAGGTTGATGCGATCTTTTCTCTGATTTTGATACTTTGTTTCATAGAGACAGGCAAGACCAGCAACATGTGGCAAAGTTTGTGGATTTGCTGCTCTAACATCAGCTCGAATAAATTCCTTGAGTCCACAACAAAGTAGCTGAATTGTTACTATTTTGTTAAAGCAGTTGCCCTAGCTAATAGGCAATCAAATTGTGTCTAATAATCACATACCGAGCCAACTTGAGTAAGTTTAGTGAGTTCTCCATAGAAATCATCCAACAATGTTGGTCCATAATGATTATTTAATGCCTGCTTGAATTCCTCCTAAGTTATCCATACTCGAGCCCTTCAAATGATTGAAACCAGAGATGTACTCCTTCTTCCAAATGATATGCTGCCAATGCCACCTCCTCATTGTCAGGTGTTTTGTGAAATTGAAAGAATTGCTCTGCCCAATCAATCTAAGTGATAGGATCATCCGCGCCATTGTATAGTGGAAAATCCAAGCGCAACACTCGAGGTACAGCCGTTCTATGTGTTTGCTGGAAATTGGTTTGTTGATGTGATGATCCGATGTCGTGCCCTACACTTAACTCATCCATTTGTGTTTGTAGTTGAATGAACATCTCATGCATTTCACGTTGCATCTGTAACATTTGTTGTTGGGTTGCTAGCAACAAAGCTTCTACTGGCTGTTTGGATGGATTGCGAATGAGTGGCCCCATTGTCGGAACCTTGTTTTGATACCATTTTGTTATGTGCTTCTAATAGGCGAGCTCTCGCTCGGCCTCTGCCACAGCAAGGAATTGTTCCTATTGTGAGGAAGCTCTTAAGAAGAAGACAAAAAAAATAATTTACTGTAGCAATTTTGGTGGAAGTTTCATGCCCATCCTTTCATTAATCTATCCCCTTTTAAATACAACAAATAACCGAATACAATACCCACTACATGCATAACCAGTTGCACTTTCTAAAATCAAGGAAACATTCTAAACAAGAAATATGGCCAAGAGCCACTATGCAACAAACAGTAACTAAGTAGAACATGGGCTGAACAACAATGAAATAAACTAGCAATAGTTGCTAAAAATTAGCACTACAGTAACAATTCACGAAAAGGACACAGGTCTTGATGACTACTGCATTATAGAATCACAGATTATTGATTGAATAGGATTATTGTGAGGTTTGAGTGAAAGGGTTTTTTTTAATGTATACAAAACTTATTCATACATGTATAGCGTTGGTTTTAAATACAGGCACTATAACTACAAGAGAAATATTTGAACCTGCCAATCTTCCTTTATGTCCCTATATGCTATTTGCAATATAAATGTCTGAGGGCTTTCCGTAAATATTTGTAGTTAATTGATTTTTTAGTCGTTACTCGACACTTACAAGTGGTAAGGGGTTCGAGTAGCGGCGAACGCGAATTGGGATAAGTTTTCTGATAAAGCCTTGAGGTAGGTCCAATGGTTAGTCGTTACTCGACACTTACAAGTGGTAAGGGGTTCGAGTAGCGACGGACGCGAATTGGGATAAGTTTTCCGATAAAGCCTTGAGGGGGCCAGACAGGCCTGCCAAAGAGGACAGTACGGATGAGTAGCGTTGTCACAGCAACCGATGAATGTCCCGTAAGGTGTACTTCGGGCGGTTGGGCTGGGCCGTTACAACTTGAATGTTCATCTAGTTAAGTTCGAGTAGCTGACGAATAACTTGACTCATTTACATCTCTATGCTGAGGCATAAATTACCTTGGAGGTACCCAGATCATCATTGAGTCGAGTAATGAGAGATGACTAGTAAAATAATGGAGAATAGTCCTTAAGACTGTGGAAATAGATCAATTATGCAGTTTGCCTCTACAAATCAAAGAAGAAGCAGTCCTCCAAGACTTCTAATTGATACCCATCCATTATTTATATATTCATCGAAAGTTGGAGTGTGACCTCCATAAAACCATCTGGCCTATGTGATATGCACTTTGCAAAGTATAGCCCACTCACCACAAAAATCATCACTTTTACCGACGTTTATAAGTGCCGGTAAAAGACATAAAACCAATTAGTAAAGATCTTACCGACGATTTTCAAACCGCTGGAGGACCGCCGGTCAGGTAAGTGTCGGTAAAAAGTGGCCGACAGTCGATGCACAAGTGGCGGGATAGGATCTGTATTTTTCAGCATGATTTTTCCCGACGGTTTTAATCGCCATTAAAAGTAAAAAGCTTTTACTGACACTTTAAAGTGTCGGTAAAAGTCTTATTTTAAATTTTTATATTTATTGAATTTTTATTTAAATTTAAAAGCTTTTACCTACACTTTAAAGTGCCGGTAAAAGCCTTATTTTAAATTTTAAATTTTTTTATTCATTGAGTTTTATTTTAAATTTAAAAGCTTTAAAAATATTATTTTAAATTTTAAATTTTTATATTTATTAAGTTATTTAAATTTAAAAACTTTTGCCAACATAACTTAATTATTGAATTAATAATTAAAGAACAAAATTAAAGAATAAAGACCTCAAATTGTTCTTATTAATAAAAGATAGCTTACCTTCCAACAGTAAACTTGAAAATCATGAGTAAATTTGCACAAGTAATATATATATATATATATATATATATATATATATATATATTTATATAAACACCTCAAATTCTTGTTTCCTAGAAGAGCATGGACTTGAATGATAGTCTTTTGCTCTTGTACATTGAACTTTCCTCTCTTAATATCACGTATGAGATAATTAGTCCATCTCAGTCTACAGCTCTTCCGGCATCTTTTAAGTACCTATTCAAACAAAAATAAATTATACTAGTAATTACAGAACATTTGACATTAGTTTAATAAATGGGAATAAAATTGTTAACTTAAAACTTTCAAGATGAGAAATCTGACCTCACTTCAGCTTTTGGTCCTTGGATGATTCACAAATAAGGAAGATGAACTTAAGCTCTCTGCTAACCTGGATAACCTGCTCATGAAATCATATATCAGTAAGAAAACAACAGAAGCTGCAGTATGTTTCAATGAAACAGAAAATTTGCAGGCAAGAATGCATAAAAAGAATTTCACAAAGTCAGTCATCATTAACTAAAATATTTTTGAACCTAATATGAACCCAGTTAATATTTCACCAAATAAAGCAGCTAAAGAAGACTCCTTCCACTAGTCAAATCAGGTTTAGGTTTCAGTTTTCCTTGAATACATGCACATGCATATATAGAATTACTATTTTATTTCCAATAAAGAAAAAGACACAATGAGGAATTTACCAGAAAACATAATAACACCATCAGCTGATACCCTCGCCAGTTCTGGAAGAGTTTTGTTAAGATAACCAAGAGACAAGTAATCCAAGGCATTTGACACAATTAGAATATGGAGGTATATTTTGCTTCTGAGGCTGTGATTCTCCAACAGCTTTGCCTGCTGCTGTCTTACTTTGTAGCTTGACCTCATTCATGTCTTCCGTCTTTGCTAATTTCTTCTCCTCTTCCATCAGTTTGACATCTTCCAAGTTCAATCTTGTTGTCTGATCTTTAAACTTTTCCTGCAAAAATGTCTCATACAGTTTCTTCCCACCTGTAATACTCACACCAAAGAACCAACAACAATAATAGAAATGAAGACCAATTGGAACAAAATCATTGGCATGTGAATCAAATTGACAAGCCTTGGGCTCTATTCAGCTAAAAAATTAAAACCCTGAAAATATCCTTGCAATTTTATGCAAAAATGATCAAAATCAGCTAAGCAGATTCTAATTGATAGAAAATTCTAGAGAATACATACAGGATAAAAAGAAATAATGAAAGAGAAGGAAGCGAACTTGTGAAACCTTTGAGGGAGACGTTGATGGTGGAGTCAACCGCGAATTTGCCGAGGTTCATTAAGAAACGTCCGAACGTGTGGCGGCGATTAGTGTTCAACTTGCTATGAGATACGTCGATTCCGACGGTATCAGCCATGAATAAGATCGAAATGTGCAGAGAAAAACAAAAGAAATACAAGACTTTGATAAATAAAAGCTGAAGCCATTTGCCCTAGTCATTTTCAGGTGTTAAAAATCAAAACCCAAACCAAAATTACGCTCCTCCATTATTTTTTTAAGCAGAAAGAAAAAAATATAAAGGCACTGTACCAAGAAAGAAAAAGAGATAGAGAAATATTCATACGTATCAAACTAAATTGCTTCAGAGTAACCAAGATACTTAAAATGTAGAATATACCACAATGATACTTACAAAACCAACAATTAGCTCAATAGCATTGTTAAAAACATACGCAAATTTGGTTTGCAATTATTTAGGCTTGTGAATCACAGGAAGTATGTCTGCAAGACTACAACATATACTGATTTGAAGGAAAAAGAGCAAGGCAGAGCACCCAAGTTATGCTTGCAAATCTACAGTATCAGATGTAAGGAATAAACCAATCCTGAAACTAAAGCCTCCACCTTCCATCACATCTCAAGAAGCTATAAAGAACAGTTTAAGAAGTAGTAGCAGAAAGAAGATAAAAAAAAAATGAAGGTTAGAAATTGAACCTGGTTAGTTTATCTTCAGATTTGGCGAATTTAGAATGCGATAAATTCAATGAATTCTGTGTCAATTTGTTCTAACAGGAATGCCTCTCCTGCGGGTAGAACAATAAAAAATCAATCCTTTAAATAAAGTACAAGACTCCATTTATGCTTATACTAGATATAAGTAAACTTACGTTACTGTCGAGCATGAAGCTCATATTCAGCTGGCTGATGGAAGAAAGACCCTTCTCAGTTCCTTTGCAGTGACTCTTTTCCTACAAGTAGGACATCTTCCTTTGACAGCTATTGCAGTTTTAATGCATGCCTTGCAAAAAATGTGGCCACACCTTGTTAACATCTCCTCGGTTAATGCACCCATGCAAATTGCACAATTGAAGGTTGGTTCCTTTGGAGGTGATTGCGGCTTTATAATTTCCTCAACTTGCCAATACTATAGGTTGTCAGTCTTAAACATTCATTAACGTTAATTAAAAAAAAAACAGAGATGCACCTGTGTAGAGCACATGCATGGACAAAAATAAAAAGAGATGTCCAGTCACAGTGTCTTATAACTGATGACCAAATAAAGATGTAGATTCTTTACTAAGAAAGAGCTCTTACTGTAGACTGTGTCGTGCTTTCCAAATTGATATAATGATCACAATTGATAACTGTTTGGCTTGGAGGAAGTCTTCTACACCTGTTATTATTAGTTTCCCTTACCGACCATCCTGGAAGAAGAGAGTTATGAGCTACACAAATTTCATACAAGTAACCTAGGGGTTCAACTACAAAGAATAAATGAAGTAAATAAAGAAACACCAGCTGCTAAATTGGTTGGCTACGCAGTCACATAAGTAACATATGATTAGACTGGACCAGAGAGTTGCCAAGCAATAGCATCAACCTCAGTTGAGATCAAGATTTGTTTTATTCTAGTGCTTGAAGCATCAAAAAACAATAACTCCCACTTCGCAAGCCACAATACCCCAATAAGGGCAAAAAGCAAACTTTAAAAACCAGAGACTCGTCAAAAGTAAAACTATTGTAGTACCTCCTCTATTTTTTCCAACGCACAAAAGTAAACAAAGAAATATTTGAGGCAATTCTCAAAGGCACATAAAGAAATATTAGATCTATCAGCTTCTTCTAATCATATTCCAAGGCACATAATGTCATCTAGATTTTCACATCGATTATATTGTGCATGGTTAACTAGAGTGTTGTGATTGTTTTGCTTCTAATTAGTCCCCTTGCAGAAATTCATCCACAGACAATACATCCAGGTTCCTTCACTACTCTTGTCAAGCATTTCTATTTATGAATTATGAAAAATATGAACTATAATTCCTTATAATGCAACTATTTAAGGGGTAGACTAAATTGTTCTAAGGACCCTGACAACCTCACAAAAAAAAAAGCACCTAAATCAAGATATGGATTAAATTTACAAGATAAATAGAATGGATATATCTTTAGACCCTGACAGCCTCATCAATGCAATTAACAAGGAATCTTTAGACCTCCTAAAGATAAATAGAATCCATTTACAAGGTAGTGCATCAAAATAAGGTTCTGTTATGCAACATGCATATGAAAATGCAGGTAGCACATGATAGAAAAGATGATATCATTCCCTCATAAATTTAACTACCTGAATCTAAATCAACAACAGTTGTTCTGCGGCTCCTCCTTGAATTGTTTTTAGCCTGACATAAAGTCCCAAGAAAATTAATAACAGCCATCATGATGCAAATGAATACATAAAAACAGATTTCATGCACAGTTACAGTCAAAACAAAAAATTACTGAACAATAGAATCATACCTCTGCAAATGCTCTAGTAGAAGATTCAATTACAAACTGGAGGAGATTAGTTTGATTGGCGAGCCAATAATGTTGTTGGAACCAGGAAACATTGAACAACTTAAGAAGAGTGGGACTATTGCCCCTGCAGTTCCAGCTGAGAAATAGGAAAGTGTTGAGCCAAAGATGATAGACAGACTGTGATAACCGTAAATTTTTCAGTTATTGGAAATTATAAATATTGGAAATAAATAAAATTTTGAGAACGGGATATTGGTAAAAAATCCTGAGAATTGAGAAGAAGGAATGGATAATGAAAAATCCTAGTGAAGGAAAATAAGATGAGAAATTCGGAAAATAATGAAAGAGGAAATTTAATTTGGATAAATGGAAATCCAAATTAAATAAGAAATTGAGAAAGAAAATATATATATTGTAAATACAATATATATTTTATTATTACATTTATATAGATATATATAAATGTTATTTATTTTAAAGTATATAAATATATACATATATATTTATACTAGAGATATATTTTTTTTATACACAAAATATATATCTTTATATACTTATAATATACATAGTACTATATAATATATATAATAATAATATTATATATGTATTATGTATATATGATATATGTATATCTATGTATATATAATTAAAGGAATTAAAAAAAAAAGAAAAACAATAGACCAGAATCGGGGAAGACTCCCGATTCTGTCTCCCGAGGAGGCTGAACCCGTCAACGGCCGCCGGAAAGGGAGAGAAGGGGCAGACGAGGTTGTCGCCGGCAAGGAAAGGAAGAGGGGATATCGACCGGCGGTGGAAAGGAGAAAGGAAACAGAGGGGCTACGCGAAACCGGCGAAAAATCGAGAAAAAGAGGAAAAATGGGAACCAGCGGTACCGGCGGAATTGGTTGCCGCCACTGCCACCGAAGCTTCATCAGAGGAAGAGGAAGACGTGGGAGGCCACCGTTTGGGCGAAGAACGGCGGAGGAGGGCCGGCGAAGAGGTGGAAGAGATCGGACCTAAATCGAGTTGATCCGTTGCCGTGCCATCGATTCGGGATGAACGGAGGCCAGATCCAAGCTCGCCGTGGTGCCGGCCAGCTGAGGGGCCACTGAACCGCCCGAGAACCAGCCACCGGAGAAGAACCGGCGGTGAGGGGAGGTGCCGGTTCGGCTGGGAAGAAAGAAAAGGAAGAAGAAAAAGAAAAAGAAAAGAAAAAGGAAAAAAAAAAGAAAAGAAAAGAAAAGAAAAGAGAAAAAGAAAGAAGGAAGAAAAAGAAGAAAGAGAAAGAGAAAAGAAATTTCGGGAATTCGGAGAATTCCCAAGAATTCGGAGAATTCCCGAGAATTCGGAGAATTCCCGAGAATTCGAAAATTACTGGAAATCCAGGGAATTACGAGAATCGGTAAGAAATCCCGAAAAATATTAAATTATTTAAATAATTTATTTATTTAAATAATTATGAAAAAATTCTAAATTTTAGAATTTAATTTCCAGAAAATTCCCTCGATGACCGAGTCGATGGAATCGGGTGAGAAGAATACGGGCGCGACCTTCGAGAGGCAGTCGTCGACCCGAAACAGGTAAGGGAGACATGTGCCGCCTGTAAGGATATTCGGCCATGTTTTTAAATTGCATTTAATTTTATAAATGCTATTGATAATTATCGGTTTTATAGTGTGGTGATTTATCAGTTTTAAATTGTGGTGAAATACTGGTTGAGGAATATAAATTGTATTTTCCGTGCAGGAGGCTAGCCAAATCGGCAGCCGTTATACTGCCAAAAAATTATCGAAAAATTACTAAAATTTGTCGAAAATCACCGAAAAGCCTAATAAATGATTTGATTTCGTGTCAAATGATTTTTAGATATGAAAATCGAGAAATCAAGTAAATTTCATAAAACATGAATATATTGATATTTAATTTTAAAATATTCATGTTTTCGAGAATAGTGAAAAGGAAATCACCGAAAATTCACCCGGAAGGTGATATTTCACGTGGAACGAGATGAAAATGAAAAAGAGACCGAAGTGAATATTTTTATAAATATTCTTAAATATTCACTTAATTTTATATAAAATCTTTATGGTTTTAATTATGAAAAGAAATAATTATATAAATTCCATAAA
Organism: Heritiera fomes; assembly: GCA_032173925.1. Lineage (NCBI taxonomy): Eukaryota > Viridiplantae > Streptophyta > Magnoliopsida > Malvales > Malvaceae > Heritiera > Heritiera fomes. The sequence continues at coordinate 17,085,767 of JAPDPM010000002.1, forward strand.
GGTTAAGAAATGATGAAAAACTATGATTTCGAGACTAGAGGTCTCTATACGTGTTTTAGAGGAAAACATGGTGACGGAATTATTGAAAATTGGAAAATAAATAATTTATTTTTCCATAAATTACAAAAATATTTGATTTGAATTCCGATGATTTTAAAAACCATGTTTTCGATGGATAGCACGGAAAGGCGTGCATACATGTGTTACGGTGAAAAAGACACTGTCATGAGATTTGTTTTACGGTGTGACTATTTTATAACTGTTTTCACCGTATGAGAAATATGATTTATACCTTTATGAAATATTTTGAGAAATGTGATTTAAATTATAAATTTCATAAAGGTGATGATTTATACATGTGAGCCTTATGGATAATTGTGAAATGTTTTTACACTACTGTGTTTAGAATCCATAAAGGCTATGGTACGGTTTACACTATTTTGAGACTTTAGGCCCTAGTTTTATGCATTATTATTCATGTAACTGAGTGAGCCACCTGGGGCGGTGGCTCGGTCGATGGACCAACGAGTGCACCTCATGGCATCACAGGGCTGATGGACCCGCCAAGTCATCAGCGGTCTCGAGGTCACTTGGCAAGTGGACCCGAGGACTACCTATAGATTATGGCCATAGATCTAGCAGAGATAGCCGTGAGGGGCGATGGCCTACGGGTGCACCCCAAAAGCGGACGACTTGTGTTCCTGAGGGAACAATGAGAGCATGATTTATTTGATGCCTAGTCTCACACAATGATTACTATTTATTGAAAGGATTTGCGGAATCCTATTTACTGTACTGTTTACTGTACTGATCACTGGTTACTATTTACTAATGAAAAATCATACCAAAATACTGTGTTTACAGAACTGTATTGTGCACTGAAATGGTAGCCATTGATTACTGTTTTACTAACTGAAAGCTACCATTTACTGTTTACTGAACGGAAAGCTACCGTATACTATTTACTGAATTGGTAGCTACTGTTTACTGTTACTGATTGAACCGTATCAAGATACTGTTTTACTGAATACTGAATATATTGTTTTACTGAACTGTACGATACGGTTACTGATTTGAAAAGAGAAATAGAAGTTTATTCTAAAAGAATAACATAAGAATTATTTCTAAGATAGAAATAATCAAAGAAGTGTTTATCCAATGATTGGATATTTACAAATCACTGTATTGTCACGTGTTTTAAAGGACACTAAAGTGAAAAGAAATAAGTGGTTTACTCTGTGGGAAAAACGAAAGTCATATCGTTTTGAGAAAAATGGATTTAATACTCTCTACAGTTGCTTCTAGATTCTGGAACAAGTCAGGTATTTTAAAATACCTGCCTTACTCTATCTGGATCCCTAGCCGACTGTAGTATCCTTCCTACATGTGAGCCTAAAGCCAGCTAGGAAGATTTTAAAGAAAAAAATATTTTCAGCATATAGATAGCTGAATATCAAGTGTGACATATAACTCTCTTACTGAGTCGTGGTTTGCTCACCCCTTAATTTTAAACATTGCAGGTTTTAAAGATTATGAGATCAATTGATTGTGGATCACGGCTGTACACAAAGGACAATGTGATAGACCTACTGATTTATATGAGGTACAATCATTTATTTTCTGTATTTAGACATGTCTGCAGTACTACTTATCTGATTAATTAAGATAGGGGATGTGTATAATATAAACAATTTTATATAAATTTGTTTAACAGTTAGTAAAAGTGAAGTATCACAGACAGCCCAACCGGATGAATTGTGTAAAATAAGGTGAAAAATGTGGTAACGGGTTGTTACACAGACAGGTTAATGAACTGTTTGCTGATATATACTTTATTAATGGATTTTCTCCCATATTTCACTATTTTATTAATAGTTTACCCATGTATTTAGAATTAAATATGCTAAAGTTATATGCATTAACTTGATGTGTATCAGGTTATATGGATTTTCTCCTATATTTCATTTTCATTGAGCTATTAAATGACAATGTCACTGAACTATCTTGATATTTCACTCGTTGCCCTTGTAATTTACAAGCATTGTTTTTTTTTTTCTTTTACTAACTAATGGTCAATCAACGTGATGTGAAAGTAAGGACCACTAGATAATGAAGTGAAAGTAACTAATATAAAATTTTTTACTCAAAATTCGTGCCACGAATGCAACTCCAGCAGAACAACTATATAATTTGCTCAATGCATCTTTCAGGGCAGATGTCCTATGCTTAACACATTATTATATATTGTGCATTATATAGAAGATTCATTGATTCATATATTACAATTGAGTTGAAACAGAGAATATCAGTGCAGATCTAAAGCTCAAAAGAAAGAAAATATAACTTCTATAGTAATACTCTAACAAATCAAACTAATTCACTTACAATCGTGAAAACTCATAAATTTCCAAATCCAACAACTACTCAATTCAAATCACAAACATTAAGAAACTATCAGAAATAAAAAGGATTAAAATGAATATAGAATAGGCAAACAAACTGGGATAGGACATAAAGAAATTGCAAACAACATAAATGATTCAAAAATCTTTAAGATGATTTCATTGTGAATATTATTACACAATAGAGAAAAATAGCATAGAAACTTAGAATCACAACTCATAAGGAGAACAAAAGCGAGAATCTGAAAAATGAGAATAGCTTACATTTGTCCATGGCTTCAAACAAATCCTCTTCGTCATCGATACCTTCTTGCTCATTTGCGGAGAAGAAAAAAAACCCCTTATTGAAGCTAGATTTGACTAAACATGACCAAATCTATTAGTTAGGCAGAAACAACAAAGGCTAAGCTTGGTTTCTTTTGGAAATAGAAGTGTAACGGCAGAGAAAATAGCAACAAGGAGAAGTGATGCAACGGTGACAATGATGCTAACTATGGTGGCTAGAGACAGTGATTTTGATTTTCAAAATTAGAAGAAGTGAAGGGCTTCGTTCTAATTTGAGAAAGACTTAGCATGCTTTAAGGAAACGAAGAAAATAAAGAAGAAAAATAAAAATGAAGAAAGGAGAGAGAGAGAGAGAGAGAGAGAGAGAGAGAGAGAGAGAGAGAGAGAGAGAGAGGAAGAAAGTGTTTTTTGATTTGAAACGTGAATATGATAATCGGATAGTTGCTTATTTAAGTTGGAGCTACCACTTGACCAACACCGGCGGAAGATTCGTTTCAGCAGAGAAAATAAGGAAAGTGCCGGCGGTTTGCAAAACCGCTACAAATAATGTGCCCTTCAAAGTAATGTTTTTTGTAGTGATTGCATTTTGCAAATGACAACAAAATAGAGTTATCTTATTAGCCCAATTCCATGGAAAGTTAATTTCCAGGCTTCCAATGTAACCTGCTCCTTGATGTAGGGCAGAACATCCAGGCCATGGTCTTTCAAGGTCTCTTCGTCTAATTCAATAGTAAAGTCGGACATGGCCGAGAGCACTACTCTCATGCACTCTGGAAGTTCTTCCACGGCCTTAACATCGCACCTGTTGAAAAGCAGATAGCCAAGCACTCAATTTTTGCTGCAATTGGGATGTAATATAACCACAATTTAGCAGCTAAAAACTTGTAATTTAAAGAATGTAATACCCGGTCACTGCTTTTGTGAAGCTTTCAAGTTCATCAAGCGATCCATATATGTCATATATGTCATCAACTACTATTGCTAGGCATGCATATTTAGTGAAGCATATCCTAAATTTGGCATATAGGGTCAAAGCCTAACCCTGTAGCCCAGAAGTATATTTCCACCAACCGATCTCTGCTGAAACTAAGCTTCTCCTTGAAATTCAATTTCCCCCACCATCTGTTCCAACAATTATGAACTGTGTTAATTTATGTCACGTTTTAAATGAAAGCTAGAAAAATTGATTCAAGTTAATTTTCTTTAATTTGGAATTACAGATCAAGTAAGTCATACTCTGCTAGTTCAGCTGATTGGGTAAGATTGTAGTCTAACTTGGCCAGCTCTAGCAAAACTGAGCTCGCTGAATCATTCCTCTGCCAGAAGTCAATGAAATTCCGTGCTTCAATCCTTTCCATCCTCCAATAAAGTGGAACCTCCAACGACTGTTGAACTTGCTTAGCCTTAACTTTGTCCAGTTTCCCCAGTAAAGCCTTGAGACTTTCACTGCTAAATCCCTTCGCTTCTTCAAGGATTTTCTCCCCTTGTATTCCCACGAATGAAGCTTCATCCAAGCTCAAGAGCCCTTCAACATCACCACTTAAGCTATCCACGAATTTCCGATCTGCACCTTTAAATTTCTCGAGCCTTTCTGTTTTCACCATGATAAAATATTATGGATATGATTCAAGGAGCAAAGGGGTTGAAATTTCGCAGCTTAGATATGCAAAATATGTAAGGAAATTAATCAACTGCACAAACTGGATAACCGTGCTCTCGTAGAAGTCGGAAATGCAATGCAGCGGCAGAAAGGTCGTTGGAGACATTTTGATCAGCATTCAATTGATTCAAAACCTCTTCAATCTGTTTCTCGAAATGGTAGGCAACTCCAAGCCTCTACATTGAGTCAACTAGCTTTAACAAGGCAGCAGTGTCTTTGGTTGAGGCAAGCAATTTTTCAGCTTTTTGTTTCAGCTCCTTCAACCGAGTATCGTGGAATTCATAAGACAACAAAAACAAATATGGGTTAATTAACTCTCTTTAATCCCTATGTAGAGTGGTATATTCCACTAGCAGCAGATAACATTAATTAAATTCTTTTTCTGAAGCTCATGTACTAGCCAGGGAAATATTACTTGCATAGGCTAGATTATTAATAACCACTTATAAAGTTAATATGAAATACATAAAATCAATGCTCCATTCGCATTTTGGGATTTTTGAAGCTTCGCTTATCTCTCGAGTGACTTTCACCACCTTGTGTGTGTGTGTTTTCTTTTTAGGTGTATATAATAAAGTATCTAAAAATCTTATTGTCCAGCAGGGACTAGTTATTTCAAAAAATAAATATTTTAAAACAATATTATTTATCACACCAATATCATTTGTGAGTAGTCAAATATATATACTTGAAAAATCAAACAAAATAAAATTACTACTCATTCTTGATCTTCTAAATTCAAATGTATTATTATCAATGCATCAAATGGTTGTATTTTAAAATCAGTATAAAATTACTCAAATAATGAATTTACCATTTCTCATTACAATATTATTTATCACACCAATATCATTTGTGAGTAGTCAAATATATATACTTGAAAAATCAAACAAAATAAAATTACTACTCATTCTTGATCTTTTAAATTCAAATGTGTTATTATGAATGCATCAAATGGTTGTATTTTAAAATCAGTATAAAATTACTCAAATAATGAACTTACCATTTCTCATTACACACAATATAATTAAACATTTGTCATAATAATAATTATAATAATTATTTTTTACATAAAACATGCCAATTAATTCAGGACGAATTGAAAATTATTAGATATGGAAAGTGAAAAGAAAACAAAATCTGAAGCAGTGCGCTCATGGAGTAAGGAGTGCAGAAGGATTTTATGACGGTGGGGTCCCCAATGCTGGGATGATAATTAGCTGATCGACGTTGCTCTTGTTTCAAACAATCGGGTTTAGGGTGAGAGAAGGATTGGGATGTTGGTTCCATTGGGAGTTAAACACTCTAATTTCTTGAACACAAGTTAAATAGAATTGCTATGAAACATATCTAAATTTGGAAATCCTTATATAGAGCAGTGCTGCAGGGTGACAACGGTCAGAACAGCATTAAATAATTCGGCTGTCTAATAAGAGTTGCAAGCAATTCTAGGCTGCTCATAATCTAATTGAAAATCATCCACTTGTCCAAGGATGTTATCTGTTCAATTCTAGGCCTTTTTGAGTAAACTGAAAGGTCATGTTTGGTACATAGGATGATGGATAGGATAGGATGATAATCATCCTATCTTATGTTTGGTGCACACATTAAGGGGAGGATTGGATTGCAAGTAGGATTAGTCATCCTCCTAGTATAGGATGATTCAATCCTCTCCAAAAAGTAAGGATTATTTTTAATCCTATGGGATTAGAAATAAATATTAATATTTTATTTATTTCATTCTTAAAATTTGTATTTAAAAATTAACTTAAACATTTAATAAAATAATAATGATATTTGTTTAATTAATTAATCCAAATTTTTATTTGTTTAATTAATTAATTAATCCAAAATTTTCTTTCTTTTTTCTTTTCTATTCAAGAAAAATTATAATTTTGATAAAATAATATTTTATTGAACGAATTTTTTTAATTATTTTCTGGAAATAATTAAAATTTTAAAATCATTTTTTAGAAAATAAATTCTCAAACATAAAAATTATTATAAAATATATTTTTAACTAGTTTTCTCTTATGTTTAAATTTTTTTCATTCTTATTTTTTTTTCTTTTTTACTTTCAAAAAAAATAAAGAAAAATAACTACTAACTATAAAATTATTAGAAATTATATTTTTTAATTTATAAAATTTAAATTATTAAATTTAACTTGTATTTTTCCTTTTTCTTTTGTTTTCTATATTTCCTTCTAATTGAAAAAAACGAAAAGAAGATAAAGAAACCATAAAAGTAAAGAAAAATATTTAAGAATGACCTTTTGGAAAAATTAATATAATTAAAAAATAAACTTATTTCCTAGAAAAACTCAATTTTCTAAAAATCAATATATTAATTTAAAAAAAATATTTCAAATTTAAATCATATAAAAGAAAGAAAAACAAAAAGGAAAGAAAAGAAAAAAGTGAAAATGTGCAGAGAATTTTTTAATAAAAATTTATTTTTTAACAAATTAAATTTTTTGAAAGTGTAATATAAATTTTTAGGAGTAATTTTTTATTAAAGAATCATCTAATAAATTCGAATATTAATTTAATATTGTAAATAATATCTACATTTAAATTTTTTATTTATATTTATAACAAAAAATTTATAAATTTAAATTATGTTACTTTAAAAAAGAGTACTAAAAAAATCATTATATATTTTTTTAATTTTACACATAGAAAATATGGTAAAAAATTTAAAAAGTCATCATATCCTATTCTTAATCCTTGTACACACCAAACATAAGATAGGATGATATAATCTAATCTTATCCTATCCATAATCTTATATTATCTTATCCTATTCTCATCCTATGCACCAAACATAACCAAAATATGCTAAGTTTTTTTAAGCAAATTGAAAAAAAAAATTATTAATATTTATTTTTAAGGGTTTGATATCTTTTTAAGTTGCTGATTAATAAGTTGCCAATTTTTTGTCCATTGACAACGTATAAAGGCAATACACTGTTGGTGTATTATATATAAATCTTATATATGTTTATATATAAAACATAACTGAAAATGACTCTGACCCAATTGACAATCTTAAACGCCAAAATTGAAACCATGTGATGGTTGATGGTTGACTCCATGCAAATGCAACTGGAATTCTAGCCTAGTTGTTTATAGGTGTTTATAAATGGGAATAGACAGAGCCAAGCCTAGTTGACAAGTTTAAATTAAAACTCAAGTGGAAGCCCAACCCATCCATTTAATTTAAGTTGAACATTATAATAGTTAAAAATATTTAAAAACTAAAATATATTATATATGAATATAAAATATCTTTGGCTTGGGTTAGAATCAAAAAAATCACATCCAAAATCCGAATTGAAACGGGCTAGTCTACCAGCATGGCTAGTTACTATATTTATGAACACCTTTATTTTTAAATATTTTAAATTAAATTAAAAACACTAATGATAAAATTATTCCCGTTCACATTTGAATACTAAATTCCATTCATCACCAAAACGAACGGTAAAACTGAATTTTATATCTCAAAAATCTCAACTCTATAGAATCTTATTTAACAAACCAAAAGTCCTTTCTTAATGATTAATTCTACAATTTTATTTAATCTTTCATATTTTAATGAATCAAAGAGCAAAATAAAAAAAAGAAGAGCATAAATTAAAAAATTGAGGTTGGTTTTCATAAAAATAATAATTAATATGAGTACAAAGCCTCTTTAAGGAAACGAGTATGTTTTCTTAAATACTCTTGAAATAAAAAAAAAATTTTTAGGCACTCAATCAAAGAGGGTACCTTACGGAATTTTTCAATATTTAAATATGTGACGTCCCCGTCACTACATCTTATTACTTATCTTTTTCCTTCTTTATTTAGATTTAGTTCATCAATGTCATCCATCTTTTCATACATTAGCTAATTATCTAATAGCTCATAAAATTTTATTATTTTTCCATAAGCATAAAATGATATATATAAATATCATTCTCTTTCCACAGGATCTCATACATCATCTTGTCTTACATCTCCAGACATCCTATATACATCATGGCTATTTGTACTGTACCGTAGCTGAATTAAAATTTATTATACATATGAACATATGAGTATACCTTCTATACTAACTGGGAAGTGTATTGAGAAGGTTCATCGCAATCTTTCCAAAACAAGCTCCTCTATTCGGAGCGAAGCTCATTTCAGATAATCTGTAGGAAAAATGGTCGTAAAAGGGTAAGTTTACGCTCAGTAAGAAAAGTATGTAAAAGAGCGTACTATGCCTCTATATGCATTTTTCCTACTTGGCTCTATAATGTCGTGTAAAGCATTATAAAGCATGCATCATAAACATCTTTCATGCATTGTTTGCAATCATGCATATTTATTTTCAATGACATGGCAAACATACTTTCTTTAAAACATCATACTTAAACTTCTTTCTTTAAAACATCATACTTCATATCATACTTTAAAACATACATTATATACTTCTTCATACATACATTTTGTACATTGAAATAGATGGAGACTATGTACAGTATTTAAGCAATTGAGTCGTCATATAAACCGTTCATTCCCATTTATATGACTCTAATCATGCATTGGTACAGTAGTGCACTCTGTATAGGTTAGGGATTCTCTCCTGCCTTTAGAAATCCACAATGAACACTAGTCGGGTGTCACATGTGGGATTGAGGACCTGATTAGGGTTCCTCGCTCAACATACATATTACTGAGGACTTGATCAGAGTCACTCAACCATCAGAAATGCATAATCATCACGCAGTCCATAGTCTCAAAACATTCATAATATACTTTTTCAGGAAACACTTTTTGTGTTTAAATCAAATAAGCTTTGAAAGTTCTTTTCATTCATGGCAGTCGATTGGCCTCATAGGGCAATCGGCTGCTGCTTTATAACTTCTTTTATCGAAATTAATTTCATTTAAATTTTCGATATTTTCATCTTTGAAAATACACGGGGGCAGTCGACTGGTCATATAGCAGTCGACTGGTTTTCAAACAGAATGCTTCTTAGCAAAAAGCAGTCGACTGGTCATATAGCAGTCGACTGGTTTTCAAACAGAATGCATTTTTGGCAAATAGCAAACGACTGTCCCATATAGCAGTCGACTGGTTTGAAACAGAATGCTTCTGGGTAAATAGCAGTCAACTGGCTTACATAGCAGTCGACTGGTTTGAGTCGGTTTTCGAAAAACGACGTTTTGGTTGTCTCTAGGCAGTCGGCTTCCCTTTATGGCAGTCGGCTGCCCCTAGCCTAATTGGTACTAGGAGACAAGTCCGAAAATGTCATTTTTCTTGCATGAAATCAGCTGATGTTTCTTTCCAAACCACATACATATATCATAAAACATGCGGACATAGCCGCCTTACGTCCATTACATAAATTTCTTACCTCGATTCCTCCGAGAACGCAAGATCACTTGATGCGTCAACCTTTGCTCTTCACTTCTTCAACCTAAAATCATCATATAAATTCAAATCTTTAAACCATCATCATACATAAATCATACTAACTCAAAACAACTCCAACTCATAAACAAGGTTGTAAGAACCATCTTCTTCTCCTACCTTCACTAGAGACCAAAATTTCAAACTTTGAGATCTCTTCAATACTTGGAATCAATCCACCAAACTTTGGATATCTCTTAGCCTAATGACAAGGATCGATTTTTGTTAAATGAACTTAATGAATTGCTGGAGAATTGGGGTAGCTTATCAAGGTAACTTGAGTTGGAAACTTATGGAAAATGGAGGAAGAACGTGAGGGAGAGTTGGGAAGGGGCTGGCGTAGGGGTGATGAGATGAAGATGATGAGTCATGCCATTGCATTAAATGCATGCTCATCTCATCATTTATCTCAGCCATTAACATCCCTTTGACTCAAGACCATTTGACCATCAATTAATTCCTCTTTCCCTTACTTCCACAACCACATGTCCAATTAAATTTTTTATTTTATTTTCTTTCCTATTCCAATTATTTTCCTGATATCAACATAATTTATTTGACTTATTGACTATCAACTTTCTTATTTCTTCCATACATCATTCATACATTAAACTTCATATTCATTTAATCATATTGAATTGAAATACTTTACATACATGGAGGAATACATGAAAATTGGGGATTTCACATCCTCCCCACCTTAGAAAATTTGGTCTTCCAAATTTGCCTTAACTTGTCATGTAAACAACTCTAGATACCTTTCTTTCATTAAGCTCTCTAGCTCCCATGTAGCTTCTTCCATCGTGTGGTATTGCCAGAGAACTTTCACTAATGGGATCGTCTTAGACCTCAAAACTTTCTCTTTTCTGTCCAAAATCCGAATCGGCTTCTCTACATAACTCATATCTTCCCTTATCTCCAAGGGCTCATACTCGATAACATGAGACGGATCCGGATTATACTTCCGAAGCATCGATACATGAAACACATTATGTACTCCCGATAGCTCCGGAGGCAACGCCAATTTATAGGCAACATCGCCTACTCGATCTAAGACCTCAAATGGGCCGATGTAGCGAGGACTTAACTTACCTCGTTGGCCAAATCTCATGATCCCTTTGGATGGAGAAACTTTCAAAAACACAAAATCTCCAACCATGAACTCAAGTGGCCTCCGTCGAGCATTTGCATAGCTCTTTTATCTACTCTGAGCTGTCTTAAGCCTTTGACAAATCAACTTAACATCTTCTGATGCTTGCTCGACTAGATCTGGAGCCAATAACTTACGTTCGCCCACTTCTTCCCACCCAATCGGAGATCGACACCTTCTTCTATACAAAGCTTCATATGGTGCCATCCTGATGCTTGCATGATAACTATTATTGTATGCGAACTCAGCCAATGGCAGATGGTCATCCCAAGAGCCTTTAAAGTCTATAGCACAAGCCCTCAACATATCCTCGAGCGTCTGAATCGTACGCTCGGACTGTCCATCAGTCTACGGATGAAAAGCCGTGCTTAAATTCAGCTTATATCCCATGGCTTCCTGAAAATGCTCCCAGAAATGGGAAGTAAACCTGGAATCTCTATCAGAAGTGATGCTCATTGGAACACCGTGTAGTCTTACAACTTCTCTTACATACATATCTGCCAAAGCATTGAGTGTATCTGTTGACTTCATAGGCAGGAAGTGAGCTGACTTTGTCAATCTATCCACGATCACCCAAATACCATTATGATTCCTCTTGGTTCTGGGCAATCCCATAATAAAGTCCATCGTAATGTGTTCCCACTTCCACATAGGTATAGGCAGAAGATGCAGTAATCCTACTGGCTTTTGGTGCTCTACCTTGACCTGTTGACATGTGAGGCATTTTGCTACAAAATTAGCTATGTCTCTCTTCATGCCATTCCACCAATACACCTTGCGAAGATTATGATACATCTTCGTATTTCCTGGATGCAACGTGTACTTAGTGCATGTGCTTCAGTCAAGATCAACTTCTTCAATTCGTCATCATTAGGAACACATATACGACTTCTAAACTTTAAAATTCCATCATTACTAACATCAAATTTTGAGGTCATACCTGACTGCATCTGATTCATAGCCTCAATGCATCTATCATCTTCCTTTTGAGCACTTCGGATTCTGTCCATTAACACTGGCTCAATTCTCAAACTAGCCATCATTCCAATTTGCTCAAAAGGCATAACATTAAGGTTAAGGCTTGCAAACTGTTCGATTAGCTCATATTCTTTTATCATCATATAAGACACCATACTTACATGCTTCCGGCTCAAAGCATCTGCCACCACATTAGCTTTCCCCGGGTGGTACAAGATCTCACAATCGTAGTCCTTTAGAAGCTCGAGCCATCTTCTTTGTCTCATGTTTAATTCTCTTTGAGAGAACAAATACTTCAGACTTTTGTGATCCGTAAAAATCTGAAATCTCTCACCATATAAGTAATGCCTCCATATCTTTAGGGAAAATACTACTGCAGCTAACTCCAAATCGTGAGTCGGGTAGTTCTTCTCATGGTCCTTCAACTGTCTAGAACCATATGCCACTACCTTACCATGCTGCATTAACACACATCCCACACCTTGCCCTGAGGCATCACTATACACTGCAAATCCACCTGAACCACTAGGGATGGTAAGGATCGGTGCAGTCGTTAGCCTGTGCTTCAACTCGTGGAAGCTACACTCACAGGCTTCATTCCACTCATACTTCACCTCCTTGCGCGTCAAGCGCGTCAGTGGAGCAGCTAGCTTCAAGAAACCCTCTACAAATCTTCTATAGTAGCCAGCTAAACCTAAGAAACTCCTAATCTCCGTTACCGTCTTCGGTCTCTCCCATTGGACCACCACTTCAATCTTTGATGGATCAACTGAAACTCCATCTTTACTGATCACATGGCCTAAAAAGGAGATATAATTGAGCCAAAACTCACATTTACTTAGCTTGGCCATACAATCCTCAATCTCTGAAGGTCTCTAAAACAATCCTCAAATGCTGCTCATGTTCTTCCAATGACCTCGAGTACACCAAGATGTCATCGATGAAGACAATGACAAACTGGTCTAGGTACTGCTTAAATACATCATTCATCAAATTCATGAATGCTGCGGGTGCATTGGTTAATCCAAACGGCATCACCAAGAATTCATAATGGCCATACCGTGTCCTGAATGCAGTCTTAGGGATGTCCTCACCTCGGATCTTCAACTGGTGATATCCCGATCTCAAGTCTATCTTAGAAAAGACTTGTGCACCCTTTAGCTGATCAAAGAGGTCGTCAATCCTGGGAAGAGGATACTTATTCTTGATTGTCACTTTGTTCAACCACCGGTAGTCAATGCACAACCTCATACTACCGTCCTTTTTCTGGACAAAAAGCACAGGAGCACCCCAAGGGGATACGCTGGGTCGTATAAATCCCTTGTCTAGCAACTCCTGAAGCTGCTTCTTCAATTCTTCCAATTCTACCAAAGCCATCCGATAGGGAGCTCTTGAAATGGGCTCAGTCCCCGGCACCAAATCAATCGTAAACTCCACTTCCCTATCCGGAGGAAGTCCTGGAAGATCATCCGGAAACACCTCGGGAAAATCTCGGACTATAGGAATATCATTGAGTCTGGGACGTTTCTGATCTACGTCCTCCACATAAGTAATAAATCCTTCATACAACCATACATGCTTCTCATTACTTTCATATGGACTTAAATAAAGAACCAAATAGACTTCATATTAATTACTTGCAAAATTTACAATATAGTTAACGGGTGAAGAGAAGGTTACACTCTTAGCATGACAGTCTAATATAACATGATTATTAGCTAACCAATCCATACCCAAAATAACATCAAATCCATACATATTTAATAGGATTAGGTCAGCTATTGATTCTCTTTCTCTTACCCGTAGCTTACAGTTTCTATACATTAACTCCGTCATTTATGATTCCTTAAGAGGTGTGCTTATCCTTAATAAGTGTTCTAAAGTCTCAAGCTCAACTGGTATTTTCATAGCGATCCTAGGAGACACAAATGAATGCGTAGAGCCTGGATCAAACAATAATATGACACTTATATCAAACAAGTAAATTGTACCTTTAATTACTTTGGACGAGGCATCGGCAAATTCTTCATCGATGGCAAACACTCGTCCTTGGGTCACAGCTTTCTTTCCCTTCTCAGCAGCAATGGCCTTAGGTTGCGGTTCAGGGGTCTTATCAGATTCATCAGGCATCCTCGGATCTCTCTGAGGGCAATCCCTAATCATGTGCCTTTTCTCCCCACATCTAAAGCAAGCGCCACTCGCCAAGCGACATGGCTGTGATCCGTGAAACTTTCCACACTGCTCACATCTTTGTATCGTACTCTTTGATGAGCTAGCAGTACTTCCAGCTGGATTTCGGGATCGCTCATCACTTATCTTGATCCCGGTACCTTTAGGAGTACCTATATCATTATCATCATCATAACTCCAATTTCAATATAATTCCATATAACCATTAAATTAACTTAAAGATCACCTTTCTATATTTTACTTACCTATAGAAACTCCTTCAGATCGTCTACTTCTCCGATGTGGATACTTATCACTCGGAGCTTTCTCATTCGACTTCCGCTTCATCGGTTCCTTGCCTTTAACCTTGGCTCGGAAGTCAACATGATGTAGATCATAGTCCTGCTCACATAACTGAGCCTTACGAACAGCTTCTCCATAGGTGGTGATATCCATCGGATACAGTTTAGATCTAATTGGGGACTTCAATCCCTTGATGAACTTGTAGATCTTATGCCCTTCATCTCTTCAGACCTCTGGATCGAATCGACTCAAGGTGGTGAACTTAGATTCGTACTGATTCACCATCATCGTACCTTGAGTCAAGCTTAGGAACTCGATCTTCAGTCTATTCTGATCTGTGCATGGGATGTATTGTTCATTAAAAGCCTCCACAAATCTATCCCACATGACTTCATCATATTGGGCCTCTAACACGGTCCGAGTGGCTTGCCACCAATATTCTGCATCATCAATCAATAAATAGGCAGCCAAGCCTACTTTCTCCCTTTCGGAGCAGGGCATATACTCGAAGGATTTCAAGACCGCTTTCATCTAGTTCTCTGCGGTCAGCAGATCTCTTTCCCCCTTAAACTTGGGCGGATCCAACTTCTTAAATTCTTTTATTAGGGCCACACTGCAATAGGATCTAAGATCCCGCCTTCCCGTAGTTGGGGCTGGTGGGGTTACTTCTATAGGAGGAATAGCAGGTGTAGCTGGTTGGGCACTTGTGGCCACATTTGGAAAGTTCGACATAAACTGGGTGAACATCGTGGCCATGTTCTCCATATGCTTTTCCATTTTAGCTAGCCTTGTATTCGGGCTATGGGGTAGCGATGAATGAGGAGATGGAACTGGGGGCTCTTCAGTGCGACCCCGTCCTCTTCCTCTACTTGTACCTCTTCTTCGTGAGCTCATACTGTAAATATAGTCATCATTGAGCTCTTTAGTATAACTATAAACAGTTATACTATGCATTTGTATTCAGACAAGTACAGTATAATTGGGGATATACTCTATTTCTAACTTCTTGACACTGATAAACCTTAATCTAAACTGCTCTGATACCACTTTGTGACGTCCCCGTCACTACATCTTATCACTTGTCTTTTTCCTTCTTTATTTAGATTTAGTTCATTAATGTCATCCATCTTTTCATACATTAGCTAATTATCTAATAGCTCATAAAATTTTATTATTTTTCCATAAGCATAAAATGATATATATAAATATCATTCTCTTTCCACAGGATCTCATACATCATCTTGTCTTACATCCCTAGACATCCTATATACATCATGGCTATTTGTACTGTACCGTAGCTGAATTAAAATTTACTATACATATGAACATATGAGTATACCTTCTATACTAACTGGGAAGCGTATTGAGAAGGTTCACCGCAATCTTTCCAAAACAAGCTCCTCTATTCAGAGCGAAGCTCACTTCAGATAATCTGTAGGAAAAATGGTCGTAAAAGGGTGAGTTTACGCTCAGTAAGAAAAGTATGTAAAAGAGCGTACTATGCCTCTATATGCATTTTTCCTACTTGGCTCTATAATGTCGTGTAAAGCATTATAAAGCATGCATCATAAACATCTTTCATGCATTGTTTGCAATCATGCATATTTATTTTCAATGACATGGCAAACATACTTTCTTTAAAACATCATACTTAAACTTCTTTCTTTAAAACATCATACTTCATACCATACATTAAAACATACATTATATACTTCTTCATACATACATCTTGTACTTTGAAATAGATGGAGACTATGTACAGCATTTAAGTGATTGAGTCGTCATATAAACCGTTCATTCCCATTTATATGACTCTAATCATGCATTGGTACAGTAGTGCACTCTGTATAGGTCAGGGATTCTCTCCTGCCTTTAGAAATCCACAGTGAACACTAGTCGAGTGTCACATGTGGGATTGAGGACCTGACTAGGGTTCCTCGCTCAACATACTTATTACTGAGGACTTGATCAGAGTCACTCAGCCATCAGAAATGCATAATCATCACGCAGTCCATAGTCTCAAAACATTTATAATATACTTTTTCAGGAAACACTTTTTGTGTTTAAATCAAATAAGCTTTGAAAGTTCTTTTCATTCATGAAAGTCGACTGGCCTCATAGGGCAGTCGGCTGCTGCTTTATAACTTCTTTTATCAAAATTAATTTCATTTAAATTTTTGATATTTTCATCTTTGAAAATACATGGGGGCAGTCGACTGGTCCATATAGCAGTCGACTGGTTTTCAAACAGAATGCTTCTTAGCAAATAGCAATCGACTGGTTTTCAAACAAAATGCATTTTTGGCAAATAGCAGTCGACTGTCCCATATAGCAGTCGACTGGTTTAAAACAGAATGCTTCTAGGTAAATAGCAGTCGACTGGCTTACATAGCAGTCGACTGGTTTGAGTCGGTTTTCGAAAAATGGCGTTTTGGTTGTCTCTAGGCAGTCGACTTCCCTTTATGGCAGTCGGTTGCCCCTAGCCTAATTGGTACTAGGAGACAAGTCCGAAAATATCATTTTTCCTGCATGAAATCAGCTGATGTTTCTTTCCAAACCACATACATATATCATAAAACATGCGGACATAGCCGCCTTACGTCCGTTACATAAATTTCTTACCTCGATTCCTCCGAGAACGCAAGATCACTTGATGCGTCAACCTTAGGTCTTCACTTCTTCAACCTAAAATCATCATATAAATTCAAATCTTTAAACCATCATCATACATATATCATACTAACTCAAAACAACTCCAACTCATAAACATGGTTGCAAGAACCATCTTTTTCTCTTACCTTCACTAGAGACCAAAATTTCAAACTTTGAGATCTCTTCCAATACATGGAATCAATCCACCAAACTTTGGATATCTCTTAGCCTAACGACAAGGATCGATTTTCGTTAAATGAACTTAATGAATTGCTGGAGAATGGGGGTAGCTTATCAAGGTAACTTGAGTTGGAAACTTGGGGAAAATGGAGGAAGAACGTGAGGGAGAGCTGGGAAGGGGCTAGCGTAGGGGTGATGAGATGAAGATGATGAGTCATGCCATTGCATTAAATGCATGCTCATCTCATCATTTATCTCAGCCATTAACATCCCTTTGACTCAAGACCATTTGACCATCAATTAATTCCTCTTTCCCTTTCTTCCACAACCACATGTCCAATTAAATTTTTGATTTTATTTTCTTTCCTATTCCAATTATTTTCCTGATATCAACATAATTTATTTGACTTATTGACTATCAACTTTCTTATTTTTTCCATACATCATGCATACATCATTCATACATTAAACTTCATATTCATTTAATCATATTGAATTGAAATACTTTACATACATGGAGGAATACATGAAAATTGGGGATTTCACAAAATAATTAAAAAATACAAAGTAAATTAGCTAGAAATTAAGAAGATAAATTTTAATAAAATAAAGAAATCTAACGACGGAACCTTTTCATGAGAACGAGTGTGTCCCGTGAATACTCTTGAGATAAAAATATTTCTTTGTATATTTGATCAAATAGCAAATAACGCAAAAATTAAGTGTTGGAGAAACATTAAGGAAATCTTCAATATTTAAATAAATTAATAATCAAATAGCAAATAATAATTAATCCGAGGATAGAGCCTTTTTAAGGAAACGAGTGTGCTTCCTTAAATACTCTTGAGGTGAAAAAAATTTTTTAGGCACTCATGCAAAGTGTTGGAGGGTACCTTATGGAATTTTTCAATATTTAAATAATTAAAAAATACAAAGTAAATTAGCTAAAAAGTAAAAAGATAAATTTTAAAAAAATAAAGAAATCCAACGACAGAACCTTTTCATGAGGATAAGTGTGTCTTGTGAATACTCTTGAGGTGAAAATATTTCCTTATATATTTGATCAAATAGCAAATAATGCAAAATTTAAGTGTTGGAGAAACATTAAGAAAATCTTCAATATTTAATAAAAATAAAATTTTCCTAAAAATAATAATTAATTTGTGGCCAGAACCTTTTAAAGGAAACAAGTGTGTTTTCTTAAATACTCTTGAGGTGAAAAATTTTTTAGGCACTCAATCAAAGTGTTGGAGGGTGCCTTATGGAATTTTTCAATATTCAAATAATTAAAAAATACAAAGTGAATTAGCTAGAAATTAAAAAGATAAGCTTTAATAAAATAAAGAAATTCAACGACGAAACCTCTTCACGATGACGAGTGTGTCCCGTGAATACTCTTGAGGTGAAAATATGTCCTTATATATTTGATCAAATAGCAAATAATAAAAAATTTAAGTGTTGGAGAAACATTAAGGAAATTTTCAATATTTAAATAAATTAATAATCAAATAGCAAATAATGCAAAATTAATAAATTAAAATTAGAGGATAAATTTTAACTAATTTTTTCATAAAACATTTAATTAGTCTGACGACGGAGCCTTTTCACAAGGATGAGTGTGTCCTGTGAATACTTTTAAGTTGCAAAATTTTCTTGAGCATTCGATCAAAGTGTTGTTGAATATTTAAAGAAAAATGTCAATATCTAAATAATAAAAAATTAAATAATAAAAAGAAAATTTTAATTAAGCATAAAAGACCATCTAAATTAAGATTATTTAAGATAAAGCATGAGTAATTGGTATTATCCATTGAACGGGCGTTGTGGAGTGCTAACACCTTCCACACACGTAACTGTACTTCCGAGCTCAAATTTCGAAACGTAGATCAATGTACTTATCTTTAGTTTTGAATAAGTGGCCAATCACACCTAAGTTAAAAAAATTGGTGGCGACTCCATAAAATTTAACGTCTAGCAATTTTAGGTCTCCGAACAAAAATTGTTACGACATTGAGTAGTCAAATATATAATCCAAAAGTCAAACAAAAAAAGATTACTAGTCATTCTTAATCTTTTAGATTGAAAATAGTTAATCAACACTTCAAATGTGTCACATTCCAAAATATGCCATATATAGCTAATAATGTATCACAAATTACTAAAAATAAAGTTGGGCTGTCTGCAGTCTCCAAATTAAACTTAAATTTATTTATTTATGATCTGTAGCAGAATATAATTCATTATATAATTAATTCTATATCTAGTACAAAACATTTATTTACATCTCAAAAGTATCTTTATACAAGACAGTATCATATATACA
Organism: Heritiera fomes; assembly: GCA_032173925.1. Taxonomy (NCBI): domain Eukaryota; kingdom Viridiplantae; phylum Streptophyta; class Magnoliopsida; order Malvales; family Malvaceae; genus Heritiera; species Heritiera fomes. Next base: position 17,105,316 of record JAPDPM010000002.1, read on the forward strand.
AGGTCTGCATACATAAAAAGGAATCAGTATACCCCAACGAAAGTCCAAAACCTACCTAAGGAATACCAATATATACGTCCTTTCGAGCAAAAATGACTACTGAAGACAATTCGTATGGAGGAGGGGGCGAGCTTTGGGAAGAGCCTAGTAAGAAATATATATATACAACAGAAATGATAATATGTATAACTATATGCATTTTATAAAATATTTTGAATTTACAATAATCGAACAGATAGTACAGAAATACCATAAGTTACAGCAAGGATACTATATCTAGTTAGGTGACTAGATAGAGTATGGGAGGTACTTGAAGTACCTGTCGTGTCCTGATCCAAAATTCGTACTATAGGGAATTTGATTTCAAATGCAAATCAATAATAATCCAAAGCATCTTTTAGTAAACAATTTATATAAAGCAGTCTTATAGTGCTCCGTAAACATTACCAAACATTTTGCATTTATGCAAATCAAAAATCATAATCAATAACCAAGCTGTAAATCAGCATTTATAAAATCATAAAAATTCAATATTTCTGAAGAGACAAGGCATCACCCAATAAACTCATGCAATAACAGTAATAACGACATATGGCCATAGGCAAGGAATCCATATGTACACTTGCTAGGTGACACTGTGAAAGCTTAAGACTTGGCAGGTCTATCAGCACAGTCATCAGTCATACGGTCATATAGTAATAAGAGCATCTGCCCGCAAGCAGCTTTGGGGCCAACAGTCTCTAAAAACAATATAAAACATTTCATAGTGGTTTACGGAGATAAATTAAAAAAACTAAATCTTCAGTCAATTTATAAAATGCATGTTTTGGAAGTATAAGCAGTTTAAAGATAAAAATTCGTAAAATATTCATAGTTCAATATTCAGTTCTAAAAATGTTCTATTTAATTGTAAATGAGTAATAAAAATATGCTAGTACCCTCACGTACACAAAATTCAGTAATATGAATTTTTAAATATATAAGATTGGATTTGGGGTATGAAGATGGAATTTCCATGAAGATGATAAATTAACTTAATAAAATCCTTTGTTCCTAGTCTTCAAGGATATTAAGATATGATTCGATAAAATTCTTAGAATTTTTGGCAGCATAACGACTAGGTGTATCCTAACCCTCTTATATAAAACACAATTTAAAATCCACAATAGCAGTACACAATTTCAACTCAAATCATTCCAAAGCATTTTCAAAAGATCATTCTTATAATAAAATATGCATCATAGTACCCATATGTCCATCATATATATCTCTTACCACTTAATTCTTGGTATACTACCCGCTAACGTCAATAGCCTTGTCCAACTTAAAAGCTGCCATTTATAACATAAACACAATCATTTCAATTTCTAACAGTTATAAAGAATATTCTACTCATTATTTTTTAGTACATTGCCTACTGTGGCTGCCAAACCGGTCTACTTCACACTGCTACTAATATTGCAATTAACCTTAAATCACCTCAGTTTTCAATTCTGACTTCACCAATAGGTTTGTATTAATTTCTACAGTATTGTAGAACCCAAAATACACTGAGTTGAACACCATTTCAGTGTCCCCTTCTTCCAAACAAATTCCTTTCTCTCTCTTACACTAGCCATTTCAACATTTCAAGCTTAATTCTATGTTTTACTATTTTTCTACATGATTTCTACACCATTTTTTAATGAGGAAGCATCACGTTCATAAAGGAAAGGGCTTGGCCAAATCCCTAGGATGGCAATTCTCCTAGTTGTGTTTCAATTTGAGCTTAAACACTAGTGTAAATATCTTAAACATATAGTATTCTATCATTAAATTATAAAGAAATTTAAGCTTTAAGACTTACCCACCTTGCCCGAATTTGATGGGCAGCCTTAGACCTGGAATTTGGCCACTTTAGGCCTTGATTTTAGTACCAATAAATAGAGCACTGAAAAATAAATAGGGTTGGTGAAGGAATTTTTCGGTTTGGATGGTTGTTTCACCAAGGTTCCTAAGCTTTCTCTCTCTTAAAGGTTGCAAAAATGGAGTTTTTTTGGAGACAAACTATGGCTGTGGAAAAAGTGAAGAAGAAGGCAGAAAAATCTGGAAAAATTCAGATTTTAATAGTAAAATTATCATTTTGCCCCCTATTATGGATTTTTAGATAATTTTGCCATTATAGTTTGACTTTGTTGAAAACTATCAGTCTAATCTTTAAAATACTTCTTTAATCACCAAATACATCTATTTAACATGTTCTTATGGTTGGAGGAGCTTTCATTGAAGTTTGACTGTTATTTGCACGAAATTACGAAAATAACCCTAACTGTAAAATCGTGTAATTTTTTTTTTCTTTAAGTGATTCAATCTACCTATTGACATGGCATGGGACTTTCTCTCATGAGGAATATCTTACATTTGACACTTGGCTAGAAGTCAATTTCCTTTGACTGTTATTCACGAAAATTCTACTGACCTTTGTCCTTAATCGTCATTTTTAAATTTGTTTCACATGCTTCAAAAATGACCTACATAAATGAGTTTGAGTTGCAAATTCTTACCACTACTTTATTTAGCTCCAAATATTGAGTCTACTAAGTTTCACCTTCATCTGAAAACTAAAAGGTCTATGGGGCCAACTGTACCGTTTCTTTTATACTTGTGAAATACACAAGAACTGAACAGTGGTGAGAAGTCTTGTATGTGCTATAGTATTAGAATGTGTGGTTCTCACATCCTCCCTACCTTTAGTAAATTTGATCCTACAAATTTGATAAGACCTATCCGTTGAATAGTTCTTGGTATTTCTCTTTCATCAAGCTCTTTAGTTCTCATGTAGCTTCTTTAGCTGTATGATATTGTCAGAGAACCTTTACTAGTGGAATTGTCTTAGATCGTGGCACCTTATCTCTTCAATCCAAGATCCATACCAGCTTCTCCATGTAACTTATATCTTCTCTGATCTCAAGTGGTTCATATTGAATTGCTATGATGGATCTGGGTGATACTTCCGTAGCATGGAAATGTGGAAGACATTATAAACCCTAAATAACTCTGGTGACAAAGCTAACCGATATGCCACATCACCCACTCGGTCTAAGATCTCAAATGATCCAATATAGCAAGGACTTAGCTTCCCTTTCTTCCCAAACCTTATAATACCCTTTGAAGGTGAAACTTTCAGGAATACAAATTCCTTAACTAAAAATTCTAAATGTCGGCGCCTGACATCTGCATAACTCTTCTGCTGATTCTGTGCAGTCTTTAGTTTGTCACATATAATTTGAATGTCCTCTGAAGCCTGCTTAACAAGTTCGAGAGCCAATATCTTTCTGTCTCCCGCTTCTTCCCAAGCAATAAGAGTATGGCATCTTCTACTATATAAAGCTTCATAGGTGCCATGTAGGTACTTGAGTGGTAATTGTTATTATATGCAAATTTAGCCAACGACAAGTGATCATCCCAGAAGCCCTTAAAATCTAAAGCAAATGCTCTCAACATATCCTCAAGCATCTAGATCGTACGCTCGAACTGCCTATCAGTCTACAGATGGAAAGCTGTGCTGAAATTCAGTCGAGATCCCATAGCATCTCGAAAATGATCGCAAAAATGGGAAGTAAACCAGGAATCTCTGTCAGAAATGATGCTCACTAAAACCCCATGTAATCTGACAATTTCTCTAACTTACGGATCGGCTAAGGCACTCAAGAAGCCAGTGGATTTAATACTAGCAAGTGGGCCGACTTCATCAACCTGTTAACTATAACCAAGATAGCATCATAGTTCCTTCTAGTCTATGGCAAACCCAGGATGAAATCCATGGTAACGTACTCCCATTTCCACATCGGTATTGGTAAAGGCTGAAGCAATCCTGCTAGTTTCTGGTACTTTACCTTTACCTACTGACATATGGATACCTTGCAACAAACTCAGCGATGTCTCGTTGCATATTAGGCCACCAGTACACTTTACACAAATTATGATATATTTTATTACTGCCTGGGTGTAAAGTGTACCTAAAAAACTGAGCCTCTGCTAGAATTAACTCTCTTAGCTATTGATCTTTACGAATACAAATTTTTCCCTTGAACCTCAAAATACCATTTATGCCCATCCCAAAATCAGATTAAGTAATCGATTGTACCTAACTGGCAATCCCTATACAACTAGGATCCTCCCTTTGAGCTTCTCTAATTCGAACCATCAAATTAGGTTCAATTCAGAAACTAGCAACCAAACCATAACTCTCAGAAAAAGCACCATTCAGGCTGAGGTTCGCAAACTACTCTAACAAGTTATATTCCTGAACCATCATATATGAAACCATACCCCAAGCATTTCCTACTCAAGGCATTTGCCACCACATTTGCTTTCCCCGAGTGGTATAAAATCTCACAGTCATAATCTTTTAGCAGCTCCATCCATCTACACTACCTCATGTTCAATTCATGCTGTGAGAACAGGTATTTAAGACTTTTATAATTTGTATAAATCTGGAATTTCTCATCACATAAGTAATGCTGCCATATGTTCAATGCAAACACCACAGTAGCAAGTTCCAAATCATAAAAAGAGTAGTTCTTCCATGGTCCTTCAATTGACAAGAACCATAAGCTACTACCTTTCCATTCTGGATCAGCACACTACCCAATGCGAAGGCGTCACTATACACTAAAAAACATCCTGAGTCACTCGAAATAGTAAGGATCGGTGCTGTAGTCTGTCTCCGTTTCAATTCTTGAAAGCTACGCTCACAAGCTTCTATCTATTCAAACCTGACATCCTTATGTGTAAGGTGCGTTAATGGAGCAGCTAACCGAGAAAAACCTTTAACAAATCGATGGTAATATCCAGCTAGACCCAAAAAACTCCGGATCTCCGTAACTATCTTTGGTCTCACCCATTGGAAAATTGCTTCCGTTTTCAACGGATCAATAGACACCCTGTCTTTTGACACTACATGTCCCAAAAAAGTAATATGATCCAGTCAGAAATCACACTTACAGAGCTTGCAATAAAGCTTCTTGTCTCTAAAGGTCTATAAAACAATATACAGGTGCTACTTGTGTTCGTCCGAAGACTTAGAATAAACCAAGATGTCATCAATGAACATGATGAAAAATTTATCCAAGAATGACTTGAATACCTTATCTATCAAACTCATGAAGGCTGCGAGTGCATTATTAAGTCCAAACAACATGACCAAGAATTCATAACGACCGTATCAGGTTCTGAAAGCGATCTTGGGAACATCTGTCTCCTGAATTTTCAATTGATGATACCCTAACCTCAGATTAATTTTAGAAAACACCTATGCCCTGCTGAACTGGTCAAACAAGTCATCGATCCTGGGTAGAGCTTATTTGTTCTTGATAGTAGCCTTTTTAAGCAACTGGTAGTCAATATAAAGTCGCAAGCTACCATCTTTCTTACGAACAAATAAGACTGGTGCACCCCAAGGAGATACCTTAGGACGGATAAAACCCTTGTCCAATAACTCCTAGAGCTATTTCTTGAGCTCATCAAGCTCCACTAGTGCCGTTCGATATCAAGGCTTAGAAATGGGTTCAACACCAAACACCAAATTGATAGTGAACTCTATCTCATAGTCTGGAGGAAGACCCAGTAAGTCATCCGAAAACATGTCTAGAAAATATCTGACCACAAGAATCTCATGTAATTTTGAACGTCTCTTCTCTACATCCTCCACATAAGCGATGAACCCGTCATTCACAACATTTCAAAATCTTAGACATGTTTTTAAGAAAAGTTTATACTTTATTACTAAGTAGGAAACTTTACAATATACTTTTAAGGAGTAGAAAAGGTTACATACTTCGTACTACAATCTAAACAAATAGGATTCATAGCTAACCAATCTATCCTTAAAATTACATCAAAATCATACATATTTAACAAAATTAGGTCAGCTACGGTTTCCTTCTCTCTTACTTTCACCTTACAATTACGATATACAATATAAGTTATTTGAAACTCCTTAAAGGGTTTGTTAATTTGTAACTGATATCCCAGTAGTTTAGCTTCTACTAGTAATTTGGCAGCACAAGTAGAAGATACAAAAGAATGCGTAGAACTAGGATCAAGTAATGCGAGTATAGTTATATAAAAAACAGAAATATTACCCTTAATAACATCAGAAGAAGCGCCAACATTCTTCCAATCGATGGCATATACTCTACCTTGGGTCACAACCTTTTTCCCTTTCTCTGCAGCTGTAGCCCTCCTAAGTGCTGATGGTGCAGCTCTTTGTAGTTCCTTTATTGCTAGTATTGATGCTAGTGGTATTACAGGTATTGTTGGTGGTCCTGCTAGTTTCTCATACGGGCTATCCTTAATCTAATGCCCTAGCTGACCACATCTGAAATAGGCCCTATAGCCCTACAATAAAGTGCATTACCATCTATCCTTCCACAATGAATACACCGAGTAACAATGCCCTTTTGAGCTGCAGTAGAGCCTGTGGACTTAACTGACTTATCCTTAGTAGTCTTACCACCAATCACAATGCCTTTAGCTTTCTTAACTGCTCTACTATCAAATCTCTCCTTAAAACTCCGTCTAGCCTTCTCCTTTCCCTTACTTTTACCCCGAGGCCCAAACTTTGCCTGCTGAGATTCAAAATCTCTATCACACAACTGGGCCTTACAGATAGCCTCATCATAAGTAGACACTTCTAACGAGGCTAATATGCTCCAAATAGAAGGCTTTAACCTAGCCATAAACCGCTCAATCTTATGTTCTTCACTCCGGACAATTTTTGGATTAAAGCGGCTCAGAGCAATAAACTTGGATTCATATTGGTCTATTGACATACTCCCCTGATACAAATTTAGAAACTCAGACTGTAACCTCTTCTGCATGGTATGGTGAACATACAGCTTCTGAAATGCCTATAGAAAAATGCCTCAGGTCACAATCAGATGTCTAGCCACCAACATTGTCTCTTTAGATTTCTATCAGTGTTCCGCCTCACAGACTAACAAGAATGTCACTAGTCCCACTTTCTCAATCTCTAAGCACCTCATATACCTGAATAGCTCTTCCACGACATTCACCCAATTTTCTGCTGCCATTGATCCTTCTCTCCCTTAAATTTCGGAGGATTAAGCTTGTTAAACTACCGGACTAGATTAGCATCACACCTGATGACTGGATCTGGCCTAGGTTGGACTGGAACCAGTGGCTGTGGTTGTGGCTGCGGCAAGGGTGGTGCTTATTGAGGTTAAGGTGCTAGTGGAGTAGGAACTAAAGGCGAAGGTGGCTGTGCTACCTCGGGAGCTGATGCTCTAATTAGACTGGCACTTAGTAGGCTGTTACTCGCTCCAGCCTATCAACTCTAGTAATGGGACTATCAGGCCATGGAGGAAGAGCTGGCTCTAGTACTGGCTTCGTAGATGGCTCAAGGGAGGATTGAACACGTCCTAGATGTCCCCGTCCCTATCTTTATCCCCCTCACCTATCAGTCGTACTATACCAAAACAAAACACAGAAACATTTTCAGTCATATAATCAATTATATATTCAAACAAATACAATACTACTTGTGATATAAAGATTCCTAATCTTAAGACACTGTCAGACATTAGACCAACCTTACTCTAATACTAAATAAACTGTCATGTTCCAAAATATGCCATATATAGTAATAATATATCACAAATTACTGAAAATAAGGTTGGGTTGTCTGTAGTGTCCAGCTTAAACTTAAATTTATTTATTTTTGATACGCAACAGAATATAATTACTAATCATTTATTTTTGATACGCAACAGAATTAATACTATATCTAGTACTAATCATTTATTTACATCCCAAAAGTATCTTTATACAAGGCAGTATCATATATACAAGGTCTGAATACATAAAAAGGAATTAGTATACCTCGATAGAAGTCCAAAACCTGCTTAAGAGATACCAATATATATGTCCTCCTGAGCGAAAACGGCTACTGAAGATAATTTGTATGGAGATGGAGGGGGCGAGCTTTGGGAAGAGCACAGTAAGAAATATATATAACAAAACTGATACTACGTATAACTATGTGCACTTTTATAAAATATTCTCAATTTACACTAATGGAACAGATAGTATAAAATGGCACAAGTTACGAAAAGGATATTATTGCCAGTTAGGTGACCAGGTAGAGTATGGGAGGTACTTTAAAGTACCTATTGTGTCCTAGTCCTTAATTCTAACTATAAGGAATTTGATTTCAAATACAAATTAGTAATAATCCAAAGCATCTTTCAATAAACAATTTATATAAAATAGTCTTATAGTGCTCTGTAAACACTATCAAACATTTTGCATTTATGCAAATCAAAAATCATACTCAATAACCAAGCTGTAAATCAACATTTATAAAAGCATAAAAATTCAGTAATTCTGAGGAGACAAGGCATTACCCAATAGACTCATGCAATAACAGTAATAATGACATACTGCCATAGTCAAGGAATCCACAATGTACATTTGCCAGGTGACACTGTGGAAGATGAAGACTTGGCAAGTCTATCAGCATAGTCATCAGTCATATGGTCATACAATAATAAGAGCATGTGCTCGCAAGCAGCTTTAGTGCCAATAGTCTCTAAAAACAATATAAAACATTTCATAGTGGTTTACGAAGATAAATTAAAAAAACTAAATCTTCAATCAGTCTATAAATGCATGTTTTGGAAGTATAAGCAGTTCAAAGATAAAAATTTGTATAATACTCATAGTTCAATATTCAGTTCTAAAAATGTTATATTTATCTATAAAATGAGTTATAAAAACATGCTAGTACCCTCACGTACACAAAATTCAGTAACATGAATTTTTAAAAATATAATTTTGGATTTGGGGTATGAATATGGAATTTCCATGGAGATGATAAATTAACTTAATAAAAATCCTTTGTTCCTAGTCTTCAGGGATATTAAGATATGATTCAATGAAATTCTTAGAATTTTTGGTAGCATAACAGCTAGGTGTATCCTAACCCTCTTGCACAAAACATAGTTTAAAATCCACAACAGCAGTCCACAATTTCAACTCAAATTATTCCAAAGCATTTTCAAAAGATCATTCTTATAATAAAATATGCATCATAGTACCCCTATGTCCATCATATATATCTCTTACCACTTAATTTCTCGCTATACTGCCTACTAATGTCAGTAGCCTTGTCCGACTTAATGACATAGTTTAAAAGCTCCCATTTATAACATAAACACAATCATTTCAATTTCTAATAGTTATAAAGAATATTCTACTCATTATTTTCTAGTACATTGCCTACTGTGGCTGCCAAACCAGTTTACTTCACACTAGTACTAATACTGCAATTAACCTTAAATCACTTTCGTTTTCAGTTCTGACTTTACCAACAGGTTTGTATTAATTTCTACAGTATTCTAGGACCTAAAATACACTGAGTTGAACACCATTTCAGTGTCCCCTTCATCCAAACAAATTCCTTTCTCTCTCCTACACTAGCCATTTCAACATTTCAAGCTTAATTCTTCTACACCATTCTCTAATGAGGAAGCATCATGTTCATGAAGGAGAGGGCTTGGCCGAATCCCTAAGATGGCAATTCTCCTAGTTTTGTTTCAATTTGAGCTTAAATACAAATGTAAATATCTGAAACATATAGTCTACTATCATTAAATTATAAAGAAATTTAAGCTTTAAGACTTACCCACCTTGGCCGAATTTGATGGGCTACCTTAGACCTGGAATTTGGCCACTTTAGGCCTTAATTTTGGCATCAATAAATACAGTATTGAAAAATAAATAGGGTTGGTGAAGGAATTTTTCGGTTTGGAAGGTGTTTTACCAGGTTTCCTTGGAGACAAACTATGGCTGCTGAAAATGTGGAGAAGAAGGCAGAAAAATCTGGAAAAATTCAGATTTTAATAGTAAAATTACCATTTTGCCCCTTATTATGAATTTTTAGACAATTTTGCCCTTATAGTTTAACTTTGTTGAAAACTATCATTCTAATCTTTAAAGTACTTCTTTTAATCACCAAATACATCTATTTAACATGTTCTTATGGTCAAAGAAGCTTTCGTTGAAGTTTGCTTGGTCATTTGCACAAAATTACAAAAATACCCCTAATGTAAAATCACGTAATGTTTTGTTTCTTTAGGTGAGTCAGTCTACCTATTGACATGGCATGGGACTTTCTCACATGAGGAATATCTTACATTTGACACTTGGTCAAAAGTCAATTTCATTTGACTGTTATTCATAAAAATTCTACCAACTTATCTCCTTAATTGTCATTTTCAAATTTGTTTCACATGCTTCAAAATGACCTAAATAAATGAGTTTAAGTTGCAAATTCTTACCACTACTTTATTTAGCTCCAAATATGGAGTCTACGAAGTTTCACCTTCATCCGGACAGTAGAAGGTCTGTAGGGCCTACCATACTGTTTTCTCTTATACTTACAAAATACACAGAAATTGAACAGTAGTGAGAAACCTTATATGTGCTACAGTATTATAATGTGTGTTTCTCACAAAATGTTAAATAATGAATGCATCAAATCATTGTAGAACATTGCGCTTTTAAAATCAATATAAAATCTTCGTTAGACTCAAATAATAAACTTAGCATTTCTCATTACACGCAATATAACTAAACATTAATAATAATAATAATAATAATAATAATAATAATAATAATAATAAAAAATTTTACGTAAAACATACCAATTAATTCAGGAAGAATGAAAAATATAAGATATGGACAATGGAAAGCGGTGCACTCACTAAGTAAGGAGTGGAGAAGGATTTTATGACAGTAGGGTCCCAAATGGTGGGATGATAATTAGTTGATCGACGTTGCTCTTCTTTCAAACAATCGGGTTTGGGGCGAGAGAATGATTGGGATGTTGGTTCCATTGGGAGTTATTAATACTCTAATTTCTTGAATACAAGTTAGAGAGAATAGCTATGTAACATATCTGAACTTGGAAATCCTTACATAGAGCAGTGCTGCAGGGTCACCAAGGTCAGAATAACATTAAATAATTCGGCTGTTTAATAAGAGTTGCATGCATTATGCATCCCATAGAGTGTTGTTGTTGGCTGCTCATAAATGTATTGCCCATAATCTAATTGAAAATCATCCACTTGTCAAGGATGTTATCTGTTCAATTCTAGGCACCTCCCAGCGTACGCACTAGGATTTCAGTCATAGCTAAATGAGTTATTATTATATTCAATTTTCGTACATATAAATATAAATATAAATAAATATTTTATACTCTATCAATGCACTAGAGGTTAACACTTCATCAATAAGCAAACTAAAAAAATATCAAGTCCTTAAAAATAAATACAAATAATTTTTTTTTCAATTTGCTCATAAGAACTTATATAAGGTGTCAATCTCTAGTGCATTAACAATGTATAAAGACTATACAATGTCAGCATATATAAATCCAATAATCAATATAGAGTCTTGAACTGACAAACTAGAGAAATGAAATACTATAGAAAATAAATTTACTAGCGCACACATATATATGATGCACTGACAGTATATTACCTCTACACACTTTCAATATATCTAAGGTTGATACCTCATTAATAAAAAAACTAAAAATATGCTAAACTTTTCAAAGCAAACTAATAAAAATTTATTAATATTTATTTTGAAGGACTTGACATCTTTTTAAGTTGCTAATTAATGAGATACCAACATCTGGTGTATTAATAATGTATAAAGATAATGTACTATCAGTATATCATATATATTTATATAAAAATCCTATATATATATATATTTAGGGTTTGTATATAATGCACTGACAGTTTATAGTTTCTATACACTATCTGTTGAACAAGAAACAAATATAGGATTACAGCTCTTGTCCACTTGGGGTACTATGAAGATGAAAAACTTGAACTTCTTTTTGGACTTCAACTTCTGGAATTGAACTTCTTTGATCACGAACAATCACGAACTAAATGCAGAAAAAGACTTCAAGGCGTGCTGCTATAATGCCACTTTCCTTAAGACTTATTTCACCCCCACCAGTTATGGTATGCAACAGGGATTATGGAAATAGCCTCAGGATACAATGAAGTCAACTTGTTTAATATTACCTTGCACTTGTAATATTAAACCATTAAACACTTTAGACAAATACAAAAGTATTATGTCTTAGCCAAAGTTTTCTGTAGCAAATAATGTCTAAGAGACTTGTTTTCTATTTTGAGATTGGGAGAGAAAGAAGAATTCAGAATATTTTCGTTATCTTTTGTTCTGTCCTCTTGAATGAACATTGTCATCTCTTTTATAGAGATAATTTCAAGATATGTGATCTTTGGTTTGAATGATACAACCTTTCAATTGTGTTGTTTCATTTAAACAAACACATCATTCACATTGTTCACAACCTCTCAAATTCAATGGTTATGTCCTTTAACCATTATGTATTGAAAGATTACCCTTTGAATGAGGTTGCACCTATTCAAAGAAAACTAGTCGTTACAATTCATTTTGCACTAGAGCAGTTGACTGCCATAAAAGGCAATTGACTGCCTTTGGATTTCCAGGCAATGAAGTCAGATGCTCGAAAATAGCATCTGAATGCCCTAGTGTATTTTTGAAACAATATGCAACTTCCAGGAGGGCAGTCGACTGCCTTAAAGTAACTTAAAATCTGAGTTTTCACTTTGAATAGGCAGTTGACTGCCCTATTTGGGCAGTTGACTGCCATCCCGGGGCATCCGACTGCCCTCCCAGGGCATCCGACTGCCCAAGTGCATTTTTTGGACAAAATACTTACTGCGCAAGGGCAGTTGACTGCCCTGTAAAATTAGTAAAAATCATTTTGACATGATTTTACTTCACCCGGAGTCATACCAAACACTAGTTTTACTTGTACGTTGATTAAACAACATTTTAATCAATCTTTTCACTTTATATTTTGAAATTTTCTAACAATCCCCCACCAATTTCAAAATAGAACAAGTCTAATACTTGAGGAATCCTCATGCATAAAATGATGGTGAACTAGGTCTTAAACCATCACCTTAGAGAAAAAGTACTTTCAATTAATCAGAACGGTATGGTGGACTAAGTCTTGAACCAACGGTTCTATGATGATTAACTAATGACTAAATCTCACATGAGACTTCAAAAATTTGTCTAAAGTCATTTAGTAGAACTTCGACACTTATACTGGCCATGTGTCTTGTATCATTTCATGAGTGCTTAAGAGCTAAACCCTAAGCTCCTAGAAGCGGCACCACTTCCACTCATATAGGTGAACTCATCAGAAATGCAAACATATAAGCATTCCAACACTTATACTTACGTGTTATGGGTTCATTAAGAGTAACAACTCAACCTCCTTATTTCATATGATTTCAAGTATTCATAAACTTTTGGGATGTTTAACAGCACAATACTTGCAGCCACATTCAGATAATGTACTTGATCTCATTGAACTCAAGACTTAATGTCCAATTAAGCATTGAGTTGAGTTTCCATTATGTGTGACTAATTTAAATGGGTTTTAGTCCCATCCCCTTGGAAGTTCTAGACACTATCTCTCTTGTGAGACCTTTTGTCAATAGATCCGCCAAGTTTTCACTTTACTTGACAAAGTTAATGGTGATCACCCCATCTTTAATCAATTGTCTAACATAGCTGTGCCTTAGACCAATATGTCTAGATTTCCCATTATATACTTGGCTATAAGCCTTTGATAGTGTAGCTTCACTATCACAATGTATTGATATAGGTGACATTGGTTTAGGCCATAAAGGAATTTCATAGAGTAAGTTTCTCAACCACTCAACCTCCCTACTCGCCGAAGCTAATGCCACAAATTCTAAAGCCATAGTAGAATCAGAAATACAAGTTTGTTTCTTAGATCCCCAAGAAACTGCACCCTCACCAAACATGAATATCCATCCACTAGTGGATGAATGATCCTCCATGTTATTAATCCAACTTGCATCTGTGTAATCTTCTAAAACAGAAGGTTCACCACTATAAGCAATGCCATAATTCATAGTTTTCTTTAAGTAACTTAATACTCTAGAAATGGCATTCCAATGCATGTTACCTGGATTGCTTGTATATCTACTAAGCTTTCCAACAGCAAAAGCAATATCCGGTCTTCTGCATGTCATGGCATACATCAAACAACCAATCACTCTTGCATATTCAAGTTGTGCAATTGGTTTATCCTTATTTGAATTCAATTTCAAATTTAGATCATATGGTGTTGCAACTGTTGCACGTTCATAGTGGTTAAACCTTTTGAGAATATTCTCAATATAATGTGATTGGGATAAGATTAAGTTGTTTTCTCTTTTATGAATTCTTATTCCCAAAATCACATCTGCAACACCCATGTCTTTCATGGAAAAGTTTTTCGATAAAAACTTCTTGGTATTTTTAACTTGTTCTAAGTCTGTACCAAAAATTAACATGTCATCTACATATAAACATATGATGACACCTTTTCCATTTATGATCTTACTATAGATACATTTATCGGATTCATTTATAATGTATCCATTTGCTAGTAGTACTTCATCAAACTTTTGATGCCATTGCTTAGGTGCTTGCTTAAGTCCATACAAGGACTTAATTAATTTACACACTTTCCTTTCTTGTCCAGGAATAACAAACCCTTTGGGTTGTTCTATATACACCTCCTCATCCAATTCGCCATATAAAAATGCTGTTTTGACATCCATTTGGTGAATTTCCAAATTATAAATTGAGGCCAATGCTATTAGCATTCTTATTGTAGCAATTCTTGCTACTGGTGCATATGTATCAAAATAATCGATTCCATATTTTTGTGTAAATCCCTTAGCAACAAGTCTAGCCTTAAACTTGTCTATAGTACCATCCACTTTCATTTTCTTTTTGAAAATCCACTTGCAACCAATTGGTTTGCAACCTGGAGGTAAATCCACTAAGATCCAAGTATTGTTCCCCATAATTGAATCCATCTCATCATTTATAGCTTCTTTCCAAAAAGCTACATCTTGAGACTTCATAGCCTCTTCAAATGATTTTGGATCAGATTCAATATTGAAACAATATTCAATGTGATTGCTTATGGTTTCTCTTGATCCCTCCACAAGAAACATGTGAAAATCTGAACCATAAGTCTTAGCTTTTCTTGCTCTTTTGCTTGTTCTTGGTACAAGGTTTTGTTCTTCAATTGTGGTGGAATTCCCTAATTCCTTAGAATTAGTTTGAGCAACTTCTTTTTGTAAAGGAATCAGTTTGAACCTTCCCTCATCAAACAATGCATCTCTTGATTCAATAACCGTATTAATTGATATTGAATTATTTGGTTCAACAACCAAAAATCTATATGCCTTACTATTTTGTGCATAACCAATAAAGATGCACTCAATTCCCTTCTCACCTAATTTCTTTCTTTTAGGTTCAGGAATTCTTACAATTGCTCTACAACCCCATACCTTAAGGTAACTAAAGTTAGGTTTCCTTTTCTTCCATAATTCATATGGGATAATATTGTTCCTTTTGATAGGAACTCTATTAAGAATGTGACATGCAGTCAATATTGCTTCCCCCTAAAATCCTTGTCCTAATCCTGAATAGGATAACATAGCATTAACCATTTCGATTAATGTTCTATTTTTCTTTTCAGACACACCATTAGATTGGGGACTATATGATGCTGTAATCTCATGAATAATGCCAACAGTTTCAAAATATGTTGGATCATAGTACTCTCCTCCCCTATCAGTTTTTAAGGTTTTAATCTTAACATTACAATGTAATTCCACTTCATTTTTATAAGCTTTAAACTTATCTAATGATTCATCCTTAGAATGCATTAAGTAGACATAACAATATTTGGAGAAATCATCTATGAATGTCACGTAATATTTCTTTCCTCCAATTGATGGGGTTCCATGTAAATCTCCTACATCATTATGCACTAATTCTAATCTACCTTGGAAAAAGGTTTCTTTGTTATTTTAGTTAGCATGCAAGTTCTACATTTTTCATCACTTCTAACTACATATGGAACCATATTAGATTTAGACATCATGATTACTTTATCATAGGTTATATGTCCTAATCTACTATGCCATAAATCAAAAGAATCCACAATATAAGTTGAATCATTCTTCTTATTATTGATATTGAAATGAGATACATTAAGTTTAAACATGCCTTTATTGGCATATCCCTTTCCCACAAAAGTTCCACTCTTGGATAGTATACACTTATCCCCCTCAAAGACAACTTTGAACCCAAACTTATTTAGTAAACTAACAGACACTAGATTCTTCCTAACTTCTGAAACATAGAAAAATTTGGTTAAAGTCAATGTTTTTCCAGAAGTGAAGTTTAAATCTATGGTCCCCTTGCCTTTGATTTCAGTTGAAGAAGAATTCCCCATGTAGAGCACATTGCCATCTACTTCCTCTTTGAAAGTTTTGAACATAGCCTTGTTTGTGCACACATGTTTTGTAGCACCAGAATCTATCCACCATGCTTCTTTGTCATCAATGACATTAATTTCAGAAATCACAGCAACAAAGTTGTCCTTGGTTGCATTGGATGCTTCTTTCTTCTTTTTGAAGACATAGCAATCCTTTTTGAAGTGCCCTGGTTTTCCACAATGGAAACATGCACCTTTCTTCTTGATTTTCTTGCCTTTGGTGGAAAGTTCTTTCTTCTTCTTTGTGGATTTTTTGTTGGAAACAGTATCTTCCACCACATGGACTTTGGAGATGTTAGTCTCCTTCTCCTTTTCTTTGTCATTCTCCTTGCGATATTGCTCTTCAATCCGAAGATAGTTTGCAAGGTAATCAAGAGTGATTTCTTTCTTTTTGTGTTTCAAGGTTCTCTTGATATCCTTCAATGATGCTATAAGTTTGTCAATTATAGAGGACACTATAATTGACTCATCCATGTTCATTAAATACTGCTTAAACTTGTTAAGGATGACTTCAATCTTAGCAAACTATTCCACAATAGGTCTGGAATCATTCATTCTAAAAATGTTCCAACTTGTTACCAGGAACTTTTTGCTAGTTGAGTCTTCCTTCATGTATCTTGCATCCAGCTTTTCCCATAACTCTTTTAATGTATTGATTGTGATGTAAGTATCAAATAATGAATCAGACATACCATTTAGGATGCATCCTCTACAAGTGTAGTCATCATTGTCCCACTTTTGTCTTTGATGTACTTCCTCATTTGTATCATCTTCTTTTTCTTCTGGCCTTGGTGTTGTGAGTACATAGACCACATTGAGGGATGTAAGTAAAATCTTCATCTTTTGTTGCCACCTTAGGAAGTTCCCTCCATCGAAACTCTCCAACTTTTGGAAGTTAAATGCCAATTCTTTCAATGTTTCCATCTTCATGGTTTCTGTGATTAAGTCTTAAGATTGTTGGACAAGAAACAAATATAGGATTACAGCTCCTGTCCACTTGGGGTACTATGAAGATAAAAAACTTGAACTTCTTCTTAAACTTCAACTTCTGGAATTGAACTTATTTGATCACGAACAGTCACGAACTAAATGCAGAAAAAGACTTCAAGGCGTGCTGCTATAATGCCACTTTCCTTAAGACTTATTTCAGCCCCACCAGTTATGGTATGCAACAGGGATTATGGAAATAGCCTCAGGATACAATGAAGTCAACTTGTTTAATATTACCTTGCACTTGTAATATTAAACCACTAAACACTTTAGACAAATACAAAAGTATTATGTCTTAGCCAAAGTTTTCTGCAGCAAACAATGTCTAAGAGACTTGTTTTCTATTTTGAGATTGGGAGAGAAAGAAGAATTCAGAATATTTTCGTTATCTTTTGTTCTGTCCTCTTGCATGAACATTGTCATCTCTTTTATAGAGATAATTTCAAGATATGTGATCTTTGGTTTGAATGATACAACCTTTCAATTGTGTTGTTTCATTTAAACAAACACATCATTCAGATTGTTCACAACCTCTCAAATTCAATGGTTATGTCCTTTAACCATTCTGTATTGAAAGATTACCCTTTGAATGAGGTTGCACTTATTCAAAGAAAAGTAGTTGTTACAATTCATTTTGCACTAGAGCAGTTGACTGCCATAAAAGGCAGTTGACTGCCTTTGGATTTCCAGGCAATGAAGTCGGATGCCCGTAAATAGCATCCGAATGCCCTAGTGTATTTTTGAAACAGTATGCAACTTCCAGGAGGGCAGTCGACTACCTTCATATGGTAGTCGACTGCCTTAAAGTAACTTAAAATCCGAGTTTTCACTTTGAATAGGCAGTTGACTGCCCTATTTAGGTAGTTGACTGCCATCCCGGGCATCCGACTGCTCTCCCAGGGCATCCGACTGCCCAAGTGCATTTTTCGGACAGAATACTTACTGTGCAAGGGCAGTTGACTGCCCTGTAAAATTAGTAAAAATCATTTAGCATGATTTTACTTCACCCGGAGTCATACCAAACACTAGTTTTACTTGTACGTTGATTAAACAACATTTTAATCAATCTTTTCACTTTATATTTTGAAATTTTCTAACACTATCAATATATCAAAGGTTGACACCTCGTCAATTTGCAAAATAAAAAATATGTCAAGCCCTTAAAAGTAAATATAAATTAAATTTCTTAATTTGCTCATAATTAAGGGCCTATTGATGAGGTGCCAATCTCTTATGCATCGACAGTGTATAGAAACTATACACATATAAATCCATATATTTATATAGAAAACACAACTGAAAATGACTCTGACCCAATTGACAATCTTAAACGCCAAAATTGAAACCATGTGATGGTTGACTCCATGCAAATGCAACTGGAATTCTAGTGGACAAGGCCATGCTTGAATCTAATTCTCAAAAATACAGAAGCAAGTAGCAACTGAAATTCTAGCGGACAAGGCAACTTGAATTCGTTTAGGTTAGGATTTATCATAAATCCTATATATTTGGGAAACGAATTGAGAAATTGTTTATTTTTACCATAAATAAAAAAGGGAAAACTTTTAGCAAATGATCAAAAATTAAAAATTCTTTATTTCCTCATTAATTTTTTTCCATTTATTTTTTCAAAATAGGTGTCCGTTAAGAGGAATAGGCAGAGCCAAGCCTAGCTAACAAGTTTAAATTAGAACTCAAGTGGGCGCCCAACCCATCCATTTAATTTAAGTTGACAATTATAATGGTTAAAAATAATTTATATTTTAAAATTAAAATAATTATTTATTAATATCAAATATCTTCTGTTTGTGTTAGAGTATAAAAAATCACATCCAAAATCCGAAATAAATTGAGCTAGTCTACCAGGCCAGTAACTGTATTTATGAAACCTTTATTTTTAAATATTTTAAATTAAAATAAATACACTAATGATAGAATTATACCGGTTCAAATATGAATAATAAATTCGATTCATCACAAAAAGAACGGTAAAGCTGAATTTTATATCTCAAAAATCTCAACTCTATAGAATCTTATTTAACAAACTAAGGCTTTGTTTGGTATAGTGGAAAGAAAAGGGTGAGGAAACAAAATTAATGAATCAAATGGTTAAACTACAAACTACAAAATTATTCTTCAAGCAGGAGTGCTTCCAGTTCCTTCACTCATCATCGAGAGTGACTCCTTATCGGTCATCTCTTGGTTGAACAAAGACGAGGCCAAGCCATTGTGTGACGTCCCCGTCACTCCATCTTATCACTTATCTTTTTCCTTCTTTATTTAGATTTAGTTCATCAATGCCATCCATCTTTTCTTTTATTAGCTAATTACCATAGCTCTATAGACAAAATATTTTTTTTCAATAAAACATAATAATGATATATATAAATATCATTCCATTTCCACAAGATCTCATACATCATCTTATCTTACATCCCCGACATCCTATATACATAAAGACTACTTGTACTGTACCGTAGCTGAATTAAAATTTACTATACATATGAACATATGAGTATACCTTCTATACTAACTGGGAAGCGTATTGAGAAGGTACACTGCAATCTTTCCAAAACAAGCTCCTCTATTCGGAGCGAGGCTCACTCCAAATAATCTGTAGGAAAAATGGTCTTACAAGGATGAGTTTACGCTCGGTAAGAAAATTATGTAAAAGAGCGTACTATGCCTCTATATGCATTTTTCCTACTTGGCTCTATAATGTCGTGTAAAGCATTATAAAGCATGCATCATAAACATCTTTCATGCATTGTTTGCAATCATGCATATTTATTTTCAATGACATGGCAAACATACTTTCTTTAAAACATCATAATTAAACTTCTTTCTTTAAAACATCATACTTCATATCATACTTTAAAACATACATCATATACTTCTTCATACATACATCTTGTACTTTGAAATAGATGGAGACTATGTATAGTATTTAAGCGAATGAATCGTCATATAAACCGTTCATTCCCATTTATATGACTCTAATCATGCATTAGTACAGTAGTGCACTCTGTATAGGTCAGGGATTCTCTCCTGCCTTTAGAAATCCACAGTGAACACTAGTCGGGTGTCACATATGGGATTGAGGACCTGACTAGGGTTCCTCGCTCAACATACATATTACTGAGAACTTGATCAGAGTCACTCAGCCATCAGAAATGCATAATCATCACGCAGTCCAGAGTCTCAAAACATTTATAATATACTTTTTTAGGAAACACTTTTTGTGTTTAAATCAAATAAGCTTTGAAAGTTATTTTCATTCATGGCAGTCGACTGGCCTCATAGGGCAGTGGGCTGCTGCTTCATAACTTCTTTTATCGAAATTAATTTCATTTAAAATTCCGATATCTTCATCTTTGAAAATACATGGGGGCAGTCGATTGGTCCATATAGCAGTCGACTGGTTTTCAAACAGAATGCTTCTTAGCAAATAGCAGTCGACTGGTCATATAGCAGTCAACTGGTTTTCAAACAGAATGCATTTTTGGCAAATAGCAGTCGACTATCCCATATAGCAGTCGACTGGTTTTCAAGCAGAATGCATTTTTGGCAAATAGCAGTCGACTGTCCCATATAGCAGTCGACTGGTTTGAAACAGAATGCTTTTGGGTAAATAGCAGTCGACTAGCTTACATAGCAGTCGACTGGTTTGAGTCGATTTTCGAAAAACGGCATTTTGGTTGTCTCTAGGCAGTCGACTTCCCTTTAAGATAGTCAGCTGCCCCTAGCCTAATTGGTACTAGGAGACAAGTCCAAAAAGGTCATTTTTCCTGCATGAAATCAGCTGGTGTTTCTTTCCAAACCACATACATATATCATAAAACATGCGGACATAGCCGCCTTACGTCCGTTACATAAATTTCTTACCTCGATTCCTCCGAGAACGCAAGATCACTTGATGTGTCAACCTTAGCTCTTCACTTCTTCAACCTAAACTCATCATATCAATTCAAATCTTTAAACCATCATCATACATATATCATACTAACTCAAAACAACTCCAACTCATAAACAAGGTTGTAAGAACCATCTTCTTCTCTTACCTTCACTAGAGACCAAAATTTCAAACTTTGAGATCTCTTCCAATACTTGGAATCAATCCACCAAATTTTGGATATCTCTTAGTCTAACGACAAGGATCGATTTTTGTTAAATGAACTTAATGAATTGCTGGAGAATTGGGGTAGCTTATCAAGGTAACTTGAGTTGGAAACTTAGGGAAAATGGAGGAAGAACGTGAGGGAGAGCTGGGAAGGGGCTAGCGTAGGGGTGATGAGATGAAGATGATGAGTCATGCCATTGCATTAAATGCATGCTCATCTCATCATTTATCTCAGCCATTAACATCCCTTTGACTCAAGACCATTTTACCATCAATTAATTCCTCTTTCCCTTTCTTCCACAACCACATGTCCAATTAAATTTCTGATTTTATTTTCTTTCCTATTCCAATTATTTTCCTGATATCAACATAATTTATTTGACTTATTGACTATCAACATTCTTATTTCTTCCATACATCATGCATACATCATTCATACATTAAACTTCATATTCATTTAATCATATTAAATTGAAATACTTTACATACATGGAGGAATACATGGAAATTGGGGATTTCACATCCTCCCCACCTTAGAAAATTTGGTCCTCCAAATTTGCCTTAGCTTGTCATGTAAACAGCTCTGGATACCTTTCCTTCATTAAGCTCTCTAGCTCCCATGTAGCTTCTTCCATCGTGTGATATTACCAGAGAACTTTCACTAATGGGATCGTCTTAGACCTCAAAACTTTCTCTTTTCTGTCCAAAATCCGAATCGGCTTCTCTACATAACTCATATCTTCCCTTATCTCCAAGGGCTCATACTCGATAACATGAGACAGATCCGGATTATACTTCCGAAGCATCGATACATGAAACACATTATGTACTCCCGATAGCTCCGGAGGCAATGCCAATCTATAGGCAACATCACCTACTCGATCTAAGACCTCAAATGGACCGATGTAACGAGGACTTAACTTACCTCGCTGGCCAAATCTCATGATCCCTTTGGATGGAGAAACTTTCAAAAACACAAAATCTCCAACCATGAACTCAAGTGGCCTCCGTCGAGCATCTGTATAGCTCTTTTGTCTACTCTGAGCTGTCTTAAGCCTTTGACAAATCAACTTAACATCTTCTGATGCTTGTTCGACTAGATCTGGAGCCAATAACTTACGTTCGCCCACTTCTTCCCACCCAATCGGAGATCGACACCTTCTTCCATACAAAGCTTCATATGGTGCCATCCCGATGCTTGCATGATAACTATTATTGTATGCAAACTCAGCCAATGGCAGATGGTCATCCCAAGAGCCTTTAAAGTCCATAACACAAGCCCTCAACATATCCTCGAGCGTCTGAATCGTACGCTCGGACTGTCCATCATTCTGCGGATGAAAAGCTGTGCTGAAATTCAGCTTAGATCCCATGGCTTCCTGAAAAAGCTCCCAGAAATGGGAAGTAAACCTGGAATCTCTATCAGAAGTGATGCTCACTGGAACACCGTGTAGTCTTATGACTTCTCTTACATACATATCTGTCAAAGCATTGAGTGTATCTGTTGACTTCATAGGCAGGAAGTGAGCTGACTTTGTCAATCTATCCACGATCACCCAAATACCATCATGATTCCTCTTGGTTCTGGGCAATCCCATAATAAAGTCCATCGTAATGTGTTCCTACTTCCACATAGGTATAGGCAGAGGATGCAGTAATCCTATTGGCTTTTGGTGCTCTACCTTGACTTGCTGACATGTGAGACATTTTGCTACAAAATTAGCTATGTCTCTCTTCATGCCATTCCACCAATACACCTTGCGAAGATTATGACACATCTTCGTATTTCCTGGATGCAACGTGTACTTAGTGGCATGTGCTTCAGTCAAGATCAACTTCTTCAATTCGTCATCATTAGGAACACATATACGACTTCTAAACTTCAAAATTCCATCATTACTAACATCAAATTCTGAGGTCATACCTGACTGCATCTGATTCATAGCCTCAATGCATCTATCATCTTCCTTTTCAGCACTTCGGATTCTGTCCATTAACTCTGGCTCAATTCTCAAACTAGCCATCATTCCAATTTGCTCATAAGGCATAACATTAAGGTTGAGGCTTGCAAACTGTTCGATTAGCTCATATTCTTTTATCATCATATAAGACACCATACTTACATGCTTTCGGCTCAGAGCATCCGCCACCACATTAGCTTTCCCCGGGTGGTACAAGATCTCACAATCGTAGTCTTTTAGAAGCTCGAGCCATCTTCTTTGTCTCATGTTTAATTCTCTTTGAGAGAACAAATACTTCAGACTTTTGTGATCCGTAAAAATCTGAAATTTCTCACCATATAAGTAATGCCTCCATATCTTCAAGGCAAATACTACTGCAGCTAACTCCAAATCGTGAGTCGGGTAGTTCTTCTCATGGTCCTTCAACTGTCTAGAACCATATGCCACTACCTTACCATGCTGCATTAACACACATCCCAAACCTTGCCCTGAGGCATCACTATACACTGCAAATCCACCTGAACCACTAGGGATGGTAAGGATCGGTGCAGTCGTTAGCCTGTGCTTCAACTCTTGGAAGCTACACTCACAGGCTTCATTCCACTCATACTTCACCTCCTTGCGCGTCAAGCGCGTTAGTGGAGCAGCTAGCTTCGAGAAACCCTCTACAAATCTTCTATAGTAGCCAGCTAAACCCAAGAAACTCCTAATCTCCGTTACCGTCTTCGGTCTCTCCCATTGGACCACCGCTTCAATCTTTGATGGATCAACTGAAACTCCATCTTTACTGATCACATGACCTAAAAAGGAGATATAATTGAGCCAAAACTCACATTTACTTAGCTTGGCATACAATCCTCGATCTCTGAGGGTCTCCAAAATAATCCTCAAATGCTGCTTATGTTCTTCCCATGACCTCGAGTACACCAAGATGTCATCGATGAAGACAATGACAAACTGGTCTAGGTACTGCTTAAATACATCATTCATCAAATTCATGAATACTGCGGGTGCATTGGTTAATCCAAACGGCATCACCAAGAATTCATAATGGCCATACCGTGTCCTGAATGCAGTCTTAGGGATATCTTCACCTCGGATCTTCAACTTGTGATATCCCGATCTCAAGTCCATCTTGGAAAAGACTTGTGCACCCTTTAGCTGATCATAGAGGTCGTCAATCCTGGGAAGAGGATACTTATTCTTGATTGTCACTTTGTTCAACCACCGGTAGTCAATGCACAACCTCATACTACTGTCCTTCTTTCGGACAAAAAACATAGGAGCACCCCAAGGGGATACGCTGGGTCGTATGAATCCCTTGTCTATCAACTCTTGAAGCTGCTTCTTCAATTCTTCCAATTCTACCAAAGCCATCCGGTAGGGAGCTCTTGAAATGGGCTCAGTCCCCGGCACCAAATCAATCGTAAACTCCACTTCCCTATCCGGAGGAAGTTCTGGAAGATCATCCGGAAACACCTCGAGAAAATCTCGAACTACAGGAATATCATTGAGTCCGGGACGTTTCTGATCTACGTCCTCCACATAAGCAATAAATCCTTCATACAACCATGCATGCTTCTCATTACTTTCATATGGACTCAAATCAATAACCAAACAGACTTCATATTAATTACTTGCAAAATTTACAATATAGCTAACGGGTGAAGAGAAGGTTACACTCTTAGCATGACAGTCTAATATAACATGATTATTAGCTAACCAATCCATACCCAAAATAACATCAAATCCATACATATTTAGTAGGATTAGGTCAGCTATTGATTCTCTTTCTCGTACCCGTAGCTTACAATTTCTATACACTAACTCCTTCATTTGTGATTCCTTAAGAGGTGTGCTTATCCTTAATAAGTGTTCTAAAGTCTCAAGCTCAACTGGTATTTTCATAGCAATCCTAGGAGACACAAATGAATGCGTAGAGCCTGGATCAAACAATGCTGTGACACTTATATCAAACAAGTAAATTGTACCTTTAATCACTTTGGATGAGGCATCGGCAGATTCTTCATCGATGGTAAACACTCGTCCTTGGGTCACAGCTTTCTTTCCCTTCTCAGCAGCAGTGGCCTTAGGTTGCGGTTTAGGGGTCTTATCAGATTCATCAGGCATCCTCGGATCTCTCTTAGGGCAATCCCTAATCATGTGCCCTTTCTCCCCACATCTAAAGCAAGCGCCACTTGCCAAGCAACATGGCTGTGATCCATGAAACTTCCCGCACTGCTCACATCTTTGTATCGTACTCTTCGGTGAGCTAGCGGTACTTCCAGCTGGATTTCAGGATTGCTCATCACTTATCTTGATCCCGGTACCTTTAGGAGTACCTATATCATTATCATCATCGTAACTCCAATTTCAATATAATTCCATATAACCATTAAATTAACTTAAAGATCACCTTTTCTATATTTTACTTACCTATCGAAACTTTTTCAGATCGTCTACTTCTCCAATGTGGATACCTATCACTCGAAGCTTTCTCATCCGACTTCCGTTTCATCGGTTCCTTGCCCTTACCCTTGGCTCGGAAGTCAGCATGATGCAGATCATAGTCCTGCTCACATAACTGAGCCTTACGGACAGCTTCTCCATAGGTGGTGATATCCATCGGATACAGTTTAGATCTAATCGGGGACTTCAATCCCTCGATGAACCTGTAGATCTTATGCCCTTCGTCTCTTCGGACCTCTGGATCGAATCCACTCAAGGTGGTGAACTTAGATTCATACTGATTCACCATCATCGTACCTTGAGTCAAGCTTAGGAACTCGATCTTCAGTCTATTCTGATCCGTGCGTGGGATGTATTGTTCATTAAAAGCCTCCACAAATCTATCCTACGTGACTTCATCATATCGGGCCTCTAACACGGTCTGAGTGGCTTGCCACCAATATTCTGCATCATCAATCAATAAATTGGCAGCCAAGCCTACTTTCTCCCTTTCGGAGCAGGGCATATACTCGAAGGATTTCAAGACCACTTTCATCCAGTTCTCTGCGGTCAGCAGATCTCTTTCCCCCTTAAACTTGGGCGGATCCAACTTCTTAAATTCTTTTATTAGGGCCACACTGCAATAGGCTCTAAGATCCCGCCTTTCCGTAGTTGGGGTTGGTAGGGTTACTTCTGTAGGAGGAATAGCAGGTGTAGCTGCTTGGGTACTTGTGGCCACATTTGGAAAGTTCGACATAAACTGGGTGAACAAAGTGGCCATGTTCTCCATATGCTTTTCCATTTTAGCTAGCCTTGTATTCGGGCTATGGGGTGGAGATGAATAAGGAGATGGAACTGGGGGCTCTTCAGTGCGACCCCGTCCTCTTCCTCTACTTGTACCTCTTATTCGTGAGCTCATACTGTAAATATAGTCATCATTGAGCTCTTTAGTATAACCATAAACAGTTATACTATGCATTTGTATTCAGACAAGTACAGTACAAATTAGGGATATACTCTATTTCTAACTTCCTGACACTGACAAACCTCAATCTAAACTGCTCTGATACCACTCTGTGACGTCCCCGTCACTCTATCTTATCACTTATCTTTTTCCTTCTTTATTTAGATTTAGTTCATCAATGTCATCCATCTTTTCTTTTATTAGCTAATTACCAATAGCTCTATAGACAAAATATTTTTTTCAATAAAACATAATAATAATATATATATAAATATCATTCTTTTTCCACAGGATCTCATACATCATCTTATCTTACATCCCCGACATCCTATATACATAAAGACTACTTGTACTGTACCGTAGATGAATTAAAATTTACTATACATATGAACATATGAGTATACCTTCTATACTAACTGGGAAGCGTATTGAGAAGGTACACTGCAATCTTTCCAAAACAAGCTCCTCTATTCGGAGCGTGGCTCACTCCAAATAATCTGTAGGAAAAATGGTCGTAAAAGGATGAGTTTACGCTCGGTAAGAAAATTATGTAAAAGAGCGTACTATGCCTCTATATGCATTTTTCCTACTTGGCTCTATAATGTCGTGTAAAGCATTATAAAGCATGCATCATAAACATCTTTCATGCATTGTTTGCAATCATGCATATTTATTTTCAATGACATGGCAAACATTCTTTCTTTAAAACATCATACTTAAACTTCTTTCTTTAAAACATCATACTTCATATCATACTTTAAAACATAGATCATATACTTCTTCATACATACATCTTGTACTTTGAAATAGATGGAGACTATGTACAGTATTTAAGCGAATGAATCGTCATATAAACCGTTCATTCCCATTTATATGACTCTAATCATGCATTAGTACAGTGATGCACTCTGTATAGGTCAGGGATTCTCTCCTGCCTTTAGAAATCCACAGTGAACACTAGTCGGGTGTCACATGTGGGATTGAGGACCTGACTAGGGTTCCTCGCTTAACATACATATTACTGAGGACTTGATCAAAGTCACTCAGCCATCAGAAATGCATAATCATCACGCAGTCCATAGTCTCAAAACATTTATAATATACTTTTTCAGGAAACACTTTTTTTTTTTAAATCAAATAAGCTTTGAAAGTTATTTTCATTCATGGCAGTCGACTAGCCTCATAGGGCAGTGGGCTGCTGCTTCATAACTTCTTTTATCGAAATTAATTTCATTTAAAATTTCGATATTTTCATCTTTGAAAATACATGGGGGCAGTCGACTGGTCCATATAGCAGTCGACTGATTTTTAAACAGAATGCTTCTTAGCAAATAGCAGTCGACTGGTCATATAGCAGTCGACTGGTTTTCAAACAGAATGCATTTTTGGCAAATAGCAGTCGACTGGTTTGAAACAGAATGCTTCTGGGTAAATAGCAGTCGATTGGCTTACATAGCAGTCGACTGGTTTGAGTCGGTTTTCGAAAAACGGCGTTTTGGTTGTCTCTAGGCAGTCGACTTCCCTTTAAGGCAGTCGGCTGCCCCTAGCCTAATTGGTACTAGGAGACAAGTTCGAAAATGTCATTTTTCCTGCATGAAATCAGCTGGTGTTTCTTTCCAAACCACATACATATATCATAAAACATACGGACATAGCCGCCTTACGTCCGTTACATAAATTTCTTACCTCGATTCCTCCGAGAACGCAAGATCACTTGATGCGTCAACCTTAGCTCTTCACTTCTTCAACCTAAAATCATCATATCAATTCAAATCTTTAAACCATCATCATACATATATCATACTAACTCAAAACAACTCCAACTCATAAACAAGGTTGTAAGAACCATCATCTTCTCTTACCTTCACTAGAGACCAAAATTTCAAACTTTGAGATCTCTTCCAATACTTGGAATCAATCCACAAAACTTTGAATATCTCTTAGTCTAACGACAAGGATCGATTTTCGTTAAATGAACTTAATGAATTGCTGGAGAATTGGGGTAGCTTATCAAGGTAACTTGAGTTGGAAACTTAGGGAAAATGGAGGAAGAACATGAGGGAGAGCTGTGAAGGGGCTGGCGTAGGGGTGATGAGATGAAGATGATGAGTCATGCCATTGCATTAAATGCATGCTCATCTCATCATTTATCTCAGCCATTAACATCCCTTTGACTCAAGACCATTTGACCATCAATTAATTCCTCTTTCCCTTTCTTCCACAACCACATGTCCAATTAAATTTCTGATTTTATTTTCTTTCCTATTCCAATTATTTTCCTGATATCAACATAATTTATTTGACTTATTGACTATCAACTTTCTTATTTCTTCCATACATCATGCATACATCATTCATACATTAAACTTCATATTCATTTAATCATATTGAATTGAAATACTTTACATACATGGAGGAATACATGGAAATTGAGGATTTCACACATTGAGACTCAACAACCTGGTCAACATGCTGCTTAATCTTTCTTTTTCTTTGGGTGATATTTTTTTTGTTCATACTTTCAAGGAAGCTAAACGTTTCGCTGATTTTCTTGCGAAATCGGGTGTTCATCGCACCTCTGATTTCATAGCATGGATGTAAAATTTTCCTAAATTAATAAAGTTTAACTTAAAAAAAAAAAAACTAAAAAGTAGAAAAGTTGTTATGAAATATAACTGTTTGATTAACTAATTTTCCTTCCTTACTCATTTCTTTTCATCCTACTTAGCAAAGCCTAAAAGTCCTTTCTTAATGATTAATTCTACAATTTTATTTAATCTTTCATATATTAATGAATCACAGAGCAAAATAAAAAAGAAAAGCATAAATTAAAAAATTGAGGTTGGTCAAATACAAGAAGTTTGAAATTCTTATTACATATGTAAACTTGAGCTAAATGATAAAACAGCAGTCTTTTTGATTTCATAAATTTTATTATGTATATCTTAAAATGATGAAATTTTAAATTTCAATAAACCGCTAAGATATTCTTTGGAAGTGAAGTCAAAAGAGTAAACAAAAGTTATTAAATGAAATGACGCAGGAATGCGTAATAATAAAATTAAAGCGCTTGTAAAAGGTCAGATTTGGCCGAACCGCCGAAGTCTTGGTTTCCCTTCCCCGCCTCCCCAATTCTCAGTATAATTAAGAACATATTTGGTGTATTATCAGTGCATAAATTTCATATATTGGCATCGATTCATATTACAACACTTTATTAATTAATAAATTTTTGAATGAAGAATTTTTTAAAAAATATGTTATTAAATTAACTGATGAATGAAATGTGATGATATGATTTGATGACACAAGATTTATATATTGATAATACATCAAATATAAACTCACCTATTAATAGTAAAATATAAATCAAATTGCATAATGCTTAGCCAACAGAATCTTATTATCTTATATACAGGGGCGGTGCATAAGCCTTCCTAAAGGTGGGGCTGTAAACAAACAAAAAACGAACAAATAAAATGATGTCTCTATTCATTCATTTTTTTTGTGCTGTTTGTGTTCAGTTCGTGTTCGTTTTGTGTTCGTTAAAGAATTTGATTTTTATGTTTGAGCTCAATCATTTGTTTTATAAGATTGTTCGATAAATTTTCACGAACGAGCTCATTCGCCTTAAACAAACTCGTTCGTGAACATTAACCGAACATGTTCATGAACATGTTAATAAATATATTCGTGAACATGTTAGTTGAACATGTTTGTAAACATATAAATGAACATGTTTATAAACAAATGTTTTTAAACCATTAAACAAGCATGTTTACAAACATGTGTTCGTGAACACTATACAAACTAGTAAACAAACAATAGTACAAATCTAATATTGAATATTAAAAATCTTATATAAAAATTGAATCCCAAATGCAAATTAAAATTATCCAACATGAAATGTTAAGTACGACCCAACTTAGGTTTGAGAATTAACATCTTAAAAGTTCGAAAATTAATTCTTTAAGAGGTTGGTGCTGCCATCATTCTTCCAAATCATCTGACAAAACAAAATCAGTAATAGAAATTCACATCACAATAAACACGGGAGCACAAAAACATGATTCCAAAGTCTATAACAATTGTTAAATAAATGGATGGTAACTACTACTTATCTTAAACATCGGTATGGTCGCTTTCATGTGTAAATAAGCGAGATTTTCACACTTTTCTCTACATTTCAAAACTGGGATTGTTTCTTTTTTGGCCTTACTGACTTTCCACAAGATATACATACATACATACAAATCTTTCCTTTATATATGTAATAGACTAAATAGAAGACATACATACATACATACTAAATAATGTGATCATGCCATAAATCACAAGCCTTACTCCACCCCCATCCGTGATTATTGTGAGTATTGTCAAAATGAACCATTTACGTTCATTAGTATATTTCTTAGCCTTTTCCCTAGTTTTGATTATTTTGCTGTGATTATTGTAAAAATGAACCATATACTAATACATTTATTAAATTAAATACTAATTATTTAATACGCAATAAATGCAAATACAATGTTTTTTTTCTGGAGTAGATAAAAATATGAAATTAAAAAATTATATAAAACTAGTTGTGAATTGAACACCCGAACTACATTTACCAATTGACGTATTAGAGTTAATAAAAAAAATTCTTGATTTTTAGCCATATATAATAAAAATTCTTGACCTTTTACAATACTGATACATTTACAATAATCACAGTGATATACTAATACTTCCGTTCCCATCCATGAGTTGGGTTTTTCCTATACCTCTTCTTCTGTCAATATTTGAATCTGGTGACTCACACCAATTCAAATCCCTCATTTTCACATGCTAATAACTCAAATTATGCTTTAACTTAACTACTTTAACATGGCTCAATTCCTAAAAGTTTTAACATTTTTGTTTTCATTTTTTAAATGTTTGTGTAAATTATTAAATGAAAATATCATCAGTCATCATTTTTCCTTCACAATTAGCCATCGCTGTCTCCCAACCAACCCCAATATCCTTCTCCTCACTCTAACAAAACAAGCAAATCCCCATTTCGCTCTTCTCTTCTAGTTTGATCCGATAATTATTACTTCACATATTTTTTTTTCGCTCGGTAAAATATCATCTTATTAAAATAGAAACATCAGTGCATCACAGAAACCCATGTGAGAGCAGGTCCAAGACAAGGATCACATCGCTTACAGATAGAGGTGGTAAAAGTTGATCCGATCTAAAAAGTGAATCTGATTAACCCAATACCAAACTCTACCGATCCGATTTGACTAAAAATATCAACAACTAAAATCCAGTCCGATCTGAATCCGAATTGATCCAAAACCAAATTGATTCAAATTCACATTGATCCAAACCTGATCTGATCCGAATCCGAATTGATCCGAATCCAAATTAATTCGAATTTACATTAACCCAAACCCGAATTTATCTGAACACAAATTGATCTGAATCCAAATTAACTCAAACTCGAAAAAAATTCAAAGTTAAATTTAATATTGTCAATAAATATTTAAATGTTAAAATTAATTGTCAAAATATTTTACTATAGTAAAAATATAATTTTTTTCAATAATACGAGTGTTATATTTTTTTGAATCTAGTTAAACTTAAATATTTACTCTTATATTATATTCATTTGAATCTAATATATAATTATTTAATGACTAATCCATAATAGAGTACAAAAGCTATATCACTTTCGCTTAATGTCTCCAATTATTCTAAAAAAATCAAGAGAAATTAAAGAGATGTATAGTAGTGTATTATGATATTTAGTAGAGATTATTAAATCACTTTGATTCATAAAGTTATTAATTATTATAGATAATAGAAATAAAATGAAAAAAATAATTATTTTATGAATATTGGTAAATGTATTATAAAGAAAACTATCATACAGATTATTAAATATTTTGATTATTTCAATCCCAATTTTATTATAGGTCATGAAGGAAAAAATTTTATTTTTATGAGTTTTGTAATTCTTAGAATTATGGTTTCAATTCATTTTCATACTAGACAGATCACATCGACATGACCAAGGCTTAATCGAAAAATCTGTTCGTTCAACTCGAATCCAACTCCGACCAACTTGAATTGACTAAAAAAGTCAATGATCCAAATCCGACCTAATCCAAACCAAAATTGATATGAATCCAAATTAACTTGAATCTAACCTTATCCTTGTCGTAATGATTTTTGTCTAGAGATCTAATCGTTAGACATTTAAAATTTGTAGTCGCCACCAATCAATTTTAACTTAGGTGTGATTGTCCACCTATTCAAAACTAAGGATAAGTACACTGATCTATGTTCCAAAATTTGGATTCGGGAGTACGGTTACATGTGAGGAAGGTATTAGCACCCACACAATGCCCGTCTAATGGACGGTACCAATTAATCATGTTTTATCTTAAGCAATCTTAATTTAAATGGTCTTTTATTCTTAATTCAAATTTTCTTTTTATTACTTAATATTCAATTATTTAAATATTGACATTTTTCTTAGGACATTCTTCAACACTTTGATTGAATTCCCCACTAATTTTGCACCTCAAGAGTATTCACGGGACACACTTATCCTTGTGAAGAGGCTCCGTCGTCTTATTAATTAAATGTTTTATAAAAAATTAGTTAAAATTTATCATTTAATTTTAATTTATTAATTTTGCATAATTTGCTATTTTATTATTAATTTATTTAAATATTGAAGATCTCCTTAATGTTTCTCCAACACTTTGATCGAATACATAAGGAAATATTTTCACCTCAAGAGTATTTAAGGAAACACACTGGTTTCTTTAAAGAGGCTCCATCATCGGATTAATTAAGTTATTTTTGAGAGATTTAATTAAAATTTATCCACTCTAATTTTTAATTAATTATTGAATGTCATTATTATTTCATTGTACGTACCTTAAGTGTTGAAATTATTCCCTCTGAATTTTCCAACACTTTGGTCAAATTCATAGGAAACATGTTCTCAGCTGAAAATTTCTCGTATATTGCACACTTGTGAAATCCAAGAATTCTATCATTGAAAAATTCTTTATTTAAATATTTAAAAAACATATTTCTAGATTATCGATTTCTTAAATTTTCAAGTTTCTAGACGAACTACTTCTTAGTCTATTGATAATTTATTTAATTTAAAAATATTTATTAAAATATCTCTCTACATTTTTCAACACTTTGATCAAATGTAGAGATATTCGACTTTCAAAATAATTGCACACTTAATTGTTATTATCTCTTATTTTTATTTTGTTCATTATTTTATTATTATTTTTTAAAAAGAAAAATTAACAAGCCCAAACTATTATATACATACATCCATGTAGAGAGTAGAAAAACCATATAAACTAAACCCATTTCATAGCCTCTACCCATAGATGCACGTGTAAAGGACCCAAGCCATCATTAACCTTAGCCCAACTCATATGCACCATATCCAGTGCATGGCATAAGTCAATAAGTCAAAGCCCTACAACATTATTAAGATAAAGTAATAAAATATAAAAAAGAGAAAGTGACAAGAGCAGGGAATGCTCACTCAGATTACTCCTCTTTCTTTTTAGTCGGGTTCAACTCCTTGTTTCCTTTCTAGCTCCTTCGGTTTTTTTATTGGGTTTTCTTTAGTGCTTGCAGGTTCGTTGTCGGCCAGTCACCAGTGCACCACATTGCCACTGTGTGGTCACGTGGTCCTCTTTTTACCGAAGTCGCCTGGCCTGGCTCGTCTACCTTTAGCCACCAA
Organism: Heritiera fomes; assembly: GCA_032173925.1. Classification (NCBI taxonomy): domain Eukaryota; kingdom Viridiplantae; phylum Streptophyta; class Magnoliopsida; order Malvales; family Malvaceae; genus Heritiera; species Heritiera fomes. The sequence continues at coordinate 17,140,017 of JAPDPM010000002.1, forward strand.
CATCGCCAATCTCTTCTTTTTGCCACGCTGCTGCCTCCTTTCTTTGTCTCAAAAGAACACTCCAAGACAAATCCTCTTACTCTTCTAAACTAAATCTAACTTCAAAATCTAAGAAAAACTCATGGGTTTTAAGGATTTTGTTTTTTTGATTTTTGGGTTTGAACACTGTGTTGAAGGTTTTTGAGTGGGTTTGAGGGCTCAAGGTAGCAGTGGTAGTATGGCTTGGTGGTCTGTGGACTGTGGTGTTGTGGTGTTCACCTTGGCTTTTGGCTGCTAGTGATGGCTCGATTGGTGCTTGGATGAGGGTGCATTAAGGTTTGGGTGGTAGCTTGAAGCTTGTCTCGATGGTGGCTTTGTGTGAGGGCTCTGTGGAGGAGGTGTGTGGGTTTCTTTTTGCCAAATTCCCTTTAGCCTCTCGTTCAACCCCCACACCCTCTTCATCTCGTTCGAGCCCCTTTTAATGGGCATTTCCAGTCAACAAAAATGGATCAAATCCCTGAGATCCAGGGATTGTAATCCCTTAACAGATGACTTTCAAGTTCTTTTGTGTTTGTCAATGGAGTCAGCTTGATTTTGGCTGACAGTCGGCACCGGCAAGACTTTTTTTAAAAATTTTTATTTTAAAAAAACAAAATAATTAAAAATTAGGTATATATTTTCTTGGCTTTTTTTTATTCTAAAATAAAATGAAATAAAATAAAGATAACTTAATTTAAATATCAAAATAAGAAGATGGGCTTTAAATGGATTTAAATCTTTACCTTCATCAGCCCCAATTCAATTAATTTAGGCTGATTGGCCTTTAACCCAAATGACATTAATTTCAATAAATCAAAGAAAAGGTCGAGTTATTTGGAATTGATTTTGAAAGAAAGAATTCGATTTTCACATATTCAAACTTTAAATTAATTTCCAACATCACTTCACTCGAAGTTTGTTTTGACAAAACGATTCAATCATACCATTAAGTCGAATTTATTACTAAGGTCAAAATGAGACTCGAATCAAATACATTTATTGTTCCGGACAAAATTAGGTGTCTACAGCTGCCCCTCTTTGCGCATTGCTAAGAATCAGGAATAGAACAAAGACGATAGACAACAATTTTGTTCGGCTCATGACCAACTTTTTTTGTTTTTGTTTTTTCTTTTTTAAAATTTTTTTCTTTTTTATTTTTTTTTATTTTTTATTTTTTCTAATTTTAATAAAAAGATTTAAATTTAACAGTTTTCATTCTTACCAAAAGCTCTTCAATTTAATCTGGCTCCTCTCTCAAGAGGCAAGTGACTTGGAAAAATAAACTGGGCTCCTCTTTTTAAGAGGCACATGACTTTGGAAAATAAAATGGGCTCCTCTCTTTCAAGAGGCACACAACTTTGGAAAATAAACTGAGCTTCTCTCTTTCAAGAGGCACATAACTTTGGAAAATAAACTGAGCTCTTCTCTTTAAGAGGCACACGACATTGAAAAATAAACTGAGCTCCTCTCTTTAAGAGGCACACGACTTTAGAAAATAAACTGAGCTCCTCTCTTTAAGAGGCACACGACTTTGGAAAATAAACTGGGCTCCTCTCTTTAAGAGGCATATGACTTTGGAAAATAAATTGGGCTCCTCCCTTAGGAGGCACACGACTTTGGAAAATAAACTGGGCTTCTCTCTTTAAGAGGCATACGACTTTGGAAAAAAACTTTGGCTCCTCCTTTAGGAGGCACACGACTTTGAAAAATAATTTTGGCTCCTCTTTTTAAGAGGCACACGATTTAGAAAAATAAACTGAGCTCCTCTTTTAAGAGGCACATGACTTTGGAAAATAAATTGGGCTCCTCTCTTTAAGAGGCATATGACTTTGGAAAATAAATTGGGCTCCTCCCTTAGGAGGCACACGACTTTGGAAAATAAACTGGGCTCCTCTCTTTAAGAGGCATACGACTTTGAAAAAAACTTCGGCTCCTCCTTTAGGAGGCACACGACTTTGAAAAATAATTTTGGCTCCTCTTTTTAAGAGGCACATGACTTAGAAAAATAAACTAGGCTCCTCTTTTAAGAGGCACACGACTTTGAAAAATAAACTGGGCTCCTCTCTTTCAAGAGGCACATGACTTTGAAAAAAAAATTTGGGGATTCACACTTCAAAATTTAGATTTGGAATTGACATTTAAAAATTCAAAGATTCACATCTGAAAATTCAAAGAAATTCACTTCTAAAATTGTAGAGATTCCCATATGAGTTGGAGATTCACACCCACTTTTTTGAGGTTCACATCTAATTTGGGGGCTCTCATTCAAGAATTTAAAAATTTACAATCATTAATATTCTTTTGTCTTGACTTTAACTGTAGTCTCATCTTTTAAATTTCATCTTTACAACCACATATCTTTAAATGTTCATTCTAAATTTCTGTTTATCCTCAACCTCACAAATTATTGTTCAAATTTCACACATTTTTTACTATTTGTTTTTATCTTTTCGACAGAGTTTATATTTGAAAATTTGATTTGATTTAGAGATTCTCATCTAAAAATTTCGCTCAAAGATTCACATATGAAGTTCTATTTAGAGATTCGCATCCGCTATTTCAATTTAGAGATTCGCATATGAAAATTCAAAAATTCTCATATGAAATTTTGATTCGGAGATTCACATCCAAAGATTTGACTTGGAGATTCACATCCAAAATTTGACTTGGAGATTCACACCCAAAAATTTCAAAAATTGACATTTGAAATTTTGATTTGGAGATTCACATCCAAAGATCTAGCTTAGAGATTCGCATCTGAAAATTCAAAATTCACATATGAAATTTCGATTCGGAGATTCACATCCAAAGATTTGACTTAGAGATTCACACCCAAAATTTGACTTGGAGATTCACACCCAAAAATTTCAGAAATTGACATTTGAAATTTTGATTTGGAGATTCACATCCAAAGATCTAGCTTAGAGATTCTCATTTGAAATTTAGTTTGAAAATTCTCATCTCAATGCCAGCTAAACTAGATTTAATCGTCTCATCGAATGCCGACTTTAGTAGGCTTAACCTCACAATGGTTTTAGCTACATTGGGCTTAAAAATCTTATCTCAAGCTCACAAACATTTGTTTTTTAGAGAATAATCTTCCCTTACATTTGTAATTCTCACTTCCTAAAAAATTTAAAATCAAGAATTATTGACTTGTACATTCATCTTAAAAGCTCTCAACTTTTCAATTCAAGTATTCTTCAAAAATTTCAAATGTGGAAACTCTCTTCATTATTTTCCATCTTCTCCAATATTTTATTTATTTCTTCTCATTTTTCTTTTTCTTTTTTTTTTTTTTGACTTTCCCATTTTCCAAAAGCTCCTTCTTGCTTTTTTTTTTGTGTTTCAAAAAAATCTCTCTTTTTTCTTTTCAAAAGAAATTTCCTTTTATTTCTTCCACTTCTTTTTTTAGACAAATTTTCTTTTTTCAATCCATAAAACTCCTATCTTCTTTCTTTCTTTTTTTAATGTTTGGCAAATGCAATAATCAATGATATAAATACAAATGCAGTATCAACAATGCCAATGCAAATTTTTTTATTAATGATGTTAATGAATAGCTAACTATTATGATGCAAATGCAAATGACTTCTATCAAGATGCAAATGCAAATGTCCACTGTAAAAATGTAAACGCAATTATCTAAAATTTTCTTTTGATTTGCTCTTATTATTGACGAAAACTTTTTCATTTCTCATTTATTTTACCTTAAAATATTTGTCTCATCATTTAAAGCCATTTTTATCTGTGCAAGAAGGGTTGCCCCTAGTCAATCATCATATTTTCATTTACTAACACCGCAAAAATTCCTTTAAAAAAAATCTCCCTAACAAAATTTACCCCAAATTGGCACAAGAAATTCCTTGCCCACTTGACATATCATTTCCACGTTATTTTTTGTTCAAAAAAAAATTATTTCAATCATCCATTTAAAAATATTTATCAAACCAAACCTTTTCATTCTTACAAAATTGCCCCATATAATTGAATCAAAGGAGGTGAAACAACGAATCATCATTTCAACAAAACATGTGACATTCAAATATTTTGAAAGCTAGTGACCATTATTAAGATGTACATGAAGGGGATGATAATTTATCTTCATCAAATGGATTCGGTGGTTTCACACATCAAAGTTTATCAAGGAAAGGCTCACAATTTAGTGGAAAAGGAGATGGATGTTCCTTTGTATTGGCTCACAAATGAAACTGAAGTTTTTTGAAAACAATGAATTCCTTGAAAATCATGGCTTTGGAACAAAAATGGTTTATCTTGAAACATAGTCGAGATTTGACACTCCCTTAACTTCTAAATTAGGTATTTTGATAATTGTCAGGATTAGTTGTAAGGGGCTCAAGCTTTTGGTGGGTTATTATGGAGTAGAGAAAAAGTCCAAAGTTCAATGTCAATCTCTTCAATGAATAATCAAATGGCATTCTTAGATTTGATATAAGTCTCAGATGCTCATTGGTTGCCTTAAATTGATTTGTCTAATGCCACTTCTTGTGTGAACTTCACAATGCCATGAATGACCTCAAAATAGTTTCCACCTTTGAACGACCTCAAAATAGTTTCCACCTTTAACTTTAGACTGCCCTTTTTTAGGTTTTCACCCTAGAGTTTCGTTCTCTCTCTCTCTCTCTCTTTCTTTTTCTTCTTTTTGTGTGATTGTTCCATCATGCACTTAAGAATTCAAATTTCATCTAAAATGGTAATGAGGGTTCTCAAAGAATAACATTGACAAAGAAATGAGGTAAGTGTCTCATAGGTTATGATGATTACTCAAGGAAAAATTTTCAATTTAAGTACCCATGCTTAATCGAAATGGACTTTTTCGAGGTATGCAATGTAAGTCGATGTTCGGGGTTTTAAAAAAAGGATAAATAGGCTCAAAATATGTGTTTGAGGGTTACTAAATCAAGGATCATTTCATAATGCGAAAGATTCAACTAAGACATTTGTTCATTTATTTTTGTCTCTTGCCACTCCATCACTTTCTTTTTCTCTTTTTCTTTTCTTTTTTTTTTCTCTCTCATTTTTTTTTGCTTCTCTCTTTTTTTTTTTCACACATATGTTCACTTTTGATGAATTGAAACCAAAATTTGTAAATCCATATTTGCCCCTCAACATAATAAACCTTTCCAACCTAGAATTGGGGCTAGATTACTTATATTCTTTGGAAAGATCCTTTTTTACATGTGCCCAACAATATGAAGGATGATCCTTGGTTAAGGTTTCCTTAAAAGAACTTCATTAGGCTCAAAGGGGATAGCAAATGGATAATTTTTCTATTTGTGAAAGGATGGCAAAAGATGGCCACTTTTCATTTCAAACATAGTCACTTAAGAGTGAAGAACAATTCCTTTAGTCAAAATAGTCAAAAGGTTGTCTTCTTTTTTTCTTTTTTGGATTTTTTTTCTCTTTTTTTAGAATCATTCAAATATCTTGAGTGCATGATGTCACAATTAATTTCTTTCATCTTTTTTTTATGGACTTTTTTTTTTGAATTTCTCCTCATCCTTTTTTTTTCACTTCCACAACCTATGCATCAATTTTTTCTTCACCAACCACAACGACTAATACCCCATTTGACTTCTACAATAGTTAATGCCCAAAAGCTAGTGAAAACCATGCTGAAATTGGTTCATTTGGTCCTATGTTACTCATGGTATTTCGACCAAGTGAAAGGGAAAGAATGGTATCGCAACATTTAGGATGTTTCAAGGTCAAGGGATACCTAGTTTTTATCGTTTTTGGGTTACATGCCCACAAAATAAGTCAGGAATTAGGAGGTGGGCCAAGAAATATATTGTCTGGTTTTTTCAAAAGATTTGGACAGTTTTGAAATAAATGAAATTCTAGCATAGTCTTGACAAATATCGAATTACCAAAATTTGAATTTAAAAAAAATGTCTTATCCACTTGATTTTCAAGGAATCTAAGAGAGAGTTTTACGAAATTGATTGTCTCATTGCTCATTGTCTAGGAGAAGGTCATTTCTTGATCAAGTGAAAATGGTTCATCAAGTTTGATTTGTCGCCCCTCAAATGCATAAAGGCTTTTCAAGTGGTCATAAGTTCTTTCTTAATAATGATCACCAGTTTTTCAAGACTTTCTTTCACTTTTATAAACAAATCTCCCTTTATTTTCCCTTTTTCATTGTCATTTTCAGTAATTTTCTTGATCGCAGGGATTAGTTACTTGAGGCTTTATTTGAACTCATTCTCAAAAATAAATTATGAAAAGAATCAATCAATGACACTTGTTTATGTGTTAGACAAATGAAAGAATAAACAAATCCAAGTTTATAAAACGTTTGCACTATTTTTTTCTAAGGAAAAATATCATGGTGTGATAAAGTACACAAAAATTCGAGCTAAAAAAATGTTTCTTCTTGGTTACCTTCGTGTATCCATTCAAGGAGTCAAGCTTGAATCATATGAGAAAAATGAAAGATAGAAAATCAAATCATTTTATTCCCTTGCCAAAATTGTTTCAAAATTTTCTTTTTCTAGTAAAAATATCTTCCACCACGAATTGTGGTATAAAATGCATGACATGATGCGACAATATGGCATAGATGACAAAATATGTTTGCATGAAATGATTGTATGCACAAATGTAAATATTATGAAGATTAATTTTTTGGTTTTAGATTGTTTAACTTGCAAGATGATAAAATGCATATACCATGTCTATGGATGCATGGGTGCTATGATAACAGATGAAATGAATGATATGAAGTAAAAATGATGTAAAGTGCAAAGATGCTTAAGAAAAATGGGTTTTTACATCCACAACACCTACGCAACAATAATTCTTTTATTAATGAATGGAACATGCAAATGAGAAGATTTGAGGAAAAAGGAAGAAAGTAGCTCCTAAATAAAATTAGAACCTTTTTTTTTGCCTCAATTTTTTTATTTTAAAATTTTCTCATTAAACTACTCTTTTAAGACTTTCCAACAATTTTAACATTTTTTTAAGGAATTGAGTGAATCTTCTTTTTTAGAAGACAAGATTTTTTTCTCACACAAAAAAATATTTTTTGTTTGATTTTACTTCATGGAAATGCAATCCCTTTTTTTTTGAAAAAAAAATCAAAGAAACAAATTATTAAGAATTCAAATCAAGAAAATAGATCATAAAAATATTCCCTCATGTGTCCTAGTTTTTGGTAACTTCTACAAATTCCAAGCATAGCTCTACCTAAGGCTACCATCTTAAGGCTCACTATATGCTAGGTTTGGACTTATAAGGATCTAAAGGTTCTCAAATTTCTCCTCACTGGCGTCCACAGAAGACTTGTAAGGCACTCCAATCCTCACCCATAACAGGCTACAAACGGAAAGGATTCAATTTGAGTGAGAGTATTTCGCTAGCCATTACGGAGGTTAACACCTCACGAGAGCGTAGGTACTTTACCCCCTCCTAAAAAGAACGAAGCTCAGGTATAGAGCTCATGTCATGCTCATGTTTATGTGGTGTGTGAAAGGGAACATGTCAACCTTTAATCACAACACAATCTTAAATGCGCCAATAATTTATTAAGAGCATATATACAAAATATAATAACATAAAATACATAACATGAATAAAGCATTAACAAAAAGACCATTAAGTTAAGATTTAGAATAACACAAGATCAATTATTGGCTTGACTCTCAAAATTCTCTAGTGGAGTCGCCAAGCTGTCGTAACGATTTTTGTTTGGGGATCTAATTGCTAGACATTAAAAATTTGGAGTCGCCACCAATCAATTTTAACTTAGATGTGATTGGCTACCTATTCAAAACTAAATATAAGTACACTAATCTACGTTCCAAAATTTGGATTCGAGAGCACGGTTACGTGTGAGGAAGGTATTAGCACCCCCACAACGCCCGTCTAATGGACGGTACCAATTAATCATGTTTTATCTTAAGCAATCTTAATTTAAATGGTCTTTTATTCTTAATTCAAATTTTATTTGATTATTTAATATTCAATTATTTAAATATTGACATTTTTCTTAGGACATTCTTCAACACTTTGATCGAATTCCCCATTAATTTTGCACCTCAAGAGTATTCACGGGACACACTTGTCCTTGTGAAGAGGCTCCGTCGTCGGATTAATTAAATGTTTTATAAAAAATTAGTTAAAATTTATCATTTAATTTTAATTTATTAATTTTGCATAATTTTCTATTTTATTATTAATTTATTTAAATATTGAAGATTTCCTTAATGTTTCTCCAACACTTTGATCGAATACATAAGGAAATATTTTCACTTCAAGAGTATTTAAGGAAACGAGAACACACTCGTTTCCTTAAAGAGGCTCCGTCGTCGGATTAATTAAGTTATTTTTGAGAGATTTAATTAAAATTTATCCTCTCATAATTTTTAATTAATTATTGAATGTCATTATTATTTCATTGTACACACCTTTAGTGTTGAAATTATTCCCTCTGAATTTTCCAACACTTTGGTCAAATTCAGAGGAAACATTTTCTCAGCTGAAAATTTCTCGTATATTGCACACTTATAAAATCCAAGAATTCTATCATTGAAAAATTCTTTATTTAAATATTTAAAAAACATATTTCTAGATTATTGATTTCTTAAATTTTCAAGTTTCTAGATGAACTACTTCTTAGTCTATTGATAATTTATTTAATTTAAAAATATTTATTAAAATATCTCTCTACATTTTTCAACACTTTGATCAAATGTAGAGATATTCGACTTTCAAAATAATTGCACACTTAATTGTTATTATCTCTTATTTTTATTTTGTTCATTATTTTATTATTATTTTTTAAAAAGAAAAATTAACAAGCTCAAACTATGATATACAAACATCCATGTAGAGAGTAGAAAAACCATATAAACTAAACCCATTTCACAGCCTCTACCCATAGATGCACCTGTAAAGGACCCAAGCCATCATTAACCTCAGCCCAACTCTTATGCACCATATCCAGTGCATGGCATAAGTCAATAAGTCAAAGCCCTACAACATTATTAAGATAAAGTAATAAAATATAAAAAAGAGAAAGTGACAAGAGCAGGGAATGCTCACTCAGATTACTCCTCTTTCTTTTTAGTCAGGTTCAACTCCTTGTTTCTTTTTTAGCTCCTTCGGTTTTTTTAGTGGGTTTTCTTTGGTGCTTGTAGGTTCGTTGCCAACCAGTCACCAGTGCACCACATTGCCACCGTGTGGTCACGCGGTCCTCCTTTTGTCGAAGTCACCTGGCCTGGCTCGTCTACCTTCAGCCACCAACGTCGCTAGTCTCTTCTTTTTGCCACGTTGCTGCTTCCTTTCTTAGTCTCAAAAGAACACTCCAGGACAAATCCTCTTACTCATCTAAACTCAAATCTAACTTCAAAATCTAAGAAAAACTCATGGGTCTTTATGGATTTTATTTTTTGTTTTTTTTTTATTTTTGGGTTTGAACACTGTGTTGAAGGTTTTCGAGTGGGTTTGAGGGCTCAAGGTAGCAGTGGTAGTATGGCTTGGTGGTCTGTGGACTGTGGTGTTGTGGTGTTCACCTTGGCTTTTGGCTGCTAGTGATGGCTCGATTGGTGCTTGGATAGAGGGTGCATTAAGGTTTGGGTGGTAGCTTGAAGCTTGTCTCGGTGGTGGCTTTGTGTGAGGGCTTTATGGAGGAGGTGTGTGGGTTTCTTTTTGCCGAATTCCCCTTGGCCTCTCGTTCAACCCCCACACCCTCTTCATCTCGTTCGAGCCCCTTTTAATGGCATTTCCAGTCAACAAAAACGGATCAAATCCCTGAGATCCGGGGATTGTAATCCCTTAACAGATGACTTTCAAGTTCTTTTGTGTTTGTCAATGGAGTCAGCTTGATTTTGGCTGACAGTTGGCACCGGCAAGACTTTTTTTTAAATTTTTCTTTTAAAAAAACAAAATAATTAAAAATTAGGTATATATTTTCTTGGCTTTTTTTTATTCTAAAATAAAATGAAATAAAATAAAGATAACTTAATTTAAATATCAAAATAAGAAGATGTGACATCCTCGTCACTAACCAAATAACAACTAACTTTTAACTCAAATAACAAATAAATCGACTAGTTTATCCGATGTCAATCTCCCTTACTCTTATGCTTTAGGCATTTCTATCAGAGTATAATATTCATTTTCACATGCATAAAATTTTTCATTTATAAACATGTGCCATATACATCAGGATCTCAAATATTCATACACCCTAATCCCCAACATATACAAAACTGTAGTATTGTACTGTACATTAGCCGAAGTAACGGCCGACTAAATATACCTTCAAAGGATAAGTAGGAAGCGTACCTCGAAGGTATCTCAAAAATCCCGAAATGAGCTCCTCTATCCGGAGCGGAATTACTTCAAGTAATCTGTATGAAAAATAGTTGTAAAGGAGTGAGTTTACGCTCAGTAAGAAACTTATGTAAAAGAGCGTACTATATCACTATATGCAGTTTTTCTGCTTGGCTCTATAATGTCATGTAAAATCATTATAAAGCATAGCGCTTATATTTCTTTCAAATATATCAAAAACAAGTAAATCATGCTTTCAAGTATTTCCACGGATCTCCAATCACGTGAAATCAAGTAGGCAAATATAATTATTTTCAAATAAATGGGAGACAATTTATATCCAACAGAATCATGCACTAAGAAATTCTCATCATGGATACAGCAAATATATCCCGTAAAGGATAATCCAGAGAGATAATGGATACAGCAAATATATCCCGTAAGGGATAATCCAATAGATAAATCTCATAAGGATAACGCAAATATATCCCGTTAAGGATAATCCTGAGAGATATCAAATAAATGGCGTACCCACGTATGGGCCAGGGATCCTCCCCAAAGCCGAATCAAATAAGAGACTCATGGCCATTGTCTATATCCCACAGTTTCACTAGTCAGGTGCCGTACTGCGGGTCTGAGGGCTGGACTAGAGCTCCTCAGTCAAATACAAGTAACAAATAATGTGCATGCTCTTTTGAGAGATTTATAGTCTCCAAAACCTTGTTCATATAGGTTTTAAACAAGTATGAATATCCTTTCTTAAAACAGGTTCTCAAAACCTTTCTTTCAAATAGGCAGTCGACTGGTCATATATGGCAGTCGACTGCTACCCCATGTTTTGCCTTATTGAATTTCTTTCCCTTTTTGAAATTCAATTATTATATTTTTCAAAATACAAATAGGGCAGTCGACTGGCCCCAAATGGCAGTCGACTGGTTTTGAAACAGAATGCTTCTGGACAAATAGCAATCGACTGGCTCCCCCTGGCAGTCGACTGGTTTGAAACAGAATGGTTTCTGGAAAATGGCAGTCAACTGGCTCCCATAGCAGTCGACTGGTTTGCATCGATTTTCGAAAAACGGCGTTTTTGATGTCTCTAGGCAGTCGGCTGCTACTTAAGGCAGTCGGCTGCTCCTAACCTAATTGGTACTAGGAAACAAGTCCGAAAACGTCATTTTCCTGCAAAGAAACAGCTGGTACTTTTCTCCAAATCACATCAAAACATGATAAAACATGCGGACATAGTCACCCTACGTCCGTTACATAAATTCCTTACCTCGATTAGCGATTAATCCACAAGTTGGTTGCACCAACACTTGTCCTTTTTCCTTTACTCTTCAAGCTGTAACATCATAGCAATTAAAAGTTCAACAAACCTACTATATCAACTTCATAAAATCCCAAACCATCAAAATCATCAACATAAACCATATCTTCTCTTACCTTTGCTAGTGACCAATTTTCAAGATTTCTAGATCTCCTTACTCACTTTGTTTTAGCCTTTCATATTGAAGGTATAGCTCAAGCTATCGATAATGATCGTTTTTCTTTAGAGAAGCTTAACGAATCGATGGCCTGAAATGGTGGTTTGTCAAGGTGAGAAGCTTGGACACTTAGAGGAAAATGGAAGCAACGAGAGGGAGAGGAAGATGGGCTGTGTCGTGGGGTGCAAGAGATGATGCTGATGAGTCATGCTATGGCATTTAATGCCCCCTTTAATGCATGCTCATCTCAGCCATAAATTCCCCCTTTTTGACTCTTTGACATTTGACCATCAATTCCTTTAATTCTCTTTATGTCCCATGCACCATATATATATATATATATATATATATATATCAGAAATTCATATTTATTTCATTAATTCAAGTTGAAAAACTATACAAGCATAGGAAAATTATAGAAAATTGGGGATTTCACATTCTCCCCACCTTAGAGAATTTGGTCCTCCAAATTCAAGTAAGGTTATGTCTTAAACAATTCCGGATATCTCTCTCTCATCAAGTTCTCTAGTTCCCAAGTAGCTTCTTCTGTAGTATGGTGTTGCCAGAGAACTTTAACCAATGGAATCGTCTTTGATCTCAACACCTTGTCTTTCCTATCCAAAATCCGAATCGGTTTCTCCACATAACTCATGTCTTCTCGAATCTCCAAGGGTTCATATTCAATGACATGAGATGGATCCGGATTATACTTCCGAAGCATCGATATATGAAAGACATTATGTACTCCAGATAACTCCGGAGGTAGTGCCAACCTATAGGCCACATCTCCAACACGATCTAGGATCTCAAATGGTCCGATATAACGAGGACTTAACTTACCTCGTCGGCCAAATCTCATAATCCCTTTGGATGGAGAGACTTTCAAAAACACATAATCTCCAACCAAAAACTCAAGTGGCCTCCGTCGAACATCTGCATAGCTCTTTTGTCGATTCTGAGCTGTCTTAAGTCTTTGACAAATCAGTTTAACATTCTCAGAGGCTTGTTCGACTAAATCTGGAGCCAACAACTTGCGCTCGCCCACTTCTTCCCACCCAATCGGTGATCGACACCGTCTACCATATAAAGCCTCATATGGTGCCATCCCGATGCTTGTATGATAGCTATTATTATAAGCAAACTCAGCCAATGGCAGATGGTCGTCCCATGAGCCTTTAAAATCCAAAGCACATGCTCTCAACATATCCTCGAGCGTCTGAATAGTGCGCTCGGACTGCCCATCAGTCTGCGGATGAAAAGCTGTGCTAAAATTCAGCTGAGATCCCATGGCTTCCTAAAAATGTTCCCAAAAGTGAGAAGTAAACCTGGAATCTCTATCCGATGTGATGCTCACTGGAACACCATGTAGTCTGACGACTTCTCTCACATATAAGTCTGCCAAAGCGCTAAGTGTATCTGTAGACTTCATAGGTAGGAAGTGAGCTGACTTCGTCAATCTATCTACTATCACCCAAATACCATCATGATTTCTCTTGGCCTTGGGCAATCCCATAATGAAATCCATCGTAATGTGTTCCCATTTCCACATAGGTATAGGTAGAGGATGTAACAATCCTGCCGGTCTCTGGTGCTCTACTTTAACTTGCTGGCACGTCAGACATTTTGCTACAAACTCAACTATGTCTCTCTTCATGCCAGTCCACCAATACACCTTGCGAAGATTGTGATACATCTTCGTGCTTCCCAGGTGTAATGTGTACCTAGTGGAATGTGCTTCTGTTAGGATCAATTTCCTCAATTCATTATCCTTAGGAACACATATACGGTTATTAAACCTCAACATCTCATCCTTACCCATATGGAATTCTGAGGTCATACCCGATTGAATCTCATCCATAGCTTCAATACACTGAGTATCCTCTCTTTGAGCAACCCGGATTCTATCCATCAACTCTGGCTCAACTCTTAAACTAGCCATCATTCCAAATTGCTCATTAGGCATAACGTTAAGGTTGAGGCTTGTGAATTGCTCAATTAGTTCATGCTCTTTTATCATCATATAAGACACCATGCTAATATGCTTCTGGCTCAGAGCATCCGCCACCACATTTGCTTTCCCCGGGTGGTACATGATCTCACAATCATAATCCTTCAGAAGCTCTAGCCACCTTCTTTGCCTCATGTTCAACTCCTTCTGGGAGAACAAATATTTCAGACTTTTGTGATCTGTAAAAATCTGAAATCTCTCGCCATACAAGTAATGCCTCCATATCTTCAGGGCAAACACTACTGCAGCTAACTCCAAATCATGAGTCGGGTAGTTCTTCTCATGGTCCTTCAATTGTCTGGAACCATAGGCTACTACCTTATCATGCTGCATTAATACGCATCCCAAACCTTGCCCTGAGGCATCACTATACACCGCAAATCTGCCTGAACCACTAGGAATGGTGAGGATAGGTGCAGTCGTCAGCCTATGCTTCAACTCTTGGAAACTTTGCTCACAAGCTGGGTTGAAGAGCTTATCAATGGGGGAATCTTGACTCAAGAAATTATGGATCAGTGGAAGTCCACTTTGATGCAAAGTTAGGTCATGATGAGAAACTAGATTGGAAGAATCTGAAATGTCAAGATTTTAGAGTTTGTATTTTGTTGAAAAATGCTTGTCATTGCCATTGGCCTAGGTGACAATTGTATGAGCACAACTTTTTGCATAATTCATTTTCTAGTGGCATGAGATAAGAATGTTTCTTTTCTTCACATTAACGATAAAAATGATTCTAAGAAAATTGGTGATTACTATCAAAGATGAATGTCTTAAATCATTCCTGGATCATATCTTCACAAAACCTAAGTCACTCGGAAGCCAAAAAGCTAAATTGGGGCATAAGGTTTTGAAAGTCCAATTTGTTTTCACTTTGACCATGATAGGGCTTTACTGTTAATGATTTTCAAAGAAATGATTGATTTGCAAAACTTTTTGAGAATTTTTTGAGAATCAATGACAATCTCAAAGATTCTGGACAATGGCGGTCGATCGTGGCAAGATCATTGTGAAATACATTTCCACCTAAATTCTTGTACAAATCCCAGATTCTTCAATCTTGTACCCCCAAGATGCCTTTGCCCATGTTTTGAAAAAAAAAGAGAGAAAAAAAAAGAAAAAAACAGAACCAAAGTTGAGAATTTTCCACCAATGTCCATCTGCATAATACCTCGAGTTGCGCATCACTTTTTTTTTCCTTAAATGAATATGTGGTGTGTAAGGTCAAGCTCTGTCATAGTAAAGGGGTGCATTACAAGAAAATCGAAAAAAAAAGAAAGAAAAAAAAGAAAAAGAAAAGGAAAAAAAAAAGAAGAAGGAAAAATGAAATTGATCGTGACACCATGCAAACATGATAGTAAGAGGATTTCAAAAGCCAAAAGAAAAACTTGTCCTAAGAATCGCTTTTCAATATAAGCATCTTAATTTGAAATGATAAATGGCCATCTTTCACATCCCATTCACAAATACGAATATTATCCTTTTGCTGCCCCTTTTGAGCCTGATAATTTCTTTCAAAATAAACCTCCTCAAGGATCACCCTCTACACTGGGGGGCATGTGCAGAAAGTATCTTTTCAAAGAAAATAAATGATTAAGCTTTTGTTTTCGATCAAATAAGATTTACTATGGATAGGAATCAATAAAAAAGAAAAAAGAAAGAGAAAGGAGGAAGGATACATGAGAAAGTACACAAAGAAAGATGCTTCAAATGATGAATAGGATTTTGAAAAAAAAAGAGAAAGAAAAAAAAAGAAAGAAAGAAAAGAAGAAAAAGAGGAAATACCTAGAAAAGTATAAAGAGAAAAGGTGTTTCGAAGCATGTAAATGATAGATGTCTATATGAGAAGAAATGATCCTTGGATTGATCACCTCCAAACACATTTTGGGCCTGCTTATCTATTCTTTCAAAACCCCGAACCATGGCCTACATTACGTGCTTAAAAGTCCATTTTGATCAAGTATGGATGCTTGTATCGAAGAACTCTTCTTTGGAAGATTCTCTCCATTCTCTGGTTTGAATGAAATTTGAATTCTTGAATGCATGGTAAAGCAATCAATCAAAAAAATAGAGAAAAGAAAACAAAAGAAAGAGCGCAGCTTTAGGGTGAAAACCCGAAAAGGGCCGTCTAGAGCAAACAATGAACTTTCAGAGCAACAAACCAAGCAGTGACACGAATTGAAAACATGGAAAAAGAACCAATTGTCCATGAGAAATCCTCGAAATATCCAAAGTTTCCGATGTCACTTGATTGCCTGACATTTTTTGAACCTTTCTTCTTGTACATACTCTTCCTAAAAACAGAAAAGACCTCAATCAGTCATACCTCATCTTGGCATTAGTGGAACGCCATTATTCGAGAATTTAAGAGATTGTCAAACCAAGTTGTAAATTTCTTGTTTAAAATTTTGTTAAAAAAAAAACAAAACAAAAAAAGAGGGAGAAAAAGTGGTGGTATTTTGAGAAAACTATTTTAAACAAAAAAAAAAAAACCATTGTTTTTTTTTTGGATAAGTGGCAAAATGTCCCCCAAAAAAAGAACATCCTAGTGCACCAAACTTTCAATTGTCCAGTTGAAAAGATCCAAACAGGATTTATGTCACTCATCTTGAAAAGCGATCACTAATTTCTCAAGAGGATCAAGTATCACTTGTGAAATTTGGATTTATTCCCTCTGGAAAATAGTTATGTGGAAAATTTTTAGCGCTTTTCGTCAGCAGGCTATGATAAGGTACAAGAACTCGGCAGAAATGGGAAACTTTGATGATCATGTTGGGGCAAAGAAAATACAAAAGACAAGTGATGTGCCTCTTTGGCAATATAGGAAAGAGTTTTGGAAGTTAGAATGTACAGGATTGAGTGCCATGCATACATACACAGTATCATACAGCATCAGCATTGAAAGTTTTGTGTAAAAATTTGAGATTAAAACATGTTTCTCAAGCTAAAGGCTCGACAACATCCAATCAAAATTTTGAAGGTTATACAACCTTTTTTTTCTTTTTTTTTCAAAAAAAAAAAAGAAGGTCAAGTTTATTCATGATAAAGAAATTTTCAAATCCAGTTTGATTAGTGCTATGTTTAATTAAGGTTGAAGAAAGATTTTCAAAAATTTCAAATTTAAATTCCAAGTCCTCCGGGCACAATTGTAAGACCTCCGGGCATAAATTTCAAGTCCTCCGGGCACAAAATTCCAAGTCCTCCGGGCATAAATCTCAAGTCCTCCGGGCACAATTCTAAGACCTCCGGGCATAAAATTTCAAGTCCTCCGGGCACAATTCTAAGACCTCCGGGCATAAATTTCAAGTCCTCCGAGCATAAAATTTCAAGTCCTCCGGGCACAAAATTCCAAGTCCTCTGGGCATAAATCTCAAGTCCTCCGGGCACAATTCTAAGACCTCCGGGCATAAATTCCAAGTCCTCCGGGCACAATTCTAAGACCTCCGGGCATAAATTTCAAGTCCTCCGGGCATAAAATCATAAGTCCTCCGGGCACAAATCATAAGTCCTCCGGGCACAAATCTCAAGTCCTCCGGGCACAATTCTAAGACCTCCGGGCATAAATTTCAAGTCTTCCGGGCACAAAATTCTAAGACCTCCGGGCATAAATTTCAAGTCCTCCGGGCATAAATTTCAAGTCCTCCGGGCACAAAATTCTAAGACCTCCGGGCATAAATTTCAAGTCCTCCGGGCATAAATTTCAAGTCCTCCGGGCAACAATCCCAAGTCCTCCGGGCAAAATTTTAAGTCCTTCGGGTACAAATCTCAAATCTTTCAGGTACAAATTCTAAGTTATTAGAGTACGGTTTCGAAATTCTTTGGATGCAATCTTAAAGTCATTGATTAATGCTAAAGTGAAGAGCCTTTAGTAAGAGAAATATTGTTAAGTATGTGTGTATATATATATTTATATATATATATATATATATATATATATATATATATATATATATAAAAGAAAGGAAGAAAAAGAAATTCAAAAAATGCAAAAAAAAAAAATTTCAAAAAAAAAAAGAAGAAGAAAAACAAAATGCAAAAAAAAAAAAACTATTACTTTAAAGTTCTATCGCCTCTGCTGCAAGAGGAGCACATTTCCAGGAAGAATTTAAAGTTTCATCGCCTCTGCTGCAAGAGGAGCACATTTCAGAAAAAAAAAGAATTTAAAGTTTCATCGCCTCTGCTGCAAGAGGAGCACATTTCTAGGAAGAATTTTAAAATTTCGCCACCTCTGATTGTAAGAAAAACACCAAAAAAAAGAAGAAGGAAAGAAAAAAAAACAGAAGAAAGAAGAAAAACAAAAAAAAAGGAGAGAGAGAAGGAGAAGGATTAGGTGTTGAGTTGGACAAAATTGTTGTCTATTGTCTTTGCTCTATTCCTGATACTCAGCAATGAGCAAAGAGGGGCAGCTGTAGACACCGAATTTTGTCCAAATTGGTAATTTTATACTCAATTGGACTCTCTAAGTTCAAATTAAAAACATTGGGCTTCAAAGCTCATTAAAATGAGTAAATTTTGATTTTCTTATTTATTTTATTTTTATTTTTCTGCTTTTATTTTTATAATTATTTTTATTGTTATTTGTTTTCATTATTATTATTATTTTTATATATTTGTTTTTTATTTTTATTTTGTTATTATTGTTATCACTTTTATTATTATTATTTGATATTATGATTATTATTATTATTATTATTTTTATTATTGTAACTGTTTTATTATTATTATTATTATTATTATTATTATTATTATTATTATTATTATTATTATTATTATTATTTTTTGTTCCCTAGACTCTAAGCCGCCGGTACCACCAGCCATCTCCCATCCATCATCCAGATCTTCTGCCAGAGCCGCCGGCGGTTCCAACCCTTCCCCCTATGCCTCGGCTGCCACCCAAATTCATCTTCCCAAGCAAACCATCCCATCCTAACATTGCCTTGAGGACTGTAAAACAATGGAAAGAACCTAGATCGGTTCTAACCCTCCGGATCAAAGGTTGATCCTGAATCTGTTTAAGAGACTTAGATTTTCGTCCGGTTGGCTTCTTTTTTCTTCAGAAAAAACAAACTCAGAGATACAAAAAACCAGCAACCATCATCACCGTCACCACCCTCCCCACTCACCACCAAACCCTTCAAACACACTCATCACCGAACCCCTCAAACACGTTCATCACCGAACCCCTCAAATCATCACCACAACCGAGACCATCCCTGACAGAACCCAACCCTCATCACCATCACCACCATCACCACCAAACAAACACAACCACCTACCCAAAATCTAACCAAAAAAAAAACAAACCCCAAACCCTAGAACCGAGACCCTTAGGATCTCAGATCTGGATACCCTAGATCTAAAACCTGCAAGAAGAGCAAAAATACAAACAGCCACAACCAGATCCAACCAGAAAACAAACACAAAAAAAAAACAACACAAACAGAGGAAGGAGGTTTTCGTACGGCTAGATTTGTGAAGTTAGGTTTGTTCGTAGGGGAAGCTTAGCCCAGATTTGTTATGAGGGAGATGAGGGGAGCGTTTTAGGTTACGACGAGGACCACCGGTAGCCGACGTACGGCGGCGTACGGTGGCCGAAAATCGCCCCGGGGAAGGAGGGTTGAGAGGATTTTGGGGTTTCTGAACCTTTTCTTTAGGAAAGGCCAGGCAAAATGAAAGAAGAAAAAAAAATGGGGCCTTTTATAAAGCATCAAAACGGTGCGTTTTAACCGGCTGACCCGCGTGCGACCCGCGACCCGGATCCGAGATCCGCGCAAACCGCCCGTGACCCGGTTCTCCGCTTCGCCCTAGACCCGCGTATCGCGACCCGACCCGGCGGTACGACCCGCGTGCCGACCCGCTCCAGCCCGTGGATCCGGCCTGCCTTGGCCCAACAGCTTCTAAGCCCAATCCATTTGGGTATATATTTATAATTTTATTTATTTATTTAGTATTTGTTTAGTTATTTATTTATTTTGTTAGAAAATTTATTTTATGCATGAAAAAATGAATATTTATTTACATATAAAATACTTTAAGATTTAATAACCTTAAGCTTAATAACGGAATTAATCTTTACAATAAATGTATAGTTTTAAGATGTGTATGTAAATATATAATATAATTTTAAAATATGTGAATATAGAAAGTATATAGCCCTAAAACATAAAAATATATATTTTTTAGAATGTATAAATAAATATATAAAAAGTGTATATATATATATAAATTATATATAAAAGAATATTTTTAAAATAAAAATAAATTTTTAATTAGATAAATGAAATGTGGGTTAAGGAAAAAATAATAATAATAAATGAAGAATAATAATAAAATTAAATTTAAGTAAATGAAATTCGTCCGATGATGGGATGTCATGAAACTCACAAGTAGTGATTTCTTGACTGATCCCTAGGTGAGAAGAGTTGTACTAAGTGTTACCAGAGTATTGGGATACTTAGTATGATTTTTCAATAATTTAAATTTTTATTAAAATAAAAATAAATAAGTTTATTTAAAAAGAAAATAGATTTCTCAAATAATAATAAATTCCCGATGATGGGATGTTATGAAACTCACAAGTAGTAATTTCTTAACTAATCCCTAGGTGAGAAAAGTCGTACTAAATGTTACCAGAGTATTGGGATATTTAGTATGATTTTTCAATCATTTTAATTTTTCTTAAAAATAAAACTAAATGAGTTTTTAATAAAATAACAAAGAAATTAATAATAAAAATTAAATTTTAAAATAAATGAAATTCGTCCGATGATGGGATATCATGAAACTCACAAGTAGTGATTTCTTAACTGATCCCTAGGTGAGAAGGGTCGTGCTAAATGTTACCAGAGTATTGGGATATTTAGTATGATTTTTCAATAATTTAAATTTTATTAAAAATGAAAATAAATAATTTTTTTTATATAAAAAAAACAAAGAAAGATAAATAATGAAATTTAATAATTAAACAATGGAATTCGTCCAATGATGGGATGTCATGAAACTCACAAGTAGCGATTTCTTGACTGATCCCTAGGTGAGAGAAGTTCACTAAGTGTTACCAGAGTATTGGGATACTTAGTGCAATTTTTCAATAATAAGAATTTTTATTCAAAATAAATAAAGAAATATTTATATAAAAAATTAAAAAATTCATTTGCATCATTTATTATCTGTTTGCATCATATGCATTCATAATAATTTTTGAAACGAGTGTGAATTTTCCGATGATGAGATTCTATAGAACTCACAAGTAGTGATTCTTAAGAAATCTCTAGGTGAGTAAATTATCCGAAATGCTACCAGAGTATTGGGGTACTTCGGAATAATTTTCAATACAAAAGATTTTCACTTAGTTCAAATAAAAAATAATATTTAAATGTTTCAAAATTAAAAAGAACAAAATTGATTGTAATAAAAATATGAATTATTTTTAAATATCAATTCAAGACCATTTCATTAAAACTAAAGGATAACACATGATTATTATGGTACCGTTTTTAACGGGCGTCGTGGGGGTGCTAATCCTTCCCCACACGTAACCGTACCCCCGAACCCAATTTTTGTTTCGCAGACCAAAAGATTATCTTTTTAATAAAACTTAATTAATTTTGAGATTTTGTTGAAAAGATAAACATTTTCAGGTGACCAATCACACCTAATAAAAAAGATTGGTGGCGACTCCCATTTTTGTTTTTTAAACGTTTTTCGAAAATAGTCGAGCGCGAAGCCGTTACGACATAGCTTATATCTCTCATTTCTTGACAATTTGGATAAAATTGCCAAGATTGATTTTTTAACAGTTTCATCATCCAATTTCATCTCGAACTTTGTCTAAAACAAAAAAAAATCAAATTAATTGCTACATTTAAAAAATAAATAGAAAAAAATCTACATTTAATCTATGTAATAAATTTTTTACACTTACATTAAGTCTCTTAAAGGCATGCAACTTGTCTATAGCACTCATATCTTTCCATTTTGTTGGGACCGGCATGAATTGTCGAGTAATGACTCCAATTTCAGATGATAATTTAGCTGATTGAACTTCACAAACAGGTCTACCTTTATTTGATGGTATATCTATTACCATCTTATTTTTTCCTTTGATAAATTTTTCTAGTCCAATCCCTCGAGTTAGGCCACGTACCTTTGTAGAGGGGATAGAATCTACACCTATTAATAAAAACCATTAATGATATGTAAAACAATTGTAGATTCAAAGAATTTTCTATTATTGGTTGGACTTTTAATGTTTGGTGACTATACTTTGTAGCCCCAATAATCAGGATGTTCTTTGTGAAAATGCTTACAGGCAATAGCTGATATATCTAAAATGCGAGGTGGATAGAATCAAAAAAGAAATTCCCTGAAAATCTTGTACTATTTTTTTTTTCATTTCTTGTATCACTAAGTAAATGACCTAAAATTAATTAAACATGGCCTACAAATTCCTAAAACAGTGAGAACACAAAAACTGGATAGGAACACTAACAAAGACGCCTAAAGAGGAAGTTTGATGCAAAATGTGATGTAAATGCTATCAAAAAATTTCCCAAAGCTCCCTAAAAATCCTAAGATAGGTACTCATGTCTCAAAACTAATGAAATGCACCTAAATTAAACACCAAACAGCCATGAACAATACCTACAAAAATGATCAAGAAATCAAGATACAATGCATGAACAAGTTATGAAATGACTGAGCACACTAATTCAATATAACACCTAAAAATTCCTAAAAATTATAAGATGTAATTATGACATTAAACTACTAGGAATGAACTTGAAACATGATAAAACAAAGCCCAAAAAAATACTACAAATGACGCCCAACAATAGTAAAAAAATTGAAAACAAAATGTGAATGAATTCTCTAATGAAATGCTATAAGTACTAAACCAAACACTTATGAAATTAAAACTCTTAATGCATGAAACTAATATGGATGATTAACTACTTAAATGACACCTTAAATGGACTAAAAATAGCAGCTAAAGATCCTAAGAAATGACACCAAAATTGACAGAAAATTGTAAAAACAAAATGACAATAGAACTTAATGAAATGCTACCTAAAACTTTAATCTAACACCTAATGAACTAAATCCTAAATGCATGAAACTAATACCAATTAATAAACAACTTAAAAGACATTAAAAAGAAACAAAAACAGAACCCAAAAGCTCTTTAAAACCAAACCAAAATCTACCAAAAACATGAGAAAACTGAAACTACTCCCATGACTACAACAAGTTCACGCCATTTCCAAACAACCTTTGATTTTTTTTTGGATTTTTGTTTTATAAGAAATTTAAAAACTGACTTAACAAATTAAAATAAACTTTAAAAACAGTAGATGAAAAAATTACAAAAAATCTTTTAAATGCTCTAAAATAGAAAATAAATATTGCTAAAGAAATGAGCTTTGAGCTTTGAATTTTTGTAACGTTTGAGAGTCCATTTTTCCTAGCATGGATCCCTTCGTCTGACTCTACCCCAACATTCCTTTGTTCTTTGTGAAACTACAGAGAGTTTCTAATGGGTTGTTTCCTTGGCTGTTTAGGGATTTCTACAAAAAGAAAGCGTAGAAAACCAGCCAGCAGGATTCTCCCTGGAGATTCAAAACTTGTCAACTATGAACCCTTGGATTCCCCTGTTTCTTTAAATCTTGACATCCCTGCAAACTCCATTTCCACAAATTCTCGGCTGAATGATAAGCCTAAGGAGAGTTTAAGCATCAAAATCAGGAAGAAAGTGAGCTTTAACTTGAATGTTCAGACCTATGAGCCAATTCCACCTGAAGAGACAGCCACATATCAGTTTTTACAGAGTGTTGAAGAGAAAGAAAGCGAAAAGAATGGAGCAAAAGCTGGAAACTGGAGCTTACCCCCTCTCTCTGAGGGGGATTCAAATTCTTTGCAGATGGGTTCTTATCCTAGTAACTATAGATACCAAAACTATAGAGAAAGCTATGATGAAGAGGATGAAATGGCACACGAGGAAAGTGATCTAGAAAAAGATGATTATTTTTGTGATTCTGATGATGGAGATGGCAGTGATGATGGTAATAGAGAGAAATGAATGTCATGTCATATAAACACCAAATTAACGAGTGAGAGAAATGAGTCCAAATCTTAAATCAAAGCCAAAACAGAAAAGCTTAACAATCTTCAAAGGGATCAAATCCTAAGAAAAAAAAACCCTTAACAAACATCAGTAGGCTTTAGAAAAAAAAAACACATGATTCAAACACAGAACAAAACTTCATCTACCAGAATAAAAATTAAACTTCACAAGTAGAGTTATAAAGTGACATATAACCCACAAGAAAAGTTTTACTTCACAAACAAGATTATAAGGTGACATTGAATATATTAGATAATTTATCTACCAAGCAAATCTTGACATATAGATCACTACAAAGCAAGTAATCTATGAAGTTCACTCTGCACAATCAAAAGCAAACCTTAACTTTCGAGCACAAGAAAAAAAGGCTGATGTAATGAAAATGTTTTAGATTTTCTAAACTTGAAATCATTGGTGAAAGGGAAATACCATAACAACAAACTTAAACAGTCGTTAAACTTAGTTCTGCAGAGGTTACATGATTTATTTCTTGTTTTACATCTTCCAGAAGAGGCTGATCACAACTAGAATAGAACCAAATAGAAAAAAAGAATGGCAAATCAGGAAAACACAGACCAAACCAATCTCAATTGATAAAAATCAAAGTTCAAGCTGAGCACACCAAGTATAGCTATTTTTTACTAATTCTCAAAAAGTTGCCCTCTTAAATCCTTGAGAGCATCAACAACTTCAGAATTGAAATTGTAACAAAAAAAATTCAAAATTAGGCCACAAGTATTTTGATTTCAAACATTCCAATGTCTTGATCTATTTGTTCAAGTATCAAAGATAGCAAAGTTTCATGCATCAATAATGAATACAATAATGGTAAATGCAGTAACCAAGGTAATATAGCAAGCAAGCTCAAGTTCGTAGCTATATTACAACAAGAAATTTGTTGTAGTAGTTTTAATACAGCAATTGCAAATACAAGAAACAATGTCATATGGCAAGCAAGCTCAAGTTCCAATGCAAAAGTTTAATTGAATATAACAGACGAAGGAAGAATATAACAAATAATTTATATACCAAATAGTTCGTAGCATACTTGCTTTTCATGATCAAGGTCATACCAAACAATTCATATTGCTAGTAGGAATATAAATCTTATATTCTAAATGTACTAGATACCAGAATTTTCAGTGGGTGAATCTTGATCAGCTTGTGGTGATTGCATCAAGTTATTAGCCGAACGAACTTGATGCAATGTTTCCACCATATTATTTTGTTGTGATATAAGTGAAGGTTGCACAGATGATTGGATTAGCTCTTCCATGGCGTTTCTTTTTTTCCCTCTTTTTCCCAATGCCATTCTAAAGTATAGACAAAGAAATTGTAAATGATCATATATACTTTAGTTAAATCAAACAAAAAAATAACAAAAGAATATTAAAAGAATAATTACCTTTATGAGTCAAAGATTTTAAACCAAGTTGGAAAACATGATACAAAAATAGTTACCAATGAAATAATCAAACATAACATAAAACAACCATCATGGTAAATAAAATTACTTCATAACTGCTAAACTTAAATAGTTACATAAGTTCTCATGAAAATAACATAAATATTTACAACATAGGATCTATATCACTATCATATTCATTAGAATCATTTTCCTCCTCGTTAATGTCATCTTCAATCCCTTCCTGATCATCATGATCGGATTCTTCCATGTAAGCATTATCAACTATTGCTTGAGTATTTTCCACAACCTCAAGAGTAATGACATCTGGAGCAATATCATCCCTATTCAATGGTCCTTCATTTTCTTCATTTTGCATAGTCCGTTCACTTTCAAACATTTCAATCTCTTGATCTATTTGATCTTCATTCACATCAAACAATTCACTAGTATTCACATGTTGCATATCTGGAACATCATACAAGTGTCTATGATGAAACTTTTGTACCACCCACCAATCTTTCCTTAACTTGTTATCATCCAAGTAAAAAATTTGATTCGCTTGAATTGATAAAATAAACAGGTCATTCTCATACCAATATTTGTTAACATTGATACTTAATAAATGATCATCCTTATGAATTCTTTTCTTCTTACCATCAAGGTCAAACCACTCACATCTAAAAAAAACAACTTGGCAATCTTTTATGTAATCTAACTCAATGATATCTTTTACAACACCGTAAAAGTCAATTAGTTCATCTTCATGATAGCCTTCAACCATCACACCACTATTTTGAGTTCTTAAATGGAAATCACACTCTTTCGTGTGGTACCTTACTCCATTAACTATGCAACTTGTGTACCTTCGAACACGTTTATCAAGACCATAAGCTAAAGAAAATAACTCATCAGAAATTTCTCGTGAATCTTGATCTCGCAACAATGTAACCTATCATTTAAGAAAATATAAATCAAATATAATGATTTGACAATGTATAGTATCTTTGATTTCAAAACATTTACTTACGTGACTTTTAAACCATAAGGGAAATTGCTTTTTATGTCTTTCTTCGATAGACAAACAACTCTGCAACTCAAGCTCTGTTTTATGTTTTCTATAACATAATAAAATAAATGAAATAAAAGTTAGCTTAGTTGAAAAAAAAATAGCTTACTTCAATAATTTAGTATTAAAATCAAACGACTTACTCTAAATATGGTTCGACTTCATCACAATTGTTCAGTATATACCATTGAATCATTTCAAACTCTTTTTTTGATAAGACATCATATTTTGATGATCTAAAGGGGCGAACACTTTTTGAAAAAACAACTAGCCCTTTTTCATCCCTTTCCTTGTCTCCATCCTAGTTTCTCTCTTCTCGATTAAATTTAGTCTCTATCTCAGAGAGGTACATTGAACAAAAAGTTAAGCATTCACTAGAAATATATGCCTCCGCTATATTTCCTTCAGGATGAGCTTTATTTTTTGCATACTTCTTGAGTTTACCTAAAAACCTATTAGTAAACAAATAAAACTTTTTTTAGTGAAACTTTATTCTAATTGAACACTTGAAACTTAAATTAGTAAAAAATATACAACCTTTCAATGAGATACATCCAACGATAATGCACAAGTCCTCCAAGCATGACCTCGTGTGGCAAGTGTACAGCCAAATGCACCATCACATCAAAAAAAGCTGGAGGAAAAATTTTCTCCAACTTACACAAAATGATGACAATATCTACTTTTAAATCCTCCACATCTTTCTTCTTTAATGTCTTACAACATAATCTTAAAAAGAAATTGCCCAAGTCATCTAGTGCTGCAAAGACATCTTTCGATACAAACTTCCTAATTGCAACTGAAAGTATTCTTTGGAAGAGAATATGGCAATCATGAGTCTTCAATCTTGAAATCTTACCATCAATTACATTAACACATTGTGAGATGTTTGATACATACCCATCCGAAAACTTCACTGATTTTAAAAATTCACAAAATTCCCTCCTTTCCTCCTTTGATAAAGTGTAACACGCATGAGGCATCAAGTAAGAACCATCTGAGAGTTTTTCAAGTGCAGTTCTTTCTTTATTTTCATATCCTCTAAATCTAACCTCGCATTTACTGTATCCTTTGTCTTCCCTTCAATGTTCAACAATGTTCCTAAAACATTATCACAAATGTTTTTCTCAATGTGCATGACATCAAGATTGTGTCTTAACTTCAATGTTTGCCAATAAGGCAACTCAAAGAAGATGCTCTTTTTAGTCCAATTTAATTCTTTAATTTAATTCTTCACGGGTACGCTTTCTCTTCCTCTTGTTTGGATGCTTTCCAAAACTAATATCTTTCACAGCCTTTAATTGTTGTAACAACTCACTCCTAGATAAGTCCTTAGGCTTTGGCCTATTTTCTACCTTACCATCAAACATTTTGCTTTTTCGCCAAACATGGTCAGGAGGCAAGTAACGGCAATGATACATATAACAGATTTTATTTCTTAACTTTCGTGAAGGAGCGTCATCGTTACAAACGGGACATGCCAAATATCCTTTTGTACACCAACATGATAAATCCCCATAAGCCGGAAAGTCATTTATGGTCCATAAAACTGCAGCATGCATTTGAAAATATTCCTTCTTCTAAGCATCATAAGTCTGAACCTAACTTTCCTATAGATCTTTCAACTCATCTATCAATGGTCTCGAATAGATATCAATATCTTTTCCTGGAGAGTTTCGTCCAGGAATAAGTAATGACATCATCATGAAAGGCTCCTTTATCGATTTCCAAGGGGGAAGATTATAAGGCATAACCACAACGGGCCCCATGCTATAGGTAGAGCTCATGATCCCAAAAGGGTTAAAGCCATCAGTTGCTAGGCCAAGTCTAACATTTCATGGATCATGTGCAAACCAACCATTCTCCTTATTGAATTCTTTCCAGGCATTCCCATCCGTTGGGTGTCTTAGTGTATCATCATCAACACGCTTTTCTTCATGCCACCTCATATCTTCTGCTGTTTTCTTAGACATAAACAATCTTTGGAGTCTTGGTTTCACTGGAAAATAATGCAAGACTTTCCATGGAATTTGCTTCTCAACAACCTTCCACCTTGGTGTCCCCCACGTAGGACAACTTTGTCTATCTTTAAACTCCCCCCAAAATAAAGCATAATCATATTTGCATACATGAATTGGCATATAATTTAATCCTAGGTCTCTCAAAGTTCTTGTTGCCTCATAATACGATGAAGGAATTGTACTAGTAGGGAAAGCCTCCTTCAATAATCCCAATATCATATTTATTGCCTTGTTGCTCATTTGGCAGTAAACTTTTATATGCAACAATTTTACAATAAATGACAACTTTGACATGTTGGTGTATTCAAGTAAGAATCCACATTGCGTCTCATTCAAAAGTTTGTTGAATTTTTTAGCTTCTTCCTCACCTAAATTAGTACTCTCATTAAGACCATCTTCATCCACTATAGGAAAAACATCTTCTAATAGATCATACATTCCATCATCCAAAACATCATTAACTATCGTTGCATCTGAACTAGTACTCTCATTAGCTACATTTCTGAAAGTTGGCATCCTAAATTCAGATTGCTCACCATGATAAATCCAATTAGTGTATCTCTCTGATATACCTTTCAAAAGTAAATGATCTTCTACCTCATCTTAACTTCTACTAAACACATTTAAGCAATCTCGACAAGGACAACGAATCTTACATTGTTCTCCCATTTTGAGACGTACAAAATTCATCAATTGTGACACTCCTAAAGCATACTTGTCAGAATATTTAGACTTCATCATCCAACTTTTATCCATGTTAATAAATTGCTCCTAAAATAATTTAAGCATAAAAAGAATTACATTGTGAAAAATAGCAATACATTTCATGTAACATAGATATAAATTACCTTATGAAAACAGTAAAAAAAAATTAGTAAAATCTTTTATGCATTTCTGTTCTATCTAGTTAATGAAGTAACCATTGTTAATGTAATTTTTCACAGCCCTAACCTTATCAATAAACTATAGCATGATTAATTCACTTTTTTTTTCATGTAGCCTATATAAGACCCTAGGAAATTAAGGTTCCTGCATCTTCTTGTACTAATAACTTAATTTTTGTTTCTTTTTCTGTGTTGAAGCTTAAAAGTTTCTAATATTATTTATATAGAATGATGAAAACAACATTAATTAATCTGAGGTACTACTACACTTGGCTTAAATTGATTGGTTCCAATCATAATTTGTAACATCAATTTCCGTTTTGTCATTTCCTGATCAAGAGCAGTGCATAAACTGCTTTCACTATTCATAAAGGGGCCTCTCTACAACATTTTCTCCAGTAACTATAGTCCATTAACTAAGAATGGTGATGAGGTCTTTTGGTTGCTGAATTACCAAGGCTTGTTGGGTGATTGTTACGTGTAATATCTAGGAATGTGTTGAGATTTTTATAGTGAAAAGTAGTTTCTTTAATTATCTGCTATTCTTTAATCTTTGTAATCACTACATCTACATGTTTACAACTAAAGGCATGAAATCCTGAAATATTCTTCATATATACATACATGAGATTAAAAAAAAAAGGTTCCAAACCATATTTACAGCAGCCTATGGTGGTAGATGTTTTAGGTATAGCTAATGTTGACAAATTATCACAAAGAAAACCCATTTCACATATTATCACACTCTAAAACCACTTCAAAGCCTAAATTAATTATCTAATCTCTTGTACATATTCATCACATAACATCCTAAATTAAATTTACAGAGTAGCTATAGACAGAATCAATTACAATTGATTAGAACTCTAAAATAGACATTCCACACCAAAAAAAAAAACCATTGCAATCAATCAATAAAAAAAGAGAGATAGCCAAAAAATGTAAAACATTTATTGAATCGGTTGCAAAGGATACAGATATAATACACACCTTGATGAGGAAAATCAACCACCTCTGATTAAAATTGCTTTTTACGCCTTTTGAAGGGAGAAACGAGACTTAGCAGAGAGTTATTCTTTGAATTCACAACAGCACCACTGAGCAAAAGAGGGCAAAAATTACATCTTAGCTAGCATATAGACAACAAGCTTAATAAATAAAATTGTAACTTCCTTCCAATCACCTTTGTCCCCTATGTTTATTCACTTAAATAAGGCCCTAAATTTGGTAGTTTAATTTCCTTAAAAGCCATCACACTTTAAAGTACAACTAAATATGCAAATGAGAGTCGCATTCAAATGTCACTCTCAATCCTTCTATGTCATCTTACACCACTTTCATTCAAAAAGGGCTCTACCTATGCTATTCCTTTCACACCATTGGCATATGCAAAGTAAAGCATTTATCTAGAAAGACATGTAATCCCATCTCTAATTAAGAGAACAAGACTAAAGCTTAGGAGTTAAATTTTTATCCTGGGAGAAAGATTATTAATTCACCACAGTGTGATTATAATACACTCAAATAAACAAAAAATAACAAGTAGAAACAAAAGAAAGCCACCTCACTTGTATTATTATCCTAATAAATTAGGATATTTAATCTAAATCTAAAAATGCAAGCTTTAATATTACCAAGCTTCTTTTGAAACATATAAGTAACTTATTAAAAAAAAAACTTTAGAAAAACATATATTGAATCCTTGAAGAACAGTCTTGTAGAACCTCAAGACTAAGACAAACCCAGTATCATGAAATAAACAAGAAGTTATTAAATATAGGAACTTTAACAAAATAAGAAGTAAAAAGACATTCCCTCATTGCGGATGATGGAAGAGACAAGACAGAGAAGGTGAACAATTGCTAGCAACCAAAATAAACCCAACATTAAAAACCCTTAATTTCTATTGAAGGGGATGAAAACAAATAGCATTAAAAATTGGGACTTACATTACTCCTCTGATTGCAAAAGATGGAAGACAAGCTAAAGAAAGGGAAATGGAGCCCGTAAAAGAGTTCCCCAGCTATGTAACTGTAAAATATTTTGGAGGGAGAGGGAAAGCAAAATAGAAAAACGTGGTAGTACTAAGAGTTTTGGTTTAATCAAATACTTTTTGCAATATCTTTTGAAATAAAATTAATAATTAATTAAGTGATTTGCACCAATTAATCATATAAAAAAAGATAATTATGTGATAAAACATAAAATAATTATGTATATATTGAAAATTATTTTAACAATACAAGAATTTCAACTTTGGATAAAAAATTAATGAAGACATTTCATGGCTACAAATGACAAAAAAACTTACAAATTGTAACTAAAAAAAAACTTACAGAGGAGAGACAATGAGAAGGAATCGAAGCACAATGAACCTGCGCATGCTAAAAAAAAAAGGTTGAGAGAAATCATCAAACAGATGGAAGGTAAGAAAAATCAAAATATAAAAAATGAGAAAACCAAAAAGTAAGAAATATACGCTGGTTTCGGGCATTGGGCTACAAATTTGACACTCGAAAATTCGGGAAGCGACATTGTTGGTTTTAAACATTAGCTTGAAATCAATCCTGACAGACGCTTAAAAATATAAAAATCCTGACAGAAGCTTCAAGAAAATGGAAATCTCGAAAAAAATTGAGATGGAAAATGGAATGAAAAGTTTGATTTATTTTGTTATCATGGAGAAATGGTACAGCAACAAAATAAAAATACCTGGTGACAAATGGGAGTTAGGCGAGAAAGGCCAAGGGCGTCAAGTGTCGACGTAGCTAATGGCAAGGCGAGGGAATGATGAGAGACTGTGAGAGCGTTGAGTCGGAGTGTGGGGCTGCTTGTGACTGTGAGTGAAGCAGATCTCTTTTTCCATTTAGGGGGTTTGGCATTTGGGCATGTAGTCCAACAGTGGACCAATCCACTGGCATTACACCGCAAACGTGTCCCGTTATCCATTTATCCTTTTTGGTACTACTTTTGTTTTAATGTCCGTTGATTAATTCATTTTCATGTTTTCTTTTTTTTTTCTTAGTCATTCATTTCATGTTTGCTCTGTTGACGTTTGCACTTTCACTTCCGCCCATTTTGGCATTCTCCAAATATTGTTCATCTTTTTTTTTTCATTTGTATAATAATAATCTTATTATGTTAAACAAATTGTTGTTTATTGGATATTATTTTTGAATGTATATGATATGCATTAATACCCGCATATCTCAGGGTATGCAATGGGCAAACCGATGCAATGGGCAAGGAAAAAAACTAAAAAAGTTTCTCAAATCTCAGGGCATAAAGTCAATTCAATCTATTGACTATTATGTCAAACCAGGTCTTAAAGCCACGCCTCGATGACCCCCTGTAGCATAGTTGAAACGGGATAAAGAGAATGCTTCAATGTCAGAATTACAATGTCTGCGTTTTGCAAAGATCGTGAATTTTGTTATAAACTCTTTTATTTTCCAAGATTTAAGGTGAATCGAATAGCAGCCAAGGTGTTGATTCCCAAAAGTATCGCCATCTTTTAGCTGAAACACTGGTCTTAATAGCTTTGATTGACTCGAGAAATGATAGAATGTGCAAGAGAATGGCACCTGGCAGATCACTGATTCTATCAATTTTCTTGTTCTCAGCTTCTGAAAATTTTGCGCACTTAAGAATTACTAATTTATTTCATTAAGTAATATATGTTTTTGAATGTATATGATAGTGAAGATGTGAATGCTCCATATCTTAACTTTGGAGAAAAGTGAAATTATGAGTCATTTAATAAATAAATGAAAAATTATTTTTTTTATCTATAGAAAATAAATTTCTTTAATTTTTTAATGAAATTATCACATATTTTACCTTCCAAACTACCTTTATTTTTAATTTTTTAATATATATCTACTTGTGTTTGTTAAACAATTTTAATAAAAGTGTCAAACATTAATCTGACAACTAAAAAAGCAATTATATTCGTCATAGGTCGAACTTAGTCTATTTCAACATATTAACAGGCTGCTTATGCATAGTGTAAGTTAAATAAAAAAATTATTATTAAAGTTATTGAATTGACCCACAAGGTACATAAATAAAAGTAATAGTAATCATCATATTAAAAGCCTTTATCTCAATATATATATGTATAATTTTAAAATATATATTTTAAAATAATATAATTTACTGCATATATGGTATATGTGTGTGTGTGTATATATATATATATATATATATATATATATATATATATATATATATATAAAATTTTTTTTGGTTAAAAACAATATTCAAGTTAACTCTAACTATGAACAATTTCTCAAAATGGAAAAAAAAAATTATAGGTACATTATGCTTTTGATTAATTTGGAGTTATAAAATTTTTATTAGATTTTTTGGAGTTATAAATTAAATATTAAAAATTTAATAATCATATAATTACGAAATTAAGTAAATAATAAAATAAAAGCATAGAAAATTGTATTTAAACAAATGATATTGTTGTTTTTCTTATCTATCTTTGATCACTGAAAAGGTAAAATAAATTGAGCATATACATAAATTAAAATTTTGTAACATGACAATTTTCAGTAAATATGTCACCAATAATTTTCTCATTGAACCTATTTTTTAATTTTATTTAAAATTTTAAATTAGTTAAAATTTAAATTTTTTTGCTAACTAATTTAATTTTTTTTCAAGATTAGTGACGTTATTACACGTTATTAATTATGTTATATATACATGACAAATAAATTATTGTCACTTATTAATTACACTAATTTAGTTATATTAGTGACAAATAAATAATATCGTCTCAATAGAAAATTTGTAACGTTACTTAAGTCATCATATATTAGCATACATTTATGTGATGAAATTGTATCGTCATTAATAATTGTTTTCTGGTAACAAATGTGTGTGTCACTATGTTTATGTAAAACCAATGGCAAATAAATATCGTCATCAAATCACTAAAAAATTTGTGACATTATTCATGTCGTCATGTATTACCATATATTTATATGACAAAATTGTATCGTCAATAATAATTGTCGTCACCATATTTTCTTCAAACCAATGACAAAAACACAAAACATATTAAAAAATCAAAAAATGTCACAACAAAATTTCCACAATTTCTAATTGATGGCAAAAATTGGCACCAAATATATAGTGACGTTTTTAGAAAATGAGACATTTTGTAATTTGTCATGTATAAAGTGTCTATTTAATGACAAAAACAAAAATGTCACAAAAAATTAAAAAAAAGTCACGAAAAAATTTCTCACCAAGTATATTTGGCAAAAAAATTTGGCGCCAAATATATGGTGACGTTTTTTATAAAAATGAGACATTTTACAATTTGTCATGTATAAAGTGTCTGTTTTATGACAAAAACAAAAATGTCACAAACGATAAAAAAAATGTCACAAAAAATTTTTCACCAAATATATTTGGTGGTAAATTTTGGCACCAAGTATATGGTGACATTTTTATAAAATGAGACATTTTGTAATTTGTCCTGTATAAAGTGTCTATTTTATGACAAAAACAAAAATGTTACAAAAACTCAAAAAATGTCACAAAAAAAATTTCCCACCAAATTTATTTGGCAGTAAAATTTGGCGCCAAATATTTAGTGACGCTATCCTAAGACGATTTTATACATCGTCATATAAAATATTAAAACTATAAAGAAGCATGACGAATTATAATATTTGTCATGTATTGTATACTTTACGTGATGAAAGATTATGCGTGACTCAAAAAAATCGTCACAAATTATCAATTTTGTTGTAGTGTGTGTTAATTTTATTGGTTGAAATATACCTTAAAGGAAGTATGCCTTAAGAGAGGCAAAGTGAAGTCATGAAACAGCAGTAGGAAATGGTGGACTGCATGCCACCCTAGCTAACGTGAACTACATGATCGAAAAAGGATAATGAAATGCAGTATAAATGTAACATCCCAAGTCCACCAAACTACATAATATTCACTTATAAATTATACTCACTTACCGGTTG
This sequence comes from Heritiera fomes, assembly GCA_032173925.1. Classification (NCBI taxonomy): domain Eukaryota; kingdom Viridiplantae; phylum Streptophyta; class Magnoliopsida; order Malvales; family Malvaceae; genus Heritiera; species Heritiera fomes. The sequence goes on from JAPDPM010000002.1 coordinate 17,175,327, forward strand.
GGCTGTCTCTGATGCTTAACAACTCCGAACACTTTTATAAAAATTAGTACTCTTAATTCCTTGTACTAATTTGGAAGAATGAATTATTAAAAATTTTTTTTCCTTAAGATGCATATACATTCCCTTCTATTCAAAGTAGTACTGTACAATTTTACTGAATATATAAAAGAAAATAATGTACCTTCGATATCGAATAACTGCTGACTCTAGCAGTCGATAATCTCTGGAAGTTAATTCTCTTAATCCAAAATCAACAATTTGTGGAGTGGAAAATAAGGGGTGAGCGACAACGTGCTCAGTAAGGAAGATGTACGCTGCTTTATACAAATCAAACCATATTCCCTAAAACACTTATTTTTCTTAACAGTATGTAACGACCCGTTATCACATTTTTATCCTTAATGTACACAACTTAACCGGTTGGGCTGTCTGTGATACTTCACTTATACTAACTGTTAAACAATTTTACATAACATTGTTTATATTATACACATCCCCTATCTTAATTAATTAGATAAGTAGTACTATAGACATCTCTAAATACAGAAAATAAATGATCGTACCTCAAATAAATCAGTCGGTCTGTCACATTGTCCTTTGTGTACAGCCGTGATCCACAATCAATTGATCTCACAATCATCAAAACCTGAAATGTTTAAAATTAAGGGGTGAGCAAAACCACGGCTCAGTAAGGGAATTATATGCCTCACTTGATACTCAGCTCTCTATATGCTGAAAAAAAAAATTTTCTTTTTCTTTTAAATCTTCCTAGTTGGCTCTAGGCTCACATGTAGGATACTATTGTCGGCTAGGGATCCAGATGGAGTAAGGTAGGCATTTTGAAATGCCTATCTTGTCCCGTAACCTAGAAGCAACTGTAGGGAGTAATAAATTTCTTTTGAAATTTAAATCATTTTTCCTTTTTATTCCATATCATTTCCATATTCTTTCCAAATTAATGCTCTTATGAAATAAGGCATTTAAATAAAATAACTAATATTCATATTTTCTTTGAAAAGAATATTAGTTAAATCATCATCATTTTCCTTTAAAACTCATTTCATATTTTACTGTACGTCATAATTAGTACAGTACTTTAAATAGCAAAGTAAGCTATAAAAATCTATTCCACTTATCACATTAGCAAAGCAGCAAGCACTACGATAGGTTAGTCACTACACACGTCGATAAATCGATTACTATGCAAGTTAATAAATCAATCCATTCACAAAACATAAATTAATAAAATTTATGTATATAGCTTAACTCACTGAAAACAGTTTGAAAATAACCGATTACTTAATCACTTTAGGCGTAAGCCCCAATTCACTGATTCAGTTACGACACCCATCCTAACTAGCAATGTAGTTAAGTGTGAAAGAGGACAAACATTCAAATAGCACATGTTTGTATGGCATATATAAGCATAATTCAATGATCATACACATTCTCTGTCTTATGTATAAGATCTATTCCATCTACTGACATTTGTCACATTCACAAATCACAATCATTTATTTCTTGTCACAATAACCTATGATTCCTCATTTTTCATCAAAACACGTGTAGCACTTAGCTCTCAAAGGATTCTAGAGATGGCTCCCATAGTTTCTGAAGAACCTATGTAGCACGTAGGTCCCTTGAGTTCTCCAGAGGTGGCTCACACGGTACAAGGGTCGAGTCTTTACTCGAGTTGGCCTTTATGACACAAACTTCCTACTATCACATCGGAACTCGTGTAGCACTTAGCTCTCAAAGGATTTTAGAGGTGGCTCCCATAGTTTCTGAAGATTTTATGTAGCACTTAGGTCCCTTGAGTTCTCTAGAGGTGGCTCAAAACAGCATGATAAGATGCCTACTAGTCTCAAAACATATCACATATTACACATCAGCATGATAGGATGCCTACTAGTCTCAAAACAGTATTTTTCATCATCAATAAACCTTTATGGAATTTATAAAAATATAATTTTATAATTTAAAACCATAAAGGTTATAAAACCATTTGGTGAATATTTAAGAAATATATATAAAAATATTCACTTTATTTCTTTTCATTTTTCATCTCGTATTTCGAGTAATTTACATATCAAGAGAATTTTCGGTGATTTCATTATCACCATTCTCAAAGAGAATTTTCGGTGATTTCATTCTCACCATTCTCGAAAACATGAATATTTTAAAATCACTTTCATTTTATTCATGTTTTTATGAAAATATTCATTTCCTCAATTTTCATGGTTGAAAATCATTTCTAATGATATAAAATCATTTATTATGATTTTCAGCAATTTTCGTGAATTTTTCGATAATTTTTCGGCAGTATAACGGCTGCCGATTGGCTAGCCTCCTACACGGAAAATACAGTTTATAATTTTCAGCCAGTACTTCATTCCAAATTTCCAACCAATCATTCATCATAATAATATCATAAAATATTTCCATAAAATATTTCGAAATTAAAACATGCAAATTGAATATCCTTACAGTGCTGCACATGCATCCCTTACCTTTTCTGCGTCGGCTACTTCCTCTTATCGGTCGCGCCCGTACTCCATCTCTCCCGATTCCTTATTTCGATTGCTAAGAATAATTTTTGGAAATTAAAATTCTAAATTTTAGAATTTTTCCATAATTTATTAAATTTTACTGAAAATTAATTTCCGAAAATTTCTTACCGAATTTTCGTAAATTTTCGAGTTGCCGAATTCCCAAGAATCTTCTGAATTCCCGAAATTCTCCTTTTTCTCTCTCTTTCTTCTTTCTTTCTCCTTCTTTTTCTTCCCTTTTTTTTCTTTTCCTTTTTCCCTTTTCCTTTTTCTTTTTCTTTTTCTTTTCTTTCCTTTTTCCCATTTCTGGCCGGACCGGTTCAGCTCCTCCTTCGACCGGTTCGGCCGGTTCGACCTCCGGCGATCCTCCTTTCCTCCAGTTCACGCCTCCCACAGCTGGTCGACATTGCGAAGATGCCGGATCTGGCATCCGTTTCACCCCATCACCGGCGACGGCGCCGGATCTAGGTCCGTGGGTCTCGGCTCTTTTCCTTCCTCTTTTCTCCTTCCTCCGTCGGTTTCCCCTTCGCCGGTGGCTCCTCTCACCTTCCCCTAGTTCTCGCCGGTCTAGTGGGGAGAGTAGCGGTGCTCGGATCGGCCAGCACCGCCGATCACCTCTTCCTTTTCTTCTCGGGTTTTTTTTTCCGTTTCCTTCGCTTCTATTTTTCGTTTCTTCACGCTGCCGGCAGCTTCTTTCCTTTCTCTAGCTGGTGGCGTCTCACCCTTCTCCTTCCTCCCTCGCCGGCAGTGGCAGCTCTGCCACCGTCTTCCTTGGCTGGGAGGGTCAGGATCCTCCCCGATCCTTCTTTTCCTTCTGTTTCCTGTTTTCTTTCCTCTTTTTTTTTTTGCTTATTTCCATATTTAGTATATAATACACTATATACTATACACTATAAAATATATTTTATACATATAATATATACCATATATTATACATATATTATTTCATATATAATATAATACAATATATATTATAAATAAATTATTACAAAATATATATCTAGTATATATTTATGTATATTTATATACTTTAAAATAAATAACATTTATATATACAATTATATAAATGTTATAATACAATATATATACATATAAACTTTAATATAAAATCACATTTACCTTTCTTCTATATGTATATATATAATTATATATACATATAAAATATTATGTTTATATACATATGTATTATTTAAATTTATGAAATAGTATATATTTCCATTTATATACGAACGTATATTAAAATATACTATATAGTATTTTAAATACATATGTATTTGTATAAAATACATTTATATAATTTGCAATTATCTAAACATATTTTATTTTCATTTCTCATTTTTCTTATTTAATTTGGATTTTAATTTATCCAAATTAATTTTCCTTTTTCCATTATTTTTATTTTCACTTCCAATTTAATTTCCTTTACACGAATTTCTCGATTCTTTCATTTCCTCAATTCTCAGGGTTTTCACCAATATCCCATTCTCACAATTTTTATTTATTTCATCAGATTTATTTTCTCCAATATTTATTTTCAAATATTTATAATTTCGAATAAATGAAAAATTTATGGTTATCACATCCTCCCCACCTTAAGAAATTCGGTCCTCCGAATTTAACTTAAGTCCAAAGGTGGTACATGCCACATACTTACGACTTCTGACCTCTTGTTCATCCTCCAAGTAATACTGCCAGTACACTTCCAACATCAAGAGTACTTTAAACCACTACATGTTGTCTTTCATCATATGTGTCTATACTCCCGTAAGTTCATTTCTCAAATCGGAAGTTATTCACTTTTACTCTTTTCATATAAGAGTCCATACACAATATTTTTCATATTACAGCTGATCTATGATGTTCATCATCCATTCTTCTCACTTAGTGCCAAGTCAACATAATTTGGTACTATCATGTACTCATGTAAATCAGTTATATGTAAGTGTCCCAGTAGCTTTCACATCTCATGCACACGCTCTCTCAATATCATGGAGCGTTTACATCTCACGCTCATATATATATATATATATATATATCAGTATGGAGCGATGCTATCAATACACTTGGGATCTCAAAGCCTTTTGCTATCTCTCATTAGCATATGGCAACTCAGAGACTCCTATCACATGTAAGGCTCACTGGAACTGTACATACAAATTCACACCGTTTAACACTTATACTTCGACTAAGGCACTAGAGAATCTAGAAGTCTGATAATGGAAAGTGATTCTATTTAGATCTTCAATCTTTAATCACTTCCATATCATCATTTCTCTTTTGGACTCTTTATTGTTCACAATATTCATATTCACACATTTATTCTACCAAGGCTGCATCTCATTTGCAGACTTTACTATAGATCATCTCTTACAATCATAATTCATGAGACTATCATGTTCTCTTCATGTAGTATGGTCTTTAAATCTCTTTTCATAATTTAGATTCTACAATTGAATCCTCCAATCATCCATTTAGTCATCACATTATCTATACAGTTCCACCATTTCTATCTTGTAAAGGTGGTTATATTTACAAACATTTCCCATTTATATACTGGCAATAAACATATCAACTATTTTACTCCTTTGAGTATCATTAATTTCGCTTATCAAATTTGGCTTGATTTTACATCTTGCTACAGTTATGTGATAACCAACACAAATCACTTTTAGTCTTACCTTCGGGAACTGTTTCATATTGATGTTCCCTTCTCATCATGCAATTTATTTCCTTATTCCACTTTCATTTTCGTTTTCATATTCCACTTTTATCTCTTTATATTTTTACTCTCATCATTTTTGTCAGTTTTTTTTTCTTTTTTTTTTCAATTGGTATGGTATTATACTGCTAAGATCTTTTAAAATCTTGCATACCATCTTTTCTTTACACTTATCCATCTACCGACTTTAATTTCTTTAATTAGGTCTCATCTATAGAGCAGCTAGTCTCATCACTCTTTTATAGACTGGCAGTAGAATCTAGCTAGACTCATTACTTTCGTATCTCAATCATTATCTCTATATCATAGACAGGTTCACTGTCATCCTGTCGTCTCGAGATCATATATCTCAGGAGGAGATACTGTCTAGCCAAATCTCTTAGTTGCCAAATCTTAGCATAATTCCACTGTCTTTAAGAGTTTAAGGATCATACCACAATGCTGCTCATGTTCCATTTATACTTTAGACACTATCAGTATTTCATCAATTTACTCATGTAAGGATGCCTCATTCTTTAGGCTTATATACTTCACAAGGCAACTCATTAACCTTGTAACCTCAATAGGAACTCGTAAAATTCACTCTGAGTTCTAATCATCATCTTATGGACACCAATCTCTAACTTTTATTTAATGACGCTTTATACTGAGGCTAG